>CM060412.1:59858895-64658895 GCA_030545235.1 Helianthus tuberosus | reverse complement strand
CTAGTCCGCACAAGAGAAGAAAACAAGAAGAAAGAGTTAGCCCAGAAAATTTCCCAAGAATTCTACAAGAAGAAAGGAACCGAACCGTCATTGGAGCAAGCTACCAGCAGAAGCTGTAACAAAAAGCGTTCAGGAAGATGCCTTTTTAGGAGAACACCCTACTGTAACTTCTGCAAGATGACCGGGCATATAGAGGAAGAGTGTAGAAGGAAAACTAATATTTGTTACAATTGCGGAGAAATGGGACACATCAAACCATATTGCCCGAAAATGACTAAAGCACCTGACAACCAGGCAAAAACAACAGACGGAACTAAGAAGAACGCGCGAGCATTCGTACTTACTACGCAAGAAGCAGAAATGATTCCAGACGTAATCGCTGATATGTAACATCTAAGTTAAGTTATTATTTAACCCTAGCATAAATAAAAGTTTTTAAATAAATGCATCCTGTCAAGTACTTCATCTATTCAGAACCATAATACACTTGTCTGGTCTTCACCTTCATTGAATCATTTAATTGGTTACGACACCTTGTGGTGGCGTTTTCATTAACTTGAAGTTTGAGCTAATTTCATTTTCACACCTGATGTACGGATTTATTTATTTAATTTCTGTTGGTTCATTATCTTAAACAGTCTTAATACAATTATGTGTTAAGATAAGAGTACACAAATTCGTACTATATTCCGGTGTACCTCTAACGTTTCTTTCATCATTGATCGAAAATTCTATGATATTCATTTGGTCTTTCATTATCAATTGAAAATTCTATAATATTCATTTGAAATAAATATCCCAATTTACTTCATTGAGACTTTCATTTGATTATAAACACGGTGAATTTGTTCGGTCACCATAATTATTGAACTATTTCGATCCTTACGACACCCTGCGGCGTCGATATAAACTTGTAGCTTGCGCTAATCATAATCATACGAATCATGAAAAACTACGTATGTCTTTCCTTTGATTCATCATTCAAAAGTAGTCTTGATACAATTATGTACTAAGACAATGATACACTAAACTCTATTGTATTTCGGTGTATCCTTACAATTCAATAAATGTCAACACACTGATTTTTCTCTTGTTATGGTTCGATAGTTGACAAATCATTTTCGTGCTTCTATTTCATTTGAGCTTGTTGATTCTGAATCTTCCTCAGTTGACAATCAAAGTAAATTTTCTTTCGACAGTAAACTCTATTGTTTCTAAAAGTTATTTACAACCTATAAACAGTCAATCTAGACATCTATTGATCATATATCTGTTTTGGCTTGAACCTAGTCACCTTGTAAATTATATCATTTTATCTTGTTCTTTTGACATCGATTCCTACAAATAATTCAATTGAACCATTGAGCCCTGTTTATTGTAAAACACATATTCATTTGAACATGTCTTGATTCCGTGTCATTTACCATAATACTGTTTTTATTGACTAAGACATAACATAACTCTAAAAGAGACATCGTAGCCCAAATCTTGAGGACGAGATTTAAAACAAGGTGGGGAAGATGTAACATTCCCATTTTTATCATATAAGAATTATAGGGTTGTTTAAATTTATTAACCACTAGTAACTAGTTTTATTTTTAATATAATTATTCGACCCAAATAGTTTTAAAACTATTTTATATATAGTTGGTTTGAAATGTTATACTAATTAATTGGCTTGTATATGGGTGACATTTCTATTAAAATAAAAGTGTACAAAAACTTATATTATTAGACAGGTAGATTACGGGTAAGTTGACTGTTAGAAATATAAAGTACCTAGACGAGACTAGGAACCGTTTAATAATTAAATTATAAAAATACATTATATTTGAACCTACTCCGTTTTTAATGAAACTTGGTTCAAAATGTAGATACAAATATTCTCGTTCTAATAACATATTCATTGTTTGATAAAACGTCATATTTTAGAAGTTATACGCGCCAAATAAGTGAAGCAGGTGAATTAATTATAATAATAAAATAATATTAAAATAAATAAAACTAAAACATTTGAAATCAAAATGGATGGGTACGTGTATGTGGTGGACGTGTCCTACACCCAAATAAAAAAATAGAATTTGAAATTTAATGCAAGTGACGTGTTCATGTGTAGTTTGAAGGAATTTAATGGCATGTGTGTACATGTATGAACTTGAGCTCGAAGGTTCTTGGAGCAAATTACTATAAATATATGCATAAGTCGAATGCCAAATTTGCTTAGAGCATTCTCATCCAATCCATCAAATTATACATACATTCCACTAAAAAACAACTCCTATATCAATATATTTCCACTAAAAACAAATACTTTTTCTCTCTCCTTTTCAATTAAATAATATTATCATCACATTTTTCTCTTTCCTTCACTCACAACCACTTTCAATATATATTAAAAAAATTATACTGGGTGAACAGTGTCCCCCCAAATATACAGATGAATAGTAACATTTTCTCTCTCCTCCACTCACAACCACTTTTTTTACCCTTTACAATATAAAAACTCACCCTCACAAGTTTTGATGGATTGGATGAGAATGCTCTTAGGCTCTCATACCTCTCGCCCTCATCTCTCTCTCTAAATTTCTATTTTTTTATATTATTTACACTATAATAATAATAATAAAGCCCTGCCCCGTTTTAAGTGTTTTAACTCTCGATCACCGCTACCCTTTCCGATTGATCTGGAGCCCCATAACGCATGTCAAGGCTCTGTCCGACTAAGTTCGTTGGGGTTCGGTCTCGTGACATAGGGATAAGGTTGAATTAGGGGTACTATACTTAACACGAGTGCATTATATATTTATTAAATAGCTTAGGAGTTATACCCAAGATTCTACCAGGAGGCTTTCTAGTTAAACCCTAAAGTTACAAAGTGAGTCCATTCTCTTTTCTCACCGTTTTATCACCTTTTTGTGATATAATTATATTTAAAAATGCTTTCCAAAATCCTAAATGTTTATCAGTTATACTTACAGTGATTAAGTTTTTGTATTATGCAATAGTTGCCACTATGTAGGGTTTTATACATTATTTGACCCTCGTTACTATTAGCTAAAAAGTTAGCCAATAGTAGCATGACCAAAATCACAGGGGGAATTGTGCCCCAGTAGCCATAGCCTATAACTAATATTATTTTAACATTAAATCATTAATAAATTTAAGAGTAAACTTCTATTTTGGTCCCTGTGGTTTGGGCATTTTTGCCATTTTAGTCCAAATCTCAAACTTTTTAAATTTGGGTCCCTGTGGTTTCACTTTTGTTGCCATTTTAGTCCAAAATTCAAAAACTCCCATTTTTTACTGTTCCAACATGCCTATTTTGTCTTTTTGTTCAGGGGCATTTTGGTCTTTTTGATTTTATTATAACATATTAAATACCTACCCTCATCATCGTCAGATATATCTTCCCCAAAATGGTCCATCTGTGTTCATCTGCCCCTGAAGTTCATCTTCTCCAAAAGTTCATCTTCCCCATAAGTTCATCTCCTCCAAAAACCCAAACCTGTTCTCTGTGTTCATCTGCCCTAGCGATGCATTCAAGAAAAAGATGCCGAAATAAACAAGGATCAACGAAGGAGGAACCCTAAAAGGAACCGGTTGTTTGTAGAGACTCTAGAATCGTTATCATGTAGCCATACCCTACACTCTGCTTCAAAACATTACCATCTTCCTCCAACAAACCACACAATAACCATCGCGACCACAAACCCACCACCGCCTCTGCCACCATATGATTGTTTAATCTTGCGGTAAAGGAAACAAGTTCAGTTGTTTCATCGTCATGCTCCTTCACAATCACTATCTCCGATTCCACCGCTCCGCCGCCGCACCGCCGCCGTGCTCCTTCACAATAACTATCTCCGATTCCTTTTCGATTCACCGCCAATCACTTTCTGCGCACCGATTAACTGGTGATCACATCATTTGGTACTTTGTCCTCTTTGTTGTTTCGTTATGGTTGATTTTTGTTACTTGATCTGCTTGTTTCAGCATTAATTTGTGTTTGAATTGTTGATTTGTTGTTGCCGTACGGTTGTTGTATAATTGTATTATTTAATTATGGTTTTGTGAAATTGTGAATCTGAATGTTTAGGTTTTGATGGGTGAATGAGCGGTTGTTGTAGCTGATTTGTGTGGTTCATGAACATGGTGGCTTTGATGGGTTGTGTGGTTCATGAACACAGAGAACTTCAGGGGCAGATGAACACAGATGGACAAACATTCAATTTAAGATATAACATCTGTGCTTTTATATGGGTTCTGGAGATGATTTAAGATTTTGAAGAGAGAGAGAGGGGACAGTGGTGTTTAGAGAGAGAGAGGGAGAGAGAGAGAGAGAGAGAGAGAGAGTTTGAGGAAAGGACAAAATAGCATTTTTTATATAATGACCATTTTGCCCTTTCAGAAAAGGACAAAATAGCAAGGTTTTTTTTTTGATAAATCTGACCTGATTTGAGTTTTGGACCAAAATGGCAACAAAAGTGAAACCACAAGGACCCAGATTTAAAAAGTTTGAGATTTTGACTAAAATGGAAAAAATGCCCAAACCACAGGGACAAAAATGGCAGTTTACTCTAAATTTAATGTATGGTTGTGAAGGGGTAAGGTCCCAAAAACCTTGTAATAAGTACTTGGGATCATACCACAACCTCGTCTTTCAAGCCCCTTTTTACCTTGCGCGGCCGCGCACTAGTTTTGCAAAAGAAAGGCTTAAGAAAAATAGCAGACAACACTTGCGCGCCAAAAGGAAACCATAAATCCTTGCACTTTCATAAAGGATGAAAATCCTAAGACAAGCACTTCCGCTTAACAATATCCAGACTTGGATATTATTTACTTAACTGATACCACATGGTAAAGAATCACACCAGATTACAGCAGTAATCTTCTAGAAGACTTAATCGTGCACCACCCAGACAGTTACAACCGTCTGGGCCACGTGTCATCTTCCCAGCTTCCCGTGGAGTCACGGTGATGGAATGGAAATAGAAAGAAATCATCACTTATCCACTTTCCACGTGGCAATACCCCAGCCTTTGATCTAAACAACGATCCGTGTGCTCTCACGTCGGATCAAAGGAATTAACGATGGAGAAAAATAACCGCTACGGCGTTAGCATCTTCCGGTAACTTTTCAACAACGGGTTTTCCCTCCCAAAACTCCCGGCTATAAATATGAGAATAATTCAGGTATGAAAATCAAGTTACACACACTTCTTCAATACTTCTTCTTCTTCATAAACACATACTTATTCTCACGCCGGAGTCGGGTCAAGGAGAGAACCCCTCTTCTCCCCTTGACGAGGCTAACGGTGCTTTATTTTGCAGAGTTTACCGGAGAAGAAGGACCGTTCCATCGGATCAAATGAGAGAAAACCTACCTTTTTATGCGGATTCAAACCCCCTAGATAATTCGATTCCGGTCAATTATCTAGTGTTTCTTCATTGGCGCCCACCGATTTCTCTGTTTTTCAGTTTTTTCCTCGTTTCAATTCATTTTTCCTCATTCTTTGTTTTCACATGGCAGAGAATTCCTCATCTCATCCATTAGCTCCTCAATCTAAGTTCGAGGGTTTTACAACCCAAAATACCCAGATCAACGGAATCATGGAAATCAACAAAAACAACAGTCATTCAGATGGAAAGGATCTCTCAGATCAACTCATAGAAAGAGTTCCAGAATACTGGTTTGGCAGATGCCAGGGTGCTTTAAACACAATTTTCAAACAAATTACCAGATCTGAGTTCCCAAATATCAGATCTGGTGGCGAAATTGACAATGTAGTATTGGACCCACAGACACCCTGTCAGTGGGACATCCAATCTAACAGTTATACTGAAATACATCAACAACCAAGAGATATCAATTGTCAGAAAGCTAAATCAAAACAAATAAGCATGGTACAGGGAGGCCCTTCACGAAGGCCAAACAAGCGACACCATGATCAGCATTGGCGAGAACAGCAAGTCGTGTTTCCTGTTGTTCCTGGAGGCCCTCAGGAAGAGCGACCAGTAATCATTACTGGCATCTTCGGCCATTACCAAACGGACTATATGTTCATAGATCCAGGAAGCTCGATGGATATCATATACGAGCAGTGCTTTAAACAGCTCGATCCAGAAGACAAAGCACTCCTGGAGCCGGTCGATTTTCCCCTCACCGGATTTTGCAATGAAGCTGTATTCCCATTAGGGCAAATAGCATTCCCTGTGACTCTATCTGATGGCGAGCACTCGCGCACGGTCACAGTCAATTTCATGGTCATGCCAGCAACATCACGCCATGATGTATTGCTCGGGAGAAGATCACAGAGAGAATTCAGTATGATCACTTCTATTCCACACGCTGCATGTGGATTTCCAACAGAAACAGGAGTTGCAATTCTATACTCAAGTAAAGAGGTCATGTATGTAGACGATGAGTCACCAGCAAAAATGGCCAAACCATCAGCATCAAATGAACCGGAGAAATGGGTTCTGAACGATGAGTACCCAGAACAAACCATCCTGCTAGGACACGCCATTTCCCCAACAACATGAGTACAATTAAAAGAATTGTTGACCAACAATAAAGACATATTCGCCTGGTGCCCAGCAGACATGACTGGGGTTCCGCGCGATATAGCACAACATTGTCTGAACATCCGACCCTCAGCAGAACCTGTTGCACAGGGGAGGCGCAGCTTCAGCAATGAAAAAGCAAAAGCCATGGACGAGCAAGTGGCAGAGCTACTTAACGCCGGAATCTTACGCGAAGTTCAATACCATACGTGGGTCGCCAACCCAGTAATGGTCCAAAAACATAGTGGTGGATGGAGAATGTGCGTCGACTTCAAAGACCTGAATAAAGCATGCCCAAAAGATTGTTATGCTCTTCCTGAAATAGACAAAAAAGTTGATTCCCTGGCTTCATTTCGATGGAAGTGCTTTCTTGACTGCTATAAGGGCTATCATCAGGTCCAGATGAAAGAAGAAGACGAGGACAAAACTGCATTCCGCACAGATAAGGGCATCTTCTGTTACACAAAAATGCCCTTCGGCTTGCGCAATGCAGGCGCAACTTACCAGCGCCTAATGGACACAGTCTTCAGAGGAGACATTGGCAAGACAGTCGAGGTATACATGGATGACCTCGTCATCATGAGCCACGAATAAGAAACAATGCTCGCAAATATCCAGTGCACGTTCAATTCTTTGCGCAACGTGAACTTAAAGCTCAACCCAACAAAGTGTTCCTTCGGGATGGAAGAAGGAAAGTTTTTAGGCTTCATAGTCACAAGAGATGGTTTTAAAGTAAACCCGGAGAAAGTGCAGGCAATCCAGTTAATGCCATCACCTGCAACAATAAAAGAAATGCAAAGGCTCGCCGGACGTCTAGCAGCCTTGAACAGATTTTTAGCAAATCATGCGGCAAAGTCTTACCCATTCATCAGCACGTTGCGAAACTGTGCCAAGAAAACCCACTTCCAGTGGACACCCGAAGCGGAAGCAGCCTTCAAACAAATGAAGGAATGTTTAATTCAGTTACCAACATTAACAGCGCCATGAGAAAAGGAGCCACTGATCCTATATTTATCTGCTGCAGAAGTAGCAGTAGGCGCGGTCTTAATGGTGGAGCGCGAAAACATTCAGACTCCAATATACTATATAAGCAAGATGCTCACTGGCCCAGAGACGCGCTACTCAATGATAGAAAAACTGGTCCTAGCGCTAGTACATGCATCAAGGCGCCTACGCCGGTATTTCTCTGGCCATGTCATCACAGTTCTCACTAATTACCACTTAAGTCAAATCCTATCCAAGCCCGACGTTGCGGGAAGATTGGCCAAGTGGGCTATTGAGCTGGGAGGATACAATATCCTGTACAGACCACGACCAGCAATCAAGGGGCAAGTCCTAGCAGATTTTGCCACAGAGGTTCCCATCGATAAAATCCAAGAATGTGAGGCAATCCAGAACCCTGTCCCTGTTTTCGACGATAGGGTCTGGACTCTGCACACAGATGGAGCTTCCAATGATGACGGAGCAGGTGCAGGTCTCCGATTGGTCAGCCCAGACAATCATGAGCTTACATATGCCATACGACTAGATTTCCGAAGCACGAACAACGAAGCAGAATACGAAGCATTCCTAGCAGGCCTTCGTTTAGCACTCAAGATGGGGGTAAGGAACCTGGAAGCCAATGTAGATTCAAAATTAGTGGCTGAGCAGGTCAATGGTCATTATGACGCGAAAGGAGAAGCAATGGCTCTATACCTGGAACAAGCGCGAATGTTAATCAGCAAGTTCCAAACATTCAAGGTTAATCACATAAACAGAAGCGAGAATAAGCACGCGGACGCGTTAAGCAAATTGGCGGCCACTAGTTTTAAACATTTAGCAAAAGAGGTGTGCATTGAAGTATTGTCCAACCCTTCCATCCCTCTCAAACAAGTAAACGTTATAGAAATCGGCAGTCCATCCTGGATGTCTCCGATTATCTTATACTAACAACATGGGAAACTCCCAGAGGGAAAGGCGGAGGCTCGAAAAATCCAGAACAAGGCAATAAACTACGAAATGGCGGATGGAATCCTGTACAGAAAGTCATTCATGGGGCCATTACTACGATGCGTTGACAGAACAGACGCACAATACTTAGTCAGGGAAATCCATGAAGGCTTGTGCGGAATACATGCCGGACCGCGCATGGTAGTAGCAAAAATAATGAACGCAGGCTACTATTGGCCGGGAATCTATATGGACGCGGTAGAAATACTACGGAAATGCGCAGCATATCAACGCCACGCGCCAAAGACACTCCGGCCAAAAAATCCGCTAATACCAGTCACGTCCGCTTGGCCTTTCCAACAGTGGGGCATCGATCTTGTTGGCCCATTTCCTGACGTGCCAGGTGTAGTAAAATTCATCATTGTAGCAGTCGATTACTTTACGAAGTGGGTTGAAGCTAAAGCCTTGGCCTCAACCACAGCAATGGTAATCCGCAAATTCATATGGAAGCACATTATTTGCAGATTCGGATTACCATTGCGCATCATCTCCGACAATGGCACTAACTTCGCCTCAGAAGATCTTCAAAAATGGTTTAAAGAAATGAAGATCGAGCACAACTTTGCCTCTGTGGCGCACCCACAAGCAAACGGCCAAGTCGAGAGTGTCAACAAATAGATAGTCGACGGCATTAAGGCGCGACTGGGCACAGCGCGCAGAGGATGGGTTGACGAACTCCCCAGCATCTTATGGGCCCATCGTACAATGCCAAAGACTAGCACGGGAGAAACCCCATTCAGCCTGGTCTATGGGTTTGAAGCAGTAATCCCAGCCGAAATTGGCCTACCATCACCGCGCATGATCGCCATGGAAAAACAAAACAATGAACAAGAGCGAAGGATGGATTTAGACCTTCTTGAAGAAAGGCGCGAGAACGCCGCCGTCGCAGAGGCAAGGTACAAATCCAAACTCGAAAAATATTACAACGCGCGTGTACGCGTATGTACCTTTTTTCCTGGTGATTTCGTCCTGCGCGACAATGAAGCGTCCAACGCAGAAAAACCAGGCAAATTAGCGCCAAAATGGGAAGGACCATACATCATCAACGAGGTCTTGGGCAAAGGGGCATACACCCTGAAAAGAATAGATGGGACTCTGGTTCCCCGCACCTGGAACGCGCAACAGCTGCGCAGGTGTTACATATTACCCAAATCATTCCCAGAATGAACATTTATAGGCAATGTGTTTCTTATTACACTTGTATTATTAGCCTCGCGCTTTATTAATGCAGATATCTTACTGTTTGTTACAAATTGCATGTAATTCTTTTGGTTCACGCGAAACCAATATGGTAAACATTGTACACCTCATGAACAGTCTGAAAAAGGCGCAACATAAGCGCATATGATAGACAAACGTTCACACATGAGCACAATACCATTTCTCATTCGCTCTACCTGTTCAAAGCAATTAAACGCATGCAACATATTGTAATCCAAACACACAAAACAACCAAAGCTTACAAGAACAACAGTACATCAAAAAATATATATATTATCAAGTGTAGCATAAACACTTTGTAACAAAGATCATGGCAATGATCTTCAAAAATCTTTCAGTACCAAGATCAGCATATTTACAAGAAACACCAAAAAAGAAAGAAGAAAGAGGGAAACATTGTTCCTAAACATAACCTAACCAGCAGTAGGGCCATCATCAACAGTCGACACCTGATTAAACCGGCGATTCTTCCGACATTGATACACCAACTGGCATCCTCCTTTCCGAATCATCGGAAAATGAGACATCAGGTCTTCAACAGATAACACACCAACAACCTCCTTCTGTCGGAGAACCTTACAATCAGGATCACCAACAGTCGAAGAATCAGCGCCGAACGATTCCTTTTCCTTAATAGCCATTAATGGTGGTGAGCCGGCAAGAAGTAGGAGACTTTCAGCGGTCTCGTAAAACCTCAAGATATCTAAAAGCCGACGGGTACGAGTGGAACCTTTCGTCTCCATATTCTCCAAATTAAACAAAAAGCTCAAAGAATCCATTAAATATATATATAAGCGAGTTAACTCCGGAAAGGGGAAAGGCATGATCACCTGTCAGATGTCTTTTCCAAATGGCGCTACAGGAACAAGTATCATATCCTCATAAATGAGGCCTGACAAGCGCCACTACGTATCCCAAGGTAAGAAGGAAAAATATCACAAATACCAATTTTTTATTACAAACTAACGTCACCACACATCAGGTCATGATTACAAAAGGGTAAAAAGTCACAATTCCCCCCTAAAAAAGTTTTTTTTTTAAAATATATATATATATATATATATATATAAAATAAATCTTCTCTAAGAAGATTCCTCATTTTCACACCAAAAAGCATTTCCCTCTCATAAGTCCAGTGCTCCACTTACTTGCATAAGAGCAACACTAGACTAGGGGGACTTGAAGGGGTAAGGTCCCAAAAACCTTGTAATAAGTACTTGGGATCATACCACAACCTCGTCTTTCAAGCCCCTTTTTACCTTGCGCGGCCGCGCACTGGTTTTGCAAAAGAAAGGCTTAAGACAAATAGCAGACAACACTTGCGCGCCAAAAGGAAACCAAAAATCCTTGCGCTTTCATAAAGGATGAAAATCCTAAGACAAGCACTTCCGCTTAACAATATCCAGACTTGGATATTATTTACTTAACTGATACCACATAGTAAAGAATCACACCAGATTACAGCAGTAATCTTCTAGAAGACTTAATCGTGCACCACCCAGACGGTTACAACCGTCTGGGCCACGTGTCATCTTCCCAGCTTCCCGTGGAGTCACGGTGATGGCATGGAAATAGAAAGAAATCATCACTTATCCACTTTCCACGTGGAAATACCCCAGCCTTTGATCTAAACAATGATCCGTGTGCTCTCACGTCGGATCAAAGGAATTAACGATGGAGAAAAATAACCGCTACGGCGTTAGCATCTTCCGTCAACTTTTCAATAACGGGTTTTCCCTCCCAAAACTCCCGGCTATAAATATGAGAATAATTCAGGTATGAAAATCAATTTACACACACTTCTTCAATACTTCTTCTTCTTCTTCTTCTTCTTCTTCATAAACACATACTTATTCTCACGCCGGAGTCGGGTCAAGGAGAGAACCCCTTGACGAGGCTAACAGTGCTTTGTTTTGCAGAGTTTACCGAAGAAGAAGGACCGTTCCATCGGATCAAACGAGAGAAAACCTACCTTTTTATGCGGATTCAAACCCCCTAGATAATTCGATTCCGGTCAATTATCTAGTGTTTCTTAAGGTTGAAATTAATTTAAATGGTGTGTACCTAAAATAGAGCTTTATTAATCATTATTAAAATATATATTAAAGAAAATATATTTAATTACCCTAAATTACTATTTACATTATAAAATAATGTTTAGTCTTTAAATGTATACCATAATAAAATAGTCAAATATAATATATTCTACTATACTAAGATTATATTTTTAGTCTTAGTCATGTTAATATATTAAATAATAATATTACAATTATTTAATTCATATATTATATATGATAAGTTATAGTAGTTTGACAGAAAATGATATATTTCATTTTCTGGGCTAAGTGGTTTTGTGCCATAGAAAATATAATTGACAAAGTGATGTCACGGGACACTACTATGTCCAGAGTCACTAGTTGAGAGAATGATCAACAGTGATATGACCAGAAATATGACCAGAGTCACTAGTTGAGAGAATGATCAACGGTGACATGACCAAAGGCACTAGTTGAGAGAACGATCAACAGTGTTATGACCAGAGTCACTAGTTGAAAGAATGATCAACAGTGATATGACCACAATTACTAGTTGAGAGAATGATCAACAGTAATATGAACCGAGTCACTAGTTGAAAGAATGATTAACAGTGATTTGACCACCGTCACAGGAATCGCCTAGTGACCAATATAATAGTAAGATATACTATATATCTATTACTTGATAAATTCACTATTGGATGAAAATGAGCCAATGAATGATATGACCACTGTCACATCGGAACTGCCACCATGTGACAAATACTGATTGAGTTGGGTAAATATAAATAAATATAAAAACTTTGATGCTGTAAAGTATAACAATATATTTTATAAAAATGGAATGAACTCGCCAGTATTTATTACTGATAAAATATTTTCGAGGTAATTTGCTAGAAGCCAGCTATGGAGCACTGAAGGCTTAAATATAGTGGCTATAAATACCTGAATAAAAGAAGAAATTTATGTTTTATTTATTTGGGTTTATCCCTATAAAAACAATTGAATTAAATATGGGTTTTAGCCCATTTGTTTAATATTAAAAGTACGGTGTTTTACAAACTCTGAAATCATTTCCTAACTACGATCCTGATGAAAAATTTTTCCGCTGCGTAATTAATAAACACCGATACCATCTGACGGGCTCACGGCACCCGCTCCCAGGGTGGGGTCGGGGGCCGTGACAGTCCCAACTCCCATCTCAAGGTTCAACTGAGACATTTCATTGAGTTCAAAACTGAAATCCATCATATCATCATTTTCTGGGTCTTCCTCGGTTTCTACATTTTGTACTGCACGTGAAGTCCTTCTTCTGTAGCTAATTGTGGTGTCAACCGGTGGTCGTAGTGTATACTTCTTCGTTGAACGACCCACTTCTTCTTTATTTTCACTCTCACTTGATGTCCACACAGGTCCGTTATCCGAAATATGCTCTTCGACTTTATCAATCTCCGAAGATGTGATATAACGAATAACTGGTATCTCCACGACTTTCTCAAACAGTTTAAGCTAGCCTCTTGTTGTACTCATGCGTGTATAGAAGCTGTATAAATCGCAAGATCAAACAAAATTATTTTTAAAATCGCATGTATCATTTAATTATATAACAAAACAAACTAGTCTTTTAAATATATTATCAAATGTAGTAATGCATACCGTAAGAAAGGCAACAGGTCCCACGAACTTTATTTTATAGTTCTTCCAGCCCGCTCGTGTACGACGCAAAGTGTCAAGTAGATATGAGCACCGATCTAGATTCTGTATTTCCTCAACAGCCTCTACACCAAGCAAACATCTATCATTTGCAGTTGTTGCCTTTGTAATCTCCGCAAAGAACGTCATCCAGTACACCAGGAAATTTAATCTAAACAGGCTGCCCCCATCTCTTTGATTATCCATTGTATTTGCAATTAAGCCATGGGTAATTCTCGTGTTTTCCCCCCACTGGCTGATGAATGTATCCCTGACAGCATTTCCCAGTTCTTTACTCTTTTCAATTTTCTCCTCCTTTTTAACTTTTCTCTTATCGACTATTATTTCAACTTGCTTTGGCCCCTTTGGTATTCCAAATACCTCATAAACTGTGTCCGATGTAATTTTTATTTGGTGTCTACCTACGTTTAGTGTATCGAACATCTCGTCAAAGTTTCTTGCAAACCAATATGCCAAACGTGTTGAAATATGATTGCTATTTATATCTAGAATAGCTCCAAATCCCATATTCTTCACCTCATCAACCTGTTTTTTTGAAATTTTTTTCACAGTATCCATATACGAGTTAGGTTGACATCTTAACAGTATTGCTTCGTTGCTGTATTCGAAGAAAGCTCTAGTTTCTGTTCTAGGTGGTTCCACCTTTTTTGAAGGTTTTTTTGTTTGTATCTTAGATTTCCTGTCATCTTTCTTCTTTTTCGGTAGTGGCTTAACAAAGTCCTCCTCCTCATAACTTTCTTCAACAATCCTTCTTTTTCTATTTTTGTTAACTTTTTTCAATGTTGATATTGGGTCTTCAAAGTCATCATCAGAATCTATTTCTACAAAATCGCATGCTATCAGTCAAAAACCTTTATAAAATCGCATTTATCAGTTAATCATGTACCCTAACTCATTAAGTTGTTAAAATCGCATGAACGAGTTATCAATTCGCATGTCTTAGTTAAGCATTACCAAAACTAGCCAATCTTATAAATCGCATGCTTTAGACAACTAAAATTAATAAAATCGCATGTATAATTTAATCATAATCCCCTAAAACTAACTAATCATATAAAATCGCATGAGGTTTTTATCAATTCGCATGCTGAAGCTAACCTAAGACAAAAACCTTCAACAAACAAAAGTTAACATATAAAATCGCATTTGTCATACAAAACCCTCACAAAACCCTATATAATATCGCACATATATAAGTTTATCATTAACAAAACTGCATAATCATACAAAACCTAATAAATAACCAGACCAGTCATAAAACCTAACAAAAGCATAGTTATGAACAATATGTAATCTTATAAAACTATAGGTTTCAGACCAAAACCTTACTAAACAAACAAAATCGCATATATCATTCAAAGCCCCTGTAAATATCATTATAAAATCGCAAATGTCAATCGATACCTGGATTCATCTTCTTCGCCTGTGGTATGTCGTTGTTGGCTTTGCTTCGTTTCTCAAAACCCATGAATCTTAGTTGAATCGCAACGGTGAGTAGTAGGGAACTTGGGGAAGGAGAATGCAATGTTGATTTTGGGTTTACCGTATGATTGTGAGTTATTGTTTGCTGATTATCAGGGGTTTTGATTTCGCAATGGACGATTTTAACCCTTGGCGGTTTCATTTATTTATTTTAATTTGATTAATTTAATAGTTAAACACGCGGTTTAAATGAGATGATCTGACGGTTGTGGTTATAGCGTACATAATGTACGATTAGTGGATTTGTATGATAACCGGCCTATATATATATATATATATATATATATATATATATATATAGGGAGCCGCTAAAATGAAAACCACCCCCAGTTGTAAGAACCATGAGAACCAGTCTCCACCAATCAGATTTTGCCAACAATAAGGGTATATCGGTCATTTACCCCAAATGTCATATCCTTCCTCTCTCCTCGCTCCTCTCTCTTTATTTTCTATTTAAAAGATGCAGACTATCTCGATCCATTTTTAAAACCCACCCCTGTTTCTCTCTCTTTCAACCACCGTTACCGCCGCCATCTCCGACGTCGGTTCGTTACCGGCCGTCCCCCACGGCGCTGCTGCCGCCGCACAACTCCTCTGCCACCTCTCTCTCTCTCATCGAGTTTCTCTCTCTCCGTCCCTTCTCTCTGTCTGGTCGCGGCAGGCCGTCACTCACCACCACCGGATGGTGGTGGTCGTTCCTATAGCCGACGAAGGGTGGGTGTTGGTGTGTGTGAGTGGTGTTTGGCAGTTCAAAAGATGGTGGTGGCTACAAACCCCACCTGCAACTCCGACGGCGACTGTGGCAGTGGTGGAGAGAAAGGGGACGCCGGCGACGACGGATGGGTAGCGTAGCAGCAGGTGGGGCTCCGGCAAGTGACGTCAGCAGGTGGGGTGATGGCAGTATACATCTCCTCAGGTATTGGGTTCATCAAATGCAAGTATGTTCAACTCTGTTTCCTACATTCCTTGCGATTTTGACTGAGGATAATATATGTGGGTGTTTGATTAATTGTTTTGACAGAACTGCGATTTGTAATGCTTTGGTCAGTTGTGTTTGCTTGATTCAAGTTGTGTTTTGATTTAGTTGGGTTTTGATTAATTGTGTTTGCGATTTTGTAAAAATGTGTATGGGTTCATTTTGAGGTGATTTTTGTGGTGGTTTGCTTTGATTCAGTGGGCGAAGGGGCTTGTTGGAAGCTTTGGGCCTTTTGGGGTGGTTTGCTTGATTCTGTGGGTTTTTTTTATATGTGACCGAGATGAAGCGGTCCAGATGGTGCTTGGTGGTGCCGATGGAGCCCGGTGGTGCCGATGGTGCCCCGTGGCGCCGATGGTGCCCGATTGGGGGTTGAGTTGTGTTCATGATTCTAATGGGTATTTTTGATATGTTTTGGGGTTTGAATTGGGTTCTTTGATTTTCTGTTTTTTATTTTGTATTCTTGATTGTGTGGGTTTTGATCCGTTGGATGGGGCGGCGATGATGGAAAAAAAAACGTAGATTTTGATGACGATGGCGCGGCAAGGACGGCGGAGGGTAGGTTTTTTGAACCTGCACCCCCACTTTTGCAGCCTTTTGATTATCAGATAAACTGAGCCAAAACCCGTTTTTTTTTTGTGAGATACACTTTGTTTTGATGTTGTTGGTTTTTTATTTTTTCCCCCTTAGTCGATGATGATAACAATATATCTGAGACACCTCCAGAGTTTGCGATTTCTGGGTGCGTTCGTTTTTGCGTAAAATTTTTTTTGTAAAAAAAAAAGTTAAACCGTAAAATTTTTAACGTAAAATGTAAACTTTTTAACGTTAAACATAAAAACGTTAAACGTAAAATGTAAAAAGTTTTACGTAAAACGTTAAAAGGTTTACGTAACACGTAAAAAGTTTTACGTTAGCCGTAAAACGTAAAACGTAAAACGTAAAAAGTTTTACGTAAAACGTAAAAAACGCAAAAAGTTTACGTAAAACGTAAAAAGTGTTACGTAAAACGTGAAAAAATCAGCGCGTTAAGAAAACTTAAGAAACCCATTAAATGGCTCTTGTTTTGCCACGTCGATTATATAACAAATGTCTCTAAGGGCATTTCTAGAACTTCACTCTAATTTCACTTTATTACTTTATACTACTGACATACATCTCTCAACTTTAACATCCCATTCATATATATATCTCTCTCTTCTTTAACACATCACTCATATCTCTTTCCTAATTTTTCTCAATCTTTTGAAAAGCAAAATTTACAAACGTAATCAGAGATGAATAGCAAATCCATTGTTTTATTTAATCAGATCTTGTGATGATCAAGCAATGTTTAAAAGATCTGACGCGTGCGTGAGTCAAGATCCAGCAATTTAAAAGATCTGGTGCTGGTTTAAAGATATGGTGGTGGAAAACAAATCTGGTGGTAAACAAATCAGGTAGTTAATCATTCGTATTGTTCATATTTTTAAAACATAGTTATAAGAGTGTGTTTTATCTTTTTGTGTTGTGTAGATCTAAATTTTTTAGTGACTGGATATTTTATCTTTTTGTGTTTTGTGAAGTTGTGGGGGGGGGGGGGGGGTTTGCATGTGTGTTTGAGGGCTTCGATGATGCGATGTTTTGGTTCAAGAAAAGTGTGAATCAGTCACCAAAAGATCCGAAACAACAACCAATATCTAAACCGAACATTCAAGATCTGAAAAAAAAAATTGGTGCGGTTCAGCGACCAAGATTCGAAAGCAGACAACAACCATCTAGATCAAGTATGTTTTTAGGTTTAAGGAAATACGGTTTAGGAGATGCGGTTTTCTTATACGTATTTGTTTAAAATTTTAATTATGTATCATTTTCTTAATTGATTTATTTTGATGTTAATGGTGGATTGAAATGGCACAAAAAGATAAGTAAAGTAGATTTGGATCAAATGCGAACCACTTGTTATGAAATGGCACAAAAAGATAAGTAAAGTAGATTTTAATTATGTATCAGTTTTATGAAATGTACACTTTTTTAGTTATTATGACACCCCAGTTATAATGCTTGTAGTTTGTTACTAGAATGTGTTTTTTTTTTTCTATTTTTTTGGTGGTAGAGGGGAAAAAACCCACAGATAATGTTGTGGTTTGTTTGGTAGCAAACGTGTTAAACTTATATTAACAATATCATTTTTTTATTCTGGCCCAATTTTTTTTATGAAATAAGTTTTTATACTTTTTAGAAGCTAAAAATATGTGAGGTTACACTTGCATTTACAATACCATTTTTTGTATTCTGACACAAAAAGTTTTTTATGAAATAAGTTTTTTATATTTTTTGGAAGGTAAATATATTCGAGGTTACACTTTTTGGCATTATTTAAAAAATGCACCAATATATTAGGGTTCTTTGTAGCAAAAGGTGTTAAACTTGTATTAACAATACCATTTTTTTACTCTGTCTCAAAAAGTTTTTTTTATGAAATAAGTTTTTATATTTTTTGGAAGGTAAAAATTCTCGAGGTTACACTTTTTTGTGTCATTTAAAAAATGCACCAGCATGTTAGGTTTTGTGTCAAAATTTAGTAAGAATGCAATGTTTTGTAAATGACTTGTGACATTTTTTAAAGTTTGACTTTTATGATCGCAGAAACAAACGTACATGTAGGTCAAAAAACGTTTTTTGGATATACATATACAAGCGCAGCCTCGTTATAACTATTATTTTATGTAGGTATTCACGCGGACAAGGAATTTTATGTTCACCACACACCCAATGGCACTAGAATGTGGTGTCCTAATGTTCCTACTGGTTTAAGGCCTATTGTTGGTTGTGTATACAAAACGTGGAAGGATGTGTTTAGTATGTACAAGGAGTATGTCGTGTATTGTGGGTTTTCTATTCGTAAGGGGCAAACCAAGAGATGGAAGAGGTTTGTTACTCACCAGTACATAAGGTGTACTAAATATTCAAAACCACAGATTAAGCGTAAAACTGATACCCTGGATCAGTCAACCATGAATATATGTATAATATATGTAACATCTTTTTTTGTAGTGTACGTACCAACATGTAACATCTTTTTGTAAGAAGACGACTTTTGTAACAATGTGATGTAATATAACACTTTGTGTCGGAGGAGAAAGAAAAGAAAACGCGTTACACTTTTATGTATGTGGATATCCTTTAAATGGTAAAAAAAACTAGCATTTTTTCTTGTTTACTGGGTGTTTACATTTTTTGAAATTGTACAGAAAACGTAACGTTATTTTTTGTACTTTTTTTTGTAAAATGTTACACATAATGTAATACTTATTGCTCATTTTTTTTGTTTACTGGGTGTTTACATTTTTTGAAATTATACAGAAAATGTATGTTTACACGTGGTGTAACTTCATATATATGTATAATATAAGTAACATCTTTTTTGTAGGAAGACGACTTTTGTAACAATGTGATGTAATATAACACTTTGTGTCGGAGGAGAAAGAAAAGAAAACACGTTACACTCTTATGTATGTGGATATCCTTTAAATGGTAAAAAAACAAGTATTTTTTCTTGTTTACTGGGCGTTTACATTTTTTGAAATTATACAGAAAATGTAACATTATTTTTTGTACTTTTTTTTTTTTTGTAAAATGTTACATATAGTGTAATACTTATTGCTCATTTTATAGAATGTAACCTTAATAAGATGGTACATATAAAGTAACATTTTTTCCTTATTGGTTACATTTTTTTTTGTAAAATGTTACATATAATGTAATATTTATTGCTCATTTGTAGAATGTAACCTTAATAAGATGGTACATATAAAGTAACATATAATGTAACCTTTTTCAACGTGTATATCCAGTGTTTCACCTAATGCTTTTACATTTATTTGTTATATACAACACCGGTGGCCCAAACACCAATAAATTAAAAAAAGTATCGTAAAACAACTTTATGAAGAAAATACTTAAGTTACAATTTTTTCCCCCACAAATGTTAAGGTGCAACATTATTATATAACCTAACAACGCATACAACACACTTGTTCCCTAAAAAACAAAATACTTAAGTTACAAAAATACTTTTTTCTTTTCTTTCAGATCCTTTGCTGGTGTGTACGATTCACTGCCTTTCAACACTGTTACAAAATAAATTGTCAAACATAAATGTAACAAACCATCTAACAATTTAATGTTACATACCAATTAGTTTCTTTTTTATTTTATTTCCTATGTTTTTAGACACCCGCTTTTGTTTGTAAAAAAGGAGTTCAACTTATAAAATAACCAAAAGAACAAAAAAAAATATTACTGTTGTTTTATTTCAAATTAATTGTCAAACATAAATGTAATCTTTTCTTCCCAATAGAACAATTTTTGTAACAGCTTTAAAAAACATGAAACCACTTTTTATAAGCATACAAATCAAAAAACAGGGAACGTACACTGCCTTCCAACACTGTTTATGAACATGACATAAAGTACATAAATCACTTTTTTTAAAAAGAAAAAAAAAACCCAAATGTGTATGAAAATAACAACCAAAAACCCTAGATGAAACCCCAAATTATACAGAAAACAAAGCTCGTAAATTTGTCAAGAAAAAACACATTTTTACCCCCAAAACAAAGCTTTTTTGTTTACCCTTTTCCCCTTTGAATATACTTTTTCACTACACAATTTTTAAAATATGTACGTCTTAGAAGGTGACATTTTCTCCAATAGAACATTTGTTACAACCTTTTAAAAAAAACACTAAAAACGGTTTTGTAACAACTTATGAACAAAAGCGACATCAGAAAAAAAGAAAGAAAATAAAATCAATATCAATCACTTTTAAACGTTTTATGTTGTTCGATACTACCAAAAGCGATATCATCACTTAGTGGTGTAAATAAAAAAATCAAAACGGAATTTTGGATGGTACAATTAAAAGCCCAAAAATCTCCAAAAACTACAAAACAAAAACTACTTAAGTTGACGCACCAGAAATTCTAGATTAATCACTAAGAAGATCGTTGGTAAAGCTTTGTGTGTTTCCTTGAGGAGGAATTTGCAGATTAAGTCTTTAAACTTCCTATCCAAGATCAGTTGAAGGCGGGGAAAATGGAACTTTTTGTGTGTGTGTTTTTTTGATAAACAATGGAAAAGATGAGAAAGGATTTTGCTTTTAGGTTTTGATATATTGACCAGTGTAGGGTAGGGTTATAGGGGGGTCATGTAGGGATAATGAGTGGGGTGGTACAGTAGGGAGCATAGTCTTTTTTTTATCTTGATGGATGTCACCGTACATACACTTACATTTATTTCAAGACACCAAAAGTTTACATGCATGCCAAAAATACCCTTGCAAGTACTTTCCCTACTTATTAAAGCAAAAGTAACATCAGCCTCACACCCAAAATCATCACAATCGTTGATGAATTAAATCAATGGTAGATGTTAGAGTTTCAGGGTTTCTTCAACTCAAGTGGGTTTTCAATTTATCCTTGCCCTACACACACACACACACACACACACACACACACACACATATATATATATATATATATATGTGTGTATATATAAAGATTAAAATTTTATGTGTGCTCGTTTAAGCTCACAAACCTAAAAGAGCCTTGTATTTGAGGCTCGAGCTTGAGCTCGATAAATAAACGAGTTGTATATTAAGCCCGGGCTCGATAACTAAACAAGTAGTATTTTAGGCTCGGGCTCGTTTGGACTCGGCTTGTTCGAGCTTTTAATTGAGCCGATCCCGAGTAGCTCTCGAGCCTCTAGCTTTGTACATCACGTCAAGGCAGGATCTCAGTTACTTTTGCGTCAGAAAAAACTAAAATGAATTAAGATTAAATTACATGGTTTGTCCATTAACTTTATACCAATTTGTACCGAGTCTCCGTTGTCTTTAAAAATTACACTGAGTGTCATTTATTTGAAACTTTGGAACACCGCAAGTAGGGGTGTTCACGAAAATCCGGATCCGAATTTGAAATATTCAAAAATCCGTATCCGAAATATTCGAAAACCGGATAATCCCAGTTTTCGGATTCGGATGTGGATTTCTAAAACTTTCGGATAATCGGATTATCCGATATATGAAAACTAATAATTTTTTTAAATATATATAGTATATGAGCACTAGTAAAAAATACTAAATAATCGGATTCGGATGTGGATTTATAAAAGTTTGTTGTTTTTAATATTGAAAATTTGGAAAATCAAATACAGGTTTAGTTTTAATCTATGCACGAAACAAATTTTTTGATTTTTTTATGAATTCGGATATCCGTTTGGATATCCAAACCCGTATCCGAAATTTCGGATATCCAAAATCGGATACGTGAAATTTCGGATACGGGCTCGGATACTAATATTCACAATCCGAAATTTTCGGATAACTGATTTTTGGATATCAGAAAACCGGATAATCCGATCTTGAACACCCCTAACCCCAAGTCATTTACACTAACCTCCATTCATTTTCTTTGTTAAGATTAATAATGTGCCCCTCACATGAGGGGTAAAACTATCATTTTTTATTTTTATTTAAGAGTGAATTGCAAGTTTTTGTCCTTAATCTATATACAATGTTTCAGGCGGTGTCCTTTATCTTTAAAACTTGTACTTATTGTTTCAAAATCCTGCAAAGTTTGTCCTTTGAACCTAACCCAATTAATTTTAAATGTTAAGTGAAGGGTAACTTGGTCTTTTTACTTTTTTCAAGAAAACCATTTTAATATTAATAGATAAAAACAAAATGAATTATATCTATACTCTTTAAGAAAATAAATAGGACACATGTCGCTCTCTCATTCATCTTCACCTTAATTTTTCCGCTCATTCACTGTGATCCTACTACTTGACTTGTTCCTTGTTTTAATACCCCAATTCTTGAAACCCTAAAAATGATATCCCAAAAAAAGGTCGCAGCGTCAGAAATCCTTTTAATTTTACGAGCATCGATTTTGAGAAGGTGGAGTTCATCTAGGTGCAGGTTTTTGAGATGCAAATCTTTAGTTTTTTCACATTAATTTTGATTATTAGGAACTTAATTTCGTTAGCAAGCGGTTGCACCATCTATGTGAATCTGTAAACTGAAAAGTGTAATTTGGTCAACATGAAATCTGTGACCTAATTTTACTTTTTTTTTAATTCCAATTCTAGTAAGTATGATTGATTTTAATGAACTTTAATTGTGATGTAAGCTTTGAGATTATGGTTATAATCTAGGGTTTTGACGCTTCTTTGTGCTGACACATGTTTAGTGCATCATAATTGTTCTTAACGATATATATAATTCATTTTTTTTATCTATTAATATTAAAATGGTATTTTTTTAAATAAATAAGTAAAAAGACCAAATTACCCTTTATTTGACATTTAAAATTAACCGGGTTAGGCTCAAAAGACATACTTTGCAAAATTTTGAAACAATAAATACAAAACTCGACAGGACACCGCCTGAAACATGGTATACAGATAAAGGACAAAACTTACAATTCACTCTTTATTTAAATTACACGTGTTGTACTTAAAGACAAAGGACACCGCCTAAAGACATAAGCATGACATCACTTTTACAGCATTTACGGCTGCTGTAAATGTCCTTTTTTATATTGGAAAAGTTCTATTTTTAAAGATTTCTGGTAAAAAAAATTGAAAAGTCTTTCGTAAGGTCGAGTTCTCTAAGTTCTCACAACTCGGATCAGGAGAAAACGCCTAAAAGTGTGAAAACGGTGAGAATGATTTTGGTGCTGACATGTGGCGTTGGTGCAAACTTACACTGATCGTAATATTTAGGGCTGAAAATGAACTGAACGAACCGAACGAACACGAACAACACCTTGTCTGTGTTTGTTTGTTCAGAAATATATGTGTTCGTGAACTATTCATGAACACGAACACTTAGCGAACACGATTTTATGTTCATGTTCATTTGTTAAGGAAATTGTTTATGTTTGTTAATTTTAGACAACGGACAAAAACGAATGTTGACGAACACAAATAAGTACAAACTAATGTTCATGAACACAAATGGAAACAAACGAACACAAACAATCGTTCATGAACAGAATATATAATACACTGACACTTATTGGATATTTAATTTCTCGCAATTTTGAAGTATTTAAACAAATATAAAAATAAAAAACACCAATGAACTATCGAACACAAACGAACATGTTACCGAACGTTCACGAACATAAACGAATGAACACGACCTCTGTTCATGTTTGTTCATTTAACTAAACGAACGGAATTTCTTGTTCGTGTTCGTTTGTTGAATAAACGAACGAACACAAACAAACTTCCCGCCGAACGGTTCACGAACTGTTCGCCGAACATTTGGTTCATTTGCAGCCCTAGTAATATTGTCAAAAAGCCCATGCACATGCCACTCACATGTCAAATACTATGCACAATCAAGTCACATGCATATTTCACCATCTTTTTTAAACTTCCGTAACTTTTTTTGTACATGATTATTTAAAAAATATTAGACCATAAAATCGAGTCTTTTATCATCTTTCCAACCAGCCTGACTTGTGCAAAGGTCAAGGCTGAACACCAAAGACCCTCTGGCTTACTCGAACAACCGTCGATCCCTATGTGGAAGTGTGAAAGTATAGCCATGGACTTCGTAACCAAGCTCCCACACACGTCATCAGGTCACGACAGCATCTGGGTCGTTGTTGACCGTTTGACCAAATCAGCTCACTTTTTGCCAATACGGGAAGACTACAAGGTAGAACGATTAGCCCGAATCTACACCAATGAGATCATTTGTCGACATGGGACGCCTCGCGACATCATCTCTGACCGTGATCGAGTAGCCGCTCGATCGGACAGCTGTCCGATCGGACTGCCTAACCGATCGACCAACCCCTCTCCATTCCTTTCCACTTTGGGTAACCCTATAAATACCCCTTGTCACCATCAAACTTTCCACTTTTGGCAACTGACGTCCGACCAGCGCTCTCACCTTGCTTTGTCTCCGATTTCTCGCGATTCCGGTAAGATCTCGTCCTAAATCTTGTACTTCCTTAATCTACACGCAGTCCTACACCTTTCTATCTTTTGAATCTTAACTTTTAACCGTGAAATCATCAAGATTCAAGGTGTTCTAGGATGATGTCATCATGTGTTCTTAAAGAACTTTATGTTTTGGCCTCAATCCACCAAGAACAACTTAGATCTAACCGATTTCCACATAGACAAACAAGGATCTTTCATAGATCTAAACATATTCACTACAAAAAGGATTGAAAGATGATTTTCCAACTTTCTTTCAACTCTTTTACACTCAATGCACTCAAAACCGATAGAATCGGAGCTTGTGCCGACTTACTACTCATTCTTGTGGTTGTGTTGGTTCAAGATCTGGATTCTATTCACGAGACTACCGATTTCGGGTTAAACATGGAACACCGTCTCGAACCGTTAACTGACCGGATTTGGGTGATTCCTGTCCGATCAGGGGTACCAAGTATTGAAAAGGTTTCTGTTGCTTGACACGTTACCAAAACGTCTCGATAAAACGACAAACAATCAAAACAACCAAGTGTAAGACGAACAGGTCGACCAGGACGGAGTGTCGTCCGATCAGACTGCTGTCCAATCGAACAGCCAATCCGAACGACTTGCTCCTTGGTCCCACACTTAACCTTTATTTTCAAACCTCGAAGGATGAACATTGAACTAAGTGCTGACCGATCGGATTACCATCCGCACGGGCTGCAACTTGACCTTGTAATGATCAGACTTCAACACTTAAACAATTTTCAGCATGTTTAATGCACAAGGGATGCCACCCAATCAAACCACCATCCAATCGAGTGACAACCTGCTGTGAACTTGTTCTCACTAAAGTACCCAACCAATCGGGTTGTCGTCCGATCGAACGACCGTCCGATCAACTGACCTGAAAGGTAGAGATACTTCTATGTTTCCAAAATGCTACAATGAAAACTTCAAAAGTCAAGCCATCATACACAAACACATCCTTCTCAAAGGAAGAAACAATCCACTCGAAAGGTCACCCGAACAGATGACCATCCGAGCGGACTACCACTCGCACGACCGGCTGTCCGATCAGATTACCATCCGATCGAACTGCTGATCGACCCAACCTTCACTTGTTCCATTTTACGCATCGCTTATCGTTATGCTATCAATCTGTTCAGGCTAACCCTACTCTCTAGCGCTCCCTTCAATCCATCAACTGCAGTGAGTATACTCGATCCCTTTTTGCTTTACGCACTTTTGGGTGTTACATACGTTACTTATACAAAATCACATCGAACACACTAAGCAATACTTTAAACGCTAACCGTTATCGCATGTATACGTGACTAAATGAATGCTTGTTTGTTATGATTACACATGGAATGTTGTCTACCTGCCTTAGCAACGGTAGTACTATTAGTTTGGACTTAGCACCCGTTCACTCGGGGGTTGTTAAGGACAATTACCTACATGGCTCACAGTGGTGAGTATGTATCGCGAACTGCCTTGGGCAGTCAACCCGCAGTCATTGGTATGGATAGGTTCATGTCGATAACTAACATGCCTCATTTCACTCTGTGTACGTGCTGGTTATGCGTAACGCTTTCGAACTCTATATGCTATTATCAAACTTGTATGCTCACCTTTACACTATGTGTATTGACTTTTACTTTAACGTATGTGACAGGTGCTTAGGATGCTTATTTGCTTTCTTTGCTGTGAAATCGAGGCTAGGAAAGACCTAGGTCAACAATAAACAATTGTCTATAACAAAAATCTGAGTTGTCGGAACAGAACAATTTGACTAGATCTTTTCTGTAATAATTGTATTATCATTTATGACATGGTATGGGACGTGTTGTTTTAAATATTTGGTAAATATAGTTGTTATGGAAACTTCTGGACAATCTGTTTCGCTCAGTACCATGCCTCGATGTTTCCGCCATCGGTTGGGGTGTGACAGATTGGTATCAGAGCCATAACTATAGGGAATTAGGCAAGACTCGACCTAGTCCGGGTCGATGTCTTAGAGACCTAGTCTATAGTGAGGAACCAACAGACCGACTCGTGCATGTCCAGTAGGGATTTTGTGTGAGCGTACTTGCTATTTCTCGCTATTCTCGCCTATGCTGCACTATCACTGCACTCGAATTTTCAAATATGAATGAGCGATTAAGTCGAGATTAGGTGTGAAAACCGCAAACTCTCGACTAAATTGCTTGACTCAACCCACATTTTTATCTATAAACACGAGAAATTGCGTTGAAATAGGAGTGAAATCCATACTTTGACGCATAATTCTCTTTTATTTTATCAAAACAAGAACGAAGTTGTTAAGCCAGGGGTGAAACCCTAACCTTGACGACTTGTTCCGACCTTTACTTGGTTTTACAAAACTCTCACCAAAGTCTCGACGGGCTCCAACGACCTGAAGTCACGGTATGACTAAAGGGATGCGTGCCAAACGCCCAAGAATCGAGGCAAAAGCACAGTCCTGAAGGTCAAAGGTGTACGACAAGTCCTTGAGAATAGTCGAATCACTTTGGTTAGTCAATGTCTAATAGCCGCAGACGATCTACTTCTCGATTTTTATTTCGGTTCTGAGCCCGCAACTGCTGACTCTGATGATTCGTCGATTTTATATGTGTGTTTACCTGTTTATGTGTTTAATTTTGGAGAATTATTCGATTTTTGCTCTCACTTCGATCGACACGCATGACCCGCATTGCTTATCTATCTCAAAACGCTGACAAATCGCTATCACATGAGGAACGACTTTACGCAATTATACGCTTATACTATACTACCCGCTATGTTATTCACGATCGTTATTCTTGAACGCGCGCAGGCTTTAAATGATAGGTTTCTGTTTTCTGACTGCCTCTGTGATTACATGCGTATGTGCTTATGTGCTTCTGTGCCCTACGTGCTTATGTGTTTGTGTGCCTCTATGTGAATCTGTGATTTTGTGCCTATGTGTTTACGTGATTGTACGTGTTCCTGAGCTTTAGTAGTATTAGGATTGTGAGGTGAGATTCGATTATACTGTGTTGAGTCCTGTGACGATGTCTGTTGCAGACAATGTCGTCATATGGATCTCGCGCTACCCGTGATGCTCGCCGAAAGCAAACAGACAAACGCCTCGCTGCCATGATCACTAAGCAAATGGCAAAGGTTGTACCCCAAGTCGTCAGTGAACTATACAAAAACATGAGCAAATCGTCTGAGGAATCCAGAACTGAGACTCCCAAAGCTACTTTCAGCTTCAAACAGTTCAAGGCATGTGGACCGAAAGAGTTCACCGGAGAAGAAGGCCCTACGGCTTTGTTTCAATGGTTTGACTCGATCGAAGTCACTCTGCGACAGAGCGGATGTCCTGATAATCTTCGCACGTTGAACGCGACCGGCGTCTTCCAGTCCCGCGCTCTAGACTGGTGGACGGCCGAAAGGAACAAGCATGGAAATGATGCAGCTTATGGTCTGTCATTGGACGAGTTGAAGAACGTTATGCTCGAAGAGTTCTGCCCTCCCCATGAGCGCCAGAAGCTGGAGGACGAGTTCTGGCACATTAAGCAGAAGGAAGGTGACAACGCTGCCCTAACTGCTCGCTTCAAGCAGCTCAGCATCATCTGTCCCGATCAAGTGAAGACGCCCGACATGGCAATCAAGAAGTACATCCGAGCTCTACCCGACAGTGTTGCGGATTTTGTGCATGCCGCAAAGACAGCAACGATCGAAGAAACCTACTTGCTTGCCGCCGAAATCAACGACAAGCGGGTGAAAGCTGGTTTCTGGGATAAAACACCAAAGAACCTGCACCAAGTCACCACCGCACCAACCGCTGAAACCGCCGCCGCTCAATCGTCAAAGTCCTCACGCCACAAGAAAAAGAAGAACAATAGCAGCTCCAGCAACAAGAACTGTGCTGCCACTACCAATGCTGCTCCACTTCAAGCCATACCGGCTCAGCAGCAGTCTCAGCACCGCTCAGCTCCAGCAATCTATGCACCGCCTGCAAAGCGCGCATACACAGGCCCTCACCCTGCCTGCCCAACCTGCAGTTATCATCACCCAGTGGGTCTCGCCTGCCGTTTCTGCGCTCACTACAATATGTACGGCCACTTCAATGCTAACTGCCGTACTGGTCCTCGTCAAGTACCAGCTCAAGCCACTGCTCATCAAGCTCTGCTCCCAGCCCCACAAGGCCAACAAGCGGCTCAGGCACCCGCGGTCAACGCCCGAGTCTGCTTCGCATGTGGTGATCCCAACAACTTTGCGAACATGTGCCCGAACAGGGTTGTGAAACAAGAGCCCCAGCAGCAGCAACCTTAACAACAGCAACAGCCTCAGCAGCAGCAACAAGCCGCACGCGCCAGAACTTTCAACATCAATGTGCGCCAAGCCCAGGCTGACAACAACGTGGTCAATAGTACGTTCCTTGTGAATGGTATTTATGCCCCGTGTTTGTTTGATACTGGAGCCGATAACTACTTTGTGTCGTTTGAATTTGAGAAACTTCTTAGTCGTAAGCGCTCTTATCTTTCCTCGACGTTCGATGTTGAAGTCGCCACCGGAAGAACTGTCGCCGTTAATTCTATTCTTCTTGATTGTACTCTTGAGCTCAACAATCATATCTTCCCAATCGACCTTATCCCGATACAACTCGGAAGTTTTGACTTTATAGTAGGCATGGACTTTCTTTGTGAAAACCATGCTGAAGTTGTGTGCTTCGATAAGATGATTCGATTCTCGCTCGCGAATGGTGATTTATTATGTGTCTATGGTGAAACTGCTTCGAAAGGTCTCAAACTCATGTCATGTGTCCAAGCTAGCAAGTATCTCCGCAAGGAATACAGAACTTTCTTGGCTAACATTGTAGTAGCGGAGAAGGAAAAGAAAGAAAAGGCGGTAAACCAGGTACCTGTTGTTTGTGTTGGTGCATACGTCTGTCGACTTCGTCTTCATTTGAGTCTTAGTTAGAATGTGCTGAAGACCAGACTGAAGACTCCGGCAATATCCAAGGGGGAGTTTGTTGGTGCATAATGTCTATAGCCTACGTCTTAAGTCTAGGTCATGTTGATAGCTTGTATAGGGGTCTAAATGTAAATTTATGTTATTTTTGTTGTAATTCCGCTTGAAAGTGTAATTCCGCTTGAAATGACCCAGCTTCCAAGTTTGGAATGGGGCATGTTTCACACATGAAATATAACGCAAACTAATAATTTAACACGCAAATAATCATGACCCTCTTCAAATGTTGATTGATAGATATTGTTCATGTATTATTAATAACGTAATTAACATAAATTTTGTTGATAACTTCTTTATTATTACAATTTCATATGCTATTGATAGCATAAGTAAAATTAACAACTGATTCCGTTTGAAAAAGGTAATTCCATTTGAAAAACAATCTGATTTCGTTTGAAAAAGGTGATTCCGTTTGAAAATCAGTCTGATTCCATTTGAAAATCTAATACCGTGTGAAAATGTGATTTCGTTTGAGTTAGTGTAGTCAATTCACATGAAATCAGTCTATCATGTGAACTCATCGGCCCAATCATATTCTGGTTCAGTCTGTACGGTGTGTATATCAAAACATTTTGTCGGCCATTAATTCAATAGATAGCATGTGAACAAATTGCGGCCCAATGAGAATTTAGAAGATATTAAGATGTCGGCCACTGTTTAAGTAAAAGAGAAAGGTTTAAACGGTTGCATGTGAAATTAAACCAGATCTGTTGATTGAAAGATTTGACATCACGTGACTTTTAGTTTATTTAAGTTCATCGGTCCAATTGAAATAGAGTAACGTCGGTCATTGCATTTGATTTGTCGGCCCAATCAGTTAAGTATTAGTGGTTGCATGTGTAAGCTGGTTGTCGGCACATTGAATACATTTAATCAATCCAATTAAAAGCTTGACTAGTGTTAATTGATGGCCCATGTGAAATAAAGTAGCTCACGGCTCAAGACATTTGAAACATATCTGTTGTCATATGAAGTGGTTATCTCGGTCCAATCAGAAATGATTTAATGTCAATAGTTGTCAGGCCACTTTAATTGAACGGCCTAGCTATTAATTCATTGAAAGTGGATTTTGCGGCCCAATCAGATTTGAATTGTGATTAAAATTTGATGTCACTGTTGTCGAGGTTTGTTCATTCAAATTGTTGGATAAATTGATTTTTAAAACTCTTCGGCCTAATTGTGTTTTTAAAACATTTGTCCACTAATTGAACGGCCCAATCATGTGTTTTGCATCAATCCACTAGGTTGTAACGGCCCAATAGAAGCTTAACATTGAAATAGAAACAAATTGCTCGAAAAAATCCAGTTTGTTCGAGTTCAGGTCATTTGTAATTCATCTCAGATCGTACAAGTCAAGTTGTTTGAAAGATTATCAAGTTGTTTGAGTGTGATTCAGGTCACACAAAATTTAAGTCGTGTGAATTACTAGTACCAGTTTGTTTGAAGTTGTGTGAAATCATTTGAAAGGGTCAAATTTATTTGAAAAGGTTCCAGATCGTTTGAAACGTGTCAGTTTTGCTTAAAAATCATCTCAGTTTGTTTGAAGATCTGTTTTTGGGAACTTTTAAATCCAAAACATGGATTTTGAAGATGTATTTGCGTATTACTATTACGAATCTCAGCAATTTTATCCTCAAAAAACAGAAGAAAAACTAGTTTCAACAGAAAAAGATTCAGAAAAACACGGATTTTTGATAAATCATCAGATGAAGAAAGCGATGATGACAGTAAAAAAAATCGAATACTTGAAAAATATCAAAGAGAATTATCACCTGAAAGTTATAATTTTTATTTTGCAGGTAAGATGAAAGAGATCAAAGAAAGACAAGCTGCAAGAGAGAAGAATCAGAAAGCAGCAACTGTTGAAGTAAAAGTCAAATCTGAAGAAAATGTTCAAGTGGTAGAGAAGCAAGTTGACGAAATTTCAGCCATCAAGGTTGAGAAGAAAGCTGAAGCTGAAATGATGTCCGAGAAGTGCTTAAACTGTGATAAATCTGAAGCAGACAATGTCAAACTTTTGAAAAATATGGAGAGTTTGACATTGGAAAACAAAAATTTGAAAGAAAAAGAAAAAGATTTTCAAGATAAAATAACATTTTTGGAAAATGAAAAGTTAAAAATTGAAAAAGATTTTGAAAATAAAATAAAATCTTCAGAAAATGAAGATTTTTGGATAAAATTAGAAAACAAAAATTTAAAAGAAAAAGAAACAGAATTTCAAAGTAAAATAAAAGTTTTAGAAAATAAAAAATCTGTTCTTGAAAAGTATAAAATTGAAAATGAAAAAGCAATAAATTCTCATCGTGAGAAAATCTCTCATCTTGAAAAAGAAGTTGAGAGTGCTAGAAATAAAATTTCTGAGTTAGAAAAGACATTGAAAGGTTTTGTGACCTCGTCTGCATTACTAGATCATATATGTCCAAAACCGATCAATTCAGTTCCAATAAGTGAAAATGTCACAAATTATGACAAGGTCATAATTGAAGATTGCGATGATAAAACTGATGATGAAAAAGAGAAAAAGAAAATATTTTTGGAATTAAAAGAAAAATTTAAAGAAACTGTTTTACATTCAACTGAAATAGGTGAATGCTCAAAGCAAAAACCTGTTAAGAAGAATGTAGAACAAAAACAAAATATTAAAAATTCGAAAAATTTTCAAAACAACAATAAAAGGTCATCAGTTCAGTCATCCAATCGTTATAAAAAACCACAAAAAATTGAAAATCAAAACTCACAAAAAGTTGATAATAAGTGGTGCAGGTTTGACCACAGTGCTCAAGCGTCAAATCAAGCTTATAGGAGAAGTCATGAGTACTACAAATCAAATCAGTGTTATGATTTGAGTGTTTGGATTGATGGTGGAGATTGGTACGATAACAGGGTGTGTTACAACTATGGTTTTCAAGGACACATTGCTGTTAACTGCCAGAGACAGAGATTTGAGACAAGAAGATGTTATGAATGCCAAATCATTGGTCACATTGCCAGAGATTTCCCAATGAGATCAATGGGAAGATCGAGGGCTGAATCTCAGAAAAAGATGAAGAAATCAGTCAAGGTCGAAGAAAAGCCTAAAGAACAGAAGGTGAAAGAACAGAAAGTGAAGCTTTCACAAGGGCAGAAAGACCGACTGAGAAAGAAAAGAAAGAAAGCAAGGGAGTATCTTGAAAAGATTTTGTCCTCGGGTACAACTGTTGATTCAGATAAAAGTTCTGATGAATCGCTTTACTCAACACAGTCAAGTAAAACGAATCCATTAGATACAAATCTGAGGACCAAAGAGAGGGTAAAGAAAGAAAAATTGACTAATCAAACTGATAAACAATCAAAGAAAGTTAATTTTTCAGACAAAACCTTTATCAAAGTTTTTGAATATAAAAGAAACTGTGAAAAATCATTTATGTCACAGGTTGATGAATTTGGAAAACCTAAATCCAGTGTGGATTGGGTTCCAGTAAAGGTCGGCGATGAATCTGTTGTATTGAAAACAAAGGAGCCACTTTCTGGCGATGAATTTGTTTCTTCGGAAGCAATGGAGCCACGTTCGGGCGATGATTCTGATTCGTCAAAATCAGAGGAGCCACAGGATGAGCTCAAAAGTGAAAATTCAGTTCCGCCAATGGATGACATAAACTTTCCACCATTGCGAGCTAAAAATTTTAAACAAAAAGTTGACAAAGTTGAGATTTCAAATCAATTTTTTTCTGACAAGAAAGATTTTGATGTTGAAAAAGCCTTTAACCCTAATGTTCTAAACATTTTTGGAAAAATGGTTGACGGAAAAGTCAAAGGGGTAAAGGAATTTTATGAATCAAAGAGGAATACCGATACACCAAGTAAAAATAACTCGGATGCACCCAAGACTGGTCAGGCTTGGGTGTCACCATTCTCCGTATGAAATCCTGACTTGCCGGAACTTCCAGGTTGGTAATTGGGGAGTAGGAATCGGCATCTTTCTTGAGAAATTCACAGGTTGTTATGTGATATTTCGACTTACAAGTTTAATCAAGGACATTAAGTTGTACTTGATTCAACTATCTTACAAGTGGTATGATTATTGGAAATTGTTTTTGTGATAAACCTACAAGTAGTTGAAAACAATGTGATGAATTAAACCCCATGTTTGTGAAACGACACACAAAACTAATTTTCCAGAAAAACCATTTTGATTAAAACAAACTTAAGTGTTTTGAAATCATAATGGGAAAATAGTTTGTTGTCAGGGGGAGTTCTGATTGTTTAAGCCAAGTGGATGGCGAATTGAGGCAATTCTCATCAGTTTGTCATTTTGTTTGTATAGTTTACTGCTTTATTTTTCAAATTTTCCCAGAAAATCAAAATTTGAAATATAATTTTGAGTTTAGGGGGAGAAAAATTAAAAAAAAAATTTGAAAATTTGAAAAATTCATAAACATTTGAAAATTCAAAACGAGTTTTGTGTAAAAAGAGGAAATGATAGTACATCAGTGGACTATCAGTGCATGCTAGAGAAATGTAAAGTTTTATAAAGTTTTAAATAGTCTCACTAGGGATGTGTCGATAGGCTCAGCTAAGGCTAGTAGTTTTGCGAAAATGATATAAACATAAAGCAAAAGGCCTAAGTCTGGTGGGAAACACGGTCGAACGCATAGTACTTAGTTTTGTCCTTCTTGACTGTGTGCCTGCTCAGTAATCGCTGATTGTCTTAGGACATAAAACCGGTTCAGTTTGTGAGCTTTCACAACTTTGCTGAAAAGTCACTGTGATTCTGTGTTTTCATTTTGCAAAGATTTAAACTTGTTTTATTTCTTTATTTTGTTTAAGCATTGGACATCCTCTGCGTATACGTGAGTATCGACCTGGATGTTAGTGCCTAAACGTTCTGCTTTATTTTCTTTGGTGTTTCGTTTAAGCTTTGGATCACCTCTGCGTATATGGGAGTATCAACCTGGTGGTTAAAGCCTAAACAACTTCAACTTGTTTTTTATTTCTTATTTTGTTTAAACATTGGACTTTCTCTGCGTATACGGAAGTATCGACCTGATTGTTAATGTTTAAACATTCTGCATTGTTTATTACACAAATCACAGTTGATGAAAGTTTAAAGGCATTACGTGAGTTAGTGTATTACATGATGAGGGGATATGCTAAGATCGTGGGGCGCATAAGACTTTAGTACTATCTAATGTACCCTAATCATATCAGTAAGCATTACGAACATCTTAGAGGAGTTTAAGTGGATCACAATATCGATGATCTAGGGTGAATTGTTTAAAAGCTTTAAGTGGTAATGTTTAGATCAACGGTGCAGCTGTTTTGTCTCAATAAACTGATATGATCCTCTATCGCAAACTCAGAAAAAATATTGTCTGTAAATATTTCTTTATTGCATTTTAATTCTGCTTTTCATTAAACAAAAATCCAAAAAGATTTTATATGTGTTTTAGCATAAAATTTTGAAAAATCCAAAAAGATTTTCGACAACTGATGTTGGAGAGCTGATATTCAAAATTCTAAGTGCTAAACAGGAAGAACAGAAGTTTGGGAAAATTTGTTGAAATCGTTTATTAATTTGAATCAAAATTTGAATGTTACTAATTCAAGAGGTTAAGTAGAGTTTGTGTTTTAGCGTCAAATCCTGTGAAAAAGAGAAGACCGATCAAGATTGAAGAGTTGACATGCTGAAGACTCGTACCGAAGACTTCGTCAACATCCGAGGGGGAGTCTGTTGGTGCATACGTCTGTCGACTTCGTCTTCGTTTGAGTCTTAGATAGAATGTGCTGAAGACCAGACTGAAGACTCCGGCAATATCCAAGGGGGAGTTTGTTGGTGTATAATGTCTATAGCCTACGTCTTAAGTCTAGGTCATGTTGATAGCTTGTATAGGGGTCTAAATGTAAATTTATGTTATTTTTGTTGTAATTCCGCTTGAAATGACACATGGTCATTTCAAACGAAATTAGAAAGTGTAATTCCGCTTGAAAGTGTAATTCCGCTTGAAAGTGTAATTCCGCTTGAAATGACATGTGGTCATTTCAAGCGAAATTAGTATGCCTATATATAGGTGTGTTGGCTTCTCATTTCATACGGAATTAGCTACAGTGTCACGAAGTGCTGCCGAATTCCTGCCGGGTATTCACGTTATATTTTGAATGAGAAGCTAGTTTTAAAGTGAATTACTCTGTTTCTACTCAATTCTTACTGATTCTAAACTGTTTGTTTGATTCCGCCTCTCAAATAGTTGTGTTTTGCTTTAGATTGACTCATTTGGTCGGTAAAACGATCCTACAGTTTGCGAATTCCCCAACGTTTTTCCTGATGATCTTCCCGGTCTTCCGCCAAGTCGTGATATCGACTTCTGTATCTACCTCATTTCTGGAGCCAACCCTGTTGCCAAAGCTCCTTACCGACTCGCACCGTCTGAAATGCGTGAACTCTCGAGTCAGCTTCAGGAATTACTTGAGAAAGGCTTCATTCACCCGAGCACCTCTCCTTGGGGCGCGCCAGTCCTTTTCGTCAAAAAGAAGGATGGGTCGTTCCGGATGTGCATCGACTATCGGGAACTGAATAAGCTAACCATCAAGAACCGCTATCCCCTGCCTCGCATCGATGATTTGTTTGATCAGCTACAAGGTGCTACATGCTTCTCGAAGATCGATCTACGCTAAGGCTATCACCAGTTACGCATTCAAGAGGAGGATATACCCTAAACCGCGTTTCGCACCCGATATGGCCATTATGAATTCGTTGTTATGCCTTTCGGTTTAACCAACGCACCCGCGGTTTTCATGGATCTGATGAATCGTGTGTGTAAACCATATCTCGACCGTTTCGTCATCGTATTCATCGACGATGTCGTGATCTATTCCAAGTCGAAGGCTGAACACGCGCAACATCTACGTTTGGTTCTCGAGCTACTCCAGGGGAATCGACTCTATGCCAAGTTCTCCAAGTGTGAATTTTGGCTGGAGGAGGTTCAGTTTCTGGGTCACATCGTAATTAGTCAAGGTATTCACGTCGATCCGGTGAAAATTGAAGCAGTCAAGAGTTGGATTACACCCAAGAACCCTTCTGAAGTCCGTTCTTTCCTCCGATTGGTGGGCTATTATCGACGTTTCATCGAAGGATTCTTAAAGATCGCTGTGCCGCTTACCGCTCTTACGCATAAGGACAAGCCTTTTGTTTGGGGAACTGAACAAGAGTTTGCTTTCCAAACCCTCAAGCACATGCTTTGCAATGCTCCTGTCCTCACTCTACCCGACGGAAACGACGACTTCATTGTCTATTGTGATGCTTCCAACCTTGGTCTTGGTTGTGTTCTCATGCAACGGGACAAGGTTATAGCTTACGCATCTCGTCAGCTCAAAATCCACGAGAAGAACTATACAACCCATGATCTCGAGCTAGGCGTGGTTGTTTTTGCGTTAAAGATTTGGCGACACTACCTGTATGGTACCAAGTGTACGATCTTCACCAATCATAGGAGCCTACAACATATATTTGATCAGAAAGAACTTAATATGCGTCAACGCCGATGGGTAGAACTTCTCAACGATTACGACTGTGAGATTCGTTATCACCCAGGCAAGGCAAATGTCCTTGCCGACGCTCTCAACAGACGGAGTTATTTGCTCAGCATTCGTAATGTCCAAGCCCAATACAACCTCGAAACCCTCATCCGCGAAGCCCAGCATGCCTGTTTTAATGAACGTACCTTGAAGAAGGAAAGAATCTATCATGATGGAGCCCAACTTGTGAATAAGTCGAATGGGATATTCCACTTTCTGGACCGAATTTGGATCCCTAAACAGACCAACTTGTGATAGATATTGATGGACGAAGCCCATAAATCCCGGTATTCCATTCATCCCAATGCCGATAAAATGTACCAGGATCTTCGCTACAAGTACTGGTGGCCGGGCATGAAAAGGGATATTGCTCTCTACGTTGGAAAATGCCTGACTTGTGCAAAGGTCAAGGCTGAACACCAAAGACCCTCTGGCTTACTCGAACAACCGCCGATCCCTATGTGGAAGTGGGAAAGTATAGCCATGGACTTCGTAACCAAACTCCCACACACGTCATCAGGTCACGACAGCATCTGGGTCGTTGTTGACCGTTTGACCAAATCAGCTCACTTTTTGCCAATACGGGAAGACTACAAGGTAGAACGATTAGCCCGAATCTACACCAATGAGATTATTTGTCGACATGGAATGCCTCGCGACATCATCTCTGACCGTGATGCTCGGTTTACCTCGCGATTGTGGGAAACGTTTCAAACGGATCTCGGTACTACGCTTAATCTAAGTACCACATTCCACCCTCAAACCGACGGTCAGACTGAAAGAACGATCCGTACCCTTGAAGACATGCTCCATTCGTGTGTCATAGATTTCGGTGGTAACTGGGATGCTTACCTGCCGTTAGTCGAATTCTCGTACAACAACAGTTATCATTCCAGTATTCAAATAGCACCATTCGAGGCTTTATACGGAAGAAAATGTCGATCGCCTATTGTATGGCGCGAGATCGGTCACTCACAATTAACCGGTCCTGAGCTATTGCAAGAAACGAGTGACAAAGTCCTCCAGATTCGAGACAACTTGTTGAAAGCTCGAAGTCGACAGAAAAGTTACGCCGATAGACGACGCAAGCCCCTTGAATTTGACATTGGCGACTACGTACTCCTAAAGGTATCACCTTGGAAGGGTGTGGTCAGATTCGGCAAGAAAGGGAAACTAGCACCTCGATATGTTGGACCTTTTAAGATTCTGGAAAGGATCGGAAAAGTTGCCTACAGACTCGAACTACCGGAGGAACTTAGTAATGTCCACCCGACTTTCCATGTGTCAAACCTTCGAAAGTGCCTGGCTGAGCATGATTTAATTGTGCCTCTCGATGACCTCCAAATAAACGAAACACTACACTTTGTGGAGAAGCCTGTCAAAATCATGGATCGCCAAACCAAGCAGCTCAGACGCTCGCACATTCCTATTGTGAAAGTCTGATGGGAAGGCAAACGAGGCGCAGAGTTCACTTGGGAACTCGAAAGCGACATGAAGGCGAAGTACCCGCAGTTGTTTGTTACGGCTTCGGCCTAATTTCGGGACGAAATTCCCTCAACTAGGGGAGGCTGTAACACCCCGTGTTTCGAAAGTCAAAGTCAAAGTCAAGATTGAAGTCAAAGGAAGAAAAGATTGCTAATTGCGATCTGTCTCTCCTTGCTCAATTCCTGTTTTGACTTCTTTGACTTGTAATTAGTCTATTTTATTATCGCTTTAGTTGTATTATGTGGAGTATCTATTAATAATCGCATGATAATCGCATGATAATCGCTTGATTAATCGCTTTATCGCTATCGCAATCGCACTCGCAACTCGAAAGACGCATTTTGGTTATTATTATACGTGTGTGTATGCCTTATGTGTTACTTGTGCATGTTTATTTATGTTATGTGTGGTAATCAATCAAAACGCAATCGAACTCAATCGCAATCGCAATCGAATCGCAAACACTAAACGAATACGAAATAAGGATGCTTGTATGTTGATATAGTAGTTGGGATTAAAAGTAATTTGACTAGGAAACTTTATCACATCGAAACATTCGCAATCGCAATCGAAACGCAAAACTCGTCGCACCAAACACACAAACAAGGTGACTGATCGACCAGGCGACCAGTCGATCGATCGAGTAGCCGCTCGATCGGACAGCTGTCCGATCGGACTGCCTAACCGATCGACCAGCCCCTCTCCATTCCTTTCCACTTTGGGTAACCCTATAAATACCCCTTGTCACCATCAAACTTTCCACTTTTGGCAACTGACGTCCGACCAGCGCTCTCACCTTGCTTTTTCTCCGATTTCTCGTGATTCCAGTAAGATCTCGTCCTAAATCTTGTAATTCCTTAATCTACACGCAGTCCTACACCTTTCTATCTTTTGAATCTTAACTTTTAACCATGAAATCATCAAGATTCAAGGTGTTCTAGGATGACGTCATCATGTGTTCTTGAAGAACTTTATGTTTTGGCCTCAATCCACCAAGAACAACTTAGATCTAACCGATTTCCACATAGACAAACAAGGATCTTTCATAGATCTAAACATATTCACTACAAAAAGGATTGAAAGATGATTTTCCAACTTTCTTTCAACTCTTTTACACTCAATGCACTCAAAATCGATAGAATCGGAGCTTGTGCCGACTTACTACTCATTCTTGTGGTTGTGTTGGTTCAAGATCTGGATTCTATCCACGAGACTACCGATTTCGGGTTAAACATGGAACACCGTCTCGAACCGTTAACTGACCGGATTTGGGTGATTCCTGTCCGATCAGGGGTACCAAGTATTGACAAGGTTTCTGTTGCTTGACACGTTACCAAAACGTCTCGATAAAACGACAAACAATCAAAACAACCAAGTGTAACACGAACAGGTCGACCAGGACGGAGTGTCGTCCGATCGGACTGCTGTCCGATCGAACAGCCAATCCGAACCACTGGCCAATCCAAACGACTTGCACCTTGGTCCCACACTTAACCTTTATTTTCAAACCTCGAAGGATGAACATTGAACTAAGTGCTGACCGATTGGATTACCATCCGCACGGGCTGCAACTTGACCATGTAATGATCAGTCTTCAACACTTAAACAATTTTCAACATGTTCAATGCACAAGGGATGCCACCCGATTGAACCACCGTCTGATCGAGTGACAACCTGCTGTGAACTTGTTCTCACTAAAGTGCCCAATCAATCGGGTTGTCGTCCGATCGAACGACCGTCCGGCCGACCGACCGGAAAGGTAGAGATACTTCTATGTTTCCAAAATGCTAAAACGAAAACTTCAAAAGTCAAGCCATCATACACAAACACATTCTTCTCAAAGGAAGAAAAAAATCCACTCGAAAGGTCACCCGAACGGATGACCATCCGAGCGGACTACCACTCGCACGACCGGCTGTCCGATCGGATTACCATCCGATCGAACTGCTGATCGACCCAACCTTCACTTGTTCCATTTTACGCATCGCTTATCGTTATGCTATCAATCTGTTCAGGCTAACCCTACTCTCTAGCGCTCCCTTCAATCCATCAACCGCAGTGAGTATACTTGATCCCTTTTTGCTTTACGCACTTTTGGATGTTACATACGTTACTTATACAAAATCACATCGAAGACACTACGCAATACTTTAAACGCTAACCGTTATCGCATGTATACGTGACTAAATGAATGCTTGTTTGTTATGTTTACACATGGAATGCTGTCTACCTGCCTTAGCAATGGTAGTACTATTAGTTTGGACTCAGCACCCGTTCACTCGGGGGTTGTTAAGGACAATTACCTACATGGCTCACAGTGGTGAGTATGTATCGCGAACTGCCTTGGGCAGTCAACCCGCAGTCATTGGTATCGATAGGTTCATGTCGATAACTAACATGCCTCATTTCACTCTGTGTACGTGCTGGTTATGCGTAACGCTTTCGAACTCTATATGCTATTATCAAACTTGTATGCTCACTTTTACACTATGTGTATTGACTTTTACTTTAACATATGTGATAGGTGCTTATGATGCTTATTTGCTTTCTTTGCTGTGAAATCGAGGCTAGGAAAGACCTAGGTCAATAATAAACAATTGTCTGTAATAAAAATCTGAGTTGTCGGAACAGAACAATTTGACTAGATCTTTTCTGTAATAATTGTATTATCATTTATGACATGGTATGGGATGTGTTGTTTTAAATATTTGGTAAATATAGTTGTTATGGAAACTTCTGGACAATCTGTTTCGCTCAGTGCCATGCCCCGATGTTTCCGCCATCGGTTGGGGTGTGACAGTCGTTGTTGGATTTCTATCAATACGATATATATTTACATCTAACTTGCTTATGATATAGGTTTTTCGATTTCATCTCCTACGATTTAAGACCTGTGTTTTTTTCTCTGAGATTGGTCATATTTAGGTCATCTTCAAGTGCATGCCTGATGAGGCTCGGTTGTTGAGGCGAACGATGAGTTGCCGGAGAATATTAGGTTGAATGAAGGTATTCATAAAATCTAGGGTTTTCGATTAATTACGCCCCAACTCCGTCACGTACTCCATTCTGTTGGTGGCAAGTGAAGAAAGGTATGAAGAGTCAACCATTTTTTTTTTGAATTTTGTATTGAAGAAGTTAAGTTTTTTATTTGTCATATGTTTTGCAGTGGCGAAATCTGATATTGTGAAAAGAGTTGTTTCATGGGTACAGTTTAAACAGCAGAATGATTTGAAGATTGTATTGATGGTAAGTTTCTGTATCGGATTTGCGTAATTCGTAACTTATTTTGAACAAATATTGTTAATTTGTTTCATGTTTCAAGTTCGATTTTAGGTTTTGGGGGTTTTTGTTTTTTCGATTTTTTAAAATACAAATATCTTTATTGATGTTGATTATGTTTTTGTAGTTGGTGTTGAATCTTGATTTTAGGTCAATATCGATTCATCCATGATCCACCCATTTGATTTGTTAGGATGTTGACTAGGGTTAGGTCATATGTTTGTGATTTTGACTTGATATTGTTAGGATCATTGATGTTTACTTTAGGGACCAGTAGAAAATTAGAAAGTCAAGTAGGTTGATTGACTTTTTAAAATATTTCTTGTGAATTTCCATTGCAAATAAATGTTGATTACTGTGAAATTCTATGCTAAAGTTAGTGTTCTTGAGTGACTGTTTCTATTTTCGCAAGAATGCAAGTCGGTTTAAGTGAAATATTTGTAAAGTTGAGTGATCACTTGGGTGAAATATATGGACTGTGTTTCGGGAATGGAAGGATTATGTAAAAGGGTTGTTCAGTTAAGAGAGATTACATTATTCTTTTAGGTTTGTTTAAAGAATTTCCGACATTTATCTCAGACATGATGAATACGTTGTTTTGAAAGTATGCATACCACCTGCTCGATAAAATGTCTTTGTGATAATCATATAATATAATGAAGTTGATATAAACTTGTGAATGTGTTTTAAGCTTCTTATTTAAGTTAGTTGGTATTTTAAGTATATAATGATAATTATTTGTTTCTCAACTGTCATTTACTAATATATAATTATTTAACTTTATATGATCAGGATCGATCCCCACCCCATGAACACGGCCCGTTTAGCAGCCGCTTTTATAACATTGTGTCTTTTTTCTGATCATTGTTTTTATTTTCCTACAGGCTAGAAAGACTCCTTCAGTGGAATCTTTTGATTCTTCCGGTGAAGAAGAGTAAGATCATGCACTTTAGAGTTTAGTGCATTGTATTTATTCTGAATTTAATTTTATAAAAGGAATTTTGTTTGTTTGTAGGCTTGTTATTCAGAGGCTTGAGATGATGAAAAATGACTTGAGGCAAAGACTTGCAAATGAGGTCATACTTTTGATTTTCTTTGTGCATGCAGTGAATATATATTTTTAAACAATATTAGTGTATATATATATATTTTTATTTTAGGCGAGAGGAAACTGACCGAAACTTTGGCTCGTATATTGATCTTCGAGTAGAAGCAAAGAATGTTGTTCCAAGGGACGATCAGCAGATCCTTAATCGTACTAGTGGCAGCGTGCAAGGCTCACCGGGTCCCACTCGCACAAAAAAGATCTTCGTCACCAAAAACGATTTCAAAAACTATTTCGAACAATTTGGGATGATAACTGATGTTGTGGTTATGTACGATCACAACACACAAAGGCCTCGAGGATTCGGATTCATCACTTATGAATCAGATGAATCCGTTGATAAAGCGTTGCAGAAAACTTTTCATGAACTAAATGGTAAAATGGTGGAAGTCAAACGCGCAGTTCCAATGCATCGTGAAGTCGCTAACTGCTGCCGGTATGGTTCTGTTCTTTAAATTAGTAATAATGAATCTTGTGTTGATATCTTATGAAATTACTAACGATTAATATTTTTCAACAGTTACCTTGCGATGGTTCTTTATCATGCTGGAGACATGGCTGCAGCCATCATGCAACAACACAAATAACTTATTATAAACGAACGGTGTCTCGGTCTTGATCACCCGACACAGCTCACAGGTATGGTTCATCATTATATTATTAAAAAAATAAACCTTCACTTTTTTATTACAAAAGGCATGTGCTTGTAAAGTGACTTCAATATTACTTTCCCTTTTTTTACAGCTACGGAAACATGGCCCTGTTTTATCACGGGTCAACCAATCAGAGCTCGCGTTAAGACACATGTCCCGTGCTCTGCTCCTGTTAAGCTTATCTTCGGGCACCGATCATCCCGACGTTGCTGCAACTTACATTAGCGTTGCAATGATGTACCAAGATATTGGAAAGATGAATACGGCTCTTCGTTATTTACAAGAAGCGTTAAAAAAGAATGAGAGGCTTTTGAGTGAAGAACATATTCAAACAGCTGTCTGCTATCATGCACTTGCTATTGCGTTTAACTGTGTCGGTGCTTACAAGCTCTCTCATCAGGCATGTGCTTTTAGTTATCTCTTTAACGGTTTAAAAAAATGATATATAATTGTTTTATTATTATGCGGCTAATGAATTGTTGTTTTAACAGCATGAAAAGAAGACGTATGACATACTTGTGAAGCAGCTCGGAGAGGATGATTCGAGGACTCGAGACTCGGAGAATTGGATGAAAACTTTTAAAGTGCGGGAAGCGCATGTAACTAATTATCAATTATTATTTGTGTATTTAACTTTTTAATTAATTATTATTATTTTTTTAATTTGTTTTGTGGTACTATACTACTATGACAATAGATGAATGCACAAAAGCAGAAAGGACAAGCTGTAAATGCGGTTTCTGCTCAAGCAGCAATTGATCTTCTAAAGGTCTGTTTAAAATCGAGATCATTTAATTTAAAGTCAAGTTTTCGAATATTGTTTTATTAAACTATGGTGTTCGTTTCCTACAGGCTCACCCTGATTTGATACAAGCATTCCAAGCGGCATCTGGTGGAGCTTCAAGTAGCGGCGACAATAGTGCGGTTGGTGGTGAAAACTTTGCTCGAGGTGGTAGGGGAGTGGATGAGAGATCTGCCCGTGCTGTGGCGGAAGCAAGGAAAAAAGCTGCCGCTAGGGGTCTGTTAATCCGGCCACACGGTGTTCATGTTCAGGCTGTACCATCGCTCACCCAACTTTTCAACATGATAAGCTCTGGCATGACACCAGAAAACGCCGCCAGTGAAGACACCAATGCCCCTGCAAACCCAGGGGAGGCGGCAAAAGCAGAACAACAAGGTCAAGCACCGGTTGGGTTAGGTGCAGGGTTAGCCGCCTTGGACTCAAAGAAAAAGGAGCAGAAGTAAAGTCGGTTTTTGATTTGATTTTCTAACATTTACTAAAACTAGCGCGTTCCGAAAGAATCATCCCCCGGTCCTAATCTACTCTTCTTCGATCGTCGCCACCCAGAAGTTGCCTCTAAAGATTGTATTCATGGTAAGTTTCTGTATCCGATTTGAAGTTCTTGACATTTGATTTTGATATATCCGTTTTCAACTATTCGTCAGAAAGCCTATTTGCCATGGGAGATTATGGTCGGATTTCTGTTCATGAAGCTCTTGGAGGCGGCACAGGTCTCTCTCTCTTTCTTTTGCACATTTGATCTCATCACAGTTTTTCTTTTTTATCGTAGTCGATTTAGATTTCAGAAACTTTTCATTCCGTTTTCTTTCTCAATCTAGGGTTTCTCCATCATCGATCATTCATCTTTCTTGATAATCAAATGTTTCATTACCAAGGTACGAATCCATTCTATATCTATTAAGATTCTATATTGTTGATTACATTTATTTATTTTTGGATTCTTTGGCGATTAGGGTTTCTTACTTAATTCCCTGCCTCCTCATTATCCTGATTGTTTATTGTGATTCTTGATTCTTCATTGCTGATTCTTGGTTAAATTGAGGCTTTTTGTTTCACTTTCATAACTTCTTCAATGTCAGTTTAACCTCTTCACAAGAAAAGAAGTTGGAATCCACTTATGATAGATTTCCTATTTTTTATTTTCAGTGTTTTTTGTTATAATATATTGTAATATAATTAGTATATAATTTACGTATTTCACGTCTTACATTGTTTTTAGTTCTCTTTGTTTGGTTCTTTATCAAATGTGGGTGCCATGGTTGATGCAATAGCTATTGGTCAAATTGCTGAGTATATCGGCTGGAAAGGGGTATGTTTCTTCATTTCATTTCTTAATCTGCAATAATATATGTAAGATACATTTATATATGCATAAATAACAGTCGAATATCTGTGGTCAAAATTGCAGTCTTTGATGATTGCCGCTATCCCTAATATCATTGGATTCTTTGGAACTCTCAGGTTCTGTTTCCACTTATTTCAGCAAGAAATTAACTTTTATTTGTAATTAGCCATTCATGAAAACCTGAATTACCCTAGATCAGATTGGTTTATAACGTCTCAAAAGAGGTTTTACTATTTGAATTCTAACAGGTCAATAGCTAGAATAAAATACAAGTTTACTTATCCGACATATTTTTAGATATGGAACCAATTAATTTTGAGCCTTGTCGTTCCCTTTTTCTTAAATATATTTTTGGGTATTTACTTATCCGACACAACGTATATGCATTTCTTTTTCTCAAGTGATATGTGAATCTATGGTGCTGAGTTGATTGATTCAGTTCTGGATTTCCATCGAGCGATGATTGAAGTAGAGGTAAACTTGCAAAACCCTAAATCTAAGGTACTAAGTTCTGATTACTTTGCTCTTGATGTGCTGCTTAATTGCCTCACTGTACTAAGTTCCGAGTAAGCATCTTTCTTCATATTACTATCATATAATATACACGTTTTTTGTTTTTTTTCGTTTATGGTGTTGTTCTTGGGAAGGTATTTGGGTATACAACAGGTAATCTTTGGAGGTCGGTCAATGGGTGATTAGGAAGAGGGAATGAAAAACCCTGAAGACGGATACAAGTACTTTAAGATCTAAAGATCGTTGCGCTCAGAACATGCGTTTATGGAAAATTGGAGAGCGAGTCAGAAGTAAGGTCTGATCAAGTAAAGACAGTGGACTTGTGTATCCCACAAAGGATTTCAGTTTAGCTCGGAGATGGTTATTCGGTTAGACTACATGTATAGAATAGTTTTATAATGTTTATGTCGTAGCATTTTTTGGGCGGGTAGCAACGCTGATAGACCAGAATACTCGAGCATTTCACATGTTCATGTGACTATGTGAGCCCGTCTTCAGGTATGTGATGTTGTTGTGTTTAGTTTTCATACTTATACTGTTATGGGTAGAAAAATTGCTATATATTAAATATGCATGTGGAAAATTACATACAAACTATTGGTCAATCTCTATAACAAGCTGTTAACACTCACCAACTCCTTTTTCTACTTTTTTATAATTCATAAATAATTAATATGGGATCAAAAAGTTTAGAATATACGAATTTAGAAGATTGTAGACAGTTGATTTTGAGTACAGTATGTGTCCTTTTTAGCTAATATCTTAAATTAAGTTTTTTTATTTGTTATTATTTAAATACATCTCATTGTAAATTGTTCTCACATTGAGTTGAATTTTGGCGATTTTCTTTGTTTATCTAATTAAAAAAAATTGACCTTAGTTTCAACTCTATTTGAGAAGAAAGTGGCTTATAAGAAGAGGAAGAGTTTGGAGGTCTGGCCGGCGATTGCAGGAGCGGTGATTTTGGGCGTAGCCGCATACTTCTGCTATCAAAAGTCTGGAGTGGTCTACATACTGTCTTTAACATTGTTTTATAAAGATATGTAACTAAACGCAAACAATTTAACTGATGTATTATAATCTATTTTTTAGTATTTGATTTCGATCGTTATTAAACATACCCGTGTGTTCACACGGGTCTTACTACTAGTTATTATTTTACGTATTCTTCACATATTGATCTGTTGTAAATCACACACTTTTATGCGTTGTATTTTGTACAATTTATATTAATTTAGAGTTATTTTTAGTATTTTTTTTATTGTATATTTTATTACTTTATACAAATACAGGTTCTGGTGTGAAAATGGGGCTTAAACAAGTTAAAACGGTTAATAAACGAGCACTCGTGAGTAAACATGAAGTCAAGGGGCCAAAGTTGACAATTGAAGAAAGTTGTTTAATTCACACGTCGAACAAAAAAAATCAATGGATCATTTGCTAGAGTTTCAAAAACATGCTAATTCCCTAAACTACCCTTAATAAATTTTCATTAAATGACCATCCATGCCATGCCATTTGTTTCTTGATTTGCGACTTTGGGCTGTACAATGCAAGTAGAGACTTGGGCTGTTGGAGACGCATGACAAGGCCCAGTTTTGAACTTTAGTATTTGATTCAATTTGTTAAACTGTATGAAAAGAAAATCCGAATTATATACACACATCCATATGACTTGCGGAATTAATTATTCACCCACTATATTCCTACACCTACTGTTGACTACGAAGAACAAGAAACAGACGAAATCCAACCTATTATTCGCGCGAGTACCTATCGGTTATTAATCAAAATCAGTTATCAGCGAGCAATAACTAAATCGTTAACCTAAACCAAACCGAAAATAGACGAAATCGAACCGAAATCAACGAAAAACTTAATTAATTGAAAACTGAAAACTGAATTGACCAAAAACCGGTTATCATTTTTTTTTTGTACTCTCTTTTAACCAAAATTAGCTGAACTGCATCGAATCATTCATATTTTCATATATTTCTAGCTTTTATGCCTCCATTTCATATTTTATATCTCCATTTCATATATTTATACTTTCATTTCATGTATTTATACCGCAAATTTATATATTTACAAGCAAAAGTTTTAGTTTAAGTTTGGTTTTTTCTATTAACAGAAATTAAATGAACCAAACCAAAAACCGTCACTCTAACCGAATAAATCGAAGTGATTAACCAAAAACCGATTGGTTAATAAAATAAACTAACCGAAGATTTTGGTTTCGGCTTCGGTTGAGGATAATAACTGAACCATGCACATCATAATGAAATGGATTACCCGATTACTACGCTTTTAATGGATATCTATCACAATGATTCTACAGTAAATATTATATGAATAAGAAAACTAACAAAAATAAGTATTGCAATGCGATGTGTCGCTTCCGCTGCATCGTGCGGGTATCTTGCTAGTGTGTGTGTGTATAGGGGATGATCAAATAAGAAGCAAATCAATTCACAAAGAAAAAGAAAAAAATGCTTCTCTAATTAATTAAATAAGCGATTTCAATTTATCATACACACATCAAATTTTATCCTACATACATCCTACACGTTATCGATTTTATACTATACATGTCGAAATTTATCCTACACATCTCGTAATTTATCTTACACTCTAAATTAATTTTTTTTTTTTGAAAAAAATATATATTCTGAAAATAAGTTAGAAATTTAATGTAGTTAGCTATTGAAGAGGAAGACTACAAATTAACGATCTAAGTAAATTTACCAATATACCATTACAATACATTAAATACAAATATTAAAACATTAAAACATTAAATGAAGCATTATTATTGAATAAATTTCTTTTTATAAAGAATTTCTTCTTATTTGAACCCTCCTCTCTCTCTCTCTCTAAATATATATATATATATATATAGGATTCAGTTTAAATGAAAACCACCACGAGTTATGAGAACTTTTTGACCTCATGCGAGTTGGGCCAACATTTTTTTTTCACAAACGTAGATGAAAAAAACTTGCATCAGTCAAAACTAGCAACTCGACAATTTTTTTTACTTTTTTTACAGATGTGTTTATAATGTTTTCAGCTACGTCTGTGCAAAAAAATTTTGGCTCAACTCGCGCGGGATCAAAAAGTTCTCACGGTTCTCACAACTCGTAGTGGTTCTCAATATAACCCATCCCTACACACACACACACATATGGATCATGAGAAAACTACATATAAATGAGAAAACTAAAAAAGCCTAAAAAACACACCAAAATTTTTTTTTACAAGTTTTTTATTAAAAATCGTTATTTTATATATATAAAAATAATTTAAAAAAAAAAACTTGTACTGCACATGTCCATTATATGTATACTACACATGTGCATTACATGCTTAAAATTAGATTTTGAGTTTAGTTTAGCTTTTAGGGTTAGGTTTTTTGGAGGTTTAGGATTATGATTTTGGGTGTGGGGGGAGGGGGTTTAGGTTTTTGGGGGGTGCGGGGGGGGGGGGGGGGTTAGGTTTTTTTCGGGTTTATGTTTAGAGTTTAGTTTTAGGTTTTCGGGATGGGGGTTTAGGTTTTTTTTTGGGGGGGGGGGGGGGTAGGGGTGGGGGTGGGCGGTTTAGGCTTTTGGTGGGAGGGTGAAATTAGGTTTTTGGGGGGTAGGGGTGGGGGGTTTAGGTTTTTGGGGGGTGTCGGTGGGGGTGGGTTAAGTGGTTTAGGCTTTTCCGTATTATTGCACATGTGCAGTACAATTTTATTTTTTTTGAAAATTGTCTTTATATATAAACACAAGCGAAAATTAATAAAAAAAATTGTAAAAAAATTGGTATGTTTTTTAGGCTTTTTTAGTTATTATTTTTTGTTTTCTCATTTAAACAAGTTTTTTCATGATTCATCCCCTATATATATATATTATATGGTGATCATCATGAATAAACAAGAAAACTAACTAAAAAAAACCTAAAAAAAACATACCAATTTTTTTTAACAAAAAATCGCCACTTTTTATGTTTAAAAAAACTTTTTTTTTCAAAATAAAAAAAAATTTGTACTTCACACGTGCATTATATGCTTAAAGTTAGCTTTTGAGTTTAGTTTAGCCTAACTTTTAAGGTTAGATTTTTGGGGGGTTTAGGATTAGTATTAGGTTTTTGGGTGGGGGGAGGGTTAGGTGGTTTAGGATTTTTTGTATTAATGCACATGTGCAGTACAACATTTTTTTGTTAGAAAAAAAAGTGTTTTTATATATTAAATATAGCGATTTTTATTAAAAAAAATTCAAAAAAGTATTTGGTATGTTTATTTAGGCTTTTTAAGTTAATTTTTTTGGTTTTCTCATTTAAACTAGTTTTATCATGATCTATCCCCTATAATATATATATATAGGGCCAGGATCATTTCAGAACCATAAATATTTACAGAACTCGCAGAACTCCTAATAAACAATCTTTTTATTTATATATTTTTATGTTTAGGATAATTTTATCATTTATTATGTGTATTTTTACGATTACATACATGTTAAGAGTAATTTTATCATTTTTTATATGTAATTTTATAATTACACATATGTAAACTAGTTTTTTTACATATATGTAATTAGTTATGACACATATATATAATTTTGGCAATTAAACATATGTAAACTACTTTTAACATGTACGTAATCAAAGAAATACATATAATAGATGATAAAAAGATCCTAAATACAAAAACTTATATATAAAATGATTGTTTATTAGGAGTTCTGAAAGTTCTGTAGTTATTTAGAGTTCTGAAATGAACTCAACCCTATATATATATAAATATATATGGTGGGGTTTCTCTACAAAGTGTACGAAACGATCTTGACCATTGGATGAGTGTATTTAATGGTTGAGATCATCTTGGTGGCATTTTAGTCATATCTGTGTTTTAAAAAGTGATTGATTTGATTGATTGGAGGTATATTAGTCATTCAACATGTTTTAAATAAAGCATATTAGTGTCGTTCTTAAAACCACCTCCATTATTGTCGCGGTTTTCTCTCCCTCTCTAATCTCCTACCTCTGAAAACACCAAATCATATCAAGATTAATGTAACACCCCGAAAATATAAAACCTAATATTAAATTTATAAAGTATAAATTTAACGAGAATTTACTAATTAGGAATTTGTACCTAGTTAGTTATTTTCTTCAAAATGGTTCATTACATGGTTAAAGGTTAACCAACTTTATGTTGAACAAAGTAGAGGGACCTTAGTTGTTAATTCTGAAAACTTAATTAAATGGAACAAATTAAAATAAACCAAACACCCCAAATCTGGGTGTTGGTCGATCAAGGAGAAGCAGGGGGCGACACCCCCATTCCAAAAACCATAATCTCACCAAAACAATCAAATTGAGGGCTCAAATCTGATCAAAAACGAAATCTGAACATAGAACAGTGATCCTCATCACAAGAGGATTACAAGGTATGTAAAAATTCGTGTTAATCCTTTGTTTGAATTTCTCATGATTTTGGAAAATCTAAGATTAGATGTTGCATGTGTGTTGTTTGATTAGATTAGAGATGATGTAGTGTCTAGAAGTGAAACCTAGACAACTACATATGAAATCATGTCCAATTTCAGGAAATTCCATGAACACCTTGAAGGTGGGTTATGGGTTTTACAAGATGAAGATGAACACTAGGGTTTAGGATGATTATTCTAGTGTAAATTGATTGTTGAAAGTGATTCCAGAAAGATATGATGCTTAAAACACTATAGGAGGGCTTTATTGTTGTCAAGTTAGCTAATTAGCAAGCTAAGAAGTTGATTACTAAAGGTATAAAAATTCTGCATATGAAGTGTTTGTTGAAATGCCTCAAAGAAGGCTTGAAAACTAGAATTTTGTAGTTAAAACGCCTAATCGTGATGTTTCAACTATTATGTGAAATATGGGTTACAAAGAGTTCTAAACAAGATAACATTGAACTCTATAGGACAAGATACCGGAACGTCGAGTGGACAAGCCGGTGGTGACTCACGGTTGAAGGGCGTGCGCTAAGGTATGTAACTTGACCCGTTACATTAAGTAAAAATTTGATCATTGTATTTGGTTTAGTCGAATTATAAAATACAAGTTGTTATGAATTAAAGCTATGATATTGCTATATTGAATATTTGGCCGAAAGATGGATTGAACTCGTTGGTAGTTTTCAAAAAGGAAGAAATTCCATAGACAAGCCAAACGGGTCGGATAATTAAGCAAGACATGATTAATGCTCCAGATTATGTTAGGTTGATTGTTGATTTGGATGTTATATAACTTATTGGAATTACAAGATTTTTATTGTTTAATATCATAGAGGAAAACTGAATTTCGAGGATTGGGGTCTTGATGTAAAGACTAAACAAAGCAAAACATGGAACCCCAGGTACTACCGTAAATTACGGTAGTACCGTAATTTACGGTGAATGGGAATTGTTTACGGTGCAAAGTTCCTGATTTACGGTGCACCAAGAATTCTCAGGACTCAAACGACTTTTGTATGTTCTAACTTTAGTCATTAGTTGACTAAAGTATATGATACATTCTGAAATCTAGGTTAAGCTATTATCTTTGGATATAAATTAGTAATTATTTCAAGTATAAATTTAAGGATGTTACAAGTTGGTAATCAGAGCTCAAGGTTGTTAGTAAGTGTTCGGTTCAAGCTTGATCGATCGTCCGGTAAGAATTAACTTGTTTTGTTAATAAATTATGTACTATGTATAAAATGAGAAATGAATAAATATGCATGAAAATGAAAAGAGTGTGTAAGCTCACTCAAAAACAGGAAATGCATGAAACAAGAATTATTAAATCAAGTTACGAACTTGATTGAATTGAAACAAGAATTATTAAATCAAGTTACGAACTTGATTGAATTGAAACAAGAATGATTAAATCGAGTTATGAACTTGATTAAATCAAAACAAGTAAAGCATGTGTTATAAATGGAATGTTTAACAATCTATGTAAACATTTCAGAAATCGAGATGGCTGATGGAGATAATGCTAATGCGGTGCCAAGAGTCACCGAACAAATGAAAGAAGTGATTGCCGAAGAGGTTGGAAAGGCGATTGAAAACAGTTTGTCGGACTTTATTGATAAAATTCAAAACACAGTTTTATCAATAGTAGAAGATAGAATCAAGAAGCTGGAAGATGATTCAAATGTAGCAAAGGAAAAGCATGGTGGACGAAAGCCTTGTTCATACAAGGAATTCATGGCTTGTAAACCACCAATATATAATGGGGAGGTTGATCCAATTGTGTGTCAACGATGGCTAAGTGATATCGAAGGAGTATTCGAGAGAACTCATTGTGATGAAAATGACTACGTAGCCTATGGTACGGGTCAATTAAGAAGTCAAGCGAAAGACTGGTGGGATAACAAAAAGAAGGAGATTGGAAGTGAAGCGGCTAAGGCCATGACATGGGAGGAGTTTAAGATGCCTTTTCTTAAACACCATAGTCCTAAGGCGGTCATAAATAAAATCAAGGAAGAGTTCATGCAACTCAGACACAAAGGTGAATCCATAGACAAGATCACGGGAATGTTTATGGACAAGATGAAGTTCTGTGATGATCTGATAACGAATGAAGAGCAAAAGGTCTATTATTATCATAACATGCTAAGCGCGGAATATAGAGAGTTCATAACCCCTTCAAAGTACGAGACCCTTACCGAGATTGTCAATGCTGCTCGGGAAAGGGAGATTGAATTGAAGAAGAGTATAGAACGGGGTGAACGAAGGGCACAAGATGTGAATCCAAGCCCTGCCAAGAAAGCAAGAACGAATGAATCAGCAAAGAAATCAGATGCTAAAGGTGGTACATCAGGTTGCAAAATTTGTGGGAAAAATCATAAAGGCGAATGTCGTTACAAGGATAAGCCTTGTCCCATATGCAAGAAAATGGGACATATGGCTATGTCGTGCCCGGAGAAAGTGACGGTTTGTTACAATTGTTATCGAACGGGTCACAAAAAGTCGGAATGCCCGGAACTGGTTGGAAAGAAAGAGGGGCAGGAACCGAAAGGTGAAGCCCCAAAAGCAAAGGCAAGATCTTTTCAATTAACCGCCGCAGAAGCGAAGATTGAACCTGACGTGGTCTCAGGTATATTTGCTGTAAATTCAATTCCCGCACACGTGTTATTTGATACGGGTGCGAATAAATCCTTTGTTTCATATGGGTTTATTCGACATCCTTCATTTGTTCTAACCAAATTACCTGTGCCTTTAGAAGTAGAGATAGGTAATAACAAAAGCTTTATTGTTTGTGATGTATGTGAAAATTGTAAACTGAGCATCGATGATGAAGAATATCTGATAAATCTAATCCCGATGTCGATGGGAGAATTCCAAGTAGTCGTGGGGATGGATTGGCTATCTCAATACCATGCAAAGGTCGTGTGTTTTCGCAAAGAGATAAAACTAACATCTCCGAGTGGAAAACACGTCACCATTTATGGCGAAAAAGGAGGCAACCCCAGAGTATGTTCGATGTTGAAAGCTCACAAGCTAATGAAGCGAGGATGCAAGGCATTCATAATATACGCTAATGAGCCCGAGAAAGAATCACGAAAGATTGGATATGTACCAGTAGTACGAGATTATGAAGACGTTTTTCCGGAAGATTTACCGGGGATACCGCCTGAACGGGAAGTAGAGTTCGGGATCGAATTGATTCCGGGCGCGAAACCCATAGCAAAAGCCCCGTACCGACTTGCACCGTCGGAACTACAAGAGTTGATGTCTCAAATCCAAGACTTGCTTGACAAGGGATTCATAAGGCCGAGTGTGTCTCCTTGGGGCGCACCGGTATTGTTCGTGAGAAAGAAAGACGGGAGCATGCGCATGTGTATTGACTACCGGGAGTTAAACAAACTCACGGTAAAGAACCGATACCCGCTCCCGAGGATAGATGATTTATTTGACCAACTACAAGGTGCGAGTTGGTTTTCCAAAATTGACCTTAGATCGGGGTATCACCAATTAAAGGTCAAAGAAGAACATGTGCCGAAGACGGCTTTCCGCACGAGATATGGACATTACGAATTCCTCGTGATGTCATTTGGGCTAACAAACGCACCCGCGGCTTTCATGGACCTCATGAACCGGGTTTGCAAGCCAATGTTGGATAAGTCGGTCATCGTGTTTATCGATGATATCTTGGTGTACTCGAGAAGTGAAGCTGAACACGCACACCACTTACAAGAAGTGTTAGAGACACTTAGGCGAGAGAAGTTATATGCAAAATTCTCTAAATGTGCCTTTTGGTTACGAGAGGTTCAATTTTTAGGCCATGTCATAAATGCCGACGGAGTATTGGTGGATCCGTCAAAGATAGAGGCTGTGTCCAAATGGAAACCCCCGAAGAACCCTTCAGAAATTAGAAGCTTTTTGGGGCTTGCAGGGTACTATAGGAGATTCATTCAAGATTTCTCCAAGATTGCGTCGCCGCTAACGAAGCTAACCCAAAAGAAAGCAAAGTTTATTTGGGGAATCGATCAAGAAAAAGCGTTTCAAACGCTAAAAGAAAAGCTAACTCAAGCTCCGGTACTGACATTGCCGGACGGAGTCGAAGACATGGTGGTTTATTCGGATGCTTCATTATCAGGGCTCGGTTGCGTGTTGATGCAACGGGGCAAGGTAATAGCCTATGCCTCGAGACAATTGAAGATACACGAGAAGAAATATCCCACGCACGATCTCGAGTTGGCAGCGGTGGTATTTGCATTAAAAATATGGAGGCATTACTTGTATGGGGTAAAATGCACCATATTCACCGACCACAAGAGCTTGAAATACTTCTTCGATCAGAAAGAGTTAAATATGCGACAGAGGCGTTGGCTGGAAACGGTGAAAGACTATGATTGTGAGATACATTATCACCCCGGAAAAGCAAATGTGGTAGCGGACGCTTTGAGCAGAAAAGCAGATTATGTCCCGATACGAGTAAGATCGATGCAACTTGTGGTAACCTCGGGTATACTTGAACGTATTCGAGAGGCGCAATTAGAAGCAGTAAAAGAAGAGAATTGGAAGAAAGAAAGAATAATTGGTCAATTGAAAGATTTGTCGGAAGGGAATCATGGGTTGAAGACTCGATCCGGAAGGATTTGGGTTCCACATACTTGTGGAGTAAAGGCGCTTCTACTTGATGAAGCTCATAAATCCCGTTATTCAATTCATCCGGGTGCAACCAAGATGTACAATGATTTGAAACAAAATTATTGGTAGCCCGGAATGAAGAGGGACGTGGCGAAATATGTGGAAAAATGCTTGACATGTTTACAAGTCAAGGCGGAGCACCAGAAACCATACGGCAAACTCCAACCGTTAGAAATTCCGGTTTGGAAATGGGAACATATCACAATGGACCTGTTAACCAAGTTGCCTAAGACGAATCGTGGTTTTGATGCCATATGGGTAGTGGTGGATAGATTGACGAAAAGTGCTCACTTCATTCCGATTCGTGAGACTTATACGTCAGAAAAGATGTCAGAAGTCTATACCAATGAAATCATAGCACGTCATGGAGTGCCGGTGTCCATCGTGTCCGATAGGGATACCCGGTTTACTTCGAATTTCTGGCGTGATTTCCAAGAACAAATGGGGACCAAATTGTTTATTAGCACTGCGTACCATCCTCAAACGGATGGACAAAGTGAAAGAACGATACAAATATTGGGAGACATGTTACGGGCGTGTATAATCGACTTTGGAGGCAGTTGGGATGTTCACCTACCGTTAGTCGAGTTTTCGTATAATAACAGTTACCAATCTAGTATCAAAATGGCACCATACGAAATGCTTTACGGTAGGAAGTGTCGAACCCCGGTATGTTGGGGTGAAGTGGGTCCACGTGAACTCGCCCACCAAGATATAGTACGAGCCACGAATGAAAAGATCGATAAAGTTCGGGCACACTTGAAAGCGGCTCAAGACAGGCAAAAGGCGTATGTTGATAAAAGGAAAAGGCCGATTGAATTCCAAGTTGGTGACAAGGTCATGCTAAAAGTCTCCCCATGGAAAGGTGTTATTAGATTCAGAAAAAGGGGGAAGCTAAGCCCAAGGTTTATTGGACCATTTAAAATTATCGGGAAAGTTGGCAAGGTAGCTTACCACCTTAAATTACCGGAGGAGTTAAGTGGAATCCATGGCACGTTCCACGTGTCGCAATTAAGAAAGTGCCTAGCAGACGAAACGACCTATATCCATTACGATGATATCGAAGTGGATAATAGTCTGAATTACGCTGTGAGACCGTTGGAGATTTTAGATCGAAAAGTCAAACACTTACGAAATAGACAAATTGATCAAGTCAAAGTCAAATGGGAGCATAGGAAAGGTTCGGACACTACGTGGGAGTCCGAAGAGGAGATGCGACGTCTCCACCCTACATTATTCGGTACGTATAATGGTTTCGGGTACGAAACCCTTTTTAAGGGGGGTGGACTTGTAACACCCCGAAAATATAAAACCTAATATTAAATTTATAAAGTATAAATTTAACGAGAATTTACTAATTAGGAATTTGTACCTAGTTAGTTATTTTCTTCAAAATGGTTCATTACATGGTTAAAGGTTAACCAACTTTATGTTGAACAAAGTAGAGGGACCTTAGTTGTTAATTCTGAAAACTTAATTAAATGGAACAAATAAAAATAAACCAAACACCCCAAATCTGGGTGTTGGTCGATCAAGGAGAAGCAGGGGGCGACACCCCCATTCCAAAAACCATAATCTCACCAAAACAATCAAATTGAGGGCTCAAATCTGATCAAAAACGAAATCTGAACATAGAACAGTGATCCTCATCACAAGAGTATTACAAGGTATGTAAAAATTCGTGTTAATCCTTTGTTTGAATTTCTCATGATTTTGGAAAATCTAAGATTAGATGTTGCATGTGTGTTGTTTGATTAGATTAGAGATGATGTAGTGTCTAGAAGTGAAACCTAGACAACTACATATGAAATCATGTCCAATTTCAGGAAATTCCATGAACACCTTGAAGGTGGGTTATGGGTTTTACAAGATGAAGATGAACACTAGGGTTTAGGATGATTATTCTAGTGTAAATTGATTGTTGAAAGTGATTCCAGAAAGATATGATGCTTAAAACACTATAGGAGGGCTTTATTGTTGTCAAGTTAGCTAATTAGCAAGCTAAGAAGTTGATTACTAAAGGTATAAAAATTCTGCATATGAAGTGTTTGTTGAAATGCCTCAAAGAAGGCTTGAAAACTAGAATTTTGTAGTTAAAACGCCTAATCGTGATGTTTCAACTATTATGTGAAATATGGGTTACAAAGAGTTCTAAACAAGATAACATTGAACTCTATAGGACAAGATACCGGAACGTCGAGTGGACAAGCCGGTGGTGACTCACGGTTGAAGGGCGTGCGCTAAGGTATGTAACTTGACCCGTTACATTAAGTAAAAATTTGATCATTGTATTTGGTTTAGTCGAATTATAAAATACAAGTTGTTATGAATTAAAGCTATGATATTGCTATATTGAATATTTGGCCGAAAGATGGATTGAACTCGTTGGTAGTTGTCAAAAAGGAAGAAATTCCATAGACAAGCCAAACGGGTCGGATAATTAAGCAAGACATGATTAATGCACCAGATTATGTTAGGTTGATTGTTGATTTGGATGTTATATAACTTATCGGAATTACAAGATTTTTATTGTTTAATATCATAGAGGAAAACTGAATTTCGAGGATTGGGGTCTTGATGTAAAGACTAAACAAAGCAAAACATGGAACCCCAGGTACTACCGTAAATTACGGTAGTACCGTAATTTACGGTGAATGGGAATTGTTTACGGTGCAAAGTTCCTGATTTACGGTGCACCAAGAATTCTCAGGACTCACCGTAAATTACGGTGAGACCGTAATTTACGGTGGAACAGAAAATTTATTTTATTTTTTTATTTTAAATTGATGTTTTAATCATATGCTAAGTCCTATGTAATGAAGTCAAAACTAATGTTGTTAATGGTTTTGACCCTAGGTGATTAGGTGGATCTTACGGATGGTGGTCAAGCTATGTCGAAGAACCGAACACGAAATTTTGAAGCTTCCGCTATGTGTTAAACTTATTAAATAGTTGTTCTTGGGTTGTAAACAAATTCTCAAACGACTTTTGTATGTTCTAACTTTAGTCATTAGTTGACTAAAGTATATGATACATTCTGAAATCTAGGTTAAGCTATTATCTTTTGATATAAATTAGTAATTATTTCAAGTATAAATTTAAGGATGTTACAATTAACGATAAATCAAGTCTAGGGTTTCGATATTTCTAAGGGTGTAAACGAGCCGGGCCGAGCCCGAGCCTTCCACTACTCGAGCTCGGCTCGTGATATTTTTGTGAAGCTCGAGCTCGGCTCGGTTCGATCCTAAAGTTTTGGGCTCGAGCTTGGCTCGTAAGTAAAATCCAAAGCTCGAGTCCGGCTCGGCTCGGCTCGAAATGATTTGAGAACAATCTTAAACGAGTTCAAAGCTCGGCTAGAGCTCGCTTCAATATAGCTTAAATGAGTCAAAGCTCGGCTCGAGCTCGGCCCACCAATGTTATATAATATATATATATATATATATATATATATATATATATATATATATATATATATATATATAGGGGAAGTATGTATAGAAAACCCACTTGTGGTTAGAAAACCTGGGAAACTCAAAGCTCCCGACTTTTTTTTTATTTTTTGAAAAAAAATTACACATGTTATATGCATGTTTTTAAGGGTTTTGGGCAAAAAAAATCAAAAAAGCGCCGAGTAGATATTTTTTAAAAAAATAAACAAGTTTTGGTGTAACATATGTTACATTCGTCTGACATATGTTACCCCAGAAATTTGTTTATTTTTTTAAAACATATCAACTCGGCGCTTTTTTGCTTTTTTTTTTGCCCAAAACCCTTAAAAACATGTGTAATTTTTTTTTTTAATTCGGGAGGTTAGAGTTTCCCAAGTTTTCTAAATTATAAGGGTTTTCTATAGATACTTCCATTATATATATATATATATAGTGTGAGGTTCATTAGGGAACACTAAAAAGTGGGGAACAGTGGGGAACCGACTCAAACGAACTCCGATTGAACTCATTCCAGCGGCGTTGTAACCGGCTCGTCGAACCCTAACTAGGATCTCTTAACCCTAAACCCTAAATCATAACCCCTAAACCCTAAATATATTAGGGTTAGGATTTTAGGGTTTAGCTTTAGGGTTTAACTTTAGGGTTTAGCTTTTAGGGTTTATAATTTAGATTTTACGGTTTAGCCTATGTTTTAGCCTTATTTTTTAGTTTTAGGGTTTAGAGTTTAGGAGTTAGGATTTAGGGTTAAGAGATCTTAGTTAGGGTTCGACGAGCCGGTTCCAACGCCGCTGGAATGAGTCCAATCGGAGTTTGTTTGAGTCGGTTCCCCACTGTTCTCCACTTTTTTAGTGTTCCCCAATGAACCTTATATATATATATATATATAGGGGGGGTTATCTTGAGAACGCTAAATATTGCGAGAACCGTGAGAACGAATGAAAAAACCAACCAAAACCAATTTTTTTTATACAAATCTCATTGTAACTAAAATACAACATCAAAAAAAGAATTTACAACATCAAATAATTCACTTTTCCTTTCAAAATCACTCTCTTAAGATTTTTTACACATGTGTAAATCTGTTATATTTACACATGTGTAAATGGCAAACTTACACATGTGTAAATTTTATTGATTTACGAATTCACATAAACGTAAACGTGTCAATTAAATTTCTAACATTGTATTCGAATAATAATGATAAGTGTAGAAAAAAAATTGAATTTGAATTGTTTTTGACCAAGTTCTCGCGCTTTTTTCATTTGTTCTCACGGTTCTCACAATATTTAGCGTTCTCATTTAAACCTTCCCCTATATATATATATATATATATAGCATTATGCTAAAATGAGAACCACCTCGAGTTGTAAGAACCGTGAGAATTACACCGTACGGGGCGAGGTGGACCAAATTTTTTTTTCACAAACGTAGATGCGTGTATTATAAACACATTTGTAAAAAAAAAATTCAAAAAAAAAATGTTTTTGAGCACCACAAGTGTTTGTTTACGGGTACCGTAAATTTTCCGGTAGGATTTACGGTACCCGTAAACACAAACTTGTGGTGCTCAAAACTACACACACGACAATTTTTTTTGAATTTTTTTTACAAATGTGTTTATAATACACGCATCTACGTTTGTAAAAAAAAAAATTGGTCCACCTCGCCCCGTACGGTGTAGTTCTCACGGTTCTTACAACTCGAGGTGGTTCTCATTTTAGCGGTCCCCTATATATATATATACGTGTAAATTCTTTTTTTGATATATACATATATATATGTATATATCAAAAAAAGAATTTACACACATAGACATATATATATATATATATATATATATATATATAGTGTGAGGTTCATTGGGGAACACTAAAAAAGTGGGGAACCGGGGAACACTCTTAAAAATTTAACTTAACATGTTAAAAATAAATTTTTTAAACATCTTTTTCGGCGCTTCTCCTTATATATACTTGTAGAAGCATTTTTAATAAAAAAAAAATCAAAAACTAAAAATATTAAAAAAAACAATTAAAAAAAGGCTAAAAAAATTTTTTTTTAGAAATTTTTTTTTTACTCGACTAGTTTCTCCTCATTTTTATAAAGAAAAGCGCTGAAAAAGTTTTTAAAAAAATTATTTTTAACATGTTAAGTTAATTCTATAAGATATAACTGTTTTTTAAACATTTTTTTATATTTTTAGTTTTTGATTTTTTTTTTATCAAAAATGTTTCTACTTGTATTTATAAGAAAAAGCGTCGAAAAAAATTTAGAAAAATATTTTTTTTAACATGTTAAGTATAATTTTTAAAAGTGTTCACCCGTTCCCCACTTTTTTAGTGTTCCCCAATGAACCCTCCCCTATATATATATATATATATATATATATATATATATATATATATATATTTGTTTAGGCTCGTTTAGGCTTGCGAGCCTAAACGATCTTTGTATGCAAAGCTCGAGCTCGGGCTCGATAGCTAAACGAGTTATATTTCAGGCTCGGGCTCGAGCTCGGGCTCGGGCTCGTTAAAGCTCGACTCGTTCGAGCTTTTTACCGATCCGATCCCGGGTAGCTCTCGAGCCGTTGCGCATCGTTTACACCCCTAGTTATTTCTTTTTTTTGGACATCAAATATGTTTTTTCATGTATTTTTGTTAGGAAACTTTTATGCAAGTATTGAAGAAAAAGATGATCAACTTGATCATATGTTGAAGATACAGTCAAGAAAGATCAATAAAAAAGGTGCTTACATGATAACTGGACAAGAAGAAATGAAAGACACATCTTCAGCTAAGTATCAGGAAGTGATCAAGACAAAGAAGACGATTGGAAAAGATCATTCTGATAAACTCTGATGATAAATCTGGTATTTATCATCAGAGTCTGGTAAGTCTGATCATCAGAATTTCTGATGTTCAGTTTCATCAGAAATCTGGTAAGCTGGTCATGGTGGACCAACTTGTCTTGAAGATAAGCCCTGACACAATTGAAAAGTAGAAAGTTGACAATAACGGATTCAATGAATATGCCAAAAAACTACTTTGTGCAGAGCAAGTGCATGAATAAAAAAATGTTTCATGATCCAGACTCTATAAATAGAGATGTCAACCCAGAAGGTTAAATGAGTGAGCTAAGCATTTAATACACACACCACAAACTCCATTAACCTTCACACAGAATTCTTTAAGCATTCATTTTGTAACCATCAATAAGTTTGTTTTTCAAAGTCATCAATATACTTGAAAATTCTGTTAGTTGTTTCTTGAAAGTTTGATTTCTAGTTCCGCACAATATTTTTCTATTTGTTGAAATCTATTTGCCATATTAAGTCTTTAAGCTTCAAATCTGGGATCAACAATTGGTATCAGAGCAAATTGAATAAATCATTTTCAAAAAGATCACCTGCTCATATTTTTTTATAACAAATACCCAATATGGCAAACTTTTAAACCTGGAATAATGCTTTAAGCCTTCGCCTTTGTTCAGAGAGGAGTACCCCCAATGGAAAATCAGGATGATCAATTTCCTTAATGGACATGATCGAGAATTGTTTCAATCTATTGTGAGAGGCCCACATAAACCCACTTTTGAAATTCCTGTTGTTCCAGCAACTAAGCACACACCAGCTATTCCTATCTCTTTGGCTCCTAAAAATGAAATACATTGGAACCAAGAAGATAAGGATCTGGTTGCTGCTGATGAAAGGGCCAAATTACTCTTGATTATGGCACTTCCAAATGACATATTCTCACAAGTAGATGCATGTGCATCTGCTAAGGAGATATGGGATCATCTGGAAAATCTTTGTGAAGGAGGAGAGAGAATGAAAAGAAACAAGAGAACAAATTGTGTCTCTTCATATGAAAGATTTAAAAGTCTCCAAAATGAGACACTTTCAGAAGCATATTTAGGTTTACTAAACTTTTGAATGAACTTAAAAAGTTTGGTATTGAGAAATCAAATGATGAAAAGAATGTAAAGTTTCTTGATGCACTGGCAAGATAGCGGATAAGTCTCACTATTACCTTGGCATCTACCCTTGAATTAGGGAACATGAACTTGCATGATCTTTATAGCATCATTGTCCCAAGAGAAGAGGAAATCTATGAAAACTCAAACCACAAAGGTGGACCTATTGCTCTTGTTTCAAATATACAAAGAGTACCAATCTCAGATCCACAACCCTCTCACTGCCAAAACACATAAAATTCTGATGCTTCATCAGATTTTTCAGCCTTTGCAGAGGCAATAGCTTTGCTCACAAAAATATTTGAGCAAAGATTGAGAGGTAGAAGTGGCAAGTACCAGAAGAGTGATAGGGGGAGGATGGAAGGTAAATCAAGAGAAAAAGGAAAGGCATAATTTTTTTGCTACAGATGCAAACAAAAGGGCCATTATACATCTGAATGCAAAAACAAGAAGTTAAAAGATGTAGCCTACTATGAGAAGAAGCTTGAAGAAGCTAAGTGACAACAACAGAAAGTCAGTTTAATAGCAGGTACTGATACCTGGCTAACAGATGACTCTTTTGATGAAGAAGAGGAGGAAATGGCTAATGTTTGTTTAATGGCTGCAACTTCTGATGAGTGCTCTAGTTCACCAGAACCCAAAGTAAGTTCAGACAATAATGATTTAGAACAACAACTGGACAAACTTATGAAAGATTTTGTGATTCTACAAAACAAACAATCATCAGAAAGCACAAAATCTGATGATTTGCAAAGGTTGCTCAACAAAGTAAAAATTGAAAACCAATTATTGATTGATCAAAACTTAACAAAAGATGCCAAAATTGAATTTTATGAACAAGAAAGAAAAGATCTTTACAAAGAAATTGAAGATAATGAGATCAATGTAAAAGGTTTTAAACAAGCCACAGAGTTCATACACTTTATTGAAGCAACCTCAAAGAACAGAGGTGAAGGGTTAGGATATGTGAAGACAAATATCAGAAACCCTACCACCTTTGTAAAGGCAATAGAAAACTGTTCTGATAAAATAATATCAGATTCTGATGCTTACTCTTGCAAATCAAGCAGTTCTGATAAACTATTTCTGTCATCCCAAATTTCAAAAGGCAAAAATCTTCCATTGCAATCACGTTTGTCTAAACAAAAAGAGAAAACAAGTTGTATGTGTGTTGAAATACTGAAGCCGATTCAACACCATCTCTCCAAAGAAAATCATTCTGCTAATGGCTCAACATTAAGTAGAAGTTCTGATGAGAACTGCTCTTCTGATGAAGAAATCTCTAGTATATTTTCATCAGAAAAAGTATCCAAACAAGTTTGGTACCAAAAACTCTCTAACCTTATCATTTCAGGATCGTCATGTGCAGCAGATCTGGTACTGAGACTCTGGGAGCTCCAAGCACATGATAGGGGATAGGAGCTTACGCAGTAAATTTTGGAAATAGGGTTAAGGGAAGAACTATGGGTTATGGTACTATACAGTATGGATCATTAACCATTGAAAAGTTTGCCTATGTTGAAGGTTTGAAATATAACCTACTAAGTTGTGGGCAATTTTGTGACAGAGGCTTCTAGGTAACCTTCTTACCTGAAAAATATTTACTAGTTGGTTTAGATGACAACAAGGTTTATTTAAGTGGAAAAAGAATAAGGAATTCCATCTATTACTTTGATTTCAAATAAGAAATTGAGCATCCTCAACTATGCTTATTTTGAACAGAAAATAAAGGAAATAGCTGGTTATGGCACAAAAGATTGGCACACTTAAATTTTAAAACTCTAAACCAACTGGCAAGCAAAAACCTGGTAAAAGGTTTACCTTGCATTTCATCCAAAAAGGATAAAATGTGTGAAGCATGTGAGCTTGGAAAATCAAAAAGAGGCTCACATAAAACAATTTTTGAATCTTCAATTTCTAAAAATTTAGAACTTTTTAACACATGGACCTTTGTGGACCTGTACAAACAAGAAGTTTTTCTGGAAAGAAATACATATTAGTCATTGTAGATGACTACTCCAGGTACAATTGGGTTGAATTTCTCAGGAAAAAGAATGAAACCCCTGATCTGATCATTAATTTCATCAGAAAAACTGAAAATCTGTTGAAATTACCTGTAAGGAGGATCAGATCTGACAATAGAACAGAATTTAAGAATGCAAAACTTGAGACTTTCCTTGTAAGCAAAGGAATTTCTCATGAATTTTCTACTCCTAGAACTCCACAACAAAATGGAATTGTTGAAAGAAGAAATAGGACCCTGGTAGAGGCAGCAAGAACATTGCTTGCCTATGCCAGATTGCCCACTTACTTTTGGGCTGAAGCAATTTCAAATGCATGTTTTACACAAAACAGATCTATCATCAACAAGAGACATCAGAAAACTCCTTATAACATTATCAACCAAAGGATCCCAAACATCATTTTTTTACACATCTTTGGCTGTAATTGTTTTGTCTTCAATGATTTTGATAGTCTGGAAAAAATTGACAGAAAAGCTGAAAAATGAATTTTTCTAGGTTACTCATTGTCCTCTAAAGCCTATAGAATCTTTCTTTTAAACACAAGGATAATAAGAGAAAGCTTATATGTGTCTTTTGATGATTCATCATAAACAAAGATTTCTGATGAAATTTTACAAGATATAAGCTTATCAAAACAACCAAAAAATTTTGAAGATCTTCTCAACAAATTAATTGAAGAACTTCTAGGCAAAACATTTCAAACAAAACCATGTCATGTACTAACCCTGTAGATGTCACGGCCCCTGTCCTGGTGTGACCCGGTCCAGGAGCCGCGGGACAGAAAAACATGTGGTATTTATTATTTGATTTAACAGCGGAAGTTTAACAGGATCTTTTAAAACTTGAAAATGCCCAATTATTTTATTTCACCAATTGGGACAAACCCCAAATTTACAGTAAAGGAAATTTCACGAGGAAATCCCTTGTTTTACAAAACATGTTTATTTGTTTTACTGAGCCACCACTTCAAGCTTGCCAGTGCTCCGTAGCACTTTTTCCTGGATTCACAGTAAGTCACCTGAAACATGTTTAAAAATATTTTATCAGCGGGGAAATACTGGCGAGTCACTCAATTTTAACAAAACGACTCCTAGTTATAAATTACAGCATAAGAGCGATTACAATGGCTACTATTTTATTTTTATCTGGCACCGTGTCACACCCTGGTGACGATGGTCATACCACTATTGGGTCCTTTCACCAAAGTAGTGATGATTATCACTGTTAGGTTGGTGAACCTAACCGTGAGAGATTAGTAATGTGCACAATACCCCACTTGCCAGTGATTCAAGATAACCAAGACTTAATCCCTGTAATTATAACTTTTTGAAAATAAATTGAGTATTGTAAAACATTGTTGATAAAAAGAGAATGACTCACATTGCAGGTTTAATTGGGCAGAGTTTAGCCTACTGATTTAGCCTTGTAACCTAGTTTAAATAACAATGCACACGAAACTAGGTCAGTAACTTAATACAACATTTACGATAGCTCACGAAATCAAAACCCTCACGACGAATGACAAAGAATAGCCCAAATACGGGCAGCACTTAAACATCCATCGGATTGGTTTCAATCGATCGGACATTGTATCGTAGCAGTGATCGAGTTAATACCCTGTATTCGTAGCAGCGTCTCGACACTGAAAAACTCGTTTTCAGCAGAATATGGATGTTTTGAGACTGAGATTTCGAACACAGAAGCAAGTCCCATGCACAGGCTACTTATAGCTGATTTTTAGGTTTTACGCGGCCCGCGTAAACCTTAACATAACTTTTACGCGGCCCGCGAGGGCTCCTAGTCTATGTGTAGGGCTATCGTGTCATCTGTAGGTCTGCTACGTGTGCGACACGTGGTCTAGAACGCGTCGCGGTTTGCCAGATGTCCTCTCGCGGCCCGCGTAAGCCTAGGCTTAAGTCTTACGCGGCCCGCCTGAAATCCAAATTCCTTGTTTTCTTGGTTTTTCATGAGCATCAGGGTTTCAGGAATCCGGGTTTTCACTTACGGGTTGTTTATGGACATTTTTGCAGGTCCTTACATCCTCCCCACCTTATTTAAAATCTCGTCCTCGAGATTTACTGAAATAAGTGAGGATACTTTCGCTTCATTTCTGATTCCAGCTCCGAAGTGTACTCAGGTCCTCTCTTTGAATCCCACTTGACCTTGACTAGTAATAATCTTTTGTGCTTCAGAAACTTGACCTTTCTGTCTTCTATTTGGAGTGGTTTCTCAATAAATTTTAGCTTTTCATTTACCTCTATGTCTTGGAGAGGTACTACCAGGGATTCGTCAGACAAACACTTCTTAAGGTTAGATACATGAAACACGTCATGTACTCCAGCCAGCTCTTCTGGTAGTTGTAGGCGATAAGCAACTGGTCCTATGCGTTGGATTACTGGGAATGGTCCTATGTACCTTGGACTTAGCTTTCCTTTCTTACCGAACCGAACTACTCCTTTCCAAGGAGAAACTTTCAAGAGTACCCTGTCTCCAACTTGAAATTCTAGTGGCTTGCGTCGATTGTCTGCATAACTCTTCTGGCGATCTCGAGCCATTTTCAGTCTTTCCTTGATTTGAGTGATCTTGTCGGTGGTTTCTTGCACGATTTCAGGACCTGATAATTGGCTTTCTCCTATTTCTGCCCAGCAAACTGGAGTTCTACACTTTCGTCCATACAGTGCTTCGAACGGGGCAGCTTCGATGCTTGAATGATAACTATTGTTATAGGAGAATTCAATTAAAGGTAAATGGTCATCCCAGTTTCCACCAAAATCTATAACACATGCTCTAAGCATGTCTTCCAGGGTTTGGATCGTCCTTTCACTTTGTCCGTCCGTTTGGGGATGATATGCAGTACTTAAATTCAATCGGGTTCCCATTGCTTCCTGGAAACTTGTACAGAAATGTGAAGTGAAGCGACTATCCCTATCTGATACAATGGAGAGTGGGACTCCATGTAATGATACTACTTCGTCTACGTACAACTTTGCTAACTTTTCCATGCTAAAGGTTTCTTTTATGGGTAGTAAATGGGCTGATTTGGTTAATCGATCCACAATTACCCAAATCGCATCGTTACCTTTTCTGGTTTTGGGTAACTTAGTAAAAAAGTCCATTGTTATGAGCTCCCATTTCCATACAGGCATTTCTAATTGTTGAAGTAGACCTGAGGGTTTCTGGTGTTCTGCTTTAACTTGCGAACAAGTTAGACACTTAGATACATATCTAGCTATGTCCTTTTTCATTCCTATCCACCAGAAATTATTTCTTAAATCTTGGTACATCTTATTATTTTCAGGGTGCATAGTATACCTAGAATTATGGGCTTCCTCTAGAATTTTATTTCTTAAGTCTCCTTGCTTAGGTACCCAAATCCTTTTCTTGTGGAATCTCCAAATTCCATCCATCCCTTGTTCTAATTCTTTTATTCTTCCCTTCATTCCTTCAGCATCATCCTTGATTGCTGTTTCTTGAATGTTTTTCAGTTGTTCTATTAAATCTACTTGAAGATTTAATCTAAGAGCACGAACTCGTCTTTGTTTTTCATGATACTTACGACTTAGGGCATCTGCTACTACATTTGCCTTTCCTTTGTGATATTGAATATCACAGTCGTAGTCACTTAGAATTTCCATCCATCTTCTTTGCCTCATGTTTAATTCTTTTTGCCCAAATATGTATCTTAAACTCTTATGATCTGTATAGACTGTAAACTTACTGCCATACAGGTAGTGTCTCAAAATTTTAAGGGCAAAAATTATTGCTCCCCATTCTAAGTCGTGTGTCGTATAATTTTCTTCATGCGTTTTCAATTGCCTTGAGGCATACGCAATTACCTTTTTGCATTGCATCAACACACATCCTAATCCTAGCTTAGAAGCATCACAATAAACTTCAAAATCTTCTGTCCCTTCTGGTAAGGCTAGAATTGGGGCGCTTGTTAACCTTTGCTTTAAAATCTTAAAAGCCTCTTCTTGTCTAGGTCCCCATTCAAACTTCACTGCTTTACAGGTTAGCTTAGTTAATGGAACATCTATCTTAGAGAAATCTCTTATAAAGCGCCTGTAATATCCAGCTAATCCTAGAAAACTTCGAACTTCCATAGCTGATTGCGGGACCTTCCATTTGGTGATCGCTTCTATTTTGGAGGGATCTACGTGAATACCTTCGTGATTCACCATGTGTCCTAAAAATTGTACCTCCTGTAGCCAAAATTCACACTTCGAGAATTTGGCGTAAAGCTTTTCCTTTCTTAACAGGGTTAAGAGTGCATGTAAATGCTCACAATGCTCGTCCTGACTTTTGGAATAAATAAGTATATCGTCGATGAAGCCAATTACGAATTTATCCAAATACGGTTTACAGATCCTATTCATCATATCCATAAATGCTGCCGGAGCATTTGTTAGTCCAAAAGGCATACCTGTAAACTCGTAATGACCATACCTAGTTCTGAAAGCGGTTTTAGGTATGTCTTCTTCTTGTACTTTCAACTGATGGTATCCTGAACGCAAGTCTATCTTAGAAAAGTATCTAGCTCCCTGGAGTTGATAAAAAAGATCATCAATCCTAGGTAATGGGTATCGATTCTTAATTGTAACCTTATTTAATTCCCTATAATCGATACACATTCGCATCGAACCGTCTTTCTTCTTTACAAACAACACTGGTGCTCCCCAAGGGGGTGAACTAGGTTGTATGAATCCTTTACTGAGCAATTCATCCAATTGCTTTTTCAGTTCTAACATTTCGGTGGGTGCTAACCGATAATGTGCCTTGGCTATCGGTGTAGTTCCAGGAATTAGATGAATTCTAAATTCTACTTCCCTATCGGGTGGTAATCCAGGTAGTTCTTCTGGGAATACATCCGGGTATTCTGATACTACTGGAATTTCCTTATCTTTAGTATTAATGATTAGCAAAATCATATACACTATTCCTTGTTTTCTTGAATAACTGGCCATTTTCATTACTGAAATGAATTTCATTGGCTTACGTGGCTTATCTCCTGTAATCACCACTATTTCTCTTATGGGTGTATGAATTTCTATGGAATTCTTATCACAGAGGATTCGAGCATGGTTGGCTATTAACCAATCCATTCCTAACACCACATCGAATCCAGCTAAATTCATAGGTAACAGGTTTGCAGAAAATTTATGGCCTAAGAGTTCTATTTTTCCTTTTTGCAAAACCTTATCTATGTGAACAGAATTACCATCTGCGGTTTCTACCGTAAAAATTTGCCTAAGTTTAGTTAAGGGTAAGTTAAGAGCTTGGCAGAATGAAGTGTTTATGAAACTTTGGTTTGCACCAGAGTCAAATAATACTTTCGAATAAACGTCGCTTACCAGAAACGTACCAGCTATTACGTCGGGAATCAGTTCTGCTTCTTGCGTAATCAGCTGAAAGGCTCTTGCGTTCTTCTTATTAGTTCCTTCAGCTGGTTTAGCCTTGTTGTCAGCTGGTTTGACCAGTTTAGGGCAGTCTGGTCTAAAATGTCCAGCTTCTCCACAGTTGAAGCAGATTGTTGATTTCTTCCTCCTGCAATCTTCTTCTTGATGCCCCGGGATCTTACAGAAGTTACAGTATCCCTTACATTTTCCAAAATGCTTCCTTTTACAGGTACTGCAAAATGGAACAGTGGAGGATTGCCCAGTTCCTCTTTTCTTGAAGTTGCTACTAGCATTACCCCCTCGGAATCCTTGGGAAATCTTCTGAGCCAATTCCTTCTTTCTGTTTTCTTCTCGCGTACGTACCAGTCCGTCGGTCAAGGTGTTGGCTAACTCCACCGCATCATCAATCATGCGGGGTCTTGTGGCTTTGACGATATCCTGAATCTCGCTAATCAAACCCCAAATATAGCGAGAAATAAGTACCGGTTCTGGCGAAGACAGAGTTGGCACAATTCTGGCATATTCGAAAAACTTCGAAGTATACCCTCGACAGTCAACATCCACCATTCGGTGGCTCAGGAATTTATTGGCCATTTGTTCCTTTTCATATTCAGGGCAAAATTTCCTTTCCATCAATTGCTTAAATTCTTCCCAACTCATGGCATAAGCCATGTCACTTCCTTTGGCTTGCAACACCGCATTCCACCATTCTAATGCCTCTTCCTTGAAAATGTGAGAAGCATACATGACCTTATCCTCCTCGGCACATTTACTTATTTTAATTACTGCCTCGGTCTTTTCCAACCAACGCAGTGCAGCAGTCGCCCCTTCATTGCCTGCAAATTCGACTGGTTTACAGGCAAGAAATTCCTTGTAAGTGCAACCAGATGTTGCAACTTTCATTTTCTTAAGTATTGGGGCCTGAATTACATTGTCGTTATTATTGCCGCCTCCGTTAACACTATTACTGAAATTATCGTCGCGCGTGCGTTTACTGGGGTTAGCTTGTGAAGGCTCAACAGGACTTTTAACAGCAGCGACGATTGCCGGGATAGCATTGGCTATTCCCTGAGCAACGATGTTTTCTATATCTTGCCTATTAAGAAAGTGATCCTCATTGTTTTGCTCAGATTGGTTAACTTCGTTAACTGGCTCATTGACAACGGGTTCCATCTGATAATTTTCAATATATAAATGTATAAATTATTGGCACAAAATAAAATAAATAATAATCAGTCACAATAAAACAATCACACATAATCATGTCAATATGTATAGCCAAAATTGTCGGCTTTGCGAGGTTGATATTTTTATATATTAGTAGGCATCCATACACACCCGATATATTACCAAAGTTTTATTTTAAGTTATTTTACATGATTATATTTTTATTTATTATTATTATTTTATTATTAAACACATAACCACAAAACCCCCACATACGATCCCCGTCAGCTGGCCTTTCAGAAACGACGTTCCCTCTCGTCGTATTTCCATGATATTTTCTCCCCCACTTCCCGAATTCTATTTCCTGCGTCTACCAGCTCCTCGCCATAGTGGCGGAGTTCAGCCAAGTTCTCAGTGCTCATAGGTGGGTTTGGTGCAGGTTCCGGGTCAAATTGGGGAAAATAGGTGTTAGGGTTATTCAAGAGATTCTGAAATTGCCAGTCAGTTGTCCACCATTCTTCCAGCTCTCCTTGTAAGGGTCGGGGGTTAACAATAGGATCTGGGATAACAGGTTCCAAACTAACTGGAAGTTGTGATTCAGCTGGGTAATTGAAGAGGTTTTCATCGGTAGGTCCGATGAGGTCGCTATTTGCCAATTTGCGGCTCCTCCCAGGGTGGCATTTCCTGGGCTTGCCCTAAACCTTCCCCGATCTCTTTTCCTTTCCCTTTATCCTTTGGGTCCTCGGTCTTTTTAACCTTCTGTGCAGCTGGCTTCTTTCTCCGTCCGCGTCTCCAGCCTATGATTCTCCTTCTCTTTTTCGACTTGGGTTTCTCCTGGGCTTGAGCCTGGAATTCCATAGGTTTCTCAGTGTCGGCCCAATAACCGGAAAAGTCCCCGGAAACTTCCATGTCAGCAGAATAGATAGTGAGATTCTGAAGAGCTTCAGACAACTCATTCATGCTGTCAACATATATGATGAACACACACAAACTTAAGTTAATATTTTATTTATCACGTTGAATTTTCACAGAATCACAAAATAGCAATTTGAAACGAAATTAAGTATTTCTAAATACTTAACTAGCTTAAATCAGTGGCTCTGATACCACCTTTTTCTGTCACGGCCCCCGTCCTGGTGTGACCCGGTCCAGGAGCCGCGGGACAGAAAAACACGTGGTATTTATTATTTGATTTGACAGCGGAAGTTTAACAGGATCTTTTAAAACTTGAAAATGCCCAATTATTTCATTTCACCAATTGGGACAAACCCCAAATTTACAGTAAAGGAAATTTCACGAGGAAATCCCTTGTTTTACAAAACATGTTTATTTGTTTTACTGAGCGACCACTTCAAGCTTGTCAGTGCTCCATAGCACTTTTTCCTGGATTCACAGTAAGTCACCTGAAACATGTTTAAAAATATTTTATCAGCGGGGAAATACTGGCGAGTCACTCAATTTTAACAAAACGACTCCTAGTTATAAATTACAGCATAAGAGCGATTACAATGGCTACTATCTTATTTTTATCTGGCACCGTGTCACACCCTGGTGACGATGGTCATACCACTATTGGGTCCTTTCACCCAAGTAGTGATGATTATCACTGTTAGGTTGGTGAACCTAACCGTGAGAGATTAGTAATGTGCACAATACCCCACTTGCCAGTGATTCAAGATAACCAAGACTTAATCCCTGTAATTATTACTTTTTGAAAATAATTTGAGTATTGTAAAACATTGTTGATAAAAAGAGAATGACTCACATTGCAGGTTTAATTGTGCAGAGTTTAGCCTTGTAACCCAGTTTAAATAACAATGCACACAAAACTAGGTCAGTAACTTAATACAACATTTACGATAGCTCACGAAATCAAAACCCTCACGACGAATGACAAAGTATAGCCCAAATACGGGCAGCACTTAAACATCCATCGGATTGGTTTCAATCGATCGGTCATTGTATCGTAGCAGTGATCGAGTCAATACCCTGTATTCGTAGCAGCGTCTTGAAACTGAAAAACTCGTTTTCAGCAGAATATGGACGTTTTGAGACTGAGATTTCGAACACAGAAGCAAGTCCCATGCACAGGCTACTTATAGCTGATTTTAGGTTTTACGCGGCCCGCGTAAACCTTAACATAACTTTTACGTGTAGGGCTAGCGTGTCATCTGTAGGTCCGCCACGTGCGCGACACGTGGCCTGGAACGCGTCCCGGTTTGCCAGATGTCCTCTCGCGGCCCGCGTAAGCCCAGGCTTAAGTCTTACGCGGCCCGCCTGAAATCCAAATTCCTTGTTTTCTTGGTTTTTCATGAGCATTAGGGTTTTAGGAGTCCGGGTTTTCACTTACGGGTTGTTTATGGACATTTTTGCAGGTCCTTACAGTAGATGATCTGGAACCTCCATCAGAAAATGTACAAAATGATCAGAATTCTGGGAATTCACTAGAAAATCAAATTGAACAACAGAATTCTGATCCTCTTGACAACACAGAGGTCACAGATCAGGGGGAAGTTTCAAATCCATCAGGAAGCACAAGTTCACACAACAATTTAAGATGGATTAAGGGACACTCACAAGCAGACATTATTGGTGACCCTGAAGAAGGTATTAAGACAAGATCTGCAACAGCAGATGAATACCTATATGCTGGATTCTTAAGCATAATAGAGCCAAAATCTGTCAAAGAAGCATTGATTGACTCAGATTGGGTACAAGCAATGCAAGAAGAGCTTGACCAATTTGAAAAGAGTCAAGTGTGGGATCTGGTACCCAAACCAACTGAAAAGTCTGTCATTGGATCAAAATGGGTATTCAGAATCAAATCTGATGAACAAGGCATTATAATAAGGAATAAAGCAAGACTGGTGGTTAAAGGTTACTCTCAACAAGAAGGCATAGATTATGATGAAACCTTTGCACCAGTTGCCAGGCTTGAAGTTGTAAGAATATTTCTTGCTTATGTTGCCTCAAACAACATCAAAGTTTATCAGATGGATGTAAAATCTGCATTCTTAAATGGTAAGATTGAAGAAGAAGTATATGTGCAACAACCAGAAGGCTTTGTTGATCCTAAATTTCCAAAACATGTTTACAAACTGAACAAAGCCTTGTATGGGTTGAAGAAAGCTCCAAGAGCATGGTATGAAACTTTGTCAAACTTCTTAATCAATTATGGCTTCACCAAAGGTACCACTGACACAACCCTATTTCTGAAATCACACAAAGGGCACACGCTGTTGGTCCAAATCTATGTTGCTGACATCATATTTGGATCAACAAATGAGAAATATTACAAAAAGTTTGAAAATTTAATGACCAGTCATTTTGAAATGAGCATGATGGGTGAATTAAGCTTTTTCCTTGGATTACAAGTAAAACAACAAAGTGATGGCATATTTCTGAGTCAATCAAAATATGTCAGAACAATTTTGAAAAAGTATTCACTTGAAAACTGTTCATCTTCAAGGACTCCCATGGCAACTGGAAACAAACTCAATTCTGATGTAGAAGGAAAACCAGTTGATATAAAAACTTACAGGGGAATGATAGGATCATTGTTATACTTAACAGCCAGTAGACCAGACGTAATGTTTTCCACCTGTTTTCTGGCAAGATATCAATGCAATCCTAAAGAGTCCCGCATGAAAGCTATTAAAAGAGTTTTTAAATATCTCAAAGAAACATCAGATATTGGTTTGTGGTATCCTAAAAATACAATTTTCGAATTAACTGCATACACAGATGAAGATCATGCAGGATATAAATTTGATAGAAAAAGCACATCTAGTGCCATGCGAAGAGAAAAGTTAGTATGTTGGGCAAGCAAAAAGCAAAACTGTGTAGCCACATCAACAGCTGAATCAGAATATGTAGCAGCAGCAAGTTGTTGTTCACAAGTTTTGTGAATACAAATTCAGCTAAAAGATTATGGAGTGAATCTAACAAAAATTCAAATTCTATGTGATTCTATGAGTGCAATTGCAATATCATCAAATCCAGTGCATCACTCAAGGACAAAACACATTGATGTTAGATATCACTTCATCAAAGATCATATTGAGAAAGGTAACATAGAAATGTATTTTGTCCCAACTGAAAACCAATTTGCTGATATTTTCACTAAACCGTTACATGAAAATAGACATAACTTTCTTATCAGCAAATTAGGATTGGTCAACATGCAAATTGAACAAACCAAAGAAATTTTGTCACAAAGTGAAAATAAAACTGATATGCAATCATCTGATCATATTTCTGGTGTAAATTCTGATAATCTATTAGAAAACTCACAACTCACCAGAGAATCTGATGAATCACCAGAAATTGACCAAGTCAACAGAATTTCTGATGAAGCTTGAAATATCATATGTTTCTTTCTCTGTTCACGTGCATGAAAATAGCCCATACGTAATCATCATTTCTCATCGTTTTTGTAAATTTTATTCCCACATATCTCTATTCTTTTATTTTCTTTAATTGTGTATTCAAATTTTATCTCTTTAGAATAGGGTAGATCATGTCATAAAAGGAAAAATCCTGGGAAAACGATAATGGATGTTAGCTCTCTCTCTCTTACATTCATTGCTTACTCATCAATATTAAGAGCGAAAGACATGACATCTGGGCAGCTCATAATGATAATTATCAGAAGTTGGCCGCCTAGACCATTAATACAGGAGATGTTATCTCTTAAAATTCTCTTTGTTTTCTGACAGACAAAATTTAATAACAAAGAAAATAGAGATAACAAAATCTAAGTAGGCAGATAACATTTAAGGCAAACTTCACTTTCACTATAAATGTCTACCACTTGGAACTGAACCAGTCACTTTCACTTACCTGAAAAACCCTAAAAATCTCTTCATCTTCTTTTCATGTCTCACACACCAAAGATGGCTAGAATACTTCCTAACTTCTTTCTACTACCACATCACACACATCACAACATGAGGATCAGGACAAGCTTTGATGGTCCTGCATGGGAAGGATACCAAATCATCCTCAACATGCTCATGCAAAGTCCTTTGGCTTATGCCTTGTCAGCCCACATTATGGTCTACCCAGAAATCTTGCAATAGTTCTGGAAGAATGCAAGACTCCTACTTCATGAGGGGAGATTAACTTCCATAGGAAGTAATGTGCTGGGGAAACCAATCTTCCTCACTGAGTTTGTTATCAGAGAGGTTCTAAACCTCAATGATGATAACAATGTTCTCACCTTCACCAGAGAACAGATTCTTCTAAAGCTACAGACATGTCATCCAATCTGCTACGCGTAATTTGTCTTTCTCTATCAGTTTTCACTCTAACTTGATCAGGTTTCACTTCAGCAACTAATGCATGTTTTTCTTTTGGAATGTATTTATTCCAATTGAAGCCCTCATCTTCTTGAGTTACCACCAAAGCTTGTTTTCTCTCTTTCGATGAACCTTCACTGATCTGTGATCGATTTATCTTTGGTGGTTGTTCATTGGTGCGATGATAGATTGGTTTCTTGTAATAATCATCATGGAATGGGTTTACACTTTCACTACGCCAAAATAGGGATACAGTCACACAAAAAAAGTGTGACTATATGTCTTTCGCCTCACATATTTTTTTCAGGTCAAGTGTGGCCAAAGCTCGAGTCATCGTAGGTATCATACGGCTACACATACTTTTTAGTGGCCGTAGAGCTTAAAAGTGTGGCTAAAAGGTACCAACATTATTTGTTAAAATCTAGCATTTCCTCTATTAAGTGTGGCTAAAGGATAGCAATGGTCACATGTATTTACTTTAAAGTGTGACCGTTACTGCTATATAGTCACATAAATTACCAAAAGTATTTGTTTTAGCCACATTAATTAAAAAAAAGTGTGGCAAAAAGTGTTGTTGTAATTAAGCATTTTTCCCATTAAGTGTGGCTAAAGGGTAGCAACGGCCACATGAATTATTGTAAGTGTGGTTGTTTCTGTTATACAGACACATGAACTTACTGTAAGTGTGGTTGTTTCTATTATACAGACACACAAACCAAAAACAAAGTGACTATGGTGTGGCTAATGATTATTTATAGCCACACGATATATTGTATTTTTAAGTGTGGCTATTGTCCAACCTTTGGTAACACATATTTCTTTTTCTTATGGCAATTTCTATCATTCTATCACACAAATAAGAAACAAGGTGGTTATGGTGTGGCTATTGTCTAACCTTTGGTCACACATATTTGTTCACCCTGTGACTTTTGCTATAATGTCATCACACAAAAAAGAACAATGTCACGAAAGTGTGGCTAATGTTTATGTATAGCCACATGAAATTTTATAATTTTAAGTGTGTCTATTATCGAACATTTGGTCACACATGATTTGTTTTTCCGTGACAATTGTTATGCTTCCGCCATATAAAAAAACAAACTAACGAAAGTGTGGCTAACAATTATGCATTGCCACATGAAAATTTATAATTTAAGTGTGGCTATTGTCTAACATTTGGTCACACATATTTATTATGGTTTTATGCGGCCATTTTCATATAATTAGCCATTTTATTTTCAAAATTTTATAAAACTAAAACATAAGTAACCATGAGAAAACCTAAAAACCAAATTATATTAACAATAATAAACCAAAATCCATACATAAGTTTTCAATTTAAATACATATGAAAGACATAAACTTCTCAAAACCTAACTACAAAAGTTACAAAGGGAATGCCTCTACACATAAACTAAGAACTAATTCTTGGTTATTGTCTTCAAATCCATATACTCACTGCTTGTAGACTTAAAAGTGCGGCAAATATATATCCAGTTGTTTTGCCTTTGTGGAATGCTCCATGATTTGGATGCAAAATCAACGACTAGCCACCAGATGCAAATTGTGAACAATTCAATCAATGACCAGCCACCAGGTATCAATGAGATCCGAGCATTCTGAACTGCTCCATCCCAATAAAAGCATGTCCGAATACATGCTTGCTATTGCAAATATCATATGGAAAAACGTGTACGAATAACTCACATGTTTTGCTTCCACTTCTTTCTTGCCTTTGCCCGATTCTAGTTCCTCCGATTCTAGAAATGGTAATCGCTCGCCTGTTGTGAAAGGTGAACTAAGATTTTAGTTTCATGAATCCAATTTGGAAAAATATGTAATTTATATGATCAATGTACAAGTTTAACCTGTTCTCGAATAAGATGGAGGGTGTTGAAGAACCAGAACGTAGAGCAAAATATAAACCTAATACAACACTTGTAAGCATGCCAAGAATTGGTGTACATGTGGTGACAGCTTTGGAATTGTGTAAACCAGATCTAGAAGGCCTAACACCACTCCACAACATTGATGGGCGAAGCCGTGTGCTTTCTCATGTCCCATTAGCTGGGAGTCGAGGCTTGTTGTGGCACATATATTTTTGCAGGTGCATCTGATTAACAATAATGCAACCAAGCAGTTAATCAGGTTACGCGGGTCACACATTTTATTAACAAAACAACTTACGCGGATCATATTAGCCCTCTAAGACTATGCCTCATTTGGGTGCTTCTTTTTACAAAGCTCATCCCAGAACTGTACAACTAGTAGAAGAGTCCTGGTGTGCATTTGGGCCTCCTGAATATTAAAATAACATAGAATGTTAAGATATCCTCCTCATGTTGTAACATACTTTCCAGAACTATACATTTGGTCAAGTAGAGGAAAGGAAAACTTGCCTGGAGAAACTTCATACTAGAACTGTACATTTGGTCAAGGGAAGTCACTGAAACAAGTAATGAAAATCGTTACTTAAAACTACAAATGCAATTAGGTGTGGGCTCAAAAATTATCTCCAACACTCATCATGTAATGGTATTTAAAAAAACACACTTAAAATGTTAAAAAAAATATATATAACAACTATCAATTGGGTTCATTGGCAGTTATCAAAGCATGTGATACATCACAGAATCAAATTGATCACACGCTATATCTCAATGATATATGCAAGCATATGGAAAAGTCTACGCAGAAACTTGCATAGTTGATTCTAGAAGCTACTTAGACTTGTGGCAATTTGGTATCCGTTTATCAACATCCAGATCACCATGTAAACAAAATGGCGATTTTAATATTTATTTTTATAAGATTAGATTAAAGGTGCAAATGAGCCGAGCTTAAACAAGCCCGAGCACAAGCCTAGAAACAAGCCCGTTTAGTAAACCAGCTTGAGCTTCACTTATCGAGCTCTAGCCGAACCGAGCCTAAACGATCATATAATGTTTTATTAATATATTAAATATATACTTAAATAATAAATATCAATAGTTATATATAATATAAAGTAGTTAATAAAATAATAAACGAGTCAAGCCCGAGCCAAGACCGAGCTTGAAAAATTACCTACAAACCGAGCGCGAGCTCAAGCTCAAGCCTAGTTGAGCTCGGGCTCGGCTCGGCTCGTTTACACCCCTATATTAGATTATGAGTAAAATATTAAATAAACTTGCTTTAGTAGTATATTATACTTATACATGAAGTAAATAGTATTAACACCAACATACAACAATTAATAGAACCTTTACATAGTAAAATAGCATGTTTGAGTTAATTCATCACAAAAAAAAGCATAACCTTGAATATTCTAATAATCTAGATGCAGCAAGAATTAACATTAAACTTGAGAACTTCATATCATTAACATTAACTGAAGTTAAACAAATACCATACCTGCACAAGGTTAGCTGCAGAAAACTCAATACAAGTTTCAATTTCCCTATTGCATGGCGGATCCAGGATTTTTTTCCAAGAGGTTCACTTTTTTAATGTTCCAATATTATATGTCCGAACATAAAAAATACGGGTCGGTTCGACGGTTCGGGTTGGGTAAGGTTCAACACATAATAAAAATACGATATCATGAAATAAAATTATACCTTTTGCCTTTGTTATCGTGTGAAGCCTGTTTTACAGTTGCTTGCATCTGAGCTCCTGCAGCTCTTATCTGATACAATCATGGAAATATTGCAAGTTATATTAATATACACCTCAAATATTTTTACAAGATAGATACCCTTACCTCGGAAATCAATGTCATCTTTTTAACATTTGGAATAAGAGGGCTAAATTTCAGCTGTCATACAGAAACTCCATCTGGTCCAGAAAAAAAAAAGTGTCGGGTATCAGCGTTGAGAAGCAACAAAATCACCTAAATTTTAGCATTCAGGTTCTATTTATATCTATATGGTTAATGCCAAAGTACCAAATGATAATGATCTAAAAAAATTAGCATAGAACCTAAAAACAAACATCTAAGCTAATATATTGCAATAAACAATAAAAACATCTTAAGAGCAACTTTATACAACAAGACATAATGAATTGTAGCATCAAAGGTATTAAGCTGAATACAAAGCATTTCATCAAGCAGCAAACTGGCTAAAGCATTTCATCGAACAGTTGGCGTGCACCCTAAAACCTTTCAGTACATAATAGACAAAGAAACGAGGTGCATAGGGGCTGCTTGACTGCGTGTGGAAGCTGGAGTGGCTCCGACGAGCGGCGGTGTGACGTCGTGTGGTGGCTGGAGACGAGAGGATAGTGGCGGCGTGTAGAGTCTGTGACTTCTGTGTGTGTAAGACATGAATGAGTGAGTTAACGTTCAAACTATAACACAAGATTTAAACACAAATCAATTAAATATCATATAAATTATGACCTTATCTAGTTTAGCAGCATTAAGAGCTCTAAATATTCAACAGCCATCTTCTGACCGTAGTTTCTACAAACCCTCTAATACAACAATACAATAGAAATTCAAGTTAATGATCTAATTGTAATCACTGCAATCGTTGTAAAATCAGGTTAATTGGAGTAATTCTTGAAAACAACAGCAAATGAGCAGCGTTCATGGGTTGTATGATTTACCGAAGAAGATCTCATTGACTCGGTCACGGACTCCTGTTATTCTTCCTTTGTCGTATTTAGGGACTTCATTGTATAATCTGACAAAGGTGAGAGAGGCAACCGGGGGGCGGGGGAACGATGGTGGTCGAAGAGTTGGAAACCACTGGTCTGAAACTGGAAGCTAGGGTTTTGATATGTTTTACTGTTGTTTTTTAGAAAATTTTTGGGGAAGTTCAAATTGGGAGCCAGATTGGGTTGGAGGGAAATTTTTAGGGGTGAAAATTTTAGGAGGAAAAGTATTTTTTATACTTTTAAAAGTAAATTTCCATTTTAGTCATTGAGTTTTGTCCAAATTTGTCATTTTAGTGTAAATAATTTTTTTTCCATATCTGGGTTCCTGACTTTTTCCTTTTGTTGCCATTTTGATCACATACCCTAACTCCGTCCAAAAACCTCATTTTTAACCAGGGGTATTTTGGGGATTTTCAATTTAAATCTTTCCAGATGCCATTTTGATCCATTCTTTTATTACAGACATTTTACCCTTTTTAAAATATATTTAATATATAAATACCACTGATCACCTGCATCAGCTGTTACCACCATCTAGCAACCACATCTATTAAACCCAATTCAGATTTAGATGAATTGGTGAAATTGGGGCAAAAGACCACCACCACAACACCAGAGAAAGAACCATTGAACAGATAAGAGGGGCTGTCGGTTTAAAAGACCTAGCTGTCGCCAGCCTTAGCGGCTAGGGTTCCGATTGGAATATCCAGTGAGCTTTTGCAATTTAAGACAGATGATAGTTACAGTTTTGTAACCTTTTGAGGAATACGATGGTTAGATGGATTAGGTTTTCCGGTGACGAAGAGGGTGGCTTGGGTTTCCGGGGAGAAGGTGATGCCTAGGTTTCAGAGATGTTATAGGAGACAAAGATGGTCCATTAAGACATAAAAGATCTACCAATGTCCATCATGATTCATTAAGGCCCAATATGGTCCATTAAGACATATATGATCTATTATTGTTCATTGTGATCTATTAAGACACAAATTATCCCATTAAGACATATATGATCTACCGTTGTCTATTGTAATTCATCAAGGCCCAAGATGATCCATTAAGACATGTATGATCTACTATTGTCCATCGTGATCCATTAAGGCCCAACATGGTTCATCAAGACATGAATAATTTACTATTGTCCATTGTGATCCATTAGGCCCAACATGGTCCATTAGGACATGTATGATCTAATATTGTTCATTGTGATCCACTAAGGTAATCCATTAAGGCCCAACATAGTTCATTAAGACATGTATGATCTACTATTGTCCATTGTGACCCATTAAGGCCCATGATAGTCCATTAAGACATGTATGATCTACAATTGTCCACCGTAATCCGTTAAGGCCCAAGATAATCCATTAAGACATGTATGATCTACTAATATCCATTGTGATCCATCATGGCCCATACTATATGTTCCCGTGTAGGGTATGATCGGGTTCCAACATAACTGAGTATTGGAACTGGGTATGGGTCTAGGAATTAATGCATAAGTTTTGGTTTGTAATTTGTATAACTAATTAAAAAATTACAATAACATAGATTCATGTAAGTACAAATTATTTGCTTTCCCATTTGACAGGTTCATCGTAACGCGTAGGTCCTAGATCGATGTAGTTATTTTTTATATGCTTTACGTTTCTGTTTAATTTCGTCGCATTAACACGCCGCAACTTCAGGGTTGGTGGTCGTTGGCAAAAGTGTGACATTGGTGTTTGCCCCCGCCGCAACGTGAGGGTGCTCAATACTAGTTTCATAATATCAAATGTAAAAGTTTTGTTACTTTAGTGTGTTCTAATTATATTTCTCAAATTTCTAAAAAACACAAAAAGACAAATAAACCTGCTGTGAAAGTAGATCCATGTAGACATTTTTACCCACCAATAAATTGATAAAAACAATGACGAAATAACAAATATTTGTCAATTGTGTATTTGACATCTCGTCTTTTTAAATAAGATAAAATTTCGTCAATTGTGTATTTGAAATCTCGTCTTTTGCCATTCAAAAAAAAAAATAAGATAAATATTCGTCAATTGTATACTAGTTAGTAATTATTTATATCTTTAAACAACTTACTAAAGATTGATAAAGAAAAAGAATGCTAAACTGGGAACACATATTAGACACTTAGGAATGCTAAACTGTTGCTGCTTGCTTTAACTGCATCTCGATGAGCTTTAGGTGTACATACGCATCTTAGACCGTGGGGTATGGTGGGGCGGGGGTTTGGGGCATGGGTTGACACGTGGACCTCGAGGGGCACCGCTGGTCACGTGTGGTTGGGTCGGTATGGCGGGGCGTGGCTAGCCCGCGTGGGTTGGCCACGTGTCAATTATTATAAACAAAATTGAAAAAAGCCTAAAATTATTATAAAAATACACACAAAATTAAAAAAAAAACCTAAAATTATTATTAAAATTTTCTAAAAATTACAAAATCCTACAAAAAAAAAGGATTACAAATCTAAAAAAAAGCATAATTAGACATATAAAAAAACCCCTAATTAAAGCGTTACGTAGATTTCGAACAGGGCGATGGGGGGGGGGGGGGGGGTTATAGTAGTTGGGGTAACCGTTTGGCTTGGCCAAACGGTTGTTTTTTAAAATTTAAATCCTACACCTATAGCCTAGCCAATCCAGCCAATGAGAGCCGGCCACGGAAGACCGCTAGGCCCGCCCAACGCCCGGGCTGAAACCCCCGCCCAAGGGGGCACGCCGAAACCCAAGCCCACCCGGGGTGGTGACTTGGGCGTTTGTACCCAACCCACGCCCCATATCTCATAGTCTTATAACTTGGGTTCTCTTGTAAACCTTCTATCTTCCTTCAGCCACAACCACACTATATAACCATATATCCTTCTGAATACCTCATATCCTCTTAATCTCTTCATTAAAAACCTTATTTCCACCTTATAGCTTCCTTTTTGTCTCCAAGATAGTTTAGACTTTATGCCTCGACCATCTTGACCTACTATGCCACTAAGGCTTTTGGAATAAAGGCTTCCACCTGAAATGAAACAAAAGTTATAATTTGCATGTGACAACTCGTATTTCCAAACTTATCTACATACTTGATGTAACGTATTTGAACTTGGTGCAATTATGTGACTTTTGAATTAATGAGATTATATGTGACTTTGTGTTATATGTTATGTGAGAGTATGAATTATGTAAACGCACAACACAACCCACTCGCACAAGCCCATTTGGGCTACACTCCTTACATCCGATCCAAGGGCAGCCCAAGGTTGGGTTCGGCCCACTCCCTCATACGCTTACACACACACACCCTTAGAGAGTTTGTTAATCATTTGTTGCAATTTCATATTACACACCAAACCCTAGTGCTCTCTTTCTCTCCTCTTGAACTTGAGGGCAACAAAGAGTCTCTCCCTCGAAGTTTCATCATTCGGATTAACCCTCAATCATCTCTAATCCGGTTAGTGTTTGGGTTTATCGAATACATGTTTGATGATGTTTTGATGTGTGTGCTAATATAGTTGCATGATGATCTAGGGTTTCGGTTAACATGATAGATTATGATGTTGAATGATAAGTGTTCTTGTTAATCGGCTCACATGTATGTTGATTTTGATGAGATTTGATGATTACATAATAATGTATTGTTATGTTAATATGAATGTATGCAATCGGCCATGTACATGTTTGGATCCGAATGATTTAGTGTTGTGTAATACAATTTGAAATTTAAGATGATGAATGAGAACCGAATACTCGTTTAAACCGGCTGTGATGTTTCTATGCTTTGGATTGATTATGTTAATCGATTATCAGGTCTTGTTCTCGGATTTGCTTGCATGTTGAAGGATGATGTTTATAATCTGTTGTATGATCATGTAAATCGGATTGAATGTTATGATGTGATAAATTATTGTTCATACAATGATCATGTATTATTTAGGGTTCATATAAATTAGATAGTAAATACCCTTGTTTGATCGAATATTAGTTATGTATAAAACTGTTAAGTAGTTAATTGGTAAAATAAAAGGAAACTTTGCAATTGGTGGCAAGATAATAGCTATGTAACTAATTTCCATATTATTCGAATCAATAAAACTGATCGCACAAGACCTCTTGGTCGCACAAGAGGTCCACTCGCACAAGACCTCTTGGTCGTACAAGAAGATCAGTCGCACAAGGACCTTCGGGTCGCACAAGTTGTAGTGTCACTTAACTGTTGGGCCGGGTATGTGTTTGGGCCGGATTAGTCCAATCGCACAACATGTATTGGATCGCACAAGCTGTTTAGTTGTTTAATTATTGGGCTGTTACTTGTTGGACTGTTATGATAATTGGGCCGGGCATGATTGGACCGCACAACCCATTGTGGATCGCACATGTATGCCGATCGCACAATAGGTTGGGCCGTTGGTTATTGGGCTTAACCTTTCGAGTCGCACAAATTGAATGGGATATCGTGATGTTGCATGTTTGCCACGTTTCGTATGTGATTCTTATATGCTATCTTACGTGATACTTATGTGCACTACTTGATACCAAAACCTGACTTGTATGGTAACCATGTTAGGACGTGGTTGACCACTAGCTGCTAGACTTAACTTTTCTGTGTAATCTGCCGAGCAAACCAAGGTGAGTTCACACTTCTCTACAAAGCATGGGATTCCCAGGGGTTGGGAATGGGTTAAGGAATAGGGATTTCCTCGTCCTGTTGAGACGTATTCAGGAACATAGATTCCTCGTCCTGTTGAGACGTAATCAGGAACATAGATTCCTCGTCCTGTTGAGACGTATTTAACTATACCAGACTAGAACTCTATCAACGAAGTCCCTCCTTTTGTATCGACTTAATCGCCGAGGCCAATGGCGAACGGGTCATTAGTTAAATAGCGCTATTAGGTTTAACAAACCTCACACCGTGCCGCAGAGGACGGGCGTGGACTAATGGACTATGGCACGTCAGTGATGATAGACACAGACGTTAGGGCACTTAAACATGACGAACGTTAGTAGTCTATATGGTAACGAGTCTGGTGAATTAAACATGGGGTAGCCCCCACGGCCATAGAGCCGGGCTGGAATAGCCAACGTAAGAACGGGTAACTAATAAACGTTTTTCGAACTATGGGGTAACCCCCACGGCTGGATAGCTGGTAAAGAGCAAACTGTGTTTTCAGAACAACTAAAAACTGGACAACCAAAAGTGAACTCACTCGACATTGTTGTTGACTCGTTACTACATGCTTTGCAAGTCTATAGGTACTTAGCTGGAGCTTGCATGGGGAGTGTCGTTGTGGGACATGGACAGCTGTGTGCCATGTTAAGCCTTTGGATATTTAAACTTATGTTTTGGTTTTAAACATTATGCTTCCGCTCGTAACTTAAGCTATGGTTGTTTTGGACACTAATTATGTTGGTTGGACTTTTACTTTTAATTACTTGCTTGTTCAATATGATTAGTGGTTTGATCCTGGTCAGTCACGCCTCCAAGCGGTGATACTCCGCATGTGGATTTTGGGGGTGTGACATTGCAGCTCTATCAGACATACCCAAACCCCGGACCTCTGAAATAAAAATTATAATTTGCACTTCCATCAAATGACCAAATACACAAGAATCACTTCACATCACAAACCTTGAAATTCCAAACATGAGTAACGAAAGTAACATGGCGCGACCATTTAAAAGAGAGACCCAACAATCTATACCGAACAATATCCTGAATCTGTTGGCAAAGGACCTGAGCATACTTTTGTTTACCTTTAAAAATTCTGTTATTATGTTCCTGCCAAACACAATAAACAGATACAGCCACAACCAATGTTTGTATAACACGCCAAACAGAGTTATAAAATTTGATATGTTCAAAAAAAGGGACTTAAACATGGCAGTTGAACAATCATACAGACTAGTTGTGTGCACATGGCAATTCAGTTCCAAACCTCAACCGAACCGCAACCTATACATCCAGTTTAAGATTTCTATAACTAGTCACTTTCAGTTAATCAGTAATCACAAACATATAGTTCTAAGTGTCAGTCAACTGATCAAGAAACATCATCAATGAACAACATGATATGTGTATATATATAGACTACAAAATTTGCAGCAGATTTAAACAAATAAAATCATATCAACAGTGGTCCAAATCGAGCCCTAATTCTCAAACTTCAAAGTAATTGTACCATTCACGTCCGAATAAAATATTACTGTAAGAAAATTAATACGAAAATCTTCAGTTTGCTAAAAGAACTGGGGTAACCAAGACTTACCTTTAGTCCAACGATGCTCCAGCTAGCACTCTAAGTTGCAGCAAAAATTGGGGTATTATACAACTACGTTATCAGAAAATTAAATTCTAAACAAAGAAGGCAAAATCAGAAGATCAAAACATCACAAAAGAATACGGTATTCAAAGATTATAGTCGGATCTGCAATGGATTGTGTAAGGATCCCAGAAGAAATTCATAGTTACGAAGAAATAATCAAAGAAGGTAAGATGGATAAAAGATTTAAAAAAAAATACTTAACCAACTTGTTTCTTAGCAATACCATTACTCACTAGGACCACATAAGGATCAACAACGAATCCATTCTCAACATTTACATCGTCTTTAACCGCACTTACCTCCGTAACACTTATTGTTATACTCATAGCCCTGTGAACAACACCATTAGTCTCCAACACCAACGGATCAACAATCTCCCATTCATTCTTAAACTGCTCAACTTCACCATCAACATTAACACCACCTGCATCACAAACTCACCATGACACTCCTGTTCACATACACATAGTCGGAATCGCCATTGCCATTACAATTACCATTACCACCGACATTATAATCAACAGTAGCAACACCACCACTGCATTCACACCAGAACCACACTTGTCCATAGTCTCCACCTTATGAACCACCTCACTGCAAACAATTTCAGCACCAACCGTCATCTAGAAACGATTGCGAATCCTATAACAGATTCAGATTCGGATTCAGTATGATCCAGATGCGAAAATTAAATTGAACAGAAACCGAACTGGAATCTACCAAATCAAATCAAATAGGTGTACGACACTATAACAAAAATTAAACGCAATCTACCATATTCTAACTACCACACCCATATATTTGTTGATACATGACAGAATCCTCAAAAATATGATAAGAGGCAAGATGTATCAATAGACCTGCTATATAGACCGCACCCCAGAAACAAATTATACAAAGGAATACAACATGAATTACTGACAATTCTACAAAATTTAAACAAAATGACGTAAACACAAATGCCTAATTACATACCTGTACAATAACTGTGTACCTCAAAAGAGCAGCTGGTAATGCAATGTCGTTCTCTTTATAGGATTTATCATTGTAAGATCTACATAATCCATCGTATCCATATTCAGATTCTTAGTAAGTGAAATTAGCCTGAATCACTAGTCTCAAAGAAATACAAAACTTCCACATCGTCTTCCTCTGTAAACCTAGGGTTTTTAATTTCAAAATTAGGACTATTATGTAGGGGATAGTTATTGGTTGCAAACGTAGGCACTGGAGCGGAGGGATGAGTAAGCTCAGTGAAAAAGATGGAGCTTGATGGAGAGATTAGCAGGGAATTGAATTTTTTTTAGTGAATTTTGCGGGTAACTGAAGACTGGTCACACAAAGTAATGAAAGTGTGATCATAGAGTACTTATAGTCACGTTTACGATCATTCATAACTTTTAGCTACACGTAACAGTGTACAGGTGGCTAAAAAGCACTGCTCTTTCGTCATGCAAATTCGTAAGTAGCGATATGTAATATCTTTTAGCCACATCATTAAAAATCAACTGTGACAGTTAGTAACATTTGTCCACACTTTTCTACTATGACCAGTAATTGTCATATTTTTTTATTGAAAGTGTGACTAAAAGTCTAGCAAAGATGTGTTTTCGTCACATAAATTAAAAAAATTATACAAATACCGTGGCGTTAGGTCACATTTGGCCACACTTTCCGAGTTGTGGCTAGACTAACTAGTAAATGTCACATTTTTTTCGAAAAACGTGGCTAAAAGTTTTGACCTGCTATATGATGGCCACATTAATAATATAATGTGTGACTAAAAGTGTTTTAAAATATTACAAATGACTTTTAGCCACACATTTATTCAAATGTGTGGCATGCCGGTTTTGAAAAAAGTGTGGCCGTAGGCCATTTTTCACGTAGTGTTTCATCAACACCCTGATTCGAGCATTCTCTCTTGAATGGTCCTTTCTGTTTGCATCTGAAGCAAGTAACCTTGGATTTGTCAAATCACAGATTCGTGTTTGGACCTTCAAGACATTGCCTACCAGTAATCTCCATGAATCTTTGTGCTCTTTTGATTACACTAGCCATGCATCATCTGATGTCGATCAGCTCCATCTCCTCTGGATCTGTCTGGTCGTAGTCTTCCTTGGTCATGTTCGGGTTTCCAATTCTACCCGCCACCAGACTTTCATAGGATTCCAGAATTGATGCTAAAAAGATCATCTGTTACTTGGCTGAATCAACATTCATATTCGGGGAATTTTTCAAATTTAGGGCAATGTTGCATTGAACTAGATTTGGATTAGATTTGTCTAATGCTGAAGATGAATGATAGCTAGAATCATAACTTGAAGAACTGCCTTTTGGTGTATCTTTTGAACTTTCAGCACTATAAGCAGTACCAATCTTTGACGATTGATTGTTCGATAACATGCTTCCTCGGTAATACAGATTCACATTTTGCTGATAGTTCGAGCTGCACATTTTATTTTGTTTTTGAAGTTCCAGCTCATGTCCTTCAAGCTTTCCAATCAACGTGTCCAAGGTGATATCATCAGACTTTGCATCGTTTTCCAAAATCATGACAAATGTTTGCCAATCATTTACATGCGGTAATGCATCAATAAGTTTGTCGATGATTTCTTCTCTGTCCTTTTTGACACCAAATCTTTCTAGTTCAGTTTTCAGGTGACAGAAACGTTCTATCATCTGTCGGACATTCTCTCCCTTCAGACAGTTGAATAGATCGAACTCTTTCTTAAACAATGATCTTTTGTTCTTCACTATCTCCTTTCCACCTTTAGCTTTTACTTTCAGTGCCTCCCAAATAGATTTTGGCATTTCATTATGTTGTAATGAACGAAATAATATCATCCCTAACAGACTGTTGTATCAATGCAATCATTCTCTGTTCATTAGAGAATACCTTTTTATCGTCATCTTCAAGTTGATCAAGTGGAATTTCTTCTTGTTTATCATTTTAGGTTTATTATATCTGAATTTTACTAGAACCAACATTCATAAGCATACGCTTTCACCCAATTCTCAAACCTGTCTTTCCACAAGTTATAATCTTCTATATTCATTAGTTTAGGTGGTCTTTGATGAGTTCCGTACACATTATCATATTTCAAACTTTCAGAGATTGCGTTTGAAATGTTCTTTGGTGTGGATGTTGTTTCGGATGTAAAAGCATTGTAAAATTCATTGTAAAACTCCTCTTCCATGATTTTGAAATGCTCGAGAATCACCTACAAGAATCAACAAATGTATCAAACAAACTTTGGAAAACTAAAAACAAAATTTGAAACTTGATCCTGATCCGCGCGAATGGAGAAATGTGGATCCGTGCGGATGAGGAAACTTGGTTTGGCCGAATGAACAAATACAAAAATCCTTGATCCGTGCGAACTTATAAAGTGTTGGATCCGTGTGTATGAACTTTATAACCAAGATTTGCGCGAATCAACTAACACCAGATCAATGTGTATACATCTGTGCGCAAACAGGTCTTGTTTTTCATAGTTTTTCAATGAATTTTGATGAAATTGTTCGAATTAAGGTCTGAAACTTTAAAGGATTGTTCAAAACTGATTTTTGCACAATATGTTCAAAAATTAGCCGTTTTTAACTGTGGATTCGACGTGGATCTGAGATTTAAACTTGAAAAAGAATGAGTAGAAGATGATAAAATTCAGCTCTGGTTTGGATGAATCTGCTTGTAATCTTCTTGTTTCTTGTATCTTCAGTCCTTGCAATCAATCTCCTGCTCTGATACCACTTGAGAGTGCGTGTTTGGATCGATTCCGATGTTCCGTTGATTGCATAGATCTCGTATCTTGTGCGGAATCCAAGTACGAGAGTGGATTGAACAAGAACAAGTAATTATAATTTGGTTTTTATTGATTGAGTAACAATACAATACCATGAAACCACTTTGACAGAGTTTCTTCCTCTAGTCAAAGATATATCTCAAACAAGACAACACAACCCCTATTTATACATGAAGTCCATCCGCGCAGAACTAATCACGGGTCCACGCATAGGTTCGTGCGAACCCACAACTGCGGATGAACTAACCCTAATAGCGTGTATGGGTTCGTGCAGATGTACTTCCTTCATCCGTGTGAACTTACTATACATTCTAACATACATACACACTTCAACACCTAGTCTTGTCTCATCTGTTCGCTAAGATATGTGATTGACGAAAGCGATAGACATATGCACTCACACTTTCGCTTATGCTTTAGGTAGTTTTTGAACTCTACCCATGAAGGAGGCAATTTCTCAATCATGGCTGCCACTTGAAATGTGTCGCTAAGTACCAATTCTTTGGAAGTCTTGATATTGTAGTACACATTATACAATGCATCCGAAAGGCCGTTTAGCACATAGCTTCGACATATGAAATCCGAATGCTTCCAAGCATCTACACATTGAGCTTGGGCGTCGGTCTCCCCTTCCGCAGGTTGGGGAGCAGTTTCACTCAAAAACCTCGCAATGTTCATGGTGGTCAAATAGAAGAACATCTTCTGTTACCACTATTTGGAGTGCAAACCCGGCCGTTCAACATGATTGGCCACTGCGGACACTTCCACAGTATTGGCAGGGGTTCCCACGACAACATTGTTGTTCTTCGTGTTCACATTGTTATTGTTTTCAGTCGATGTTCTAAGATTATTCAACGGTCCAAGTTAATAATTATGTTTTCAAATAATTAATATGCTAATTTATTACTGTTTTTAATTTAAATAGAACTAATTGCACCTTCTAAGTCCAACTTTTAAGGCAACAACAATATATTTTTAGGAGTTAAGGACATAACTAAATTGTAAGACAAATTATGTTTTGACCAAGTTGTTGCATTGGATCAAAAAAAAAAAAAAAAAAAGTTTTAAAGACACAAACTGTGTGAAGTCAAAACTGGTTTGAAATCAACAGAGTAGTTTTGTGATTCTACATGAACGGTGTTTTAAAATTTTGTTTTAAGATTGTAGAAATCCGTTCGCATAAAATAAATAAAAACTTTTATTTAATTACTTACAATACAGAAGTAAAGGAAAGCTGAAAATCAAAATACAATTACAACTGAAATAAAGAAGAACAAGAACAGAACATAACATAAACTAAAATTCAAAGTTCTTGGCTGAGGATTGTGTTAGACACGGGTCCCTTAAAACAAATTTTGAGTCTCACAAGAGAACTCGTTTGTTTCCAGTATACAACAGCCTAAGCAGTTGCACTGCCGGAGATGACGAAACCCGAAGGTGTACCTTGAAACAAGAAGGAACAAGAAGAAGATTCTGCAGAGGATGTTTTGCATATGTTGGTGAATTTCAGTATGTATTCTCTTGTAGGTGTGATGCAAGATTTATACTGCATCGGTGTTGAAACAACAAAACTTGAGTTAAATTGCATTAAACGTGTTTAATGCTTTTTAATTCGTCCTTTAACTCTCAGTCAATGCATTTGACTCGTCTATTTCAACTGTAGATTCAAAACTGATATGTTGCTGAAGTCTAGAAGCTGTTGCGAGACACGCGCACGCAGACACTAGCATGCCAGTGCGCGCGCGCCGTTTCTACGGGCCTGCGCCACCTAGTCATGCATCAGTGAACCTATACAAGCACTCCACACAGTCACGCCGTATTGGCTCACTCTCGTACACCATACGCGCGCCACCTAGGCGCCCCTTTCTAGAGCCCGCGCGTGCAAACTAGGACAAAAAACGATGAGAAAAACATTGAAGATTAGAGTATTCGTACTAATGATGAACCCTAGATAGTGATTTGAAATGAACAAGTAAAGAATTTGGGAAAATTGGGGGGGGGGGGGGGGTTATTATTTTGAACGCGCAAGAGGTTGCTTTACTAATTATAAATTGTTTTTATTTTTTCATTTTTGCGACCTTTAAAAACCGGTGCAACTTTTGCAACTGAGTTGTGACTCGCGTTTCGTGGTTGCGACCGTTTTGCAACCGCGACTAGGTTGGCCATACTAATCTTTTTGCAGGTCTTATGCGATTTAAAATTACTTACATTATTGAATCCTTTTATTGAGTCATTCATCCTTTCAACAAAAGCGATTTCTATAATTAATACTTACTCCATGCCTTCAAGTATTTCCATGGTTGATTCACTGTTATTTTTCTTATTGGTAAAAAATTATAGAACTTTATTTTTGAGTGGTAAAGTGATACTTCATTTTTTGACTTACTAGTACCTCCCTTAACTCTATTTGTTTTCTTCTAAAATTGAGGTACTAAAATTGCATTTATAAACATGGAGAACCGAACCAATTACATGAAAACTCTTGGCCTAGAGGGTATGGTGACCATCCTCTCTTGCAGGATGATCCGCCATGTAGGCGCCACATCATAGTCCTTCCAAGGATGTTCCATCCCACAAAACTAGTGGAAATGTGAGAATGGTCCTAGATGATCGTACCCCACCACTTTTATATTTTATATTTTTTTAATCTTCTACTTTTTTTAACATTTAACAAATAAATTAACAAAATATTTTCATTAATATTAAAAAACATTACATAAACTTAAAAAAGAAAACATAGACTTAAAAAAACATAAACTTAAAAAAAACATAAAGTAAAAAAAAACATAGACTTAAATAATTTGATGCTTCTTCATGATGTCGGTTTGTAGTTTTTTCAAAGTCGAACGTTTCGGCTCGGGATAACTATCGACATCAATCGATAATATTTCCCATTCCTTGAGCCGAATCTTTTTATCGGACAATCGGATCTTTTCATCGGACAATCGGACCTTTTCGCGTAACTTTTCTCCCGCCAGACGAGACTTTTCTTCAATGGCCCGCTCCTTCGCCTTCGCCTTTTGGGCCGTGACCTCGGTGTACGTTTTAAATTGTGCCATAAACTCGTCCATCTTCGGGTCCACCTTTTGCTTTTCTTTCTCCTTCCCCCGCTCCTTCTTTGATTTGTCCCAGCCCGTGGGACGCTCCGCTTCATGTACGGCGTATTCTTCTTCGTCGAACTCGGTGTCATCGTTTAAGTTTATGTGAAACCTCGCGTCCGATCCACCGGCGCTAAAACTACCCGATTCCGATGTCCTTTGCCGCTTCGCCATCTCCACCTCGTTGGGAATCGACGCCCATTTTTGGTGTGTTCGTAAAACTTCCCACGCGCGAACGTGTGCGAACGAGGTATTACCATTGTTCGCCTTGTACATCTCCAACGCCTTTTTAAACACATCTTCGTCGCTCATGCCGCTACGACGCCCACTTGAATATATTTTATTATATTCATCGCAAAACTTATTGACGAACCCGTTCATTTTTCGCCACTTTGATGACACTGAGTCGATATCTCGATACGGGCCTTGGTCCATTAGCCCAAGGAACTTCGCCAAAACCGTCTTCCAAAACCCTTCACCCGTTTGATTATTACCTATAAAGTATGTTACACAAAATATGTTACAAAAAATAAAAAACTAATTCTAAAAAATATAAACTTAAAAAAAAGTTAGTTTTACCAACCTTTTGTCGGGTGTGTAGACCCCGTGCCTATGTAAGCCTTAGCTAAGGCTTCTTCTTCGATTGGCGTCCACGGTTTCGCCTTTGGTTTGGACGGTTGCTCACCCACCACTTGCATGCCTTTTCTTTGTTTGCCTTTTTCTTTTTGCGGTTGGGTTTCGGGAACAACTTCCACATCCTCGTCGGGTTCGGATCGTTTGGGTTGCGTCGGGATCGGTTGGAGATTAAAAGCACCCCGCATCATCAATTGTTGAAGGGCTTGATTTTGAGAGAATTGGTTCGGTGAGTGTTGGAATGCGGCAAAGGAGTTTGACGAATATTGAGAGAATTGGTTCGGTTCGATCGTCGGATAATATCCCGGAACCGAGAAAACATTCGGTTGGGTCGGGTTGTTGGGATTGTTAGGGTTGTTGGGGACGTTCGGGTTGTTCGGCTTGTTGAAGGGATCCATGGTAGAATATAAGTTTATAAAAGTGGAAGATGTTTTATAAAAAATAAAGGGAGAGAGATGAGAAAAGAGGTTAAAATGATGAATGGAGGAGAAAAAAGGTTTGAATTTTATATATTTGGAGGAAATGACCGTTTGTTTTTTTTTTTTTTTGAATTTGGTAAATTAATTTTTTTTATTTAACGGTCAAAAAAGCAACGGTCCCCACATTTTTTTGTCGTTTTCTGCCCGTCTCAAACGTCTTGATATCGACGGAGAGGAGGGGGGGGGGGGATGGTGTGCTGGCGGCGCCGGTCCTCGACGCGTATGGGGACGTACCCTATACCGCACAGCCTTATAACCCACGTTTTATTAGTGGAAGTATCCAGGTTCCTAAGCAGAAAGCCCTAATAGCTAATTTGTTTGAATAAATGAAATTAGGAGGTTAAACGATGTAAATCAACACTTTAGGTGAATTTTAAATTCAACTCTCATGGCAGTTGGCATACTTGAAATTAGACATTGTAAAATGGAAATAGAAGCATCTCAAATTGGGTTTGATTTTATAATATGAATAAGAATGTTACAAGGATTTATAGTAGAGTTTGGGCCACTTTCAATAGTTTGACCCATTTAATTTGCATTCTAAGTTTTATTCTTCTAAAATATTTTTACCCGTTCGACTTGTTAGAGACAAAAGTTGAATAAGAATGTTTCATAAATCTTACCCGTGTTTTAAGTTCTCGCTCTAATTTATAATTGCTGAACAAAACCGTTCTATTCATGGTCTAAGTGCTTCAATATTGATTTGGAAGTTATACTTTTAAGGTTAATCTTAAGGTTTCATTTGCTCATCTCGTTTCTTTCAGTTTTTTTTTTTTTTTTTTTTTATTTCTAAGTCCTAACTTTATATGTGTTCAAAATTAAAAGTTTTATTATTTTGGATTAGATTTTAAAGCGTATTCACCATCTTGTACTGCAACATTATAGTGTATTATTTTGGCAGCCTACAGACATCATTAGCAGCAGTGTTGCATCCATTTTTATTATAGTTAAGCAATTTGGTATTCTGATGTAGGCCCAGGGTGGAAGATCAAGCCATGACATTTCTAGAGGCCCATGATCGAGCTGTCAAGGGTGATTTACGAAAACGACCATAACTTTGGCTACGGGTCTCCGTTTTAGGCGTCCGACCAGTCAAATCAAAGCTTGAAACGAGGAGCACGTCGCGGCAAGGATCCGGAAGGGCCTTGTCCAAATTTCGGTCTGAAAAACACATTCTAGTGGGAGTTATGGCACTTTTATGTTTTTTCCATGTTTTATGCATTTTGTTTAGGCTTGTGTTTGGCCCATGGCCTTTTTATGGACCGTTTCGAATTTTTGTTCTTATTTATATTCCTCACATGTAATTCGGATTGTCAATCATCAATTTTGCAATAATCATTTTACCATTTCAAATTCTTTGCCTTTTGGGTTGAATTTGGGAGTTTGGGGAAGATTATCACGGGTATTCACAGAATCAACGTGATCACTTCTTCATTATTATTTCACACGCTACATCATATTCTGCTTTGTATTGTTATTACTATTATCAGGACAGTGTTCTTTCGGTGAAGAAGCTAAAGATGATCCATGTGCAGGTGGCTTGAAGAAGATGCAGTAATGTTGATATATGTCTATTAATAATCAGTCGGATGGAATTGAGTGTTATGAGTAATAGGGTTTAGAGAATGTAAGTCGATATATGTATGGTTTATTGTTTTGCTACGATAATCAACCTGCTGTTTGTATTTTGGTTTCCTTTGTTTTATTTAGATCTATCGATTTTTTATTTGAATGATTCAGGAATTAAATTGGTATTTAAACTTCTAGAACACCGGATCATGTATCTTGCCAAAGGAAGTAATCATATTGCACAATCTTGATTAGAGAAATCTTTTTTGCATATTATAAACTAGGTTAGAATCTTGTGTATTACATGAGTTGAATAAATTTAATTTTATATATTAAATAATAAAATAATATATCTTTAAAAACTTCGTTTATTACACGGGTTGAATAAATGTAATTTTATATATTAAGTAATAATAAAAAGTTATATCATTAAGAACCCTATGTATTGTATGGGTTGAATAAATATAATTTTATATACCAAATAATAAAAAAATATATCTATCAAAACTCTATTTATTACACAGGTTGAATAAATGTAACTTTGTATACTAAAAATAAAAAAAAATTATATATTTAAAAAAGGCAAATTGGCCTGTAATAATCTCACCTACACCTTTTTGGCCAATAATAATCTCACCTCAGAATATTCCCCACACCAGTCCCATTTTTCAGATATTTTTCCCACACTGGTCCCCAGTTAAAAATCCCTAACTCAGTTAGTAAAATGGCTGATGTGGGATTATTATTGGCCAAAAAGGTGTAGGTGGGATTATTATTGGCCAAAAATGTGTAGGTGGGATTATTACAGGTAATCAGTTTTTAACACATCATCTGCCACATATCTGCCACATAATCAGTTTTTAACACATCATCTGCCACATCAGCCATTTTACTAACTGAGTTAGGATTTTTAACTGGGGACCAGTGTGGGAAAAATATCTGAAAAATGGGACTGGTGTGGGGAATATTCTGAGGTGGGATTATTATTGGCCAAAAAGGTGTAGGTGGGATTATTACAGGCCAATAAGCCTTTAAAAAACACTACTAGAAAACATGGTTATTGTCATGTAATTTTTGGTTACAAAATGGTAGCAGTTTCCTTGTTGTCACCAGTTTGCCACCGAAAATACGGTGACAAAAACACCCGTGTCAATTGCCCTAATGCCATCAAATAGCCACCATTTTTATATTTTGCTACTTTATTTTTACCACCACAAAATTGGTCAAAATTATTTGCCACCGCTTCATGTTTTCTACGCTACACCTTGTTTGCCACCGATTTGTGACACGTTTATTGCCACCATTTAGCCATCGGTTTTTGCATGTTTTGGTGTTATTTAGCCACCGATATTAACACCATTTAGCCACCGATATTGCTACCATTTTTTTACACAATTTGAGAGTTTTGATATCATTTAGCCACCGATATTGCCACTATTTAGCCACCATTTGCAACCATTTGCTACCATTTACTGATTACTGGAATATTGGTTTGGTTTGGAATATTGGTTTTTAGTTCAGATTTTTTTTCTCCCTGCTATTTTCATCAAAATTACATATCAATAAAACTACAAATAATATAAAAAAAGTCTAATAAAATCCCAAAATGATATAAAACATCTCGTTTTCAAAAGCATATCAAAAATACCAACTAAAACATAAAATAACTAAAATTATCCTAATAAGATAAACATCTAAACATTCAAAACCAAGTGTTTATAGCCTATCTTCGAACTATAGCTGTTAACATAGCTTCAATTTGTTACATACTGCCAAGCATAGCATCTTTATCCACCTTATTTTTTTTTTCTTTTTCAGCCAATAACCTTGCAGTTTCTACTTCATTGTCAAATAATCCAAGATAAACATACCTGCAACCGAACATTTTAATCTTATCTAAAGCTATATTGTTTCATCAAAAGTAACAAGTAATTTTTTGCTTACTTTTCCCAAGTAACTGACCCATGCGAGCCTCCCAACTACCGCATTTGTGAAGGGTTATTCCTCGGTATTTTGAAGTTCCACGTGAGAATCGGTTACTCTGTCGACGCAGTATATGAACGAATTCTTCTTTCGACAGATTCTTCATCTGTTACATCAGTATTCAAAAGTTAAAACTTACAATGATCATGGAACTTACAAATACTACCCATCAAAACCATCTAAATTGTCCCCACCTGGGCCAGATCTTCCTCATAGTCACTTAAATCAAAGTTGATATCCGCATCGGTTCCTCGAAACTTGATTACAGCTCGATCATATGCTCTAAAATTTAATTTACAAACTAGTCAAAACTAAGATAAAAAATGTGTATCCAAACTAGGTTTTTCACTGGAAACACTCACCTTGCTACAGCATAGGATGTGTCAAAACCACCTGTAACCATACAAAAATAAGCTAATATATCAAACTGAAACTAATTATTTGTGAGTTGAATAATATTGAGATATCAAGCATGCTTACCTAAATACATTTGTTTTCCACAATCCCTGAACAAGATTAAATATGAAGATATTGGATTCATATTTCATCAAACAAAACAAGAAACAACATTGGGATCATTGTTAATCTACAAAACAAACTCTTATAGTTAGGGTTGCTCACACTTCGATTTTGACGGTTTCTAGGTCAAATTGTGAGCCAACCGTTGATAACAGGTTTTGATCATCGAAAACCGAAACCAGAGTTTCACGGTTTGAGCTTTTGTAATTGAGGTTTGAAACTGCAATAGAAACTAGAAATGACACTCGCACAGTTCAGTTTTCCAACCAATTTTGCACCAATTCCAAAAGTTAAACGAGTTTCAAGATGCTTATGATGTACGTTTTCATAGTTCACACACATGAGAAATATAGAATATAAAACAATGATTACTGGTACTATTACTATGATATGCAATTGACCAGTGATGATTTCACGGTTAACGAGAACCGTGAACACCCCTACCTACACAACCTACTAATTCATATTCTGATTTCAATAAGAACTCAAATTCATAGAGGCTTTAAACACAGAGTTCTTAACTTCTAACCATTAACTGAGACGTGCAGTGACGTATTGTAGTCCCTGATGGCAAATTTAACGATGTTACCAAAAACACTCCATAGCCAGCCTGTCACATTTCAAAATTATAAAAAAATGTATCAACTTGATTTATAAAAGAAGACATTTTATGGTGTTCTTGAATGTAATCAACTTGTGTATTGTACAGGTTGAATAAATCTAATAATATATACCAAATAATAAAAAAAATTATAACCTTAAAAACCTCGTGTATGACATGATTGAATAAATATAATTTTATATTGTAAATAAGAAAACTTTTTTTTAAAGCCCAATTTATTACACGGGTTTAATAAATCTATTTTTATATACCAAATAATAATAAAAAAGTTATATCTTAAAAAAGCTAATAGATATACTCGATACGTGATGGATAGGGTGATTGCGGAGATTGTTCTTAAAAAGATGATACCATTTGAGTGATAAAATGTTGGTAAATTCTAACAATTTATTTTATAAATTCTGTAATAATATTGATATAATTTTTTAATAATGAAAATAAAAATAAATAATATAGTAATACAAAAAAGTTTGGTTTAGTGATAAATAATTTATTTTATCTAAAAATGTCTTAAATTACCAATTTTAATTAAAGGATAATATTTTTTTAGAAAAATAGAAGAACTCCATTCGAAATTCAAAGTAAGATAGATTTAATATTAATTTATTATTTATTTAATTAATATAAGATAAGTAGGAAAAATAAGGGGAGAAATAAAAATAGATGTCTCAAATGAATGAAATGTGCCACAAATTGGTTTATTTTATTATATAATATAAATTATATTGTTTCTAATACATAACCACGTTATGACCTATTTGTATATTTTAGGAATTCTTAAGGGGGTTAAGATGTAATAGAGGGTCGAAGCGTTCTCGGGTAGTGATGTTGGGTTCCCACTACCCGATCGAGTCGCCGGTGATTCCGGTGATGAAATCGGGTTGTGAAAACGGGAGATGGTTAACGATCTTGGTTCTCTCTTTGGGGTATTGACTTTTTGCAAGCAAGTTTTAGGTGATGAAGATGGGGGGTTTTGAATCGGGTTGCACCCTTGGTTTTAGCTTTTCTTAATTGGATAGGTGATGTCGCATGGGTTTTTGCTTGGATTATCGGGTTACACCTTTTCCCCTTGTACTTTCAAGCTTTATATAATAACTTTTTAATAACCTATTATAAATGTGTAGGTGCATCTATAATTGTGGTTAAAATTAAATTTGTATCATGCAAAGAATATAGTATACGAAAAAAAAAATATATAACCATACAGAAAATAGTGCAGCTGATGCAAACTACATATATCCCCAAATTGTGCATGTATCATTCAAATCCATTGTTCCAATAAGATATCCCATTTTATGCAAAGTCAATCACTTGACACTTGAAAAACACACAACGTCAAAGTTACGTGTTCACAAGTATGTACATCTTGATTCATGTAATGTAGAAAAAACCTATAGAATAAAAAAAGGTTTCAAACCCAAACATTTAAGACACGAATTACCATCTATAGACTATAGACTGAATCTAAAGCCTACAAAGTCAAATCCAGATTTGACGTCAATTCTTTGTTTATGAAATTAATCAAACAAAAGGTTGGATAAACAATGAAAAAACAGTCTAAAACTTTAGTTGTTGTCAGTTGTCATACTTATTCGTTTGAATAAAGTCTACATATGTAATCTAATAATTTATAAATTACCACAATTTCATCTTTTATTTTACCTTTTTAATGTATATGTCTATATTGTGTAAATCAGTAAATATATAAGGGTTTTCAGAAAATTAAGATCTCTTGTCAAACATGAATTTGAATGAAGTCAAACATAATAAATGAAAAAATGAAACGGAAGTTGTAGGCCTTCTATGCATTCCAAAAATCAAGACGGTCAATATTAGGTTTGGAATTTGTAGCGGTAAACGAAGAGTTGATTAACAAAAAGGTTGTCAGAGTCAGTGATAACCATAGCTAGGTATGTTGTTAACAAGTTCCCTAGTGTAAGCCAAAGCCCTTCACTCCATTTACACACCGTTTAAAACTTCAAAATACATGCATACATAATATATACATATGCTAATAGAGTTATGGTCTATTGGCAACAAGTGTTTATCCCAACAAGATGTTACGGATTCAAGTCTTACAAAGTGGGCAATCAGTGGATTTTCGGGGATTAGGTGTTCACCATGAAATAACTAATACAAACAATTTTAATCAAGGTAAGATATATACACTACAGCTATATATAAAAATGTGGCTTTTGGGTATTGTTTTTTACCCATGAAAGACTGAAAACCCATAAGAGATTATGTCTCTTGAGTGTTGAAATTGAGATCATGAGTGATATATATATATATATATAGCTACAAGCCTTCAGTCATAGAAATGTTGAAAATGTTGATCTAGACAGCTTGAACTGACAACATATGCTGACTAATAACTTACACATTTAAAAGCTGTATTTCCTCATAGTTTACTAGGTTTTTGGTGTTCAAGAAAGCATCTAGATTTAGAAATGAAGACCTGTTGTCATCTAGCTTGGTGTCTATACATGTTTGTACAAATTAACTCTTTTTTGGGGTTGAAACTCGATACTAACAAGGTGTGGGTGTTGAACTGTATGTGTATTAACCTCTTTAGTGAAAAGAATATATTTGAATATTCTAAGTTTCATAAATCAACACAAGTGTTTAAGTCAGGTTTCTTAAAAAAATGGGTTGTTTTATTAAAGTAACTAAGATTGACCTAAACATTCTAAGTTTAAATCTTGAAAATGGGTATATATTGATGGATGGAATAATTAATAGTATGTATGATAAATCTATAAATCCAAAAGAATCATGAATCTAGGTTTTTAATATTGAAAAACATTACCAAAAAGCCAAATGATAATGATTAGGGTTTCATTGATTAGGAAATGATTATATAACTCCACAGATTTTTCAGGCTTTTATGAAAATCATCATAAACTTATACTGCTACTATTTAAACTATAACACCATCACCAACCCATGCCTATAACAGAAATTCGTTGGAGATCGGTCATGCCGAAGTAAATACGCGCAGGCCGCCCGTGAAGATGGTGTTAATGGAGATTGGAGAAAAGGGAAAAAGCCTCATAAATACAGCAAGAAACAAGAATCTTGATAAATAAAGCCAAACTGATAAGATAGAGTAAGCAATAGCTTGAACAAATAGATCAATATCTATAGATATATATCTACCTACCTTTAAACATATATGCATAGAGCAGGTAGCAAAAGAATGAAGAAGGATGTATTAGCAAAGGGGTTTGAGAGGAATGAAGCCTGGTCCGATGCCGTCACATGTTCTAAAGAACATTTAGAGAGATAAGCCAACTAATTTCTCATGTAAGTGAATGCATCGAGCCAGCCAACATACCCCACAAACCACTGCTGGTTTCTTTAGCTACAAAGATAGATAGATAGACAGAAGATACTTGAGAAACCCTAAGGCCACAAAGAAGATATATAGAGGAGAGCGTGTGTGTGTGTGTGTGAGAGAGAGAGAGAGAGAGAGAGAGAGAGAGAGAGAGAGAGTAGTTGGGGGAGTAAGATAAATAATGGGCAATGTCTTGAATCACGTAGACACCTCACCATTAAATTTATTTCTTCACGTCCAACTTGTAACTTAAAACCAGCTACTAACTACACTACTTTTCCTTTTCTTTTAGCACAATTCCTTATCCTTTTAGACCTATCCCTTAATCGACAAAAGTGCAAAATACAATGCTTGTTATACAGTTTTACTAAGGTTTGTGTTATTAAGTTTTAACACCAATTGAAGTATCCTAAGGCTAGCTCCTAGGCGGATGGCCCCTCTACGTCGGCACTGTCTGATTGACTGGTCTTCTCTCTCTTCTTTACTTTACCAGTAACGCTTCTTCTCTTCCAGCCTCTCACATATACCCTGTAGGAACAAACCTTTATCCAATGCCCCCCCCCCCCCCCCCCCCCCCCTCTCATTGATGCCTTCCTCTAACGTTGTGCCTCAAACGAGCGACCCCACATCATCTCATTGGCACTTCACAAGCACCGTTGAGAATGGATTGTTAAAACATTCGTTAGAAACTGTAACTCGTAACTTACAAACAGGGACGGCTCTTATGGTGTGCATGGAGGACTTCTCCACAAGGCCCGCAATTTTGAGAGGCACGAGATTTTTTAAGAAAATTGATATCTATATATATATATATATATATATATATATATATATGGGGTAAGATCAAATAAAAAATTGATTTTGCCTAAGTAGAATGAGAAGGAATCTTAACCATTCATTTTTCAAATCAATGGTTAAGAAGAAAGTGTAGGAGAAATGGGGAGTGCAAGGGTATCTTGGGAAAATCCTATTTATGGGCTTTCTCTCTCCACATGCATATTACACCCACATTTTTTAAAGGTTCATAACTTTTTTATACGACATTATTTTTTCATAAAAATTTTACCATAAAATCGAGCGTCTTTTTATCTTTAATTTGAGTACCATATTGCTATATAAAATATGAAGACTAAAAAACCCACTAAAATGTGTTGTACCTCTATGTTGTATAACATTTTTTGTGCTGAATTTTTGTACTATATTTTTGTGCTGGATTTTTTTATCTTAAATTTTTTTTCTCAATTTTTTGTGCTGGTTTTTTTTGTACTACATTTTTTTGCTGAATTTTGTCGTGCAATATTTTTTTGTACTAGATTATTTTGTGCTATATTTTTTGTACTACATTTTTTGTGCTATATTTTTTTGTACTAGATTTTTTGTGCTAGATTTTTTTGTACTAGATTTTTTTTTGTATTTTTAAAAAACAAAAGAGGTGTCACATGTCATTTTCACTCCAAAATGGCATTCATTCCTACTTATTAGGAGTGCCACATGTCATCACCACAATCCTTCTTAGGCTACTTAGACAAAATTCACTTTTAAGTGGATCCTTCCCCATACATATATATATATATAGGGAGGAGTTCATGCGAGAACCACCCTTATTGCGAGAACTGCGAGAACCAATGTGAACACAACCTAAAATAGCTAAAAAAACCTAACCCCCCCCCCCCCCCCCAAAAAAAAAAAAAAAAACCTAACCCTCCCAAGCTAAATGCTAAAAACTAAAACCCCCAAAAAACCTAAACCCCCTCCCCCACCCCCCCCCCCCCCCTAAAAAACCTAAACCCCCCCACCCCCAAGCTAAAATGCTAAAAACTAAACCCCCAAAAAACCTAAAAAAATCTAAAAAAATCAAAAAAAAAATCTAAATTTTTTTTTAATATTTTTTATGCTCAAATCGCTACTTTTAGTGGCAAATTTTTTTTTTTTTTAATTTTTTAATTTTTTTTTGAGTTCGAAAAGTATCGATTTTTATATAAAAAATATTAAAAAAAAATTTGTGTGATTTTTAGCTATTTTTAGGCATTTTTTGTTGTGTTCATATATATGGGTACCTTTGTAGAATAGTAACAAAGTTTTAAAAGTGTTTCAATTAGTTCACTCAAGTTTCAAAAGTGTTCCAATCAGGTCACTCAACTTTCATTTTTCATTAAAATTAAGGGTTTTTTCATTCATTTTATAACTAATCATGGTGATGTGGATTTTTGTTTCTTTTTTCCCTTTTATTTGATCATAATTTTGAGTGATGACGTGAATTGTAACTTGTTTTTTTAATTTTTAATGTAATTAAAATGTTTTTATTTTTAATAAATATAATTTCATATATTAAAATAATCTGACCCCGACATCTTATTCTTCATTTTTTTCTTGTTACAGAGAAAAAAGGACATGACTCGATTTGAATGTTAAGTTATCTAATTGGGACAAAAACAATACGAGCGACCTAATTAGAACACTTTTGAAACTTGGTTACTATCTGTGACATATTTTCTATATATATATATATATATGTTATTTAAAAAAAAGAATTGTAAATACATACCAAATCCAATATAGAGCCCATAATCAAATACCTTTTTATGTTTTATAATTTAGCCCAAATACATTATGTTTATTTGGTCCAACCCAATACTAATATGATTTAAAAAAAAAAAAAAAAAAAACATTGAAAGTGGAATTGGAAACTGAAAGAGCATTGCAGGGCTGCCATTGAACGACAGAAGGAACATGTTGAAGGGTTGCCATTGAACGACAGAACCGAACGATTGAACGAACATCAAAAGTTCAGAACTCGACGGCGACCTGCTGTGCTGGTTTGTTTAATTATTTCTGTTTTGATATCCGATTAAGTGAATAATTGATTATCTGTAATATACACACTATTTGATTTGCTGTTTGTTTTCATCATGAAGTGAAAAGGTCCGAACATCATCAATCACCATCAATCAGAAGAAGAACAATAACATCAGACGGCTGTTTGCAAGGCGATTCTATCAATATCATTATGATTTTTTCCGATTTTGGAACATAACATCAGAACTCAAACGGTCCGCTAATTGTTGTTATTGTTGTTAATTGTTAACATCAGAACATAATTGTTGATTGAACCCGTATCCGCGCGTACGTATCTTATTGAATTGAGTATTCTTGTTAATGGAACATCGATTATGTAAATGTGATTGTCAAACTATGATTGTGAAACATCAATTATTCTTGTTAAGTGAACATTGATTATTATTTTTAGGCGTTAACAACTCCTAAACAAGCATTCAGATGGCAAAAATGTCAAAAAAGGAAACGAGCGGAAGAATTGGTGAAGTCTCAAGCCGGTACTATACAAAAGTTTTTGGCGCCTAATCCACCTAAAGTTAATGTTGAAAATCAACAAGAAGATGTTGAAGTAAAAGTAGAACAAGAACGTGTGGAAGTAGAAGACGACGAAGAACGTGTGGAAGTAGAAGACGTTGAAAATATTGTTTACATGTCCCCTAAATTTAGGGATGAGATCGCAGTGCAAGAAAAGAAGCCAATAGCGGCGACATTTGTAACCGCTAAAGATAGCGATCGTCGCCGACCATTAGCGGTGACAAGTCGCCGTTAAAGGTTGGCCAGTATTGGTCCATTTTTCGTCGATCAGTACCGTACCGATATCAAACTAATACTTGCACCAAAAATACCAATACTTTTCTGGAAAAGTAGGTATCGAATACCGTACTGAATCTACTGGTATGGTGCTTGTTCGATACGATACCAGTAAAGTACGGTACCGGTACTCAAGACAAAATGCTCATCTCCATATGGTATTGGTACCGAAACTATCGATACTGATTTTCTAGAAATGTGGGTACCGAATACCACACTTAATCTATCGGTATGATACCGATTTGATACAGTACCGGTACTCTGTATCAAATGCACAACCCTACCCCTCAATCAAGCGACGTACGTGTTATTTAAGGCCGTATATAATATTAATATCTTTTATAAATACATTATGAGGTTAATTCCAAAAAAAATACCTGCAAAAAAAAAAATGTACCTATTTATGAGTCACTTATCACCAAAGATGGTAAGGTATTGATTAAATAACTTTTAATCATATTAGAAAGTTGTCGTTTCTAAAGGTTACAACTTTGTATATCCGAAGTCTTTTTGTGAGATGTATATTATCATTTTCTAGTTATATTCTCTAAAGGTTTTCTTCAGTGTACTCGTATTATTATTTAACCTGGTTTATGCTCTCTAAAGGTTTTCTTTAGTGTACTCGTATTATTATTTAACAATTTATCAACATGAAAGCTCAATGAAGAAGACTAGAAAAGACATGGTGGACGGCTAGAGAAAAGGAGATATCAATACGGGTCTCTATCATAATCATGAGTAAATGATTTTAGATTTTTAAATAGGGTCTACATATTTGCACACGCATCTGCCTATCTACACATCAAACGATACCTTTATATACGCCTTGTACAAACGTATACGAGGCATACATGGTTTCTGTGTCCGACCAAATGGTCAAACCTTGTACAGTGTTAAATCAGTCACATATACGATACATAATGGCCTGTACAAGGCTATACGAAGCTTGTGTATGCCACCTACGGAGCTATACGTGGTGTAAATTTGTCTGAATTGATTTTGATACAATGTTGTCTGGGCACCTGAGTAAAGCTATACGCCAAATACAAGGTTATATGTAACAGCCCAAGTATACTACGTCCGCGATGGGTGCACTTACTCTAACGTGTGTGTGTAGAGTGATAATATTATATCGTGTTTTTATAAATTTAAAACTTGAATTTGCAAGTAAAAAGAGCTAAAATATATCTAAAAACATACACACCTGCACTCATGTCAATATATATGAATCGTGTGAGAAATAGTAGGCTAATTGAGAAGCATTCTGGACCATACATTTTTCCTAAGAAAAAATGCAAAAACAAAAAGTATAAAACCGTAGAAAAAAAATCCTGTTTTGTTTTGGAAAAAGCAAAGCTTTTTCTATAAGTTTTTTTAGGGATCTATAAACATGTGTATATTGTCAATCTTTTAACTATACATATCTATATATTTAAAATTGAAAAATAAGTGTTGTAAATCTATGATTGAGATGAATGATTTAGGTTTAGCATTAGGGTTTAGGGTTTAGCACTAAGGGTTAGTTTTATTGTTTAGTATTAGCATTTATGGTTTAGTTCTAGTGTTTAGTATTAGTATTTATGGTTTAGCTTTAGGGTTTAGGGTTTTGTTTTAGGTTTTAGCATATGGTTTAGGGTTTAGCTTTAGTGTTTAGGGTTTAGAGATTTTTTGTTATTGTTCAATGAGTCGGTTCCAATGCCACTGGAATGAGCTCAATCAGCATTCATTTGACCCGTTTTCCTACATTTCGTAGGTTAAGGATATATATTTTTCATAATATATACATATGTATAGTTTAAAAATTACCTAAATACATATGTGTATAATCCAAAATTGACAATATACATATATGTATATTTGCAAAAAAAAAACATTTTTTTGGCTTGGAGAAATGTTTGGTACAGAATGTTTCTCAAGTTTTTCAAATAAGGTGCTCTTCTCTTAGGATCTTTATCCTATATATATGGGAAGGATAAAATGAAAACCCAATTGAGTTGAAAAAAACTCAAGAACCCCTTGTAAAAAACCTATGTAACATTTTAATTTTTTTCTAAAAAACCAGGTAATGTAGCATGCATATATTTGAACAATTTTACAAAAAAAATGTAAAAAGTGCCGATTAGTTTTTTTAAATGTTCAAAATCTATATGTTACATTTTTTACATATATTATGTAACATGGAATTTTTAACATTTTTTTAAACTACTCGACGCTTTCATATTTTTTTACAAAAATGTTCAAATATATGTATGTTACATTCCCTATTTTTTTTTGTAAAATATAAAAATGGTACATAGGGTTTTTACAAGGGTTTCTTGAGTTGGCAACCTTTCCAGTGACATGTTGAAGATAGATCGGATATCCGGTGACGACGGCTACGGCTGACGCGGTTGATTCCTTATGACGACCATGAAGTGGCCTAGTGTTCAGGTGACGAAGACAAGAATTGACTCTCTTTTTCCGATGATGATGGTCGAAAGTTTAACAGGCGGCAACGGGGCGGTGTTGTTTTCTAAAATAATTTAATTTGGTTGAAGAAAAATGATTGTGAAGATCGTAATCAGAAATTGTTCAAATTGTTAGTGCAATACCAACTTATTATTTAGCTACAAGAGTATTAAACATAAATCATATTTATTACAAGACCGATTAGATTGTTATATTGCTATGTAAGGGAGATGATTATCGGTGAAAACATACACAATTTGGTGATGATTTTTTTCTTTTTTAATTTTCTTAACATATTGGTGTGAATAAAATAATAATAAATAAATAAATATATGGCAAGCTTTGTGACAATTTCTGTGATAAGCATCATACACATGAAGCATGAATTGACGATATAATCAGAAAAATAACAAGATTTAAGAGAAGATCAACACTATAAACAAAGTCAACAACAAAAGGCCCAATTGAAAAAATCGTCTAATGTTTCCGCTATCCCAATTGAAAAAATCGTCTAATGTTGTTCCGCTATATTTGAAATTGGATCACGTGGTGGATTATGTCTATAAGGCCCACTTTAATATTTGAAATTGGATCACGTGGTGGATTATGTCTATAAGGCCCACTTTAATATCCCAGAATAAAATAAATATCTATTTTTAGAAAAAAAAAGCACTTGGTATAAAAAAATAACAGAGTTAACTTTTGTGTTGCTCCCTGTGATTTGGTCATTTTAACGGTTTTGCTCCAATAGTTTAAAAATAGTCATTTTCCTCTCTGATCTTTCGAGTTTGTCGCCAGTTTGCTCCCTGGCTCTAACTCAGTTAAAACGTTCAATTAAAAGTAGGGGTATTTCGGTAGTTTACTCCCTGGCTCTAACTCAGTTAAAACGTTTAGTTAAAAGTCGCGGTAGTCGTGGTCGGCAGGTGGTAGTTGCAGGTGGTGGTGGCCGGTAGAAAGAGTGGTTGGAAAGATGGGGATCATAAAAGAATTACTTATATACATGTAAATAAACAAGTTATAGGTTTATTTAGGTGAAAAGACTTACATGCCCTTGCTTTTATCTATAAATTACCAAAATACCCTTCTAGTTAATGGATTTTTTGGATGGAGTTAGAGGCGGAGAGCACAATAACGATAAGTTAGAAAAATCAGGGAGGAAAATGGCTATTTTTAAAACTATTGGGGCAAAACCGTTAAAATGACCAAATCACAGAGAGCAAAATGAAAGTTAACTCAGAATCTTAAGTAAGTATGAGTGATAGTCATAAAGTATGTATGCGGTTTGATCAATTTCTTTTTTTTTTCTTTTTGTACCGGTACCATACTTTAACTTATAAATAGGTGGGTCTCCACTAGTGATTGTTTTTCATCACTCACTATACCAATCATTGTCCATCACGTCATTAAACTTGGTTCCATCACTAGTGATGAATTTTAGTGAGGGTGCCCATCACTCACCACAAATTCATCTCCATCGAACATGGTATGCAGCACCTTCAATCCTTCACGCGTGATCATGATCATGGCAACACGTTATGAAGTTGACGCGTTATAAAAGATGGTGGAGGTGGTGTATCACGGAAGTCCACGAGTGATAAAAGCCTCTTCACGATGCGCCCCAGGTGGCCTTAGGGTGAAAGGGGTACACCCCTCATGAGGTAGGGGGAAATTTTCTTTAACCCAATCATATATTGCCATGTTATTTCCCTTCTTGCCCAAAAACATAAAGGGTGCGCCCCTCATGAGGGGGGGGGGGGGGGTGGCTAATTTTTTTTTCCTTTTTTATAAACTGGCTAAAATTACTTAAAAACCATTACATTAAATAAAACTAAGTAAAATTACATTAACTAAAAAAATAAAAATAAAAACATTACATAAAATTAAACCTGCAGTTAGGTTGGTACACACTCGATCCGCCATCTACTTTGCAAGCTGCTCCCCCTCGCCTTCGAACCTGAACCTGAAACTTTTTTCTTATTATGGCTCTTGTTTTATCTATCCATAGTATTCTTTGAGATTTGTGTGATTGGGATGAAAAAATGCAATGTAAAAACATGATTTTGTAAAGGTATTTAATTGATTTTTTTTTAAATGTTAACGACATTATAGCCGTTTAAATGTCCAACGGCTTTTTATCTTTGTTCCAACAGTCATATTCAAGCGCGGTGAATGTCCACCAAATTGGACTCACCCCACATGGTGAAAACTGTTGGCGGCGGTGTGCCCCCGCGACAAACCAACAACCTGCACCACTCTCCGTGAATGCCCCGTATACCCTTAGTATTGTGAAAATAAAAAGAACAAGTTTTTTATATATGTTTATTCATATATTTTGAGGAGGGTTATTCCTTTCCTTTGGCATGAAACTAACTCAAACCCTGCAAGATTACTAATGGTGCTTGCATTTCTCAATCGACTTTTCGACTTTATGTCTTCCTCTATGTATTAAAAGAGGTAATTGGATTTTATCACTCTCAACTATTGGCTATTGGCCGTTGTCACCCCCAACTATCACTTTGACGCCCACCACACCCAACATAACACTTCGGTTGTCCTGTCACCCCGCCGTTAACCTAACATTAACTCAGTTAGTTTTTTATCATACGTGGCCAATTTTTTATAACGTGACTTGTTTTTTATGACACGACTTGGCTTGTTTTTTTTATGACGTGGCTTGTTTTTTATCCAACCACCATGAACAACCACCTCAGGCCACCACCCTCTGACTCATAACCACCTCCTCCATCGGATCCAGGGTATTAAAACAGTAAAACCTCACTTCTTCCCTTCATGAACAGCAAAAGCTTCTTCTCGCATCTCACTAGGCGGTGGAAGCATAGGACCAGCAGACTTAAATATTCTGTCAGCATCTTCACCTAAATCGTAACTCTAATTCACATCGTTCGATATCGGAACCAATGAAGAATTGAACGGTGATGAGGTCTGAGGCGGTTGAATTTTATACTTTCTCTCTCTAGATTTTCTACTCAATCTCGCTGTAAATGTGCGGTTGAGGCTGAGTTGATGGTGGCGGTGGTGAGAAGGGGGGAAGGTGGTGGTGGTGGAGAAGGAGGTGGTGGCGATTTTAGAGAGGGGAGATAGGGAGAGAGAGAGAAATATAGAGAGAGGGAGAGAATGAGTTTAAAGAGAGAGGGGTTTATATAAAGTGATTGTTTTTTAAATTAGATTAAAAAATTGGCCACGAAGGATAAAAATCTAACCGAGTTAGTGTTTGGTTAATGATGGGGTGATAGGACAACCGAAGTGTTAAGTTGGGGATGGTGGACGTCAAAGTGATAGTTGGGGGTGGCACCGTCCAATAACCAATAGTTGGGGGTGATAAAAATCCAATAACCCTTTCAAAAGTATTTGGTTTCATATACCCATCAGGCCATCATTGTTGAGATCCAATTGTAAAGGGTTGGGGTCTTTGGAAGATCATGTCTACTTCTCCATAGATTCAACTGTTTACTTTCTTTGTAATTCAAAGGTTTAGTATTTCATATATCGATCATTGTTGAGTTCAAGAAGTAAGAGGTTGAGTTCTTGAAGAACACTAGATTAAACAAAGACGGTTACACAAAAATCTGAGTTCTTCTTTCGAAAATTCACATCACCTGTCATCATCACTAAAGATTTTCATTCGGTTGCTCTCAAACTGGATTTTTCCTAACTAACTCTCTATCGTCTCATCCACCTGCAATAAACTACTATTATGTTGCCACTCGCATACTAAAACACCCTAGTACCATTATTCCGACAACAACAAGCAATCTAACAAGAGATGTATCTTATATGTCTAGTGTTTTCCATCGTACTAGTTTCAAGGCTTAGGAAACTAGTACACCTACTTTAGTTCGAGTTTCGACTGTTAAAGATTAATTGGTGATGACGGGGGTAGCTCAAACCTCAATAAAATGGCTAAGAATACATGACAGCTTGAAGGGTTAAAAGGTTCAAAGGTTTTTAAGCCCGGGAACTGAGCTAAGGCATCACGTGTACAGTAATCAGTCATTTCACTGATTACTTGAACAACTCTCCCAGCCGCAAAAGCAGAACGTGTGCACATAGTGTAGTCTTTTATCCGCAGGTCTAAACGTTTCAACCCCTAAAAGGGTAAGTCCTCCATTGCAAGCAGGGTTCACTAGTCCAATGTTTCCTCTTTGGGCAATCCCTTCCTCTATAAATGACACTTCATTTAGTGCATTTGAAACATTCCGATCAGCCCTGATTCCCTTGGGATCTCTGATCTTCCTTCTCGAGCACTTGTTTCATACAAGTCTCCTTTCTTCACATTCAGCACACACAACTTGATTGTTCTTGCTTCCGAGGCTGAACGCCCTTCAGCCGAAGATCTTGAACAATCAACAAACATAATTAGTGAACCTCTCTCCACGTCTTGCAAACGTGGGGGGACCCCACGACCTGCGTTAGGCAAACCTGAACCCTCCAAGCCTTTTGCCTAACCAGACAACTCACTATTGTTGGTCTTGTATTTGTTGCATCAACAAGTTGGCGCCCACCGTGGGGCTACGACGCTTACTTTCTTCAAAAGACCAAGTAGTGTTGCTCCATTCTCTCAAGAATTATCATGTCAGAAAGTGAATCTCCGAGAGAGGTAAACCAAGTCCCATGTACCTCTACCCCAAACACCAGCCAAACACTTACGGCTGTACCAACTTCCTTCTCAACACCGGGAAGCACTTCAACTGGAGCAACTTACCCCGAGTTCCTCACTTTCCAAACGCCGACACCGTCTCGTTCTGGAGTGCCATCCCCCAACGTTGGTGCTTCTAACACCCCCTCACGTGTTGACCTTACTCTCAAAGGGGTTGCCAATAACTTTCTAGAGTTAAGGTCTCTCCTTAATCAATACGCGAGTAGAGAAAGAGACAAAGGAGTGAGGATCCGCCTGGATTATCACGAGCCAGAACCATCACTATCTCTTGGACCCCCGCTCTTCCTTTTACAAGCTCACAGCCAACCGTGTCCCGGAATGAGGCTGGTCCCAGCAATCCTCCTCCAAATCCTAACCCATATCTATACACGAGGTCAGATCCAACGTCTTTTCCCCTCTTTTCTTCCCAACAAGTTGCAACCGGTGCTCCGTTGGGGCACGAGCTAACGTTGGACCAGCTCCTACAATTTCCAATAGCAAGCCTTCCACCTTCGGTGACAACTACATGGGAACAAGCTTTGTCAGTGCTCCCTTTGGCTTGAAGTGCCGTCATGAGCACTCCTTTAGGGGTAAACTACCCAGTTGCACCTGGAAGCCTTCAAGGCTTCAACCTTATGCCTCAGATGATGGCTCAAATGATGGCAAGCTTCCCTTGGCAACACTTTATTTATCAAGTGTTGGCCACCCAAGGGAACAACAGTAACAACAACAACACAGGTGTAAGGGTGGAAGGGGATTTGGCCTGGCCATATAAACCAAGCAATTTGTCGTGCTTCTCTCAGCAAATCGCTGATTATGATTTCCAAACGAAGATCAAAATGCCGTCCCATATCAAAACATATGACGGAACTAAAGATCCAGAGGATCACCTCCAGATCTTTACCGGTGCTGCAAGAATCGAGAAATGGTCTAACGCTGAATGCTGCCTCATCTTCATTCAAACTAATGTATTTCAAAATACATCTCCTATTCATGTAAAGTTTGTACATTTTTCGTATTCTTTTAGTTTAGTTTTAGTTAGAATTTCGTTACTTTGATTGGATTTTATGTTTCCAGGTCTTTGGTGCTAAAAATGTCGAAAAACGAAGTGTTATAGGCTGGGAAACGAGTGAAAAAGGAGTTAGAAAAATTTCTGAAGTTTTGAGATGATGAAGCTGGAAAAAAAACGAAGGAGTCTGAGAAAAATGGGTCGTGGCGTCGCGCCACGGCTACACATCATCAAAGTCGCGCCCCACCACCACTTTAATATTAATTTTTTGGCCCTTTAGGCCGTCGCGCTACGCGACGCTGAAGGAAAAAACCCGTCGCGCGACGCGACGGGGTCTATTGATGGAAATTCTTCGCTTTGACCAAGGGTTACATATAAAAACCAAGAAAATCATTAGCAAAACCCTAATTACGAATTAAGGTAGCAAGAGGCGAATTCAAGAGCATACTTTGAGCGATTTTGAAGGTTTTGAAGCATAGGAATCACTGGTACGAGTTCGGGACAAAGATTGAAGACTTGCTCGGGTTTTCTAATTCCTTGTTTGTTGATTTCTTTTTCGAAACTCGTTGTCATGAATTCTTGTTTGAACATCTTTTCTTTGTTTTCATTGTTTGATATGCTTAGCTAAATATTTAAACTGCCTAGACTATGATGAATGGATTGAAATAAAGTTTGAACCTTTTTCGTTAATTGCATGTCTTTTATGGATTTATTGTGTTTAGTAAGAATTTTGGTTTATTAATTTGGTGTGTATGCGTACTTTGATTTGGTTAATTATTATCAATTACTTCGTGTGAATCTAGGTGGTTGTCTGCTACGGAATAGGTTCATGCTAGATCTTTGACCTTTGTCTTTGACCTTTAGGGAGAATTGGCCAATAAGCCCTAGAAGTAATAGTCAATAATTTGCTAGATTTTAGTATTCTACTAGTCCTAATAGCTGGAAGGTGCGGGGCTATTGGTAGGTCTTGCCTGGCGAATTGCTTTAGACAGTCTTTGGAAAAAGTCATGCCTTAGTTGCCCCGTCGGTTTATTAGTCTATCAAGTCAAATTAACAAATCCAAACTACCCTAGATCTATAATTGGAAAAGAGTAGGTCAACATTAGTGTACTTACACAGGAATTAGACAACTGGAAGGAAGTCTAATAACCGGTAGGATTAACGGCCTAGGTAGTGCCATAAGTTTCACCTCGAGAAGGGTTGAGGGGCTTAGTCGGTGTCTTAATAGGTTTAGTATCACAAGATCCCGGTTCCATAAAACATGCAGTTAACTTAATTGGTAAATTCTTAAAATCAATCCAGGATTCTAGTCTAGGTGGTCTACATCATCATATAAGAAAAGTCTTCGCCTTACTTAGTATTAGCTTAGTTCTAGGTTAATAATTAGTTTAAATAGATTTCCTTAGATTTTCAGTAACCCCCCCCCCAAACAAGTTAACAGTTTGAGTCGTGTATGTAAGTGTTTGTTCGAGTCTAGTTAACATGACTAATAGAGTCTTGTGGTTCGATATCCGGACATCCTTAGGTCTTGGGATATGCATCACCGATGGGATATGCAAAGCGGGATATCCTGTGGCTGTCTTGGGATACTTCCGGAATTGGCTGAACCACTCCAGGTACACTGGATATCATGTCCTTCAATTTCTGAAGCTCCCTAGTAAATGTTGACGTCATACCTGCATCCTGCAAAGACCCATTATTGTTAGTAGCAAGAGTATTATTATTTGACATGTTACCGGTCTGAGGATTCTGGCCATATCCTGAAGCATATCCTGAGCTCATCATAGTTGACATCCTGACCGAGGAGGGTATCTCAGGAATATGATTCTGAGAATGGCTTGGCACGATATTCCCCCGGTTATCTTCAGTGTAAACTGCAGAACTGAAGTTCAAAGCTCTAGGCTGCAAAGGAGTGACAGTTTCTTCAGCAGGTCTACTTGGGCCGGATTTCAAGAGTTGTATCTCTCTCATCAGCATCCGATTAGTTTCCTACTGCTGCCTCATCTGTTCCTGTACACTACCAAACAAATTCAGAATTTCATCATTAGAAGCCAAAACAGGACCAGATCCCTGAGTAGTGGGAGCGGGGATGACATCCCGAGCCACATGACTTTCAGTTCCATGTGAAGAAGTTTGCATTCGTGGAGGAGGAGGTGGAAGCACCGAACCAATTGTTGCAGAGGTTGTAGCAGACATGGTGGAAGAGCTCATGTTTGATCTCGAGGCCATTGAAAACAATGTAGCAAAAAGTTTTGACAATAGAAAGCCGAGTAATGATTTTACTAAAGTTTTTAGCAAAAATAGCACCACTTGCCTCACGGTGGGCGCCAAATTGTTTTGGTCAAAAATTACCGAAGCAATTAAGTGATCAAATTAGTTAAGTGAGGTAGTGTGCTAGAAATGAGTGTCGAAAATATGTTAATCAAGTTAATTGCAAAAACAGATTCAGGATACGGCTCAGGATATAGAACTATATTTATGATCAAACAATGAGCAAAAAAGTAAAGGTTGACGCGTGATGTACGAGCAAAGCCTTTGATCAATCTAGATCGCCGGCACAAAACCTCGGGAGTTGACAATCGCAGCTGCCTTGTTCTTCTATTGCTTCAAATATCAAGATACAGTGCAGGATGTGATGCGGATCAACTAGGTGTTACAATGTAATTCGGTTACAAGTGTTTGTGTGTAGTGACTGCTGAAAGCTAGAGAGCAAAAGTGTTTGAAAGTGTGTGTGAAAGTTGCGTGCTTTAATCTGATCCGCCCCCATCTATTTATAGTAAAAGAAATGCAACAAACTATCCTAATAAACCGGGATGCGGCGAATATTCCCCACTCGAACGTTGTAGACCTGGTCTTTCGGGTTCAACGTCTCTCACATAACAGATACGCCCGAGTCTTGAGGAGAAGAAGTCCATCTGACCGTTAGTAACCCACAACCTCTAACCTGCACGTGGTTAATTTAGTTAACACCAGGATATGGCCCAGGATGATACCAATATCCTAATCCAATATCCTGATCACAAGTAAAGAACCAAAAGCAGGATATTAGCCAGGATATATATACTCAGAAAATGGCCCATAACAAGTGTCCCCAAATATATCTGTTGGTATACCAATCCAACGGATATATTTTAAAAATTCTATCTCGTAAATCAAGGCAATTAAATCGAGACGACGGTCAAGATTACACCATAACTTCCATCGTGCTTTTAACTCGATGGAGATCTACAATGCTCCTATATCTTCTCTCTTCTTGTTTGAAAAGCAGATATCTCCAACGGAGTCTCCAGGTAATTCCCTACTTCTCATTCATTTCTTGTCAATCTTTTTTCCTTTACTTGCAATGGCTGCCAGAACTTATTCCCAAACCGGTGAATCATCCGAGACCTTCATTCAGCAGAATCTTCTCAAAAATCCCGAGAAGGAGGTCTGTGCTTTTGATAACGCAGACCTTGCGGCTTTGAGAGCTTCCGGTGCTTTCTCCGATGGCACGGTATTTAGACCATTTGATCGGTTAATTCGATCGAACGTTTCTTCTGCTGAGTGGGTTTGCTTCCCGGCATACCCTTTCTCGCTAGGTCTTCGGTACCCTTTTCCCGAATTTATGATGCAATTCTTCCGGACCACCGGTATTTCCTTTGCTCAGACCATGCTCATGGTCTGGAGGGTATTAAGCGTACTCAACCAAATTAAAAATCTTCACTGTCCCGACCTTTGTATCGAAGATCTGCCAATCGCTTACCGCCTCCGATCCCACGGTTCTAGCCGGTTTTTGCTTTTTTCTGTGACACCTGTGTCCCTGCGAACATCAAACAAATACCAAACCAATGAGATATTGTGTTTCATACTTGGGATCTGTAAAAATATGTGTATCATTTGCACATATCAATTTTTGTTCAATTTCAAACTCTACATCGCTTTCTGGAGAGTTATACGTCAACTGGTGCGTAAACGTAATCAGTTTAATGCGAAAAACACTCTGGAACATCAACATATGCTTAACATACCTTAAATAACCTCTACATAACTTAGAAATAAGTTTTGAAGGCTTTGGTATGGCAAAATCAAGTTTAATCGCTTAGAGGGACTAAATTCAACAAACTGCGAAAGTATGCCGATTTGAACTGTAACGAACATTCCGGAACTTGATCATAAGTTAAACATACCCTAAATAACCTTTACATAGCTTAGAAATAGGCTTTGAGGGGTTCAGTATGCTAAAATAAACTTTATTGATCAATAGGGACTAAAAGCATCAAAAAGTGCACAAGTTTGCATTTTCACGCATATTTTACGTTCTGAATATATCCGGACATCCAAAAATTTATGTAAGCTTTAAAATATTTTATTTTAGTGTTTGGCATGATAAAATTCCATTCGTCGCTTAATTTGGATCGTTTTTGCGTTCGTTACGACTTCCGTCGTAATTAAGCGAATAACGCAACCGTACGACCAAACGAACCGACATCCGAGATGTTTTTGAGCATATTTTAAGTTCCCTATACTTTAGCTTTATTTTAGAGCCTTGAAATGGGGTTAACGGGGCTTAAAAGTGGCAAAAATCAAGTTTTACAAGTGTAGGGACCATTTTTTGAAATTTCTGGCAGATTCAATGAACCTAGTCCATTTTGAAGTATTGATGGTTTTAACCCATGGTTTTGCAAAACCATGGGCTGGTATTCAATGAACATAGTCCATATTAGGGGCTCCCATGGTTTTAGAAAACCATGGGCACACATGTAAGGTCCAGATCAAAGCTCAGTTTTCGATGAACGATCTTAACGGTTCTTGAATTCCTACCCACCCTCACTTCCTCCCAAAGCACACTTGAATCTGATTTTGGCTCTCTAAGTTGAAGTTTATGCTTCATACCTGAGAGTAAATCGGATCAAGAGCTTGCAGGGACCTTCTGTAAGTATTCTTTCGTTCTTTTCATTCGTTTTTGTCGTTAAAGTCAAACTGCGTTTGACTTTCTGCTTTGACCAGTTTATGGTCAATGCGAAGTTCGTTTGAACTTCATAACGTGAGCGTAATCATGATGGTTATAGTCCCTAGTGACTATACCTACTGATTACCACGTTATCTAAGCTCAGTGACGAGTCGTAGTTTCGGCCAAAATGCGTTTTCTCGCGTATTTTGTAACCAAACTACTCTAGGATATCAAAACCATTTGTTTTAATATCAAAACCTGTTTTCTAACTTAACTAAACATGTTCTAGCATGTTTAGCTAGTCATTTTTTTAGATTAGTGCTTGTGTGGAGCCGAAAGTCAAGCGGACTAAACACCCGCTTAGACTTTCGAACACGACCCGTTTGGTCGATCATTAGGATCCGACCAAACATGTTAAGTGACCATAGTAGCATAGGGAATAACCTTCCGAGGTTATACCTTATGGTCACTTAGGTTTGATTAGTCGCATGATAGGTAGTTTATATGCCTTAGGTAAATTACAAAAATGCCCTTTTTACGCCAAAATTCATTTTAAACATATGTAACATAACATTTAACATTTAAACTGATTTGGCAACAATATTAGACATGTTAAGGCATATTTTACTTGTCATAGGACTAGTTAGGCGGTCCGAATGCGTTTTACACGAACGACGCGTTAAAGTAGCATAAGCTACCTAAACGGGTCGTAATGGGTCGTAAGCACTTAGGTTAGGTTTCATTGTAGTATGTAGGCTTTGTTAAACCATATTACATGAGTTTCCATACTCATTTGGTTTACGAACCCTCATTCTATCCGATCCTCCGATTTAGGTCCGGTTTATTAAAATAATTACCTATATTAGGTGCCGTTGATTTTCCGTGATCTCTAGCATTGCTTGGTTGTTACTCAAGGACTTCTAGGCAATCTCAAGTGAGTACATAGACCCCTCTTTTACTGTTTTCAAACTGTTTTGGGGTGAAACACATGTGCCTACTTGTTACTTTCATGCTTTCCTATTTTCACATCATATACTTGCTATGTTAATTAGTACATTTATAGTACATGATTTACATTACATTGTTTTGCTATGTATGTTTACTTAGCATACTTAGTACATTGTTTTACTTTACATTTCTGCTATGTATGTTGACTGAGCATGCTAGCACATTGATTTACATGACTTTTCTGCTTCGTATGTTAACTTAGCATACTTAGTACATTGTTTTACATTACATTTTGTTGCATATGCTCATCCAGCATATGAACACATTATATTACATTTTGAACCGTTTGTAACTATTTGACTATGTGAACCGTTGTAACCATTTGACTATGTGAACCGTTGTAACCATTTGATTATGTGAACCGTTTGTAACTGTTGAACCGTGTGAACCGTATTTAACCATACATAACCATTTCTACAATTGTTAAACATTACATTTTGGTGGTTATTTGGGTAAGTGATTTAAGTAACGAGGCGACGTGTAATACGATAAAAACATGGTGGATACGCCGCTGGTACTTCCTATGTAAAAGTGCTTTTATGGTATTACATATCGTAGCGTTATTTAAACCATTTTGAGTTTAGACATATTACATCTACAATACAATCTTCACATAAACATCGTTTTACAAATGACTTAACTTATACAAACTCATTTTACTTGGTTATTCATTTAACCATACATTATTCTTTTATATACATATATATCATTTGATTTATCCATTGCTTTTCAAATGATTTATGAAAGGAACACTCAACGAGATTCATGGCTACTTTTTATTAAACAGTTTCTTTAAACTCAAGTCATGAATCCTATTTTTCACAAAACCTATGTATCTCACATGCATTTTTATGCTGACGTACCTATTTTCACATGTGTTTTCAGGAGCTGTTGCATAGGATGATCAAGTCAAACATAGGCGAACCCGTGCCTTAGCAACTTAAAATGAAGCTAGAACTAGTTTAATTATGTTATGTACTCTTGGTTTCTTGTTTTAAGACAATGTAACTCTCTTGTTTGATAAATAAAACGTAACTTTAATTTCCATGGTTGTGAAACAATTAATTCTGTTACAACACTCCCCGACGTTTCCGCCACGTTTTGTTGTTTTACGTGGTCTTGGTGTGACATTTTCGACTTCCAACAAACCCCTTATTATTAAAGCCACCAAAAACGAAGATGGATGGAAACGCAAGTTCTTCTTTGTCAAACGAGACTCCATTGATGAGGGTACTAACCTTCCGGTGGAGTGGTTAACCACCGGTAGGATCATGAATGTTCCCATGTACCTTTAGACTTTTATTTTTTGCTAATATCCTCTTATTTGATCCTTTTGCAGTGAATTTCAAGGAAGTAGCTCCCCCTACTGCGGAATCAGAAAAAAGAATCAAAACTGTTTTCCAATTACCTGCAAGTGACAGGAGTTTTACCACACATATCCCGAGTTCCAGTCAATACTCATCATCTGAAATGTCTGGTAAGGATTACTTTTGAAATAATTAATTAGCACAATACAATATAATGAAGGGTAATAAAGATGTAAGACTTTTTCCCTTTACGCAGCACCGGCCAAGATCCCTGAAGTCTTTAACCTCGACGAGCTGGACAGTTATTCCGATCAGGTCCAGATCAAGAAGGAACCTAGTCCCAAGGCCACGGCCTCATCCAAGCCCAGCAGTTCCAAGGCCATCGTCATTCCCAAACCTTCGCCAGCTACAAAGCCCCGGAGTTCAAGTTCTCGTAAAAGGAAAGAACCCGATTCCCCCGTTATCTCTGATACATTCCCCTATGAGAATCACGGGTTCATCGAAGTGAGCGGATTTATGACTTCTTTTCTCAACCAGGTTAGTATCCTTGAGCCACATCCTGCAGCTTATACCACTTATAAGTATTTATTAAAACCAATACCTGTCTTCTTACTTTTGCAGGGTCTTGAACGTCTGGTTCATCTATATTAAGAATCCTGTGGGCTCAACAAGATGCTTGAATCCAAGTTGAAGAAAGCCGAGGTTACCATCTCCGATCAGGGCATGATTACAGCCGCCAAATCTCGGCACTACGAGGAGAAGTTCAAGGCTATGACCCAAGAACACCAGACTGCTCTCAACAAAGCTACTCTCCAGGCCCAAGCCGATCTTGATGTTGCCCATGCTCAACATGAACGGGATATGGTCAGCTACCGGGAAAGCCTTAAAAGTTCCGTCGTCACTTCCCTCCTCCAGGCCAGGCTAAAGATTGCCCATGAAGCCAAAACACTGGGCTTTGAATGCTCTTCTTGGGACGTCAGTGCCTGGGAAACAAAGCTAAGGAGTCTCGGCGGCACTTCTACCAAACCTGCAGCTGAAGGATCTTCAAAAGCAATCGAAACACCAACTGGTGCTGAGAGGGATGCTGAGGCTGATCCCGAGACGAATGCTGCTGAAAATACCATGAACGAAGAGGGCGCTGCCTCCTAAAATTTATTTTCTTTAAATTTGAGAGCTATGCTTATGTTTGAACAATTTTTATTTCTGTATTGAAACAATTTGATAGCCGAAGGTGGATGGGTCCTAGGTTTTAGGATGAAACCTTCGGTTATCAACTGATATTGCTTATTTCAAATAATTTCATCTTTCAATTGGCTTGCTATTGCTCTCATATCCTGATCAATATACTCAGTGATATACTATGAAAACCTCTTTCAAATAGAATTTCTAAAAATTCAATTAATTTCAGACAAAATTTCTAAAGAATAGAAGATAGCCCATTTTCTAAAACCTGTTTCGACAACATTCATTCGTTAGATCAGGGTTTTCATTTTCAATTCAGATATTTCAATGAAATATCCCGAAACATATTCCAAAAATAGATTCCGAAGACATATCCTAAAGATATATCCTTAATCAGAGTTAAAAAATTCATTTAAGGTTCATAAAGGAAAGATCATACCAGGAATTGAGTGTAGCCTTAGTATTAAACTCCAACCCCTTTTGTGGCTTCTCCTACCAAGATGTCCCCAGTTCGATACACTTAGCTCAACTTTGATTCTTTGTGCTTCATACAATTACTTTAGATGGAATGTCCCCTGTGCATGAAGTCCTTAAATACTTAGAAAATTTTTGAACAATAGTTCCAATTGTATAGACAATTTTTGTGTTACAGGGGTAAAACCCAAAATATACTGGAGATAAATCCTTCGTATCCTGGGGGAAATTCCAAATTTTCGTGTGCTACAGGCGGGAGTGTATAACTCCAAGACTTAGAAAGGTTAAAACCTTTAAACCTTAGAGAGTATGAAAATACCCTTTCGTGAGAGAGGGTGATCAATCCTCATATACCTTAAGGATTCAGGATATAGCCAATAGTAACGAAATTGTCAGCCACTTTTACATGAACTGGTCCCACCACCTTGAACTATTCCCGAATAACTTGCGCTCCAGGCGGGGTGTTTAAACCCAATTCGGAAGAAAGGTGAATACCTTTAAACCTGTGAAGGGATCAGGATCCCTTAGACGTGAGAGAGGGGGCCAATCCTCTAATCTTCTGAAGTATCCTGAGTGTGTATCCTGGTGCTACATCCCGAAGAATATACTGTAAAACAACTGTAAACTAAGGTGGGTGTTAGCCTGGCTAACACCCCTCCGATGCTTAAGTCAGTAACAGGTTCAAAATAGTAAATGATATTAAAATTTAATAAAAGAGTCAGAATCCATACCGCCCTGAGTCAGAATTTGAATTCCATACTCACTTAAAATAGAGCTTTAGATGTATAGCATTCCAGGATCTCGGTAGCATATCTCCCTCCATATTCTTGAGTCGGTATGCTCCTTTTCCTGATTCTAATTCAACCTCATACGGTCCTTCCCACTTTGGAGCCAACTTTCCATCAGCAGAATTAGTAGTATTCTGAAAAGCTTTTCTTAATACCCAATCTCCAATCTGAAATCTTCTAGTCCTTATATTCTTGTTGTATGCTTTAGATATCCTCTGTTGATATGCTGCCATCCTTAGCCTTGCAGCGTCTCTTGTCTCATCAATAGTATCCAGTTCCTGGCATAGGACTTCAGGATTCTTCTCAGGATCCCTGAGGTTGGATCTCGCTGTAGGTATCACCATTTCTATCGGAATCACCGCTTCTGCTCCAAATACCAAGGAAAACGGGGTTTGGCCAGTTGCATTCTTCACCGTTGTCCTATCAGCCCACAAAACAAAGGGTAGTTCTTCTGCCCATCTTCCTTTCTTAGCCCCTAGTCTCTTTTTTAAGTTGTTGACAATTATCTTGTTCGAGGATTCTGCTTGTCCATTTGCTTGAGGATGCACCGGAGTAGACATGATCATTTTAATTCCCCAACTCTTGCAAAAGTCAGTAGTCCTTTTACTTATGAATTGAGATCCATTGTCACAAATTATCTCAGCTGGTACTCCAAACCTGGTCAGGATATTCCTTTTTATGAAGGATACCACTTCTTGATCTCTAACTTGAACAAATGCTTCTGCTTCAACCCACTTGGAGAAATAATCCGTCATTGCCAACATGAAAACCTTTCCTCCTGGAGCTTTTGGAAGCTTTCCCACTATATCCATACCCTATTTTATAAACGGCCAAGGGGAAACGATAGGATACAGTGGTTCAGCAGGCTGATGTAATATGTTACTATGTCTTTGACACGCGTCACATCTTCGAGCATATTCTGTGGCATCTTTTTTCATCGTCGGCCAATAATATCCTGTCCTCAATACTTTTGAGAATAACGACCTGCCTCCAGTATGGTTACCACAATCCCCTTCGTGTATATCCTGAAGCACTTCTTTGGTTTGGGATCCTCCAAGCACATCAGATATGGTCCTGCAAGAGATTTCTTATACAAAACATCATTTATAATAGTGAATCGTGATACCTTCATTCTAAAGGCTTTAGGATTCTCATTCTTTGGGATGTGTCCTTCCTTGAGATATCTCATGATTGGAGCCGTCCAGGACTTAGGATCCTCCTCGGGATACTCATCATCAGGATCCTGAATATTTATTACTTTCTTATCCTGAGGATTCGTCGCAGGATATAGGTTATGTAATATTGGTATTCGGGTTCCTTCCGGTATCCTGACCGATGATCCCAGATTTGCCAAGGCATCAGCTTCAGGATTTTCCTCTCTTGGTACCTGTTCAAGTGTAAAAATATCGAAGTATCCTGCTAATTTTTTGAGAATTTCTTGATATTCAGCTAACTTTTCACCTTTTACTCCTAGCTACTGTACTTCTAAGTCTACTTCATTTTAAATATCACTACTGAAATCAGCCACAAAGTCGGCTAAAGCCTGAGACTTTATGGCATTTCTAGGCTCATATACTAAGTTATAAGCACTTAATTTTACTGACCACTTAGCCATCCTACCTGACATCTTGGGTTTCCTAAGCACGTTTTTAACAGGATAACTGGTTTTAACATGAATCCTATGTGTCTCAAAATAATGTCTAAGTTTCGTTGATGCCATAACTAGAGCTAATATCAATTTTTCTAGACGAGAATATCTAGTTTCAGCATCTAATAAACTTTTACTAACATAATAGACAGGATACTGCTGACCTTCATGATCCTTTACAAGGACAACACTTACTGCATTCCTTGATACTACAAGATACAGGGATAATGGTTCACCATTTTCAGGCTTCATCAATAGAGGTGCAGTTGAGAGATATTGCTTCAAATCCTGCAAGGCTGCTTCATGCTTTGCCCCCTATTCGAACTTTTTATTCTTCTTGAGGATGTCATAAAATTCCTTGCATTTTTCCGAGGATCTTGAAATAAATCTGTTTAATGATGCTACTTGGCCGGTTAACCATTGGACATCCTTCATATTCGAAGGTGATTTTATATCCAGGATGGCTTTAATCTGCTCCGGGCTTGCCTCTATTCCTCTTTTGGTCACCATATATCCTAGAAACTTTCCTGCCCCCACTCCGAATTGTCACTTAGAAGGATTTAGTTTCATGTTATACTGATCCAGGATATCAAATGCTCCCTTAATATCCTGGAGGTGATCCTCAGCCTTTTTAGATTTTACCACCATATCATCGATGTATACCTCCATTGTGTCCCCCAGCTTATCTTTGAACATCATGTTCACCAATCTCTGATATGTTGCACCTGCATTTTTCAAACCAAAGGGCATAGCAGTATAACAATAAATACCTGTTGGTGTCATGAAGGCAGTATCCTCCTGGTCCGAAGGCTCCATTTGAATCTGCTGAAATCCTGAGGATGCATCCATGAAGGTTAACATCTCATGCCCGACAGTAGCATCCACCATTGCATCAATATGGGGAAGAGGAAATGGGTCTTTAGGACAAGCCTTGTTCAAGTCCGTGTAATCTACACAGACTCTCTATTTCCCATTTTTCTTTTGTACCACGACTACATTTGCCAGCCATCTTGGAAACTTGACTTCTCTGATCATTTTGGACTTCAACAATCTTTCAACTTCCTCTTGTATGATTGTATTTCGTTCAGGAGCAAACTTCCTTCTTTTTTGTTGAACAGGCTTGAACGACCTGTCAATTCCGAGCTTGTGAGTAATAATGTCTTTGGATATACCTGTCATATCCTCATGCTTCCAGGCAAATGTTGACATCCTGCACTTCAAAAAGTTAGTTAATTGTTCTTCAATATCCTGAGGGATATTGGTCCCCACGAGCACCGAGATATCAGGATTATCCTGATCAAGGATAACTTTCTTCATATCCTGCTCTGAAGCCTCCACGATATCCTGTGCCCGCATCTTTAATTGCTATGCTGGATTAGGCTTGGTCGAGGATTTCATTGAAGATGAGTAGCATTCCTTCGCCTCCTGCTGATCACTATCAACTTTGACGACCCCCAAGGGATAGGGATCTTGATGCACTGGTGATAAGTTGATGGCACAACTTTCATGTCATGGATCCATGGCCTGCCTAGTATAATGTTATAGCAGGATAGGGAGTCCATCACACAGAAGCGTTGTATCGAGTTGACCCCTTCAACATATACTGGTAACTTTATCTCTCCTACAGTATTCCTAGCTTCTCCACTGAAACCAACAAGCACAGTGGACTTCGAAGTAATGTCCATCGGAGATACATTCATCCTCTTCAATGTTTCTAGCTGAATTATGTTGACAGAGCTACCATTGTCCACCAATATCCTGCGTACAAAATGGTTAGCAACATATAATGTTATTACGAGAGCATCATGGTGAGGATCCTGCACAGTATCCCTGTCATCACTGTCGAAAGTGATCACTTTATCTGTTGTAAGGGTGGTCATCCTGGCTGGTTTGTCTCCCCTTTCAGTCTTAGCCTCCTTTGCATGTCTCTTGGCCGCAGAATACGAAGTCCCACAAATGTCGGATCCTCCTGAAATAAAGTTAATTATTTTGGCATCTGCTGGGGGTGATGCTGCTCGTTCAGGATCCTTCTCAGGATCCTGCCCTTTATTCTTCTTTCTTCCCAGCAAATCCTTCAGATATCCCTTGCTCAATAGGTAGCTTATTTCTTTTCTTAGAGCAATGCAATCCTCAGTCACATGTCCGAAATCTTCATGGAAGGCACACCATTTGGATTTATCCTTCCAATCAGCTTTTTGTTGATTCTTTTAAGGCCACCTAGCTTTGTCTCCTAAACCATGCATAGCACACATTAACTCAGGTATATTAACAGAAAAGCAATATTCAGATAATTCAGGATATTCTTCAGGATCCTCGTCTTCAACAGCATTCACTTTCTTGTTATCATTTCTGCCATATGGCTTGGAGCGATATGGTTTATACGAGGATTCTGATTTCCTGTTGGTTGATTCGTAGGTTGAGGTGGAATTCATCCTCTCTTGCATCTTTTTGTCATCTTCCAAGCGAATATATCTTAAGGCCCTGTTACGAGCTTCATCCAGATTCCTGCAGGGATTCATTACAAGATCCTGATAAAACTGAGAATCCTTTTGTAACCCCATCTTGAAAGCCTGCACAGCGGTCGCTACATCAAGATGTGGGATATCCAAGGATTCTCGACTAAACTTGTTCACATAATCCCTCAAGGATTCCTGAGGTCCTTGAGTTATCCTGTAAAGATCACTGGTTAGTTTCTCAAAACTCCGGGTGCAAGAAAACTGACTATTAAATAAATTAACCAAATGAGCAAACGAAGTAATTGAGTGAGGAGGAACATTTAACAGCCATTTTAAGGCTGATCCTATTAGGGTAGATCCGAATCCCTTGCACAAGCATGCTTCCTTGAGCTCCGGAGGGATAGGGTTAATCTCCATTCTTTCCATATACTGGGCAATATGCTCTTCAGGATCCGTAGTCCCATCATAGAGCTTCATGTTGGGGGTTTGAAATCTCTTTGGGATTTCAGCATCACAGATGGGATATGCAAAGCGGGATATCCTGTGGCTGTCTTGGGATACTTCTGGAATTGGCTGAACCACTCCAGGTACACTGGATATTGTGTCCTTCAATTTTTGAAGCCCCTTGTAAATGTTGACGTCATACCTGCATCCTACAAAGACCCATTATTGTTAGTAGCAAGAGTATTATTATTTGACATGTTACCGGTCTGAGGATTCTGGCCATATCCTGAAGCATATCCTGAGCTCCTCACAGTTGACATCCTGACCGAGGAGGGTATCTCAGGAATATGATTCTGAGAATGGCTTGGCACGATATTCCCCCGGTTATCTTCAGTGTAAACTGCAGAACTAAAGTTCGAAGCTCTAGGCTGCAAAGGAGTGACAGTTTCTTCAGCAGGTCTACTTGGGCCAGATTTCAAGAGTTGTATCTCTCTCATCAGCATCCGATTAGTTTCCTGCTGCTGCCTCATCTGTTCCTGTACACTACCAAACAAATTCAGAATTTCATCATTAGAAGCCAAAACAGGACCAGATCCCTGAGTAGTGGGAGCGGGGATGACATCCCGAGCCACTTGACTTTCAGTTCCATGTGAAGAAGTTTGCATTCGTGGAGGAGGAGGTGGAAGCACCGAACCAATTGTTGCAGAGGTTGTAGCAGACATGGTGGAAGAGCTCATGTTTGATCTCGACGCCATTGAAAACAATGTAGCAAAAAGTTTTGACAATAGAAAGCCGAGTAATGATTTTACTAAAGTTTTTAGCAAAAATAGCACCACTTGCCCCACGGTGGGCGCCAAATTGTTTTGGTCAAAAATTACCGAAGCAATTAAGTGATCAAATTAGTTAAGTGAGGTAGTGTGCTAGAAATGAGTGTCGAAAATATGTTAATCAAGTTAATTGCAAAAACAGTTTCAGGATACGGCTCAGGATATAGAACTATATTTATGATCAAACAATGAGCAAAAAAGTAAAGGTTGACGCGTGATGTACGAGGAAAGCCCTTGATCAATCTAGATCGCCGGCACAAAACCTCGGGAGCTGACAATCGCAGCTGCCTTGTTCTGCTATTGCTTCAAATATCAGGATACAGTTCAGGATGTGATGCGGATCAACTAGGTGTTACAATGTAATTCGATTACAAGTGTTTGTGTGTAGTGACTGCTGAAAGCTAGAGAGCAAAAGTGTTCGAAAGTGTGTGTGAAAGTTGCGTGCCTTAATTTGATCCGTCCCCATCTATTTATAGTAAAAGAAATGCAACAAACTATCCTAATAAATCGGGATCCGGCGAATATTCCCCACTCGAATGTTGTAGACCTGGTCTTTCGGGTTCAACGTCTCTCACATAACAGATACGCCCGAGTCTTGAGGAGAAGAAGTCCATCTGACCGTTAGTAACCCACAGCCTCTAACCTGCACGTGGTTAATTTAGTTAACACCAGGATATGGCCCAGGATGATACCAATATCCTAATCCAGTATCCTGATCACAAGTAAACAACCAAAAGCAGGATATTAGTCAGGATATATATACTCAGAAAATGGCCCATAACAATATACGTGCTACGTGTTTTTGTTTTGTTTTGAGTCTTTTTTTTAGTCTTAGTGACTAGTGTCTGTTTTTCTCACATTCAAGTTTTTGCTTGTAGTGGATGTTGTTATGGGTGATTTTCTGCTCATATATCCTGACTGATATTCTGACTTAGTTTGTTTTATTGTGGCCAAGATGTTGGATCAGGATATTGGTAACATCCTGATACGATATCCAGGTAGTTAATAATTAACTCACGTGCAGATTGTTATAGCTAGTCTCTAAAGGTCAGGTGGACTTCTTCTCCTCAAGACTCGGGCAAATCAGTTATATTATGAACGTTGAAGCCGGAAGACGTGGACTACAACGTCCACATATGGAATATTCGCCGGATCCCGGAATAGTAGGATAGTTAGTTGCTTTCTTTTTACTATAAAATGGGATTGATCGGATCAAATTAGGGACACAATCTCTCGCACACTTTTTCTCTCTACTTGCAAACACTCACTACGCACTAACACTTATACTCGAGTTTCATTGTAACACTTAGTTTATCCGCATCATATCCTGCATTGTATCCTGATATTTGAAGCAATAAGAAGAACAAGGCAGCTGCGATTGTTAGCTCCCGAGGTTTTATGCTGGCGATCTAGATTGATCAAGGGCTTTCCTCGTATATCTCGTGTCACCCTTTACATTTTTGCTCATTGTTTGATCATAGATATAGCTCAATATCCTGAGCTATATCCTGAACCTGTTTTTGTAAACAACTTAACTAGCATATTTTCAACACACGTTTTTAGCACACCACCTCACTTAACTAATTTGATCATTTAATTGCTTCGGTAATTTTTGACCAAAACAATTTGGCGCCCACCGTGGGGCAAGTGGTGCTACGTCTATTAAAAGTTTTTGCAAAATCATTACTTGGTTTTCTATTTTCAAAACTTTTTGCTACATTATTTTCGATGGCCTCAAGATCAAACATTAGCTCTTCCATCGTGTCTGCTACAACCTCTGTAACAATTGGTTCGGTGCTTCCACCACCTCCTCCGAGAATGCAAGCCTCTTCACAGGGAACTGAAATTCATGTGGCTCAGGATGTTATCCCCGCTCGCAATACCCAGGGATCTGGTCCTGTCTTGGCTTCTAATGAAGAAATTCTAAATTTGTTTGGTAGTGTACAGGAACAGATGAGGCAGCAGCAGGAAACTAATCAGATGCTGATGAGAGAGATACAACTCTTGAAATCCGGCTCAAGCAGGCCTGCTGAAGATACTGTCACTCCCTTGCAACCCAGGGCTTTGAACTTCAGTTCTGCAGTTTATACTGAGGATAATCGGGGGAATATTGTGCCTAGCCATTCCCAGAATCATACTCCTGAGATACCCTCTTCAGTAAGAGTATCAACTGTGAGAAGCTCAGGATATGCTTCAGGATATGGCCAGAATCCCCAGACTGGTAATGTATCTAATAATAATAATACTCTTGCTACTAATAGTGTTGGATCTTTGCAGGATGCAGGTATGACATCAGCATTTTCCAGGGAGCTTCAAAAACTGAAAGACATGATATCCAGTGTACCTGGGGTGGTCAGCCAATTCCAGAAGTGTCCCAGGACAGCCACAGGATATCACGGTTTGCATATCCTATTTGTGATGCTGAAATCCCAAAAAGATTTCAAACCCCCAACATGAAACTCTATGACGGAACTACGGATCCTGAGGAGCATATTGCCTAGTATAAGGAAAGGATGGAAATCAACCCTATCCCTCCAGATCTCAAAGAAGCATGCCTGTGCAAGGGTTTTTGTTCTACCTTAACAGGATCAGCCTTAAAATGGCTCTTAAACGTTCCTCCTCACTCAATTACTTCATTTGCACATTTAGTTAATTTATTTAATAGTCAATTTTCTTGCAGCCGGAGTTTTGAGAAACTAACTGTTATGGGTGAAATTCTGAGCCCATATCCTGAGAAATATCTTGGGTTATATCTTGGTTATATGATATTTGTTCACATCCGGGATGCTGATTCAGGATATTGGTAACATCCTGAATGGTATCCTCAGGATCACTAACGGATTATGTGCAGGTACGTGGGTTAGAAGCTAATAACGTTCACAAGTACTCATTCCACGGAAGACTCGGTCCAAGTCGTTCAAATAAGGACGTTGAAGCCGCATTACTCGGTCTACAACGTTTACAATGGAATATTCGGAGCATCCCATATTTACAGGAATTTTCGTTTGTAATTTGTTACTATAAATAGGTGGGTATACCAGATCGAATAGGACATCACGCCAACACTCACTACACTCTTACACTTGTTCTCTAGCAATTTTCACTTTCGCACAAAAGCATTGTAACACTTAGCGATCTGGTCAATATCCTGCACTGTATCCTGAAGTTCAAAGTAATAAGAAGAACAAGGCAGCTGCGATTGTCAGCTCCCGAGGTTTTATGCCGGCGATCTAGATTGATCAAGGGCTTTCCTCGTATATCTCGTGTCATCCCCTTTACTTTCTGCTCATTGTTTGATCACAGATACAGCTTAATATCCTGAGCCGTATCCTGAATACTGTTTTTCCAAACAACTTAACCAGCATATTTTCAACACACTTTTTAGCACACTACCTCACTTAACTAATTTGATCACTTAATTGCTTCGGTAATTTTTGACCAAAACAATTTGGCGCCCACCGTGGGGCAAGTGGTGCTACTTTTACTAAAAATCTTTGTGAAATCGTTAATCGGTTTTCTATTTTCAAAACTTTTTGCCACATTGTTTACAATGGCCTCAAGATCAAACATGAGCTCCTCCACTGTATCTGCTACGACTTCTGCTACTACCGGTTCGGTGCTTCCACCACCTCCTCCAAGGATGCCAGCCTCTTCATAACCTCAGGATATTATCCCTACTCGCAGTGTTCAGGGATCTGCTCCCATTTTAGCCTCTAATGATGAAATTCTAACCTTATTTGGAAGTGTGCAGGAACAAATGAGGCAGCAACAGGAAACAAACCAAATGCTGTTAAGGGAAATACAACTCCTGAAGTCTGGCTCGAGCAGATCTGCTGGGGATGTCGTCACTCCACTACAACCCAGAACTTTGAACTTCAGTTCGGCCGTGTACACTGAGGATAATAGGGGGAATATTGTGCCTAGCCTTCCTTAGAATCATACTCCTGAGATACCCTCCTCGATCAGGATGTCAACCATGAGGAGCTCAGGATACCCTCCTCGATCAGGATGTCAGCATTTACTAGGGAGCTTCAGAAGTTGAAGGACATGATATCCAGTGTACCTGGAGTGGTCCAGCCAATCCCAGAAGTGTCCCAAGACAGCCACAGGATATTTCGCTTTGCATATCCTATCTGTGATGCTGAAATTCCAAAGAGATTTCAAACCCCCAACATGAAGCTTTATGATGGAACTACGGATCCTGAAGAGCATATTGCCCAGTATAGGGAAAGGATGGAGATTAACCCTATCCCTCCGGAGCTCAAGGAAGCATGCTTGTGCAAGGGTTTTGGCTCTACCTTAACAGGATCAGCCTTGAAATGGCTCCTAAATGTTCCTCCTCATTCGATTACATCATTTGCTCACCTAGTGAATTTATTTAATAGTCAGTTTTCTTGTAGTAGAAGCTTTGAAAAACTAACAAGTGACCTCTACAGGATAACGCAGGGGCCTCAAGAATCCCTAAGGGATTATGTGAACAAGTTCAGCCGGGAATCCTTAGACATTCCGCATCTTGATGTTGCAACAGCTGTGCAAGCTTTCAAGATTGGGCTGCAAAAAGATTCTCAATTTTACCAAGACCTTGTAATGAACCCATGCAGGAACTTGGATGAAGCTCGAAACAGGGCCCTAAGATATATTCGATTGGAGGATGACAGAAAGATGCAAGAGAGGATGAACTCATCCAACACCTATGAGACAACTAACAGGAAGTCAGAATCCTCATTTAAGCCATATCGCCCTAAGCCATATGGTAGAAATGAAAATAAGAAAGTGAACGCTATCGAAGACGAGGATCCTGAAGAATATCCTGAATTATCTGAATATTGCTTTTCTGTTAACATTCCTGAATTGATGTATGCCATGCAGGGTTTAGGAGACAAGGCTAGGTGGCCTCGAAAGAATCAACAAAAAGCCGATTGGAAAGATAAGTCAAAATGGTGTGCCTTCCACGAAGACTTCGGACATGTAACTGAGGATTGCATTGCTCTAAGGAAAGAAATAAGCTATCTTCTAAGCAAGGGGTATCTGAAAGATCTCTTAGGAAGAAAGAAGAATAAGGGTCAGGATACTGAGAAGGATCCTGAGCGAGCATCCTCACCTCCCGCGGATGCCAAGATAATCAACTTCATTTCGGGAGGATCCGACATTTGTGGGACTTCGTATTCGGCGGCGAAGAGGCATGCAAAAGAAGCTAAGGCTGAAAGGGGAGACAAACCTGTCAGGATGACTACCCTCACAACTGACAAGGTGATCACATTTGATGCTGATGACAGGGATACTGTCCAGGATCCTCATCATGATGCTCTTGTAATAACGTTATATGTGGCTAACCATTTTGTACGCAGGATATTGGTTGATAATGGCAGCTTCGTCAATATAATCCAACTAGAGACTCTGAAGAGAATGAATGTATCTCCGATGGATATCACTTCAAAGTCCACCGTGCTTGTTGGGTTCAGTGGAGAGGCTAGGAACACAGTGGGAGAGATAAAGTTACCAGTATATGTTGAAGGAGTCAACTCGATACAACGTTTCTGTGTGATGGATTCTCTATCCTGCTATAACATCATACTGGGAAGACCATGGATTCACGATATGAAGGCTGTGCCATCAACATATCACCAATGCATCAAGATCCCTGCCCCTTGGGGAGTTGTCAAGGTCGAAAGTGATCAGCAGGAGGCAAAAGAATGCTACTCATCCTTGATGAAATCCTCAACCAAGCCTAGTACAGCATAGCAATTAAAGATGCGGGCCCAGGATATCGTGGAGGATTCGGAGCAGGATGTGAAAAAAATTATCCTGGATCAGGATAATCCTGATATCTCGGTGCTCGTAGGAACCAATATCCCTCAGGATATTGAAGAGCAGTTAACTAACTTTTTGAAATGCAGGATGTCAACGTTTGCATGGAAGCATGAGGATATGAAAGGCATATCCAAAGACATTATCACTCACAAGCTTGGAATCGACAGATCATTCAAGCCTGTTCAGCAAAAAAGAAGAAAATTTGCTCCTGAGCGGAATACGATTATCCAAGAGGAAGTTGAAAGATTGTTGAAGTCTAGGATGATCAGAGAAGTTAAATTTCCAAGATGGCTAGCGAACGTAGTTGTGGTACAGAAGAAAAATGGGAAATGGAGAGTCTGTGTAGACTACACAGACTTAAACAAGGCTTGTCCTAAAGACCCATTTCCTCTTCCTCACATTGATGCAATGGTGGATGCTACTGCCGGGCATGAAATGTTGACCTTCATGGATGCATCCTCAGGATTTCAGCAGATTCAAATGGAACCTTCTGACCAGGAGGATACTGCCTTCATGACACCAACAGGTATTTATTGTTATACGGCTATGCCTTTTGGTTTGAAAAATGCAGGTGCAACATACCAGAGATTGGTAAATATGATGTTTAAGGACAAGCTGGGGGACACCATGGAGGTATACATTGACGATATGGTAGTAAAATCAAAGAAAGCCCAGGATCACCTCCAGGATATTAAAGGAGCATTTGATATCCTGGATCAATATAACATGAAGCTAAATCCTGCTAAGTGTCATTTCGGAGTGGGGGCAGGAAAATTTCTAGGATATATGGTGACCAAAAGAGGAATAGAGGCGAGCCCGGAGCAGATTAAAGCCATCTTGGATATTAAATCACCCTCAAATATGAAAGATGTTCAACGATTATCAGGGAGAGTGGCAGCATTAAACAGATTTATTTCAAGATCCTCAGAAAAATGCAAAGAGTTTTATGATATCCTGAAGAAGAATAAGAAATTCGAATGGGGAGAGAAGCATGAATCAGCTCTGCAGAATTTGAAGCAATATCTTTCAACTGCACCTCTACTGATGAAGCCTGAGAATGGTGAACCACTATCCCTATACCTCGCAGTATCAGGGAATGCTGTAAGTGCCGTCCTTGTAAAGGATCATGAAGGTCAGCAATATCTTGTTTATTATGTTAGTAAAAGTTTGATAAATGCCGAAACTAGGTATTCTCATTTAGAAAAATTGATACTAGCATTAGTTATGGCATCAACGAAGCTTAGACATTACTTTGAGACACATAGGATTCATGTTAAAACAAATTATCCTGTCAAAAATGTGCTTAGGAAACCAGAGATGTCAGGCAGGATGGCCAAGTGGTCAGTGAAGTTGAGTGCTTATGATTTAGTATATGAACCTAGAAATGCCATAAAGTCTCAGGCTTTAGCTGACTTTGTGGCTGATTTCAGTAGTGACATTCAGGATGAGGTAGACCTAGAAGTCCAACAGTTTGGAGAATCTTCAGGATCCTGGACGTTATATACTGATGGTGCATCTAATGTAAGAGGAGTAGGATTGGGAATACTACTAAAATCGCCACAGGGGGACATATTACCCCAGGCTATTAGGTGTGAATTCCCTGCTACTAATAATGAAGCAGAGTATGAGGCTTTAATTGCAGGATTAGAGTTGGATAAGAATATGAATATCAAGAATTTGCAAGTATATGTTGACTCCTTGTTAATTACTAATCATTTTAATGGATCCTATGCAGTCAAGGGTGAGAAATTAATCGAATACATCGATATTCTCAAAAAATTAGCAGGATATTTCGATGTTTTTACACTTAAACAGGTACCAAGGGAGGATAATGCTGAAGCAGATGCCTTAGCAAACCTGGGATCATCGACCAGAATACCAGAAGGGACCCAAATACCAATATTACATGTCTTGTATCCTGCAACGAATCCTCAGGATAAAGAAATAGCGGGTATTCAGGATCCTGGAGCAGAGTATCCTGAAAAGGATCCTAAATCCTGGATGACTCCAATCATGAGATATCTCAAGGAAGGACATATCCCCGGAGATGAAAATCCTAAGGCATTTAGGATGAAGGTATCTCGATTCACTATTATAAATAACGTTTTAAACAAGAAATCTCTTGCAGGACCATATTTGAGGTGCTTGGAGGGTCTTGAAGCCAAAGAAGTACTTCAGGATATACATGAAGGGGATTGTGGTAACCACACTGGGGGCAGGTCATTGTTCTCCAAAGTATTAAGGACAGGATATTATTGGCTAACGATGAGGAAAGATGCTGCAGAATATGCTCGAAGGTGTGATGCATGTCAAAGGCATAGTAACATACTACATCAACCAGCTGAACCACTATATCCTGTAGCTTTCCCTTGGCCATTCATGAAATGGGGGATGGATATAGTAGGGAAGTTACCAAAAGCTCCGGGAGGAAAAGTCTTTATGCTAGCAATGACGGATTATTTCTCTAAGTGGGTTGAAGCTGAAGCATTTGTTCAAGTTGGAGACCAAGAAGTAGTATCCTTCATAAAGAGGAATATCCTGACCAGGTTTGGGGTACCAGCTGAAATCATTTTTGATAATGGGTCCCAGTTTATAAGCAAGAGAACTACTGACTTTTGCAAGAGTTGGGGAATCAAAATGATCACGTATACTCCGGTGCATCCTCAAGCGAATGGACAAGCAGAATCCTCAAACAAGATAATTGTCAATAACTTAAAGAAGAGACTTGGAGCCAAAAAAGGAAGATGGGCAGAAGAATTACCCTTTGTTTTGTGGGCTGATAGGACAACGGTAAAGAATGCAACAGGCCAAACCCCATTTTCCTTGGTATTTGGAGCAGAAGCAATGATTCCAACGGAAATGGCGATACCTACTGCAAGATCTATCCTACAGGATCCTGAACAGAATCCTGAAGCCTTATGTCAAGATTTGGATACTATAGATGAAAAAAGGGATGCAGCAAGGCTAAGGATGGCAACATATCAACAAATAATATCCAGAGCATATAACAAGAATATAAGGACTAGGAGATTTCGAGTTGGTGATTGGGTGCTAAGAAAGGCTTTTGTCACGGCCCTCGACCCGGTTTTACCCGTTTCAGGAGCCGCGGGACAGAAATCCCGTGGTATTTAATTAAGTGAGTTTAACAGCGGAAGTTTCTTCAGGATCATGTTAAAAACTGAAATATTTCCCGATTATTTTATTTCACAACTCGGGATAAAACCCGGTAATTTACAATCTTGAGATTTCACAAAGAAATCTTTTATTTTACAAAACATGTTTCTTTATTTTATACTGAGCCACTTCCTTAAGCTGATAGTGCTTCATGGCACTTTTCCTGGATCACAACAGATCACCTGAAACATGTTTGAAAAAGGTTTTGTCAGCGGGAAATACTGAGTGAATCATTCATTTTGCTAAAATGACTCTTTTGTTATAATTCACATTATTAAGAGAGATTACAATGTTTATTTCAAGCAAATACCCACAGTACCTGTCATCGACTCGTTTCGGTGACTGTGGTCATATTACTATTGAATCCGTTCACCCAATAGTAACGAGTATCATTAATTAGGTTCGCCCACCTAAAGTGATAGAAACAGTAATACTGTGCACAATACCCCACATACCGGCTGTAATTTGGTGACTACATAAACTTAATCACTGTAATTATAATCTTTGAAAATAAACATGCTTTTAAAATCAAATTTGATAAAAAGAGATTGACTCACATTGCAGATTTAGTTATGAACAGAGCTTAGCCTACTAATTAGCCTTGATAACCTAGTTTAAATAATCAAGCACTCAAACTAGGTTAGTAACTTAATACAGCATTTACGACAACTCACGAGATTAAAACCTTCACAACGAATGACAAAGTGCGATACTTAAACATCCATCGATTTAACGATGAATGACAAAGCATAAACCCTAATATGGGCAGCACTTAAACATCCATTGGATAGTTTAATCGATCGGACATTGAATCGTAGCAGCGATCGAGTTATTACCCTAAATTGTGGCAGCACTTCGTGATCAGTGTGTGTTTATTGTAGTATTCAGACAATATCTCAACGTACAATTTGAGTTTGAATGTCGAACTAACGCACAATTGCATGAAACAGACGCTACTATTTATACATGAAAAACCGCCCCCTCGCGCCACGCGAGAGGTCCCCTTGTTCGCGTCGCGTGCCACGAGAGACCCTAGTCTACTATAGGGTTGCTTCGTGTCTGCATAGCTCAGCTGAGTTGGTTACGCGTTATTTTGAATTTTTGACAGCAAACTGTGTGGATATTACCGATTAGGGTTTACCCCCCCTGAGTTTTAGGGGCCCTGATCCTGATTCCAAATGTTCTGAAAATTTTAGGGATTATGCAGAATCACTTGGGTTTCTCAATTAGGGTTTCCTATTGGATAATTTAATTGAATTAATTATGAATTTTGATGAGAGTTGTTACATTCTCCCCACCTTAATAAAAATCTCGTCCTCGAGATTTACTGGAATAAATGAGGATACTTTCGCTTCATTTCTGATTCAAGCTCCCAAGTGTATTCAGCTCCTCTCTTTGAATCCCATTTGACTTTGACTAAAACTAGTCGTTTGTGTTTGAGAAACTTCACTTTTCTGTCTTCTATCTGAAGAGGTTTCTCAACAAATTTTAACTTTTCGTTTACCTCTATATCTCGAAGAGGTACTACCAGTGATTCATCTGATAAGCATTTCTTGAGATTGGATACATGAAATACATCATGTACTCCAGCTAATTCTTCTGGTAGTTGTAAACGATAAGCAACCGGTCCTATACGTTGGATCACTGGAAATGGTCCTACGTACCTTGGACTTAGCTTTCCTTTCTTACCAAATCTAACAACTCCTTTCCAAGGGGAAACTTTTAATAGTACTCTGTCTCCGACTTGGAATTCTAGTGGCTTGAGTCGATTATCTGCATAACTCTTCTGACGATCGCGAGCCATCTTTAGTCTTTCCTTGATTTGAGTAATCTTATCAGTCGTCTCTTGCACTATTTCAGGACCTGATAATTGATTTTCTCCTATTTCTGCCCAACAAACTGGAGTTCTACATTTTCTTCCATATAGTGCTTCAAATGGGGCAGTTTCAATGCTTGAATGATAACTATTATTATAGGAGAATTCAATTAATGGTAAATGATCATCCCAGTTTCCACCAAAATCTATTACACATGCTCGGAGCATGTCCTCTAGAGTTTGGATCGTCCTTTCACTTTGTCCGTCTGTTTGTGGATGATATGCCGTGCTTAGATTTAGTCGAGTTCCCATTGCTTGCTGGAAACTTTTCCAGAAATGAGAAGTGAAACGACTATCTCTATCTGATACAATGGAGAGTGGAACTCAATGTAAAGATACGACTTTATCTACATACAACTTTGCCAATCTTTCCATGCTAAAGGTTTCTTTCATTGGTAGAAAGTGAGCTGATTTGGTTAATCGATCCACAATTACCCAAATCGCATCATTACCTTTTCTTGTTTTGGGTAACTTAGTAACAAAATCCATGGTTATAAGTTCCCATTTCCATATAGGCATTTCTAATTGTTGTAGTAACCCTGAAGGTTTCTGATGTTCTGCTTTAACTTGTGAACAAGTGAGACATTTAGACACATATCGCGCTATATCCTTTTTCATTCCTATCCACCAAAAGTTCTTTCTTAAATCTTGGTACATCTTATTGTTTCCTGGGTGCATAGTATACCTAGATTTATGGGCTTCTTCTAAAATCTTAGGTCTTAAGTCTCCTTGCTTAGGTACCCAAATTCTACTTTTGTGGAATCTCCAAATTCCATCTGCTCCTTGTTCTAATTCCTTTATTCGTCCTTTCATTCCTTCTGCATTATCCTTGATTGCTGTAGCTTGAACATTCTTCAATTGTTCCATTAAATCTATTTGTAGATTTAATCTGAGAGCACGTACCCGTCGTTGTTTCTCATAATACTTACGACTTAAGGCCTCCGCAACTATATTTGCCTTTCCTTCGCGATACTGAATATCACAGTCGTAGTCACTTAGGATTTCCATCCATCTCCTTTGCCTCATGTTTAACTCTTTTTGCCCAAATATATATCTTAAACTTTTATGATCCGTATAAACAGTAAATTTACTTCCATACAGATAATGTCTCCAAATCTTAAGGACAAAAATTACGGCTCCTAATTCTAAATCATGAGTTGTATAATTTTCTTCGTGCTTTTTCAATTGCCTTGAAGCATACGCAATTACTTTCTTGCGTTGCATTAGCACACATCCAAATCCTAGTTTTGAAGCATCACAATATACTTCAAAATCTTCAGTTCCTTCTGGTAAGGCTAAGATTGGTGCATTTGTTAATTTCTGCTTTAATATTCTAAAGGCTTCTTCTTGCTTTGGTCCCCAATCAAACTTAACTGCTTTACAGGTTAGCTTAGTTAATGGTACGGCTATCTTGGAAAAATCCTTAATAAACCGTCTATAGTACCCAGCTAAACCTATAAAACTTCTAATTTCCATTGCTGTTTGTGGAACCTTCCAATTGGTAATTGCCTCTATCTTAGCAGGATCTACGTGAATACCTTCGTGATTCACCATGTGTCCTAGGAATTGCACTTCTTTTAACCAAAATTCACATTTCGAGAATTTGGCATAAAGCTTTTCTTTTCTTAACAAAGTTAAGAGTGCATGAAGATGGTCACAATGCTCCGTCTGACTTTTGGAATAAATAAGTATATCGTCTATAAAAACAATTACAAATTTATCCAAATATGGTTTACAGATCCTATTCATCATGTCCATGAATGCTGCAGGTGCATTTGTTAACCCAAAGGGCATGACTGTAAACTCGTAATGACCATACCTAGTTCTGAAAGCAGTTTTAGGTATATCTTCTTCTTGTACCTTCAATTGATGATATCCGGAGCGTACGTCTATCTTAGAAAAATATCTAGCTCCTTGTAGTTGATCGAATAGATCATCAATCCTAGGTAATGGGTATCGATTCTTAATTGTAACTTTATTCAATTCTCTATAATCGATACACATTCTCATTGAACCGTCCTTCTTCTTTACCCTTAGACTACAGGAATTTCCTTAAGTTCTTTACCCTTAGTACTAATGATTACTGAAATCATATATACTATTCCTTGTTTTCGTTCATAATTAGCAACTTTCATTACTGATATGAACTTCATGGGCTTACGTGGTTTATCTCCTGTAATCACAATTACTTCTCCGGTAGGTGCCTGAATTTCTATAGAGTTTTTATCACAAAGGATTCGAGCATGGTTGGCTACTAACCAATCCATTCCTAACACAACATCAAATTCGGCTAATTTCATAGGTAATAGGTTTGCAAAGAATTTATGACCTGAAAGTTCTATATTTCCCTTTTGCAAAACTTTATCTATACTAACAGAATTTCCGTCTGCCGTTTCGACTGTAAAAATCTGCCTAAGGTTGGTTAAGGGTAAATTAAGAGCTTGGCAGAATGAAGTATTAATAAAACTTTGGTTTGCACCAGAGTCAAATAATACTTTGGCGTAAATGTTGTGAACTAAGAACGTACCAGCTATCACATCTGGAATGAGTTCTGCTTCTTGTGTAGTTAGCTGGAATGCTCTGACATTCTTCTTTGTAGCTCCGTCAGCTGGTTTAGCTTTGCTATCTGCTGGTTTAACCAATTTAGGACATTCTGTTTTGAAATGTCCTACTTCTCCACAATTATAACAGATTGTGGATTTCTTCCTGCATTTTTCTTCACGATGTCCTACCATTTTACAAAAATTGCAGGTTACACTACATCTTCCAAAATGTTTCTTTCTGCAATTCCTGCAGAATGGTGGAGTTGAGGGGTTGCCCTGTTCCTCTTCTTTTGAAATTGCTATTATTACCCGTACGAAATCCCTGGGTAATTTTCTGAGCCAATTCTTTCTTTCTGTCTTCATCTCTTGTGCGCACCAGTTCATCGGTTAGGGTGTTAGCTAATTCCACAGCATCGTCAATAGTGCGAGGTCTCGCAGCTTTAACGATATTACGGATTTCGCTAATTAGTCCCCAAATGTAGCGAGAAATGAGTACCGGTTCTGGCGAAGCCAGTGTTGGTACCACTCTAGCATATTCAAAGAATGTCGAAGTATAACCGCGACAATCTATACCCATCATCCGATGGTTTAGGAACTTATTTGTCATTTGTTCCTTTTCATACTCGGGACAGAATTTTCTTTCTACCAAACTTTTAAATTCTTCCCAGTTTAGGGCATACGCCACTGTTCTTCCTTTGGCTTGTAACACAGTGTTCCACCATTCGAGTGCTCCTTCCTTGAAAAGATTTGATGCGTACATGACCTGATCATCTTTAGCACATTTACTTATTGCAATTACTGCTTCGGTTTTCTCTAACCAACGTAGTGATGCAGTTGCTCCTTCATTGCCTGCAAATTCAGTGGGTTTACAAGCAAGAAATTCTTTGAAAGTGCAACCAGGCGTTGCGGCTTTCCTTTTCTTAGAAAATGGAGCTTGATGTGGTTCCTCATTACGATTAACATGATCATTGCCTCCGTTTACACTATTACTGAAGTTATCTTCAGAAATACGTTTACTAGGAACGATTTGTTGCGGTTCGATTGGATTCTTTACAGCAGCAACGATTGCTGGAATAGCATTGGCTATCCCTTGAGCAACAATATTTTCGATATCTTGCCTAGTCATATATTGATCTCCTGGATGTTGCTCAGACTGATTAACCTCATTTACTGGTTCATTACCACTGTTTGCCATCTGATAATTAATATATATAATTTTATTAGTATCTGATAAATAATAATTATACATAAAAACAATCAGACAATTTTCTCAATACACATATAGTCAAAATTATCGATTTATCGATTTCATTTTATATCTTTTATAGTATGCATCACTACACACCAATATTTTACAAAGTTTTATTCGTAGTTATTTTACAGACTGATGTCATTATTACTATTACTATTACACAACCACCATTTCACCATCCTACTATTTCTCGTCACTTGTTGTTTTAAAAACGAAGTTCCCTTTCATCATACTTCCAGGCAATTTGTCCCCCTATTTCCCGGATTCTATTCCCTGCATCCATTAACTCTTCGCCAAAATGGCAAAGTTCTGCTAAATTCTCGTTACTCATGGGTGGATTTGGTAATGGTTCCGGGTCAACTTGTGGGAAAAATGTATCAGGGTTGTTTAAAAGATTTTGGTATTGCCAATCAGTTGTCCACCATTCATCTAATTCTACTGGTAGTGGTTGAGGTTGGACAATAGGATCTGGAATAGCAGGTTCCAGATTGATTGGAATTGGAGCTTCTAGTGGATAGCTGAAAAGATCTTCTTCAGTAAATATAAGATTTTGGTTAGCTGGTTCAAGGTTTCCATCGGCAGGTCCGATGAGGTCACTCATTACTAGTTTATGATCTAAAACTTCCCAGGGAGTCATTTTCTGTTTCTGCCTAGAACTTTCTCCGATTTCTCTTTCTGTTTGCTTAAAACTCTTCTCAGCTTCTATCTCTACTTGATTAATATTTTCCTCAATTTCTACCCCTTTTCCTTTGTCTTTTGGTTCTTCAGTTTTGGTAACCTTTCTTGTTGCTGGCTTTTTCCTACGTACACGCCTCCAGCCCACAAATCTGTTTCTTTTCTTGGGTTTAGGTTTTGTCAGTGGTTTGGATTGAAATTCCATGGGTTCTTCTTTATCATTGAAGTAACCGGTGAATTCCTTGGAAACTTCTATCTTAACGGGGTAGAGGTTAAGATTTTCTAAAGCTTCAGATATCTCAGTCATGCTGTTTAGCATATATACCAAATGTTAAAATAAAATAACAAAATTTTATAGATAACCCTTAAATATTATTGCATACCATACATAAAACAACTGACAAGTAAATTATACTACGATTTACTGTGAACTTATTTATTTACTGAATAAGATTTCTGGAAAATAAGGGTACTAAAACTTGAGTTAAAGTATTTAGAGATTTGCATTTTCTGCTACTGTGGCTAGCATATAAAGATCTGCCCATTTCTCATCTAATTTGTCTTCCCAAGGTATTTTACTGGTTAATTCCTGGGTTTCCTGTTTAATCTTCTTCTCTCGGTTTTTCTTTATTTCCTCCTGACTTTTCCTAATAATCAAACTTCTTTTATTAGGAGAAAGTGGTTTCTCGTAATGTGCCTTTCTCACAAATATTCCTTCTACAGGAATTACATAAGGTTTTGTTTGGGATGAACTTCCCTTCTCGTTGGATGACCTATCTAGTTTAAGATAGATATTTGACAGCTTTTGTTTACCCATACTGTAATTAACAAATAATCAGTTAATAAAACACATAATCACATAATTGGCAATCAGTAAAATTAAGTATTTCTAAATACTTAATAGGCTTAGATCAGTGGCTCTGATACCACCTTTTTCTGTCACGGCCCCCGACCCGGTTTTACCCGTTTCAGGAGCCGCGGGACAGAAATCCCGTGGTATTTAATTAAGTGAGTTTAACAGCGGAAGTTTCTTCAAGATCATTTTAAAAACTGAAATATTTCCCGATTATTTTATTTCACAACTCGGGATAAAACCCGGTAATTTACATTCTTGAGATTTCACAAAGAAATCTTTTATTTTACAAAACATGTTTCTTTATTTTATACTGAGCCACTTCCTTAAGCTGATAGTGCTTCACGGCACTTTTCCTGGATCACAACAGATCACCTGAAACATGTTTGAAAAAGGTTTTGTCAGCGGGAAATACTGAGTGAATCATTCATTTTGCTAAAATAACTCTTTTGTTATAATTCACAGTATTAAGAGAGATTACAATGTTTATTTCAACCAAATACCCACAGTACTTGTCATCGACTCGTTTCGGTGACTGTGGTCATATTACTATTGAATCCGTTCACCCAATAGTAACGAGTATCATTAATTAGGTTCGCCCACCTAAAGTGATAGAAACAGTAATACTGTGCACAATACCCCACATACCGGCTGTAATTTGGTGACTACATAAACTTAATCACTGTATTTATAATCTTTGAAAATAAACATGCTTTTAAAATCAAATTTGATAAAAAGAGAATGACTCACATTGCAGATTTAGTTATGAACAGAGCTTAGCCTACTGATTAGCCTTGATAACCTAGTTTAAATAATCAAGCACTCAAACTAGGTTAGTAACTTAATACAGCATTTACGACAACTCACGAGCTTAAAACCTTCACAACGAATGACAAAGTGCGATACTTAAACATCCATCGATTTAACGACGAATGACAAAGCATAAACCCTAATATGGGCAGCACTTAAACATCCATTGGATAGTTTAATCGATCGGACATTGAGTCGTAGTAGCGATCGAGTTATTACCCTGAATTGTGGCAGCACTTCATGATCAGTGTGTGTTTATTGTAGTATTCAGACAATATCTCAACGTACAATTTGAGTTTTAACATCGAACTAACGCACAATTGCATGAAACAGATGCTACTATTTATACATGAAAAACCGCCTCCTCGCGCCACGCGAGAGGTCCCCTTGTTCACGTCGCGTGGCGTGAGAGACCCTAGTCTACTATAGGGTTGCTTCGTGTCTGCATAGCTCAGCTGAGTTGGTTTCGCGTTATTTTGAATTTTTGACAGCAAACTGTGTGGATATTACCGATTAGGGTTTAACCCCCCTGAGTTTTAGGGGCCCTGATCCTGATTCCAAATGTTCTGAAAATTTTAGGGATTATGCAGAATCACTTGGGTTTCTCAATTAGGGTTTCCTATTGGATAATTTAATTGAATTAATTATGAATTTTGATGAGAGTTGTTACAGCTTTTCAAAATACCACTAATCCTGCCGATGGCAAGCTAGCTCCAAAATGGGAAGGACCATATGAAGTTGAGTCAGAAGCAGGGAAAGGAGCATATAGACTTAAGAATATGGAAGGGGATATGCTACCGAGATCCTGGAATGCAATACAGTTAAAGCTCTATTTCAAGTAAGAATAGAATTTAATTTCTATCTCAGAATGGTATGTATTCTATCTCTTTTAAATATATTTGTGTATTATCTTGAACCCAATACTGACTTAAGCATCGGATGGGTGTTAGCCAGGCTAACACCCACCTTAGTTACAGTTGTTTTGCAGCATATGTTTCAGGATATAGCTCCAGGATATGCACTCAGGATAAATCGAAAGATTAGAGGATTGGCCCCCTCTCTCACGTTTAAGGGATCTTCATCCCTTCAAAGGTTTAAAGGTATTCACCTTTCTTTCGAATTGGGTTTAAACACCTCGCCTGGAGCGCAAGTTATCTAGGTATAGTTCAAGGTAGCGGGACCAGCTCATGTAAAAGTGGCTGACAATTTCGTTACTGTTGGCTATATCCTGGATCCTGAAGGTATATGAGGATTGATCACCCTCTCTCACGAAAGGGTATTTTCATACTCTCTAAGGTTTAAAGGTTTTCACCTTTCTAAGATTAGGAGTTTATACACTCTCGCCTGTAGCGCATGAAACTCAGGGTTTATCCCCAGGATATTAAGGGTTTATCCCCAGTATGCTAAGGATTCATTTCAGGATATCAAGGTTTTTGCCTCGGGGTGTTTGGAATTTATTCAAGCCAAAGTGTGAATACGTTTGCATTTCTGTATCATACACAGGGGACATACATTATACTATTCAAAGGTTGGATCCAAGTTTGTAAGTGTGCACTGGGGACATTCCTAAGGTGGAAGATTGGAATTGACTCTCTAAGAGTCTTTGGTATGATCTCTCCTTTTTTCAAATGATTTAAGTCTTCTAAGTTATATGACGATATCCTGACCAAGATATCTCTTAGAATACCTGTCAGGATATTTTCAGAATGTGTTCCCATAATATTCCCAAAAATGTTCAAACAAAACAGTTTTCATAAGTAAAATTTGTGCACTAATAACAACAATAATAAAGTCAAAAGAGAAGTTATATTATTAACATACCAAAAGATGTGCTCTTAGTTTCACCTCAAAACAAGGCCCATCCACTAAGAGCACTAATAGTTCCTTACCATATTTACCCAACAGTTGAAGGTTTCATCTCAAACCAAGACCCATCCACCTCCAACTGTTGTATTGTTCAAAAAGCATGCAGGAAATGTAAATTGTTCAGGTGCAGAAAAGTAAAGTGCGGAAAAGGTAAATTGTTTTGGGGATTACAGACCAACATTCAAATTCAAAAAGGTGGGCTCCGGCCTTGGCACGTAAATCCATCATTGCCCACCTGAATGCCCTCACACAGCGGCATCTTCTCCAACCTTCTCCGGCTTCTCAGCACCAGCATCTTGAGTAGCATCCTCACCAGTATCCATCCCAGCATCCGCTCCAGCATCCTTCTTATCTCCAGCCTTGTCCACCACCTCTGCTGACTTAGAGGATTCTCCGGCTTCAGTAGGAAGTGGCACAGCTTTGCCCCCAAGCTCCTTTAGCTTGGCCACCCAGGATTCAACCGGCCAGGATGGGCATACAAGGCCTGTCTCCTTGGCCTCGTAGGCCATTTTAATACGAGCTTGCAGCAGGGAGATGATAGCAGAGGCTTTGATTCCTTCCCGAAATGAAACCATGGCCTGCTCGTGATCCATTTGGATGGTGGCAAGTTTGAGCTCAGCATCTTGGGTGACCTTCTTCAGCATGCCCTCGTAGTGCAGGGACTTTGCTTCAGTGATGGCACCTTGGTCGGCAACGGTGCTTTCGAGCTGTTTGATCCTGGCTTCGTGGAGTACAACAGTACCACAGGCATCATTGTATAGGTGGAGCAAATGCTGGAGGCCCTGCACATCAAATTCAGGTATGAGTTAGAATATGTTAACCAGGATATCCTATCAGGATATATGTGCAGGATATGTAGCAGGATATTACCTTGTTGAGGAAGGATGTCATTGGCTCTAAGGAGTCAGAAAAGCTGAGTTCATCGTAGGAGAACCCTTCTGGACCTAGAGCACTGACTTCAGGACCTTTCCTCTTTTTTGCTGTGGAAGCACGAGTCCTCGGGTTAGCCTTGGGAGCTGGGAGCGGCTTGGAGCTGGTGGCAGCAGGGGTCTCTTTCTTGACCATGACTGGAGTAGGATAGCTGTCAAGTTCGTCGAGGTCTAGATAGACTGGAACCTTGCTGGAGTCTGTATACAGGGAGTAAAAATTTCTCCTAAGTATTTCAAATAAAAGACATGTATGTACAGGATATTTTGCAGGATCCTTACCAGACATGTTTGCACTAGAAAGAGGACTTGGAGATGGCGGAGACGGGTTGAAACTTCTTTCAGCCTCTAGAAGGAGTCTGATGGAGTCAATCCTTTTCTTTGAATCAGCAAGGGGAGGAGCGATCTTCCTAAAGTCAGCTGTGTACACAACAGAAAAAATAAAGTTGATCAGTTCAGGATATGAAACAGGATAATAGGCAGGATCATCCTTAAACCCTAAATCCTACCCTTTTTCAACCATTGCACCGGATATTCCGTTCCACCAGGGATTGAGTCTCTTTTTACAAAGAAGAACTTAGATTGCCAATTATCCTCGTTCCTGGTGGCACGAAGTATCAGCGGGTCGCCGGAAGTGGAATAAAACAAAAATCTACATGATCCATGGCATCTAAGCTTGTAAGCTAGGGGGAGATCATGAACAGAAAGATCAGGGATGTGGTTTTTCTTGATCTGGTCAAGAACGGACAGAACACGCCAAAGCATTGGCATTGTTTGACTAAAGGAAATTTTGGTAATGTTGAAGAATTCCGTGATGAAGTCTGAAAAGGGGAATTGTAACCCTAAAGTGAAGGGAAAGGCACTAAAGCATAACCACTCATTGGAGACCATATCCGACCGGATTTCCCGGTCGAACGGCCGGAACACTGTTCCTTCCGGAAAGATACCGGAGGATTTGAGAGCTGCCAAGTGGGCACTATCAAAAGAGCATATCTCTTTCTCCGGTTCTTGGAGAAGATTCTGCTGGATAAATGTGGGAGTTGAATCACCGGAACTAGATCTCGTCTGTCTCGGCATTTGATCGCTTGAATTTTTGACCGGAGAAGGAGAATGAAGATAAAGATGGAGATTAGAGAGAGAATGTTACCTTTTTCCTTATCGATAGTGATTAAAAAAGAGATGGGGATGAGAAGATATAGGGTGCAATGAGTAAATATAGGCTGAGTAGTTGCAAACGGTCACATCATGCGTCTTATCTCTTAATTACATCGATCTCCGTGAAAAATGTAACCGTTAGTGGTGAGGATACTAAACGGTAACATTTTTGGGGACAATTGTTATGGGTGAAATGCTGAGCCCATATCTTGAGAAATATCTTGGGTTATATCTTGGTTATATGATATTTGTTCACATCCGGGATGCTGATTCAGGATATTGGTAACATCCTGAATGGTATCCTCAGGATCACTAACGGATTATGTGCAGGTACGTGGGTTAGAAGCTAATAACGTTCACAAGTACTCATTCCGCGGAAGACTCGGTCCAAGTCGTTCAAATAAGGACGTTGAAGCCGCATTACTCGGTCTACAACGTTTACAATGGAATATTCGGAGCATCCCATATTTATAGGAATTTTCGTTTGTAATTTGTTACTATAAATAGGTGGGTATACCAGATCGAATAGGACATCACGGCAACACTCACTACACTCTTACACTTGTTCTCCAGCAATTTTCACTTTCGCACAAAAGCATTGTAACACTTAGCGATCTGGTCAATATCCTGCACTGTATCCTGAAGTTCAAAGCAATAAGAAGAACAAGGCAGCTGCGATTGTCAGCTCCCGAGGTTTTATGCCGGCGATCTAGATTGATCAAGGGCTTTCCTTGTATATCTCGTGTCATCCCCTTTACTTTCTGCTCATTGTTTGATCACAGATACAGCTTAATATCCTGAGCCGTATCCTGAATACTGTTTTTCCAAACAACTTAACCAGCATATTTTCAACACACTTTTTAGCACACTACCTCACTTAACTAATTTGATCACTTAATTACTTCGGTAATTTTTGACCAAAACACTAACCAGTGATCTTTACAGGATAACTCAAGGACCTCAAGAATTCTTGAGGGATTATGTGAACAAGTTTAGTCGGGAATCCTTGGATATCCCACATCTTGATGTTGCAACAGTTGTGCAGGCTTTCAAGATGGGATTGCAAAAGGATTCTCAATTTTACCAGGATCTTGTAATGAACCCTTGCAGGAATCTGGCTGAAGCTCGTAATAGGGCTTTAGGATATATTCGGTTGGAAGACGACAAAAAGATGCAAGAAAGGATGAATTCGTCAACAACCTATGAGTCAACCAACAGGAAATCAGAATCCTCGTACAAACCATATCGCTCTAAGCCATATGGCAGAAATGACAGCAAGAAAGTGAATGCTGTTGAAGATGAGGATCCTGAGGAGTATCCTGACTTGTCTGAATATTGTTTTTCCGTTAATATACCTGAACTAATGTATGCTATGCAGGGTTTAGGAGACAAAGCAAGATGGCCCCGAAAAAATCAACAAAAAGCTGATCGGAAGGATAAGTCCAAATGGTGTGCCTTCCATGAAGATTTCGAACATGTTACTGAGGATTACATCGCTTTAAGGAAAGAAATAAGCTATCTCTTAAGCAAGGGATATCTGAAGGACCTCTTGGGAAGAAAGAAGAATAAAGGTCAGGATCCTGAGAAGGATCCTGAACGAGCGGCATCGCCTCCCGCGGATGCCAAAATAATTAACTTTATTTCAGGAGGATCTGATATCTGTGGCACATCATATTCTGCGGCGAAAAGTCACGCGAAAGAAGCCAAAGCAGAAAGGGGAGATAAACCAACCAGGATGTCAACCCTCACAACTGACAAAGTGATCACGTTCGATAACGATGACAGGGATACTATCCAGGAACCTCATCATGATGCTTTAGTAATAAAGTTATATGTCGCTAATCATTTTATGCGCAGGATATTAGTGGATAATGGCAGCTTCGTCAACATAATTCAGCTGGAAACGTTGAAGAGGATGAATGTATCCCCGATGGATATTACTTCGAAGTCCACTGTGCTCGTTGGTTTCAGTGGAGAAGCTAGGAATACCGTAGGGGAGATAAAGTTGCCCGTGTATGTTAAAGGGGTGAACTCAATGCAGCGCTTTTGTGACATGGACTCCCTATCCTGCTATAATATTATATTAGGTAGGCCTTGGATCCATGATATGAAAGCTATGCCGTCAACTTATCCTCGGTGTATCAAGATCCCTACCCCTTGGGGAGTAGTCAAGGTGGAAAGCGATCAACAGGAAGCGAAGAGTGTTATTCTTCTTCGATGAAATCCTCAACAAAACCTAGTGCAGCATAGCAATTAAAAATGCGAGGCCAGGAAATCATGGAGGCTTCAGAGCAGGATGTGAAGAAAATAATCTTGGATCAGGATAATCCGGATATCTCGGTGCTCGTGGGAACCAATATCCCTAAGGATATTGAAGGTCAATTGACTAACTTTTTGAAATGCAGGATGCCAACATTCGCCTGGAAACACGAGGATATGACAGGAATTTCCAAGGATATTATAACTCACAAGCTCGGAATTGATAAGTCTTTCAAGCCTGTCCAGCAGAAACGAAGAAAATTTGCTCCAGAACGCAACACTACCATTCAAGAGGAAGTTGAAAAACTATTAAAAAGCAAGATGATCAGGGAAGTGAAGTTTCCTAAATGGCTGGCAAACGTAGTTGTGGCGCAAAAGAAAAACGGGAAATGGAGAGTCTGTGTAGATTACACAGACTTAAACAAAGCTTGTCCCAAAGACCCGTTTCCTCTACCTCATATCGATTCAATGGTAGATGCTACTGCTGGTCACAAGATGCTAACCTTCATGGATGCCTCCTCAGGATTCCAACAGATCCAAATGGAACCCTCGAATCAGGAAGATACTGCTTTCATGACACCTACAGGTATTTATTGTTATACTGCTATGCCTTTTGGTTTGAAAAATGCAGGTGTAACATACTAGAGATTGGTAAACATGATGTTTAAAGACAAACTGGGGGACACCATGGAGGTGTATATCGACTATATGGTAGTAAAATCCAAGAAGGCTGAGGATCACCTCCAGGATATCAAGGGAGCATTTGATATCCTGGACCAGTACAACATGAAATTAAATCCTGCTAAATGCCATTTCGGAGTGGGGGCAGGAAAGTTTCTAGGATACATGGTGACGAAAAGGGGGATAGAGGCAAGCCTGGAGCAGATTAAAGTTATCCTGGATATCAAGTCACCTTCAAATATGAAGGATGTTCAACGATTAACAGGGCGAGTAGCAGCATTAAACATATTTATTTCAAGATCCTCGAAAAAATGCAAGGAATTTTATGATATCCTGAAGAAGAATAAGAAGTTCGAATGGGGAGTGAAGCATGAAGCAGCCTTGCAGGATTTGAAGCAGTATCTTTCAACCGCATCTCTATTGATGAAGCCTGAGGATGGTGAACCATTATCCCTGTATCTTGTAGTATCAGGGAATGCAGTAAGTGCTATCCTTGTAAAAGATCATGAAGGTCAGCAGTATCCTGTTTATTATGTTAGTAAAAGTTTATTAGATGCTGAAACTAGGTATTCCCATTTAGAGAAATTGATATTAGCCCTAGTTATGGCGTCAACAAAACTTAGACATTATTTTGAAACACATAGGATTCATCTCAAAACTAACTATCCTGTAAAAAATGTGCTTAGGAAACCAGAGATGTCAGGTAGGATAGCTAAGTGGTCAGTAAAATTAAGTGCATATGATCTAGTGTATGAACCTAGAAATGCCATAAAGACTCAGGCTTTAGCTGACTATGTGGCTGATTTCAGTAGTGATATTCAAAGTGAAGTAGACCTAGAAGTACAACAGGTAGGAGAAAACTTAGAATCCTGGACATTATATATTGATAGTGCATCTAATGTAAGAGGTGTAGGTTTGGGTATACTACTAAAATCGCCACAGGGGGACATATTACCCCAGGCAATTAGATGTGAGTTTCTTGCCACTAATAATGAAGCAGAATATGAAGCTTTAATTGCAGGATTAGAATTGGCTAAGAGCATGAATATCAAGAGTTTACAAGTATTTGTTGATTCCTTGTTAATCACTAATCATTTTAATGGGACCTATGCAGTTAAAGGGGAGAAGTTAATCGAGTATCTCAAAATTCTCAAAAAATTAGCAGGATATTTCGATATTTTTACGCTTGAACAGGTACCAAGAGAGGATAATGCTGAAGCCCATGCCTTGGCAAATCTAGGATCATCAGTCAGGATACCGGAAGGGACCCGAATACCAATATTACATATCCTGTATCCTGCGACAAATCCTTAGGACAAGGAAGTAGTAAGTATTCAGGATCCTGATGATGAGCATCCTGAGGAGGATCCTAAGTCCTAGACAGCTCCAATCATAAGATATCTCAAGGAAGGGCACATCCCGAAGGATGAAAATCCTAAGGCCTTTAGAATGAAGGTATCACAATTCACTATTATAAATAATGTTTTGTATAAGAAATCTCTTGCGGGACCATATCTGAGGTGCTTGGAGGATCCTGAAACTAAAGAAGTGCTTCAGGATATACACGAAGGGGATTGTGGTAACCATACTGGGGGTAGATCGTTATTCTCAAAGGTATTAAGAACATGATACTATTAGCCGACGATGAGAAAAGATGCTGCAGAGTATGCTCGGAGATGTGATGCGTGTCAAAGACACAGTAATATATTACATCAACCTGCTGAACCACTTTATCCTATCGCTTCCCCTTGGCCATTCATGAAATGGGGAATGGATATAGTAGGAAAATTGCCAAAGGCTCTAGGAGGAAAGGTCTTCATGCTGGCAATGACTGATTATTTCTCTAAGTGGGTTGAAGCTGAAGCGTTTGTTCTAGTTACAGATCAAGAAGTAGTATCCTTCATAAAGAGGAATATCCTGACCAGGTTTGGAGTACCAGCCGAGATAATTTGTGACAATGGATCTCAGTTTATAAGTAAGAGGACTACTGACTTTTGCAAGGGTTAGGGAATCAAAATGATCACATCCACACCGGTACATCCTCAAGCAAATGGACAAGCAGAATCCTCAAACAAGATAATTGTCAACAATTTGAAGAAAAGGCTTGGAGCTAAGAAGGGAAGATGGGCAGAAGAATTACCCTTTGTTTTATGGGCTGATAGAACAACGGTGAAAAGTGCAACTGGCCAAACCCCGTTTTCCTTGGTATTTGGAGCAGAAGCGGTGATCCCGACAAAAATGGGGATACCTACGGTGAGATCCGATCTAAGGGATCCTGAGCAGAATCCTAAAGCCCTATGCCAGGAATTGGATACTGTTGATGAGACAAGAGATACAGCAAAACTAAGGATGGCAGCATATCAACAGAGGATATCCAGAGCATATAACAACAATATAAGGACTAGAAGGTTACAAGTTGGAGATTGGGTGTTGAGAAAAGCTTTTCAGAATACTACCAATCCTGCAGATGGAAAACTGGCTCCAAAGTGGGAAGGACCCTATGAGATTGAATCAGAATCAGGAAAAGGAGCATATCGACTCAAGAATATGGAGGGGGATATGCTACTAAGATCCTGGAAAGCTATACATCTAAAGCTCTATTTCAAGTGAGGTTGGAATTTAAATTCTAACTCAGGATGGTATGGATTCTATCTCTTTTAATATGTTTTAATATTATTTATTCTTTTGAACCCATTACTGACTTAAGCATCGGAGGGGTGTTAGCCAGGCTAACACCCACCTTAGTTTACAGTTGTTTTGCAATATATGTTTCGGGATATAGCTCCAGGATACACATTCAGGATACTTCGAAAGATTAGAGGATTGGCCCCCTCTCTCCGTTTAAGGGATCCTGATCCCTTCACAGGTTTAAAGGTATTCGCCTTTCTCTCGAATTGGGTTTAAACACCCCGCCTGGAGCGCAAGTTATCCAGGGATAGTTCAAGATAGCGGGACCAGTCCATGTAAAAGTGGCTGAAATTTCGTTATTGTTGGCTATATCCTGGATCCTAAAGGTATATGAGGATTGATCACCCTCTCTCACGGAATGGTATTTTCATACTCTCTAAGGTTTAAAGGTTATCACCTTTCTAAGTCTTAGAGTTTATACACTCCCGCCTGTAGCGCATGAAAATTTGGGATTTTCCCCAGGATACTTATGGGTTTATCCCCAGGATACTAAGAATTTATCTCCAGTACATTTTTGGGGTTTGCCCCCTGTAACACAAGGACTGTTCAAACTGTTTCGGTCAAAAATTACCGAAGCAATTAAGTGATCAAATTAGTTAAGTGAGGTAGTGTGCTAAAAAGTGTGTTGGAAATATGCTGGTTATATTGTTTACGAGAACAGTTTTCAGGATACGGCACAGGATATTGAGTTGTATCTATGATCAAACTATGAGCAAAAAGTAAAAGAAATGACACGAGATGTACGAGGAAAGCCCTTGATCAATCTAGATCGCCGGCATAAAACCTCGGGAGCTGACAATCGCAGCTGCCTTGTTCTTCTTATTGCTTTAAACGTCAGGATACAGTGCAGGATATTGATCAGATCGCTAAGTGTTACAATGATTTTTGTCAAAGTGAGAGTTGCGAGAGAGTGAGTGTGAGTGAGTAGCGAGTGTAGTTGTTATGTCCTATTGATCTGATTTATCCATCTATTTATAGTTACGAAATACAAACTAAAATTCCTATAAATGGGGGATGCTCCCGAATATTCCATTATTAACGTTGTGGACCGAATAAAGCGGCTTCAACATCTTCATTTGAACGACTTGGACCGAGTCTTGCGGAGAAAGGGTCTTTGTGAACGTTGGGAACTTGGCCTCGCACTCTTGCACACAATCCGTTGGTAATCCTCAAGATACCATCCAGGATGTTACCAATATCCTGAATCAGCATCCCGGGTATAAACATATATCAGATAAGTAAGATATAATTTAAGATATCGTCCAGGATATGAGCTCAGAATTTCACCCATAACAATTGTCCCCAAAAAATGTTACCGTTTAGTATCCTGGCACTAACGGTTATATTTTTTATGAAGAACGAGGCAATTAAGAGATTAGACCCATGATGTGACCGTTTGTAACTGCGCAGCCTATATTTACTCATTGCTCCCTATATCTTCTCATACTTATCCCATTTAATCTTTACCGAAGAGAAAAAGGTAAAAACTTCTCTCTCTATTCCATCTTCTTCTCTCATTCTGTTTAGCATTCCGGCGAGAATATGACAAGGTAGACAAGATCAAGCTCCGGTGACTCCGCCCCCTCATTTATCCAGCAGAATCTTCTCCAAGAACCGGAGAAGGAGATATGCTCCTTTGATAGTGCCCACTTGTCGGCTCTCAAATCCTCCGATATCTTCCCGGAAGGGACGGTATTCCGGCCGTTTGACCGGGAAATCCGGTCGGACATGGTTTCCGACGAGTGGTTGTGTTTTAGTGCCTTTCCTTTCACCTTAGGACTACGGTTCCCCTTTCCAGACTTTATCACTGAGTTTTTCAATATTACAAAAATCTCTTTTAGCCAAACAATGCCGATGCTTTGGCGAGTCTTATCCGTTCTTGACCAGATCAAGAAGATTCACATTCCTGATCTTTCTGTTCATGACCTCCCTTTAGCATATCGGCTTAGATGCTCTGGATCCTGTAGATTTTTGTTTTATTCCACCTCCGGCGATCCGCTGATACTTCGTGCCACCAGGAACGAGGAGAAATGGCAATCTAAGTTCTTCTTTGTAAAAAGAGACTCAATCCCTGGTGGAACGGAATATCCGGTGAAGTGGTTGAGAAAGGGTAGGATTTAGGGTTCAAGGATGATCCTGCCTTTTATCCTGTTTCATATCCTGAGCTGATCAACTTTCTTTTTATTGTTTTGTACACAGCTGATTTTAGGAAGCTTGCACCTCCCCTTGCTGATTCACAGAAGAGGATTGACGCTATCAGACTCCTTCCAGAGGCTGAAAGAAGTTTTAATCCGTCTCCACCATCTCCAAGCCCTCTTTCCAGTGCAAATATGTCTGGTAAGGATCCTGCACAATATCCTGCATACATGTTTTTATTTGGCATATTTAGGAAAGAATTCTACTCCCTGTATGCAGACTCCAGCAAAGTCCCAATCCTCCTTGATCTTGACGAGCTTGATAGTTACCCCACTCCAGTCATGGTCAAGAAAGAGACCCCAGCTGCCACCAGCTCCAAGCCGCTCCCGGCTCCTAAGGCTAATCCGAGGACTCGTGCTTCCACCGCAAAAAAGAGGAAAGGTTTCGAAGTTAGTGCCCCAGGCTCTGAAGGGTTCTCCTATGAAGAACTCAGCTTTTCTGACTCCTTAGAGCCAATGACATCCTTCCTTAACAAGGTAATATCCTGCACATTTATCCTGATAGGATATCCTGACAGGATATCCTGGTTAATATATTTTGACTTATACCTGAATTTTGACGTGCATGGCCTCCAGCATCTGCTCTAGCTTTACACTGATGCTTGCAGCACGAACGTGTTCCAAGAAGCCAGGATCAAATAGCTCGAGACCTCTGTTGCTGACCAAGGGGCCATTGCTGAGGTGAAGACCCGGCATTATGAGGACAAGTTGAAAAAGGTTACCCAGGATGTTGAGCTCAAACTTGCCACCGTCCAAATGGAGCATGAACAAGCCATGGTCTCTTTCCGGGGAGGAATCAAGGCCTCTGCTATAGTCTCTCTGCTACAAGCCCGCATCAAGATGGTTTATGAGGCCAAGGAGACAGGCCTTGTGTGCCCATCCTGGCTGGTCGAATCCTGGGTGGCAAAGCTGAAGGAGCTTGGAGGCAAGGCTGTGCCCCTTCCTGCTGAAGCTGGTGAGTCCTCTAAGTCGGCAGAGGTAGCAGACAAGGCTGGAGACAAGAAGGATGCTGGCGAGGATGCTGCTCAGGATGCTGGAACTGATGCTGAAGCCGAGAAGGCGGAGAAGGCTGGTGAAGATGCTGCTGTGTGAGAGCATCCAAGTGGGCGATGATGGATGTATGTGCCAAGGCAGGAGCCCACTTTTTTAAACTTGATCGTTGGTTTGTAACCCCAAAACAATTTACTTTTCTTTCATTTTTACTTTCCTGCATTTGAACAATATGATGGCCAAAGGTGGAGGGATCCTGAGTTTCAGGACGAAGCCCTTGGTCATCAACGTTAATATGTCTTTTCTTTTGAACAATATAACAGTTGGAGGTGGATAGGTCTTGGTTTGAGACAAAACCTTCAACTGTTTAGTAAATATAGTAAGGAACTATTTGTGCTCTTGGTGGATAGTCCTTGGTTTGAGGTGAAACCAAGAGCACATCATTTGGTATGTTAATAATATAACCTTCTTTTGGCTTTATCTCTGTTGTTATACTTTTATTACATGAATTTTACTTATGAAAACAGTTTTGTTTGAACATCCTTGCGAACACATTGTAAGCGTATCCTGAAAGATATCCTGCTCAGGATATTGACACTCAATTTGTAAAATTCAAGTTACCCAAATAAAAAGGAGAGATCATACCAGAGATTCCCAAAGAGTCAATTCCAATTTTCCACCATAGGAATGTCCCCAGTGCACTCTTACAAAATTGGATCCATCCTTTAAATTGTATAATGTATATCCCCTGTGTTCAACATAGGAACATAGTCATACTTTAGCTTTACTGAATAGATCCTGAATATCCAGGGATAAACCCTTGATATCCTGGGATAAACCCTTAATATCCTGAAGATAATCCTTTAATATGCTGGGGATAAACCCTCATTTTCATGCGCTACAGGCGAGAGTGTATAAACTCCAAGTCTTAGAAAGGTGAAAACCTTTAAACCTTAGAGGGTATGAAAATACCCTTTCGCGAGAGAGGGTGTTCAATCCTCATATACCTGTAGGATCCAGGATATAGCCAATAATAACAAAATTGTCAGCCACTTTTACATGAACTGGTCCCGTTATCTTGAACTATCCCCAGATGACTTGCGCTCCAGGCGGGGTGTTCAAACCTAATTCGAGAGAAAGGTGAATACCTTTAAACCTTTGAAGGGATCAGGATCCCTTATTCGTGAGAGAGGGGGCCAATCCTCTAATCCTTTGAGATATCCTGAGCGTCTATCCTGGAGCTATATCCTGAGACATATTCTGCAAAACAACCTTAAACTAAGGTGGGTGTTAGCTTGGCTAACACCCCTCCGATGCCTAACTCAGTAATGGGTTCAAGATAATAAACAAATTCAAATATATTTAAGAGAGATAGAATACATACCATTCTGAGATAGAAATTAAATTCTATTCTTACTTGAAATAGAGTTTTAAGTGTATAGCATTCCAGGATCTTGGTAGCATATCCCCCTCCATACTCCTGAGCCGATATGCTCCTTTTCCTGATTCTGATTCAACCTCATAAGGTCCTTCCCACTTAGGAGCTAACTTTCCATCAACAGGATTAATAGTATTCTTAAAAGCCTTCCTTAGTAACCAATCTCCAACTTGAAACCTTCTAGTCCTTAGATTCTTGTTATATGCTCTGGATATCCTCTATTGATATGCTGCCATTCTCAACTTTTCCTCATCCCTTGTCTCATCAATAGTATCCAATTCTTGACATAGGGCTTCAGGATTCTTCTCAGGATCCCGGAGGTTGGATCTTGCTGTAGGTATCACCATCTCTGTCAGGATCACTGCCTCTGCTCCAAATACTAAGGAAAATGGGGTTTGCCCAGTAGCATTCTTCACAGTTTTCCTGTCAGCCCATAGGACAAATGGTAGTTCTTCGGCCCATCTTCCCTTCTTAGCTCCAAGTCTTTTCTTCAAATTGTTGACAATTATCTTGTTTGAGGATTCAGCTTGTCCATTTGCTTGAGGATGTACCAGAGTAGACGTGATCATTTTGATTCCCCAACTCTTGCAAAAGTCAGTAATCCTCTTGCTTATAAACTGGGATCCATTGTCACAAATAATTTCAGCTGGTACTCCAAACCTGGTCAGGATATTCCTCTTTATGAAGGATACTACTTCTTGGTCTCTAACTTGAACAAATGCTTCAGCCTCAGCCCACTTAGATAAATAATCAGTCATTGCCAGCACAAAGACTTTTCCTCCCGGAGCTTTTGGTAATTTCCCTACTATGTCTATCCCCCATTTCATAAATGGCCAAGGGGAAGCTATAGGATATAGTGGTTCAGCTGGTTGATGCAGTATGTTACTGTGCCTTTGACATGCATCACATCTTCGAGCATATTCTGTAGCATCTTTTTTCATTGTCGGCCAATAGTATCCTGTTCTTAATACTTTTGAGAATAATGACCTGCCCCCAGTGTGGTTGCCACAATCCCCTTCATGTATATCTTGGAGCACTTCCTTAGTTTCAGGATCCTTCAAGCATCTCAGGTATGGACCTGTAAGAGATTTCTTATATAAAACATTATTTATAATGGTGAATCGCGATACCTTCATCCTGAATGCCTTAGGGTTTTCGTCTTTAGGGATGTATCCTTCCTTGAGATATCTTATGATTGGAGTCATCCAGGATTCATCATCCTTATCAGGATCATGACCAGGATCCTGGATGCTTGTTACCTCCTTATCCTGAGCTTTGAAGGGATCCACAGCAGGATACAGGATATGAAGTATCGGTATTTGGGTTCCCTCTGGTATCCTGACTGATGATCCTAAGTTTGCCAAGGCATCCGCTTCAGCATTATCTTCTCTTGGTACCTGTTCAAGTGTAAAAACATCGAAATATCCTGCTAATTTTTTGAGAAGATCGAGGTACTCGATTAACTTCTCACCTTTAACTGCATAGGATCCATTAAAATGATTAGTGATTAACAAGGAATCAACATATACTTGCAAATTCTTGATATTCATATTCTTAGCCAACTCTAATCCTGCAATTAAAGCCTCATATTCTGCTTCATTATTAGAAGCAGGAAACTCACACCTAATAGCCTGGGGTAATATGTCCCCCTGTGGCGATTTTAGTAGTATTCCCAATCCTACTCCTCTAACATTTGATGCTCCATCGGTATATAATGTCCAGGATCCTGAGGATTCTCCTACCTGTTGGACTTCTAGGTCTACTTCATCCTGAATGTCACTACTGAAATCAGCCACAAAGTCAGCTAGAGCCTGTGATTTATGGCATTTCTGGGTTCGTATACTAAGTCATAAGCACTTAATTTCACTGACCACCTAGCCATCCTGCCTGACATCTCAGGTTTCCTAAGCACATTTTTAACGGGATAATTGGTTTTAACATGTATCCTATGTGTCTCAAAGTAATGTCTAAGCTTCGTTGATGCCATAACTAGTGCTAGTATCAACTTTTCTAAATGAGAATATCTAGTTTCAGCATCTAACAAAGTTTTACTAACATAATAAACAGGATATTGCTGACCTTCATGATCCTTTATAAGGACCACACTTACAGCATTCCCTGATACTGCGAGGTATAGGGACAGTGGTTCACCATTCTCAGGCTTCATCAATAGAGGTGCAGTTGAAAGATAGTGCTTCAAATCCTGCAGGGCTGCTTCATGCTTCTCTCCCATTCGAACTTCTTGTTTTTCTTCAGGATATCATAAAATTCTTTGCATTTCTCGGAGGATCTTGAGATAAATCTGTTCAACGCTGCACCTTTCCCTATTAATCGTTGAACATCCTTCATATTTGAAGGTGATTTGATATCCAAGATGGCTTTGATCTGCTCCGGGCTCGCCTCTATTCCTCTTTTGGTCACCATATATCCTAGAAACTTTCCTGCCCCCACTCCGAAATGGCACTTAGCAGGATTTAGCTTCATGTTATATTGATCCAGGATATCAAATGCTCCCTTAATATCCTGAAGGTGATCCTCAGCCTTTTTCGATTTTACCACCATATCGTCGATGTATACCTCCATTGTGTCCCCCAGCTTATATTTGAACATCATGTTCACCAATCTCTGGTATGTTGCATCTGCATTTTTCAAACCGAAAGGCATAGCAGTATAACAACAAATACATGTTGGTGTCATGAAGGCAGTATCCTCTAGGTCCGAAGGCTTCATTTGAATCTGTTGAAATCCTGAGGATGCGTCTATGAAGGTTAACATCTCATGCCCGGCAGTAGCATCCACCATTGCATCAATATGAGGAAGAGGAAATGGGTCTTTAGGACAAGCCTTATTCAAGTCTGTGTAATCTACACAGACTCTCCATTTCCCATTTTTCTTCTGTACTACGACTACATTTGCTAGCCATCTTGGAAACTTGACCTCCCTGATCATTTTGGACTTCAACAATCTTTCAACTTCCTCTTGGATAATTGTATTTCGTTCAGGAGCAAAGTTCCTTCTCTTTTGCTAAACAGTCTTGAACGACCTGTCAATTCCATGCTTGTGAGTGATAATGTCTTTGGATATACCTGTCATATCCTCATGCTTCCATGCAAATGTTGACATCCTGCACCTCAAAAAGTTAGTTAACTATTCCTCAATATCCTGAGGGATATTGGTTCCTACGAGCACCGAGATATCAGGATTATCTTGATCCAGGATAACTTTCTTCATATCCTGCTCTGAAGCCTCCACGATATCCTGGGCCCGCATCTTTAATTGCTATGCTGTACTAGGCTTGGTTGAGGATTTCATTGAGGATGAGTAACATTCTTTCGCTTCCTGCTGATCACTATCAACCTTGACAACCCCCCAAGGGGTAGGGATCTTGATGCATTGATGATAAGTTGATGGCACAGCCTTCATATCATGGATCCATGGCCTGCCCAGTATGATGTTATAGCAGGATAGGGAGTCCATCACGCAGAAACGTTGTATCGAGTTGACCCCTTCAACATATACTGGTAACATTATTTCTCCCACTGTGTTCCTAGCCTCTCCACTGAACCCAACAAGCACGGTGGATTTCGAAGTGATATCCATTGGAGATACATTCATTCTTTTCAAAGTCTCTAGTTGGATTACGTTGACGGAGCTGCCATTATCCACCAATATCCTGCGTACAAAATGGTTAGCCACATATAATGTTATTACAAGAGCATCATGGTGAGGATCCTGGACAGTATCCCTGTCATCACTATCGAAAGTGATCACTTTATCAGTTGTGAGGGTAGTCATCCTGGCTGGTTTGTCTCCCCTTTCGGTCTTGACCTCTTTTGTATGTCTCTTGGCCGCAGAATACGAAGTCCCACAATTGTCGGATCCTCCCGAAATAAAGTTAATTATCTTGGCATCCGCAGGAGGTGATGCTGCTCGTTCAGGATCCTTCTCAGTATCCTGACCCTTATTCTTCTTTCTTCCTAAGAGATCCTTTAGATATCCCTTGCTAAGAAGATAGCTTATTTCTTTTCTTAGAGCTATGAAATCCTCAGTTATATGTCCAAAATCTTCATGGAAGGCACACCATTTCGATTTATCCTTCCAATCAGCTTTTTGTTGATTCTTTCGAGGCCACCTAGCTTTGTCTCCTAAACCCTGCATAGCATACATTAATTTAGGAATGTTAACAGAAAAGCAATATTCGGATAATTCAGGATATTCTTCAGGATCCTCGTCTTCAACAGCATTCACTTTCTTATTTTCATTTCTACCATACGGCTTAGAGCGATATGGTTTAAATGAGGATTCTGACTTCTTATTAGTTGACTCATAGGTGGTGGATGAGTTCATCCTCTCTTGCATTTTCTTATCATCTTCCAGCCTGATATATCTCAAGGCCCTGTTTCGAGCTTCGTCCAAGTTCCTGCAAGGATTCATCACAAGATCCTAATAAAACTGGGAATCCTTTTGTAGTCCCATCTTGAATGCTTGGACCGCTGTAGCAACATCAAGGTGTGGGATATCCAAGGATTCCCTGCTGAATTTGTTCACATAATCCCTTAGGGATTCTTGAGGTCCTTGAGTTATCCTGTAAAGATCGCTTGTTAGTTTTTCTAAACTCCGACTACAAGAAAATTGACTATTAAATAAGTTCACTAAGTGAGCAAATGATGTAATCGAATGCGGAGGAACATTTAAGAGCCATTTCAAGGCCGATCCTGTTAAGGTAGAACCAAAGCCCTTGAATAGGCACGCTTCCTTGAGCTCCGGAGGAATAGGATTAATTTCCATTCTTTCCCTATACTGGGCAATATGCTTTTCAGGATCCGTAGTCCCATCATAGAGCTTCATGTTGGGGGTTTGAAATCTCTTCGGGATCTCAGCATCACAGATAGGATATGCGAAACGAGATATCCTGTGGCTGTCTTGGGACACTTCCGGTATTGGCTTGACCACTCCAGGTACACTGGATATCATGTCCTTCAATTTCTGAAGTTCCCTAGTAAACGTTGACGTCATACCTGCATCCTGCAAAGACCCACCATTGTTACTAGCATGAATATTATTATTTGACACATTACCAGTTTGAGGATTCTGGCCATATCCTGAAGCATATCCTGAGCTCCTCACAGTTGACATCCTGATCGAGGAGGGTATTTCAGGAGTATGATTCTGGGAATGGCTAGGCACAATATTCCCCCTATTATCCTCAGTATACACAGCCGAACTGAAGTTCAAAGTTCTGGGTTGTAAAGGAGTGACGATGTCCTCAGCAGATCTGCTCGAGCTAGATTTTAAGAGTTGTATTTCTCTTAATAGCATTTGGTTTGTTTCCTGTTGCTGCCTCATTTGTTCCTGCACACTTCCAAATAAGGTTAGAATTTCATCATTAGAGGCTAAAACGGGAGCGGATCCCTGAACACTCCGAGTAGGGATAATATCCTGAGGTTGTGAAGAAGCTGGCATCCATGGAGGAGGTGGTGGAAGCACCGAACCAGTAGTAGCAGAAGTTGTAGCAGACACAGTGGAAGAGCTCATGTTTGATCTTGGGGCCATTGTAAACAATGCGGCAAAAAGTTTTGAAAAAAGAAAACCAATCAACGATTTCACAAATATTTTTAACAAAGATAGCACCACTTGCCCCACAGTGGGCGCCAAATTGTTTTGGTCAAAAATTACCGAAGCAATTAAGTGATCAAATTAGTTAAGTGAGGTAGTGTGCTAAAAAGTGTGTTGGAAATATGCTGGTTATATTGTTTACGAGAACAGTTTTCAGGATACGGCTCAGGATATTGAGCTGTATCTATGATCAAACTATGAGCAAAAAGTAAAAGAAATGACACGAGATGTACGAAGAAAGCCCTTGATCAATCTAGATCGCCGGCATAAAACCTCGGGAGCTGACAATCGCAGCTGCCTTGTTCTTCTTATTGCTTTAAACGTCAGGATACAGTGCAGGATATTGATCAGATCGCTAAGTGTTACAATGCTTTTTGTGAAAGTGAGAGTTGCGAGAGAGTGAGTGTGAGTGAGTAGCGAGTGTAGTTGTTGTGTCATATTGATCTGATTTATCCATCTATTTATAGTTACGAAATACAAACTAAAATTCCTATAAATGTGGGATGCTCCCGAATATTCCATTATTAACGTTGTGGACCGAGTAAAGCGGCTTCAACGTCTTCATTTGAACGACTTGGACCGAGTCTTGCGGAGAAAGTGTCTTTGTGAACGTTGGGAACTTGGCCTCGCACTCCTGCACACAATTCGTTAGTAATCCTCAAGATACCATCCAGGATGTTACCAATATCCTGAATCAGCATCCCGGGTATAAACATATATCAGATAAGCAAGATATAATTTAAGATATCGTCCAGGATATGAGCTCAGAATTTCACCCATAACACAAACAGTTGGAACTGATATTCGAAAAAAATTTCTATGTGTTCAAAGACTTTGTGCACATGGGACATTCCTTCTGAGGCGATTGTGTAGAGCTCAAAGGAACAAATTTGGACCTAGTGTACTAAGTATCTCGGACTGGGGACATCTTAGTGGAAAAATTGCAAGAAGATTGAATCTCGAAAACAGGGTTTCACTCTATTCCTTGTATGATCTTTCTTTTGCAAACCTTATATAAGTTATTTGAACTTTTGAAACTATGTTTGGAAAAGGATTAAATATCCTGATTGAGGTATATACTTAGGTTATATTCTCGAAATGTGTTTTCGGAATATGTTTCAGGATATTTGGTTGGAATGTTTGGGATATAATACTTGGGTTAGAAACTAATACTCTGGTCAAACAATTGTTATCAGAACGAACTTTGTAAACTGTCCTTCTTTCTTTAAAAACTTTATCTGAATCGTTTGAATTTTGAAAAACCCTGTTAGACGAAAGTCTTTGTAGGATATCGCTGAATATACTGATCAGGATATTTTCAAAAAATAATGGCACTAATTTTGGAAAGCTGAAATTTAAAGTAAGCAATCCATAACAAAGAATTAAAAGGAAACAACAAATAAGCCAAAAGGAGGTTATATTATTAACATGTCAAAAGTTGTGCTTTTGGTTTCACCTCAAACCGAGGCCCATCCACCAAAAGCACTATTAGTTTCTTACCATATTTACACAACGGTTGAAGGTTTCATCACAAACCGAGACCCATCCGCCTCCAACCGTTGTATTGTTCAAAACAGATTATACTAGTTGATGACCAAGGGCTTCATCCTGAAACCCAGGACCCATCCACCTTTGGTCATCATAGTGTTTTAGTGCAGGAAATGTAAATTGTTCAAAGACAGGAAAAGTAAATTGTTTAACAAACCACAATCATCAAATTTTAAAAAGTGGGCTCCGGCCTTGGCACATATATCCATCATCACCCACTTCGCTGCCTCTAAGAGGCAGCTCCTCCTTCCATCATGACCTCGTCAGCGGCATCCTTCCCAGCATTTCCTCCAGCATCACCACCAGCATCACCATCAGCATCCTTCGGAACGTCAGCACCATCCACCTTCTTGGCCACCTCAGCAGGCTCCTCCGCTGTGGGCTTCATAGGAGGCTCTACAGGATTACCACCAAGATCTTTCAACTTCATCTCCCAAGCCTTGATATTCCATAAAGGACATTCAAAGCCCATAGCCATAGCTTCATAGGCCATTTTCAGCCTGGCCTGGAGGAGGGAGATGACAACTGAATTCTTGAGGCTCTCCTGGTACGAAGCCATATCTTGCTCGTGTTGAACTTTGGCAGCATCGGACTTAGCTTGGGCCTCCTGGGTGATCTTCTGGATGGCAGACTGGTGCTATTGGGTCATTGCCTTGTACTTAGCTTCGTAGTGTTCCGATTTGGCGGTGGCAACTGCTGCTTGATCTGCAATGGTGGCTTCGGCCTTCTTCAGCTTGCTCTCTAACATGGTGTTTAGGCCACATGCATCTTCGTAAAGGAATACCAGGCGTTCGAGACCCTGCAAAGTAAGAAAACAGGTATTAACCTTAATAAACATTTATAACAAACATATGGTGCAGGATATAAGTCAATGATACTAACCTGGTTGAGGAAGTCGGTCATGAATTTGCTGGATTCTGTGAACCCATAGTTCTCAAATGGGAACACATGGGGGGTAGCAGGGTAGTCTGCTTCCTTCCTCTTTTGGGAGCTGGAGGCTCGGGTCCTGGATGCCGGGGGAGCTTTGGGTGCAATAGCGGTCTTCGAACTGGTAGGCTTTGGTGTGGCAGCTGGCTTCAGATTGGTCTCTTGCTTGGCGGGTGCGAGGCTGGAATAACTGTCCAACTCGTCAAGCTGGAAGCCTTCAAGGTTAATGACCGGCACTGTACAATGGGAGAAATGTTTAGTTCTTAACACTTATATTCTATAATCAATCTAATCATATACTTACCAGACATTTCTGAACTTGATTTTTGACTTGAGTTTGTGAGAGACAGGGAGAAGGTTCTTTCACTGGCAGGAAGTCGATAGATCTCTTTGATCCTGGGTTCCGATTCCGTGCTTGGGGGTGCTAGGTCTCTGAAATTTACTGCACAAAACATTGGGATATCAGTCAAGGATATAGTTTAAGGATATATTTGGGGATATTCCTAAAACCCTAAATCCTACCCTTGGTTAACCATCTAACAGGCAGGTCAAAACCCTTGTTAATAGACTCCCTTTTAACGAAAAAGAACTTTCGTTGCCACTGATCTTCATTCTTAGTGGCCTTGAGGATTAGGGGGTTCCTGGAGGTGGAGAACAAAAGAAAGCGGTTGTTTCCATGGGATCTCAGTCGATATGATATGGGAAGGTCTTCGATACATAGGGCAGGATAATGACGAGATTTAATTTGGTTCAGCACCATTAAAACTCGCCACACCATTGGCAAAGTTTGAGCATAACTGAGGCCGGTAAGTTCGAAGAAACCAGAGATGAAGGGTGGAAATGGATACCGGAGTCCCAAGGAAAAGGGATAGGCGAAAAAGTAGACCCACTCGTTTGATGACGCGTCTGATTGGACCTCCCGATCGAAAGGGCGAATGACCACTCTGGCATGGAAAGCACCGGAATCCATCAGAGCGGCGATATCGGCATTATTGAAAGAACAGATCTCTTTTTCTGGTTCTCAGATAAGGTTTTGACTCATAAGGGTTGGGACCGGCTCGTTCGAACGAGATCTTGTTCGTGATGCCATGAGAGGTATTGACCAAAAAAGAAGAAATTCAAGAAAAGAAAAGCAGAGAAAAGAGAAGGGAAATACCTGAAAAGTGGCTTGGAAAATGACGATCATGATGCTGAATAATTCAGCTAAATAAGGGGCTGAGTATAGGGGGTAAGGAGTAAATATCGCATTGGAAGTTGCACCATGTCACATCAAGCGTCGTTTCGGTTTAATAACCTCGATTCGAGGGATAAGATTTAAAATATATCTGTTGGAATTGGTATACCAACAGATATATTTTGGGGACAATTGTTATGGGTGATTTTCTGCTCATATATCCTGACTGATATTCTGACTTTGTTTGTTTTATTATGGCCAGGATGTTGGATCAGGATATTGGTAACATCCTGATACGATATCTTGGTAGTTAATAATTAACTCACGTGCAGATTGTTGTAGCTTGTCTCTAACGGTCAGGTGGACTTCTTCTCCTCAAGACTCGGGCAAAGCAGTTATATTATGAACGTTGAATCCGGAAGACGTGGACTACAACGTCCACATATGGAATATTCGCCGGATCTCGGAATAGTAGGATAGTTAGTTGCTTTCTTTTTACTATAAAAGGGGATTGATCAGATCAGATTAGGGACACAATCTCTCGCACACTTTTTCTCTCTACTTGCAAACACTCACTACGCACTAACACTTGTACTCGAGTTTCATTGTAACACTTAGTTGATCTGCATTATATCCTGCACTGTATCCTGATATTTGAAGCAATAACAAGAACAAGGCAGCTGCGATTGTCAGCTCCCGAGGTTTTATGCCGGCGATCTAGATTGATCAAGGGCTTTCCTCGTATATCTCGTGTCACCCTTTACATTTTTGCTCATTGTTTGATCATATATATAGCTCAATATCCTGAGCTATATCCTGAACCTGTTTTTATAAACAACTTAACTAGCATATTTTCAACACACGTTTTTAGCACACTACCTCACTTAACTAATTTGATCACTTAATTGCTTCGATAATTTTTGACCAAAACAGATGCCACATATGCGCTCGCATGGACCGCCGCCGAAGCCACCAGTCACAGAGTCATCATCTAGATTGGGCCAAGGCCCGCTGGTTAGTACTTCGTCCACTTCTCAATTTCTTAATTTCGATACCACCCCTTTTCCCTCACCACCCCATTCACCTAAACCATCACCTAAAGCTTCCCCACCCGATAGTCCCACTTGAAGCACCTCTAGCGCCCCAGATAACATAAACTTAGAACAAATGGCCAATGCACGACAGACCGTCCATCAACAAGCCACCCAAGGCTTTACCGGTCTTGCTTCACCCATCACCGTTCCACCCATAGTTAACGACAACTCATGGTAGATTCCATCTTATGCCATGCAAGCCATCACCAATAACATCTAGTTCCACGGCCGCGAGGACTAGGACGCCCCTGCCCATATAAACCGTTTCTCCCGTATACTTGCTACTTTTAGCCTTCACAGAGCCCCAAACGATGCTACTTGCTTACAGTTTTTCCACTTTTCACTAGTCGGCCGTGCGGCTACTTGTTTGGATTCTCAGCCAACCGGTACTTTTACCACTTGGGCGGGCCTCCGTCAAGCCTTTTGAATAAATACTTTCCACCCGCGAAGGCCTTACGTCTTCATGATCAAATTCACTCATTCCGCATGGAGCCCGATGAGCCTATTATCTTGCTTGGGAGAGATTTCAAAACCTTGTCGCTCGATGCTCTCAGCATGGTCTTTCTGATTGGGCCCTTTGTGAAAAATTCTATAACGGTCTCACCCAAGAGACTCGTGATCGTTTTGACACTAATGCGGGAGGTCATATGATGGGTATTCTCACTATTGCCGAGTGTTTAGAGCGTTTCGAGGCATTTGCCCAATCTCAATCTCAATCGCGATCTGATCAGCGGTATCAAAGTGGCAATTCAAATGCCAATACTAGTGCACCCGCCCATGGGGTGAACCATATCACTATGGACCCTAGTATAGCCGCTGTGTTGGAAAACGTGACTAGGGAGCTCAAGGAGATTAAGGCAAAGGTTGATAAGTGTGAGTTTTGCCGAGGGGGTCACGATACGAATGCGTGTCCATTGCTAGTTGGTGAGGAGCAGGTCGATTTCATGGGAAGGGGGTTTAGGTAGAGGTCAACCTAGTGGGTTTGGTAATAATTCTAATTCGGGTTGGCGTAATAATAATAATTTTAATAATAATAATAATTTTCGTTGCAATGGCCCCCTGGTTTCCAATTAGCTCAAAATCCAAATAGGGGCCAGGGTTCATTCTTTGGTGGGGGTTCAAATGGGCAGTTCAATAAGAGGTTCATTGGACAGGTCAAAGATGGGGGGTCAAGTAGTCAGGTTCAACCAGTTCAGGGTCCAAGTTATGATCTAGGGTGTAGCCTTGAGAGAATGGAGGCAATGATGAGCCAGTTAGTTGTTAAGGACCAAACCACGCCAAAGATCCTTTCCGAACACGACCTTATGCTTAAGAACCACCAAGCCTCTTTCTAAGACCTTCAAAGGGTCGTAGGTGACATGTCTAGGAAACTTGAGGAGAGATTACTCGGTCAGTTTGCGGGTAACACCCAACCAAACCCTAACGCCCATGCTAAAGCCATTACCACTCATAGTGGCAAAACCGTAGGGAACCCGAGAGTTGAAGAGAGTAGTAGAGGAAGGTGAGGAGATTGTAGATGAAGAAATCGAGATGGAGGCTCCCGGCAAAGTGCAATCGAGGCTAAGCCCAGCAAGTACCGCACAGTCCAGTGAGTCTCAAGGAGAGAAGAAAGTAGAGAAACCACCCGTAGACATTAGACCTTCTCCACTAGTAGATCATTCGCGTGTCCCATTTCCTACACGCCTTAGGAACCAAAAGTACTCCAAAGAATACGGGAATTCTTAGATATCTTCAAGCAATTGAAGATTAATCTACCTTTCATTGAGGCACTCCAATCTATGCCCAAATACGCGAAATTCTTAAAGGACCTTCTTAGAAACAAGGAGAAGTTGGGAGAGTTGTCGAATGTTCCATTGAATGGAGGGTGTTCCGTAGTCATTCTAAATAAGCTTCCGGAAAAGCTTACCGATCCTGGCATTTTTACTATTCCATGTCTTTTCGGTAGCAACACCAGTACTCGAGCCTTAGCCGACCTAGGTGCTAGCATCAATTTGATGCCCTTTTCTCTCTACGAGAAGCTAGACCTAGGCGAGCTTTCACCTACCCATATGACATTATCTTTAGCCGATCGGTCCGTGAAATACCCGAGGGGTATTGTTGAGAATTTGCTTGTTAAGGTCGATGAGTTTGTTTTTCCCGCCGATTTCGTCATTCTGGATATGAAACGGATGAGAGAGTTCCTATCATACTTGGTCGTCCATTCTTGAGTACCGCTAAAGCCCTGATAGATGTTTACGATGGTAAGATCAGACTTAGGGTCGGTGAGGAGAGAGTCACCTTTGAGATAGATCGTTCCATGAACCACCCGAGTGGTTCCGGTGACTATAGTGGTCCTTGCCATTCCGTGTATTTCTTGAACTCATTCATCTCATGCGTTCACCATTGTCTAGAGTACATTAGTGGTGCCGACTTAGTAGTAGGAGAGAATGTAGAGGAGGAGTCGTTGAGGGTGGATGAAGTAGAAGGTGAGGGGATCCCTTTGATTCCCAAAGCGTTAGCCGTTAGTGATGACACCACCCAACCCCCACCCTTAGAGCTTAAGGTCCTTCCATCTCATTTAGAATATGCTTTTCTAGTGGAGGGTTCTGAGGTTGTTGGAAGTGTTGAAGTCCAACAAAGAGGCCATTGCATGGAGGTTGTCCGGCATTAAGGGCATAAGCCCTTCTTATTGCACCCACCGGATACTCATGGAGGATGATTTCAAATCGGTGGTGCAACCCCAAAGGCGCCTCAACCCCAATATGCAATATGTAGTGAAGAAGGAGGTTCTAAGACTCCTAGATGCCGGGATGATATATCCCATCTCAGATTCACCATGGGTTAGTCCCACTCAGGTTGTCCCTAAGAAGGGAGGGATGACCGTTGTCATGAATTCCAAAAATGAGCTTATCCCTTCTCGCACGGTCACGGGTTGGCGTGTGTGCATCGACTACCGAAAGTTGAATGATGCCACCCGAAAAGACCACTTCCTATTGCCCTTTATCGATCAGATGTTGGAGCATCTCGCGGGTCAACAATTTTACTGTTTTCTCGACTGTTTTTCTGGGTACTTCCAGATCCCCATTGCTCCGGAGGATCAGGATAAGACGCATGCCATTTGGGTTGTGTAACGCTCCAGCTACCTTTCAGCGGTGCATGGTTGCCATGTTTCAGGATATGATTGAGAGTTTCATGGAGGTTTTCATGGACGATTATTCGGTGTATGGTAATTCGTTCGATGAGTGTTTGAAGAATCTCGAGAGGATGTTAAAGAGATGTGTCGAGACAAAGCTAAAGCTAAATTGGGATTGTGTTAGGACATAAGATCTCGAGGGATGGTATAGAGGTAGATCATGCGAAAATCGATACCATTAGTAGGTTACCTCCACCCACTAGCGTGAAGTCGATACGGAGTTTTTTAGGTCATGCGGGCTTCTATAGACGCTTTATTAGGGATTTCTCTAAGATAACTCGCCCCATGACCGTCTTCTAGAGAAAGACGTTCCATTCGTCTTTGACGAGGAGTGTCTTAGGGCCTTCAACTTTTTGAAGGAACATCTTGTTAGTGCACCTATTCTTATCTCGTCTGATTGGAGCTTGCCATTTGAGCTCATGTGCGATGCGAGTGACTATGTCGTTGGAGCGGTATTAGGACAAAGAAAGGACAAGCACTTCCACCACATCTACTACGCGAGCAAAACGCTAAATGATGCTCAAGAGAACTACATCACCACGGAGAAAGAACTCTTAGCCATAGTTTTTGCTTTCGAAAAATTCCGCTCGTACCTCGTGTTATCCAAGACCATAGTTTTCACCGATCATTCTGCGTTGCGTTTTCTTTTTCAAAAGAAGGACGCCAAACCCCGACTCATTCGGTGGATTCTATTGCTTTCTGAGTTTGATATTGAAATTAGAGATAAGAAAGGGGACAAAAACGTGGCAGCCGATCATCTTTCACATTTGGAAGACCCTAAGAGAGAAGAGATTCATGAGGAGGAGATTGGAGATACATTCTCTCATGAGTCGATCAAGTTTGTAGAGGCCGAGACAGCAGGGTGGTTCGGCTGGTGCTGCAGAGAGGTTTAATCCGTTTCCCCCGTTTCGTGTATTTGGAGAGGGTAGCTCAGGTGCAGCTGGTAGAGAGATGAGCAGTGAGGAGGCTGCGAGCGAGCATGATGATTAGTGTGGGGATGATGAGGATGCAGCAGCACTGACAGACTATATCTTTTGTTTTATTTTTTCTTTTATGCTATTTTCATCCTCATATATTTTGGTTTGTACTGATATACTTAAAACAGGTTGGTAGGGTTTGTGGGTTGGTTGATATACATTGCTGGTGTGGTTTGTGTTTTAAACTGATACTGTTGATGATATATATTATGATGTTTTGGTAGTTTTTGTGATGTTGATAGGTTGATTTTAGTAGCCGCTTTCGTTCGCGTGTCCAAGATTAGGAGTTGTTTGCTGAGCGCGTTTCGAATTGGAGGGCTTATATGGAAACGACTGGCACTTTGACAGTCTCACATATCCAGCTAAGTCGTTTCCCTTGTATTCTTTTATTTCTTTATTTATTTAGTTCGTTTTTAGTTTTTACTATTTAGGTAGTTAGTGAGTCGTATTTCCGTTCTTGCATTAGGGACAATGCAATCTTTAAGTGTGGGGATGGGATACATGTAAATAATCGAGTCATAAATATGAAAAATACAAAAAAAAAAAAATTAAAAATCAAAAAAAATTGAAAAATCAGAAAAATGTCTTTTAAATAAAGAAGTTTGCAAATTAGTACAGAAAAAGGATAGAAAAGATGAGTTTTTATTCGGGATCAAATAATAATAATATGAGATAAAATAAATCGAGCTTGTGTCTAGTTAGGGATATGTGAATAGGCCTGGGTTTGGTTTTAGGTCCCTTTGAGTTAATATACCTTAATTGTCGGTCTACTAGTGGGTTTTCATCTGGGAAATATGAGAAATTGAAACCGCCAATAAGAGTATTAGGAACACCGTTATAAGTTAAAACCGTTAGAATTTGTAATCAAGAAGAAAAAAAAAGAAAAAATGAGCTAGAAACTGAATGAAAGTAGCGTAGGCCTATGTAATCTTGGTTGGGGATAGAGACTCTACAGCCAAACTGCCTCTGGGTTAGGTAAAAGCAACGTCTATGCTCATGAAAAAGAAAAAAAAATGAAAGGAAAGGAAAAAAAATGCTGAAAAAAAGAAAAAAAAATTGATTTTAAATTCTCTTGGTTTTGATATAAGACGGTTGGGAATTGGTCCAGTGATCGTTCCTTTTGTTCTATAAGCTTGAGGCGGGATTAGGTGGACCGTAGATTCTAGCGTGAGACCCTAGGTAGATTGAGCGCACTTAAACTAAATTCACATGATAAGGGCTTAAGACCGGATAGTTTAAAGGGACAAATATATTCGCAATCGCGGCTAACGCAAGCTTTGATTTTAACAAAATATAAATAATTTTTGACCTGAGTATCTATTCATCTCTGATTCCGTTGCATAATTCTTTTTCGATGACGAAAAAAGAGTAAGTGTGGGGATATTTGATGTATTGCAAAATACATCTTCTATTCGTGTAAAGTTTATACATTTTTCGTATTATTTTAGTTTAGTTTTAGTTAGAATTTCGTTACTTTGATCGGATTTTATGTTTCCAGGTCTTCGGTGCTAAAAATGTCGAAAAACGAAGTGTTATAGGCTGGAAAACGAGTGAAAAAGGAGTTAGAAAAATTTCTGAAGTTTCGAGATGTTGAAGCTGGAAAAAAAACAAAGGAGTCTGTGAAAAATGGGCCGTGGCATCACGCCACGGCTACACATCATCAAAGTCCTGCCCCGCCACCACTTTAATATTAGTTTTTGGCACTTTAGGCCGTCGCGCTACACGACGCTGAAGGAACAAACCCGTCGTGCGACGCGACGGGGTCTATTGATGGCAATTCTTCTCTTTGACCAAGGGTTACGTATAAAAACCAAGAAAATCATTAACAAAACCCTAATTATGAATTAAGGAAGCAAGAGGCGAATTCAAGAGCATACTTTGAGCGATTTTGAAGGTTTTGAAGCATAGGAATCATTGGTACGAGTTCGGGACGAAGATTGAAGACTTGCTCAGGTTTTATAATTCCTTGTTTGTTGACTTCTTTTACGAAACCCGTTGTCATAAATTCTTGTTTGAACATCTTTGCTTTGTTTTCATTGTTTGATATGCTTGGCTAAATATTTAAACCGCCTAGACAATGATGAATGGATTGAAATAAAGTTTGAACCTTTTTCATTAATTGCATGTCTTTTATGGATTAATTGTGTTTAGTAAGAAGTTTGGTTTATTAATTTGGTGTGTATGCGTACTTTGATTTGGTTAATTATTATCAATTGCTTCGTGTGAATCTAGGTGGTTGTCTGCTACGGAATAGGTTCATGCTAGATCTTTAACCTTTAGGGAGAATTGGCCAATAAACCCTAGAAGTAATAGTCAATAATTTGCTAGATTTTAGTATTCTACTAGACCTAATAGCTGGAAGGTGCAGGGCTATTGGTAGGTCTTGCCCGGCGAATTGCTTTAGACAGTCTTTGGAACAAGTCGTGCCTTAGTTACCCCATCGGTTTATTAGTCTTTCAAGTCAAATTAACAAATCCAAACTACCCTAGATCTATAATTGGAGAAGAGTAGGTCAACATTAGGGTACTTACACAGTAATTAGACAACTGGAAGGAATTCTAATAACCGGTAGGAATAACGGCCTAGGTAGTGCGATAAGTTTCACCTCGAGAAGGGTTGAGGTGCTTAGTTGGTGTCTTAATAGGTTTAGTATCAAAAGATCCCGGTTCCATAAAACATGCAGTTAACTTAATTGGTAAATTCTTAAAATCAATCCAGGATACTAGTCTAGGTGGTCTACATCATCATATAAGAAAAGTCTTCGCCTTACTAAGTATTAGCTTACTTCTAGGTTAATAATTAGTTTAAATAGATTTCCTTAGATTTTCAGTAACCCCCTCCCCCCCCCCCCCCCCAAAAAAAAAAACAAGTAAACAGTTTGAGTTGTGTATGGCAGTGTCTGTTCGAGTCTAGTTAACGTGGTTAATAGAGTCTCGTGGTTCGATATTCGGACTTCCTTAGGTCATACTACAGTGATCGGTACACTTGCCGATTGTGTGGTTAGGTCGAGTCTAGATATAAAGCTTTTTACTGTCTAGCTTAGAGAGTCTAAAGTAGTTAATTTTAATAGTCTGTTTAGCACACATCACAAACCCTCGTTGGGTCAGCCAGAATATGGTTCAATGACCTGCCTGCCAAAAGCATTTGAAGCTTCGATGACCTTAGCAAAGGGTTCCTGGCCAACTTCTCCCAGCAAAGGTGGTACGTTAAAGATGCCTCGGTGATCTTCCAGATAAAACAAAGAGATTATGAAAGCCTTCGAGAGTTCATAGAAATGTATAAAAAGGAAGGTCTAACATATGTAGGTGCAGATGAGAAGATGAGGGTGGCCGGTTTTATGAACGCCATCACCTCCAAATATCTTACAAGGGATTTCAACAAGTCCCTAGAAAAGACCTTGGAAGAAGCTCTCGAAAGGGCTGAGGCCCACATCAGGGGAGAGGAGGCTGTAGACATAAAGGAACAGAGAAAAAGGGGATCTAGCTGGCGAGGCAACAACCCCGCTAGAAAGAAGGGAAATTTTCATTCCTATGACAGACGCCAAAGGGGTTCAGAGCAATGAAGGTCTAAAGGTCGGAACCCTCAAAGCAGGGAAAAGGCAGTAAACTTTACAACTCTTACAAAAACCCCACAGGAGATCCTTACTACAGAGGAAGTGAAACAAAGCTTCCGACCTCCTAGACCTCTCCCTAAAAGCAAAAGGAATGAAAATTCCACCCAGTTTTGTGAATTTCATGAGAAGAAGGGTCACCATACTAACGATTGCTTTCAACTCAAAAAGAGGATTGAGGAGGCCGTCAAGTTCGAAGAGATTGCCCACTTGGTAAAGGGGGTAAGGGACAAGATAGCCGAAGGAAAAGGCAACGGTTGGAAGCTTGGGAGCTTCAGTGTGTCTGCTTCCCGCCAACAAAAAGGGACCCACTCTCAAACCCTTTTGTGGTTGAAGCAACTGTGGGTACACTAAAGACAAGCAGAGCCTACATAGACACCAGAGCAGCTACTGAAATCATGTTTGAAAAGTTCTTCAATCGTTTGAGCAAAGAGGAACATTCAAAGCTTCAACCATCCGGAACCTCTATAAAAGGTATTGCCGATATACCCCTCAAGCCTTTAGGGCAACTAACCTTGATGTCCGTTTCAGTGAAGGCAAGATGGAAATAGGTCAACCTCTCACTTTTGTGGTTATCAATGTACCTTCCAACTATGACGTCATCATAGGAAGGCCAGGGCAGTGTGCATTCTATATAGCTGTTTCTGTTGGTCATGGCACAGTAAAGTTCCCTACCGAAAGAGGGATTGAAACCCTTCAACGCACTCAAGAAGCTTACATGGTCGAGGGGGAAAGTTCAAAAAACAAAGACGACAAGCAAGGGCTGATCATAAACCCCAAATATCCTGAACAAAGGATAAGGGTTAATCCAAGCCTTTCTCAAGAAACCCTCTCGTACCTTGAAAAACTGCTAGTACACTATAGCGATGTCTTTGCTTGGTGCCCAGAAGACATGACGGGTATCCCTCAAAGCATTGCTGAACATGAGCTGAAAATACCACCTGATTTCAAGCTTGTTGTCCAAAAGAAACAAAGTCTAGCACCCAAAAAAAGCTTGGCAGTATGCCAAGAAGTAGAAAAGCTTGTCTCAGCTGGAATTCTTCGGGAAGTCAAGTATCAATCCTGGGTTGCAAACCCAGTCATGGTTCGAAAGCCTGACAATTCCTGGAGAATGTGCGTCGACTTCAAGGACTTGAACAAGGCTTGTCCCAAAGATTGTTACCCATTGCCAGAAATCAACCTTAAGGTTGATTCCCTTGCTGGTTACCCTTTCAAGTGTTTTCTTGATGCCTAAAAGGGTTATCATCAAATCCTTATGAAAAAAGAGGATGAAGAGAAGACCACTTTTCACACGGATAAAGGTATCTTTTGCTATCAAAAGATGCCTTTCGGCCTTAAAAATGTGGGTGCAACCTACCAACGCCTGGTTGACAAAGCTTTTTCTAGTCAAATTGGTAGAAACATGGAATCATACGTTGACGATTTGGTAATCAAAAGCAAAACAAAATACCAAATGCTAGATGACATACAAGAAACTTTCAAGAACCTAAGGAAGGTCAACATGAAACTCAACCCTGAGAAATGTTCGTTTGGGTTTGAAGAAGGCGAATTTCTGGGGCATATTGTGGGAAAGCAAAGTATAAAGGCCAACCCAACCAAAGTCAAAGTTGTCCTTGAAACCAAACCACCACGAAGCAAAAAGGAGGTGGAAAGTCTGAATGGAAAGCTCGCAGCCCTGAAGCGTTTTACCTCAAAACTGGCTGAAAAATCTTTACCCTTCTTTAAAACGCTTAAGGGATGCTCTGAAAAGAAAGATTTCAAGTGGACTGAAGAAGCAGAGGAAGCCTTCAACCAGATGAAGCAACACTTGGCCCTTTCATAAATGGGGGATGGATATCGTTGGTCCATTCCTGCCAGCCAAAGGTGGAGTAAAGTTTTTATTGGTGGCCATAGACTACTTTACCAAGTGGGCTGAAGTCAAACCACTTGCAAAAATCACGGGCAAACAGGTCATCGACTTCATTTGGGAAAACATCATTTGTCGCTTTGGGCTGCCAGGAGTGCTGGTCACAGATAACGGGAAACAATTCGCTGAAAAGCCTTTTAGCACTTGGTGCAAAGAATTCAGAATAACTCAAGTATTCAGCTCAGTTGCATACCCACATTCAAACGGCCAAGTTGAAAGGATGAATCGGAGCATAGTTGAAGGGATCAAGGCCCGATTAGGAAGGCATGAAAGCAATTGACTTCAAGAGTTGCAAAACGTTTTATGGGCTATAAGAACAACGGAAAAAACAAGCCATAAAAGAACACCTTACAGCTTGGTGTTCGGATCAGAAGTTGTGATTCCATCTGAAATAGGAGTTGTGACTCAAAGAACACTCAACATGGATCCCGAAGCAAACAACAAAGAGACCATGTTGAACTTGCAACTCCTCGAAGAAACATGTGATCAAGCTGTCATTCAAGAAGCCAAGTACAAACAAAAGACGGAAGCTTATTACAACACGAGAATCAAGCATGAACGCCTCAAGCCAGGAGACCTCGTACTTAGAAACAATGAGGCTAATAAAAAAGAGAACCAAGGAAAGTTGGGCCCAAAGTGGGAAGGGCCATACACAATCCTTGAAGCACATAAGGGTGGATCCTATAAACTGGCCGACGCGGAAGGTAAAAAGTTTCCAAGACATTGGAATGGCAAGACCCTTAAAAGCTTCCATGTCTAATAAAAAAAGTCTAGTTTGTATTTCAAGAGTTGTCCCATGCCCACTTTTTGTAAAATAATACCTCTTGAATGAATGATGATGTTTTATCAAATTTTCTTTCTATCCTAAGATCAGGTTGAGAACCTAGCAAAAAACTCCATGGCAAGGGCCATGTAAGGGGATGAGCTCCCAAGCCATATCGCTCAATAGGTTCAAGGGTTGAATGAACCTATATAAGGGGTGAGTTCTTAAATCAATACTACTCCATGAGACTTATAAATTATCAAAGAAAATAAACTTGTCTCATAGAAGGGTCTGAACAGCCTTCACCAAATGTTCCTTAAGCCTTAGAAAACTTATAAGAAACAAATTATTATCAACAGGCTTACGAACCAAAATCAAACTAAGGAAAGTGATATATAGGATAGGTGTTATGTCTTCTTGTTAAAAATACCAAGGCTAAGTGACTGCAGCACAAAACCTTTAAGGTATAAAAATAACATAAAGACAACACAAACCCAACAAAGACAATGCCATAAACATAGGAATAATTGAAGGGGCAACACAACAACACAACAGTAAAAGGTTGTATGCAACCCAAAATTACAAATACAAACCAGGGCATCAAGTCACAAAATAAGGTAGCACCGGAAGCCTCGAAGGCTTGAAGCTACAAGTATCCCACAAAGCTGCTTTACAAAATATACAACTACATCTAAAAAACTACAACACAAGGCAAATAGTAGAAAGTTAATAAGATAAGATAACAAGCCTTAAAGGCTTCCAGATGTTCAAACAAGTTAAAATAAACCTTAACGGTTTGTAAACATAGTAATTGTTCAAATAAGCCACCAAGGCTAACAAGCATCAGCAGAAACCTTAAGGGTTTCTGCAAAACCTAAATTGTTCAAGAAACATACAAACCATTAAATTGTTTCCGGGTGCTAAGAAAGCTACGGATATTGTTCAAACATCAGAAGGAGGCTTAGAAGCCCCAAAACCATTACCTTTAGCCTTCTTGGCCTTCTTCGACTTCTTGGCTTTCGAACCACCATCATCACCAACTGCTGAACCTTTGAGGCTTGCATCCTTGGAAGCATCAGGTTCTTCTGAAAAGGTCTCCTCACTATCCCCTGAACGAGAACGTTTCCTCGAAAGGGATTCAAACACTTCAGCACAAACCTTTTCATTAAGTCCATCCAGCTTCAGCTCCTATAAGACAGAAAGAGGTTTACCAAAACAAGTTGCAACCTAACTTACATATGGGTAAGTCAACCTCTCCATCTGCTGAACGGACTCCTTAAAAACCTCAGAAGCTTCAGGACGGTACATGGGAGACTGCTCCAAGGGCTGACCAGATTCCTGAAGTTTATAACCAGCAATAAGGCCTTGATGTTTCCCCAAGTTCAGCAGTTTGGTGTAGACTTCTCCAAGAGCAAAATTGAATTCCTTGGAGTGAATGAGATAAGTAACAACTTGGTGAAAGCCTTGCTCAATGAGCCACTGGTTATCACCAGTGGCTTGAGCAACCGAAGCCTTCAAGCCTTCCCTCTCTTCGTCAAAGGCCTTCTGCTGAACATCTAAGGCTTTCCTATCAGCCTTCAACTTCAACCGATCAGCTTCAAAACTTTTCTTGAGATCGTTCACCTTAATCTCATGTCTCCTTGTCAACTCTCAAACCTTCTTCACCCAAGCCTCCTCCTTTTTAGAGAACCCCTCAACCTCCTTCTTCATTGCAGCCATAGAAGCTTTCATTTTATCCTTCTTCTTGGTAGCTTCCTCATACTCCTGCATACCTTTTATAAAGCGAGTAACACCCTCAGCCAACAGGGCCGAAAGGTTGCAGGAACTTAACATCAACCTTGAAATAAAATGATCAGCTTCCATCTCAGAAATAGCACTCCGGACACCAGGGGGAGCAAAATGGGCTAACATCTCAGCACAAACAGCTGGATCCTTGAAGTTATCCCCAACCTTCACATCCCAGTTGGGAACATAAACCTCTTCAGCTTCAGGACTCTCCAAGCTTTCAACACTTTTGCCTGATGAACCCTGGATGGCAGGAGTGACAGCTTTCTTAACCAGCTTTTTTTTCTTCCCAGAAACAACCAACTCTTTTTCCTTACCCTTCCCCACATCAACCTCAGGAACTTGTTCCGCAGACACCTCAATGTCATCACTAATGTCAACGGCTTCTGAGCCAGAAGGTTGATCAACACCTTTCAAGCGACGATTTGAACGACGGATAGAAACCTTAGAACCCGGAGCGTTCGTAAAACCTTTGACATTATGAACACCCACATAACCAGAACCCTTGAACCTATGTTCAGATCCCCTAACAACCGCATCTTCACCCGGAGTAGCCGCAACATCCCCAAACACAACATCGGAAGTATCATCACTCTTAATAAAATCAAGTGCAGACATAACTACAAAATAAACAAAAATAAATGTATAAGCAAACAAAAATAGGAACATAACAGAACAACAGGATAAATGCATACCCTGCCCGTCTCTCATAAGCACTGGATCTCGATCAGGTTTGTCCCACAACTTACTAAGACCCAACAACACCTGTAAGTGCTCAGGAAAGGGACGAAGCCTCGAAGGGCACTCCTTGAGAGTTTCAAGAAAACGGGTATTTATCTCATAAGAAGAGGGTTCAGGTTCATTTAAAACGGCATCTGGATGCCTCCAAACAAGCTTAAAAGGAATAATTTCATCGGAAACCCAGAAAAACCGGTCTTTCCAAACACCAAGACTAGAAACCATAGACGAAATTAAACAAGTGTCAACCTGAGATGTTTCGAATGTAAACCAATCACCATTCTTGGCCAACCGGAAAAAGCGACGGAAGGATAAAAGGGTGGGATCATATCCGGAAGCCCGGCACAATACTTCAAAGTGCAAAACCCTAGCCAGACCCTGAGGGTGAATCTGGCCAAACGACACATGATAATACTATAAGATGTTCAAAACAAAGTTCGAAAAAGGATGACGGAGGTTTGAAAATTCAAAATGACGAAAATAGAGGGCAATGGAACAAGGGGGACATTGATCTATCGAAACATCACATCCCGGAGCAACTGGTTTAAACCTCAACCCAATCCCCCATCCCATACAAAAATTTTCTACTTCCTCTTGGGTTAATCGAGAAAACGATTTAGCTAGGTCTTTTCAAGCACCCATGCTAAAAGAAAATAACTAGAAATATGGAAATCGGAACTAACCTGGAAGAAGAAAAGGAAAGGAAACTTGAGAGAAAATGTGTGAGTGATTGTTTCTCTTCTAAAGGATAAATGTAAATTAATGAAAGGAAAAACGTTATAATTACACAGAGGTTATTAAAAACGCCGCCTGACACAAAAGAAACTGCCAGAAGTCATATCAACTGTTTTGTCAAAATTCAAAAATCAAAAAGCTCAACCGTTTTCAACCTTTCAAGCTTTCAAGCCTTCAAGCAAAGTAAAACAAATGTACAAAAAGTCAGAAGTATTTGTGCTTACACCCAAAAACCTCTAACTTGGGGGGCTGATGACGGGGGTAGCTCAAACCTCAATAAAATGGCTGAGAATACATGACAGCTTGAAGGGTTAAAAGGTTCAAAGGTTTAAAGCCCGAGAACTGAGCTACGGCAGCACGTGTACAGTAATCAGTCATTTCACTATTTACTTGAACAACTCTCCGAGCCGCAAAAGCAGAACGTGTGCACAGAGTGTAGTCTTTTATCCGCAGGTCCAAACGTTTCAACCCCTAAAAGGGTAAGTCCTCCACTGCAAGCAGGGTTCACTAGTCCAAGGTTTCCTCTTTGGGCAATCCCTTCCTCTATAAATGACACTTCATTTGGTGCATTTGAAACACTCCGATCAGCCCTGATTCCCTTGGGATCTCTGATCTTCCTTCTCGAGCACTTGTTTCATACAAGTCTCCTTTCTTCACATTCAACACACACAACTTGACTGTTCTTGCTTCCGAGGCTGAACGCCCTTCAGTCGAAGATCTTGAACAATCAACAAACATCATTTAGTGAACCTCTCTCCATGTCTTGCAAACGTGGGGGGACCCCACGACCTGCGTTAGGCAAACCTGAACCCTCCAAGCCTTTTGCCTAACCAGACTACTCACTATTGTTAGTCTTGTATTTGTTGCATCAACAATTGGCATTTTTTCGCTTAACCGCTCGACATCAAATCTAAGACCTGCTCCATTTTCGATCGATGGAGCTTGATGCCAAAAAAAAAAAGTAACCATTAAGTTCAACAGATCCCCGTCCTCGTCTGGACTCTTTGTCTGATCCGGCCCATGTGTTCTAGCCCATGAGCCTATCGGTTAAATTAATAAACTCGTACAAATTAAATCTCAGTTAATTTTAATTTATAAACTGCTGAATTTGAATTAACCTATAAATAAGATAAATAAATTGATTTAAAAGATATGTGGGCTTATAAAACAAAATAATCGATGTGCTTAATATATATAGAGTTATGAATATTTCGTAATCTATATTGGATATAGTTCTAGTGTTACTGTCGTTGATGTAAGCTTAAAATCTATTAACTATTTAATTTTCAACTATATTATTAAGAAAAAGATAAAAGATGTGTTCTATATATGATTAATAAAAGAAATTATATTTTATAGCATGAAAGTTCAATAAACCAAGACAGGTTTTGTTATGGATATAAATGATTGTTAGTTTAGTTATTAAACGATAAATCAGTTAACCGAATGTTTAGAAATGAAATGATAAATATAGGCAATTAGGCACTCCTTTTAAATAAAGTATTTCATAATATATTGACAAGGTATATAAAATGAAATTCTGACAGGGTATTAATATTTGGACAATGTATACGTTTTAGTCATATTTATGTAAATAGATGACTTTCAGAATTACAAAAACGAAAAAAAAAAAAAAAAAAGATTCTCCCTTTCTTTTGTCAATAATTATTTGAGAATTTTACTTATACTATAGAAACGTTTTTGAAAAAAAAAAAAAAGGAACTTGTATATATTCTACTTATGAAGGAGATAAATTTCTTCCGAATATATACAAAGACACATAATGAAGCTTTCATTAAAGATACAATGCAAAACTCGAGTATGTCGCACTCGACATCTGGACTCACCTATCTCCCATGGACTCTAGATGCAAAAATCCACTTGATGACATATACAATTTTTAACAAGAAAGAGACTTCACTCCAAGAGAATGCTAAAGCCATGATCTTCATCACCTCCACAAAGAGGGTTAACTTATTTTACAAATTCTCCTAAAAATAAAAAGTGTAAGAAGACATTATAGACTATAAAGTGACAAATGTTTAAGAACCTAAAACCTAAATCCACTATACACCATCACCCAAAACCTAACCACCCCCCCCCCCCCCCCTCCAAAAAAAAAAAAAAAAAAACTATACCTAACCCCCACCCCACCCAATAAAAAAAAAATGGGGGTGGGTGTTTAGGTTTTTGGGTGGTGCACTACTAGAAAACTAGGCAATTGCGACCAAAATTTGCGACCCACATAAAGCAGTCGCAAAACTAGCGACTGGTTTGCGACCAAAATCAAAACAGTCGCAAAATTAGAGACCAACCTAGATTCGGTCGCAAAACAGTCACAAATTTTGTGACCGCATTTTACCCGTCGCAAATCAATGAATAATGGTCGGAAAACGATCGCAGATACACGAAAACTAATAAGATAAAAAGTTGCGACCGTCAAAAGCGGTCGCAAATACGAGAAATCTATAAAAGAAGAAAAAGTTGCGACCGTCTAAGACAGTCGCAAATACGAGAAATTTATAAAATATTTTTTTTACAATTTTTTGTCAACACAATTAATGGAATCATGGTGGTAATTTTGAAGCATATACCTAATATTCATTAATATTTTTTTATTCAAGTAGGTCAAACTGATATAACTGTTCAAGTTATAAATAAAATTAGTTAGTGGCCTACATATATTATTTTTGTGGGATCTTCGCCTAGCATTCACGATAAGAGTCCATCAAGTATTTGTGTGAAATAGCTGCACTTCTATCCAAACCTGCTAAACTTAACTTCGACAATCCAAGATAAGAAATTTTTAGGTGTAAATAGAACCAATATGTAACTTGAGGGACTAATTGGTAATTAAATAAAACTCAATTAAATTGGTTAGAAACAAACCCACGTGTTTTCTTTTTCACACAATAAAACTCAATTATAACTCAATTAACACCATCGAAACCCTAACCGCTCCTCCCGGCACCAGATTTCCGGTGGCTGCGCTAACTCCAATCGTCGGAACTTTATGCCGGAATCCAGAGGCTCAAAGTTAAACATCAATAATTCATCTGGTTTTGTGAGATTGAGGTCTAAGTTCGGCCGTCTTGGTGGACGAATTGTCTGCGAAGCTCCAGAAGCGTTGTACAAGGTTCGAATTGATTTATTGTGTTGATTGACTGATTCTCACATGAATTTTTTGTTAAATCGGTTATATTATGCTATGTAGACCTACTGTAGCCAGTAGATATCATAAATAATCGTTTTTAAAGCTGTTTTTGTTTAGCGAAAGATGTTTCAGCACTGATTTGTTGATGTTATCATAGTCGAATACGTATACAGTATTGTAATTGTAAGTGAAGAACGTGTTTATCTCGATTTGAAGTCACATCTGTGTTTCCAGTGAAATTGATATCTGTTTTATTGCTAGAAATTAATGTAGTTGTCATTTTTCTTTCAAGAGGTTAAAACAAATAGTTCTGGATCTGAATTATAAATCTCTTAAACATTTTTTGTTGTTTTTCTTAATTGATGGAGGAATTTGTGCTAAATCGGTTATGTTATACGTATATAATGTAGCCACTAGGTATTTCTGATGCTCGTTTCGTTTATTGTTTTCTGATTTTTAAATCTATTTTTTATTTAGAGATTGACATTCTAGCACTGATTTGTTGATGTTCTCATAGTTGAACACATATAGAATGTTGTAATTGTATGTGAAGAGCATGTTCATCTCATTTTGAAGTCACGTTTATGTTTTCAGTGAATTTGATCTCTGTTTTGCTGATAAAAAATCAATGTAGTTATCAGTTTTTCGTCAATATGCTGAAACATATAGCTTCTCTTGCTTCTTCTAGAGACTGATTAGGTTGTTGTTGACATTTGATTCTAAGAACAACTAATTGATCATTGTAGCTTATTAAAGAAGGGCACAATATTGATCATGAGTTTCACTTCATAGGGACTGCATATGGGCCTGTTTGTGTGATGCTTGGAGTAAGTGATTCATTATCTATACTTCAATCCATCCTTTTTCAATATGTTAAATAATCTACAGTTGAATTATTACTTTGTTTGTTTTGTGTCATTTAACTTTATATATTTGGGTTGATTACTAACAAACAGTTTGATGTGTCAAATCAAATCAATCTTGACCTTATTAGATTATAAACTAAACTTTATATTTATTATTATTATTATTATGTGACATATGTAATTAGGATGGTTTGTATTATTTATTGTATGTATTAACTTTGAAACGGTGGTGATGGTTGAGTGGCACCGGTTGACTGTCAACGACAGTTATTCCCGCCAAACATAACCGTTAATAACCGTTCATCATGATAATGTATATATGGTAGACCTCCTGTAACAATGGAGACTACTAAGACATTTCCAACTCGAATTGTCCATTTTGCTCAAAACTGCACATACTCGATCCTGTAAATCTCAAACATGAAACCAAATACTTATGTTTGTTCCGCTGCAAATCGTTATGATAATCAACAGACCTCAGCTTGCGTCTATGGTGAAATCCTGTGTATATATTTTAGAAAGTCTTTTTGTGCAACGTGTCAAATGTTTAGAGATCCTGTCTGTTCAGCAATCAATTACGATACTTAAAATCATAGCTTGGTGTTCTTAACTATCTGACCAGATTTCATAAAATGAATGTGTTTCAGGTGATGTGTGATGCTTACTCTCCGGACGGTGAGCCAATCTCGACTACCAAGAGGTGTGCTGCTGTCAAGATCTTCAGCAAGCAATCCGGAAGTCGAGAAGGAGGTTCCATGGTGAGGTTATGCCCGGGCAGTTAATTCAGTCCAGTTTTGACCCGAACCTGACTCCTCTTTTCTCATTTGCAACCATATAAAACTCCACTTTGTTGGTACACAGTGGGAATTTCAAGTTCGGCCTTGTCGTAGGTATCTCCGCATGCATTGAACTATTTGTTTTAGATTTCTTGATACATACTGCGGTTAATAATCTTGAAATTCTGACATTTCGGCCTTTTTCTAATAATGTGGATATGATCACTCAGAAAAACGATGCGTGGGCTACCTTTGACATGCCTTGGCATGCACAGCCTAGTCAGCAAGATATTAGTGTTCATGATATTGGGGCTCCAGTAAATGCACAGAATAATAATCGTAATCATAATCAGGTATGTTATATCTTCATCTTTGCAATATATTTGTGTACGATGTTTGTTTAACCCTAAATTTCTTAGCAGTCATGGAGCTCGTTGGAAGAATCTACGACACCCTTCGAGAGCGTTTATACAAAGAGTGGTGAACAAGTTCCTGTACAAGATCCCTTAGTTGCTGATCCATTTTTGGCATGGGGAATATCAGAGGTATTAGTTACAGATAATGGTTACATTTTTTAAAATACAAATACAAGCAACTATTTTTTGAATTTGTTGTATGATTTACAGAATTATAAGGTGAAAGAAGCTGATTTGGATGCTAGATCTACTCCTTTTGTTAGCACAACACCGCATGCGATTGGAGTGTTAGACTCTTCAACTGAAATCCCGGTCCTGGTATAGGACAACTTTTTTTATTTATTTACCTTTTATTTTGATTTGTTCAGGCTTATTAGCCGTCTAATTTGATGTACTCTTATTAATGTTAGTTTTATTATGTATAATTTCAGGACGGAGCACAATCACATGGGCCTAATACAAAATCTCACAACCCGTTCGATTTTCCTAGCGATACGGATTATGAATCTAGCAACATGGTAAATTCTGTGTAAAATTTTGGGGCAATTTCGTATACACCCAACCAAAAAAATTAGTATCAAATATAACCATTCAAAATACTTGAAATTTCATATTTGCTCATTTGATTATATACAATTTATAATAGGACCATTATACCCTTCTCTTTCTCCTTGCACTCCAAATTTGCATATTCTAATGCAAGTTTCAAAGTAAGGGTATAAATGTCATAAATTGATCTGTTGTATTTTGAACTGCAGTTCTTTGACATGAGCTCTATGCAATCTGCTTTGCCGACACCTTGGTTTCCTGATAGTGCAGCAATACCATTTACTCCTGGTAATTCACAAGGTAAGATCTCAAAGAACATACAAATAAATGAACTTGTTTAATTAACGATACTATAATATGATTACGCAGAGGCCTTAGTATTCATGACAGGGCAAGGACCAAGCATGCAGATTCCGTAAGTCCCTCTCATATAGTACTTTATTCTACACACACATATAGTTTAACGCTATAGTTGGATTTCATATTGCCTTATCTTTTGGTTCATTTTATAGGAATATTCAAGCTCAGGGTCCGGTGGCTTCAGTTGGTAGTAATCCGTTTGGATAGGACCGGTAATTCGTTTGTGGATACCGTCTAACATGACTTTGTTAAAGTATTAGTGTCTGTATTCCTTGTAAAATAAGCTCTGTTTGCATTTAATCGTATTCGGTATATTCCTTGTTAGACTTCTCTGTTTCTTTTTCAGCACAAACATAGATCCAGATCCGACCCCTAGTCTCAGTTCAAGATCCCGAAGCTCAGCTGTTTCAGGTATCTCTACCCCCCCCCCCCCCTCTCTCTCGTGTAGACTCAAATGTTTGCTAGAATAGGTCGATTCGGGTTACAAAATTAGATCAACCCTATCGATCCGTACCCCTGGAGACGGGTCTAGTTAGGTCAACCTAGGCATGACCCATTTATCAGTTATCACAAAGGTTGGCAGGTTATGACCCGTTTCCCTTATCCTCAACCCTAACCCATTTATTTCGTGTTAGGAACTACCTCCCCTAAGTCCCAACTATATTCTGGCTACACCAATAGTTATTAACCGTAAAACTTGTGTTTGTTAAATTTCAGTGAGAAGGAAAGAGAACAATATGGTGTATTAGACGCACGTGGATGCTTGTGGATGTATTTAGATGATATGCGTGCTTCATGGGGAGTTCTCATGTGCACTACAACCTCTTCTATGATCCATCTAAACATGATGGTCACTATTGATGGTATTGTGTTTTGGTAATATAAACAGGCAAAGAATGATGTTGATGGTAAAGCCCGAAAAATGATTGAATTATGCTAGGATAACTCGAGTATTTGATGTTTGAATATGTAACTCAAGTGGAATGTTATTAAATATTTTGAAAACTCAATAAATGCGTAACTTTTGAAAATGTGGACATTATTAGCAGGTTTAAAAAAGAAACTAGCTGAAAATTGGAAAAAAAACCATAAATTTTGGGACCGCAAAACGGCGGTCGCAAGTTTGTAAATGGCAGGCCGTCGCGAAACGGTTGCAAATAAACAATGGTTTAAGCTGTAGCAAAATAGTCGCAAAAATACATAAAAAAATGTCATTGAATCATGACGGTCGCAAAATTTGCAACCGTGCTTAAGGTTGCAAAACAGGTCGCAAAAAATGTAGCAGCGGTTGCAAATTGGTTGCAATAGGGCAATTGCGACGTGTGTTTTTCCGACTACATTTTCAGTCGCAAAACAGTCGCAACATGGCAATTGCGACTGTTTTGCGACCGTAAAGGCGGTCGCAAAAACCAGTTTTCTAGTAGTGGTGGTGGGTGTTTAAGTTTTTTTTTTTTTTTTTTTTTTCTTGTGTAGTGTGTTTATTTTTAGGAGCCTTTGTACACACACTTCTTATCTTAAGGAGCCTTTGTATTTGATCCTAAACCCCTCCACAAAACCTAAAGAGTAAATAACAAACCGTTAATGACCCTCTTAACATGTGAACGAACCTCAAAGACTTGTTTGACCATGAAAGGTCCTATCAGCTCTCTATGAATTTCTCGACCTGTAATTGAAAATTTTTAAGACGGTACAACTTCATTGTATTCTGCATTACCTTTGACTTGAGACGATACGGAGGAAAACCATCTATGTAACATGTTAGAAAACACGTTCTCATGTTCCATCGTGCTAACTTTAGTAGTTTAGTCAGGTGATGAGAATTTATAATATTCTCATGCATATGACTTGAAACTTTTTCGTTTGAATTTATGAAGGACGTGTGCAGATCGTAAATATTGATACTCTTGTGAATGAAGCCAAAGAAGAATGATTTGACCAAGATGGTTCGCCTAGTTAAGCCAAAGTCATTTAACTCCAAAATGGACTACCCATCCAAATACTTCGTTTTACCCCGTCGAGTACTCTAAATATCTGTTATAGTTATATTGTACCAGAAACATTATTTAATATTCAATATAAACTCTATATTATATCTGCATCTATTATTCGTGTGAGTGTGTGATAGTCTTGATCCCTCATGCCACACAAACTCTTTAGAATCGTCAAATCCAACACCCGGAGACAAAAAGACTAAACATGTCTTATCTTGGAGTGAGATTACATAGTTCACAACTTTAATGGCGATGCCACACTTCACAAGCATGCCATTCCTATTTCCAGAAACTACTACACTTTGTCAACATTTGCTTTTTAAATTACACATTTATAAAAATATTTGAAATAGATAAATACATCTTTTTATTTGTACACCTAGTAATCACTAATGGCACTATACAAATTAGGTATTTACAGGCAAACTTTGTGCTGGTTAAAATTGGTCGTCAATTTTGAAAGGAAACTATGATGGACAGTATATTTGGTAAAATAAGATTTAAATACTTTAAATTTTAATGTAACTTTGTGACCAACGAGTTCGTTGCAAATACTGAGGGTATATGTGTGTGAAGGTTGACGTACAATAGTCCTTAACGTGCGAAGCGTATACGAGTAAATTACGCATTTTATAAAATTTAAACCCTAATCACGCATGAACAAAAACCATAATCACACAAGTCACCAAAAAACAACAAAATCACGCATGAGTAGACCCTAACCACGCATGTTATATACATATATAATTACGCATGTTATGATTTTACTCGCATACGCTTCGTACGTTAAGGACTTTTGTGTGTTTGTATATATATATATATATATATATATATGGTTGGGATCCTAAAAAAACACTTGCTAATTGAGAAATTCGAGAAGCATTCTAGACCATACATATTGCACGTTTTTAAGAGTTTTTTTTAATATATATTGTCAGTTTTGAGTTATACACATATGTATATAGTCAATTTTTAAAGACAAATTGGATTTAAATAATCTCAACTTACTCAATTTGGTCGATAATAATCCCAACTCAGTTATTTGCCGATAATAATCTGAATTGGTCCACTTTTGGCCTATAATAGTCTGTGTTGTAACACCCCAAAAAGCAGAAGTTTTATTTCGTCAGTATGTTCTTTGGGTAATGGAAAGAAATAAAATAACTAAGTCTTTTAACTTAGTTAGGATATGTAGGTTAAGTAGTAATGAATAAAGTTTTGTGACAAAAAGAAAGAATGGCAAACATGAGGGGCTAAACTTGGAAAAAAGAATGAAAGTTCTATAAAACACCTAAGTGTGTGTAGTGTGTGTATGTGTGTTCGATCAGAGAGAGAGAGAGGAGGAGGAAAAACCCCTCTTCAACTCAAGAATGGCCCAATTTATCAAGTGGGGATGGAGATTGGAGCTAAATCAGATGCATGAGCTTAGATTCTGAATCATCTAGACAAGATAAACAGGTGATAAGTTGTAATTTGTGATTTGGTGATCTTGTATGAAGTGGGTTTGTGATCAATCCTGAAATTTGTTGAAATTGAGCATGGATATGTGTTAGAATAACCCAATAGAACTTGTTTTATGTATGATATCAAGTAATTTGATGTTTGAAGGTGAAACCCACTTGGGTTAGTGAATATGGCGACATGGGTATAACACCCATGTCCAATCCTTGTTCAAAATTTGATGTAGTATGTTGTATGTGATGAATACTTGTTAGATAGTTTGAGTATGGTGTGGAATTAGGTTGATTTTAGTTGTATTTGATTGATGAAGGCAAGAAGTATGAAGATGAGCATAAGATGCTTGTACAGTTGTCACACCCCGATATTTCCACGTATTACCGGTGGGCCCGGTGGGGAGTATCGCGACGTAGTTGATATCATCATAGTCAAACAACACAATTTTAAATGCACAGCGGAAGCAAAAGATGAATCACATTACAAATCGAATATAAAGTAATATCAAAGTATTACAAACGGACTGTAAAGGATCCACAGGCGGATCAAATAAAAAGAAAACATAGTTCCTCAGATTAAAATGCATCCAAGCTTGCAAGACTCTTATTGATGCTAAGGAGAGGCCAACCTATTTCGATTAGTACCTGCACTTAGCCTTTTTGGGAAAATACGTCAGTTTACACTGGTAAATACAATTAACTGACTCATTTTGAAAAGGTTTTAGAAAAATTGATTTGAATGCACAAGGCACAAAACATTTTATAACTTGGGATAATTATTTATATATAAACTTGTAAAATAATTACATGTTCGTTATACGTTCAGTAGCCTGGGCTGAATACCGGGTTAAAGATTAATAGACACACCACATGATATAGTCCCGCGACGAGTTATTCTCGAAACCGGCGGTTATACCTTTTTATTTATATATGCACTGGCAGGTGTATGCCTACACCCCGTGCTAAGGTCGTGGCCATTTCTATGAATGGTGCCAATGATATCCGGGACATGGTCATTAACCCCTCAAAGGCTTTAAGCAAACAAAACAATTTAAATGGGTCATTTCAATAAATTAACCTTCATACGATTAAAAATTCAATGCCCGACCAAGCGGTATTTTATATACCGTACCCCAAGCCCGTATAAGGGAAAATAAGTTAAAAGTATTTACCTGAGCAAGTATAATTCACAACAGCAAGTGCAAGTAGCTTTTACCGGGTCTCCTAATCTGGAACGAAGGTTTTTAATAACCTATTAGATTCCTAACGGGTCTTTAATTAAGCCTAAACTTAGACCGGTTAGCTTTTAAAGGAAGTTACGGTTCAAACGCACGATTTAAGAGAAGACCGGAATAGAATGTGATTTTGAGCCGACAAGTTTGGAGACTTGTGTAATATGGGTAAACTAAACACATTCTGGATTTTGAGACAAAAATGATAAGGTTTGACCCGCTTCGGTCAATGTTAGTGCATGCGTCTGTCGATTTCGTCTTGTATCGAGTCTTGTTCTTAGAGTGTTAGATCAGGGCACGTAGTTCGAGATTTAAATGTAATTTCACTTGAAAGAATGTAATTCCGCTTGAAAGGTCATTAGGTAATTCCGCACGGAATTAGATTCCGCTTGGAATGTCACACCCCCAAATTACCACATGCGGAAACCTCCGCGAGGCGTGTGACGTACCAGGATTCAAGCCACCAATCACGTTGAACTCATAAATATATTTAAATAAAACTTCCATTCATTAACATAAAGTGTTACAAACGTTACATGTCATTCATTGTATACAGCGGAAGCATAACTCATTTGTTAAGTGTTTTGTAAAACATGTGTACATAAACCATTAAGCTTGTATTGGGATTTCATGTATCTCGACCCATGACCACTCCAGCCTCCCAGACAACAAGTTCCAAATGATATAAGCCTATAGACCTGCAAGCATGCAGACAAGTGTGTCAGACGACGCTGGTGAGTTCAAAGTTTTGTTAACGCGTTTAGTTACCAGATATGTGTGTAAAACTGTTCAATGATTTGATTTGATGATCTTATTAACTCGATTACCGTATGTGGCTACTAGATGTGTTTGCCCAAACCCCAATACCTCTATCAAAGCATTGGTCAAGTGGTCAAGGTAAATAGTTCACGCTCGTCCATTCCGGCCCGGTGTGAGGGTGCCAAACCTAATAGCGCTATCAACTAAATACCTCGTTGCCTTCCCGGCAACAGTCGGTAGATGTAAGGGGTCTTATATGATAGAAACTGAGTAATAACAAACATCCCATTAACGTGACATTCTTCCCTGAAAACGTTACCCGATATCCCTTCCCGGGATGCATGCTTAGAAAAGAGCAGTGAACTCACCTTAGATTGCTCGGTATGTTATGTTACCCGTTTCCAGTTGGTTATCCTAACCCTATCGTGATTACCAAAGTCAGTCAGTTTTGTGTACATATGAATCACGTATTCTTCATACACGTTACACAAGTTGCATACAAGCGAAACATACATCGTTATGCAAACCGTACCAGGAAATCATTCAAAAATCCCTAACCTTTTATAGCAAATATTCGAGTCATATGCAAGTTCATGCTTCACCAGACACATAACAGTTAGGTTTGGTACAAACATTCACGTATTCAACGACTTCCATGTAATGTGAGTCATCCAATAGTACAGATCAAGAAGTTCGGTTCTCATACAAGTAGAAATGTAAGTCCGTAACATATAATCATGTAATAGTTTAAAGCATTAGACAATCAAGTGTACGATTGCATAACTGGGCCTCTTATGCGACTCGGGTTCTAGTGTGCGGCCTGAGCTTGGCCCGCGGCCCAGATAACTCCCCGGCCCGCTCAAGTGTGCATGAAATCAGATTAAGTTGTGCAATTCTGCATTAACCAACCATATATCGTGCTACCTATTAATGTACGGTGCACTAGTGTGCGATCCAGATGTGCAAATTCCTTTTTGTTTGACTGTGGTATGTGGAAATCAGTTTCACACTTTATGTTTGTCAAATTCAATCGAATCAGTCACACCATCGGGTATATTACTCTTTTAATTTTTGTCTAGCCTATAATTATCATGAACTCTCAATCAATATTCAAAGACCACTAACCTTCAATTGTATTGGACCAAAAAGAAAGCTACGGATATACTAAAAAAATCGGTTATTCATCCTCATCAAAACAACAGTTTCACTAACTTGAATGGAACTAAATCAAATAATTATTGTTTATATCCAATACCTATCACATGCTTCAATATTATAATTTATCCAAAACCCTAACTATCAATTAATACTAACAGTGACTAAACGTAAACCTATTCACATTGGCCCAAATATCTAATCATGTCATCGCACCCTTTGATGAAACAATGGTTAACCGAGTGGTTAACTCACTGGTCTCGTCAAGAGGGTTAATCCCTTCTTTCCGAGGATCGCCGGCTGGATCGTCTGGTGGTGGGTTTCCTGCACAAGGAAACAAGCCGTGACTCGCAACAAGGAGGATGGGGTGGGGGGTGCTCCTTGTTACCACTCTCCGGCGTGAGAATCAGTAGTTTGCTTGGGAAGCAAAGTGTGATAGTAGTAGTATTGAGAGAGTTGAGAAGTGATACCTCAAACCTGGTTTGGGGTGAGTATTTATAGACGAGGAGTGTAGGAGGGTAGTTGAATCGCTAGCCTGACATCGCACAGCTATTTGCAGGTGTGTCAGACCTGTCGATTACGGTGGTGATGCCACGTCCTACTATGGTGTCAGACTGTTGTATTCACGTGGGCCGGTAGGCGACTGTTCCCAGTGCCACTTGCACTGTGGTGTCAGACCCACTTGCCTTGTAGGCAGGATGCGGTGCCAGGCCGCATCGCTGCTTGCGGTCATTGATGTTGTTCCCGCGTTGGTTGTTCCATCCATGATTTTATGCGGGATGCGGTGTCATGTCGCATCGCCGCTTAGTGACTGTTACTGTTGTCCAGACCCCTTGTCGTGACGAAAATGTTTATAGGATGCGGTGCGGGGCCGCATCGCTATGCGTAACATTGGTTTCCGTCCTTAAGGTAAGTCTTCTCATCATTGGATAGATTGGACCGCTGTGTTCGTGTGTGACCACGCGGACACAGGTGAGTTTATTGCTGGTGGAGGTTTTTGATAAGGGTAATGGTCATTCGCGGTCATGCTGACGCGAGATCTGGGACCATACCCCTTCACCCTTATTACTAAATCACCAATTCATCTTGTTCGATTATAACCATCATTAACTGTCAGATCCCTATGTTTATATAATTCTGGTTACACAATATCACCCATGGATTCCAACATATAGTTAAACAGGAACGTCTTAATCAGATTACAAACACAACTTTGTGTATTTGCGTCGACATTCATATACGACCAACGGTTTAATACGCGATCATACATTAATCATAAGCAATCTAAAACAAGAAACATTCGTATACTGAGTATCAAGTAAAAACACAGTCAAAAGATGATCATATTTATATAGTCACGTCGAATAAGCTCTGCCATGTCTCGACACACATAATACTGACAACAGTTTCATGTAACAACACTAATTCTTGCAACACATTAAGTCAGGGTGGAAGCGAAACCGAGACGAAACCGAAACAACGTACTTTAATAATAGGCTACGAAGTGCACTTACCGGTTGCGGTGGCCTTGGGTGGTTATTCCGTCGTCGACAGGCGTCGTAGAGTAGGGGGAATGGCGGTGTACGATTGTTCGCCGGCTGCCATTTACGTTTGTGCTCTAGGGTTTGTGTGGGAGGGGGACGATGGGTTGTGGGTTGGGTAATTCTTCATTAAATATAATTGTTTGAATCTTAATTTTCATAAGCACCCCTCAACTATTAAGGATATTCAACTTGCTCTACAATTATCCCAAGTGTTGTTATTTTCATTATAATTGTTATATATATATATTTTTTTATAAAACAAACATAATCGCCAATCATGAAAGAAAAATAACGCGGACGGGTGTTTTGAGTTTAGCTGGGATTAGACAGAGTAAGGAAATGGTGTTTACCTGAAACTGTGGGTTGTCACATCATCCCCAACTTGAAAGAAATTTCGTCCCGAAATTTAATAAGCAATCCCAGAGGAGGGAAGTGATAGATTAGGATAACTGCGAATTTTCCGCAGGTGCCACATCATCCCCAACTTGAAAGGGAATTTCGTCCCGAAATTTGCCAGTTGCATCAGGATTCAAAACAGCAGTATCTAACAGATTAGGGTACCCGAGCTTCATCGGGTCCTCGCGTTCCCAGGTGAGCTCTGGTCCATGCTAGAGTTCCAACGAACTCTCATAACTGGAATTCGGCTGTGCTTTGGTTCCGCAACCACTGCAACTTATCGTCAATCTATGGTTCTTGCAAGGGTGCTACTGGTGTTTCATGGGCAAATACTGCTTTAGGTAAGAGACATGAAAGACATCATGAACATCACCCAATACATCAAGCAGTTCAAGTTTATAAGCCACTGTACCGATTCTTTCCAGAATTCTGAATGGATTAATGTAGCGCGGATTAAGCTTACCGCGTTTCCCAAACTGCACCGCACCCTCCCAGGGTGAGACTTTCAATCATGACACGTTCGCCTGCAGTGAACTCCTAGCGTCTCCTAAGCTTATCAGTTTTCCTGGCGGTCACGCGTTATCGTCACGCCATTTCTGATCTAAGCAATCTTCCCAAGAGTTTCGAGTATAAGTCCTGGACCTGTGATTAGGTTGTCACTCACCTTAGCCCAACAAGAAGATAGGCATTATCATCCATACAATGCCCCAAACAGAGTTGTTTGAATACTAGAATGATAACTGCTACAGTAGAACTCTACCAAAGGCTTGTGTCCTTCCAACTTTTTTTTTTTACTAAGTCACTCACACACATGCTCGCAGCATGTCTTCGAGTGTCAGGATGGTTCGTTTACTTAGACCATTTGTCCCACAGTGATAGGTAATGCTCATGTCTAGACGTGAGCCGAGGGTGTTGTGTATTACTTGTCATAAATCAGGTATAGATCAAAACCAGAGGTTATAGGAGTTGGCATCTCGTGCCTAAAAGCCGCCTCTCTCATAGGAACATTCACAGCTGTGAAGACTCGTCGGCTTCCTTGATTGCAAGAAAGTGTGCTAATAACGTGAGACAATCAGCAATCACCCAGGTGATATTGTTTCTGTTTCGAGTTGTAGGTAGACTAGCGATAAAATCCATGGCAGTTGCTCCATCTTCCATATGGGTGTTGTCGGTTTCTGATACTTCGCCTTGACTCTCCCACAAGTCGAACGTCATACTCATACATTGTTAGGTGGGTTTTCATGCCCAATCGTTAGTACAAGATTTACAAATCCAACATCCTCCATCAAAACCCAGATGACTAGAATTTCAAAGCTGGCGTGCTTTGCTCACACAATTCCCAACCGTTGTCGTGAAATGAGATTCACATTCGTTCCCTGAGGTAGTGGTTATCATCCGTCTTGCCAAAATTGTTCCTCCATGCTTCGCATGGACTCAACTTGAAAATTCTCCTCCGTTAGTTCTTCAGGTTGAATAGAACGAGTCTGATCAGGTAAGTTAGAGTCGATAGTGAGCTGCAAAGCTCATACACGTTCGGGTTCCACAGTCGTAATACTCCAAAAGCTCTATCTAGCGATGCCATTAACTGATTTTGCTTTCTCGAGTCCAGGGTACACGGGAGGCCTTTGTGATCGGTCTAGGTAATGCATTTGGTACAGTCCAAGTAATGCCTCCAACTTAGACCTAAAGACCACGGTTTCCACCACAGGTTGTGACTCGGGGAATTCTTCTTGTAAATCCACTAAAAACACCTTACAAATCATCACTCCCTCATGTTGCATCAGCGTGTAACGGGGACTCTGATTCGTACCATCACGGTATACCACTAGATCACCCGTACCCTCGGGTAAAGACAATACTCAGTGCATTGTAGAGTTGGGTTTCAGAAGCTGAAAAGATGTCCTCTTGTTTTGTCTCCCACGAATATACATCACCTTGCTGTGTTAAAGAGATTTAAGCTGTGCAACCTTCGAAAATCTTGCGAGTAAGCTGCGATAGTATCTCGTGAAACCAAGGAATTGCTGCATCCCCAAAGGAATCTTTGGTGTCGATCAGTTTCTAACAAGATGCATCTTAGCGAGACCCACGTGTATTCCCACTCTGTTGGTTACATGATCAAAATGCATCTCTCGAATCTAGATGTGACATTTAACATGACTTCGCACGTAATGGCTCCTCCCATAGGAGCGCTAAAGCAGGATACATATGCCACCCATGGTGTTCCTTTCTCCTTGTCATGATTCAGAACGCCATCAACAAATACGGTCGATTCGTGCGATCCCTGAAGCTGCTGGTGTGTTGATCAACTCAATGATCATGGTGTACAAAGTTGAAATGGCTGCATTGCGTTTGATATGCCATTCTAAGAGCATTCTCCCACTGGACTTCCATCTGATGATAGTTCGTTCGTTAGCCAATCCACAAATGGGAGCTTGACTCTCGCTACTAGTCGACAGGTTGTCAATACGTGGTCGGGGCTAACGGTTCCTGAATGCCACTGTGTTGAGCTTTCGATAATCAGCATGCATACGAAAAGGCTTATCTCCACGGGTAAAATGGGGCTTCCCGGAGTGAAAACTAGATCCGACAAAACTTTTGTCCCATAGTCTCTGTAGTTGATTTGACGGTTCTTGCATCCCTTCTGGCGCAAGACAGCAAGAAGTACGAGGAATTAAGGCTGCCTCTGGCGTGAGATCAAACTGAGATTCTGCCTAACAGTGATGGTAGTAAACCTGGGAGTTCCTCGAGTAGCTCATCTGAAGAAATCACAAACAACCGGTGGATCCTCGATCCTCTTTTCCTTAGTCCTAACATCAGTATCGGTTGCCATTCATAGCGGAGTAATCCCTCCATAGACGCTCCTGGGCTTTCCTAATAGAAATGGCGCTCACCTTCGCACTACCCTGACGCTTTAGAACAAATAACAATTCACCACATAAAATTAGGTTTAGTTTCATCTGACTTGCCATCCGCCGGTTCCGCATTAGGTTCGGTTTCAAGAAGTATCAGGGTTAAGCGAAACAGTGACGAAGCGATTAGTTACTAAGAACGTGTAGGCCACCATATTGTTATAATCCTGGCGTCGCCCACGCCAATCCTAAATGTCCTTCGCGTGTACCGTATCCAGTGTTGTTGCTACTGCTACTAGAACTCCCGAAATTATCATTGCTCCCTAGGTTGTTGGCGTCTTGCCTTAACCCCGGCCATTCTCTGTTGAAGCCACCATCATATCCATACCGAAAGTCATGATTTGCGAGTACCTTGCTGTCATCGTGACTGTTGCTTCTAATGCTGTTGCTCGAAATGGAGTCCTACAATCTTTCACCAACAATGTCCATCTCTTCACATTCCGTGCCACGCTCCAAGGTGCTACTCATTGTGCTGGCAGTTACACATTCCACATCATGGTCAATCGTCATCGTTTATGTCCCGATTGATTCGTAAAATTCGGCTCCCATAAGTTGTTGACTAGGGTTAAGGATTCGTTTGGAGTCAAATCGCTGATGTTCGTTGCCAGTAACTAGAGTCGTTCAAATGCTGAAGTCGGTAAAGTACCACATTTACCCCCTTGTCCATCGTTCTTCCAAGTTGATTAAGTACTACACGGTTTGCTGCGAGAGTGTTGCAGAAGTGATCGCACTTCTGGATCTAATGCGCCAATTCTTTGAGTTCCACCATACGATGAGAAGTGAGAAAGGTTAATCATTGACGTTGCAACACCCAACTCGGGGACGTTTGTGCAAGCACCTAACATTCTACACAGTTCACTAGGCGTTCGGATGGGTGTTCAGGTGATACTCGATAGCATCGAGATTCGTAAGGATTCAGAGAGGAGTAAAAATATCACGTTTGAGTAGGAGACAATCACTTCTATGACTCCTATAGATTTGTTACATTTCTCACTGATTAAACAACAGAACAGAACCCCTTTTTAACTTGTTAAGGCTCACTGGGACTCGCATGCACCCCACATTATTATTATGTGTGCACCCACAATAATATTGTGATTTGCATGCTTATCTCAGTTCCTCTTTACTCATGTCAAATGGTTCCTCAAACTCAGATGTCAAACGGAGATTGTCAAAATGATAAGACCACAGAAATCCAAAGACATACTATAAACGCATCATAATGTAAGCAAGCAATTCATGCAATCATGCTATAGTGACAAGTGTGTGTGTGTTGCGTCATAAGCAAATGTACACTAATCATGTAATGTATACCACAGATGAAAAGACGAACCTTGCAATCTGGAGCTGAGTCTCATGGTCGTATTCACATATTCAGAACTGTTCGGTTATAGTCTAGTTTTACAAAAACGTTTTAAAACCAAGTTCACTATAACCAGTGGCTCTGATACCAAACTGTCACACCCCCAAATTACCACATGCGGAAACCTCCGCGAGGCGTGTGACGTACCAGGATTCAAGCCACCAATCACGTTGAACTCATAAATATATTTAAATAAAACTTCCATTCATTAACATAAAGTGTTACAAACGTTACATGTCATTCATTGTATACAGCGGAAGCATAACTCATTTGTTAAGTGTTTTGTAAAACATGTGTACATAAACCATTAAGCTTGTATTGGGATTCCATGTATCTCGACCCATGACCACTCCAGCCTCCCAGACAACAAGTTCCAAATGATATAAGCCTATAGACCTGCAAGCATGCAGACAAGTGTGTCAGACGACGCTGGTGAGTTCAAAGTTTTGTTAACGCGTTTAGTTACCAGATATGTGTGTAAAACTGTTCAATGATTTGATTTGATGATGTTATTAACTCGATTACTGTATGTGGCTACTAGATGTGTTTTCCCAAACCCCAATGCCTCTATCAAAGCATTGGTCAAGTGGTCAAGGTAAATAGTTCACGCCCGTCTATTCCGGCCCGGTGTGAGGGTGCCAAACCTAATAGCGCTATCAACTAAATACCTCGTTGCCTTCCCGGCAACAGTCGGTAGATGTAAGGGGTCTTATATGATAGGAACTGAGTAATAACAAACATCCCATTAACCTGACATTCTTCCCTGAAAACGTTACCCGATATCCCTTCCCGGGATGCATGCTTAGAAAAGAGCAGTGAACTCACCTTAGATTGCTCGGTATGTTATGTTACCCGTTTCCAGTTGGTTATCCTAACCCTATCGTGGTTACCAAAGTCAGCCAGTTTTGTGTACATATGAATCACGTATTCTTCATACACGTTACACAAGTTGCATACAAGCGAAACATACATCGTTATGCAAACCGTACCAGGAAATCATTCAAAAATCCCTAACCTTTTATAGCAAATATTCGAGTCATATGCAAGTTCATGCTTCACCAGACACATAACAGTTAGGTTTGGTACAAACATTCACGTATTCAACGGCTTCCATGTAATGTGAGTCATCCAATAGTACAGATCAAGAAGTTCGGTTCTCATACAAGTAGACATGTAAGTCCGTAACATATAATCATGTAATAGTTTAAAGCATTAGACAATCAAGTGTACGATTGCATAACTGGGCCTCTTATGCGACTCGGGTTCTAGTGTGCGGCCTGAGCTTGGCCCGCGGCCCAGATAACTCCCCGGCCCGCTCAAGTGTGCATGAAATCAGATTAAGTTGTGCAATTCTGCATTAACCAACCATATATCGTGCTACCTATTAATGTACGGTGCACTAGTATGCGATCCAGATGTGCGAATTCATTTTTGTTTGACTGTGGTATGTGGAAATCAGTTTCACACTTTATGTTTGTCAAATTTAATCGAATCAGTCACACCATCGGGTATATTACTCTTTTAATTTTTGTCTAGCCTATAATTATCATGAACTCTCAATCAATATTCAAAGACCACTAACCTTCAATTGTATTGGACCAAAAAGAAAGCTACGGATATACTAAAAAAATCGGTTATTCATCCTCATCAAAACAACAGTTTCACTAACTTGAATGGAACTAAATCAAATAATTATTGTTTATATCAATACCTATCACATGCTTCAATATTATAATTTATCCAAAACCCTAACTATCAATTAATACTAACAGTGACTAAACGTAAACCTATTCACATTGGCCCAAATATCCAATCATGCCATCGCACCCTTATTACTAAATCACCAATTCATCTTGTTCGATTATAACCATCATTAACTGTCAGATCCCTATGTTTATATAATTCTGGTTACACAATATCACCCATGGATTCCAACATATAGTTAAACAGGAACCTCTTAATCAGATTACAAACACAACTTTGTGTATTTGCGTCGACATTCATATACGACCAACGGTTTAATACGCGATCATACATTAATCATAAGCAATCTAAAATAAGAAACATTCGCATACTGAGTATCAAGTAAAAACACAGTCAAAAGATGATCATATTTATATAGTCACATCGAATAAGCTCTACCATGTCTCGACACACATAATACTCACAACAGTTTCATGTAACAACACTAATTCTTGCAACACATTAAGTCGGGGTGGAAGCGAAACGAGACGAAACCGAAACAACGGACTTTAATAATAGGCTACGAAGTGCGCTTACTGGTTTCGGTGGCCTTGGGTGGTTATTCCGCCGTCGACAGGCGTCGTAGAGTAGGGGGAATGGTGGTGTACGATTGTTCGCTGGCTGCCGTTTACGTTTGTGCTCTAGGGTTTGTGTGGGAGGGGGACGATGGGTTGTGGGTTGGGTAATTCTTCTTAAATATAATTGTTTGAATCTTAATTTTCATAAGCACCCCTCAACTATTAAGGATATTCAACTTGCTCTACAATTATCCCAAGTGTTGTTATTTTCATTATAATTGTTATATATATATTTTTTTATATAAAACAAACATAATCGCCAATCATGAAAGAAAAATAACGCGGACGGGTGTTTTGAGTTTAGCTGGGATTAGACAGAGTAAGGAAATGGTGTTTACCTGAAACTGTGGGTTGTCACATGGAATCTAATTTCGCTTGGAACCCTTTCAAATGGAATTAGGAGTCTATAAATACCCCTTTAAGCGAAATAAGTTGGAACGATTCCGATTTCAGTACCGAACTGCTGCCGAAGTGTCATCTCGTTGTAATTTGTTGTCAAATCAATCATACGACAGTTTAAAGTGTGTATCTTGCTGAATTGACCTCAGTACGACTGTTTCCGCCTTTCGTACTGAGCATAAACTCTTCTGATCGACTCGTTCGGGTCAGGAAACGATCCTACAAGTGGTATCAGAGCTCAGGAGGAAGAGTTCATACCAATTCAGCTGAAAATTCTGTTTTCTACACCTTCTTTTTCAAATTAAACTTGATTTCACGGTCAAAATGTCTTGAATTTTTCACATCATGTGCGCATTTGTGTTTTAACAAACCCTAGAAAGTTTCAGAACTAAAAACGGCTTAAAAATTGATTAATTTGACAAATTTCGCTTCGAGATGTTGACATCAGCGTAATTCCGCACGGAATTATTGGGTTATTTCGCTTTGGTAGTTAATTCCATTTGAAATCTCACACGGAATTAGTTAATTCCGCACCAGATTGTGATTCCGTTTGAACATTTTCACACGGAATTAGTAATTCCGCATCAAAATTTTGATTTCGTTTGATAATCCCGCACGGAATTATAATTCCGTTTGAAAGTGTGCAACCTCAAACGAAATTAGGGTAATTTTGTTCAAAAGCTAATTTTGTTTGGACTGTGTAATCTCGTTTGAAAGGAATTCTGTTTGGAAGTTAATTTCGTTTGAACAGGACAGTTTTGTGAACTTTGAAAAACTGAAACATGGAAGAGGAATTTTATAACGCTTTTGCTACCCTGATTACTGCTCATGGCAGGAAGGAGATTGAAGAATCATCTAAGAGAGCATGTTTGGGGAATCAGGAAAATTTCAGCTGGGACAAATATATTTCAGCCGACAATAAAGCATGCCTAATCAATCAAGATGATGAAAAGTTGCCAGAAGGTTTTAGCTGGGCAAATTTCAATTGGGATGATTATGATCCAAATAAAACTTCAAATTACAAAGAATTTGTTGCTCGATTTGAAGAAGATAGTGATGATGATAATGATTATTATGCTAAAAGAATGGCAAAGCATTTGAAAATGATGGCAGAAAGTGACAGTGAAGATGAAAAAGCTAAAAAGAAAAAGAAAAAGGTCAAAACACCAGTCAGCAGTGATGATGAGGAAGTTCCAGTGATAAAGAGAAAGGTAAAGGAAGTTCCAAAGTTCAAAGTTGATGAAGTAGTTGATGCAAGAAAGATTCAGGTGAATTGTGAAACCTGTGAGATCATGAAAAAGAAAAACATTGAATTGATTAACAACATGAACAGGTTGAAGGAGTCTTACGATGTTCTGAACAAAGCAATGAATCAATACAATCAATCAAGTGATGAACAGGCAACAGCTATGAAGACTCTTCAAGGAGCTTTTATGACAAAACAGAAAGTCGTCAACAATTATATTGAAAAGTGTGCTTTTTGGAACAAAAACTGGAAACTCGGAGAATTGAAACAGAAAGAGTAAATTGTTTGTTAAAAAGTTACTCATGTACGTCTTATGTCATTGACAGGATTTATCCAACTGTTGAAGGCATGAAGGCTTTTGAAGATGATGAAGTAACTAAAGAACAAATGGTATCTGAAGAAAAGACTCCTGAAAAGAAGAAAGAAAAGAAGAAGGATACTGAAGTGAAGACATCTGATAAGAAACAAAGTACCAGTTACAACAAGTGTCCACCCCCGCTTGAAAATGGATATTCTCCGAGAAATCCAAATTCAGAAAGAGTCGAAAAGGCAACAAATTCACAGTGGGAGTCGGAGTCTTCAGTCAACTTACCAGAAAATATTGATGTCATTTTTACATCGTCTGACACTGATCAACAATCTCAATTGATGAAGAAAGTGGTGGATCATGTGTTAGATAACAATGAAATGGAGGAGTCAAAGTCGGAGTCTAAATCAGAGTCAAAGTCTAAGTCCGACATGTCAAGTCCTTCAGTCAAAAGGGAGAAAAGGGTTTACAATAAAGAATATCTTCTATCAAAATCTAATTTGAATGACGAAACATTCAAAGTTGCATATACATTGAATGATTCTGACAAATTATATTCTGATGAGTAATTTCCAATAAGAGGTGTCAAAACCGAACTAATCAAAAAGATTTTTAAACTAACAGAAATTAATATTTCTGAAATAAAAGATGTAAATCTTAATGATAAACCTAAAAAGCACACCTCAAGAGTTCAACAAAGAGAAAACAAGAAAAAGGGTTACAGTTCTGGTTCTGATTATCAAAAGAAACCAAACCATAACGGTAATTTCAAAAAGAAAGGTCTTGGTTTTATTCCACCAGAAAATTATAAAAATGAAAAATATGTTCGAGATTTTAAATAAAAAATGATATTTGTTTCAGGTACATCTTCTGAAGAGGAAAAGTAAAATTTGTTCAGAATGCAGTCGAACAAAGAATTCCTTGCGAAAAAGCAAGAAGAAATGGAGAAGATGGTTAATCAAAAGAAGAAGGAGACTCGAACCTGTTTTAAATGTGGTAGAATTGGACATCTAGCTGTGAAATGTTCACAAGTAATTCAAACCAAACAGGGAGTTTCTAAAATAAAAGAAAAAATGGCTGAGTTTGAATCACCAATTGAGAAAACTAAACTTTTCAAAAATTCAAAATTCGAAATTGGTGAATGTTCAAAGAGGTTTTACAAGAAAAGTGCAAATCTTGACAACCAAAAATGGGTTGTTAAGAAATCTGATGATTGGTCTAGCAATGATTCTGATTCATCAAAATCAGAGGAGCTAACTTCAGGCGATGAATCTGATTCCACAAAATCAGATGAGCCACAGGTTGTGGAAAAAGGTGAAAAATCAGTGCCGATAGTGGATGATGTGAACTTTCCACCACTTCGGGCTGAAAATTTTAAGAAGAAAATTGGTAAAGTTGAAATTTCAAACCAATTTTATTCTGATAAAAAGGTTTTTGATGTTGAAAAGGTATTTAACCCCAAAGTGAAACACATCTTTGGAAAAATGGTTGATGGGAAGGTCAAAGGGGTGAAAGAGTTTTATGAGAAAAAATTGAAAAAATCAGGTAAGGGTGTTTCATCTCAGGTTTGTGACTGGGATGGAACCTATTATGATGAATGAAAAGTATGACTTGACGGAGCTCCCAGGTTGGTAAGAGTGGAGCAGGAATCGGCATCTTTCTTGGGAAATTCACGAAAGTGATTTCGTCTTACAAGTGGTAAATCAGGGACATTAAGTTGTACTTGATTTTCTACAAGTGGTTTTTGTTGGTTGTTATTAAAAATGTTAAATTTTTCAAAATGGTTAAAGAATGAACAGCGTGATGAGATCCCCTAACCTACAAGTGGTTTTATAAAATCAACAAAACTTATTTTCCGGAAAAACCTTTTGATTAAAACAAACTTAAGTGTATTGAAATCAATGGGAAAATAGTTTTTTGTAAGGGGGAGTTCTGATTTTTTATGCCAAGTGGATGGCGAATTGAAGTGATTCGATATCAGTTGTCACTTTACTTGTACAGTTTGTTTTCAAATTTCCTTAAAAGATTTTGAATTTTAGGGGGAGTAAGAATTTTCAGAAAATCCAAAAACATTTGAAATTTTGAAAAAGTAAAAAACATGATAAAATTCAAAATGAGTTTTGTTGTCAAAAAGAGGAAATTATAGTACATCAGTGGACGATCACAACATGCTAAAGAATTGGAAAGTTAAAAAGTAATAAACGGTCTCACTGATGATGTGTCAGTAGGTTTTTGCACATTTAGTAGATTGTGACGAGATATAAACCTTAATTCAAACTTGCTTATATCGTGGGGAACATCTCTCGGATATATGGGTAACCCCCGAAATCTTGTTTGAAGGATCCCTTTTTCTGAGATATTAGGTCTTTATGCTTAGTGATATCTGGGGTATTATCCCGGGACTTCTGATTTTGCGGAAGCAATGGCCTAGTCCCCGGAGAATACTTTACGCTTGCTTGAAATATAGCCCACCCTCAGCATAAAAAATGATGAAACATTGCAAAATGCTAATCATGTGCTGTTGAAGAAAAGATTCTCTAAAGGGAACCCACCAAAAGTCGAAGCCGTCATCTCTCTGCTGAACGGAAGTTCTGACCTGAGCTCTCACGGCCCTCGCAATTTAACCCTTTACAGATATCATCTAGGTATACTCACCTGTAAGACTGAATATTGGGATCTGGATACGGGAGTATATTCAAGTGGTGGGACACATGAATAAGTTTAAGTGCTTAAAACATTAATCTCGTATCTCGGAGCAGTTGAACTTTGTGTGAAAATTTAAGTGGATCAGTATACTGACAATCTAAGTGAATTGTTTAGAACTTAATATGTTTAAAGCTTAACGGTGTTGGTGATTTGCCTCAGAAACTGATATGATCCTCTTACACAAACTCACAAAAATATTGTCTGTAAATATTTCTTTAATGCATTTCTTTCAAAACTCAAAATCCAAAAAGATTTTCAGTGTGTTTTAGTATAAACTTTTGAAAATTCAAAAAGATTTTCGTCAACTGAGGTTGAAGAGCTGATTTTCAAAATTTCGAGTGCTAAACATGATGATCATTTTGAGGGGGAGTTTGTGATAGAAAAGAGAAAGATTTTGGATTGTTATCCTACAAGTGGTCATCAGAAATAATAAAATGTCAAATCATTCTATTTCTGCAAGTGGTTTATCAAATTTTAAATTTATAAAGCTTATTTTGAGGTAGAGGATGTGCAGGATAGACTGGACTCTGATTCTGAGTAGAGAGCTAGGTCACGATCCTGATCCTATGAAAGCCAGACCACTATCCCATCACAAGTTGAGGAGGAGTCTGAAGGTGTATAGAGCCCGGTTCCGATTCTGATACTATCAATGCTGGTGAACTTAAAGAATCAAGAGATCTGATCAAGAGGATTAGAGAGAAGCAAGAGCTAAGTTCAGATCAACATCTGAGGAGATTTTTGATTCTGAGTTGAAGATAAAGCTAGGTTGAGATTCTGGAAATGATAAAGAAAAAAGAGAAGATTTGAGGATACTTTACAATGTCAGATACTTCAAAAGAGAAGCCCAAAGACTGATAAAGACTGAAGATGTTGAAGACTCGACACTTAAGACTCATCAACATTCGAGGGGGAGTCTGTTAGTGCATGCGTCTGTCAATTTCGTCTTGTATCGAGTCTTGTTCTTAGAGTGTTAGATCAGGGCACGTAGTTCGAGATTTAAATGTAATTTCGCTTGAAAGAATGTAATTCCGCTTGAAAGGTCAGTAGGTAATTCCGCACGGAATTAGATTCCGCTTGGAATCTAATTTCGCTTGGAAACCTTTCAAACGGAATTAGGAGTCTATAAATACCCCTTCAAGCGAAATCAGTTGGAACGATTCCGGTTTCAGTACCGAACTGCTGCCGAAGTGTCATCTCGTTGTAATTTGTTGTCAAATCAATCATACGACAGTTTAAAGTGTGTATCTTGCTGAATTGACCTCAGTAAGACTGTTTCCGCCTTTCGTACTGAGCATAAACTCTTCTGATCGACTCGTTCGGGTCAGAAAATGATCCTACAGTCAATTTATGCAAACTAGTTACAAAAACCGAACCGAATGCGAAAAATGCATAACGGGTAACCATAAGAGTCATATACAAGTTTCCTAAGTTAATATTCCTTAAATATGTTGTGACATCAGTAAGATATCTTCTATTATGCCCAAAACGAATTTTAACTCAAATTATGCCCCGTATGGGTATTTTGGTCATTTAAAAGGTTATAAAAGAGATTTAATATAAATATGAGTTTCAGGTCTGATATAATCAGTGAAAATACTTAAATTAATAAGTTATATCAGTAGGGTATTACATATATGTGAAATTTACCATTTATAACCAAACTATGCACCGAAGGGGCATTTTGGTAATTTCACGTAAGGTTTAAAGGTCAAATCTGGAAATCTGAGTTTAAAACTTTTGCTTACTATTAAAGTATAAAAATTTACTAAAAATATCAGTAGGTATCAAGTCTTATATATTTAAAATAGTTTTAATACATACTACGCGTTAAAAACACGTAAAAAGACGGTTTTAAGCGATTTCCGGGTTTTATAAGAAAAACTGATATTTTTATTATTACTGAAGATTAAAAATATTTTATTTATCATATAAAATCAGTAGGAAAAGATTTGGTATCAAAATTATTTGTAAAACTCATTTTATAGGCCAAAAGGGCAAAACCGACAATTACCGAATTAAAGCTAGAACCCTATGTTATGCTCAGCCTAAAAATAAATAAAAATCTTCAAAAATCCCTAAATATTATTTTATATTTGTAGGTAAAAAGTTCGGTATCAAAAATTGGGTTTAGATTGGCTATACGCTAATTACTCCGTTTAATTAATAAAAAGCTTTTCATTTACGCTAATGGGCATAACTCCTAATCTAGACCTCAAACTGATGTTAAATTTTAGGGACAAGTTTATAAAGACCTTTACAATTGGTACATGCTTCCTTCGAAGCTTCTTAACCTGTCGATCCTCAATCGAAAAAGGTTTTTCCACAAATTTCAAGCTCTCATCTATGTGCACATCCGTATGTGGTATGACTAGGGATTTATCAGCTAGACATTTCTTCAGATTGCAGATGTGGAATACATTATGAATACCACTGAGCTCTTCAGGCAAGTTTAAATTATAAGCCACTGTTCTGACACATTCGATGATCTCGAATGGTCCTATATACCTTGGGCTTAACTTACCTTTCTTACCAAATTGCATCACTCCCTTCCAGGGTGATACTTTAAGTAGAACCTTGTCACCTACCTCGAACTTTAGAGGTTTACGCCTTAAATCTGCGTAACTTTTCTGCCTATCCCTGGCAGCTTTGAGACGATCTCGTATCTGTACAATTTAATCTGTCGTCTCCAGGACTATATCAGGTCCTGTTAGTTGGACATCTCCAACTTCTGCCCAACAAACGGGTGTTCTACATTTCCTTCCATACAGAGCTTCAAATGGTGCAGCTTGAATACTGGAATGATAACTATTATTGTATGAAAATTCGATCAATGGAAGATGATCATCCCAACTTCCTCCTAAGTCAATAACACAGGCTCGTAGCATATCCTCAAGTGTCTGTATAGTACGTTCACTTTGACCATCCGTTTGAGGATGATATGCTGTGCTGAATTTTAACCGAGTACCCAGGGATTGTTGAAAGTTGTTCCAGAAGTGCGACGTATACCTTGTATCCCTGTCAGAAATGATAGACACTGGCACTCCGTGGAGAGATACAATCTCATCCACGTACAGCTGAGCTAACTTATCTGAGCTATGTGTTTCCTTAATAGGTAGGAAGTGAGCTGACTTAGTCAGTCTATCCACTATCACCCAAATAGTATTGTTTCCTTTCTTTGTCTTGGGTAACTTGGTGATAAAATCCATAGTCACCATTTCCCATTTCCTGGTGGGAAGTTCAGGCTGTTGTAGCAAACCTGACGGTTTTTGGTGTTCAGCTTTAACTTGCGCGCATGTCAAACATTTGGCTACATAGGTAGCTATAGACTTCTTCAAGCCTATCCACCAAAAATTTGCCTTTAGATCCTGGTACATCTTATCAGCTCCAGGATGAACGGAGTACTTAGAACTGTGGGCTTCCTGGAGGATCACATCCCTAAGTCCTCCATAAATTGGAACCCATATTCGTCCATTTAGTTTCAGGATTCCATCCTTGCCATGAGATAACCGCTTAAGCATAGACACTTGCTTAGGCAATCCATACGGAGTCTTGATCACTACTTGCTTCTTGTCACACACAATCTGAGCTTGGTTATGGGATAACCAATCCATGACTATTACTATGTCGAAACCGGCTAATTTCAAAGGAAGTAAGGACAATGGAAAAGAGTGGTTCCTAATGGATATGAAGCATCCATCTAACACGGTTGAAGCGGTTTCTATGGTGCCATCGGCTAATTCAACCTCATATTTTATGCTTAGGGTTCTAACAGGTAGATTTAACAACTTACAAAACTTATCATCAACAAATGACTTATCTGCTCCAGAATCAAATAACACCCTTGCATAAACATCATTAACAAGGAAGGTACCTGTTATCACCTTGTCGTTTTGGATTGCCTCCTGCGCGTTCATCTGGAAGACCCTAGCATTGATCTTTTTCCCATCGTCAGCCTTCTTAGCAAACTTTGGGCAGTTGGACTTGATATGCCCTTTTACATTGCAGTTATAGCACGTCGCATCCTTGATTTTCTTACAGTCCAATGTCTTGTGCTCAGAAGATTTACATATCCCACAAGCTCTCGGCTGTGACTGGGATTTTGATTCATATCTGCACCTCCCGAAATGGTGCTTCTTACAGATCTTAAATTTGATCTTATCACCTGACTGTTGACCATCCTTTTTAGTTCCAGAACTCCTTTTGTGGTCATTGTTTCCCTTATGCTTCTTGTCTGACCATCGTGAGTTGTCATCCTAACGCTTTTTCTTCTCAGCATCGGTGTTTCTGAGTGATATTTTCCTGACCGCGTCCAAAGTAAGAGACAATGATATATCAGCTGCAGACCTAAAAGTAGCTGGTCTGGAAGCCTTCACACTGGCCTTGATTTCTGGGGCCAAACCCCCAATGAAACGAGCTATCCTCTTGGGTTCCGGAGTCACCAGATACGGAACCAGTCTTGACATAGTGTTGAAGCTCGTAAGGTAGGCTTGACAATCTAGGTTTTTCATAACCAACGACAAGAAATCAGCTTCAATCTTTTCAACCTCATGCTGAGGGCTGTAATTCTCCTTAATCAATGTCACAAACTGTTCCCAAGACAGATTGTACAATGAGATTTTCCATGTGGCTTGGATCAAAGACCTCCACCAGGCTAGTGCCTCACCTTTGAACGACTGAGATGCAAACTTTACCACATCCTTATCAGCGCAACCACTAATATCTACCATAGTGTCCATCTCGTGTAACCATGACATGCAATCAACTACTCCTTTTTCCCCGGTGAAATCCCTGGGTTTGCAGGAGACAAAGTATTTATAGGTGCAACCTTTAACACGTGGTTCTTGATTTAACACAACTCTCTTAGATGGAACACTCCTCTGGTTTGATGAGTGATGAGAATCACTTTTGTGAACGGTATGAGTTCCAGAGGGTGGTTTAGAGTGTGGTACTGACTGAGTCCTGACCTGGTTACCACTGGATTCTTTGAACTGTCTATCCAGAGCTCGCGTAATAGCATTATCTATCAATGCCTACAATTCTGCTCCTGCTATGTTGACTCTGGAAGTGTCATGATTATCTCTGGGGTGGCTGTTGACTTCGTCTGACCTAGGCATGTAGCTTGATTGCTACATAAAATAATGATTTTTCAATTTATTCAGAGGTCTATAACAGTTTTATCATTCTAGATGATTTATTAATCATGGTATTAAGAAACCATTTTGATTAATTTGTTAAGCATATATATATATATATATATATATATATATATATATTCAGGATTTTCATCATAATAATCCTTAGTTATAATTAAAATATATCAATGGCAAAAAGGCCTAGTCTTGTGGACAGTTTTAAATTTTTATTCATGATCTTATAGGATCAAGGTATTGAGGTTTTAATTATAATTCATTACCTCTTCTTAACAGGGGGTCGAAGACCACGACTGTCTTTTGTCTTATATGACAGTGAGTATAGCCCGTAGGCATTACATCCCTAATGGATGCTTTAATTAGTTAAAAGGATTTGAAAGAATCCAATGTAAGGATGACTTATGCGATTTTATCGAATCACATTTTGCCAGGAGTGTTAACATGTTTTCAGATGTTAACAAGAACCTGTATCTTAATAAGAATCTACCATCTTGGTCCTGTCTTAATATGACATGTGGACTAGGTTTTGCCTTTAAGATTTATTTAATATATAATGGCAGATTTTATTTTTAAAAGGAATGGTATTTTTTTTTCTATTTTTCAAATTATATTCATGCATGCAATGATAATTAAAATTTAACACATTCCATAATTTAAATCAAAAGAGTACAATAATGCCCTGAACGGGACTTAACAGAAAGACATGCCCACGCAGGGGCTTAAACAGAAAAGACATGCCCACGCAGGGGCTAAACTAAAACAACATGCCCACGCAGGGGCCAACTAAAAGATAAGTCCTCGCAGGGACAGAATACATTAAAGAAATACAAATAAACAAATAAAGGATTTAATGATCTGAAGAAACACTAGATAAATGGTCGGAACCGAGATATCTAGGGGGTTTGAATCCGCATAAAAAGGTGGGTTTCCTCTCGTCTGATTCGATTACAACTGATCTCCTTCTCCGATAACTCTGCAAAAAAGAAGCACCGTTAGCCTCGCCAAGGGGAGAAAAGGGTTCTCTCCTTGACCCGACTCCGGTGTGAGAATAAGTATGGGTTATGAAGAAGAAGATGTATTTGAGAAGTGTGTGTAACTTGAATTTCATACCTGAGTAGTTCTCATATTTATAACCGGGAGTCTTTGGGCGGGAAAACCTGTTAGTGAAAAGTTGACGGAAGATGCTAACCCCGTAAGCGATTACATTTCCTTCCGTCAAGCTTCTTGATCTGACGTGAGAGCACACGGAGCGTGGCTTAGATCGAAGGCTGGGGATTTGCCACGTGTAAAGTGATCAAGTAGAGATTACTCTCCAATTACATGCTTTCGTTGAGATTTCAGGGATGCCTGAGATGGTAACACGTGTCCAGACGGTTATAACAGTCTTAGTGGTGCATGATTGTATTTCTTCTAGAAGATTACAGCTGTAATCTGCTGTGACACCTTATCATGTGGAATCAGCTGAATAAATAAATCCCAAGTCTGGGTAAATAGTATCCAAGTCTGGATATTAAGCGGAAGTGTTTATTTTGGGATTTTCATCCTTTGTTTATGGGAGGAAGCGCAAGGATTTATGATTTCCTTTGGGAGCGCAAGTGTTGATTGTTGACTGTTCTTTAAGTCTTTCTTTTTGTGAGACCAGTGCGCAGCCGCGCAAGGTACAAAGCTGAAAAGAAAGTTTGTGGTATGGTCCCAAGCACTTATTATGAGGTTTTTGGGACCTTACCCCTTCAAGTCCCCCCAGTCTAGTGTTGCACTTATGCAAGTAAGTGGAGCACTGGACTTTATAAGAGGGAAAGTTTTTTAGCTCGAAAATGTGGAAACTTCTATGGGAAGATTCATTTTGTTTATTGTAACGATTTTTGAAAATCTTTGACTTTAAATGAGATTGGTACAGTAAAACTGAGTGACAGGTTGTCACTGTCAGTTGTTCCTTACTGTCCGTGTTTTGCACGCGCGCGTGTAAGCGCGTTGGTGTTGATTTTCACTCGCTCTGTTGCTTGGGTAACTGTGATATCCGGAAAAGGTGCTATAGCGGTTACCGATGCTATTTATTGCGGTGAGTATATAAGTCTGTTTGAATTGCCCTCTTCCTGTTTAATCATTGCTTTCTTTGAAAACTCTTCCTCTTCCTTTCTTCATAATCCCAGCAAAAGTTTATCATTTCTTCCTCTTATGTCAATCGGAGAACACCAAGAAGACTTATCCGAAGAAATGTCTACTGAACTTCCACCGCTGAAGTGGCCCAGGGCGACCTTTGATGGTTTGATTCGGAATTTCAAATTCCCGGAAAACTGGGGTACTCTGTACCCTGAAGAGGGGCAGACTGCAGTGGATGCTCCGGCTGGGTATATTACCCTTTTTTGGGATTTTTTTTTTGTGAAGGCAACTTTTGTTTGCCTGTTACTAAATTTTTTCTTGAATTCGTTGAGTATTATAAGTTGCATATCTCCCAACTTCACCCTATTGGCTTGGTTAGGGTTCGACATTTTGAATTTGTGTGTCGGACAATGCATATTGAGCCAACTGTTTCCCGATTTAGGGTTTTTCACCAGATGCACTGTACCCAAGGGTTTTACTCGTTCGTTCAGAGGGCGTCTGCAAAGAAGATTCTACAGCAACCCCCAAAATCCTTTCACGATTGGAAACAAAAATTCTTTTTTATCAAGGCCGGAGTGATTCCGGTGAGGATGGTTTTAAGGGGGAAGGAAGATGTTCCGATTGAAACGATTTAGACCCCTGTTGATGAGAACTGGTACCAGGATCTAAAAGACGTTCCGAACATTGCCTTGCCAGAGAAAGCTCTTGTCGGAGCCAGCATGAGCTTGAATTGGACGATGGATCGTGACGATAAACCAGTATATACGGAGGATGGTCATAGTAAGTTTGGGGTTTTTCCCTCTTTTCTTTCTCTTTCTTTTTTTTTTTTTTTTTTTTTTTGACTTGCTATCCTTTGCTTGCAGTTGTTTCACTGTATGTTGTTGCCTTTAAGAGGGAAGGCGGGAAGATGGGTATCATCAAGAAGAAACCTGAAGAAGAGCTTTGGTACCATAGGATTGTAAGGAACTTTGTTCTTCCGCGGGATGCGGATTTGTCTGCTCAACCTGCTGCTGGTGTTGGTAAGCTATGTTTGTTTCTTTTTTCCTTTTTGCGCTTGTGGATAAATTGTTCTTTTGCGCTTTTGTAGGTGAGTTGTCGAAATTGGGCATAGGCCCTGAAAGGAAGAAACGCGTGACGACCTTTTACTCTGCGCCGAAGAAGGGCGAGGCTGCTAAAGTTCAAACTTTGAAGGCAAAAAATGTTGGAGAGAAGAAAGGTACGCACCGTTCCTCTGACTCCCGGTGTGATTATGTGGTGGTTTCTGATTCTTTGGAGGGTCTTACACCTGCAGTAACTGTACGGGAACCGAAACCTGAACCAAGGGACTCTGCTGATATTCCTCCATCCAACCCAAGTGATCCTATTGACTTAGATTCTAGCCCTGAACACTTGGTGCACAGGAAGGCTGGTAAAAGGAAACAAGTTGATACTGATGTTGAGGGTCAGCCCTCTAAGAAGATCCAGAGGAAGAAAATTACCAGAAAAGGAAATTTAGATGCATTTATTTCGGAATCTGTTCCAGGTAAGTGCTGTCTTTACTTCTTTCCTTTATGCGCATCAAATATTTACATATTTTGTTATTTTTTTTTCAGAGGTTCCTGTTTCCTCTGTTCCCACAGAGCCGCAGTCTGTGGTTAATGAAGAGCTTCCACCCACTCCTCCGCGTGCTTCTGTTGTTGACCAGTTAGAGCCTACGGGGGTTGTTGATGGTGGTGTGGATAAGACAGTTGAGGCTGAGAAGCCTGTTGATATTGCTGCAGAAACTGAAAAAGTTGTTGATCCAGGGGTTGTGGATGGTGCTGCTAACCCACAAACCCCTGAAACTGCTGCTCAAGATCTGGGGAAAGAACAATCTGCTGAAAAAACTTCAATTCCTTACCCTAAACCTTCTGATGTTATGCTTGAGCATGTAGAGAAGGTTACTGCTGAGGAGCAAAATGCGTTTTCTAATGCGGGTCCGAGTTCTCCAATCCGCCCGGAGGAAAATTTGGGGGATTATTACTATAGAACTTATTCAGAAAAAGAGGCTTCTGAGCCTCATGCCCCTGTTTGGAACTTGAGGAAAGGTGATACTTTCTCGGATTGGCGTGTGTGCCGAGATTGGTTACAGGGGATACTTCCGCCTGGTGAAATCAAGTTTCAAGAAAGCCGGTCTTATGAACAAACCTATCAAGCTTACCTTGAAGAGACTGCTTCTCATGTGTCTACCACTCATCGCATAGTGCGTGAGTGGTATAGTATGCATAAGGACTGGGAGGCCTTTAAGGTGTCCCAGAAGAAGTTTGCCAAAGACGAGAGGTGCTTGGCTCAGCTGAAGACTAAATTGGAAGCTGATCAGGCCAAGTTTGAAGCTGAGCGCAAGACCGAGGAGTGGTCTGTCGCAGGTTGGAAGATAAAAGCGGAAGCTGAAGCTGCTCTCCTTTCCGAGGAATGCAAAAACTGGAGGAAAATTTGCGAAAAAGATAATGCTGAGAAGGCAAACCTCCGTAATATCATTAATAACCTTAAGGCTGAGGTTGAAAATCTGAAGAATCAGGATGCGGAGGTAGAAAAGTTGAAAAAGGAGAAAGCTGACGCGGAAGCTGCTTTAGAAGAAGCGCGTTCTCATAGGGAGCGTAGTGAGCAACGAGAGGTACAAGCTTGCGCTACTCTTGCCCTTAGAGATAAAGAGTTAGAAGAACTTACTGCTTTGCTTTCTGGCCAGGAACAACTTAAAATGGATCTGGAACTTGCGCGTTCTGAAAAGGCTGAAACTTCTCGCCGTTTGGCCGTAACCGAAGAAAAATTAGAAAACTCTGAAACGGCGCGAGCCACGGCGGAGAGCGAGCTTGAACCTTTAAAGAGTGATATGGCGTGGTTAAAAGATCGTGGAATTGCTTGTGTAAGTTGCTTTGTTTGTTGTGGAATTGTTTACGCGCTTTCCTGTTATTCACCCTTTCCTGTTTTCACATGTTGCTGAGTCGGTGTTAAATTCTGAAGAGCTGGATAAAGTCGTTGCTCGTTTAGTGGTTGCTGCGCGAAGAGATGGGTATGCCCAAGGATATGCTGAATGCTCTCATCATGTAAATAGCGCTTTAAAGGTTGATTGGGATGTTAGTAGATCTGCAACTTTTGGCGTAGATACTGGTGTTGAGCTTGCTGCCTTAAAGACAGAGTTTAACAACTTGCAACTTCCGGTTATTGAGTTGATAAATGTTGCGCTGCAATCTGACGATTACGTGGCGCAACTAAAGGAAATCTTTCCGGATGAGGGTGAAGATTTGGTGTAAGATGAAAATGTATTGAACAATTTCCTTGTAATATTTGGGATGTACATCCCTCTTTTTTGTTGGTGCGCTGTTGCGCAAGTAACTAAAACACTGCCGTGTTTGATAGTTTTTAGGGCGTATTTGTACGCTAAGAATAGCATGATGTTTCTATCTGTTTGTTTACAATATCTTGCATTAGTGCAATTACTTTAATTGAGTAAGGCGAATGAAGTTGGTATAAAGCTCATGTGTGAACTTATGGTCGTTTGTGACGTGATCACTGACCGTTCATGAGGCTTTTTTTTTATATGACTACCATAATGTTTTTGCGTTTACTAAAAGAAATTGCATGCACTTTGTAAAAATAAACACAGGAATAATAGAAACTTTGCTATTTTATTTAGGGATAGAGCACAGAGGCTTTTTACAAAGTTTGCTGATATAATTATATGAAACTTAACTTACTCTCTAATATTTCCGCTTCGCTTGATAGATCGTGTTTTCCTGCGGGAAATTCATAGAGTTGTCCCTTACGTTTTTGCCCTTTTGCTTGGGCCCTCCTCTCCCCGAGTGATCTGCTTTATCTCTTTGCGCACATTTTGGAGCAAATGTGTGAGTTCGCCGCTTTTGAGGGCTTTCTCTATTTCTGTGCGTAGAGAGATGCAGTTGTTAGTGGTATGCCCGTTGTCTTTGTGATACTCGCAGTATTGTGTCGGGTCTTGTCCACGCTTATTTTTCATGGGGATCGGAGGTTTGAATTGATAGTCTTCAGTACTCAAAACTTCCGTCGGGGTCTTTATTAGGAGAGTCCATTGCCTCTACCTATTCTCCTGTTTGTTCTCCCTCTGCGCGGTGAGTTTGTTGATCGTTGCGCGAGCATCTTCAGACGAACGACTTCCTGATCCAGACTCACGCCATGATTTCTTAAATCTTCTTTTGCCGGTTGAGCTTAAGTCCGCGGGCCTATTATGTGGTGGCGGTGGCCTATTTGTGGTAAGGTTCTTTTCAGTTTGCGCGTAAACCTTGGCCGCCGCCATTATCTTCTCCCAACTTTTTGGAAGGCCCTCTGTTCCAGATAAGACCTTAATCATGTCATCGCATCTAACCGCGTACTTGAATTGAGCGCGGATTAGTTGCTCATGAACTCCACCAATCTCCAACACCTCTTTATTGTATCTGGTGATGAAATCCTCCAGAATTTCGTCATCACGGCGCCAGATGTTCATGACGTCGGATGTATCGAGAATGGAACGCCGTTGTTGGCTAAAATGTGTTAGAAACTTTTCGCGTAGGTCTTTCCTAGATTCGAACTGTCCGATTGGTAAGTTATCGAACCAGATTCGCGCTGGGCCGGTCAGGGTCTGGACGAACAGATGGCACCATAGCGGGAGGGTTCAACCCCCCCCCCCCACCAAACCTGCGCTGGTAAACACTCTCAAGTGGTCATCGGGGTCTGTCAGCCCATTAAACTTACCTATGTTGGATGGTAGTTTAGCTTTCTCAAGCGGAGCTAAAGCTATTTCCATGATGAACTTTGAATTTTCCGCTGCTTCTGCGGGGTGGTAAATCAAATCATAGTTGTGTTCTGCCTAGGATTATAAACCGCACGAGGTCTGCATTTATTGTAATTTGGCTGCAATCGATTGAATACACTGGTATTTTCACTTAAACGATATGTTGGATCAGACTCATCGGTGTGGGTGTTCTGTTGGGAACCCAACCTATCGTGAACTGATTGTCTTCGGTGAGGGTGTAGTTCACCATGATGTTCTCTCTGGTGACTCCCTGATTGAGTGTACTCATGTTTTGATGTGGATCTGGCATAAACTTTTGTATTCTCGTAAGTTGAATTCTCCCGTTGGGAAGCGTGAGCACGAGATCCTGGCCTCCGTGATTGAGTCATGGGAGCAGTTTGTGCACACAGCTGTGTGTATACTGCGTTTAGTGCCCCTTGAGACCTGACGTACCAGGAAATTGGAGTTTCTCATGGTGGCAGAATTGATTGAGCAGGGTTTACTGGTAACACTCCTGGAGTGACAGGGTCGTTTGCTCGATTGGACTGAACCTCGTTGTCGTCCGAGGCATCCTCTGGGATTCCTTCTACTTGAAAATTGTTTCCGACGTTCGGCCGAGGAACGGTTTATCGATGAGATGATGAATTTTCTGCTATGTTAAAACAGAGAATAAAAAGAACTGAATCGAAACGAGATGAAAACTGATAAGACAGAGGAATCGGTGGGCGCCAATGAAGAAACACTAGATAAATGGTCAGAACCGAGATATCTAGGGGGTTTGAATCCGCATAAAAAGGTGGGTTTCCTCTCGTCTGATTCGGTTACAACTGATCTCCTTCTCCGATAACTCTGCAAAAAAGAAGCACCGTTAGCCTCGCCAAGGGGAGAAAAGGGTTCTCTCCTTGACCCGACTCCGGTGTGAGAATAAGTATGGGTTATGAAGAAGAAGATGTATTTGAGAAGTGTGTGTAACTTGAATTTCATACCTGAGTAGTTCTCATATTTATAACCGGGAGTCTTTGGGCGGGAAAACCTGTTAGTGAAAAGTTGACGGAAGATGCTAACCCCGTAAGCGGTTACATTTCCTTCCGTCAAGCTTCTTGATCTGACGTGAGAGCACACGGAGAGTGGCTTAGATCGAAGGCTGGGGATTTGCCACGTGTAAAGTGATCAAGTGGAGATTACTCTCCAATTACATGCTTTCGTTGTGATTTCAAGGATGCCTGAGATGGTGACACGTGTCCAAACGGTTATAACCGTCTTAGTGGTGCACGATTGTATTTCTTCTAGAAGATTACTGCTGTAATCTGGTGTGACACCTTATCATGTGGAATCAGCTGAATAAATAAATCCCAAGTCTGGGTAAATAGTATCCAAGTCTGGATATTAAGCGGAAGTGTTTATTTCGGGATTTTCATCCTTTGTTTATGGGAGGAAGCGCAAGGATTTATGATTTCCTTTGGGAGCGCAAGTGTTGATTGTTGACTGTTCTTTAAGTCTTTCTTTTTGTGAGACCAGTGCGCAGCCGCGCAAGGTACAAAGCTGAAAAGCAAGTTTGTGGTATGGTCCCAAGCACTTATTATCCAGTTTGATATGGGACTCCAAAGGGCCCCTCAGGATAAAGAGCATTGTAGTTTGCTGCCGTAAGGTATGGGTCAACTTTAGCGTATTTGTAGTTGGTATGGGCCGGCTGTTCAAATGGGTTGTACGCCGCTGAACCGGCGTATGTAGGAAATGGGATGTTATAACCCACTGGTGGCGGTGCGACTGGCGTAGACTGCAGCTCAAAGACAGGGTTCGAAGGCCCACCCATCTGTGGGTCTTCGTATATTGGCGGATAATGACTGCCACTAGATGGTTGAGGAGTGCTGATACGAACTCCCCCTCGCACGGAAATCCGTGCGGTTGATCTCCTATGCCTCGGTGGCTCCGGAGGCTGTTGTTGCACTGGTGGTGGTGACGATGGAGTGACCGCTATAAAACGGGAATCCTCGGAGGGATCTTGCTCCTACTGCTGCTGCGGTGAGTTGTGGTAACTGGGAGTAAACACCCAGTCGATCTGGTTAAACCTCGCCTCGTAGCTATCGGGGCCATTGTAAGGTGATCCAAGAAAAGGTGACCCATCTGAAATCTCGATGGGGTGAGTAGGGGTCCCGGTTGGTGGTTGGGCAGGTTCCGGATCTTCATCCATATCCATGGAGAAGTGGTCCCCCGGTCCCAACGGGTTATAACCCATTGGTTCATTAATTAAGTTTGCCGGGTTGAACCGGCTCTGAAAATAGGGCGTTGGGTCGTTGTAGGGTGAGTTGGGGTTTTGCAGAGGTATGAAAGAATGGTGTGAGTTATGGGGCTCATTCTCAGACTGAGGCCCAAAAGAGTTTAAGTATATAGGTGAGGAGCTCAGCGAGACTGAGCGCCTTGCTGGTTCTATATGGGTCCTCCAGTTCTCTTGAGGACTTCTGCTTAGAGAATCTGACGTGTTCGCCGGTGTGATGGCCCGGCCTCATGATCGTTTGGGGCGGTGAGTGGTCCCTTTCCTCTACCTCTTCCACGAAATCTAGATGGCATCTTGTTGAACCTGTCAAAACAAACAAAAGATACAACAAGAAATATAAAGGACAAAATTAAAATAAAACAAATTTGGATTAGTCCTAAGTTCTTTGTCTAGACTCGGAAGTTGATGAATGTGCAAACTGTGTCATTGAGATTAAACACAAAAGGCTAGTGTTTAATTCACTCAATGTTGGCTCTGATACCAACCTGTCACACCCCAATATTTCCACGTATTACCGGTGGGCCCGGTGGGGAGTATCGCGACGTAGTTGATATCATCATAGTCAAACAACACAATTTTAAATGCACATCGGAAGCAAAAGATGAATCACATTACAAACCGAATATAAAGTAATATCAAAGTATTACAAACGGACTGTAAAGGATCCACAGGCGGATCAAATAAAAAGAAAACATAGTTCATCAGATTAAAATGCATCCAAGCTTGCAAGACTCTTATTGATGCTAAGGAGAGGCCAGCCTATTTCGATTAGTACCTGCACTTAGCCTTTTTGGGAAAATACGTCAGTTTACACTGGTAAATACAATTAACTGACTCATTTTGAAAAGGTTTTAGAAAAATTGATTTGAATGCACAAGGCACAAAACATTTTATAACTTGGGATAATTATTTATATATAAACTTGTAAAAGAATTACATGTTCGTTATACGTTCAGTAGCCCGGGCTGAATACCGGGTTAAAGATTAATAGACACACCACATGATATAGTCCCGCGGCGAGTTTTTCTCGAAACCGGCGGTTATACCTTTTTATTTATATATGCACTGGCAAGTGTATGCCTACACCCCGTGCTAAGGTCGTGGCCATTTCTATGAATGATGCCAAGGATATCCGGGACATGGTCATTAACCCCCCAAAGGCTTTAGGCAAACAAAACAATTTAAACGGGTCATTTCAATAAATTAACCTTCATACGATTAAAAATTCAATGCCCGACCAAGCGGTATTTTATATACCGTACCCCAAGCCCGTATAAGGGAAAATAAGTTAAAAGTATTTACCTGAGAAAGTATAATTCACAACAGCAAGTGCAAGTAGCTTTTACCGGGTCTCCTAATCTGGAACGAAGGTTTTTAATAACCTATTAGATTCCTAACGGGTCTTTAATTAAGCCTAAACTTAGACCGGTTAGCTTTTAAAGGAAGTTACGGTTCAAACGCACGATTTAAGCGAAGACCGAAATAGAATGTGATTTAGACCCGACAAGTTTGGATACTTGTGTAATATGGGTAAACTAAACACATTCGGGATTTTGAGACAAAAATGATAAGGTTTGACCCGCTTCGGTCAATTTATGCAAACTAGTTACATAAACCGAACCGAATGCGAAAAATGCATAACGGGTAACCATAAGAGTCATATATAGTTTTCCTAAGTTAATATGTCTTAAATATGTTGTGACATCCGTAAGATATCTTCTATTATGCCCAAAACGAATTTTAACTCAAATTATGCCCCGTAGGGGTATTTTGGTCATTTAAAAGGTTATAAAAGAGATTTAATATAAATTTGAGTTTCAGGTCTGATATAATCAGTGAAAATACTTAAATTAATAAGTTATATCAGTAGGGTATTACATATATGTGAAATTTTCCATTTATAACCAAACTATGCACCGAAGGGGCATTTTGGTAATTTCACGTAAGGTTTAAAGGTCAAATCTCGAAATCTGAGTTTAAAACTTTTGCTTACTGTTAAAGTATAAAAATTTACTAAAAATATCAGTAGGTATCAAGTCTTATATATTTAAAATAGTTTTAATACATACTACGAGTTAAAAACGCGTAAAAAGACGGTTTTAAGCGATTTCCAGGTTTTATAAGAAAAACTGATATTTTTATTATTCCAGAAGGTTCAAAATATTTTATTTATCATATAAAATCAGTAGGAAATGGTTTGGTATCAAAATGATTTGTAAAACTCATTTTATAGGCCAAAAAATAAATAAAAATCTTCAAAAATCCAAAATATTATTTTATATCAGTAGGTAAAAAGTTTGGTATCAAAAATTGGGTTTAGATAGGCTAAACGCTAATTACGCCGTTTAATTAACAAAAAGCTTTTCATTTACGCTAATGAGCATAACTCTTAATTTAGACCTCAAACTGATGTTAAATTTTAGGGACAAGTTTATAAATCAGTAACTAAGGTTTCTATTCTTTTACATTTTCAAAAATCACGTTTTAAGGTAAAAAGGGCATAATAGTCAACATTTAAGCATTTAACGGAAACATGCATATGAATCGGATAACTAATGAACCAAGTTGTATAATCACAGAGGATCATACTAACATGAAACCTGGTCTTAATAAAGCTCTAAGACATTTCTAAACTATGCTCTAATGGGTCAGAACTGAAAGTCAAAGTAAAAGTCCACTTATGCGACTTTCGGTTCCAAACCAAGCTTAAACTGAAAATTGTCGGGTTGAACATGTTTAGACATGTTCTTACATTAATTACCAAGTTATATTAGTGATAAAACAGGTTGCATTACTTCTACATTGTTAATTATGCATTTATTTGAAAATTAGCTTTCTGTTGACTTTTTGTGATTAAGTTTGACCCGACAATTGACCTAGTTAGAGTGGAAACCAGAGGGTGCCCTTTTAAGGGTTTATTACCCATATAATTACCAACTCAAAACTACTCTTAATTCGAGAATTGACTGGACCATTAGTGATTAATCACTAAGTCAAACCTTAATTACGACGGGTTTGACTTTAGGCCATTAAACTAATTAAACTGAATTAAGAGAAGTTAAGGACACTTACTGAAGTCCTATGCACGACTAATGGTCCTTAGAAAGTGGTCTTGAGCTTCAGAAATCTCCAGAAATGAAGTTTGAAAGTTTTCAAGTGAGTGATCAAAATGTTGCACTAATGAGCTCCTTATATTATAAGCTAAATTGATCAAGATGATGCCAAGCAAGTCTACAAGTGTTGTATGATGTTCCCAGGTCTCCCTATAATGCCAAAAACCAGTTGCAAAGCCCCTGAATTCGAAAACCACTCTCCTAAGGCGGTGTAACAGGCTTAATAGGCATCTGTCCATTTTCTGTTGCCAGCGACAGCCTTACGGACCGTAAGCAAGAAGCCTTGCGGTCCATATCCACCTCTTACGGACCGCAAGCCCAGATGGATGCGGTCCGTAACCGACCTTGAATAGTATCACCCAGTTGCAGTGCTTGCGGACCGTAAGCCTAAAGCCATACGGTCCGTATCCGATGACCAGAAAATAAAAACTTGTAAACTTCCAAGCTTTGACCATGCAATTTTGTTAATACGAATCTAGGGCCTTTAGCAACAGAATGGGACCACTTGATCAGGTCTGAAAAGCTGTGAAAGCCTTGCCATGCACTTATGTTGTCTTGGACTGTTTTGAAAGGAGTCATGAATGAAGAAATTGTCGTAAATACACTAAGACTCCATTCCTTGAGATTTTGAATTAATCATCATATTAGTTAACCGGACTTGAATGTATTTTCAGATGTTTATAAAACATTTTAAGGTTTGGGATTTATAAAAAGGTCACTCAGAGGTATTTAGTTAACATGTTGACACTTTTTAAATCTTACCATACATTCTTTAATTTGATCCAGGTTTATAACACGTTTGCCTTACAGGACACGTGTCTTTATTTTATTGGGCATGGTTTTTACGAGGTGTTACAACCGTGTGCTTAGAAAGTAGTACGCACACCAAGTGTTTGTTGAAATGCCTAGGTGAGATTAATAGATGAAATGGTATGCAAATGATGGATGAAAGTGTATAATGTGTAGAGGTGATGTAATTCGGTGATAATTAAACATGAGAAATATGTTTTGAATGGAATACATGTAGGAATTTGGTTAATTATATGATTTGGTAAACACTATGCATTAGAAGTTGTACTCTATGCTTGGGTCATATGATGCACATTTTGTGTATTGCTATATGAGTATGAAATGTGTATGATGTCCGTAGTATAATCTATTAATGTTGAGAATGTATGAGCTTAAGTTGATAATTCATATGATGGACATTTGACTTTCTAAAAGTCAACTGTGCATAAATAGCATAGTAACACATTTGGCCACAAATGTGATGTTAGGGAAATCACAAGGCACATGCTGTATCAATAAATGTTAAATGTAACGATATAAAGAATTATGTAGAATAAATGTAATTTAGAATATGCATGTATGCTAATAATGCGGTAACCATAATGACATGAAAGTATAGGATCATGTCAAGGTGGATGGAAGCGTTGAAGGCTAACAGGAAGGATGCGAGGAAGCAAGTATGAAACGGACATTTAAGGTAAGTGATTTCCGGAATCACTTCTTATTTACAAATGAAGTTTGGTATGTTGTATATAGGGAACCATGTAAGAATTTACGGGTAAGGGTAACTACCAAGGTAAGTTCATATGAACTTCGTCTATCCTCAGTGTAAATTAAGATGATAGTCTCATCCTGTTAATAGAATGTTCATCATGTTACTGAAATTTTCGTCATGTTAATGGAATGTTCATCATGTAACTGGAATGTTCATCATGTTACTGAAATGTTCATCATGTTAACGGAATGTTCATTATGTTACTGGAATGTTCATCATGTTACTGAAATGTTCATCATGTTAATGGAATGTTCATCATGTTACTGAAATGTTCATCATGTTACTGGAATGTTCATTATGTTAATCGAATATTCATCATGTTTTTTGGAAGTTAGTCGGTTATGTTTGTTTGTAATTGCATTGATTCGTGTTGATATGTTTGTAGATAAAGCTCAACTTACAAATAAGCGAATGTGACTTATATGTGTGTATGTATGTAGATATGGAACTGTAGCGTGTGTAAGTAGTGTGAACATGTATGTACGTACATATGAAGGGGATACGCATGAATGTACTTAGATATATGAAAGTGTATACACGTGTTGTAATCTAATGATTGTAGATCACTGGTATACATATATGTGAAGATGTGGGTTTTCAATATGTTTGAGATCACGTACTCCAAGTAATGTTACTATTGAGAATGAAATAAATGGAGTGCAGGTATGGGAACGCCGGACTCTCGAGGAATTGATGTCGTACTCGAGTAAATAAAATTGAGAGAATGTTTCAATGGAATACCTTACGTAGTAGAATGTGATATAGCATTTTTAAGCATATGTATTAAATTATCTATGATGTTACCATGTACTAACATGTTGGTTATATATGGTGACCGCGGGTTAGTCAGATATTCATGATGGACAAGTGAACGAGGATCAAGTTGAAGATCATGGATTGTACGGAAAAGCGGTCACGTTGTTTGTAATCATTTGTTAACATAGTTACATTAAATAAATGATGAATGATGTATTTATGTTAGAAGGGTTGACCTAAACGGTATTTAAGTACGCTAGAGTAGTTAAAAGAAAGAAATTTTACGATTCATTTTCCGTTGCGTCGTTTTGGGTCAAATTGTGAATAGGGTCTTACAAGTTGGTATCAGAGCCATGGTTTGAGGGAAATCAAGTATGAGGAGGTAAATACTTGGACTCAAAACTGTGTGCTCTTGTGACAAGGAACCTGTACAATCCGAGATTCGATCAAGATTTAAGGGTAGAAGCAAAGGTAAGTATGTACTTAAGTATGTATTTGAAGAAAACTAACAGTATGTTATGTGTAAGATAAACATAATTGCTTGGAGAGGATGATCCGTGAATGCGGTCTAGGACCGGCATCAAGGCATGTGATAAGACAAATTGACCCCAGGTACGTAAATTTAACCTGTGGGTGCATGTAACGGTAAAATCTATTAAGTGAAGGAAAATTTTAAGATGGAATATAATAATAGAATGGTAATGAAGTTTTGAAAATGTTACACGTGCCGAAACCTAATTCTTCGGACATAAGGTGACGATTACACGAAGACACGAAACTAGTATGTGGATTGTGTACCTGGCCAGTACACAAGAAACATATGACGTTCGTGAGACCGTGATAATTGTTACAGGCATGTCCGTTAGAATTAGGTAGTAGGTGGACGTGAGGGTGAAGGGAAATGTAAGACTTTCAGGGTTTTGAAAGTACCAAATACACATGAGAAGTATGAATGATATGTTAGAATCCGTGAGATGGATTCGAAACCTGAAAGGAATGAAAGATATAAATGATATGTTAGAATCCGCGAGACGGATTCGAAACATGAAAGGAATGAAAGATACGAATGATATGTTAGAAACCGCGAGACGGATTCGAAACATAGAAGGGAATGAATGATAGAACGAAAAAGTTTAAAATTCGTAAATAGGCACGAATAAATAAGTAAGAATGAATGACAAGAATGAAAGGCTCAAAATTTTAAGTAATTATAGAATCGAACGAGTAAATATTCTTTAAGAAGCGGATATTATTCAAGTCATGTTTTGAACTTATATATATATATATATAGTGGAAGGTTCATTTGAGAAGAAAAAATAAGTTGAGAAGAATGAGAATAATTCCAACCAATAGGATTTCTTTATTTGAGAAGGGTATCCAGGTAATTTTAACTAAACATTCAATGTTATCACATCCTATAATTTTGCTATACAAATTAATTAAACTTGCTCATTCATTTTATTATTAACCATGAAAAGAAAATTTTTATCAGGTCCCTACACACACAATTTACTATACAAATTAATTAAACTTGTAGGACCCTACACACACAATCATCAAAAAAGCCCTTTTTTGGGTACATATATACCTGCACACTAAGTGTCGAGTGTAGGTTGGGAGGGTCCCTACACACACAATCATTGAAGGGAGTAAATCACGGTGCTTGGTTGTGTTGAATTTTGTAACCGTGAAGTCTTAAATAATTGATACTACACAAATTGTCCAATATACCCTTTTAATTAAGATACTTGACCAAAAAGATTACAATATTCACATAAATGCCATCATCATTCACAGCCATAGATCAAAAAAATGGATGACTAAGATCAATTCTAAATTGTTCTTGAAATAATAGTCTTCTCAAATGAACCTTCCCCTATATATATATATATATATATATATATATATATATATATATATAATTATGCTCATGTATTGTATGCAAGAATGGTTGAAAGGATAAATGAGTTATGGGGGTCAAATGGTGATTGCCATTTGAACTCGGTATTTAATGTTTGAAATGGTCAAGTTATTTAATTTTAGGTGAGCATGATATACGGTAATGTAATGTCACAAACTGAAAGAAAATGGTCAAGCAAGGTATGGATAACGAGTCAATGGATTTTGACTTGCGTCAGGTATGTATAAAGGTTATGCATTTAATAGGAGCTTATTGCTCGACTAGAGAGGGGTGTGTTAGAATTGGGTAATTGGTGAATGTAGATCATAATGTAATTACAATTGGACTTTTGAAAAGTCAAACAAAGTAAGTTGATAAGTTATTAAGCAAGTAATAGTAAGATAGCATGAAGTAGTTGAATTGTCAAGAAGATAAAACCAATAAAAACCATTGTAATAGCAAGAAACTTTAGACGAAAGAAATAAGTTATGTGTTAGACATATTATTAATTGACTCTTGGGAGTCGGGATGAATGACGACTACGACCTAGACAAATAACTTAAGTACGGACGGGAATGGTATGTTTTTGCAAGAAATACTGAAATGATATAATAAAGTCTTTGCAAGTAAGCATGAATGGAAATAAGTACGAACGTGTACTTCAATACATCTACGATAAGTAAGAAATGTCAGTTTGACATTGAAAAGTCAAACTGCAAGAAGCTGGCGAAATAAATAACAAAAAAAAATTGTATGTAAGAAAAGGAATGTGTGATATGTTATAGCATATACGTAGGAAATTTGTAGAAGAATTTTAGGTGAGTAATCACCTAGTAGAATAAATGTTTGAATGAAATGTGCTAACCGCCAATTTTGTAGATAATAGTGGTAGAACTCTTAATGTGATGAAACCAATCGAATTGGTGAAAGGATGTCCACGAGCAGAAGCTCATTACACGGATGAATGAAATCTGGCTTGGTACAGTGAGTACTCGTGAAGAAGCGGATCGATCTGGTTTACGGATCGTTGATTATGCAATGAAATCGAGGTTAGTAAAATGTATAACTCATGTTGGATAGGTATTAATTGGTAGATTGAATACGATATACGAACTAAGAAAATGAATGATAGGATAAATATGGTATGGTATGAAGTGTTTGACTTTTAACAGTCAACATAAGGAGAAATTTATGTAATATAAAAGAAATCTCGAAATGCCTCGAGTGAAAATTTCGGGTATTGGTTAAACGCTCGTACAGTGAACTTGCACGACATAATTACTTATGTAAAATAAATAGTGCGTGAAGAGGATGGAGAACAAGGTGACATGAATGAAATGATTCGATGTTAAACCTAAGGGCGTGCATAGTACAAGTAATGATAGCAAACGTAGAATGATGCTTAGTTCTCGCATTAAGTACAAATAAGTAAATATGAAAAGGGTAGTTTTGTTGTAGTATTAATAGATCATTGAATATTCATAGTATGCGTATCATGATATGTTGATCCCTCATATGAATATGAAAGTAAGTAGAAGGAACGTTAGTAATGAAATGTTATGGTTCGCTTAAGATTAACGAAAATGAAATAATAACTACCTAGAGGTAGTGACAACCCCAAATGAATGTTGGTAATATGTGAATATACACGGATTAAATTTTCATGTGTTAATGAAATTATTAGAAGGAATACTAATAGTGAGATGCATTAGTAAGCTCGTGACAAGTACTAATGTGACTAACGCAAGAATAGAATATTGAGTGTAATTGGTGAGTAAATTGGAATTTATGGATTCGTTATGATTAGTAAAGTTAAGAAAGTTTTATGCTTAATTAAGAAAGTAGAAACAAAATATATAATTATGCTTGTTCACGAACGAAGACTCTATCCGAACCATGAGTGGGTTCGGGTAATAGTATGCTTTAGGATTTGTTAAATGAATAAACATAGTCATAGTCTGGTAGGAATGAGAAGGTTTCGGGGACGAAACCTCCTTTAAGGGGGTAGACTTGTAACACCCCAAAAACCAGAAGTTTTATTTCGTCAGTATGTTCCTTGGGTAATGGAAAGAAATAAAATAACTAAGCCTTTCAACTTAGTAAGGATGTGTAGGTTAAATAGTAATGAATAAAGTTTTGCGACAAAAAAAAGAATGGCAAACATGAGGGGCTAAACTTGGAAAAAAGAATGAAAGTTCTATAAAACACCTAAGTGTGTGTAGTGTGTGTATGTGTGTTCGATCAGAGAGAGATACAGAGGAGGAGGATAAACCCCTCTTCAACTCAAGAATGGCCCAATTGATCAAATGAGGATGGAGATTGGGCTAAATCAGATGCATGAGCTTAGATTCTGAATCATCTAGACAAGATAAACATGTGGTAAGTTGTGATTTGGTGATCTTGTATGAAGTGGGTTTGTGATCAATCCTGAAATTTGTTGAAATTGAGCATGGATATGTGTTAGAATGACCAAATAGAACTTGTTTTATGTATGATATCAAGTAAGTTGATGTTTGAAGGTGAAACCCACTTGGGTTAGTGAAAATGGCGACATGGGTATAACACCCATGTCCAATCCTTGTTTAAAATTTGATATAGTATGTTGTATGTGATGAATACTTGTTAGATAGGTTGAGTATGGTATGTAATTAGGTTGATTTTAGTTGTATTTGATTGATGAAGGCAAGAAATATGAAGATGAGCATAAGATGCTTGTACAATGTGCTTAGAAAGTAGTACGCACACCAAGTGTTTGTTGAAATGCCAAGGTGAGATTAATAGATGAAATTGTATGCAAATGATGGATGAAAGTGTATAATGTGTAGAGGTGATGTAATTCGGTGATAATTAAACATGAGAAATATGTTTTGAATGGAATACAAGTAGGATTTTGGTTAATTATATGATTTGGTAAACACTATGCATTAGAAGTTGTACTCTATGCTTGGGTCATATGATGCACATTTTGTGTATTGCTATATGAGTATGAAATGTGTATGATGTCCGTAGTATAATCTATTAATGTTGAGAATGTATGAGCTTAAGTTGATAATTCATATGATGGACAGTTGACTTTCTAAAAGTCAAATGTGCATAAATAGCATAGTAAGACATTTGGCCACAAATGTGATGTTAGGGAAATCGCAAGGCACATGCTATATCAATAAATGTAATTTAGAATGTGCGTGTATGCTAATAATGCGGTAACCATAATGACATGAAAGTATAGGATCATGTCAAGGTGGATGGAAGCGTGGAAGGCTAACAGGAAGGATGCGTGGAAGCAAGTATGAAACGGACGTTTAAGGTAAGTGATTTCCGGAATCACTTCTTATTTACAAATGAAGTTTGGTATGTTGTATATAGGGAACCATGTAAGAATTTACGGGTAAGGGTAACTACCAAGGTAAGTTTATATGAAATTTGTCTATCCTTAATGTAAATTAAGATGATAGTCCTATCCTATTAATAGAATGTTCATCATGTTACTGAAATCTTCATCATGTTAATGGAATGTTCATCATGTAACTGGAATGTTCATCATGTTACTGAAATGTTCATCATGTTAATGGAATGTTCATTATGTTACAGGAATGTTCATCATGTTACTGAAATGTTCATCATGTTTGTTGGAAGTTAGTCGGTTATGTTTGTTTGTAATTGCATTGATTCGTGTTGATATGTTGATAGATAAAGCTCAACTTACAAATAAGTGAATGTGACTTGTATGTATGTATGTATGTATGTATGTATGTATGTATGTATGTATGTATGTATGTATGTATGTATGTATGTATGTATGTATGTATGTATGTATGTATGTATGTATGTATGTATGTATGTATGTATGTATGTATGTATGTATGTATGTATGTATGTATGTATGTATGTAGATATGGAACTGTAGCGTGTGTAAGTAGTGTGAACATGTATGTACGTATATATGAATGGGATACGTATGAATGTACTTAGATAAATGAAAGTGTATACACGTGTTGTAATCTAATGATTGTAGATTACTGGTATACGTATATGTGAAGATGTGGGTTTTTAATATGTTTGAGATCACGTACTCCAAGTAATGTTACTATTGAGAATGAAATAAATGGAGTGCAGGTATGGGAACGTCGGACTCTCGAGGAATTGATGTCGGACTCGAGTAAATAAAATTGAGATGATGTTTCAATGGAATACCTTACGTAGTAGAATGTGATATAGCATTTTTAAGTATATGTATTAAATTATCTATGATGTTACCATGTACTAATGTGTTGGTTATATATGGTGACCGCATGTTAGTCAGATATTCATGATGGACAAGTGAACGAGGATCAAGTTGAAGATCATGGATTGTACGGGAAAGCGGTCACGTTGTTTGTAATCATTTGTTAACATAGTTACATTAAATAAATGATGAATGATGTATTTATGTTAGAAGGGTTGACCTAAACGGTATTTAAGTACGCTAGAGTAGTTAAAAGAAAGAAATTTTACGATACATTTTCCGTTGCGTCGTTTTGGGTCAAATTGTGAATAGGGTCTTACATGTGTTAAAAATAATTTAATGGAGTTAAGTTTTTTTTCCGAATTACAAACCGTTGTTTTAGGGCTTTTGATTAGAACGAGGATACGAGTTGATTGATGTAAAATTTACCTCGAAATACTACCCCAAACGACGAAAACGGTGCTTCAATTCGGGTGTTTAAACTTTCAATTAACAAAAATAAAGCCGTTTAGAGTACCGTTTCGAGATAAGTTATACATAAATCGACTCATATCCTCGTTCAGATCAAAATCACTAAAACATCGGTTTGTAATTCGGAAAAAAAACTTAACTCCATTAAGCTATTTTAACGGCAACTATTATCGGCCAAAAGTGGACCAGTTCGGATTATTATCGGCAAATAACTTAGTTGGGATTATTATCGGCCAAATTAATAAAGTTGTGATTATTTAAATCCAATCTGCCATTTTTAACCTATACATATGTGTATATTTTGAAACATATATATCCTTAAACTAGGAAGTGTAGAAAACCGGGTCAAACGAAATCCGATTTAACTCATTCCAACGGCGTTGGAACTGGCCCGTCAAACCCTAACCGGAAACTCTAACCCCTTGACCCTAAAGCTAAAACCTAAATCTAAACCCTATGCTAAAACCTAAAAACTAAACTATAAACCCTAAAAGCTAAACCTTAAACCCTAAATACAAATGCTAAACCCTAAATACTAATGCTAAACTATACAACGAAACTCTAAACCCTAAATAATAATGCTAAACACTAAAATTAAAACCTAAATACTAATTCCAAACCCTAAAGCTTAAAGTAAATCATTCTCCTCAAACATAGATTTACAATACTTATGTTTTAATTTTAAACACATACATATATGTATAGTTAAAAATGACAATATATACATGTGAATATATCAAAAAAAATGCATTTTTGCTTAGGGGAAATATGTGGTTCAAAATTTTTTCAAATTTCTCAATTAGCCTAGTGCTTCACACATGATCCTAATACTCTCTCTCTCTCTCTCTCTCTCTCTATATATATATATATATATATATATATATATATATATATAAGTGACCGCTAAAATGAGAACCACCTCGAGTTGTAAGAACCGTGAGAACTTTTTGATCCGGGGCGAGGTGGACCAAAATTTTTTTTCATAAACGTAGATGCGTGTATTATAAACACATTTGTAAAAAAAATTCAAAAAAAAAAATGTCGTGTGTGTAGTTTTGAGCACCACAAGTTTGTGTTTACGGGTTACCGTAAATTTAACAAACTTGTGGTGCTCAAAACTACACACACGACATTTTTTTTTTTTGAATTTTTTTTTACAAATGTGTTTATAATACATGCATCTACGTTTATGAAAAAAAAATTTGGTCCACCTCGCCCCGTACGGTGTAGTTCTCACGGTTCTTACAACTCGAGGTGGTTCTCATTTTAGCGGTCCCCTATATATATATATATATATATATATATATATAGGACAAAGATCCGTTAGGAACCACCCTTTATTGCGAGAACCAATGTGAACACAACCAAAAATGCCTAAAAATAGCTAAAAACATACAAAATTTTTTTTAATATTTTTTATAAAAAAATCGCTACTTTTAGTAGCAAAAAAAAAATTTAATTTTTTTTTCTACTAAAAGTAGCGATTTTAACATAAAAAAAAATTATATATATATTTTTTTTTATTATTTTTTTAGGTTTTTTGGGGGTTTAGTTTTTAGCATTTTAGCTTGGGGGGTTAGGTTTTTTTTGGAGGGGGGTGGGGGTTAGGTTTTTTTAGCTATTTTAGGTTGTGTTCACATTGGTTCTCGCAATAAAGGTGGTTCTCGCATGAACCTTACCCTATATATATATATATTTTATTGGGATTGTATGTTGGATGAAAACTTATTGGGGTTGTATGTATTATAATGAAAGCATATTGAGGTTATATAGAATCAGGGCGCTCAATGTTTTTGGAGGCCTAAGCAAACTACAAGTCAGGTCCTTGTGAGACTTGAATGGTAAAGTAAAAAATATCAATCGGCAATAGCAAATATCAAAATCAAGTCCTAAAATCGCGAATTTCAACTCGCAAAATTGTCTTTTGTATGATTAAACAATCACAAATTGCACTATCAACAACAATCGATTACCCCGAATTTCTCCCCCAATCACCATTCACGTCAATTGCAGTTAGCGATGTCACAAGTAATCAGGATATGAGCAGAGCGGAGGATGCATAATTGCGTTAAGAAAAAAAAAGACATAGTAACTTATGGATTCAAGAAAAGAGAGATCTGGTCATTAATTCTTTAGTTTTGGGCTTAGACGTTTACTTGTTTAGGCCATTATGTCTTTACTTCTATGTTTATTCACTTGGACTAAATACAGGGCCGGCCCATAGGCGGTGCGGGGTGGGCGACGACTCAAGGCCCAAATCCTCCGAGGGCCCAAATCTTTTTAATTTTGTATAGAATTTATGTTGTATAAGATATAATATATATGCACTGAATCGGGAGATAATGTAAATGGGCCCTTGTACTAGTGGTTATTGTCTTGCTTTAACAACAAGGATACCGAGTTCTAACCCCGGTGACTCCAATTTCTTTATTTTAGCTTTTTTTTTTTTTAGTGATATTTAATGTTTAATTTGGCAACTGCATCTTTCTCTTTAATTAATAAATTACTTCATAAACTTAGTTAAAATAAGTATTTAAATTACATCCACGTAAATTTTAGTGATTGATGGGTTTATATAAAATGGAGATTTTCGAATAGGGTCTAAAATTTTTTATCTTGCACAGGGCCTTTTTTTGTGATTTTCGAAGACGACCCTGACTAAACACACATGTAATATATTAAAAGAAAAATTGGGGGTACAAGGCCTATTGGTCCGTCTCGTATATAATTTGTATTTGAGTTAACTGCCATTTTCGTCCATGTGGTTTGGTGGAAGATGTCACTTCAGTCCAAAAAAAAATTTGCGTCAGTTCCATCCTCAACATTTTTGAAACGTGTCACTCTATAAAAAGATAACGCCTAGCGCCAGTTCCGTCCTCGTCGTTTTTAACATCGCGTTATCTTTTTTGGACTGAGGTGACACGTTTCAAAAATGTTGAGGACGGAACTAACGCAAATTTTTTTATTGGACTGAAGTGTCATTTTCACCAAACCATAGGGACGAAAATGACAGTTAAGTCTTTGTATTTGGATGAATGCTTATTAAAGGCACATGTGTTCATTGGTATTTTAATTTATTTATTAGATGTATTATTTGATTTTTAGGTCGTATATAACTAATGTATGTGAATGAAAATCCACTTGGGAATAGCCTTAGTGGTGTTGGTGAGTTTATATAGAGCTTAGGATAGGAGGGGTCAGGGGTTCAATCTCCATGGTGTGCAACGTTAGCCATTCAAAAAAAAATGTGAATGAAAACTTATTGGAAACACATTTTTTAATAAATTATAAATACATTCAAATTATATTTACTTGGTTATCGGAATTACATATAGATGTTCTGAAAATCCATATATGTCCTTTGGAATAATGAGGAAACCAAAACCTTCTCAAACCAGAAAGGCGAATAGAATTTTTCTTTTTATCTTATATTCGCTTCAAGTACAAGAATACGATTCTTTAGAAAACAACACTAAAAGAAATTTGATCAATCGTAGGTTAAGAAAACAGGCCGTCTCTAATTAAAGACTAATTTCGCCAATCTTCCATACGCTAAAATGGCAGTTTATAATGCATAGATAACGTGATATAGAATTTTCCTTGTTAGGTTATATTAAATCTCTCGAAATGAAACATTGATGTACAAGATAATAAATTCTATACCAAATAAGCCCCACAATACCCTTTTGTTATTTGTTTTTATAAATGGCAAAGAATATCATATTCGTTTAAAAGCATAGCTCAACAAACCCAACCAACATTTAGCAAATGTACAATCAACCTCTTAAGTGGTTGGCCCATCTCCCATGTTCTTTGGAGGATTTCTAAGTTTTCTCTTTTCCACACGAATGTTTATATATTCATTTTCTTCAATCTGCGTATTATTTTTAATATATTAGGTTCATGTGATGATCAAGTACATGTTTGTATCATTGTATGTCACTCCATTTGTAACTTTATTTCCACCACTATCAAGTTGGAATGAGTTATATACTTATAATATCCGCATAGGGGTAACGTTTTAATAAAAAGAGGTAACGAAATCGAAAAAACGTCAATTTTTTTTTTCAAAATTTACACTACCGTCGGAGCGTTAAAGGGCAACGGAGGTTACCCCTTCTATCTCTCTAGGTCCGCCCCTTGTAGTTCATCAGTTTTTAATTTAAAGAGGTATTAAGGTTTTTAGGTCCAAAAGTTAAGTTCTATAGTGAAATTTGGTATTTACAAATATTTGTTTAGGGCATTCTTGTTTTTCATGTGTGAAATTTATTTTGCTGATAAATCAAATAAAATTAACCTTTTTAATTACCAAATAGATTTCTATACATAAAAAAAGGTAAAAAAAACCACTATTAGTTTCTTGATAAATTTCAATGCATAAACTTGCATTTGAAGCCTTAATTTAAGTATTATTGTTGATCAAAGAAATAAGCCTACCCTTAACTTAAATTTGTCAGTCGAAAATAAAATAAAAGTCATCATAAAGCCATTATATTATATATGATATGGGATTTTCAAATAACAAAAAAGAAAAAAGAAAAAAAAAGAAAGAAAGAGAGCAACCAATATAATATTAAGATTAGGTTATTTATGGATTCTAATAATGGTATTGAATGTCAATTCTATAATATGATAAAGTTTCATATAGCCAGCATTAGAATTTTTTAATTATAAAGGCAATATCTTCAAAATCACTACTTAACTTTTATTATTATTTAACCTTTTTTGAACATCATCGTACCCAAAAGCAAAATCACACCATTACATGGAAGTAGTGATAATAACGCGGATACTAATTCAGATATCTGATACTTATCATAATTATAATTTTAAACTTTAATAATTGTATTTTGGTATTTTGTTACGGAATGTAATAGTTTATTGATCCATAACTTCTTCGGAGCAAACAAGGTCACATACGGATTAGAAAGGGAAAACCTGGCATATGACAAAACTGTAATCAAAAGTCTTTGTTCAAAGATAGTTAGAGGTCAAAAGCCTTCATTTTTTTAACGTAAAATTTGGATTACTGATGGATCACTGGAGTATAATCGTGCTACCTGTGAAACCACCCAATCATATCCATCTTCACTAGGCCTAATGTCTATACACCAATTCATGATGAAACCCAATAATTATGGGGAAAGCCCCCCTTGGAGGAATCGAACTCGGGACTTATTGGTCACAAAGCCTTATCACACCCTCAATATGCTACTATGCTATAAAGCCATGGGCAAAAAAGCCTTCATGTTTTTGGATATGAAAGTTAATAGTAAGCATCCTTGAAAGCAATGTTGTAGTGGAATGGGATCAAATACAAATACTTATGTTTGTAAGAACCGTAAGAACCAACACATAATTGACAAGTGTCCCTCAACAAAAAATTAGTTAAGGGGTAATTTAGACATTTTCACCATATTTATTTATAACTAATTAAAAATAATTATTAAAACATCTCTAAATCCATGCAAGTTTAATTCAAATCAAAGTTTGAATTTTTTAACATATCAATGATCTAGTAACTCTCCGTGATTGAACCAACCTGTAGGAACCACCACAAAAAATATAATCAGCACAACACTATATAATTAGCATAACATCCTTAATCGTTCTCCATTATCAGCATATCGTCCTCAATCGTTCTCCATTATCAACATAAACGACATTAGCACAACATCTTCAATCGTTCTCCATTATCAGCACATCAGATGTGCTGATTATATTTACTTTTGATGTTTGTTTGTATCATATTGTAATTAACACATAATGAGCACATTATCAACACAATTATAAAATAACTTTTGGTAACTTTTTTAAAAGTTACTTTTATAAATAAAAAAGGTATATCAATATGGTACTCTCATATTAAAGATAAAAAATACTTGATTTTATGGTATATTTAAAAAAATAATGAAGTATATAAAAGTTGTTTTAGTTTAAAAAACCTTGGTGGAATTTGTATTTAATTGAAAATGGTCAAATGACTAGCAATTTTACGAAATTACCCCTAACTTGTTAGTACTAAATTTTTAACTATAAGTGTTTTATTTATAATCAACCCCAACCCTTGATTTAAACTATCAATGGTTCAGATCTGTTCTTACGGTTCTTACAGTTAGCACTGTTTGTACAAGATCTCAACCCATGTTGTAGTAGTCGCTAGTCAGGCGACGGGGTGGGACTACCGATTAATCGAGATTAATAGGGAATTAATCAGAATTAATGAGGATTAATCGGGATTAATTTGATTAATCGGGGATTAATTAGCACATAATCGAGATTTTTACAACCATGCTTGAAAGACATATATATACAATTTATATTTTAATAACCGTACAAAAGTATAATATTTTGCATATCCTTGAAGATCACGAATTCACGATCGTATTTGGAATGTGCATGGTTCCTCCAACATGCATGGCTTAAGTCTGAAGGCACCATCTTAAGCCTAAGGAAGAGAGTCACTTAACAATATCATATTCGTGTCTACAATGCATGTAGGTCTAGCATCAACCAATCCATGCCAAGAAACGGTAACAAAAAATGAGATATTTGTTTTGGTTCAATACCTACAATGACAGTTTGGTTCCTTCCTCTCCTTACTTTTTCACTTATACTCTCTTTGTTAGGTTAGTGGTAACTAAAATGTTTTTACTTCTGGTCTTAAAATCAAAATACGTAAAGGTGGTCTTCGATAGGGATGAAATTTTCTAAACGATATACTGTCCCACCTGAACACCAACGACATCGATATTGGTAATTGTTTTTCAATGATTTTCGTATCAGTACTAGTATATACCGGTCAACGCGAATTTCGTTTATGGAATGTGTGTAGGTTTTTTTTTTTCATTGTCAATATGCTATAATACCAAGTTTAGATTATTTCCAATTTTCCATATTAATTTTGGTGTTCATATTTTTATTTGGATTGTTGCACCAAAGGTATAGATTCATACCTTTATAAAAGAACTCTCATCCCATTCCTTTGTAATAGATCGATAACCTCGTTCAAGTTTCAAGTTATGATCGATATCGTCAAGTGGTGTCTTGTGTAAAAGACCAAACCGATGTCTAGTATAGTTACAACACTAAAATGGTAAAGTATTGCAAAACCCAATACCATACCACTACCAACCAACCATTGGTGGCTATGAAAAAATATGTATTTTAATTGTAATATCTAGAAATGTAATTCTTTTTATCATTAACTAGAATATATATGTATTTTATTGGTGTCTTTAACACTAAATGACTTGTTATGAACTTATATGACTTTGTGTAACTCAAAGTCTCAAACCAATAACCCACTAAACCATAAAAGGTCATTAAGCCCCATTAATGTTCAATTGATCATACACAAGTCTTTAACACCAAAATTGGTTGTTATAATGTATATTTGGATCAGTGGCGGATCTAGGATTCGCGCCAATCGGTAACGTTTTATAAATAAGCGGTAACGAAATCGAAAAAACGTCAAATTTTTCCAAAATTTACACTAATTTTACACTACCGCCGGAACGCCAAGCCGTAGCGGACGCAACCCCTTAATACATAGTACATCCGCCCCTGATTTGGATAACCTAAACCAATCCACTAACGTATGACAGTGTTGCAAAAGTCGGATTCCTCGGCCGAGTACTCGGCGAGTACTCGGTCCTCGGACCTCCACCTTGGCGACTTCCTCCTAGGCGGTCTCAACTAGTCGGCCTCGGGAATACTCGGTCCTAGTCGGCGCCTAGTCGGCCTAGTCGGAGCCTAGTCGGCCTAGTCGGTCTAGGCGGTCAACGTGGTTTGTTGACTTTTAATCGGTCAAACTCGGTCAAAATCGGCCTACTCGGCCTTGTACTCGGACTACTCGGCCTTGTACTCAGACTAGTCGGACTTGTATTCAGAATATTTGAACTTTAAACATGTTTCATTTTAAATTATACCCAGTTGACATGAATTATGCTTATTTTAACACATAAATAATATATAACAATTAATTTTCTTTATATTTACCATGTCCGCGTACTCCCCGAGTACTCTCCGAGTACTCCGATTACTCCCAACTCCCCAGTCGGCCGACTAGGGACCGCCTAGCGACTTTTACAACACTGACGTATGACAAGACCAATCAATTGACAATTGATCATATACATGTATTTAGCACCATAATAACTTGTTAAGACCTAATATAGCTGCGGGAAACCTATAATAAACCCACTAATACATGACAAGGCTCATTAAGGCCTATTAGTGTATAATTAATCATACACGTATATTCAACACTAAAATGACACGTTATGACTAAATGTGGCTCTATACAACCAAAACCAAGCCACTTCATGATAAGACCCATTAAGGCCTAAAAAGGTACAATTAATCATACACATATTTTCAACACCAAAATGACTTGTTATCATCTAGCGTAGCTTTGGCTAACCTAAAATAACCCACTAACATATGGCAAGGACCATAAGTGTACAAGTAATCATACATATGTTTTTAAAACTAAAATGATTTGCTATGACCTAATGTGACTTTGTGTAATCTAAACCAGCTCACTAATACATGAGAAATGCCTATTGAGGTCCAAAAGTGTACAAGTAATCATACATGTATTAAGATACCAAATGACTTGTAATCTTATGTGTCTTTATGTACCTAAACTAACTCACTAACATATGATCACATGCAGGGGCGGAACCAGAGCGGGGTCAAGAGGGACCGTCGACCCTCCGGTCACCGGAACTTTTTGAATTTTTATTTATAAATTTTGAGTTTTTTAAGAACAAACTTAGAGATGGACCCCTAATTTGAACCAGTATAGAATATAAGCTTATGATGACCCCTAACTAAATCGCTCTGGTTCCGCCACTGATCACATGGCTCACTAAGCCACAAACATGTACAAGTAACTATACATATGTCTTAACACACCAAAGTGACTTGTATAACTTGTTGTGGCTTTCTATAACCTAAAACAACCGATAACATATGGAAATACCAATTAAGTCAAAAAAAATATTAGTTTGTTATCATAAGACTCGTCGTTAAACACCGTACATGTAATTTTAGGTCCATTTAAAATCAGCAGTGCCCAAACCCATTTCCTCTGTCAACCCCTTTCTCTCATTTATTCCCCAAGGGATGGTATGCAAAAAGTTAGGGGCTCAACATGCAATTTTGTATCAACCATACCATAGGGACGCAAATTATACTTTACTTGAATTACTACTTTAAGGTATAAATTGCTATAAGCTTCACATTAATGATTAATCGTAATATTTTCATATACGTGTAATAATAGAAGGCTTAAACTCTAAAATTATTCTAGGTCATGTTTATAGCTCATATAATCATTGAATATGGTTTTTCAAATAGCTCATGACTCTGATGTCAATCGTAAAATGCTCGCTTGAAATTTTTGAAATAGTGAACCATATGCATTTTTTGATTTTTTTTCTTTCTAATATGATTCCTAATATTCCCAGATAACAATAACAATGATATACTTGATTATTTATTATTCTTGAATTTTATCATAACTAGGTATTTTGTTACAAGTTTAGTCCTTTACCTAGGTTTTTTGTTGCAAGTTTAGTCCTTTACACCCAACAATTAACAGAGTTTTTTAACTGTGTTGGGTGTAAAGGACTAAACTTGCAACAAAATACCGTGTAAAGCAGACCGCCTGTCAACATTCGTTAAAAAGGACACCGCCTGAAAAGTGGTATAAAGATAAAGGACAAAACTTGTAATTTTTCCTTTTTTTATATCGCGCGTTGTGGCGAAATCGAGCAAATGATAATGCAAAACAAACGTAATTTGAAAATAAAGCATGTTGTTTAGAAAGTCAAACCATTAGAACGATTTAGTTTATTATCGCACCAAATAAAGACTTTATTTTGAGTACAACTTCCTTTTTAACAACACTTACGACGGAATGTTAGGGAAATAAATCAAGCACACATACGTACTTAAGCTTTTTAGAAAAAAGTTATAAACGTAAATTATTAAAGAAGTATCAAATTAATCGATAAATTAATATATGTTCAAAAAAAGAAAAAAAAAACAATTATTAAAAAAAAGGTAAAGAAAATATATTTTAAAAAAATATATTATTAAAAGTAAATATAATAATAAACTATTATAATATATTAACTGATAAAATAATAAAAAAACTATATAATATTATAAAAATAAAGTTACAATTAATCATCACTTGTCAACAATATATATATATATATAATTGTTAATCTTAGTATAGTGTTGCTATAATAAAAAGAAATGACAATTTTGATGTAAATACATTCTTGATTATAATGATTTGTATAACGTAGTTACAACAAGCTTATAAGTTGTAAAATTAAAATGGTGTGTTTAGAAAAGTTACATGTGTTCAAACCAATTAGAACGGTATGCATGTCTAATGTCCAAGTTGCTAATATTTGACGCACGACAAAGTTTGTGGATACAATGGTGCGCCTAAGTCATTATAATAGTACGTATAAACTCTAAAATACTTGTAATTTAGCGGGCCTAAAATACACGTTGCATTATCAATACTTCGTATGCTTTATGCGTCTGTGTGTATATATAGATATACTATATTATAATGCATATAAGGAGGACAAAAAGGAAATTTTATAAAATTTTTAACTTTAAATAATTACAACTTTAATTTAAAACATACAGTACACTCTTTCAAAACATATTGTTTATTTAAATCAACTCCTCTCCGCGATTTTTAAATGGCCGTAATATTTTCATATGTTAATATTTTTTTTTAATTACACCATAAAAACAAGCATTTTATTCTATTAATTTGAGTATGATAGTGCTAGAGTTTTTTAAGTTTAAAAAAATTTAACATGTTACGTGATTTTCAGTGTCGTGTCGATGTTTCCCGTTACACTGTGGGACCCTACTAGTATATGTGTGTGTGTGTTTAAACGAGGGTGTTAATTTAAAAACTCACTTAAGTTGAGAAAACTGTGAAAACTTAGTGTAACAATCATTTTTTTTGTTTTCTAACATATGTAATATATGTTATTATAATTATTACAAAAAACAATAATAAAATTTTGTTGTTCATTGCTACACATTTGTAACAAAAAGTTATTGTTGCCTTGGAAATTGTGTAACATTTAAACATGTGTAACAAATGTTTACAATTTTTTTGTAATAACTATAAAAACATATATTACATAAATAAAAAAAAAATGTTTAATTGTTTAATATGGAATCCCAACTTTTCCCAACACAAGTGGATTTTCAAATTATATTTTCCATATCTCTGTCACTATACCTAATAAATCAAAATAACTTTACCACATCGAGGATTTTCAAACACTAAACCTTTGTTATGTCCCTACAAAATGGTTATCTCTGCAGTGAAAACGTGTCCTACCGCCTAGTGTCAAACTCTCCATCCATTTTGATTTATTAGGTAGGGAAAAGATTAAATAGGAAGTATGTCTTAGATGAAAAATGTAGGAAACAATAATAAAGTGACACATGAAAAAAATAAAAAAAAAAAACATATGGAGGGGCATTTTGGTCAAACACAAATTACTCTCATATAACCCTAGATCTAAAAAAACTCAGATCATAATTCATCCTACCTCCACCTCCACGCTACCACCACCACTTCACCACCCCACCCCTCTATAACGCTTCGCGTTTATGTACTTCTCGATTTAGGAAGTACTGTTGTAATTCTATTTTTGGAAACTTGTATTTGTATTGTATTGTATTGTATTCTGTTTCGTTTCAACCTTGTGATCCAAGACTAATGATCATAATGAAAGTTCAAGTATTTTATTCACAATTATGTTATACATTTTAGACTTGTTTGCATGTTAATACTCAAAATCAATGTTTTAAACACCATTATACATGTTTTATACTTGCACAATACACATTTATGCTCGTCACACGTAAAACCGGCTAAAATACGCAAAATTTCCAAACTTGAGCCTCCGAGCAAAGGGATCAGGCCCCTTCGCACGAAGGGACTCCACTTTCGTGCAAATGGCCCCTCTCGCCCGAAGACCCCAAACGTCCCAATGCTCTCCTTAGCCTATAAATAGGCACGCAACTTCACTCATTTCCCCCTCCCAGTCGCTCAGACTTAGGTGCTGTTTGTTTTTTCTGCACGAAAACCTCTTCTGCTGCAGGAGAAGAGGTGGACCAAATGTCTTCAGTCTGCAAGGAGAAGAGGGTTTGTTTTTTTTTTATATATTAAACCTCTTCTTCTAGGTTTAGAACACACACCACACAACAATCTGCACCTCCACTCTCTCTCTACTCTCTCTCTAGTCTACAACCACCGTCACCATCACCACCGCCATCATCACCACCGCCATCATCACAACCACCGTCACCATCACCACCTTCACACCTCCACCTCCACCGCCATCATCACCACCGCCATCATCACAACCGCCAGCACTTCACCACCGCCATCATCACCACCGCCATCATCACAACCACCGTCACCACCTCCGCCTTCACACCTCCACCTCCACCGCCATCATCACAACCACCGAGCCTGCAACGATTTGATGATTTGGGGGTTTTGTTTGGGGGTTTTGTTTGTGATGTTGTTGATGATGATGATTTGGGGTTCGATTTGATGATTTGGGGGTTCGATTTGATGATTTGGGGTTCGATTTGATGATTTGGGGGTTCGATTTGGGGTCGGAGCAGGGGTTCCGAGGTGGAGGTGGTGGCGGAGCAGTGGCGGAGCAGTGTCGGAGGTGGAGGTGGTGGCGGAGCAGTGTCGGAGGTGGAGGTGGTGCCAAGAAGAGGTAAACCTCTGCTTGGAGAAGCTTACCTCTCATCACTTCCCCAAGAAGAGGTTGGGGAGAGGTAAAAAGCACTTCTCGAAAAAAAAAACAAACACTCTTCTGAGGCTAAACCTCTTCCCGCGTCTGCACGGTGCAGACAGAAGAGGCCAGGAAGCTCTTCTTCCAAAAAACAAACACCACCTTACTCTCTAGACGCTCTGGAACCCTCTTTGCGACCAAAAGCCATTTCAGTAATAATCCTATCTTTTCTTTCATTTCCCTTTGTATTTTCTTACATTTTAATTTCATTTCTTTAAACTTTTAACAAAATCTCTTGTTTGAATATAACTCATGGATGGTCTTCACAAGTTTGCTTGGGCAAACTAATGGTGAAACCTCACTACATATGAGATTCAAACCAAGAATTACAAACTTTGATTTTTAACTTATTCTTACATTCCATTTTATTTTCTGTTACAAAACTTGGTGGAATCGGGTACCTACCAGGCTCAAAACTCAGTCCATAGTTGTGGGTTTGTGTTAGGGTTAAATTTCACCAAGAAATTATGACAACTGTCAAAATTTCAGGTATCCGTACAACTATTCAACCATGATTATTGCTTAATGATTGTGCTGCATTACAATTAATGACTTGCATTGTTTTCTGATATCTGCTTTATACATACATGTGCATCACATATGGCAAATGACATATCATTATTGCATGAGAGCTTATCTGACTCAAATGATGCACGAAACATAGTTAGCACATTTATCGGTCAAATTAGGAAAATGCTAACGGAGTTTAGTACATAGACAGACAATGTGTTGAGACACAGAATGAGCCAGAAACCAAGTATTACACTAGTGTAGTGTGTAGGAAAGTAAGGATCACAAAACTGCCTTCCTAGAGATAGTTTAAGTGTCGGAAAGTGCCTAAAACTCACATAAACTGCAGAATTCTGCAGAAAATCAGCAAATTCAGTATTTGAACACATTTATATCATGCAGAAATATGCTTAAATGGTCCTGAATGCTTTCCTAAGTGTCGGGAATCAAAACTGTCACAAAAGGGTACATAAAGCACACTAAACTGCATAGTTTAGCACCTTAATGAACCAGTAACCAACCGAACAACCGGACACTACCCGAAACACCAAATTTTCACTAGAAGCACTGTTTTAACATTACCAAGCTAGTTATGGTCCCCGAACATCATAACACTACATAAATATCTAGTAACTAAAGTATCTAACTAATACTTGGATTTTAACCTAAATACTAACTATATAGTTTTAACCTAGCCTACTACCCCCCCCCCCCACCCACCTATGGACGGCCCAAACATGGCCCACCATCTTGATTTTATTTTGATAAAATATTAGATTGTGTTCCCTTCATTTAGACATATTATACAATGGATGAACACTTGAAATGGTTATAAGTATAACACATTAACACATAAGCTTCATTCTTACCCACACTAAAACACACACATCTTCTTCCTCCCTCTTGCTTGCTCTCGGCCGAACCAAACACCACCATCATTCATTTACTTCTCATCTATTCCAAGCATATACAAGTGTGATAGAAGGTGCACAAAGGAGCTAGGAGCTTTCGGAAGTTCAAGGACCTCCTTCATTAGCTTTTATACACTCTATTTATTCTCTTGATCATCCCTAGCCTTGAGCTAGTGGTAAGAATGCTAATCCTTTCATTTTACATCTATTTCAAGTGGTTAAAAGATGTTACATAATGATAATCTTGAAGAACATTAAGAAACATGAACTTAAAACTTGAACATAAGCTTAAATCATGAAGAAACTATTTTGTTTATGTGTTGATTTACTTGTTGATCATTGTTTGATTATGAAAATGATGTAGATCATCATATGATCTTGCTAGATCATGATTAAAAACATAATCTAGCAAGATGAGAGGATGAACATGTTAGAGTTTAATAAATCATCCTCACATAAAGCATGAACTTGAAAGAATATGTTGTGTTCTTGTAAAATGATGACTAAAGTAAGTTGTAAATCTTGTAAATCTAAGATTTCAAGAGTAATTTTCCAAGAAACCAAGTTGAAAATGCAAGTTTTGCTTAATCTCGGTTCTTAAATAAATAAACCATATTTTTAGAGAATAAACAAGTGTAGAAACATATGTGTAACAAGAAAAATTCATAAAGAAACATTTTTAGAAAATGTGACTACAAGTTGTGAAGATCTATTTTCTTAAAACATGATGTTTTTAAAGAATCAATCATACTTTAAAGGATAACAAGACTTACTAAATACACTAGTAAGTTACTACAAATTTTTATAAATTTTCAAGTTCATGAAGTGGTAGTTTATGCTTGTTAATGGCAAAGTTGGTAAGTGTTGAATGTTTATTGTTGATTGTGTTGATTTTACAAAAGAAAATGATATACCTTCAAGGTATGGAAACCTCCATTTTTAGGGAAAACTATGGCGAAATTTTTCTAAAAATTAAACACTTAGAAAAATATTTTTAAACAAATATTTACAAGTATATTTCAAACCATAAATTTTTACATAAACTTTGCCATAAATTTTGTTACAAAATTATAAATATTGGAGGTTGCTTTTTACAAATAAAAGTGACTAAATATGTATTTAGGAAAATATATATTTAGATGGCACATGTGTGTGATTATTTGTATATTATGTGTATTAGTTATATTAGTTTAGGACTTAAAATAATATAACTCATCAAAATACCAAAAATTACAATCCAAAATATTACCAAAAGTTCCAAGAATATGAATATACAAGTTATACACAAGTTATTAGTGAAACCGAACTAAGGAATATAAATTACAAAATATTCCGGAAAATTTATTCACAAGTATATTTTGGTAAATAATATTTTGGACACCAAGAGAACAAAAATATGATTTTTACAATTATTACAAGACTATATCATATTTTTTACAAGGAGAAAATATATTATTTTTGACAAGTGAAAATATATATTTTCTTGAAATTTTAGAAGATATATTATTTTTGGAAGAAATATATATTTTCTCAAACAAACACAAAATATATTATTTTTGGAGAAAATAAGCATATATAAATATTTTCTAAGTGAGACTTGAAAATATGTTATTTTTGAAAGTTTACATAAAAATACAATTATTTTGCCAAAAGGAAAATTATAAATAATTTTTCTAAATAATATTCCTCAAAATATATATTTTGGAAATATATATTAATGTATTTTTACGAGAAATATTATTCCGGAAAAGTTGATATAACATTAAATATAAGGATACTTAATAATTACAAGAAATACGTATTTGCGTACGTATAATTACACTCCGGAATTCGACCCCACATAAATGGCAAAATATACAAGTATGAGAATACGAATATAAGTACACCCATCCTTGGGAAGGAAATACATGTATAAATACTTGAGAAGTATCAAGTTAAAATATATTATTTTAACTATTATTCCAAAATTTAATAAATATAATTTAAGTTAATATATTTATTATTTTAACAAATAATTACATAACTTGGAATAATATCGAAGACAAGGAAAAACGTAACTCAAAGACACTAATTAATACTAAGTCAAGGCACGACCCGCTCGTCTAATAGACATTAGTATGATTGTAGGTAGTCATGTATGCTAGGCGAAGCTTGAGTTACTGTGATACGAAGACGCAAGACTGTGAGTTCATGTCCCCCTTTTTCTTTAACTGTCTTCGGTTTTATAACTTCGGGGGTGAAGTACATGTTACAAACTGTTTACAAACGTTTATACGTGGTATGGTTAGCTAAGGAAGGGTACTGCTAGATCATGTGAGTGGTGGGTATGACGCTTAAGACCATTAATCCTCTTTGTAGGACCAAGGGACATGAGTGATAGATCTATTTGGGTGTAGCAAGCCCCGCCCATGTTGGACCAGGGTTTAGCCCATGGGATGACTATGTCTTACAGCCGGAAGCCCGGTGCAAAGTCTGCTAGGTTTGAGTCTTCCTGCATCACGTCACACATATTAATGGCCTTGCAAACCATTAATGATATGTTTTCCTTGTTGCTTTCATACCAGGATTTACAAACATACATACATAATTTCAATGATTCAAAGGTTTATTCGTGTATACAAACAAACACATGAACTCGCTCAACTTATGTTGATGTTTTCAAACTACATGTATTTCAGGGAATTAAGTATGGATCTGGCTGGCGTTTGGATGTTTCAAGTGAGGTTGAGAATAAAAGGTTTCATCCGATGTCTGAGGATTTGGATTGTGTATCTTATCCTAGATAAGACACATCTTTCAAAGCCTAGTTTTATTTAATGTCTTTTGTCGAGTCTTTGTGAACTCTTAAACAAGTTGCATGGTTGTACTCGAATTTGAAGTCTACGTTTCAAGACAATGTTGTTATGTTTTTAAACTTATTTAATGGATGACTATCTTTGGTTTTATCATATAGTTGTTGTTATGATTGAGTGCAATGATATTAAGCAAGTCACATATCATCACGCTTCCGCAAAAGTCAGGGTGTGACATAAATTATCTGTTTTGGGATGGATCAATCAAACGTTTGTGACAAACTTGCACCTTACGCATGAAAGGCAACACCCTTTGTGCGAATGGGCATCCCCTTCTCATGAAAGGGGACTGTTTCGCATGTTTTCGTTTTCGATTTCATTTTCGTTCGATTCCAGTTCACCAAACAGTTTGCTAGTCAGAAAGTAAGTTAACCTCGTCCAGCCTCCAACACTTGGTTCACACCTTCTATGTTGAGACGGCACACCCAGGTTGTCCTTACTTGACTGTTTGGCTATTTTACTTATTGTTTTTCATTTCATATAATCATTACTATTACTGTATTATGTTTACAAACAGAATTTTATGCATGAAACCTCGTTTAAACAGACCAGTAGCACGAATGGATCCCATTCGCACGAAGGGTCTGTTACTCGATTTGTTTCGTACTTTTTTCTTTCGTTAAAAGTCTTATCCGAACCCTTTTCACATCAGAATACTCGCACCTTCATTTACCCATTTCAGGGTGACCACGGTGTACCAACCTTCAATTAATCAGCTCTCGGTTTTCATGGAAATCTATGCAAAACTGTGAGTATACTCGATCCCTTTTTCATTTTATACACTTTGGGAGCAACATGTACAATTAAACAAAAAACGCAACACTATTAAACTTGTTAAATCACACTATATCCACTATTATACAAAGACTTATTGATACTTGTTAATCTCGCATGCTATGTTTACACGTGTCTATATGCTCATTAACTTTGCAAGTCTACCTTAATAATTATAGCGCTATAGGACTAACGCCCCGCCCGTATTCTTGTGGTATTGTTAAGTAAACACCATTACACCCTCTTCATTTCGACGATGTTGGACAATCACGATTGCGTTAAACTCTGGTTTGACATATAGCTTAAACTTGTACAGTATGTTAGTAACGAGTTACACATTTTATCATGTTGGATATAAGCACCATTAAACATTTTCACTATTATGCTATGTATCAAACTTGTATTGTGACAACCCGAGTTTTCAAGGTCTTTCCTCTACACGTTATTTGTTCACAATTGTGTCTGCACAACTTGTTTACTTTGTAATTGTACATGTTTGATTATATGCTTGAGATATTGTGTTACTGTTTGATTGATGAGTGATAGAAATTTATGAACTGTTTGAGATTATAAACCCACAATCGACGAAACATGGTGAGCCACACACACACCACGACGAAACATATGGAGTTTTGCCACCACTCTCAGTCGACGAAACCTAGGTGTTTCGTTATTCACCTCCCGACGAAACTAGGGAGTTTCGCCAAAATGGGCTTCGGCCCAAGTATAGCCCAATCAATTCAGCAGTTACGTTATATATTGCACACGCCACAATACATGAAACCCTAGACTCTCTTTCCCTCTTTGGCACCCGACGGCAACCATCATCTCTCTCGAATTCTTGTTAATTCATCTCGTAACCGGTTAGTGTATAGATACCAATTGACTGATTCAACTTTCTATCACATTAGGTTGCATGATGCCATGGTAGAATACTTTGCTTTATTACTGTCCAATGATTTCTAGATAGGATTTCATGGCTTATGATGATGATTGATGATCTAGGAGACTGTGAATGATTAGATTGTTACAATGGTTAGGTATGTCGGGATTCAATCGTTGATTAGAATGATACTTGTGAATGGTGGATCTAATAATCTATTATGTGATGATTAAATGATGAGATTGTTATTGTTAGGGTTGATGTCTGTTGTTAATCTATTGGGCTTGATCTGATGTTGTGGTTGTTTTTGCTTATGTCCACTGCTCATGTTTATGTTTGATGTTTGTATCATGTTATCACTTGATTATAAATGTTAAATGATTAGGTGTTATAGTTATGAATATGTCAATGATCTAGTAACATATCATTCGTGGCTAGGATTGAATGATTGATGTTAACCGCTTGACTGTTAGATTGTAATTAGGGTTTCGGTGTGTACGGTTATCTGTGAATATGACGAAACCTGTGAAGTTTTGTTACTTTGCATGTCGACGAAACATGGGGAGTTTCATCACTTCAATGCCGACGAAACATAGGGAGTTTCGTCACTACCAGGTCGACGAAACATGAGGGGATTCATTACCTTGGGGTTTCGTCGCCTAGGGGTTTCGTCGCCTAGGGGTTTCGCCGTAGGTCAGAACCTCACAAACAGAATGTAGTTGGATACAAGTTTAATGCTGTATGATTATATGCTGACTTTTGTCTGTTGAAGATATGTATAAGGAAACATGATTCAGTTTGGATTAGCATACTTGACTGTTAAGCACTGTTACTAGGCATAAATGTGAACTGTGAAATTGAACAAGTTGTGTAACTGCTATGTGCTATCTGGTGATCACTGATTGAATACCCACTGTGATTTGTATTTACATGCGAACCTTGTGAATGCAAACTGATTACGTATGTATGCTTACTATAGGATTTAACTGATTAACTGTGAACTAGTAGATTAACAAACCGAGCAAACCAAGGTGAGTTCACACTTTCTACAAGGCATGGGATTCCCGGTGGTTGGGAATGGGTAATGGATTGAATCGGAAACTGCGTGATCTCCTGGTTTGGAACACGTACTACATCCTCGTTGAGAAGGATGACAACATTAAACCTGCATATTCTTCTTGGGTAGAATTATTACCTCCATCCTCGTTGAGAAGGATGACAACATATAACTTACTAGACAAAACTCTATCATTAAGTCCCTCATTTTTATATCGACTTAATCGTCGGGCCAATCGCGAGCGGGTCATTAGTTAAATAGCACTATTAGGGTTGACAAGCCTCACACCGTGCCTAGAGGACGGGCGTGGACTAATGGATCTGGGCACTTAGTCAATGATGATAGACATTGACGTAGGGCACAACTTTCTCAGTCAGTTGTCGATATGGTAATGGTCTAGTGGTTACATGGGGTAGCCCCCACTGGTTATGGTTTGGGAAACAATGAATTGGATAACTCATGGTTTTTGAATGAACTCGTGGTTTTTGAAACAACTATAAATTGGATAACCAACTGTGAACTCGCTCAACTTTGTTGTTGACTCGTTGTTACATGCCTTGCAGGTCGTTAGATGTTAGCTGGAGCTTGCAGGGGCAGGATTCGTTGTGGGACATGGACTGTTGAGTTCCATGTTAGACATTTGAACATTTAAACTTATACTTGGTTTTTGGTTTTAAACTTATTGCTTCCGCTAGTAACTTGAACCTAATTAACTTGTTTGAACACCAATTATATTGGGTGGTTGGATTTTTATTTACTTAATTACAATGTTCAATATGATTGGTGGCTGGATCCTGGTCAGTCACGCCTCCTGCGGTGATACTTCGCTTGTGGATTTTGGGGGTGTGACAGATTGGTATCATAGCCATTGGTTATAGTGAACTCGGTTTTAAAAAGGGAAAAGCTTTTTGACAAAACCAGACTATAACTTGTACAGTGCTCAACGATTCACAACGATGCTTCGCTCCAAGTGCAAGACTCAACACTATAGGTTATATGGTTTATGTTTATATTGCCTGACTATTAGTTTGCATAATGCATTGTTCATGGTATGCTTAGTCAACGTAACGACTATTGTTTGAACTGTGTGCTTACTCTCTTCTGTCATCCCATACTTATGCACTTTCGCGAAACTTCCCTCACTTGTGCTTTCTTTGATATGAAGATCATGAGTGGACGTTTGAACTTAACTCAAGCCCAGCTGACGGCTCTAATCAACGAATGAGTGGCTGAGGCACTCGCAGCAGCCCCTGCAGGAGGTATAACCTGCCATTTCGACCTATTTTAGGATGTTTAGATCCTACTCTCGCGAACCAACTCTTGTGATTAACCTTGTCTTTTCTTTCTCGCGCGACAGGTCAACATGCTAAGCCTCCCGTATGCACGTTCAAGACCTTTATGGACTGTCGACCTAGTACCTTCAGTGGTACAGAAGGAGCTGTAGGCCTTCTCCATTGGTTCGAGAAAATTGAGTCTGTCTTCAAGATGTGTGAATGCCCTGAGGCTCGTAGGGTAAAATTTGCTACTGGAACACTCGAAGGTGTTGCGTTGACATGGTGGAACGCGCAAGTACAAATGCTAGGGTTGGCAGTTGCTAATGCCACCCCATGGAACGACTTCAAGGATCTGATCAAAGAGGAGTACTATCATCGCGACGACATTTACAAGCTGGAAGTAGAGTTTTATAACTTGAAGATGACGGGGTCTGAAATAGATGCGTATACAAAGAAATCGAACGAACTGGCTACACTGTGTCCTACTATGGTAGATCCTCCTATCAAGCGTATCGAGCTGTACCTCAAGGGTCTAGTGCCAGAGATTCAGAGCCATGTGACTGCGGCTAACCTTGGTACTATCCAACAAGTCATACGACTAGCCCACCGTCTCACTGATCAGGCAGTTGAGCAAAATAAGCAGCCTAAGCGTATTAGTGCTACAGCTACTTCAGATGCTCCTAGCGACAACAAGTGCAAATGGGATGGAAATTCAAGCAAAGGTTATACTTCTGTTCAGTCTCAGTCTCAGCAGCGGAGAGCTGACGACTACAAGAGCCCCAATCAGCAGTCTTCTGGGAATCAAGGTCAGAGTGGATACAAGGGAAATCACCCTAAATGCAATCGATGTAATTTGCACCACAGTGGGCCGTGCAACAAGAGTCGTTGTCAGAGATGTAATAAACTGGGTCACGCAGCCAAGGATTGCAGGAGCTCACATCATGTGAATCAGAATCGTCAACAGCAGCCACAAGCTCCACAGAATTAGCAGCAGCAGCAACATCAGGGTAACAAGGGATGCTTTCAGTGTGGTGCTGAGGGTCACTTCAAGAGACACTGTCCACAGTTGAATCAGAATCAGAATCAGAACAACAACAACAACCAAGGAAATGGGAACAACAATGGGGGTAACAATGATGGCAACGGTGCCAGGGGCGTGTCTTCGTGATTGGTCAGGGTGATGCAAGGAACGATCCCAATGTTGTGACGGGAAAGTTCCTACTGGACGACTTCTATGTTACTGTTTTATTCGATTCGGTTGCTGATACTAGTTACGTGTCCTTAAAAGTTAGTCAGATGCTTAAGCGTACTCCAACACTTTTGAACACCAAGCACATTGTAAAACTAGCAAACGGTAAAAGTTTAGAGGCCACACACATAGTTAAGGGTTGTAATCTTGTTCTTGCTGATCAGACCTTCTCTATCGACCTCATTCCTATCATTCTTGGTAGCTTCGACGTTGTCATTGGGATGGATTGGTTATCTCAACATCAAGCATAAATTCTTTGCAAGGAGAAAATTGTCCACATCCCTCGTTCTGGTGAAGAACCCCTCGTGATTCGTGGTGACAAGAGTGGTGCAGTAGTAGGCATCATCTCTTTCCTTAAGGACCAGAAGTGGTTGCGAAAGGGCCACACTGCTATTCTAGCCCTAGTTACTGAAACCTCCACGAAAGAGAAGAAGATAGAATACATTCCTATTGTACGCGATTTTCCTGAGGTATTTCCTGACTAATTACCTGGTCTTCCACCTCATTGTCAGGTCGAATTTCAAATCGAGCTAGCTCCTGGAGCAGCGCCAATAGCTCATGCACCTTGTCGCTTAGCTCCATCAGAACTAGAAGAATTTTCCACCCAACTACAAGAACTATTAGACAATGGTTTCATTCGTCCTAGCTCTTCGCCCTGGGGAGCTCCAGTCTTATTTGTGAAGAAGAAAGACGGTACCTTCCGAATGTGAATTGACTATCGCGAACTCAACAACGTAACCGTGAAGAATCGTTATCCTCTTCCGCGTATTGATGACCTATTCGACCAATTTCATGGGTCGAGCTTCTACTCAAATATTGATCTGAGATCGGGGTATCATCAGCTGAGAGTCCGAGACGAGGACATCTCCAAAACAGCATTCAGGACTCGTTACGGGCACTACGAGTTTCTGGTTATGCCTTTCTGATTAACAAACGCACCTGCGGTCTTCATGGGTCTCATGAACCAAGTGTGCAAACCTTACCTGGATAAGTTCGTTATTGTTTTCATCGACGACATCCTGATCTATTCTAAGAGTCAGGAGGAACACGAGCATCATCTACGTCTTATTCTGGAACTTCTTCGAGCAGAGCAGCTGTATGCTAAGTTTTCGAAATGCGACTTTTGGTTTCGTGAAGTCCACTTCATAGGCCACGTGGTAAATGAGGATGGGATTTATCTAGATCCATCCAAGGTTGACTCGATCAAGAACTGGCCTGCGCCCCGTACACCAACCGAAATCCGCCAATTCTTGGGTTTGGCGGGTTACTACAGAAGATTTATCAAGGATTTCTCAAAGATTGCGCAACCTCTCACTTCACTAACTCAGAAGGGTGTCACCTATCGTTGGGGTGATGCATAGGAATCCGCATTTCAGCACTTAAAGAAGAGACTATGTAGCGCACCTATTCTCTCGTTACCTAAAGGCACCGACGATTTTGTGGTTTATTGCGACGCGTCAATCCAAGGACTTGGTTGTGTGTTGATGCAACGTGAGAAAGTCATTGCTTATGCATCACGCCAACTTAAAGTTCACGAAAGGAACTACACTACTCACTATCTGGAGCTGGGAGTTGTTGTTTTTGCACTCAAGATATGGAGGCATTACCTGTACTGTACCAAGTGCACCATTTACACCGATCACATGAGTCTCCAGCATATCTTCGATCAGAAGGAGTTGAACATGCGACAGCGTCGATGGGTCGAACTTCTGAATGATTACGAGTGCGCGATCAAGTACCATCCGGGCAAAGCCAATGTTGTGGCCGACGCCCTCAGTCGAAAGGAGACTAAACCTAAGCGTGTACGTGCGTTACAGCTTACCATCCACTCTAGTCTTCCCGCTCAGATACGAGATGCTCAGATTGAAGCATTGAAAGCAGAGAGCATCAGGGCTAAGTCCCTGCGAGGATCGAAGAAACGGTTAGAACAAAAGGAAGACGGCGCTTATTACGTGACAGGGCGCATCTGGGTTCCATTTTATGGAAATCTACGTGAACTTGTGATGGATGAAGCACACAAGTCTCGTTACTCGGTACATCCTGGTTCGGATAAGATGTACCACGATCTCAAGACTACGTATTGGTGGCCTAGTATGAAAGCTAACATAGTGACCTATGTTAGTAAATGTTTGACTTGTGCGAGAGTCAAAATCGAGTACCAGAAACCATCAGGCCTACTTTAACAACCAGAGATACCGACATGGAAATGGGAGCAAATTTCCATGGATTTCGTTACTGGCCTGCCTAGATCTCAACGCGGAAATGATACCATTTGGGTGATCGTGGATCGACTGACCAAGTCTGCACATTTTCTGGCTATCAAGGAAACAGATAAGTTTTCTACTCTAGCAGACATCTACCTAAAGGAAGTAGTTTCGAGGCACGGGGAGCCAACCTTCATCATTTCTGATCGTGACTCACGTTTTACATCTGAATTGTGGCAAGCGATGCACAAGTCCTTTGGCTCTCGATTAGACATGAGCACGGCGTATCATCCACAGACGGATGGGCAGTCTGAACGCACCATTCAAACCCTTGAAGACATGCTTCGAGCATGTGTAATCGACTTTGGAAATGGCTAGGAAAGACACCTCCCATTAGTGGAGTTTTCGTATAATAACAGTTACCACACCAGTATCCAGGCTGCTCCGTTTGAGGCATTGTACGGACGTAAGTGCCGATCACCTCTTTGTTGGGCAGAGATTGGCGACAGCCAAATCACTGGCCCAGAACTCGTCGTAGACACAACAGAGAAGATTGCTCAGATACGACAACGAATGGCGGTAGCTCGTGACCGTCAGAAAAGCTACGCTGATAAGCGAAGGAAACCACTCGAGTTCCAGGTTGGGGATCGAGTGCTACTTAAAGTCTCACCTTGGAAAGGTGTAGTTCGTTTTGGTAAACGGGGCAAACTCAACCCGCGATATGTCGGACCCTTCGAAATCACAGAGAAAATAGGCAGGGTGGCCTACAAACTGAACCTACCTGAAGAACTCAGTGGATTTTACAACGTATTCCACGTGTCAAATCTGAAGAAGTGTCTGTTAGATGAGACCCTCATAGTTCCTCTCAAGGGGCTCACTATCGACGATCAGTTGCGATTCGTCGAGGAACCAGTAGAGATTACAGACCGAGATGTTAAGGTTCTCAAGCGCACCAGAATACCTCTTGTTCGAGTTCGTTGGAACTCCCATCGTGGCCCAGAGTTCACCTGGGAACGAGAAAACCAAATGAAACACAAGTATCCCCAGTTGTTCGAGAATAGTGCAACCACTACTGAGGTTGAAGCTACTTCGGAATTTCGGGATGAAATTCCAAACCAACGGTGGGATGATGTGACACCCCAGGAAAACCAAGAAAACCACGCAACCTAACTAGCTTCGTCAGTAACCACGTGCTAAATTTCGGGACGAAATTTCTTTCAAGTTGGGGATGATGTGACAACCCGAGTTTTCAAGGTCTTTCCTCTACACGTTATTTGTTCATAATTGTGTCTACACAACTTGTTTACTTTGTAATTGTACATGTTTGATTATATGCTTGAGATATTGTGTTACTGTTTGATTAATGAGTGATAGAAATTTATGAACTGTATGAGATTATAAACCCACAATCGACGAAACATAGTGAGCCACACACACACCACGACGAAACATATGGAGTTTTGCCACCACTCTCACTCGACGAAACCTAGGGGTTTCGTCATTCACCTCCCGACGAAACTAGGGAGTTTCGCCAAAATGGGCTTCGGCCCAAGTATAGCCCAATCAATTCAGCAGTTACGTTATATATTGCACATGCCACAATACATGAAACCCTAGACTCTCTTTCCATCTTTGGCACCCGACGGCAGCCATCATCTCTCTCGAATTCTTGCTAATTCATCTCGTAACCGGTTAGTGTATAGATACCAATTGATTGATTCAACTTTCTATCACATTAGGTTGCATGATGCCATGGTAGAATACTTTGCTTTGTTACTGTCCAATGATTTCTAGATAGGATTTCATGGCTTATGATGATGATTGATGATCTAGGAGACTGTGAATGATTAGATTGTTACAATGGTTAGGTATGTCGGGATTCAATCGCTGATTAGAATGATACTTGTGAATGGTGGATCTAATAATCTATTATGTGATGATTAAATAATGAAATTGTTAGTAGTTAGGGTTGATGTCTGTTGTTAATCTATTGGGATTGATCTGATGTTGTGGTTGTTTTTGCTTATGTCCACTGCTCATGTTTCTGTTTGATGTTTGTATATCATGTTATCACTTGATTATGAATGTTAAATGATTAGGTGTTACAATTATGAATAAGTCAATGATCTAGTAACATATCATTCGTGGCTAGGATTGAATGATTGATGTTAACCGCTTGACTGTTAGATTCTAATTAGGGTTACGGTGTGTACGGTTATCTGTGAATATGACGAAACCTGTGAAGTTTCGTCACTTTGCATGTCGACAAAACATGGGGAGTTTCGTCACTTCAATGTCAACGAAACATAGGGAGTTTCGTCACTGCCAGGTCGACGAAAGATGGGGGGATTCGTCACCTTGGGGTTTCGTCGCCTAGGGGTTTCGCCGTATGTCAGAACCTCACAAACAGAATGTAGTTGGATACAAGTGTAATGCTGTATGATTATATGCTGACTTTTGTCTGTTGAAGATATGTATGAGGAAACATGATTCAGTTTGGATTAGCATACTTGACTGTTAAGCACTGTTACTAGGCATAAATGTGAACTGTGAAATTGAACAAGTTGTGTAACTGCTATGTGCTATCTGGTGATCACTGATTGAATACCCACTATGATTTGTATTTACATGCGAACCTTGTGAATGCAAACTGATTACGTATGTATGCTTACTATAGGCTTTGACTGATTAACTGTGAACTAGTAGATTAACAAACCGAGTAAACCAAGGTGAGTTCACACTTTCTACAAGGCATGGGATTCCCGGTGGTTGGGAATGGGTAGAGGATTGAATCGGAAACTGTGTGATCTCCTGGTTTGGAACACGTACTACATCCTTGTTGAGAAGGATGACAACGCTAAACCTGCATATTCTTCTTGGGTAGAATATGTACCTCCATCCTCGTTGAGAAGGATGACAACATATAACTTACTAGACAAAACTCTATCATTAAGTCCCTCATATTTATATCGACTTAATCGCCGGGCCAATGGCGAGCGGGTCATTAGTTAAATAGCGCTATTAGGGTTGACAAGCCTCACACCGTGCCGAGAGGACGGGCGTGGACTAATTGATCTGGGCACTTATTCAATGATGATAGACATTGACGTAGGGCACAACTTTCTCATTCAGTTGTTGATGTTGTAACGGTCTAGTGGTTACATGGGGTAGCCCCCACTAGTTATGGTTTGGGAAACAATGAATTGGATAACTCATGGTTTTTGAATTAACTCGTGGTTTTTGAAACAACTATAAATTGGATAACCAACTGTGAACTCGCTCAACTTTGTTGTTGACTCGTTGTTACATGCCTTGCAGGTCGTTAGATGTTAGCTGGAGCTTGCAGGGGAGCATGAGTCGTTGTGGGACATGGACTCTTGAGTTCCATGTTAGACATTTGAACATTTAAACTTATACTTGGTTTTTGGTTTTAAACTTATTGCTTCCGCTGGTAACTTGAATCTAATTAACTTGTTTGAACACCAATTATATTGGGTGGTTGGATTTTTATTTACTTAATTACAATGTTCAATATGATTGGTGGCTGGATCCTAGTCAGTCACGCCTCCTGCGGTGATACTCCGCTTGTGGATTTTGGGGGTGTGACATGTATACTCGCCAACATTTTTGTTGATCATATTTTAATACATGATGCAGGTGGATAGATGATGATATGAAGAAACAAGTTTAGGGTGGACTTAGATACACACCTTAACAATAAACTATTTTATGTTTCATGTTCTATGTTTGCTACAATTAGATTGTATTTGTTTGGAACAATGTATTTCATTTAGAATTTATGCAAATTGAATTTAATTATATATTGCCACAATTAGTGTTATGATGCTACGAGCGATCTTGTTTTCGTCTCACTCCGATGTTTCCGCCATCGGTTGGGGTGTGACAAATTGGTATCAGAGCCATAACTATAGGGAATTAAGATTAATTGCTATGCTTTTGATGAGAGAGCAGCCTTTAGGCCGTCTAGGTTCTAGGTACGATTTCCAAGCGATTCAAGGAGGAAGCGTTAGTTTATAGTTTAGGAACATTTTCTTGTTTGTGTTTTAAAACTACTTGCATTCTCTCTTACTTGTTTCTTATCTATTCTCTTTGGTCTTTAATATACATGCCTTTCCTAAGGCGAACACAATACACACTTGAAGACATGAAGACATGTGAGGACCGTTTTGGTTCTGTGAACGCTCCGACCGGCTCGCGAGATCCTAGTATCACGTGTGGAATCCGTGTAGTAGGTAGACATAATCACAAAGATACCGTTGAATGATATTTTCATTGATTTAGAATGCTTTACAGACCCTGGAAAAGATTTGACAGAGTTTCCCCTCTATTGTCAAAAAGTTATGTAAATGAAGACCCAAGACCTCCTATATATATACCTAGTCCATCCGTGGATCATTGGTTTAGAATGCTCATGAAGATCGTGGATCATTTGGGATTGCCACCCCAGCCACTGCCACCGTCCCCAATGCTAGAGGATTAGTAGCTTTAGTCTTTATTTTGTATTAGACATTCAGTTGTACTTTTGTATTAGACATTCAGTTGTACTTATGTTTTGTATATACAAACTGATTTTATATATATTTATGCGGTAGGTCTTTTATTTACACGATGTTTGTTTCGATTGTTTGCGTTTATTTCATACGTCTCTTTCGCAACTTATAGTACGTTGTTTTAATTAAACATGTTCGTGTAATATAACAAAATAAAATCGGTTAACATTTATAAAATCAATGGGATTATGAAACGTATCTTATAAACGACTGTTATAAATTAACTATAACCGGTACACTTACGTTACACGACCGTTATAAATCAACTTTAAATTTTATATGTTTTATAAAAATAAAACAAAAATCTACAACTTTTCAACAAAAAAAACACAACGAAATACAATGGCATATTGAAACGTATCTTATAAACGACCGTTATAAATCAATAAATAGCCTAAGCCTAATTTAATTTGAGGCCGCGAAACATTTCCCTCTATGGCCTTGGTTAAAGTTAAACAAACCGCTAAAACATTCATTCTTAGAATTCTTCCTGCCCCTTCCTTCCCCTTACTTGTACTACAGAGGCTGGCTTCCAATCTCAGATCTCTTCATTCCATTCACAGTTTCGAAATGGGTAAGCAAACCAGGTCCAGGAAATCAGACAACGTAATCGGCAAAGGAAAGGTCACCCCGGTTCAAGTCGCCTTCTTCGTTGACAGATACCTCTCCGATAACAACTTCGTTCGAACCAGATCCACTTTTCGTGAAACTTCGATTAGACCAGGAGAAGTTTCGGGTCATAAATATATAATAAACAGTCAGACCTAAACGCCCCGTTTTCAACAAAAAAACACAACCAAATACAACAAACCAACACCTCATTTTTTTCCACCAAAACCTCACTTCCCCCCACCCAAAATAAACAGTCAGACCTAAACCCTCGCTTTCGCCAAAGTGAGGCACTTTGGTACCAGGTCAACAGACAAGGACTGACAGGCTCAGTCCTTGTATGTTGACTTTACACCAAAGCGCCCCGCTTTGGCCAAAGCGAGACGTTTCAGTGTGTGTAAATAGCCAAGGGGCATCTGCGAATAGCCTGAAACTTGACCTGAGTTTAAATGCGGTCCTTTATTCAACTCATATAATATACGAGATTCTGACATGCTATCTGTATAATAGGGGAAGGATCCACTAAAAAGTGGATTTTGCCTAAGTAGTCTAAGAAGGATTGTGATGATGACATGTGACACTCCTAATAAGTAGGAATGAATGACATTTTGGTCCTTATAAATAGGAGTGGAAATGACATGTGGCACTCCTTTTGTTTTTAAAAATACAACAAAAAAATCTAGTACAAAAAAATCTAGCACAAAAAATCTAGTACAAAAAAATATAACACAAAAAATGTAGTACAAAAAACTATAGCACAAAAAAATCTAGTACAAAAAAATATAGCACGAAAAAATTCAGCAAAAAAATGTAGTACTAAAAAATCCAGTACAAAAAATTTAGCACAAAAATATAGTATAAAAAATTCAGCACAAAAAATGTTATACAACATAGAAATGCAACACATATTAGTGGGTTTTTTAAGTCTTCATATTTTATATAGCAATATGGTACTCAAATTAAAGATAAACAGACGCTCGATTTTATGGTGAATTTTTATGAAAAAATAATGTCGTATAAAAAAGTTAGAGTAAACTTCAATTTTCGTCCCTGTGGTTTCCTAATTTTAGCACTTCCAGTCCAATAGTTTAAACATTTCATTTATCATCCATTAGTTTGCTGATTTTAACAGTTTCAGTCCATTAGTTTCTTGATTTTAACAATTTCAGTCCACACCACTAATACTGGTGTGGATTGAAACTGTTAAAATTTAACATTAGTATGGACTGAAACTGTTAAAATCAGCAAACTAATGGATGATAAATGTAATTTATAAACTATTGGACTGAAAGTGTTAAAATCTGCAAACCACAGGGATGAAAATTGAGGTTTACTCAAAAAGTTATGAACGTTTAAAAATGGGGGTGGAACATGCATGTGCCTTGCATGTGGAGAAAGAAAGTCCATAAATATGATTTTTCCCAAGATACCCTTGCACTCCTCATTTCTCCTACACTTTTATCTTAACCATTTATTTAAAAAATGAATGGTTAAGATTCATTCTCATCCTACTTAGGCAAAATAAACTTTTTATTTTGATCTTATCCCTGTATAATATACGTGCATATATATATATACACGTACGTATCTATTATATATATGCACTCTTCCAACTTGATGCATACAAAATTTTAGGTGGACATATATCTCTTAATTTATTTTGTGATTGAAGAGTAATGTAGACGACACTTGCTTCTTTTCCTTTTGCCCTTTAACTTTTCTTTTTATCACAAAAGAACCCCTTTTTCTCCACCAATCCATTGCATTCAAAGCCTTTGCTTCTCCTCAACGTTCGGTAGCCAAATCATCAATCTTTTATAGAATATAACCCTTGCGTTTTACAAAGTTTCAATTTTCCTCTCAAATCAAATCACACTAGTTATGCAACTTCCGTCTTTTCTTAAAAATGATATTATTTTCACAATCTTATGACAACTTCTTACCATTTGACTTTTTGGTATTAGATAGATAGAAATATGCTTTGCAAAAGAACTTTCTAATATGTGAAACCAAATTTATTATACTTTAATTGTTTAACCATTCTTGAAAAGAATATATGTTTGCTATATACATATTTCTTTCTTTATATTTTATGAAATTTACTAATATAGAGATTCCAATGTGAATGCTATTAGTTCTTCAAATGGCCACTCAGCAATCAAATTTTATAAATGTCGCGTTTTGTATGACATGATTCAAAACAAAACAAAAAAGTTATAACAAGTAAAACAAATGTAATAAAATAGTACATGAACCACAACTACGGGTATGAACGAGCCGAACCAAACCTTTGCTTGGGCTCGAAGCCAAACAAGCTATAGTTTTGAGCTTGAATTTGGCTCGTAAAAAAACTTAGGCCAACTCATATAAATTAAAATAATAATATTAAAACTAATATTAAGGTGGTCTCAAGTGGACTCAAGGATTATATTACATAGACTTATTTATAAACAATATTGAGCTATAACTTATAAACATTAAAATTTTGACTTAACTTATAAACAAACCAAACAAGCAAGCCAATTCCAAACGACTTTTTTTCAATCGAATCACAACCTTTTTGAACAACTCTAACCGTCTCTAACGAAAATCCATACAATAAAAAGTGAAGGGTAGTGATTTCAATTACTTGTAACATCAAGGGTAGTTTGAGCAATTTCATAATTCACTTAACTTACAATCCCACATGGAAAATTTGAAAACCAACTTTTAAAAAAAAAAAAAAAGGCAAAATAGTTGTAGTGGTACAAATCAGATCAGATGCTTCCTCCTAAGTGCTAGTTACAGTTGTGCCAAACCTACATTACAAACACAGAGAGAGAATGTGTTCCATCAACAACACCTGTGGTTAGTCTCTCATCATCCTACACACCTTCAAACTCAATCAATCAATTCCCCTTACTTATTATTACTACAAACATTCATATTCCAATTATTCATATTCCAACTGCAACAACACAACACAAAAAGATAATAACTTGTGCACTGATGCTTTGCAAATGGGAAAATCTGAACCTCAGTTGCCTATTCACAACCAGCAGGAGCAGATTCATCATGTTGGATCTTCTTTGTTTGATCGGTTTTTGTTCGGAATCCATCGGTTGTTTAGTTTCAAGTGTGTGTTTGTTTTGCTCCTTAGTGTTTCTGTTATCTTGACTGCGGTTTTTTCGGTTGTTCATTTGCATCATAGACAATCTGGATTTGATGCAAAGGCTGAGATCAAGCATAGTGGTGAGTAATTTTTTGTTGTTTTTATGAATTACGGTTTCTGTTTGATTTATGATTTAAATTTGAATTTGAATTTGAAATTGATTTTGTGTTTATGATATTGTGATTTAACAAATGATAATTACATTTTTCTGTTTGACTTGTGATTTTGAATTTGAATTTGAATTTTGTGTTTAAGATATTCTAACAAGTGTTAATTATAATATTTTCTGTGATGGTTTGGAGATTGGATCTGCCCATTAGGAAAATTTAATTTAAAAAAAATAGAAATAAATTAGTGATATATGGTGTTGATGATGATTTAATTTTTTTAAACCAGTGAATTTGCTGGAATTGGTAGATGGATATTGATAGTTATTGTTGTGCTTTATTATAACATCTTAATTTCTGATTTGATGGTTAGGTAATGATCTGGAACTGTCTATATGATATTTAAAGCATTCAAAGTTTCTACCAAATATTTTAATTGGAGATATAAATGCATATGTTCATGTGCCCTTGGATAATTAGGATTATCAAATTGTTTTAATTTTAAATTAACTTATTAAGATTTTCTTACCATATAATTCTCAAACACAAGATTGGTTTTAAAATGCGGTTAGGCGCGAGGTGGTTGGAAAAATGCCTTGAGGCGGTGCTTCATGTACATAAAGTAATGCATCTCGTACATCAAGCCCTCGCTTTGCGCCTCGACTTTTGAGACCAAAACGCCTCGGAGCGCCTCGCGCTTTTTAAAACCAAAAACTTAAAATCTATGATATTTGTTGGTTCGATTGGGCATTAGCATGTCACTAAAAAATTTTCACAGCTATAAGCCACAACTGGTCTATTTCTGTAGGAATTGAAATTAATTTGTCTCCAAACATCTAAAAATGTTTTCTTTTGTTGAAAGAACTGAGTTCTTACGTGTAAAACTTTGTTGGAAATCATGTCTTAAAAAGAGCTGGATTCGACGGTTATGATAAAAAGTTTATAAAGAAGTATAGAAATTCATAGCTTTTCTGTTAAATGCTTCAGAACCACAAACAAACATGATGTAAACATTGTTTTAAAGCTTCAGAAGTTCAGAAAACTAATCTAAATTGGTTAACACAAACGGTCAAAACTCATCGAGAACGCAATTTCTAAATGCTTATGACAATATGAGCATTAATTCTTGTAAATAATATACCAGTCATGATCTATGAATCATTGAATCTTATTCTAAAAAAATAGACAGTTTATCATTAAATCTAAATTTAATAATCATGTCTTGATGTAACCTATCTTTGTTATTTCAGCCACGGTACAGGCATCCTTCAGATTACAAAAGCCCGTTTCATATCTTCTTCCTCGGATCGCAAGACTACAGTATGATATTTACTCAGAGATAGGTCTTCCTTACACACAGGTTTATTAATTGAAGCTATTTCCATTATCCATATTTCCTAGAGATGAAAAACAGGTCTAAACGGGTCAGGTCAAGTTCTTATAAATAACTAGCATGATACATGAGGTTTTGCGCCACTTTTACAACTTTCGACCCGTTTCTTGTTGGGCTCTTTTTTACACGTTTGACCCGTGAACGATTAAACATAACTACATATTAAGCAAAATCATCTTAAATACTCATAAATCTTTTACAGGTTGCTATCTTATCCATGCACAAAGCCAGTGCTTCTAACTGGACCCATGTGGTATTTGGTGTTCTTCCTAATCCAATGAATTCTACAATAAGTCCAATGTCTTTAAGTGTATTGAGATCATCTTTACTAGATTTGTTCAGTCGACGGTACAATTTGACCTTGACCCCATCAATTTTCGGTCAACCGCCTTCTTTTGATATTCTAAAGTTTCCTGGTGGGATAACTGTTATCCCTGAGCAGTCTCCATCTATCTGGATGCCAAGGCAAGCCCTTTTCAATTTCACCCTCCCGAATTCCGTGCGTGAAATAGAAGAAAACTTTGGTGAGCTCAAGGAACAGCTAAAGTCTGGGTTGCACCTAAAGCCTTATGAGGTAAAAAAATGCTCATTTATTATTTTTAGTTCTCTTGTTAAATTCTTGATACCTGTTGATTTAAATGTGTAACCTCTTACTTATGATTTCGTCGTACAGTTATCTTAAACATGTAAAATATTAAAAAAAAAAGTTAGCGAAAAGGAATTGGGTCGAACAGGTTAAACAAGTGGCACAAAGTGTTATTTGATGCATAAAGCCTGCTAAATCATTTTATTCCGAAAGTTGTTGGATTACTATAAATACAATATAATTTTTCTAATCATATCTTACATACCTAGTATTTATAAAATGAAAAACTTGAAAACTGTGAACAAAGTGTTTCGGGTTGGCCTTGCCTGTTTTGACCCCTAAGGTTTTGTTATAAATCTGCATTCATTTTTTTGAATGTAATGTGTTAACTATATATAATTTTATAACATTTTCTTGGTCTTAAATTAGTATAAACACACCTAAATTTGCAAAGCCCAATATCTACATAGTACATACCATGACATCAACACGTTTATATGAAAACGGGTCAATCAAGGTTTTATTTCATTAATAATGGGTCAAATGAATAAAAACTATGAATAAAATGGAACGGGCCAAAGGGGTGTTGCGGGTCAAGAGTTTTGTAACACACCTTCAAATGTTTACGATGTTCTAAATCATGTTAACTAAATACATTATATTAATTTTTGAAATATTAACTGTTTTTATCTCTCTTTCACAGAGTGTATATATGCAAGTAACCAACAAAGCCGGTTCAACAAGAGATGCGCCAGTTACAGTTCAAGCATCAATCGTGTCAGATTTAGGCAACCTTGTGCCTCTAAGATTGAAGCAACTGGCTGAAACGATAACAGGATCCCCCTCTGCAACAAATCTTGGACTTGATAACTCAGTTTTTGGTAAAGTTAAGGAAATCAGTCTATCTTCTTATCTGTATCATACCCTTGATACACCTACCCCGTCTCCTGCTCCATCTCCTGATTTTGCGGGGCCACCTATCTCCCCCTCGCCAGCGTTTTCGCCACCTCAGCACGCACCACCCTCGCCACCTTGTTCTAATTGTGTGTTTTCTTCACCAGCCCCCCAAAACAGGCATGACCCGTCTTTACCACCTCTTCCAAATGCCCCACCACCTTTAGTGGACCATTCTTGTGGCGGGTTTAAAGTCTTGCCTCGGCCGCCACGTAAGCATGTGCCACATCATCATTCTAAAAGTCCTCCACCAAAGTATGAAGAGTTAGAAATGCCTCCAGTTCTTCCTCCTCTACCAGTTGTGTCCTATGGCTCGCGTGTTGATCAAGTAAAGGAGGTTCAAAAGGTTGCAGCATCGCCACCAGTTTCGGTTTTGCCATTAGAATCATGTAAGTTACTTCAAGTCTCTTATCTATCTTGCACTCATACTTTCAATATCATTAAGCTGCCTGTGGGCACAAAAGGAGGATGAAAATTGCCGGTTTACTAAAGTTTAGGGGGCATTATGTTAATTAGTCAATTTGAAAAAAAAAAAAAACAATAGTAATAATAAAATTAAAATGTTATAAGATAGTGGTGGAATGTGCTTTCTAGGTTCCACAATAAGAGTGCACATGGCTAGAATATATTATCTTTGTTTCCAGATCATGATCATGTGCTATGAAGTCAACCAAACCTCTTAAAAGGTGAACAAGTTAACTGGTTAACTTTCATTTTCTCTTTTATTTACCCCTTCTCATCATTACAAATAAGTTGGTAAAAAAATGATACAAGAGTTATATATTTGTTTTTATTGAATGGTAAACAGTAAACACTTTTTTTCTCATGTTTATTGAATTAATACATATGATTGACTCATTTGACTGGTTTCAGTTTTTGTTATAAGTGTTTTGTAATTTGGTGAATTCTAATGTAATTTTCCACTGATTTTGCAGCTTCAGCAACATGTTTCAATCACCTAACATGGGCTCTATTCTTCTTCTTTACACTTGTGACACTCCAAACCATATAGCATGCAGATTCATTGACACACACACACACAACACAAACGTCGATACACATACATTGTACATGAACCAAAAGGTCAAAGCCAAACAGTGGCAGGCCTCTTTCTCTTCCACGCTGTGAGGAATGATTTCCGAAGGGAATCGATCCTTAAGATGGCGGCTAAACGAGAAGTTTTACGTGTCCATCACAACAAAAGGTGTAACTTATGTTTTGGTTGTTTTCTGATGTAAAAAAGAAACATGATCACAACTTTATTGTTCAGAAACCATTGTGGAAAAGTGAGATGCCTCCCTTATTATATGATAATATTACTTAACAGTTAACATTTTGTACAAAAAGTTCCTTTTTTTGGTTGTACAACTTAGGATAATATACATATATTATATATACACGCATATATATATATATAGGGGAAGGTTCAAATGAAAACCACTTTTATTGTGAAAACTCGAAAACTAACTAAAAAAACTCTAAAAAACACACAAAAAACATTTTTTTTTCAATTTTTTATAAAAATCGCAGGTATTTTTATATAAAAAAAATCAAAAAAATAATTGTTGTAGTACACATGTGTAGTAGTATTACACATGTGCACTACAAATTTTTTTTTTATATATATAAAAGCTGCGAAAATTGGTATGCAAAAAAAAAAAATTGGGTATGTTTTTTTGACTTTTTTAATTAGTTTTCGAGTTTTCACAATAACTAGTGGTTTTCATTTGAACCTTCCCCTATATATATATATATATATATATATATAGAGAGAGAGAGAGAGAGAGAGAGATGGGCGAAGCTTAAGTAGGGCAGGAGGGGGCGGCCGACCCCCCGAACTTTTCGCTAAGTAGTGGAGAGTATATAGTTTTCGTATAGAAACTTTTGGGTATATACGTTTTCGACCCCCGGTTTTATAGAAATTTTTAGGTCCGGTGACTTTCGCCCCCGGTTGGAAATCTCAAGCTTCGCCACCACTGAGATGGGTGGTTGAAAGACAACTAAATTATGAGAACCATTTGAAAAATAAGAACCACATTTTAGTCCTTGGACCTGCTTGTTGATTTTTTTACGCAATGATATTTTCACAACTAATGCTAAAAACATATGCTAGAATTCGATTCACAGATGAAATTATATGTATAGCTATAGTGTATTAGTTTATAATAGTATCCTCACTCGTGTTACTTTACTAATTGGTGAATATATCAAGTTTTGGCTACCACCACGTAAAAACATCTTTATTAAATTGATCAGACGGCTAAAAAGTGGCCCACAGTTTTTAGATGGTTCTGAAACTTTTAAAGGTACTCATAATTAATCACTTGTCTTTGTTGCTAACAATTAGAAAGGGACAAAAAGAATGTTTGTAATTCTGATTGATTGTATAACTATTAGGGTTTGTACAAGAGTATTTATACCATCTAGAAATTTATATAAACTACTATAGACTATAATCATCTACATTGTAACCAAACATAGTGTCTAATTTACCCCTGCAAGCTAATGGTGGAGAGCGACTTGTAGCGTGGAATGTAAAATTATAAATCTTTGTGTTGGCAACGGTTTGGTGAAGATGTCTACGATTTGATCACCTGTAGAATTAAATTGCACATATAGTTTTTCTTGAGCAACCTTTACACAAACAAAATGAAAATTAACTTCAACATGTTTTGTTTGAGCCTAAAACACCAAAGAGTTGGAGCAGAAGTTGTGTCTGCCTCAAGTTTCTTCAGTAAAACCTCCAACCAAGTTAATCCGGCTACAATATTAGCTAGAGCTTTGTATTTAGATCTTGTAGATGGCCAAGATATTGTTTTATGTTTTTGTGCGGTCCAGGAATGAGCTTAGAACTAATGTATATAACAAATTCCTCATGGAGCGACGGTCATCGGGCCAGGACACCCTGCCCAATCAGCATCCAAGAAGGCACAAAGGGAAGTAAATCCTTGTCATTGAACATTTATATAAGCTTGAAGATAGGAACCTGAGTTGTGACGAATAAGCAACCTGTGATCAATTATGCCCTTTGAATATTGGAGTATGTGTTTGGCAGCAGACTAGTGCCTTTTTGAAGGAGCTCCATGTATTGGCACACTTTGTTTATAGCAAATATAATGTTTAGTCTAGATAAGCCGACTTATTGTATAGCCCTAACCAATTTATAGTATTTGACTGGATCTATGATAAAAGGACTATCTCTAAGAGATAAGGATTGTGAGGTGCTGATACAGGTTTATAGTCTACAAAGTCAACTCGTTGAAAGAGCTCAGATGTGTATTTCTTTTATAGCAAAAGAATAGTCTTGCATTGGGGAACAAGTTCAATCCCCAAATAGTAGTCAAGTGTACCAAGGTCTTTGACAGCAAAGGCTTTGCTGAGCAACTGAATGATGTGATCAATAATAGTGGCATTGTTACCAATGACAATGATGTAATCCACATAGACAAGAATGTATATAAAAGGTTTTCCCATTATTGTAAGTGAAGAGGGAAGGATCGTTCTTGGATTAACGAAATCGTAAATATTGAAGAGCATGTGAAAGACGGTGAAACCAAGCTCGTGGAGCTTGTTTGAGGCCATATATCGACTTGTTTAACAGACAGACATGATCCGGATGTTTGAGATCAACGAATTCTTGTGGCTAATTGAGGTAGATTGCTCTGTAAGGTCACCATGTAAAAAGGCACTTTTGAATATCGAGTTGATGAAGTGGTCATTCTTTTGTAACCGCAAGTGAGAGAACAACTCAAATGGTCGTGTACTTGACAACAGGATTAGAGGTTTCATTAAAATCAATGCCAGGATGATTCCTAAACCCTTTAACCACAAGGCAAGCTTTGTAACATGTAAGAACACCATGTTAATCTGTCTTTATCATGTAAACCCACTAGCAATTAATAATGTTAGCTTTATGAACATGAGGGGGGAGATTCCAAGTACCATTCTTTATAAATGATGTAAATTCATTAGCCATGGTTTGATGCCATTCCATATGTTGGTTTATAATGGTAAAAGAAGTGGGTTTGACGGGGATTTGTGAATACACTGAGACATGATTAGCAAATGGGATTTCTCAAAGGTTGGGATGATATTGATGAGGAGGAGGATTAGGTGGAGGAGATTGTGAGTTGGATGAAGAAGTGGAAAAAGGAGAAACGATAGGATGCAAAGGAGTGTTTGATTGTATAGGAGTGTTTGGTTTTGTAGGAGGAGAAGGAAGAGGAAATGGGCAGAAGGGTGATAAGAAATGTCTTCCTGTTAGAGAATGACATGTAACTGTTGGAAGAAGGACAAGTGGTAGGAATGTTTGGACTTGGAGTTTGAATAGTGTTGGACCCAGTATGGCCTGAACAACTTCTTTTCACGTAATATGGCAAGTGATTTCAGTAGATGTGAAAAATATGTGCGGAAATGGAAATCAGACTTTCAGAAACAAAACCTACATAATTATCAAGTTTATATCACTTTGAAACAAAATGGTTTACAAGGTGATTGTAAGATTATTATGTAATACAAATGAATCTTGAATTCTGTGGGTGATAGGGCAATGGAGTTTTGATGTATATGTGAATGCTAAGCTTCAAACTCAATTGTTTTCTATTGGTTGAGCCTTCTATTTATTGAAGGCTGGGTGCATGAATAAACAATAGTTTATTCATGCAATAAGTCCTGCAAAAAGTAGCCATTTGACATATTCATTGAATCCAACGTTCAAGTTGCCTTTTTCATCATGATATCCAATAATGTCAACTTGCTTCGGTAAGTGTGGCAGGATAGAGCTGATTTCAGACAAGTGGGGTATTTCATCAGAATTTCTGATAAACCACTTCATCAGAAATTCTAGTGAACAAATCATCAGAAAAATCCTGATGATCAAAATCGTTAGAAACTGATGATATTTCATCAGAAATATCATCAGATCCATCAGAAATGACCTTCTCTGATAATCCAATTCAGCTCTTGATCAACTTGTGATTCTTTGAAGTAGATGCTTTGCATTTCAGTTGTCCTATCTGATCTTCTTCTTCTTGTTGTGATCTTCAGGACTGTGATCTCTTCATAGATCCAGTTGATTGTGATTTTCTTCAATACTTATAAATAAAGTTTTCTAACAATTTCCCCCTAAGTATTGTAAGAAAATGAACTATCTCAAGAACAGCAAATTTCCAAACAGTGGAAACATAACACTTGCAAATTTAAAACAGTTACTGATGTTTTTGAAAAAAAATTACATAAAAGATGAAAATTCAAATAAACAAGTTCTTCAATTCAGCTTCACTCTCTTGTGCACATCTCCTTCCTTTAACTGCTTTTTGTAGGAGATATACTTGTTGCAGCTGACATACATGTCTTTGTACCATTCTCTTGCTTGGATCCACTCTTCAATAATTTGCTCTATTTATTTTCTGTGACCTTCCAAGTTCTCTCCTGTCTTCTGAAGGTGTTCTTGTTTTTTGTTCATACCTTTCATGATAAACCTCAGAGTTTGATTTGAGTACTTGCAGATATCAACACTTCTGAATAGAGCTTTGTTATTATCAATATCTCTGAAGATGACACCATAGTTGTGACTGTTAGTTTTGCTTGTTAATTCAATGATGTCTCCAGATCTTTCATTTTCCAATAAGTCTGTGGGGACTTTTGTTTTGCATGGTATGACATACACCTTTTTGTTGTGTACATGCTCATAGTTGATGCATAGATCAAAGTCTGAAAAAGCCATTCTTTCAAACAGCAGTATTCCAGCCTTTGATATGCCATTTAACGCCCTTCTGACTTCTTGATTATTTTTCTTTTCCTTTTCATAATGATTCTTCATAAACAGAATGTCTATAGGATGCAATTGGTCAGCTATTTCTTCATCAGTCACCTTTTTTTCTTCCCCATTTTCTCTCAGAAGTGTGGATCTGTTTTGCACACGAGTTCCTCCAACATCATCGGTTGCAACTTTCACTTCATCCACCTTTAAAACTCTCTTTACTGGATTCTCATTCTTGGAGTGAATGCTACATGAACCTCTTTTTATCCTTTCATCTCTTAAAGCCACTCTGACAGGAGTCGGTGGTCTTGGTGGTACATCTTCTTTTGTCAAATAATACTTCACCAGATTATACTCAGGGAATATCATTACATCCCTAGCAATCTCTCTAACCAAGACAGACTTAGTTTCAGAGATTTTTCTTTTAACAATGTTTGGTTTTCTTGAATCTCCTTCTTGTTCCCATTCATTCATTGATTGCAGATTCATGAACTTACTTATTGCAGAGTCATCAGACATTGTTGGTTTTGGGATAGTTTCAGAAGTTAAAAGTTTCAAATTTTTAACAACTTGAGGTTTTGAAGTTGCTAAGCTTTTCAGCATTTCATCTCTTAGGACACTTGGAGGTGGACCCATCAGAATGGTTCCAGCTTTGATGCTTGGTGTAGCTGATGATTGCTGTTGGGTTGACTTTGGATTTTCTTGGTGTGAGCTTTCAGCATGAATTTCTTTCATGAGTTCTTTGGGATCCACTTTGGCTAATTTTGCAATGTTGAATTGCATCTTCTCCATCAGTTGTTGCACTTCTCTTACCTGTTTTGAGTTGCTGGCCATGTTTTTCTGAACTTTGTTGAATTCAGTTTGAGCTTTCATCTGAATTGCAGCCCATTCTCTTGACAGCTTCTCAAGGACATCTGTGATGCTGTTATTGCTTGCCCTTAGTATGGTAACTTCCTCCAAAACTCTGTTTGTACTGCTTGACTGCCTTGATTCCACCGCATTTGCAACTTGTGCCTTGATCTTTTCTATTTCTGTGAGAATCATCTGGATTTCTGATGCAGAGATGTTGGATTCTGGTGCCTTTTCTTTCGTGTTTTGAAGAGACTTTAGAGCTTCAGTGTTTTCTTCAGTTTGTTTCTTTATTTATTTCCTCCACTGATTCTGACAAAGTCTTCATATCAGCCCTTTGACCTTGTATTTCTGACAGCAACATGTCAAGTTTTTCTTCTACTGGATTTCTTTTGCAGACTTTGTAAACAGTTTCCAGTACTGTTTCTAAATTCTCTTGGTTCATGGATATTTCTGGGACATTCGGAACAACAGATGTTCCTTGTAACATTCCAGCTGCAAACACATTTGCTGCTGTTTTGGAAATGATAGGGTCACTTTTGGCTTTACCAGATTTTGGTGCAGCTTTAAGTTTACCAGAATCATCTCCACCAGTGATGAAATACTCATTTTCATCCTGGATTTCCTTATGTCCTTGAACCATATCAACATATGATTCTCCATAAGTTTTTGAGGTAAACAGATTACCTTTAGCCAGATTTCCCTGATCAGTTTCCTGATCTCTATCTGTTGGGATCTCATCCTCTTCCTCATTTTCTGATTCAGAGTTGAGATTAATGGAACTAGTAACCTCTTCATCAACATTAGTTGTTCTGTATTCTATCTTGTAAGAAACATTAACTGAACTTTCTGGTTTTGTTTCTTTTGAGTGAGTATCAACTAAACAGTGTTTAAAAGAGATGTACCAGCAACCTTAGATTCATCATGATGTATAACTTCAGTGTCTTTATCAGCATCATCAAAGTGAGTTTCTTCATCATGTTGTTCTTCATCATCTTCATGAACTCCTCCAGCAATATGTGATTCTGCATAGTGTACATGTTCTTTCTCTTGATGAATATCAAATTCATGATGAATTCCTACTTCATGAATATGTTGACTTTCAGCATGTTCTGTCTTGTTTTCTGGTGAGTTAGCTATCTCCAGAATTCTTTCTCCTTCTGCATCCTCTGTTTCTGATGGCGAGGACTTCTCATCATCTCCTTCTTCTGTTGATGAAGAACAGTTCACAACTTCTCTGTTGGGCTCTTCTGTTGGAGAATCTGATTTGGTCAGAAGTTTTTCATGTTGTATTTTGTATTGTGAGTCTGGTGCAATGAGGCATAACATGCTTTCTGGCAACACAGGGATATCTTTGTCTGATTCCCATCCATGATTGGAGCTCCAGGCCTTCATGGTTTTTGAACTCCAGATATCTTCCAAGATTGGAATTTCCATGTTTCTTTCAACAAATGCTCCAGAAATAAAAATTGAGATTAACCTTGGATATGGCAGATGAGAGGTTATTCTTCCATTTCTGGTGAGGATTGATCTTTTAAGAAAGTTAAAAATTTCTAACCCATAATCGATTTTGAACCCAGTTATGAGTCCATACATGATTGTCAGAATAGCTTGACTGATTTGATCAGTTCCACCTATCTTTGAGGTGAGACATTTGTTTAGCTCTTCCATCATCACTTGCCAGATGGCTGGCAATTCACTTCTTCTAATTGCTCCAATTTTGTAGATATCCTTTTTCTTGTAACCAAGCTTAATGATTAAGCTTATTAATTCTTCTCTGCTTGGTGCTTCAATGTAACTATCAAGAATAGGCAGTTCAAGCCATTCTCTTACTCTTACAGGGGTTAATGTTACAAAAACATTTCCCCATACATGAGCAGAGACCTGATTTTCTTCAACTTCATTAAAAGTGTGAACAAATTGCTGTAGAAGCCTTTCTGGTACTTCTCTTCCTTTTGTTAGTGCTCCTAAGATTGGACATTTTGTGAGATATTCTACCAGAAGTTGACATCTTACATCATACTCCGAATGCTCTGTATTCATTAGCAGATTGTTTTCCTTCATTGGTAGAAATTTTGCTTCTTCAACAAAAGGTACTTCATGTTGAACAATTGGGATGTTGAGGTTTACTTCTGCCATTGTTGATCTTTGTGAATTAGGGTTTGAAATTTAGGGATTTTTGGATTTTGAGTGAGGAACAGGGGATGTTCAGGGTTGAAGTTTTTGTGAGGAAGGTGAGTGATTTTTTTTTTTGAATTTCTGCTAAGTGTGTGTTATATAAGAGTGTTTCAGTAGAGGTTTGTGGATGTATGGAGTTGAAGGGGTATAGAACGTGGCATGTAATGGTGGTTAAGAGATCATTAATTCTCTTTATAACCGTTAGATCGTGTGAGTTTTTGGTTCAGAATGTAATCGTTGGATCATGGGTATCAAGACATTAATGATGATTTATCATGTAATCGTGGTCAAGCCCTTTCAACTTATCCCTTCAATTTGTAGTTTCTTTAATCATTCCTTCACGAAAGTGTTACACTGATTTTTTATTGGAGAAAGTTATTGGCTCTATGATACCTTTTCATCTTTGTGGACCCCATTAGATAGGAGGTCCAATCACCTTCCTTCATATGCATCCTCTTTTTCTTGTAAGTCAAAGTCCCATTCTGATGATGTCATCAGAAATTCAACATAAATTGTGTTGAAAATATGTATTGCCTTTTGCTCTGTCTTCTGTTGACCTTTTAGATGTGGTCAACAGAAGTCAACAATTTTCAACAGAATTTCTTGGTTGTGTTTTCCCCCTAAACTTGTGATCCTCTTCAATAGATTCTGAAGTTTTCTCTTTGACAGAAGTTAGAGGTGTACTACTATCCCTTTTTTTTAGATGAGAGGGAATGAGATAAGATCAGAAGACTCACATTTTTTTTCTGGTGGCATCCATGTCTCTTGGCTTTTTCTGATATTTTCTAAAACATTTTACTATTGAAGTTTTACCAGAAAAATTTTAGATCCGTTTTTGAATTACCAGATTTTGTCATCAGAAACTTAGAGTTTTGTGTCAAATTTTATTTCTGATGATCATGTTTCTCCTTTACTTTATCCATTTCCCAAACCATAAGCCAGATAACAAAGTTATATAAGAAACACACAATATAAACATATAAAGATTTTTACACAAACAGGTTTTAAAAAAAAAAAAACTAATCAATATCTATGCCTTCTCTGTGTTCCATCTCGAGGAGCAACAACAGGTCAGTTATCAACCCAAAGTTCTGGTTGGTGGGTACAAGCATGCTGAGACCCATGTTTTCTTGAAGTCTCATATCTGCTCTTGGATAACTTGCAGGAATGCCTGCAAAGTCTACCTGGCTCGTGATTATCTTCGTCAGAAAACGAGGATAAATCAAGAACGGCTTGCCAGTCCACATGTTACTTGCAAAATCTCTCATTAGATAATAAGAGAAGTTGTAAGGTGTTTTAAGTATATAAGTGCTCGTATAGGCTCCATCAATCTAAGAGATACTTCATGATGATTGATGACTTTCTTTGAAAAGCATGCACCCATCTATGTGACCAGATATTACCATGGCTTGATAAAGCCATGTTTGTTGATTGCTCGTTGTTGGGTTTCCGTATGGTAACCCATATGTCTCAAGACATCATCCTTTTTGAGCCCTTGTGAACATCAGGACATCATTATCATCATCGATTTGAATAGCCGTCCTGATGGTGGCTTCATTTAACAGATTTTTTGATTTAGCACCACACTCTCGATGGCCATCTGTTCTCTGTTCTCATACTCAGATAATGTTGCATTTTTCCAGAAGATTTGAAGAATCTCTGGATGATCAGTTATATGAGCAGTGAGGGCATAGTTCAAGTTACTACCCATGAGCATTTTAAGCACAACTTGACATCCTTCCCATTGAGGACCTACCAGATTGGTCCTCAATCTAAGATTGTGATATGGATGTAAAACAAGTGGGAAGCATTAAGCTTTGATGGTATTCATTTTGTGTGCGTGAGAGAGTATGAGGTGAAAGAGAAGATGAAGTTTTAGAGTGCCCTTTTTTTGTGTGTGAGGATGACGATTTTCAGCTCAAAGTGGTGATCATTTATAGTAAACTTAATATTTGCCATAAATGGTATCTACCTACTTATAGATTTTCTTCACCGCAATCTCTATTTATTTAATTGATTATCAGAGGATAGAAAATATAACAGAGATAAGCTTCTTCTCCACTTCACTTGCATTAAATGGTTTAGGCAGCCATTTTCTGGTAATGTATCATGATTGCCTACCAATATATCACTTCAGTCTCTTTAACACTTGATGGGGTGTAATTAATGAAGGAGAGAGAAAGATTCATATTAACGAGTTCCCATAAATTTTCTGTTAAATGACGTTACCAGCACTAAGAAGATTTTTTTTTCATTTTTTTTAAAAAAGAAGAAGAAAAAAATTCTAACGTACAATTTATGAATATGCTGTCAAGAGATAAGAGATATGAATAAGGGTGATGACATGCAGGAATTTGTTTTAATGATCAATGATAATTTTGATTATCCAACATATTTTTCTGATGATTCACCAGAATTTCTGATGATTTATCAGGTGTTCTGATGTTATATCAGATTTTCAGATGATTACATCAGATTTTTCTGATAACTTATCAGATTTTCTGGTGATTTATCAGATATATGATTTTTTTAATATCACTAAAACAATATATCAAGCATTTTTCTGGTGATAAGGTTATCTGAGAGATTTTTATCATAGAACTGATCATAGCTTAGCAGATTATACGTTAAGCCTTTAACATAGGCTACTTTCTCTATGGTCAAACATTCATACCTTATGCATCCATATCCCATGATCCTCCCTTTTACTCCATTTCCAAAATTTACCATTCTACCCAGCTTTGGAACAAAGTTGCTGAGTAAGCTCTTGTCCCCAGTCATGTGCTTGGAGCTTCCTGAATCGCAGTACCAGATCTGCTGCACATGATGGTCCTGAAATGAAATGATTAGAGGGTTTTTGGTACCCAGACATGCTTGGGTACTTTTTCTAATGGCATTCTAATCAATTTATTTTTTCTTGTTGATTTTTCATCAGAAATTATGTTATATGCTGAGCCATAAACAGATTTTCCATTTTTCTTTTGGAGATGGTGTTGAACAAGCTTCAGTATGTCAACACACATACAAGATTTATTAGAATTTTCTGATATTTTCTCTTGTGATGGAATGAGTGGATAATTTTGAAATGATAAGTGGACTGCTTCTGGAGTTTTTACAGATTCTTGACTGTATTCACTAATGTTTGCTTTGAAGTTTGGTTTGTCAAAAGAGTATTCAGAACCAGTTGACTTGCAAGATTCAGATTCTGATGAAAATTTATCAGAAATCTGATGAGTTGCTTTTACAAAGACAGTGGGTTTATTTCCTTTTGATCTTACATATCCTAAATCCTCTCCTTTGTTCTTAGGTGTGGACTCAATGAAATTTATAAATTCCTTGGCTTGTTGAAAACCTCTTACATTAATTTCTTTATCATTGATTTTCTTGTAAAGATCTTTTCTTTCATTTTCATAGAACTCAATTTTAGCTCCGTGATCTAAACTTTCTTCTATGAGTAATTGGTTTTCAAGAATGATTTTATTCATAGTCCTTTGCAACTCATCTGATTTTCTAATATCTGATTGATGTTTTTCTTGCAGATTTAGAAAATCTGACATGAGTTTGTTTAGCTTGTGTTCAAGATCAAGATTGTCTAAATTTACCTTTTGTTCTAAAGTTTCTGGTAGACCTTCAGAAAGTGCCATGAGGCATAAATTTGCCAATTCTTCTTCTTCATCATCAGAATAATCATCAGATAACCATGTATCTGTTCCTACAATTAAGCTAACTTGTTGCTGCTTCTTTGCTTCTTCAATCTTTTTCTCATAATAAGCAACATCCTTGAGCTTCTTGGTCTTGCATTCTGATGCATAGTGACCTCTCTGCTTGCACTTGTAACACACAACTTCAGCCTTCCCTTTATCCTTAGATCTAACTTCCTCTTTAGATCTTCCATCCATCCTTCCTCTGTCACTTCTCTGGTATCTCTGGCTTCCTCCCCTCAACCTCTGCTCAAATGTTTTGGTGAGCAGTGCTATTGCTTCAGCAAAAGCTGAAAAATCTGATGATGTATCAGAAATTTCAAGATTTTGGCTGTTTGATGGTTGTGGAGCATTGGCAGGTGTTGTTCTTTATGAGTTTGAGATAAGAGCTAAAGATCCCCCCTCTTTGAATGATTTCTTCAAATATTTCTTCCTCTCTGGGGACCAAGATGTTGTATAAGTCATGGAGACTCATGTTTCCTAGTTCTAAGGTTGAGGATAAAGTCATGGTTAGACTTCTCCATTCTCTAGGTAAGGCATCAAGAAATTTTATGTTTCTTTCATCATTTGACTTTGTTATTCCAAATTTCTTTAGCTCGTTTAAAAGTTTTGTAAATCTTTGATATGTATCATTTAATCTTTCATTTGGCAAACTTTTAAACCTTTCATAAGACGAGACATTGTTTGTTCTTTTGTTTCTTCTCATCCTTTCTCCTCCTTCACAAAGATTTTCCAACTGATCCCATATTTCCTTGGTTGATGCACATGCATCAACTTGTGAAAATATGTCATTGGGGATGGCCATAATTAAAAGTGACTTTGCCCTTTCATCCCCAACCACCTTTTCCTTATCTTCCTCACTCCAAAGTATTTCACTTTTGGGAGCTCGGGAGGCAGGGATAGCAGGTGATTGGTCAGTTGCTGGAATAGCTGGTATTTCAGTCATTGGTATATGTGGACCCCTTTCAATGGATTGAAACAGAGCTCGGTCATGACCATTAAGGAAATTGACCATCCAGATTTTCCATTGGGGGTATTCCTCTCTGACCAGGGTCGGAGGTTTAGACATACAACCAATGTTAAAAGCATTATTCCAGGATTAAAAGCTGGCCATATTTAGAGAAAAGAAGATGAGCGATTGATCGTTTGAAAATAATTTATTCAATCTGCTCTGATACCAATTGTTGGACCCAATATGGCCTGAACAACTTCTTTTCACGTAATATGGCAAGTGATTTCAGTAGATGTGAAAAAGATGTGCGGAAATGGAAATCAGACTTTCAGAAACAAGACCTACAGAATTATCAAGTTTATATCACTTTGAAACAAAATGGTTTACAAGGTGATTGTAAGATTATTATCTAATACAAATGAATCTTGAATTCTGTGGGTGAGAGGGCAATGGAGTTTTGATGTATGTGTGAATGCTAAGCTTCAAACTCAATTGTCTTCTACTGGTTGAGCCTTCTATTTATAGAAGGCTGGGTGCATGAATAAACAATAGTTTATTCATTGAATCCAACGTTCAAGTTGCCTTTTTCATCATGATATCCAGTATTGTCAACTTGCTTCGGTAAGTGTGGCAGGATAGAGCTGATTTCAGACAAGTGGGGTATTTCATCAGAATTTCTGATAAACCACTTCATCAGAAATTCTGGTGAACAAATCATCAGAAAAATCCTGATGATCAGAATCGTCAGAAACTGATGATATTTCATCAGAAATATCATCAGTTCCATCAGAAATGACCTTATCTGATAATCCAATTCAGCTCTTGATCAACTTGTGATTCTTTGAAGTAGATGCCTTGCATTTCAGTTGTCCTATCTGATCTTCTTCTTCTTCTTGTTGTGATCTTCAGCACTGTGGTCTCTTCATAGATCCAATTGATTGTGATTTTCTTCAATACTTACAAATAAAGTTTCCTAAAAAATAGGGAAGTTTTCTTCTAGAAATCTAACAATGTCTAGCAATATAGAGGTGATATGTTTTAGGATCAAGACATTGTAGCATGCTTGGGATTGTACCCAAGAAAGTCACAAGAGGCGGAACGCAAAACCATTTTGTGAGGAGTGTACACGGCCGAAGATGTGGAAACCATTGGCAACCAAACACATGAAGGAAATAGTAGTTAGGATATCGGTGGAAGAGATGTTCGAAGGGAGATTTGTTGGATGATGTGCGATAAGGCATGTGATTAATAAGATAGACAACAGTATCTAATGCAACAATGCCAAAGACGTTTAGGAACTGAGGGTTAGGCAAGAAGGCAAGGCCAGTTTCAACAACACAATGATGAAGACGTTTGACAAAATGGTTTTGCTCACTCGTGTGAGGACATGATAACCAGTAAATGATTCCAAGAGATGTAAAAAAGCTGGTAAAAAACCGAATCGCCACCCCACTGTTTGAACTTGTTTTACTTTGGTGTTAAATTGTCATTCAACTATGTGAATAAAGTTAGTAAATGTGTTGCAAACATCATATTTTGAGTAAAGGAGAAAATCCACATATAACAGGAAAAATGATTAACACAAAGCATGAAATATTAATGGCCATCAGAGGACAAAATAGACGCAGGGCCCCAAACATCACAATATATAAAATCTAACCAGGTTAAGAGGCCATTTGTTGAAGAGCCAGAAGTTACTTATGGGGATTGAGAAGTTGTAGTAGCAACAAAGGCATTAGTTGTAGCTTGTTGTGGAGGCTTTGTTACCATCTAGTCATGATAAATCTCACTGAATGTAAAAGGAGATAAGCAGGTAAGTAGACTGGATTTGAGATCAGGGTATTCCTCACAAATACAAGAGATGGCATAAAGAACAAGATCCTTATCCTGAATTGGCTTACTAATGTTGGCTAGATCATTAGCATATTCTCATGCATGACTTAAGTAGGCAAGAATTGTTTCATCTGCTTTCACTTGAAACTTAAGAAGTTGTGTCTTAAGTGTGTATTCCTGAAAAGTGGTGTGCGGAGCATAGACCCGTTCAATAGATAACCAAAGTTCACGAGTTGTGATGCCCTGAACATGAGAAAATAAGGCTTTTGAAACTATAGAGATCACAACCAGACATACATGGGCATTATTGACAATCCATTTGATAAAATTAGGATTGCTAGTGGTGGTAGCAAAAGCGTCTCCAGTTGCTAAATATTGATATGGGCAAGGAATTAAGCAATCAATGTAGCGAAAAAGATTATTTGTAATGAGAAATGACTCAATCATTGTTATCCAGTAGCCATTGTTTGTTGGGGAAAGAGTGAAGACAAACTTGTGAGGGTTGTGTGACGCCTTCTCAATGGGTGTAAAAGCAGTAAGAGTTGTCATAGTGTTGTGACTAGGCTTTGTGAAAAACTAGGTTTGCAAAAACTAATGTAGCGAATACCAAGGTTGCGAATACTATAGCAAAAAAAATACTATTGCATAAACTACTGTTGTGAAAACTATTGTCTGCGAAAAGTTTAGAAATGAAACCCTAGGCGGCAGCCGAGTGTTGTGATGTAACAAGCAATGAAACCAAAAGAGAGTGATCCAATGAGCGACCAAAAATGACCCAATGATCGATGTGATCTGGTGGAATAAGCAGAGGCGAACCTATAGTGTTACAAGGGGTAACCTCAGTTGCCCCTTGACGCTCCGACGGTAGTGTAAATTTAGGAAAAATTTGACGTTTTTCAACTTTCTTACCCTACGCGGATTTTTTGGATCCGCCATTAGGGATAAGGCTCCGAGTAGAGGAGCTTTGCGTGCTTCGATGTCGTCCCAATGGTTGCGACCGTAATCCAGAGATTGTGGAAGGAAAAAGGTAAAAAGATCCTTCCTTGGCTCCGATACCAAATTACCAAGGGACAAAATAGAATGTTTATGATTGTGTTGATTGCTGATGATTAAGGTTTGTACAAGAGTATTTATATCTAGGACTCTAAATAAACTACCCTAGACCATAACATTACGTTGTGACCAAACATATAGTGTCATATACTAACTATATATAATGGAAGAAAGCAGAGTATGGTTACATAATCGCCTCATGTATGGTGCACGTGTTTATTTGATCTTTCACAGCTTTTTATTTAAAATTGGTTCATTATGATGGTCTTCGACTTTTTGTGTGCGCGTATAAATGTTACCTACTACAATCGCTTGTTATCTGTCATACGTTATATGGCTTAGTAAACACTTGGGCTAGCTCAAGTGGCCACCGACATCCTTGCTAAATTCTCTCGGGGACCCTCATTTGGAGAGGTCTCGGGTTCGATCTCACTCGAGTACGACCAGAGGATATTTTCTGACAGGGATCTTTGTCGGGTAGTGAACTGGGAGGGGAGATCCCCTCTGCAGTCGGGGTTACCGTGCAAATTAACCTTTTTATATGGCTTAGTCGTTAGTTTCTTTTGGTGCATGACATGTTGAAAAGGCTATATGGAGGACATTGAGTAGAGCTAGTATTCAATAATATTTTTATTTAACTAATACAATATCAACATAATAAAGTATTTGTAACTCCTAATTTTAAATTAGGATGGCTTTTAACATTTATGGAATTAGGATTTGTGATCATGGCACGTCAATCATTAGGGTTCCACATACACATATATAGTGATGGGTGTTGTAAAAGATGAACCACTCTTATTTGTGTATACCAACTCACTTGCCACGTCACAGAGGTTGTATGGGTTATACATGCCCATATGATAGGATGAGAAAATATCTTATACAAACCATATGAGTTTGTATGTGATCAGATCAGTCATTTCTTTGTCAGTCAAAACATCTTACATGTTAAATGATTTGACCCTCGTACTACCCATATGACTATTTTCGCCGTATCATACTACCCATATGCCCATTTTTTCCATGGACCTATATAGGCCATATGGTCCGCATGACACATTACAAGTGTTTGAACATAGTGTGTATCAATGGTGTTTGTTTAGCTGTCCCCGTAACTAAATTAAGCTTTCTCAAAAAGAGTTAATTACACAAATGGGTCATGTGGTTTATACCTAGTTTCGCCATTAGGTACTAACTGTTTTTTTAACAGGTTTAGGTTTTATGGTTTCAATTTTGTAACACCTTTGGGTACTAACATCAAAATTAGTTAATTAATGACTAAAATACCCTTGCATTTTTTTAAGTTTATCAATGTAACACATTTGGGTACTAACACCTAATTTTATTTAAGTTTAAATCAATTTTACAAAATCTATTTATTTTTTTATTTTCATCTTTTTATTATATCTCTTAATTAACATAAAATCTATTTATTTTTTTATTTTCATATTTTTATTAAATTTCTTATTTAACATAAAATCTACTAGTTACACCAGTAAAATCTACTAGCTATATAGTTTTATGTAAATTAAATATCTTACTTGTTTTAAATAATGTAAACCTTACTCATTTTCAATTTTGGATAGATATGATAGATAATTATAAATATAGAAACTGTATAAGTTCTAAAATAGTAAAATGTAAATGAACAAAAAAACGAGTTAAAAAAGGCTTAATTTTTTTTTTACATGAAGGATATTTATTATTATCAATCATATCTATCCAAAATTGAAAACGAGTAAGGTTTACATTATTTAAAACGAGTAAGAAATTTAATTTACATAAAACTATATAGCTATTAGATTTTATGTTAAATAAGAAATTTTGATAAAAATATGAAAATAAAAAAAATAAATAGATTTTATGTTAATTAAGAGATATAATAAAAAATGAAAATAACAAAAAATAAATAGATTTTGTACAATTGATTTAAACTTAGATAAAATTAGGTGTTAGTACCCAAATGTGTTACATTCATAAACTTAAAAAAATGCAAGGGCATTTTAGTCAATAACTAACTAATTTTGGTGTTAGTACCCAAAGGTGTTACAAAATTGAAACCATAAAACCTAAACCTAAACCTGTAAAAAAATTAGTATCCAAAGACGAAACTAGCTATAAACCACATGACTCATCTGTGTAATTAACTCTTCTAAAAAAATATAAACACTTCCACCATCCATGAAAAAACACAAACCACTAAAACACAGATTTGCTTAAACTAAAAGGCATAGAAAAATAACTTTTACGTAACTTTCATAATCATATTGTTTATTATTTTATAAATGAATATTATTAAAATTTTGATAAATAAAAGTGAGTATGTAAACAATGAAAGGGCTTTCTCGATATTATGGACGAAAAACATAAGCATAAAAGAAAAGTAACTATACTATGAAGAAACTTACAATATTGTCGCATATTATTTTTTTGTCAACGGATAGAGACAACAATAAAAAGAAAGAATGTTAAATCATTATTTAGAAGTAAATAATATTGTTACATATTAAATAATTTGGTGATTTATTTACATTGTGAGATTCATATTCAAACATGAATTGTGTTTGAAATGCCTTAATATATATTATTTCTAAAAGGTGACACCAAATTAAATAAGAAGTCATAAACCGAACCAAGTGTGTCACCAATTCTATCTGCAAAGAGACATAAGAAGTTAGACAATAAACTGGAGGAATTTATATAGGCAAACAAAATTAAGATTTTAATAGGCGGACCGGACCTAATAGCGAGGTTGGGTTACTATTGTCACGAAAATAATCTTGTCGAAGTGTGGAGCTCGCGAAAGGTCTAAAAGGCCATAAGGTGATTAATTGTTCTAACCCGCGATTCATGTTGATATTGTTTTCAAAATCTCTTCTTGGAAACGCGTCTTCATAATGTTCCTGTTCGTTGTTGTTTGAGAGGCCTTGTATCTTATATCGACAAACCGGGCATGTATCATGAATGCTTAACCATGGGATGATACAATCAGAATGATAGAAATGCTTACAAGGTAGTTCCTTTACTTCTCCTCCAACCTCAAACTCGTCTTTGCAAACCGGGCAATGAGAGTCGTTAACCAAATGAGATGGAGTAAGACTTACAAGTGGCAAAGCATCGATGACCGAAGTTCGTGCTTGTGGTGGTCGTGGGCTTTCTTCTTCTTCATTATTAGCTTCAAAAGCCGCATGTTGTTGATTAAGAGATCCAACACCTAAAAGTGTCGGCTGAGAGCCTGTAACTTGGAAAATAAAATTCGAATCTAGACTTTGTTCAGATTCAGTATCAGTATTACGGCCTAATGGCCCAATAAATGGTGGTTGAGGCTCTGGCGGGTCAAATAGATAAGTCAAGTTTTCTATTAACTGTGAGGCTAAAGATGGTTCTATGTTTGCGATATTGGTTACCAACCTAGTTCCTTGCATGTCAAGCTCATTGGGAACGATGCCTAAACATCGCGGACAAACATTTTGAGGTAGGTTATTTGAGTTGGATCTAAATGTTCTTTCACAACGTCGACACCAATAGTAATGATAAGTTCTCATTCTTTGGTTCCCATTGACGCTAATTCGACGACGAGGTAGCAATGACATGATTGGAAGGAGAAGTGTGTGGAGAAAGTTGTGAAATGAGAGAGATGTGAAGGGAATGTATTTATAGGGTATGTTTTAAGAAAACATAAATGATAAGGGATGACTTCAATAAGTCCCAAAAGTCTTAGGATTCTTAACTTGTGATGGTTTTCTTTTGCCTAATTTGGATGTTATGTGGCCTTCTCAATAAAGTTTAGTATGTTTGAGCAAGTTGAACGGTCAAAGTTGGTTTTTGGGGCAAACAAATATAATTCAAATGTATTTAAAGTTGATTTCAAATTGGAAATAAATAATCTCATCTAACTCAATTTGACTGATAATAATCCCAAGTCAGTTATTGACCGATAATAATCCGAACTAGTCAATTTCTTTTTTTTTTTGTAAAATAGTCCGCCGTTAAAATAGCTTAACGGGGTTAAGTTTTTTTTTCGAATTACAAACCGATGTTTTAGGGCTTTTGATCAGAACGAGGATACGAGTCGATTGATGTAAAACTTACCTCGAAATACTGCCCCAACCCACGAAAACGGTGCTTCAATTCGGGTGTTTAAACTTCCAATTAACAAAAATCAAGCCATTTCGAGCACAATTTCGAGGTAATCGACTCGTATCCTCATTCTGATCAAAAGCCCTAAAACATCGGTTTGTAATTCGGAAAAAAACTTAACTCTGTTAAGCTATTTTAACGGCGGACTATTCTACAAAAAAAATTGACCAGTTCGGATTATTATCGGCCAATAACTGACTTGAGATTATTATCGGGCAAATTAAGTTAGATGGGATTATTTATTTCCAATTCGCCTTCATTATAATATGAATTTGATTACACATTCTATGGGATGTTAAAAATCATTATTTAATTCGAGCTCGATGAAACTATTTTAATTCATCTACACTATTGTATAGAGAGAGAAAAATAAAATAAAATCCAAAATACAATCAGTCATGTTAACTTTTTAAAATTACATTTATGTTATTTGTTTTGTTGGTTAATTAATGACAACCAATGGGGTGGTAGTACATTGGTAAGGCAAAACCTTTAAACACCTTGGTGGAGAGGGAGGTCTTGGGTTCAGTCCACATACGAAACAAATAAAAGAAATTTGCGGTTCAAAAAAAAAATTAGTGACAGTGGCTTACTTAGGTGTCTAGGGTCGTACTAGCTACTGGCCAAATTGACAGCGACGTAGCGTTTGTATATGGGAAAATTATAAAACTAGTCATTGACCACACCCTCTCTCAAAACTAGCCACCTCATGCGTCTTTGGAGCAACCTTTCAAGCATGGGATGCGTCTTTAGAGAGACGTCACTTACAAAAGAGGCATCGAACATCATTTTAAAACCGGAAAAATCCAGATTACAAACCACAAGAACCTGACTCTGAAGTTTAAAAAGTGAAACAAAATTGCAGCCATGTTTTATTAAAAAAAATCATCAAAAATCTGCCAAGAATAGTAGAATGAAGACAGAAGAATGAGCGATAAAAAGGGATTCTGGCAGCGGTTTCAAGAGGAAGAACCAGATTGTTCAACTGCTGTTTGTTCGGCTGCAAACCACTGGAAAGAAGGGTAGCAGTTGCTTCTGTTTGGGTGGCACAGAAAACGAAGATCACAGGAGCAGCCTTTGCTGCTTGGTTGGTTGTGAAGAGGGAAGAAAAAGAACAAAAGGATCGAGTTTAGCAGCTGCCTAAGTTCTAGAAGGAGAAGAAAGTAAAAAAAAAAATCCAAGTGCAACACAATCTAAATGACAACAACAACAACCATACCCAGTATATCCCATAAATAGCAAAGCTACTTATAGGGTCTGGGGAGGGTGGGATGTAGACAGACCTTGCCTCCATCCCTAAGGATAGAGAGGCTGCTTCCAGAGAGACCCCCGGCTCTAAAACCATCAACATACCAACGCACCAAGTCAAAAAAAAAGTATATAAATAAGAAGTCAGAGAGTATACCAACACACAACATACCAAGAAAAGTGATCAGAGAGTGACACAATATAGTGTAAAACATGTATGATAGCATACAAAATCATATGGGTATAAACACAAGAAGACAATCACCTGTAAAGTCACTTAAAAGATAAGAAAGATCTACGTCCCTAAATATACCTAAGACCCTACTGCAAAATCTTCTAGAAGTCTTTAACCCTAATTCTACGCCTCCACGAAGTCCTATCTTGGGCCATGTCCTCAGAAAGGTGTAACTCTAATAAATCATGCCTAATTTGCTCATCCCATGTCAGTTTGGGTCTACCTCTTCCTCTCTTCACCTCCACAGGATCAAAGCAGATATAAAAGATCTTACAAGCACCGCAACAACAATCAATGTCAACCTCTTTAATTTTTTAGTTTTATCTTTCGCATCCATATTTGTTTCAAGCTAAACATCAAATCGAAACCGACAATTAGCTCGAGGAGGCATGTTATAGTGATTATGTAGTGGGCAAACATCAATTTCACTATCTTAAATCTTCACCCTCTGAATTAGATAAGTTCTAAAGTAATATAGAGTTTGTATATTCCAATAGATGTTAATTTATATAAAAGATAAAAAATTGAAACTTTATTGCATTTTTAAGTTACAAAGGTGAAATTTGAGTTAGAAATCCACTCAGTTGTGTTAATAGATAAAAAACGAATTTTGCCTGCATTTTAGACATTTGCTTCTTTTTTCGCTAGTAACTTTTAACTAATCATATATGCGAAAAATTACTAAATATGCTGATGTTGAAGCAGTAACTCATTCAGCAGTAAAATTAACTTTTGAATTATGTTTGTTAGGTAACTGGAATCATGAAATATCATTAAAATCTCAAAATAATAAGGTCAATATATCTCATCATTACATATTTGAACTTTTTTTCTTCAAAAATTAAAATGATTTAAATTCAGTATTCTAACCTTCAAAATCTGTTTTGTATCAATTTAAACATGTTTACACTAATCAATGAGTATCCTAAAGACCTAAACTGCCGGAGCACATAGGCTAATGTCAGTAATCAGTATGCTTTACTTGATTAGAACACTATCAATACACTTTTGTGATATTTGATTTAATTATGTAGCAAATACATTGTTTGATCAGTTCATATTGAAGGATATAGACACTGTAGTTGTTTAACATATACATCTATAGCATTTATCGGCATTTCAAGCCATTTAATCGACACTGTAATTTCAACAAAACCAACATACTAGCAAAAATGCCAACACAAAAACATTTGAACACAATGTAAAAAAAGTCAAAAACACCATAGTTGAAAACTTAGATGTCGATTTTGCTAGCTTCTGTTAACCAAAATGGCATTTTTGCAATTTTCACAAGTATGTTGGTTGTTTTGAATTGAAGTGTCATGCACAAATACAATTATATGCAGAAGGCATTTCATACTCTTGATTTGGTACCTCATTAAGTCTGACCGGAATCACGAGCTAACTGTCGGGTTATCTTCCTGAACCAAATCCTCAATTGGGTTTGATGCAGCCCAAACAGCCGCATCCATGTATCCAAGCTCGTAAAGGTTATCAAGAATTGAATCGGCTGCTGGTTCCAATGCCCAATTGAAAAGCTGTATTAATAAAAATTTATGTGTTAATTATGATTACAAAAACAATATCAATGGGTTTAATATTATAATAATGTTAAAAAGAATCATGTACCTCTCTAGGGCTGGCCCGGTTTTCAGGATTACAATCGGGGCTAATCCCGATGCCTTCCAATCCCAAACGCTCCACAGGAAAAGCACACACACGGACCTGTAATTACCGATATATGTTTAACACTAAAAGAATAATAAAAAAGATTCTGACAATAAAGAAAAACGAATCAAGTTTACCGTTCGGGCAGCAGATGTTGGTGGCATAAACAAAGTCAAACCACCATCTACACAGAGTCGGTTTCTGAACAAGATTGCCGGTCTTGGAGCAAGATATCTGCACAAGATATGATTCTTTTAGTATTTATGATTTCATAAAAGTAAAGACCGGTGGATAGATTGTACAGGATATTACCCAGGAATGAATGAAGATGTAATTACTGCATTTATGAGATCTTCCCTGGAATCAAATTGATCAACCAGTAAACCTCTAGGCCTCCAAAGAATTTGTGTTACAGCAACTACATTCGTCATAAAAATCAATATTTAAAAAAAAAGTTGTTAATAATTTGCATTCTCTAGAAGGAAAACTTTATGCTCACCTCTAACCCGCCCATTAGACCTTATATGAGCATCATCAGGTAGAAATTGTTCAAGAACATCTCTGAGAACAGCCTGACCATAGAAGCAATTATTTACTTATTTATATACGAAATTCAATAACTGGACAAAGAAGTGTTGATGGGTTGGCCTCATGTCAGCAACCCGTTTTGCCTGAACATAGAAATGACTTGTTTTGACCCATTATCCAACCCACCCGACCCGTTTGTTTACCACCTTTGAAACACAAATTGAGAAATATACCCCAAGACGAAATGCAGTTCCTCTACTTCGGCAATCTTGAGCCAAAACTTTTGTAGCTTCTAAAGCCTCCTCCATGCTTGCTCCTGATGCAACTACTGCACATACTATCGCACCAGCTGATGAACCAGCCAAGGGCGTTGTATCCTGATTCAACCAACTATTATCGTTACTTGCAGGGGAAAAAGAAGAATGTACAGCTTTCATAACGATAGCAGCCTTTTTAACAATAGAAGGCTATAAAAGTAGCGTATAATTTGCTTCTAATTACGTCAAATACACACACGCCCGTTCATGTCTCTACTCAGACTCGAGTCCACAACCTTATGGTTCATGAATTTGAGTAAATATATTGAATGCCAATGAGCCAAAGACCTCATGACATCACAATTTTGGTGATGTATGCTCAATTATATTATTAGTGCAAATAGTTATTCTTAGCCACATGTCCAAGTAATTTGGCCCCTCATACCAACCAATACAGTCTGTTTTGCTCACAAATTTGTTTTTGGTTGCTCAAAACACCGGAGATATCTAAGGTCACGCATGCATTATGAGTTCAACATTCCTCCTAACTCCTATCCACGACCGACTTGAGATTCGCGAATGCGTTAACAAACAATATGTAGCAAACCTCCCTCAATTTTAACTTAACTTCCCATCAAAATAGTGTATGTTGCTAAAATGCACACGCAATCCAAATCACACAAAACTATTTCCTACAAAAAGACTATTCTAACATAATCAACCACCAAAAACCCTAACCAATACCCACAAAACCACTAATTACAAACAATCACTTAATCATTACATCTACAAATAAACAAATTTAACGAAATTCAACACACCTTAATATAACCTTTCTCAATTAGAAACTTAGCAACACCAAGATGATAAGGAAACAACAATCCGGCAGCCGAAAAACTAAACCCGGGGCTCGTAACCGCCTCCCGTCTTCTCTCTGCTTCCACATCCTTCAACCTCTGCTCCCACACCACATCTCCGTCATCCACCACCGCCGCCACCACCTCCTCCTCATCCACCTTCTTCCACCGCCACCTCTTCCAAAACTCCGATTCCTTTTTACCGTTCAATTCCTCACCAAACATCGTAACCTTCTCCTCTGAATCCAGCCGCTGCTCCATCGCATTGCTGGTTTTGATAATCCGAGATGCGATTCCGAGAAAGAGCTCTCCGGTGGCCACCGCGAAGGAGCGGTTGGTGGATTGTGGTGGTTGATCGGAGGCGGTGAGGTTGTTGTGGTCTTTGGAGGTGGATTTGGAGTGGAATTGGGGGATTGGAGGGTGGCGGAAGGGTGGGGTGTGGTGGTGGTGGTGGTTTGGGTTGAAGAATGGACGGTGGAAGAGGGCGGAAGTTGTCATCGGGGAAGGTGGCGTACGGTGGTGGTGGTTAGAAATGAATCTTTGGACGGGAGTTTTTATGTATAGATTCATTGTTTTTTGTGTATAGATTCATTTATTTATTATTATAATAATAATAATAATATAATATAAAGTGAATGTGAAAGGGTTCAGTTTATGATGTGACGTAATCAATTACATAATTTGGATCATATTTTCAACAACAACAAAACCAAGTGTCGGCCGCAGACACGGTAATAGTTGAGGGCTTACATTGGGCTAATTGGGCGGCAGGGATAATAGTGCACTCCCCTATTGGCCCAACAAATTTACGATTTTATCCCTTTTTAAAATTACGATTTTGTCATCAGTTAAAAATTATATTTTCGCCCTCGCTTAAAAATAAATTTACGCTTATGCTCCCAGCTAAATATTTCAATTTTCAGTGGCGGATCTAGGATTCACGTCAAGCCGTAACGTTTTATAAATAAACCATAACGAAATCGAAAAAACATCAAATTTTTCCAAAATTTACACTAAAAACGTTAAATTTTTCCGAGCCAAGCCGTAGCGGAGGCTACCCCCCGGTTAAGGCTAGGTTCGCCCCTGTCAATTTTACCCCCGGTTAAAAATTACGATTTTGCCTCGTATAAATTTATAGTTTTGCCATTAGTTTTTTTTTCTCACAGCCAAGTTACGATTTTACGTTCAACTTAAATTTACATTTTCCCCATCGTTTTTGTTTGTTTTCCTGGTGACATTACAAGTTTACCCCCAGTGTAAAATTATAGTCGTGCCGGCAACTTCCTAGCACTCCCCCGTTGGTCCATTTAGTTTACAGTTTATCCCCGAATTAAAGTTATGATTTGGTCCTCAGTTAAAAATTACGTTTTCCCCATCGTTTTAGTTTTTTTTACCAAAACTATTAAGGTTTTTTTTGTTTTATTTGGTTTACTCGATTTTTTTCGTGTCAAAGAGTTGCCTAACACTAGCTCATTAGTCCTGAAAAATTACAGTTTTGCCCTGAGCCCAAAATTACGGTCTTATCATCGTTTTTTTTTCCTAGCAAAATTATAGTAGTTTTTTTTAATTGGTTGAAAATTATTCGGCCATCGCCCCGCAACGCGGGAGGGGCATCTACTAGTTTCCTTTAAAAAACAGCACCTTTGATTTAAAGGAATAGTAAAAGTATTTGATAGTTAAGAAAACTAGTTTTTTACACAGCGCCGCGCTACGGCGCGTTCAACCGAATCGTTATTGATGTTAGAACATGTATTTTGTACAGTGTATCAAACCACCTCTAACGGTGCTGCCTCAACTTCTCAATATGCATCATCCAATCGGTTATGAACACTTGAAAGAGCATAAGCATTTCAAGTACTACATTATGCAGCCAATTTACAATGACCATTTCTTAAAGAGGTTTAACATGTCACTTACAAAAGATTAGCTTTCCTACCTTGGCCTGCTTACTTAGTTATGCACCTTGCCTAACAAAAGATATGAAGATTTGTCTTGATTTTGATGCGTAACTTCTATAGCTTAGGCGGTGCCTGCGAAAAAAATATGTGTTTGATAGCGCTAAGATTGGTGTCTGCATATAATGTTTAGCAGATAAATGTGAGTGTTGATGCTACGTACAATGAAGACAGATGGGTTTTGAGTTTTGACATACCTATTGAAGGAAAGAGGGTTCTTTTTGCTCCAAATCACCGTACTGAAAAACCTATTTGCACAACTATAATTGATGATTTCCAAATCAGCAATTACAATACACCAAGCCTTAGCAGGGATTGAATCTGAGACATTTAAAAAAGAATACAACTCGAAATCAGGGAAAAAACAATTGAGATTTAAAGATTAGGTAGAAAAGAAAAGATACACCAGACCTTAACAGTGAACAAACCGATCAATCAAACATCAAGTCCTTTAATCTAAAAATGACCAGCACCATCATCATTGAGGCACCTCAAAATCTGAAATTGATCTGTGTGACCACTGTTGCAATGCGACAACCCGGGCTTTCAAGGTCTTGCCTCTACGCAATTATCTGTTTCACAACTCTACCTTGATAAACTGATTAATGTTAAATGTTTATTGCATTGTTTGTGTGGGTGTTTTGGTGTATGTTTCATAACTAAGATTCTCCGTCATAAACTCTACGTGACGAAACAAAGATCTTTCGTCATCACCTTACACGGCGAAAGAGGTCTTTCGTCAACAAGGACCTCGGCCCAGGGAGGTAGTCTTTCGTCAATAACGATCTCGGCCCAGGGAGGTTACGGCCCAAACATTATTGTTATGTGTTTACATAACCCTTGTAATCATGGAACGCAAACACAAACCCTAAAGCCTCCTGTCCCCCACCCATGAACGACGGCAACCCTTCTCTTGGTCTCTCGAAGCCCTCTCCTTTGAAGTAATCAGCTTTTCCTCATCCTAGAAATCGGTTAGTGTGTTATTATTATTTTTGATTGTTCTAGTTATGTGTGATGTGTTAAGTGTATGTGTATGCGTAAGAATAAGCAGGAGTTCGAGTATTGTTTGCAAACTAATTGAGCATGATTGATTCATTAACATGTTGATTATTGACCATGGGTATCTGTGTGCGTTTGGTATGAAACCGATTGTATTATGTTGATGATTTAGGGTTCGTGAATATGATATAGTTTGATGACATGCACGATGTGATATTCACTAATTCGATTAACGGTTAATGTTGATGTTATCTAGGGTTATGTTGTTTGAATCCAGAAAGCATGCTATTGACTTTGTGCTAGGATGATGAACAGACGATTAGGGTTACATAGGAACCAATTGAGAACTGTAACTGTCTGTTTGGGGATTGTGATGAAAAACTAGTTTCACCATGGATCTGGTCCATGACGAAACATGGGGTGTTTCGTCACCCATATTTTCGACGGAACATGGGGTGTTTCGTTACCCCTCATCTCGATGAAACATGGGGTGTTTCGTCATATAAGTAAATGTGTTGAACAGTAGGTGCCTGTGATGTTGATGATGATGAATACTTGTGTGTGTTTACGATCCTTGTTGCATGGCAAAGAGAATAAGAAACTTGGGTTGATTAGTGTGTATAGCAAACTCACCTGTTATGTTATGTGATACTTTGTAACATTCACATGAGATGTGAACGTGTGATAGAAATGTGCATTTGCTACCTGATATACTATGATCTTGCAAGGGATGTAAACTGGGTGAAAGTAATGACGTGTGTAATCATGAAACTGATGTTGATGGATAATGTTGGTTAAGAATAAGGATCCTGATTGCAACTTGTGTAGTTAGAAACACCCATCTGTTGTAGGTTATTATGAGATATTCACATGAGATGTGGACATGTATGGAACTGGGTACTTGACACATGATATGCGGTGACCTTGTGATAAATGCAAACTGTGTACGAATACGTGACTTACTGTGTACAAATACGTGACTTGTTGATTATGTGACTGATGTTGATTGGTAACCATGATAGGGTTTGGTTGACTAACTGGGAACGGGTAATGTAACGTAACATACCGAGCAAATCTAAGGTGAGTTCACTGCTCTTTTTCCAAGCATGCGTCCCAGGGAGGGACATCTGGTAATCGTTCCGGGGAGGAACGTCGGGTTATTGGAATGTTGGTTATTACACTCATTTCTATCATTAAGTCCCATCATATACCGATAGGTTGCCGGGGAGGCAACGAGGTTATTATTTGATAGCGCTATTAGGTTTGGCACCCTCACGCCGTACCGGGGAGGACGGTCGTGAACTAATTACCTTAACCACTTGACCAATGTATGATAGAGCGTTGGGGTTTGGGCAAATAATCTAGGGCCATCTGCAGTAATCGAGTTAGTAACAACATCAAATCACTGAAATGTTTTATACTCATATCTGGAAACTAAACACATTAACAAAACTTTGAACTCACCAGCGTCGTCTGACACACTTGTCTGCATGGTTGCAGGTCTATAGGTTTATATCATTTGGAACTTGCTGTCTGGGATGCTGGAGTGGTTATGGGTCGAGATACATGGAATCGCAAGACAAGTCTAACGGTTTTGTACATGTGGTTTATGAAACACTTAACAAATGATTTATGCTTTCGCTGTATACGATGAATTACACTTAACGTGTTGTAACACTTTATCTTAATGAATGAAAGTTTTATTTAAATATAGTTATGAGTTCAATGTGCTTGGTGGCTAGATCCTGGTACGTCACACGTCCTAGGGGTGTTCATCGAATCGAATATCGAATTTTCGAATTATTCGAATCGAATTGTTCGAATAATTTTTATTTTTCCTTGAATTCGTATTCGATTCGAATTCGATTAAAACCTATCGAATTCGATTCAAATTTGTATTCGAATAAAAAACCCAATTCGTATTTGATTAAAAATTCGAATTCGAATAAATTCGATTTAACTTGGATTTTTTAAAAACATGTAAAAAACTTTCAAAATGAAACATAAATTTCAAAGCAGCCATAAAACACGATATCACATTAAAAAGTTCCAAATAAAGTACAAGTCTAAAATTCAAAACGATAAGTCGGGAATAACCACTCCACATTACAAGTTAATATTTTTACGCCTAGAAATCTATTAACAGATTTGTTACTTAGGTTTTAGTTATGAGCCATGTTGTGGGTTTGGTAATGGGTAATTTTAATACTTGAAAAAAATTTTGAAAAAAATTTATAGTATAGCCTAATAAAAGTTATATATGTATTATATATAAAAATAATAAATAAAAATGTATAATTTTTATTCGAATTTCGAATCGAATCGAATTTGAAATTATAAATTCGTATTCGATTTACTTGACTCTAATTGAATCGAATTCGAATTCGAATTCTTATAATCGAAACGAATTCTTGATAATCGAATCGAATTTAAACGAATTTCGAATTTTTCGAATTCGAAACGAATTCTGCACACCCCTAACATGTCCTGCGGTGTTTCCGCAAGTGGTATTTTGGGGGTGTGACAGTTTGGTATCAGAGCCACTGGTTATAGTGAACTTGGTTTTAAAAAACGTTTTCATAAAACCAGACTATAACCGAACAGTTCTGAAAATGGGAATACGACCATGACACTCAACTCCAGATTACAAGGTTCGTCTCTTTCATCTGTTGTATACATTGCATGGCAAGTGTGCACTTGTTTATGATGTGGCATACGAACACACACTCGTCACTATAGCATAATTTCATGGAATGCTTGCTTACTTTATGATGCGTGGTTGGTGTGTTGTAGTCCTTAGATTCCTGTGATCTTATTGTTTGATAACCTCTGTTTGGCATTCGAGTTTGAGGAACCATTTGACATGAGTTAGGAGGAACTGAGATGAGCATGCAAATCGCAATATTATTATGGGTGCACACATAATAATAATGTGGGGTGCATGCGAGTCCCAGTGAGGCTTAACAAGTGAAAAAGGGGTTCCGTTCCGTTATTTGATTGATGTGAAACACAACAGTCTATAGGAGTCGTAGCAGTGATTGTCTCCTACTCGAACATGATCTCTTCACCTCTCACTGAATCCTTGCGAATCTCGAAGCTACCAAGTATACCTGAACACGCACCTGAACGCCTAGCGAATCATGTAGAATGTTAGGTGCTAGTACGAACGTCTCTGTGTAGGATGTCGCAGCGTCGAATGATTGGTCTATACCTTTCTCACATTTCTTCGTTTGTTGGAACTTAATGTATTGACGTCTTAGATCCCGAAGTGCGATCACTTCTGCAACACTCTCGCAATAAACTGTGTATTACACAATCAACTTGCTAGATCGATGGACAAGAGGATGAGCGTAGTACTTTACCGGTCCCAGTATTTGAACAACCCTGATTACCGGCAATGAACACCAGCGGATTGACTTCAATCGAATCGTTAACCCTAGTCAGCGACTCATGGGGGTCAACTCTTGCGAATCAATCGGGACATGAACGATAGCAATTGACTATAGAGTGGAATGTGTGACTACAGGCACAGAGAGTAGCGCGATAGGACGTGGCGCAAAATGTGAAAAGATGGATTTGGTTGGTGAAAGATCGTAGGGCTCCATTTCAAGCAACGACATTAGAGGCAACAGTCATGGCAACATCAAGGTACTCGTAATCGTAGTCTACAGCATGGAAACGAAGGTGACATTGACAAGGATTGACTATTGTTAAGTCAAGACGTCAACAACCAAGGGAATAATGACAGTATTGGGAATCCTCGCAACCGTAACAACAACGCTGGAAGTGGTACTCGTGGTAGGGCATTTGGGATTGGCGTAATAGCAACATGGTAGCTTGGATGGGTGGCTATTCGCTTCGTCTCTGTTCTGTTTGACTCTGATGCTTCTTAAAACCGAACTTGTTGTGGAATTGGCTGGGGGCAAGTCAATTGAAGCCTTGTATTGTTCGTTGGGATGCAAACTCGACCTTGTAGGACAAGAGTTAGACATCGACCTTCCTTTTGCTATCCTTGATGGTTTCGATGCAGTAGTTGTGAAGATTGGTAATCTAGATATCGCGCAAATATACCTTATGGGAAGGAAATTTTGCGTCACTTTATACTTTGAAGTGTTAGAGTGGTGTAAAGGTTAGCATCAATTCAGCAATAAAGGCCAGAAGTGTCCACAGAAGGATTACCCTGCTATGTTAGTAGTCGTTACTGATGTTAAGGCTAAAGAAAAGAGGATCGAGGATCCACCAATTGTTCGTGATTTCTCCCTATATGCTACCAGGAGAACTATCGAGTTTACCTTCAGATCGTCAGGTGGAATATCATATCGGTATCATGTCAAAAGCAGCCCTTATTACCAGTACTCCTTATTGTCTCACATCAGGAAGGTTGCAGGAACTGCCTAATCAACTTCAAGGACTATCGAACATGAGTTTTAATGGACCTAGTTTTTCGCTTTGGGAGCCCAGTTATATCCATGAAGATAAGCCTTTTCGTGTGTGTACTGACTATCGAGAACTCAGCAAAGTGACAGTCAAGAACCGTTCGCCTCGACCATGTATTGACAACCTATTGACTAGTTGCAAGGGTTAAGCTCCTATTCGAAGATTGATTAACGAACGAACTATCATCAGATGGAAGTCCAAGGGGAGAATGCTCTTAGAACGGCATATAGAACTCAATGTGGCCATTGCGACTTTGTACACCATGATCATTGAGTTAATCAGCACACCAGCAGCTTTATGGACCACAAGAATCGACCGTGTTTGTTGATGACGTTTTTGAATCATTACTAGGAGAAAGGAACAACATGGGCAGCATATGTATCCTATCTTAGAGCTCCTAAGGGAGGAGCCAATCTGCGTGAAGTCTTGTTAAAGGTAACTTCTGGATTCGAGAGGTACATTTTTGGTCATATAAACAACGAAGTGGGAATACACGTGGATCTCGCTAGGAGCCATTTTGTTAGAAACTGATCGACACCAAAGATCCCTTCGAGGATACAGCATTTTCTTGGTCTCACTAGATACTATCGCAGATTCATCACCGGATTTTCGAAGATCGCACAACTTAAATTTCTTTAGCACAGCAGGGTGCTGTGTTCGTGGAGACAAAACAGGAGGACGTCTTTTCAGCTTTCGAATCCCAACTCTACAATGCACTAAGCATCGTCTTTACCTAAGGGTAAGGGTGATCTAGTGGTATACCATGATGCTCCGAATCAGAGTCCCAGTTACACACCAATGCAACACGAGAGAGTGATGACTTACGTAATGGAGTTACAAAGAGGAACTGCATGACACACAACCTGCGGTGGAAACCGTGGTCTTTGGATTTAAGTTAGAGGCATCACTTGGACGGTACCGAATGCACTACTTAGACCGATCACAAGGGCCTCTCGTGTACCCTGGTTTCGAAAGAGCTAAATCAGTTAATGGCATCGCTGGATGGAACTTTTGGATAATTACGACTGTGAACTTGAATGTGTACAAGCTTTGTAGCTTACTATCAACTCTAACTTACCTGATCAGACTCGCTCTATTCAAACTGGAGAACAGAAGGAAGAGGATTTTCAAGTTGAACCCATGCGCGGCATGGAGAAGCAACCTCTGGCAGGGCGGATGATATTCGCTACCCCCAGGAACGAGTGTGGATCTCAATATACGGCAACTTTAGGAAACTTGTGTTGAGCAAAGCGCACCGGCTTCGATATTCTAGTCGTCTGGATTTTGATGAGAGATATTAGGATCTATAAATCTTGTACTGATGATCGGGCATGAAGACCCACCTAGCAATGTATGTGTATGATGTTTGACTTGTGGGAAAGTCAAGGTGGAGTATCAGCAACCGACAATACCCATATGGAAGATGAGAGCAGACTGTAATGGATTTTGTCTCTAGTCTGCTTACAACTCGAAACGGAAACAATATCACCTGTGTGATCATTGATTGTCTCACGTAACCAGCACACTCTCTTGCCATCAAGGAAACTGACGAGTCTTCACAAGCTGTGAGTATTCCTCTAAGAGGGGCGGTTTTAGGCACGAGGTGCCAACCCTGTTACCTCCGATTTTGAACTATACCTGATTTTGGCAGACAAAACACAACATCCTCGACTCACGTCTAGACATGAACATTGCTTATCACCGTAGGACAAGCGGTCTGAGTAAACGAACCACCCTGACACTCGAAGACATGCTGCGAGCATGTGTATGATTGACTTATTGAAAATTAGAAGGACACATACCTTTGGCTGAGTTCTACCGTAACAGTTACCATTCTAGTATTCAGACAACTCTGTTTGAGGCATTGCATGGACAATAACGCTAATCTCCTTGTTGGATTAAGGTGGGTGACAACCTAATCACGGGTCCAGGACTTGTACTTAAAACTCTTGGGAAGATTGCTTGGATCGGAAATCGTTTGGCAGCAACGCGTGACCGTAAAAAAAGTTGATAACCTTAAGAAACATTAGGAGTTCACTGTAGGCGATCGTATCGTGTTGAAAGTCTCACCCTGGGAGGGTGTGGTACGCTTGGGAAGCGTGGCAAGCCTAATTTACATTTCGTTGAGTCATTCAGAATTCTGGAAAGAATCGGTCACGTGGCCTACCGACTCGAGTTACCCGGCGAACTGGGTAACGTGCACGATGTCAATTGTGTCTCGGATCTAACGCGGTGTTTGTCTGACGAAACACTTGCGATACCTTTGCTAGAGCCTAAGGTTGATGACAGGCTGCGATTGTTGAGGAATCTATCGAAAACATGGATCAGGAAGTCAAGGTTCGTTGTCATAGTCGAATTCCTATCGAGAGAGTTCGTTGGAACTCAAGATGTGGACCGGAGTTCACGTGGAACATAAAGATCTGTTAAAGCTCTTGTATCCTCAATTGTTCAGGAGGTTGAATCAGCTGTTGCTGTCATTGGCGAATTTCGGGACGAAATTCCCTTTCAAGTTAGGGATGATGTGGTACCCAAGGAAAATCCACAGCCATCCTGATCTAACTTTTTGCTTCTTTGGATTATGTATCAAATTTCGAGACGAAATTTCTTTCAAGTTAGGGATGATGTGACAACCCGGGCTTTCAAGGTCTTGCCTCTACGCAATTATCTGTTTCACAACTCTACCTTGATAAACTGATTAATGTGAAATTTTTATTGCATTGTTTGTGTGGTTGTTTTGGTGTATGTTTCATAACTAAGATTCTCCGTCATAAACTCTACTTGACGAAACATAGATCTTTCGTCATCACCTTACACGGCGAAAGAGGTCTTTCGTCAACAAGGACCTCGGCCCAGGGAGGTAGTCTTTCGTCAATAAGGATCTCGGCCCAGGGAGGTTTACGGCCCAAACATTATTGTTATGTGTTTACATAACCCTTGTAATCATGGAACGCAAACACAAACACAAACCCTAAAGCCTCCTTCCCCCACCCATGAACGACGACAACCCTTCTCTTGGTCTCTCGAAGCCCTCTCCTTTGAAGTAATCAGCTTTTCCTCAGCCTAGCAATCGGTTTGTGTGTTATTATTATTTTTGATTGTTCTAGTTATGTGTGATGTGTTAAGTGTATGTGTATGCGTAAGAATAAGCAAGAGTTCGAGTATTGTTTGCAAACTAATTGAGCATGATTGATTCATTAACATGTTGATTATTGACCATGGGTATCTGTGTGCGTTTGGTATGAAACCGATTGTATTATGTTGATGATTTAGGGTTCGTGAATATGATATAGTTTGATGACATGCATGATGTGATATTCACTAATTCGATTAACGGTTAATGTTGATGTTATCTGGGGTTATGTTGTTTGAATCCAGAAAGCATGCTATTGACTCTGTGCTAGGCCGATGAACAGACGATTAGGGTTGCATAGGAACCAATTGAGAACTGCAACTGTCTGTTTAGGGATTGTGACGAAAAACTAGTTTCACCATGGATCTGGTCCTTGACGAAAAATGGGGTGTTTCGTCACCCATATCCTTGACGAAACATGGGGTGTTTCGTCACCCATATTCTCGACGGAACATGGGGTGTTTCGTTACCCCTCATCTCGACGAAACATGGGGTGTTTCGTCGGGTAAGTAAATGTGTTGAACAGTAGGTGCGTGTGATGTTGATGATGATGAATACTTGTGTGTGTTTACGATCCTTGTTGCATGGCAAAGAGAATAAGAAACTTGGGTTGATTAGTGTGTATAGCAAACTCACCTGTTATGTTATGTGATACTTTGTAACATTCACATGAGATGTGAACGTGTGATAGAAATGTGCATTTGCTACATGATATACTGTGATCTTGCAAGGGATGTAAATTGGGTGAAAGTAATGACGTGTGTAATCATGAAACTGATGTTGATGGATAATGTTGGTTAAGAATAAGGATCTTGATTGTAACTTGTGTAGTTAGAAACACCCATCTGTTATAGGTTGGTATGAGATATTCACATGAGATGTTAACATGTATGGAACTAGGTACTTGACACATGATATGCGGTGACCTTGTGATAAATGCAAACTATGTACGAATACATGACTTACTGTGTACAAATACGTGACTTGTTGATTATGTGACTGATGTTGATTGGTAACCACGATAGGGTTTGGTTGACCAACTGGGAATGGGTAATGTAACGTAACATACCGAGCAAATCTAAGGTGAGTTCACTGCTCTTTTTCCAAGCATGCGTCCCGGGGAGGGACATCTGGTAATCGTTCCGGGGAGGAACGTCGGGTTATTAGGATGTTGGTTATTACACTCATTTCTATCATTAAGTCCCATCATATACGATTGGTTGCCGGGGAGGCAATGGGGTTATTAGTTGATAGCGCTATTAGGTTTGGCACCCTCACACCGTACCGGGGCGGACGGTCATGAACTAATTACCTTAACCACTTGACCAATGTATGATAGAGCATTGGGGTTTGGGCAAATAATCTATAGCCATCTGCGGTAATCGAGTTAATAACAACATCAAATCACTGAAATGTTTTATACTCATATCTGGTAATTAAACACGTTAACAAAACTTTAAACTCACCAGCGTCGTCTGACACACTTGTCTGCATGCTTGCAGGTCTATAGGTTTATATCATTTGGAACTTGCTGTCTGGGATGCTGGAGTGGTCATGGGTCGAGATACATGGAATCGCAAGACAAGTCTAACGGTTTTGTACATGTGGTTTATGAAACACTTAACAAATGATTTATACTTCACCTGTATACGATGAATTACACTTAACGTGTTGTAACACTTTATCTTAATGAATGAAAGTTTTATTTAAATATAGTTATGAGTTCAATGTGATTGGTGGCTAGATCCTGGTACGTCACACGTCCTGCGGTGTTTTCGTAAGTGGTATTTTGGGGGTGTGACATGCAAGACAACCATGCACTATATATATAAGTCGGCATAATTAACAGTGTTGGATCATGTAATAATGAAAAGAAAAAAATTATTACAGAACTACTTGATATGTATTGTTTACCAATAACTAAGAATGAGTCTTCGGAAAATAGAAGGCTTGTGTTCATTTTAAACAGCCCAGTTTAGGAAAATAAAGTCAAAACAACAATTTACATCTTTTGAAGTTGACCTCCCAAAGTTGAGCTTCAAGATTAGATGAATCAAAGACGATCATATAAAAATTGTTCTAAAGTTGTCCATCCATGCATGGTTTTAAAAAACGGTTGAGGTGTGCGCCTCGAGGCGCACCTCAAGGCGAAACGGCCAAAAAACGATTCTGAGGCGCGCCTAAGGGGATTTATATTGCATGTACGCCTCAGAGGAGAGGAGATTTATATTGCATGTGCGCCACAGAGGAGAGGAGCTGAGGCGCTAAAAAGGCTGCGCCTCAGGTGCGACTCAGGGGTTTTTGATATTTGTTTTTGAGTTTTTGAGTTTTTGTGTCAATTTCAAGCAATTTATGTCTATGTTTTCTGATTATTTTGATGAATTTGATGATGATTTAGTTAGTATTACATTTTTACAAGATGTATAACATTTATATTTATTTTTTGATTCCGCCTCGGGCTTACGCCTCGGTTCGCCTCGAAGCTTACGCCTCGTGAGGCGAAGGGAAAACGCCTCGAAACTCGTTTATGGTTTTTTAAACCTTGCATCCAAGTCAAATGACTCAAAGGTCTCAAACTGTCAATCAAGTTGAGAATCCCAGACCATCAAATAGTTGATGATCTAGAATTGACCATCCAGGGCTGATGACTCAAACTGACCACCAAGTTGGCAATCCCGGGCTGACCATCCAAGGGTGATGACACCAAGTTGACTATCATAGACCTGACGATCATTTGTTAGTTTTAGTCAATACATTCTATATGTCTAGTCCATTTATGTTAATTTTAGACCTACAATGATCCGGATGATGTTACCCTCATCGACCAACAACGCTTACCCATCTTATATGTATATATATTTAAAAATACAAATTATATAATACTCACCTGGGTCAGTTCTTAGACAAACGGATGTATCTACCAACCAACCTTGCTTCATTCTTATGTGTTGTTCGAAAAATATATCTTTGGGATTAATGCCCAAAAAAGGTTGGAGAAAATCAAAATTCTAGTAGCTTTACATATTTTTCAAGAATCAATGGTGCAATGGTGGCATTTAACCCCATTCTGCTCTACATAGCTTCGCCCCTGTCAAAGAAAGGAGTACATTTATAGCTATCTAGTTAACATGTAATCTTGAACCACTATTACAATCTAACATTTTTTATTAGTAAGTGACTTATCTGCTGAAAACAAACATAAAATTATATTTTTAATAATGACATGACTAAAGAGATGTATTCATTAAACATCTTGGGCTCCCTCCAAACGGGTCAGTTTGGTAAGTGAACCAAAACACTTTTCGTTTATGATTTTTAAACACAGTTATGTCATATATGATTACAAAGATCATGCTTTCTCAAAGACTTTTTAGAATTTTTATAAAAATTTATCTTGTCAAACATTTCCCACTTTTGTTTTAGCAACGAAAACGTACTTCTCCCCTTTGAACCATTTGTAAGTATATAGTCTAAATTGTCATTTGGGTTAATACAGTGAATAACTATGGGGTAAAATGAAGCAATCCATGTATATGGAAGATAATCTTCTATGGCAGAGCAATCTCTGTTATGGTGTTTTTGGTATAAATTGAATTACTTGAAGGTTCTTCAACACATGATCAGTTCTCTACATAAATAACCAGTTTTAGAGAGAGAAAAAAAAAACGATTTAGCATCAAATAGATACAATAACACTCAACATAGGCTTAAATTCATCATAGTAATATCTAATATGCAATAAAACTCACCCATATGAAGGATTTCGGTTGAAGTGGTTGATGGGTACCCAAAGCAACGTAACATCTTTTACGATTTGTATGTAAAAACAGAATTTTGATGCAGATTTTTGGATTTTTGGGCAATATTCCAAGATAGGTTAAAGGAAATTGTCTCATTCGTGATGAGAGCACCTTCCAAGTTGTCGATCAAAGTGGAATTTGATGTGCCTAATTGCCCAAAACCCTGTTAAACTTTGAGTAACCGCGTCTAGGGTAACCAGAATCCTAGCCGCCACGTCTGAGAACGTCACCACAACCGTTCCGTCGAACAATCCTTCACCACCGTCATTCCGTATCATCGATGGTTGTTCTCTATCTCTTAATTGACTATTGTGAGGTTTGGCGGTGAGGTTGATGTGTTTACAGGGTGAGGACGCGTGGAAAGATTGAAAGGCGTTAAAAAAAAGAGGAAAATGAGGTAAAAAAAAGGACATCAAAGAATTGAACCTGCGTCTAGAAATAACATATCCTTACAACCCAACCACTTTACCAGAAGCTAATAGATGATGTAAATCAAACACAAATCATATATAAATTCACTAAGAAAGCGAGTAAGGAAAAAATAACCAATCAGAAGGTGACACATGGGCCATGTTACTGTTTGAAAGCTTTGTAATTTAATAGATTGATAATTTTTAGAATTTGTAGTTACAATTTAGATTTTTTGTATCAGATTACACTTTGTCTTCTTCGATTTTCTAGTGAATCTACACACATTAATGAGAATATGTTAGAAGAGGTTCGAGACTTTAGCCTGGAGACCACACTTTAACACTTTAGTTAGGCACTGTTTGTTTTTTATGAGGTAAAACGTCTGCAGTCTGCAAGAAGAAGATTGTTTGTTTTTTATTTGATATCTTTTCTTCTCCTTAACCGACCTGTAAGTGGCAGGTGTCTCGTCAAACTCTTATCAACCAAAAATAAACTTCAGCAAATCATTCAACATCAAAATCCTAAATTAGAAGTTCAGACAAAATCCTAAATTTCATCAATTTCATCAAAATTCAGTCAAATTAGAAGTTCATATGGAGGTATAAGCAGATCATTCAACATCAAAATCCTAAATTGAAAAAAGACCCTAAATTGAACATACCAGAAGTAGGCTGTGGAGGAGGTATCGACAGTGGGTGGAGCCCGACGGAGAAGAGGGGTGGCAGCGGGTGGAAACCGACAGAGAAGAGGGGGCGACGGAGGTAGAGCCCGATGCGGAGAAGAGGGGGGCGACGGAGGTGGCCTCGACTGAGAAGAAGGGGGCGACGGAGGACGACGGCTCGACTGAGAAGAAGGGGGCGACGGAGGACGAGGTGGGTAGCCGGAGGACGAGGGGTGGAGGCGGAGGAAAAGAGGTGCGGCTGGAGAATGGATTCGCTGGTGGAGAAGGAGAAGGGTTTCAGATGTGTTTTGTCTGAAGAGGTTTGAAGAGCTGAGGATGTATCTGCGCGAGGAAGAGCTTTAGCAGATGTTTTTTAATGGTTTGTCTTCTAAAAAACAAACACGCTGCATACCCTTACGTCTGCGCGTGGTCTGCTTGGGGAAGACAAAAGAGGTTGTGAAGTACTTTTCTTAAAGAAACAAACTCCACCTTAGTCTTGAATCAACAAACGTATATGAATACAATAGTGTATATGAGATTCACAGAGAATGTGAGAATAACTGATTGTTTAGAAAGAAACATCCACTTGTCTTGAGGAAAAATCCCTTTACAATGGGGGCATTTAACTTCCTTTGTATAGGAGATAAATGAGACAAATTATTGTGGATCAATATGTGTTGATTGTAAACCTGTTAGATCAAACCCAGTTAGAAGTATTCGTGCATGTTTGCTATTATATATTCATATTTCAAACTTTTGGAAGTTCGTAATCTTTTAGTTTTGTCATGTGACTTTGAAATTGTTAATCAAAAGTTTGTTGGTTACAAATGTTTCTTAATTTTGATATTTTTTTTCATTTAACAATATTGATACGTTTTGTTTGTTTCCCCGTTCTCTTATTTTATAGTTCATATCGGATTTACCCTCAATGACCAGGATACATCTAAACTTGGTTCCTGTGTGACAACCAGCAAAATTAATGGTAATTCTGTACAACTTAACGATTATTTATACATTTAATTGCGTTCAATTTGGCTTAATTAATGCATAATTAGGTCATACAAGTTTAGCAATCATAGCACATATTGATACTTGACAATGTATTGTTACTTTCATCGCGTCACGAGAAAACAATTAACTACGTCCTAATATGTTGGCGAAAATACTGAAAATACTGTTTTTCGTCAGCGAATTCTGAAAACTAACGAACGATATGGAAGGCATATCATCATTGAAACTTGAATAAAAACCCTAATTAGGGAAATGAATTGCAATAAAATCTTTACTTTCCGGAAAATACCAAAAGTATTAAATTGTTTGATTCGCAATAAACGGTAATAATTAAAATTGTCCGCAACACTAAAAATTCAACTTTTACAATGTCCATAAGGCTTGTAAATGGTGTTAAACACCTTAAATAAACCCGGGGATATCAATAGAATATCCAAAACATAGCTTTCGTTATTACGACGCATCTTTCAGAAATTGACCGGTTTCGAGCCGAGGAACGAACTAGCGATATTTTTATTATCCTAATACATAGTTAACTAGTCTAATAAACTAGTTAAAACTAATTAACACCCTAAACCATCATTAGTGGCCGATTAATGCAAGAGTTTTACTAATCACCTAAATATCTAAAGATAACAGATTAATATATATATATATATATATATATATATGTTTAACTTTAAAAAAATAATAATCCTAAGGCCATACCTCCCATTTTCGGTCAAATGAGGGGTATACCATGATGCATGGAGGCATGGCATGTCCAAGATCTTGTTGTTGACCAAGATTTGCAACAAGTTTGAACCTTATATCACAGAGTAAATTACAAAACTCGTCCTTTATGTATGTATGTTATTGCAAATCATGTCCTTTGTCTTCAATAATTACATTAATCATATCTAGTGTTTACAAATCCTAACATGTTATATCCTTTACCCCAAACCCAAATAATTTTCTAAGTTAATTGTAGTCACGTGGGGCCACGTGAAGGCATTAATGTCTTTTAACCTACCCATCTTTTTCCCCATTTAAAACCCCAAATAACCCTATTTGTTGACTGATATTGATTGCTCTGTTTCCCTCTTCCGCCACCTCCACGCCCTCTTCCACCACCGCCACCTCCCCGTTCTTCAAGATGAACGGTTCGGGTCTGTGTTTAATAACGAGGTATGGAATATTCTGTTTGATAATTTGCCATACGTTCTCACGTGAGGCGTTGTTTCTTCATTTAACATTAATGACCTTTTTTTACTGATGATGATTTCAGGACTTTGAAGTTGATGAAAACTCTTTAGAGTATCGGGCTTTGCATCCTTTAGCTGCACTTGTGCAGCAGTCTTTAGTGAAAGAACATTTTGATCCTTTTATGGAGGAAGAAGATGAGGATCAAAAGGGAATTTGATGCATCAGATGATGATGATCCTACAAACAATAAAAATAAAGATGAAAAGAAATCTCGTGCTCCAAGGTAATGATATTTTAGAATTCATAAAACCTCATAAATGATTTTATATATAAAAAACTAACATATTATTGGAATAATATAATACCTGTAGATTTGTAGATTGTATGAAGTGAAGGATAAAAGTTCCAACGGTTTCAACAAAGTTAAAGCGGGACTTGGTGGGTCACGAGAGATCTCATTTATATCCAGAAGCTCGTGAAAAACGAAGGGGAATACAGTCACTAGGGTTGAAATCTGATAGATCAGGGTTCCAAGGACAGGGTCGCGGAGGCGGAAGAGGGCGGGGAGATGGCCGTGGAAGAGGACGGGGAGGTGGCGGTGGTGGAAGAGGCCGTGAAGGTGGCGGAAGAGGGAAACAGAGCAATCAATATCAGTCAACAAATAGGGTTATTTGGGGTTTTAAATGGGGGAAAGAGATGGGTAGGTCAAAAGACATTAATGCCCTCATATGGGCCCCACGTGACTACAATTAACTTAGAAAATTAACTGGGTTTGGGGTAAAGGATATAACATGTTAGGATTTGTAAACATTAGGTATGATTAATGTAATTATTGAAGACAAAGGACATATTTGCAATAACAAACATATATAAAGGACGAGTTTTGTAATTTACTCTATATCACTAGTATCCTTATCATTCCTTGTGACAATTGTTGGACTCTGTATGCCCAAGACACATATTAAATTGGCCAAGAGACATATTAAATTGATGTGGCTAGTACCTTATGATCCAAGTCGAGTCATACCCAAATACAAGCTAGACAAACACTTAGAATATTTATTTGTGATATGATCAAACAAATAAATATTAACACTTACAATATTTAGAAATTGGTTTTCTAAATAATTGCACTTAACAAACCAATAAATTATATGGATAATTTATTTTGAGAGAATATTTTATCTTGTTATTTAATGGGTTAAATAACATAATAAAAGTTATATAAGTCTTATAACATGAAATGTTATAATTTTATAAAAGTTATAAAATTAATCAGGACTTAAATTATTTTATAAAAGAATTTGAATTGTTTTTTATAAAATAAAAGTGGGCCGCCCCCTCTTCCCAAGACTAGGATGGTCCAATCAAATTGCATGCAAATGCATGTGTTAGAAGCTCTTTGATTGGGTGGTCTTTTCAAGACCATTTTGGTCCAATTGAAATACATGCATTTTTTGCATGGTTAGAGGTTCATGCATTGGTCAAATGGGGAGGCTCTTTCTCTCTCCTTGTTTATATATAATTTTGTATGACAAAATTAGAGGATGGAAGAACTTGAAAAACTAGAGAATACTTGTAGAGATGCTCTCAAAATCGGCCAACATAGAGCAAGTTTTAGATGATCAAATTCAAGTGTAAGACTTGAATTTACTCTCTAAAAATCGGGTCATGTATGGTTGATCAAGAGGGGTTTTTCAAGTTGATAAATCAAGTGCAAGAACTCCATAAACTCCCCTCATATTTTCGGCCATGGTGGTTGATCAAGATGGAATTTTAGTGAGTTCATAAGTGTAGAAATCCTAGCTAAACATAAGGTGTTTGTTGGAATACTTGGGGTATACAAGCTTGAGGTCTTCTACACTTGAAGGCAACCGTTCAAGAAGCATCATCTTTCATATCCATTACTCCTTGGAAGGTAGTATTCTAAACACCCTATGGTTGTGGTTTAAATATTTGATAGCATGCATGTTCGTATATGGATCCGGGGATTGGGTTTTTTCATATAAAATGGGTTTTATATCTTGTAAGTAACATGTTTTAAAACATCATTTCCACTGCGTTTTTATTTTATTGGATAAAATACTTTGATAAACATGTCAAAAACCCAACAATGGTATCTTGAGCCACTTATATGAGTGCATGCTTCATAGGATATGAAATTTTCGGGTTTCGGGTTTGGGTAAAACCCTATGGCCGAAATTTTCACCATGGTTATCCCTTTGTTTTTCAAGATTATATTCTTACATGCATAAATGAGTCTTGAAAAATTATTTCATTTGGATGATTAGTTTGTTTGGACAAAACCCCCCTTTTTCGGTTTTCTCATTCTTGACCGAAAAGTAGGTTGTAAAAAGGGAACCGTTTTGCTTCTTGAATTTTATATATTTGGATATATATATTTTGGTGTTCATAACCTAGCCATGACCTTGTGTGAATCTGTTGAATGGTTGTGTTGTGATTTATATATGATTATTTCAATGGGTTGTAATAATTAATTATTTTGTTCTTCCATTTGTAAAGTTATGTAATTTATTTATTTTCATTTGGTATGTAAGTAAATAGATTAGGTGCATTTTATTTTACTAGAAAAAATGTATTAGGATAATTTTTTTGTAAAAGAAGATGCACACAAAAATGCGTTTTTGGTTTTGGCTATTTTCGGGCCTAAAGGACTTCACGGTTCTTAACGGGATTTTAGCCCGGTAACCAAAACACATTTTTTGAAGTCCAAAGGAGTTTGGAGCTGAATATAAAAGACATTTGGAAGCTCAAAGAAAGTGGAGAAATCACAACACAAAAGGAAGACTTGAAGCATTTGGATGCGAAATCAAGTGGGAGTTCAACGATACATTACTTGTGTCAATATTCACCCCTTTAGGAAGGACCTTTTGACACACTTGTTTCGGCTAACAAGTGTGGTCAAAATAGTTGGCTATGGTTATGCACCTATTGTTATGTATGTTGTGCTTGTGTGGTTGCTTATTTATATTGTTTTGATATGCATGCTTAACAAACTAATAATCAACAACAAGCGTAAAATTGGTTCTTTACAAAATCATTAAAATGTTAATAAAGGGTTTTATTAAAAATTGATGATTTTATAATAAAATGAGTTTTATTAAAAAGAACCTTGAAAATTTGTTTTCACTAAAGTACCAAGAATTTGAATGCATGCAAATGTATGGTACATAAAGTTTTCTAAACTAGATTTTTTGAAAACTCAAAATCCCTTTTATAAAACAAGTCAAACACCATCCTTTTATACAACACTCGAATCACTTGGGAACTCTTTTGTGGGATAAAGGTCACCTAACCGCATTTGAGGGAACTTGTATATTCGAGGTGGGTTTACCATGTTTGTGGGATAAAGATCACCTAACCACTTATGTGTATAAACTCACACGTGTGTGTAAGTTGGACGACTTGATTTGGAAACCATGAACTTAGGGTCACCGAAGCATGGGGAACAAAGGTGTTGATGGGATTAAACATGCCAACTAAACATAAAGATGTTTAACTGATCCCATATGGCTAGAAGTTGCAAAGGGTTGCAATCGTCAAACGTTGACTACCTTGTTAATTTAAATAATGGGATAAAGGTCACCTAACCAATATTTAAATGTAACGTTGGATTCTAGATTTTAATTATTAATTGTCTATGAGACATAAAAGGGTATTAATGATTAAAATAAAATAACATCGAAAATACTAAAATTGAACCTTGTTAAATTTTGTAGATGGCCGCTAACAATATTACCCAAACCGTCCGTAACCTATCACTAAAAACGATCCTAATCCCGATAAACCTCTTATGGAAGATGAGGATGCCTATAACGATTGGATTAAGTATATCGAGGATACTATGCAAGCCTCTTGCCTCATGTTAGGAATTATGATTCCTAAGATTCAAAAGGATTTTTGAACATCATGAGCATACAACATGATTACCCAATTGTAGGAAATGTTCCTAAGGGTAGAACGCTTCGAAACGGTTGGAGTGCTTCAAGCATTTCGAATGGAGGAAACCTAATCAGTCTCATCTTATGTCTTTAAGATGAAAAGACAAATTGATTGCCTCGAAAGGCTCAATATGGGTAAAAGGGTTTTTATCCATTCTAACGATCAATGAGGGTGGCAACAAGAAAGGGCATCACCCCGACACCAAAGCAAATGTTGAAAATGGAAACGGGTAATTCAAAGGGAAATAATTAGAAAGACTAAAACAAAACCACCGAAACCAAAAGAGAAGAAGGCAAAGGTTGCCATGAACGATCCATGCTTTGAGTGTGGAGAGATATGGCATTTGAAAAGGAATTGTCCAACCTATCTCGAAGAGTTGGAAAACAAGAGGGATGCTAGGCAAACCTCAGGTACATTCTTTATGAAACATATTGACCTTAAAGTTATTTCTTCAAACACACGGGTATTAGATACCGGATGTGGAACTCATGTTTGCAATTCGTTGCAAAAGGTTCAAAAGAAATAAACATTACAGGAGACTATGTTTTGAAACTTTCACATGGTTTGGAAATTGTTTCAAAAATGTTTTGAATGCTCCTAGTTTGACTAGGAACATTATTCAAGTTTTCCTTGTAAGACAATATGGTTTTGATTTAAAGTTTGTAAACAATGAAATTCATGTTTCGATGAATGACATGTTTTACTTTAAAGCTATGCTTTCAAATGGTATTTATGAATTGGTTCATAATAATATATCATTTGATAGTTCAATGTACTAAGCAATCACCAAGAAACTCAAAATGGTTTTGAGTGAGACTAATCTTTGGCACTGTCGCCTTAGTCATATGAACAGAAGTCACATGCAAACACTTCAAAAGAATGGTCTTTTGGACACAAATGAAGTTGGTTCATTTGATCCATGTGAGTCTAGTTTACAAAGTAAAATGACTAAGAAACCCTTTAGTGGGAAAGAGCAAAAGATTTATTAGGTATCATACATTCGGATGTATGTGATCCTTTTAAGCCAATGACTAGGAATGGTGAAAGATACTTCATTAATTTTACCGACAACTATAGTAGTTGTGGTTATGTGTACTTGACACAAAGATGAAGTTTTGAAACGTTCAAAATCTTCAAAAGGTGAAGTACAAAATCAACTCAATCAAAGTTCTTCTTTTCGATAGAGGAGGAATCGAACTCTATTTGGATATAGTTCGATCTATGATGGCTAGGAACGCATTATCTCTATCACTTTGGGGTTACGCTTTGCTCTCCGTGGCCCGTATGATCCAACCAAGAAAGTGGATAAGACACCTTTTTGAAATATGGCATGGAAGGGTTCCATCATTATCCTATTTAAAGGTATGGGTTGTGAAGCTTCTGTGAAGCAATACACCCCAAATAAAAGTACGATCCACTAAGTGTATCTCTGTAGGATATCCTAAAGATGGTATAGGATATTATTTCTACAATCCAACAGAGCAAAAGGTATTTGTTGCTCGAAAGGCTGAGTTCTTGGAAGATAAGTTCCTTGTGGAAGAAATTAGTAGAACAGTGGAACTTGATGAGGATCGAGAACCACAAGCCGCTACACGTTTGGTTGATACTAGCACTCAAGAAGAGGTTGTTGAAAACGATCAAATGGTTGATCTATACACACAAAACGTTCGTAGATCTGGTAGAATTAGTAGTCCATCTGAAAGATATGGATTTTTCATGGATATATGCTACGTGGCAGATTCAAGTAAACCTACCAAATACCATGATGCAATGTCAAAATCCGATTGTGACAAAAGGCTTGAAGCTATGAACGTAGAGATGCAATCCATGTATGACAACCAAGTTTGGGAATTGGTTGTGCCACCTCTTAACTCCAAAGTAGTTGGAAGTAAGTGGGTTTTCAGGAAGAAAACAGATATGCATGGTAACTTAGATACTTATAAAGGGAGACTTGTAGCAAAAGGTTTTACTCAAACTCAAAGGGTTGATTATGATGAGACTTTCTCGCCTGTGGCGATGCTAAAGTCAAGAAGGATATTATTTGCCATACCTGCATAATATGATTATGAGATTTGGCAAATGGATGTCAAAATGGCTTTCCTTAATAGATATCTTGAGAAAGATGTCTATATAGTTAAGCCTGAAGGTTTTGTCGATCCAAAACATCCTGACAAAGTATGCAAGTTAAAGAAATCAATCTATAGATTGAAACAAGCATCTAGAAGTTGGAATCACCGTTTTGATGAAGAGATTAGGGAATATGGATTCATCAAGAACGTCGATGAAGCTTGTGTGTATAAGATGGCTAGTGGGAGCATCATTACTTTCTTAGTATTATATGTCGATTACTATTTGGAAATAACATTCCAACCTTGGAGGGTGTAAAAGCCTGGCTTGAAAGTTGTTTTTCAATTAAGGATCTTTGTGAAGTCGCCTATATTTTGGGAATAAAGAATCTATAAGGATAGATCAAGGCGCACGATAGGTTTAAACTTAAGTGCATACATTGACAATGTCTTGAAAAGATTCAAGATAGAGAACTCTATAAAAGGTTTGGTACATATTCAAGAGGGGACAATAATTGAATGTGTTTCAATGTCCAAGCTCAAAGGATGAGCAAGAAAGAATGAAAGGAATCCAATATGCATCTGCTATAGGATCCATTATGTATGCAATGATATGCACTAGACCGGACAAGTCATGCGCTTTAAGCATGACGAGAAGATACCAACGAGTAACGGTCATTGGGTGACTGTTAAAAATATATATTGAAATACCTTAGAAGGACTAAGGATATATTTCTAATATATGGATCTAGTGAAGAAGAACTCGTTGTAAAGGGTTACAGGGATGCGAGTTTCGGAATTCGTTGTAAAGGGTTACATGGATACGAGTCTCCAAAATGATCGAGATGGTGCTCGATCACAATTAGGGTAGCGTTGTCCACTACAGAATCAGAATACATCACCGCTTCATTGATCAAGATAATTCATATGGATCTACCACTTGAATTATTGCCGATCTAGGGGTAGTCCATACCATTCAGGACCCCTAGAGATCTTTGTGATAACGATGGTGCGATTGCTCAAATCAAGGAACCTCGTGCACATCAAAAGACTGGGCACATTGAGCGGAGTTTCAACTACATAAGGGATGAAGTTGAAAAAGGGAAAGATATGTATTCGCAAAGTTCACACTGATCAAAATATTGCGGATCCACTCACGAAGCTCCTTGAACGGGAAAAGCATGAAAGGGCCATACTTGTGCCTTAGGACTTCGATATTCTAGTGATTGGATTTGATCTATTTTGTATTTGGATATTGGAACAATTTGTTATTATAACTCTTTATGATATGTTGAGTTATGTTCCATTTTAGCATGATTAAATCTGTGAATAAGCTACTTATTCTAAATGTCTGTAGTCGGTCATACTTGTGGGAACAAATATGAATGTAAGACTATTGTGAACTTGGATTGGTGGATATTCATTAGGTATGAATATAGAGCAAAGTGTTGCTGCCAAAGTTCATAGATATTTGTGGGATACAAATATTGGACTGACTCGCTCTCGAATATTACTGCATGGAATCATTTGTGATTGATCATAAGTAGATTTGAGTAAAGGAGAATATCATAGTATCCTCAGACCTGAGATACATATTGGGTCTTGATATTCACCAAATATTGTACCTTGACTTTTTTCTTCGCTGTTAGTAATATGACAGTACATAAGGCTAAGCTCAGGTGTGGTACAAGGTGATTGTGAGAGACGTATCTAGTCAAGATGGGATTTGTTCCTCTTATTCATTGAGAGTAAGATGTCTAAGGCCTGCTAAAGTTAAATCAACAGAGAGTGATCACTCTATGTCTCTGGATTTGACATGACATCTGTAATGAAAGGATAAATGATAGATTCACCTAAATCATTTTCAAGTAAGGGACTTGAAGAGGATGATGTTATTGAATGAGAAATATAGTCATACGTATTAGGGGTAGTAAACCGTAGTTAGGCGTCATTTACTACTTGCATCAATCTTCTATGTATCTTGTGCAAGTGGGAAATTGTTGGACTCTGTATGCCCAAGACACATATTAAATTGATGTGGCTAGTACCTTATGATCCAAGTCGAGTCATACCCAAATACAAGCTAGACAAACACTTAGAATATTTATTTGTGATATGATCAAACAAATAAATATTAACACTTACAATATTTAGAAATTGGTTTTCTAAATAATTGCACTTAACAAACCAATAAATTATATGGATAATTTATTTTGAGAGAATATTTTATCTTGTTATTTAACATAATAAAAGTTATATAAGTCTTATAACATGAAATGTTATAATTTTATAAAAGTTATAAAATTAATCAGGACTTAAATTATTTTATAAAAGAATTTAAATTGTTTTTTATAAAATAAAAGTGGGCCGCCCCCTCTTCCCAAGACTAGGATGGTCCAATCAAATTGCATGCAAATGCATGTGTTAGAAGCTCTTTGATTGGGTGGTCTTTTCAAGACCATTTTGGTCCAATTGAAATACATGCATTTTTGCATGGTTAGAGGTTCATGCATTGGTCAAATGGGGAGGCTCTTTCTCTCTCCTTGTTTATATATAATTTTGAATAACAAAATTAGAGGATGGAAGAACTTGAAAAACTAGAGAATACTTGTAGAGATGCTCTCAAAATCGGCCAACATAGAGCAAGTTTTAGATGATCAAATTCAAGTGTAAGACTTGAATTTACTCTCTAAAAATCGGGTCATGTATGGTTGAGCAAGAGGGGTTTTTCAAGTTGATAAATCAAGTGCAAGAACTCCATAAACTCCCCTCATATTTTCGGCCATGGTGGTTGATCAAGATGGAATTTTAGTGAGTTCATAAGTGTAGAAATCCTAGCTAAACATAAGATGTTTGTTGGAAGACTTGGGGTATACAAGCTTGAGGTCTTCTACACTTGAAGGCAACTGTTCAAGAAGTATCATCTTCTTCATATCCATTACTCCTTGGAAGGTAGTATTCTATACACCCTATGGTTGTGGTTTAAATATTTGATAGCATGCATGTTCGTATATGGATCCGGGGATTGGGTTTTTCATATAAAATGGGTTTTATATCTTGTAAGTAACATGTTTTAAAACATCATTTCCGCTGCGTTTTTATTTTATTGGATAAAATACTTTGATAAACATGTCAAAAACCCAACAACAATCCTCATAAAACCAGGTATCCGTACAATTAATTAATTATGATTAAGTGCTTAATGACTGTGCTGGATTACTTAACTGCTTTCTGATTACTGCGTCATACCTACATGTGCATCACATATTACATAATGTCACATCATTATCACATACAGACTTTATTGACATACCTGATGCACAAAGCACAGTTAGCACTGTTAACGGATAAAGTAGGAAAATGCTGACGGGGTTCAGTAAATAGACAGACAGTGTTTTGAGACCCAGTATGGGCCAGGGACAAGGTACTACACTAGTATGTGTGTAAGGAAGTAAGGACCATAAAACCGCGTCACTAGGAGATAGTTTGAGTGCCAGAAAGTGCCTAAAACCCACTAAAAGTGCAGAATTCTGCATTTTTCAGCAAAATTCAGCTTTTTAACATACTAGTTTTATGCAGAAAATTGACTAAATGGTCCTGAACGCTTCCCTAAGTGTCGGGAATTAAAAGTGTCACAAAAGGTTACATAAACGACACTATACGGAATAGCTTGACAATTTAACGAACCGGTATCAAACCGAACAACCGGACATTACCCGGAACACCAAAATTTTGCCAGATACATTGTTTAATTATTTCTTGGCTAGTTATGGTCCCCGAATACCCCAACACACTATATAATGTGCCATACACATAAAACACTAGATTTTACACTTAACCTCCAACCATTACCTACTTACCATCAAAACTTACAATTAACCCCCCATCATAATTTACGGCCCAAAGGGGAGGACCCCACCACCATATCCTACTAGATTTCATACTATATATTTTATTTGATCTTGCTTGCTTGAGTGAACATCATATTGAGTAGGAAAGATATAAGTATGGTGTGAATCCCTTACAAGATCATTTCATTCTCAACCTCACTCCACACCCTCATACTCTCTCTCCCTTTCGGCTCTACATAGTGCCGCCACCACCAGCACCTTGCAACCACCATACACCCATTTTCAAGCTCATTTCAAGTGTTAGAAGGTGTTTCATGGAGCTTGGTGCTTGAAGAACTTGAAGAACCTTCATCCTTTGCTTTCACACACCATTTTCATCATCTTTCTTCAGTGATCTTCCCTAGCTTTGAGCTAGTTGTAAGCTTCTTGTTATTAGTTTTTGCTTCTCATTTTGTTGGTTAAAAGTTGTAGTATATTGTTTATCACAAGAACACTAAAAGACTTAAACAAGAATCATGAACATGAAGCTTAAAAATGATGAAGTCTTGTTGAAATAATGTTGTTTAAATACATGCATGACACTTGATTGTTATTTACTTGAGATTGTGATGTTGATCATCATAAGGAGCTTGCTAGATTGTGATTAAACACATGATCTAGCAAGTTAGAGGATGATTATATATTAACCCAAGAAGATCATCCTCTCTTACAAACATGAACTTGAAAATAAAGCGATTTTTTGAAAAATAGTAAATAAAGCAAGCTAGTAAACTTATAGATTCAAGATTCATGTATGATTTTCCAAGAAAACCAAGTTCAAAATATGATTTTTAGTAGAACTTGATTCTTACTTAAATGTACACTATTTTTGGTGATAAAATAAGTGTAAGAGCACTTTTATTTACAATAAGAGTTCAAGAGAATAATTTTTGTAGAATATGTTTACAAGTTGTAAACATCTAAAATTTTCAAGAATGAAGTTTATTAAGAAATAAACACACTTTAAGGGGTAACCAAGTCTATTAAACATGCTACCAAGTTACTACAAATTTTAATAAAAGTTCAAGTTCATATTGTTATATAAATTGTATAGTGTTTACACTTGAGAAGTGTAAGTTGTTTAAGGATTAATTATTGATTGTTGTGATGATTTTTGAAAAAGAAAATGATATGCTTATATAGCATGGACACCTCCGTTTTTAGGGGAAACTATGGCAAAATTTTCTAAAAATACAAATACTTAGGAAAATATTTTTCTAACAAGTATTTACAAGTATAATTTGATCGTAAGTTTTCGATATAAACTTTGCCATAATTTTTGTAACAAAAATACAAATATTTGAGGTTGGTTTTTATAAATAAAAATAGGTAAACATATATATTTAGAATATATATACATATTAAGACACTTGTGTGATTATTTGTTTACTCAGTGAAATAGTTATATTATTTTAGGGTAAAATATTATAACCTAACAAGTACCGCGAAATTTACCATTCAAAACAATACCGTTACATATATATTTATGGTAAATATTATTTTGGGTACGAGAAACGAAAATATGATTTTTGTAAATATTACAAAGTTATATCATACTTTGATAAAAAGGAAAATATTATTTTTGGGAAGTTAAAATATGTTTTCCTAGTATATTTAGAAAATATATGATTTTTGGGAAAAATATATATTTTCTGGGCAATACATTATTTTTGGGACAAAATGAGTTTACAAATATATTTTCTAAAGTGAGACTTAGAAATATATCATTTCGGAAATTACAAATACAATAATACAAATACATGTATAAGACACCCCATCCTTGGGAAGGAAATACGAAAGTTAAATACTTGAGAAGTATTCATACAAAAATATTGTTTAAAACAATTATTCCAAAACCAAATATAATTTAAGTTGAAATATTAATTATTTTGACAAATAATTATAACTCGGAATAATATAAGAAACGTAACCCAAAACGCAAATACTAAGCAAAGGCACGACCCGTCCGTCTAATAGACGTTAGTACACTGTAGGTAGTCGTGGTTGCTGACAGAGTTTGAGTTACGAGCTGAGGACGCAATACAGTGAGTTCATGTCCCCCTTTTCTTTTAACTGTTTTCAGTTTTATACTTCGGGGGTGAAATACATGTTACGGTTATTACAGACTTTTATACATGGTATGGTTAGCTAAGGAGGGTTTACTACTAGATCATGTGAAGGGTGGGTACAACACTTAAGGCCATTAATCCTCGTCGTAGGACCGAGGGACATGAGTGATAGATCTATTTGGGTGTAGCGAGCCCTCACCCATGAGGCCAGGGAGGCCCATAGTGGTGACTATGTCTTCCAGCCGGAAGCCCGGTACAAATTTGCTAGGTTTGAGTTTTCCTGCACCATTTCACACATACCATTGGCTTTGCAACCCATTGGTGATCTCTTTTTCCTTATTGCTACATACCAGGGACATTTATACATACAAGACATACTTTAAAGGTTTATTCATACACTCACACATGAACTCGCTCAACTTTTGTTGATTTTTCAAATTACATGTATTTCAGGGAACTAGTGGATCTGGCAAGGGTATGCATGTGTCTTCAAGCTGCGTTTTAATAAAAGATGTTATCCATGGTTGTTGAGTTTAGGGTGTGTATCCTATTCCTGGACGGGATACATATTTCCAAACTCAGGTTTCATTCAAAGTCGTTTGTGGAGTCTTTATGAACTCAGTTAGACAAGTCATGGTTTGTAACATAATTTGATATCGATGTTTTCAAGACAAGTTGTTGTGGTATTTTCTAAACGTAATTAATGGATGATTGTCTTTTAGTTTTATCATTTAGCATTGTTATGATTGAATGCTATGGTATTAAGAAGTCACACCAAATAACCACGCTTCCGCAAAAGTCAGGGTGTGACATTCCTACATTCACAAACAAGTTCACAAACTCCTCTCCTTTCTTCTCTTTAGTTTCGGCCAAACCACCACCTCCATAACTCCCCATTTTCACTTCCTAAATAACCAAATTCAAACACTTACAAGCCATTCCAAGATGATCTATGGGTGTTACAACTCATGGATGCACACTAGGAGCATAATCTCACCATTTGGAGCTTCCACATCTTCTTACATTCTTCGTCATCTTCATCATGGAACTTCCCTAGCTTTCTGCTAGTAGTAAGGCTCTTACAAACTCATTCTTAATGTTATAATGCTAAGTAGATTATAAGTGTGCAACTTTCCATCTTGAACATCTTATATAATGAAGCTTAAAACTCTAAATATAACTTAAAAGTTTGCAAAAATAAAGTAATTACATGTTGATTATGTTGATTTTTGTGAACTAGTTAGTATGAACTTGGTGTTTATGTTAAAGTAGGTTGTTTAAATGTTATTATCTGGTATAAACATGGTTAAAATTGATGATCTAAACATCAAGATGTTTAGATCTAACAAGATCTCATCTTCATGAACCATGAACTTAAACAATAAACTTGAAAATGATTTTTAACAAATAAAACTTTTACAAGAAGTAAAAATCATGATTTATTATATAATGATCTTAAAAAGTAGCCTAAACAAGTTTGTTTAAATGAATGAACTAGCTTAAAGATCATAAGAAACATGTTGGTTTTAAAGATCTTGCTGAAATGTATTTTTAGAAGTATTGTTAAAAATATATATAAGAGTTCATGGAAAAATGAAGATGTTATGTGATAATACATGCATGCAAAGTTGATGTTGAAACTTGAATTGAGTTTTGTGATGATTTTTGGGCTTAAATATGGTTTAAAATACGTTTTAAAAACTTGGAAAATGCTATAATATAAGAGGAAACTATGGCGAAATTTTCTAAAATCCTAATTATGATTAAAGTGTAATTAAAAGGTGATTAACATGACTAAACATGATTAGTGACCTTAGTCATGATTAGGTAAGTCTTGATGGAAAAGTTTATGTTCTAAACTCCTAAAGTATTTTCTTAAGTACTTAAACATATTTTCATAAGTTAAAAAAATGGAAACTTATATATATGTATATATATACTAGTCATTTACCCGCGCGATGTGGCGGGGGTGTCGATTTACCATAGGATACTGGTTTACCGTTAGTTTATCAGTCGTCTCGTGATATATTGTATAGTACTTGAGTTAGTTTTCTTAGTCATGATATGTTGGCACTCGTTTTTCTGTTAGTTTATCAATTCTTTGGTGATATACTTTTGTTAATTTTTTTATCAGCTTCGGCTTGGTTTGGCAAGATAAGAGTGAATACATCCAAATAACCCCAGTTAACTATCCTATGATGGCATCCACAATTCACATCATCATACATACAAGTTCGGCACATTATAATTCAATTTAATTTCTTAATCTTACAGTACAGGTCCATGAATTATCTCTTAAACATCAGGACATTAATTAATTAAAGTATGACAACTTATACAAGTTTAGCAACTCAAGCTCATTCCACTTAAGTATAGCAACCAAGTTAAATCAAAATACACAATACTCTACCAATATAATATTAACCATTGAACTTTCATCAAGTAGCTTGTGTCTTAACTCTTCTAATAAATATATTAAATACAACAAATTCATGAACCTATCCCAGCAAATGCATCAAGATAATGCTTCCCGTTTTCATCAAACAAATATTGCATCTTCCCTTTAACTATATTGAGCTGCAGTGATAGTGAAACAATACCATCAGTTGACCAATAATAAAGTCAACAAAAATCTTTGCAACTGAATCAAATGCAAGAACACATGGAGTTTCAAACATCAAATTTAACCTCTCAAATCCACATAATACAAACTCCTAGGTAAATTCATTCAATTAATTTAAACACAAACATTGAGGCAAAAAAAGTCAGCATTTTTAAGGATCTTTTAAAATACCATAATTGTTTTCTTACACAAATACAGGGGCAGCTCGACGGTACAAAAATAAGATGAACGTTGGGACCATAATTTAAAGCCCTATTTTTTTTACGGTTTGACTATATTTGATTAATATTCTATTCTTCTAGTCCAGTCACAACTCCCTCTGCTCTTAGATCCTAAACTTCTTTGGCGCTCGTTGCGGCTGCGCCCGCTGCTGCGCTCGCTGAGCCGATGCGGCTGCGCTCGCTCCGAAACTTAACTACGAATAATTAGGTTTGTTTAGATTGAAAAAGAATGCTAACCGTGCTAGGGGAATTGAGTTGTCTAGTATATGGTGTACATGGTGATTCTGATATATTATGCGTATAGGCTGGCTTCACCCTCAACGCGCTTTATTTATATACGCAAAACAAATGTTTTAAATTACTTTAATGTTGAAAAATCATTTAATGAAGATGTGAAGGAATTTGAAATGGCGCTTAAAAGGGCCTCATAAAAAAAGTACAAACAGAATTTCTGTATGATTTGTAACAATGAATTTGACAGTGTCCAACTTCATCAATAGCTTTCCTGTCATATACCTATAAGGAAAAAGAATAAAACCACTCCCTGCCTAAAATCATCATAAATATCTGAATAAAATCGAACTAACCCAGATGCAAGTTCCAAAAACAGACTTAATGTGTGATCAATAACTTACTCACTCTGCAAGCAATGTCAAATGAGAGAGAGATGACAGAAAACCTTCTCAGTGATGCAAGCAATGAGAAAGATGTTGATGTACCTCAGTGTAACACTTGAGGTTTGTTGCAATTTTTCCAACTATCACATTTAATGACTGAAGATGATCTTGCAGTCCAAGTAGGTCAGATAGCCGCCCATAAAGCTGCTGCAATACAAATACAAGGGTTTTTTTTTTTTAATAAAATGCTGAGTATAATTATAATAATAAAAATAAGATTTTACCTTAGAAGAATGCATGGCTTGATCACCAACATAAGACTTTCTAAAGTTTTGGAAGAATGTCAAAATTGCTTAATCAAATCTTTGCTTGCTTAGTTCACCATATCTCTGCCATGAGTTATAAATTTATATGTAACCATTAAATTATGAATCTACAAGCTTTAACACGAGCTACAAGACTCTAGTAAGGGAACCAATCCCATTACGAAAGATATATATAAAACATATTATTAGTGGATGAAAAATAATAAAGTATCAAGGTCCGTAATAAATCAGAATGCACTCTTCACTATTTTACCTGACTATGTAGTTCACTATCAGTGGCACTTATGATACGCAAAACACGAGCTGATACCTCTGCATCAATGGCTTCTTGAGAATCCGTGCTCATCAAGTGAAAAAAAAATTATGTGTGGTCCATGTAAATAAAACAATTAGTTCAGAATTTAACTTAGCATACCTGTAACCGCTACATTAGTCCAAGCCAACAACAGAAGAAAAAAAACTTAACTGAACCAGGCAATTTCTTCATCGACGGTAGTAACCTTAAAGCAAAAGCTTCAAACATCAAGCGAATAGCTTATTAAAACAAACCTCAAATGCTAAAATTAAACAGAATGAGTACATACACAAAATGGTGAAATCAGAATGTATAATGAAGACTCAAAGCAAAAACACTGAACAAATTCCTTTTTTACAACCACTGACCAGTGACCGCCACATCACATAAATCATAGCAAATTATTTGACCATTAGATGATCAATAATCGTACTAACCTTGGTTTCGGTCTCCATCTGAACATGAGTATCTTCTGTTTCTACAGCACCATTCTTAGTCAAAGAAGCATCCTGCATATTTACATCATTTTCATTCGTAGAGGCCACATCAGCCGGAGCCTTATCCATATCCATATTTGATGATTCATTCGACATCGGAACTTCCATTTCCTCTTCTTCATTGAGCTGGAATAATATACAAAATATAAACAATAAGATACGACTTACTATTAGACACTAAGTACAAACAAAGACAAAAGTTTTGTTGGTGAGAAACTCGATGACCCACCTGTGCAGACTCCACAGACACAATCCCATGCAAATTCAAACGAGCTTTCACCTTCACCTTCGCACGCTCACCTTTTGTTGCTTGGAAGGGACTAATATGCGCAGATCATTACTGGCATATATGGTCAAGCAATGAGCATAGCTTTAAACTATATTAAATAAATGAATATATTGACCAAATCTTAACGTGTAAGTACTGATCTTCGCGGATGCCTTCAATTCACTAACATCAGCATATTGCAGGTCTACCGTAAATGTGTCGGCCCTGTAGAAAATTGAATAAGCTATTCTTCTTAGTAAGAATCAAACAATAGCCATACAAACAAGATTGATTATGGGTTGAGAATGGTTCCAACGGTTCTCTCATCTAGTATCTAGTGGTGGTTCTCATTTTAACCAATCCCTATATATATATAGGGTAAGGTTCATGCGAGAACCACCCTTATTGCGAGAACCGCGAGAACCAATGTGAACAAGTGGCAATTTTGTAAATACCAAATAACTTTTAAAAAAACACGCTTACCTGCTTTACTATATCGGACTTCAAGCCAAAATTAAACTACATTTAATACAAACTTTCATGTCCACTCTCCAAAATTCTGAGTACATCCAGGTCTCTCAACGATTATCAACCTGAATCTATCAACAATTCGTCGATTACAATCGATTTCATCATCGTCTCGAATACATCATCACTTCACCATCATCAGTTCACCATATCGAAGCATCTGGATTGAGATTTTATCTCAGATTTGAGATTTTACCAGCAGTTATTTCATATTTCGTCATATAATCGAGGTTAGTTCCCAAAATTCGTCCAGTGATTATAAGAATAAACGATTCAATGAGTGTGTCCCTAAGACGGTATCGCCGGAATTAATCGCCGTCGAAATCGCCGCCGCCAACGAAATCATTGACGGATTGGTAATATAGATATGGTCATATTAATCGAGACACCGTTTGCAAGTTTATACAATTCGTTTATATTGTTATATGATAGATAATTTGTCGTTTGTACTTTTATATGATAGATTATTTGTCGATTCAAGCTTCGTTTTGTATTGTATTGTGTGATATATAGCTATGCACATGTGCATATTTTGACATTATAGGTTTAATAGAATTGGCTATTAAGGTAATTCTTGTGTAATATGTGGTTATGCACATGTGCATAGATTGTCATAATAAGTCAATATATACATGTGCATAGTGTGCAATAACATGTGAATAAGGTAGTTAATGTTGATGCAGGTGACATTAGATAAGGTATTTAGTTGTATTTTGGTGTGATGTATAGTTATGCACATTTGTATTTAATGTTAGATTATGTTAATAAGGTAGTGTTATGTGATATATAGATATGCACATGTGCATAGCTTGACAAAATATGTTAATATGCACATGTGCATAATTTGCCATAATTTGTATTTAATGTTAGATTATGTTAATAAGTCTATGGGATTTTGTCGCTGAATGGTGCAAGTTGGGATCAATATTCGTGCTAGATCTGAAGGATTTTGTGTATCTGCATCAGCGATACTGCGGATCTAAAAAATGGAAACGGGTTATGCTCTCAATCATTCAGATTATGCTATTGTTTATATGGAGAAACATGAATGATGTTTTTAATAGGAAGCAAACGAATCTGACACGTCCGAAGGAGGAAGTTAACACGCTTGGGTTTCTTTGGATTAAAAATAGGGCAAAGTGTAACGCTTTAAGTATCTGTTTTTTATCAGTAACACTCGGTAAGGATCTGATTATTACCAGTAGATATATATATTGTTATTTAGGTATCTGTTTTTTATCAGTAATTTTGAAGTAATTCTGATTTCCATCAATAATTTATATGAATGTGATTCAACTCGTTGATCTGTTAACTGTGCTTGTTATGTTATCGCACAGATCTTATACAGTGCCATAGCCGATCTAGTATGTATATGTGAACCAAATAAAGTTAATAATATCATTCATGTGCATAGTGAGTTTGAGCAGGTTTGTTTAGGATACGTGTATATGATTGTGGGTAATTAGAAAATGCTGGTGTTGTTGTTTTAGGTAATGCACATGTGCATAGTGAACTTGAGAAGTTTTGTGTAAGATATGTGATTTTGTGTAATTAGGATATGATGGTGTTATTGTGATTTTGTGTAATTAGGATATGATGGTGTTATTGTTTCATGTGATTCACATGTGCATAGCAAACATGAGCAGCTTTGTTTAATATACGTGTATATGATTCTGTGTAATTAGATTTTGTTGATGTTGTTTAAATTAATGCATATTTGCATATTGAATTTGAGCACATAACATTAAACTTTACATATGGATTGATTTTAAGCATCATTATAAGAATATGTGATGCACATGTGCATATAGATGCACAAATTCATATCGTTACAGTGATGAAAAAGGTTGTTTAATGCACATACTAATTTAAATTGCATGTTTGATTATATTATGTTTCAATTATTATTGTAGGAAAAAAATGGAAAAAAGCGAAGAAAATAACACTTTTGTTGAGATCGAATGACAAAGGAGCAACAAAACTGCCAGATGATAAGGAAGGTGAATACAAAAGTGTTAAGTGAAAAGCCAAAAAAGGTTGGTTATCAGTCGATGATGCAGTTGGTAATATATGCACATGTGCAGCCAATTGTTACTTTCTGTTGAACGTTGTTCTTTGATGTCACGTGCAGTTACGGCAGGATAAAGAAATACAAGGAATATGACAAGTAGACGAATGCACGATGTGATGGATCTTATGTGATGGATGATAAGGGCGACAAGACAGTGGAAAACATTAATGAAAGAAAGTTGGATAGAACGATGTTATATTGAAAATCATGGTTGTTTTTTGTATGATGGTTTATATGTTGGTTATTTTCTTTTAACGATAATTTATATTTGTTTATTGGACGATGACAACTATGTGATCTTTGATTACATAATTTGATGTAATATGGTATAGTATATGTTGGAAATGCACATGTGCATAAGGTAAATTAGTATGAACAGTGGTGATATATGATGTGTTACCGAATGATTATATTCAATTTTCAACGTTTTCAAATGTTATATGGTGGTTGATATAGTATATGTTAGAAATACACAAGTGTGTAATATTGTGACGTAAATGATTGTGTTGCCTATGCACATGTGCATATTTATATATTATGATGCATAGTGGTAATTCATGATGGTGTTTGGTATAGGATATGTAGTTTACAATGTTGTATGGTGTATGGTATAATATATGTTGGAAATGCCTAGGCACATATTGATGTGATATAATGTGTGCCATAAATTATGTTGGCAATGCACATGTGCATAACGTAAAGGTAGTAATGTTTAATGGTGTTTGACATAGTATATGGTGGCAATGCACATGTGCATAATGTATACGTTGCAATGTATAATAGGTGGATTGAAAATGGAGTACATGCAATTAAAACATAATGACATTAGAAACAGTGAATCGACAAGTTTAGATGCTACGGTTTCAATGTTGAAAATGCACGCGTTGGGTAATGCACATGTGCATGTGTTGAAACAGTGGACATATTGGTAATTTATGTTAAATGGACATGAATAAAACAATGAATATTACCCTGTTAAGTAGATAAACAATAAGTATAAACAATGAATGTAAAGAAAAAAAGTGATAATCAATATATAAGTAGTTGTGTGTGGAAAATCCAGTTGTTGTATAATAAGTGTTGTACATCATCACAATGTCCTCCTAGTGATTAAAAATTCTATTTAGAGTAGGGAATTCAGCATCAACATCAGTGCCAACCCCACCCATCTTGACCCGTCTTCACTCTGGTGTTTCTCAGCACGCCATAAGATGCATAAACTCCACCCATGCCTCCCCGGTTGTCGGCTTGTTCTTCCATTTTTTTGTAGTTGTCAGCCACCCAAGACCCTTTGTTTAATGCCATTCTGTACATAATTGGATAGTCATCCATAAGGCACCTGTTCAGAATCCATACATAAACAAAATCCATACATCAACGACATGGTATAATTTTCAACATAATGCACATGTGCATATAAGTTAATACAATATCATTTACAATCAACATGCACATGTGCATATACAATTCTCTCAATCTAAAACAAGCTTTTCAAGACAACGATTTAGCTCATCAATTTCTATTACATAAAGATAATATAATGCATTATATAGGTAAGATGAAAACCCATCATAGATAATTCCCAATACCAACATCACTGTAATACCTCTCCTTTTGTGACTAGCTCTAAGGTTTTTATTTTTTAAGTCCTATTTTGAGATTGAAATTGACTTGTAAGATAGCTTATGTTTCAGTTTAATACTTATAACAATAATAGATTTAACAAGCCTTAAAATTGTCCAATTAACATATAAATTTAACAAAATACCAACTTAATGCATACTTTAATAACAACTACAAGTAAAAACTAAAGTGAATGTAAACATAAATTACAAACTATACCATCTATTGACAAATTAAATATTTATATATAAACCTTTTACCTGAGAAGATGCCACTTGGCTAAAAAATCACCATCACTTCTGACCTGCAACTACCACCAAACACCAAACAATAATGCCTAATTTATTTGGGATTCGAATAGAATAAAACCTGTTGGAGTATGCTATATGTAAAATTGAATTACTTACAGCAACCATCGTCATGTCATTGCAACTTGTTTCGATTCCAGAACAACCGAATAATCTTTCAAAACGAGATTCGAATCAAGGGCAAATCATAAATTGAAATCATAGCATAAACATCTGAATTGGTTTCGAAAACTAAAACCTTCAGATGCCGTAGGTTCAACTCCAACACGAGATGAGTCAGAGGAAGCCATGTGTAGCCGAAATCAGTATCCCAACGCCGTAATCAGTATCCCAATCGAATCCCCTGTAGGATCGCCGCCGTGAAACTCACCGCCGTAGATCTCCGTCGCCGATTAAGCAAAATCTCCAGCGAAACCCTAGATTGTGAATGACGATGGTGAACAGGGGCTGAAATAAGAGGAGAGCGTGTTTTTTTATTAAATGTCACTTAATTACAAATTTGCCATGTGTTCACATTGGTTCTCGCGGTTCTCGCAATAAGGGGTGGTTCCTAACGGATCTTTGTCCTGTATATATATATATATATAGGGGATGGATCATGAAAAAAAACCAAAAAACTAACTAAAATAGTCTAAAAAACATACCAATTTTTTTTATATAATTTTTTTAAAATTTTCGCTACTTTTTATATATAAAAAAAATCAAAAAAAAAAAGTTGCACTGCACATGTGCAATAATACGGAAAAGCCTAAACCACCTAACCCACACCCCACCGACACCCCCCAAAAACCTAACCCCCCCCCCCCCCCCCCAAAAAAAAAAAAAAAAAACCCTAAAACTAAACTCTAAACATAAACCCCAAAAAAAACCTAAATCCCCCACCCGCACCCCCCCACAAAATCTGTGTAGTACAAGTTTTTTTGTTTGAAAAAAAAGTTTATTTTATATATAAAAAGTAGCGAAAATTTGTAAAAAAATTGGCATATTTTTTAGGCTTTTTTAGTTAGTTTTTTTTATTTATATGTAGTTTCTCATGATCCTCTCCCTATATATATGTGTGTGTAAGTGTCCGCTAAAATGAGAACCACCTGGAGTTGTAAGAACCGTGAGAACTACTTGATCCGGGGCGAGGTGGACCAATTTTTTTTTTTCATAAACGTAGATGCATGTATTATAACAACATTTGTAAAAAAAATTCAAAAAAAAATGTCGTGTGTGAAGTTTTGAGCACCACAAGTTTGTGTTTACGGGTACCGTAAATTTTCCGGTTAAATAAATTTACGGTGCCCGTAAACACAAACTTGTGGTGCTCAAAAGTACACACATGACATTTTTTTTACAAATGTTGTTATAATACATGCATCTACATTTATGAAAAAAAAATTTGGTCCACCGTGCCCCCTACGGTGTAGTTCTCACGGTTCTTACAACTCGAGGTGGTTCTCATTTTAGCATTCCCCTGTGTGTGTATATATATATGTGTGTGTGTGTATATATATAGGATAAGGATCCGTTAGGAACCACCCTTTATTACGAGAACCGCGAGAACCAGTGTGAACACATGGCATTTTTGTAATTATATTATGTTTATACAAAAAAAACACACGTTCCCTTTTTTTTCCAGCGTTCCTTTTTTCCTTATGTCACTGTTGTCTCCATTTTAGGGTTTCAGTAGTTCACCAGTTTATGGTCTCCACACTCGGCTGAGAGGCATTCACGGCAGTTTCACGGTGGCGGAGAGTCGTGCACGGTGGTTTTCACCGCATATAGATAGTAGGTGTTCACGTATTTCACGGTGGTTGCAGTTGGCACAGTGTTTACGATGGCAGCCGACGAAGATCACGTAACTCACCGGATTTCACGGCGGCGGCAGCCGGAAACGGTGTATACAGCATCCTCTACATCACCATTTATATATGATGTTCCTGCTCATACATTCGCTGATAATCCTCTGTTTACGGCATCCTCTACATCACCATTTACATCTGATGTTCCTCCTCATACATTCTCTGATAATCCTCCTCATACATCTAATACGGAAATTGTTGGTGACATTGTTGGTCCATCTGCTGATAATATAGTTGACAGTCACAATACACCTACAAATATAGAACATCAAGAGTTGTAATTCATTCGATTTGTGACTAAAGGTATTATGTTGACTGTAAATGATGTATATACTTTGTAAATGATATTGTATTAAATGATATGCACATGTGCATTATACTTACTGTAAATGATGTTGTATTAAATTATATGCACATGTGCGTTATGTTGATTGTAAATGATATTGTATTAAATTATATGCACATGTGCATTATGTTGAAAATTAGACTATGTCGTTAATTTATGGATTCTGAACAAGTGCCGTATGGAGAACTATCCAATTATGTGCAGAATGGCAGCAAACAAATGGTCTTGGGTGGCGGACAACTACAAAAAAATATGGGAGGTGACTGTGTGGTATTGGCAATGGAAGAACAAGCCGAAAACCGGGGAGGCATGGGTGGAGTTTATGCAGCCTTTGGCACTGCTGAGAGACACCAGAATGAAGACAGGTCAAGATGGGTGGGGTTGGCACTCTGAATATAAGTCGACTTTTAATGTTAAAATCGTTAGAGAGGATTTGTGTGTCACAAGCGGGGACCTGATGAGTGGCTTTGTAATGACCTGGAACGGCTGGGCTACACCTAAAGCCAATATGTTAGCATGGAAAGGCGTTGAAGGCATGTTACCAACAAAGACGAAGCTGGGAAAAAAGGGTAATTCAGACCAGTAACACATTGTGCCCGGTTTGCGAATATAAGCAAGAAACTGGTGAACACACTCTCATTACGTGTTTGATGTCAAAAACGCTATGGTGGATGGTCGGAGCATGGTTGGGAGTAAACGATTTTTTTGGAAGCTGGAGATTTCTAAGAAGAAGAAAAAGACAGTCAACTGCATAGTGATGGCTACATTATGGATCATATGGTCGAGCAGAAATAAGAAGGTATTCAAAGTCATGCAGATTTCAAATGTTAGAAGACTAGAACACTTCAAGGAGTGTACTCTGTTGTGGATGAAAGTCATAGCCAAAATGGAGAATTAGAGCCAAAATGGAGAATTTAGTGACTGAAGAGTGGTACACCAGTGGTGTGAATGTAATAGAAAATTAAGAGTTTATATGTTTATTGTAAGCGCACTTCTCTAGTTCCTTCCTAGAGTTTTGGTTTGAATATATGGCATCTTGTTCTGTTAAAAAATGTCGTTATATATAAAATGATAATGCTCGTGGCATTATATTGACATGGTTACAGTTAAAAAAATGTCGTTATATATAAAATGATAATGCACGCACAATGCACATGTGCATACATGTTTACTGTTTCACTACACATCGTTACTATTTTGACCAATACACATGTGCATACATGTTTACCATTTCATTACACATGGTTATTGTTTTGAACAATGCACATGTGCATACATGTATATTTTTTAATTACATGCAATTCGTTTTCCTTACATATACGTCAACATATGTAATGTGGTACCCCATACGTGATAGGGTACCACATACGTAATATGGTATAAACAAAAATACAATATTTCAAAATATACACATGCATTACCGACATGTTTATTGTTTTTTATTAATGCACATGTGCATTACCAACATGAACACAGTTACAACAAGTAAATATAACACCCTCATCATAAGAATCACATAATCCGATCAACAATCATTATTGCACATATGCACCACCAACATAACTATACGAAACAACATATTACATCCTAAATTAACAAATATAACCATCAGTAATACATTATACAATACCAATATGTATGTTGTTTCAAACTATGCACATGTGCAGTACCAACATTCCCTCTACCAAACAACATAATACATCATATATTCACGAACATGATCATTCGCCTCTGATAACGACAATTTTTGTTGCTATCTTCACCCTCATGTTCTTAAGTTGCAAGTCTTGAATTTCTTTATCTTTGTTGAATATGCAATCAAACTTCTCACCACTCCCTTTATACATCTCCATATGTCGCATAGCGAACACCCCGCAATCTGTGAAGTAATAAAGGGATTTCGTTTACTTGTTCAATTTTTTCATAGTGATTTCACTCATTTGTCCTCCTCTTTATTCTTTTTTCCTTCTTGTGCACCTACATGTGATATATTTAATGTGTTTACATAAATGATATCATTTAACATGAAAGTAATAAAGGGATGCACATGTGCTTAAACTCCCAACTGCATCATCGAATATTAGTTAACCATTTTTACCTCTTTGTTTAACCGTTGCGTAATCATCTTCCATTGCATCTGACATTTTTTTGACCCTTCATCCTTTGATTTCAAAATGTAAGTTACCTTCTGTTATGGGTGGAATTTCGAGCCTATATCCTGAAGCATATCCTGATATTATATGCTTGATGCTGCGGCCAGGATACTGGACCAGGATATTGGTAACATCCTGAGGCAGTATCCCGACTATTACTAACAATTGGCTTGTAAACGTTGGTTACAAGGGACTAACGTTCATGAGGACCAAGTCATCTTGAAGACCCGCTCAAATTGGTCAGGATAAAGACGTTGATGGCGGAAGAATAGCTCTTGTAACGGTCAGAATAGAAGAAAGGCATATTCCACGAGAATATCGGATGCTGGTCAATGCTATTGACGTTGTAACGGTTATATGAGCTGAAGACCCGGTTTTATAGTTAATATGCACGTGGAAAACAAGTTAAAAGAGTCCCCCAACGTTCAGAATGGAATATTCCCAGCATCCCGGAATAATAGGAGAGTTAGTTTGTTATTTGTAACTATAAATAGAAGGCCAGATCAATAGGAACACACACTTTACTCTCTACTCTCGAACTCACACTTCTTTTTTCTTTCTATCACGCACAAACACTCAACACTTGTAATCGTTGTACCACTTAGCATTGATCTGCGCCATATCCTGCACTGTATCCTGGTTATTCAAGCAATAAGAAGAACAAGGCAGCTTCGATTGTCAACTCCTGAGGTTTTGTGCCGGAGATCTAGATTGATCAAGGGCTTTCCTCGTATATCTCGTGTCACCCCCTTTACATTTTTTCTCATAGTTTGATCGTAGATATAGCTCAATATCCTGAGTCGTATCCTGAAAACTGTTTTTGCAAACAACTTAATCAGCATATTTTCAATACACTTTCTTAGCACACTACCTCACTTAACTAATTTGACCACTTAATTTCTTCGGTAATTTTTAACCAAAACAATTTGGTGCCTACCGTGGGGCAAGTGGTGCTATCTTTACTAAAAATCTTTGTGAAATCGTTACTTGGTTTTCTATTTTCAAAACTTTTTGCCACATTGTTTACAATGGCCTCAAGATCAAACATGAGCTCCTCCATCGTGTCTGCTACAACTTTTGCTACTACTGGTACGGTGCTTCCACCACCTCCCCCAAGGATGCAAGCTTCTTCGCAACCTCAGGATATTATCCCTACTCGGAGTATTCGGGGATCTGCTCCCGTTTTAGCTTCTAATGATGAATTTCTAACCTTATTTGGTAGTGTACAAGAACAGATGAGGCAGCAACAGGAAACAAACCAAATGCTGATGAGAGAAATACAACTCTTGAAATCTAGCTCAAGCAGACCCGCTGAGGATATCGTCACTCCTTTACAACCCAGAACTTTGAACTTCAGTTCGGCTGTGTATACTGAGGATAATAGGGGGAATATTGTGCCTAGCCATTCCCAGAATCATACTCCTGAAATACCCTCCTCGGTCAGGATGTCAACTGTGAGGAGCTCAGGATATGCTTCAGGATATGGCCAGAATCCTCAGACTGGTAACGAGTCAAATAATAATATTCATGCTACTAACAATAGTGGATCTTTGCAGGATGCGGGTATGACGTCAACATTTACTAGGGAGCTTCAGAAGTTGAAGGACATGATATCCAGTGTACCTGGAGTGGTCCAGCCAATTCCGGAAGTGTCCCAAGACAGCCACAGAATATCTCGCTTTGCATATCCTATCTGTGATGCTGAGATCCCAAAGAGATTTCAAATCCCCAACATGAAGCTCTATGATGGGACTACGGATCCTGAAGAGCATATTGCTCAGTATAGGGAAAGAATGGAGATTAACCCTATCCCTCCGGAGCTCAAGGAAGCATGCCTGTGCAAGGGTTTTGGTTTTACCTTAACAGGATCGGCCTTGAAATGGCTCTTGAATGTTCCTCCTCATTCGATTACATCATTTGCTCACCTAGTGAATTTATTTAATAGTTAATATTCTTGTAGTCGGAGTTTTGAAAAACTAACAAGTGATCTCTACAGGATAACACAAGGGCCTCAGGAATCCTTAAGAGATTATGTGAACAAGTTTAGCCGAGAATCCTTAGACATTCCACATCTTGATGTTGCAACAGCTATGCAGGCTTTCAAGATGGGACTGCAAAAAGATTCTCAATTTTACCAGGATCTTGTAATGAACCCATGCAGGAACTTGGATGAAGCTCGAAACAGGGCCCTAAGATATATTCGACTGGAGGATGACAAAAAGATGCAAGAAAGGATGAACTCGTCCACCACTTATGAGTCAACTAATAGGAAGTCAGAATCCTCATTTAAACCATATCGCTCTAAGCCGTATGGCAGAAATGACAACAAGAAAGTGAACGCTGTTGAAGACGAGGATCCTGAAGAATATCTTGAATTATCTGAATATTGCTTTTCTGTTAACATACCTGAATTAATGTATGCTATGCAAGGTTTAGGAGACAAAGCTAGGTGGCCTCGAAAGAATCAACAAAAAGCTAATTGGAAGGATAAGTCCAAATGGTGTGCCTTCCACGAAGATTTCGGACATGTAACTGAGGATTGCATTGCTCTAAGAAAAGAAATAAGCTATCTTCTAAGCAAGGGATATCTGAAGGATCTGTTAGGAAGAAAGAAGAATAAGAGACAGGATACTGAGTAGGATCCTGAAAGAGCGGCATCACCTCCTGCGGATGCCAAGATAATCAACTTTATTTCAGGAGGATCCGACATTTGTGGGACTTCGTATTCTGCGGCCAAGAGACATGCAAAGGAGGCCAAGGCCGAAAGGGGAGACAAACCAGCTAGGATGACTACCCTCACAACTGATAAAGTGATCACTTTCGATAGTGATGACTGGGATACTGTCCAGGATCCTCACCATGATGCTCTTGTAATAACATTATATGTGGCTAACCGTTTTGTACGCAGGATATTGGTGGATAATGGCAGCTCCGTCAACATAATCCAACTAGAGACTTTGAAAAGAATGAATGTATCTCCAATGGATATCACTTCGAAATTCACCGTGCTTGTTGGGTTCAGTGGAGAGGCTAGGAACACAGTGGGAGAGATAAAGTTACCAGTATATGTTGAAGGGGTCAACTCGATACAACGTTTATGTGTGATGGACTCCCTATCCTGCTATAACATCATACTGGGCAGGCCATGGATCCATGATATGAAGGCTGTGCCATCAACTTTTCATCAATGCATCAAGATCCCTACCCTTTGGGGGGTTGTCAAGGTTGATAGTGATCAGCAGGAGGCGAAAAAATGTTACTCATCCTCAATGAAATCCTCAACCAAGCCTAATACAGCATAGCAATTAAAGATGCGGGCCCAGGATATCGTGGAGGCTTCAGAGCAGGACATGAAGAAAGTTATCCTGGATCAGGATAATCCTGATATCTCGGTGCTCGTAGGAACCAATATCCCTCAGGATATTGAAGAACAGTTAACTAACTTTTTGAAGTGTAGGATGTCAACATTTGCATGGAAGCATGAGGATATGACAGGTATATCCAAAGACATTATCACTCACAAGCTTGGAATTGACAGGTCATTCAAGCCTGTTCAGCAAAAGAGAAGGAAGTTTGCTCCTGAACGAAATACAATTATCCAAGAGGAAGTTGAAAGATTGTTAAAGTCCAAAATGATCAGAGAAGTCAAGTTTCCAAGATGGTTAGCAAATGTAGTCGTGGTATAGAAGAAAAATGGGAAATGGAGAGTCTGTGTAGATTACACAAACTTGAATAAGGCTTGTCCCAAAGACCCATTTCCTTTTCCTCATATTGATGCAATGGTGGATGCTACTGCCGGGCATGAGATGTTAACCTTCATGGATGCATCCTCAGGATTTCAGCAGATTCAAATGGAGCCTTCGGACCAGGAGGATACTGCCTTCATGACACCAACATGTATTTATTCTTATACTGCTATGCCTTTTGGTTTGAAAAATGCAGGTGCAACATACCAGAGATTGGTAAATATGATGTTCAAAGACAAGCTGGGGGATACCATGGAGGTATACATTGACGATATGGTGGTAAAATCTAAAAAGGCTGAGGATCACCTCCAGGATATTAAGGGAGCATTTGATATCCTGGATCAGTACAACATGGAACTAAATCTTGCTAAGTGCCATTTCGGAGTGGGGGCAGGAAAGTTTCTAGGATATATGGTGACCAAAAGAGGAATAGAGGCAAGCCCAGAGCAGATTAAAGCCATCTTGGATATCAAATCACCTTCAAATATGAAGGATGTTCAACGGTTAACAGGGCGAGTTGCAGCATTGAACAGATTTATCTCAAGATCCTCCGAGAAATGCAAGGAATTTTATGATATCCTGAAGAAAAACAAGAAGTTCGAATGGGGAGAGAAGCATGAAGCAGCCCTGCAGGATTTGAAGCAGTATCTTTCAACTGCACCTCTATTGATGAAGCCTGAGAATGGTGAACCACTGTCCCTATACCTCGCAGTATCGGGGAACGCTGTAAGTGCTGTCCTTATAAAGGATCATGAAGGTCAGCAATATCATGTCTATTATGTTAGTAAAAGTTTGTTAGATGCTGAAACTAGATATTCTCTTTTAGAAAAGTTGATACTAGCACTAGTTATGGCATCAACGAAGCTTAGACATTACTTTGAGACACATAGAATTCATGTTAAAACCAATTATCCTGTCAAAAATGTGCTTAGGAAACCCGAGATGTCAGGCAGAATGGCCAAGTGGTCAGTGAAGTTAAGTGCTTATAACTTAGTGTATGAACCTAGAAATGCCATAAAATTGCAGGCTCTAGCTGACTTTGTGGCTGATTTCAGTAGTGACATTCAGGATGAGGTAGACCTAGAAGTCCAACAATTAGGAGAATCCTCAGGATCCTGGATATTGTACACTGATGGAGCATCCAATGTTAGAGGAGTAGGATTGGGGATACTACTAAAATCGCCACAGGGGGACATATTACCCCAGGCTATTAGGTGCGAATTCCCTGCTACTAATAACGAAGCAGAGTATGAGGCTCTAATTGCAGGATTAGAACTGGCTAAAAATATGAATATCAAGAATTTGCAAGTATATGTTGACTCCTTGTTAATCACTAATCATTTTAATGGATCCTATGCAGTTAAAGGTGAGAAGTTAATCGAATACCTCGATATTCTCAAAAAAATTAGCAGGATATTTCGATGTTTTTACACTTGAACAGGTACCAAGGGAAGATATTGCTGAAGCAGATGCCTTAGCAAATCTGGGATCATCGGTCAGGATACCAGAAGGGACCCAAATACCAATATTGCATATCTTGTATCCTGCAACGAATCCTCAGGATAAAGAAGTAGTAAGTATTCAGGATCCTGGAGCTGAGTATCCTGAGGAGGATCTTAAATCCTGGACGATTCCAAACATAAGATATCTCAAGGAAGGACACATCCCCAGAGACGAAAATCCTAAGGCATTTAGGATGAAGGTATCACGATTCACCATTATAAATAATGTTTTGTATAAGAAATCTCTTGCAGAACCATATCTAAGGTGCTTGGAAGATCCCGAAACTAAAGAAGTGCTTCAGGATATACATGAAGGGGATTGTGGTAACCATACTGGGGGCAGGTCGTTATTCTCAAAAGTATTGAGAACAGGATACTATTGGCCGACGATGAGGAAAGATGCTACAGAATATGCTCGAAGGTGTGATGCATGTCAAAGGCACAGTAACATACTACATCAACCAGCTGAACCACTATATCCTATAGCTTCCCCTTGGCCAGTCATGAAATGGGGGATGGACATAGTAGGGAAATTACCAAAAGCTCCAGGAGGAAAAGTCTTTATGCTGGCAATGACTGATTACTTCTTGTAACGCCCCAAAATACCAATGTAAATATTTGTCGTGTGTTCTTATATGACACGTCATGAAATAAATAACTAGGCTATTTAACCTAGTTAAGAGTATGGTCAAGAGTTTTAAATGATGAAGGTAGTGTCAGTTATGTTTTAAAGGCAAACCCGAGGGGCTAAAGTGGAACAAATGAAAGTTTATTTCTAAATAAAAGATCAACACACACACATAAACACACATACGTGTGTGTTCTGGAAAGATCGAGCAGGGGCTCTCAAGAGCCCCAAAACCCTAGTTCTTCAAAAGCTTCAATTTGAAGAATGAATCAAGGCCCAAATTCACAACCGAACATGAATTAGTGATCACCGTGACAAGGGGATCATAAGGTATGTCCTAAATCAAAGATTGGTGATCATGTGTAAAGTGGGTTATGTTCTAATCCGTAAGTTAATGTGAAATTGATCATGTATAAGGGTTAGAATCATCAAATAGAACATAGGTTATGTATGGTTTGTGTTAATTTGATGATTAGAAGTGAAACAAACTTGCTTTGGTAAGGATGATGACTTGAATGATCATCCATGTTCAATTCTTATTGATTGTTGATGAATTATGATGATTTCTTGTGAGATTAATTGAAAGAAATATGATGTTGGTGTGTTTGATGTTTATGTGTGAATGGTACATGTTGATTAGGAGTAGGATTTTATGAGTTATGTATGAGTTTAGAAGATTTATACATGAATTAGTTGTACGTTATGCTTAAAAGGTAGTACGTACATCAAGTGTATGATAAAATGTATATAGTGTCGTCCGTATAGTCGATTATGATGTTACGAGTATATGTTGATAAGTTGATAGTTACATATGGTTAATAGTTGACTCTTGAAAGTCAACAAGTATAAGAAACATGATTTGACTCGTTGTTATAAAAGCAGGATTATAGGAAGTCGTTTGATACATGTTATGTTAATATGTGTTAATTATGATTACATGTGTTGGAAAGGATATGAAGTGATTATATGTTTTATGCTTGATAGAAATGACGAAGGAAAGTTAAGTGTGAAATATGCGATTGATAGGATTCTTAACGTGTACAAATGAGTATGCTAATAAGAGCGTGATTTCGATGAAATGAAAGTATAGGAATCACGTCGAGACGGGCTCAAGCATGAGGTGTTAACGGGTCAAGAAGAGGCAAGGAATCGGATACGAGCACGGACGCATAAGGTAAGTGATTTCGTAATCACTTCTTAGTTCGGTTAAGTATTATGGTGTTTAAATTAACTAAACATGATGTTTGAGGCCAAATATGTGTTGTAGTCTTTCGTCGTAAAGGATTGGATTTAAAGTTGACCAAAATGCCCTTGATGGGTATTTTGGGCAAACGATTTTAAAAAGTAGTTTAGAAACAAGTTATTCGATTAGTGTAATGTTTTGAACAAGTATGGAAGTATGGAGTATGGTTTTGTTAGTCATAAACCAAATAATGCGTGAATACCCTTAACGGGTCAAAATAAGTATATGAACGATAATGTGTTAAGAGGATGTAAGACATCCAATAATTTAGTATTTTATGATAGCCGTCACGGATATTATTAGGTCTATAAGAGGGTATGGTAAAATAAACATGTTATGTTGATGAATGCATGAATGGGTAGAAATTTGGTAAGAGGGTAATAAGCCGAAGAGTTAAAAGTCTGAAATTTTATTATGTTGGATGTTGGATTTTAACTCCATTAGATGGAGAATTAAATTACGGACGTATAGGAAAAAGAATCGGGTAAAACGGATAAAAAACGATAGAGTTATGCTTGTTTCCGTGAAATCGGATCGTGCTGGAAATATGCAGCAACCAGCTGCAATCTGTCTGTCGATTTGAGGGCGTCGCGCCACGCGACGGGGGTTCGCGCGACGCGACGGGTCATGTTTCTCCGAAAATTATTTTCGTGCCTCGTTTTGTCTTGGGAACTCGTTTAAACGCGTTTTAAGTTGCGTATGACTAATTTAACTTACGTTTTTAGGAGCACACGTGTATGCACATATGTAGTTAGGCAAGTATGTATGTTGTATGTATCTATACACGCATGTAGAAGGGTATGTAAGCATGTATGCGCGAACGTGGGTAAGATTATAAGTGTGTGAGCAAGTACACGCAGATATATGAAGGTGTATATGAGTAGGCAAGTATGAGTTGGGTATGATGCAAATAGGGACGTATGTATGTATAGTTGTATAATGTCATCAGTGTGCGTGATGATGCAGGTATGGGTGTATGTAGATATGCATGTATTATTGTAGATGTGTTTATATGTGGGTATGTATGTATGTACGTAATTGATTATGTGTGAACATATGGAAATGTATAGATATGTATGAAGGCAGGTACGCATGTGTCCATTGAAATTGAGTACTAATGATATTAATAACATGTCTGGTGAATGAAGTGTAATGCAGGAATAGCAACGAAGTCTCGCCACGGATTTTATGATTTGATGGAAAGCCGGGATGCAAAGAGTTAACGGAACGGAAAGAGAACGTGAATAGATCTTGTATGTTATAATGCCTACTAATGATATAAATTTTATTGTGGTGAGCGTAGGTATTACGAGTCATGAGGATCTTCAAGGAATAGAGATCGAGGATCGAGTCACAAGATAGATTGTACGGGAGTGTTAGAGTACCTAATAAAGCGAAGCTAAGTTATGTTTCTTATTATAAATAAGTTCAATAAATGTGTTTATTGAGAAAGAGTTAACCTGAAGAATGAATTTAAGTACGTCAAGGTGCTTGTAACGAACGAAATTTTTATGGTACGAATTTCTGCTGCGACTTTTGTCCTTTACGATTTAGGTTGTTACAAGTTGGTATCAGAGCCCTGGTTTGAGGGAATCAAGTACGAGAAGGTAAGTACTTGAACTCAAACTTGTGTGCTCTTGAGATAAGAAACCCGTACAATCTAAGACTCGATCAAGATCCAAAGATAGAAACTAATGTAAGTATGTACTTGTGTATACGTATTTAGAAACTGACGGTTTTGTATGTGCAAGGTAAGCATAAGTGTTTCAAGAGGATGATCCATGAATGCAGTTTAGGATGAATAACTAGAACCGTCAAGAGGCAAAGAGGCAAATGAGCCCCAGGTACGTAAATTTAATATGTGGATGTAAGTAATGGTAAAACTCATTAAGGGAAGGAAAATTTTAAATGAAAGACAAGGATTGTATGTAATGAAGCATTGAAAGTGATACACGCGCCGAAACCTAAGTCTACGGACATAAGGTGACAATTACATGAAGGTACGAAACTACTATGTGGATTGTGTACCTGGCCAGTACACGAGAAACGTATGACGTTCGTGAGATCATGATAATTGTTACAGGTATGTTCGGTAGAGTTGGGTAGCAGGCGGGCGTGTGGGTGAAATGGGAAGTAAGACTCTCGGGAAATTGAGAGTACTATGTAAGAATGAAAAACATGCCTGATAAGAATGAAGAATGTTGAATCCGTAATTAAGTACGGATCAACAAGATATGAATAATATGTTTGAACCCGGGAGACGGATTCAGGGAATGAAATGGTATGAATGCAATGATTGAATCCGTGAGACGGATTCAAGTATGAAAGGCATGAATGCAATGTTGGAATCCGTGAGACGGATTCAAGGATGAAAAGCATGGAAGATATGTTTGAATCCGTAAGAAGGATTCAAGGATGAGAGGCATGGATAATATGTTTGAATCCGCGAGAAGGATTCAAAACACAGAAGTAATGAAAGGCATGAATGTAATGTTTGAATCCGTAAGGCGGATTCAATGAATGAAAAAGCATGAATGATGCGTCTAAATCCGTGAGACGGATTTAAAAATATAAAAAGATGAAATTAATCCGCATAAGAAGGTGTCGACAGTTTGACCATGATTGAGTCGAACGGGTCATAGAGATAAGTATAAAGTAAAAGGTGATAGTATAATAGATAAAGTTTGGTATAAGTTACGTGTTAGATGTGTTAGTAATTGACTCGTAGAAGTCAGAATGATGACGGGCTAGGACCCGGACAATAACTTGAGTTTGGGCGAGAATGATAAGATTGGTAAGAAATATTGAAACGATGTAATAAGGTCCTTGCAAGTAAGCAGGAATGGAAGGAAGTACGAGCGTGTACTTCAGTTGGCGAAATGATTAATAGAATGAAAGGATTACATGTAAGAAATAGAATGCGTGGTACGTTATAGTGGGTACTTAGGAAATTGTAGAAGAGTATAGGGGGTAATCACCTAGTGTAATGAATGTTTGAATGACATATGCTAACCGCCGATGTTGTTGATGATAATGTTAGAGCTATTGACGTGATGAAACCAATCGTATTGGTGAAAGGATGTGCACGAGCGGAAGCTCATTCCACGGATAAATGAAACCTGGCCTGTACGGCTAGTACTCGAGGAGAAGATGGTCGATCTGGGTTGCGGGTCGTCGGTTTGAGAAATGAAAAAGAGGTTAGTAAAATGTTTAACTCATGTTGGATAGATATGAACTAGTATGACACATTTATATATGTAAATTAAGTAATGCATGAAGTGAAAGCAATAGTAATGTGGAATGAACGAAATGATTTAAAGGTAACGTAAAGGTATGCAAGGAACAAGTAATTGTAGAAAACGTAGAATAAGGTTAACGTTAGAGTTAAGCATGTAGGTGTGAATAAGAAATGGTAGTTTTATGATATCAAAACAAAAGTTAAATGTTATACAGAGTATGTAGAGAATGAAAATTTTAAGAGATGAGATGGAGATATTAGATCCATTAAGAACGGATCATATTAAAAGTTGGAAGAGTATGAGTATTGACCCGTTATCGACAGGTCAAGGAAATGAAAATGAAAATGATATATGAAAGAATGATCAGAAAAGTATGGATTTGTTTGGAAAAAGTCAATTGTTTGAATAGTTTATGAATCGAGAAGGTATAGTTACCCATTAGTATGATGTATTAGTTAGAGTTAAACATATCTGAGTATGTACAAATTTCGATGCGAGATCGTATAGTCGATGAAAACATTATGATTGTTGAAATAAACAAATGGGAATGTTAGTAATGGGATGTTGTAATGGTTTCAAGTAAACAAAAAGATATATGATGCATATGATATATGAGTATTAGAATGATGATTGAACCATTAGCTAGAAGGTTGTTAGGAATTAGCGTCATTAGTGAAAGCGACACTAATAAGAACTCCGGAACGGGTTCTTTAAGAAAGAAGATAGTCGTTGTGATGGGCTAGCGGTAGTGTTGAGGGGACGTAGAGAAGAATTAATTAGTGTTAAATAGAGGTAAGAAAGGTTTCAGGGACGAAACCTCATTTAAGGGTGGTAGACTTGTAACGCTCCAAAATACCAATGTAAATATTTGTCGTGTGTTCTTATATGACACGTCATGAAATAAATAACTAGCCTATTTAACCTAGTTAAGAGTATGGTCAAGAGTTTTAAATGATGAAGGTAGTGTCAGTTATGTTTTAAAGGCAAACCCGAGGGGCTAAAGTGGAACAAATGAAAGTTTATTTCTAAATAAAAGATCAACACACACACATAAACACACATACGTGTGTGTTCTGGAAAGATCGAGTAGGGGATCTCAAGAGCCCCAAAACCCTAGTTCTTCAAAAGCTTCAATTTGAAGAATGAATCAAGGCCCAAATTCACAACCGAACATGAATTAGTGATCACCGTCACAAGGGGATCGTAAGGTATGTCCTAAATCAAAGATTGCTGATCATGTGTAAAGTGGGTTATGTTCTAATCCGTAAGTTAATGTGAAATTGATCATGTATAAGGGTTAGAATCATCAAATAGAACATAGGTTATGTATGGTTTGTGTTAATTTGATGATTAGAAGTGAAACCCACTTGCTTTGGTAAGGATGATGACTTGAATGATCATCCATGTTCAATTCTTATTGATTGTTGATGAATTATGATGATTTCTTGTGAGATTAATTGAATGAAATATGATGTTGGTCTGTTTGATGTTTATGTGTGAATGGTACATGTTGATTAGGAGTAGGATTTTATGAGTTATGTATGAGTTTAGAAGATTTATACATGAATTAGTTGTACGTTATGCTTAAAAGGTAGTACGTACATCAAGTTTATGATAAAATGTATATAGTGTCGTCCGTATAGTCGATTATGATGTTACGAGTATATGTTGATAAGTTGATAGTTACATATGGTTAATAGTTGACTCTTGAAAGTCAACAAGTATAAGAAACATGATTTGACTCGTTGTTGTAAAAGCAGGATTACAGGAAGTCGTTTGATACATGTTATGTTAATATGTGTTAATTATGATTACATGATGAATTACAGGTGTTGGAAAGGATATGAAGTGATTATATGTTTTATGCTTGATAGAAATGACTAAGGAAAGTTAAGTGTGAAATATGCGATTGATAGGATTGTTAACGTGTACAAATGAGTATGCTAATAAGAGCGTGATTTCAATGAAATGAAAGTATAGGAATCACGTCGAGACGGGCTCAAGCATGAGGTGTTAAAGGGTCAAGAAGAGGCAAGGAATCGGATACGAGCTCAGACGCATAAGGTAAGTGATTTCGTAATCACTTCTTAGTTCGGTTAAGTATTATGGTGTTTAAATTAACTAAACATGATGTTTGAGGCCAAATATGTGTTGTAGTCTTTCGTCGTAAAGGATTGGATTTAAAGTTGACCAAAATGCCGTTGATGGGTATTTTGGGCAAACGATTTTAAAAAGTAGTTTAGAAAAAAGTTATTCGATTAGTGTAATGTTTTGGACAAGTATGGAAGTATGGAGTATGGTTTTGTTAGTCATAAACCAAATAATGCGTGAATACCCTTAACGGGTCAAAATAAGCATATGAACGATAATGTGTTAAGAGGATGTAAGACATCCAATAATTTAGTATTTTATGATAGCTGTCACGGATATTATTAGGTCTATAAGAGGGTATGGTAAAATAAACATGTTATGTTGATGAATGCATGAATGGGTCGAAATTTGGTAAGAGGGTAATAAGCCGAAGAGTTAAAAGTCTGAAATTTTATTATGTCGGATGTTGGATTTTAACTCCATTAGATGGAGAATTAAATTACGGACGTATAGGAAAAAGAATCGGGTAAAACGGATAAAAAACGAGAGAGTTATGCTTGTTTCCGTGAAATCGGATCGTGCTGGAAATATGCAGCAACCAGCTGCAATCTGTCTGTCGATTTGAGGGCGTCGTGCCACGCGACGGGGGGTCGCGCTACGCGACGGGTCATGTTTCTCCGAAAATTATTTTCGTGCCTCGTTTTGTCTTGGGAACTCGTTTAAACGCATTTTAAGTTGCGTATGACTAATTTAACTTACGTTTTTAGGAGCACACGTGTATGCACTTATGTAGTTAGGCAAGTATGTATGTTGTATGTATCTATACACCCATGTAGAAGGGTATGTAAGCATGTATGCGCGAACGTGGGTAAGATTATAAGTGTGTGAGCAAGTACACGCAGATATATGAAGGTGTATATGAGTAGGCAAGTATGAGTTGGGTATGATGCAAATAGGGACGTATGTATGTATAGATGTATAACGTCATGAGTGTGCGTGATGATGTAGGTATGGGTGTATGTAGATATGCATGTATTAATGTAGATGTGTTTATATGTGGGTATGTATGTATGTACGTAATTGATTATGTGTGAACATATGGAAATGTATAGATATGTATGAAGGCAGGTACGCATGTGTCCAATGAAATTGAGTACTAATGATATTAATAACATGTCTGGTGAATGAAGTGTAACGCAGGAATAGCAACGAAGTCTCGCCACGGATTTTATGATTTGATGGAAAGCCGGGATGCAAAGAGTTAACGGAACGAAAAGAGAACGTTAATAGATCTTGTATGTTATAATGCGTACTAATGATATAAATTTTATTGTGGTGAGCGCAGGTATTACGAGTCATGAGGATCTTCAAGGAATAGAGATCGAGGATCGAGTCACAAGATAGATTATACGGGAGTGTTAGAGTACCTAATAGAGCGAAGCTAAGTTATGTTTCTTATTGTAAATAAGTTCAATAAATGTGTTTATTGAGAAAGAGTTAACCTGAAAAATGAATTTAAGTACGTCAAGGTGCTTGTAACGAACGAAATTTTTATGGTACGAATTTCCGCTGCGACTTTTGTCCTTTACGATTTAGGTTGTTACACTTCTCTAAGTGGGTTGAAGCTGAAGCATTTGTTCAAGTCAGAGACCAAGAAGTAGTGTCCTTCATAAAGAGGAATATCCTGACCAGGTTTGGAGTACCAGCTGAAATCATTTGTGACAATGGATCCCAGTTTATAAGCAATAGGACTACTGACTTTTGCAAAAGTTGGGGAATCAAAATGATCACATCTACCCCGGTACATCCTCAAGCAAATGGACAAGCTGAATCCTCAAACAAGATAATTGTCAACAACTTGAAGAAGAGACTAGGAGCCAAGAAAGGAAGATAGGCAGAAGAACTACCCTTTGTTTTGAGGGCTGATAGAACAACGGTAAAAAATGCAACGGGCCAAACCCCATTTTCCCTGGTATTTGGAGCAGAAGCAGTGATCCCAACAGAAATGGTGATACCTACGGCAAGATCTATCCTCCGGGATCCTGAGCAGAATCCTGAAGCTTTGTGCTAAGATTTGGACACTGTAGACGAAACGAGAGATGCAGCAAGGCTAAGGACGGCAGCATTTCAACAAAGGATATCCAGAGCATATAACAAGAATATAAGGACTAGGAGGTTCCAAGTTGGAGATTGGGTGTTAAGAAAGGCTTTTCAAAATACCACTAATCCTGCCGATGGAAAGCTGGCTCCAAAATGGGAAGGACCATATGAGGTTGAATCAGAATCAGGAAAAGGAGCATACCGACTCAGGAGTATGGAGGGGGATATGCTACCAAGATCCTGGAATGCTATACACTTAAAGCTCTATTTCAAGTAAGAATAGAATTTAATTTCTATCTCAGAATGGTATGCATTCTATCTCTCTTAAATATATTTGAATTCGTTTATTATCTTGAACCCAATACTGACTTAGGCATCGGAGGGGTGTTAGCCAAGCTAACACCCACCTTAGTTTAAGGTTGTTTTGCAGAATATGCATCAGGATACAGCTCCAGGATATACACTCAGGATAACTCGAAAGATTAGAGGATTGCCCCCCCCCCCCCTTCACGTCTAAGGGATCCTGATCCCTTCACAGGTTTAAAGGTATTCACCTTTCTCACGAATTGGGTTTAAACACCCCGCCTGGAGCGCAAGTTGTCCAGGGATAGTTCAAGGTGGCGGGACCAGTTCATGTAAAAGTGGCTGACAATTTCGTTACTGTTGGCTATACCCTGGATCCTCAAGGTATATGAGGATTGATCACCCTCTCTCACGAAAGGGTATTTTCATACTCTCTTAGGTTTAAAGTTTTTCACCTTTCTAAGTCTTGGAGTTTATACACTCCCGCCTGTAGCGCACGAAAATTCGGGATTTTCCCCAGAATACTTAAGGGTTTTTCCCCAGAATATTAAGGGTTTATCCCCAGTGAAACTAAACTTTTTGACAAGTTCCAAAGATATGACGAACTACGATTGTGTTTACACACGTTCTTCTGTTGGAGAAAAGTTATGAAGTTTAATCACTAAGTGAAGAAATACTCAAGTGTGTCATATATTAATGCAATATCCTGCACAGACAGGGGACATCCATGCCGGGGACATTGCAAAGGATTCAAAGGTTGAGGTTGGAAATTATTGCCTAAGTGTTTCTGGTATGATTTATTAATTTTCGAGTCTTGATAACCTTATCTACTTCATCTAAGTTTTCTAAAAAGTTATATTCAACCAAGTCTTGTCTTGCATTTTGATGACAAAAGTATTGAACATTTCATCAGTATCCTGACCAGGATATTTGATCAGGATATTTAAATCATACCTTTCAAAATGAAAACAAAACAAATAAGGCTAAAAGGTTAGTTTATTATTATTGGTCCAAAAGATTGTATTCTTGGTTTCATCTCAAAAAGAGACCCATCCACCAAGCACACAATTAAGTTTTTAAAGCATATTTACATAAACAGTTGAAGGCTTCGTCCTGAAAACACAGGATCCCTCCACCTTCAACCATCAAACTATTCTGCTCGCAGGAAATTAAAATTGTTCTAAGTGCAGGACGACCAGACGATTTAGACCCTACAAAATACAGGTATCATTAAAGACAGACTAACCAGGATACAGGTTCAGTATATGTGTACGGGATACAGGATCTGGATATTTACCTTATTAGGGAAGGAGGTCATGGGCTCGGTAGATTCCATGAAGCCAAGATCATCATAAGAAAAACCTTCGGCAACAGCAACAGATGGCTCCTTTTTCACCAGGACAGGCTTGGGATAGCTGTCAAGCTTCTCAAGATCGAAGAAAACATATATCCTTACCAGACGTGTTGGAATGACTAAAAAATATATCCGTTGGAATCAGGATATCCAACAGATATATTTTGGGGACAATTGTTATGGGTGGAATTTCGAGCTTATATCCTGAAGCATATCCTGATATTATATGCTTGATGCTGCGGCCAGGATACTGGACCAGGATATTGGTAACATCCTGAGGCAGTATCCTGACTATTACTAACAATTGGCTTGTAAACGTTGGTTACAAGGGACTAACGTTCATGAGGACCAAGTCATCCTGAAGACCCGCTCAAATTGGTCAGGATAAAGACGTTGATGGCGGAAGAATAGCTCTTGTAACGGTCAGAATAGAAGAAAGGCATATTCCGCGAGAATATCGGATGCTGGTCAATGCTATTGATGTTGTAACGGTTATATGAGCTGAAGACCCGGTTTTATAGTTAATATGCTCGAGGAAAACAAGTTAAAAGAGTCCCCCAACGTTCAGAATGGAATATTCCCAGCATCCCAGAATAATAGGAGAGTTAGTTTGTTATTTGTAACTATAAATAGAAGGCCAGATCGATAGGAACACACACTTTACTCTCTACTCTTGAACTCACACTTCTTTTTTCTTTCTATCACGCACAAACACTCAACACTTGTAATCGTTGTACCACTTAGCATTGATCTGCGCCATATCCTGCACTGTATCCTGGTTATTCAAGCAATAAGAAGAACAAGGCAGCTGCGATTGTCAGCTCCCGAGGTTTTGTGCCGGAGATCTAGATTGATCAAGGGCTTTCCTCGTATATCTCGTGTCACCCCCTTTACATTTTTTCTCATAGTTTGATCGTAGATACAGCTCAATATCCTGAGCCGTATCCTGAAAACTGTTTTTGCAAACAACTTAATCAGCATATTTTCAATACACTTTCTTAGCACACTACCTCACTTAACTAATTTGATCACTTGATTGCTTCGGTAATTTTTGACCAAAACACCTTCTTTGATTTTTTTCCGTTATCGATCTACGATAATAAACAAAAGAAAAAACCATATGATTAACAAACATACAATCTCAATGAATATGTGCATTAACTTTATCATTACTGTTTTGGTCAAAAATTACCTAAGCAATTAAGTGATCAAATTAGTTAAGTGAGGTAGTGTGCTAGAAAATGTATGAAAAATGTGTTAATAAAATTAGGTATGAAAACAGTTTCAAGATACGGCTCAGGATATAGAGCTGTATCTATGATCAAACAATGAGCGAAAATGTAAAGGTGGACACGTGATGTACGAGGAAAGCCCTTGATCAATCTAGATCGCCGGCATAAAACCTCGGGAGCTGACAATCGCAGCTACCTTGTTCTTCTATTGCTTCAAATATCAGGATACAGTGCAGGATGTGGTGCGGATCGACTATGTGTTACAATGTAATTCGAATACAAGTGTTGTGTGTAGTGTTTGCGATGAGCTAGAGAGAAAGTGTTCGAAAATGTGTGAGTTGAGTGACTTAATCTGATCCGCCCCCATCTATTTATAGTAAAACAAAATGTAACTAACTATCCTACATAACCGAGATCCAACGAATATTCGTTAGTTGAACGTTGGAGACCTGGTCTTTCGGGCTCAACGTCTCTCCTTTAACAAACACGCCCGAGTCTTGAGGAAATGAAGTCCACTTGACCGTTAGCAAGTTCCAGTCTTTAACCTGCACGTGATTAATTCCATATACTTCAGGATATCACCCAGGATGTTAGCAATATCCCCGTCCAGTATCCTGATCATAGATAAACAATAAAAAGCAGGATATTAGTCAGCATGCATACTCAGAAAATGGCCCATAACAATTGTCCCCAAATATATCGGTTGGTATACCAATCCAACGGATATATTTTAAAAACTTTATCTCGTCGACCGAGGCAATTAAAATGAAACGATGATTGAAGTGACATTGTGCCATTTTCAATGCAATATTTACTCTTTACCCCCTATATTCAGCCTATATTAACCGAGTGACTCCTCATGATGATTATCCTTATCTTCAACCGGATATCAGGTATTTTCCTCTCTGCCCTTCTTATTTTCTCTGTTTATATCTTCTTTTCTCCGATTGTGTTCTTCCATGGCGACCCGTACTAGATCGCAAGTGGCGGACTCTGTTTCCCCCTTCTACAAACAAAATTTGCTTCAGAATCCTTCAAAAGAAGTGTGTTCTTTCGATAATTCCGACATCGCAGCCCTACGAGCTTCCGGTGCCTTTCCCGCTGGGACAATCTTCCGTCCATTCGACCGAGAGGTCCGATCGGATTTTTGTTCCGACGAATGGGTTTGCTTCTTTGCATATCCTTTTTCATTAGGGCTTCAATATCCATTTTCTCCCTTCATATCTCGCTTCTTTGAGCTTACCGGTCTTAGTTTCGCCCAAATCATACCTATGGTTTGGCGTGTGTTAATCACTCTTGAGCAGATTAAGGCTCGTCATATGCCTGATCTATGCATCGAAGACCTTCCGATGGCCTACCGTTTAAGGTCACATGGTTCTAGCCGGTTTCTCCTTTTTTCTATTTCCAGCGATCCCCTCATTCTTAAGGCCACCAAGAATGAGGATAAATGGACAAGAAAATTCTTCTTTGTGAAAAGAGACTCCATTGATAAGGGTTTTGACCTCCCTAAAAGATGGTTGACTTCTGGTAGGACTTAGGGTTTTAGGAGTATCCCCAATCATATCCCAAACCTCTATCCTGAACCAACATCCTGATATGTTTATTTCTCTTCTTGCAGCAAACTTTAAAGAACTAGCTCCTCCCAGTGCTGAATCGGAAGGGTGGATAAAATAGATTTACAAGCTTCCAGAGGGTGAGAGAACCTTTAACCTGTTACTCACAAGCTCAAGTCAAAGATCAAGTTCCAATATGTCTGGTAAGCATAATTTCAGGAATTACTTTTATATCAAATTGATTATTATAATAAGCTTAAAACATCTTCCCATGGGCTGTGCCAGTTATCAACCTCGAAGGCTTCCAACTCGATGAGCTGGACAGTTATTCCAGCCTTGAACCTGTCAAGCAAGAGTCTAACCCGAAGTCATCCGTTACACCAAAACCTACCAGTTCAAAGACCGCCGCTGCTCCCAAAGCTCCCCCAGCATCCAGAACCCGAGCCTCCAGCTCCCGGAAAAGAAAGGAAATTGAGCCCTCTGCTACACCCCACGTGTTCCCATTTGAGAACCACGGGTTCACAGAATCCAACATATTTATGACCGGCTTCCTTAACCAGGTTAGTATCCTGACCTATATCCTGCACCGTATACTAAATAGAAACGTTCATTTAGAATAATGCCTGTTTCTTTACCTTACAGGGCCTTGAACGCCTGATTTTCCTTTATGAAGACGCATGCGGCTCCAACGTCATGCTTGAAAGCCAGCTAAAAAAGGCCAAGGCCACCATTGCAGATCAAGCAGCAATTGCCACCGCTAAATCAGAACACTACGAAGCTAAGTATAAGGCTATGACTCAAGATCACCAGTCTGTCATCCAGAAGATCACTCAGGAGGCTCAAGCTAAATTTGACGCGGCCCAGGTTCAACACGAGCAGGCCATGGCTTCATACCGAGAGAGCCTCAAGAATTCCGTCGTGATCTCCCTTCTTCAGGCCAGGCTGAAAATGGCTTACGAGGCGATGGCTTTGGGTTTACAATGCCCTTCTTGGAACACCAAGGCCTGGGAGGCGAAGTTAAAAGATCTTGGGGGAAATCCTGTGAATCCTCCCACCAAATCTGCTGTGGAAGAATCCGCCAAGACAATGGATGCTAGCGCTTCAAAGGATGTTTCTGAGAATGCAGGGGCAAATGCTGGAAAGAATGCTGGTGAAGAGGATGCTGCTGCAGATGCTGAGAAGAATCCCGAGGATGATGCTGGTACGGACGCCGGCAAAGAGGTTGCTGTTCAAGAAGGTGCTGCCCCTTAGGCAATGGAGTGGGCGATGATGGATATACGTGCTGAGGCCGGAGCCCATTTTTAAATTTCATGGTTGTGGTTGTGAAAAACAATTTACATTTTCTGTCTTTGAACAATTTAGATTTCCTGCATTAGAACAATACGATGACCAAAGGTGGATGGGTCCTATGTTTTAGGATGAAGCCCTTGGTCATCGGTTAGTATAATCTGTTTTGAATGTGGTAACGGTTGTAGGTGGACAAGTCCTGTTTTGAGATAGATCCTCCAACCGTTACACAAGTATGGTAAAAACTAATTGTGCTTTTGGTGGATGGGCCTTAATTTAAGGTGAAACCAAAAGCACAACTTTTGACTTATTTGTTATTGCCTTGCACTACTTAATGTAACTCTTAGCTTTGTAAAAATTTTGTATTGTTAGCTTATGAAAATATCCTGATCAATATGCTTAGCAATATATTATAAAAACTGTTATTAGATTCTTTCAACTTCGTAGAAAGCTTTTTAGAGAGTAAAAACAATCTATCTTTCCAAAACCTGTTTTGATAATACTTAAATGATCAAAGTTTCAAACTAGTATTAGTTTCAAATATTTCCATCAAACATTCTGAGAAGTATTTTGAAAATATATTTTGAGAACATATCAGGATATTTAACCTTTTACCAAGCATAGTATTATTAAAAACTTAAACGATGTTTTCAAAGGAAAGATCATACCAGGAATAGGGTATAAACCTATTACCAAACTTCAATCCCTTTGCAACTCTTCCAATGAAAATGTCCCCTGTCTGAGACACTTAGTGCATTAGTTCTGAACCTTATCCTTTGAGCTTTACATCATTGCCTCGATAGGAATGTCCCCTGTGTACAATGTCTTCTTGGAAATCTTCTGAATATCAGTTTCCATTGTATAGGCAATTTTTCATGTTGCAGGGGTAAAACCCAAGAATGTTCTGGAGATAAATTCCTTGTATCCTGGGGAAAATCCCAAATTTTCATGCGCTACAGGCGGGAGTGTATAAACTCCAAGACTTAGAAAGGTGAAAACCTTTAAACCTTAGAGAGTATGAAAATACCCTTTCGTGAGAGAGGGTGATCAATCCTCATATACCTTTAGGATTCAGGATATAGCCAACAGTAACGAAATTGTCAGACACTTTTACATGAACTGGTCCCGCCACCTTGAACTATCCCTGAATAACTTGCGCTCCAGGCAGAGTGTTTAAACCCAATTCGGAAGAAAGGTGAATACCTTTAAACCTGTGAAGGGATCAGGATCCCTTGTACGTGAGAGAGGGGGCCAATCCTCTAATCTTCTGAAGTATCCTGAGTGAGCATCCTGGAGCTATATCCCGAAGCATATACTGCAAAACATCCTTACACTAAGGTGGGTGTTAGCTTGGCTAACACCCCTCCGATACTTAAGTTAGTATTGGGTTTCAAAGAATAAATTAAACCAAACATATTTAAAAAAGATAGAATTCATACCATCCTGAGTTAGAAATTAAATTCTAAACTCACTCGAAATAAAGCTTAAGGTGTATAGCATTCCAAGATCTCGGTAGCATATCCCCTTCCATATTCTTGAGTCTATATGCTCCTTTCCCTGCTTCTGATTCAACTTCATATGGTCCTTCCCATTTTGGAGCTAACTTGCCATCGGCAGGATTAGTAGTATTCTGAAAAGCCTTTCTCAACACCCAATCTCCAACCTTAAATCTTCTGGTCCTAATATTCTTGTTATATGCTCTGGATATTCTTTGTTGATATGCTGCCATCCTTAGCCTTCCTGTATCTCTCTTTTCATCTATAGTATCCAAATCCTGACTCAAGGCTTCAGGATTCTGTTTAGGATCACTTAGGGTAGATCTTGCAGTAGGTATTGTCATTTCCGTTGGAATCATTGCTTCTGCTCCAAATACCAAGGAAAATGGGGTTTGGCCTGTTGCGTTCTTTACCGCTGTCCTATCAGCCCACAAAACAAAGGGTAATTCTTCTGCCCATCTTCCTTTTTTGGCTCCAAGCCTCTTCTTTAAGTTATTGACAATTATCTTGTTTAAGGATTCTGCTTGTCCATTCGCTTGAGGATGTACCGGAGTAGATGTTATCATTTTGATTCCCCAACTTTTGCAAAAGTCAGTAGTTCTCTTGCTTATCAACTGAGAACCATTGTCACAGATTATCTCAGCTGGTACTCCAAATCTGGTCAGGATATTTCTCTTTATGAAGGATACTAGTTCTTGATCTCTAACTTGAACAAATGCTTCGGCTTCAACCCACTTGGAGAAATAATCCGTCATTGCCAACATGAAAACCTTTCCTCCCGGAGCTTTTGGAAGCTTTCGCACTATATCCATACCCCACTTCATAGACGGCCAAGGGGAAACAATAGGATACAGCGGTTCAGCAGGCTGATGTAATATGTTACTATGTCTTTAACATGCGTCACATCTTCGAGCATATTCTGCGGCATCTTTTCTCATTGTCGACCAATAATATCCTGTCCTTAATACTTTTGAGAATAATGACCTGCCCCCAGTATGGTTACCACAATCCCCTTCATGTATATCCTGAAGTACTTCTTTGGCTTCAGGATCCTCCAAACACCTCAGATACGGTCCTGCAAGAGATTTCTTGTATAAAACATTATTTATAATAGTGAATCGTGATACCTTCATCCTAAATGCCTTAGGATTTTCATTTTCGGGGATGTGTCCTTCCTTGAGATATCTCATGATTGAAGCCGTCCAAGATTTAGGATCCTCTTCAGGATACTCTGCTCCAGGATCTTGAATACCCGCTACTTCTTTATCCCGAGGATTCGTTGCAGGATACAAGACATGTATTATTGGTATTTGGGTTCCTTCTGGTATCCTGATCGATGTTCCCAGATTTGCTAAGGCATCTGCTTCGGCGTTATCCTCTCTTGGTACCTGTTCAAGTGTAAAAACATCGAAATATTCTGCTAATTTTTTGAGAATATCGAGGTATTCGATTAATTTCTCACCCTTAACTGTATAGGATCCATTAAAATGGTTAGTAATTAACAAGGAGTCAACATATACTCGCAAATTCTTGATACTCATACTCCTAGCCAATTCTAATCCTGCAATTAAAGCTTCATATTCTGCCTCATTATTAGTAGCAGGAAATTCACACCTAATGGCCTGGGGTAATATGTCCCCCTGTGGCGATTTTAGTAGTATACCTAAACCTATACCTCTTATATTGGATGCACCATCAGTATATAATGTCAAGGATCCTGAAGATTCACCTAACTGTTGAACTTCTAGGTCTACCTCATTCTGAATATCACTACTGAAATCAGCCACAAAGTCAGCTAAAGCCTGAGACTTTATGGCATTTCAAGGTTCATATACTAAATCATAAGCACTCAACTTTACTGACCACTTGGCCATCCTGCCTGACATCTCTGGTTTCCTAAGCACATTTTTGACAGGATAATTCGTTTTAACATGGATCCTATGTGTCTCAAAATAATGTCTAAGCTTTGTTGATGCCATGACTAGAGCTTATCAATTTTTCTAAATGAGAATACCTAGTTTCAGCATCTAACAAACTTTTACTAACATAATATACAGGATATTGCTGACCTTCATGGTCTTTTATAAGAACGGCACTTACAGCATTCCCTGATACAGCGAGGTATAGGGATAGTGGTTCACCATTTTCAGGCTTCATCAATAGAGGTGCGGTTGAGAGATATCGCTTCAAATCCTGCAAGGCTGCTTCATGCTTTGCTCCCCATTCAAATTTCTTATTCTTCTTGAGGATATCATAGAATTCCTTGCATTTTTCTGAGGATCTTGAAATAAATCTATTCAAAGCTGCTACTCGGCCTGTCAACCTTTGTACGTCCTTCATATTTGAGGGTGATTTTATATCCAGGATAGCTTTGATCTGCTCTGGGCTTGCTTCTATCCCCCTTTTTGTCACCATATATCCAAGAAACTTTCCTGCCCCTACTCCGAAATGGCACTTACCAGGATTCAGCTTCATGTTGTATTGATCCAGGATATCAAATGCTCCCTTGATATCCTGGAGGTGATCCTCAGCTCTTTTAGATTTTACCACCATATCGTCAATATATACCTCCATGGTGTCCCCCAGCTTATCTTTGAACATCATGTTTACCAATCTCTGGTATGTTGCACCTGCATTTTTCAAACCGAAAGGCATAGCAGTATAGCAATATATACCTGTTGGTGTCATGAAAGCAGTATCCTCCTGATCCGAAGGCTCCATTTGAATCTGCTGAAATCCTGAGGATGCGTCCATGAATGTTAACATTTCATGTCCAGCAGTAGCATCTACCATTGCATCGATATGAGGGAGAGGAAATGGATCTTTAGGACAAGCCTAGTTCAAGTCCATGTAGTCTACACAGACTCTCCATTTCCCGTTTTTCTTCTGTACCACAACTACGTTTGCTAACCATCTTGGAAACTTGACTTCTCTGATTATCCTGGACTTCAACAATCTTTCAACTTCCTCTTGGATAATCGCATTCCGCTCAGGAGAGAATTTTCTTCTTTTTTGCTGAACATGCTTGAATGATTTGTCAATTCCAAGCTTGTGAGTGATAATGTCTTTGGATATGTCTGTCATATCCTCATGCTTCCATGCAAACGTTGACATCCTGCATTTCAAAAAGTTAGTTAACTGCTCTTCAATACCCTGAGGGATATTGGTTCCTACGAGCACCGAGATATCAGGATTATCCTGATCCAGGATAATTTTCTTCACATCCTGCTCCGAATCCTCCACGATATCCTGGGCCCGCATCTTTAATTGCTATGCTGAACTAGGCTTAGGTGAGGATTTCATCGAGGATGAGTAGCATTCTTTCGCTTCCTGTTGATCACTTTCCACCTTGACAACCCCCCAAGGGGTAGGGATCTTGATGCATTGGTGATATGTTGATGGCACAGCCTTCATATCGTGAATTCATGGTCTTCCCAGTATGATGTTATAGCAGGATAAGGAGTCCATCACACAGAAGCGTTGTATTGAGTTGACCCCTTCAACATATACTGGTAACTTTATCTCCCCTACGGTATTCCTAGCTTTTCCACTGAAACCAACGAGCACAGTGGACTTCGAAGTGATATCCATCGGAGATACATTCATCCTCTTTAATGTTTCCAGCTGAATTATATTGACAGAACTACCGTTGTCTACCAGTATCCTGCGTACAAAATGGTTAGCCACATATAATGTTATTACTAAAGCATCATGGTGAGGATCCTGAACAGTATCCCTGTCATCACTATCGAAAGTGATCACTTTATCAGTTGTGAGGGTAGTCATTCTGACTGGTCTGTCTCCCCTCTCGCTCTTAGCTTCCTTTGCATGTCTCTTGGCCGCCGAATACGAAGTCCCACAAATGTCGGATCCTCCTGAAATAAAGTTAATTATCTTGGCATCTGCTAGGGGTGATGCTGCTCGTTCAGGATCCTTCTCGGGATCCTGCCCTTTAGTCTTCTTTTTTCCCAGCAAGTCCTTCAGATACCCCTTGCTTAACAGGTAAACTTATCTCTTTCCTTAAAGCAATGCAATCCTCGGTCATATGTCCAAAGTCTTCGTGGAAGGCACACCATTTAGATTTATCCTTCCAATCAGCTTTCTGCTGGTTCTTTCGAGGCCACCTAGCTTTGTCCCCTAAGCCCTGCATAGCATACATTAATTCAGGTATATTAACAGAAAAGCAGTATTCAGATAAGTCAGGATATTCTTCAGGATCCTCGTCTTCAACAACGTTCACTTTCTTGTTATCATTTCTGCCATATGGCCTGGAGCGATATGGCTTATATGAGGTTTCTGATTTCCTGTTAGTTGATTCATAGGTTGAGGTAGAATTCATCCTCTCCTGCATCTTCTTGTCATCTTCCAGACGGATATATCTCAAAGCCCTGTTACGAGCTTCGTCGAGATTCCTGCAGGGATTCATTACAAGATCCTGATAAAACTGAGAATCCTTTTGTAATCCCATCTTAAAAGCTTGCAAAGCTGTTGCAACATCAAGATGTGGGATATCCAAGGATTCTCGACTGAATTTGTTCACATAATCCCTCAAGGATTCCTGAGGCCCTTGAGTTATCCTGTAAAGGTCACTGGTTAGTTTCTCAAAACTACGACTACAAGAAAATTGACTGTTAAATAAATTAACCAAATGAGCAAACGAAGTAATTGAGTGAGGAGGAACGTTTAACAACCATTTTAAGGCTGATCCTGTCAGAGTAGAACCAAATCCCTTGCATAAGCATGCTTCCTTGAGCTCCGGAGGGATAGGGTTAATCTCCATTCTTTCCCTATACTGGGCAATATGCTCTTCAGGATCCGTAGTCCCATCATACAGCTTCATGTTGGGAGTCTGAAATCTTTTTGGGATTTCAGCATCACAGATGGGATATGCAAAGCGGGATATCCTGTGGCTGTCCTGGGATACTTCCGGAATTGGCTGGACCACTCCAGGTACACTGGATATCATGTCCTTCAATTTCTAGAGCTCCCTGGAAAATGTTGACGTCATACCTGCATCCTGTAAAGAGCCATTGTTGTTAGTAGCAAGAATATTATTATTTGACACATTACCGTTCTGAGGATTTTGGCCATATCCTGAAGCATATCCTGAACTTCTCACAGTCGATATCCTGACCGAAGAGGGTATCTCAGGGGTATGATTATGAGAATGACTTGGGACGATATTCCCCCTATTATCCTCAGTGTAAACTGCGGAACTGAAGTTCAAAGCCCTGGGCTGTATAGGAGTGACAGTTTCTTCAGCGGGTCTACTCGAGCTAGCTTTTAAGAGTTGTATTTCTCTTAACAGCATTTGGTTAGTCTCCTGTTGCTGCCTCATTTGTTCCTGCACACTTCCAAATAAAGTCAAAATTTCACCGTTAGAGGCTAAAATGGGAGCAGATCCCTGGACACTCCGAGTAGGGATAACATCTTGAGATTGTGAAGAAAACGGCATCCTTAGAGGAGGTGGTGGAAGCACCGAACCAGTAGTAGCAGAGGTTGTAGCAGACATAGTGGAAGAGCTCATGTTTGATCTTGAGGCCATTGTAAATAATGTGGCAAAAAGTTTTGAAAATAGAAAACCGATTAACGATTTTACAAAGATTTTTAGTAAAATTAGCACCACTTGCCCCACGGTGGGCGCCAAATTGTTTTGGTCAAAAATTACCTAAGCAATTAAGTGATCAAATTAGTTAAGTGATGTAGTGTGCTAGAAATATGTATGAAAAATGTGTTACTAAAATTAGGTATGAAAACAGTTTCAGGATACGGCTCAGGATATAGAGTTGTATCTATGATCAAACAATGAGCGAAAATGTAAAGGTGGACACGTGATGTACGAGGAAAGCCCTTGATCAATCTAGATCGCCGGCATAAAACCTCGGGAGCTGACAATCGCAGCTGCCTTGTTCTTCTATTGCTTCAAATATCAGGATACAGTGCAGGATGTGGTGCGGATCGACTATGTGTTACAATGTAATTCGAATACAAGTGTTGTTTGTAGTGTTTGCGATGAGCTAAAGAGAAAGTGTTCGAAAATGTGTGAGTTGAGTGACTTAATCTGATCCGCCCCCATCTATTTATAGTAAAACAAAATGTAACTAACTATCCTACATAACCAGGATCCAACGAATATTCCTTAGTTGAACGTTGGAGACCTGGTCTTTCGGGCTCAACGTCTCTCCTTTAACAAACATGCCCGAGTCTTGAGGAAATGAAGTCCACTTGACCGTTAGCAAGTTCCAGTCTTTAACCTGCACGTGATTAATTCGATATACTTCAGGATATCACCCAGGATGTTAGCAATATCCCCGTCCAGTATCATGATCATAGATAAACAATAAAAAGCAGGATATTAGTCAGCATGCATACTCAGAAAATGGCCCATAACAATTACTATATACACTATGCACATGTGCATCAACATACATTACATTGCTAAAATATTCTGGCAAAATTCTGGTGAACTATGCACATGTACAACAATATGAATGACCTTATTAACATATTCTGGCAAATTATGCACATGTGCCTAACTGCTCATTTGCATCCATATGACTGACCTAATTGAAATAATCTGGCAAAATATGCATTTGTGCATAACTATGCATGTGCATTAACATGACTGAGCTTATCAACAAGTTTGTTTCGATAAAAAATAATAGACAAAACAAAAGTTACTTTCTTCGATTTTTACCTCTTTGTTTAACTGCCGGGTAATCATCTTCTATTGCATGTCGCATAATCATCTTCCATTGCAAAACAAAAGTTACTTTCTTCAATTTTTTCCCATTGTTGATCTACAATAATATACAATACAAAAAAATAATATCAATAATCATAAAATTATTTTATTATCCTGTTCCATATAAGCCTATTCTGTATAAGCCTATTATGTCGTGTTAATGCACATGTGCATTAACTGTATATATCATAAAATTATCTTATTATACTCTTCCGTATAAGCATATTCTGCCTATTCAGTATAAGCCTATCTGTCGTGTTAATGCACATATGCATTAACACCACATAACTTGTCGACAGTCATAATTCAGTAGTAAAAACCCTATCATTTACCAAATCAACTTCTATGTTGCACATAACATCATTCCTTAATAAAAAATACATAAAACAACACATCAGTACCGCATTACATATAGTTCATCACAACATTAGCCCTTCTGTTCACTAAAAAACATATATATACCACAATTTTCAATAATTCATTTATGAAACAACTGTTTAAATGTAATAACCACATAATAACATGTCTGAATCAACGGTTAACAGTTGTTTTATCATATACGACTACAAAACAAGGTGTATAAACTTACAAATTCATGGAACGTTGCAACAGATAATCGATAGTCCGTTAGACGAAATGTGTTCTTCCGATTATCCCTATCTGTGCAACAAACCTCGACGATTACGATCGTTTTGCCCTAATTTACATTGGAATACGAATGTGCGATCAATGATTATGTTGTTAATGCACTAATATCGACTAATTTTGATGACGAACTGCTGGTATCTGATATCGTGTTTTCAATATCTTTGTTTGGAGTCCAAACTAGAGGAGAATCAGGGATGTGAGGGATGCGAGGCGGTTATTTTGAAAATTCTATGTATTTACAATAATGTCATGTGTTCACACTGGTTCTCGTGGTTCTCTCAATGAAAGTGGTTCTCGCATGAACCTTACCCTATATATATATATATATATATAATCATCTTTGTAAAATACAAGTTAATTTAGAACGGGAGATTATGGGTAAAAATAAATGTGGTGGAGAAGGTGGCGGTTCTCAACCGCCGAATGAGGTGGTCGCGTTTCATAGTGTGTTGGGTGATCGGCGGGGATGGATACGATGAATTGGGCATAATTCTTCCAATATACCATCGAATGTGTTGGGTGCGCGACCTCAAACTCAACAACCCTTTTATGCGGAAACTATGCAATTTTACTTTAAAAAGTTATACAAGGATCAATGAACGCATGTTACTTTGGTAAATATATGTTGGTAATATGTTAATATACTAATATGGGTTTTGATATGTATTATTGTAGGAATATGTTTCGGGTTTGTTCCAAACCCCGACATTTTTAATCAACTTGACTGCTATCTTGCTTCGAAGGGAAAGTAGCCCGCAAACGATGATGATGACATTCTTGATAACGACGATGAAGATGATGATGACTGTTACATATTATCGACATAAGATAACTATCTTGTAGTTTTTTTTACGTTTATGAAATTTTAGGATATTAATGTACGAATTAAACATTTTATGCAATTTTAGGATGTTAAGTATTATGTTTATTTAGTTTGTTTGTTTGTGTTGTGGGAAATTGGAAAATTGACAGATTTGTGAATATAACTGGAAATATTTTAAATGCACAAAAAAATCAAAAGAGAAAGAAGACTTTTAGCGGCGACATGTGTCGCCGCTTTTGAGACCAACCTTTAGTGACCAGAACTTATAGCGTCGACCTATTAGCGACGTCATATCTTCGCTATTACCTTTGGCGGCGTAGGTCGGCCTCTTTAGTGGCCACATCTGTCGCTACTATTACCTCGTTTTCTAGTAGTGCTGAAGCACTACAATCATGGTTAAAAAAACGGTTGAGGCGTACGCCTTGAGTCGAGGCGGTAATAAAACATGTATGAGGTGCACCCCATGGGGTTATGTTTGTATGTACGCCTCTAAGGGCCAAGGAGGGAAGAAAACACGCGCCTGAGGGCGGCGCCTCATGAGGTTATGCGTGTTTTTGATGTTTTAGACTTTATGTGTAGTTATTTTCTGTCTATATTTCACTTTACGTCCACTAATTTTGAACGAAGTTGCAGGGGATGTCATTTAACTACGAAATTTACACTGGATGTCCTTTAATTTATTGTTTTCAGTCGGGCGGTGTCCTTGCTACATAATCTGGTTAAACTCTCTTGTTAACTTAACGCATGTGTTTGGCACGTGAGGGTATTATCGTCATTCACTCTATCTTCTACAACCTAAAACACCACCACAAACCTCTCCTACGTGCTTTAATTTATGTTTATAATGTTTTAGACATTCTATGTCAATTATTTAATTTTTATAAGATATATAATTTTTATAGTTATTTGTTAATTGCGCCTGGGGCTTACGTCTCAGTTTGCCTCGAGGCTCGATTCCGTTCTTTTAAACCTTCACATTTACATCTACATCTACGTACTGATTGATAGTGGTTGTCTCTTGACACCGCAAGAAAGTTCAGCTTTAGTAGCAACGCATGTCGTCGCTATTGTTAGCAAAGATCGTCTCTAAAGGCAACATATTCACCGAAATTGCAAAGAAATTCGGAATGTACGCACTCGGAGTGGCGTCAGAGATTGAAGTAGAAAGAAATGGTGGAGCTACGGCAGAGTGAAGGTGGTGCGGCAGAGCTCCAACAGAGTCCCGGTGGTGGTGCGGCGGCGGCGTGGTGTGTTTTGGTGTGAGAGAGAAGCAGTTTTGTGTGCAGATTTGGTGTGGAGGGGAAATGCGGGCTAAAATGGGAATATAGACTTTTACACCTTCTTTAATCAGGGATAAACCCTAGCCATTTGATAAGGTAAGCAAGGAACGGCCCCGATCAATTGAAAAGCCCGTGTTCGGATTAAGACCTTTAGCGGCGGCCTATGTAGCACGGGGATGCCTAGAACCATTGGGTACCCGTCTCGGGGACGTTTTGGGGACGGAAACACCATGGGGATGTCCCCTAAACGTTTCCGGCTTTCGGGGATGGCGACTACACGTTTCGGGGATGACGACTATAAGTTTCGGGGACATATCCTATTATTTTTAGGGCAATCACAGTGAAGAGTAGTTGGATTAAAAAGAACAAGTGGGAAAAAGGTCATCGGAAAATATTCCGATCAATCTCGGAGTTACAAGAGTGGCTGCGAGGAAGACAATGGGTCACCTGGTAAATTATCTATAAGTGAAGGGTAATCTTGTAATTAACCTTGCCCATTAAGAAAAGGCTACTAGCCTACTACCGTACAAAGAAAAGTATCAACTGTCATGCCTTCTTGTCATGTTAATAGTTAAATGCCCGGATAGTCCCTGTGGTTTGCCCTTTTTAACCTTTAGTCCCTAACTTTCTAAAATTACAGCTATAGTCCCCAACTTTTCAATTTTGTTCCCGGATAGTCCCTGTGCCTAACATCAGTTAGTTTTCTCAGTTAAGAGAGTGTGAAATGACAAAAATACACTTTCCTTAATAAGGGTAAACCACAGGGACTATCCGTGCATTTAATAAATAAAAAAATAAAAATTAATTAATTAGTCAAATTTCAAGTGGGACTACCCCTGTCATCATCTTTTTCTTCACTAAATCCATCACCCACCTGCAAAGTTTGATGTGCAAATTGATGATTTTATACCCTCTGGGTTTGGCATGGATAATTATAATGAAATAATCAGAGTTACTTATCTCCCTAAACTACATATTTCTATCCAAATTTGACTCTTTTAATCCAAATTACAAGAAATGTTAGCAACCAAAACAGTTTACTCATATCTCAACCATATCTTGTTTTTATCCTTTTGACGAAATCCAAATCCATAATACAGAGCTCAGATTAACAAAATACAATTCAATCACATCATTTAGATCAATCAATCGCAACATATAAGCCATCAAATCGAGTAATCTCATAAACAAATCGCAGAGCGTCGATCAAACCGGTTAAGACGACCGGTTTGGATTGGACATGGCGGAGGGCGGTGGGGTCGAGGTGGAAGTTGACGGCAGAGGAGGTGAAGTCCGGTGGGGAGGAGTCGGAATAGGAGAGTGGGATGAGGGCGGTTTGTGGCGGGAAGTTTTTGATGCGGAGTTTGCAGTAGCATGGGGTGGCGGAGGAGTGGATGACGGTGGTGGAAGCGATGGGTTTGGTGGTGGGTGGGAGTTTGAGTTTGAGAGCTCGAGTGAAGGGGTGATGATGAGTTTGATTTGAGAAATGTGGTTTTATATTATGAATGGGTCCTTTTATTTGTTTGTTTATTGATTAAATTAAAAAATGTTTTTTTTTTATTTTAATAACAAGGGTATTCTAGTCATTTCACACTCACTTAACACCAAAAACTAACCCCCATCTTTGCCAGGGTCTATCCGGGAACAAAATTGCAAAAGTTTGAGACTATAGCTGTAATTTTAAAGAGTTAGGGACTAAAGGTGAAAAATGGGCAAACCACAGTGACTATCCGGACATTTTTCTCTTCTTTTTTACTTTAGTTATTTAGTTGATTTACGTCTCTAAATAACAATTATTGTTAAAACATAGAATCAAAATCCACTTTTGTTGTGTAAACCATGAAAACCCTTTTATATTTTTTTTGCCGTATCGTATCTTGAATTTTTTAGTTTTGTCGTTCCCCATACCCGTATCGTCCCCGTACCCCAGCCTCGTACCTGTTCCCGTGCTACATAGACAGCGGCTTTTTACATATCACCACTAAAGGTATCATCACTATTGCCAATATTTCTTGTAGGGTGACAAAAAGGGTAATAAATGCCAAATGCTGTCTGCAGGAGCTGCTTTGGTAATAAACAAAAGAGACCTAACTTGGTTGTCTTTTCTTGAACCAAATGTTACAATGGTTTGAAGTTTATTTAGACAACTGGTCTTTTTTTTTCTTCTCAGAATTTGAAACATATAAACTTTTCAAATCCTTCTCCTACTTTTATCTTGTCCAGTTGCGAGTTCTTATCTTTATATAGTACCCAAGATTAGTTTCTAATCGTTTGCAGGCTTGGAGAACCAGTTTTGCTTGATAGTTTGAAATTAAGTGTTGTCAGAGAAATCAAATCTTAAGACCTATCAACTTAAACAACATACACAAGTTACCTTATCTACAAATTACGTACCAAAAGACAGCTCGGAAAATAAGGCTCCTATGTAAGTGAGGCATTAAGATTTGGGTTTAGGTGATTGGAAAGTGGGTAATTTTGGTAACTCTATTTAGTTATAAGATCCAAGAATAATTATAACTCCTACAAGCTAGTAAATAGACTCAAAATAAAAGGTATTTTGCAACAGAGGAGTGATGGTTGGATGGAAGTACAAGGCAGTGGCGGATCTAGGATTCCGACCAAGAGGTAACGTTTTATAAATAAGCCGTAACGAAATCGAAAAAACGTCAAATTTTTCCAAAATTTACACTAATTTTTCCAATTTTTTTCCGACCAAGGGGTGGCGGACGCCACCCCTTAATAAGCTATAGGTCTGCCCCTGGTACAAGGCGGTCCATGAGTTTTTATACAAGGCATTGAGTATAGACCCATATAGATTTTCTTTCTTTCTAATTGGGCAGAATAAAAGGTATTTTGCAACAGAGGAGTGATGGTTGAATGGAAGTACATGGCGGTCCATCGAGTTTTTGTACAAGGCGTTGAGTTTAGATCCATATAGATTTTCTTTCTTTCTAATTCGGCAAATTTAAAATACCATTGAGACAATGCGCTTGTTATTCATTTTACCTTTTTTCAGGAAGTAAATTTTGATCCAATTTCCCCTAAACATTTCTATGTATAGAATCATTTTATTTTGTTATTAAAAACTGTTAAATATACTTGAGGCATACGCACAATAGTAAATGATAAACTATAACTGTGGGGCGAGAAATCAAGATATAACACCAAGCACCCGATCATTTTGTTGATCAATGGTCAGAATCTCATTTGAGATGTTAAAACCTGGATCGGTCTTTTAGGGACGACTGTAGGTCCCTAAAGGAGGATCTCGAGAACCTATTTCTTGTTGGTGAACACACAAACAAGTGCGGAATCGAAGTTTGTATGCAAATCGAAGCAAAGAACACAATCAATACAACAACGATTTCGCTTCAAACATTCATGTTGATGCTACAAATAAGAGACCAAGGATGGTAGCTATGCTGGTTAGGCAAAAGGGTTGAGGGGTTCAACTTTGCCTAACGCAGGTCGTGGGGTCCCCCCACGTTTGCAAGACGTGGAAGGAGGTTCACTAGTTTATTATTGTTGTTTGCTGAAGATCCTTCTCTGAAGTATACTCAGATTCGGATGTGGGAGCAAACGGAATGTGTGTGTTGGATGTGAAAGTGAGTGACTTGCATAAAGCAAATACTCAATGTGAATGACCATAGTTTAAGGAAACAGACCTGGCCCAGAATGTCCCAACTTGGTTAATGAAGTATCGATTATATAGGAGGAGACATATCCCAAAGAGGCATTCATTTGACTAGTGTCCTTGCTTGCAGCGAGGGGCTTACCCTTTTGGGGGTTGAAGCCTTTTGACCCCTGGATAATAGCGTGTGCTTTGCAGACCTGCTTTGCTTTTGCGGCTGTGGGTTGGTGAAGCAATCCCTGGATGTGACTGGCCACTGTTTCCGCATTGCTTTTCCCCATCTCACAGCTTTTCAACCATTGAACCGTTTAACCCTTTGAGCGTTTACATATTTAGTCATTTTATTTAGTCTTGGGCTACCCCCGTCATCAGCCCCCCAAGTCAGAGGTTTTTGGGTAATGAGCTCAAAGACTTCTGACTTTTATGCGTGTATTTTATTGCCTAAAGGTTTCAAGGGTTCGTTGCTTGAAGGCTTGAAAGGTTGTAGGCAGTTAATATTTGAATTTTAAATAACTGACAGTTGATTTGATTGATGTATGGCAGTTCATAGGGTGGCGGTTTTGCAGAAGTTACTGTTTGCCATTATTACCCCTATTTTTAAGTTATTTTGTTTTATATCTGCATATCATATTCATTTTCTGCATAATTCCATCAAGTTTTCTCTGCCATTTCCTTCCTCTTCTAAGGTTAGTTTTGGTTTCCTTTTCATCTTATACTCTTCATTTTTTCAAAAATGGGTGCTCGTAAGGATTTAGCAAAATACTTTTCCCGGTTAACACAAGAGGAGGTAGACTTATTTTGTATGGAATATGGTATTGATAGAAAGTTTAACCCAACTGCTCCTGCTTGTGATGTTCCTATTGATAAACCGACCCCTGGTTCGATTGCCCTTTACTGCCGTCATTTTGAGTTTTCGAATCTTCGTTATCCCTTTTCGTTTTTTGTTTTGAACTTGTTGGAGTATTATCGGGTTTCTTTTGGGCAAGTTCATCCGAAGGGTTTTGCATTTTGAGGTTTTGTGTCGTGCCCTTGGATATGATCCCTCCTTGTTACTCTTTCGCCGGTTTTTTCGTTTGGCTAAGAATGGCGATTGGTTTACCTTTGAAACATCCAAAGTTGATTCCTGCCTTATTTCGTCGATGGTTACAACGCTTGGGGCTTGGAAGGATCGCTTTTTCTGGGTTTCCGATGCTATTGTCCCATTCAAGATGGTGTGGAGGCAACCGGATGCCGTTCTTAATGATCCGGAGCCCTCCGAGTCTGAATTGAATGATGTTTTTCTTAAAGCCATCCGAGAATGCCCTTCTAGGGTTCGTCCCTTTCCTGAACATTTACTAGTTCTTTTAGGGGTTAGTAAAATCTGGGGGAATGTTGATCGGGATCCGGTTCTTATGAGGAGTGGCATGGGTATGCATTTTCCTTTTTTGCCCCTTTTGCATTTTTCTTGACTTATTACTTATGTGCTTTTGTTTTGTTCTTTGCAGTCATATCTGCTTTGGATTTTATTAAGAGTGACGACACTTCTGATGTTGTATTTGGGGATGCTCCGTCTGTTCCTGGTGAGAATGTTGTGTTAGTGCTGCCAATGTCAAGGGTTTTTCTAAGTCCCATGCTCCCAAGTCTTCAACCCGTCGATCTTCCCGTCGGTTGTTGAAAGCTGGTCCTCAATCTACTTCTACTGAGCTAGTGGATTTGAGTGATGATATTGAAGTTTCGGAAGATCAAGGAGGTGAGGCGGGTGTTGAGAAGGAGAAAGAATTGGTTGTTCATGGGAAAAAGGTTTCAGGCAAAAAGGTTGTTGCTACCCCTGTTCAGGGTTCTTCAAGCAGGGACGTTGAAGGGTTGGATCCAGAAGAGGTTTATGTGCCTAATTGGTCGGTGAAGAATGATGACAGTTTTAAAGATGCTGCTGTTTGTGAAGATGTTCTGAGTTGTAACACCTGTGTCACTTCAACCATCAAACAAATGCCAAACCAATGAAATATTGTATTTCATACTTTGGACTTGTATAAATATGTGTAGCTTTTGCACATATCAACTCTTGTTCGATTTCAAGCTCTAAATCGCTTTCTGGAAGGTTATACACGCACTGATGCGTAAATATAACTAGTTTAAATCCAACGAACACTCCGGAATAGTGAAATAGGCTTAACATACCTTAAATAACCTTTACATAACTTAGATATAAGTTTTGGAAGGTTTGGTATGGTGAAATCAAAGTTTATTCGCTTACAGGGACTAAATTTGACAAACTACGAAAGTATGCCAATTTGAACTGTAAAAGACATTCCGGAACATGGCCATAAGTTAAACACACCTTAAATATCCTTTACATAGCTTAGAAATAGGCTTTGAGGGGTTCGGTGTGTTAAAATAAACTTTTGGGTCATTCAGGGACTAAAAGCGTCAAAAAGTGCACAAGTTTGCATTTTCGCGCATAACTTACGTTCTGAATACATCCGGACATCCAAAAATTTATGTAAGCATGACTACATTATATTTTAGTGTTCGCCATAAGAAAAATCCATTCGTCGCGTCATTTGGATCGTTTTTCGCGCTTATGCGCATTCCGTCGTAATTAACCGAACATCGCGACCGTACGGCCAAACGAACCGACATCCGAGATATTTTTGAACACATTTTAAGTTCCCTATACTTTAACTTCATTTTAGAGCTTTGAAATAAGGTTAACGGGCCTTAAACGTGTCGAAAATGGGCTGATTGCAATACAGGGACCAAAAGTGTAATTCTGCCAAACTAGGGCCTAGCGGTGCGCTACACTTTTAGCGTAGCGGTGCGCTAGCCTATGCCAGAACAGATAATACCAACCAGTCAGCAGATTATCAGCTGATTAAACCACAACCACACATTCTAAATCGCCCATTCTGATCATTTAGGGTCATTTTTAGTTACCACAACAATTGGACAAGTGTACGCACAAGATTCGAGCACGGTTTTCATGAAACGATCTTAACGGTTACCCGAAATCTATAAATACCCATCACATTTTCTTTCATTCCTCACAAGAATCTGATCAATTGTGCTCTAAGTTGAAACCTTTGTTTCATACCTGAGCTATTTTGATCTAGATTAGCATTCGGGGACCCTTCGTAAGTATTCTTTCGTTCTTTTATTGCTTTTCGAGTCCGAAAGTCAAACTTTGTTTGACTTTCTGCATTGACCAATTTATGGTCGATGCGAAGTTCGTTTGAACTTCATAACGTGAGTGTGATCACGATGGTTATAGTCCCTAGCGACTATACCTACTGATTACCACGTTATCTAGGCTCAGTGACGAGCCGTAGTTTCGGGCAGAATACGTATTCTTACGTATTTTGTAACCAAACTACTCTTAGGTATCACAACCGTTTGTTGTGATACCAAACCTGTTTTCTAAACTTAGTTAAGCATGTTTTAACATGCTTAGCTCGTCACTTTTAGTTTAGTGCTTATATAGGGTCGTAAGGTAAGCGATCTAAACAATCGCTTACACTTTCGAACCCGACCCGTTTGGTCGATCATTAGGATCCGACCAAGCACTTTAGGTAACCATAGTATAGGGAATAACCTTCCGAGGTTATACCCTATGGTCACATCGTTTGAGTAGTTGTATGATAGGTAGTTTATATGCCTTAGGTAAATTACCAGAATACCCTTTTCATGTATAATTGGTAATTAAGCATATGTAACCTAAACTTTTGTCACATAACTGATTATGTAACATGTTTAGGCATATAACACTTGTCATAGGACTAGTTAGACGGTCCGAACGCGTTTCACGCGCACGACGCGTTAAAGTAGCATAAGCTACCTTAATGGGTCGCGATGGGTCGAAAGCACTTAGGTTAGGTTTCATTTAGTATGTAGGCTTTGTTAAACCATATGACACGAGTCTCTATACTCGTTTGGTTTGCGAACCCTCATTCTATCTAAATCCTCCGATCTAGGTCCGGTTAATTAACATAGTTATCTATATTAGGTGCCGTTTGATATCCGCGATCTCTAGCATTGTTTGGTTGTTACTCAAGGACTTCTGAGCAATCTCAAGTGAGTACATAGACCCCTCTTTTACTGTTTTCCAAACTGTTTTGGGGTGGAACACATGTGCCTACTTGTTACTTTCATGCTTTCCTGTTTTCACATCATATACCTGCTATGTTCATTAGTACATTTATAGTACATGATTTCATTACAGTTTATGCTATGTATGCCCATTGTGTGCATTACTTAGTACAGCTAATTTAATCACATGCTTACATTTTGACATTTGTTTATACATGTTATTACTTATCTTTTGACAAACTAAATGACTATCTATGATTTAAATACAGATTTCTCAATGAACATAAAATAAAATGTTGAATTGTACTTATTTTATGTTCACCAGACCGATTGTTAGTATGATATAGCGCTATAGGATTTGACACCCTATTCCTGTTGTCATGGAATGTCTGAAACCAATTTGTTGCTCCATCCAAATAGGGATTGCCTTTGTGGTATTTCTATAGTCTCAAAGGTGTATTTTGATGCACCAGGTCTGAATGAATTCTTAAATCACACTATTAAAGTATAGTTTGATATACTCTCATGTGTGGTATTGTACAAAACCAACATATATTTTGTTAAACATCTAAAGCATATTTTAATATGTTATTTACAAAACCAAAACATAGTTTAATATGTTATTTATCACATCCAAAGCATATTTTGATATGTTACTTATGAAACCAAAACATAGTTTAATATGTTATTTATCACATCCAAAGCATATTTTGATATGTTACTTATGAAACCAAAACATAGTTTAATATGTTACTTACAAATCCAAAGTATACTTTTGATATGCTACTATAAGGTTATTCGTTTAACTTTACATTTATTTATACAAATCACATTGGTTACACATTACATGATTTACATTGTTGGTTTGGTTTGATTAAGTGATTAAGTAACGATGCGTGTGTAATATGATACAAGCATGGTGGATACGCCGCTGGTACTTCCTATATATAAGTGTTTGTATGGTATTACATATCGTAGCGTTATTTGAATCATTTCAGTTTGAGACATAGAACATTTTATACAAATAACATACTTTTCACAAGACATTGATTTACAAACAACTTATCTTATACAAACTTATTTAATATGGTTATTCCTTTAACCATACATTATTCACTTATCTATACATATCATCTTATATTATCGTTTTTCAAATGATTTACAAGACAAAGCAAATTACAAGGTTCATGACTAAACATTTTCTCAAACATAAGTCATGAATTCTGTTTTCACAAAACCTATGTATCTCACAGGCATTTTTATGCTGACGTACCTATTTTCACATGTGTTTTCAGGAGATGAAGCATAGGACTTATCAAGACATACTTAGGCGGACCTGTGCCTTAGTGACATTAAAAGATGCAAGACTAGTTAATTGTGTTGTACTTCTTTGTTTATTTAGACATTGTAACACTTTTAATCAATAAAACGAAACTTCAATTGCCATGGATTTGAAACAATTAATTCTGTTACAACACTCCCCGACGTTTCCGCCACGTTTTGTATGTTCTACGTGGTTGGGGTGTGACAGAAAAGTTGGTATCAGAGCCAATGGTTATAGGGAATTAGGTTATTAGTAATGCTTTGACCTAGTCTATAACTTTCTTAGGACCCTAACGCGAGTTTACTTGCGTTTAGTCATAAAACAATACCGTTACCTATCCTTAGGCGACGACCACAACAAGAACACAAATTTCAAAACCGCTTTGAAAACTAATCATCTGTTCTAGGATGATTGATTGCTAGGTTTTGAACCTTCTGTTATATGGTTTTGAACCCCTTTGAATTTTCAAAAAAATCTCGTCAAGGTTTTGAGTTTTAAATAATGTGAACACGTGCAAACTGGAAGGGTGAATGCCTGTATTCTGGGTTTTCTGTCTATGCAAGCACTTCGTATATATCTCATCAGACGCGAGACCAGTTGTGCTTACCTGGGAATTCTTGGGATGAGTGTTCACTTATAGGCGAGCATGTCTTCGCGATACATTATTTTTGACCCATTTACTTTGATTAGTCACTGTGTGTAGTTTGTTTGCTTTGTAATGCGAATAAATGACCACTATCCTTGCTTTCATCAGATTTGTTTCATCTCATTCTTTTCGTCTAATTCTCTCACTCGTTTCCTTTCATGTTTCCTCTTTTAGAATGCCTCCTCGACGCGACAATCAGATGGAAAATGCCGAACTGGCGGAAATCATCGCGCAGCAAATGGCTGTTGCCTTCCCAAACCTTTATGCTCAAATGATGCAAGCCATCAACAACAACAATGCTCCATGCAATTTCAAGAGTTTCAACTCGGCTAAACCACTCAAGTTTAGTGGTTCTGAGGGAGCAACTGGGCTCCTTCAGTGGTTCGAGAGCATTGAGAATACCTTCCGTCACGTTCAGTGTCCTGAAAATCGCAAGGTCGAGTTTTCTTCAAGTGTGTTTCAGAAGAGGGCTCTCACATGGTGGAACGGGGTGATGAGAGACCGCGGTGCTGAGGTTGCATTAGCACAGACTTGGGCTGAGCTTAGGGCTCTTATGATGAAGGAGTTTTGCCCTCTTCATGAACTGCGAGCTTTGGAGAGGGAGTTTGATGATTTGAAGCAAGACAGTGGCGAGCATCGAGCCTATACTGACCGTTTTGAAGAATTGAGCCTTTTGTGCCCTGCAATGGTTACTCCTGTGGATAAGGCGATCGAGAAATATACTGATGGTCTTCCTGACCTAGTTCAGGATATTGTTACTGGCAGCAACCCTACTACTGTCAGACAAGCCATTGAATTGTCTGCTACTCTAACTGAATCCCACATCAGAAAGAAAAAGCTTTTTCGAAAAGGCGACCCAAGACCATCTGACAAGACTGCTCAAGTGGAACCAAAGGAAGAACATGCTGAGGTATCCAAGAAGAAGAAGCGCAAAGCCTCTCAGAACTGCGCTGTAACTGCTCAAGACAAACAGGTTGCACCAAACCAACCAGCACAACCTCGCAAAAGGCAAAACTATGTTGGTACTGCACCTTTGTGCAACAAGTGCAACCGTCATCATCAAGAGCAAGAGCAGTGTCACAAATGTACCCACTGTGGGCGGTTGGGACATTTGATCAATGTGTGTCGTTATGCGAATCAAGCTGCTGCAAACCCTGCTACTGTTCAAGCACGGTTCCCTCCGGGGTCATGTTATAATTGTGGTGACCTTACCCACTACAGGAACAATTGCCCAAGACTTGTTAACATACCTCCAGCGCGTGGACGAGTGTTTAACATCAATGAGGCAAACATGAACAATGATGCAGCAGTGAACAATTAGTGTTTTGTTATTTCCTTGGTTGTTATTTTGTGATGTTCAAAGACAAGTCAGTTGTTATATAAATAAAAATTCGTCGTTTTTATTTTTGCAAGACTGATACGATTGTGTGAACGTTGGATACAATCTTATGATGTCAACCCAAAGACAAACTATTCGTATGGTTCAGTTATTTTATGATCACTTGTGATCTCTCCAAGAACCTTAAACACTCGTTTCTTTTAAGAAACAAAGCCAAACTTTTATTGAGAATCCTTCTATCTTTATAGATGGATCCTTGAAAATGATTAAAGTACCGAATAAAATTCATGGATTGGATTTCTAGTGTGCTTTAATTATCTATACCTAAAGAGAACGAATTAAAGAATCAAGTTAACTAATTTTGTGCTTATGTGTTTTCTTACATGTTTTGTGGTTGTATGTGATCCATCCAAATCCTCGTAAAATCTTTCATATCTTATATGAGGGATTCATAATAGGATATCCAAAGTTACTATCTTAAATCCTTAATGGACTTCTACGTTGTAGTCAAATCCCATGGATTTTAAAGTACTATTTTATAATTGGACCCCTTGGGTGGTCTGGTTAAACAGATTGATTTTGAAAATCTGATTAGAAATATCATGTGATGATATAGTTAAAAAGATCCCTTAAGTGATCTATCCAAGAAGATCGTACGACGGTCTAGTTAAGAAGATCATGCGTTGATCTAGTTAAAAAGATCGTTCGCTGATCTAGTTGAAAAGATCCTTTGGTGGTCTAGACAGGTCGCTTCATGCTTATTCAATTGATTTTCCACTACACATTATGAAATGAACTGTGCGGACTGTGCAAGAGATTACGTAATTATGGAGGCCTACATAATTATGGAAGTCAGTGCACAGAAACCACAGGGAATTTTGTCATGTGTTAAGACCCATAGTGACAAGAATAATGATACGGGAGAAGTCTTGGACCTTGACCGATGTCATTTTATCTTACACTCCCCAATTCTGATTTCAAGCATACACAAGTTTCCTATGATAAGTCTTCATAAGAAACGTTCTTCTGTCCGTAGTTCAAAAATTCCATGTTTTACTGCTACAAGGAATTCACTTTGAGGGTTAACAAATTCGCTAAGAGTTCTAAAATGGTCCAAAGTTTTTACTTAAGGGTTCAATGGATCTATTAGAAGGCGAAATCGTCACAGCTGTCTTCACAAGTTTCCTCTAAAATTAAATTTCGGGACGAAATTTCCTAAAGTAGGGGAGACTGTAACACCTGTGTCACTTCAACCATCAAACAAATGCCAAACCAATGAAATATTTTATTTCATACTTTGGACTTGTATAAATATGTGTAGCTTTTGCACATATCAACTCTTGTTCGATTTCAAGCTCTAAATCGCTTTCTGGAAGGTTATACACGCACTGATGCGTAAATATAACTAGTTTAAATCCAACGAACACTCCGGAATAGTGAAATAGGCTTAACATACCTTAAATAACCTTTACATAACTTAGATATAAGTTTTGGAAGGTTTGGTATGGTGAAATCAAAGTTTATTCGCTTACAGGGACTAAATTTGACAAACTGCGAAAGTATGCCAATTTGAACTGTAAAAGACATTCCGGAACATGGCCATAAGTTAAACACACCTTAAATATCCTTTACATAGCTTAGAAATAGGCTTTGAGGGGTTCGGTGTGTTAAAATAAACTTTTGGGTCATTCAGGGACTAAAAGCGTCAAAAAGTGCACAAGTTTGCATTTTCGCGCATAACTTACGTTCTGAATACATCCGGACATCCAAAAATTTATGTAAGCATGACTACATTATATTTTAGTGTTCGCCATAAGAAAAATCCATTCGTCGCGTCATTTGGATCGTTTTTCGCGCTTATGCGCATTCCGTCGTAATTAACCGAACATCGCGACCGTACGGCCAAACGAACCGACATCCGAGATATTTTTGAACACATTTTAAGTTCCCTATACTTTAACTTCATTTTAGAGCTTTGAAATGAGGTTAACGGGCCTTAAACGTGTCGAAAATGGGCTGATTGCAATACAGGGACCAAAAGTGTAATTCTGCCAAACTAGGGCCTAGCGGTGCGCTACACTTTTAGCGTAGCGGTGCGCTAGCCTATGCCAGAACAGATAATACCAACCAGTCAGCAGATTATCAGCTGATTAAACCACAACCACACATTCTAAATCGCCCATTCTGATCATTTAGGGTCATTTTTAGTTACCACAACAATTGGACAAGTGTACGCACAAGATTCGAGCACGGTTTTCATGAAACGATCTTAACGGTTACCCGAAATCTATAAATACCCATCACATTTTCTTTCATTCCTCACAAGAATCTGATCAATTGTGCTCTAAGTTGAAACCTTTGTTTCATACCTGAGCTATTTTGATCTAGATTAGCATTCGGGGACCCTTCGTAAGTATTCTTTCGTTCTTTTATTGCTTTTCGAGTCCGAAAGTCAAACTTTGTTTGACTTTCTGCATTGACCAATTTATGGTCGATGCGAAGTTCGTTTGAACTTCATAACGTGAGTGTGATCACGATGGTTATAGTCCCTAGCGACTATACCTACTGATTACCACGTTATCTAGGCTCAGTGACGAGCCGTAGTTTCGGGCAGAATACGTATTCTTACGTATTTTGTAACCAAACTACTCTTAGGTATCACAACCGTTTGTTGTGATACCAAACCTGTTTTCTAAACTTAGTTAAGCATGTTTTAACATGCTTAGCTCGTCACTTTTAGTTTAGTGCTTATATAGGGTCGTAAGGTAAGCGATCTAAACAATCGCTTACACTTTCGAACCCGACCCGTTTGGTCGATCATTAGGATCCGACCAAGCACTTTAGGTGACCATAGTATAGGGAATAACCTTCCGAGGTTATACCCTATGGTCACATCGTTTGAGTAGTTGTATGATAGGTAGTTTATATGCCTTAGGTAAATTACCAGAATACCCTTTTCATGTATAATTGGTAATTAAGCATATGTAACCTAAACTTTTGTCACATAACTGATTATGTAACATGTTTAGGCATATAACACTTGTCATAGGACTAGTTAGACGGTCCGAACGCGTTTCACGCGCACGACGCGTTAAAGTAGCATAAGCTACCTTAATGGGTCGCGATGGGTCGAAAGCACTTAGGTTAGGTTTCATTTAGTATGTAGGCTTTGTTAAACCATATGACACGAGTCTCTATACTCATTTGGTTTGCGAACCCTCATTCTATCTAAATCCTCCGATCTAGGTCCGGTTAATTAACATAGTTATCTATATTAGGTGCCGTTTGATATCCGCGATCTCTAGCATTGTTTGGTTGTTACTCAAGGACTTCTGAGCAATCTCAAGTGAGTACATAGACCCCTCTTTTACTGTTTTCCAAACTGTTTTGGGGTGGAACACATGTGCCTACTTGTTACTTTCATGCTTTCCTGTTTTCACATCATATACCTGCTATGTTCATTAGTACATTTATAGTACATGATTTCATTACAGTTTATGCTATGTATGCCCATTGTGTGCATTACTTAGTACAGCTGATTTAATCACATGCTTACATTTTGACATTTGTTTATACATGTTATTACTTATCTTTTGACAAACTAAATGACTATCTATGATTTAAATACAGATTTCTCAATGAACATAAAATAAAATGTTGAATTGTACTTATTTTATGTTCACCAGACCGATTGTTAGTATGATATAGCGCTATAGGATTTGACACCCCATTCCTGTTGTCATGGAATGTCTGAAACCAATTTGTTGCTCCATCCAAATAGGGATTGCCTTTGTGGTATTTCTATAGTCTCAAAGGTGTATTTTGATGCACCAGGTTTGAATGAATTCTTAAATCACACTATTAAAGTATAGTTTGATATACTCTCATGTGTGGTATTGTACAAAACCAACATATATTTTGTTAAACATCTAAAGCATATTTTAATATGTTATTTACAAAACCAAAACATAGTTTAATATGTTATTTATCACATCCAAAGCATATTTTGATATGTTACTTATGAAACCAAAACATAGTTTAATATGTTATTTATCACATCCAAAGCATATTTTGATATGTTACTTATGAAACCAAAACATAGTTTAATATGTTACTTACAAATCCAAAGTATACTTTTGATATGCTACTATAAGGTTATTCGTTTAACTTTACATTTATTTATACAAATCACATTGGTTACACATTACATGATTTACATTGTTGGTTTGGTTTGATTAAGTGATTAAGTAACGATGCGTGTGTAATATGATACAAGCATGGTGGATACGCCGCTGGTACTTCCTATATATAAGTGTTTGTATGGTATTACATATCGTAGCGTTATTTGAATCATTTCAGTTTGAGACATAGAACATTTTATACAAATAACATACTTTTCACAAGACATTGATTTACAAACAACTTATCTTATACAAACTTATTTAATATGGTTATTCCTTTAACCATACATTATTCACTTATCTATACATATCATCTTATATTATCGTTTTTCAAATGATTTACAAGACAAAACAAATTACAAGGTTCATGACTAAACATTTTCTCAAACATAAGTCATGAATTCTGTTTTCACAAAACCTATGTATCTCACAGGCATTTTTATGCTGACGTACCTATTTTCACATGTGTTTTCAGGAGATGAAGCATAGGACTTATCAAGACATACTTAGGCGGACCTGTGCCTTAGTGACATTAAAAGATGCAAGACTAGTTAATTGTGTTGTACTTCTTTGTTTATTTAGACATTGTAACACTTTTAATCAATAAAACGAAACTTCAATTGCCATGGATTTGAAACAATTAATTCTGTTACAACACTCCCCGACGTTTCCGCCACGTTTTGTATGTTCTACGTGGTCGGGGTGTGACATGAGTCACATTGCTCCTCCTTCAGTTCACAAGACCATTGCTGGGATGGATGATAACTTGATGTTATCCCACATGATTTTGAGCACTTGCAACCTTGCTTCTATGCTTCCTCAAGGGATTGCTCGTTTTCGTTAAAGAATGCAGGAATATGAAGAATTCTCCAAGAAGAAGGATAAAATGAAATCCTCCATGGCCGCGATGAAAAAGGAGATAGCTAGTTTTCCCGAGAAAGAAGCAGCGTGGGACAAGAAGGTTAGTGATTTGAAAAAGATGCATGAGATTGAGATGAGTGATTTGAAAAAGAGCTTTGAGGCTGATAGGTTGAAGCTTAAGGCTGATCAGGAAGCTTTATTTGTTCAACAACAGGCTTTTGGTAAGGAGAAGGAGGGGTTGAAAGCTTCAGTTGCTCGTTCTACCGTTGATAATCAGTGGTTGATTGAACAAGGTTTCCAGCAGGTTGTTACTTACCTTCTACATTCCAAGGAGTTCAATTCTGCCCTTGGTGAAGTTTATACTAAGCTGCTCAACCTGGGGAAACACCAATGCCTCATTGCTGGTTATAAGCTTCATGAATCCGGCCATCCTTTGGAGAAGTCACCTCTGTTTCGTCCCGAGGCTTCTGATGTTTTCAAAGGCTCCGTTGAGCAAATGGAGAAGCTGACCTATCCTTACATCCATCAAGTTTCTGGTTGTTTTGGTAAGCCTCTTGCTGTGTTGCAGGACTTGAAGCCGGAGGGCCTAAATGAAAAGGTCTGTGCTGAAATCTTAGGTTCTCTTTCAAGGAAGAGAACCTACTCGGGAGATAGTGATGACACCCTTTCTGGTCAATTGGATGCTCCAAAGGATGCAAGCTTGGAGGCTTCAGTGGTAGGTGGTGATGAAGGTGTAAAGGCTAAGAAGCAGAAGAAAGCAAAAAGGGCCAAAGGTGAAGGTTCCGGGGTTTCCAAGTCTTCTGCCGATGCTTAATTCCTTGTACTTGACTTTATAAGCCTGTTTGTTGATTATATTTTAAGTCTTAGGGAACATTTGGTGTAGGCTGTTCAAACCTGTCTATGAGACAACTTTATTTTTTCTTAAGTCTCATGGAGTTGTATTGATTTAGGAACTCACCCCTTATATAGGTTCATTCAACCCTTGAACCTATTGAGCGATGTGGCCTGGGAGCTCATCCCCTTACATGGTCCTTGCCATGGAGTTTTTTGCGAGGTTCTCAACCTGATCTAAGGATAGAAAGACAAGTTTGATAAAAAAACTTCATTCATTCAAGCAATACTTGCTTTTTACAAAAGGTATTCATGGTGTTGTTCGAAATACAGTTTGATACAAACCCAACTATCCTGTCTAAACATGGAACCTTTTCAGGGTTTTGCCATTCCAATGCCTAGGAAGCCTTTTGCCTTCTGAATCTGCTAGCTTGTAGGATCCACCTTTGTGTGCTTCGAGGATGGTATATGGACCTTCCCATTTTGGGCCAAGCTTTCCTTGATTTTCCTTTTTGCTAGCTTCATTGTTTCTGAGGACCAGGTCTCCTAGCTTGAATCGTTCATTCTTGACTTTCTTGTTGTAGTAGGCTTCCATTTGTTGCTTGTATTTGGCCTCTTGGATTACAGCTTGATCTCGTGCTTCCTCTAGGAGTTGTAAATTCAACATGGTCTCTTTTTGGTTTGTTTCGGGATCCATGTTGACAATTCGCTGGGTTACAACTCCTATCTCAGCGGGAATCACGGCCTCGGACCCAAATACTAAGCTATAGGGTGTTTTCTTGTGGCTTGTTTTTTCGGTTGTTCTAATTGCCCATAGGACACTAGGCAATTCTTCGAGCCAGTTGCTTTAGTATCTTCCCAATCTTGTCTTGATACCTTCCACTATGCTTCTATTTTCCCTTTCAACCTGACCGTTTGATTGTGGATAAGCCACTGAGCTAAAAACTTGGTTGATTTTGTATTCCTTACACCAGACGCTGAAAGGCTTCTCAGCAAATTGCCTCCCATTATCAGTGACAAGTACTCCCGGCAATCCGTAACGTCAAATGATATTCTCCCAAAAAAAGTCAATGACATGCTTTCCCGTGATCTTAGCAAGTGGTTTGACCTCGGGCCATTTGGTGAAATAATCTATCGCCACCAGCAAGAATTTTACTCCTCCCTTGCTTGGGGGAAATGGACCAACAATGTCCATTCCCCATTTCTGGAATGGCCATGCCGAGGTTATTGGGACCAAGTCATGTTTGGGACTTTTTGGGATTGGTGCATGAATCTGGCAAGCATCACATTTCCTTAGCTGTTCAGCTGTATCACGGTGCATTGAGGGCCAGAAATACCCAAGGTTCATGAGCTTTGCAACCACCGACCTAGCTCCAAAGTGAGCTCCACATATGCCTTCATGAATTTATTTGATCAAGTACTTACTTTGCTCAGGACCAACACATCTTAGCAAGGGAGCAAGGTAACCCTTTTTGTAAAGGGTTTCTCCTTGTAGCACGTACTGCCTTGCCTTGATCTCAACCCTTTTAGCTTCTACTTGATCATTGGGCAATTCACCATTTTTAAGGATCTTTTTGATGGGAGTCATCCAGTTTGGATCTTATTCGATAACTACATCTTGAACTTCCAATTCATCGATAGATGGAGCCTTCAACACTTCTACCAGCACCTTCTTCGTAAGGTGGGCGAAAGTAAGAGATGCAAGCTTACTTAGGGCATCAGCCTTTTTGTTTTGAGATCTGGGGATCTGTTTGATGTTGCACGTTTGGAAGGTATTCATCAGCTCCTTGGATCTGTATTTTTTCATGTTGGGATCTTTAGCTATGTAGCTATCATTCACCTGGCTTGAGACCAGCAACGAATCTGTGAACACTTCAAGCTTTTCAACCTTCATTTCTTTAGCCAGTCTTAGGCCAGCTATTAGTGCCTCGTATTCAGCCTCGTTATTGGTGGTCTGAAAATCAAAACGAAGAGCATATGTGAATTCCAACCCTTCTGGGTTGATCAAAATTAGTCCTGCCCCTGACCCTTCAACACTTGAAGCCCCATCGGTAAAAAGATTCCAGGCTTCAGGGTTAGAAGGTTTAGTGGTGGAAGTGTTTACTTCAGTGATTGCTTGGTTCGGGATTTCCACGATGAAATCGGCCAAGACTTGGGCCGTGATAGCCTTTCGTGGGACGTAGGTGATGTTATGTTCACCTAGTTCCACTGCCCATTTGGCCAATCTTCTCGAATTTTTTGGTTTTTCAAGCACATTCTTAATAGGTTGGTCAGTGACCACTTGTATAGGATGTGCTTGGAAATACTTTCGAAACCTTCTAGCTGTTTGCACTAGGGCTAAGGCAAGCTTTTCAAGGGGGGGGGGGTATTTGGTTTCAGCTAATTTTAGAGTTTTGCTGAAGAAATAGATAGGTTCCTGAGCCTTGTCCCGTTCGATGATGAGGACTGCACTTATGGCCTCTTCAGCAATTGATAGATAGACTGAAATTGGTTCCCCCGTTTCAGGAGCTGCGATGTCTGGTAAGGAAGCAAGATGTTGTTTCATCTGGTTGAAGGCTTCTTCAGCCTCATCGGTCCATTTAAAGTTTTTCTTATCAGAGCAATTCTTGAGCGTTTTGTAGAAGGGTAGAGACCTTTCAGCCAGCTTGGAGGTGAAACGCTTCAAGGCTGCAAGCCTCCCGTTTAAACTTTCGACTTCTTTCCTGGTTTTTGGTGGTTTGGTTTCGAGGACGGCTTTCACTTTGTTTGGGTGGGCTTTGATGCTTTGTTTTCCAACAATGTGACCCAAGAACTTTCCTTCTTCGAATCCAAATGAGCATTTTTCCGGATTAAGCTTCATGTTAACCTTTCGGAGATTCTTGAAAGTCTCTTGAATGTCGTCAAGCATTTGATATTCCGTCTTGCTTTTAATTACCAAGTCATCGACATATGCCTCCATGTTCTTACCAATTTGGCTGCCAAAGGCTTTGTCAACGAGACGTTGGTAGGTTGCACCGGCATTTTTGAGGCCAAAAGGCATCTTTTGATAACAAAAGATCCCTTTGTCCGTGTGAAAGGCTGTTTTTTCCTCATCTTCTTCGTTCATGAGTATTTGGTGGTAACCTTTGTATGCGTCGAGAAAGCATTTGAACGAGTAACCGGTGAGGGAGTCAACCTTGAGATCAATTTCCGGTAGTGGATAGCAATCCTTAGGACAAGCCTTGTTAAGATCCTTGAAATCTATGCACATCCTCCAAGAGTTGTCGGGTTTCTTGACCATAACCGGGTTTGCAACCCATGATTGGTACTTGACTTCTCAGAGAATGCCGGCTAATACAAGCTTTTCAACCTCTTGGCAGGCTGCCAGACTCCTTTCGGGTGCCAGGCTTCTTTTCTTTTGGACCACAGGCTTGGCATCCGGTGGTATCCTTAACTCGTGCTCGGCAATGTCCCGAGGGATCCCTGTCATATCTTCTGGACACCAAGCGAAGACATCGCTGTAATGTGTTAGCAGCTTCTCAAGATACGAAAGGGTTTCTTGTGAAAGGCTTGGATTGACCCTTATTCTCTGTTCAGGGTACTTAGGATTTATGATTAGCCTTTGCTTGTCTTCTTCACTTTTGGAACCTTCACCTTCAACTAGGTATGCTTCTTGCGAGGGTTGAAGGGTTGCTATACCCCTTTCAGTGGGAAATTTGACTGTGCCATGGCCGATAGACATGGCCATGTAGAATGCACATTGCCCTGGCCTTCCAATGATCACATCGTAATTTGAGGGGATGTTAATAACCACAAAGGTGAGTGGTTGGATTCTTTCTTTCAAACCTTCACAGAAACGAACATTAAGTGTCAGTTGCCCTAAAGGCTTGAGGGGTATATCGGCAATACCTTTTATGGATGTTCCAGAGGGTTGAAGCCTTGAACGTTCTTCATTACTCAATCGGTTGAAGAATTTTTCGAACATGATTTCAGTAGCTGCCCCAGTGTCTATGTATGCCCTGTGTGTTTGCAATGTTCCCACAGTAGCTTCTACCACAAGAGGGCTAGATAGAGGGTCTTTCTCCGTTGGGGGGAAACAGACACACTGAAGCTCCCAAGCTTCCAACCGCTGTCTTTTATGAGGAAACCTTCCATCAAAATCCACCATATTGACTTCCTTGCCTTTTCCTTCAGCCATTTTGTCCCGGAATCCCTTTACCAAGTGAGCGAGTTCTCCGGACTTAACAGCTTCGTCAATTCTTTTCTTGAGCTGGAAGCAATCATTGGTGTGGTGACCTTTTTCTTCATGAAATTCACAATATTGTGTGGAGTTCTCATTTTTTCTGCTTTTGGGGAGAGGTCTAGGAGGCCGAAAGTTTTGCTTGACCTCTTCCGTTGCGAGGATTTCTTAAGGGGTCTTAGTGAGAGGTGTGAAACTTATGCCTTTCTCCCTGCTTGAAGGGTTCCGGCCTTCAAACCTTCGAGGGTCTGAACCCTTTGACCGCTTGTCATAGGAGTTAAAGTTTCCCCTTTTTCTAGCTGGACTATTGCTTCTCCAGCTGGACCCTCTTTTCCTTTGTTCTTTAATGTCTACTGCCTCCTCTCCCCGAATGTGGGCTTCCGCCCTCTCGAGGGCTTCTTCCAAGGTCTTGGGCAGGGATTTGTTGAAATCTCTTGTGAGATATTTGGAGGTGATGGCATTCATGAAACCAGCCACTCTCATTTTTTCGTCTACCCCTACATAAGTAAAACCTTCCTTCTTGTATCGTTCAATGAACGCTCAAAGACTTTCATCATCACGTTGTTTTATTTGGAAGATTATTGTTGCGTCTTTAACATATCGCCTTTGTTGGGAGAAATTGGCCAGAAAACCCTTGCTGAGGTCGTCAAAGCTTCGAACGCTTCGAGCAGGCAAGTCGTTGAACCAGATTCTGGCTGATCCAACAAGGGTTTGCATGAACATTAGGCAACATTCAGCGTTTGACCATTTCTCTATCCTTGCTGCACCGGTAAAGATCTGAAGATGGTCCTCGGGATCTTCAGTCCCATCGTATGTTTTGATGTGAGGAGGCATCTTGATCTTTGCTTGGAAATCATAATCAGCTATTTGCTGTGAGAAGGATGAAAGGTTACTTGGCTTATATGGTTTGGCCAAGTCTTCTTCAGCCCCTGCACCCATACTGTTGCCATTGCCATTGTTTCCCTGAGTGGCTAGCACCAGATTAATAAAGTGCTGCCACGAGAAGTTGGCCATCATCTGGGTCATCATTGAGGGCATGAGGTTGAAGCCTTGAAGGCTTCCTGGTGCAACTGAGCAGCTTACTCCAAAGGGAGTACTCATAACAACACTTTGTGCCAAGGGAAGCACGGACAGGGCTTGCTCCCACGTGGTTGTTGTAGATGCTGGAAAGCTTGTAACTGGGGACTGCAGGAGCTGGTCAAGGGTTAGCTCATTTCCCAAAGGAGCACCACTAGTAATTGGTTGGGAAGAGAAGATGGGATGCACTGTGGGATTTGTCATCGTGGATAGATACGGGTGAGGGTTTGAAGCATTGCTGGGACCAGCCTCATTTCTAGTTGTGAAAGGAAGGGGAGGTGGTCCGGGAGACAACGTCGGTTCTAGCTCGTCATAATCTAGTCGGATTCTCACCCCCTTTTCTCTCTCTCTATTCACATGCTAGTTGAGGAGAGACCTCAATTCCAGGAAATTGTTGGCAACCCCCTCGGGGGTAAGTTCAACACGCGCCGGGGTGTCAGAGACACCGACATTGGGAGAAGGAACTCCGGATCTGGACGGAGTTGGTGTGTTGAAGGTGAGGAACTCGGGTGTGCTCCCCGGAGTTGAGAAAGAAGTTGGTATAGCCACATGAGCTTGGCTACTACCTGGGGTAGAGGTGTTTGGAATCTGATTTACTTCACCCGGGGATCCACTTTCAGACATGGTGATTTTAAGTGAAGAGAGCTACACTACTAGGTCTTTTTGAGGAGAAATAGCGGCGTAGCCCTACGGTGGGCGCCAACTTGTTGATGCAACAAATAAGAGACAAAGGATGGTAGCTATGCTAGTTAGGCAAAAGGGTTGAAGGGTTCAACTTTGCCTAACGCAGGTCGTGGCGTCCCCCCACGTTTGCAAGACGTGGAAGGAGGTTCACTAGTTTATTATTGTTGTTTGCTGAAGATCCTTCTCGGAAGTATACTCAGATTCGGATGTGGGAGAAAACGGAATGTGTGTGTTGGATGTGAAAGTGAGTGACTTGCATAAAGCAAATACTCAATGTGAATGACCAGAGTTTAAGGAAACAGACCTGGCCCAGAATGTCCCAACTTGGTTAATGAAGTGTCGATTATATAGGAGGAGACATCTCCCAAAGAGGCATTCATTTGACTAGTGTCCTTGCTTGCAGCGAGGGGCTTACCCTTTTGGGGGTTGAAGCCTTTTGACCCCTGGATAATAGCGTGTGCTTTGCAGACCTGCTTTGCTTTTGCGGCTGTGGGTTGGTGAAGCAATCCCTGGATGTGGCTGGCCACTTTTTCCGCATTGCTTTTCCCCATCTCACAGCTTTTCAACCATTGAACCGTTTAACCCTTTGAGCGTTTACATATTTAGTCATTTTATTTAGTCTTGGGCTACCCCCGTCATCAATTCACTATATTGATTTCAGCAGAGTAACATTACAGATTCAACAAGAATGCTCTCAAACTCTCTGGTTTGCTCTCTATTTAGAAACATAGAAGTCTACCGGTATTTATAGTCCATACGAGAGACAAACATCAAAACAGAACAAATAGAAATGAAACACAACGAAACATAGTTGGACACAAGCTTATACATCGAAATAGAGTATAGTGTATCGAAATACAATTGGACATGTCTTCATCGAAATAACCATTTGATGTGGTCCTTATCAAAATAACCTTCAGATAATTGAAATAGACTTGAACATACAAGTTATTGAAATAGATATGGTCCTCATTTATTGAAATGACATATAATATCAAAATACACATGGAATCCCATGTGCTTCCAATATCTATTTCGATCCAACTTAATGTTTCTTTTATTTTGATGACATCATGATGATGTCATCATCCGTCTATCGTGTCGATCTCGTGTTTTCGTGTTTCGTGTGTCATTCTTCTAGTCGCACGACGAAGGAATGTCGCGACGTTGATCGTGAACCGAACCGAACCTAGGCATATCCACACAAAAGTGCATCAACAAACTCCCCCTTGCATGTTGTTGGGGATGGTTCGTTCTTCACGTTGTAGGATCTTCAAAAAGTCTTCACGTGTCATAATCAGGAGGTGCATCAACAAACTCCCCCTTGAATGTTGCTCGTGAAGCTTTATCAGATCCTTATGGTGTTGATGAGTGGTCAGCTACAACTTAATCATCTTGATCCACTAATTGCATCCATGTCGTGTCGTCACTCCACAGCTTGTCATCTGACACGTTCTCTTTGCCATTAGCTGGTTCGAGTGTCACATCTGCACACACAACAGAGCTAAACGCATAATGAGAACAACCTCTAATGATTTAATCAATCTTAGAGAATTTTTCAGATGAAAATCTCACTAAGAGTTGATTTCAAACAATATTAACAGACGACACACATGAGACCAACTCTCAAACAATTACCAACCAACAACATTTTGAAAGTTTCAAAATTGTTCAATTTTAGTTCTTTAACTTTCAAAACTTGTCAACTTCGACCATTATGAAGATGCAATTGTTTTAGGCTTTTAATTAGGCTTTAGGTGGGATAGATTCGAGTTCCAACATAGGTCAATCAAAAATAAGAAAGAAGCAAAATCTTTTTGGCTTTTATAAAGTTTATATTAAAACACACCTACAATCTTTTTGGTATTTTTGAATTTTCCAAATGTAAAGACGGAAAGCAATAAATAAATATTTACAGACATTCCTTTTGCGAGTTTCGAGGGTAAGAGAATATATCAGTGTACAGTCATGCCAAAACACACTTGTTGTTCAAATAGTTAACATTTAGATACGCATCCTATAACAATTATCGATATTGTTGTCCACTTAAACTCAATAATCAGATGTAATCATATGACTTGGGGATACGTTAAGGTATGATTTATACTTACCGACATGTGTTCATCCACTCACAGCACATTCTCGTATCAAGGTATGCACGAGAGTTCATCTTACTGGTGAGTATACCATTTATCATCTGTTTTAACGTATATGATATGGGATACTCACTTATTTGAGGACGAATACATACCCTATGTGATAAAATCACTTATTTATGAGGAACTTGATATTCAACGCATGCAGGGCACGAGAGCAAGTCCTTGAACAGGTTAGTACCATCGTACCGACAAAGAGACGAACTTAACTCTCGGATGATAGATGTGATGTAGAATCATTTACTCGGGGGTGACTGTGATATTTTTATCATTTATTGATGGTCGTATGCAGCATGTATTATATACATGTATGTATAGTATGTACACGTATGTATGATATCATGGGAGTTCTAGACTTGCGTCCCGTTGTTTTCGGTAAAAGAAACAGCCATGATACCCAGATGATAAACAGCATAAAGACCACGTATCTCAGAACTTCGACAATCTATCAAACAAAATTTCGGTACCAAGACCATATGCCAATGAGCGGTTCCCACGCGGTCTTCAGTTCTTTATGTTTATATTGCCCTGCACACTTTAAAATGATTGTGAGCCTACCGATACATCCTTAATAGAGATACTTATCGTTTTTCATTTTAAGTTCAAAGAGGTTTTGATACTTGTTTGCTAAGATGTGTAGATCCAGAAGACACAAATTACTTGATCCGCGAAGTACATGAGGGTATCTGCGGCATTCATGCCAGTCCAAGAATGGTGGTAGCGAAAGTAATGAACGCGGGTTATTACTGGCCATGGATGCACCTGGATGCAGTGGTTGTCAGAGGCATGCCCCGAAAACTATACGCCCAAAGAACGAGCTGGTCCCCGTAACAACGGCTTGGCCGTTCCAGCAATGGGGTATAGATATGGTTGGTCCATTTCCGGAAGCCCCAGGAGCAGTGAAGTTCATCATAGTCGCAGTAGACTACTTCACAAAATGGGTGGAAGCGAAGGCGCTAGCATCAACCACATCTACTATGGTGCAAAGGTTCATCTGGGAACAAATAATTTGTGGGTTCGGACTGCCTCTGAGAATCATAACCGATAACGGAACAAATTTCGCTGCTGAAGATCTCCAAAATTGGTTCAAGGAGCTGAACATAGAACACACCTTTTCCTCGGTGGCACACCCGCAAGGAAATGGTCAGGGCGAAGCAGTGAACAAAAGTATCATGGACGGTATCAAGGCGCAACTGGGAACGCATCGAAGAGGATGGGTTGATGAGTTGCCCAACATACTGTAGGCCCATAGGACTATGCCAAAGACAAGTAACGGGGAAACACCGTTCAGTCTAGTCTATGGGTCGAAAGCCGTGATACCAGCAGAGATCGGCCTGCCATCTCCAAGGATGCTCTCCGTGATACCGTTCAGTCTAGTCTATCTGATCCAACCACACAGGCTTTCCCTCAGGTAATATTGCTTCAACCATGGCACCAGCAGCCTTAGGATCGAGGACATTCAACAAACTATACCCTACTGTAAAACACAACAACATGAGGAAGTGCATGACGAAGTTAAGGAAGAACACAAACACAAATTAGCAACACTAATACCATTCCCTCGATAGCCATAGACAGGGACACCCTTAGGGTTCTGAGGGACCCACAACATGCTCATACCAGCCCCCACCAGCGCCATCTCTTCGAGTTGGGTGATAGAGGTAACCTTCCGGGTCAACACCTTGTACCACTCATGTTCAGCATAAACTATGGACACGTTCACACGAGGAACCCCTTCTTCACGGTAATGCATATTGATGGGAACGACTCCACGGTGGATGTAGAAGAACTTCTGCTTCCAGTCATGCAGACTCTTTGGGGGGTTAGTACTGCAAGGATTAACCCCACCTGGCCGGGAATTGAAAGAATAGAAACCACTAGTGTAACTCACGAAATAAAACACGTTAAACATCTCGAAAGTCGGTTCGATACGGTTGGCTCTGCATATAAACTTAAAATGAGTAATCTGGGGCAGCCCCAAAGCATTTATCTAAGAAATATGAAGCCCGTAGTGGTCAGCACTTCTCCGGTGAACTTCGTCATGGGAAGACGAAAGTTACCTTCACGAAAGAAAGCAGCATACAACGTTATATACCCAAGAGGAGCATCCAATGCAGTCGAATTCTGAGTCGGGAACTGGGCACCCCACTCCGGCTGAAAACCCATATCTCTACAAGATTTTGGAATTCCTCTTCTTTCCAGTTTATTTCTGCACGATCCGGACTAGGAGGATTATGAGGCTTTTGTTTCCTCTTCCTCGAAGGATTGCCACTAGTAGACATAATTTTGAGAAGTGGAAGGAGATACTAAGGAACAAGAAAGGAGAGATATGGGGAAGATGAGAGGAAAAGGGGACTTTGAATTTTGAAAAGTGAAGAAATAGTAGAACCGCCAACTATTTATACCTATCGCATTTAATGCGATGGGTAGTGGGCCGTCAGGAAGACAGAAAGACGCCCAATGGAAAGAAGACACGTCAGAAGAGAGATAAACCGTCACCTCGAATCTCGGGGAAGTGGACAGCACGCGTCTGACAGGCGGTTGAAAAGCGACTGACGGTTCTGAAAAGGAGACTGTTCATCTCCGAAAAGACAGCGACACTAGGCGACACTCCAGTCATGTCAGTTGTCCTTATCCTAAGAAAAGAAACTTCCATCAGAAGGAACCGCCAAAAAGAAAAGTTGCCACCATGCACCGTCCACCCGTTTGGCTCAACTTTGCAAGGTTACCACCATGCGCTATGCGCCGTTTTGGCTCAACTTTGCAAGGTTGCCACCATGCGCCATGCGCTATCTTGGCTCAACTTTGCAAGCTAACCACCATGCGCCATGGGCCGTTTTGGCTCAACTTTGCAAGGTTGCCACCATGCGCCGTGTGCCAGCTTGGCTCAACTTTGCAAGGTTACCACCATGCGCCGTTTTGGCTCAACTTTGCAAGGTTGCCACCATGCGCCATGCGCCATCTTGGCTTAACTTTGCAAGGTTACCACCATGCGCCATGCGCCATTTTGGCTCAACTTTGCAAGGTTGCCACCATGCGACGTGCGCCATCTTGGCTCAACTTTGCAAGGTTACCACCATGCGCCATGCGCTGTTTTGCCTCATCTTTACAAGGTTCACAAAAACAAACAACAGAGATCACTACCCTTATGAGTCCAGAATCCCTCCTAGACGATCAACTCAACTAGTAGGCACACTGGACTGGGGGGACTTGAAGAGGTATGGTCCCAATTCCATGCACACACGGCAGGGACCACACCATTTTTTCCGTCCAACATGGCACCTACATCAGCGAATATCTTCCAGAAGCTTAGAGAAGCTTCTGGAAGACGTCAGGGTGGCACCGAAGATGCTCCTCCAGACAAGAAGGACAACACGTGTCACCAGTATCCAGACGCCATGTGGACCTGCTGTAACACCCCGTGTTTTCATGAGTCGAAATCAAAGTCAAGGTCAAGTCAACGACCGATTGTATGAATTTGACTTATGGTAATTTCTTTATTTTATTTATATTATGTGGAGTAAGTGTTGTTAATTGCTAAAATCGATGTGCGTTAATCGCTATCTAATCGACTTACGACTGTAAACTATAGGAAGTAACAATGCGATAAAGTTAACTAATCGATAATCAAGCTATGCTACTCGACATCGAATCGTGGTACGAACTGCAACTCACTTAATGTGGCTATTATACGTGTGTGTGTGCCTTATGTGTTACTTGTGCGTGTTATATATATATATATGTTGTTGAAATCAATCGAACTCAATCAAAACTTGAAACGCAATCGAAACTCGAACTATGATAATTAGTAGTTGGGACTAAAAGTAATTTGACTAGGAAACCCTATCGAATCGAACCGCTCGCAATCGAAATCGACTCAGTAAAAAAAATCGTCACGTCAAACACTTGAACCAAGTGCCATCCGATCGGATAGCCATCCGACCGGATAGCCCTTTTGCCACAGGTCAAGTGCCATCCGACCGGATAAGTCATCTGAGCGGTATGTCATCCGATCGGATAGCCCTTTCCTCTTTTGGAATCCTATAAATACCCCTGTCATTGTCATTCTTTCCATTTTTGGAAGTCCTTGTCCGAACCTTTCATGCTCCTCACATTTTCTTCGATTTCTCTCAATCCAGGTAAGATCTCACCCTAAATCTTGTACTTTCTTGATCTACACGCACTCCTACACCTTTCTATCTTTTAAATCTTAACTTATAACCATGAAATCACTAGATTTCGGGTGTTCTAGGATGACGTCATCATGTGTTCTTCAAGAACTTCATATTCTGACCTCAATCCACCAAGAACAAACGGGATCTAACCGATTTCCATGCAAACATACAAAGATCTTGTGAAGATCTCGACACAAGAATGGTGAAAGAGGATTGAAAGATGTTTTTAACTTTCTTTCAACTCTTTTGCACTCAATGTACTCAAAACCGATAGCATCCGACCCTGACTTAGTCTTCTATCGATTGTAGTGTTGTACTAGCTCAAGATCCGGATTCTACCCACGAGACTACCGATTTCGGGTTAGTCAAGAACAACCGTCTCAAGCCGGTAACCGGCCGGACTAGGGTGTTTCCTGGTCGGGTTGGTTGTCTGGGTCGAACTAGGGGTCTGTTGGCTAACACGTTATCAAAGTGTCTCGACATAATGAAAAACCATCAAAACGACCAAGTGTAGGACGAACGGATCAACCATAGCGGATTGCTATCCAACCGGACTACAATCCGATCGGATAGGTCATCCGAACGGATTGTCATCTGAACGGATCACACTTGGGACCCACAATTTAAACAACCTTATCTAAAGTTTGAGTATTGAACGAAATGTAATCCGATCGGACGACCATCTGAATGGATTACTCTTCGGATCATGAGATACTAAGACTTTAAAAGACTTAAACAATTTTCAACATGTTCAATAACAAGGTTGCCATCCGATCGAATGACGCTTCTGTTGTGAACTTGCCTTCAGAAAGTAGCCTCATCACTAGGTCGCCGTCCGACAGGACCACTGTCCGACCGGATGACCATCCGAACGGATTGTCATCCGCACGACCAGTCATCCGATCGACCGACTTGATGGATAGAGATACTTTCGTGTTTTCAAAATACTACAACGAAAACTTCAAAAGTCAAGCCATCATACACAAACACATACTTCTTATAGGAAGAAACAATCCACTCGAATCGTCATCCGACCGGATCACTGTCCGACCGGATGACCACCCGAATGGATTGTTATCCGCACGGATTGCTGTCCAATCGGATTACCATCCGACCGAACCACTATCCGACCCTTACATACTTTGTAACGTTTTACGCTTCACTTATCGTTATGCTACCGAGTCTATTCAGGCTAACCTTACTCGCTAAGCGCTCCCTTCAATCCATTCATCGCTATGAGTATACTCGATCCCTTTTTGCTTTATGCACTTTTGGGCGTTACATACGTTACGAATATTCAAACTACAACAATCACACTACTCAATGCTATTTAAACGCTAACCGTTAATGCATGTTATATGTGGCTTATGAATGCTTGTTTGTTATGTTTACACATGGAATGCTGTCTACCTGCCTTAGCAATGATAGTACTATAGTTTGGACTCAGCACCCGTTCACACGGGGGTTGTTAAAGACCATTACTTGCATGGATTACGGTGGTAATCATGTATTGCGAACTGCCTCGGGCAGTCAACCCACAGTCATTGGTATCAATGGATCTATGTGGATAACTATCGTGCTTCATTTCACTATGTGTACGTGCTGGTTATGCGTAAACGAATTCGAACTCTATATGCTATTATCAAACTTGTATGCTCACCTTTACATTATATGTATTGAATTTATTTTAACATATGTGACAGGTGCTTAGGACGCACACTTGGTAGGAAAGTGAGGCTAGAATAAAGCTTTAGAGCCCAACAAATAGTTGTCTGTAGATAACGAATCAAGGGTCTCTAGAAGCAGATAAACAATTGCTGTCTATTTAAATCTGAGTTGTCGAAACAGAATATTTGCCTGGATTTTTGTCTGTAATAATTATTTTGTTGTTTGAGATACGGTATGGGACGTATTATTTAATTAAATAGTATTGATAGTTGTTATGGAAACTTCTGGACAATCTGTTTCGCTCAGTGCCATGCCTCGATGATTCCGCCATCGGTTGGGGTGTGACACCTGCAATGCTACCTGGGGGAGACCGACAACTGCAGTACCAGTCCTCCTACATGGACCAACAACGGCGCACCACGTGTACCACTATCCTGACCACAGCAGAGGAGACCAAGAGGATATTCCCCTTGGTCGGACAGCTGGCGCCCGGTAGCAGCTGGCAAGGTTGCTCCTCCCTCCTTAACCATCCGGCTATAAATAGGACCCTTCACCATTCAGGTTATCTATTCTGTTCTCCTTTCATTTCACCTCTAGCACACACTATTTACTCCTCGGAACAGTACTTATTCTCACGCCGGAGCCCGGTTAAGAGGGAAACCCCCATATTCCCCTCTTAACGAGCTAACGGTTTGCTGTTTTAAAGGATCACAGTCACAAGCGAGTAGAGAAGGAGATTGAACCCACATAAGAGACAACCCAGCTAGTTAACCATCGGTGTTAACTAGTGTTTCATCAGGTGGACTATTGCAAATCCTATGTCCAATACTTGTAATACTGTAGACATTTATGATTCAGGCACTTTTGACTACTATGATACCTTCTTATGGCTTATATAAATATCATATGTATTGTTCTATGTATTTAACAATTATCAGATGTATTGTTCTATGTATTTAACAATATCATATGTATTGGTCCATATAAATAGTTTTTAATATAAGTAAGTTTCTCGAGCCCGACAAGCAATCCCGGGAAACCCTCAGGTGAAATACCAAATTTTGGGGCACTAAGAAAGTTTGGAAAAAACTTGTTTCACTTTAAATAAACTTTAAAATTTAAAATACTTTGTAGATGCATTTAATCTCAAGTTGTCATCAACCCTGTTAGTACGCGTTGGTTTATAGGTAATCTGGACCTTCATGGCCAGCAAATACACAAACCGTGTAAAACGTCATTGGGATTTCCTAAAAACGTAAGTTACTCATTCTCCAAATTATTATTTTACTCATATCAAATCATAAATTATTACCTCCAAAACCTTGCGAGAATTTTACCCTTTCATGCTTAATGTTAAAATGTCAACCCATTAGGATCTAACTGATTCGTAGAGATTAATTATCACACATATGAATCACATGCTTAGGTTTCTTTAATGATGATAAATATGCAATCTAAGCATCACCGTAGGATTTTCCAAAACTGATTATGTAAGAATATGTTTTTAGTTTTGTGCCATCTGAATGAAATGATTATCCGAAATAGTTGCTATCTGACCTTTCTCTTGGGTAAAATATAACCCTAATGTTGGTGTATATTTAGTATGTCTGCCACTGTGCGAATAGGCTAGATAGAGCGTGTGTTGAATATTGTATAGAATAGTTTGAAAAATGGACATGGTTTTGTATGTAACATAGTCCATCCGGACGGATGGAGCCCATCCGGATGGATGGACATCATGTCAGTCCATAAGCCCATTTGTTCCTAAGGTTCTAAGCTGTTAAAGTCCATCCGGACGGATGGACATGTGGTGCATTTGGACAGATGGGCTAATGTCTATATATAGGGATGATGGGTTCCTCATTTGGACAAGCTTTTGGTTCCCTGATGGGAGATACTGTCCAACTGGTTTCGCGGGTATGTATCTTCTAATCAGTAATGGAAACCAGATTAAATTGACTTGTTCGGTGTCGATTCTACTTCTACTCCTTTCTTATCAATAATACTTCACCGAACTGGTTATCTCAGGGTCAAAACTTCGTCAAACCTGCTGGATCCTGGAATCTCAATTGGTATCAGAGCTACGGTACTGATTCAATCGATCTAACAGTTGATTGAATCACCTACGCTCATTATTTTGGATTTTGAGGAGGTTTTGACATTAAACATCGAATAGACATTAAATTGAAGGTCAATTCACAGATGGAATTTGAAATTGAAGACATCATTATGTTCGTGATTGATTTTCACACAATCCTGTGAAGTTTCATCATGAAATTCACAGAAATACGTATTTTGGATCAAAAAATGTGGTTGGGAATGTGCTTGAGATGATCAGACTTGTTCAACCAGATGTGTAGATTCGGATGGGTGGACATCTCCATCTGGACGGATGAACATCTCCATCCGGATGGATGAACAGTCTCGATTCAGACGGATAGACTCCCATCCGTTCAAAATGTCCACTCGTTCCAAAATTAGTTCATCCGGACGGATGGACCTACTCCATTCGGACGGATGAACAAATGCCTAAAAAAAGGCATTTTTTTCGCAATGACGAGGTGAGTCTCCAGATAAAATTTGGTGATTGAATTTTTTTTCGAGTTTTTAACACCCAAGCTGGGTTGTTCGGGGACACCGTCCGAGGCTTCAGTGAACAAATTTGATGACGCAATTACAGATTGTGGAAATTAGTGGGGTAGTCATGATACTGGTGCATAATGTTTACCATCTGGGTTATCTGACTATTAATGGGCTGTAACATAAAATCCGCAATGATGAAAACTGACGTTTTGGGGAAAATTGTCATATTCTCAGTATAGTCAAGTTCTTCAGAGAACAGAAAGAACTGGATTGCCTAATTTGAGAGGGAATTCAGTGATAAGACGTCAGAATTTTCAAAAATTAGGGGGAATAAAAATTTCATATTAAAATTCCAGCATTTTTGAAATTCGTGACAATGCAACAGTATTCTGGTGGTTTCGACTTCAGGATTGTCTGGAGATGCATAGGATCTGGATTTGTGAATTCGTAATCATAGGAAGTTCAAACTCTATAGATCAGGGTTAGTTTGATGTCTTAGGGTTTGAATCCCGGGTCTTCATCAAGCCGGTCAGTATGATTAGCATCAGGAGATGATACTTGTAAGATATCACAGACGTTTGATAGTCTAAAGTGTCAGAATGGTTAATCTTAGAGCAGATGAATTATTTCGGACTAACCGTCAGGGAATGAAGATGTTTGTTGGTTAAGTTGTTGCCGGAACTAGCAGAGAAAACTGTACATCTGTTATCGTGACTGAAGAGGAAGAATGTGAATCTGATCTTGGATGAATGCTTCTGAGATCTGAATGTGTTACCAGATGATTCATTATTCGATGAAGATTTGTTGATTGTGGAGAATACCGTTTACACGTATCAATCATTCAGAACGTGCTTAAAGGTGATCACGGAAAACAGGATTTCAGGTTTTCATGGGTAATCACAGATTTGAGATTAACCAGTGGGGTATTTGAAGTTTCTATCAAATACCGGTTGGGTTTTTTGTACATTAAAAAAAGATCAATCAGGCAGAATGCGCGATCGATGGTGCTAAAATGATATATCAAAAACTGAACATGGATGTGGTTAAAGCTGAAATAGAGAAAGCTGCAGTGATTAGTTTCAAGTTGGTGATTATTCGTGAAGATTGCAGTTGAGCAAATCTGAGGAGGAGTCGTGAACTGTGCAAACAAATACCTGAAGATTCATTTCAGGGGGAATATGTGTATAACATTGTCAAAGTAAACCCGGATCATCAATCAAGAGGGAATCTATTGAAGATTTCAAGATGCCTCATTGAAGTTGCAGAATATTCAAAACACGGCTCAAGGTTTTCAATGTGACGATTCGACAGTGACGGCCAAGGGGGAATCTGTTGGTGCATATTTAGTATGTCTGCCATTGTGAGAAGAGGCTAGAAAAAGCGTGTGTTGAATATTGTATAGAATAGTATGAAAAACGGACATGGTTTTGTATGTAACATAGTCCATCCGGACGGATGGAGCCCATCCAGATGGATGGACATCATGTTAGTCCATAAGCCCATTCGTCCCTAAGGTTCTAAGATGTTAAAGTCCATCTAGACTGATGGACATGTGGTGCATTTGGACAGATGGGCTGATGCCTCTATATAGGGATGAGGGGTTCCTCATTTGGACAAGCTTTTGGTTCCCTGTGGGGAGATGATGTCCAACTGGTTTTGCAGGTATGTAACTTCTAATCAGTAATATAAACCAGATTAAATTGACTTGTTCGGTGTCGATTCTAACTTCTACTCCTTTCTTATCAATAATACTTCACCGAACCGATTATCTCGGGGTCAAAACTCTGTCAAACCTACTGGATCCTGAAATCTCACCTAATATACATGTTTATATTTATGTGTATCAAAATTGATACTTATGTTTAAAAAAAGGCATCAATTTAATATATGTGATATGTATAGTTTACTATTTTTCTCATTCAATATATGTGATATGTATTGTTTACTATTTTTATCATAGTTGATGGTGTGTGAGAAGCGTGATATGTTTTTATTGATATTTTAAGCCCATTTTACACATTAGTCAAGTCTTAAATTTATAAAACACGATATTCTACTAACACTAAACACACACTTGGGCAAGTGCACCCATTGTGAGCGTAGTATAACGTTGGTAAGATACAGAGGTCGTCCAAGGACACAAGAGCTTTTAGTACCGGTTTATCCTCAGCGTCTAATCAATCTAAATTTTTTTGAGAAAAGTTTTGAAACATAAAAAATAAAAACTAAAAATGCAGAAATAAATAAAATGAAAACAGATAGACAAGATGAATCACTTGGATCCGACTCTCCTTTAATGTATCCTTTGATGATTTTCGCACTTTCGGACTTTTTAAGAGATTATCTTAGTTATAGTAGTAGGCCCATCTTTTGAAGGTGACATTACCCTCAACCCAGTGGTTTGAGTCAGCAGGGATACAATCCCAAAGGGTCGGAATATTGAAAGATAATTAATTAAGTTATTAACGCGAAAAGTTGCCCTCTTTTAAAGGTGACGCTACCCTCGGCTAAGTGATTTGAGTCAGCAAGGATACAATCCCAAGAAGCCGGTTTAATGTATTAATAGCAGTTTACATATGAGGGGTTCAAGCTATTCGCACACGCACCATCCAATACCAGTGGGTATTGAAGGAGGTCCTAATAAGCTTGAACCAGGTCCTTGCAGGATCTATACACTAAACAAGGCAAAAACCTTACCAAACCATTCCCCTAACCCCTGACCAGGTAGTCAACATGCTTTTATATAAACCGTAAAAACATGAATGATGCAATCTTTTAATTTATATAGACAGTAAAGTAACGCCAAGACACCTCGGAAAAATGATAGGAAGAATTCACCTTCAACATAAGAAACTAGTTATTAAAGTCATTAATACAAAACCAAATAAAAAGTGCCGAAAGATTAAAAATCAAAAGTAATACATAAAATGTCTTCACCAAGTGATGTAAGAGGCTTAACCAAACATGGCCTTTGATTAGCAAGAACCCTTACGATCAATCTTGGATCCCGAGATTACTACACACTCTAAAGATGGATGATGGATGATGGTGGTGGGTGTTGGTGTTGGTGTTGTAGTGGTGGTGGAGTGGTGGCAAAGTGGGAGAGTAGTGGTTTGCCAAGGGATGCCTTTGAAGTGAGCCAAGCACCCCTATTTATAGCCTGCACAGAGCTCTGGCCATGGCCCCATGTCCAGCGGGCACACCCCCGTGGCCAGCCTTTTCTCTTCCTTCATTATATGCAAGTGTCAGCAGAGGGTCCTACACGGCCCCGTGTCTAGTGGGCACGACCCCGTGGTTGGCATCTTATGTGACAACCCGAGTTTCTAAGGTTTCTATTTGACTTTGTACTTGTTCACTAGATGTCGTTTCTATATACATGATGCGCCTTATAAGTGTGTTTTACATATTGATGTGCAATATAAGCATGCATGGTTATATTACAGTGTGGTATTATTTTTGGGTTTGGGAATATTAAAAACAAGCAAGGGAACCCACGAAATCACCCCCTAGCAAAAAACACTTCCTGATGAAAACACAAATGTGATTTCGTCCTCTTGAGGCCGACGAAATCAAACTGGGCTTTAGGCCCAGTAGTGAATCATATATATTTTTTTATCACAACCTTTACGGGGAGTTTTTCAATCGACAAACCCTAGAGTTCTCCTCCTGTGTGTGACGGCAACCTAGTGCACTCGAAGCCCCGTACCTTAATCGATTTATTGTTTCCTTCTGTTGAGGTTAGCAATCAACTATTGATGATTGTTTGTTTGAAAACAAGATTTACTATTTGTTGGCTTTATGATTAAACTGTTAGCACATAACGATAGTGATCATGTGATTCGCATTGTGTTGTATGTTGATGATATTATGATTTTGTCTGATGATTTATTTCCAGAATATGTTGTTCGGATAAATAAATGATTTGGGGTTAGCACGTTTTGATGGCCACTGTTTGGTTTGAATGATAAACTAATGATAATCGGATAGTTGTCTTGAACATGTGTATTTCTAATACCATGACTGCTCGATTAATGTTAATCTGGAACTCGATGATTTGCTATAGCCGATGTATCTGTTAGAGTTATTTAGGGATTTGGGGATTTGTAACTGCTGTTGTTGTTGATGATGTGATCGGGCGAAAACACAGGGATCAGACGAAAACACTTCTGTGTTTTCGTCACACCTCATGTCCAACGAAAACCAAAGGGGTTTTTGCCACTTTGTGATTTCGTTGAGGGGTTCTGCACAGTAACGTGGTTAACTAGTCAACTCTGTTAATTAATTAAACCTGATAGTTTGTTAATACCGTTAGTTACCGACTATGTTTAGTCTATTAACTGAGTTAAATTTATTAACTCTGTTATGCTTTATTAACTCTGTTAACTTGACAAATATGTTAAGTTGCTAACACTATTAAACATGTCAGTATGTTATGTAAGTATGATAACTCTGATTAATTCTGAATGATTCTGCTACGTATGTTCTCAACGCTATCTGCGTAGATCTTGTCAAGTGTGGAACCTCGTTAAACATGTTTAACGTAGTTAGACATGTTAATGGTTAATATTGTTAGAATTAACTGAGAAAGCTATTAAGTGAAAGATGAATTTGCATGAATTGGATTAACTGCTTACATGATACAAGATGCTAACTGCTAGGCACACTCTGTGATATTACTGTGACGTTAGTTACATGTGAAACATTACAAACGTGAACTGATTGAGTATACGTGCACTATAGGACTTGACTGATTTCTTGTGAGCACATAGTTTAGCATACCGAGCAAACCGAGGTGAGTTCACACTCTTACCAAGGCATGGGATACCCGGGGTAGGGAATGGGTTTTGAATAATGGGATTGAACAATTACTTGTACTTACACTGCTACTAGACTTTCTACCATCGTCCTCAGGATAAGCAGGACACTTACGTAAAACCTACGTAAACTTGTACTTACCACTGTCCTCAGGTTACGAAGGGCACTTACGTAAAACCTACGTAAACTCATACATACTACTGTCTTCGGGTTAAGGACACTTACATAAAACCTACGTAAACCCCCGCGTACCACTGTCCTCGGGTTCAGAAGGGCACTTACGTAAAGCCTACGTAAACCTCGTACGCAATCCTGTTCTCGGGTCAAGAACACTTATGGTACAACTAGTCTAGTAAATACAAACATGGGAAGCCCCCACTAATAGTACATACAACATGGGAAGCCCCCACCAATTGAACCTACACAACGGCATAGTTAATAACGCATAGTTATGCAACGAACTTACTTACTGTGAACTCGCTCAACTAGTTGTTGACTTCCTGTTACATGCCTTGCAGGACCATAGGTACTCTTGGAGCTTGCACGGGAGGCGCGGTCGTTGTGGGCACGGATTGTGGTTGTTTTGATAAAAACTTTATGACTCTTTAAACTAAACACTTGTGTTGGATTTTCATAACTATGCTTCCGCTACCTATGCTATGTTTTTGATTGAACACCAAATGTATTGTGATGGGTTACATTTACTTTTACTTATTACTTATATGTTCAATATGATTGGTGGCTTGATCCTGGTCAGTCACGCCTCCAAGCGGTGATACTCCGCGTGTGGATTTTGGGGGTGTGACAGATTGATGTCAGAGCCATTGGTTATAGAGAACTCGGTTTTAATAAGGGGAAAACGTTTTTATTAAAACCAGACTATAACTTGTATAGTGCTCAACGATCCACAACGACGCTTCGCTCCACGTGCAAGACTCGACATTCTAGGTGATACGATTTAAGTTTACATTGCCTACTTGCTAGATTACATAGAACTTTGCTCATGGTATGCTTAGATAAAGTAACAACTACTATTTGAAAATCTTGTATGCTCACACTCTTCTGTCATTCCACACTTACGTATTGATACGACGCACTCCTCACTTGTGTTCTCTTACTTGTGAAGAACGTGAGTGGACGCATTAACATGACTCAAGCCCAGCTGACGGCTCTGATTAACGAACAAGTTGCTGCGGCACTTGCAGCCGCACAAGCAGGAGGTATACCCTGCAGTTGTAACTCACACTAGGATCTTTAGATCCTATACTCCTAAACCAACTCTTGTGCTTAATCTTGTCCTGGTTCCTATACACAACAGGTCAGCACGCTCAGCCACCTGTTTGCACCTTCAAGACTTTCATGGACTGTCGTCCTACTACTTTCAGTGGCACGGAAGGAGCAGTTGGACTCCTCCATTGGTTTGAAAAGCTCGAGTCCGTTTTTGAGATGTGTGAATGCCCTGAGGTTCGCAGGGTGAAGTACGCCACTGGTACTCTAGAAGGCATTGTGCTGACTTGGTGGAATGCGCAAGTTCAGATGTTAGGGTTGGCTGTTGCTAACGCCACCCCTTGGAACGATTTCAAGGAATTGATCAAAGAGGAATATTGTAGCCGTGATGACATTCATAAGCTAGAGGTAGAGTTTTACAATCTGAAGATGACGGGGTCGGAGATTGAAGCATACACCAAAAGGTCAAACGAGTTGGCTATTCTGTGTCCTACTATGGTAGACCCTCCCATTAAGCGTATCGAACTATATCTCAAGGGTCTGGTGCCGGAGATTCAAAGTCATGTAACCTCAGTGAATCTTGGCACCATTCAACAGATCGTCAAGTTAGCTCATCGCCTCACCGATCAGGCAGTGGAACAGAACAGGCTGCCTAAATGTATCAGTGCTACTACTACTGCTATCACTACTTCCGCTACTCCCAGTGACAACAAGCGGAAATGGGAGGGGGATTCCAGCAGGGGTTCAACTACCGTTCAACCTCAAGCCCAGCAACGCAAGACTAATGACTACCAGAGTCCGAGTCAGTAATCCTCTGGTAGTCAGGGGCAGAAAAGATATCAAGGAAATCACCCAAAGTGCAACAATTGTAACAGGCACCACAGTGGCCAGTGCAACAAGGGTCGTTGTCAGAGGTGTCTCAAGATGGGTCATGAGGCCAAGGATTGTAGGAGCCCACGACCTGCGAATCAGAACCAGCAACAACAACCACCCACTCCACGAAACCAGCAACAACAACAACAGCGAGGCAATAGGGCATGTTTTCAATGTGGGGCTGAAGGCCACTTCAAGCGGGACTGCCCTCAGTTAAACCAGAACCAGAATAACAACAACAATAATCAGGGCAACGGGAACAACAACGGGGGAAACAATAACGACAATGGTGCTAGGGGTCGTGCATTTGTGATTGGTCAGGGTGATGCAAGGAACAATCCTAATGTGGTTATGGGTAAGTTTCTTCTCGGCGACTTTTATGTTACTGTCTTATTCGATTCGGGTGCCGATACCAGTTACATGTCATTGAAAGTTAGTAAAATGCTTTAACGCGCACCAACACTTTTGAACAACAAACATGTCGTAGAGTTAGCTAACGGTAAAAGTCTAGAGGCCACACACGTAGTTCAGGGTTGTAATCTTATCCTCGCTGGTCAAACTTTCTCTATCGATCTCATTCCCATAACTCTGGGTAGTTTTGACATCGTCATTGGTATGGATTGGTTATCCCAACAGCAAGCAGAGATCCTATGCAAAGAGAAGATCATTCGCATTCCCCGTTCGGGCAAAGAACCTCTCGAAGTTCAAGGCGACAAGAGTGGTGTCGTGAGCGGCATCATCTCCTTTTTGAAGGCACATAAGTGTTTGCGAAAGGGCCACACTGCTATATTAGCACTCGTTACAGATACATCGACGAAAAAGAAGAAGTTAGAGGATATTCCAGTTGTACGCGACTTTCCTCAAGTGTTTCCTGAAGAGTTACCTGGGCTACCGCCTCATCGGCAGGTCGAATTTCAGATCGAGCTAGCTCCAGGAGCAGCACCCATAGCTCGAGCACCTTATCGCTTAGCTCCAACTGAACTGGAAGAACTGTCTAAGCAATTGCAAGAACTCTTGGAAAAGGGTTTCATACGTCCTAGCTCTTCGCCTTGGGGAGCTCCGATATTATTTGTGAAGAAGAAAGACGGTACCTTCCGCATGTGCATAGATTACCGCGAACTAAACAAGGTGACCGTGAAGAATCGCTATCCTCTTCCACGCATTGACGACTTATTCGACCAGTTGCAAGGGTCGAGCTATTACTCGAAGATTGACCTGAGGTCAGGCTATCACCAACTGAGAGTCCGGGATGAGGACGTCTCCAAAACAGCATTCAGAACTCGCTACGGCCATTACGAGTTTTTGGTCATGCCATTCGGGCTAACGAACGCACCTGCGGTTTTCATGGATCTTATGAACAGGGTGTGCAAACCTTATCTTGACAAGTTTGTCATTGTTTTCATCGATGATATCCTGATCTATTCGAAGAGTCAGGAGGAACACGAGCAGCATTTACGACTTATTTTGGAACTCCTTCGAACAGAATAACTGTACGCCAAGTTTTCAAAATGCGACTTCTGGCTTCGTGAAGTCCACTTCCTAGGCCACGTAGTAAACAAGGATGGGATTCATGTTGATCCGTCCAAGGTAGATTCGATCAAGAACTGGCCTGCACCACGCACACCAACCGAAATACGCCAATTCTTGGGTTTGGCGGGTTATTACAGACGGTTCATCAAAGACTTCTCAAAGACAACCACTACTGATGCTGAAGCTACGGAATTTCGGGACGAAATTCCAGATCAACGGGGGGGGGGGGGGGATGTGACACCCCAGGAAAACCGGGAACACGATACAACTTAACTAGCTTCCTCAGTGAGTGCTTACCAAATTTCGGGACGAAATTTCTTTCAACTTGGGGATGATGTGACAACTCGAAATTTAGAACCTTTCATTGTAACATGCTTGAACGTTATGTAACTAGTTAACTTGTTGGTTTAATGATATAAGTGAACCTTCTATGTGATTATGTGTTGTGTTTATTTGTATGCGTATACGTATGTGACCCGAAACACAAGAACCCAACTCGAGACCACTCGGTCTCGAGTAGCGTAACTACTTGGGCTGGTTGGGCCAATTGATCCGTCCGAAACCCATTAGGGTGCACCAATGTGGAACAAGTATATAATCCTTAGTGATAGCTAACATTACCATTTTTGAGCAACCCACACACTCTCCCACACACACACACTCCCTTCCTCTCACTAAAATCCTAGCAACACCATCCTCTTACCTTGTGTCAGATCAAGAGTGGCAAGCCAAGCTCTCGGATTTGCTTGTGTTCTTCACTCGGAAACTTTCGGACAACAAACCTACTCTCCTTCACATACTCCTCATCAACGGTTAGTGTTTTATGATGCTTGTTGTTAGATGTTATGGGTGACATGATTTAACTAGAATAGTTTGTACAATGATGATGTGCTTGTGAATCGTATGTGTATGATGATGATAACCGGTTAACCTATCTTGAGTTCGGATATATTGCATGATGAGCTAATGATATCTTGTGTCTAAATGTGATTTAAACCATTACTTGTTGATGTTCATGAAATCGGCTTACATATGTGTATTAGATAATGCCATGATAATCGGATTGTACACTCTTGTGCTAAGAACCGAATGCTTGTTAAAAAGGCTACATGTATATGGAAATCGGATTAGTGTAGAATCGATTTTTAGGTGTTATGTAATGATGAGAAACCATTAGATGGGTATGTTCAAATGTTTTGATTGTTGTTCATGTTATGATTGTGATTGATGCCAAAAACCCTAAAATATGATGAACAAGTTTGAATGATCATGATGAACTATTTGAATGTATGATGAACAACATGAATATGCTATGAAGGTGCCTTGAATATTTGAAAAACTTATTGTTTGATCCGTTTTTGGTAAGTAATAGACAAGAAAACATGTTTGTGAATTGTGGTTGGATAGTACATGGCTACATGAAATTGAAATTCTATTGGTTTAGTACAATGTCGGAAGTCAGCAGATGTTCCTGTCGAGACCTTCTGTCTCGACTCGAGACCACATGGATGACAACTCGAGACCATGAACATGACAACTCGAGATCGGGGATTGCGACACAGGTTACGAGTCGAGAACTCTCTAGTCTTGACTCGAGACCACACAATGCCAGCACAAAACAGCATGACTCGAGATCAGGGTTGCGAGTCTTGTTGCGACTCGAGACATGACCCGAGACATCCACGGTTGCGACTCGAGAACTCATATGTGCGACTCGAGACCACACAGTCTCGACTCGAGACCATGTACACGTGCACTGTTTGGACTTGCATTGTTACGGGCTTAGGATTGGGCCGGACTTTTGGGCTTTGTTTATTTGTATACATGCTACTGTTCAACTCATAGGTATTATTGTAAACCGCCATGTTTATACGTGTATGCCATGAATAAATACCTGTGTGCAACTTGCTAGCATACGTGTAGAACATACGTGCACTACTTGGATATGAACCTGACTTGAATGGTATCTATGTTAGGACGTAGTTGACCACTTACAACTTGATTGACCTTTCTGTGTATCTGCCAGGCAAACCAAGGTGAGTTCACACCCTCTACAAAGCATGGGATTCCCTGGGTTGGGAATGGGGTTAAGGAACGTGGATTCCTCGTCTTCCTTGGGTAGGACAGCATTGGTTCAGGAATGTAATTCCTGGTCCTCGTGGACAGATAACTCATACTAGACCAAAACTCTATCACGAAGTCCCTCCTTTTTATATCGACTTAATCGTCGGGCCAATGGCGAGCAGGTCATTAGTTAGATAGCGCTATTTAGGTCTGACAAACCTCACACCGTGCCGCAGAGGACGGGCGTGAACTAATGGATCTGGGGCACGTCAATGATGATAGACATTGACAGTTTTAGGGCACATAAACATGACTACAGTCAGCAGTCGATATGGTAACGAGTCTAGTGTATACATGGGGTAGCCCCCACGGCCGAAATGCCAGATAACTAACAAGGGGTAGCCCCCACGGCTGGATTGCCAGAGTAACCGGGAATAAACAAGTCACGTTTTCAACTATGGGGTAACCCCCACGGCCGAAATGCCAGATAAAGGAAACTGTTTTCGAAATAACTTAAAACGAACACCCAACAGTGAACTCACTCAACTTGTTGTTGACTCGTTACTACATGCTTTGCAGGTCAATAGGTTTTTAGCTGGAGCTTGCATGGAAGAGAGTCGTTGTGGGACATGGACAGCTGTGTGCCATGTTAAACTTTGGAACAATTGAACTTATGATATGACTTTAAACATTATGCTTCCGCTTGCAACTTAAACAATGTTTTGCTGAACACCAATTGTAATGGTTGGATTTTATAACTACTTATATGCTTGTTCAATATGATTGGTGGCTAGATCCTGGTCAGTCACGCCTCCAAGCGGTAGTACTCCGCAGGTGGATTTTGGGGGTGTGACAGATTGGTATCAGAGCGATTGGTTATAGAGAACTTGGTTTTAATAAAGGGAAAACGATTTTGTTAAAACCAGACTATAACCTGTACAGTGCTCTACGGTCCACAACGACGCTTCACTCCACATGCAAGGCTCAACGTTCTAGGTGATGTGATCTATGTATATATTGCCTACTTGTTAGTTACATAGTACATTGCTCATGGTATGCTTGGTTAGTATAACTACTGTTGCTTGAAAACGTGTGTGCTTACTCTCTTCTGTCATCGCATTTTCGCGAAACCCCTCTCACTCACGTTCCTCTTGATGTGAAGATCATGTCTGGACGCGTAAACATGACTCAAGCCCAGTTGACGGCCCTGATTAACGAACGAGTTGCTGTGGCACTGGCAGCTGCACACGCAGGAGGTATATCCTGCAGGCCAAACTCATTCTAGGATCTTTAGAATCCTACTCTCGTGAACCAACCTTTGTGTTAAACTCTGTCTTTCTTTCGCCCACAATAGGTCAGCATGCTCAGCCACCCGTGTGCACTTTTAAAACTTTCATGGACTGCCGACCAACTACTTTTAGTGGCACTGAAGGAGCCGTAGGCCTCCTTCACCGGTTTAAGAAGCTCGAGTCAGTTTTCAAAATGTGTGAATGCCCTGAGGCGCGCAGGGTGAAGTATGCTACTGGTACTCTCGAGGGTTTAGCTCTCACATGGTGGAACGCTCAGGTCCAAATGCTGGGGTTGGTTGCTGCCAACGCCACCCCATGGGAAACCTTTAAGGAGATGATCAAGGAAGAATACTGCAGTCGGGATGACATTCATAAGCAGGAAGTTGAGTTCTTCAACCTCAAGATGACGGGGTCAGAAATTGAGGCGTATACTAAGAGATCGAATGAGCTTGCCTTACTGTGTCCTACTATGGTGGACCCTCCAATTAAGCGAATTGAACTTTTTCTCAAGGGCTTGGTGCCAGAGATCCAAAGCCATGTGACTTCAGCAAACCTCGCTACTATCCAGCAGGTTGTTCAGTTGGCTCACCGTCTTACTAAACAAGCGGTGGAGCAGAACAGGTTACCAAAACGCATAGGTGCTGCAACTACTTCTGGTGTCCCTAGTGACAACAAACGGAAATGGGATGGAGCTTCAAGTAAGGGTTCCGCTTCTGTCTAGTCTCAGTCTCAGCAGAGAAAGACTGACGACTACAAGAGTCCTAGTCAGCAATCATCTGGTGGTCAAAGCCATGGGGGGTACAAAGGGAATCACCCCAAATGCAATCGCTGCAGCCTACACCACAGCGGGCCATGCACCAGGGGTAACTGTCATCGATGCAACAAGCCAGGTCACGCTGCAAAGGATTGCAGGAGCTTGTATCCCGCCAATCAGAATCGACAGCAAGCTCAGCAGAACCAATGCCAGCAGCAGCAGCAAGGTGATAACAAAGGGTGCTTTCAGTGCGAAGCTGAAGGCCACTTCAAGAGAGATTGTCCCCAACTGAATAGGAACCAGAACAACAACAACAATAACAACAATCAGGGGAATGGTAACAATGGGAACAACAACAACAACAATGGAGCCAGGGGGCGGGCGTTCGTGATCGGCCAAGGTGAAGCAAGGAATGACCCCAATGTTGTAGCGGGTAAGTTCCTTCTCGACGACTTTTATGTTATCGTTTTATTTGATTCGGGTGCCGATACTAGCTACATGTCACTAGAAGTTAGTCGAATGCTTGAGCGTATTCCAACACCTTTGAACAACAAGCACACTGTAGAGCTAGTAAACGGTAAGAGCTTAGAGGCCACACACGTAGTCAAGGGTTGTAAACTTGTTCTTGCTAACCAGACCTTCTCTATCGACCTTATTCCTATCGTCTTGGGTAGTTTCGACGTTGTCATTGGGATGGATTGGTTATCCCAACACCGAGCAGAGATCCTTTGTAACGAGAAGATCGTTCGTATTCCTAGTTCCAGTAATGAACCTCTCATGATTCGCGGCGACAAGAGGGGTGCTGTTGAGAACATCATCTCTCTCCTTAATGCCCAGAAGTGCTTACGGAAGGGCCACACTGCCATTTTGGCTCTCGTTACTGACACCTCGGAGACAGAGAAGAAGATAGAAGATTTTCCAATTGTACGCGACTATCCTGAGGTATTTCCGGAGGAATTACCTGGTCTTCCGCCGCATCGCCAAGTCGAATTTCAGATTGAACTAGCTCCTGGAGCTGCACCTATAGCTCGTGCACCTTATCGCTTAGCTCCATCAGAGTTGGAAGAACTATCTACCCAACTACAAGAACTGTTGGATAAGGGTTTTATTCGTCCTAGCTCATCGCCCTGGGGAGCTCCAGTTCTGTTTGTGAAGAAGAAAGACGGTACCATCAGAATGTGCATCGACTACCGGGAACTCAACAAGGTGACCGTGAAGAACCGCTATCCGCTACCACGTATTGACGACTTGTTCGACCAGCTGCAAGGGTCGAGCTACTATTCAAAGATTGATTTGAGATCGGGATATCACCAGCTGAGAGTCCGAGAAGAGGACGTCTCCAAAACAGCTTTTAGAACCCGTTATGGACACTATGAGTTTTTGGTCATGCCTTTTGGGCTGAAGAACGCACCAGCGGTTTTCATGGACTTGATGAATCGAGTGTGCAAGCCTTACCTGGGCAAGTTCGTTATAGTCTTCATCGACGACATCCTGATCTATTCTAAGAGTCAGGAGGAACACGAGCAGCATCTACGGCTTATCCTGGAACTCCTTCGAACAGAACAGCTTTACGCAAAGTTCTCGAAATGCGACTTCTGGCTTCGTGAAGTCCATTTCCTAGGCCACGTGGTAAACAAGGATGGGATTCATGTTGATCCATCCAAGGTGGACTCGATTAAGAGCTGGCCTGCACCTCGTACACCAAAGGAAATTAACCAATTCTTGGGTTTGGCAGGTTACTACAGGAGGTTCATTAAGGATTTCTCCAAGATTGCACAGCCTCTCACCTCACTAACGCAGAAAGGCGTTGTTTATCGATGGGGAGATGCACAGGAATTAGCATTTCAGCATTTAAAGGATAGACTTTGCAGCGCACCTATCGTTTCATTGCCAGAGGGCACAGACGACTTCGTGGTCTACTGCGACGCATCAATTCAGGGTCTTGGTTGTGTATTGATGCAACGAGATAAAGTTATAGCCTACGCCTCACGACAACTTAAAGTTCATGAAAAGAACTACACTACACATGATTTAGAGCTGGGAGTTGTTGTTTTTGCACTTAAGATATGGAGACATTACCTATACGGTACCAAGTGCACCATTTATACCGATCACAGGAGCCTCGAACACATCTTCAAACAGAAGGAGCTAAACATGCGTCAACGACGATGGGTCGAGTTATTAAACGATTACGAATGTGCAATCAAGTACCATCCTGGCAAAGCCAATGTTGTGGCTAACGCCCTCAGTCGAAAGGACACTGCGCCTAAGCGCGTACGAGCTTTACAACTCACTATACATTCTAGTCTTCCCTCCCAAATACGAGACGCTCAGATAGAAGCATTAAAACCAGAAAACGTCAGGGCTGAAGCCCTACGCGGCTCAAGGCAACGCTTGGAACAAAAGGAAGACGGTGCTTAGTACGTAACGGGACGCATTTGGGTCCCACTCTATGGCAACTTACGAGAGCTAGTGATGGATGAAGCACACAAGTCTCGTTACTCAGTACATCCTGGTTCAGATAAGATGTACCACGATATCAAAACTACGTATTGGTGGCCTAGCATGAAGGCCCACATAGCAACTTACGTCAGCAAGTGTTTGACTTGTGCGAGAGTCAAGTCTGAATACCAGAAACCCTCAGGCCTACTCCAAGAACCAGAGATACCGCAATGGAAATGGGAGCAAATTTCCATGGATTTTGTTACCGGCCTACCTAGATCTCAACGAGGTAACGATACTATTTGGGTGACCGTGGATCGACTCACAAAGTCTGCTCACTTCTTGGCTATCAAGGAAACGGATAAGTTCTCCACTCTAGCAGACGTATACCTCAAGGAAGTTGTTTCGAGGCACGGGGTGCCCACCTCCATCATCTGGGATCGAGATGCACGATTTACTTCAGAACTGTGGCAAGCAATGCACAAATCATTTGGCTCACGTTTAGATATGAGCACAGCGTATCACCCTCAGACGGACGGGCAGTCTGAGCGCACTATCCAAACCTTAGAAGACATGCTTCGTGCATGTGTAATCGACTTTGGCAACAGCTGGGAAAAGCATCTGCCACTTGTGGAATTCTCGTACAATAACAGCTACCACACAAGCATTAAAGCTGCTCCGTTTGAGGCATTGTACGGACGTAAATGCCGGTCACCTCTTTGTTGGGCGGAGGTGGGGGATAGTCAGATCACTGGTCCAGAACATGTGGTAGACACAACCGAACGAATTGCTCAAATTCGATAACGCATGGCGGCAGCTCGTGACCGTCAGAAAGTCTACGCCGACAAGGGCAGGAAACCACTTGAGCTCCAGGTTGGGGAGCGGGTACTACTCAAAGTTTCACCCTGGAAGGGTGTGGTTCATTTTGGTAAACGAGGCAAACTTAACCCACGATACGTCGGACCTTTCGAAATCATCGAGAAAATAGGCAGGGTGGCCTACAGACTGAACTTACCAGCAGAAGTCGGTGCAGTTCACAACGTTTTCCACGTGTCGAATCTGAAGAAGTGTCTGTCAGATGAGACCCACATAGTTCCTCTGAAGGAACTCACTATCGACGAGCAGCTACGATTCATCGAGGAACCAGTTAAAATCACGGACCGGGATGTTAAGGTCCTCAAGAGCACTAGAATACTGCTCGTTCGAGTTCGTTGGAACTCACGTCGCGGCCCAGAGTTCACCTGGGAACGCGAAGATCAGATGAAACAAAAGTATCCCCAACTGTTCGCAAACAGTACAACCACTACTGATGCTGAAGCTACGGAATTTCGGGACGAAATTCCAGATCAACGGGGGGGGGGGGGATGTGACACCCCAGGAAAACCGGGAACACGATACAACTTAACTAGCTTCCTCAGTGAGTGCTTACCAAATTTCGGGACGAAATTTCTTTCAACTTGGGGATGATGTGACAACTCGAAATTTAGAACCTTTCATTGTAACATGCTTGAACGTTATGTAACTAGTTAACTTGTTGGTTTAATGATATAAGTGAACCTTCTATGTGATTATGTGTTGTGTTTATTTGTATGCGTATACGTATGTGACCCGAAACACAAGAACCCAACTCGAGACCACTCGGTCTCGAGTAGCGTAACTACTTGGGCTGGTTGGGCCAATTGATCCGTCCGAAACCCATTAGGGTGCACCAATGTGGAACAAGTATATAATCCTTAGTGATAGCTAACATTACCATTTTTGAGCAACCCACACACTCTCCCACACACACACACTCCCTTCCTCTCACTAAAATCCTAGCAACACCATCCTCTTACCTTGTGTCAGATCAAGAGTGGCAAGCCAAGCTCTCGGATTTGCTTGTGTTCTTCACTCGGAAACTTTCGGACAACAAACCTACTCTCCTTCACATACTCCTCATCAACGGTTAGTGTTTTATGATGCTTGTTGTTAGATGTTATGGGTGACATGATTTAACTAGAATAGTTTGTACAATGATGATGTGCTTGTGAATCGTATGTGTATGATGATGATAACCGGTTAACCTATCTTGAGTTCGGATATATTGCATGATGAGCTAATGATATCTTGTGTCTAAATGTGATTTAAACCATTACTTGTTGATGTTCATGAAATCGGCTTACATATGTGTATTAGATAATGCCATGATAATCGGATTGTACACTCTTGTGCTAAGAACCGAATGCTTGTTAAAAAGGCTACATGTATATGGAAATCGGATTAGTGTAGAATCGATTTTTAGGTGTTATGTAATGATGAGAAACCATTAGATGGGTATGTTCAAATGTTTTGATTGTTGTTCATGTTATGATTGTGATTGATGCCAAAAACCCTAAAATATGATGAACAAGTTTGAATGATCATGATGAACTATTTGAATGTATGATGAACAACATGAATATGCTATGAAGGTGCCTTGAATATTTGAAAAACTTATTGTTTGATCCGTTTTTGGTAAGTAATAGACAAGAAAACATGTTTGTGAATTGTGGTTGGATAGTACATGGCTACATGAAATTGAAATTCTATTGGTTTAGTACAATGTCGGAAGTCAGCAGATGTTCCTGTCGAGACCTTCTGTCTCGACTCGAGACCACATGGATGACAACTCGAGACCATGAACATGACAACTCGAGACCGGGGATTGCGACACAGGTTACGAGTCGAGAACTCTCTAGTCTCGACTCGAGACCACACAATGCCAGCACAAAACAGCATGACTCGAGATCAGGGTTGCGAGTCTTGTTGCGACTCGAGACATGACCCGAGACATCCACGGTTGCGACTCGAGACCATGTACACGTGCACTGTTTGGACTTGCATTGTTACGGGCTTAGGATTGGGCCGGACTTTTGGGCTTTGTTTATTTGTATACATGCTACTGTTCAACTCATAGGTATTATTGTAAACCGCCATGTTTATACGTGTATGCCATGAATAAATACCTGTGTGCAACTTGCTAGCATACGTGTAGAACATACGTGCACTACTTGGATATGAACCTGACTTGAATGGTATCTATGTTAGGACATAGTTGACCACTTACAACTTGATTGACTTTTCTGTGTATCTGCCGAGCAAACCAAGGTGAGTTCACACCCTCTACAAAGCATGGGATTCCCTGGGTTGGGAATGGGGTTAAGGAACGTGGATTCCTCGTCCTCCTTGGGTAGGACAGCATTGGTTCAGGAATGTAATTCCTCGTCCTCATGGACAGATAACTCATACTAGACCAAAACTCTATCACGAAGTCCCTCCTTTTTATATCGACTTAATCGCCGGGCCAATGGCGAGCGGGTCATTAGTTAGATAGCGCTATTTAGGTCTGACAAACCTCACACCATGCCGCAGAGGACGGGCGTGAACTAATGGATCTGGGGCACGTCAATGATGATAGACATTGACAGTTTCAGGGCACATAAACATGACTACAGTCAGCAGTCGATATGGTAACGAGTCTAGTGTATACATGGGGTAGCCCCCACGGCCGAAATGCCAGATAACTAACAAGGGGTAGCCCCCACGGCTGGATTGCCAGAGTAACCGGGAATAAACAAGTCACGTTTTCAACTATGGGGTAACCCCCACGGCCGAAATGCGAGAGAAAGAAAACTGTTTTCGAAATAACTTAAAACGAACACCCAACAGTGAACTCACTCAACTTGTTGTTGACTCGTTACTACATGCTTTACAGGTCAATAGGTTTTTAGCTGGAGCTTGCATGAAAGAGAGTCGTTGTGGGACATGGACAGCTGTGTGCCATGTTAAACTTTGGAACAATTGAACTTATGATATGACTTTAAACATTATGCTTCCGCTTGCAACTTAAACAATGTTTTGCTGAACACCAATTGTAATGGTTGGATTTTATAACTACTTATATGCTTGTTCAATATGATTGGTGGCTGGATCCTGGTCAGTCACGCCTCCAAGCGGTAGTACTCCGCAGGTGGATTTTGGGGGTGTGACAAAGTACACAGGAAACAGCGTTTCAGCACTTAAAGGATAGACTTTGTAGCGCACCTATCCTCTCATTGCCTGAAGGCACGGACGATTTTGTAGTCTACTGCGACGCATCCATCCAAGGTCTTGGATGTGTGTTGATGCAACGGGATAAAGTTATTGCTTATGCTTCGCGCCAACTTAAGATTCACGAACGGAATTACACTACACATGATTTAGAGCTGGGAGCTGTTGTTTTTGCGCTCAAGATATGGCGACATTACCTGTACGGTACCAAGTGCACCATCTACACTGATCACAGGAGTCTCGAGCATATTTTCAAGCAGAAAGAGTTGAACGTGCATCAGCGTCGATGGGTCGAGCTACTGAACGATTACGAATGTGCTATAAAGTACCATCCGGGCAAAGCCAATGTGGAGGCCGACGCCCTCAGTCGAAAGGATACTACACCTAGGCGTGTACGGGCGTTGCAACTCACTATTCAGTCTAGTCTTTCTTCTCAGATACGAGATGTTCAGGTAGAAGCATTGAAACCCGAAAATGTCAGGCTGAAGCCCTACGCGGTTCAAGGCAACGGTTGGAACAAAAGGCAGACGGCGCCTACTATGTAATGGGACGCATCTGGGTCCCACTCTATGGCAACTTACGCGAGCTTGTAATGGATGAAGCTCATAAGTCTCGCTACTCAGTACATCCTGGTTCAGATAAGATGTACCACGACTTGAGAACTACATATTGGTGGCCTAGCATGAAAGCTCATATAGCAACTTACGTTAGCAAGTGTTTGACTTGTGCGAGAGTCAAATCGGAATATCAGAAAGCATCGGGCCTACTCCAACAACCAGAGATACCTCAATGGAAATGGGAGCAAATTTCCATGGATTTTGTTACTGGCCTACCTAGATCTCAACGTGGTAACGATACTATTTGGGTGATCGTGGACTGACTCACAAAATCTGCACACTTCTTGGCTATCAAGGAAACAGACAAGTTCTCTACTTTAGCAGACGTTTACTTGAAGGAAGTGGTTTCGAGGCATGGGGTGCCCACCTCTATTATTTCCGATCGTGATGCACGTTTCACTTCAGAACTTTGGCAAGCGATGCACAAATCCTTCGGCTCATGATTAGACATGAGAACAGCTTATCACCCGCAAACGGATGGGCAGTCTGAACACACCATCCAGACTCTTGAAGACATGCTTAGGGCATGTGTGATTGACTTTGGCAACGGCTGGGAAAAGCATCTGCCACTTGTAGAATTTTCGTACAATAACAGCTACCACACCAGCATTAAAGCTGCTCCGTTTGAGGCATTGTACGGGCGTAAATGCCGGCCACCTCTTTGTTGGGCAGAGGTGGGAGATAGTCAGATCACTGGTCCAGAACTTGTGGTAGACACAACAGAATGAATTGCTCAAATATGACAACGAATGGCGGCAGCTCGTGACCGTCAGAAAAGTTACGCCGATAAGGGCAGGAAACCACTCGAGCTCCAGGTTGGGGAGCGGGTACTACTCAAAGTTTCACCCTGGAAGGGTGTGGTTCGTTTTAGCAAACGAGGCAAACTTAACCCACGATACGTTGGACCATTCGAAATCATAGAGAAAATAGGCAAAGTGGCCTACAGACTGAACTTACCAGCAGAACTCAGTGCAGTTCACAACGTTTTCCATGTGTCGAATCTGAAGAAGTGTCTGTTAGATGAGACCCTAATAGTTCCTTTGAAGGAGCTCACTATCGACGAGCAGTTACGATTCGTCGAGGAACCAGTTGAAATCACGGACCGGGATGTTAAGGTCCTCAAGCACATTAGAATACCTCTTGTTCGAGTTCGTTGGAACTCCCGTCGTGGCCCAGAGTTCACCTGGGAACGAGAAGATCAAATGAAACTCAAGTATCCCCGGTTATTCGGAAACAGTGCAACCACTACTGAGGCTGAAGCTACTACAGAATTTCGGGACGAAATTCCAAATCAACGGGGGGATGATGTGACACCCCAGGAAAACCAGTAAACTACACTAGCTTCCTCAGTAACCACGTACTAAATTTCGGGACGAAATTTCTTTCAAGTTGGGGATAATGTGACAACCCGAGTTTCTAAGGTTTCTATTTGACTTTGTACTTGTTCACTAGATGTCGTTTCTATATACATGATGCGCCTTATAAGTGTGTTTTACATATTGAAGTGCAATATAAGCATGCATGGTTATATTACAGTCTGGTATTATTTTTGGGTTTGGGAATATTAAAAACAAGCAAGGGAACCCACGAAATCACCCCCCTAGCAAAAAACACTTCCTGATGAAAACACAAATGTGTTTTCGTCCTCTTGAGGCCGACGAAATCAAACTGGGCTTTAGGCCTAGTAGTGAATCATATATATTTTTTTTATCACAACCTTTACGGGGAGTTTTTCAATCGGCAAACCCTAGAGTTCTCCTCCTGTGTGTGACGGCAACCTAGTGCACTCGAAGCCCCGTACCTTAATCGATTTATTGTTTCCTTCTGTTGAGGTTAGCAATCAACTATTGATGACTGTTTGTTTGAAAACAAGATTTACTATTTGTTGGCTTTATGATTAAACTGTTAGCACATAACGATAGTGATCATGTGATTCGCATTGTGTTGTATGTTGATGATATTATGATTTTGTCTGATGATTTATTTCCAGAATATGTTGTTCGGATAAATAAATGATTTGGGGTTAGCACGTTTTGATGGCCACTGTTTGGTTTGAATGATAAACTAATGATAATCGGATAGTTGTCTTGAACATGTGTATTTCTAATACCATGACTGCTCGATTAATGTTAATCTGGAACTCGATGATTTGGTATAGCCGAAATATCTGTTAGAGTTATTTAGGGATTTGGGGATTTGTAACTGCTGTTGTTGTTGATGATGTGATCGGGCGAAAACACAGGGATCAGACGAAAACACTTCTGTGTTTTCGTCACACCTCATGTCCAACGAAAACCAAAGGGGTTTTCGCCACTTTGTGATTTCGTTGAGGGGTTCTGAACAGTAACGTGGTTAACTAGTCAACTCTGTTAATTAATTAAACCTGATAGTTTGTTAATACCGTTAGTTACCGACTATGTTTAGTCTATTAACTGAGTTAAATTTATTAACTCTGTTATGCTTTATTAAATCTGTTAACTTGACAAATATGTTAAGTTGCTAACACTATTAAACATGTCAGTATGTTATGTAAGTATGATAACTCTGATTAATTCTGAATGATTCTGTTGCGTATGTTCTCAATGCTAAGTGCGTAAATCTTGTCAAGTGTGGAACCTCGTTAAACCTGTTTAACGCAGTTAGACATGTTAATGGTTAGTATTGTTAGAATTAACTGAGAAAGCTATTAAGTGAAAGATGAATTTGCATGAATTGGATTAACTGTTTACATGATACAAGATGCTAACTGCTAGGCACACTCTGTGATATTACTGTGTGTCACACCCCGACCACGTAGGACAACCAAACGTGGCGGAAACATCGGGGCGTGTTGCAACAGAATTAATGTTTCATAACCATGGATACCAAAAAGTGTTTCGTTTTATTAAACATTGAATAATTACATCGTCTGGAAATCTAAAATACACAAATTAAACATAGTCTATCATTGTTATTGAGTCACTAAGGCCTTGTCCAGTCCTATGTGAGCATGCATCTTATCAATCGATATCATTCAACAATACCTGAAACATATGTGAAAACGAGGTCAGCAAAGAAATGATGGCGAGTACATAGGTTTTGTGAAAATAAGATTCATGACTTCTGTTTAAGAAAATGTTTAGTCATGAACCTTGTAATTTGCTTTGTCTTTGTAAATCATTTGAAAAATAATAAGTTCAGGTGATATGTATAATAAGAGAATAATGCATGATTAAATGAATAACCATATAAAATGAGTTTGTATAAGATAAGTTGTTTGTAAATAAATGTCTTGTGAAAAGTATGTTACTTGTATAAGATGTTCTATGTCTCAAACTGAAATGATTCAAATAACGCTACAATATGTAATACCATACAAACACTTATATATAGGAAGTACTAGCGGCGTATCCACCATGCTTGTATCATATTCCACACGCATTGTTACTTAATCACTTAATCAAACCAAACCACCAAAGTAATGTTCATGCCCAAATGTAAATCATGTAATATGTATAACCAATGTCAAAAGTGTTTTTGTGTCAATTGTAAACCATGTAATATGTAACCAAAATAATATCGTATATCGCTTTGAAGCCAATCGTTTACCCAATCGTTAAAACATCGTGTGAAAACCTATCGTTTACCCAATCGTTTAATTCGTTTTAGGTCGTGAAACTACTTAAATGGTCGTCTCGCTAATAACATTCAAACCTTCTTGACTCGCATTAATAAACCCTTACCAAAGGATAGATTAACAATTCGCATTAATAAACCCTTACCAAAGGATAGATTAACATCTCGCATTAATAAACCCTTACCAAAGAGTAAATTAACATCTCGCATTAATAAACCCTTACCAAAGAGTAAATTAACAATTACAGATTCAGTCGCTACCCACAACACCCACACATAACTACGGGTGTAGTAAACAACGGGATTTGTCAGATCCTATGGTACCATAACCTAATACTGGTCGGCTTGATCATTGCTAATGAATGTCATTTGTTATGTAACCCAACCAACAAGTTTGTTCACTTTATTGAAATCGTTATTAGTTTTGTATAAATCGTCTTAATCGTTTTTGAAACCATCGTTATAACATCGAAAATCGTTTTGTTATCATCGTTAAAGCCTTGAAAACATTTAGCACATATGAGTCACCCCAAAACAATTGAAAGCAGTAAAATAGGGGAATAATGTACTCGCCTGAGAATGCTTGGAGGTCTTGAACAACAACCAAACAAAGCTAGAGAGAGCACGGAATCAGTCGGCAATCTAAAACTATATAAATAAACCGGACTTAAATCGGGAGATCGGATAGGATGAGGCTTGGTAAACCAAATGAGTATTGGAACTCATATGATATGGTTTAACAAGGCCTACATACTACAATGAAACCAAACCTAAGTGCTTTCGACCCATCGCGACCCATTAAGGTAGCTTATGCTACTTTAACGCGTCGTGTGCGTGAAACGCGTTCAGACCGCCTAACTAGTCCTATGACAAGTAGAATATGCCTAAACATGTTACATAATCAGTTATGTGACAAAGGTTTAGGTTACATATGCTTAATTACCAATTATACATGAAAAGGGTATTCTGGTAATTTACCTAAGGCATATAAACTACCTATCATACAACTACTCAAACGATGTGACCATAGGCTATAACCTCGGAAGGTTATTCCCTACCTACTATGGTCACCTAATGTATTTGGTTGGATCCTAATGATCGACCAAATGGGTCGGGTTCGAGGTATAAGCGATTTATTAGATCGCTTACCCTACGACCCTAGACAACGTGGTAATCAGTAGGCATAGTCCCAAGGGACTATAACCAACGTGATTACACTCACGTTGCGAAGTTCAAACGAACTTCGCATTGACCATAACTGGTCAATGTAAGTTTGACTTTCAGACTCGAAAGACTCGAAAAGAAATAAAAGAACGAAAGAATACTTACGAAGGGTCCCCGAATGCTAACCTCGATTAAAAAATCTCAGGTATGAAACAATAGTTTCAACTTAGAGTTTCTCAAATCAAAGTTCTTGTAATTTTGAAGCATGGGGGGTGGGGTATTTATAGTATTCGGTTAGCTGTTAGGATCGTTTCTAGGAAAACGTGATGCGATCTTGGCCATACACTTAGCACACATGGAATTGTAATACCATGTGCCCAAAATACCAGTCCATAGATTCCCAAAACCATGTGCAACAAGTGGGAAGGACTAGATTCGATGTATAAGCAAACATCTTTCAGAAATGACAGTTTTGGTCCCTGTTATGTGTTTATGCCATTTCCGACACTTCTAAGGCCCGTAAAGCCAACTTTAAGGCCCTAAAATGATGTCTAAACATTTTGGACATGAAACATGCTCAAAAATATGTCGGATGTCAGTTCGTTTGGTCGTACGAACGCGATGTTCGCTTAATTACGACGGAATGCGCATAAGCGCGAAAAACGATCCAAATGGCATGACGAATGGATTTTTCTTATGCCAAACACTAAAATAAAATATTATAGTGCTTACATAAATTTTTGGATCTCTGGATGTATTCAGAATGTAAGTTATGCGCGAAAATGCAAACTTGTGCACTTTTGACGCTTTTAGTCCCTGAATGACCCAAAAGTTTATTTTAGCACACCTAACCCCTCAAAGCCTATTTCTAAGCTATGTAAAGGATATTTATGGTATGTTTAACTTATGGCCATGTTCCGGAATGTCTGTTACAGTTCAAATTGGCATACTTTCGCAGTTTGTCAACTTTAGTCCCTGTAAGCGATTTAACTTGATTTTGCCATACCAAAGCCTTCAAAACTTATTTCTAAGTTATGTAAAGGTTATTTAAGGTATGTTAAGCCTATGTCACTATTCCGGAGTGTTTGTTGCACTAAACTGGTTATATTTACGCATCGATGCGCGTATAACCTTCCAGAAAGCGATTTAGAGTTTGAAATTGAACAAGAATTGATATGTGCAAATGATACACATATTTTTACAAATCCCAAGTATGAAATACAATATTTCATTTGTTTGGCATTTGTTTGATGGCCGTGGAGGCACAGGTGTTACAGTCTCCCCTACTTTAGGAAATTTCGTCCCGAAATTTATTTAGAGGAAACTTGTGAGAGCTTGAAAATATGAAGTTGAAAAGATCGAAAAACATTGGTTAGGGTTCTGAACTTCTAGTAATCTTCAATAACATCATGATTGCAATGTAAGAGGGATACTTATATACAAGTATATGAAGCGTCATTGGTGCGTCCACCGTACCTCCATTACATCGTTCTCATTTCGTTATTTTTGTCACTATCAGTTCTTACACATAATAAATCTTACTGGGTTTCTGTGCACTAAATTTCATAATTATGTACGCGTCCATAATTAGACAATTCCTTGCACAGTTCACACGGTCTATTTTATAATGTGTAGGGTAAAACCAAATGAATGAACCTGTGATGAGCGTGACTAGACCGCCATAGAGTCCCTTAAATTAAATCAATAAATGATCTAAATAGACTATCAAGGAGTCTGTTCAGCTACATCACTAGATGTCGTTCTTTAACCAAATTGTGAATCAATCTTTTTGACTTGACCACTAAGAGGGTCCCTTATGAATCATGGAGTGGTACTATATAACCCAAGGGTCTTAACTACCAGGTAGAAGCCCATAAGGATTTAAGGTAGTACCTTTTGAATATCCTACTATGAATCCCTCATATGAAAACATGAAAGATTCTATGAGGATTTGAAAATCGGATCACACAAAATCATAGAGGAGAACACATAAACACATATCACATAACCACAAAATTGTTCGTTAATTTGTCTTGTAAATTGCGTACATGCATTTAAAGCACACTAGGAATCCATTCCGTGGATTTCATTTGGTACTTTAAACGTTATCAAGAATCCAACTATAAAGATAGAAAGATTCAAAAAGAAAATTCGATTTCGATTACTAGGAACTGAAGTGTTCGAATTAAGGTACATAAGGAATCCAACTAAGGACTCTGATTTGAACGATAATCATCCACAAGGATCTAATTGTAAAGATAAAAAGATCCCATATGAATTTTAGAAGTTGAAGATGTTTTGAAACCTTGCACTGGATGTGCTTAGGTCAAAACATGATGTAAAATGCTTATGAAGTTGAGATGCTTGATATGTCAAGGCGACATATGAAGCAGAATTTTGAAGGTTAAGTCAATGTATGAGGAAAATATTTTTGAAAACTATGCATGGGGTTCTTTTAAGAAAAATGTGTTTAACGTTTTTGAAACCTTATATATAATACTTTTTGAAATCATAAAGTAGGTGTATTAGGTAGATATATTTACAAAAATGTTTTAAAATCATGCGAGATGAATTTTGAAATTATGTATAAGGTTTTTGAAAGACATGAATGATGCTTTTCGAAATCATGCACTTGATCAGAAAATGTATTGTGTTAATATTGTCTTCAGACTATATGAAATATTTTGAAATTAGAAAGGTTGGTTTTGATAACATGGCCAATGTTTTTGAAATAACATAGACAATGCATCTAGAAAAATTGTTTTCAAACTATATGAAATGTTTTGAGATCATGAAGATTGTTTTGAAATACTGGTACTGTGTATGTTGAAAAATCAAAACGTAATGGGTATGAGATTTGAAAATACCCTTAGTTATCTAACCAAGGATTTAAAGGCACAGATGTGCGAAAAGCACGATTACTCATAATGTCACTTAATTTTCTGTACTTTGTTTCTTAGAGTGAAACGAGTACTTAAAATTTTTGAGGGAATCATGAGCAATCATTTGAAAGAGAGAAATCACAAGAGTAGTTTGTAAGGTACATAGTTCCTTGATGTAGGTATCATAGGAAAAGCCATACACACCTAGCAGGGGGTTGAGCTGGTTGGTTGGGGACTGCTTTACCATTGTGAGCGACCATGGCGAAGTTCTGAGAAGCATTTCGCTTCTTTGACTTCTTAGGGGATCGTTCATCCATGGTCTTTGATTCCTCGATTGGTTTATTGGCTGATGGTGTTGTCGCCTGACTAGGTCCTGCCTGTCTTGGTGACTCTTGAGTGGCTTCATCCTGGAGATGATACATGGCAGTAGCTAATTCAACAGTCTTCAAGACTACTTCGCCTATTCGCTGAGCGAATTTTGGCTGCTTGCTCAGATATCTGGGCGTCATCGTGATGAAGAGACATTCTTGAAGAAAAATAAAGGAATAGGGAGAAACAGGTGAAAGATTATTGGACAATCAAAACAGAATGATAACGCATGAAGATTGCGATCATTTGTTTGTTACCTAAGGCAAACAAATGAGACGGTGACTGATCAAAGTAAATGGGTCAAAAATAATGTATCGCGAAGACATGCTCGCCTATAAGTGAACACTCATCCCAAGAATTCCCAGGTAAGCACAACTGGTCTCGCGTCTGATGAGATGTATACGAAGTGCTTGCCTAGACAGAAAACCCAAAATACAAGCATTCACCCTTCCAGTTTGCACGTGTTCACATTATTTAAAACCCAAAACCTTGACGAAGTTTTGAAAACTCAAAGAGGTTCAAAACCTTACAATAGAGGGTTCAAAACCTAGTAATCAATCATCCTAGAACAGATGATTAGTTTTCAAAGCGGTTTTGAAATTTATGTTCTTGTTGTGGTCGTCGCCTAAGGATAGGTGACGGTATTGTTTTATGACTAAACGCAAGTAAACTCGCGTTAGGGTCCTAAGAAGGTTATAGACTAGGTCAAAGCATTACTAATTACTAATAACCTAATTCCCTATAACCATTGGCTCTGATACCATCTTTTCTGTCACACCCCGACCACGTAGGACAACCAAACGTGGCGGAAACATCGGGGCGTGTTGCAACAGAATTAATGTTTCATAACCATGGATACCAAAAAGTGTTTCGTTTTATTAAACATTGAATAATTACATCGTCTGGAAATCTAAAATACACAAATTAAACATAGTCTATCATTGTTATTGAGTCACTAAGGCCTTGTCCAGTCCTATGTGAGCATGCATCTTATCAATCGATATCATTCAACAATACCTGAAACATATGTGAAAACGAGGTCAGCAAAGAAATGCTGGCGAGTACATAGGTTTTGTGAAAATAAGATTCATGACTTCTGTTTAAGAAAATGATTAGTCATGAACCTTGTAATTTGCTTTGTCTTTGTAAATCATTTGAAAAATAATAAGTTCAGGTGATATGTATAATAAGAGAATAATGCATGATTAAATGAATAACCATATAAAATGAGTTTGTATAAGATAATTTGTTTGTAAATAAATGTCTTGTGAAAAGTATGTTACTTGTATAAGATGTTCTATGTCTCAAACTTAAATGATTCAAATAACGCTACAATATGTAATACCATACAAACACTTATATATAGGAAGTACTAGCGGCGTATCCACCATGCTTGTATCATATTCCACACGCATTGTTACTTAATCACTTAATCAAACCAAACCACCAAAGTAATGTTCATGCCCAAATGTAAATCATGTAATATGTATAACCAATGTCAAAAGTGTTTTTGTGTCAAATGTAAACCATGTAATATGTAACCAAAATAATATCGTATATCGCTTTGAAGCCAATCGTTTACCCAATCGTTAAAACATCGTGTGAAAACCTATCGTTTACCCAATCGTTTAATTCGTTTTAGGTCGTGAAACTACTTAAATGGTCGTCTCGCTAATAACATTCAAACCTTCTTGACTCGCATTAATAAACCCTTACCAAAGGATAGATTAACAATTCGCATTAATAAACCCTTACCAAAGGATAGATTAACATCTCGCATTAATAAACCCTTACCAAAGAGTAAATTAACATCTCGCATTAATAAACCCTTACCAAAGAGTAAATTAACAATTACAGATTCAGTCGCTACCCACAACACCCACACATAACTACGGGTGTAGTAAACAACGGGATTTGTCAGATCCTATGGTACCATAACCTAATACTGGTCGGCTTGATCATTGCTAATGAATGTCATTTGTTATGTAACCCAACCATCAAGTTTGTTCACTTTATTGAAATCGTTATTAGTTTTGTATAAATCGTCTTAATCGTTTTTGAAACCATCTTTATAACATCGAAAATCGTTTTGTTATCATCGTTAAAGCCTTGAAAACATTTAGCACATATGAGTCACCCCAAAACAATTGAAAGCAGTAAAATAGGGGAATAATGTACTCGCCTGAGAATGCTTGGAGGTCTTGAACAACAACCAAACAAAGCTAGAGAGAGCACGGAATCAGTCGGCAATCTAAAACTATATAAATAAACCGGACTTAAATCGGGAGATCGGATAGGATGAGGCTTGGTAAACCAAATGAGTATTGGAACTCATATGATATGGTTTAACAAGGCCTACATACTACAATGAAACCAAACCTAAGTGCTTTCGACCCATCGCGACCCATTAAGGTAGCTTATGCTACTTTAACGCGTCGTGTGCGTGAAACGCGTTCGGACCGCCTAACTAGTCCTATGACAAGTAGAATATGCCTAAACATGTTACATAATCAGTTATGTGACAAAGGTTTAGGTTACATATGCTTAATTACCAATTATACATGAAAAGGGTATTCTGGTAATTTACCTAAGGCATATAAACTACCTATCATACAACTACTCAAACGATGTGACCATAGGGTATAACCTCGGAAGGTTATTCCCTACCTACTATGGTCACCTAATGTATTTGGTTGGATCCTAATGATCGACCAAATGGGTCGGGTTCGAGGTATAAGCGATTTATTAGATCGCTTACCCTACGACCCTAGACAACGTGGTAATCAGTAGGCATAGTCCCAAGGGACTATAACCAACGTGATTACACTCACGTTGCGAAGTTCAAACGAACTTCGCATTGACCATAACTGGTTAATGTAGAAAGTCAAACAAAGACTCGAAAGACTCGAAAAGCAATAAAAGAACGAAAGAATACTTACGAAGGGTCCCCGAATGCTAACCTCGATTAAAAAATCTCAGGTATGAAACAATAGTTTCAACTTAGAGTTTCTCAAATCAAAGTTCTTGTAATTTTGAAGCATGGTGGGTGGGGTATTTATAGTATTCGGTTAGCCGTTAGGATCGTTTCTAGGAAAACGTGATGCGATCTTGGCCATACACTTAGCACACATGGTATTGTAATACCATGTGCCCAAAATACCAGCCCATAGATTCCCAAAACCATGTGCAACAAGTGGGAAGGACTAGATTCGATGTATAAGCAAACATCTTTCAGAAATGGCAGTTTTGGTCCCTGTTATGTGTTTATGCCATTTCCGACACTTCTAAGGCCCGTAAAGCCAACTTTAAGGCCCTAAAATGATGTCTAAACATTTTGGACATGAAACATGCTCAAAAATATGTCGGATGTCAGTTCGTTTGGTCGTACGAACGCGATGTTCGCTTAATTACGACGGAATGCGCATAAGCGCGAAAAACGATCCAAATGGCATGACGAATGGATTTTTCTTATGCCAAACACTAAAATAAAATATTATAGTGCTTACATAAATTTTTGGATGTCTGGATGTATTCAGAATGTAAGTTATGCGCGAAAATGCAAACTTGTGCACTTTTGACGCTTTTAGTCCCTGAATGACCCAAAAGTTTATTTTAGCACACCTAACCCCTCAAAGCCTATTTCTAAGCTATGTAAAGGATATTTATGGTATGTTTAACTTATGGCCATGTTCTGGAATGTCTGTTACAGTTCAAATTGGCATACTTTCGCAGTTTGTCAACTTTAGTCCCTGTAAGCGATTTAACTTGATTTTGCCATACCAAAGCCTTCAAAACTTATTTCTAAGTTATGTAAAGGTTATTTAAGGTATGTTAAGCCTATGTCACTATTCCAGAGTGTTTTTTGCACTAAACTGGTTATATTTACGCATCGGTGCGCGTATAACCTTCCAGAAAGCGATTTAGAGTTTGAAATTGAACAAGAATTGATATGTGCAAATGATACACATATTTTTACAAATCCCAAGTATGAAATACAATATTTCATTTGTTTGGAATTTGTTTGATGGCCGTGGAGGCACAGGTGTTACACTGTGACGTTAGTTACATGTGAAACATTACGAACGTGAACTGATTGAGTATACGTGCACTATAGGACTTGACTGATTTCTTTTGAGCACATAGTTTAGCATACCGAGAAAGAGGTGAGTTCACACTCTTACCAAGGCATGGTATTCCTGGGGTAGGGAATGGGTTTTGAATAATGGGATTGAACAATTACTTGTACTTACACTGCTACTAGACTTTCTACCATCGTCCTCAGGATAAGCAGGACACTTACGTAAAACCTACGTAAACTTGTACTTACCACTGTCCTCAGGTTACGAAGGGCACTTACGTAAAACCTATGTAAACTCATATATACTACTGTCTTCGGGTTAAGAAGGACACTTACGTAAAACCTACGTAAACCCCCGCGTACCACTGTCCTCGGGTTGAGAAGGGCACTTACGTAAAGCCTACGTAAACCTCGTATGCAATCCTGTTCTCGGGTCAAGAAGAACACTTATGGTACAACTAGTCTAGTAAATACAAACATGGGAAGCCCCCACTAATAGTACATACAACATGGGAAGCCCCAACCAATTGAACCTACACAACGGCTTAGTTAATAACGCATAGTTATGCAACGAACTTACTTACTGTGAACTCGCTCAACTAGTTGTTGACTTCCTGTTACATGCCTTGCAGGACCATAGGTACTCTTGGAGCTTGCACGGGAGGCGCGGTCGTTGTGGGCACGGATTGTGGATGTTTTGATAAAAACTTTATGACTCTTTAAACTAAACACTTGTGTTGGATTTTCATAACTATGCTTCCGCTACCTATGCTATGTTTTTGATTGAACACCAATAGTATTGTGATGGATTACATTTACTTTTACTTATTACTTATATGTTCAATATGATTGGTGGCTTGATCCTGGTCAGTCACGCCTCCAAGCGGTGATACTCCGCGTGTGGATTTTGGGGGTGTGACATCGTATCTGTACTATTAAGATTTTGCAAGATTCTATGTATCTTTGTGTTGACCACGCCCCGTGCTGAGCTGGGCACGCCCCCATGGTGGGCGTAGAAGCTTCTACAGGTTTGTCTTTTCTGCAGGCTCCTGACCACGCCCCCGTGCTCGGCTAGGCACGGCCATGTGGTCAGTCTTCCGTTTCTTTGTTTTTTGCTTTGGGGATACTACCGAGGGGTCGGGCATGTCACGTTTATTTCTTTTCTTTGTATGTATGTTGGTTTTGGCTGTATATTTGTTCCTTTTGTTCGTTTAAGCTCATTTGGTCCTGTAAATTAAATAGAAAGACGAAAACAAACTTTTTACAACATTAGCACTAAAAAAAAGGGTTAGTTTTATGCCTCATTTGATGTAATTTATATGTTACATTTTGCACACATCAAATACCCCCACACTTGAATCTTTGCTTGTCCTCAAGCAAAACTCTTTAATATGTGGCTTACACACCCAAATGGAAGAGGTAGAGGAGAAGTTTTGGGCTCATCTTGAGTGTCGGGAATCCAAGATCTTTTATTGGGTTTTATTTTTATTTTGTTTACAATCCTATTCGTCATGATTTATTGAGAACATTTTATAAGAAAAAAATACTTATTTGGGCATAACATGCCTCTTTAAAATTCCATTTATATACAAGTTCACATACCTCACGGGAGATCACTCAACACTCAGCCGAAGATGTATTTTGTGAAACACTCGAGACCGGCATGGAACTTACTTCTACCATATGCTTGCCAAGCGATCAATCCTCCACCTTTTTAACTAAAAACCTTTGTAAATATCAAGAGGACTTGGGGAAGGGTTAGGATTGAGCTAAGGGTAGGTGGTTTTGGTTAGTGGTTAATCAAAATGGTGAAAAGCGTAAAAAGCGTCGGTCGTCGTAAAACTTTTTGTTTTTGTGACTTTTATTCACACTAAACATATTCAAACAAAGTTTCTTTGAGGAACTTGTTTATTTATTGCAAGACTTTTTTTTATAGGATACTTCACACGATAACCGAGTTTTTTACTAAAACAAAGGGGTTGAAAAGGAAAAAGGTTTTGGTGGGTAAAGGGTGTTTGTTTTGTGGGTTTTTGAAATGAAAAGGTTTAGGCTTAAAAGGGTTAACTAGGGGGATTCTGGGTAGGTGATAAAAAAATGAAAAATAATGGTGTTGAAAGGAAAATGGGTTAGTCCTAATGCCTTTATCATTTACTTACTTGGGTTCAAGTTGGTAAGGACCGGGAATGTATCGTCGTGGCAAGTTCTAGAGTCGTAAGAACTAAGCAACTATTCACACAAGAAATAAAAAATGAGCATTTAGTTTAAAGTTATATGCTTGTATGCTCAATAAAGGCTCAAAACTCACTTGTTGTGGGAATGGGTTTATAATGTGATCAAGAATATATAATCAAATTTTAATTAGATTTGTCATGCCTTTTCATAATTTTCTTATTTGGTTCTTTTTATCATGACGCTATCGGTTGTAAATTTGTAAAAATATAACATGTTTAGAACTTGTTATTCCCAAATTAAACCAAGACAAGTAAAAAATGAGCGGTTCCAATAGAGTTTTGTGTAAGGCTTGTTATTAGGACTTACGAGATTCAAGGTTTTAGCATCCCCCCACACTTAAATTACACATTGTCCTCAATGTGTCCCAAAAATAAGTTTTTAGGTTGATTGAATGTGTAAAAAGGTGTCGAAAAACAAGATTGGTGTTACTAGGCACCTGGCCACGGCCTCGTGCTGGCTGAGCACGACCCCGTGTCTAGAGTGCCAGTAACAAAAAACTTACAGAAACTTGGCCACGGGGCGTGCCTTGTGGCCACGACCCCGTGGTTGGCAGGGTTCAGACAAACAACAGTTCAGGGGTGTGGGCACGGGGGCGTGGTCACTGACCACGGCCCAGTGGTGACAGTCTGCAATTGATGATTACAGGTTTTTGGCTTTTGGCTTTTGGTTCGGGTTTCCACGCTTATGTAGCACTAATGCTTAGTGCATCCAAGCTTCCTGGGTACTTGTTTTGCAAAACACTACGCCATGCAATACATAACAAACATCCTAATTTTACCAAAGTTCATCATCCTTCATCACACATAAAATGAAAATAAAATGCAGAAAATAAAAAGTGTTTAGGAAAGTAGATTGTTCAAACCATGGCACGCAGGCCAGAAATTGTTTGTGGGATAGAAAGGGTTAACCTGAGAAACTGCATCCAACCTCACATCACCTCCAATGCCTTCGATCAATCCATGTCCTCGTCCTCATCATCTTCTCCTTGGTACATCATATGCTCCCGGATGTGAGTGATGTCATCTTGCATAGTGGAGATGTTGCGCGCCATTGCACCGACCTGGGTGAAGGTGTTGCTGGCCATGTTGTATGTGTTGCGGGTGCACAATAAGTTTTCCTGCAAAATATTATGTTAACTTTGAAAGTTAGGAAAACCACCCCCTTGAGAGGAGGAGCCCGCTTGGTAGCCTTGATACTGAGGAGGAGGACGGTTTGGGTCGGCGTGTAGGACGAGGGCTGCTTCCGAGTTCCAAACGTGTCCTTGAGTGGTTTGGAAGCGGACTGTCCTGTCACCTGTCTCGTGGATGATCCCCATTGAGCGTCATTAGGTGAGATCTACTTTCCCCGACCATGGTCCCTAACGGAATGATTTTGGAATACGTTGAACATAGGTCTTGAAAAGGCGGTAGATCCATGCCCCAAAGAAGATTGGTGTCGGGGAGGAAGCCAACTGATTCAAGTGTATGTTTCTTAGGAGTAGGTGAGTGACATCGAGAGGAACGCGGTTGTGGATGCAATACAAGACCTTAAGATCACGCAAGTTGACAACACCGGTGCTATCAAGCTTTGACTTAGAGTGTTACTAAGGACCCTATGAATGTAGCGGTAGAAGGGGTCCCGCAACTGAGAGCTCTTTGTGACACTTTGATCATATGCACCATCCCCGATTTGAGCCCATGCTGTCTGGCGCATGTTGTTCGGGAGTTCACGGAGACCACCCGTGTTATCCTCTTCATCGGACTCTTCCTCGGTGAACAGACCCACATTCACTACAAACTACCACAAGTATATATTTGTTTCCTTTTGACGGTGGGAAAGGTCCCATAAAGTCTAGTCCCCACACATAAAAAATTTCACAAACAAGGATGCCAGTTTGTGGCATTTCGTTTTTTGGAAGAAATATTACCTGATCATTGGCATGCATCACATGTCTTGATAAGACTTTGGGAGTCTTTATAAATGGTTGGCCAATAGAATCTTGAATCAAATACCTTTCGTACGGTACTAACGGCTCCATGATGTCCTCCGTATGGACCTTCATGACAATGCCGAAGGATTTTTCTTGCTTCACTACCATGCACGCAACATCAGATAAGTTGGTCGGCACACATTTTGAAAAGATAAGGATCTTCCCAAAAATAATGCTTTACATCGGCAAAGAATTTTTTTCTTTAATGATGTGACCATCCTTTTGCGACTATTCCACTAGCTAGGTAGTTGGCGTAGTCGGCATACCATGGTTCTTCTCAGTATTCCACCATTTCTAAGGATAATGTTAGGAATTTTTCATTGATGAGTTCGTCCCTAGTTGCCTCCAAAGCTGGATCTTCCAGACGGGATAGATGATCTGCAGCAGTGTTTTCTACTCCTCTTTTGTCTTTTATTTCAATGTCAAATTCTTGGAGGAGGAGAATCCATCTGATTAAACATGGCTTGGCATCCTGTTTTTTAAAGAGATAACGAATGGCTGCATGGTCTATATAAACTAAATTTATCAACAGCAAATACTGCAGCTAGTAATTCCTTTTCAGTTGTTGTGTAGTTTTCTTGTGCATCGTTAAGTGTTTTACTAGCGTAGTATATTGGGTGAAAATGCTTATCTTTTCGTTGTACCAAGACAGCTCCAACTGCAAAGTCACTTGCATCACACATGATTTCGAAAGGTAATTTCCAATCGGGCGCTATCATGATTGGTGCATTGACTAGCATTTATTTTAGTGTTAAAATGCTTGGTTGCAATCCTTGTCAAAGATGAACGGTGCATCTTTTTCAAGTAATTTTGTTAGAGGTCTTTAAATTTTAGAAAAGTCTTTGATAAATCGTCTATAAAATTCGGCATGCCCTAGGAAACTTTTGATGGCTCTAACGGAGGATGGAGGTGGCAATCGGGAGATAGTGTCTATTTTAGCTCGATCAACCTCCATTCCTTCGCTTGAGATTTTATGACCGAGTACTATTCACTCAGTTACTATGAAATGGCATTTTTCCCAGTTAAGGGAGAGGTTAGTTTCCTCACATCGGGATAGCATTCGTTCAAGGTTATCGGGGCATTGGTCGTATGAATCTCCAAAGATAGAAAATTCATCCATGAAGACTTCCATAGTCTTTTCTATCATGTCATGGAAGATGGCCACCATGCAACGTTGGAAAGTTGCGGGGGCATTACATAGACCAAAAGGCATCCGTCGGTAAGCAAAAGTTCCGTAGGGACATGTGAATGTTGTTTGTTCTTGGTCTTCGGGAGCTATCAGTATTTGAAAGTAACCTGAAAAAACCATCTAAAAACAATAAAATTTGTTACCGGATAATCTTTCTAACATTTGATCAATAAAAGGTGAAGGAAAATGGTCTTTCCTTGTTTCCTCATTTAATCGACGATAATCTATACAAACTCTCCATCCGGTGACAGTTCTCGTTTGTATTAATTCTTTTTTTTCATTAGTGACCACCGTCATATCTCCTTTCTTGGGAACTACTTGGACGGGACTTGCCCAAGGACTATCGGAAATTGGGTTATTAAGTCCGGCGTCAAGTAGTTTGTTAACTTCGTTTTTAACCACTTCTTGAACATTTGGATTTACTCTACGTTGTGGTTGTATTATCGATTTATAGTCATCATTCATTAAAATTTTGTGCATTCACATGGAAGGGCTTATTCCTTTAATATCTACAAGCTTCCATGCGATCGCGTTTTTGTGTTTTTTTAAAAGTGTAATTAATTTTTCTTTTTTCTAATTTAGTTAATTTTGAAGAAATAATTACAAGTAGCTTACCATCCTTCTCTTTTAACATTATCTTTTTAGATCGTTTTGAACCTTTAAATTATTTATTTATTATTATTATTGGATTCGGATATTCTCTTTTAACATTATCTTTTTAGATCGTTTTGAACCTTTAAATTATTTATTTATTATTATTATTATATTTTATTTTATTTTATATATAAATTTAGACTTTGATGAACAGTGCATGAATTTTAGTTAATTTTTAGTTTTAAAATTATTAGAGTATTTTATAGAAGAAGAAGAAGATGATGATGATTGATTAGTAGCTTTAATAATTAGATCGGTATTGATTCGATTCGTTACAATATTGGTATGATACATGCATTTTGTATAGAAATCAATAAAATTTTACAAGAGCGAAAACATTAAAACGAACACCGGTACTGGCACCGATGTTATTCGTACAGAACCGATCGGTTCAAATATCGGTAACGTTATTCATTAATCCTAACTAGACACCTTTGTCCGTCAAATACAATATAAAAAAACACAGGTCTCTAGCCACAATCGTCGTCTTCAACCACAAGCCCACGCGGAAGACTCCATTCTTGTAAAATACTATCCACTTGATTAGTTCTTTTAAACCGCATCGTGTGAAGTTTCATCCTTACGATATCACCATATGAAATTGTTATTCAGATAACTTCATTTCATACGGTATTCCTAGTATGTTTGAAGGTGAACTTAATACAAAATACTTTTTGATAAAAAAACATTCTTTCTTGCAAACGTAGACCTCTTTAACGAAAAACCAATGACGACAGAAACAATTTCAGCCTTCATCAAGAAGCCGTCTTTTTTCTGAACTGTTCACGAGTTCTCTCTCAACGATAGCAGACTTCATCCATACTCTTTCGGTTCCTCCCCGTTCCCGCGCTTAGAATTGCATGCTACATTGTTAGAAATGCTCGACATATAATACAATAAACCATTAAAAAAACTTACAGTAGCTCCTTTTCTGACCGTCGGCTCCCTTTCTCCCTTTCTTCACTAAAAATTTGACTCCAATCCTTCACTTGTTCATTTTCATCATGCATGACAATAGGTACCTACAAACCATCAAGAATTATATTCACTCAAAATTATGCATCAGTTTTGAGAATGTTATAACTGAATGTGACAAGTTCAAATCATCCAGTTATGTATGGACTGATTGGGGTCGTACTTTGACCCAAATGGGTCAAATAAAAAACAATAGCTAAAGTAAATCCAGTCAAATGGGTTGAAAAGTCACCCAAAGGCTATTACTAAAGCGTACAAACACTGCAAGAGTACATTACCTTTAACCACAATTCCAAGCTATAAGGATCCTGGATAAGGATAGCTGCAACAGATTTTTTTTGCCATCAATTAATATAACATGAATGAATAAAAATAACAAAAATAGCAACAAATTTCATAAAAAGTTTCTAATTCTTACAGTGGAATTTATTTGTGTGAAAGCATAGTCTACGGCTATTCACCGTACCATGAGTGCTGGTAATCAAGAGGGTAGCCCCCTGAACTCATAGGCCATGGATATAACAGAATACTCAAATCTGTATATCAAATAAGATTAAAGCTAAAAGAATTAGGGCTTCCCCTAAAATTTAAAGAAGTAGATACAGAACCAAATTGAAAGTGTCCTAAACCCTAATTAATCAACTGGTACAATCAAAGGTACAAATCACTAATCAATGATACTAATCGAAAACAAAAACTTACATTCAAGATAATCAATCGAAGGAGAATCCGTGGTAAAAAAAAAAAAAAAAAGCCTTCACTTGTGACGACAATCGGTGGGGAATCCATTATAAAAACTCTGAACAATTTACTGAGCATCTCATAAAACTCAGATACGACTTTATTACCAGAACATAAACTGAGTGGCAGCGGCTTTCGAACTTGCACAAAAAGTTCATTAGATTTCTCCATGTTTCTTCTTACGGAAGCTTCGTTACACATGAAAGAAGAAGAGCGACAGATGAAGCTTCGTTACCTCAACAAAATCTAGAAAAGCTTCGTTACCTCAACAAAATCGAAGGAGAATCCGTGGTAAAAAAAAAAAAAGCCTTCACTTGAAACCTAGATCTACAATATAAAATTCCAACGATTTCCATGAGGAATTGGAGTAGTAGAAACGTGATGGAGAAAAACCCTAGATCCAGATCTGGAATCGCTGGAGAGAGATGGAGAGAGAGAGAGGAGCAGGGAAGCGGGCATTTTGAAATGTTTTGAAATGAGAGTGAAACCTGATGTATCCGTGTTTTTTTTTAGTTGGAGGGTATAAGTGGAAATGGATGTTTTCTGATGCTTAAAACACTTGTACATCATGCTTTAGGGGTGTTTTAAGGGAATTTTTATGACTTTAAGAAGTCCTTCATATATGTATTATAAAGTAGTATAGATAGATAATAGATAAAGTTATATAAATGAAAATGTTTTGAAACCGAAAACCAAAAAAATGAATACAGATATCGCTACCGGTGGTACGGTAGCAATACAATGTTAGATTATCAAAAGAAAAAAACAATATAAATAAACTCATGTACCGAAAAAGATGTTCGGTTCGGTACGATATGGTAGCTATACGGTGTCAATTTATTGAAAGGAAAACAATAAAAAAATAAATACCACTACCGATACAGATGTTGTTTAGTCGGTTTCGGTTCGGTTTGGTATTGTATGATAGCGGAATAATATTCGTTATCAATAAAATTTATATCCCAATGTTGAAAAAAAAAAATAAACATAAAACGCAAACCAACCAAACCGATACTAATTGAACAACATCGGTACCAGTATCAGATATTCGTTTTTATTGTTTTTGATGTAAGGTTTTCTCTTTGGATTACTATAGGCTATTGCAAATACTGGTACCATAACGAAAAGAAAAGACATCAACCGAATTCCCGTCGCGAAGTGCGGGAGGATTCACACTAGTTATTATTATTAATAATAATAATAATAATAATAATAATAAAAATAATAATAATAATGATAATAATAATAATATTATTATAGTGGGAGTAGGCTTAAATTTTTTTTTGAACGGCCAACAAACTCAATCCCGAGCACTCTCGGGGCAAACTATAAGAACCATTTAAAAAGTATCACGTAGCATCCAACCAATTATAGAGAAATAATAAAATAATATCCTAAATAATGGTGAGAGTTGGCTACAAAGTCCACTTTTTTCTAAAAAGTGTAGGAAGTGTTTTAAGAGTGACATGTGGCATCTAGGGTTTTTGTACTAAAGGGCATAAAGCTAATTCAATAATTAGTTTTATTTTTGGAAGATATATATATTAAAAAATAAATGTTATTTTTATGGGAACTATATATCTATTAAACATTGTGTTTTATCAGTTTCTTATTCTTCACACTATGTTATATCAGTTTTCATAATAAAACATAAAATCTATCATCCGAAGTTCAAAAAAATTTGTTGACGTTGTGTTTTATCAGTTTATGGTTTCTTCATTTTGTGTTATATATTTTTCACAATTAAACACACACTCTCACATATTTCGTAACATTAAACACATTTATTATTTCTTAACTTTGTGTTTTATTAGTTTCTGGTTTCTTCACGTTGTGTTTTATTATTTTTCACAATTAAACACACCCCTCACACATAAAACACACCAATGTCTGAAATACATAATATAAAACACACCAGGGTCTGATTTCACGATAAACAACTTGAACGAAAAAATGAATCATTAATCTTGTTTTTTAGTATACAAGAGAGAGATAGAGAGGGGGGGGGGGAGTTTCCAAGATTTAAAGAGTGGTTTTATGGAATGACACTTACTTGCCTTTTCTAAAATACGCCAAATGACTTTTTTGCCCACAATCAATTAAATCAATCCTTATTTAAAACAATAATATTACTAAAATGCCACCAAGATGATCTCAACCATTAAAAACACACATCCAATGGTCCAAAACACCTCCTACACTTTGTAGGAAAAACACACTTTGTAGAGTAACCCCACCCTCCTAAATAATATCAATTATATTGAATTCTCTATAAATATGCTAACAAGCAATTAATTCTTTATTCGGATCTTCCTTGTGTTTTCAATGTGCTGATTAAGAAATGTGCTGATATCATTCAAATATGTGCTAAAATCAATTATCTTGATTAATTTTCATGTGCTAATATAATTCAAAAGTGCTACTTTTATGTATGTATTGTTTTGGTATGTGCTAATTTAACATTTTTTAAGTGCTAGGATATGTTCTTACGGTTTGTAGGATAAATATGGTTTGTACCGGAACCAACCCCTTAGGCCTTTAAGGTAATTTGATTTTTATCATCGTTTTTTGATTGAATCGGATATGTTTATCTCTTAATTCATCCATTTCTCCATGTATCTTGCTATTTTCTCCATGTGTTTGGATTTACATTCAGATTTGTGTGTTAGATAGCTGTCACAAGATTACAGTTTTGATTTTATTGTTTGATTAAATTGTTTGAATGTGTTATAGGATCGAAGATTGAAGATCCGGCTTTGTTTTTCCATTAATTGCTGGTTCTATTTGAATCCTAAAACTGATGGTTTTTTGGGGATACCGCATAAGGCGGCGATAGAGGTGGAGTTGTTTGTCAGCGGTGGTTTAGCGTCATGTAGGGTTCCGATCGACAAGGTTTTAGTCAATTTAAGTTTTAAATTAGGGTTTCAAGAATGTGTTTTTGATCAATTTCACTCTCAATCAAATAGTTAGTTTGGCTTTTTTTTTTGTAATATTAGTCTTCCATAATTTTAACTTAGGACTGATATTTTGGTTTGAATTATGTAATTTTGTTGCGAGATTAGTGTAGACAAGGTGTTTGTGGACATGTCTTTTAATTAATACATATTAACGAGTGTTTCAGGGTCTTTTTTTACAGTTCGTTGCCGGTTACTTCACGATTTTTTTCCTGCTATTGTTTCTGGTGACCCTTTAATTGCTCATGATCAATGGAAGGTATATTTCTAAACTTGAAACTTAATTGAGTTTTTTTATTGACTGGTAATTGATGTTTTTGTAAATGTATGTGTCACACCCCGATATTTCCACGTATTACCGGTGGGCCCGGTGGGGAGTATCGTGACATAATTGATATCATCATAGTCAAACAACACAATTTAATGCACAGCGAAAGCAAAAGATAAATATATAATAACCGAATAAGAATATCAATGTATTACAAACGATATGTAAAAGATCCACAGGCGGATCAAATAACAGAGAAGTGTTCAACAGACTTTAGGCATCTAGAACTTGCAAGATTCCTTATTAACGCCCTGAGCTCCCAGCCAATTACGTACAGTACCTGTCACTTAACCCTTTTGGAAAAATACGTCAGTTTACACTGGTAAATACAATTAACTGACTCACTTTGAAAAGAGTTTGAAAATTGATTTGAATGCACGAGGCACAAAAATATCTTTTATAACTTGAGACAATTATATAGAAATAATCTTGTATACAGATTTACATGTTCGTTATACATTTAGGGCCCGATGTTAGAAACCGAGTCAAGATTAACAGACACGCCACAAGTATAGGCCCACAAGAGACTGAGATACCGTTTCCCTTATGCAACTGTCAGGTGTATGCCTACACCCAGTGCTTAAGACGTGGCCATTTTATTATAATGATGCCAAGGATATCCAGGACATGGTCATTAACCCCTAAAGGCTTTTATTTCAAACAATACATATTAAAACGGGTTACCTCAATAATTTAATCACAATACGATTAAACATTCAATACCCGACCAAGCGGTATTATTATAATACCGTATCCCAAGCCCGTCTAGGGAAAATAAGTTAAAAGTATTTACCTGAGCTAGCAATGCAATTTATACTCAGCCGTATATTCTAATCAGCAAGCACAAGTACTTCTACTGGGGCTCTTAATCTGGAACGAAGGTTTTATTAACCTATTAGATTCCTAACGGGTCTTATTTAAGTCGTAACTTAGACCGGTTAGTTTTGAGGAAAGGTTCACGGTTCATAACGCATGATTAAGCGAAGGCTGGAATAGAATGTGATTTAGACCCAACAAGTTGGAGACTTGTATAATATGGGTAAACTAAACACATTCTGGATTTTGAGGCAAAAATGATAAGGTTTGCCCGTTTTTGTCAATCTTATGCAAACTAGTTACATAAACCGATCCGAACGCGAAAAATGTGTAACGGGTGACCATAAGAGTCATATACATGTTTCCTAAGTTAATATGCTTTAAATATGTTGTGATATCAGTAGGATACCTTCCATTATGCCCAAAACGAGTTTAATCTCAATTTAAGCCCTGTAGGGGTATTTTGGTCATTTTAAGGATTATAAAAGTGGTTAAATATAATTCTGAGGTTCGGGTATGAAATAATCGGTAAAACTACTTAAATTAATAAGTTATATCAGTTGGTGATAAGTCTTTTATGACAAAATGATTTTTAACCCATTCTATGCGTTTAAAACGCGAAAAAGGTCGTTTAAGCGATTTTCGGGTTATAACAGGAAATCTGAGTTTTCTGATCAGTTTATAAAGTTCAAAAATACTTCATTAAACATATGAAATCAGTATCAAGAGACTTGGTGTCTAATTGTTTCGTAAAACTCATCTTATAATCGAAAAGGGTAAAATTGGTAATTACCGAATCAAGGTAATAACCCTATGTTATGATCAGTTTAAAAATAATTAAAAATCTTCAAAATCCCAAAATATTATGTTACATCAGTGGGTAAAATATTTGGTGTCAAAATTGGGTTTAAATAGGCTTTACGCTAATTACGCCGTTTAATTAATAAAAGCTTTCTAATTACGCTATTAAGCATAACTCCTAATCCCGACCTCAAACTGATGTGAAAATTTAGGGACATGTATATAAATCCGTAACAAAGATTATTGTCCTCTCACATTTCCAAATTTCTCATTTTAGGGTCAAATGGGCATTATGGTCAACATTAAGCAATTAACGGAACATCAGACACACAACGAGTCAAGTAGTATAATCACAGAGGGTTATACTATCATATAACCCGGTTCTAATGGAGCTTTAAGGCATGTCTAAACTAATCTAAATCGGGTCAGAACTGAAAGCCAAAGCGATAGTCAAATTACGCGACTTTCGGTTCCGAACCGAGCCTAAACTGAAAGTCGTCGGATCGAACATGTTTAGACATGTTCTTATACTAATTACCATGTTATATGAGTGGTAAAACAGGTTCCACGCCTACTACATTGCTAATTATGTATTAATTCGAAAATTGTGTTCCTGTTGACTTTTTGAGATCAAGTTTGACCCGACAATTGACCTACTTAGAGTGAGAATTAGAGGGTGCCCTTTTAAGGGTTTATTGCCCACATAATTACCAACTCATAGGTACTTTCAATTTGTAATTTGACTGGACAAATTAAGATTAATGACGAAGTCAAACTTTAATTAAGACGGTTTGACTTTAAGCTAATAAACTAATCAAAACTGAATTAGGGAAGGTTAAGAATACTTACCAAGGTCCTAAGCATGACTAATGATCACTAGGAAGAGTGCTTGAGCTCCAAGAACCTCCAGAAACCAAGTGGTGAAGTTTTCAAATGAATGTGATCAAATGTTGCAACAATGGTTTCTTATATAGGAGTTCTTGATGCCTTTAGATCATTACAAACAAGTCTACAAGTGTTATGGGATCATCCCAAGTGTCCCTAGGTCCTTCTAAATCATTAAACAAGTCCCTAGAATCAGGAAATGGCAAAATGAGGCATTGTAACCGGCTGGAACAAGCAGCTGTGAATTTTCTGATGCTGGCACATGCTTATGGACCGTAAGGGTCAGTGCATACGGTCCGTAAGGACCAGTACATCACATGCATATTTTCATTTGTTGACAGTTCTGGCCCCTGTACTTCCAAATGTCATTTCCGACACCTCTAAGGCCCGTTAAACCATTTTTAAGGCTCTATAATGATGCCTAAACATAGGGAACATGAAACATGCTCAAAAATATGTCGGGTGTCAGTTTGTTTGGTCATACGGTCACGTTGTTCGGCTAATTACGACGAAACACGGACGGACGCGAAAAACGATCCAAACGACGCGATGAATGTAATTTTATCAAGCCAAACACTAGAATAAAATATTTTAGTGCTTACATAAATTTTTGGGTGCCCGGGTACATTCAGAATGTGAGATATGCGCGAAAGTGCAAACTTGTGCACTTTTTGACACTTTTAGTCCCTGCATGACTTAAAAGTTTATTTTTGCGCACCAAACACCTCTAAGCCTATATCTAAGATATGTAAAGGATAACTAGGGTATGATTAACCCATGGTCATATCCCGGAAGGTCCGTTACCATACGAATCGGCATACCTTTGCAGTTTGACGTAATTAGTCCTTCTAAAGCGCAAACTTGCGCATATCATCGTTTAATAGCATTGAAGCCTTATTTAATCCATATTAGACATTCTTGAAAGTATTTTTAAACATCACGATGCTTTGGTTTCGCTAAAAGGTCATTCAGAGGTATAATTAAACATATTGACACTTTTAACCCCTTATATTTGCATAGTTGCGCGTAACGTCACTTAAAGGCACAAAAGCCTTGGACGGCCAACGATTGGCATTCCAGAGAGTATAATCAAATATCATGAAGCTCTCGGTTTGTTAAAAGGTCACTCAGAGGTAATAATTAACATGTTGACACTTTTAACCCTTCATTGCGTAAACTTTCAATTAATTACGCAAACGGCTACACTCGATCAACAAGTGGCTCATTTGTGAATATAAAACCGTAAATGGTTATTTGGAAACTTATTTTAGGTATGTTAATACTTCCAGTTCTTTCATAATTAATGTTTTTCGATTTTTCGAAAAATTAGTCCCTTAAATTCAAGGTTTGACTTTATTAGGGTTTATTACACGTGTCAATACATTATTGGACGTGATTTTACGAGGTGTTACAGTATGAATGCTTATTGGTATTTTTATGACTATTTTTTCATGTCTACAATATAGCCACTGATGTCTTCTGTAAAGATTTTGTTCGCGAGAAACGACTCCTGTAGGAACTTACTTCACAATAAACCGGTTTGCTTCCTTTTCTCCTACACCTAAGTTCCTTTTCTAGATTTTTTTTTCTTGATTGATCTTAGTTATGTACTTATGTTCAATTCATTCAATTTCATCACATTCTTTGTTTTGCAAACAATCGGTTTAAACCAATTGTCAGTGACGTAATTGAGCTTTGGACAACTGGTTGTGCTAATTCTTTTGAGAAGCTCTATAAGGTAAGTTCAAACCTCAAACACTCATCATGTAATTTGTGATTGATCGATTATCGGATTGGGCAAGGGACAACCTCTTAAGACTCAAGAATAATTTGTTGGATACTTACTGGCTTATTGCATTAAAAGGTACAAACCAGCATTAAGGAAGTGGTGATACAGAAAATGAAACAAATTTTGGCAAAAAGAAAGATGACATGTTGTGGAATACTTACAAAGGTAAAATTTCACATTGCCGTATCTAAATTTACATTTCCTCATATTTCTCTTTTTTCTGGATAAAATGTTAATAATTTATTTATTGGTTTTCAAATTGTTGGTTTCTACAAGACAGGTAATTTGACCAAGCAGTTGATAAGAATAGAGGAGGGCTAGGCTGCTAGGAAAATTGCAAAGGGTAAGGGTAAGCAATATAATTTGCAGTTTGCTTCTCCCTTTATCAGTAGCATGAAATTAAAGAACAATTTTTTTGTCCACTTACATGGATTTATTTTTTATCATCTTTTAATGGGAAAATTTAAGTAAAAAATAATAGCTTAAGAGGAAGTGTGTCAAATACACCTATAGATTATTCATGCTGATAATTCCCGAAACATTTAATTCAGAAGGTGTTCTAAGGTTTTTTTGTTGATTATCTTGGCTTAACTATTCATTTTTCACTCCTTTTTTTTATATTCTTCGGAAGGAACATGACTTTCCACTTAATGATATTTTGTTTTATTTTTATTAGTGTTTATTATATGTTGGTTATGGAACATGTTGTGGCGGATCTAGAAAAAACCTAAAGGGGCAGCGTTTCTATAAAAAGGGGCAGCGGAATCGAAAAAACGTCAAATTTTTCCAAAATTTACACTAATTTTACACTACCGCCGGAGCGTCAAGGGGCAATGGGGGTTGCCCTTTGTTCTATGCTAGGTCCGCCGCTGGGAACATGCCCTTAATATTTGAATATAGTTACAAAGAGGCAAACTTAAGCCCTTATTTGATCAATTATAAGACTATGCAAGCTTTGTGTCTTTCTTATATGTTGTTCATGGAACATGGCTGGTTAAGATAGTGAATTGGCAAGCAATAAAGTTCTGTCTTTTAGTGTAAATAGTGTGGGTTAGGTGGCAATTGATTAGGGACTTTTTTTTGCTTTAGGCACACAAAACTCTGGATGTTTTTTTAAGCCCTGTTTGTTGATATATGCACTGCAAGACTTAGTGAATACATATATAACCCAGCTTTATTGGTTTTTCATTTTTCACATCAAAAACCATAATCCTATACCTTTTCAATCGCTTCCCAAAGATTAGCGAGAGATATATTAGAAAAAAGGGAATCAGCCGTGCATCCTATTTCAATGGTTATTAAAAAAGGATAAATGGTGGACTGTTGACAGAAGACAACGAGGTTCTTGGAAGCCACAACAACCCATTCGGTGGCGTTGCTTCGATAGAGGAAGATGGTGACAGTGGTGGTTGTCACACCCTCAAATTTTCCACATGCGAAGTATCACCGCGAGGCTTGCGACTGCCCAAGATCCAGCCACTAATTATTTTGAACCGTTTACGAAATGTGTAAATTATTCCAAATGATACGATTGATGATTTAGTTTTAATATTTTAAAAATGTACTTTATATTTGCAGCGGAAATGTAAAATAAACTCATCACGGTTAGAAACCACAATTTAAACAAATGTACAAAACGTACCACTTTCCAAACCACACACACTCCATCCGTTTGCAACGTCCGTCCGCAGCTGTACCTGTGGATCTGCAAAGCATGCAGTAGGGTGTCAACATAAAGTTGGCGAGTTCACAGTTGTTTAGTGTTGTTCCAAAAACATAAGTTTTGTTAAATTACTGTGTTCTTTAGAAAACATGTCATGGGGAACTACCCCATTGTTTTAAACTACTAGATTCGTACCATACCGACTACTGACTGTAGTTATGTTTAGTGCCCCGAGTCAACGTCTATCGTCATTGACTAAGTGCCCAAGTATATTAGTCCACGCCCGTCCTCTGCGGCACGGTGTGAGGCTTGTCAAACCTAATAACGCTATTTAACTAATAACCCGTTCGCCATTGGCCTAGCGATTAATCGGTATAAAATGTGTAGGGACTTTCCGATAGAGTTATGTCTAGTCCGTTTAAGACATGTTAAATAAATAGTAAATTAACGGTTTCCGTCCCTCACAAGGGGACGAGGTTGTCCGTATTCTACCCAAGGAGAATACGTAGGTTGCATCCCACCTAAGGGGGATGGTTGTTGTTTGCTCCATTCCCAAACCACCGGGAATTACATGCTTTTTAGAAAAGAGTGAACTCACCTTAGATTATCTCGGCTGATTAAGTTATGGAAAGAAATACGCGAGGTGGAACCGGCCAATCACGTCCTAACATGATTACCGTTTAACGGTTAGTGGGTGTGCTCACGCGGAAACACGAATCCTACACGTATCTAGCACGTAGCACATTTTATCATACAATACTATATATCATGCATGCATTTATCACAACATGGCTTAGCGACAACACAAGTGTCACGAAGACTTAAAAATCCTCTTCAATAAAAATTCAGCAATATAGTGCATTTTCGGACAGTTTTTGGAGGGTTATCCGGAATAGTTCGTGTACAAAAAAATTCCCAAAAAATTACAGGACTTGTCAATCGAAGCATCGACTATTGTGTAAAAATTTGGTGACCAAACTCCTTACGGATTTTCTGTGACAAATCTTGCGCCAAACAGTGATCAGATTCGTCGTGATCAGATTCGTCGTAATCTGACCATGTTTTCCGAATTATTTATTTAAAAATCTACGTTTATCCGATTAACGAAATTCCAGTTGGAGGTTTGCACGGACACTTAAGAGCAACTACAATAAAAGTTTCAAGTCTAAACAGTAAACACATACCATGTTATGACACGAAACGTTAGCTGCGTTTTCTGCAGAAAAACGCAGCTTTAATTGCTGAAACGAAATAATTTGTTTAAAATATCAAACGATGTCCAAACACGTTATAGACTCAAGAAAATCCAGATTTCGTTAAATTATGACCCCGTTACAGCCAACTGAAGTTGGCTGAAACCGTTGGACATATTCTGTTTTTCAGTTTTTGACATTCTAGTGCAAGTTATATTGGTTCTGTTAACCGATTTGGCGAAAAATAACGACAATCACACTTCCCTAATAGCAGGTTATCATCAAACTAGATCATTTAACACCGAATTAACACAAACCACCGGTTTAAACTCAAAAACAACACCCGAGCGACATACCCGAACCCGTGATCAACCCAACATCAACAAAATCATCATCTATACATAAAACACAGCCAATATATATCAAAACTCACCAATGTTTTTTGTCAAGATAATGCAAAGAAACGTAAACCTTTTGACTAACCGAACCCGTAGTCGACCTAAACACTCTATACACGAGATCCTTAACAATTATTACTACAAATATCATCAATTTGTCAAGAACATCAAGTAACACAGCCAAGAAACCCATATACATCAATAATCAAAAGTCATAAAACGATGTTTACCTAGTTATGGGAGTGACGAGAGTTACTAGAGACTTGAAAACAATGAACTCGTGAGACTCTTTGTTCCCGTTTCACGTCAACTGTGGCAAGAGGGGAAGAGCAGGTACAATCGTATGTTTATGGACGTTGCTTAGGTTTTGGGAAGTTTTGAGGAATTAGAATGCTAATGAAAGTCATGCACCAAATTTACGTAATATATCACTTGTGAGGCGGTTTGGACTTGAGTCCATTATGGGTTTGAGCCCATGATTATGATGATGGCTAAAAAAACAATTAAAGAGGGTTTAGGCCGATTTGGCTGCATACAGATGCAAAAAAAAAAAAATGAGCAAGAATGGCACTAAATTGTTGTCAACATTAATATTATATATACATTATTTTTTTTTACATATAGTCAACTAATTATAAAATTATAATTAATTAATCAACTAATATAATGTATAATAATCAAGTTATTGTCCGGGCCTCCTAAGCAGGGGCGGACCTACGTTATGAGGAACGGGGTCCCCGGACCCCAATCGTTTTTTAAAAAGTAGTAGAAACGATATATAAAATTGTCTATGGACCCATAAAATAATTTAGTTGGACCCCATAACAATGAAAGTGAGCCTAGTGCAGTGGTAAAACCCCTTGTTTACACACAAAAGGTCATGGGTTCGATACGTGTTTCTTTGTTTTTTGTGTTTTTTTTTTGGACCCCATTGTCCAAAAATCCTGGGTCCGCCACTGCTCCTAAGTTTCGAGTTACGCGAGTATGCCATGGTTCAAACGGTTCGGGTCGGTTCAACACAAAATGGACTATTGAATAAGTATGTAGATTTTAGTTTCGTAGAAAAGTAAAGCGTAACACAAAATAACAAAAAGATAATTCGAAGCGAACGATGCTAATCTCGCGAGCACGGGTTGTCACATCATCCCCAAGCTGAAAGAAATTTCGTCGCGAAATTTGGCAAGCTGTCGCCGAAGAAGCTAGTGTGGTTAAGCGTTTTCGTGGAGTGTCACTGTCACACCCCAACCGATGGCGGAAACATCGGAGCGTGGCACTGAGCGAAACAGATTGTTCAAGAGATTCCATAACAGCTATTAATGACGATATATTTAACGTTAAAGTCCCATACCAATAACATATAAAGTAAAAACAGTTATTACAGACAGAGTTTCTCAAAAACAAATAAACTATTTCGACAACTCAGATTTCTTATTTGGTGGGTTTCTAGACCTCCTACTTGATTCACCAAAGCATAGCAAGCAAAGCATCCTAATCAACCTTTCACATACGTTAAAATAAAGTCAATACACAGAGTGTAAAGGTGAGTACACAAGTTTGCATAGTATTTAGTATAGCGAAAGCGTTTACGCATAACCAACATGTAACACGTAGAAATGTGAAGCAAGTAAGCTATCGACAATGAAGTATGCAACCGACATGACTGCGAGTTGTAGTATGCGCAACACATTATCACCACTGTGACCATGTGAAGTAAAACCCTTAACAACCCCTGTCCACGACAGGTGCTGAGACCAAACTATAGTACTATATTTGCTAAGGTATCAGGCAAACAATCACTGTGTAAACGTAACATACAAGCATTCATCGAGACACGTATAACATGCGAGAGCGGTTAGCGTTAAAAGTGGTTGTGTTGTGTGTTCGATGTGATTTGATATAGAACGTACGTAACACCCAAAGTGCGTTAAAGAAAATGGGTTCGAGTATACTCACAGTATTTGTTTAAATAAACACAGTCTTGGATTGAAGGGAGCGCGTTGGAGATTAGCCTGAGCATAGAACAGTAGCATAAGCGTTGAACAGCGTGTAAAACAGCGTGTCGGAGGAGATAAGTGTCGAATGGTTAGTCGATCGGATGATCATCCGGGCGGATGACCATTCGAACGATTGGTCATTCGATTGAGTGAGTGTGTTGTAAGTCATTCCAAACTTTTGAAGTTTTCGTTGTAGTATAAATCAAGTCATTCGATCGGATGGCTATTCGATTGAATGCGTGATATTCTTCTAAGTTTTGGTCAAATTGTTTAAGTGTTGAAAGTTATATAGGATAAGTCACCTGGTCGAATAGTCATTCGATCGGATGGTCATCCAATCGGATGGCTATTCGATCGGCGACCTGATGTTTTGAAAATCTCACAAAGTTTTCTAAGTTAAATTTTTTTAACGGAGACGGCGTGATTACGTGTCAAACAACGGGAACCTACACCAAGTCCAACTCAACCGATCGGATGGGAATCACCCCATTGGTTCAGACTTAACTGTTCTTGATGGAGTTTCATGTTCAACCCGTGAATTGGTTGCATCTCCAGTGGAAACCCGTTTTCAGACCGGCCCTCAACTAGAGAATGAGCAGAGAACCTGAATAAGTCCAGGTTTCATCGGTTCTGAGTAGAAAAGTGAAGAAAGTTGAAGAAAAACATGGAAACAGTTGGAAAGTGTTTAGATTTCATTGTGATTTGTGTAAAAATGTGTAGAAATCCTTTAGATTTGAACCATTCTTAGTGAGATGTTGTCACACTACAGTTTTCATAAGAAACCGAGATAACGTCATCTTGAAGAGGTCCAAATCAGGTGATTTCATGGTGAAAAATGTTAAGAAAACTATGAAGTTTTCTTACTTATTAAGTTTCCTTTATTTATTAGGTTTTTTCTTACTGATTAAGTTTTCTTACCTATTAAGTTTACTTAATTGTTTTAGCTGTCAAGTTTGCTTAGCTTTTTAACTGATTATCTTACGTAGTTGTTTATCTAATTAATCTACCTTAACTGTTTAGTTAAGTAATTTACTTAGCCGATTAATTAATTAACTTGATTAAGTAACTTACTCAGCTTGCTTAACTGCTAAGTTTCCTTTCCTGTTAAGTTTCCTTAGCTATTAAGTTTTCTTAACTGCTAAGTTTTCCTAATTGCTAAGTTTTACATAACTATTAATTTTACTTAATTACTAAGTTTACTTAACCATTAAGTTTTCTTAATTACTAAATTTACTTAGCCATTAAGTTTACTTAGCCATTAAGTTTACTTAGCCATTAAGTTTTCTTAATCATTAAGGTTTCTTAACTACTAAGTTTACTTAACTGTTAAGTTGTCTTAACTACTAAGTTTACTTAATCATTAAGTTTTTCTTAGCCACTAAGTTAACTTAACTGTTAAGTTATTTTAACTACTATGTTTACTTAATCGCTAAGTATTCTGGTTTAACAGCTTCCTGGTTATGAGTTCTAATTTCTAGATACAATGGAACTCGTATTAGCGTATTAACCCAATTCAACTTTAATGATAATCACGAGATCAAAACTCACAACGAATGACAAAGTATAGTTGTATACAGGCAGCACTTAAACATCCGTTGGATCAGTTTCAATCAATCGGATATAGTACCGTGTCATTGATTAGAGTTATTACCCTGATAACGAGCAGAGTTTCGGGGTTTAGGGGGTATAATTATAGCATTATACGTTTATAGAGAAAGAAAATAATTGGACGAATTGAAATGAAACCATCGGCTGCTATTTATAGGCTGACATTGGGGGAGTTGCGGCCTGCGAAGCACATCTGCTTCTCCTTCGCGGCCCGCGAGGGATTCTAGATCAATGTGAAAGTTGCTGAGTCATGGCGTAAGGTCGACACGTGAAGGGACACGTGGCAGCACAGTTGTCCCACAAGTAACAAGGCCTCGCGTCCCGCAAAACATTCGGATAACTGGGTCACGGCCCGCGAACGACCCAGATTATTTATTTTTCTTATTTTTGTTAATATGAAGATTATTCGGGTCCGTTTCTCATATACGGGGTGCATTAAGGAGCGTTTAGGGTCGTTTTTGAGGGTTGTTACATCCTCCCCACCTTGTTTTAAATCTCGTCCTCGAGATTTGGAGGAATACTCTTACTTTGACACTAATCCTAAGAACCATTTCCCATGCTTTGAGATTCTTATCTTTGACTTGTAAGATCTTTCAATGGACTTTTTTATTTACCTCTATATCCTGAAGAGGTATAACTTAAAGATTTATCAGTTAAGTATTTCCTTAAGTTTTATACCTGAAGTAAATCATGTATACCTGCCATTTTCTTTGGAAATTTTAACTAATAAGCTACTGGTCCAATTCTTTTAATAATTTCGAACGACCCAACAAATCTCGGGCTTAGCCTTTCTTTCTTACTGAATCTGACTATCCCTTTTCACGGAGAGATTTTTAGTAGTATTCTTTCTCTGATTTGAATTTCTAATGGTTTGCCGATCTCATGGCCAGATAGTTGTTTTTCTCATATTTCTGCTCGACATAATGGATGGTACCTTCATCCATAAAGTGCTTCAAACGGGCAACACTAATACTTGTAGGTTAATTATTGAAAAATATTATGGGTGATAAGTGATAGTCCCACTTTTACCAATATTTATTGCACATGTACTTAGCACATCTTTCTATGTTTTGTAGTGTTCCTTCACACTACTCCAAATAAGTCAGGTTAAAATTTTCTCAGAAATGAGAAGTGAAATGACTATCTTGATTTAATACAATAGATAACGGGATTCTATGTAATGAGACTATTTTATCCACATACAACTTAACTAAGTGTTTTATACTAAAGGGTTTCCTTCATTGGTAGTAATTGAGCTAACTTGGTTAGTTGATCCACAATCACCCAGATTGTGTTGTTACAACTTATTGTTTTGGGGATTTTGGTAATAACATTCATTTGTTATCAATCCCATTTCCATACTGGCATTTCTAATTGTTAAGGTAAACCTAAAGGGTTCTAATGTTTAGCTTTAACTTGCTAATCGATTAAATACTAGACATAACTTGCTACACTCTTTTTTATTCCTATCTATCAGTAATTCTTATTCAAACCTCGATACCTCATATTACTTACACGATGCATCAAATACTTAGTTCTATGAGTTTCTTTAAAGAATCCTTTCTTGTAGGTTTCCTGGAATAAGTACCCGAATTCTTTATGGAATCTCCAATTTCCATTAGTTCCTTTTTCTGATTCCTTCATTATCCCTTTTTAAATCTTTCAGCATCATCCTTGATTGCTGTTCCTTGGGTACTTTTTTTTAATTGTTCCATTAAATTTTATCCGTAAATTTAATCTAGGAGCACGTACTTGTTTCGGCTTCTTATGAAACTTATGACTTAAAGCATCAACTACTACATTAGTCTTAACTTTGTGATATAACAATCGGTGTTGTTCCTAGTCTCAGATGAATTCTGAGTTTTTCCTCACGATCTGGTGATAGTCCAAGTAGATCCTCTGGGAAAACGTCGGTCGGAATTTCTTTCAGTTCCATGCCTCTAGTGTTAATGAACTCCGAGACCATATACGCTATGTCTTACGTCCGTGCATAACTCGCAGCTTTCATCACAGAGACGAACTTTGTCGGCTGGTCTATCTTGTCTCCTTGTGGTCACTTCTCCGGTTGGCTTGCAAATCTCATCCTAATTAAGCAATCACCTCCGGAATCATCGTTTCCATTTGTTCCTTTTTATGAAGCAGACAAAATTTCCTTTTTGTCAGTTCTTTTCATTCTTTCCATTTTTGGCATATGTCTTGACCATATGTTTCGAAGCTCGGGTCTCACTATCTTAATGTCTAAATTTTGAAGCATACATTACTTCATTCATATATACTAATCGTTATGACACTTCATTCCTTTAAGCCCAAGTATTGTTGCAACAATTCTTTTATTACTGGTAATCTTAGTAGGATTATAGGTGAAGAGAGTCTTGGTAAGTGCATCTAGTCGTGGTTACTCTTATCTTCGCAAGAGTTCTTAAAGAAAGTAGAATTACTTTTATTAGTGTAAGTTTTTAGACGTTTTGTACCTCGTACAACTTTAGCTACAAGTTTCCTAATGCGTTAATACGGTAATGCAAAGGGAATTCTTATACTTTCGATGGCGTCCCAACATCGTTTATCTTGTCGCACGAGTTACGAGACGGATGATCAAATGAAATAATTTTCCATATTGGAGTTATAGATGTATACGAGAGGTTCCTGATAAGAAAATCTAAAATTTATCGTTGAAACATATGTTCGTGATTCGTCCTAAATTGTCAATCCTTATGGCTTTTGGATTTTCTTATAGATATACATATCTATACAATCATATATTTCATATACTGTAATATACAAGCCATTCGTAAGGTTAATGTGTTTAACAGATTCATGTTTTCAAAAACAAGTCAACCATCAGGTCATGATACTATTTAGGGAATTTTGTCACTTGTTTGACAATATCCTATACCCCATCTTACCCGGTTCTTGCCGGAGAGGTAACCCCATCTTACCCGGACAAGCTGGAGAGTGGAGAGTCTGCCACACCATACCCAGTCTTGTCGGAGAGGTAATTTATCACTGTATTTCCCATAAATAGAATTTTCTCAATTCATGATTTAAAAATGAATCTTTTATTAGGGCTTTAATCAAAGAACAAGGAAATTAGTATTCACATGACGGATCATATTCCAGAACCAAGTAGTACCAATAAATAAGAAATAACAGTGGCCAAGTGTTATCGCTTATTTACCATACTTGCAACGTTCTAGTCATCATCCCCATGGCATACCAATACCCATCACACTTTATTTATGCAAGTAATTAGCTTATCTCGAAGCTAATACTAAAGTATCTTTCTTAAGTTAAAGTCTAAATACTATCACGTGTGCTACCAGTTAATAGCAATTTCCTAACTTTTTCGTTTAAGCTTAGGTATTATTACAACACCCAATTGCTTAAACTAGTGGCTTTGCTCTGATACCACCTCTGTCACGACCCCCGACCACACCCTAGACGGGAGCCGCGAGCAGTCAAGTGGTACCGGTGGTTATTTTAAAAACATTGCAGCGGAAATGTTCATCAGGACCGTGAGTTAGGAAAATATCAGAGTTTTGAAACACCAGATTTTATTCATTATACAGATGGGAATAAACCCATGTTTTACAAAGGTAGCTTTAGTATGGGATAAACCCGAATACATAAAACAACATTTCTTGATTTAATTTAATTGATAAAATAAGCCACTTCTTTAAGCCTTTCGGTGTCGTATCACAACTCTTATTCCGATCTACTGTAATCACCTGAAACGCGTTTTAAAAAGGTTTGGTCAGCAGGAAATACTGGTGAGTTCATTCATTTTGTACAAAAACACATTTGTTATAATTTACAGTATTAAGAGCGATTACAATTGCCCCTATCTTATAATTAGCTGGTCCAGTTGTCACTCGACCGGATCTGTGACTGTGGTCATATCGCTGTTAGGTCCATTCACCCAAAAGTGACGTGTATCACTATTTAGGTCCGTTCACCTAAAAGTGATAAAACAACAGTAATGTGCACAATACCCCACTTACTGCCAGTAACTTAAGATAACAAAGACTTAATCCCTGTAAAATATACCTGGAAAATAACTTTGAGGTTTCGTAAAACAGTTTGATAAAAACAGAATAACTCACCTTGTTAGCATATAGTCTTGATTAAACAAGCATCTTGATTCTAAGTCTTCTGATGATTATACATCTTGTTTAATAGTAGGTTTATGGACCGGAGTTTTCTGATAGTTAAACATTTAGTTTAACAGAGTGGAATACGTATTAGTGTAAAACCACATCAAACCTAACGATGGTCAGGAGATCAGAACCTTAACGAAATTCACAAAGTATAGTCTTATTTAGACAACACTTTGGCAATCGTTAGTTGGTTCCCGAATCGATCGGACAAAATATCGCATTGGTGGTTGATGTGCGGTAAGTGTCGTATATTTTAGGTGTATATTTTAAGCCCTTTTTAACACTTATTTTAGCCAAGTTTTAAATTTATAAAACACGATATTTCACTGACACTAAACACACATATGGGCAAGTGCACCCATCGTTGAGTGTAGTATAGTGCTGGTAAGATACCGAGGTCGTCCAAGGACACAAGAGCTTTTAGTACCGGTTTATCCTCAACGTCTAACCAAAATAAAAGTTTAGAAAAAATGTTATAAACTAAGAAAACTAAAAACTAACTAAAATGCTGAAAATAAAAATGAAAGAAAAACAGATAGACAAGATGAATCACTTGGTTCCGACTCGTATCTAGTATAACCTTTGATTATTTCCGCACTTTTGCACATAATTAAGAGATTATCTTAGTTATTGTAGTAGGCCCCTCTTTTGAAGGTGACGTTACCCTCACCCCAGTAGTTTGAGTCAGCAGGGATACAATCCTAAAAGGGTGGATTATTGGAAGATAATGAATTAAGTTATTAATGCAGTATTGTGGTAGGCCCCGCTTTTGGCGGTGACGTTACCCTCGGCTAAGTAGTCTGAGTCAGCAGGGATACAGTCCTAAATAGCCGGGTTATAGTATTAATAGTAGTTAACTTATGAGGGGATCAAAGAGTTTGGACCCCCGCCATCCAATACCGTGAAGTATTGAAGGAGGTCCTACTAAATTTGACCCAGGTCCATTGCAGGACCTCTAAATGCTGAACAATGGCAAGACCTTTACCAAACCGTTCCCTTAACCCCCTACCAGGTAGCCAACATACCTCCATATAGACCGTGGAGATATGAATGGTGAAAATCCTTTATTTTATATAGACAGTAAAATAATGCCAAGACACCACGGACAAACGATAAGGAAAGATCACCTTCAACATAAGTAACTAGTTATTAAAGTCATTAATACAAAACCAAATAAAAAGTGCAAAAGATTAGAAATAAAAAGTATTATACTAGACACTTTGTCTTCACCAAGTGATGTAAGAGACTTAGGCAAACATGGCCTTGATTGTCAAGAACTCTTACGATCAATCTTGGATCCCGAGACGACTCACACACTCTACGATGGACAATGGATGATGGTGGTGGATGATGGTGTTGTGATGGTGGTGGGTGGTGGATGAAGTGTGAGAGAGGTGGTGTGCCAAGGGATGGTTTGAGCTTGAGCCAAGCACTCCTATTTATAGCCTGTACAGAAGCCTGGACACGGCCCCGTGTCCGCTGGACACGGCCCCGTGTCCACCCTTTTCTCTTTCTTCATTAATACAGTTTGTCTTTATTAGCTCCACACGCCCCCGTGTCCGCTGGGCACGCCCCCGTGTCCGTCTGACACTCTCTCTCTTCATTAATTGTAATTCGCAATTACAATTAATGCGCCTGCTGTACTTTCGCCACGCCCCCGTGTCCGCTGGGCACGGCCCCGTGGTGGGCAATAGAAGCTTCTACAGGTTTGTCTTTAGTGCCAGAGCTGTCCATCCTGAGCACTGCCCCGTGCGGAGCTGGGCACGCCCCGTGTCGGGCTGGGCATGCCCCGTGTCGGGCTGGGCACAGCCCCATGCTTAGCTGGGCACAGCCCCATGCTCAGCTTTCTTCTTGTTTTTGCTTTGGGAGTTGTTGTCGAGGGGTCGGGCATGCCACGTTTCTTCCTTTTCTTTGTATTTATGTTTGTTTTGGCTGTATTTTTGTTCCTTTTGTTCGTTTAAGCTCATTTGACCCTGTAAATTCAAAAGGAAGACAAAAACACACTTTTTCCAATATTAGTACTAAAAAGGGTTAGTTTTATGCCTTATTTGATGTAATTTATATGTTGCATTTTACAAACATCAAATACCCCCACACTTGAATCTTTGCTTGTCCTCAAGCAAAACTCTTTATAATGTGGCTTTACACTCCCAAATGGAATTGGTAGAAGAGAAGGTTTTTGGGCTTGTCATAGAGTGCCGGGAATCCAAGATTCTTTATTAGGCTTTATTTTTATGTATTTACAATCCTATTCGTCATGATTTATTTAAAACTTTTCATAAGATAAATTACTTATTAGGGCATAACATGCCTTTGTAAAATTCTATTTATATACAAGTTCACATACCTCACGGGGATCACTCAACACTCGGCCGAAAATGTATTTTTGTGGATCACTCGAGAGCGGCATGGAACTTACTCCTACCATAGGCTTGCCAAGCAATCAATCCTCCTCCTTTTTAACTTATATACCTTTGTAAATATCAAGAGGACTTTGTGGGTGAAGGGTAAGGCTTGGGTTAAAGGTAGGTGGTTGGGTTAGTGGTTAGTAGAAAAAGGGCGAAAAGCGTAACAAGCTTCGGTTTTCGTAAGACTTTTTTTTTTGTCACTTTTATTTTGATGAAGCTAATATTCAAACAAAGTTATTTTTGATGAACTTGTTTGTTTATTTTCTTTTGCTTCATCATCAACACACTTTTTTTTTTTTTTTTTGAAAGTCATATGAGAAACCGAGCTAGTTACTAAAACAAAATAAAAAAGGTTTAGGTGGGTGAAAAGGTGTTTGGTTTGGGTTAAGAAATGAAAAGGTTTAGGCTCAAAGGGGTTAACTAGGGGGATTTTGGGTAGGTGGTAAAAAAGAAAAAAAAAAGAAAAAAAAATAGTGGTGTAGAAATAAAAATGGTTAGTCCTAATGCCTCCATCATTTACTTACTCGGGTTTAAGTTGGTAAGGACCGGGAATGTATCGTCATGGCAAGTTCTAGAGTCGTAAGAACCAAGCGGCTATTCACACAAGAAACGAAAGATGAGCATTTAATTTAAAGGTATATATTTGTATGCTCAATAAAGGCTCAAAACTCACTTTTGTGGGAATGAGTTTTTTTATGTGATCAAGTATATATAATTAAATTTTAAATAAGCTTGTCATGCCTTTTCATAATTTTCTTATGTTGGTTCTTTTTATCACGACGCTATCGGTTGTAAACTTGTAAAAATATAACATTTTTAGAATTTTGAAATTCCCAAATTAAACCTAGACAAGTAAAAAAAAAATTGGGAATTTTTGAAAAAATTTGGGGTGATTAGCGGTTCCAATAGAGTTTTGTGTAAGGCTTGTTATTAGGACTTGCAAGATTCAAGGTTTTAGCATCCCCCCACACTTAAATTACACATTGTCCTCAATGTGTCCCAAAAATAAGTTTTTAGGTTGATTGAATGTGTAAAAGTGGGTTAAAAACAAGATTTTATGGTACTGGGTAGCTGAACACGGGGTGGTGTTGGCTGAGCACGGCCCAGTGTCCAGACTGCCAGTACCAAAAGTAAACAGAAGGCTGGGCACGGGGGCGTGTCCAGTGAGCACGGCCCCGTGTCCAGGTACCTGAACTGGGCATTTTCTACAGAACCTTGGGCACGGGGCGTGTTGGGGTGAGCACGGCCCCGTGCTGAACTTGCTGTAATGAAGAAAAATCATCGGGAGGCTCTGTTTTTGTGTATGGGGTGTTGGTTCAAGCTTCCCTTATCATCATTCACCATCCCGAGTGTGTTTTATTCCTGAAAATTAAAAAAAACTAAACTAGAAAACATAAAGGTTAATCTAAACTAAACTACGGATAGTTCCGCGGAATGCCTCCGTGGTGCGCCACGTTTATAAGGGTCCTTGGCTAGACCCACCTTATCGGGTGGTTCTGGCTCATCTTCAATTAGGGGGTCGTCATTGCCGAATGGATATTTCATTGATCGCTCAAGATCAACACTTCTTTTAAATGCCCCTAATTGAAGAGGTAGATTGTTGAACTTCCGGTTTTTCAATGCTTCGTGAGTTTTTACAAATGGTCGTCCCAACACTAGAGGAGCGTCATCGAGGATGACAAAATCGGTCGGGATTACCATTTGATTTGTTTGAACCAAGACATCTTCAACTATACCGATTGATTTTATTACTTTCCGATTGGATAGAAAAATGGGTATTTGAAGTGGAGAAAAATCACTAATACTTAATTTTTCGAAAATGTAGTTAGGCATTATGTTAACACAAAGATCTTTATCGATTGTGACATTACTAATAAACGAATTTTGAAAGAAACATGGAACCGGTGTAATGTTAATTTCAAATGGGTCTTCTTTTATTAGTGACGTTTGATCATTAGTTAACTTAACACTTACCGTTTCGTCAATTTTAGTGTTAGTGTTTAACTCTTTTAAAAACTTAGCATGAGTGGGTACTAAACAATGATCTTCGAAAGAAGGTGACAAGAGATTAATTTCTTCAAAATTAGACTCTTCTTGAATTTTAACGTTGTCGGACTCACCTTTTTCGTTGTTTAACTCATGTGTCGGTTTTTCACTTATTTGTTCTTCCATTTTAACACTTTTAGTTATCTCTTCCTTTTTTAATTCTTCTCTTGCGCGGGACTCCTCTTCCCTTGCGCGAGCTTCTTTTATACATCGATCGATAACTCTAATGTGTTCTAATATCCTATCGGTCACTTCGGTTATAGAAAAAGAATCGGTATTTTCTAAGCTTGAATCCGGTTGTTCGACCCTTTGTTCCTCATAATACCCATATGAAGTAGATGGTTCGCACCATTGTTCTTCATTGTAAGCATATGATGGATAAGGTTCGTAATTTTGTTCTTCATAATACTCATATGAGGTGGGTTGTTCACTCCAAGGTTCCTCATAATAAGCATATGAAGGTGGTGGCTCATATCTTGGTTCCTCAAAGTATGAGTACGAATGCTCATACCTTGGTTCATCAAAATATGAGTATGAGGGAGGAGGTTCATACCTTTGGTCTTCATAGGATGTGTATGAAGTTGATGGCTCGTACCTGGGCTCCTCATAGTAGGTGTATGAATTGGATGGTTGATATGAGTGACTATTTTGGACCGATCGTGCGTTACGACAATTAGTGCAATAATTACCCCTATAATCATCCTCCTCATAGGTGTAGTTGTAACCTCCTGAGTATTGATCCATAAGAATCACTCAGCAGACCACAACCGAGTCTCGAGATCAGAAAACAAAAATAAAAACGGAAACAGAGGCTGGACACGGCCCCGTGTTCAGTGGACACGGCCCCGTGTTCAGGATCTGTATCTGGGCGTTTTAATTAAATTTACTGATCTAGTTGAGCACGGGGCATGTTCAGTGAGCACGGCCCGTGTTCAACCTACTGTAAATGCAAAACTAAACTAAAATGCAGAAAAATGTGGGCCCGTTTTGAAAAAAGGTTTTGAAAAACTGATTATGCCGTCGATTTTAAGCTTTCCTAAAATCCTTGTGTCCCCGGCAACGGCGCCAAAAACTTGATGTGCGGTAAGTGTCGTATATTTTAGGTGTATATTTTAAGCCCTTTTTAACACTTATTTTAGCCAAGTTTCAAATTTATAAAACACAATATTTCACTGACACTAAACACACATATGGGCAAGTGCACCCATCGTTGAGTGTAGTATAGTGCTGGTAAGATACCGAGGTCGTCCAAGGACACAAGAGCTTTTAGTACCGGTTTATCCTCAACGTCTAACCAAAATAAAAGTTTAGAAAAAAATGTTATAAACTAAGAAAACTAAAAACTAACTAAAATGCTGAAAATAAAAATGAAAGAAAAACAGATAGACAAGATGAATCACTTGGTTCCGACTCGTATCTAGTATAACCTTTGATTATTTCCGCACTTTTGCACATAATTAAGAGATTATCTTAGTTATTGTAGTAGGCCCCTCTTTTGAAGGTGACGTTACCCTCACCCCAGTAGTTTGAGTCAGCAGGGATACAATCCTAAAAGGGTGGATTATTGGAAGATAATGAATTAAGTTATTAATGCAGTATTGTGGTAGGCCCCGCTTTTGGCGGTGACGTTACCCTCGGTTAAGTAGTCTGAGTCAGCAGGGATACAGTCCTAAATAGCCGGGTTATAGTATTAATAGTAGTTAACTTATGAGGGGATCAAAGAGTTTGGACCCCCGCCATCCAATACCGTGAAGTATTGAAGGAGGTCCTACTAAATTTGACCCAGGTCCATTGCAGGACCTCTAAACGCTGAACAATGGCAAGACCTTTACCAAACCATTCCCTTAACCCCCTACCAGGTAGCCAACATACCTCCATATAGACCGTGGAGATATGAATGGTGAAAATCCTTTATTTTATATAGACAGTAAAATAATGCCAAGACACCACGGACAAACGATAAGGAAAGATCACCTTCAACATAAGTAACTAGTTATTAAAGTCATTAATACAAAACCAAATAAAAAGTGCAAAAGATTAGAAATAAAAAGTATTATACTAGACACTTTGTCTTCACCAAGTGATGTAAGAGACTTAGGCAAACATGGCCTTGATTGTCAAGAACTCTTACGATCAATCTTGGATCCCGAGACGACTCACACACTCTACGATGGACAATGGATGATGGTGGTGGATGATGGTGTTGTGATGGTGGTGGGTGGTGGATGAAGTGTGAGAGAGGTGGTGTGCCAAGGGATGGTTTGAGCTTGAGCCAAACACTCCTATTTATAGCCTGTACAGAAGCCTGGACACGGCCCCGTGTCCGCTGGACACGGCCCCGTGTCCACCCTTTTCTCTTTCTTCATTAATACAGTTTGTCTTTATTAGCTCCACACGCCCCCGTGTCCGCTGGGCACGCCCCCGTGTCCGTCTGACACTCTCTCTCTTCATTAATTGTAATTCGCAATTACAATTAATGCGCCTGCTGTACTTTCGCCACGCCCCCGTGTCCGCTGGGCACGGCCCCGTGGTGGGCAATAGAAGCTTCTACAGGTTTGTCTTTAGTGCCAGAGCTGTCCATCCTGAGCACTGCCCCGTGCTGAGCTGGGCACGCCCCGTGTCGGGCTGGGCACAGCCCCATGCTCAGCTGGGCACAGCCCCATGCTCAGCTTTCTTCTTGTTTTTGCTTTGGGAGTTGTTGTCGAGGGGTCGGGCATGCCACGTTTCTTCCTTTTCTTTGTATTTATGTTGGTTTTGGCTGTATTTTTGTTCCTTTTGTTCGTTTAAGCTCATTTGACCCTGTAAATTCAAAAGGAAGACAAAAACACACTTTTTCCAATATTAGTACTAAAAAAGGGTTAGTTTTATGCCTTATTTGATGTAATTTATATGTTGCATTTTACACACATCAGTGGTTAGTGGTTAGAACACCAACGTATAGAGAGAAGAAGAAAAGAAATGAGCAAGGAAGAATTAAATCCTAGGCTCCTATTTACAGGTAAGGCAGATTCCTTTCTTAACTATGAAGTTTTCTTACTTATTAAGTTTCCTTTATTTATTAGGTTTTTTCTTACTGATTTAGTTTTCTTACCTATTAAGTTTACTTATCTATTAAGTTTACTTAATTGTTTTAGCTGTCAAGTTTACTTAACTTTTTAACTGATTATCTTACGTAGTTGTTTATCTGATTAATCTACCTTAACTGTTTAGTTAAGTAATTTACTTAGCCGATTAATTAATTAACTTGATTAATTAACTTACTCAGCGTGCTTAACTGCTAAGTTTCGTGCTTAACTGCTAAGTTTCCTTTCCTGTTAAGTTTCCTTAGCTATTAAGTTTTCTTAACTGCTAAGTTTTCCTAATTGTTAAGTTTTACATAACCATTAAGTTTACTTAATTACTAAGTTTACTTAACCATTAAGTTTTCTTAATTACTAAGTTTACTTAGCCATTAAATTTTCTTAATCATTAAGGTTTCTTAACTACTAAGTTTACTTAACTGTTAAGTTGTATCAACTACTAAGTTTACTTAATCATTAAGTTTTTCTTAGCCACTAAGTTAACTTAAGTGTCAAGTTATTTTAACTACTATGTTTACTTAATCGCTAAGTATTCTGGTTTAACAGCTTCCTGGTTATGAGTTCTAATTTCTAGATACAATTGAACTCGTATTAGCGTATTAACCCAATTCAACTTTGACGATAATCACGAGATCAAAACTCACAACGAATGACAAAGTATAGCCGTATACAGGCATCACTTAAACATCCGTTGGATCAGTTTTAATCAATCGGATATAGTACCGTGTCCGTGATTAGAGTTATTACCCTGATAACGAGCAGAGTTTCGGGGTTTAGGGGGTATAATTATAGCATTATACGTTTATAGAGAAAGAAAAGAATTGAACGAATTGAAATGAAACGAAACCATCGGCTGCTATTTATAGGCTGACATTGGGGCGAGTCATGGCCCGCGAAGCACATCTGCTTCTCCTTCGCGGCCCGCGAAGGAGTCTAGATCGATGTGAAAGTTGTTGAGTCATGGCGTAAGGTCGACACGTGTAGGGACACGTGGCAGCACGGGTGTCCCGCAAGTAACAGGGCCTCGCGCCCCGCGAAACATTTGGATAACTGGGTCGCGGCCCGCAAACGACCCAGATTATTTGTTTTTCTTATTTTTGTTAATATGAAGATTATTCAGGTCCGTTTCTCATATACGGGGTGCATTAAGGAGCGTTTAGGGTCGTTTTTGAGGGTTGTTACACTACCCCACCTTTTTAAGCTACTAAACCCGTTGCCATACCGACTACATACTGTGGTTATGTTTAGTGCCCTGCGTCAATGTCTATCGTCATTGACTAGTGCCTAGACATATTAGTTCACGCTCGTCCTCTGCGGCACAGTGTGAGGTTTGTTAGACCTAATAGCGCTATTCAACTAATACCCTGTTCGCCATTGGCCCGACGATTAATCGGTATAAAATGTGTAGGGACATTTACATAGAGTTTTCGTCTAGTACGCTTAAGACATGTAGTATAATAGTAAGTTAACATGTTGTCCCACCCAAGGGGGACAAGGTTTCCCATATCCTACCTAAGGAGAATACGTAATGGTATCCCACACAAGGAGATAGTTGTTGTTTATTCCATTCCCAAACCACCGGGAATACATGCTTTTATAAAAAGTGTGAACTCACCTTAGCTTAGCTCGGCAAATTAAATTACTTGAGCTAGTATGGTCAACCACGTCCAATTGTGGTTACAATTTAAGAGTTAGTGTGTGTGCTCACGCGGAAACACGAATCCTACAGGTATCTAGAACGTAGCACATTTTATCATACAATACTAATTATCATGCATGCATCTGTCATGACATCGCTTAGCGACAACACAAGTGTCACGAAAGATTTAAAACGTTCTTCAATAAAAATTCGGAGTGTTGTCTGGAATAGTTTGTGTACAACAAAATTTCCAAACAATTACAGGACGTGTCAATCGGAGCATTGACTATTGTGTAAAAATTTGGTGACCAAACCCCTTTCTGATTTTCTGTGACAAATCTTGCGCCAAACAGTGATCAGATTCGTCATAATCTGACCCTGTTTCCTGAATTATTTATTTAAAATCTACGTTTCTCCGACTGACGAGATTCCAGTTGGAGGTTTGCACAGACACTTAAGAGCATCTACAGTATAAATTTCACGTCTAAACAGTAAACACACACCAAGTTATGAGACGAAACGTGAGCTGCATAGACGAAACATGAGCTGCATTTTCTGCAGAAAAAACGCAGCTTTAATTGCTGAAACGAAATATTTTTTTTAAAATAGCAAACGACGTCCAAAAATCATGATTTCAGCGCCATTAGATAACACGTTATAGACTCGAGAAAATCCAGATTTCCTTAAATTATGACCCGGTTACAGCAGACTAAAGTCGGTTGTAACTTTTGGTCAGATTCCGTTTTCGTTACGAACACTTTAATAAAACGAGTTTCCAAGTTTCCTTAACATGCTTTTGCGATCATATGAACATAATTTGTCATTCACATCAGGTTAGAAGACACTTATATCAGATTCATCATACAAATTGTCAAGATCATCAAGCGTATCAACCCTACTCCACACACATGAGTCTATCCATATAAGAACAATATTACTAGCCTTATTATGTGTTTTTTTATGAACAATAGGCTATCATTTGCCATCTCAAATATCAAGAATCGTTAACAACTTCAGAAACATAGCCAGTATAACACTATAAACCTCATGTAAGAACATTAAACCCTCACAAAGCACACGATTCAATATGTAGCATCAATAACAAATACTCACCCTTAAACTACAATTAATTATCACAACGCTAAATATCATGGCCGATTCCGAAAACACAGCTAAGAACAATTAATTAAGAAAAGCTTTATGATAGGTAGCAAAGATTATAACGTTACCAAGGTTTAGGAGATGATGCAAGCCGCTAGAACTTGAACCGAAGTCATGAAAGAGTCCTTTTGGGGTTCTTACTTGCGACGACAGGAATTGAGGAGGGAAAAAGGCTGGGTACGGTTGCAGGTTTTTGGAGTTAGGGTTGAGAGGTTTCACATATCATGCAATTTACATATTTTTTATTAATGGGAACATGGGTGAGGCGGTTTGGGGACTTGCATGTGGGCCGAAGTTATCCAACAAATGGGGAGGGGATTTGGGCTGCCTTTGTGTCGTAAGTAGATGGGCAAGTGTGAGGTGAAAACTTGAAACAAGAAAATGGCAAATGGAAGTTCACGTTTTGCATACATGACTTTTCTTTCTTTGTTTTTTTACTAAACACTAATATATGTATATTATATTAGTAATGTTAATATAACTTATACATGATTTGAACCTCGTAGGTTTCGGGTTACGCGAGTAGGTTGGGTCGACAAGCGAGACATGGGCTTCGGTTCAAACGGTTCGAGTCGGTTCCAAAAGGATAAGGATTCGGTCTAAGTTAATCACTTTTATAATGAAAACAAATAATATAATTTAGTTAAGTATAAAATTAACTCGTCAAATAAAATAAGTATAAGGTTCAATTTATAGATACGAAAATGAACAGTTTATACCTCGAAGTTACAGGTTGTCACATCATCCTCAAGTTGAAAGAAATTTTGTCCCGAAATTTGACATGCAGTTGCTGAAGAAGCTAGTGTGGTTGAGTGTTTTCACGGGGAGTCACATTTACTATCCTTTTCTCTTTTTCTCGCTAGGAAACTCATTTTTGTTTTTCTCTTGTTTTTGTACTTTTTGATGTTTTTCAATGTTTTGTATTTATCTGATTTGGATTTACTCCCCCTAAAATTCAAAAAGTAAATTTAAACTTTTAAATAACATCTTTTTTTATTTTCTCAAGAAAAATATTCACAAAAACGATTTCCCGATGTGGATTAACTCATGTTTTACCTCAATGCCGTTTGCCAAAATTAATTTAATAAAATATGATTTATCAAATTTTGGAGAAAATGAGTTGGCACGTTGGTAATCGGTGTGGACCAAAACAACATTGACGAGTCTCATATTGAAACAATCACGTGTGAGGTGATATTTGAGATCAACGTGTTTAGTCAAGGAGTGTTGTACGAGATGTTAGAATTCGTAAAGCAGCTTAAATATCGACAAAGGATAGGAGAGATTAGAAATTCAAAACCATAATCCTGCAACTGCTTCATGCATTGTCAGGAATCTGAGTGCTCTCCCAAACTAGATTTCAAAGTCGATTATGCAGCTACTTCAGTTAACTGAGAAATCTCTTCACAACAACAAGATCAGAAACCTCCGGGTCCGGCTGGTAAGAGGCAAGAAAGCATGTGGGAAAGCTTGTACACATCATCATTGGTCGGTCTATATATGATGTCTTCCACATACTTTTGCACCAGCAAAGGTCTTCGTCTTTCTCCTTGAAAAGTAGTGTGCGGTTGTTTAATCCTTGCCAAGGTATCCGCACACCCGGTTGGTTTGTTTAACAAACACATTTTCTTCAACACACCATAGAGAAATGTACACTACACGTTCATCTTGTAGGTCTTAAACTTCTTGTCGGAAGTACAAGCCTTGAATCTTCAAAAGGTTTTAGATGTGCTGTAGGCGTCTACACTTTGTTGGTATCTATCCTCTTGACCCGATCAAAAACCATGACAATCAAATTTTGACACATTTTCCATCTTGTCGAAGTTTTCAACTTCATTCATCACCATTCTCTCATCGGGCATTTTTGTCTTCATTTCTTTTTCTCTCTCCATCAAAGGCAACAATATTCTCCAGATTTAACAATATGTCGGAGCTTCATGTCACCGCTCAGGTGTTGGATACTCCGCTATCAATAATCATAAGACTATCAATAGTTCCTCCTGGAACATCCTGCACACTTATTGAAAGATCAGTTGGAGAAGGGAACCCAAGCCTTCATAGACTTGGGTAGTCCGGTATCATCGAGAATTATGACTTCGATTTCCCAATGATTCAGAATTGATTGAACTCCCCCTGAAACAATTACGATTTTTGGTTTCCAAATCTGTTGTTGTTTTCCATTTTTAACATTGGTTTTAATAGATTGTGGTTGGACAACCTCTGGTTTCAAAGCTTTTTCAACTTCTTTTCTTTGTTTCTTTTTCTATTTCATTTATCGCTGTTTAACAAGACGAGGGTCCTGCATTGGTGAAATAGATCTTTTATGGTAACTGTTACCATGGGGGCATCAACTTTTGTTTTTCCCTTAGTAAGATATAGACAATTCTTGACAATGTGCCCAAACTCACTGCATTCAAAGCATGATCTCCGCTCAACAAACCTCAGAGTATCATAACTGTAAGAGCTTGAGGATGAACTTTGTGATCTTGAGGTACTTGGTCCTACATCACAACCGTTTCTGTGTTGTGTGTAGTTGTTTGGACTGTTTTTCTTCAAAATTTGACTTTGAATAACAAAATCCGTGTTGGATTTGTTTTTGAAAGATTCCATTTTATCAGTCCCTCGGGATTTCACGAAGTTCACTTTCTGAACGTTCTTCTGGTTTTAGCTTTGTTTGCCTTACCTTTTCCTTGGTGAGCGCGACTTTGCTTTCGTTGATTGTTTTGAGATTGAAATTTTTTATTCTCATATTGCTTTCTAACTTTGAATTTTGGGATAGGAGCACCCTGAGTTACTACAACTCTTGGGCTCGAGTTACCCAAAAACTTACTAGTAGAATCTTCGAAAACTTTATCAATCAAGGATTGATTGACATTTTTTATTGGGAAATCCTTATCTGAATATATTTTATCAGATCCAACCAACGTGTAAAGCAAGTTCACGCTTTCACAACTCTCAGCTGAAGGTTTAATAGGTTTGACTATAGCAGTCACAAACGGTTTTGCAGGTGGATCACAAAGAATGTGATTTTCGAGTGGTATGTTTTCCTCTTTTGTTACAGTCTCTGATTGTTCAGGTTTGTCCTCATCTGACTCTACAACTAAACTATCACAACCCTCAATAATGGGAGGACTCTGATTATTCACAAATTTTGAACCGTTGAGTTTATCCGAATGACTTTGACTTGAGGATGCACCCATAGTGAACCCTAGACCAGCTGTAAATTCAGCAAAATCTAATGGAACGGTGGGTTTAAAATGTGGCATATCCTCGTCATCGGGCATTTTGGTGTAGTTATGTCTAACCGGAGGAGGAAAAGCCTTATAACCAATGCATTTTACATCACCTTTCTTCTTTCGAACAATGATGGTATGATCCAAAACATATCTCGAGTTGGAGTAACTGTCTAACTTGAGTTTGATCGCCTCATGTTCACACTTTGCACATGCCAACTCCTTTTTCGTTTCTTCAAGCATGTTAATGTAATTGTTAATGGCTGTTTGTTTTCTCAAAACATTCCTTGTTAATTCATAAACATCTTTCTCTAAGGTTTCAATTGTCGTTTTAAATTCCTTTTCGTTTTTCTTAAAAGCTATGTTTGCCTCAGTGCACTTTGTCAAATCTAAAATCGTACTCTGATGATGTTTCTTGGTGTGATTAAATTTACGTTCTAGCTCTAAGTATTTACCTTTTAATACCATACATTCAACACACTTAGGTAAGATAGGTTTATTGAAACTTACCTGACTGGATTGGGAATCCAAGCGGGCCACGAATGTAGCATGAGAAGTAGAAGATCTAACTTCTGAAATTTTCTTGGAAAAATCACCAGATGAGTCTTCAATTTTCTATTCCAAAGCTGCTTCCTTGCTATCTATCGATTCAGTTTCAGCAATCACATCATCTACCTCAGCATCAACATCTCCAGACCTATCTTCACCAGAACTTGATCCTTCTTCGTCTGAACTACCGCTATACCCTGAACTATCATCATTTCTCGAATATTCTCCATCACTACTGTAACACCTCGAAAATTCACGTCCTATAATGTGTTGACACGTGTCATAATGTTTAAACGTGTGAAAGAAATATTATAGAAGGACTAAAGTTGACAAACGTGGAAAGTATGTGAATATACGTATTCTAAGTGTCAACTGTGAATAATTATATTATATATTACCCCTGCACGATGCTCATACCTTCAAACGAATAAATCATGGATCATACGAAGCTAAATGTGTGTGATTTGAAACTACAGGGACCAAATGTGTCAACATGTTTAAATTATACCTCTGAGTGACCTTTTGATGAACCCGAAGCTTTGTAAATATTAATTATGCTCACGAGAATGCACCATAAAAATTTCATAAAGTTTCGTTAACGTATGAGAAAGTTATGATCAAATTCGTGTGCGAAGCGTTAAAGCGTAAACGTCGAAAGTTAGGACTTTTCGGGTGAAAATAAAGTTACCCGGGGACTTGGCAAAGTGGGTATATGATTTAAGGCCTTAGTAGATAAATTGTGGAGGTTTAAAGTGCAATAAATCAGTAACTATTCGAGTTTTGAAGAGACAAGGGCTGAATCGCAAACAAAATCAAAAAACCTGATCTGCAAGGGGGTCGCGCTGCGCGACGGGTCCCTCGCGCTACGCGAGGGTGTGCCCAGCTCCGAAAAAAAATGCTGGTGGTCTGCCATTGCGTAATTTCGCGACCTCTACTCGTTTTTCCACTTCTCATGGCCCCTAAAACACCTCCTAAGCCCTTAGGACACCAGTTGATTGTTTGTGGGCACTCATAGACTTGTTTGTCAATGATTTGTGGTGATTGAAACCATTATAAATAGCCCTTCAAAGTCACAAACATTTTCACACCTTCATCTGATCATCTGGAGCCTTTCTGGAGCTAAGGAACTCTCCCAACTGATCATAAGTCGTGCATAGGACCCTTGTAAGTGTTCTAATCCTTTCTTGTTTGAGTTTAGCTTAGTTAATTAGCTAAAAGTCAAACTGTCGTAATTATGGTTTGACTTCGAGATTAGTCAATAATGGCTCAGTCAAATCTCGAATCAAAAGTAGTTATAAGTTGGTATTTATGTGGGTAATAAAACCCCAAAAGGGTTTCCCCTGATCACCACTTTAACTAGTTCAAAAGTCGGGTCAAACATATACTTAAAAAGTCAACAGAATTCTTAAATGGTCATTTATGCATAATTAGCTATCTAGGCCATGTATAACCTGTTTGATTATTGTTATAACTTAGTAATTAGTGTAAGAACATGTCCAAACCTGTTCAACCCGACTATTTCCTATTTAGACCCGGTTCGGAACCGAAAGTCACATAGTTTGACTTTCACTTTGACTTTCAGTTCTGACCCGTTTAGGCATATTTTAGAAATGCCACAGAGCTTAAATTGGACTAGGTTACATGTTAGAACAACCCTCTGTGATCATGCACCTCGGTTCATTAGTTATCCAATTAATATGCAAGTTTCCGTTAATTGTTCATATGTTGACCGTTATGCCCTTATTACCTTAAAACATGATTTATGAAAATGTAAAAGTGTAGAAACCTTGAATATTGATTTATAAACTTGTATGCAAAATTTGACATTAGTTTGACTTGTAGATTAAGAGTTATGCTGATTAGCGTAATTACGGTGCTTTATGTTAATAAAATGGCGTAATTAGCGTATAGCCTAATTAAACATACTTTTTGGTATCAAATGAATTACCCACTGATGTAATATATTATTTTGGGAATTTTAAATATTTTTAATTAATTTTAGGCTGAGCATAACTCATAGTCGTAGGCTTAATTTGGTAATTGTCGGTTTTGTCCTTACGGGCCATAAAATGAGTTTTACACATCTAAACGACTCCAAACCTTTTTCTACTGATTGGTTATGATAAATAAATTATTTTAAGCCTTCTGGAAATATAAAAATATCAGATTTAAGTATCAAACCCGGTAATGGCCTTTAATCGCCTTAATTAGCGTTTTTAACGCATAGTATGTTTTAAAATCATATTGGACATACCCGGGTTGATACTTACTGATATATGAGGCAAATTATGATATTTTAACAGTAAGCAAAGGTTGATAAACTCAGACTTCGTTTTTGAGCTTTTCGGCTTATGTGAAATTACCAAAATACCCCTACGGGGCATAGTTTGGTTAAATATGATAAATTTCACATACATGCCTTAGCCTACTGTTATAACCCATCAAAATGAGTATGTTTTCTGTTTACATCAGACCTGTAACTCAGTTAAACAATTAAACTCTTTTACAAACTTTAAAATGACCAAACTACCCCTACGGGGCATAGTTTGTGTTTAAATTAGTTCGGGGCATAACGAAAGACATCCTACTGATGTTACAACATATTTGAAGCATATTAACTTAGGAAACCTGTATATGGCTCTTACGGATACCCGTTACGCATACTACGCGTTCGGCTCGGTTTATGTAACAAGTTTACATAAATTAGCCGAAACGGGTCAAACCTTATCGGTTTTATCTCAAAATCCAGAATGTGAATAATGAACCCATATTAAACAAGTCTTCAAACTTGTCGGGTCTGAATCACATTCTATCCGGTCTTCGCTTAATCGTGCGTACGAACCGTATCTTGAAACTAGCCGGTCTAAGCTTAAGCTTAATAAAAGACCCGTTAGAATTCTAATAGGTTATATTAAACCTTCGTTCCAGATTAGGAGAGACAGTAAAAGCTACGTGCATTCTACTTATTGTGAATTATACTTGCATCAGGTAAATACTTTTAACTTATTTTCCCTATACGGGCTTGGCTTACGATACATAGCGTACCGCTTGACCGGGCATCAAATCTCCACGCTTAGTGGGTAGTTGAATAATTTGATCGGCTCGTTTTAAACAGATTTGTTTACGTTACAGCCTTTGGGGGGTTAATGACCATGTCCCGGATATCCCTGGCATCATCTTACGAGATGGCCACGACCTGAGCACGGGGTGTAGGCGTACTCCCGTGTATAACTCACTTAAAGTGGTGTGTCTATTGATCTTTAACCCGGATACGTTCCGGGCTACTGAATGCATAAGTAACATGTAATTCGTTCACAAGATTATAATATTATATAATTCTCCCAAGTTAAATAAAATGATTTATGCCACGTGCATCCAAACCAATTTTCAATCATTTTCCAAAATGAGTCAGTTGAATGTATTTACCAGTGTAAACTGACGTATTTTCCCAAAAAGGCTGAATGCAGGTACTAAACGAAATTTGGCTGGATTGTCTCCTAAGCATCACTAGAAGTCTCGCAAGCTTAGGATGCCAAAAGTCTGTTGAACCATAAATGTTATTTTGTTTCGATCCGTTCTGTGGATAAACACCGGATATTGTGACTTTGTTTACAATAAATATATTCGGTTGTATCTTATTTTTAAATTGCTTCCGCTGTGCATTATTATATTGTGTTGTTTGACTATTACGTTGCCAACCACGTCACGATACTCCCCCACCGGGCCCACCGGTGACACGTGGAAATCGGGGTGTGACAGGTTGGTATCAGAGCCAACACTGAGTGAATTGAACACTAGCCTTTTGTGTTTAATCTCAGTTACACAATTGCACAATCTAAACCTTCGAGTCTAGACTTATAACCTAGGACAGATTCCACCTCTTCGGTATTTGTTTTGTCCTTTAAATTTTATATTTTTATTATTGTTATCTCATGCTTTATTTACAGGAATAACAAAGATGCCTCCTAGATTTTTCCGAACACGAGGACGAGGAAAGGGGCCAGTAGCCGCCCCCAATGACCGTGAGGCTGGACCGTCAAATGTACGAGCCCAACCTACCACGGAGAGCGAAGGTCCGCGACGGAACAGGAGAAACCTGTTCGAACCAGCGAGACGATCTGTTTCGCACAGCTCCACCCCTCCGGTCCACAATTCATATGGACCACACTCGGAAGATGAGCCCAACAATCCTCTGCCTTCATATATACCACTACAAAGGTCTCTGTCCCATCATTCCTACGGGGACCCCACACCTATCTTTAGAGGCCAGTTTAATCCGGCCGATTACCTGCAAGAACCCGTGGGTTTCAACCCACTAGGGCCAGACGATCACTTCTCTGGTGATCAAGCTGACGATATGGATGAGGATACTGACCCCATCATGCCGGCAAATGGAACCCCGAACCATCCGATCGAGATCTCCGACGGATCCTCCTTTCACGGATCGCCCTATGGTGGTCCAGACAGTTTTCAAGCCCTGTTCGATCAACACCAGTGGTATTATACCCCATCACACCACTCGTCGTCACATGGGCAGCATCAGCAGCAGCAGTCTCATCAGCAACAGGAGCCACAACCACAGCCGCATCATCAAGATTCCTCTGAGGATCATCGATTTGTGGCAGTTACGCCACCACCTCCACCGCCACCAGTTCAACCGCCACCTCCTCAACCGCCAAGGTGTAGAAGAACCGGTGCCCGTATGTCGGTGCGACCAGGGGACTTTCATTTTAGCTCCCCACGACAGTCAAGTGCAAGTCACTACCCGCCTCATCAGGAGGACCCACAAATGGGTGGGCCTTCGCAGCCAGTTTTTCAACAGCCACCGCCCATGGGTTTTGAAAACCCAATACCAGCGTACACGGGTCCAAGTAGTTACAACCCGTTTGAACCACCAGCTTACCACAACTACGGATACGCTGAGGCAGATCCTTATATGGAAGCAGCAAATTATAACGCCCTCAATGCCCAAGGACCCTACGGAGATCCATGGGGGGTAAGCTACCCGAATCAGGGGTACCCAATACCTCCCAGGCCTATCATTAGAACGCAGTCGCAGCCGCCACGATTTTCTCCCCCAGAACGGGAGGAAATTCTACATAGATTGAATCAGGTTGAGCGGGAAGCTCGCCGCGACCGCCAAGAGAAGCAGACCTTCTTCCAGGGATTAATAGGACTGCTCAAGGGAAAGAACAAGAAGGATTATTAAATCCTCCCAGCCGTTGTTGAGCCCCTGCGTGGGCATATTTGGTTGTTAAGCCCCTACGTGGGTGTTTATGTTTGTTTGTGTGTATTGACCCCTGCGTGGGTCTATCTTTCCATAAACCCCTACGAGGGTATGTTGTATGTTTAGTCCCTGCGTGGACTTATGTTTGTTTAAGTCCCTACGTGGACAATCGTTGGTGTGTTAGTCCCTACGAGGACTTGTGTTTTTCTGTAAGACCCCTGCGTGGGCATGTTGGTATGTTTTAGCTCCTGCGTGGGCAAATTTCATGTGTAAAAGACCCGTTTAGGGCGATATGTAATATAGTGATAAATTAATGGAGTGTTATTTTTATAAATTTCATGTTTGCCATTTGTGCATAAATAAATTACAAATGAAATAAATAAATTAAAATCATTCCTTTTAATCTGCCTAAGTAATTATTTAATTAAGAATCTTTAAGTGTGAAACCTAGCCTCGTGTCAAATATAAGACCGGGCCAAAATGGTAAGACCGGTTTAAAAGATTCAAATCCCTGTTAACATCTTAAAAACTGTTAACACTCCTGGCAGAAGTGATTCGTTAAAAATCACATGTCATTCTTAAATGAATAAGGATTCTTTAGAAGATTCCTAATCCAGTTTAATGACCTCTGAATCCTGGATTTACATCATCAGTTAAGATGATCATATTTAACCATACGTGGTAATATAGTGCCTACGGGCCTTGCTCATTTTTACATGAGCCGAAAGACAGTGGTAGCTATGACTCCCTGTCTAATAAAGGTAATGAACTAGGTTCAAATCTTAAAAGTTTTGATTCTCTGAAATCATAGTTTATGAAATAGTCCATGTGACCAAGCCTTATGTGCTAATATATATAGTTATTGTTTGTGTTTAGGATAAATTTTAATTAAAATCCTAAATTAACACGATTAACAAGTTAACCAAATATGGTCTCTGTTTACCATGGTTAACGAATTACCCTAAGGGGTAATTCCATAATAAACTCCCAAATAAAATATTGTTCCTGTTTTCTGCAACAGCTCAATTCAAATGGCTGACTCAAATGAAATAAATAGCCATCCAGTGGAGCCGAATGAGAACGCCCAGATTACATTAACAGGTGCTGAACTAAAATCAATCATAGATGGCGCTATCACCCAGGCTTTGAATAGACAGTATGAGGAATACAGTGATACTCGAAGTAGGACCCACTCTGCATCACATTCAAAGCCCAGGACACATTCTGAGGCTCATAACAAGCCTCCTCCCAAAAAGAATGGACCCAAGAAAGACGGTGATGATCGTCAGTCCACCAACAATCAAAGTGTCCCATCTCAGCAATTGATACTGCATCAGGGACCCCGTAACAAGGGTTGCACTTACAAGTACTTCGTGTCTTGTAAACCCAGGGATTTTACTGGGGAAAAAGGGGCCGTCGACTGTATGACATGGCTGGATGAAATGGACACGGTGGTGGATATCAGCGGGTGCGCTGAAGGGGATATAGTTAAGTTTGTGTCACAGTCCTTCAAGGGTGAAGCATTGGCATGGAGGAGATCTCTAATGGAGGCCTCCGGAAAGATCCCGTTGTATAGCATGTCGTGGGATCAATTCATTGCCCTGATTAAGGAAAACTTCTGTCCTCAACATGAGGTGGAAAAGATAGAATCTGACTTTCTATCCTTGGTGATGAAGAACCTCGATTGTCAAGCTTATCTGACAAGCTTCAATACACTGTCTCGGTTGGTTCCCTACCTGGTAACCCCGGAGCCCAAAAGAATCGCTCGTTTTATTGGTGGTTTGGAACCCGAGATCAAGTCCAGTGTAAAAGCTTCTCGGCCAGTTACCTTCAGGTCTGTAACTGACCTTTCCTTATCCCTCACACTGGATGCGGTCCGGCAGAGATCGCAGAGGAATAAGGCGGCCGAGAAGAGGAAGCATGAAGATGATGGTTCGCGTAGACCGAACAAGAAGCACCGTGGGAGCGGTGATCACAAGAAGGGATCGGAGTCAAAGAAAGATGGGCATCGTTCTGGAGAGAAGCCCACATGTAAAATTTGCAAGAAGCAGCATTATGGAAAGTGCAGACTGGAGTCAAGCTCTCAGACTCAGTCAAAATCATTTTCTTGTGGAATTTGCAAGTCCACGGACCACAAAACCCTGGATTGCAAAAAGATAAAAGACGCAACGTGCTACCGTTGCAATGAGAAGGGGCACATCAAGACCAACTGCCCAAAATACAACAAGAAGCCTGAGGAGGCTAAGAAGACTAACGCCAGAGTCTTCAGAATGGATGCGAAAGAAGCTGTGCAGGACGATAATGTCATAACAGGTACATTCCTTGTAAATGATGTCTTTGCAAGAGTACTTTTTGATTCAGGCGCAGATAAGTCTTTCGTAGATCATAAGTTCTGTAAATTGTTGAATTTACCTGTCAAAACCTTAAACGCAAACTATGAGGTAGAGTTAGCAGATGGTACCATAGAAACTGTCTCTACTGTGTTAGATGGATGTGTTATATCCATTAAGAACCATTCTTTTCCTCTGTCTCTACTTCCGTTTAAGTTAGCCGGTTTTGACATAGTTCTGGGTATGGACTGGTTATCTCATAACCAGGCCCAAATCGTCTGTAACATGAAGCAAGTAGTGATAAAGACTCCGTCTGGTGAGTCACTTACCATTCGGGGAGATACCCAGTATGGACTACCTGAGCACGTGACTATGCTCAAGGCTTCAAAGTGTTTGAAGAAAGGGTGTGTCATCTACATGGCGCAAGTGATTATGGAGGAACCTAAACCGAAGTTAGAAGACATCCCTGTCATTTCTGAATACCCAGAAGTGTTTCCTGAAGATCTACCTGGCCTACCACCAGATAGACAAGTTGAATTCAGGATCGATATCATTCCTGGAGCGGCACCAGTTGCCAGAGCACCATACAGATTGGCACCCACCGAAATGAAGGAGTTGCGGACGCAGCTAGATGAATTGCTGGCTAAGGGTTTCATTCGACCTAGTTCATCTCCTTGGGGAGCGCCAATCCTGTTTGTCAAGAAGAAGGATGGATCGATGCGTCTATGCATCGACTATCGCGAGCTTAATAAAGTCACGATCAAGAATAGATATCCATTGCCCAGGATCGACGATTTGTTCGATCAGCTTCAAGGGGCTAGTTACTTCTCAAAGATTGATCTGAGGTCAGGCTACCATCAGTTGAAGGTTAAGGACGAAGACGTTCACAAGACTGCATTTAGGACTCGTTACGGTCACTACGAGTTCCTAGTGATGCCTTTTGGGCTCACTAATGCACCAGCCACGTTCATGGATCTCATGAATCGCGTCTGCAAGCCTTACTTAGATAAATTTGTTATCGTCTTCATCGATGACATCCTTATTTATTCTAAGAATCAAGCTGACCACGAGAAACACCTTCGTTGTATTCTCAAACTTCTACGTCAGGAGAAGCTCTACACCAAATTCTCTAAGTGTGAATTTTGGCTACGAGAAGTCCAATTTCTTGGACACGTGGTTAGTGAGCGTGGTATCCAGGTGGATCCCGCTAAAGTTGAAGCTGTTATGAATTGGCAAGAGCCAAAGACACCTACGGAGATTCGTAGCTTCCTGGGATTGGCAGGATATTACAGGCGCTTCATTGAAAATTTTTCAAGGATTGCTGCACCCCTAACTTCCCTGACCAAGAAGAAAGTAAAGTTCGTTTGGGGTCCTAAGCAGCAAGAGTTCTTCGATGTTTTGAAACGAAAGTTGAGCAACGCTCCTGTGCTTACCTTGCCTGAAGGCGCTGAAGAATTTGTAGTTTACTGTGACGCATCACACACTGGCATGGGATGTGTGCTTATGCAGAAGGGCAAGGTTATTGCCTATGCATCACGGCAGTTAAAGGTGCACGAAAAGAATTACACCACCCATGACTTGGAGTTGGGTGCCGTTGTGTTCGCACTAAAACTGTGGAGACATTATCTTTAAGGAATCAAGTTTGTGATCTATTATGATCACAAGAGCCTCCAGCATCTGTTTAATCAGAAAGAATTAAATATGAGGCAACGCCGTTGGATGGAGACCTTGAATGACTATGACTGTGAAATCAAGTACCATCCCGGCAAGGCGAATGTAGTCGCCGATGCCTTGAGTCGGAAGGAAAGGGTTAAGCCCATCCGAATCAATGCCAAGCGAATGGAAATAAAGAACAGTTTGATAGAAAGGGTGTTAGCTGCACAGAAGGATGCTGTGTTGGAAGCTAACTATCCTAATGAAAAGTTAGGAGTAACTGAGGAGCAGTTAACTCTTAGCAAGGACGGAATTCTGCGATTAAATGGACGAATATGGGTTCTAATTTTTGGAGGACTTCGTGATGTCATCCTCCAAGAAGCCCATAGTTCCAAATACTCCGTTCATCCTGGAGCTGATAAGATGTACCAGGATTTAAAGGCAAATTATTGGTGGATAGGCTTGAAAAAGTCTGTAGCCGCCCATGTAGCAAAATGCTTGACATGTGCGCAAGTCAAAGCCGAGCATCAGAAACCGTCAGGTTTGCTACAACAGCCTGAACTTCCTACGTGGAAGTGGGAGATGGTAACTATGGATTTTATTACCAAGTTACCCAAGACAAGGAAAGGAAATGATACGATATGGGTTATAGTTGACCGACTGACTAAGTCAGCTCATTTCTTACCCATCAAGGAGACTTATAGCTCCGATATGTTAGCCCAGTTATACGTTGATAAGATTGTAGCCTTACACGGCATACCTGTAGCTATTATCTCTGATAGAGATACTAGGTACACGTCACATTTTTGGAAGAGCTTCCAGCAATCTTTGGGCACACGTTTGAACTTTAGTACGGCTTACCATCCTCAGACAGACGGTCAGAGTGAGCGTACTATTCAAACGTTGGAAGACATGCTACGCGCATGTGCGATCGATTTGGGAGGTAGCTGGGATAAGAACCTACCATTGATCGAATTCTCCTACAACAATAGCTACCATACCAGCATAAAGGCTGCGCCTTTTGAGGCATTATACGGTAGAAAGTGTAGATCGCCAGTTTGTTGGGCGGAAGTTGGAGAAGTCCAGTTATCAGGACCATAGATCGTGTTCGAAACGACGGACAAGATTGTCCAGATTCGTAACAATCTCCAAGCTGCCCGGAATAGGCAGAAGAGTTACGCGGATCCAAGTCGTAAGGATTTTCACTTCGAAGTAGGTGACAAAGTCCTACTTAAAGTGTCACCATGGAAAGGGGTGATGCGATTTGGTAAGAAAGGCAAACTAAGCCCGAGATACATAGGACCTTTCGAGGTTATCGAACGTGTCGGGTCAGTTGCCTACAAGTTGAACTTACCAGAAGAGCTCAGTGGAATTCACAATGTGTTCCACATCTGCAATCTAAAGAAGTGTTCCGCTGACGATTCACATGTCATGCCACATACAGATGTGCAAATAGATAAGAGCTTAACGTTTGTGGAAAAACCTTTGTCGATTGAAGATCGACAGGTAAGGAAGCTTCGAAGAAAGCATATACCTTTTGTAAAGGTCAAATGGGATGCCCGTAGGGGTCCCGAATACACGTGGGAGGTTGAATCCACGATGAAAGAAAAGTACCCTTACTTATTTCAGTAAATCTCGGGTCGAGATTTATTTTAAGGGGGTGAGGATGTAACACCTCGAAAATTCACGTCCTATAATGTGTTGACACGTGTCATAATGTTTAAACGTGTGAAAGAAATATTATAGAAGGACTAAAGTTGACAAACGTGGAAAGTATGTGAATATACGTATTCTAAGTGTCAACTGTGAATAATTATATTATATATTACCCCTGCACGATGCTCATACCTTCAAACGAATAAATCATGGATCATACGAAGCTAAATGTGTGTGATTTCAAACTACAGGGACCAAATGTGTCAACATGTTTAAATTATACCTCTGAGTGACCTTTTGACGAACCCGAAGCTTTGTAAATATTAATTATGCTCACGAGAATGCACCATAAAAATTTCATAAAGTTTCGTTAACGTATGAGAAAGTTATGATCAAATTCGTGTGCGAAGCGTTAAAGCGTAAACGTCGAAAGTTAGGACTTTTCGGGTGAAAATAAAGTTACCCGGGGACTTGGCAAAGTGGGTATATGATTTAAGGCCTTAGTAGATAAATTGTGGAGGTTTAAAGTGCAATAAATCAGTAACTATTCGAGTTTTGAAGAGACAAGGGCTGAATCGCAAACAAAATCAAAAAACCTGATCTGCAAGGGGGTCGCGCTGCGCGACGGGTCCCTCGCGCTACGCGAGGGTGTGCCCAGCTCCGAAAAAAACGCTGGTGGTCTGCCATTGCGTAATTTCACGTCCTCTACTCGTTTTTCCACTTCTCATGGCCCCTAAAACACCTCCTAAGCCCCTAGGACACCTGTTGATTGTTTGTGGGCACTCATAGACTTGTTTGTCAATGATTTGTGGTGATTGAAACCATTATAAATAGCCCTTCAAAGTCACAAACATTCTCACACCTTCATCTGATCATCTGGAGCCTTTCTGGAGCTAAGGAACTCTCCCAACTGATCATAAGTCGTGCATAGGACCCTTGTAAGTGTTCTAATCCTTTCTTGTTTGAGTTTAGCTTAGTTAATTAGCTAAAAGTCAAACCGTCGTAATTACGGTTTGACTTCGAGATTAGTCAATAATGGCTCAGTCAAATCTCGAATTAAAAGTAGTTATAAGTTGGTATTTATGTGGGTAATAAAACCCCAAAAGGGTTTCCCCTGATCACCACTTTAACTAGTTCAAAAGTCGGGTCAAACATATGCTTAAAAAGTCAACAGAATTCTTAAAAGGTCATTTATGCATAATTAGCTATCTAGGCCATGTATAACCTATTTGATTATTGTTATAACTTAGTAATTAGTGTAAGAACATGTCCAAACCTGTTCAACCCGACTATTTCCTGTTTAGACCCGGTTCGGAACCGAAAGTCACATAGTTTGACTTTCACTTTGACTTTCAGTTCTGACCCGTTTAGGCATATTTTAGAAATGCCACAGAGCTTAAATTGGACTAGGTTACATGTTAGAACAACCCTCTGTGATCATGCACCTCGGTTCATTAGTTATCCAATTAATATGCAAGTTTCCGTTAATTGTTCATATGTTGACCGTTATGTCCTTATTACCTTAAAACATGATTTATGAAAATGTAAAAGTGTAGAAACCTTGAATATTGATATATAAACTTGTATGCAAAATTTTACATTAGTTTGACTTGTAGATTAAGAGTTATGCTCATTAGCGTAATTACGGTGCTTTATGTTAATAAAATGGCGTAATTAGCGTATAGCCTAATTAAACATACTTTTTGGTATCAAACGAATTACCCACTGATGTAATATATTATTTTGGGAATTTTAAAGATTTTTAATTAATTTTAGGCTGAGCATAACTCATAATCGTAGGCTTAATTCGGTAATTGTCGGTTTTGCCCTTACGGGCCATAAAATGAGTTTTACAAATCTAAACGACTCCAAACCTTTTTCTACTGATTGGTTATGATAAATAAATTATTTTAAGCCTTATGGAAATATAAAAATATCAGATTTAAGTATCAAACCCGGTAATGGCCTTTAATCGCCTTAATTAGCGTTTTTAACGCATAGTATGTTTTAAAATCATATTGGACATACCCGGGTTGATACTTACTGATATATGAGGCAAATTATGATATTTTAATAGTAAGCAAAGGTTGATAAACTCAGACTTCGTTTTTGAGCTTTTCGGCTTATGTGAAATTACCAAAATACCCCTACGGGGCATAGTTTGGTTAAATATGATAAATTTCACATACATGCCTTAGCCTACTGTTATAACCCATCAAAATGAGTATGTTTTCTGTTTACATCAGACCTGTAACTCAGTTAAACAATTAAACTCTTTTACAAACTTTAAAATGACCAAACTACCCCTACGGGGCATAGTTTGTGTTTAAATTAGTTCGGGGCATAACGAAAGACATCCTACTGATGTTACAACATATTTGAAGCATATTAACTTAGGAAACCTGTATATGGCTCTTACGGATACCCGTTACGCATACTACGCGTTCGGCTCGGTTTATGTAACAAGTTTACATAAATTAGCCGAAACGGGTCAAACCTTATCGGTTTTATCTCAAAATCCAGAATGTGAATAATGAACCCATATTAAACAAGTCTTCAAACTTGTCGGGTCTGAATCACATTCTATCCGGTCTTCGCTTAATCGTGCGTACGAACCGTATCTTGAAACTAGCCGGTCTAAGCTTAAGCTTAATAAAAGACCCGTTAGAATTCTAATAGGTTATATTAAACCTTCGTTCCAGATTAGGAGAGACAGTAAAAGCTACGTGCATTCTACTTATTGTGAATTATACTTGCATCAGGTAAATACTTTTAACTTATTTTCCCTATACGGGCTTGGCTTACGATACATAGCGTACCGCTTGACCGGGCATCAAATCTCCACGCTTAGTGGGTAGTTTAATAATTTGATCGGCTCGTTTTAAACAGATTTGTTTACTTTACAGCCTTTGGGGGGTTAATGACCATGTCCCGGATATCCCTGGCATCATCTTACGAGATGGCCACGACCTGAGCACGGGGTGTAGGCGTACTCCCGTGTATAACTCACTTAAAGTGGTGTGTCTATTGATCTTTAACCCGGATACGTTCCGGGCTACTGAATGCATAAGTAACATGTAATTCGTTCACAAGATTATAATATTATATAATTCTCCCAAGTTAAATAAAATGATTTATGCCACGTGCATCCAAACCAATTTTCAATCATTTTCCAAAATGAGTCAGTTGAATGTATTTACCAGTGTAAACTGACGTATTTTCCCAAAAAGGCTGAATGCAGGTACTAAACGAAATTTGGCTGGATTGTCTCCTAAGCATCACTAGAAGTCTCGCAAGCTTAGGATGCCAAAAGTCTGTTGAACCATAAATGTTATTTTGTTTCGATCCGTTCTGTGGATAAACACCGGATATTGTGACTTTGTTTACAATAAATAAATTCGATTGTATCTTATTTTTAAATTGCTTCCGCTGTGCATTATTATATTGTGTTGTTTGACTATTACGTTGCCAACCACGTCACGATACTCCCCCACCGGGCCCACCGGTGACACGTGGAAATCGGGGTGTGACAACTACCGTTCTTTACGATTTCGGCATAGCATGCAGTTCCTCCGCCACCACTGTTCCCTAACTGTACAGACCAATCATAACTTTCATCAGCCTGAACAATCAACGCCCGTTGGCATTGTTTGTAGGAACCATTGCTCTTTCATCGTTAGCAACTTAATTTCTTTTGAAGGGACACTGATTTCCTTGTTATGTGGGCTTCGTGCATTCTCTTTTAAAGTGCCCCTTTTCTCTGCAGTTGAAACAAGTAACCATCTTTTTATCGAAACCATAGGGAGAATCCTTCTTGCTTTCCAAGCTAGTTCTTCCTGTTCTTTACATAAAATCATTTGCTCTTCTCACAACAGTTGCAAACGCCCATTTGGTTTCAATTAATTCCATCTCCTCCTTTTCTATCTGTGTGTAATCTTCACTGGTTAAATTGATGTTGCCAACTTGTCCAGCTACTAAACCACAGTAGGAACTCACCAAAGTGTTTAGAAGCTCCATGTGTTCTTTGGAAACTTCCACACTAACTTTGCGGAAGTTCGAGGTATCAAGACGAACTATATTTGGATTAGATGTCGATCCACCATAAGGATTAGATAAACTTCCATAGCATGCTTGTTGTGTTGAAGAGTAGGGATGTGACAACTCGTAATTTCGAGGTTAGAACCGTTCGTTTTCGTATTTATAAATCGAGTCGTATACTTATTTTATTCGACGGGTTAATTATACTTAACTAAATTATATTATAAGTCCAAATTATTCAAGCGATTAACTAGAAACTGAATCCCTATCGCGTTAAATTGACCCGGACTGTTTGAACCAAAGTGCATGTCTCGATTGTCGGTTCAACCCACTCGCGTTATATGTATGTTGTCGGTTGGTTAATTGAGTTTTGTGGCTGTGTTGGTATACATCTGTGATGATCTCGATGCTTACGAGGTTAATCCGTAGTATAGAGTGCATGAAAAATCATGTAGTTTTATGGATTTTGTTTGTATAGTCATATATATATGGAACAGGGTTAAATTCTTGATGTTGAACATGATAAATCTGATATAACTGACTAATGACCTTCTGTAATTAATATTAATGTGTCGCAGATTCGGTAAATAATCGGGTGCGGGTTTGTGTAGCGAAATCAGAATATGTCCGATAGTTACAACCGAGTTTAATCGGCTGTAACCGGGTCAAATTTTATCAAAAACTGATGTTTTACCAGTCTATTATGAACTTCCAGGAAATATCTTTCAAACCCAACTGGAATCACATTTTTTTGGAGCTCGTTTGCTATTTTTAAAGGTCCATTTTGTACAGCAGCAAAAACTGCATGTTTTTCTGCAGAAAATGTGTGTTATGTTTTTCATCGTAACTTGAATCCTGGATAGAGTTAGGTCACGAAATTTGTACTGTAAATGGCCACGGGTGTCGTTGTAATTCTCCAACTGGAATTTCATCAATCGGAGTTACGATGAAATTTAAATGAGTTTTTCCGTGGACTGCAGTCAGAAAGTGACGAATCTGATTACAGCCCGGTAAATTATTTTTATAAAATAACTGGTAATTAATTGGATCCCGAGATTTTTACACAATAATATATGGATCGTTTGAAACATTTTGTAAAAATTTGGGAAATTTTTGAAATAAGTTAACTATTTTATTAAAATGTCCGAAAACAGCCCAATTTTGGATGTTAAAGCTGAAACGACGTAAGTAGTAATTTGCGTGTCAGAAATGTCGGGTAGGTTATCTGAGAATGATCTAACATGTTATATGTCAATGAAAGTGTTACGTGCAATATCGAATGTTTGCTCTTGAGTAGTTATAGGTGGAATGTTTATATGGGTGTGGACGGTTAAAGTGAGTGCATGTTATGTGGTAGATGCGTGTAGGAACTTTGTGCTTTACTTGAAATCACTAATAAACTAAATGGTAATCATACTAGGACGTGGTTGACCAACCTTGACTGTTAGCTATTTTTAAGAGTCCAACCGAGCAACCAAAGGTGAGTTCACACTTTCTAGAAGGCATGGGATTCCCGATGGTTTGGGAATGGGTTAACGTTTAATAAGGAAACCTGCGTATTCTCTTTGGATGGAATACGTACTTGTAAGGACTCTCAAAATTGTCATAAAAATACCCGTAGTTATAAACCCGGCCCCTAAAACCTCAATCCATATTAAAAATCAAGAATTTCAGAAATTTAGTCCTCTCGCGGGCCGCGTAAACCTTAAGGATAGTTTACGCGGGCCGCGTCAATGTTAAGTTGACTGGATAAGTATCTGGATCCACGTATGGAACCACCTGGCTAACCTGCTGATGACCAATCAAGGCTAGTCATAGACTGGGCGGCCACGCGGGCCGTGTAAAGTTAAACTGAAGGCTTACACGGGCCGCGTAAGACCTCAAAATCAACTGTAAATAGCCCGTCACTTGCACAATCCACTGGTCTCGATTAACACTTTCAAAAACGAAGTTTTAGTACTCTGAAGTCAAAAAAATCAATTATATTAGCGAGGCGCTGCTCCGATACCGGGTATTAACTTGATCGCTGCTACGATTTAATATCCGATCGATTGAAACTATCCAATGGATGTTTAAGTGCTACTCTAATTAGGGTTTCTACTTTGTCATTCGTCGTTAATTCGATGGATGTTTAAGTATTGCACTTTGTCATTCGTTGTGAGGGTTTAATCTCGTGAGTATCGTAAATGTTGTATTAGTTACTGACCTAGTTCGTTTGCATTGTTGTTAAATTAGGTTATCAGGCTAAATCAGTAGGCTAAAACTCTGTCCGAGTAAATCTGCAATGTGAGTCATTCTCTTTTTATCAAAGTGCTTTATAAATTCTTAAATATTTTCAAAGTTATAATTACAGTGATTAACTTTATGTAATCACCAAATTACAGTCGGTATGTGGGGTATTGTGCACATTACTGCTGTTTTATCACTTTAGGTGGGCGAGCCTAATTAGTGATATTCGTCACTATTGGGTGACAGGAGTCAATAGTGATATGACCATAGTCACAGATCCGGTCGAGTGACAAATACTGTGGGTAGTTGGTTGATATCTGGAAACATTGTAATCGCTCTTAATACTGTAAATTATAACAAATGTGTCGTTTTATTAAAAAGAATGATTCACCAGTATTTCCCGCTGACAAAACCTTTTTCAAACATGTTTCAGGTGATTTGTTGTAGTCCAGGAAAAGTGCCGTGAAGCACTACAAGCTTAAGAAAGTGGCTCAATATTAAATAAGGAAACATGTTTTGTAAAATAAAGATTTCTTCGTGAAATCTCATGATTGTAAATTACCGGGGTTTTATATCAAAATGTGAAATAAAATAAAGGGGGAAATTGCAGTTTTAAAAAGATCCTGATGAAAACTTCCGCTGTTAACTCAATTAAATAAATACCACGGGATTTTCTGTCCCGCTGCTCCTGAAACGGGTCAAACCGGGTCGAGGGACGTGACAGTACTCCCACCCTCTACGGTGAAGGGTGACAACATTGAAACATGCGTGTTCTTCTTGACACGTGCTCCCACCCTCTTAGCTGAAGGGTGACAACATTGACACTAAACAAAACTCTATCATTAAGTCCCTCATTTTATATCGACTTAATCGTCAGCCAATGGCGAACGGGTCATTAGTTAAATAGCGCTATTAGGTTTGACAAGCCTCACACCGTGCCGCAGAGGACGGGCGTGGACTAATGGACTTGGGCACTGGTTAATGATGATAGACATTGACGCATGGCACATAAACATAACTACAGTCAGTAGTCGATATGGTAACGGGTCTAGTGGGATACCTGGGGAAGCCCCCACTGAGTATGGTTTAGGAAACAAGGAACTGGTTAACTCATGGTTTTCGAAACATAACTATGGTTTTTGGAACAACGTTAAAATGGACAACCAACTGTGAACTCGCTCAATTTTGTTGTTGATTCGTTATTATATGCATTGTTGGTCGTTAGGTGCTTAGATGGAGCTTGCATAGGAGGAAGAGGTCGCTGTGGGACATGGACTGTTGAGTTCCATGTTAAACTTATGAACTTTTATACTTTATTATGGTTTTGAACTTAATGCTTCCGCTGATAACTTAAACTTTGTTGAATTGTTTTGACACCAATTATATTGTTTGGTTTGGACTTTTATTTATTCAATTATATCGTTCAATATGATTGGTGGCTGAATCCTGGTCAGTCACACTCCCTGCGGTGATACTCCGCTTGTGGATTTTGGGGGTGTGACAGATTGGTATCAGAGCCATTGGTTATAGTGAACTTGGTTTTAAAAGGGAAAAATCTTTTGATAAAAACCAGACTATAACCTGTTCAGTGCTCAACGATCCACAACGACGCTTCTCTCCACATGCAAGACTCAACACTATAGGTGATATGGTTTATGTTTGTATTGCCTGCCTATTAGTTTACATAGTGCATTGTTCATGGTATGCTTAGTTAACGTAACAACTGTTGTTTGAAACCCTGTGTGCTCACTCTCTTCTGTCACCCCATGCTTTTTACACCTCTATGTCACCGGTCTTACTTGTGTTTTCTGGATGTGAAGATCATGAGTGGACGTCTCAACTTGACTCAGGCCCAACTGACGGCTCTAATCAACGAACGAGTTGCCGAGGCTCTAGCAGTAGCTCAAGCAGGAGGTCAAAATGCTCAGCCTCGAGTGTGTACGTTCAAGACCTTCATGGATTGTCGACCTAGTACTTTCATTGGCACGGAGGGAGCTGTAGGTCTTCTCCACTGGTTCGAGAAGATCGAATCTGTTTTTGAGATGTGTGAATGCCATGTAGCCAGTAGGGTGAAGTTTGCTACGGGAACATTTGAGGGCAGTGCGTTAACTTGGTGGAACGCACATGTGTAAATGCTAGGGTTTGCAGCTGCTAATGCCACCCCATGGAAAGACTTTAAGGATCTGATCAAAGAAGAGTATTGTCATCGTGATGACATACACAAGCTAGAGGTGGAATTTTACAATCTGAAGATGACGGGGTCTGAGATCGAAGCGTATACTAAGAGATCGAACGAATTAGCTGCATTGTGTCCCACCATGGTGGATCCTCCCTGCAAACGTATCGAGCTATACATCAAAGGTCTAGTTCCAGAGATTCAGAGTATGGTAACTTCAGCTAACCTCCATACAATCCAGCAAGTCATACGACTATCCCATCGTCTCACTGATCAGGCAGTTGAGCAGAACAAGCTGCCTAAGCGTATTAGTGCCACTACTTCTGATGCTCCAAGTGACAACAAACGCAAATGGGATGGAATTTCAAACAAGGGTTCAAGTTCTGTTCAGTCTCAATCTCAGCAGCGAAGGACCGATGACTATAAGAGCCCCAGTCAGCAGTCTTCTGGTAATCAAGGACAGGGTGGGTACAAGGGAAATCACCCTAAATGCAATCGATGTAATATGCACCATAGCGGGCCGTGTAGCAAGAACAATTGTCAGAGATGCAACAAGCCAGACCACGCAGCAAAAAACTGCAGGAGCCTTTATCCTACAAATCAGAGACGACTGCAGCAGCAGACTCCACAGAACCAGCGCCAGCAGCAGCAGCAACAACAGGGTAACAACAAAGGATGTTTCCAGTGTGGTACTGAGGGCCACTTCAAAAGAGACTGCCCCCAGCTGAACCAGAATCAGAATTACACTAACAATCAGGGGAATGGTACAACAGGGATAACAATGATGGTAATGGTGCCAGGGGACGTGCATTCGTGATTGGTCATGGTGAGGCAAGAAACGATCCCAACGTTGTGACAGGTAAGTTCCTACTGGATGGTTACTTTGTTTCTGTTTTATTTGATTCGGGAGCCGATACTAGTTACGTGTCCATAAGGGTTAGTCAGATGCTTAATCGCACCTCAATTCCTCTGGATTCCAAGCATATGGTAGAACTAGCAAACGGTAAAAGTCTTGAGGCCACACACTTAGTTAAGGGTTGTAATCTCATTCTCGCTGGTCAGACTTTCTCTATCGATCTTATTCCTATTGTACTTGGTAGTTTCGACGTTGTCATTGGGATAGATTGGTTATCTCAACATCGAGTGGAAATACTCTGCAAGGAGAAGATGGTCCGTATCCCTCGTGCAAGAAGTGAACCTCTCGTTATTCGCGGTGACAAGAGTGGTGTTGTTGTGGGCATCATCTCATTCTTCAAGGCCCAGAAGTGTCTGCGAAAGGGCCACCCTGCTATTCTGGCCCTTGTTACTGATACATCATCGAAAGAGAAGAAGATAGAAGATATCCTGATCGTACATGACTTTCCTGAGGTGTTTCCTAAGGAATTACCTGGTCTACCGCCTCATCGGCAAGTCGAGTTTCAAATCGAGCTAGCTCCTGGAGCAGCACCTATAGCCCGTGCACCTTATCGCTTAGCCCCATCAGAATTGGAAGAACTGTCCACGCAACTATAGGAACTCTTGGGCAAGGGTTTCATTCGCCCTAGCTCTTCACCCTGGGGAGCTCCAGTTTTGTTTGGGAAGAAGAAAGACGGTACCTTCCGTATGTGGATAGACTATTGCGAACTCAACAAGGTGACCGTGAAAAATCGTTATCCTCTTCCGCATATCGATGACTTGTTCGACCAGTTGCAAGGGTCGAGCTTCTACTCTAAAATTGATCTGAGATCGGGTTATCATCAGCTGAGAGTCCGAGACAAGGACATCTCTAGGCCAGCATTCAGGACTCGTTACGGGCACTACGATTTTCTGGTTATGCCTTTCGGGTTGACAAACGCACCTGCAGTCTTCATGGACCTCATGAACCGAGTGTGCAAACCATACTTGGATAAATTCGTCATTGTTTTCATTGACGACATCTTGATCTATTCCAAAAGTCAGGAGGAGCATGAACAACATCTGCGGCTTATCTTGGAACTTCTTCGATCTGAACAGCTCTACGCTAAGTTTTCGAAGTGTGACTTTTGGCTTCGTGAAGTCCACTTCCTAGGCCACGTAATTAATAAGGATGGGATTCACGTTGATCCATCCAAGACTGACTCGATCAAGAACTGGCTTGCACCCCGTACTCCAACCGAAATCCGTTAATTTTTGGGTTTGTCTGGTTACTACCGAAGGTTTATTCAAGATTTTTCGAAGATTGCGCAACCTCTCACTACCTTAACACAGAAGGGTGTCACCTATCGATGGGGTGATACTCAGGAATCCGCGTTTCAACTACTGAAGGAGAAACTTTGCAGCGCCCCAATCCTTTCGTTACCTGATGGCACAGAAGACTTTGTGGTTTATTGTGACGCGTCAATCCAAGGTCTTGGTTGTGTGTTGATGCAACGTTAAAAGGTCATTGCTTACGCATCACGCCAGCTTAAGGTCCACGAAAAGAACTACACTACTCATGATTTGGAGCTCGAAGCAGTAGTGTTTGCACTCAAGATATGGAGACACTACCTGTACGGTACCAAATGCACCATTTACACCGATCACAGGAGTCTCCAGCACATCTTTGATCAGAAGGAGTTGAACATGCGACAGCGTCGGTGGGTCGAACTTCTGAATGATTATGATTGCGCGATCAAATATCATCCCGGCAAGGCCAACGTTGTGGCCGATGCCCTCAGTCGTAAGGGAACCAAACCTAAGTGGGTGCGTGCGTTACAGCTTACGATCCACTCTAGTCTTCCTACCCAGATTCGAGAGGCACTGATCGAAGCATTGAAGGAAGAAAACCTCAAAGCTGAGTCCCTACAAGGATTGGAGAAACGGTTGGAACTAAAGGAAGACGGTGCTTATTACTTAGTAGGACGTATTTGGGTTCCATTTTATGGTAATCTACGCGAGCTTGTGATGGATGAGGCGCACAAGTCTTGTTACTCGATACACCCTGGTTCTGATAAGATGTACCACGATCTCAAAACCACGTGCTGGTGGCCTAGTATGAAGGCTAACATAGCAACCTACGTTAGTAAATGCTTGACATGCGCCAGAGTTAAGGTTGAATACCAGAAACCATCAGGACTACTCCAACAACCCGAGATCCCAACATGGAAATGCGAGCAAATTTCCATGGATTTCGTCACTGGTTTGCCTAGATCTCAGCGGGGAAACGACACCATCTGGGTGATCGTGGATCGACTAACTAAGTCTGCACACTTTCTGGCAATCAAGGAAACTGACAAGTTTTCTACGCTCGCAGACATTTATCTGAAGGAAGTAGTCTCTAGGCACGGAGTGCCAACTTCTATTATCTCTGATTGAGACTCACGCTTTACATCTGAGTTGTGGCAAGCAATGCATAAATCCTTCGGCTCACGTCTAGACATGAGCACAACGTATCATCGACAGACGGATGGGAGACTGAATGCACCATCCAGACTCTTGAAGACATGCTTCGGGCACGTGTAATCGACTTTGGTAACGGATGGGAAAGGCACCTACCCTTGGTGGAATTTTCGTATAAAAACAGTTACCACACCAGCATCCAGGCTGTTCCGTTCGAGGCTTTGTATGGATGGAAATGCTGATCACCTTTATGCTGGGCAGAAGTTGGAGACAGCCAAATCACTGGCCCAGAACTCGTCGTCGACACAACAGAAAAGATTGCCCAGATACGACAATGAATGGCGGCAACTCGTGACTGTCAGAAAAGTTATGCTGATAAGCGCAGGAAACCACTCAAGTTCCAGGTTGGGGATCGAGTGCTACTTAAAGTCTCACCTTGGAAAGGTGTGGTTCGCTTTGGCAAACGGGGCAAGCTTAATCCGCGTTATGTTGGACCTTTCGAAATCACTGAGAAAATCGGCAAGGTGGCGTACAGACCGAATTTTCCCGAAGAGCTCAGTGGTGTTCACGACATATTCCACGTGTCGAATCTGAAGAAGTGTCTGTCATATGAGACCCTCATCGTTCCTTTCAAGGAACTCACAATCGACGACCAGTTGTGCTTCATCGAGGAACCGATGGAAATTTTGGAACGGGAAATCAAGACTCTCAAACGTAGCAAAATACCTATTGTTCGAGTTCGTTGGAACTCCTGTCGGGGGCCAAAGTTCACTTGGGAACGGGAGGACCAGATGAAACGCATGTACCCCCAGTTGTTCAAGAAAGGTGAGTCCAGTACAGAAGCTACTTCGGAATTTCGGGACGAAATTCCAAACCAACGGGGGGAGGATGTGATACCCCAGGAAAACGCACAACACGACTAGCTTCTCCGGCAACGATGTGCTAAATTTCGGGATGAAATTTCTTTCAACTTGGGGATGATGTGACAACTCGTAATTTCGAGGTTAGAACCGTTCGTTTTCGTATTTATAAATCGAGTCTTATACTTATTTTATTCGACGAGTTAATTATACTTAACTAAATTATATTATAAGTCCAAATTATTCAAGCGATTAACTAGAAACTGAATCCCTATCGCGTTAAATTGACCCGAACTGTTCGAACCAAAGTGCACGTCTCGCTTTTCGGTTCAACCCACTCGCGTAGCTCAGAAGTTATGTGGCCCGAACCATAAGTTGATTGTTATACACTATTTTAGTCAAGTGGATTAATTATACTTTATGATTAATTGGTTAAAAAAAAACCTATATATGTGACTAAAACACAAGATCGTTCATGCATGCATGGCTCCACCCATTAGTTCAAAAATTCAGCCCACCTCCCCTTGTGATTTTAGTGTACGACCCAAACTAGATTCCATAATCCCCTAACCATTAATGATGCCATCAGCCCACTATTAATCCCACCGCCCACACCTTGTTTCCCTTATCACCTAAGTATTACATGTTATCCCTAACTCCTCGAATAAAAAAAGGAAACCTAACCTACGCATATTATACCTTCGATTTCTCATTCCCCTACTCCTCCTGTAGACGCTAGCAAGGGTTCCAAGAGGTTCTTTCTTGACCTTTGATTCAAGTCCTAATTGGATCTCACATCACATCTAATCGGTACCCTTCTTAGTTATATTTTTATTTCTTGATTCTTTTAGTTTAATCCTAGATGATTATATGTATGTTGTTGGTTGGTTAATTGAGTTTTGTGGCTATGTTGGTATACATCTTGTTAGTGCACTTATGTCTATCACCTTCGTCAATCCGAGCCGTAGCGAGAAACAGAAGAAAACGAGTCGTTATATTAGTGATATCTAGACAAAAGGCAAGATGACAATATTGTAATTAATGAGAAATCTCATTAAAAGCCAAGGCCTATAAATAGATCCTTATGTCATAGTTTAGGGACTTTTGCTACATTTGTCATTTGGAGCTTTCTAGATCTAGAGAGAGAATCTAGAGAGAGAAAGTGTTGTCATTGTGATTCAAGGTGCTGTACAATATCAGATTTATAATAGAATCACGTTTATATTACGTCACGTGTGTTAGGTCACGTTCGTGTACGGATTCCGCACGTTTCACGTTCGTTTCGCAATCGTTTCGGAGTCAAAACCGGTCCTTCAAGTGGTATCAGAGCAGGAGCTCGATTGCAGAGATCAAACACACAATTCCGCTCGAGATTTCGTCAGTTTCAGATCCGAATTCGTCTAGATTTGATCTACTTCTTCATTTTTTCTCATTCTTCACGTTTTTTTTTAAATTGAACAAGTTTTTCTGGACAAAATGGTTTGATTTTGAAGTATATTGTGCGATTTTATGTTTTAAATAATCCGTGAAAGAATCAGATCCTAAAACAGATTAAAACGTAATAAATTTGTTCAAAAACCGATCAGTTTGTTTCTGATCCAAATCGCATGAAGTGGAACTTTGATCTCAGATCTATGACAATTTAGTGGACAATTTTGAACGTAAATCATCTCATTGTGATCGGATTTTGATAGAGAACAATCCTAGGCTTTCAATTTTGGCAAAAACATGTACAATCGTTTGAGATTATCATCAGTTCGTATGAAGTGTATCATTCTGTTCGTTTGAAAGGTCATACGAAGTGACCTAGGTCGTCTGAAAGATCATACGTAGTGACAGGTTCAGTCGGTTTTAATAGTTCAGTTCGTCTAAAAGGTTCAGTCCGTTTAGAAGTTCAGTCCGTCTGAGAAGATCAGTTCGTTTAACAGATCAGTTCGTTTGTAATCATTCCTCAGTTCGTATGTAGTGGGTTCAAGTGGTTATAAACTGACAGGTCGTCTGGATTATTGTCAGTTCGTTTGAGTTTTTAAGCAGTCCATACGAAGTGAACTGAGGTTGTTAAGTCATTTGAAAGGTATCAGTCAAAACAAACAGTTTGCATGAGATATATTAAAGTTGGGCGGCCCAATGAAATTTTGTTTAGTCTAAGTGTGTGTCGGCCCATGTGATATTAATAATTGAGGTCCAATAAAAACTAAATTTGTCAGTTCATTAATACATCATCGGTCAAATAACAAAATATTATAGTCAATAGTGGCAGCCTAAAATTGATAAGATTCAACTCTGTGATCACGTGATTTGTCAGTCATTTAAAAGGCAAATTATATCAAGTTGTTTGTTTGTTTCATTGTTCATTAAAAGGTGTTGTTGAATCAGTACATCATGTGAATATATAACCTGTTACATGTGAAGATTTGACGTCTCGTGATCAGTCCAAGGAGGGCATGTGAAATTGAATTGTGATTTTGAAATTGACGGCCATTTTTAATAAAGAATCAATTTGATTTGTTGTAGATATCCCGATCCTTATCATTTCATTTGTTGTTGTGATTCAAGGTCATAGCATCGGATACCCGCCCGAGCGGATTCCCACCCGATCCAAGACACATTGTCGCCCGAACGGATTCCCACCCAATCCATTTTCACAAATTCATTTTGTTGATTTTTGTTGATTCACTCGATCGGATACCTGTCCGATTCAAGTTGTTTGATAAACATTTGAACTGATAAGTGTTTGTTTGTTTGATTCAAGGTTATTCAAAGATCACATCATGGCTGAAGAAAATTTTGTTGCTGAAATCAAAGAGAAAACCAGAGAGGAGATTCTGGAAGAGAAAACATGCAGAGAAAGAAGCATTGCTTGGAACAGAATGGATGATATGCAAGAAGAGTATGAAGATGCTGTGATTAACAAGAGATGGGATAACAAACGAGAATGCTATGTCAACAGAAATGGAGAACCCGTTATTCCCAAAAAGGACATAGTTTATGATGATGTTCTTCTAGTAATTCCACGTTCCGTCGAATACTATACAAATGTTGGAAAAGACAAAACTTATGTGAAAAAGTTTGAAAAACTCTTAAGAGAAGTCATGACTTCAAGTTTGAGGAAGAGGGACGAAGAAAGAATGAAGAAGAATGTTGAGTGTATGGTTGAAGAGTTGAAGAATGTAGCTGAGGAAGTTAAAGCCGAAGTTGCTGAAGAGGAAGATTTGAAGGTTGCTAAGAAAGAAAAGATTGAAGAAAAAGTTGAGGTGAATGAAGAGGTTGAGAAAGTTGTTACTGAAGAACAGCTGGTTGAAGAAGATGAGAAGAAAGTTAAAAGGTTGATTGAAGTAAAGGATGAGAATTCGAAAGTTGCTGGTGATGTTGGTGTTAATGATGGTGAAGAAAAGAAGAGTGAAGTTGAGTTGAAGCAAACAGAAGCAAACACTGAAGTGCCAATCACTGAGGTAATTTCTGATTCTGAAATCTTAAAAACTGTTGAACGGTGCAAGAAATGCATGGGAACGTGCAGTGCTTGTACTGAAAAAGATGAAAAATTCAGAACAAGAGATCTTGACTTCACAAAAGTTGAAGAAGTTTTCAAAAATAAATGCAAAGAAATGTTAGAAAACGAAAAAGTTTTAAAAGAAAATAATGAAACACTTTCAGAAAAATATAAAAAATTAGAAAAAGAAAATGAGATTTTGAAAGAAAATGTTTTGAAAAAGACAGAAGAATGTGATAAAAAAGAAAATGTTTGTCAAGAAATGAAGAAAGAATATGATTCAATAAAATTGGCATATCACATTACAAAAGAGTCATATGAAAAGGTGAAGGGTGAAATGAAATTTGTTCAATCAAGATTGAATTACTGTTCTGAAACATCTAATGAGCTTAAGCGACAATATGAAATAAAGCAACATGTTGTAAATTCCTATATTGAGGATGTTGCTAAGCTAAAGCGTCAGATTGCTGATTTAGAACAGGATAACAACAAGTTAAAAAGTTATCACGTGTCATCATATGTGCTTGAACGTATTTTCAATATAAAACCGGGAGATGGTGAGTCTGAGCAAAACAGGAAAGGCATTGGCTCAGAGTTTCATCAAGTTCCACCACCGGAAAAGTTTGCATTTTATGATGATGAAAAAGTCGAAAAAGCTTTCAACATGGTAGACCAATTGCCAGACAACATTGACATAACATATTCCAAATTTGATGATTCTCATGATTCAGAGATGGTAGGTAAAGTCGTTGAAAGTGTGTTGAAAGAAGAGTCGGTTGATACAGGTAAATCTGAATCACAGGATGAAGATGAAGGAAATCTTCATGATGGATATCTGAAAAACACAAAATCCGAGAAAAATTTGAATGATGATTCAAAGGGATTGGTTTATACCATGATTGGATCGGACAAATTGTTCTTAGATGTTGTTTTCCCGATTCAGAATGTGATTTCAGAAAAGGTTGATAAAGTTTTCAAAATGGTTGAGATTGAGAAGTCTGAGATTTCAAAGTTTGTTGGTAAGAGTCATAAAGGTTCGTATAACAAACCTGGTTTTAAAAAGAAGAACATGAAGGCTGGGTTGGGTTATAAGAAGAAACAGAATCGAAACAAAAATGAAATGCCAAATTATCAGGCAAAAATGAGTTTTGTTCAAGGAGGCAGTTTAGAAAAAGAAAAAGAACTCAAAATGAGACAGTCTAATGATGAGTTCTTTGCTAAAAAGCAAAAGCAACAACCACATGTCAAAGATGTGTCCATGAGAACATGTTTCAAATGTGATCAAAAAGGACATCTTGCACGCAAGTGTCCTAATCTAAAACCTGTGGATGTTGACAAAAAGAAGATTGATGTTGAGAAACAAAAATCTGAGAATGTGAGACAAAGGTCAACCAGATTTGACTCAAAACAAACTTGGAGGTACAACACAAACAAGTTTGCTTCGAATCAAAACTGGAAATCAGACCCGAATAGGTTCGATTCTAGACAGATCTGGAATTCTCACACGCCCAGATTCAGAACAACACAGAGTTGGAAAACAACAGTTGATATGACAAAACCCCAAGAGTTTTGGAAACCAAGGGTTGTTGTTCAAAATCAAAATGTTCAAAAAGATTCACATTTTTATAAACGAGGTACACCAAAAGGTCAGACATGGTGTGTTAAGAAACATGTTGAATTGGTAAAAGATGAGAAAGTTGAAGTTAAAATTGACAAAGTTTTTGTGAAAAATGACAAAGAGTTTCCAGCATTGAATGAAAATTATTGTGTTGAAATGCCTAAGGTTCAAAAGACCTGGGCTAAATTGTTCAAGTAATTGAGTAGTTTGTTTATGCAGGTGCTCATGGAATTCAAAGATTGTGAAATTGGAGATTGGAGCAGCCTGGCACATCGAGAGGAGGCTGCTGCTGGATCCTGGTTTGGTTGAACAGGGAGTTTATATGTTTTCTGTACATAAATAAACAATATTTTAAAAACCCTAAAAATTGAAAAACTTGAAAAACCAAAAATATGTTTGTTTTTAATTCTTGTCAAAAACAGAAAATTACAAAAATATGTGTTGATTGAATACGCCGAAACCCTCATGGCTGAACAAACATGATTACTTTCATCAGATTGAAAAACGGTTTTCAAACTGTTAAGATCAATGGGTTGTAAATCATGGGGGTATATTATATTTTCTGCAAATCAGAGCACTTTTAGCAGAAAATGGATGGCGAGATAAAGCTATTGGTGTTGGTTGTCAAATTTTCTTTTAATGGTTTTGCATTTTAGGGGGAGTAATGTTTTTAGAAAATACATAAACATTTGAAAATTTGAAAAAGCCAAAAACATGATAAAATTTAAAATTTGAGTTTTGCGTATAAAGAGGAAATGATAGTACATCAGTAGACAGTTACAGTATGCTAAAGAAATGTAATGATTATAGCGTTAAATAGTCTTACTGATGATATGTTGATAGGTTTTTATACATTTAGTAAACTTTTTCGGGATATAAACCTAAATTCAAACTTGCTTATTTCGTGGGGAACACTACTTGGATATATAGGTAACCCCTGAAATCTCGTTTGAAAGGTTCCTTTTTCTGATATACTAGGTCTTTATACTCAATGATATCTGGGGTATTATTCCGGTACTTCTGCTGAACGGTAGTTCTGACCTAGTCCCCGAATAATACTTTCCGCATATGCTTGAAACATAACATCACCCTCAGCATAAATGATAAGACAATAAAATTGCTTAGCAATGCTGTTGTAAAAAAGATCCTCTAAAGGGGACACACCCACAAGTTGAGTCATGATCTCTCTGCTGAACGATGGTTCTGACCTGAGCTCTCATGATTCTTCATAATTTATTAACCCCTTACAGATATCATTTGTGTTATAATTGCCTGTAAGACTGAATATTGGGATCTGGATACGGGAGTATATTCAAGAGGTGGGACACATGAATGAGTTTAAGTTCTTAAAACATCTAATTCGTATCCTGAATCAGTTGAAATTTGTGTGAAAATTTAAGTGGACAAATATATCGACAATCTAAGTGAATTGTTTAATTCTTAATGTGTAACTAAGCTCAACGGTACTTGTGACTTGTCAAAAACTGATATGATCCTCTGACGCATACTCAAACAAAAATATTGTCTGTAAATATGTTTGTACATATTACTTTACTGCTTTATATTTTCAGAAAATACAAAAAGATTTTGATTTCTGCTTTATTTTCGACAACCGATGTCAGAAATGCTGAATTTCAAAATCTAAGTATGCTGATTGTGTTTCTGAAAATAAAACAAGTTCATTAATTTGAAACTTGAAGTTTTTAGTAAAAAATCAAAAACAGTTTGTGATATCTCCAAGGTCATTAATTTGGACTTGGATGATTAACCGTGAAGGATTTGGATTCTTATATTGTTAAAATCTGTAAAAGAGTCAGTTTTCGATGTTGGATTCTTAAATACTGTCAAATCTATGAAGTTTGTTAACAGGGAGAGTGAAATTTAGAAAGTTTAATAGAGCCAGATTACAATTTCTGGAAATTCAAAGTTATTTTCATTGTTAAAATGTTTTACTTATAAATGTCAGAGAATTGCAGATGTTGTACCAGACTACGATCCCGACAGCCGAGTCTAAGGGGGAGTCTGAAGACGAGCTCAACGCAAGAGGAAGCGTGGATTCAAAAAGCCATGTAACTATTCCAGGAGAGCTTGTATACGGAAAGCAAGGTGTAGATCCCAAAAGCACGGAAGCTTGACGAAAGGGGGAGCCTGATGAAGAAAAGAGTCTACAGAAAGGGGGAGCTGAAGCTGAAGACAGATCCACTGGGATTCTGTTCGAGAAAGAAGGAGTCTAAGTTGATGAAAACGTGTCAAAGCTTCAATTCAAAGAGAGAGAGAAAAACAAGATGCTACGAGATTGACTGCGGTAATATCCAAGGGGGAGTCTGTTAGTGCACTTATGTCTATCACCTTCGTCAATCCGAGCCGTAGCGAGAAACAGAAGAAAACGAGTCGTTATATTAGTGATATCTAGACAAAAGGCAAGATGGCAATATTGTAATTAATGAGAAATCTCATTAAAAGCCAAGGCCTATAAATAGATCCTTATGTCATAGTTTAGGAACTTTTGCTACATTTGTCATTTGGAGCTTTCTAGATCTAGAGAGAGAATCTAGAGAGAGAAAGTGTTGTCATTGTGATTCAAGGTGCTGTACAATATCAGATTTATAATAGAATCACGTTTATATTACGTCACGTGTGTTAGGTCACGTTCGTGTACGGATTCCGCACGTTTCACGTTCGTTTCGCAATCGTTTCGGAGTCAAAACCGGTCCTTCACATCTGTGATGATCTCGATGCTTACGAGGTTAATCCATAGTATAGAGTCCCTGAAAAATCATGTAGTTTTATGGATTCTGTTTGTATAGTCATATAGAACATGGTTAAATTCTTGAGGTTAAACATGATAAATATGATATATCTGACTAATGACCTGCTGTAATTAATATTAATGTGTCGCGGATTCGTTAAATAATCGGGTGCGGGTTTGTGTAGCGAAATCAGAATCTGTCCGACAGTTACAGCCGAGTTTAATCGGAAACTCGGCTATAACCGGGTCAAATTTTATCAAAAACTGATGTTTTATCAGTCTATAATGAACTTCCAGTAAATATCTTTCAAACCCAACTAGAATCGCATTTTTTTGGAGGTCCTTTGCTATTTTTAAAGGTCCGTTTTGTACAGCGGCAAAAGCGGCGTTTTTTTTTCTGCAGAAAATGTGTGTTATGTTTTTCGTCATAACTTGAAACCTGGATAGAATTAGGTCACGAAATTTGTACTGTAGATGTCCACGGGTGTCGTTGTAATTCTTCAACTGGAATTTCGTCAATCGGACTTACGATGAATTTTAAATGAATTTTTTCGTGGACTGCAGTCAGAAAGTGACGAATCTGATTGCAGCCAGGTAAATGATTTTTATAAAATAACTGGTGATGAATTGGATCCCGAGATTTTTAAAAAATAGTATCTGGATCGTTTGAATCATTCTGTAAAGATTTGGGATTTTTTGGAATAAGTTAACTATTTTATTAAAATGCCGGCAAACAGCCCAGTTTTGGATGTTAAAGCTGAAACGACGTAAGTAGTAATTTGCGTGTCAGAAATGTCGGGTAGGTTATACCCTCGACAATCAACATCCACCATTCGGTGGCTCAGGAATTTATTCGCCATTTGTTCTTTTTCATATTCTGGGCAGAATTTTCTTTCCAGCAGACGCTTAAACTCCTCCCAACTCATGGCATAGGCCACGTCACTCCCGTTAGCTTGTAATACCGTATTCCACCATTCTAATGCTTCTTCCTTGAAAAGGTGAGAAGCATACATGACTTTATCCTCCTCGGCACATTTGCTTATTTTGATTACTGCCTCGGTTTTCTCCAACCAACGTAGCGCGGCAGTTGCCCCTTCATTGCATGCGAACTCGACATGTTTACAGGCAAGAAATTCCTTGTAAGTGCAACCAGGCGTTGCAGCTTTCATTCTTTTAAGAAATGGGGCTTGCATCCCATTATTATCATTATTATTATTATTGTTGCCGCCTCCATTTACGCTATTACTAAAGTTTTCATCACGAGTACGTTTGCTGGGAATAGTTGGTTGGGGGTTCAACTGGATTTCTGGCAGCAGCAAGGATTGCTAGAATAGCATTGGCTATTCCTTGAGCAACGATGTTTTCTATGTCTTGCCTATTAAGAAAGTGGTCTTCATTGTTTTGCTTGGATTGGTTAACCTCGTTAACTGGCTCATTACTAGCATTTTCCATCTGGTAATTTAATATATATAAATTATTAGAACAAAATAGATAACAACCAAACAAAATAAAACAATCACACAAAATAACGTCAACACGTATAGCCAAAATTGTCGATCTTTCGACTTCCATATTTTTTATATTAATATGCATCCGTACACACCAGTTATCTTACAAAAGTTTTATTTTTAAGTTATTTCACAGGATTATATTATTATTATTATTATTATTATTATTATTATTATTATTATTTTTATTATACAACCACAACCACACAGTCACACCACCACCGTCAGTTGGCATCTCAGAAACGACGTTCCCTCTCGTCGTACTTCTAGGAGATCTGTTCTCCCACCTCCCGGATTCGACTCCCTGCATCCACCAGGTCCTCGCCATAGTGGCGGAGTTTAGCCAAGTTCTCACGCTCCGGGTCGAACTGAGGGAAAAAGGTGTTAGGATTATTTAAGAGATTCTAAAATTGCCAATCATTGGTCTACCATTCTTCGAGCTCTCCTAGAGGTCAGGTGTTGACAAGGGGATCTGGGATGGCCAGTTCTAAATTAACGGGGAGTTAGGATTCAACGGGGTAACTGAAGAGGTTTTCATTTGCAGGTCTAAGGAAGTCACAATTTGCCAATTTGCGATCCAGCTCCTCCCACAATGGCATTTCCTGGGCTTGCCAGGAACTTTACCCGATCTCTATTCCTTTCCCTTTATCCATTGGTTCTTCAGTCTTTTTGACTTTTTGTACCGTTGTTTTCTTCCTACGCACACGTCTCCAACCCACGAATCTTCTTCTCTTTTTCGGTTTTGGTTTCTCCGGAGGTTGGGCTTGGAATTCCATAGGTTCATCAATGTCGGCCAAATAACCGGAAAAACCCTCAGAAACTTCCATGTCAGCAGAATGGATAGTGATATTCTGAAGAGCTTCAGACAACTCATTCATGCTGTTAGCATATATGAAGAAACACATAAAAAAATTTAAGTTAAATTTTTGTAAATCGATTTTCACATAATCACAGAATGGCGATCAGAAAAATTTAAGTATTTCTAAATACTTAATTGGCTTAAATCAGTGGCTCTGATACCACCTTTTTCCTGTCACGGCCCCAGCCCGGTTTTACCCGTTTCAGGAGCCGCGGGACAGAAACCCGTGGTAATCATTATGTTGGCAGCGGAATTTTAACAGGATCTTTTTAAACTTGAAAATGCCCAATTATTTTATTTCATAAATTGGGACAAACCCCATAATTTACAATAAGGGAAATTTCATGAGGAAATCCCTGGTTTTACAAAACATGTTTATTGATTTAACTAATCCACTACTTCAAGCTTGTTAGTGCTCTGTAGTACCTTTCCTTGATTCACAGTAGGTCACCTGAAACATGTATTAAAAATATTTTATCAGCGGGGAAATACTGGCGAGTCACTCAATTTTGATAAAACGACACATAGTTATAAATTACAGCATAAGAGCGATTACAATGGCTACTATCTTATTTTTATCTGGCGCCGTGTCACACCCTGGTGACGATGGTCATACCACTATTGGGTCCTTTCACCCAAGTAGTGATGATTGTTACTGTTAGGTTGATGAACCTAACCATGAGAAATTAGTAATGTGCACAATACCCCACTTGCCAGTGATTCAAGATAACCAAGACTTAATCCCTGTAATTATAACTTTTGAAAACAGTTTATATATTGTAAAACATTGTTAATAGAAAAGAAAATGACTCACATTGCAAGTTTAAACGGGCAGAGTTTAGCCTACTGATCTTAGCCTGGTAACCTAGTTAAAATAACAATGCACACGAAACTAGGTCAGTAACTTAACACAACTTTTACGACAAATCACGAGATCAAAACCTTCACGACGAATGACAAAGTATAGCCCAAATACGGGTAGCACTTAAACATCCATCGGATTGGTTTTTAATCGATCGGACATTGAATCGTAGCAGTGATCGAGTTAATACCCTGTATCGTAGCAGCGTTGTGACACCGTAAAGTTCGTTTTTAGCAGAATTAGGACGTTTTGAAACTGAAATTTCGAACACAGGTGAAAGTCCCATGCACAGGCTACTTATAGCAACATTTTGAGTTTTACGCGACCCGCGTAAGCCTTAACATGGCTTTTACGCGGCCCGCGAGAGCCCCTATCCTACGTGTAGGGCTGGTGTGTCACGAGTAGGGTTGCCACGCAGGTGACACGTGCCCCGAAATGCTTATCCGGTCAACTTTGAGTTGACGCGGCCCGCGTAAGCATAAGCTTATGTTTTACGCAGCCCGCCTAAAATCGGATTTCTTTGTTTTCATGGTTTTTCATGCATATTAGGGTTTCAGGGGTCCGGGTTTTCACTTACAGGTCAATTTGGGACATTTTTGCAGGTCCTTACAACAACCAACTATGAACTCGCTCATTTTTGTTGTTGATTCGTTATTATATGCCTTGCAGGTCGTTAGGTGCTTAGATGGAGCTTGCATAGGAGGAAGAGCTCGCTGTGGGACATGAACTGTTGAGTTCCATGTTAAACTTATGAACTTTTGTACTTTATTATGGTTTTGAAGTTAATGCTTCTGCTGATAACTCAAAGTTTGTTGAATTGTTTTGACACCAATTATATTGTTTGGTTTGGACTTTTATTTATTTAATTATATCGTTCAATATGATTGGTGGCTGGATCCTGGTCAGTCACGCTCCCTGCGGTGATACTCCGCTTGTGGATTTTGGGGGTGTGACAAGGGATTAGCACGTAATGGTGGAAGTCAAGCTGGGGACGGTTATTCCCAGACCGAATTAGAGTTTGACATGAATGTAGTTTGAGGTCTGACAGGCTGTGACCGTTGAGTTTCACCTTGAATACCACTAACACCGATTCCATAGAATATCTCTGGATTCTGAGGAACTGGTACACTTTTGGCTTTTCTTACCACCTCTTCATGTTTGTTTTTCAACTTATGTATGAAGTCATAAATACTTAATATTTCCAACTCTCTATTCTCTTTGAGAATTTCTAGATATTGACTCCATTCAAGCGGTAAACCATCTGCGAATCTTGCAACCATTTCTTACTAAGAAGCTTCAACTCTGTAAACAAACATTTCACTCAACAAGTGATGAAACCTAGCTGCCATTGCTCCAAGTGATTCCTTTCCCATACACCTAAACCCTTCAAATTCTTTTTTAAGAAGATCATGCTTGACCTTTCAAGACTGTGTGTTTCCTTCACCTCTAGCTCACAACGCCTCCCACAAATCTCTTATGTTTTTACAACTAATAAACCGATGATAAATGCTTTGGCAAGCACCTAGGTAAGCATTGCATAAGCCTTTTTTCTCTAGATCATAAGCCTTCTTATCGTCATCGGACATAGTTGCCAATGTCAAAGAATTAGATCCGACTTCCTCAAATGCTGGATTGAGAGGGTTAAGAAAACAAGGCCATAACTCTGTATTCTGCCCAATAACATATGTTTGAAGTCTACCTTTCCAACTAGGGTAATTGTTTATATGAAAAAGCTTTGGTGGATGATTCCCACTTCCGGTCTCATTGTCGCTTATCAATAACCTCTGAATGCTTTGGTTTTGATTAGCAATGAATGCCCAATGGTTTTCTGAGAACATCGTGGATGCCTTGGGTGGTTCCTCCCTTAACGGTATTCTCTGAGTATTGCCCGTACCCCAAAGATGTGTACTTATTTTAATTCAAATTACAAACACACAAGATATGAAGCTACTGTGCTAGGGAACAAGAACTGAATGTTGGTAATGAAATATGAGTGTGTACTTAGGAGAATCGAAATAGTTGATGAATTTGTTTTGATGTGGAGTCTATTTCGAAATAAAAGAAAATGATATATTTCAAAACAAAATACGTGCAATCTATGTCGAAATAGGTAATAAAATGTGGATGTAAATGGGATGTTCGAAATAGGTTGGAATGGATAATGATGGAATAGGAGTAGGTTTGTGGAATGAAATAGACTAATGGGTTTCAAAATAATGGATCGAAATAAGACTTGGGATTTGTCAAGGGTACTTCGAAATAATGGATAAAAAAAACTTGTAAAGCTAATGTGTTATAAAACCACTGTGAAAAATAGAACTACTCTTGTGTACAATTGATCAAACAAAAAGGGGCTCATATGTTTGCAAATTATTTTTTCTTCTTCTATCTCTCTCATTGAACGACATCATATGCATACAAATATATATACAAATAAACTTACTATTTACATGTGAATGAACATTTGTTTTTGTCTGCATCAATTATTTATAACACTCCCCCTCAGACATATAATTATCATTCACTTGATCAATAATTCATACGTTCATTGTTGGATGATACTTTTCATCTTTGGAGTTTTGCTTTGAAATACTGCCTCATTAAAAACCTTTCTAGGAAAACCTAGTGGGACAAAACCATAGCTAAGGGAAAAATTGTGCAGCTTGCATTATACACAGTGAATCAGATATGTTGCCTCATTAAAAACCTTGCTAAGAAAAACCCGGTGGGATAAAACCATAGCTAAGGAAAAAAGAGTGCAACGTGTATAATGCTCCCCCTTAAATTGCAATTTGTAAGGCATCACATTCTCCGTACGTGACGCATGCCAATGTCATGAACGTGTTTCCTGAAAGTTGTTGTAGGGAGTGCTTTTGTGAAAAGATCAGCTGAGTTGTTGCTGGATTGGACATATCTCATCTCAACATGTTTGTCTTTAATAAGGTCCCGAGTATATTCAAAGAATCTTGGAGGTATATGTTTTGTTCTGTCACTTTTGATATACCCTTCTTTCATCTGTGAGACACAAGATGCATTGTCTTCGTAGATTGGAGTTGGATTTACATCTTTCTCTAGTCCACAAGATGTTAGTATGTGTTGTGTCAAAGATCTTAGCCATACACATTCTCTTGAAGCTTCATGTAGTGCAATTACTTCAGCATGATTTGAGGATGTTGCAACAAGTGTTTGTTTCTGAGAACGCCATGAAATTGCAGTTCCTCCATTCTTAAATACGTATCCAGTTTGAGATTTTGCTTTATGGGGATCAGATAAATAACCTGCATTTGCATAACGAACTAACCCTTCTTTTGAATCATTAGGATAAAATAAGCCTAAATCAACAGTACCTCGAAGATATCGAAAAATATGTTTAATCCCATTCCAGTGCCTTTTAGTGGGAGCTGTACTAAATCTTGCTAACAAATTAACAGCAAATGAAATGTCAGGCCTCGTACAGTTAGTAAGATACATAAGTGCTCCAATAGCACTGAGGTATGGTATCTCTGGACCAAGAACCTCTTCACTATCTTCGCAAGGGCGAAATGGATCATTATCAATATTGAGTGATCTAACAACCATCGAGGTGCTCAAAGGATTTGCTTTGTCCATATTGGAACGCTTTAAGAGTTTTTCTGTATAATTTGATTGATGCACAAGTATTCCATTATGCATATGCTCAATCTGTAAACCAAGACAAAATTTGGTTTTTCCAAGGTCTTTCATTTCGAATTCTTTCTTTAAAAGAATGACTGTTTCATGAATTTCTTTATGCGTCCCAATTATGTTTAGATCATCAACATATACAGCTATTATCACATATCCTGATGTTGTCCTTTTAATAAATACACATGGACAAATAAGATTATTTGTATAACCTTTACTTATCAAATATTTATTCAAACGGTTATACCACATTCTCCCAGATTGTTTCAAGCCATATAAAGATCTTTGCAATTTGATTGAATACATTTCTTTAGGCTTTGAATTTAATGCCTCTGGGATTTTAAACCCTTCTGGGATTTTCATATAGATATCATTATCAAGTGATCCATATAAATAAGCTGTAACAACATCTATAAGACGCATTTCTAAATTTTAGAAACTGCTAAGCTGATTAAATATCTGAAAGTGATTGCATCCATAACAGGGGAATATGTTTCCTCATAATCAATTCCCGGCCTTTGAGAAAAACCTTGAGCTACAAGTCTAGCTTTATATCTTGTAATTTCATTTTTCTCATTTCGTTTTCTTACGAAAACCCATCTATACCCTACAGGCTTTACTGCCTTAGGTGTAAGAATAATGGGTCCAAAAACCTTTCTTTTGTTAAGAGAATTTAATTCAACTTGCATAGCATCTTTCCATTTATCCCAGTTATGTCGATTTTGACAATCATTTACTGATTTTGGCTCAGGAGTATCATCTCCATTCATAATCTCACTTGCCACAGAATAAGAAAATATATCATTATTTTCTATCTCATCTCGGTTCCATAATATATGTGTATGACCATAATTGATCGACAATTCTTTATTGGAATCATTTACTTCTTCCTGAGGGAAGGTTTTTTCATTCACTCCTTCCTGAGGGAAGGTTTTTTCATTCACTCCTTCCTAAGGGAAGGTTTTTTCATTCATTCCTTCTTGAGGGAAGGTTTCTATATTATTTTCTTTATGGTCAATTTCCTTTTCAGGAGCTTTTCTTTTTCGAGGATGTTTATCCTTTGAACCGACTGGCCTCCCACGTTTTAAACATTTCTGGGATTCAATAGCTATATTATTATTCCTTTGCTTGTTTGGAATTTCAACTCGAGCTGGAGCATTAACAGCGGGTATATGAGATTTAGTTACTTTTTGTGTATCAGTAATGCATCAGGCAACTGATTTGCAATTTCTTGTAGATGTATTATCTTTTGAACATTTGTTTCACATTGTTTTGTTCTAGGATCAAGATACAATAATGAAGGTGCACACCATGATAAATCCTGTTCTTTTATTTTGTTTTCTCCCCCTAACTCAGGGAAAATTTCCTCTTTAAATTGGCAATCAGCAAATCGAGCTGTAAAGACATCACCCGTTAAAGGTTCAAGATATCTTATGATAGAAGGTGTATCATATCCTACATATATTCCCAACCTTCTTTGAGGTCCCATTTTTGTGCGTTGTGGTGGTGCAATAGGAACATATACTGCACATCCAAAAATTTTAAGATGGGAAATATTTGGCTCTTGGCCAGAGACAAGTTGTATGGGAGAGTACTTGTGGTTTGCACTTGGTCTTATACGAATTAGTGATCCAGCGTGTAAAATTGCATGCCCCCAAATAGTCACATGGAGTTTTGTTCTCATTATTAATGGTATAGCAATTAGCTGTAGACGTTTGATTAATGATTCAGCTAAACCATTTTGTGTATGTACATGTGCAACTGGGTGTTCAACAATAATTCCAATGGACATGCAATAATCATTAAAAGCATGTGATGTGAATTCACCCGCATTATCAAGTCTCACTCTTTTAACTGTATAATCCGGAAAATGTGCTCGTAATTTAATAATTTGTGCCAGAAATTTTGCAAAGGCTACATTACGAGTTGATAATAATGAGACATGAGACCATTTGCTGGATGCGTCTATCAAGACCATGAATTATCTAAATGGTCCACATGGTGGATGAATTGGTCCACATATATCACCTTGAATTCTTTCAAGAAACATAGGTGATTCCTTTTCAATTTTTGATGGCGAAGGCCTTGTAATTAATTTCCCAAGAGAACATGATATACAAAGAGGCATTTTATCTATTTTGTGGATCTTTTGATCTTTCAATGAATGCCCATGTGTATTTTCAATGATCCTTTTCATCATTGTGGATCCTGGATGGCCTAATCTGTCATGCCATAAGTTGAAATCACAATAATTTTCTTTGACTGCCATATGTGCATGTGGCACATTTATATATGTATAATGCAAACCCGAATGGAGCATTGGCAGTTTCTCAAATATGTGATCTTTCTTTACAATATATAAATATTTTTTACTTTTATCAGTTCTCGACTGAGTATCATGCCCATTATGATATATATCCTTGAAACTCAACAAGTTTCTTGTTGATTTAGGAGAAAATAGAGCGCCCTCTATTAAAAGCTTTGTACCATTAGGTAATACAATATTAGATTTTCCCACTCCTTTTTATCAAGTTTGAAGGACCTAATACTGTATTAATGTTTCCCTTTGTTGGTTTCAATTCATAAAAATATTTTTGTGATTTCAGAATAGTATGTGTGGCACCACTGTCTGCTATACATATATCTGCATTGTTTGTTTGATCTTCTGTTCCAGTGAAATTCATTTTTTAATCTTCATGCGTAAAAAGAATAATTAGTATATAAATAGTATGAATTTACAAAACAAAACAGCTTTTTCATTGCAAGAAAAGAGAAATAATTAAACATACTTACAAAACAAAACAACTTTTTCATTGCATGAAAGAGAAATAATTAAACATACTTTAAACATAAAAATACACTGATATTTATTGGGTTTTAACAATATTTCTTTCATGGTTCCGGTTCAAAGAAATCTGAGTTGTTGAGATCAATATTGACATGGTTAAAATTTTCGATATGGTTCAACTCAGTATCGACATTGTCAACATTGTCGATGTGATTTACTCCATTTTCTTCTTTTTTCAGAGATGCTTGATATAGTTGACATAGATGTGAAGGTGTACGACAAGTTTTTGCCCAGTGATTTGCACTTCTACATCTAAAACAAGAACTTTCATTATTTGTGGACGTACCAGCTTCATTTCTAGCCTTATGTTGCTGGTTAAAATTGTTATTCTGTGGTGCATGGTAATTATTAGTTCTTTTGCCACGACCACGACCACGATTATTTTTCCATTTGAATGAGTGGTTGCGACCACTAAAATGAGTTCTGTCAACATTGTTTCGACCACGTCCACGGCCTCGTCCACGGCCTTGTTCCCATTTTTGCCCATAATTGTTATGATCATTATTATAAGCAATATTTGCTTCTGGTATTGTCAATGATCCTGTGGGACGAGCTTGATGGTTTTTCATTAATAACTCGTTATTTTTCTCTTGTATAATGAGAATCATATTCAACTCAGCATATGTTCTAAACCTTTGCAACCTATAAGATTGATGCAAATTTATTTGTGATGCATGGAAGGTAGAGAAAGTTTTTTCTAACTTTTCCTCTTCGGTTTTTGGTTGCCCACAAAAATCAAACCTTGAACATAATTTTAATAAAGCAGATGTGTAATCATTTACACTTTTGAAATCTTGGAATCTGAGACTATCCCAATCAGGTTTAGCCATAGGGAGTAATGAATCCCTTTGATGGTCAAATCTGTTTTTAAAATTTTCCCATAAAACACTTGGATCATCATAATTAAAATACTCTAATTGTAGTATTTCATCGATGTGTTTATGGATAAAGACGGCAGCTGTTGCTTTGTCTTGTTCATCACATTCGTTGTTTTCTGCAATTGTTTCTAGTACACCCATTGACTTTAGGTGTCTTTTTATATTTGCAGTCCAGGGCATATAGTTTTCTCCAGAATTTTTAAGAGCTAAAAATTCGAGCTTTGCAATACTCGTCATTTTATTATTATTTGCCCTACTGATCTTCCTGCTTGAGCTCTCTTGCTGATAACGTGTTATAAAACCACTGTGAAAAATAGAACTACTCTTGTGTACAAATGATCAAACAAAAAGGGGCTCATATGTTTGCATATTATTTTTCTTCTTCTATCTCTCTCATTGAACGATATCATATGCATGCATATATATATACAAATAAACTTACTATTTACATGTGAATGAACATTTGTTTTTGTATGCATCAATTATTTATAACATAATGAAATATTTCGAAATAGGAGTGTTATAAGCTAATTATATAATGGATCATTTTGCTATTTCATTTCCAAAATCTATTTCGTTCCCACTTTGTTTTTGTTTTGTTACTGACATGCGTGCGAGTGTGTATAATTTTTAAATATATTTTAAGAACTTTTTACTTGCGAATCAAGCTTTAAATTTAAAACACGATACAATACAATCACTCTACACATGTTAGGGCAAGTGCACCCATCGCGGACGTAGTATAGTGACGGTAAGATACCGAGTTCGTCCAAGGAAACAAGAGCTTTTAATACTGGCTTATCGTTAACGTCTAATCTAACCAAATTTTGATAAAAGTTTTAAAAGATAAACTAGAAAATTGAAAACAAAAATATAAATATAAGGAAAACAAATAGACGAGAAGGAATCACTTGGTTCCAACTCCTCTTTTATTTATTCTTTGGTGATTTCCGCATTTTGGGTTTTTTAAGAGATTATCTTTAAGTTATAGTAGTAGGCCCCCTTCCAGGCAGTGTTACCCTCAACCTATTGGTCTGAGTCAGCATGGATACAGCCCCGCAATGTCGGATTATTGAAAGACAATTAAGTAAGTTATTAATGCGAAAAGTGATAGGCCCTCTTCCAGGTAGCATTAACCTCAACCGATTGGTCTGAGTCAGCAAGGATACAGTTCCGCAAGGTTGGTTTAATGTTTTAATAGTAGTTTATAGATAAGGGATTACAAGTGGTTCATACTTCCCCCGATTTGATGCTATCTGCCTCAAGGGAAGTCCTACTAAGCTTGAATCAGTTCCTCGCAGGATCTATACACTGAACCAGGCAAGAACTTTACCCAAACACTCTTTTAACCCCCTTCCAGGTAGTTAACGCGCTTTATCTAGACCATAAAGGCATGAATGAGTGAATAAAAAAACATGAAGAAATGATTAAATAAAATCCACCTTAAATATTGAAAACTAGTTATTAAAGTCATTAATACATACCCAAATAAAAAGTTTACCAAAGATTGGAAATCAAAAGTAATACATAAAAGATTTATCTTTACCAAGTGATGTAATAGTTTAGCCAAACATGGCCTTTGTTTGACAAGAACTCTTACGATCGATCTTGGATCCCGATACTACTACACACTCTAAAAGATGGAAGATGGATGATGGTGGTGGGTGTTGGTGTTGTAGTGGTGGTGGACTGGTGGCAAGTGTGAGAGAAGTGGTTTGCCAAGAGATGAGTTGTAATGAAACCAAGCACCCCTATTTATAGCTGGAATCAGACTGCTCACATGGCATGTGCCCACCTGGCACGGCCCGATGGCCTTCAGTCTCTATCTTCCTCATTAACTGTAATGTCAGGTCTTGTACTAACACGACCCTAGGTGTCAACGGCACAGCCAATGGTGATTGTACTTGCTGTACTATCTCAGATTCTATGAATATTAGAGTTTACCACGACCCATGTTGGGGTTGGCACGACCCCGTGTTGGTTTGTCTTTTTCTGCAGGGAATCTTGACTGGGCATGGCCCGGTGCCTAAGCTTTTGTTTTGTTATTTTTGTTGGTTTGGATGTGGCTGGAGGTTCGGCGAGTCGTGTCAATCCTTCTTCTTTGTATTTATGTTGGTTTCTTCTGTTAATTTGTTCGTTTAAACTATTTTGATCCTGTAAATTAAAAGTAAACAAAGAAACATGTTTTTTCCAACATTAGTACTGAAAAGGGTTGAATTTACGCCTTGTTGGATGTAATTTATATGTTGTATTTTACGTATATCGAATACCCCCACACTTGAATCTTTGCTTATCCTCAAGCAAAACTCTTATCATGTGGCTTACACACTCAAACGGAATTGGTAGAAGAGAAGTTTTGGGCTTATCTTTAGAGTGTCGGGAATACAAGTTCTAAATTTATTTTGTTTTTATTTTATTTACTATCTTATTCGTCCTGATTTATTTAAAACACATATTAAGAAAAATTATTTGTTTTAGGCATAACATGCCTTTATAAAATTCTATTCAGTTATATACAAATTTACACACCTCACAAATGGTCACTCAACACTCGGCTGAAGTTGTTTAAGTGAAAACACTCGCACCCGGTTTGGAACTTACTCCTTCTATATGCTTGACAATCAATCAAACCTCCTCCGTTTTGATGTTTAAATCCTTGTAAATATCAAGAGGGTTTTTTAAAAGCGTAGGTTGTGGCTCGGGTAGGTGTGTTTGGGTAAAAATGGCGAAAAGCGTAAAAAGTGTCGGTTTTTCCATTGCTTTGTTGGCTTAGCAAAAAATACTTTGGCTGTTTTTTTACCAAAGTTGAAACTGAGCTATACTTGAAATTTTATAACTGAACTTTTTACAAAAATAAAGGGTGTAAAATTTAGATTTTATGTGGGTGGTTGTTTTTGCAAAAGTTTTTATATTTTTGCGGGTTTAGAAACGAAAGGGTCAAGGCTTAAAGGGGTTTATCTAGGGGGATGAAAAGAAAAACAAAAGGTGTAAAGTAAAAAAATGGGTTTAGTCCTAATGCCTCTATCATTTACTTACTTGGATTTATGTCGGTAAGGATTTGGAATGTATTGCTTTGGCAAGTTCTAGAGTTGTAAGAACCAAACGGGTTATTCACACAAGAAACGAAAATTTGAGCAATTAGTATAGATATATATTTGTGGGAAAATGGGTTATAGTGTAATAAATAAATATATATATATATATATAATCAAATTTTACAAAGATTTGTTATGCCCGTTTTTATAATTTTCTTAATCGGTTCTTTTTATCACGAAACTATTAGGTGTAAATTAGGAAAAACAAATTTTTTAGAACTTATTTTTCCCAACTAAACCAATATGAGTAAAAGAAAAATGAAAAATTTTGACAAAAAAGTTTGGGGTGATTAGCGGTTTCTAAGACGAGTTTTGTGTAAGGCTTGTTTCTAGGACAAACGATTCAAGGTTTTAATGTAAGATCCGCTTTTCCATAAGATAATAAGTTACTTACAAGAGTGATTTAAAATCATTAAAAACACCAACTTTGATATATAGTAAGTTTTTCTACAAAAATTCGGCATGACCCGTTCGTAAAACGAACATGCCCCCTGTTTTTAACATAGTCAACTAACTAACATTCTACGATCCGTTCGACATACGACTACCCAAAAACAAAAACAACAAGTTTTACAAATGTACGGCTACTAACAAAGTTGGACAAAATAACAAGTTGTAAACCAAAAAGTTGAAAATAAGCTAGCGGAAGCGTTTGGTATAACATGACATGAACACGTGCTCGCTCCGATTCTCCAAATCGCCTAAAGTGAGGATTTACCTACATACAACAACAAAGCTTAAAGGTTAGTCATCATACTTACTAAATCATAAATTCCTTCATTTTAGTTTCATCCATATATGAGCTTGCATCTTTCTTACACTTTCAATTTCCCAATTTCTTGGGTTTGGCAAACACTCTTAATGAGAGTTAAGCATACACATTTGACCCGTATAGTTGGGTTAATTGCTTTCAACATAATCTTAGTTCGTTCCGAATAACGGATTGAACCTCATACATTCGCTTTCCACTTATGGCCACCCGTTCTAGACGAGCGGTACCATTTCATTACTCGACCCAGTTCAACTCGAACCGGTTGGCTAGCTTTGCTTAATATAACCTTTATTAACATAACCAAATCCGCGAAGGATTTGTTGCTCACTTACTAGTCACTATTATCATTACATCACAACTATTTATTGAAATAAAGACAAGATTAAATTAAGATTTTTGTATGCAACACAACATACCTCGATCTTGCACACCTTCCGTCTTCTTGGTGCTTGTACCTTCTTCCTTTACGCCTACATTACAACATTCATTCTTTCATTTAGTCTATCAATTCATTCCACCATTTTTCCGTAATACATATACATTAATCTTTCAGGCATTTTATCGAACACTTGGTAGGCATTGTAGCTAAGATACATGGTACAAGTCTATAAAGCATGTTCTTACTAGTTAATCATCACCCAACAATTTCATTCATTCAAATTCACCTAGCTATTTCATTCTACATAAATTTCATTCATTATTCAAGTATCACAACAAGCTTATACACTAACTTCCTAGTTTTATGATTTCACATAATCATCAACCCTTACTAACTTCTTAACAAGTGGGTTTATGTTATAATCCTTTCATGCAACTTAAAATCAACACAATTCTTGTTCTAGGAATCAATTCCAACTAGGATTTCCCACCTTGGGTAAAAGAAATCGAATTGGGTTGAACCCTTCTTGTTACAAAGCATAATTTTAGAAAATTGAACTTACCACTTCACTATCTAGGCTTAAATTTCGAAAATCTTGAGACATGCAACAGATTTGGCTTGAATTTCTTGATCAATTGAGGGAATTAGCAAAAGCAAGGGTTTTCACCCTTTTCTTCCTGTTCGATCGATCCCAGACTCACTCACTGTGTTTGGGATTTTAATTTGTTTTTAATACTTTCAAGTTTAATCACTTTTGCACTTTTACCCCTACACTTAGTTGCTATTTACAACTCTATTCTTTATCCCACATTTAACTATTATTTGCCATAAACTTAGTTATATTAAGTTTATTATTTATCTACATTGATCTTTATTGTGTTTTTAAATTTTGGGGTGTTACAAGTCTACCCCCCTTAAAAGAGGTTTCGTCCCCGAAACCTAGGTACATAACAAATATAAAGTGCACATACCAAACAGGAAAGGATAGTGTTTCCTCATTTCATCTTCCGCTTCCCATGTGAGTTCCGACCCCTTTCGGTGTTGTCATTGAACCAACACTTGTCTAACAGCTTTGTTGCGGAGATTCTTCACCTTAACGTCTTTAATGGCTATTGGTCTTTCGACATAATTCAACCCCTCTTTCAACTCGATGTCATCGAGAGGTACTAATGCCGTTTCGTCCGCAAGACACTTCCTCAAATGTGACACGTGGAAGGTATTATGAATCCCGTCTAGAGTAGGCGGTAATTCTAATCGATATGCAACCTTTCCAACTCGAGCCAAGATTTTGAACGGTCCAATATATCGAGGACCTAGTTTTCCCCTTTTGCGAAAACGGATTATACCCTTCCATGGGGACACTTTCAGCAGAACGAAATCTCCGACTTGAAATTCAATAGGACGCCTTTTCTTGTTTGCGTAAGCTTTTTGCCGATCCTAGGCTGCTTTCAGTCGAGCTCTTACCAATTTTATCTTTTCATTTGTTACTACTATTAGATCACTTGGCGCAAGCTCTCTTTGTCCCACTTCACCCCAACATACGGGAGTTCTACATTTTCTCCCGTACAGTAGTTCATAAGGAGCCATTTTAATGCCATTATGGTAACTGTTATTATAAGAGAATTCCACTAGGGGTAGATGGTCATCCCAGCTTCCCCCAAAGTCTAATGCACACGCTCTCAGCATATCGACAAGTGTTTGAATGGTTCTTTCTGACTGGCCGTCAGTCTGAGGGTGGTAGGTGGTGCTTATGTGTAATCTCGTGCCCACACTCTCGTTAAACTTTTACCAGTAGCGGGAGGTAAATCTGGTGTCCCGATCCGAGACGATTGACACGGGTACCCCGTGTCGAGATATGATTTCATTCATATATATTTCTGCCATTTTCTCGGAGGAGTAAGCCTCTTTGATAGGTAGAAAATGAGCGCTTTTCGTAAGCCGATCTACGATTACCCATATTGTATCGTGCCCCTTTTTCGTTCTAGGAAGCTTGGTCACCAAATCCATTATTAGTTCCTCCCATTTCCATACCGGGATCTCTAAAGGTTGCAACTCCCCGTATGGTTTTTGATGCTCTACTTTCACTTGGGAACATGTTAAGCATTTCGCGACATACTTAACGATATCACGTTTCATGCCCGGCCACCAATAATTGGTCTTCAAATCCTGATACATCTTTGTAGCCCCGGGGTGAACCGAATACCGTGACTTATGAGCTTCTTCAAATAACGCAGTCTTGACTTCACAGAAACGAGGTATCCAAATTCGGCCGAATCTCGTTTTGAGTCCGATCGAATTTTCTTCTAGCTTATCGGTTACACCTTTCAATCTTTCTTTCTTTACATCTTCCGCTCCAAGCGACTTTATTTGGGAATCACGTATCGTCTCGAGTAATCGTGGCGTAACTATCATCTTCATGGATCTTACTCGAATGGGAGACGGATATTCCTTTCGGCTTAACGCGTCAGCTACCACATTTGCTTTTCCCGGGTGATAAAGGATTTCACAATCGTAATCTTTGATAAGTTCTAACCACCTCCGTTGCCTCATATTCAATTCTTTCTGTTCAAAGAAATATTTAAGACTTTTGTGATCCGAATAAATTGTGCATTTCACACCATATAAATAATGCCTCCAAATTTTTAAGGCAAATACTACCTCTGCCAATTCCAAATCGTGTGTTGGGTAGTTTACTTCATGCAGTTTCAATTGTCGTGAAGCATATGCGATAACCCTTCCCCTTTGCATCAAAACGCAACCTAAACCCTGGTGTGAGGCATCTGAATAAACAACTAAGTCTTCAGTCCCGTCCGGTAATGTCAAGACCGGTGGACATGATAACTTCTCTTTTAATACTCGAAAGGCTTCCTCCTGTTCCTTACCCCACACAAACTTCTCTTTCTTCCTCGTCAACTTTGTTAAGGGTAAATCTATCTTCGAAAAATCCTGTATGAACCTTCTGTAATATCCCGCGAGGCCTAGAAAACTTCTTATCTCAGTCGGGTTCATTGGAGAAACCTATTTCATTACGGCATCGATCTTTGACGGATCTACTAAGACACCCTCCGAATTGATCACGTGACCCAGAAACTGCACCTCTCTGAGCCAAAAGGCGCATTTTGAAAATTTCGCGTAAAGTTTCTCCTTACGGAGAACTTCAAGTACTTCACGCAAGTGTCTTGCATGTTCGGCCTTGCTTCGCGAGTAGACTAGAATATCATCTATGAACACGATTATAGATTTATCTAACATGGGTCGACATACCCGGTTCATAAGATCCATAAACGCAGCCGGCGCATTCGTCAATCCAAAAGACATGACTAAAAATTCATAATGCCCATAACGGGTTCTGAACGCGGTTTTCGGAATATCTTCTTCCCGTACTCTAACTTGATGGTACCCCGAACGCAGATCTATCTTGGAGAACCAACTCGCCCCTTGCAATTGATCAAAAAGATCGTCAATTCTAGGTAAAGGGTAGCGGTTCTTGATGGTTAGCTTGTTTAATTCTCTGTAGTCAATGCACATGCGCATCGACCCGTCTTTCTTCTTAACAAATAAGACATGCGCTCCCCAAGGTGACACACTCGGACGTATAAAGCCCTTATCTAGAAAGTCTTGTAATTGTGTCATTAACTCCCGCATCTCGGTGGGAGCCAATCTATAAGGAGCCTTCGCAACCGGATTCAATTCGATGCGAAACTCTATTTCTCTTTCGGGGGGAAGTCCCGGTAATTCCTCCGGAAATACATCCGGAAATTCATTCACTATCTCAACGTCTTCAAGCTTCGGGAAACCTTGTTGAACATCTATCACGTAAGCTAGATATGCCCTACCCCCGTTAAGTGTATACTTAGCGGCTTGAACGAGGGTACAAAGTTTCGCTTCCATCCTTCTTTCGCCTTGTATAGTTATTTGTTTTCCACTTGGGGACCAAACATGTATTGTTTTAGTTTCACAATTAATTCCCGCTTGGTGTCGGGTCATCCAATCCATACCCACTATCATTTTGAATTCCCCCAAAACCATAGGTATGATGTCGATGTCGAATTCTTCATCTTCTATGGTAAATTTGCAATTTTTACAAATTTCGTGTAACATATAAATCTTACTATCAGCTATTTCTACTTCTAAAGGCATCGGCATTCGTTCGATCTTAAATGAAGGATGTTGTATGATTTCATTTGCAATAAATGACATATTGGCCCCGGTATCAAACAAGACATAAACCGGTATGGAGTTTAATAGAAAGATACCTGAAACCACATTCGGATGAGACTTAGCTTCTTCGGAGGTGATTTGGAACATTCTCCCCTTCGCTTTAGAGCTTTCTTCGTTCTTTCCTTCCTTCTTTGATCCTTGTTGGAGTTTTGGACACTCCGATTTAACATGCCCCTTTTCGAAACAGTTGAAACAAGTCTTCGGGTTATTTGGACATTGATAAGACGAATGCCCCTCCTTACCACATTTGTAGCACCCCTTCTTGCCTAACAGACACTCCCCAGTATGAAGCTTTCCACAAGTCTTACAAGGAGTCATACCACCCTTCGACTTATCTTTCCTTCCTTGCTCTTGATACTTTCCCTTTTTGGATGGACTCGAACTTACACCTTTCTCGCTTGATCTCTTTTCCCCACGTTCTTCTTGCCTCTTAATTTCGATTTCTCTATCCCGTGCCAGATTGATGAGCTCATCAAGGGTCTCACATTTCGAGGGAGTAATGAACTCCCTAAATTCCGCCTTTAGCACCCAGTAAAAGCGATTAATCTTCATCCTTTCCGTCTTCACAAAATCCCCACAGAACTTCATCTTATCCATGAAAGTATTAGATATTTCATTTATCGACTCGTTTTTCTGTCGGAGACGCAAGAAATCTTCCTGGATCTTATCAATAGCCGACTGAGGGCAATGGTATCTCATAAAGGGTTCCTTAAATTCTTGCCAAGTCATCACTTGGAGTCTATCCTCCCCTATTTCTTTACTGTGCGCATCCCACCAATCCTTCGCCTGAAGAGTGAGTTGGCCGGTAGTGAACATCACCTTATCTTCATTATCACAACGACTTCGAATAAATACTGCTTCTATATTTGAAATCCATCTTTGGCATGCGATCGGGTCGATTTTACCATCATACGTTGCAGGATGGCACGCCATGAAGTCTTTATACGTGCACCGTCGTTCTTTGCTTTTGCTTTTAGATCCCTCTATCAGTTCTTCAATCTTGCTAGTCATCATGGCATCCACAACTCCCAACACCCGACCTTCTACTTCTTGAGCTAACCGTGGAAGATTAGCTTGCATAACCCCTTCTGCCACTTCTGTGACTTTACTGTAAAACGCTTCTTGACTAGCAATATCATCATCGTCATTAACGTTGCTTGCATCAGCCATCTACACAATGTCATGTTTTCGTTTAATACAAATCACAAACTTTCAGTATATCATTGCTCATTAATCAGCATTTACTTAGTCCATCTCATGTCATTCGGTTCATCTCTTTTGATTCTTACGAATCCATTCTTGTTGTAATCACTAATTGTGATTACATACACCTATTAAGCCTTATATGGATTCTACGTAGTTATTAAATAAGTTTTCGGATAGCCCGACAACATAAAATGTGAAAAACAAAAAAAAATCAGCGAGTTTGCATTGTGTAAGCCGTCGGCGACGGCTAGGTTGCCCGTCGGCGACGGGCTCTTAAAATGGGCGTCAGACACATTTACCCGTCGACAGGGTGTTAAGGCGTCGGACAAGGGTATGCCGTCGGCGACGGGTGTCTGACCGTCGGCGACGGCCAACCGTTTATCAGTTCGCTGCAGCTTTGTTTTTTAGCGTATTAACTCTTTCTCGGGTCCGTTTTCCAGCCGTACGGTACCTGGAATTCATTTTTTTGCTACCCATAATGATTACTTCACATCTTTAGCTTAACTTTACATCTCAATTCATTACATATACTAGTATTCATTGGAAACTTAAATTATTACCTCATTGGCGATCTTGGAGCGAGCACATTAGCACGAGCCATCGGTTTGTGTTCGAGCGCTAAGACTCTTGCCCGAATCCCTCAAACCTTGGCTCTGAAACCAACTTGTAAGATCCGCTTTTCCATAAGATAATAAGTTACTTACAAGAGTGATTTAAAATCATTAAAAACACCAACTTTGATATATAGTAAGTTTTTCTACAAAAATTGGGCATGACCCGTTCGTAAAACGAACATGCCCCCGGTTTTTAACATAGTCAACTAACTAACATTCTACGATCCGTTCGACATACGACTACCCAAAAACAAAAACAACAAGTTTTACAAATGTACGGCTACTAACAAAGTTGGACAAAATAACAAGTTGTAAACCAAAAAGTTGAAAATAAGCTAGCGGAAGCGTTTGGTATAACATGACAGGAACACGTGCTCGCTCCGATTCTCCAAATCGCCTAAAGTGAGGATTTACCTACATACAACAACAAAGCTTAAAGGTTAGTCATCATACTTACTAAATCATAAATTCCTTCATTTTAGTTTCATCCATATATGAGCTTGCATCTTTCTTACACTTTCAATTTCCCAATTTCTTGGGTTTGGCATACACTCTTAATGAGAGTTAAGCATACACATTTGACCCGTATAGTTGGGTTAATTGCTTTCAACATAATCTTAGTTCGTTCCAAATAACGGATTGAACCTCATACATTCGCTTTCCACTTATGGCCACCCGTTCTAGACGAGCGGTACCATTTCATTACTCGACCATGTTCAACTCGAACCGGTTGGCTTGCTTTGCTTAATATAACCTTTATTAACATAACCAAATCCGCGAAGGATTTGTTGCTCACTTACTCGTCACTATTATCATTACATCACAACTATTTATTGAAATAAAGACAAGATTAAATTAAGATTTTTGTATGCAACACAACATACCTCAATCTTGCACACCTTCCGTCTTCTTGGTGCTTGTACCTTCTTCCTTTACGCCTACATTACAACATTCATTCTTTCATTTAGTCTATCAATTCATTCCACCATTTTTCCGTAATACATATACATTAATCTTTCAGGCATTTTATCGAACACTTGGTAGGCATTGTAGCTAAGATACATGGTACAAGTCTATAAAGCATGTTCTTACTAGTTAATCATCACCCAACAATTTCATTCATTCAAATTCACCTAGCTATTTCATTCTACATAAATTTCATTCATTATTCAAGTATCACAACAAGCTTATACACTAACTTCCTAGTTTTATGATTTCACATAATCATCAACCCTTATAACTTCTTAACAAGTGGGTTTATGTTATAATCCTTTCATGCAACTTAAAATCAACACAATTCTTGTTCTAGGAATCAATTCCAACTAGGATTTCCCACCTTGGGTAAAAGAAATCGAATTGGGTTGAACCCTTCTTGTTACAAAGCATAATTTTAGAAAATTGAACTTACCACTTCACTATCTAGGCTTAGAATTTTGAAAATCTTGAGACATGCAACAGATTTGGCTTGAATTTCTTGATCAATTGAGGGAATTAGCAAAAGCAAGGGTTTTCACCCTTTTCTTCCTGTTCGATCGATCCCAGACTCACTCACTGTGTTTGGGATTTTAATTTGTTTTTAATACTTTCAAGTTTAATCACTTTTGCACTTTTACCCCCTACACTTAGTTGCTATTTACAACTCTATTCTTTAACCCACATTTCTAATTATTTGCCATAAACTTAGTTATATTAAGTTTATTATTTATCTACATTGATCTTTATTGTGATTTTAAATTTTGGGGTGTTACATTTAACATCCCCCACACCTAAATTACACATTGTCCAATGTGCCCCAAATATGATTTGTTTTGATTAAATGTGCACAAAGTGGGTAAAAATAACAATTTTAATGTTACTGGTCACTGCAGCACGGGGGCGTGCTAGGTGGACACAACCTCATGGCCAAAGTGCCAGTAACAAAAGTATACAGAAAACTTACAGTATGTTGGACACAGGGGCATGCTGAGTGAGCACGACCCGTGCCACCTTTTCGGCAGAAAATTTTTTACATAAGAAAGTTGGGCACAGGGGCTGCCTGGTGGGCACGACCCCATGCTACAGACTCTGATCTGTAGTTTTTGAAGTAGGAGGCTCTGGTTTAGGTGCATGTTCCTTTTTCGACGTCTCTTTGGTTTTTCAACTTCTTTCACACATTTATTTTTATAACCATCAAAGATACTTCCATTTCATTCAAATAAAAGAAAAATACAAGTAGAAATAAAAATTACAATCCTAAATTAGATAGATAGAGTCTTGAGAGATGCCCCCACGAGATCTTATTTTAAACCCCTAATAGCTACTACCTAGATCTAAGAATGTTAGTCTTCGGAGGGCTTTAATCTATTCCTGGAAATACCCGATTATAGGTCGTTGAGCATTTCCTCTATCTCCCTTGGATGGAAGCTAAAAGTTTTTTCATCGACCTCTTCTTGAGGTAGGGGAGCGGGATTGAATGGAACCTCAAAGGAGACATTGATATGAGGAGGTTCTGGGATCTCGACATCCCATCTAGTGGGGTGAATGACCTCGTTAGCAAGGTTCCAATCCTCTTGAGGACAAATTGGTTCCATTGGAGGCACAACCAAGATGTTCAACCTTTGATGTAAAAGGTTGATCTCCCTGAAGCAATCTTTCAAGACCATGGAGAGGTAGTTCAGTCGGTCGATTAGAACCACTTCCGCGGTCATCTACTCAAGAGATTCTCTTAAAGCACTCACATATCGAACGAGAGTAGCTTCAAGAGAAAGTCTCCTTCCTCGGCAGTTAATCTTTGAGCTGTTGGACGATGTTCCACTCTGTTGGCTTGACATTATAGAAAATATGATAAACCATTGACGATTTTAGAATAACAGACGAATTAACAAGGCCCCGTGCCCATGCAACACGACCCCGTGCTGAATCAACCAGCTCTGAAATATTAGCTCAAGTAATTTTATTTTATGTTAAATATGTTTGATTTCTTACCTTTCTGAACATAAATAACTTAAAATAATGTTTTACTATTGTAGATTTGCAAAAACTTGAGCTAAAATTCATGCTTTTAACCCTCCAATTGAAGTATTTTAAGCTTGAAGCTTCAAGCTTCAATGGAGGTTTGGTTGAAGGAAGAAGAGAAAATGACTATAAGAAGTAAAGACAAGAAGGTTATATGAAACCTTTTCAAGAACATACCTTTTTGGGTATGTGTGCAAGATCTGCAGGATCTTGGTCTTTTTGGAATAACTACAAACATTCTCCTTAAGACTGTCTTTATAGACAGTGACAGCACGTTCACACAGCCCCATGTCTGGGCAACACGGCCCCGTGTCGTCTGCATGAGTCAGAGAATGTTGTCCGTTTGTAAGACACGGCCTAAGGCTAGATTGACATGGCCCCGTGTTGAAAAATACGAGGGGCACGGCTCCGTGTTTATTCAACACGCCCCATGTTTTGGAAGAAAATTGGACACGGCCCGGTGTTCGAGAAAAACGGACCCGTGTTTTAGGGTTTTTATGAATTTTGTCTAAGGTTTTTAAGGAACTATTCCTTGTAGGGTGGTTCCTTACTGGTTGGAACAACACCGTATTGCCGGATATACCTTAGGCTCCGGTGAGAGGTATGAAAACGCAAGATGTTGTCGGAAAGATAGAATCCTACTTTAAAAACGGGAAAGTGGGACCTTCCTTTATTTACCTTATCCGGGCTCTTGTTGAAGAAGGTGTTAGTCGGCTCGCTCCTGTACAAACTGTCGGTGTGAAATTCACACACTGTAAAAAGGGGGTTGTCATCGCGAGGCCGATACAGAGACGACTATCACCTTCGTCTTCGCAAGTGTCTATGGTAGGTTTGGTGGTCTCGATGTTGTTTGTCCCTGATTGTTCCTCCATCGATTCCCCTTCGCTTAAATTCCTTGATGAACATCACGCCCTCATCATGAATTCTATTTCTTTGAGTTTTTGGAGAATCCTCTTTTCTATTTGACTTACGTGTTCTAAGTCTCCTAGGTAAGAGGGTTGATGGGGTTCAGGTAGATGGATGTCATTATTGTTTTTACTCCCGCCCATCTTAAGGTGATCGTTACAGGAAAAAGATGGGGTTAAGTAGTGGGGAGCAAATATTAGAATGGCACATTCTAATTCTTCATGCATTCCGCCACATAACTTGCTCCATTCACCGTAAGAGTGGCAGGGGAAAAAATAATCATAAACATCCATGTTTTCCAGAGAGTTTTTAACCGTCGAGGTCAAACAATTACTATTTTCTTACAAACTACTGATATGACACGTCCCTGTGTGATGGTCACACGGCCCCGTGCTGCAGTCTGTATGTGGCAGAAAATAGTTTTGAGGTTACTGGGAGTATGACACGGCCCCATGTAGAACACACACGGCCCCGTGTCACTTTTGCAGAAACTGAAAATTTAAAGAAAAAGAAGAAAAACCTAAAAAGAAAAGAAAAAAATATTGATTAGGCCGTTAATTTTAAGCTTACTCAAAATCTTTATGTCCCCAGCAACGGCGTCAAAAACTTTACGTGTGTACGGGTGTGTATAATTTTTAGATATATTTTAAGCACTTTTTATTGCGAATCAAGCTTTAAATTTATAAAACACGATACAATACTACACTCTACACACGTTAGGGCAAGTGCACCCATCGCGGACGTAGTATAGTGTTGGATCGTCGTGTGACCCGAACGAGTCAATCAGAAGAGTTTATGAACCATATCAAAGGCGGAATCAGTGATATAGACGTGAAACAGCTTGATTCTCCTTAATTATCCTTTTATTAATGATTTCAAAGCAATCCTGATCGTTTGACAAACTGGCAGCACCTCGGCTCTGAAATCTCGAACCGTTACAAATGATGAACCATGCTCCCCTATATATAGGCATGTCCAGTTCACATGGAGTGGCCACAGTCAGTTCATGTGGACTGGCCTAACCAGTTCATGTGGATTGGCCATCCTACACACCAGTTCTAATTTCTAGCCTATCGAGCACTGGTTTATCCTATCTAATTACAAGACTCGATAAAGACGAAGTTAATAGACATTTATGCACCAACAAACTCCCCCTTGGATGTTGACGAAGTCTTCGGCATCGATTCTTCAATCTTGATCAGTCTTTTCGCTCTTTCCAAACTGATGTGACACTGTAAGCTTCTTCAAACTCTATCTTTCTCTATCTTCAAACTCCCCTTTGAATGTTGGTCCAGAATTTAGACTCCCCCTTTCGAATACTCCCCCTTTCGATAAGCTGGAACTCGAATTCTGGCTCAAACTTTACACAAACTTAGCCATGGGGATCTGCACAATACTCTACCCAACAATAAATTTCACAACTTATAAAATGTAACAAATTTAATAACATATGGTAGATATTGTTCATCATTCACACAAACTAATTATCAAGTCCAACTTAATGACCATGAATTATCATTTGAAGAATTATTAAAACCCCAATCAATATAAACATTGATCATTTTTCATTTTTTTCTTCTCTCAAAAACATTCTCTCCCAACCCAATGTGGTTCATCATTCTTAGCACTCGGAATTTTGAAAATCAGCTTTTTAACATCAGTTGTCGAAAATAAGATGAAATAAAATCTTTTTGATTTTTCAAAATTTATGCTAATACACACTAAAATATTTTTGGATTTAGGAAATAAACTATATACAAACAACTTTTTGTGAGTTTGCGTTAGAGGATCATATCAGTTTATTGAGACAAATCAGCTGCACCGTTGATCTAAAATTATCACTTAAAGCTTTTAAACATTTCACCCTAGATCATCGATATTGTGGTCCACTTAAACTCTTCTAAGATTTTCGTAATGCTTACTGATACGATTAAGGTACATTAGATAGCATTAAAGTCTTATGTGCCCCACGATCTTAGCATATCCCCTCATCATGCAATACACTAACTCACGTAATGCCTTTAAACTTTCATCAACTGTGATTTGTGAAAAAATAACGCAGAATGTTTAAACATTAACAATCAGGTTGATACTTCCGTATACGCAGAGAAAGTCCAATGTTTAAACAAAATAAGAAATAAAAACAAGTTGAAATTGTTTAGGCTTTAACCACCAGTTCGACACTCCCGTATACGCAGAGGTGATCCAAAGCTTAAACGAAACACCAAAGAAAATAAAGCAGAACGTTTAGGCAATAACATCCAGTTCGATACTCACGTATACGCAGAGGATGTCCAATGCTTAAACAAAATAAAGAAATAAAACAAGTTTAAGTCTTTGCAAAATGAAAACACGGAATCACAGTGACTTTTCAGCAAAGTTGTGAAAGCTCACAGACTTAACCGGTTTTATGTCTTTCGACAATCAGCGATTACCGAGCAGGCACACAGTCAAGAAGGACAAAACTAAGTACTACGCGTTTGACCGTGTTTCCCACCAGACTTAGGCTTTTTGCTTTATGTTTGTATCATTTTCGCAAAACTACTAGTCTTAGCTAAGCCTATCGACACATCCCTAGCGAAATTGTTTAAAACTTTATAAAACTTTACATTTCTCTAGCGTGCACTGATAGTCCACTGATGTACTATCATTTCATCTTTTTACACAAAACTCTTTTTGATTTTCCGATGTTTTTGAATTTTAGATTTTATCATGTTTTTGGATTTTTCAAATTTTCAAAATTTCTAAAATTTTCTACTCCCCCTAAAATCAAAAATATGTTTCAATTTTGATTTTCTGGGAAAATTTGAAAACAAACTGTACAGAATAACCTGACACACTGATGAGAATCACTTCAATTCACCATCCATTTGGCATAAACAATCAGAACTCCACCTGACAACAAACTATTTTCCCATTATGATTTCAAAACACTTAAGTTTGTTTTAATCAAAATGGTTTTTCCGGAAAATTAGTTTTGTTTGTCGTTTCACAAACATGGGGTTTTCATCACATTGTTCTTCAATTTACCACTTGTATGATCAGGTTTAATCAGGTTCAACTTAATGATCTTGATAAACCACTTGTAGGTTCTCATCAACCACTTGTAAGTATAACAATATCACATATTTCAATTTTTCAAGAAAGATGCCGATTCCTACTCCCCAATTACCAACCTGGGAGTTCCGGCAAGTCAGGTTTTTATTTGAAGAGATCCACCCAAGCCTAACGGTCCTTGGGTGCATTTGAGTTTCCGTTTAACACTGGTGAACAATTTGCATCATCCATTGTTAGAACAGAATTCTCACTTTTTACCTCAACAGATGGCTCATCTGATTTTAATGAGTCAGATTCATTGCCCGAACGTGGCTCTTCTGACTTTGACGAGTCAGATTCATCGCCAGAACGTGGCTCTTTTGCTTCCGAAGAAACAAATTCATTGCCAGAAGATGGCTCTTTTGTTTTCGCAGAAACAAATTCATCGCCATTCTTTATTGGAACCCAATCCTTACAAGATTTAGGCTTTCCAAATTCGTCAACCTGTGACGTGAAAAACCTTTCACAGCCCTTTTTATACTTAAAAACTTTTATAAGGACTTCATCTGAAAAATTAACTTTCTTTGATTTGTTACCAATTTGATCAGTTAATTTTTCTTTCTTTATCTTCTCTTTTGTCCTCAGATTTGTATCTGATGAGTTCGTTTTTCTTGGCTTATCATGTTTTGTTGAGTAAGATGATTCATCAGAACTTTTATCTGATTTACCAGTTGTACCCGAGGACAAAATCTTTTCGAGATACTCCATCGCTTTCTTTCTTTTCTTTCTTAGTCTGTCTTTCTGCCCTTGTGATAATTTCACTTTTTGTTCTTTGGGCTTTTCTTCGACTTTGACTGTTTTCTTCACCATTCTCTGAGATTCAGCCCTCGATCTTCCCCTTGATCTCATTGGGCAATCTCTGGCAATGTGGCCTTTGATTTGACAATCATAGCATCTTCTTGTCTCAAATTTCTGACTTTGGCAGTTAACAGCAATGTGTCCTTGAAAACCACATGTGTAACACACTCTGTTATCATACCTTTCTCCACTTTCAAACCACATACTCAGATCATAGCATTGTTTGGCCATGTGGTAGTCATGTCTTTTCCTGTAAGCTTGATTTGACTTTTGCGCACTGTGGTCAAACCTGCACCACTTATTACCAACTTTTTGTGAGTTTTGATTTTCAATTTTTTGTGTTTTTTCATAATGATTGGATGATTGAACTGATGATCTTTTATTGTTGATTTTAAAATTTTTTGAATTTTTAACATTTTGTTTTTGTTCTACATTCTTCTTAACAGGTTTTTGCTTTGAGCATTCACCTATTTCAGTAGAGTGTAAAACAGTATCTCGAAATTTTTCTTTCAATTTCAAAAATATTTTCTTTTTCTCTTCTTCATCATCAGGTTTATTATCACAATCTTCAATTATGACTTTGTCATAATTTGTGACATTGTCACTTATTGGAACTTCATTGATCGGTTTTGGACATATATGATCCAGTATAGATGACGAAGTCACAAAACCTTTCAATTTATTTTCTAATTCTTCAATTTTATTTTTAGCACATTCAACTTCTTTTTCAAGTCGAATGATATTCTCAAGATGAGAATTTATTGAAATTTGCTTTTCAATATTATTTTTACCAAAAATAGATTTTTCATTTTCTAAAATTTTTATTTGATTTTGAAAAACTTTTTCACTTTTTAATTTTTCATTTTCAACAAATGTTATTTTATTTTGAAATTATTTTTCATTTTCTTTTAATTTTTTGTTTTCCAATGCCAAACTCTCCACATCCTTCAAGAGTTTGACATTGTCTGCTTCAAATTTATCACATTTTGAGCACACAAGTTCAGATCTTGCACTTTCATCTTTCTTGGATTCTTCATTCTTTAAAATATCATCTGTCTTCGTCTTATATGTTCCTGCAAGAAAGATGTTAACCATATCAACAGGATTCAAATTTTCATCTAAAAAACAACCTCTCTTGAAATCATATTTCATAACAGATCTTGCACTAAAACATATTCTAATTCTTCTGATTATTTCAAGAATCACATCCAAACTTATATTATCTAAGTTCTTTTCTATTTCTTTTATCAAGTCTTTCTTTTTCTTATCAATTTCATTATTGTGTGTTCTAAGCTCTCTGATGAAATCATTTGGACTAAAGTTTGAGAACCTAGAATCTTTTTTCAGTTTAATCAAAAATTCATTCCACTCTGAAGGTAATGCATCTGCAAATTTTGATATCTTTTCAGCATCTGACATCCTTATCCCGTACCTTTTCAAATTACCAAGTAATTCATCATACCACTTTTCCAAATCATTAAACTTTTCATATTTCCTACACAAAAAATATTCAGATCTTTTAACCCAAACATCCTTTTTCTCATCTTCTTTCATGTAATCCCAATACATATCAAACCAATCATTTATTCTTCCAAGTTTATCGTTTTCCTTTTCGTCAAACATTTTAACCACAATTTCTTTTTTAAATGACTTGGTTCAAAAATTATTTTTAGCTCAAAGTCCACAAAATTTCAACTTCTTGGTATTTGCTCCTTGTAAATCACCTCGAATCACCTGCAAATGAAACACACAAACAAATAAACGACCAGTTTAAAAACGAACTGAATATGTGAAAGTGTGTGACAGTGTAATCGATCTAGGATTCGTGTCAAAGATTCGCGGACTTGTTTCAATGTTGTTCAAGTGAAATCACTGAATGAATTGGGCTTCTCACACAAAACAACTCCTTAACCAGAACAGTCTTGGGCCGCCAAAATGTCAAATGAACATATATGATTACGTGGGCTTTTAATGGCTGACAGACAGATCACCGATTCATTCTATTTGACCGAATGTATCACATAAACTGATGGGCCGATGGACAATAATCTCGATCACATGTACACCGATTGCATTTAATGTTTCACATGTGTTGTCAAAATGAAATGCATATAATTGGACCGAGCACAAATGATCAGATCACATGCAATCTTGATATTTTAAAATGGCTGACACCTTTTCATATATCAATTATCCTTCTCAAGCAATATATTAAATATGTAAACAATGTCCAACAAGTTTTATGATTCAATTGGACCGAAGAATTTTGACAGCTGATCAATCCGTGCGACCTGAATTATTGTCAAATGATTTGATCACTTCATATGGACTGGTTAAACACTCAAACAAACTGATTAAGTCCACTTCGTATGGATTGGTTGATCACTCAAACGTATTGATGACTTTTTACACGACCTGGACCTCTCCAAACGACCTGGTTCCAAACCGTATGAACTGGGTAAAGTCTCAAACAACTTGAACTTCAAACCACGCGAACTGAGGTACAATACTCACTCCACGCGACCTGGAATCAACTTTGATGCGAACTGAACATCAAACCTCAAACGAACTGAACCATGGTCAAACAAACTGATGTTTTTGTCCGATTTTTGATAAAATTGATATCCTAGGCTTACTCTAAATCAAATTTCGATCACAACAGTGTGTTTTTCGTTCAATATCGTCCACTAATTCGTGCTAGATCTGAGATCAAAGTTTCTGTTCATGCGAATTGGATCTGATTTCAAACGAACTGGTTGATTTTTGATAAAATTGATCAATTTTAGGTCGATTTTACCGTGTATTTTGTTAATCGATTGATTACAACTCAGTCTTACAAGTTTTGTGACAAATTCAGATCATATTAACCGACGAATCTAGGTTAATTTCAAAAAAATGTGAAAGAAAGGAGTAGAAATCAGAGAATTCGATGAACACAAGCTGAATCGGTATGAACTCTTCCTCCTGAGCTCTGATACCACTTGTTGGATCGTCGTGTGACCCGAACGAGTCAATCAGAAGAGTTTATGATCCATATCAAAGGCGGAATCAGTGATATAGACGTGAAAAAAAAATGATTCTCCTTAATTATCCTTTTATTAATGATTTCAAAGCAATCCTGATCGTTTGACAAACTGGCAGCACCTCGGCTCTGAAATCTCGAACCGTTACAAATGATGAACCATGCCCCCTATATATAGGCATGTCCAGTTCACATGGAGTGGCCACAGTCAGTTCATGTGGACTGGCCTAACCAGTTCATGTGGACTGGCCATCCTACACACCAATTCTAATTTCTAGCCTATCGAGCACAGGTTTATCCTATCTAATTACAAGACTCGATAAAGACGAAGTTAACAGACATTTATGCACCAACATATAGTGATGGTCAGATACCGAGGTTGTCTAAGGACACAAGAGCTTTTAATACCGGCTTATCATTAACGTCTAATTTAACCAAATTTTGATAAAAGTTTCGAAAGTTTTAAAAGATAAACTAGAAAATAAAAATATAAATATAAGGAAAACAAATAGACAAGAATGAATCACTTGGTTCCAACTCCTCTTTTATTTATCCTTTGATGATTTCCGCACTTTGGGATTTTTAAGAGATTGTTTTTAAGTTATAGTAGTAGGCCCCCTTCCAGGCCGCGTTACCCTCAACCTGTTGGTCTGAGTCAACAGGGATACAGTCCCGCAAGGTCGGATTATTGAAAGACAATTAAGTAAGTTATTAATGCGAAAAGTGGTAGGCCTCCTTCCAGGCAGCGTTACCCTCAAGCTATTGGTCTGAGTCAGCAAGGATACAGTTTCGCAAGGTCGGTTTAATGCTTGAATCAGGTCCTCGCAGGATCTATACACTGAAAGAGTCAAGAACTTTACCCAAACACCCTTTTAACCCCTTTCCGGGTAGTTAACGCGCTTTATATAGACCGTAAAGGCACGAATGAGTGAATCAACAAAACATGAAGAAATGATTAAGTAAAATTCACCTTCAATATAGTAAACTAGTTATTAAAGTCATTAATACATACCCAAATAAAAAGTTTGCCAAAGATTGGAAATCAAAAGTAATACATAAAATATTTGTCTTCACCAAGTGATGTAAGAGTTTATAGCCAAGCATGGCCTTTGTTTGACAAGAATTCATACGATCGATCTTGGATCCGGATACTACTACACATTCTAAAAGATGGAAGATGAATGATGGTGGTGGGTGTTGGTGTTATAGTGGTGGTGGACGGGTGGCAAATGTGAGAGAAGTGGTTTGCCAAGAGATGAGTTAGAATGAAACCAAGCACCCCCATTTATAGCTGAAATCAGACTGCTCACACGGCCCATGTCCACCTGGCATGGCCCCGTGGCCTTCGGTCTCTCTCTTCTTCATTAACTGTAGTGTCAGGTATTGTACTAATTGGTTCACCATAAAAACATCTTTAAAAAAACATGAAAATAACATAGAACACCATGCCTGTAACACTTAATTTAACATTAATTAAGCTTTACATAAAACACACTAATCAAATGACCGAAGTTTGTGCATTTACAATAGCATCTGTAAAACAAACACCATACGTATTGCAAAAAAAAATCCTTTCGGATCAACTGGATAATTAAAACATTAATAACATAGGTGTATCATATTATAAAACACCACCTGATTACCTGTGTCATCTGTTTCCATTATGTTATTCATACCGGAAAAAAATAGTCGACATATAACAAATATTAGGAACATCGAATGTGGATATAATTGTCGTCCATGTGAATCAATTATTGTACTTCAAACGTAATTAAAAAGAAACTAATTTCTCAAAATACCTCAAAAACGGTAATACAAAGATTTTTATCATTTAATTGAATTTCAAACGAAATTACCCTACTACCCCTAATCTATAATTTTAATCATTGCCACGTGTCATGTCCCAGTTCCTTCTCACCCACTTCATCCTTTTTATAAGATGTCACACCCCAACCGATGGCGGAAACATCGGAGTGAGACGAAGAAAGATTGCTCATCACACATAACGCTAATTGTGACAATAGAATTAAAGATAAATTGATTTCTTTCATAAATAAATGTTACAATACACGAAATTTGAAATACAACATGTTAAATACAAGGAAAACAATACAACAACAAATACGAAATTTATACAACGTATTTAACCTAAACGTCTATATGTGTATCTAGGCATCAACGCTACTTCATTTCATAGTATTCGTCATCCTCAACCTGTAACATGTTAAAATAAAGTTCAATGCAAAAGCAAAGGCGAGTACACATGGTTTGAATAAGTATAGCATAAGTATAAAAGCATTTTACTCGAATCCACATGACAATTTGTAAGCAAGGTAATTAGCATACATATCATTACGTCTAACCCAAAGTGTCCACTAGTGTCTAGCATCCCTTGCCACAAAAGTGACGAGACCGTATAGTATAAAGACCTAACAATCCCCCGTCGGGTGGTGTGCTACTCCTATAGCGCTATAATTGTTAAGCGAGGGTATAGCATAGTAATGGCATAAAGCATGTATTATCTAGCATAACAAGTAGCATGTATATCGGATTGAGTTCACAAAGTATGTTTAAGTGTGTGTAAGTGTAATTTTTGTATGGCAACATGTTACAACCCAAAAGTGGTTTAAAATGTAAATGGGTCGAGTGTACTCACAATATTGCAATTTCTTCCGATTATCCAAGTGTAGACGAATGTATAAGGGTTTAGGTTCAAGGTATGGTTAGGGTCGAGATTCGGGATTAAGATTCAAAGGATGATAAAGTAGGTATTATAAAAATAATCACAATGGTGTTAGCACTTGTTCTTGACACTATAGTAATCCCTAAGGATTGTATGTGATTTCATAGGTTCAAGACCTATTAGAATCGTGACAAGGAACTACACACATAGTGAGAAACTTATTAACTTGATAGAGGATTACATAATCACTACCAAGGGTTCGGTTTTAAGGGTTATTATAGTCATAATATATACTTAATAATAATGTTTAGTCATGTAGGAGGCGGGAGGTTGAACCTTCCACTTTGGTACCTCTTGGTGTCATAATTCAAGTAGGAGGTGGGAGGTGAAATCCTCCACTTTGGTACCTCGAATAATATGTTAACATATAGGTCATGTAGGAGGTAGGAAGGCGAACCTTCCATTTAGGAACCTCATGGATATGTACAAGAAATAATACAACTAATCTAAGCAAAACATCAAGTGATGTGTGGACTTGTTATGTAGGTTAGCCTAGGCTAGCCAAGTAGTCACACTATCTTAAAGTTCAAGACTTGACACCACTTGCAAGCTATTAACTTGATTAAAACAGAAAGTTTAGAGTGTTTAGACACTCCTATTAAGTGTAAATCAACCTTGGTTTAGCTTTACTAGTCATGTTATGGACTAGAAGCATGAGAACACAAGCTTGCTTTGTAGTATTCAAAGTTTAAGAAAGTTGAAAACAAAACAGAAAGTTCTTGGACCATTTCAGGGCGTTTCCAAGTCTGATTTCTCCAAGGAGAAACCAAGGAATCAAACCCAAGGATTATCCAAGTATTTAGGAAGAAGAACCAAGTGTTTTGGTTAAGATTTGAGCAAGTTATGCTCACTTTGGTAAGATGATATGAATCTGTCCAACTTCAGAATTTTTGCAAGATCTTGAGAGTGTTTAGAAGAGATTTGAGGGTTGTGAAAGTGTAGAAATTCTTGGAGAAGATGGGTATTTATAGGGGAAGAAGTTAGGGTTGATTGGAGGTGATTAGAGGTGGATTAGAGCTAATTGGAGGTGATTAGAACTTAGGATTTCGTGCAAAATCGCGTGGAAATGCAGCTGATTGCGTTTTCTGCAGATCTGATGTCCACGCGGGCCGCGTAAAGGATCAGGGGGACTTTACGCGGGCCGCCTGAACTTAACTGATCCGGAATTAAGTTTTGTTTATTACAATTTAGCCCCCAATGTTTGTTATTTTAAGGTTTTTAGGCCATTTAGGGACTATATTAGCCACGAGAGCATAGTTTGAGATAAATTTAAGTATGAGGAGTATAAACCAAGTATAATCATGCGTATGAAGGTCGTATTCAAGTATCGTTTATGATCGAAACACGTTTTATGCATAAGTTTCGTGTATTTACAAGTTTAGCACATAGTTTCCAAGAATTACGAATAAGCATCAATTGTTCCACGAAATTGAATGTATGAGCATATATAAAGTATGTATAACATGTCATTAACAAGGTACGATTTTTATTTATGAATCAAGTCCCGTATTTTACAATTGATTAAGAAGAAAGGATGATTACGAGAATGCAAGTTTTCCAAAATTAGAATTTCAAGTAATGGTTTCTAAATATAGTAAGTATGAAAACGCAGGGCGTTACATAAGATCCCGAACATATATATCTATATATATATATTTATATACTAGTAGGGTGCCCGCGCGATGCGGCGGAGGCGACACTTTGCATTGCGGCACTCGTTTTTCGTAGTTTTCTTATTCGTATAATATTTATGATAAATTATTGTGGTGGATACATGTCATAAGTGTTACACATATGTAAAGTTTTTTTTTATAAAAATTAATAATCAAAAGACAAAAAAATTGTTTTTTTTATAAAAATTAATAAACAAAAGACAAAAAAATAAAAGATAAGTTGTTATAATTATAAAGTATGTTTATTTTATTGGTTAAATTATAAAGTATAATTTTTTTCTTTAAACTTCATAACTTTTTTTTAAATATTCACATAGTACTCATCCAATAAACTTTAAATTTAAAATTGTTGTTTTTATATGAATAAAAAATAGTAACAATCTAAGATACATAGTTAGTCTCTGTGGTATACACAATGTAACAATCTAAGATACTAATAGTTTAAAATCACGTCTTAGGGTACTAACTTTCCATTTTTTAACATGTGGGCAGTGTTGTAGAGATCGCTAGGCGCCAGTCGGGCGGTGGAGTACCGACTAGGGATTAATCGGGATTAATCGGGATTAATCGGATCGGAATTTATATATATAATTTTTAAATTTATATATATACACATACATTAATATCAATATAATACTTAAAAATAGTTCAAAATTCAAACAACTAAGTTTAAAACATAGCTAATCAAGTATTTAAGCATTCAATACACACGTTAATATCAATATAATACTTAAAAATAGTTTAAAATTTAAACAATGAAGTTTAAAACATAGCAATTTAAGTATTTAAACATTGACATATCAGTCATGGTCTCATGGAATATGTTTTAATGGGTTAAAAACATGTTTTTTTGGGCCAGGTTGGAACTAAACAAGTTGGGCCATGTGTTTAATGGTTAAAAACATTTGTTTGGGCCAGATTTAAACTAAAAAAGAGTGGGCCGACTTGGGCCGATTTGGGCCGACTTGGGCCGACTAGGTCCGCCTTGGACCGACTAGGTCCGCCTTGGACCGACTTGGACCGACTACCGACTAATGGTCCGACTAGGTCAAAATTAGTCAGTTAACCGCCGACTAGCGCCTAGGCGCCGCCTAGGCGCCGACTAATTCCGATTTTTACAACACTGCATGTGGGGGTATTAACGTTAATTCCCTGGTTAACTATTAGTACCTTAGATTCTTAGTTTGTGTAAATGATGTGCGTGAAAATGTTATATATATTAGGTGTATATTTTAAGCCCCTTTAACACTTATTTTAGCCAAGTTTTAAATTTATAAAACACGATATTTCACCAACACTAAACACACATATGGGCAAGTGCACCCATCGTGAGCGTAGTATAGTGTTGGTAAGATACCGAGGTCGTCCAAGGACACAAGAGCTTTTAGTACCGGTTTATCCTCAACGTCTAATCAAAATAAAAAGTTTAGAAAAATGTTTTTAAACTAAGAAAAATAAAAACTAACTAAAATGCTGAAAATAAAATAAAAAGAAAAACAGATAGACAAGATGAATCACTTGGTTCCGACTCGTATCTAGTATAACCTTTGATCATTTCCGCACTTTTGCACATAATTAAGAGATTATCTTAGTTATTGTAGTAGGCCCCTCTTTTGAAGGTGACGTTACCCTCACCCCAGTAGTTTGAGTCAGCAAGGATACAATCCTAAAAGGGTGGATTATTGGAAGATAATTAATTAAGTTATTAATGCAATATTATGGTAGGCCCCGCTTTTGGCGGTGACGTTACCCTCGGCTAAGTAGTCTGAGTCAGCAGGGATACAGTCCTAAATAGCCGAGTTATAGTATTAATAGTAGTTAACTTATGAGGGGGTCAAAGAGTTTGGACCCCCGCCATCCAATACCGTGAAGCATTGAAGGAGGTCCTACTAAATTTGACCCAGGTCCATTGCAGGACCTCTAAACGCTGAACAATGGCAAGACCTTTACCAAACCGTTCCTTTAACCCCCGACCAGGTAGCCAACATACCTCCATATAGACCGTGGAGATATGAATGGTGAAAATCTTTTATTTTATATAGACAGTAAAAAAATGCCAAGACACCACGGACAAACGATAAGGAAAGATCACCTTCAACATAAGTAACTAGTTATTAAAGTCATTAATACAAAACCAAATAAAAAGTGCAAAAGATTAGAAATAAAAAGTATTATACTAGACACTTTGTCTTCACCAAGTGATGTAAGAGACTTAGGCAAACATGGCCTTGATTGTCAAGAACTCTTACGATCAATCTTGGATCCTGAGACGACTCACACACTCTACGATGGACAATGGATGATGGTGGTGGATGATGGTGTTATGGTGGTGGTGGGTGGTGGATGAAGTGTGAGAGAGGTGGTGTGCCAAGGGATGAGTTGAAATGAAACCAAGCACTCCTATTTATAAGCTGAACAGGAGGCTGGGCACGGCCCCGTGTCCGCTGGACACGCCCCCGTGCCTGTCTGACACTCTCTCTCTCTTCATTAATTGTAATTCACAATTACAATTAATGCGCCTGCTGTACTTTCGCCACGCCCCCGTGCTCACTGGACACGGCTCGTGGTGAGAAATAGAAGCTTCTATAGATTTGTGTTTTCTGCTGCTTCTTGGGCACGGCCCCGTGCTGGCTGAGCACGGGACGTGTTCAGTCTTCTGCCTTCTCTATTTTGCTTGGGAAGATGCCGTTGAGGGGTCGGGCAGTCCGCTTATGTTCCTTTTCTTGTATTTATGTTAGATTTAGCTGTCTTTTTGCTTCTTTTGTGAATTTGAGCTCATTTAATCCTGAAAATACAAAAGAAAGACGAAAAGACTCTTTTTCCAACATTAGTACTTAAAAAGGGTTAGTTTTATGCCTCATTTGATGTAATTTATATGTTGCATTTTACACACATCAAATACCCCCACACTTGAACTTTTGCTTGTCCTCAAGCAAAACTCTTTAATATGTGGCTTACACTCCCAAATGGAATGGGTAGAAGAGAAGGTTTTGGCTTGTCATAGAGTGTTGGGAATCCAAGATCTTTTTGGGTTTTATTTTTATTTATTTACAATCCTATTCGTCATGATTTATTTAAAACTTTTCATAAGAGAAATTATTTATTTGGGCATAACATGCCTTTTTAAAATTCCATTTATATACAAGTTCACATACCTCACGGGAGAAATCACTCACACTCGGCCGAATGTGTATTTTTAGTGAATCACTCGAAAGCGGCATGGAACTTACTCCTACCATATGCTTGCCAAGCAATCAATCCTCCTCCTTTTTAACTTTTATACCTTAGTAAATATCAAGAGGACTTTGTGGGTGAAGGGTTAGGCTTGGGTTAAAGGTAGGTGGTTGGGTTAGTGGTTAGTGGTTAGTAGAAAAAGGGTGAAAAAGCGTAACAAGTGTCGGTTTTCGTAGGATTTTCTATTTTTTTTTTTTTGTAACTTTTATTTTGATGAAGCTATTATTCAAACAAAGTTACTTGATGAACTTGTTTGTTTATTTTCTTTTGCTTCATCATCAACACTTTTTTTTTCAATCATACGAAAAACCGAACTTGTTACTAAAACAAAGGGTTGAAAATGAAAAAGGTTTTGGTGGGTAAAAGGGTGTTTGGTTTGGGTTATGAAATGAAAGGGTTTAGGCTCAAAGGGGCTAACTAGGGGGATTTTTTTTGGGTAGGTGGTAAAAAAAAAAAAAAAATGTTGTAGAAGAAAAAAAGGGTTAGTCCTAATGCCTCTATCATTTACTTACTTGGGTTTAAGTTGATAAGGACCGGGAATGTATCGTCATGGCAAGTTCTAGAGTCGTAAGAACCAAGCGGCTATTCACACAAGAAATGAAAAATGAGCATTTAGTCTAAATATGTAAATTTGTATGCTCAATAAAGGCTCAAAACTCACTTTTGTGGGAATGGGTTTTTATGTGATCAAGTATATATAATCAAATTTTAACTAAGTTTGCTATGCCTTTTCATAATTTTCTTATGTTGGTTCTTTTTATCACGACGCTATCGGTTGTAAATTTGTAAAAATATAACCTTTTTGAGAACTTGTATTTCCCAAGTTAAACCTAGACCAGTAAAAAAAATGAAATTTTTGAAAAAAATTGGGGTGATTAGCGGTTCCAATAGAGTTTTGTGTAAGGCTTATATTTAGTACTTGCAAAATTTCAAGGTTTAGCATCCCCCCCCCACACTTAAATTACACATTGTCCTAAATGTGTCCCAAAAATAAATTTTTAGGTTGATTAGATGTGTAAAATGGTGTTAAAAGCAAAGAATTTGTGTTACTGGGCGCTGAACACGGCCCCGTGTTGTCCGGGCACGGCCCCGTGTTCAAGTGCCAGTAACAAAATTGAAATAAGAGAAACAGAAGTCTGGACACGGGGGCGTGTTGGGTGAACACGGCCCGTGTCCAGTTACCTTAACTGGGCGTTTTTCTGCAGGGGGTTCAGCACGGGGTCGTGTTGGTTGGGCACGGCCCGTGTTGAACCTTCTGTAATGGAGAAAATTGTCGGGTTGCCTTGTTCTTGTGCATGATGTCATTTTTCTCGTTCCCCTTTTCATCCCTTACCGCCATGAGTGTGTTTTATTTCTGAAAATTAAAACTAACTTGAAAACATAAAAATTAATCTAAATTAAACTAAGGATAGTTTCGCGGAATGCCTCCGTGGTGCGCCACGTTTATAAGGGTCCTTGGCTAGACCCAAAGCCTGATCATATGTTACCCAAGTGGGATGTATTGCATCCCATGTTACACCGTCGGAGAGCGTTATCCAAGCTTGAGTCTATGACCTTCATGTAGTTGACCGGATCTTCTTCCTCTACTTTCTTTCCACATTCAAATTTTACTTCCTCATCCCCAAACTTCAATGTTAGAGTTCCGTCATTCCTATCCACCACTGCTTGGGCGGTGGCTAGAAATGGTCTCCCGAGGATGAGAGGGACATCGGTGTCTTCTTCCATGTCTAGGATGACAAAGTCGGCTGGAAAGACGAGATTGTCAACCTTGAGTAGCAGATTTTCAGCGACACCTTGTGGAAATTTGACGGACCTGTCGGCGAGTTGTATGCTCATCTTTGTAGGGCTTGTCGTTCCTAGGCTGAGTCGCTTGAACATTGACGTGGGCATGAGGTTGATGCTAGCCCCAAGATCGGCTAAAGCATTACGGACGGGGGACTTCCCAATCGACCAAGGGATTGTGAAGCTCCCGGGGTCGATTTTCTTTTGTGGAAGTTTGTTGAGTACTAAGGCTAAGCATTCTTCGCCTAAGTTAACTAATTGCAATGATTCAATTTTCCTTTTGTGAGTGAGGAAATCCCTTATGAATTTTGCATATTTAGGCATTTGGGTTAGGACCTCAACAAAAGGAATATTAACATGCAATTGTTTTAGTAAACTTTCGAACTTTGCGAATTGCTCATCGGTCTTTCGACGATTTAACCTACCGGGGTACGGAATCAGATGAGTCTTGGTGGGCTCTTGATTAGTTGAAGGAGCCTTTTCTGGTTGAGGTGTGGGCGAAGTAATGTTTTGGCATTGACTTCCTTCAATTGGTGGTAAGGGCTCATCCTCGGGACCCAAGGTACGGTTTCTCAACGTGATGAGGTGTACTTGCGCCTTTGGGTTGGTTTCGGTATTACTTGGTAATGCGCCTTGTGGTCTCTCGGAGAAATTTTGAGCTAGTTGATTTAATTGTTTTTCAACGTTTTGAATGCTAGCTTGTTGATTTCTAAAATTTGATTCTAATTGTTGAAATCGATCCGAGTTTTTCTTTTCGGTGTCGGAGATGAGGCGAGATAGGGTATCTTCAAGCCTTTCTCTTCCACCTTGTTGTTGAGAGAAATTTTGTGGTTGTTGAAAATTAGTTCGTTGGTTTTGTTGGTTACTACTATTGCCGGGATCTCTCCAACCAAGATTTGGGTGGTTACGCCATCCTTGGTTGTAGGTACCCGTTGGAGGACCCGACGGCCTAGGTCTATTATCAATGTAGTTTACCGTTTCCGCTTGTTCATCTAATTCTTTCATACAACTCCAATTTTCATGTGACCCACCACGCCCTTCACAAGCCATAACCGAGGCCGTTTTTGTCATTTCAAGCCTTTTGACTTTCGAAGAGAGGGCCTCGATTTGGGCTTGTAAAGAGGTGCTTTCATCAACCTTATGGGCGCCCGGGGCAATAGATTTATTACCTCGGGGAGTGTGCCATTGAAAATTGGTTTGAGCAATTTCCTCAATTTGATTATATATTTCATTTGGGCGACGATTACCTAAAAGTCCCCCGAAGCTTGAATCAAGTGTTTGTCTCGTGTGTGGCAACAACCCATTGTAGAAAGTGGATACTTGTTGCCATACCGCTAGACCGTGATAAGGACACTTTCTTAGAAGCTCCTTGAACCTTTCCCAAGTTTCATACAAGGATTCCCCATCCTCTTGTGAGTATGTATTAATTTCAGTCATTAATTTAGCCGTTTTAGCAGGAGGGAAATACTTATATAGAAACTTTTGGGCTAGTTCATCCCAGGTGTTTACCGAGCCAACTGGGAGGGTGTTAAGCCAAGCCTTAGCTCGGTCTTTTAGTGAAAATGGAAACATCCTAAGGCGAATGGCGTCGTTTGAGGCTCCATTGATCCGAAAAGTATCACATATTTCTAAGAAATTAGTAATATGTAGATGGGGATCCTCGTCCGCAAGCCCATGAAAGTTTGCGGAGTTTTGGAGCATTTGTATCAAATGCGGCCGAAGTTCGAAGTTGTTGCCTTCGACATTTGGTGCATTGATAGCGGCGCCGAGATTGCCTACGGTGGGCTGTAGGTAATCCATGAGGGTACGCTGGTCCGCCATTGGAAGTGAGTCCCCCGAAGCTTTCTCTTGATTTTTAGCTTTAAGTCTTTTTCTGAGAAAGCGTTCGGGTTCTTCTAGGGGTTCTTTTATGTCTCTACTAGAACTGGAGCTCATGCACTACGTAGGAGGGTCAAATGTGGCACCTGGGTTCCAAGTCCTGCAATAAAAACAGAAAAGAACGATGGTCAGAATGTTCACCACGGCCCCGTGCTCAGTGAACACGGCCCGTGGTCAGAAGTACAGTAATTGTTTTCTGTATCCCAGTTACTGGGAGTTGGACACGACCCCGTGTTGCACCGACACGGCCCCGTGCTCAGCTCTCTGTAACTCAGAAAATAAAAACTGCCAGTGATGATGCTGGGCACGGCCCGTGTCTAGTGTTGGTAAAAATGATTAGGCCGTTGATTCCTAACTTTCTTAAAATCCTTGTGTCCCCGGCAACGGCGCCAAAAACTTAATGTGCGTGAAAGTGTTATATATATTAGGTGTATATTTTAAGCCCCTTTAACACTTATTTTAGCCAAGTTTTAAATTTATAAAACACGATATTTCACTAACACTAAACACACATATGGGCAAGTGCACCCATCGTGAGCGTATTATAGTGTTGGTAAGATACTGAGGTCGTCCAAGAACACAAGAGCTTTTAGTACCGGTTTATCCTCAACGTCTAATCAAAATAAAAAGTTTAGAAAAATGTTTTTAAACTAAGAAAAATAAAAACTAACTAAAATGCTGAAAATAAAATAAAAGGAAAAACAGATAGACAAGATGAATCACTTGGTTCCGACTCGAATCTAGTATAACCTTTGATCATTTCCGCACTTTTGCACATAATTAAGAGATTATCTTAGTTATTGTAGTAGGCCCCTCTTTTGAAGGTGACGTTACCCTCACCCCAGTAGTTTGAGTCAGCAAGGATACAATCCTAAAAGGGTGGATTATTGGAAGATAATTAATTAAGTTATTAATGCAATATTATGGTAGGCCCCGCTTTTGGCGGTGACGTTACCCTCGGCTAAGTAGTCTGAGTCAGCAGGGATACAGTCCTAAATAGCCGGGTTATAGTATTAATAGTAGTTAACTTATGAGGGGGTCAAAGAGTTTGGACCCCCGCCATCCAATACCGTGAAGCCTTGAAGGAGGTCCTACTAAATTTGACCCAGGTCCATTGCAGGACCTCTAAACGCTGAACAATGGCAAGACCTTTACCAAACCGTTCCCTTAACCCCCGACCAGGTAGCCAACATACCTCCATATAGACCGTGGAGATATGAATGGTGAAAATCTTTTATTTTATATAGACAGTAAAATAATGCCAAGACACCACGGACAAACGATAAGGAAAGATCACCTTCAACATAAGTAACTAGTTATTAAAGTCATTAATACAAAACCAAATAAAAAGTGCAAAAGATTAGAAATAAAAAGTATTATACTAGACACTTTGTCTTCACCAAGTGATGTAAGAGACTTAGGCAAACATGGCCTTGATTGTCAAGAACTCTTACGATCAATCTTGGATCCCGAGACGACTCACACACTCAACGATGGACAATGGATGATGGTGGTGGATGATGGTGATATGGTGGTGGTGGGTGGTGGATGAAGTGTGAGAGAGGTGGTGTGCCAAGGGATGAGTTGAAATGAAACCAAGCACTCCTATTTATAGGCTGAACAGGAGGCTGGGCACGGCTCCGTGTCCGCTGGACATGCCCCCATGCCTGTCTGACACTCTCTCTCTTCATTAATTGTAATTCGCAATTACAATTAATGCGCCAGCTGTACTTTAGCCACGCCCCCGTGCTCACTGGAGAGGGCCCGTGGTGGGCAATAGAAGCTTCTATAGATTTGTCTTTTCTGCTGCTTCTTGGGCACAGCCCCGTGCTGGCTGAGCACGGGGCGTGTTCAGTCTTCTGCCTTCTCTATTTTGCTTGGGAAGATGCCGTTGAGGGGTCGGGCAGTCCGCTTATGTTCCTTTTCTTGTATTTATGTTAGATTTAGCTGTCTTTTTGCTTCTTTTGTGAATTTGAGCTCATTTAATCCTGAAAATACAAAAGGAAGACAAAAACACTCTTTTTCCAACATTAGTACTTAAAAAGGGTTAGTTTTATGCCTCATTTGATGTAATTTATATGTTGCATTTTACACACATCAGTAAACCACATGGACTAACTATGTAATTAATATCCCCACATGTTAAAAAATGGAAAGTTAGTACCCTAGTAAGTGATTTTAAACTATTAGTACCTTAGATTATTAGTTTGTGTAAACCATATGGACTATCTATGTAATTAACTCTATCAAAAATAGGATGTTAAGAGTTTATATCTTTATTAACTTTATATCATACTAAGTTCAGATTTTTAGTTCTTAACTAATCTTATCTGTATGAGTCTACTTTTAACTTATAATCCCTAAAAATATGCAACATAATCTACTATGTATCTAGTCAAGTTGGTAAAGAATTCTTTTGAAAATAACTAATATTATCACTAATAATATAGTTGAACTTATCTATATGAGTCCACTTCATTAACTATAGTGTCAGGTCTTGTACCAACTGGTTCACCATAAAAACGTCTATAAAAACATGAAAATAACATAGAACACCATGCCTGTAACACTTAATTTAACATTAATTAAGCTTTACATAAAACACACTAATCAAGTGACCGAAGTTTGTGCATTTACAATAGCATCTGTAAAACAAAGACCATACGTTTTGCAAAAACAAAAAAAAATTCCTTTTGTATCAACTGTATAATTAAAACATTAATAACATAGGTGTATCATATTATAAAACACCACCTGATTACCAGTGTCGTCTGTTTTCATTGTGTTATTCATACCGGAAAAAAAAAGCCGACATATAATAAATATTAGGAACACCGAATGTGGATATAATTGTCGTCCATGTGAATCAATTATTGTACTTCAAACGTAATTAAAAAAATCATTTCCCAAAATACCTCAAAAACGGTTATACAAAGATTTTTATCATTTAATTGAATTTCAAACGAAATTACCTTACTACCCCTAATATTTAATTTTAATCATTGTCACGTGTCATGTCTCTGTTTCTTCTCACCCAATTCATCCTTTTTAAAAGATCCTGAACATATATATATATATATATATATATAGTGTGTGAGGTTCATTTAAGAACACTAAAAAAGTGGGGAACTGACTCAAACGGACTCCGATTGGACTCATTCCAACGGCGTTGGAACCGGCTCGTCGAACCCTAACTATGATCTCTTAACCCTAAACCCTAAATCATAACCCCTAAACCTTAAATATATTAGGGTTTGGCTTTTAGGGTTTAGCTTTAGGGTTTAGCTATAGGGTTTAGTTTTAGGTTTAGCCTTTAGGGTTTATCTTTTAGGGTTTATAGTTTAGATTTTAAGGTTTAGCTTAGGTTTTAGCCTTATTTTTTAGCTTTAGGGTTTAGAGTTTAGGAGTTAGGATTTAGGGTTTAGGGTTAAGAGATCTTAGATAGGGTTCGACGAGCCGGTTCCAACGCCGCTGGAATGAGTCTAATCGTAGTTCGTTTGAGTCGGTTCCCCGTTGTTCCCCACTGTTTTAGTGTTCCCCAATGAACCTTCCCCTATATATATATATATATATATATATGGTAGGGTTATAGAGTGAACACTAGTGTATTTGCGAACTGAGTGAACAAATCCTGAGCATTGATTTACACAGGTGTATAGCCAGGATTAGTTCGCTCAATTCGCAAATACACTAGTGTTCACTCTTGAACCTAATCTTATATATATATATATATATATATATATATGTATATATTGTTGGGATTGAACCCTATCAGAGGAACAGATAATTAAAGCCAAAACTGGATCAGATAAGATGTATAAGGATCTTCGTATTCACTATTGGTGGCCTGGTATGAAGAAAGACATTGCCTTATACGTATCAAAATGCCTTACTTGTCTTAAGGTTAAGGCTGAACATCAACGTCCTTCTGGTTTATTGGTGCAACCGGAGATCCCAGTTTGGAAATGGGAAAACATTACTATGGATCTCATTACTAAACTTCCACGCACCAAGAAAGGTCATGATGCCATCTGGGTAGTCGTTGATCATCTTACAAAGTCAGCACATTTCTTGCCAATCCGCGAGGATTTTCCTACTGACAGACTTGCTCAAATCTATGTAGATGAAATTGTGGCTCGACATGGTGTTCCTTTGAACATCATTTCTGACAGAGATGCTCGTTTCACTTCTCATTTTTGGAGAACCATGCAATCTGCTATGGGGACCCAACTAAATCTGAGCACAGCTTATCATCCGCAAACGGATGGTCAATCTGAGAGAACAATCCAGACTCTGGAGGATATGCTTAGAGCTTGTGTGATCGATTTTGGTGGTAGTTGGGATTCACATCTTAAATTGATTGAATTCTCCTACAACAACAGTTATCACACCAGTATCAGAATGGCTCCTTTCGAAGCTCTCTATGGTCGAAAATGTCGTTCACCAGTCTGCTGGAATGAGATCGGCGAGGCTCAACTTACTGGACCTGCCCTCATTTTAGAAACTACTGACAAGATCAAGAAAGTCCGTGATAACCTTCAGGCAGCTAGAAGCCGTCAGAAGATTTACGCGGACCCAAAACGCAAGGCCTTGGAATTTCAAGTCGGTGATCGTGTATTACTTAAGGTCTCACCTTGGAAAGGTGTGATCAGATTTGGAAAGAAAGGAAAACTTGCACCTAGATACGTTGGACCATTCAAGATCGTCGAAAGAATCAGAAAGGTAGCCTACAGACTTGAGTTACTTCCTGAACTGGGAAATGTTCATCTAACTTTTCACGTGTCCAATCTCAAGAGGTTTTCAGCTGATGAGAACCTCCACATACCGCTTGACGAAATTCGTGTTGGCAAAACACTGAAATTCGTTGAAAAGCCAGTGGAAATCATGGAACGTGAAGTCAAGTGGCTTAAACGCAAGTGCATTCCTTTGGTCAAAGTTCGCTGGGAAGCTAAACGTGGACCCGAGTTTACTTGGGAACGCGAAGATCAAATGAAGGCGAAATATCCGCATCTTTTCCCACGAGTATCCTCTAAATAAATTTCGGGATGAAATTTCCACAAGTAGGGGAGACTGTAACAACTGTGCTTGTAATCATTATGAACAGTTCTATTATCAATAAAACAATGTTATTTGATCCCAATGTTTGTTTGGTTGTGTTTTACATTTTTCATGTTTTGACTTTTATGAAATTTCAAACTCTATATCACTTTCTGGAGAGTTATACGCAAACTGGTGCGTAAACGTAATCAGTTTAATGCGACAAATACTCCGGAACATCAACATATACTCAACATACCTTAAATAACCTTTACATAACTTAGAAATAAGTTTTAAAGGCTTTGGTATGGCAAAAACAAGTTAATTCACTTAGAGGGACTAAACTTGACAAACTGCGAAAGTATGCCAATTTGAACTATAACCAACATTCCGGAACATGACCATAAGTTAAACATACCATAAATATCCTTTACATAGCTTAGAAATAGGCTTTCAGGGGTTCGGTATGCTAAAACAAACTTTTGGGTCATTCAGGGACTAAAAGTGTCAAAAAGTGCACAAGTTTGCACTTTCGCGCATAACTTACGTTCTGAATACATCCGGACATCCAAAAATTTATGTAAGCATGACTATATTATATTTTAGTGTTCGCCATAAGAAAAATCCATTCGTCGCGTCATTTGGATCGTTTTTCGCGCTTATGCGCATTCCGTCGTAATTAAGCGAACATCGCGTTCGTACGGCCAAACGAACCAACCTCCGGCATATTTTTGAGCATGTTTTGAGTTCCCTATACTTTAACTTCATTTTAGAGCCTTAAAATGAGGTTAACGGGGTTCAAACGCATCGAAAAAGGCCTTAAACACGTGCAGGGACCATTTCTGCCAATTTGGAAACATTTCTGAAACAGAGGGGCAGTGGCGTAGCGCGAGCCCTAAGGGCCTATGCAGTCGCGCTACGCGAGTGCCTTAACTGGACAGAAACATCAGTTTTGCATTCGGGACCAGATTCGATGTATAAACAGCTGTTTAAATTCACAACCACACATTCTAACATGCTTAGTCAGCTGATAAGGATGGATTTTAGGCACCATAACTTTCCGACACTTGTACGGATACAATTAAGGCACGATATTCGACAAGCGATCTTAACGGTTCGGGTATTCCTATAAATACCCATCCACCCCCATTGCTAAAATCACTAGAATCTTGATCTTAGGAACTCTAAGTTGAAACCATTGTTTCATACCTGAGATTCTTGGATCGAGATTAGCATTCGGGGACCCTTCGTAAGTATTCTTTCGTTCTTTTATTGCTTTTCGAGTCTTTCGAGTCTGAAAGTCAAACTTTGTTTGACTTTCTACATTGACCAGTTATGGTCAATGCGAAGTTCTTTTGAACTTCGCAACGTGAGTGTAATCACGTTGGTTATAGTCCCTTGGGACTATGCCCACTGATTACCACGTTGTCTAGGGTCGTAGGGTAGGCGATCTAATAAATCGCCTATACCTTCGAACCCGACCCAGTTTGGTCGATCATTAGGATCCGACCAAATACATTAGGTGACCGTAGTAGGTAGGGAATAACCTTCCGAGGTTATACCCTATGGTCACATCGTTTGAGTAGTTGTATGATAGGTAGTTTATATGCCTTAGGTAAATTACCAGAATACCCTTTTCATGTATAATTGGTAATTAAGCATATGTAACCTAAACTTTTGTCACATAACTGATTATGTAACATGTTTAGGCATATAATACTTGTCATAGGACTAGTTAGGCGGTCCGAACGCGTTTCACGCGAACGACGCGTTAAAGTAGCATAAGCTTCCTAAACGGGTCGTAATGGGTCGTAAACATTTATGTTAGGTTTCATTTAGTATGTAGGCTTTGTTAAACTAAATGACACGAGTCTCTACACTCGTTTGGTTTACAAACCCTCATGCTACTCATTCTTCCGATTTAGGTCCGGGTTATTAACATAGTTACCTATATTAGGTGCCGTTTGATTCCGAGATCTTTATCATTGTTTGGTTGTCACTCCAGAACTACTGAGCAATCTCAAGTGAGTACATAGACCCCTCTTTTACTGTTTTCCAAACTGTTTTGGGGTGGAACACATGTGCCTACTTGTTACTTTCATGCTTTCCTGTTTTCACATCATATACATGCTATGTTCGTTAGTACATTATAGTACATGATTTCATTACATCTTATGCTAGGTGTGCCCATTGTGTGCATTACTTAGTACATTGTTTTACATTACATTTCATGCTAGGTGTGCCCATTGTGTGCATTACTTAGTACATCGTTTTTCATTACATTTCATGCTACGTATGTTCATTTGATTACATACTTAGTGCATCGTTTTCACATGCTTACATTTTGGGTATGACATTTGGTTTGTTTAACATGGAACAATACATTCATTAACATTAGCTACGCCGTTCGTTAGTAGGTAGTGGTACCATAGGAATTGACAACTCCCGTTCCGGACATCCTGGGTATGGGGATGAAAGGAATGACTGAATTCGATATACATAACTCAGATAAACCTTTAATTTGTTTAAGGGTTTATCGCCACAGTCTCAAGGCTTGGATGTATGCATTTTAACAATACCGCATAAATGTTTGTATCAGTATAGCATGCATTTGTTACACAAAACATAACTTTGATTTAAACTATGTTTTACTTCAATACCTTGTTTTTGTGCATTTTACATATGGTTTAGTTGATATCTATATTTCACTACCATACATGACATTTTGGTTACACATTACATGATCTACATTGAACATAAACATTTTGACATTGATATACACATTTGGTGGTTTACATTGGACATGGACATTTTGATATGGTTTACACAATAACACTTGACAATTGGTTTGTACATGAACAAGTTACATTGGTGGTTGTTTGGGTAAGTGACTTGAGTAACGATACGTGTGTAATATGATACAAACATGGTGGATACGCCACTGGTACTTCCTATATATAAGTGTTTGTATAATATTACATAGCGTAACGTTATTTAAATCATTTCAGTTTGATACATATAACATTTTATACAAATAACATACTTTTCATAAGACATTGTTTTACAACCAACTTATCTTATACAAACTCATTTTTACATGGTTATTCATTTAACCTTACATTTACTTATACACATCAACTGATCTTATTGTTTTTCAAATGATTTACAAGACAAAGCAAATTACAAGGTTCATGACTAAACATTTTCTCAAATACAAGTCATGAATCTTATTTTCATAAACCTATGTATCTCACAGGCATTTTTATGCTGACGTACCTATTTTCACATGTGTTTTCAGGAGCTTTTCCGTAGGATGTTGATCATGATTCTAGGGCGGACCTGTGCCTTAGAGACTAAAAATGGAGATAGACTTGTTTAATTATGTTATAAACTCTTTTGTTTTCTGTTCAAGACAATGTAACACCCTTGTTTGTCAAATAAAATACAACTTTGTATGCCATGGTTATGAAACAATTTATTCTGTTACGACACGCCCCGATGTTTCCGCCGCGATTTGTTGTTTTACGCGGTCGGGGTGTGACATAATAGTTGGTATCAGAGCCAATGGTTATAGGGAATTAGGTTATTAGTAATGCTTTGACCTAGACTATAACTTTTCTAGGACCCTAACACAAGTTATCTTGTGTTTAGATCTTAAAACATGTACATCACCTATCCTTAGGTGATTATCAAAACAAGAACCAAATTTTCCGAAACGATTTTTGAAAAACAATCATCTGTTTTTGAATGATTTATTACAAGGTTTTGAACCCTCTGTTATATGGTTTTGAACTCTTTTCAGTTTGGTTTTTTTTTTTTGGGCCTTGTGCCTTCAAATTTTCAAAATCCCGTCAAACGTTTTGGGTTTTAAATAATGTGAACACGTGCAAACTGGAAGGGTGAATTCCTGTATTCTGGGTTTTCTGTCTAGGCAAGCACTTCGTATACATCTCATCAGACGCGAGACCAGTTGTGCTTACCTGGGAATTCTTGGGATGAGTGTTCACTTATAGGCGAGCATGTCTTCATTATACATTATTTTTGACCCATTTACTTTGATTAGTCACTGTGATTCGTTTGTTTGCTTGGTAATGCGGACGAATGATCACCATCCTTGCTTTTGTTGATTTTGTTTCATCTCATTCTCTTCATCCAATCATCTCACTCGTTTCCTTTCATGTTTTCCTCTTTTAGAATGCCTCCTCGACGCGAGAACCAGATAGCAACTGCCGAACTGGCAGAAATCATTGCGCAGCAGATGGCTGCTCAATTTCCAAATCTCTTTGCTCAATGGAACCAGGCCAACAACAACAACAATGTTCCATGCAAATACAAGGATTTTAACCAGGCTAAACCACTCAAGTTTAGTGGTTCTGAAGGAGCAACTGGGCTTCTTCAGTGGTTCGAAAGCATTGAGAATACTTTTCGCCACGTGCAGTGCCCGGATAATCGCAAGGTCGAGTTCTCCTCGAGCGTGTTTCAGAAGAGGGCTCTTACATGGTGGAATGGGGTAATGAGAGACCGAGGTGCGGAAGTTGCTCTCGCACAGACATGGGCTGAACTTAGAGCCCTTATGATGAGGGAATTATGTCCTCGTCATGAGCAGCGAGCGTTGGAGAAGGAGTTTGATGTTTTGAAGCAAGATAGTGGTGAGCACAGGGCTTATACTGATCGGTTTGAAGAGTTGAGTTTGCTTTGCCCAACTATGGTTACCCCACTTGACAAGGCTATCGAAAGATACATCGACGGCCTACCTGACTCGGTACAAGACATTCTTACTGGTAGTGAACCTGCCACACTCCGTCAGGCGATCGAGTTATCAGCGACATTGACTGAGTCGCAGATTCGAAAAGGAAAGCTACACAGGAAGGGTGACAAGGGCAAGAAACAGTCGGCTGACAAGGGGGATAGCAAGAAGGGTCAAAACAAGAATGGAAAGGACTCTGGTTCTTCGAAGAGGTCAAGGAAGCGTAAGGCTTCCCAAAATTTTGCTATCACTGCCCAAGCTAATCAGGCAGCTCCCAACCAACCCGCACAGCTTCCAGCAAAGAAACCCTATACAGGGAATGCACCTTTGTGCAATAGATGCAACAGTCACCATCAGCCGCAACATCAGTGCCGTTTCTGTACTAGCTGTGGGAAGTCAGGTCATCTTGCCGATGTTTGTCGGTTTGCTCAGAATCGCGCAGTTCAAAACCCGGCTCAACAAGTTGCACAACCTCCTGCTCAGCAACAGGGTCAAGCTGCACGACTACAATACCCACCAGGTGCTTGTTATAATTGTGGGGATCTGACCCACTACAGAAACCGATGCCCAAGGCTAGCTAACCAGAATCAGGTTCAGGCTCCGGCTCGAGGCCGAGCCTTTAACATGAATGCCCAAGAGGCACAGGCTGACGATAATGTGGTGAACGGTACGTTCTTTATTAATAATCAGCCTGCATCTGTTCTTTTTTATTCGGGTGCCGATAAGAGTTTCGTGTCATTGTCTTTTGAGCCTATGCTTCGCGTGTCTAGAACGAAACTAAGTAAATCTTTGACAGTAGAGGTTGCTAGTGGTGAACCCATTATTCTTGATTCTGTTCTTCACAACTGCCAGTTGAACCTTAACGACCATCTTTTTCCTATTGACATCGCGCCTATGCAACTTGGAAGCTTCGACGTTATTGTGGGAATGGATTGGTTATCCAAGCATCACGCAGAGATAGTTTGTTCTGAGAAGATTGTTCGTGTGCCGCTTTCGACAGGCAAGATCCTACAGGTTCAAGGTGAGAAACCGTCTGGTGGTCTCAAGCTTATGTCTTGTTTTAAAGCTCGGAAATATCTGCGGAAAAACTATGTGGCTTTCTTAGCACATGTTACAGAAGATAAAGGCAAGGGAAAGACTATTTCAGATATTCCTGTCGTTCGGGATTATTCTGAAGTATTCCCTGAAGATTTACCTGGTCTACCTCCAGCACGCCAAGTCGAGTTTCGCATTGATCTCGTACCTGGTGCAAATCCCGTTGCCTGAGCTCCATATCGTCTTGCACCGTCTGAGATGCAAGAGTTGTCCAAGCAGCTTCAGGAGCTCTCTGACAAAGGTTTTATCCGTCCTAGCTTTTCACCTTGGGGTGCTCCCATTCTTTTTGTCAAAAAGAAGGATGGATCTTTTAGGATGTGTATTGATTATCGTGAGCTTAACAAGCTTACCATCAAGAATCGATATCCCCTACCTCGCATAGACGACCTCTTTGATCAGTTACAAGGCGCTTCTTATTTTTCGAAGATTGATCTGCGTTCCGGATATCATCAACTTCGGGTGCATGAAGAAGATATTCCCAAGACAGCGTTCCGTACTCGATATGGGCATTATGAGTTCACAGTCATGCCATTCGGTGTGACTAATGCTCCTGCTGTTTTCATGGACTTAATGAATAGGGTCTGCAAACCCTATTTGGATCAGTTCGTCATTGTTTTTATTGACGACATCTTGATTTACTCTAAGACGCGAGCTGATCACGAGCAACATCTTCGTCTTACCCTAGAACTCCTAAAGAAAGAACAACTTTTCGCCAAATTCTCCAAGTGTGAATTCTGGCTTAAAGAGGTTCAATTCTTAGGACATATTATCAACGAACGAGGTATTCATGTAGATCCCTCCAAGATCAGTGCGATTAAGGATTGGGATACACCTTCTACTCCCACTGAAGTTCGTTCTTTTCTTGGTCTAGCGGGTTATTATCGCCGCTTCATAGAAAACTTCTCGAAGATTGCAGTTCCTCTAACTGCTCTAACTCAGAAGAAAATGCCCTTTTATTGGGGATACAAACAAGAGGAAGCTTTTCAACACTTGAAGCGGAAGCTTTGCGATGCGCCTGTTCTATCATTGCCTGAGGGTGACGATGATTTTGTCGTGTATTGTGATGCATCGAAATTGGGTCTTGGTTGTGTTCTGATGCAAAGGAACAAAGTCATAGCCTATGCATCGAGGCAGTTGAAGATTCATGAGAAGAACTACACCACTCATGATCTTGAGTTGGGTGCAGTTGTTTTTGCTCTAAAGATCTGGAGACACTATTTGTACGGTACAAAATGTGTGGTTTTCACGGACCACAAAAGTCTTCAGCATATCTTCAACCAGAAAGAACTCAACATGAGGCAACGACGTTGGGTTGAGCTTTTAAAGGACTACGACTGCGAAATTCGCTACCATCCTGGTAAGGCGAATGTCGTAGCTGACGCATTGAGTCGTAAGGAACGTACTAAGCTTCATTGTGTACGTGTTCAATCTGTTATTCAAGCTCGATCTGATATCCAAGCACGCATTTCTCAGGCTCAACAATCTTGTGTTTCACAAGGTATGATGGATAAAGTATTTCCTTACCACATAACACCTGCTCTTGAACTGAAGGACAATGGATCATATTATTTCATGGACCGTTTGTGGGTCCCAAGCCAGGATGATCTTCGTACCTTGCTTATGGATGAAGCCCATAAGTCTCGTTATTCTATTCATCCTGGCTCAGATAAGATGTATAAGGATCTTCGTATTCACTATTGGTGGCCTGGTATGAAGAAAGACATTGCCTTATACGTATCAAAATGCCTTACTTGTCTTAAGGTTAAGGCTGAACATCAACGTCCTTCTAGTTTATTGGTGCAACCGGAGATCCCAGTTTGGAAATGGGAAAACATTACTATGGATCTCATTACTAAACTTCCACGCACCAAGAAAGGTCATGATGCCATCTGGGTAGTCGTTGATCGTCTTACAAAGTCAGCACATTTCTTGCCAATCCGCGAGGATTTTCCTACTGACAGACTTGCTCAAATCTATGTAGATGAAATTGTGGCTCGACATGGTGTTCCTTTGAACATCATTTCTGACAGAGATGCTCGTTTCACTTCTCATTTTTGGAGAACCATGCAATCTGCTATGGGGACCCAACTAAATCTGAGCACAGCTTATCATCCGCAAACGGATGGTCAATCTGAGAGAACAATCCAGACTCTGGAGGATATGCTTAGAGCTTGTGTGATCGATTTTGGTGGTAGTTGGGATTCACATCTTAAATTGATTGAATTCTCCTACAACAACAGTTATCACACCAGTATCAGAATGGCTCCTTTCGAAGCTCTCTATGGTCGAAAATGTCGTTCACCAGTCTGCTGGAATGAGATCGGCGAGGCTCAACTTACTGGACCTGCCCTCATTTTAGAAACTACTGACAAGATCAAGAAAGTCCGTGATAACCTTCAGGCAGCTAGAAGCCGTCAGAAGATTTACGCGGACCCAAAACGCAAGGCCTTGGAATTTCAAGTCGGTGATCGTGTATTACTTAAGGTCTCACCTTGGAAAGGTGTGATCAGATTTGGAAAGAAAGGAAAACTTGCACCTAGATACGTTGGACCATTCAAGATCGTCGAAAGAATCGGAAAGGTAGCCTACAGACTTGAGTTACTTCCTGAACTGGGAAATGTTCATCCAACTTTTCACGTGTCCAATCTCAAGAGGTTTTCAGCTGATGAGAACCTCCACATACCGCTTGACGAAATTCGTGTTGGCAAAACACTGAAATTCGTTGAAAAGCCAGTGGAAATCATGGAACGTGAAGTCAAGTGGCTTAAACGCAAGTGCATTCCTTTGGTCAAAGTTCGCTGGGAAGCTAAACGTGGACCCGAGTTTACTTGGGAACGCGAAGATCAAATGAAGGTGAAATATCCGCATCTTTTCCCACGAGTATCCTCTAAATAAATTTCGGGATGAAATTTCCACAAGTAGGGGAGACTGTAACAACTGTGCTTGTAATCATTATGAACAGTTCTATTATCAATAAAACAATGTTATTTGATCCCAATGTTTGTTTGGTTGTGTTTTACATTTTTCATGTTTTGACTTTTATGAAATTTCAAACTCTATATCACTTTCTGGAGAGTTATACGCAAACTGGTGCGTAAACGTAATCAGTTTAATGCGACAAATACTCCGGAACATCAACATATACTCAACATACCTTAAATAACCTTTACATAACTTAGAAATAAGTTTTAAAGGCTTTGGTATGGCAAAAACAAGTTAATTCACTTAGAGGGACTAAACTTGACAAACTGCGAAAGTATGCCAATTTGAACTGTAACCAACATTCCGGAACATGACCATAAGTTAAACATACCATAAATATCCTTTACATAGCTTAGAAATAGGCTTTCAGGGGTTCGGTATGCTAAAACAAACTTTTGGGTCATTCAGGGACTAAAAGTGTCAAAAAGTGCACAAGTTTGCACTTTCGCGCATTACTTACGTTCTGAATACATCCGGACATCCAAAAATTTATGTAAGCATGACTATATTATATTTTAGTGTTCGCCATAAGAAAAATCCATTCGTCGCGTCATTTGGATCGTTTTTCGCGCTTATGCGCATTCCGTCGTAATTAAGCGAACATCGCGTTCGTACGGCCAAACGAACCAACCTCCGGCATATTTTTGAGCATGTTTTGAGTTCCCTATACTTTAACTTCATTTTAGAGCCTTAAAATGAGGTTAACGGGGTTCAAACGCATCGAAAAAGGCCTTAAACACGTGCAGGGACCATTTCTGCCAATTTGGAAACATTTCTGAAACAGAGGGGCAGTGGCGTAGCGCGAGCCCTAAGGGCCTATGCAGTCGCGCTACGCGAGTGCCTTAACTGGACAGAAACATCAGTTTTGCATTCGGGACCAGATTCGATGTATAAACAGCTGTTTAAATTCACAACCACACATTCTAACATGCTTAGTCAGCTGATAAGGATGGATTTTAGGCACCATAACTTTCCGACACTTGTACGGATACAATTAAGGCACGATATTCGACAAGCGATCTTAACGGTTCGGGTATTCCTATAAATACCCATCCACCCCCATTGCTAAAATCACTAGAATCTTGATCTTAGGAACTCTAAGTTGAAACCATTGTTTCATACCTGAGATTCTTGGATCGAGATTAGCATTCGGGGACCCTTCGTAAGTATTCTTTCGTTCTTTTATTGCTTTTCGAGTCTTTCGAGTCTGAAAGTCAAACTTTGTTTGACTTTCTACATTGACCAGTTATGGTCAATGCGAAGTTCTTTTGAACTTCGCAACGTGAGTGTAATCACGTTGGTTATAGTCCCTTGGGACTATGCCCACTGATTACCACGTTGTCTAGGGTCGTAGGGTAGGCGATCTAATAAATCGCCTATACCTTCGAACCCGACCCAGTTTGGTCGATCATTAAGATCCGACCAAATACATTAGGTGACCGTAGTAGGTAGGGAATAACCTTCCGAGGTTATACCCTATGGTCACATCGTTTGAGTAGTTGTATGATAGGTAGTTTATATGCCTTAGGTAAATTACCAGAATACCCTTTTCATGTATAATTGGTAATTAAGCATATGTAACCTAAACTTTTGTCACATAACTGATTATGTAACATGTTTAGGCATATAATACTTGTCATAGGACTAGTTAGGCGGTCCGAACGCGTTTCACGCGAACGACGCGTTAAAGTAGCATAAGCTTCCTAAACGGGTCGTAATGGGTCGTAAACATTTATGTTAGGTTTCATTTAGTATGTAGGCTTTGTTAAACTAAATGACACGAGTCTCTACACTCGTTTGGTTTACAAACCCTCATGCTACTCAATCTTCCGATTTAGGTCCGGGTTATTAACATAGTTACCTATATTAGGTGCCGTTTGATTCCGAGATCTTTATCATTGTTTGGTTGTCACTCCAGAACTACTGAGCAATCTCAAGTGAGTACATAGACCCCTCTTTTACTGTTTTCCAAACTGTTTTGGGGTGGAACACATGTGCCTACTTGTTACTTTCATGCTTTCCTGTTTTCACATCATATACATGCTATGTTCGTTAGTACATTATAGTACATGATTTCATTACATCTTATGCTAGGTGTGCCCATTGTGTGCATTACTTAGTACATTGTTTTACATTACATTTCATGCTAGGTGTGCCCATTGTGTGCATTACTTAGTACATCATTTTACATTACATTTCATGCTAGGTGTGCCCATTGTGTGCATTACTTAGTACATCGTTTTTCATTACATTTCACGCTACGTATGTTCATTTGATTACATACTTAGTGCATCGTTTTCACATGCTTACATTTTCGGTATGACATTTGGTTTGTTTAACATGGAACAATACATTCATTAACATTAGCTACGCCGTTCGTTAGTAGGTAGCGGTACCATAGGAATTGACAACTCCCGTTCCGGACATCCTGGGTATGGGGATGAAAGGAATGACTGAATTCGATATACATAACTCAGATAAACCTTTAATTTGTTTAAGGGTTTATCGCCACAGTCTCAAGGCTTGGATGTATGCATTTTAACAATACCGCATAAATGTTTGTATCAGTATAGCATGCATTTGTTACACAAAACATAACTTTGATTTAAACTATGTTTTACTTCAATACCTTGTTTTTGTGCATTTTACATATGGTTTAGTTGATATCTATATTTCACTACCATACATGACATTTTGGTTACACATTACATGATCTACATTGAACATAAACATTTTGACATTGATATACACATTTGGTGGTTTACATTGGACATGGACATTTTGATATGGTTTACACAATAACACTTGACAATTGGTTTGTACATGAACAAGTTACATTGGTGGTTGTTTGGGTAAGTGACTTGAGTAACGATACGTGTGTAATATGATACAAACATGGTGGATACGCCACTGGTACTTCCTATATATAAGTGTTTGTATAATATTACATAGCGTAACGTTATTTAAATCATTTCAGTTTGATACATATAACATTTTATACAAATAACATACTTTTCATAAGACATTGTTTTACAACCAACTTATCTTATACAAACTCATTTTTACATGGTTATTCATTTAACCTTACATTTACTTATACACATCAACTGATCTTATTGTTTTTCAAATGATTTACAAGACAAAGCAAATTACAAGTTTCATGACTAAACATTTTCTCAAATACAAGTCATGAATCTTATTTTCATAAACCTATGTATCTCACAGGCATTTTTATGCTGACGTACCTATTTTCACATGTGTTTTCAGGAGCTTTTCCGTAGGATGTTGATCATGATTCTAGGGCGGACCTGTGCCTTAGAGACTAAAAATGGAGATAGACTTGTTTAATTATGTTATAAACTCTTTTGTTTTCTGTTCAAGACAATGTAACACCCTTGTTTGTTAAATAAAATACAACTTTGTATGCCATGGTTATGAAACAATTTATTCTGTTACGACACGCCCCGATGTTTCCGCCGCGATTTGTTGTTTTACGCGGTCGGGGTGTGACAGAATAGTTGGTATCAGAGCCAATGGTTATAGGGAATTAGGTTATTAGTAATGCTTTGACCTAGACTATAACTTTTCTAGGACCCTAACACAAGTTATCTTGTGTTTAGATCTTAAAACATGTACATCACCTATCCTTAGGTGATTATCAAAACAAGAACCAAATTTTCCGAAACGATTTTTGAAAAACAATCATCTGTTTTTGAATGATTTATTACAAGGTTTTGAACCCTCTGTTATATGGTTTTGAACCCTTTTCAGTTTGGTTTTTTTTTTTTGGCCTTGTGCCTTCAAATTTTCAAAATCCCGTCAAACGTTTTGGGTTTTAAATAATGTGAACACGTGCAAACTGGAAGGGTGAATGCCTGTATTCTGGGTTTTCTGTCTAGGCAAGCACTTCGTATACATCTCATCAGACGCGAGACCAGTTGTGCTTACGTGGGAATTCTTGGGATGAGTGTTCACTTATAGGCGAGCATGTCTTCATTATACATTATTTTTGACCCATTTACTTTGATTAGTCACTGTGATTCGTTTGTTTGCTTGGTAATGCGGACGAATGATCACCATCCTTGCTTTTGTTGATTTTGTTTCATCTCATTCTCTTCATCCAATCATCTCACTCGTTTCCTTTCATGTTTTCCTCTTTTAGAATGCCTCCTCGACGCGAGAACCAGATAGCAACTGCCGAACTGGCAGAAATCATTGCGCAGCAGATGGCTGCTCAATTTCCAAATCTCTTTGCTCAATGGAACCAGGCCAACAACAACAACAATGTTCCATGCAAATACAAGGATTTTAACCAGGCTAAACCACTCAAGTTTAGTGGTTCTGAAGGAGCAACTGGGCTTCTTCAGTGGTTCGAAAGCATTGAGAATACTTTTCGCCACGTGCAGTGCCCGGATAATCGCAAGGTCGAGTTCTCCTCGAGCGTGTTTCAGAAGAGGGCTCTTACATGGTGGAATGAGGTAATGAGAGACCGAGGTGCGGAAGTTGCTCTCGCACAGACATGGGCTGAACTTAGAGCCCTTATGATGAGGGAATTCTGTCCTCGTCATGAGCAGCGAGCGTTGGAGAAGGAGTTTGATGTTTTGAAGCAAGATAGTGGTGAGCACAGGGCTTATACTGATCGGTTTGAAGAGTTGAGTTTGCTTTGCCCACCAAACACATTGACATCAGACATCACTTTGTGAGGGATTGCTATGAAAAAGGTTTGATTTCTCTGCATCATGTCCTAACTAAAGACCAGCTGGCAGATGTGCTCACAAAAGCACTTGATACAGCCACTTTTGAAAGTTTGGTCTCTAGGATTGGGATGCTGAACATGGAGTAACAAGCAACATCTTGTTTTTCTATGAATAAAAGCAACAAAATGTTTTCAGAAAATCAAAAATCCATCCTTAAAAATAGCCAACAATGAAATTTTCATTAAAATCCTTAAAAGTCTGCCATAACCACTGATTGTTCAAAAGTCTGCTTTACTTCAAAAATCTGTCCTCTACTGAAAGTCAACCCCTGTTCTCTCATTTCTTTGATAAACACTGTTGTTCAAAAGCAGTGTCTTATCCACTGATAGTGAAAATCATCCACTGCTTTAATACCACTACCTTCATCAGTTACTTTCATAAAAGTATTGTCCTTCACTATCACCAGGGGTTGTCACGTGGGCAATACATAGTGGTCAGACCTTTTGTAACGGCTGCCACGTCAGCATTCACTTTCTTCCCTATAAAAACCCCCACTCACCACCAAAACAGGGTTTTACTGTCGAATTGAATTCTTAAAAATTCTCTTCTCAAAGCAGTTTTTCATCTCATCCTTCACAAAATTCTTCGATTATCATCTTCAAAATGACAAAATCGAATCCATCTGCAAAACCCACTTCCAAATCATCTTCGAAAACAGCCTCTCAAAAGGCAATCTCCACTGAAATCCCATATAAACCATCTCACAATCTCCTGGGTCTTCTCACAAAACCAGGAACCACCAATGTTTTCGATTCCATCATTGACACCATGGCAAAATCAAAGTACAAAACTTTGTTCACCGCCGATGCACCAATCTATTTGGAGACCCAAAGAGAGTTCTGGAAGAATGCAATCCTTGAAAAACAAGGAGACACTGCAACCACCATACACTCTTCTATAAAGGGTAAAGCTGTCCAAATCACGCCACAATCCATTTCAGAGGTCTTTCAACTCGATGATCAGGAAGGTAAAACTTCTTTCACTAAAAACGAGTTACAAACTGACTTCATTGAGAGAGGGTATGAAGCCACAATGATGAAGAAACTTACCTTACAAAAAGGTTATTTTCCTTCTGCAACCAGATTTTTATTTCTTACCCTCCTACTATGTGTTTCAAACAAAACCACTTCTTTCAAAGAAATCCCTTTAAAGATTCAAAATCTGGGATATGCAATTCTTCAAGAAGAAAATTTTAACTATTCTCGGGAATTCTTTAAAGATTTGGTTAATAATCATCATCATCATCATCGTACTCAGTATATCCCACCTATAGCAAAGCTAAGGTAGGGTCTGAGGAGGGTGGGATGTAGACAGCCTTACCTCTACCCCGTAGGAATAGAGAGGCTGCTTCCAATGAGACCCCCGGCTCGATTGTGGTTTTGCATCAAGCCTTGGACATAAGGCACATAACACTCAGCAATTGAGACAAACGCCAATTGGTGCATGTACCCCCTTGTCTTTCGGCTATCAACGCCACCACATGATGCCTGATTAACGATCCCCTCTTTTTAACGTTATTTTCACGAAATTAGTAAAATAACGTTAAAAATTAGTGCACTTTTGCTTTTGCCCCCCCCGAGCGCCCACACATATATTACATTATTAACCAAAGATTTGGTTAATAATGTTGAAACAAAATCATTCTTACTGTTTCCAAGGTTTTTAAGTTACTATTTTGAAAAGAAATTCAGTAAGAATGATTTAGCAGCAATAATCCAAGGTGATTCTACTCAAATAAACAGTTTAACAACTGAAACTTTTTCAAGAATGTTAACACCTTGCAAAACACAAGCAGAGGTGCCTGAGCAGAATTTAGCAGCTACCACTGCTCCTCAGGTATCGGCTGCTGAGCCCACTGCTCAAGGTGATCAAAGCAGCAGAACAACTGTTTTGAAACCCACACCTACAAATCCCAAAAAGCCAAACAAAAAGAAAAATCAAAAACCCCCCAAACCAATCAAAAAGGCAACTCTGGAGGATGAGATACCAGAGCTACTGCCTGTGACAGTACAAATGTCACAAGAAACCACTGTTGCTACTTCCTCACAGCAGTTGGTACAAATATCTCAACCCATAACCAAAACTCCTCCTACTTCTTCACAAAAAGAACAGGTTGTACACATAGGGCCACCACATTATAATGCTCTGGAAACACTCGTTTCCATCATCCACAGCCCAATGCCCGGGGAAAATTCTCTTTCTACACCCAACCTCACGTCCACAATTCCACCAAAAACACAACTTTTGTTGGATGCAATAGATTTGAACCAGGCATTATCCAGTCCTTCTCAATCACCTGTTAATGAGAATATGCCTCAACAAATGACTGAGCCTGATGTATCATTCTTTGCTAACCCACCAACACAACCTGAGGAGGTTACACCCCTTGAGTTACAAGTAACTCTTGGTGGTAATCAAAGTGAAGCAGCCACTACAACTGTTGAACCCACTGGTTTACAGTTGGACATTGGTTACATCAATAAGACTTCCTTGGAGGCAATTCCTTCTATAGCACCTCTGCCAACCACAAGTGGATTTATTTATCCTACTGGCAACATCAAAAGGTTGTCAAGTGTTGAAGGGAGAAGACCCCAGTACCAAGAAAAAGGGGCATCAGTGGTTAATGTTTGGAGTATACTCCCTACCTCTACCACTGATAAAACCACTGTTAGTGGGAAATCAGATGATCCCATTAAATTGGGTGATGGTTTAAAGTACCAGAAATTGACGGATCGTGTTGAAAAGCTTGATAACTCTGTTGCAGAACTCAAAGACATGCTACAACAGTTGTTACAAGTACAAAAGGTACAATCCACTGTTGTTCCACCTCAAGCACCTGCTCCACAACAGGCACCTGCTACAAATGAGCTCTGGAATCTATTTCAACCTTTTCTCCATCAACAAGCACAAATAGCAGATCAGTAACATGAAAAACATGTTCAACAGCTGAGAAATGCAATGGAGTCCAGGTTCAAGAACACTCAGGCTGATCTAAAGGCTCTCAAAACTCAGATCCTGCACACCACTGGCACTGCTCCTCCAACAATTCTCTTCATTGATCAACTTCCCCCAGATAATGCCAAAAAGGGGGAGAAAATTCAGGAGTTGAAAAAGAAGGGAATAGATGATGGTCTCTACATTGAACCAGAAAATGCAAACATGACCAAACAGATCCCTCTGCCAGATGGAAGCAAGAAAATTGATCTGACCACAAATGCACTGGCAGAAGCAGTTGCAAGTGTAAAAAGGGATAGAGAGGCCAAAAAGAAAGCCAGGGTGGATTATCCGGATCAGGGTACTTCAGGGTCAAAAGATGATAAAAATCTTGTTGATGAAAAGAAGAAGCCTACAAGAAGAGTAAGGCTACCCAAATCCATTCCAACCAGACGTTCAAAGTCTGTTCCAAAACCACCATCTAAAACAGCTGTTGTAACTCCTGTTGTACCCACTACTGTTGGTACTTCAGTGGTTTCAACATCTGCTCCTACTTCAACACACACCACTTCAACACACACCAGATCCATTGCTTTACCACTATCACCACCAAAAACAAAATCACCTCCTGCCAAAAGGCAGAAGACAGCAGTTGTTACAACATCTGCTGTAATGACAACAGTGGTTGGAACACCAGTTGTTTCAACAACTGTTAGTCAATCACAAACCACTGTTCCATCCAAAACATCATCAGCCACGCCTCAAACAAAGAGGAGAAGGCTAATTCTCAAAGATGATGACACTTCACCACCACAAACATCTTCAAAATCTTTAGCTCTTGTCACAATACCAAAACCAGTTCCTCTCTCTTCAGTGAAAATGTACAAGCCCTTACCTCCTGCAGGTGTTCAATTTCCTCTTGAACTAGCAGCTGTTAGAGAAGAAATAAAATATTTTTACTATGAGGATGACCCTGCCAAAAGGAGTTTGCCATCAATAAAAGGATATCCCTGGCCTAAAAATGTTGATGAATATTTGAAAATCAAGGCCAAGCAAGCAGAGGATATCTCAAAAAGAAATACACAAGGGAAATCTGACAAAGAAATTTCAAGAAACTATCAATATCTGCTCACACAAGTCAGATCCCTAGAACAATTTGTGATGTGCGTGAAGTGTCGTATATATTAGGTGTATATTTTAAGCCCTTTTTAACACTTATTTTAGCCAAGTTTTAAATTTATAAAACACGATATTTCACTAACACTAAACACACATATGGGCAAGTGCACCCATCGTTGAGTGTAATATAGCGTTGGTAAGATACCGAGGTCGTCCAAGGACACAAGAGCTTTTAGTACCGGTTTATCCTCAACGTCTAACCAAAATAAAAGTTTAGAAAAATGTTTTAAACTAAGAAAATTAAAAGCTAACTAAAATGCTGAAAATAAAAATAAAAGAAAAACAGATAGACAAGATGAATCACTTGGTTCCGACTCGTATCTAGTATAACCTTAATTATTTCCGCACTTTTGCACATAATTAAGAGATTATCTTAGTTATTGTAGTAGGCCCCTCTTTTGAAGGTGACGTTACCCTCACCCCAGTAGTTTGAGTCAGCAGGGATACAATCCTAAAAGGGTGGATTATTGGAAGATAATGAATTAAGTTATTAATGCAGTATTGTGGTAGGCCCCGCTTTTGGCGGTGACGTTACCCTCGGCTAAGTAGTCTGAGTCAGCAGGGATACAGTCCTAAATAGCTGGGTTGTAGTATTAATAGTAGTTAACTTATGAGGGGAACAAAGAGTTTGGACCCCCGCCATCCAATACCGTGAAGTATTGAAGGAGGTCCTACTAAATTTGACCCAGGTCCTGAACAATGGCAAGACCTTTACCAAACTGTTCCCTAAACCCCCTACCAGGTAGCCAACATACCTCCATATAGACCGTGGAGATATGAATGGTGAAAATCCTTTATTTTATATAGACAGTAAAATAATGCCAAGACACCACGGACAAACGATAAGGAAAGATCACCTTCAACATAAGTAACTAGTTATTAAAGTCATTAATACAAAACCAAATAAAAAGTGCAAAAGATTAGAAATAAAAAGTATTATACTAGACACTTTGTCTTCACCAAGTGATGTAAGAGACTTAGGCAAACATGGCCTTGATTGTCAAGAACTCTTACGATCAATCTTGGATCCCGAGACGACTCACACACTCTACGATGGACAATGGATGATGGTGGTGGATGATGGTGGTGGGTGGTGGATGAAGTGTGAGAGAGGTGGTGTGCCAAGGGATGCTTTGAGCTTGAGCCAAGCACTCCTATTTATAGCCTGTACAGAAGCCTGGACACGGCCCCGTGTCCGCTGGACACGGCCCCGTGTCTGTCTGACAATCTCTCTCCTCATTAATTGTAATTCGCAATTACAATAAATGCGCCTGCTGTACTTTCGACACGCCCCCGTGTCCGCTGAGCACGGCCCCGTGATGGGCAATAGAAGCTTCTATAGGTTTGTCTTTTCTGCTGCTTCTTGGGCACGGCCCCGTGCTGGCTGAGCACGGGGCATGTTCAGTCTTCTGATTTCTCCATTTTGCTTTGGAAGGTGCCGTTGAGGGGTCGGGCAGTCCACTAATATTCCTTTTCTTGTATTTATGTTGGATTTAGCTGTCTTTTTGCTTCTTTTGCGTTTTTGAGCTCATTTAATCCTGAAAATACAAAAGGAAGACAAAAACACTCTTTTTCCAATATTAGTACTTAAAAAGGGTTAGTTTTATGCCTCATTTGATGTAATTTATATGTTGCATTTTACACACATCAAATACCCCCACACTTGAACTTTTGCTTGTCCTCAAGCAAAACTCTTTAATATGTGGCTTATACTCCCAAATGGAATAGGTAGAAGAGAAGGTTTTGGGCTTGTCGTAGAGTGTCGGGATTTCCAAGATCTTTTTGGGTTTTATTTTTATTTATTTACACTCCTATTCGTAATGATTTATTTAGAACTTTTCATAAAAGAAATTAGTTATTTGGGCATAACATGCCTTTTTTAAAATTCTATTTATATACAAGTTCACATACCTCACGGGGAAATCACTCACACTCGGCCGAAGGTGTATTTTTAGTGAATCACTCGAGAGCGGCATGGAACTTATTCCTACCATAGGCTTGCCAAGAAATCAATCCTCCTCCTTTTTAACTTTTATACCTTTGTAGATATCAAGAGGACTTTGTGGGTTAAGGGTTAGGCTAGGGTTAAAGGTAGGTGGTTGGGTTAGTGGTTAGTAGAAAAAAGGGCTAAAAGCGTAACAAGTGTCGGTTTTCGTATTTTTGCAACTTTTTATTTTGATGAAGCTTTTCTTCAAACTAAGTTATTTTTGATTAACTTGTTTGTTTATTTTCTTTTTTGCTTCATCATTATCACAATTTTTTTTTTTTTTTTACGAAGATCCGAACTTGTTACTAAAATAAAGGGTTAAAAATGAAAAAAGTTTTGGTGGGTAAAAGGGTTTTTGTTTGGGTGATGAAACGAAAAGGTTTAGGCTCAAAGGGGCTAACTAGGGGGATTTTTGGGTAGGTGGTAAAAGAAACAGAAAAATAATGGTGTAGAAATAAAAAGGGTTAGTCCTAATGCCTCCATCATTTACTTACTCGGGTTTAAGTTGATAAGGACCGGGAATGTATTGTCATGGCAAGTTCTAGAGTCGTAAGAACCAAGCGGCTATTCACACAAGAAACGAAAAATGAGCATTTAGTCAATTGGTATGTAATTGTGTGCTCAATAAAGGCTCAAAACTCACTTTTGTGGGAATGGGTTTTTATGTGATCAAGTATATATAATCAAATTTTAAATAAGTTTGTCATGCCTTTTCATAATTTTCTTATGTTGGTTCTTTTTATCACTACGCTATCGGTTGTAAATTTGTAAAAATATAACCTTTTTGAGAACTTGAATTTTCCGAGTTAAACCTAGACAAGTAAAAAAAAATGAAATTTTTTGAAAAAATTTGGGGTGATTAGCGGTTCCAATAGAGTTTTGTGTAAGGCTTGTATTTTAGGACTTGCAAAATTCAAGGTTTTAGCATCCCCCCCACACTTAAATTACACATTGTCCTCAATGTGTCCCAAAAATAAATTTTTAGGTTGATTAGATGTGTAAAATAGTGTTTAAAAAGCAGAAAATTGTAGGGGTGAGCAAGTTTAGGTCCGGACCGAAAATAACCGAGAACCGAACCGAAAAAACTGAGAACCGAACCGAACCCAAGTAATTAGGTATTTAGATCGGTTCCAATTTTTCATATAAAATAGGGTCGGGTCGGTTCTCGGTTCTTTTCATGGTGAAACCCGACTTGGACCTATGGACCGGAACCGACCCTATATTTAGGGTAGTGAATCGGTTCTATATTTTATGTTTAATCGGTTCTCGGGTCGGGTCGGGTAATGGTCGGGTCGGGTCGGGTTTGTCCTTTTGCTCACCCCTAGAAAATTGTGTTACTGGGCACTGGACACGGCCCCGTGTTGTCCGGGCACGGCCCCGTGTTCAAGTGCCAGTAATAGAATTAAAACAAGAGAAACAGAAGCCTGGACACGGGGGCGTGTTGGGTGAACACGGCCCGTGTCCAGTTACCTGAACTGGGCGTTTTCTGCAGGGTGCTCGGCACGGGGCCGTGTTGGTTGGGCACGGCCCGTGTTGAACCTTCTGAAATGGAGAAAATTGTCGGGTTGCCTTGTTCTTGTGCATGGGTTCATTTTTTCTCGTTCCCCTTTTCATCCTTTACCACCATGAGTGTGTTTTATTCCTGAAAATTAAAACTAACTAGAAAACATAAAAATTAATCTAAATTAAACTAAGGATAGTTCCGCGGAATGCCTCCGTGGTGCGCCACGTTTATAAGGGTCCTTGGCTAGACCCACCTTATCGGGTGGTTCTGGCTCATCTTCAATTAGGGGGTCGTCATTGCCGAATGGATATTTCATTGATCGCTCAAGATCGACACTTCTTTTAAATGCCCCTAATTGAAGAGGTAGATTGTTGAACTTCCGGTTTTTCAAAGCTTCGTGAGTTTTTACAAATGGTCGTCCCAACACTAGAGGAGCGTCATCGAGGATGACAAAATCGGTCGGGATTACCATTTGATTTGTTTGAACCAAGACATCTTCAACTATACCGATTGATTTTATTACTTTCCGATTGGATAGAAAAATGGGTATTTGAAGTGGAGAAAAATCACTAATACTTAATTTTTCGAAAATGTAGTTAGGCATTATGTTAACACAAAGATCTTTATCGATTGTGACATTACTAATAAACGAATTTTGAAAGAAACATGGAACTGGTGTAATGTTAATTTCAAATGGGTCTTCTTTTATTAGTGAGGTTTGATCATCAGTTAACTTAACACTTACCGTTTCGTCAATTTTAGTGTTAGTGTTTAACTCTTTTAAAAACTTAGCATGAGTGGTTACTAAACAATGGTTTTCGAAAGAAGGTGACAAGAGATTAATTTCTTCAAAATTAGACTCTTCTTGAATTTTAACGTTGTCGGACTCACCTTTTTCGTTGTTTAACTCATGTGTCGGTTTTTCACTTATTTGTTCTTCCATTTTTACAGTTTCAGTTATCTCTTCCCTTTTTAATTCTTCTCTTGCGCGGGACTCCTCTTCCCTTGCGCGAGCTTCTTTTATACATCGATCGATAACTCTAATGTGTTCTAATATCCTATCGGTCACTTCGGTTATAGAAAAAGAATCGGTATTTTCTAAGCTTGAATCCGGTTGTTCGATCCTCTGTTCCTCATAATACCCATATGAAGTAGATGGTTCGCACCATTGTTCTTCATTGTAAGTATATGATGGATAAGGGTCGTAATTTTGTTCTTCATAATACTCATATGAGGTGGGTTGTTCACGCCATGGTTCCTCATAATAAGCATACGAAGGTGGTGGCTCATATCTTGGTTCCTCAAAGTATGAGTATGAAGGCTCATACCTTGGTTCATCAAAATATGAGTATGAGGGAGGAGGTTCATACCTTTGGTCTTCATAGGATATGTATGAAGTTGATGGCTCATACCTGGGCTCCTCATAGTAGGTGTATGAATTGGATGGTTGATATGAGCGATTATTTTGAACCGATCGTGTGTTACGACAATTAGTGCAATAATTACCCCTATAATCATCCCATCATAGGTGTAGTTGTAACCTCCTGAGTATTGATCCATAAGAATCACTCAGCAGACCACAACCAAGTCTCGAGATCAGAAAACAAAAATAAAAACAGAAACAGAGGCTGGACACGGCCCCGTGTTCAGGATCTGTATCTGGGCGTTTTAATTAAATTTACTGATCTAGTTGAGCACGGGGCGTGTTCAGTGAGCACGGCCCGTGTTCAACATACTGTAAATGCAAAACTAAACTAAAATGCAAAAAAATGTGGGCCCGTTTTGAAAAGGTTTTGAAAAACTGATTAGGCCGTCGATTTTAAGCTTTCCTAAAATCCTTGTGTCCCCGGCAACGGCGCCAAAAACTTGATGTGCGTGAAGTGTCGTATATATTAGGTGTATATTTTAAGCCCTTTTTAACACTTATTTTAGCCAAGTTTTAAATTTATAAAACACGATATTTCACTAACACTAAACACACATATGGGCAAGTGCACCCATCTTTGAGTGTAATATAGCGTTGGTAAGATACCGAGGTCGTCCAAGGACACAAGAGCTTTTAGTACCGGTTTATCCTCAACGTCTAACCAAAATAAAAGTTTAGAAAAATGTTTTAAACTAAGAAAATTAAAAGCTAACTAAAATGCTGAAAATAAAAATAAAAGAAAAACAGATAGACAAGATGAATCACTTGGTTCCGACTCGTATCTAGTATAACCTTTGATTATTTCCGCACTTTTGCACATAATTAAGAGATTATCTTAGTTATTGTAGTAGGTCCCTCTTTTGAAGGTGACGTTACCCTCACCCCAGTAGTTTGAGTCAGCAGGGATACAATCCTAAAAGGGTGGATTATTGGAAGATAATGAATTAAGTTATTAATGCAGTATTGTGGTAGGCCCCGCTTTTGGCGGTGACGTTACCCTCGGCTAAGTAGTCTGAGTCAGCAGGGATACAATCCTAAATAGCCGGGTTGTAGTATTAATAGTAGTTAACTTATGAGGGGATCAAAGAGTTTGGACCCCCGCCATCCAATACCGTGAAGTATTGAAGGAGGTCCTACTAAATTTGACCCAGGTCCATTGCAGGACCTCTAAACGCTGAACAATGGCAAGACCTTTACCAAACCGTTCCCTTAACCCCCTACCAGGTAGCCAACATACCTCCATATAGACCGTGGAGATATGAATGGTGAAAATCCTTTATTTTATATAGACAGTAAAATAATGCCAAGACACCACGGACAAACGATAAGGAAAGATCACCTTCAACATAAGTAACTAGTTATTAAAGTCATTAATACAAAACCAAATAAAAAGTGCAAAAGATTAGAAATAAAAAGTATTATACTAGACACTTTGTCTTCACCAAGTGATGTAAGAGACTTAGGCAAACATGGCCTTGATTGTCAAGAACTCTTACGATCAATCTTGGATCCCGAGATGACTCACACACTCTACGATGGACAATGGATGATGGTGGTGGATGATGGTGTTGTGATGGTGGTGGGTGGTGGATGAAGTGTGAGAGAGGTGGTGTGCCAAGGGATGCTTTGAGCTTGAGCCAAGCACTCCTATTTATAGCCTGTACAGAAGCCTGGACACGGCCCCGTGTCCGCTGGACACGGCCCCGTGTCTGTCTGACAATCTCTCTCCTCATTAATTGTAATTCGCAATTACAATAAATGCGCCTGCTGTACTTTCGACACGCCCCCGTGTCCGCTGAGCACGGCCCCGTGATTGGCAATAGAAGCTTCTATAGGTTTGTCTTTTCTGCTGCTTCTTGGGCACGGCCCCGTGCTGGCTGAGCACGGGGCGTGTTCAGTCTTCTGATTTCTCCATTTTGCTTTGGAAGGTGCCGTTGAGGGGTCGGGCAGTCCAGTAATATTCCTTTTCTTGTATTTATGTTGGATTTAGCTGTCTTTTTGCTTCTTTTGCGTTTTTTGAGCTCATTTAATCCTGAAAATACAAAAGGAAGACAAAAACACTCTTTTTCCAATATTAGTACTTAAAAAGGGTTAGTTTTATGCCTCATTTGATGTAATTTATATGTTGCATTTTACACACATTAATTTGCAAAAAATGTCAGTCAACAAATTTCAGAAAGAGCAGCTGAAACTTTGAAGAAAGACTACATTGAAAGCATCATGGCTCACAAGAAGTACAAAGGAGAGAGATACATCTACAAAGAGTGGACTGTTCCTGAGCTTGAAAATGAAGCAGCAAGAATTCAAGACATGATAAAAAGGAAAGTCACTCACACTCCTCCTGAATTTGCAAAGTTTAGAAAGAATGTACCTGGCAAACAGGTAGAACTGAAAAGAATGAAAGAAGAACTGGTTGCTGCTGAATATGGAAACAAAAGACAAATTGCTAGATGGAAAGAAGATGTGGTCAGGATCACCTACAAAAGGTTGGAGGAACTAAGAAAGAAAGATCCAAATGTTCATCAAAAGCCTGACTATCCTGAAGCAGAGGTTTCAAAAAGACCAACAAAGCTGCAAATCAGGAGAGCCACTGTTCCAACTGGTGCTGCCATCTATAAAAGAAGGACACACAAACAGTTGGGAGGTGAAACCATCCAAGAGATGATAAAAGGAGATGACCTTGTAAAAGAAGGCATAAAGAAAATGATCATAGAAACTCTTGGTTTGGATCAAACTGCAAGTACTGCTCAGCCAGTTATGAATAAGCCAGCCTCACCAAATACTTCTGCAAATAAACATCTCCCAAGAAACCCACCAGGCTCAAAAATACAAAAGTGGGAAACTGACAAACAGACCTGCGTATTGACTTTGCTCAGGTCTGGTGGAGAAGTGGAGAAAATATCAAGGGAACAAGCTCTTGGCCTGAGTCTTGAAGATTTCCAGGATCTCCTTGATCTTCCTCTTAGCAGGGATGATGAAGACACAGATGCCCTAGACTTTGAACTACAATTTAAAGGTCAGATAAGGGAACTGTTGATGAGGCAATAAATGTCCACAATAATGAAGAGTTTTGGCATTATCTGTTCCAGGGGGAGATTGTTGGGATTGAACCCTATCAGAGGAACAGATAATTAAAGCCAAAACTGGATCAGACCAGTGGATCCAGAATAAGAAGATGTTTACATACAAGTCTCTCCCCTTGAAAGTGATTTCAACACCTGCTGACCTCCTATCTGCTGATCGTGCAAACTGCTGACCTACAACTGCTGCTCAAGTAAAGACCTGATGAAAGACTAAAGCCCTGCTGATTCAATCTACTGCCTTGAGTCAAGCACTGCTGATCCGGACAAGTACTGTTGGGTTCACAGCAGTGGAAGGTTGTAGCAGCTGATCTATAGTCTGTTTTGTAATGTAATGTAATAGCAGTAGTTAACATAGCAGTGTTTGTATAGATCAGAGGTTAGAGTTTGTTAGGAGGTTAGATGTCACTTTCATGGTGACGTCAGCTAAGATGCTCAGTGGTTTGCAAGTGCCTATAAATAGTTCAGTACTTTGTACTGTTCTATTAGCTCTTTGCATCATCGTCTTCTTTGCACGAACAAACACTGAGCTCTGGCTGAGGGGGAGTTTGCATTCATTCATCAATCATTGTAATCGTTATTGAAATAAATTCAATCTTCCGATTCATTGTGAAAAGATGTTTGATCAAAGTATTACTCTCGTTTGATTGTATGCAAAGTTTGTTTTCATCATAATTCCGCTGCACACTCATCCATTTTCATTTTAATTACAAACACAAAATACAATCAGAATCAAACTCAGATCCAACATATATATATATATAGAGGCCGGTTATCATACAATATGCCTAATCGTACATTACGTACGCTATAACCATAACCGTCAGATCATCTCAATTAAACCCCGTGCTTAACTATTAAATTAATCAAATTAAAATATATATATATGAAACCGCCAAGGTTAAAATCGTCCATTACGAAATCAAAAACCCCTGATAATCAGCAAACAAAAACACAAAATCATACCGTAAAATTCTTATTCAAAATCGTATTCGAAAATCCAAGTAATCAAAAATCGATTGATTCTTATTCACCAACTCCTTCTGCGAATTTAATTTCTGCTGAATTTGGAAGTTTAGAATTGAAACAAATCGATAGACCGTCTATCGAAGAAGATGATGCAGGATGAAAATCAAATAAAATATGCGAAATACATATCAAACGTGCGAAAAACATTGCAGACAAAAAGAAAGGTTGTGTTTTTTGTAAAGTTTGCGAAATCATATAACATAACATGCGATTACAAAAAAAAAGGTAATAATGCTTAAGATGTCTTATGATGTGCGAATTCATGATTCTACACATGCGATTTCAAAAAAAAGTTAATAATCTTTGAAATTTCTTATAGTTTGCGAATTCATGATTCTACACATACGATTTCAAAAAAAGTTAATTATCTTTGAGATTTCTTAAAGTTTGTGAATTCGTTTTTGAATCAAATGCGATTTTGAATAAAATACTGCTAATACTTTCAAATTACTTTGTCCTAAAAATGCAAAAAAAAAAATACGAATTAATAACTAAAATAAATAAAAATTAACTATTTTATATAAAAAAACTTAATTTATTACCGATGTGACTGTAATTTGACATGTAATGATCAATTTTACAATAAATACTACTGAACTTACCACCCTACCTACATAATAAATTTACTATTTTAATATAAAATATCCAAGTAACTACCTTCCATATTAAGACATAAAACACACACAACACACCCTAAAAAAATTGGCATCTAAAGATTCAGAAAAAATAAAAAACATTGCAATAAAAGAGCTATTGCCAACTCGCACGTTGACAGAAATAAGCACCGATGTCACCTCTTCTCATTTGATTCTTGATGTGCAAGGGAAAATTCTTGAAGAAATGAAGAAAAATCAAGAGATGTGGGAGAGACTACTTGAAGAACCACCATCAAGCTTCAGAGACGTAGCATTGAATCACATAAAGGAGCAATCTCGAGCTGATGACTTAGCCTTCTCTTTCCTGAAAGATGCTCTAAACACTGTGAAGGAGAAGATGGAGTTCAGCTCGGCTGAACGTGACCAAATCTTTACTTCAAGTAACTAAATTTCTGTTTAATCATTTTATGGTTTAAGCTGTGATGGACAATAACAACTACTTTAAATTTATGTTTTGGGTACATGTTTTGAATACATCTTATAAATCGCAAGAATGATTTACACATCTTTGTCACAAAAAAACAAGATAACTCAAAATCGCATGTACTAAATTGAAAACAAAATGAAAATCGCATATAACCTTCGTATATGATTTTGAATATGAAATCACATTTTTTACAAACTAAATCGCATAGTTGTATGAACTAAACTCATATGTATGAAATCGCATGTTTGCCTGTAAAATCGCATGTACATTAAAAAAAATTAATCTTCCTCATCTGAAACCTCCTCCCACTGATCTTCTTCTTCAGAGCCATCATCACTACTACCAATGTAATCTTCAAACTCATCTTCCTCTTCATCGTCTTCGACCTCGTTGTCTTTGTCTATGGGATCTTTTTCAATCTGGACGCCCTTCATCTTCTTTTGTTGTTTGCCTTGTTGTTTGCCTTCCAGTATCTCGCAAGTCCGAATATCATGACCTTTTCATTGCATACACTACATGTCCTTGACCTTTTTCCTTTGCGGCTGATCATTTGTTCCTTTTTGGATTTAATCCTTTTATGCGAGCCACGACCTTTGTTTCTTATACCAGCCGGCACACGGACAGTAGGAGGTGCATTAGTTACTGGTTGTTGGTAACCAACCAACTTTAAAAATCGGTCAAATTTTGGATCAAGTTGCTTGGTTATACGACTCTGATCAACTCTCTCTTTAAGCTGCATCATTTGACCCCTCACTAAAACAAGTTGATCAAGGTCGGAAATCAAATTGCTAACCAAATACTCCCCTGTGTGGATGATTTCACGAGCAATCCGTTTAGCCTTGTGTTGCACATCCTTGTCACCCACCTTTAAATTGTACTTCACATTTAATTCATTCGGCACCACATCCTTTGTCCATCTCTTCATAACATATTTGTTTGGTATTTCTTTAACACCAAACATCTTGAAAAGAAAATAGATGTGTTTACATAGCAGCCCATACTGCTCAAAACGCAAACAGCTACACTGTGCATTTACATCATTTTCAAGATTCTTGAACCACACCTAAGAAAACGAAAAGAAAAAATATATATTAAAAATTAAAATCGCATGTGTAAATTAACAATTTCGCATGTCTAAAAATCATTTAGTTGTATAAATTTAAAATCGCATGCGTACATCAAAATCGCATATTGCAAAATCATGTTCTGAAAATGAAAATTCGCTTATAGGTTTTCAAAATCGCATGTTTGAAATATATATGCTATAATACCTCTAATAAACCATCTCCATGGGCTTTAAAGTCCTTCAACAATATCCTGACATGTGGACCCTCGATTTTGGTGTCCATCGGCAGACATTCAGAAATTGTTCCATAAATCTCTATTTGCTGATCAAAGAATATAGACCCGGTGTATATCTTAGCAGCATCTTTTTCCAAAGTAGTTTCGCTCCAATCAGCAGGCTCAGTATATCTTGAAATATGATCATTCTTTCTATGATTGAACCTTTGGACATCCATTGCACCGTCAAAATGATTCATAAACTCTACAAGAGTGAGTTGTGAATTTGACACCTGGCAAAAAAAATGATTCTCGCTCTCTGATCTCGAAGTTGTTCGCATGAGACCAGACATGGGCTCATGCCGGTAAAAAGCCGGAATCCACATGTATCTCATCGAAAACATATCATCAATCCATTTGTTTTCAGTGAGACCGAACTCAATCATCACCAACTTCCACTGTCTCTCGAATTCTTCAGGCTCAATGGAATCAGTCCATACAATATCGCACATCCTCCTTTTAAACTCATCATTATTGCACAACTCGTGTCCAACCTATACCGATAAATGCTTTTTATATCAGCCTATAACAAAATCTATATTATAAAAAACGCTAACGAAAGACAATATAGCATGCTATACCTTATCTGCCACTTTTTTCATTATGTGCCACATGCACAATCGGTGTCTGCTGGTAGAAAAAACCTCCTCAATAGCCTGTTTCATAGCAGGGTCTTGGTCCGTCACTACAACCTTTGGCTGCCGACCAAATGACTTTACGAATGAATTCAGAAGCCATTTATAGGATTCAATGCTCTCCGATGCCAACAACCCAGCTCCAAGGGTTACATTTCGACAGTGGTTGTCAATGCCAGTGAACAGAAGAAACACCATCTTGTACCTGAACAAACACATACGAAATACACATTGAAACATGCGAAATAGACAGATATCACATGCGAAAATATACAATATAACATGCGATATATTCAACACCAACTCTTCAATGTATATTAACATGCGATATTGCAAGTTTAGGAAATCATATAACATGCGAAAATAAATAAAAAAATCATGTTTGTCTTGAAACACTTACCTGTTTGTCTTGAAAGTTGCATCGAACGATATCACATCCCCAAACTCCATAAAGTTAAGCTTGCATAACCCATCAGCCCAGAACAAAACAGTTAACCGTTTGTTATCATCAACAGAATATTCAAACGAATAATCAGCTAAATACTATTTTTTGTCGGTCATCCTATTAATCACCATGTCAGCGTCATATTCTCCTATATAGCTGTTAATTCGATTCCTAAAATTTTTGCAATCATCAACCGTGGTGCCAACGTTCTCGAAACCACCATAACGTTTCCTCATTATATGGAAAGCTTTGACAGGACCATGGTTTAAAGTGCCAAGTTCCCACACCATCTCCTCCTGGACATCTGACAATTGTCTGTAAGCTGGCAGCATATGAATATCATGTGGACATACAAACTTATGATTATGGCCATCAACAAATCTCTTTACTGTATATAATCTACCATCCACCGTGCAAATCATATGTTGAGCTTTGCATCCAGTTCTAATGGTCCCCCTGTTCCTTGATTTGAATGGCTTTTTTGACTTCGAATAATGATCTTCAAAACACACTACCTTATGACCCTCTTTAGAACAAACAAAATACTTAGTTTTGGTTATACCACCACAGTGTACTTCACCACCCTTCCGAGTAGAAAAACCTGCTAACTTAGCATATAATTTGTAAAACGCATATGCTTGTTCAATAGAGGTAAATTGCATTCCAACCACAGGTGCTGCTGATGCTTCAACCTCCGGAGTGTAAATCCTTTCATCTACATAAATCAAATAAAAAAACCACATGCGAATTATCATACTCCTTACATGCGATATATTAATAAATGCATAATTTCATCGTACAACAAACAAGACGTGCGAATTGTATGAGCCATAACATGCGAAAATGATGATTTTGATGAATATGTTTTACACATGCGATTTATTATATCAAAACATGCGGAAATTCGTAACAGAATAAACATCACATGCGAATTGAAAAACTCATAACATGCGAACTTATACATGTTGCTTTCAAATCAAAATATACTCCACATTCAAACTTCAAAAACAGCTACAACAATGCAAAATCATTGCTACGATTAAACAAAACAAGTCTACGAACAATTTAAAGATCAGCATTAACATAATTACCATTCGTCTCTTTGTTTATAGCACTTGTACTTGCATTTGGATTTGGATTTGGATTTGGATTTGCAGGTTGCGGATTTAAAACATCCTCAATCGAAACTCTCTGATATGCAGATAATTGAGCATGATCACCGATCGGTCGACTTTCTTCAAAATCAACATCTGTTCGTCCAGTGCTGCTCTGTGGATCCATCGAAAAAATACAATTGAATGAAACCCTAACGCAGAAGAACGAAAACTGCAATTTGAGAATTACGAAAAATTTGAAACTGATTCGAATGATAATTATCGGGATATTAGTGTAACGAGCTTCTCGCTGATTGAATGAAGAGACGAATTTGCCCTCAGATGATTGAATTAATTGTCTGATTTAACCTTATCAAAGAAAAACGAATCAGGACACGTGTACGGCCACTACTGTCGCATATGTAATGTACGATTAGGGAATTTGAATCCTACACTTTACCTATATATATATATATATATAATATTCATTTTTATTTATTAAGCTTATACAACTTTTTAGAACTTTCATGGTTATTGAATGATATCATTATTATTCATTCATTTTATATAAATTGGATTTCATTATTATGTGAAATATGGTCAAAAGTCATGTTTAAACTTTTTTTTTGAATGGTCAACTAAATCATCGGATAAGCATCCTGAGATGTCCTCAATCGAGCAAACGCATCCCCTCCTCCATAACGGTCAGAGTTAGATGCATACTCGAGCCACCAAGCCACCCGTTCCTAGGAAAACCTGCCCGCTCGAAGGCCCACTGCGGTAACACCCGGTTCGGCTCGGTTTCGAACTTGCGACCTCCGGAGAAGCCTAGTTCTAAACTTTATTGCCACCACCAGTGTTCTTCAAAATGATGCTAGTGGGAGTGAGAGTTGAACTTGCAACCTCAAATAGAGAAGTCAAGTAACTATATCAACTTTTCGGGACAAATGGTAACCAATTTGCGTAAGTCACAAATGGTAGCCCATTGGTTCAAAACCAATAAAATTAAAGCTAACGTTGATGTCAAACAGAAGGAATACCCGCCAAAATTGTATGAAAGAATTTAACCTCTAATCATCTAGACTATAACAGCTGGCAATATCTTATGTGCATGTAATATAACAGCTGGTTGGCTAACATGCACACACACACGGAGTTGACTTTGGGTCAACTAACATACACACACGGAGTTGACTTTGGGTCAACTAAACCACCATTGAAATGTCTTGTCTGCAATGTATACACCTAATTTCTGGCCTATATTTAATAATCTATTTTAAAGGAGTTGCATTATATTTCATTCCATCTTTCAATTCTCTGTTTTTTTTTTACGGTAATTTTTTTTATTCTCTGCTGTTCTCCGTGGGACTTGAACCCAAGGTGTTCAATTCTCTGTTTTAGTTAAAGAGATTACAGACACCTTGATTTTGTCAAGAATAAGGTATCAAAAAGCAACAACTTTATTATTCAACAGTCGGCACAGATTATTCCAACACGGAAAGATACAATTCCAGCACAAGATTGCTGGATGATAAAGTAAAAGACAAGCAGATCAGAAACAGATCTGGTACAACTTGATACAGAACACAAGACCTCTAAATCTTCTCGAACAAGACAAGGAGAAACCCTTAGCAGAAGGTTCTCGAGAACAGAAGAGAGAGAGAGACAGCTTTTGATGTAATGGTAAAGTTGCTGTTGTTGTTGTGTCTGAACCCAAGGCAGCGCCCCTATTTATCGACGGACAAGACTCCAACCCTAATGGAACATGGCCCAGTCACAGCAGCCCAAAACTCAAGCAGGCCCAAAGAGCAGCAACGGAAACAAAACATAAAAGGAAAGGATTAGAAACAAGGCTATAAAAATGGACAATATTGAATTGAAAGAAGGGAATATTATGCCCATATTTTAACACCCCCCCCCCCCCCTCAATTCAATATGCAAAACAGTTAAATAGGCCAAGTTTATCACATACCTTGTTGTGCGCTTGAACAAGCAGCCCCTTAGTGAACACATCTGCAGTTTGATTTTCTGATGCAACACCAATGGTTTTGATAACACCTTTTGAAATTTTTTCCCTTAGAAAAAAAAGATCAATTTCAAAGTGCTTTGTACGATCGTGAAAAACAGGATTAGCAGCTATAGAAATAGCAGCTGTATTATCACAGGAAAGGGAAACAGGAAGGTTGACATTAAGTTTAAGTTCATTTAAAATGTTGAGAAGCCACATGACTTCACTTGTCGCAGCACACATAGCACGATATTCTGCCTCAGCAGAAGATCTAGAAACAGTAGACTGCTTTTTGCTTTTCCATGAAATAAGAGAGTTACCGAGAAAGACACAGAAACCTGTGATAGATTTCCTAGAGTTGACACATTTCCCCCAGTCAGAATCAGCAAAAGCTTTAAGTTCTAAGGAATCCCCCTTTTTAAACAATAAACCTTTTCCAGGAGAGCCCTTAAGATATCTTAAAAGCCTTAGAGCGATTTTAAAGTGAGCATTAGTGGGACTGTGCATATATTGACTTAAATATTGAACAGAGTAAGCAATGTCAGGTCTGGTGTGTGAAAGATATATTAGTTTTCCCACTAATTTTTGATAAACAGATACATCAGGTAAAGGTGTATTATCTTTTTCACACAGGTGTGTTAAAATATGATTAGGTTCAATTGGACTGTTAACAGGTTTGCATCCCGTCAGGCCAAATTCAGCAAGTAAGTCAAGGCAATATTTCCTTTGAGATAAACATAAACCGTCTTCGGTTTTTAAAACTTCAATCCCAAGGAAGTATTTTAAAGGACCCAAATCTTTAATAAAAAATTTGGATTTAAGTAGAGATTTAATTTTTGAAATTTCAGTGGAACAATTTCCGGTTAGGACTATATCATCCACATAAACAAGTAAAACAATAAATACGAATTTACTTGTTTTGACAAACATGGAGTGGTCACATTTGCTTTGTTCAAAACCAAGATCAACAAGGACATCAACAAGCTTCTCATTCCACATTCGAGGAGCTTGTTTAAGACCGTAGAGGGACTTTTTAAGTTTACAAACTTTATTAGTATGGCTCGAATTATAGCCATCGGGAAGGGACATATAGACTTCTTCATTTAAATTACCATATAGAAAAGCGTTATTTATGTCAAGTTGATGAGTGTCCCAACCATTATTGATAGCAATGGTTAGAACGCATCGGACGGTAACCATTTTCACAACAGGTGAAAAGGTTTCAAAGAAGTCTATTCCTTCCTTTTGGCTAAACCCCTTAGCTACAAGTCTAGCCTTATACCATTCTATTTCGCCTGAAGCTTTATATTTGATTTTATAAATCCATTTGCAGCCTATGGCTTTCCTATTAGGAGGCAAATCGACAATATCCCAAGTATCATTTCTGTGTAAGGCTTCTAACTCATCATTCATGGCAGTAACCCAATTATTATCCGTTTTAGCTTCAAGATAGGTTTTAGGTTCACAACTCTTATTAAGCATAGAAGCAAAGCACATACTTTCAGAATCAAGATTAGCATAATTTAAAACTTTTTCAAGACCATATTTGACCTTACCATCAACAACAAAGTCATTAAGTTTAGAAGGAAATTTTACATTTCTAGACGATTTCCTTAAAGTAGTGCTAGGTTGTTCTATATTCGCTCCCTCAGAATTGCTAGTGTTTTCCTCAATTTCTATATCCGGCTCAACCCTACCAGTTTCTAACTCTACATTACTTGGTTGCTGTACATCAGCCGTTCCTAAAGTATTGTTAGAGTCATTTACAGGTTGCTGAGGCTGATTTAGAGTAGTAGGATTCATGCTTGTGCTATCATCATCGGGAGTGGAGTCAGTTTTGGAGTTTTGGGTGTTAGTTTGATCAAAAAGGTCAAAAAAGTTTGTGGTATTAATTTCAGAATCTGGATCAAGAGAGGTTTTCTTTTCTTTAAATGGGAAGACAGATTCATAAAATCTAACATCCCTAGAATAGAATATGATTCTTTGATCTAGACTCCATAGTTTATATCCTTTTTTCTCATTAGAGTACCCAAGTAAAACACATTTTTCCGCATGACTATTAAACTTGTCAGAATTGTTTAAAATAGTGCTAAAACAAAGACACCCAACAACCCTTAGCTGACTCATCATAGGGGCAAAACCATACACAAGCTCATAAGGGGACCTACCATTTAAGACAGATGAAGGAGTCCTGTTAATCAAATAGGTAGCAGTTAGGATACATTCAGACCATAATTTAAGAGGGAAACTAGCTTGAAAAAGTAAGGCTCTAGCCACATTTAAGAGGTGCCTATGTTTCCTTTCAACTATCCCATTTTGTTGTGGGGTATGAACACACGAGGTTTGATGTATGATACCATTATTATAGCAAAACTCTTTCATTTGTTTATTTATAAACTCGGTACCATTATCACTTCTGAACACTTTAATGTGTTTATTGAATTGGGTTTTAAGAAGGTTAAAAAATCCTTTTATATTGTAAAAGACTTCATCTTTGTTTTTCATGAGATAAACCCAAACAGCTCGTGTGTAATCATCAACCACCGTAAGAAAGTATCTAGAGCCATCCCTACTAGGAACCTTATATGGTCCCCATACATCGAGATGTACAAGTTCTCCTAAAGATTTAGACTTATGGTCACTTAAAGGAAACGGTTCCCTATGTTGTTTAGCCCTATGACATGTCTCACAAGGTTCAAGTTTGATGTCTCTTTTAATATCTAGTTTGTCTTTTAAAACATGCAACACAGGTTCAGCAGGGTGACCTAATCTAGCATGCCAAAGATTAATATCAACACTAGCATTACACACCTTGTCAGTCAAAGTTGAACTACCACAGAAATATAGACCATCAAGTTGTCTACCAGTCACCAGGGTTTTCTTTGTTTGAGAATCCTGAATATAGCAATTATGTTCATCAAAGGCGACAGTCAGATTGCAATCTTTTGCAAGTTTGTGAACGGAAACAAGATTGACACAGTAATCAGGAATAACAAACACATCATATAAAACCACCTTATTACTTAGCTTAACATCACCAATTTTAGTTACAAGGGCACTTGTCCCGTTGGGGTTTAACTTTGATGTTATATTCAGTAACATCTATTTCATTTATAAGATTAGAATCATCTGTAATCATGTGTTGATTAGCCCCTGAGTCAATTATCCACCCAGCCTTTTTCCCTTTGTTTCCAAAGTTTGAGAAACAATACGCAGGTTTAAAGTCACATGTAGGTTTTATATTGTCAAAGTAACTGTTAAAGCAGACATAATTAGACCTACCAGCAAACTTGTTGTCTTGAGTTTCACTTCTGGACTTGTCATTTAAAAGGCTAAGTAATTGGGTAATCTGCTCATTAGTTAAACCATTCACAGTAGAAGATGAAGAAGTTTCAGACGCATCAATAACCACATTATTACTAACCCTGCCTCCTTTATTACTACTAGTTTTAGATTTCATCCAAGAGGGGTAACCAACTAGTTCATAACATCTCTCAACAGTATGTCCAGTCTTGTTGCAATGAGAGCATTTAAGATTAGGGTTAGGGAGTCTAACATTTTTCCTTTTTGAATCAAAAGAATTTCCAGTTTTAGCAGCAAAACCAACAGGATTACTGGGTGTTTTTTTCTGAAAAGGTGTTAGAATTTCTGTGAGATTCTTCTCTGGAAACAACAGAGAAAGCTTCTTTCACAGAGGGAAGAACTTCTCTGGTTAACAGGGAGGTTCTAACAGACTGGTAAATACTGTCAAGACCCATTAAGAACTGCATCAATTTAATTAGGTGATTGAAATCATTAAACTGTTTGGATGCATCACAAGTACACGTAGGAAGAGACAGTATTTGATCAAGTTGTTTCCACATGCAGTTAAGTTTATGATAATACTCAGAGACAGGTAAGCCATTTTGAGAAAAGGAGTTGATCTTTTGATACAAATTAAAGACCACTGACCCATAAACTTTGTCATAAGTTTCTTTTAGTTCTTTCCACACAACAGATGCAAGTTTAGAATAAACATGACCCAAGTATAACTCTTCAGATACTGAATTCAAAATCCATGTAAGAACAATAGAGTTACAACGATCCCACTGTTTTCCTAATACTTCATCAGTAGTAGATCTAGTACAGGATCCATCAATGAAACCTAACTTATTTTTAACTTGTAATGCCAGATTCATAGCATTAGCCCAGACATTGTAATTATCGGTGCCTTTTAGTTTTATATTAACAATGGTCAGATTAGCCGAGTCACTAGGGTGAAGGTAAAGTGGGTCACCAGCATCAATTTTACTGACCAGAGTGTTACTAAGAGACTCATTATCTTTATCAGGCATGATAGCAAGCAATCAAGAAGCAAAAAAAACCAGAAACAAATACGGCGAAACCAAGACAGGGAGTAAGATCAGAGGTTCGTCACTCAAGGGGTGCCTCTGCAGACTATGTCAAGGGAGCCACAAACAATAGAGTCAAACTAAACCAGCAGCAGTAAGAAAACCAATATCAATCTGCAAAGGAAAAAACCAAGAACCAAACAGAGTAAGAAGCAGATAACAAACAAACAGCAACAAGGTCACATAAAATGCAATAGGATGAACCCTTCCTGTGTCCCAATCAACACCGGCCCGACTAGTCCGGCAAACAGGATGCCTAAATGCAAGAACAACAAGAATAAAAAAAATAAAGGTTAGAGATAGAACAATCTCACAGCGGGTGCGTTTATCTCCTGTTAATCACACTTGTAACCTTCACTTAGGGTTACAAGTCTGATTTCAAGCAAAGAGGACTAGTGACAAAACTCGGTTGGTTTGCTCTGTAACAGAGACCAACAAGAGCCCTTTCAGAAGCACGAACAGAAACCCTAGAAAGAGTTTCAATCTTTCAGCCGGTCACAACCCAAACAGCGAACCAGAGAACTCCCAACCACAATTGTTCCAAACCCTAGATTTAGGGTTTCAGCCTTTAATCAGATGTGTCTTCAGCCAGATGATCAGGAATCGGCGGATTCGAAGTACCACCAAGATTCCTTAGACCTTTAACCACAACCCTAGATCCGAACGGATCTGTTCGTTCAATAGTAGCAGCAGCGGAAAGTGACGAGTACCAGAGAGCCGATTGGCTCTGATACCATGTCAAGAACAAGGTATCAAAAAGCAACAACTTTATTATTCAACAGTCGGCACAGATTATTCCAACACGGAAAGATACAATTCCAGCACAAGATTGCTGGATGATAAAGTAAAAGACAAGCAGATCAGAAACAGATCTGGTACAACTTGATACAGAACACAAGACCTCTAAATCTTCTCGAACAAGACAAGGAGAAACCCTTAGCAGAAGGTTCTCGAGAACAGAAGAGAAAGAGAGACAACTTTTGATGTAATGGTAAAGTTGCTGTTGTTGTTGTGTCTGAACCCAAGGCAGCGCCCCTATTTATCGACGGACAAGACTCCAACCCTAATGGAACATGGCCCAGTCACAGCAGCCCAAAACTCAAGCAGGCCCAAAGAGCAGCAACGGAAACAAAACATAAAAGGAAAGGATTAGAAACAAGGCTATAAAAATGGACAATATTGAATTGAAAGAAGGGAATATTATGCCCATATTTTAACAGATTTTCATTTAATTATGATTATTTGATCCACAAATATGGATGCATTCTTGCAGCAGTTTCAAAATCTTAAAATCCAACTGGAAGATATAATATTAGCCACCAACAACTTTGACGATCAGAATAACTGTATTGGACGTGGTGGTTTTGGGAAAGTTTATAAAGGAGAAGTGTCTCACTCTAAGGGCCAAAGCATGGCTGCTATTAAGCGTTTAGATTGTAGGCATGGACAAGGAGCACCTGAGTTCTTGAAAGAGATCACGTCACTTTCTCGTTACTGCCATGAAATTCTTATCTCTCTTCTAGGATTTTGTCACCAAGAGGATGAGATGATCCTGGTATACGAGTATGCATCTCGTGGAAGCCTTGACCGCTATTTAAATTCCCCTCGTCTCACATGGACACAACGTCTCAAGATATGTCTTGATGTTGCGAAGGGATTAAGCTACCTTCATGATCCAAGAGAGACACACCAAAGACTTATCCACTGTGATGTAAAAAGTTCCAACATCCTTCTCGATGAGCAATGGAATGCTAAAGTTTCAGATTTCGGTCTATCGGTAATGGGCCCCGCTAATGAGCAATACTCAGTTATTGTCATCCTTGCAGCAGGTACCCCTGGGTACTGTGATCCACAATATGCAATGACACACACCCTAACAAAAGAGTCGGACGTATACTCTCTCGGTGTGGTCTTATTCGAAGTTTTATGTGGGCGATTATGTTGTACATATAGCAATGGCTGTGTTCAACAGATTTTAGTGCCCACGTGGATTGAAAGCTATGAAGAGAAGAAGTTATATGATATAGTCTTCAAAGATCCGATCATTCAACCATTGGAGCAGAGTGCTTTAAAAACATTTTCAGACATTGCTTATCGCTGTTTAAAGGAATCTCGTGAAGATCGGCCAAAGATGGCTGAAGTTGTGACAGAACTTGAGTCTGCACTCGACAATGAAGAATTTAGCAACTGGATCAACCCGCTTATCGACTACGATGATATGAGTAAGAATGCAGAATCTCCTCTGAACTGTAGTTCCAAAGACGAAGTGAGGAAATTTCTGTCCAAAGGGGTCCTCCTTAAAGGCGGCAAAACGGTAATTACTTGCTCTGTCTACACTTGGCTTACTAACTGATAAGATTTGGGCGAGAATGGGTAATATATGATTGATACAAACACATGACTCTATCATGAATCATGATCGAGCCAGATAACAAAACTATCATACACCAAAGGGCCCTTGTCCTAGTGGTACCATGGTGTTAGATACGGCTAAGGCTTTGTCTTTCCAAGGGGCGAGGCTTTAAGTCCCATGGTTGTCATACACTGTGTAGATTAGTAGTAGATCGTTAGAGAGTAAAAGGTATTTAAAACATATTGATCATTTCGTTGTTATATACAATGACAAAAAGGTGAATAAATAAATTTTAGAATTTAGTCTGATTGATACCTTCCTAAATCATATCATCTAAACCAACTTGAACTTGTCTAATGGACAGTGGATTTCATTAAATAAGAAAGGAGAGCGTTGTGGAATGGTATCTTTTGCAGAATGTTTGGATTCAGATCCAAATGAATTTAAGAGTGTATTTGATTCAAGGTGACTTCTCCTCCCTTTTATTTCTCGGTGTTTGATACAAGTATCAAGCAACGTATCATTCTTTGCTTATATTCACGCAGATTTGCTGTGAGCCCCTACCATTATAAGAATGGGAGAGTCAAAATACGTGTAAAACCCCAATTCTTGTCACCAGGAATCACATATACTGTGAACCTTGTGTTCAAGTTTACGCATCCAAGGAAGGAGAGAACATGTCATGATCGTATAGCCCTCAAATACAAATTACAAGGGGAGCCAGAAAGTTCAATTTCATACCTTGCGTATGAGAGAGAGGATGGATGGTGGATGTGTGAATTGTATCAGTTTACTAGTGAACACAGAACTGTTGATCTTGAAATTCTGTTTAATTCTCATACTTCCATAGAAGCAGAAGGCATCGAGTTTTGGCCCTTAGAAAAAGTAAGATGACAAATAAAAGCTTAACCATTCATGTGCATCATTAATTAAATGCATTTTAGTCATCTGATCAAAGTGTGAATTGGTTATGTTGTTCTACAGGTGGAACATAAAGATGAGAAGCAACCCATATCAGATTCAGATGCAAATTGGGAAGAAATGTTGCCCACTGATTATGAAGACATATTGAAACTGTCGAAAAATAGAATACAATGGACAACGAAGAAGCAAGCGTACTCAATTATGAGCAAAGGGTTCTTAATCAGGGATGGCAAGAAGAGAAGCATTGTAAGTCCATTTTTTTCTCATGTGTAGTTGTTGCGGAACCCGTGAACATGGTTCAAAGGGAAACCATTACTGAACATGTACTAATTGTATCTCTCTCTTTATTGTTTGATAGTGGTTTTTTCTTGACAAAAATGGGAAGAAATGTCATATGCTATCAGCAAGCGCGGCTGCCACATGGGACCTGTACTCGTACAAGCTGACTTTACCTGAATCAAGGTTCTTTTAATGTGCATTAGATATTTTTTAGCAAATTATAGGTGTACATAGTGTTTCTGAAAACATACACTACATATTCATGAGTTAACATCTCTAGCTGACCATACAACGAGGCTGATATTAGGTAACTTCAGATTTAGACTTTATAATCATGCTATTCAATTCTTTCTACCAGATAATGTTTTACCTTAGTTTTTTTGAACCTTACATTAAAATTTGTGCAAAAGCGTAACTTTCTAGTAATCATGTATGGACAAGTTCATTTTCTAGCATTCCTTTTACCTGTAAGATAATCTTCTAATATTTTTCAGATTTGGAGAAGCCTTTCAGTGTATTTTTCGGATTCCTAATATCATCAGCAATATCCAATCCCATCTAGTATCATCTCAAAAAACATATGCATGTTACCTTGTCTACAAATTACCAAAGGACCAATCCGAATTTCAGGCTCCAATTCTAGTAGAGGATCAAGGAGATTTTAATTCAAATCGTCATCGGTATATCTTTTTAGTAAGTCCTCAAACCCCATTTATTAGACCAAAGGCTGATCAAAACACTCACAACCCACTCAATAAGCCAAAATTTAAAGGCCTTCCACAAGAAAGGAACAATGGTTGGATGGAAGTACAAATTTGGGAATTCCTAGCTGCTACTACCACTGAAACGATTCCTGTTTGTCTTGCATTGGGAACTCGTGGTGACAAGATGCTTAGCGGGCTTATTATTGAAGGCGTTGAGTTTAGACCCATATAGATTCCCTTTTTTAACTGGACAAAAGTTAATTGCTGATGCACTTCTGTGTGGATGTGGCACGGTTCGGTTCGTCGCGTATCAAGACCACATATTTCACATCCTCCTGTGAAATATGTGAAGGGAATGTAATAGTCTGAAACAGGAGTCCACGAAATAGATATTGAAATATATACTAATAGTAATAGAGTATTTGTATGAAGGCATCAAAATAGGATCAAGTTATTGGACATCGAAATAGATAAATGTTATGGTCATATGAAGACAACGAAATAGACTTATGTCTATTTCGAAGTAACTAGTTACTGAAGTTCAACCTTTATCTATTGCCTATTTTGATAGAATCAAAAGACAAAGCCTATTTCGATAGGATATAAAGCACATCACCCAAGCCTATTTCGATGGAGATTTTTTCAAGGCTATTTTGATGTAATGATTATTTCAATAAGAAGTATATGTATTTCTGTAGGAACTAGGTTCACATTTTATTAAAATATATTACAAAATATATAATAACGAGACTCTCGTTATTTGTGGGAAACTATTCTAGTACAATACCGGTTACATAAACTAAGTAAATAAAAGTAATATACAATTTAATTATACCAATCTTGATTCAAGTCGCTGTCTTTAGAAGAAATGCAACCGCACCTTGTATGACACTCCGCTGCAAGACAAGCAAAATATGGTTGACGCTTTTGGTTGAGGCACGTGTTCGACACGCTTCCCTTAAAACAGATTCCGCGCCTCCTCTCAGACGGTCTGTCTCCCAGGGTACAACAACTGGAACAGTATGTGTACTGCCGGAGATGTCTCTCAAGCCCGAGATAGCACCGGGTATAGTTTGGTGTTTAGAATTGTTGATGGAAATATGAAGTTGTCTCTATTTGAGAGTACTCCTCTCAAATTTATGGAAATTTTTAAGATTAAAGAATGTACCAATTCTTCTCATATCTTAGTATGAACTCTCAGGTTCATATATATACACCCCTAGTTTTAATGTCATTAAAACTAGTAATAAACACGACATTAATCTTGTCATAACTATAACATTAATCTCGTAATAAATAATATAATGAATATAGTTTTAATCTCAAATTAAATGGACTTAAGTGGTTAGTAAAAAACGGTCATATTCATTATAACACACATTAAACGTGTTGTAACAGCTAGTTTGACCAGGTCCAGCCAAATGCTCGTTACCGTCGCAGACATGCACGCGCGCCTGAAGTGGCTCTTCAGTCCGTGCGTCACATTGTATGGAACCCGCGCATGTGCATGGTGTGCAGACCAGTGCTCCTAGTTACTACTGTAACCTGCGCGCGCGCCATAACTGATCCGCAAATCCATGCAACACTCTACATGGACCTTACGCCACGCCATATGGACCCACGCGCCACACATATGCCATTGCGCATACCAGGACGCCACCTGGTCATGCGCCATCTATACTTGCGCGCCACACGGATGCTACTACGCATACCAGGACGTCACCTGGTCATGCGCCATCCAAACTCATGTGCCATTTGCAGTCTTCGTCATGGCATCCGCCTACGCCACCCAAGGGTGCGCCATAAGCGGACCCGCCATGTATCTGACCACGCGCTCATGGACAAAAATACAAAGGCGGTGTGCGAAGTTCAAAGCGTACTACATAGGGCCTATAGCCCACGGCACGCGCGCATATGTGCACGAGTAAGGGTGCTCTGCACCCTTTAGGGTCCCCACTGGTGTTTGTCTTCAAGGAGTGTTCATCCTTATATACCACTTTAAGTTTGTCATTCCACCTATGTGGGACAAGATGACAAATCTCAATCCATTTTTCTCATCTTTGTTTTTCCAAACATACAACTTCAAGCTTCGATATCTCATTCATCTCAGCTCTATTTGGACATAGTTTGAACACAAACCCATAAATAATTATTTATACAACACATATATAAATATTATTTATGTCCAAAATATTTAGTGAAAAACTCATTTTCACTAAAATTTCCAACAATTTCATTGTATTACGTTGTAATCTTGTATTTCTATGTGTAGTCTGCTACCTTGTGATATAAATAAAAGCAGATACACACTCTGTTTTACAAGAGAGCACACCAGAGAGAGTTTGAGAGAGTTCTTGTTGAATCTGTAATGTTACTCTGCTAAAAATATCAATACAGTGAATGTTTGAAGTGAGATCTTTGTTGTATTGATTCTGTTCTCGGCTTTGATTTACATATAAACAAGTATTCCACACTTGTTTGTGTGTTAACCAACAAGCAATAGGTTCTCTAGATCCTCCTTTAGGGACCTACAAGTGGTATCAGAGCATTGGCTCGATTCCTTGTTGAAAATCAATCTTTCTTGTGAGATTTGAGTGGTTTTTAGGTGTTTATTGAGGTGTTCTTAGACAAAATCTGAAAACCCACTCTTTTTTATGGTAAAAAGGACTAAAACTTACTAAAATGGTGTTGTTTTGTGATAATTTTGGTTGAAAACTTATAAAAACGGTTGAAGATTATCAAAAATCTGCATTTTAGTGTGTTTTAGAGGTTGAGATTTGAACTTCATTTTTTTCCAGTGAAAAACTTGGCCGGAATTCTTGTTGGAATAGTACATTCCGGTGGGAGCTTGCCATTGGTTGACCTGCATACTTGTGGAGCAGAAATCTTTTTCGAAACAGATTACACAAGTATTCAAACAAGTCCTCCTCCTAGTACTAGGGATAGATTTGCAAAGATAGCAGGTCAATATAAAAACGACAGGAATCTCGCAAGCGTCTGAAATCCAAACAGGAGGAAGCAATCGAAAAAACAAAAACAAAATCGAACCCCGGGGCCAAAGAAAGACAGTGGCAGAATTGTAAAGGCTACGGACACTACGCGTCGACATGCAAAAAGGCCATAATTGAAAGAAAATCGACACAGTCTTCGAGAGCAAGCGAATAGGAGTTTGGCGTTTTTTTATTTTTTTAGAACACAAACATTGGAATTTGGCATTTTATATTTTTATATTTTTATATAGCATTTTTTATTTTTTCCCACCTTTTTCTACGTTTTGGTGCATAACATGTGATTTGGAAGTTACGTAACAAACTCAATAATATTTTGAGTGATGATAAACTCAATAATATTTTGCTGAATGAGATGGATAACATTCTTAATCCTCAGTTAAGAATGTTGTCAAACAATGTTCTCCACCCATTCAGTGAAATTTTATTGAGAACAAAACTGAATCTCCAAGAAATGACGTTTGCAATCTATGGTTTTTGATTATTTTGGCGTTTATAAATTGAATGGTATTTAGTAAAATATGACGTTTGTTTTTTTGGTGTGAACAATGAAAGATGAGGATAAACTCAATAAGATTTTGCTCAATGATATGGACAATATCCTCACTTAAGAATTTTGTCCATCACACTAGTGAAACTTTACTGAGAACAAAACTGAATCTCAAATAAACGTCGTTTGGAATCTGTGGTTTTTGAATATTTTGGCGTTTATAAATTGAATGGTATTTAGGAAACATGGCGTTTGTTTTTTGGTGTGTTCAATGGAAGGTCTGAGACGTTGTTTATATAGGCTGTTTTTTGTGCATATTTTAGGCATGATTTTATTATAATAAATGCTAGTAATAAAGCTTCCGTCATTTCGGTTACTGTTTGTTCAGCTTTATCGTTTAAATAAAAAGTTTGCCGTTTTGTATTAATGGCATCTAGATGAGGATGATGTGTGATTTGTAGTTTAAGGCGGGAATTTAATGGCGTTTTACTCATGAGTTTGGCGTTTTGTCTAGAGAAGTATAAAAACATTTTTACCCTTAATGAAGCGCGTCCACTTAATAAAATTGATTTTATTTACAAAAACGTCACCGCGCCAATCTCGTGCATAGATTGTTTTGATCCAATGGATGAGGAGCGTTCTCACCGTTTTCACACTTTTAGGCGTTTTCCCTAAATTATGTACATATATATATAGGGAGAAGATCATGCGAGAACCACCTCTTATTGCGAGAACCAATGTGAACACACCAAAAATGCCTAAAAATAGCTAAAAATCACACAAAAATTTTTTTTTTGATTTTTTTAATATATTTTAGGTTAAAATCGCTACTTTTCGAACAAAAAAAAAAAAAAAAAAAAATTTAATTTTTTTTTAAAAAAAAAATTTTTTTTTTTTGCTTCGAAAAGTAGCGATTTTAACCTAAAAAATATTAAAAAAATCAAAAAAAAAAATTGGATTTTTTTTAGATTTTTTTAGGTTTTTTGGGGGTTTAGGTTTTAGCATTTTAGCCTGGGGGGGGGGGGGGGGGGTGGTGGGGGGGGTTTAGGTTTTTGGGGGGTGGAGGGGGGTTTAGATTTTATTTTTTTGGGGGGGGGGGGGGGTGGGGTGGGGTTAGGTTTTTTTAGGTTTTTTTTAGCTTGGGGGGGGGGGGGGGGTTAGGTTTTTTTTTTTGGCGGGGGGGGGGGGGGGGGTGGGGGTTAGGTTTTTTTAGGTTTTTTTTAACTTGGGGGGGGGGGGGGGGTTAGGTTTTTTTTTTTTTTTTTTTGGGGGGGGGGGGTGGGGGGTTTAGGTTTTTGGGTGGGGGGTGGGGGTTAGGTTTTTTTAGGTTTTTTTAGCTATTTTAAGTTGTGTTCACATTGGTTCTCAAGGTTCTCACAATAAGAGTGGTTCTCGCATGAGCCCCTCCCTATATATATATATATATATGTGTGTGTGTGTGTGTGTGTGTGTGTGTGTGTGTGTAAGTTCAAACGCACTCAAGTAGAAAGTGTAACCAGGGGAATGATCCACTAAAAAGTGAATTTTGCCTAAGTAGCTAAGAAGGATTGTGAAGATAACATGTGTCACTCCTAATAAGTATGAATGAAGGACATTTTGGTCCTTATAAATAGAAGTGAAAATGACATGTGACAACCCTTTTGTTTTTTAAAAATACAACAAAATAAATCTAGTACAAAAAAATTTAGCACAAAAAATCTAGTACAAAAAAATATAGCACAAAAAATGTAGTACAAAAAAATATAACACAAAAAAATCTAGTACAAAAAAATATATCACCAAAAAATTAAGCAAAAAATGTAGTACAAAAAAATCCAGTATAAAAAATTGAGAAAAAAAATTAAGATAAAAAAATCCAGCACAAAAAAATATAGTACAAAAATCCAGCACAAAAAAATGTTATACAACATAGAAATACAACACATTTTAGTGGATTTTTTTAGTCTTTATATTTTCTATAGCACTATGGTACTCAAATTAAAGATAAAAAGACGCTCGATTTTACGGTGAAATTTTTATGAAAAAATAATGCCGTATAAAAAAGTTATGAACGTTTAAAAAATGGGGGTGAAATATGCATGTGCCTTGCATGTGGAGAGAGAAAGTCCATAAATACGATTTTCCCAAGATACCCTTGCACTTCTCCTTTCTCCTACACTTTCATCTTAACCATTGATTTGAAAAAAATGAATGGTTCAGATTCCTTCTCATTCTACTTGGGGAAAATTAACTTTTTATTTGATCTTACCCCAGTGTAACCATGCATTCCTTATGTGAAGGTCACATGAGAATGATGTGGTATATAAATGACGATTTTCACATCAAATTTCCACATGCCCACACCCCATGTTCTTAGCATGATCTCGAATTTAAGATTAGCACACTTCAATTATATATCCACTTTTCAGATTTCACCTTTTTTCACATTTAATTACTTTTGGTTTTCACTAATGTATGTGCAAAACTTAAAATCTATTATTTTCAAAGGGTGAAATTGAGTCGAGCTAAATTTGATTTTGCCTAAGTTTGAACCCAGCTCGTTTAGCTTAACAATGCCGAAGCTCGAGCTCGAGCTCGAGTTGGGCTTGTTTCGAACTATATATACATCAAGAACTCGAGCTCGACTCAAGAATTTTTTTCAAAGTCAAGTCCATCTCATTTATTATTTTATTAACTATATTGTTTATAATATACAACTATTTCTAGTTATAATTTTATATATTAACCAACTAGTGTGTAACCCCTGCGTTGTGGGTACGCTGGTCGTAAAACCGTGCCAAGTAAGAAAGAAACGACGATCAAAACCGGGAAAATCGTAAAACAAAAAACGCGAATTTTTGGCGTCATGTGATGTAAAGGCAAACACAAACTTATACTACAACCTGACGTAAACGTAAAAAAAACTCAAATTTATACCGATAAAGCTTTAACTTTAAACGCTAAAGAGGCAAAACTTGAAATAATAAAAATAAAACATATAAACAAGGGATTGAAAATGAATACAAAATATACAAGAAAAAAAAAACAAATAGAAAAAAGAAAAGAAATTTCACTGTTCCTAACATCTACCTAAATTGGATATATAATAACAATTACTTTTCTTAACAAGTATTTATATAAATAATAAGCTCATCTATATCTATCTATCGATACTTTCTATAAAAGAAGAAATCTGAGTGACATAAGAAAAGCTAAGGTGGCAACCATAGAGGCTGTCCAACAAGACTTTTCTTATGTCATTATCGCATCATAATCCTTAATATATAAAATCACTTTAATTTTCAAAGGTCTTGCCCACCTCTAGAAAATCACTTTAAAATCAATTTAAACATCTGCCCATATCTACAAATGGTCAGCTGTTTATGAAACCACTTCAAACCTCTGCCTATATTCAAATTTAAAATCCTAGCTCCAAATTCAAAATTCAAAATTCAAAATTCAAACTACATATGAATCTGGCTCCCTATAAATAATATATACGAATTTGGCTCCACATTCAAATTTCAATTTATCTCTCTCCTTTATATTTGCGATCATATCTCTCTTACTCAAATGCATAGCTCTCATGATTGAGCCGGTTAATCTTCGATTACAGTTCTTTGTTCCAATATCATTGTTCCAACATCATTGTTTCATTTTAAGCTCTATTTCACACACCAACGTTTGACCTCGGCTGTTCTTATGTCACTCAGATTTCTTCTTTTATAGATAGATAGATAGATAGATAGATAGATAGATAGATAGATAGATAGATAGATAGATAGATAGATAGATAGATAGATAGATAGATAGATAGATAGATAGATAGATAGATAGATAGATAGATAGATAGATAGATAGATAGATAGATAGATAGATAGATAGATAGATAGATAGATAGATAGATAGATAGATAGATAGATAGATAGATAGATAGATAGATAGATAGAATGTTACAGGATGCAGAATATGCATCTTCAGTCTGTTCATCTGCGATTACAGCATTTTGTACTTCACGTAATTTTCCCAACATCATTGTTGCAACATTGTTGAGGGTATGTTTTTTTCTCTGATTTTTAATCTTAAAATTTGAACTGATCTATTCTAATTCTCGCTTTATATTTCAGCCTAATCAGAGTTGTTTAAAATTCAAACAATCAGTTGCGGGTTATTTTAGGTTTGTGGATTCTTTTAAACTGTTGATATATGTTGATAATATTTATTTTAAGGTGTTGATATATTTCAGCTTTGTTTTTTCCGAGCGAGCAGTGGGGAGTTCTTCTGCACTGTTTTTCAAGTCTGAAGTGCAGAAAGTGGAGTACTTCATGAAGCACCGATGCTGTTCCAGGTGTTCTTGTATTTATTATCACTGACGATGTCCATTTTATATATTAGTTCTTCAATCAGCTTAATCATAAGCCTTTTATAGTGTTTAAATTGCATCTTTAGGATAAATGAAGAAGTAAATGGTAATTATGAGAGCCTGTCATCATACCCTTCTGTAGGTTCTTATGATTTAAAGTATCGCTTTATCAAGCAAGTTGAGAATCAAGTATATGAGGATAGGGCTACTGTTCAAGAGGTGAAGAGGTGTTTTGATGGACTGCATCTTGGTCTGTTTACGAGAGACCAAGTGTCTAGAAACCTGATGGTGATGTCTTTCTGCACTTCAGACTTCAAAAACTGTGCAGAAACTTTTCATCACGTTTTACTACCATTGTATCCTTCTTTTACATTGGACTTGAAGAAATATACAAGTTAAAAATGTCATCATACCCTTATGTAGCTTCTTATGATTTAAAGTATCGCTTTATCAAGCAAGTTGAGGATCAAGTATATGAGGATAGGGCTACTGTTCAAGAGTTGAAGATTATTAAATTTCGTTGTTCAGTTCTCAATGTAATTGTTTATCTACCGTCATATGTGATATGTAAATTTTAATTCTATTAATCTTTGTAGAGCATTTTATTTTTACTAATTTGAGCATCAACAGTTGTTAGAGTTGATACCTTCTATTGTAAATGTTGTGTTGCTACTGTTGTCAACATCTGTTATTCCCAACATCAGTTTCCAAAGAATTGTCAACCATTGACACAATAGAAGTTCTGAACATTATTAAAAAATAGGTATTTTGAAAAAAATTGACAAAAATCTTTAAAAGTCTGTTGAATACAGTTGTTTTTAAAACATCTGTTTGGCAAAGATTCATCCACTGTTTAAAGGTATTGTCTGTTCTCATAATTTCTGTTGTTTGTAACGACTGTTGAGTTGCTACTCTTGCCAACATCTATTATTCCTGACAGCAGTTTCCAAAGAATTGTCAACCATTGACACAATAGAAGTTCTAAACGTTCTTAAAAAATAGGTATTTTGAAAAAAATTAATAAAAATCTTTAAAATTCTATTGAAAACATCTGTTTTTAAAACATCTGTTTGGCAAAAGATTCATCCACTGTTTAAAGGTATTGTCTGTTTTCTGTTTTTTGTAACGACTGTTGAGTTGCTACTGTTGCCAACATCTGTTATTCCTAACAGTAGTTTCCAAAGAATTGTCAACCATTGACACAATAGAAGTTCTGAACATTCTTAAAAAATAGGTCTTTTGAAAAAAATTGACAAACATCTTTAAAAGTCTGTTGAAAACAGTTGTTTTTAAAATTGGAAAACTCCATCAACAATACTTTTTTTAGGTTATTATTGCATCATAATCATAAGTCTTAATATACAAAATCAATTTAAACCTGATGATCAGTGTTTTCATAGTATTTATTGATGTTTTGAATCAACTTCTGTTTGGATAAAAATTCATTCATTGCTGAAAGGTATTGTCTGTTTTAATAAGTGCTGTTTACCCTAGTGACTGTTGATTTACCACTGTTTACAACATTTGTGTCTGATGAAGTGGTAGTAGCCTTTGTTTTGCATGTAGAATATTGTTGGTGTTTAAATGAAGAGTATTTTTTTAAAAAAAAACTTTATGGCAGAGGTTTAAAATTTGTCCTTTCAGTTTCTTGATATTTAATTTTATAGTGATCCCATGAAAATTTATTTTTAAATGTTTTGTATTAAATGGCTGCTGATATTTAATATCAATTTATTTGTTTATATTAAAAGTCTGTTGAAAACAACTGTTTTTCAAACCTGTGTTTCACTAAGGACTGTTGACTTACTCTTGTTGCATAAGATCTGTTGTTGCCTAGCAGTGGTTTCCAAACACTACTGAAGGGTATTGTCTATTCTCATAGGTTCTGTTTAATCTAGGGACTGCTGAGTTACTAATGTTGCCTAACATCTGTTGTTGGCCAACAGGGGTTTTCAAACAACTGTCATCCATTATCAGAGCAGAGGTTCTGACGTGGACAGATGTTAGCCATCAGATCTTTGTAACTTCTGACACGTCAGCATTTACTTTTTCACTTTATAAACCCTGTTTCATCCCCAAACAGAGGTTTTACTTTCGTCTCAAGTTTAAAATTCATCAGAGCGGTTTCCACCTTCTTCTTCAACACTTCTTCGTCAACTTCTCGCAACTTTCAATTCCGATCATGTCTTTGATGATGAAAAATTCGCATAACTACCTGGGTATTTTTTAGAAAATCGAGAACAATACTCTCTTTCATTCAATGATTAATGTTCTTACATCATCAAAATATAAGGTCATTCTTACCGCCGACGCACCCATTTACCAAGAGACACTCCGCGATTTTTGGCCAAATGCGAATATTGAAGAACAAAACAATGTGGCCGTAAGTATAACTTCAAAAGTCGGGGGTGAATCGGTTACTATTACCCCCAGTACCATATCAACAACATTTGAGGTAAACGACTTGGCAGGTAAGACATCTTTCCCGAAAAATGAGATTCAAACATACTTGATTGGGAGGGGATATGATGGACAGTTGAATCAGGCAACTATGTTTAAAGGTAATTTTCCACCACCAATGAAATTCCTGATCCATACTCTCTTAATCTGTCTCTCAAATAAAACTACTTCTTTTAATGAAATACCTTTGAAAATTCAGTCACTGGGGTATTCGATTTTGAAAAATACTGATTTTAACTACTCCCAGACACTGTTTGTTGATTTGGTTGCAAATTTAAAAAACATTAAAAAAGGGAAAACTGCTGCTATTAAAAAGGGTAAAACCGCTGCTATTAAAAAGGGGAAAGCTGCTGGTTTTCTTATGTTTCCTAGACTATTAAGCTATTACCTACAAAAACATGTTTCTCAAAAAGCTTTTAAAAAAGGTAAAGCTATTAAAATGAATAGTCTAACATCTGAAACTTTTACTCGCCTTATGGCTAAAGAGTTAGATGTTTCCAAAACTGAAGCAGAGGGGAATGAGAAAATTTTAGATGAGTCCACAACTGCTCCTGAAACCTCTGTTGCTGAGCCCACTACTCTTGGTGATCACAGCACTACAATCACTGCTGTGAAACCCCCATAAACAAAACTCAAAAAGAGCAAAACAAAATCCAAAAAGCCCACCAAAACCAGCAAAACGGGTCTTCTGGAAGATGAGATCCCAGAGGTTAACCCTGTGACAACACAGATGTCACTACAAACCACTGTTGCTACTTCCTCACAACATGTGGAAAGATCTCAACCCATAAACCAAACTCCTCATGATTCCTCATAAAAGGAACATGTTGTATTCACAGGGACACCACAATATGATGTCATACCCTCATATGAGAGTATACTTAAAAGCCATTCTCCCGGGGCAATGTCTCTATCGACAGCAATCCCTTCATCTTCTATTCCACCAAAGTTTGTAACACAGTTTCAAGCTATTGACATTCAGACTGATAGCAATCCCTCCTACGAACACTTTACTGAGAGTTTAACTTCAACAATAGCTATGTCTGAACCTTTTCAATTACCTAACCCATAAATAGTTGAGAAGGCTACACCTCTTGAATTTCAGCAAATTCTTGATGGTATTTCAAGTGGAGCAGCTACTACAAATGTCAAATCCACTGATTTACATTTGGACAGTAGTTTCATCAGTCAGACTCCCTTGAAGGCAACCACTGCTGTGTCTATCAAGGTATCCACTTGTGAGTTCAAGTTAACCACAGGTGAGATCACTAAGGTAACCACTGATGCAGAGGGAAGTCCCCAGAACCAAGAACAAGGGGCATCTGCTAATGAAAATTTGGAGATACCTTCTTTTTCAAAAGCAGATAAAACCACCTCTGGAGGGAATTCAGATGATCCTATTAAGTTAGGTGATGGATTAAAATACCAGGATTTGACGGAGAGGATATCTAACTTGGAAACAACTGTTGGTGATATGAAAGATCAACAGAAGCAGTTGGTGGATGCTTTCAAAAGTCGACCTTCTCATCAGCAGTTATGCCAAGAACTTTGGAATTCGGTACAACCCATTCTTACAGCTCAAAGGGAACTTGCTGAGATTCAACTTAATTCCCACATGAAGCTAATTAGAGTTATGGTTGAAGCAAGATACAAAGACACATAGGCTGACATCAAGGGCATAAAAGAATGCATTGCAAAGTTAACTGGTACTACCCCTGCACCTGTGTTTGAAAAAGATGATGAAGATGATGCTGAAAAGAGGGAAAAGGATTCCATGAAAAACTTTGGCAAACCAACACCAAGGAATCAACCAAAACAAAATCCAAAGCCTGCCAAGCAAACTTCTGCAAAATCTCCTAGAAAATCTGATACTGGTAAGAAAAAGTGAATTGATGATACCGTTAACAAACAGACAGATAAGGAGATTGAACGAAAGCAGAAGAGGAAGCATACAAAAGAGGAAGATGAAGTGCTCAACATTGGAACTTCAAATAGAAGAAAATCACACAAACACAACGAATCTCCTATTGTCATATTTCCTAAACCAATATCACCACCAGAAAACCAACCACTACTACGAAACTTAAAACCACTGCTGAACCTAAAAAGCCAGATTCTGATACACCTAAAACAAAACTCTCACCAGAAAAACCACCTGTCATAAAGCAGAATACAAAATCCTCATCACCACTGCCAACCTCCACTGAAACAATTGTTGATGCAACAAATGTTTAAACAGTTGTTAAGACAACAGCGGTTGAGACACCAGTTGTTTCAACAGTTGTTAGTCAATCCACTGATTCTAACCAATTTCAATTCCCATCACAATCAACCCTTACACTCATAGCACCTTTTTCTTCCCTAACTCCTCCTTCTCCAAAATCTGTTTACACAAGAAAGAGAAAATTCATGGTGCATGAAGAAGAGAAGGAAGAAAAAGATATACCCGCACCAATTCCGTTATTAGCTACTCCATTCATTCAAACTTCACCCAAACCATTCGTCCCACCTCTATCAACAAAGATCAACCCATTGGCAGTAACTTTCCCTCTGGAACTGCTTGCAGTTCAAGATGAAATGACTCAATTTTACACAGAGGATGATCCATCCAAAAGAACCTTCCCATCTCTTCAGGGATTCAAAACTCCAAAGAATATTTATGAATATCTGAAGCTAAAGGGCAAGCAAGCAGAAGATAAGGCAAATGAAGAGTGTAAAGGGCTAGGAGACATTAAGTTATCAGCTCGCATGCAACATTGGCTTGGTGAAGTCAAGAAGTTGGAAGATTTTGCTAGAGACCTGAGTAAGAATATGTCAAATCTGTCACCAAATTCTGAGCTACAAAAGACATTAAGGAATGATTTCTTGAACACTATCATGGAAACTAAGCCCTACAATGCATACATGTCTGATTTCAAAGACTAGCCCCTTGAGGCTCTTAATGAGGAAGTTAATAGAATTGAAAAGATGAATAAAGATCCTCAAATGCCAAAATATGCTCCCAACTGGAAACAATACAAAAAGGTTGAAGTGGATGAAGTGCTGAAGTACAAGAGAATGAAGGCAGAACTTGTAGCAGCTAAGGTTGGGACTGCTAGACAAATTGGAAAATGGTCTAGGAAGTATATTGATCGAGCTTACAATAAGTTAGAAGAGCGAAGAAAAACATATCCATCCCTTCCTAAAAAGCCAGTATACAAAGATGAAATGACTGTTATACGTCGACAGACCGTTACATCTAAAAAGTTGTTCTCATCAGCAGATGTATCCATTGTTGCCTTGAACCAAAGAAAAAGACAACAACTGATGGATGAGGAAGATGAAAATAGGTATGCTGAGTATAGAAAAGAGTCTATCAGAAATCAGTTACGATATGGATTGGATGATGTGTGACAACTCGAAATTTAGAACCTTTCTTTGTATCTCGATGTAACATGCTTGAACGTTACGTGACTAGTTAACATGTTGGTTTAATGAATGTTATAAGTGAATGTTATGTGAATACGTGTTGTGCTTATATGTATGCGTATATTATGTGACCCGAAACACAAGGACCCGACTCGAGACCACTCGGTCTCGAGTAAACAGTAACAGTTGGGCCGGATTGGGCCATGCACCTCTTTAGTCCACCCGAAAGCCCATTAGGGTGCACCACCTTAGAACTAGTATATAACCCTTGTTGTTAGCCAAACTTGCCATTTTTGGGCAACCCACACACACTCTCCTACACACACACACTCCCTCCCTCTCACTAAAACCCTAAGTCTCAACATCCTTCTTCTCTCATTCTCTCGGATTCAAACCGGCAACACTAGGACCTTCGATTCAAGCTTGGAATCGGCATTCGGAAGTTCACCCTTCATACCCTTTAGCCGGTTAGTGTCTCATTAATTGTTTAATGACAAATACATGAGAAATTGTTGTTTATCTATGATAAAGATGTTTGCTTGATAGAAGATAGTTATTTGTTATCAAATGATGTTTATTTATTGAAGGATGTGCATGTTTTTGACAATTAAGTTATGTAGAAATGAATGAGTGTATGCAAACATGTTCTTGAATAATCGGTTGATGATGCATGATGATGTTATGTGATGATAAAATGTTGGTAATCGGCTTTATATGGGTTGGATCCGAGTGGTTTGGTCATGTTTAGGTATAAATGAGGAAGTTTGTTGTTCATAAAAATCGGATTTGCATATGTGTATTAGATAATGTTATGTTAATCGGATCTCATATTAATGTTCTACGAATCGAATGCTTGTCAACCGACTGTTATATTATATCATGTTCGGGTGATTAACTTAAGTTCATGCTAGGATAGATTCTCTTGAAGAAGCAAGTTGTATGATAGAAAAACCCTAAAAGGTTGAACAATATGAACATGATATGAACATATTATGAATATTTGAAAACTTGTAGTTTGATCCATTTCGGTTAATGGTTAGACAAGGAAACATGTTTGTGCATTGTCATTGGCTAGTACACCATATCATGAATTAGAAATTCTATTGGATAGTACACTGTGTAGTTGTCTAAAATCAGCAGATGATGGGAGTCGAGACCACCGGTTGCGACTCGAGACAAGACACAGGTTGCGAGTCGAGAGCCCCTAGTCTCGACTCGATACCACAGCTCCCTCACACAAAACAGCATAACTCGAGACCACGGTTGCGGACCCGGTTGCGACTCGAGACCGTCTAGTCTCGACTAGTACATGCATGACTCGAGACCTCCACAGTTGCGACTCGAGAACTCATAGGCTACAACTCGAGACCGCACAGTCTCGACTCGGGACCTCTAGTCTCGACTCGAGACCATATACACGTGCACACTGTTTTGGACTTGCATGCTATTACGAGCCCAACTAATTGGGCCGCATTCTTGGACTTTGCTTACTTACGTAGATGAGACTATTGGTTGTGTTGGTGCCCTGTTGATTAACTGAAGTATTTATACGTGTATGCCATGATCAATACGTGTATGCAAATGTGTGTAGAAAACATACGTGCACTACCTAAATACGAACCTGACTTGTGTGGTACAACTATGTTAGGACGTGGTTGACCACAACATAGCTTGATTGACCTTTCTGTGTATCTGTCGAGCAAACCAAGGTGAGTTCACACCCTCTACAAAGCATGGGATTCCCAGGGGTTGGGAATGGGGTTAAGGAACATGGATTCCTCGTCCTTTAATGGGTAGGACAGCGATGGCTCATGAATATAATTCCTCGTCCTCATGGACAGATAACTCCTACTAGACCAAAACTCTATCACGAAGTCCCTCCTTTTTATATCGACTTAATCGTCGGGCCAATGGCGAGCGGGTCATTAGTTAGATAGCGCTATTTAGGTCTGACAAACCTCACACCGTGCCGCAGAGGACGGGCGTGAACTAATGGATCTGGGCACGTCAATGATGATAGACATTGACAGTTCAGGGCACATAAACATGACTACAGTCAGCAGTCGATATGGTAACGAGTCTAGTGTATACATGGGGTAGCCCCCACGGCCGAAATGCCAGATAACTAACAAGGGGTAGCCCCCACGGCTGGATTGCCAGAGTAACTGGGAATAAACTGGTCACGGTTTCAACTATGGGGTAACCCCCACGGCAGGATGCCAGTTAAAGGAAACTGTTTTTGGAACAACTTAAAATGAACACCCAACCGTGAACTCACTCAACTTGTTGTTGACTCGTTACTCCATGCTTTGCAGGTCAATAGGTACTTAGCTGGAGCTTGCATGGAAGAGGGTCGTTGTGGGACATGGACGGTTGCGTGCCATGTTAAACTTTAGACAATTAAACTTATGTTTTGGTTATAAACGTTATGCTTCCGCTTGCAGTTTAAACTGTGTTTTTGTTTGGACACCAATTGTATTGGTTGGATTTTTAATCACTTACATGCTTGTTCAATATGATTGGTGGCTGGATCCTGGTTAGTCACGCCTCCAAGCGGTGGTATTCCGCAGGTGGATTTTGGGGGTGTGACAGATTGGTATCAGAGCCATTGGTTATAGTGAACTTGGTTTTAATAAGGGGGAAAAGGTTTTATTAAAATCAGACTATAACCTATACAGTGCTCTACGATCCACAACGACGCTTCACTCCACATGCAAGGCTCGACATCCTAGGTGATATGATCTATGTATATATTGCCTACTTGTTAGTTACATAGTACATTGCTTATGGTATGCTTGGTTAGTATAACTACTGTTACCTGAACACGTGTGTGCTTACTCTCTTCTGTCTTCAAATTCTCGCGAACCCCTCTCACTCATGTTCCTCTTGATATGAAGATCATGTCTGGACGCATTAACATGACACAAGCCCAATTGACAGCTCTGATTAACGAACGAGTTGCTGCGGCACTCGCAGCTGCACACGCAGGAGGTATATCCTACAGTCCAAATTCATTCTAGGATCTTTAGACCCTACTCTCGTGAACCAACCCTTGTGTTAAACTCTGTCCTTTCTTTCACCCACGACAGGTCAACATGCTCAGCCACCTGTGTGCACCTTTAAAACTTTTATGGACTGCCGACCAACTACTTTTAGTGGCACTGAAGGAGCCGTAGGTCTCCTCCACTGGTTTGAAAAGCTCGAATCTGTTTTCGAGATGTGTGAATGCCCTGAGGAGCGTAGGGTGAAGTATGCTACCGGTACTCTAGAGGGTTTGGCGCTCACGTGGTGGAACGCTCAGGTTCAAATGCTGGGGTTGGTTGCTGCTAACGCCACCCTATGGAACAACTTTAAGGAGATGATCAAGGAGGAGTATTGCAATCATGATGAGATTCACAAATTGGAAGTAGAGTTTTTCAACCTCAAGATGACGGGGTCAGAAATTGAAGCTTATGTGAAAAGATCGAACGAACTGGCAATTCTGTGTCCTACTATGGTGGATCCTCCCATCAAACGCATCGAACTATTTCTCAAGGGCTTAGTGCCAGAAATCCAAAGTCATGTGACTTCAGCTAACCTCGCCACCATCCAGCAAGTTGTTCAATTGGCTCACCGTCTCACGGATCATGCGGTGGAGCAGAACAGGTTACCCAAGCGCATAGGTGCGGCAACTACTTTAGGTGCTCTTAGCGACAACAAACGGAAATGGGATGGAGCTTCAGGTAGGGGTTCGACTTCTGTTCAGTCCCAGTCTCAGCAAAGAAAGACTGATGACTACAAGAGCCCTAATCAGCAATCATCTGGTGGTCAAAGTCATGGTGGGTACAAGGGGAATCACCCCAAATGCAATCGCTGCAACCTGCACCACAGCGGGCCATGCACCAGGGGTAACTGACATCGGTGCAACAAGCCAGGTCACGCTGCAAAGGATTGCAGGAGCTTATACCCCGCAAACCAGAATCGTCAACAACAAGCCCCACAGAACCAGCATCAGCAGCAAGGAATCAACAAAGGGTGCTTTCAGTGTGGAGCTGAAGGCCATTTCAAGAAAGATTGTCCCCGGCTGAACAGGAACCAGAACAACAATAACAACAATCAGGGGAATGGTAACAATGGGAACAACAACAACAATGGTGCCAGGGGGCGGGCGTTCGTGATTGGCCAAGGTGAAGCAAGGAATGACCCCAATGTTGTGGCGGGTAAGTTCCTTCTCGACGACTTTTATGTTACAGTTTTATTTGATTCGGGTGCCGATACTAGCTACATGTCACTAGAAGTTAGTCGAATGCTTAAGCGTATTCCAACACCTTTGAACAACAAGCACACGGTAGAGCTAGCAAATGGTAAGAGTTTAGAGGCCACACACGTAGTCAAGGGTTGTAAACTTGTTCTTGCTAACCAGACCTTCCCAATCGACCTTATTCCTATTGTCTTGGGTAGTTTCGACATTGTCATTGGAATGGATTGGTTATCCCAACACCGAGCAGAGATTCTTTGCAACGAGAAGATTGTTCGTATTCCTGTTTCAGGCGGTGAACCTCTCATGATTCGTGGCGACAAGAGGGGTGCTGTTGAGAACATCATCTCTCTCCTTAAGGCCCAGAAGTGCTTGAGAAAGGGCCACATCGCTATCTTGGCTCTCGTTACTGACACCTCGGAGAAAGAGAAGAAGATAGAAGATTTTCCAATTGTACGCGACTATCCTGAGGTATTTCCTGAGGAATTACCTGGCCTTCCGCCTCACCGCCAAGTCGAGTTTCAGATTGAGCTAGCTCCTGGAGCTGCGCCTATAGCTCGTGCACCTTACCGTTTAGCACCATCAGAGTTGGAAGAACTCTCTACACAACTACAAGAACTCTTGGATAAGGGTTTTATTCGTCCTAGCTCATCGCCCTGGGGAGCTCCAGTACTATTTGTGAAGAAGAAAGACGGTACCTTCAGAATGTGCATCGACTACCGGGAACTCAACAAGGTGACCGTGAAGAATCGTTATCCTCTACCACGTATTGACGACTTGTTCGACCAGTTGCAAGGGTCGAGCTACTATTCAAAGATTGATCTGAGATCAGGATATCACCAGCTGAGAGTCCGAGAAGAGGACGTCTCCAAAACAGCTTTTAGAACTAGTTATGGGCACTATGAGTTTTTGGTCATGCCTTTTGGGCTGACAAACACACCTGCGATTTTCATGGACTTGATGAATCGAGTGTGCAAGCCTTACCTAGACAAGTTCGTTATAGTCTTCATCGACGACATCCTGATCTATTCCAAGAGTCAGGAGGAACACGAACAACATCTACGACTTATTTTGGAACTCCTTCGAACGGAACAACTCTACGCAAAATTCTCGAAATGTGACTTCTGGCTTCGTGAAGTCCATTTCCTAGGCCACTTGGTAAACAAGGATGGGATTCACGTTGATCCATCCAAGGTAGACTCAATTAAGAACTGGCCTGCACCTCGTACACCCACGAAAATTCGCCAATTTTTGGGTTTGGCAGGTTACTACAGGAGATTCATTAAGGATTTTTCCAAGATTGCACAGCCTCTCACCTCCTTAACGCAGAAAGGCGTTATTTATCGATGGGGAAACGCACAGGAATTAGCATTTCAGCATCTAAAGGATAGACTTTGCAGCGCACCTATCCTTTCATTGCCAGAGGGCACAGACGATTTTATGGTCTACTGCGACGCATCGATTCAGGGTCTTGGTTGTGTATTGATGCAACGAGATAAAGTTATAGCTTACACCTCACGCCAACTCAAAGTTCATGAAAGAAACTACACTACACACGATTTAGAGCTGGGGGCTGTTGTTTTTGCACTTAAGATATGGCGACATTACCTGTACGGTACCAAGTGCACCATTTACACCGATCACAGGAGTCTCGAGCACATCTTCAAACAGAAGGAGCTAAACATGCGTCAACGACGATGGGTCGAGTTATTAAACGATTACGAATGTGCAATCAAGTACCATCCTGGCAAAGCCAATGTTGTGGCCAATGCCCTTAGTCGAAAGGACACTGCGCCTAAGCGCGTACGAGCTTTACAACTCACTATACATTCTAGTCTTCCTTCCCAGATACGAGATGCTCAGGTAGAGGCATTAAAGCCAGAAAACGTCAGGGATGAAGCCCTACGCGGCTCAAGGCAATGCTTAGAACAGAAGGAAGACGGTGCCTACTACGTAACGGGACGCATTTGGGTCCCACTCTATGGCAACTTACGAGAGCTTGTGATGGATGAAGCACACAAGTCTCGCTACTCGGTACATTCTGGTTCGGATAAGATGTACCACGATATCAAAACTACGTATTGGTGGCCTAGCATGAAGGCCCACATAGTAACTTACGTCAGCAAGTGTTTGACTTGTGCGAGAGTCAAAACGGAATACCAGAAACCCTCAGGCCTACTCCAACAACCAGAGATACCACAATGGAAATGGGAGCAAATTTCCATGGATTTCGTTACTGGCATGCCTAGATCCCAACGGGGGAACGATACTATTTGGGTGATCGTGGATCGACTCACAAAGTCTGCACACTTCTTGGCTATCAAGGAAACGGATAAGTTCTCCACCCTAGCAGACGTATATCTTAAGGAAGTTGTCTCGAGGCACGGGGTGCCCACCTCTATTATCTCGGATCGAGATGTACGTTTTACTTCAGAACTGTGGCAAGCAATGCACAAATCCTTTGGCTACGACTAGACATGAGCACAGCGTATCACCCTTAGACGGACGGGTAGTCTGAGCGCACTATTCAAACCTTAGAAGACATGCTTCGTGCATGTGTAATCGACTTTGGCAACAGCTGGGAAAAGCATCTGCCACTTGTGGAATTCTCGTACAATAACAGCTACCACACCAGCATTAAAGCTGCTCCGTTTGAGGCATTGTACGGGCGTAAATGTCGGTCACCTCTTTGTTGGGCAGAGGTGGGGGATAGTCAGATTACTGGTCCAGAACTTGTGGTAGACACAACAGAACGAATTGCTCGAATACGACAACGAATGGCGGCAGCTCGTGACCGTCAGAAAGTCTACGCTGATAAGGGCAGAAAACCACTAGAGCTCCAGGTTGGGGAGCGAGTACTGCTCAAAGTTTCACCCTGGAAGGGTGTGGTTCGTTTTGGCAAACGAGGCAAACTTAACCCGCGATACGTCGGACCTTTTGAAATCATCGAGAAAATAGGCAGGGTGACCTACAAACTGAACCTACCAGCGGAACTCAGTGCAGTTCACAACGTTTTCCACGTGTCAAGAAGTGTCTGTCAGATGAGACCCACATAGTTCCTCTAAAGGAACTCACTATCGACGAGCAGTTACGATTCATCGAGGAACCAGTTGAAATCACGGACCGAGATGTTAAGGTCCTCAAGAACACTAGAATACCTCTCGTTCGAGTTCGTTGGAACTCACGTTGCGGCCCAGAGTTCACCTGGGAACGCGAAGATCAGATGAAACAAAAGTATCCCCAACTGTTCACAAACAGTACAACCACTACTGAGGCTGAAGCTACGGAATTCCGGGACGAAATTCCAGATCAACGGGGGGAGGATGTGACACCCCAGGAAAACCAGGAAAACCATACAACTTAACTAGCTTCCTCAGTGAGTACTTACCAAATTTCGGGACGAAATTTCTTTCAACTTGGGGATAATGTGACAACTCGAAATTTAGAACCTTTCTTTGTATCTCGATGTAACATGCTTGAACGTTACGTGACTAGTTAACATGTTGGTTTAATGAATGTTATAAGTGAATGTTATGTGAATACGTGTTGTGCTTATATGTATGCGTATATTATGTGACCCGAAACACAAGGACCCGATTCGAGACCACTCGGTCTTGAGTAAACAGTAACAGTTGGGCCGGATTGGGCCATGCACCTCTTTAGGCCACCCGAAAGCCCATTAGGGTGCACCACCTTAGAACTAGTATATAACCCTTGTTGTTAGCCAAACTTGCCATTTTTGGGCAACCCACACACACTCTCCCTCCCTCTCACTAAAACCCTAAGTCTCAACATCCTTCTTCTCTCATTCTCTCGGATTCAAACCGGCAACACTAGGACCTTCGGTTCAAGCTTGGAATCGGCATTCGGAAGTTCACCCTTCATACCCTTTAGCCGGTTAGTGTCTCATTAATTGTTTAATGACAAATACATGAGAAATTGTTGTTTATCTATGATAAAGATGTTTGCTTGATAAAAGATAGTTATTTGTTATCAAATGATGTTTATTTATTGAAGGATGTGCATGTTTTTGACAATTAAGTTGTGTAGAAATGAATGAGTGTATGCAAACATGTTCTTGAATAATCGGTTGATGATGCATGATGATGTTATGTGATGATAAAATGTTGGTAATCGGCTCTATATGGGTTGGATCCGGGTGGTTTGGTCATGTTTAGGTATAAATGAGGAAGTTTGTTGTTCATAAAAATCGGATTTGCATATGTGTATTAGATAATGTTATGTTAATCGGATCTCATATTAATGATCTACGAATCGAATGCTTGTCAACCGACTGTTATATTATATCATGTTCGGGTGATTAACTTGAGTTCATGCTAGGATAGATTCTCTTGAAGAAGCAAGTTGTATGATAGAAAAACCCTAAAAGGTTGAACAATATGAACATGATATGAACATGATATGAACATATTATGAATATTTGAAAACTTGTAGTTTGATCCATTTCGGTTAATGGTTAGACAAGGAAACATGTTTGTGCATTGTCATTGGCTAGTACACCATATCATGAATTAGAAATTCTATTGGATAGTACACTGTGTAGTTGTCTAAAATCAGCAGATGATGGGAGTCGAGACCACCGGTTGCGACTCGAGACAAGACACAGGTTGCGAGTCGAGAGCCCCTAGTCTCGACTCGAGACCACAGCTCCCTCACACAAAACAGCATAACTCGAGACCACAGTTGCGGACCCGGTTGCGACTCGAGACCGTCTAGTCTCGACTAGTACATGCATGACTCGAGACCTCCACAGTTACAACTCGAGAACTCTTAGGCTACAACTCGAGACCGCACAGTCTCGACTCGGGACCTCTAGTCTCGACTCGAGACCATATACACGTGCATACTGTTTTGGACTTGCATGCTATTACGAGCCCAACTAATTGGGCCGCATTCTTGGACTTTGCTTACTTACGTAGATGAGACTATTGGTTGTGTTGGTGCCCTGTTGATTAACTGAAGTATTTATACGTGTATGCCATGATCAATACGTGTATGCAAATGTGTGTAGAAAACATACGTGCACTACCTAAATACGAACCTAACTTGTGTGGTACAACTATGTTAGGACGTGGTTGACCACAACATAGCTTGATTGACCTTTCTGTGTATCTGCCGAGCAAACCAAGGTGAGTTCACACCCTCTACAAAGCATGGGATTCCCAGGGGTTGGGAATGGGGTTAAGGAACATGGATTCCTCGTCCTTTATTGGGTAGGACAGCGATGGCTCAGGAATATAATTCCTCGTCCTCATGGACAGATAACTCCTACTAGACCAAAACTCTATCACGAAGTCCCTCCTTTTTATATCGACTTAATCGTCGGGCCAATGGCGAGCGGGTCATTAGTTAGATAGCGCTATTTAGGTCTGACAAACCTCACACCGTGCCGCAGAGGACGGGCGTGAACTAATGGATCTGGGCACGTCAATGATGATAGACATTGACAGTTCAGGGCACATAAACATGACTACAGTCAGCAGTCTATATGGTAACGAGTCTAGTGTATACATGGGGTAGCCCCCACGGCCGAAATGCCAGATAACTAACAAGGGGTAGCCCCCACGGCTGGATTTCCAGAGTAACTGGGAATAAACAGGTCACGTTTTCAACTATGGGGTAACCCCCACGGCAGGATGCCAGTTAAAGGAAACTGTTTATGGAACAACTTAAAATGAACACCCAACCGTGAACTCACTCAACTTGTTGTTGACTCGTTACTCCATGCTTTGCAGGTCAATAGGTACTTAGCTGGAGCTTGCATGGAAGAGGGTCGTTGTGGGACATGGACGGTTGCGTGCCATGTTAAACTTTGAGACAATTAAACTTATGTTTTGGTTTTAAACGTTATGCTTCCGCTTGCAGTTTAAACTATGTTTTTGTATGGACACCAATTGTATTGGTTGGATTTTTAATCACTTACATGCTTGTTCAATATGATTGGTGGCTGGATCCTGGTCAGTCACGCCTCCAAGCGGTGGTATTCCGCAGGTGGATTTTGGGGGTGTGACATGATGCTTCGTTGCAATTACAAGCTCAAGTTGCTCAAGCACTTCAGAAGTTGGCAAGCAGGCCTCAATCGCCAAACTCCTCTCAAATAAAACTTCTCCTAAGAAGCCCATCAGATCAAAAAATAGTAAAGTGGAAGTCTGACAAACAGACCCATGAATTGACTTTGATCAAGTCTGATGGTAGTGTTGAAAAGATATCTAGGGAGAATGTAGTTGGTCTGAATCCAGTTGACCTCCAAAATCTTTTTAACCTTCAGCTTGATAGGGATGAAGATGATATTGATTCCTTGGATTTTGAGCTCCAATTCAAAGGGCAAATCCGGGAAATGTTGATGAGAGAATAAAGATCTGTTGATTTCTAAACTCTGCTGATTCCTTGATTTAGTTTTGCTTAAAGTTGTTGAGGCAGGTGATTGTGTGTTTGTAGTGAACGTTTGTTCAACCTTAAGTTGTATTCAAATTCTATTAAGTACCTATGTCTATAAACAGTTTATATTGTCTTTTTGAGTATACAGTTAAATTGTATGTAACTGATATATTAACCGATAATCTATGTTTATAGTTGTCTTTTAGCTATAATAGATAACACGTTTTGGTACAATATCTGTTGGTGCATGTTTGTGACAACAGCTTAGATTTGGTCTTTGGATATCTTGTAATTAGTTAAACGATAAACAGTTAGCGGGTTTAGCTTTGTATTAGTGAGATAATAGAGTTTGGGCTAAACAAAACCCAGATGGGTCAAGGGTGGACAAATTGGGCCTTGCCAATGTAGGAAACTCTAGCCCAAGTAGTAACCTTGTGTTATATAAACAAGGCTTTGCTATAGGGTTTAGGTTAATCAGCCAAAACAGTTTGTGAGAGATAGATTTTCGTGAGAGCAATTGCTTGGACGAATTTGAGGAGAGAGTTAGGGTTTTGATTGATTGTAATTCAGTTTGATTGATAATCAATAGAAAACCCAGTTTGAAAGTGATTTCTGTTTCTACTCATTCTACTATATTCTGATCAAGAGGATTCCGCACTCTTGATTGGAAAGACAATTTTGTGAAAGATCCATACATCAAGGGGACCTTCAATTGGTATCAGAGCCTTAGGCTCTTGAAGGCTCGTTTCAGAATTGTGTTCTGCAGAAACAAGGAGTTTGTTGGTGCATGTTTGTGACAACAGCTTAGATTTGGTCTTTGGATATCTTGTAATTAGTTAAACGATAAACGGTTAGCGGGTTTAGCTTTGTAATAGTTAGTTATAGTGTTTGGGCTAACCAAACCCATACTTATGGGAATGTGGGACGAATTGGACCTTGCCCAATTCGCAGTCCATGATGTTTAATCTAGCCCAAGTAGCAACCTTGTGTTATATAAACAAGGTTAGGCTTTAGGGTTTAGGTTAATCAGCCAGAACAGTGTTTGTGAGGAATTTCATGAGAGACATATAGCTTGGATGAAATTGAGTGTTGGTTAGGGTTTGATTGATTGTAATTCTTGTAATCGATAATCAATAGAAACCCGGTTTGAAAGTGAATTGCTGATTTCTGTTTCTACTCATTCTGTGATATTCTGATCAAGAGGATTCCGCACTCTTGATTAGATTGACAATTCTGTGAAGATCCATACGAATAGGGGACCTACAATATCTATACACGTATCTATATGTTCTATTAATATGTGTTATGCATGGTTGTATAAGAAACGACCTGTGTTTGCAGCCCTCATTTTTAATGAGAGTACTAAATTCTTTGTTAATAACATTATTCTCTTAACATCTGTTTACTAACCTTTGTAATTTATGTTGACTGACCTTTTTAACATGGGTTGACTAACATCTGATACTTACTATCTATCCATCTGGCAAGCTCTGTTGGAGATAATGGATAATAGTTTTTAGGAAAGCATGTTGGAAAGCAACAGAGGTTTTTAACAGTTAATAGACAACAGTGGTTTGCTATCAACATAATGGAATTGTTGTTGAATAAAACTATTGACCATTAGTTTATATCAATTTTGTAAGTCTACACTAATTAGTTTTTTACTCTCTGTCAATATGTGTCTAGAATAAGTAAAAAAAATATAACTTTGTTGTGGAGGGGTGAATTGTAACTAATTATCTATAATAGTGTTGGGTTAAAATAGTGTTTTGTAGAGGTTGAAGGAACATGTTTGAATGCAAATGTTATTCCGTTTACAAAAGATTAATAAATTGTATATTTTTGTATTTTTTTATACTCTAAACTTTAAGTATTTACCGACTGACTTATTTATTTATTTTATTTATAAGTTTATATAAATATAACTATATTCATCATTTATATTTGTTATGCATGGTTTTCTAAGAAACGACCCGTATTTACACACGGGTTTTACCGCTAGTACTTTCTATAAAAGAAGAAACTTCAATGACATAAGAAAAGCTGATGTGTCTGCTGGAGAGGCTGTCCAACAAGGTTTTTTTTATGTCATTTTTACATCATAAACCTTAATATTAAAAGACTTTAAAATTCAAGATGGCCCACATTCACCTTTTCAAAGGTATGCCCACATACAAATGGGCAAACCTCTGCCCTCATTCATAATTTAAAGCACTAATGTTCATTCAAAATTCAAAACCTCTACTCACATTCAAAATTCAACCTATTTTGTATCCTCAACAATTAAAACCGCTGCCCATATTCAAAATCTTGGTTCCAGATTCAAAATTCAAAACATATACATATATATCCTCTGGTTTCAAACAGATCATTTCAAATTTCAAAATTCATACATAATATTTGCCTCTCTCTCTCTCAAATAAATTCAGCTGCTTCGACTCAAACCACCATTACTACCATCAACATTACTACCATCAACATATCCACCGTCTTTCACACCATCAGGAACAAGCGGTGGCAACGACACATAAGACGAAGACCACGAAGCTGACCGCCAATACATCTTCCTATTACCCGAAATCAAATTATTCAACTGAAACCCTAATTCCCAAATCGATCCAATTCTATGGTGTTCTCCGGTAAATTCATCATCACAGCTGGTACTCACTCTCTTCTTCTTCTTATTATTATTATTATTACAACAATTTCTCCATTTCATCACTCTTTAATGGTAGTTGTCTTTCCTCTTTCTGTTGATAGATTGCAGTGAAGGAGGTGGACATCCGCGTTCTAACAACCCTAATTTCCTCATTTTTCAACTTCTTATCCTCAATTTCCGCTCCTATTGATTCATCATCGCTGATTTATACAACGACGTTCGATTTCCGGTAAGAATTGATCGTATACATCTTTTTTTTTGTTTTTGTTGTTGTTGTTGGATTAGGTGAGGTTGATTGTTGATTATTGATTATTGATTGTTTGTCGTGTAATTTTACAGATTTGGATTGATTTATGTTGAATTTGTGCAATGGATCTGAATAATTGTATCGATAAATGTTTTTTTGTTGTTGTTAAATTACGAGAGGTAGATTATTGATGATTATTGATCATTCGTAGTGTAGTTTTCCAGATCCGGATTGATCATCAAGCTGGTTCGGACAGTTTGCTTACGTCGTGTACGTTTATTGAATACAACTCATTTCTATAGCTAGACTACTATCAAAAATGTTTTTGCTTTTATGATTGATGGTTCTCAGATGAATTATCTTGCTGATGCAGCAATTCTCTATGGTACTTTGAGTATAATAATTGACTGTGATGTGAAAACAGACACAGTGACATCAGATGAAAGCCTTACTCACAAGCTTCGAAGTGTTCGCCAGGGTCTAGATCTCATCAGAGAGCTGTTTCAAAACTTTTTGTCAACGGAGTATGCATTTTTTATCTTTTAATCCTATGATCCAGTTCTTAAACATCATTAATTCGTAATAATAAAGGTTGAGCTTTGATGATGATGAGTTAGAAGATGCTGGTGCAGGAACCGCTCTTTCGTTGATCGCGGATGCATTTGAGGATATATCGGATTCTGTTAATAAGGATGTTTCGGTTGAATTGCGTTTGAAACATTTTTGTGATGCGTGTTCATTGATCTCTGTGTTATTTAGTTCACTTGAGATCGCTTTTAAGTTTGCCAAGTTGGAATACACCTCTAAGGTTTGTTTCACAATCTATTTGCAAATCCTAGCTTAACAATAACGGTTTTGCCAGGCATAGTTATAAGTTATAACCTATAAGATTGTGAGAAGTGAGAAGAGATTTGAGAACCTAGACAGATTGCATTTTAGATCTAATTTTATGATTAATGGTTCTCATGTGAATGATCTTGCTGATGCAGCAATTCTCTATGGCACTTTGAGTATAGTAATTGACTGTGATGTGAAAACAGACACAGTGAAATCAGATGAAAGCCTTACTCACAAGCTTCGAAGAGTTCGGCAGGGTCTAGATCTCATTAGAGAGCTGTTTCAAAACTTTTTTGTCAATGGAGTATGCATTTTTTATCTTTTAATCCTATGATCCAGTTCTTAAATTAATTCGTAATAATAAACTAATAATGCCTTGTGTTGTAATCTTTCAGTGATTAGTAGGAGATAATAGTTACCACTTACCAAGTAAGCTTTCAGTTTAACTTCTGTTTTGCAAGTCATTTCAATATAGGACATTTCAATATAATACATTCAGCCTTTTTTATAGAGATAGAAAAAAGGAAGCAAGTAGAAGCCCGTTTAAATGACATGAGAACCCAATGGGAAAATCTGCGAAAAATATATGGTATTTTTCTAATATGATATAAGATTTATTGTGTGGGTTTTGCTAGATATTAAACTAATTGACGTTTCTTCCCCTGAGGTAATGCAGGCAAGGTGTTTGTGTATCGTATACGTTTATAGAAATTCTTCTGCTGAATCGATGTTGAGATCGAGGGCTACGATGATCAGCGGCCGACTTTTATCTAAGGAGAACCTTCTCACGTTAATAGACGAATCTGGTATCCCCCTTTTTGTGCGTGTTTGAATATATATCGATTGATTATTATTTTTATTTCTTTTCATATTACTTTTTAATTTTTCATGTAGGTGTTAAAGTTATGATCTCAGCCATTGATGAAAGGATTTCATTGCTGGAAAGTCAAGATACAGATGAATATGAATGTGCTCTTGAAGCATTGGGTCAAATAGGGTCATGTAAGTAGATTAGCCTGTTTTACTATTTTGCTCTTGAAGTATTAGGGCTCTTTTTTGAACCTTGATTGCATTTGATGATCAGTGGCCGACTTTTATCTAAGGAGAACCTTCTCACGTTAATAGAAGAATCTGGTATCCCCCTTTTGTGCGTGTTTGAATAAATATCGATTGATTATTATTTTTATTTCTTTTCATATTACTTTTTAATTTTTCATGTAGGTGTTAAAGCTGTGATCTCAGCCATTGATGAAAGGATTTCATTGCTGGAAAGTCAAGATACAGATGAATATGAATGTGCTCTTGAAGCATTGGGACAAATAGGGTCATGTAAGTAGATTAGCCTGTTTTACTATTTTGCTCTTGAAGTATTAGGGCTCTTTTTTGAACCTTGATTGCATTTGATGGTTCGATTCATCCACAATCTTTCGACATCAGATGCACGACCTAATTCCGACACCGATTCCGATATAACAGGTACACAATTCCAATCTATTGATTCTCAAACACTCAGATCTATTAATTAATTGATTCAGTGATTGTAATTATTGTGCTGTTGTGTCCTTTTATTAAGGTAATTTTTTTTTCCTAATACCGGTTGTATGAATCTTAACTGTGTGAATCTAATACCGGTTGAACTGCCCGATTTGTTTTGGTTTTAAAGGTGGTTAGAGACTGTTACTAAAACACAAAAGAAAGTGTTTCGGGCAAGAGGATATACAAGAGTGCTTCGAAATCGAATAAGAGTTGGTGATGCTACGCCAATGGCATATATTGTGAAATGTCGTTAATTTGCAATTTTATGAATTCATGAAGAATTATAGTTTTCATAAACAAAGTTCTTATTGTGAGGAATAGGATAGACGGGAGTTCATTATCTGGAAGAATACCTGATTTTATTGGAAACTGGACAAACCTCACCAGACTGTGAGTGTTATTTTGCTTTCTTTTATTAAATAGTTCAGTTTCCAAATTAATTATTATATATAATTTACGGTTCAGTGATTTGCAAGGAACTTCAATGGAAGGAACAATCCCTTCTACGATATCTCGGTTGACAAAGTTGAAGGAATTGTGAGCGCGTTATTAAGCCTCCCCTTTGTTTCTTTCCTCTTTAAATTTATTTGAGTATTCATATATCCATTTACGGTTATGAGGAGAATAACTGATCTGGCTAGAGCATCCAGTTCAAGATTTTCGGATCTACTATCTATGACACAATTGAACACATCTTATCTAATAGGGACATTAACAGATAGAACAACGAAAACCTTGTGAAATTATCTTCGATTTTATCAGTGGATTTTTATGTTCATCCAAAATATTTCTTATTGCAGAGACTTCAGTTTCAACACTTTGACTGACTCAATACCTGATTCAGTTCAGACACTACAGATCGATAAGTTGTATGCACCTAAATTTCGGTTTATTTCAATTTGTCAATATAATTTGAGACTAAATGTTTTCTGTGACCCTATGGATATAGATTTTTAAATAACAATTCACTGTCTGGAGACATACTTGGCTGGATATTTACCTAGAGAGGCAATGCACCTCCTGCCAAGACTGCTAAGCCCTCACCAACTGTAAACGTCTCTGCATATGATCAGTAGGTACCAAAATCACACAAATGGTTATATAATCTGTATTCGCATGGATCACGGTATGTTATGGTCCGTGGAACGAAAACTGGTACGCGGTTCGTGCATTTCTAAAATTCAGTGCGAGGGAGGATAGGTTCATTTTAAAATAGACTATTTTTGGAAAATTTCAATTTAAAATGACACTTTTCATAATCATATCAGCAGCATTTCATGGTCATAAAAGAATATTTATAAAACTAATCTAATCATATCAGCAGCATTTCATGGTCATAATAGAAAATTTATAAAACTAATTTAAGCGTATGTTTTTGAACTTGAGTTGATTTGTTTGAAACCACTGTTGGGTATAAACAGTATTTTGAAACCACTTTTGAACCACTGTTGGGTCAACAGATGGACGAAAACAGATGTTTGAAACCACTTTTGGGTTAAAACAGTGTTTTATGGAGAAAACAGTGGTTGAAACCACTGTTAGGTAAAAAAAGATGGTTTGAAACCACTGTTGCGTTAAAACAATGTTTTATGAAGAAAACTTGTTGATGCATTTTTGTGTCTGTTACTTTGTCTTGTTTATGTTGTATTTTGAACGGTCTTTTGTAATCGAGTCTGTTAGTTCCGTCAAGTCTACCTAGTCGGATATCCTCCTATCTTACTTGGTATGACGTTTGTCTCTTATTGTATGTTTGACATAATGCTAGTGTGCATTCATGTTATGTCTGTCTGGTTGTTTGTTATCATACATAACTGTCTAACAAGTTGATATATTCTGCCCTTGGTTGATGTTTGACGAAGAATTAATCTTCGTCGAACAATATGATGGCGAACCTTCAATGTTTGTCGTGTTGTGTGTATGGCGAAGATTCAATCTTCGCCATGCCTAACCTTCGTCACATAGGAGTTCGTCATAAGGCAGTATATATAGCTTGTTATCTTCAAGCATTGTGTGTATATGTTTGATGTTGTTCTCATCCGTTTAATCAATAGACTGTGAATCTTTGGTTACTTCGTGTCTTGCTATTCTGTGTTTGGTTTGCATCTTCACGGGAATTCCACACTCGTGATTGTGTTTTGTTATAAATACGGAATAGGTTTTGTAATCGATCCTCCAAAAAATGGACCTACAAGTGGTATAGGCTCTTATCCTTGTTTAAAACCAAACATAGTTGTGTTTTCATCAAGTGTTGTTTGTGATTTTTCAGATTTGTGTTCTTGAAAAACTTTCATTATTTTCTGAAAAAGGCCTTAAAATCTGTCAAGATCTTGTTATTTGCTAAAATTTTTATAAACCTTGTTAGATTGCATGTTTACATGGTAAAACTGGGTTTTCATTGAAAGTTTAAGCAAATTTTTGTTTCGGAAAAATTTTCCGGTAAACATTTTGGCCGGAAACTTCATGTCTTCATCAGTTATTCTTCAAACCTTCAACATGTTCTTGATTTTTAAATTAAAATATATTTGTTGAATATCGGTACAACATGATGGGTTGGTAAGGTGGGCTTATTGTTAGGTTGAACGGGTGTCTTTGTCAATACAAGATAAGATTTGCTTTTTGAAAAATCTCGCCAACTCTGTGTCTGTGTCTATTTGTCAACGAACTTTCATTTTGGCGAACTTTCATTTTGATGAACTCTTAATCTTCATCAAAGGGTAATTGACGAACTGTGTTTGACGTACCTCGAAATCTTCGTCGTCGGCGTTTCTATTCTTTGTCAAAACTGATTCAGACGAAGATTACCATTCTTCGTCAAAGATTGTGTTAGACGAAGATTCAAAGCTTCGTCGTTGCTTATACTTCGTCGTCCATACTTCGTCATAAGATACTTCGTCATTTTAACTATCATTTGTTAAGAGAAGTATTGCAAAACCATCTTAACAAATTCTTTTCAAGTGTTTGACCAGGTATTCTCATTCATACATCAAACATGAGTACTAGTCCATGGGATTGGAACACTGGGTCAGGCTCGGGTCCAGATCCGACCTCCGCAACGGCTTGGATGAAAATGATGATGCCACAACAATCAATTACTGCAAGTCAATGGGCATGCGTAACGAATCAAAATCAAAGCATTCAGAATTTGTTATTAAGTGAAAGTGAAACAGGTAGCAACAATCGCCTGCCAAAGCTAAATCATATGAACGACTATCCATCTTGGAAAGGTCGATTTCACACTTATGTTCTAGGGCCATGATTTGTTGAAAAAGAAATTTGAAGCATTTCAATTCATGGAAAACGAAACATTACATGATATGACAACTCGTTTTTATCATTTGGTTACTTAAATGTATTCTTATAATGTTGTTGCAACTCAACAGGAAATGGTTTCAAGGTTGGCTGATGCCCTACCCCCAAAGTGGAGTTCATTCATTGAATTGTTAAAGCATACGGGTGTTCTAGACACTGTCACTAACTATGAATTCGTTCAGAAATTGGAAAACAAGGATGAAGAAGAAATCCGGAAAGCTAAACGCATTTCAGTTCCTCAAAATACAGAAATGTACCTTGGAGGGTTTAATCCTGCATCCAGTTCCAGTCAGCAACCAAAACTACAAACAGCCTTTGTGTCCAATACAAGCCCCTTTCCCCAGTCAGCTCCTCAGGTTTTCGATCCAAGTGCCTATCACCCACCACCACATCTTATTGCACAAGCCCATGTCCTTTCAAAACCTCAATTCGAACCAAATCTCTATTTCGGTAAACCACAAGTTCCTACACCAGAACCTAAATTAGATCCGAGAGCCTGGCTCCCTAAACCCCAACCTCAACCTCAAACTTCCACAACTAAACCTCAATTTGATCCAAGTGCCTATCTTCCGTCACCACCATAAGCCCAACCACAACAAGCATGTTACAGTAACAACTTTCAACCCCAAAACCCCAACACCATCAGAGTTGATACTTCAAACCTTTCAAAAGTCAGTATAGAAGTTGCAAATGAACATTTAGAACTTCTTAACTCAATGTTCAGTGCCTACTGTGGACTGGTCGCAGGTCAAATTGGAAACATTAATTTGACCAATGAAGATTATCAATAGATAGACCGTGATGAAATGGAGTTAATGGATATTAAATGGGCGTTTGTGAGTTCTGTTCGAAGGGCTAAGGATTTTATGAAACGAACTGGGAGAACTACCTTGGAAAGCAAAAAGGATACAAAGTACGGTTTCGACAAGGATGCAGTTACGTGCTTTAATTGCGGCGAAAAGGGTTACTTCAAGCGTGAGTGCACTCTACCGAGCAGACAAGGTAACTAAAATCCCTTCCGAAATCAAAAAAGTACTTCCAACACAAATCTAGGTAACCGTGAAAGAGGGATAGTAGCTGTGAACAACACAACCAACCAAGACCAGTCTGGGCCGTCAAACACCAATCGGGCATTAGTCGTTCAAGCTGATGAAGGGTGTAACTGGTCCGTACAGTTTGGAGATGGTGATGAATGAGATGGAGGAACTGCATGTTATGCCAAGATCATCAATCACATCAAGCGTGTTCACAAAGAAGAATTTTCTGAAAGTGATGATAGCTTGGGTTATAGTGGCAGTTCGGATGAAGAAAGCTCGAGTGTGGGAGGTTATAATTCAGAATCGGATGTGAAGGAGGAAATGAATTTTGACGTTGATAGCTTGTTAAAGGAAGTTGAGGAGTTACAGTGTCAGAAATCTATTCTAGTAAAGAAGGCTGCTGTCGCATCAAAGGAAATGGAGAAGTTCTTCTCTGAAGATGGATCTTTTTCTTATCAGACTGCCTTTATGGCAAATGTCGCAGCCTCGGCAAGTCAGGTAAATTCCGACCCCCTACTCCTAGTATATGCAATAATTGTGCAATTTCGAAACTTGAATCAGAAAAGATTCATAGTCACAATCAGAGTTTGGTTATTGAGCTGTCAAAATGAAAAGAGGCAAATATGGCTTTAGCTCGAAATGAAAAGGATTTCAATTCAGTAATCGAAACTTTAAAGAAAAGTGTTTCCGAATTAACAAAAATTGTTTTCAACAAACAAAGTGGTATTAATAACTACATTAATATCATTGAGGAAACAAAGAAAGAGCTAGCCATGGCAAAATGCGAGCATGATGCAATCAAGCTCAAATTGGAGAGTTATTCTAACTCCTGATATGTGCTTGATCACATTATAGACGCTCAATAGCTGAAAGGGAATAAGAAAGGCATTGGGTATAAGTCATTACCGCCCCCTTTGAGACACAACTATACTAGAATGCCCGATGAAGAGGAAATGCCTCATTTTGAACCTAGTGTGCCTCTTGATTATGAGGAAGTTACTACAGGATTAGGGTTCAAACTGGACAGTTCCTCGGGTAACTCATTTGAAGGAACGGGAACTCCAACATCTACGAATCAAAGTGCTCCAATTATTGAGGACTATGATTCGTCTGATGATGAATCAGATGTGAGTGATCAGGATAAATCACTTGATAAGATGAAAGGAGTAGAAATTCCTATTGAGAATCATATTCTGTGTGATCCTCCTACTCCTGCTGTGCTACCTGTTGTCAAACAAGCGATAGATCCTGTCAAGGAATCTGTGTCTGCCGTTAAGAGTAATAATGTGTTGTATACTTTGGTCGGTGATAATAAAATCTATTTAAACAAAGATTTTCCAATTAAAAACGTCAATCCATCTTTGATTGATAAAGTGTTTGAAGATACTACCAGTAAGTTTTTGGGAAAGACGATCCCGGGAGTTGTTGTAACTCAGTGTGATCCTATTCCAAAATCTGAAGTTAGAAAACAATATGGAAATCAAAGATTACCGACAAAGAAACAACCTATTGCTTCTAAGGGTAACCAGCAAGAACAACGAGCTCCAAAGCCTAAGGCTTCTCAACCAAAGTCTGAAACAAAGGGAGCTCGTTACAAGAAGAAAGGCAATGATGTGAAATTTGTAGCATCAAGAGGTACTGATAAAGTGGAGACTTTTGAAAATAAATCAAATACCGATTTTGTTCAACAAGTCAGAATTTAAAAATGTAACAATCAAAACAACTACACCCAATACACAAATGGGTGTGATGAAGGAACAAGTACCTCTGGATCTACAGGTTCGACATATGTTCATCAATCGGAATCTCCTAAGTTTGTTGAAAGGAGAACTTGTTTTAAATGTGGGGAGTTTGGACATATCATTAAAAATTGTACAGATCCTCCCAAAAAAAAGTTTGTTGAGAGAGCCCCTCCTGAAAAAGGTCACCAACAACGTCGTTCGGTTTCACCTAAACTAGATAAGCGAACTGTTAAAGAACAAGAAACAAAACAACGACGTCAAAACATCAAGGCAATAGAAAAGGCTTTAAAACCGGAAGTCAAATCTGTTAACAGGGAACCAAGTTTATCACAATCGTTAAAACCAGAAATTTCAAAATCTTTTCATAAAACTCAATCTGGTAAACAAAATCAGTCTTGGCAACCTAAAACGGGTGAAGGTTCAGGGGGAGGTACAATATTTCAAAATCATCACGAAATCGAAATCACATTTCGTGATGATCAGGGACGACCCAAGACCACTAAGGCTTGGGTCCCCAACTTCAACTGATTGTTAAATGAAATGTGTAGGATGTTCCAGAAGGAACTATTAATAGTCATTGGATTGTTGACAGTGGAGCATCTAAGCACATGACGGGTGACTTATGGCTTCTTTATGATGTGAAAAACATTAGAGGAGGTTATGTCGCATTTGCTGGAGACAAAGGCGGATACATCACTGGAGAAGGAAAGATCTCAAATGGTGTTGTGTGTTTCGATAAGATCAATTATGTACGACAAATTGATCACAATCTTCTAAGTGTTTCGCAGATCTGCGATAAGAAATTCACCGTGCATTTTGATGATGCCGGTTGTTATGTGTTGAAGCCTGGGTTTAAAATTCCAAAAGAATGGATTCTCTAATCGGATCCAAGAGTTAGTGATCTTTATATTCTCGACATGAGCCAAGCGATTACAACATCTGCACAAGTCACATGTTTTGTCTCGAAAGCCACAGAAAAGGGGTCTATTTCTTGGCACAGACGAATGGTACACATTCACTTGAGAAAAATTAACCATTTAGTGAAAAACAATCTTGTGACTAGTGTGCCTGTGAAGAATTTTCATCTACAAGATGTCTGTGTTTCGTGCCAGAAAGGAAAGCAAACGAAGAAGTCTCACCCGATTAAGAAAGTCAACACTGTCAGCATGCCTCTTGAACGTCTTCATATGGACCTCTTTGGACCTATGAAACACAAGACAAACTTTGGGGATGCTTATTGTCTTGTGGTTATTGATGACTACTCTAGATTTTCTTGGGTATCATTTATGGCACAGAAAAGTGAAACTCCTGAAATCCTCAAGAATCTTCTTACTTTGCTAGAGAATTTGTACACGTTGAAAGTGAAGAGGATCCGAAGAGACAATGGCACTGAGTTCGAAAACCTCATAATGGATGAGTTCTGTACTTCAAAGGGTATTCTTCATGAATACAGTTCTCGCTACACTCCACAACAAAACGGTGTCGCTGAGAGGAAGAATCAGACGATAATAGAAACTGCAAGAACGATGTTGGTAGAGTCGGAGCTTCCTGTTCAGTTCTGGGGGGAGGCTGTGGCTATTGCTTGCTGCACTTTAAACAGAGTTCTCACAGTTAAAAGGCATGACAACACTTGTTTCGAACCGTTACATAAAAGGAAACCGGACGTTTCTCACTTAGAACCTTTTGGCAGTCCATGTACTATGATTGAACCACACGGAAAGTTTGGCGCCAAAGCCATCGAGGGTTTCTTCCTTGGATATGCTACTCTGAATTTTCGTGTTTGAAATTTGACAACAAAATAGATTGAGTAATGGAGTGAAGTGAAGGTTCAAAGGTATACTAATCCTGTTAGAGCTCCGGGTGATCCTTTGATGTTCGATTATGATGGGCTATTCGACTCCTTTAATCTGCCAACCTTTGATGAAGCATCTGTAGCTGCTCAAATGTTACTGGAAAGTGATAATGCTGTTGACTCATCTTTGGTGCGACCAATTGTTGTTAACCCTCAAGCTTCTAATTCAGTTAACAAAACTGTTCAAAATGAGGAATTTAAAGATGCCGCTGATTTCAATGTGTCTTCAGAAGATGATGATGAGTTCCATGATGCAAATGAAAGCTCTTCAGCTCCAGTTGCTCCTGTTCAAGGTGCTTCTGAAGCAACTCCTCATGTGCATAATGTAGACACTGCTGAAGGAAATGCATCCACCTCTACGTCGATGCCAGGCGTGGATTTGGTTGTTGATCTTAATCTTAACAATTTGGGTATTAATACTCGTGTTCCTGATGTTGTAAAAATGAGAATTCATGATACTCATCCGCAGCAGAATATTATTGGAGATGTCCATAGTGGAGTTCAGACGCGTAATCAGCTGAGAAACAACCAGAATGCTGGGTTGTATTCAGCTATCAGAGAATCCGGTTTACAAAATGATTGGTCCTTCGCGTGTTATGTTTCACAAGAAGAACCAAAATCTTGTAAAGAAGCTCTAAAGGATAATTCTTGGGTGGAAGCCATGCAGGATGAACTGCAATAGTTCCAAAAGCTGGGTGTCTGGAAGCTTGTTGAAAGGCCTGAAAATTACAAGAAAATTGGCGCCGGTTGGGTTTTCAAGTGCAAAAAGGATGATCGTGGAGTAGTCATTCGAAACAAGGCGAGATTGGTTGTTCAAGGGTTTCGTCAGATCGAAGGGATTGACTACAATGAAGTTTATGCACCGGTTGCACGTCTTGAGGCTATTCGGATCTTTCTAGCTTATGCTTCATTTAAAGGATTCAAGGTCTACCAAATGGATGTGAAAAGTGCTTTCTTACATGGTGTGGTTGAAGAAGAGGTGTATGTCGAACAGCCTCCGGGTTTTGAAGATCCTATTCACCCTGATCGGGTTTGGTTGCTCAACAAAGCTCTTTATGGTTTACATCAGTCACCGAGAGCTTGGTATGCAACCTTATCTAACTATCTGTTGGAGAATGGTTTTCGGCGAGGTCTTATCGATTGCACTCTTTTCATCAAAGAACAGGATGGAGATCTTCTGTTGGGGCACAGGTATATGTTGATGATATCATATTTGGTTCAACTAATGATTCTTTGTGCAGGCAATTCGAGCGTGTTATGCAGGAGAAATTCGAGATGAGCGCAATGGGGGAAATGAATTTCTTCTTGGGCCTACAAGTTCAACAAACTGAGTCTGGGATATTCATCCATCAGACTAAATATGTTGGTGACATCTTGAGCGGTACCAGATGTCTGATGCAACGCCCATTGGTACCCCACTTCCGCAGAATCACGGGATTACTCCGGATCTGAAGGGTGAAAGCATTAACTCTTTGTATTATCGCGCAATGATCAGATCTCTAATGTATCTCACAGCCTCGAGGCCCGACATCATGTATCCTACGTGCCTGCTCACAAGATATCAAGCCAACCCAAAGGCCTCACAACTGCAAGCTGTTAAAAGGATTTTCCACTATTTGAAGGGTTGCCCGGACACCGGTCTCTAGTACCCTATGGATGATAGCTTCGACTTGATCGCGTTCAGTGATTCTGATTTTGGTGGCTGCAAAATCGACAGCAAATCAACAATGGCTGGATGTCAGTTTTTAGGAAATCGCCTGGTCACATGGCAATGCAAGAAGCAAACTTGTGTCGCTACATCAACTTATGAAGCTGAATACATTGCTGCCTCAAGTTGTTGCTCCCAAGTTCTGTGGATCCAACAACAATTGCGCGACTATGGTTTTGAATTCCTATCTACTCCTATTTTTGTTGATAATAATGCTGCCTTATAGATCACTAGAAATCTTGTGCATCATTCCAAGACCAAACACATCGAAATTAAATATCACTTCATACGTGATTTTTTTGACAAAAGACTCAACGATGTTGTTAAAATCCACACTGATCACCAACGTGCCGACCTATTCACGAAAGCTTTTGATAAATCACGTTTTGATTATCTTCTTTTGGTCAATGGCATTAAGGTGATACCCGAGTAAAATTTCTTTGGCTAATCATTTTTGTAAGTATTTTCTTTAAAAACTCTAAAAATACAAAAAGATTTTCCTTTTCGTAACCTTTCGCATTTTAGTGGGAGAAATTTCAAGAAAATACAAAAACATTTGAAAAAGTCAAAAATCCAAAAATATGTCGTTACTTTTTGTCTTTAAGTTTGAAAATTCAAAAATTCAAAACAAAAATAGAAAATCAAAAATGAGTTTCTTGGATAAGGGAAAATGATGAGATTCACTGGTGTGGTCGGTCAACATGTTCAAAAATGTAAAACAAAAAAAATTGAGAAATGATAAATATCTCTACTAATGATGTATCGGTAGGCTCACAATCAGATTAAAATGTGCAGGATGATACAAACCTCACAGACTTCAAGTCAGGTGGGAACCATTCATTGGCATATGGTCTTGGTACCGAAATTTTGTTTGATTGATTGCCGAGGTTCTGAGATATACGGTCTTTATGTTGTCTTATCATTTGGGTATCATGGTTGTATCTTTTACCGAAAAATAACGAAGACGAAGTCTAGATCTTCCATGATACTATACATACGTGTACATATTGCATACGACCTCAATATGTGATCAACAATCACATGTCCAAACAAAATAAGTGATAATATATCACATTTATCCGGGATTCAAGTTCGTCTCTTTGCTGTATGTTAGTACTGACCTGTTCACGTACTTGCTCCTGTGCCCTCATGCATCTGAAAATCAAGTTCCTAATCAATAAGTGATTCTATCACATAGGACTTGTTTTCAATAAAAAATAAGTGAGTATCTCACATCTTTTTATACGTTCAAACAGATGATAAGCGGTATACTCACCGGTAATATGAACTTTCGTGCATACCTTGATACGGGAATGTGTCGTGAGTGGATGAACACCGACTTGTAAGTATAACCCTTACCGTAAATCGTATCTTCGAATTATGATTACATCTGATCAGTTTGAGCTTATGTGGACAACAATATCGATAATTGTGGTAGTATACTTATCCAAAGCTTTAAAACAGAAATCATGAACCATGTTGACTAAGACCGTAAGCTGGTATTATTCTTTTTCCTTGAAACTCGCAAAAAGTTTGACATTGTACAGTTGTTTACTTCTTTTTATTGCTTCTTGTTAGTTTACCGCATTTTAAATTCAGTGCTAGTGTAAGTTGTAAAGTTCATTTTTGATTAGCCGAAGTTGAAACTTGGAGTTTTCTGCCGAAAAGCCCGAAACCAACTTGTTAGTGATTTTACTTCTTCATAAAATGTCCTTTTGCATTTGGTAAATCTAACACATGGCAAAATCTTGTTCACACTTGATCAAAACTGAAAATGTTTCAAAAATCAAACATTGGTGCTTCTGTGTTGACTGGTCAACGAAGACTTTTTAAGTTCTTCGACGAACCTTCTTGATCGACGAAGATTTAATCTTCGTCGAGGTCTGATTTAGGCTGACTTATATTGGCCTAACAACCATCGACGAACTTTAAAAGTGACGAAGTTTCAAACTTCGCCGGGCCTAATTCAAACTTCGTCAATATCAAATTTTGGGCTAATTCACCTTGGCCCAACAGCAAACTTCGTCGGGCCCATATGAATCTTCATCGTGCTTTAAACTTCGTCGAGGGGTCCATGTATAAAAGGACCCACTGCATTATTGATGTCACAATTCACCATCACTTTTGAAAAACCCCCAGCACTGTTCATCCCTCTTCTTCGCCGAAAACCCCTCACCGACTCAAAACTCTTGTTAAACCCTTGTTTATTTTAACAAATCCAAGGTACCAAAATACACCAAAATCATGATATTATCTCATAAAACCCTCTGTTTGTGTCCGATGTCTGTGAAAATCCTTTGAGATTTGTTGATAGATGCATACATCTGTTCTTGTTCTTGCTTCTCTTATCTTTTTATGTTTTGATGTGTTAGAATGTAACAGAAGTTGTGTGTATTGATGATATTATTAGGGTTTTTGGTTTTGGTATTTAACAGGGTATTAGGTTTTCATAATGTTTAAAGTGGTTTGATGATTACTTAGGTTTGTTTGATGTTTTGACCTTGATGTTTGTTCGGACATGTTTAAGAATATACATGTGATTTCGCTTAAAATGTTTTAAAATCATTTGAAACAGGGGTGTTTGGGTTATTGCTGTTTGTTTGAAATTTGGGGGTTTTAGACTTTGATTTTGATTGCATATTTCTTGGTTAATATACTGGGTTCTGGGTTCTTATATTGGCTTTCTGGGTGTTAATTCATGTTGAATCATCTGGGTTTCACTCTGTTTCGGCGAAGAATCCCTTATGGCGAAACCCCCAATTCTGGTTTTCTGAATCGACGAACCCTAATTTGGCGAACCATGAAATGATGAAGTTTCCAAATCTTCATCATAAACTTGAAGTGACGAAGTTTCAATCTTCGTCATAGTCTTTAAGTGACGAAGTTTCAAATCTTCGTCATAAATCATGTACGACGAACTTCTCCTGTGGTCAACGGAGAAACAATCTTCGTCGACCATAGTTGACCATTGATGATCATTCATACTTTGTCAAGCAAAGGTGACGAAGATTCAATCTTCGTCACTGAAAAAGGGAACTTCGTCACAGGGGACATTCTTCGGCTATTCCACACTTAGAAAATTTTCAGATTGTCAATGTGTAACCTTTATACAGTATGTATGTCTATACACGTTTAATGTTCACAGTGTACATTAAATGTGTATACATGTATGTATCCTATAAGTGTTATGTGTTTTTGGCTTATTATGGGTATTTGATGTATACAGAATGTCTCCGAAAGAACAAAAGCGTAAACCTGCCACCAAGAAAACCAATAAAACGAAAGAGGAAATTATGTCTGAACCACGACATAATATGGTAGCATTCTTAGATCCTGAAGGAAAGCTTGACGATTACAAGGAAATCACTCAATGGTTGCGGGAATCAAGGATAAACAAGGCGATTACGTTCTCAACACCAGTTTATAAGTCATTGATTAAGGAATTTTGGAATTCAGCAAATATCATAGAAGTTGACGGAAAGGAGCTGATTCGGGGGCAAGTTAACAAATTAAATGTGGACGTGTCACTGGAGATTCTGAACTCGGTATTGGAACTTCAAGATGATGCAAGTGCTCCAGATACTATTCCGATCATGTGCACACGTGGCTGCCTACTTAGAATGAAGTGCACCGGTGATATCTTCGCCAGTCAAATCAACAAAGCTTGTTTGCCGCTGCGATACAAGTTCTTACTTCACGTACTTGTTCAATGTATAAGCAAAAGTCGTGTTGGATATGATATGGCTGGGAATGATCTTGTTGCTTTGATGGTTGCCTTAGTATTGAACAAGCCTTTCAGTATATCAAAGTTCATTTACGCTAACATGAAAGAAAATTTAAGGAGAACAGGATCATGAATTTCTGGCAACAAATTCTGGATGTATCCTCGATTCATGCAAATGATTATGAATGTTCAACATCCAGGGCTTCCAAAGGCAAATTATGATGTTCTCAAGATTGACGCTATGTTTGAGCAGTCCTTACGGATATTCAAGGGTTTTGCTGCAAAAAGGTACACAGAATCCGATCCTCCAAGGAAGATGTTTGGTGCCTTAAAGAACACACAATACGTCGCTCCCGCAAACGATAAATGGCATCACGACGACAGCCAATCAGACGACGAGGAACCAAAATTGAAAAGATGTTGGAAGATAAGTTTGGACGCAAGGATTTGGATTCTTCAGAGAGCGAGAGTGACGGTGATGATGAAGGTGATGTTGGAGGAGATGCAGGTGCTACAACAGCTAGTGCACCTGGTGCTACTGTTGCATCTGCTGCTAATTCAGCTGGAGGTGATGCTGAGGATTCTGAATCTGATGACAATCAACCTGAACCAGGATACGAGTTCTATCTCGATGAACGTGGTGTGAGAAAAGTCAGGAAGATTAAACAGGAGGACGATGCTGATTACGTTCCTTCGGATACCGAAGCTGAACGTTTAAAGAGGAAACAAACTGCTGCTCGCAGAAAGAAAAAGGCAAGGAAGTACTGTAACACCTCGTAAAATCATACCCAATAAAACAAAGACACGTGTCATGTAATGCAAACGTGTTATGAAAACGGATCCAGATAAAGATGTACGGTAGGATTTAAAAGAGTCGACATGTTAATTTATACCTCTGAGCGACCTATTAATAAATCCCTAACCATGATATATTTTGTCAACATCTCAAATTATGCAAATAAATCTGGTTATCCTAAATAACAAATTGATTATAACCTAATATGAATTCTTGGTATTTTCCGACATTTTAAAACCTTCCCACAAGAGTCCAAGATGGAACTAATGCATGGCAACACATGCAGAGACATGCAAAGCCTGACTTCATGGTCCCTACACTTAAAGGAAAGTATGAGTTTAAGATTTACAAAGTTGCATGGTCAAGACCTCAAAATGTACAAACTTTTGTCTTCAGGTCAACGGTTACGGACCGTATGGCCTTAGGCTTACGGTCCGCAAGCCCTGCAGCTGGGAGATTTAAGCAAAGTCGGTTACGGATCGCATCCGGTTAAGCATACGGTCCGCAAGAGGAGCATACGGACCGCAAGGACTTATGCTTACGGTCCGTAAGCCAGTTGCTGGCAGCAGTTTTGGACAGATGCATGTTCAGCAGGTTGCACCGCCTTAGATAAGTGGTTTTTGAAAACCAAGGGTCCTATAACTGGTTTTTAGCAACATAGGGACACCTGGGATGATCTTGCAACACATGTAGACTAGTTTGGCATGATCTTATGCATTTGGGTTCAATATATAAGAGAGTGAAGTTGCAACCATTTTGTTCACTTCATTCAAACTCACTTCAACAGATCTCTGGAGCTCTCTGGACAGCAACCAACTTCTCTTAGGATCCATAAGCATACTTAGGACCTTTGTGAGTGTCCTTAATCCTTCTTAATTCAGTTTAGCTTAATTAATTAGCTAAAAGTCAAACCGTCGTAATTAAGGTTTGACTTCGAGATTAATTAAAATTTGTTCAGTCAAATCTCGAATCAAAAGTACCTATAAGTAGGTATTTATGTGGGTAATAAACCCTTAAAAGGGTACCCTCTGATTCCCACTCTAACTAAGTCAATTGTCGGGTCAAAGCTAACTTTAAAAAGTCAACAGAATACTTATTTTCAAATTAATACATAATTAGCAATGTAGGATCCATATAACTTGTTTTATCATTAATATAACTTGGTAATTAATGTAAGAACATGTCTAAACATGTTCAACCCGACAATTTTCAGTAGAGACCCGGTTCGGAACCGAAAGTCGCATAATTTGACTTTTGCTTTGACTTTCAATTCTGACCCGTTTAAGCCTAGTTTAGGATTGCCTTATAGCTTCTTTTGAACCTAGTTTCATGTTAGTATAACCCTCTGGGATTATACACCTTGGTTCATTAGTTGTCTAATTGTTATGCAAGTTTTCGTTAATTGCCTAAATGTTGACTAGTATGCCCTTTTCACCATAAAATATGATTTTTGAAAATATAAAAGAGTAGATACCTTGGTTACTGATTCATAAACTTGTACCCAAAATTTGATATCAGCTTGAGGTCTAGATTAGGAGTTATGCTCATTAGCGTAATCAAAAGGCTTTTTATGAATTAAATGGCATAATTAGCATGTAGCCTATCTAAACCCGATTTTTAATACCAAATTTTTTACCCACTGATGTAAGATAATATTTTGAGATTTTTGAAGATTTTTAATTAATTTTAGGATGAGCATAACATAGGGTTGTAGCTTTATTTTGGTTAATGCCGGTTTTGCCCTTTTTAACTATAAAATGAGTTTTACAAATCTTTTTTACTCCAAACATTTTGCTACTGATTTTATATGATAAATAAATTATTTTAAACCTTCTGGAATAATAAAAATATCAGCTTTCTATATAGAACCCGGAAATGGCTCCAAATCGCCTTTTTAAGCGTTTTAACGCATAGAATGTATTAAAACTATTTTAAACATATAAGGTTGATACCTACTGATATTCTAAGTATATTTTTATACATTAACAGTAAGCTAAAGTTTTAAACTCAGATTTCCAAATTTGACCTTTAAAGGCTATGTGAAATTACCAAAATGCCCCTACAGTGCATAGTTTGGTTATAATGAATGAATTTCACATATAATTAGTACCCTACTGTTATAATTTATAAAAATGAGTATTTTTACTAATTATATCAGACCTGTAACTCAGATTATTATTTAAACTCTTTTATAACCTTTTAAATGACCAAAATGCCCTTACGAGGCATAATTTGAGTTTAAATTCATTTGGGGCATAATAGAAGATATCCTACTGATATCACAACATATCTAAGGCATATTGACTTAGGAAACCTGTATATGACTCATACGGTTATCCGTTACGCCTCCTTCGCGTTCGGTTCAGTTTATGTAACTAGTTTGCATAAATCAACCGAAACGGGTCAAACCTTATCATTTTGTCTCAAAATCCGGAATGTGTTTAGTTTACCCATATTATACAAGTCTTCAAACTTGTCATGTCTAAATCACATTCCATTCCGGTCTTCGCTTAATCGTGCGTTTGAACCGTATCTTCCTTTAAAACTAACCGGCCTAAGCTTAAGCTTAAATTAAAGACCCGTTAGAAATCTAATAGATTATTAAAACCCTTCGTTCCAGATTTAGGAGCCCAGTAAAAGCTATCTGTACTTGCTGAATTGATATACGGCTGGGATTGAATTTATATTTAGCTCAGGTAAATACTCTTAACTTATTTTCCCTATACGGGCTTGGGATACGGTATTATAATAATACCGCTTGGTCGGGTATGTAGTCATTTAAATCGGATTGTGATTAATGTATTTACATAACCTGTTTTAATCTGTATTATTTGGTGTATGGCCCTTGGGGGTTAAATGACCATGTCCCGGATATCGTTGGCATCATTCAAAGAAATGGCCACGACCTAAGCAGGGGGTGTAGGCATACACCTGACAGTTGCATATGTAAAACTGGTAGCCCACTTAGAGGAAATAACCTTGTGGGTATTATACCTGTGGCGTGTCAGTTAATCTAGACCATCCCTACAAGCCGGCCCTAACGGACGACAAATAAATAAAACTGTATACAAGATTCTTTTTGAATAATTGTCCCAAATTATAAAAGATATTTTTGCCGAAGTGCATTCAAATAAATTTTCAAACTCTTTTCAAAATGAGTCAGTTAAGTTGTATTTACCAGTGTAAACTGACGTATTTTCCCAAAAGGTTAAGTGCAGGTACTACTCGAACTAGGTTGGCTTTCTCCTAGCGTCCACAATAAGTCTCGCAGGCTTGGATGTCATAAAACTGTTGAACAATGCTTCCTTTTTATTTTTGATCCGCCTGTGGATCTGTTTCAACTGTTGTGATACTTAATATTACAATTTTATTCGGTTGAAATAAATCTATCTTTTGCTTCCGTTGTGCATTTATATATTGTGTTGTTTGACCATGATGATATCAACTACGTCACGATACTCCCCACCGGGCCCACCGGTAAAACATGGAAATATCAGGGGGTGACAAGTACATCGGTACTTCATCTGTGCAGCAAACCACTCCACAGCAAGAGCCTATTCAAGAAGCAGATATGAATCCAGAGTTTGGGCTAACGGCCGCAGAAGCTTCTGCTATTGTATCGTCTCCTCCTAGATCAACTGAACCACCTCCTGTGGTTACTTCAGCTGGTGAAACTCCAACGGTTACACCACAAGAACCTTCACGCACAATGGCATCAACCATTCGAGCAACTACATCTCAGCAGACATCAGAACGCCGACAGAGAAAATTTTCTGAAATGGAGCCCGATGAAAAGGTAGAATTCCTATTCTCTCAACTGCAAGCTGCTGCAGGTCAAATTAATAGGCAAACGGAGTTCATGAATATTACAAGAAGCAATGTGATCAAACAACGGTTGGAGATAAACACGTTGAATTCTAGTGTTGAGCGTCAACAAGCTGAGATTGCATGCCAACAAGCAGAGATTGAACATCTGAAGGATGAGAATGCACGCTTGAAAACTGCTGATGAAGAAAGAGAACATCAATTGCAGCAAATGCAGCAAATGCGAGCTGCAGATAACACCCGTGGTATTGATATGAACCGCTTGAAAGAAAGAAGCATCGAGGTTCAAAGGTTGGCCGAATCTCTTAAAGAAAAGCATGACGACATGAAAGAGTGGTACCACATTCGCAATACCAAGATAACAGATGGGGTCAAGAGAATCACTGATAGCTTCGAGTTCGTTAGAAAACGTGTTAACATTTTATGGGGTGACCGATGCAAGCAACATGAAGTCTTGAAGAAACGTGATCATGATTCTAAAGATTCGGGTAACCAGACCCTTCTGCAACATCTGAACAACCACCATCCATGGCATCGACTCAAATTGTTGTCTTCAAGCCTTCTCGGATTGAATCTACACAAGGAACCACTGGTGGAAATGTAGAAGAAATACAACAGATAGGGAGCACTTCTTACGTTGAAAGCTCCTTGCCTGGTACATCTTCTGTTCTTAGCTCTGCTGACTTTGCTTTACAGGTTTTACATGCGGTGACTGGAGAAGTTCTAAAAGAAGGAGAGTTTGTTGCTGATCTCTCTAATGAGCAAATGCTGGCTCTAAATGAAATAAAAACAGTTGAAGATTCATTTATCGATCAAATGCCGATTGAACCAGAAACTGTTGATACTGAAAACATTGACGAGATAGTGTTTGAAGGCGAAACAAGCAAATCAACGTATGTACGTGCCGATGGAATGGAGTTTGATCCGTTTGATGAAGAATGGATGAAAGAAAATCTTGAAGATATCGACAAGCAGTTAAAGAATCGTACGTCTACCGATAATCCGAAAGATTCATTCTAAGAATGGAGAAAAAGGTTCTTGTCAAAGGTTGAAAAGCCTACGCCTCCTGAAACACAAGTTGATTTTCTGAAGTTTGAAAAAGTTAAGCCTCATGGGAAGATTCTGAGCTGGATGTTCGTGAAAGAAATTCACTGTGTTGCGATCAAGTACGAACACGAAATCCAGCATTTCAACTCAATGCTGAGTATCTTAACTCTGTCATTCTATGATGTTGCTGCCTTATCAAAATTGGAAATAATTAATCATTCAAATTATTTTGGCGCAACATTATTTGCAAAGAAACTGAAGTTCGAACGAAAGAAGGGGTGGAAGGATGAATCGTATAAACCACAGTTTCCAGTGTATCAACAAATCAAGTACACGTTGGATCCATTGACCAACACGGCCCGATACAGGCTCATATATCAACCGGTGAAGGTCATGGACAAGATTCCGTTGATGCCCATGAAACAAAACTTTCTTGACGATATGGCGTTGTGGTGTTATGATTCGGATTCTCATGAAGCAGTTATTCTTTTCAAATGTGATAAAGAGAACTTCCGCATGCTAGATCCGATGTGGATAGTGAATATGTCCCCGGCTGACATCAACAAGTTATTCCGACATGATATATTTTACGAGGACAAGGACGCGCATCAAGCGTTATGACTTCAGGGCGTCACTTGCTTTTGTTATTATTGTGGGATCCACGCTGGCAGCACCTGGTCGTTGAAGCACTGAATATTGAAGACTCAAAGAACGAAGACCAAGCAATAGACAAGGGGGAGTTTGTTGATGCATTTTTGTGTCTGTTACTTTGTCTTGTTTATGTTGTATTTTGAACGGTCTTTTGTAATCGAATCTGTTAGTTCTGTCAAGTCTACCTAGTCGGATATCCTCCTATCTTACTTGGTATGACGTTTATCTCTTATTGTATGTTTGACATAATGCTAGTGTGCATTCATGTTATGTCTGTCTGGTTTTTTGTTATCATACTTAATTGTCTAACAAGTTGATATATTATGCCCTTGGTTGATGTTTGACGAAGAATCAATCTTCGTCGAACAATATGATGGCGAACGTTCAATGTTCGTTGTGTTGTGTGTATGGCGAAGATTCAATCTTCACCATGCATAACCTTCGTCACATAGGAGTTCGTCATAAGGCAGTATATAGCTTGTTATGTTTCACAGTTTAGGTATGAGAGCATAACCTTCTGTGAGTTTTATCTTCAAGCATTGTGTGTATATGTTTGATGTTGTTCTCATCTGTTTAATCAATAGACTATGAATCTTTGGTTACTTCGTGTTTTGCTATTCTGTGTTTGGTTTGCATCTTCACAGGGATTCCGTACTCGTGATTGTGTTTTGTTATAAACAAGGAATAGGTTTCGTAATCGATCCTCCGAAAAACGGACCTACAAGTGGTATCAGAGAGCCTTGGCTCTTATCCTTGTTTAAAACTTTCATTATTTTCTGAAAAAGGCCCTAAAATCTGTCAAGATCTTGTTATTTGCTAAAAGTTTTATCAAAAACCTTGTTAGATTGCATGTTTACATGGTAAAACTGGGTTTTCATTGAAAGTTTAAGCAAATTTCTGTTTCGGAAAAATTCTCCGGTAAACATTTTGGCTAGAAACTTCATGTCTTCATCAGTTATTCTTCAAACCTTCAACATGTTATTGATTTTTAAATTAAAATATATTTGTTGAATATCGGTACAACATGATGGGTTGGTAAGGTGGGCTTATTGTTAGGTTGAACGGGTGTCTTTGTCAGTATAAGATAAGATTTTCTTTTTGAAAAATATCACCGACTCTGTGTCTATGTCTATTTATCAACGAACTTTCATTTTGGCGAACTTTCATTTTGACGAACTCTTAATCTTCGTCAAAGGGTAATTGACGAACTGTGTTTGACGAAGCTCGAAATCTTCCTCGTCGGCGAACTTTCTATTCTTCGTCAAAACTGATTCAGACGAAGATTACCATTCTTTGTCAAAGATTGTGTTAGACGAAGATTCAAAGCTTCGTCGTTGCTTATACTTCGTCGTCCATACTTCGTCATAAGATACTTCGTCATTTTAACTATCATTTGTTAACAGAAGGATTGCAAAACCATCTTAACAAATTCTTTTCAAGTGTTTGACCAGGTATTCTCATTCATACATCAAACATGAGTACTAGTCCATGGGATTGGAACACTGGTTCAGGCTCGGGTCCAGATCCGACCTCCACAGCGGCTTGGATGAAAATGATTATGCCACAACAATCAATTACTGCAAGTCAATGGGCATGCGTAACGAATCAAAATCAAAGCATTCAGAATTTGTTATTAAGTGAAAGTGAAACGGGTAGCAACAATCGCCCGCCAAAGCTAAATCATATGAACGACTATCCATCTTGGAAAGGTCGATTTTACACTTATCTTCTAGGGCAAAACACCGAGCTATGGACGTGTTTCACTACGCCATTTAACACAGCTCTTGAAGAAGCAGGATCAACTGCAGCGACCTTGGCAAATATGTTAGAAAACGACAAAAAGGAATATGATTTGGAAAAGAAGGCGTTTGATATCCTTACACAAGCACTCCACAAAGACATTTATCATCAATTCAGTTATTGTACTACCACGAAAGCCTTATGGGACGCCTTGGTAGTAAGAGGAGAAGGAAATGCGGCTACAAGAAAGACACGCCATGATTTGTTGGAAAAGGAATTTGAAGCATTTCAATTCATGGAAAACGAAACATTACATGATATGACAACTCGTTTTTATCATTTGGTTAGTGAAATGTTTTCTTATAATGTTGTTGCCTCAACAGGAAATGGTTGCAAGGTTGGCTGATGCCCTACCCCCAAAGTGGAGTTCGTTTATTGAATTGTTAAAGCATACTGGTGTTCTACTATCACTATCTATGAATTCGTTCAGAAATTGGAAAACAAGGATGAAGAAGAAATCCGGAAACCTAAACGCATTTCAGTTCCTCAAAATACGGAAATGTACCTTGGAGGGTTTAATCCTGCATCCAGTTCCAGTCAGCAACTAAAACTACAAACGGCCTTTGTGTCCAATACAAGCCCCTTTCCCAAGTCAGCTCCTCAGGTTTTTGATCCAAGTGCCTATCACCCACCACCACATCTTATTGCACAAGCAGATGCCCTTTCAAAACCTCAATTCGATCCAAATGTCTAATTCGGTAAACCACAAGTTCCTATACCAGAACCTAAATTAGATCCGAGTGCCTGGCTCCCTAAACCCCAACCTCAACCTCAAACTTCCACAACTCAACCTCAATTTGATCCAAGTGCCTATCTTCCGTAACCACTACAAGCCCAACCACAACAAGCATGTTACAGTAACAACTTTCAACCCCAAAACCCCAACACCATCAGAGTTGATACTTTAAACCTTTCAAAAGTCAGTATAGAAGTTGCAAAGGAACATATGGAACTTCTTAACTCAATGTTCAGTGCCTACTGTGGATTGGAGTTAATTGGAAACATTAATTTGACCAATGAAGATTATCAACAGATAGACCGTGATGAAATGGAGTTAATGGACATTAAATGGCCGTTTGCGAGTTCTGTTCGATGGGCTAAGGATTTTATGAAACGAACTGGGAGAACTACCTTGGAAAGAAAAAAGGATACAAAGTACGGTTTCGACAAGGATGCAGTTACGTTCTTTAATTGCGGCAAAAAGGGTCACTTCAAGCGTGAGTGCACTCGACCGAGCAGACAAGGCAACCAAAATCCCTTCCGAAATCAGACAAGTACTTCCAACACAAAACAAGGTAACCGTGAAAGAAGGATAGTAGCTGTGAACAACACAACCAACTAACCAAGACTAGTCTAGGCCGTCAAACACCAATCGTGCATTAGTCGTTCAAGCTGATGAAGGGTGTAACTGGTCCGTACAGTTTGGAGATGGTGATGAAGGAGAAGGAGGAACTGCATGTTATGCCAAGATCATCAATCACATCAAGCTTGTTCACAAAGAAGAATTTTCTGAAAGTGATGATAGCTCGGGTTATAGTGGCAGTTCGGATGAAGAAAGCTCGAGTGTGGGAGGTTATAATTCAGAATCGGATGTGAAGGAGGAAATGAATTCTGACGTTGATAGCTTGTTAAAGGAAGCTGAGGAGTTACAGTGTCAGAAATCTATTCTAGTAAAGAAGGCTGCTGTCGCATCAAAGGAAATGGAGAAGTTCTTCTCTGAAGATGGATCTTTTTCTTATCAGACTGCCTTTATGGAAAATGTCGCAGCCTCGACAAGTCAGGTAAATTCTGACCCCCTACTCCTTGTATATGCAATCATTGTGCAGATTTGAAACTTGAATCAGAAAAGATTCATAGTCACAATCAGAGTTTGGTTATTGAGCTATCAAAATGCAAAGAGGAAAACATGGCTTTAGCTCGAAATGAAAAGGATTTCAAATCAGTAATCGAAACTTTAAAGAAAAGTGTTTCCGAATTAACAAAAACTGTTTTCAACAAACAAATTGGTATTAATAACTACATTAAATTCATTGAAACAAAGAAAGAGCTAGCCATGGTAAAATGCGAGCATGATGCAATCAAGCTCAAATTGGAGAGTTATTCTAACTCCCGATATGTGCTTGATCACATTATAGACGCTCAATAGCTGAAAGGGAATAAGAAAGGCGTTGGGTATAAGTCGTGTCTGCCCCCTTTGAGACACAACTATACCAGAATGCCCGATGAAGAGGAAATGCCTCGTTTTGAACCTAGTGTGCCTCTTGATTATGAGGAAGTTACTACAGGATTAGGGTTCAAACCGGACAGTTCCTCGGGTAACTCATTTGAAGGAACAGGAACTCCAACATCTACGAATCAAAGTGCTCCAATTATTGAGGACTATGATTCATCTGATGATGAATCAGATGTGAGTGATCAGGATAAATCACTTGATAAGATGAAAGGAGTAGAAATTCCTATTGAGAATCATATTCTGTGTGATCCTCCTACTCCTGCTGTGCAACCTGTTGTCAAACAAGTGATAGATCCTATCAAGGAAGTGAAGGAATCTGTGTCTGCCGTTAAGAGTAATAATGTGTTGTATACTTTGGTCGGCGATGATAAAATCTATTCAAACAAATATTTTCTAATTAAAAACGTCAATCCATCTTTGATTGATAAAGTGTTTGAAGATACTACCAGTAAGTTTTTGGGAAAGACGACGCCGCCACCTTTGTGTTGTTCCGTGTTCGTCTTCGAACCCTTTAGGGTTTCTGGACGGTGGTTGACGATGGTGGCTCTGGTTTCAATTGGTAGTGGTCTGTGGCTTGGTTATGTTGACTTATAATTGTTTACACACAATTAATGACGATGGCGTGGCAAGAATGGTGGAAGACAAGTTTAAACCTGCAACCCTTCTTGCAGCCATGGTTTCTGAAAGTTATGAACCACAGAAAGCACAGACCTCAAATTTTTGATAAAAAAATTATTGTTTTAATGTAGTTTTTATGTTGATTTAGCACACACTTTGGTAAGTTTTCATGATTTTTTTTTGCAGATTGCATAGCGGCTGCAGTTAATGAAAAGAACATGGGTTTTTGGCGCTTTTGATAAGTGAAAGGTTAGCTATTACCGGTTTGTACATCCAACCAAGTGATGGTTTCTATAGAAAATTAAGTATATATGAAACTTCAAACATGCTTCTGAATTGCAGAAAGTGGAGAGCTCTATATGTGGGGAAAGAATTTTAGTGGTCAGGTTGGAAGGAGTAAGATGCTTATCTTTGGTTATTTTATTAATTTTATGCTATTTGTGGTTACATTTGTTTGGGATGACCATTTATGACTTCGTTTGATTCCATTCTTCATATTCTATTACAGATTTGATCTTAATCGCACATTGACGGCTGGCGAAAGTGAAGATAAAAGGTAAATATTTTGGAAGGAGTAAGATGCTTAATCACACGTTACATCCTAATTGTAACAATATTAGTTTAGGATCATTAAAAACAAACTTTAATCCATCAATTCTTCATCAATGTGATGTGTAAGTCAAGCAAACTGAGAAAAGGGAATGTGTAGCGGCGACCCACCAGATCCGGGGATTGAGGGACGCTTATAGGTATCAGACGAGAAGAGACGGTAATGATTCTGACCAAGAATCATATGGTGGTACAAGGTCAGTGTTATTCTCTTAACACTAATGTGTCAAAACAAGGAGTTTGATGGCCGGTCATCATAGTGTTGAATTTGGGGATAGGGTTCTAATCATTTTTCTCTTAATTCATTTTGTTTTTTTATTGAAATACATCTGAAATTGGAATCGATTACTTGCTATATTGTGTTGTCGAAGGTGTTCTTGCTTAAGTTCATTCTCTAAACTCCAGATTTCTTATAATTAGAACCCAAAAGGAGTAGAAGTGATATATGCTTATGATCTATTTTAGGTGATGGTGTTTTAGGTGATGAAAGTTCAGATGTCTTTGCAACAAACTCAAATGGACAGGTTCTATTTATTAATTAGTTTACTGTGGATGCGGTCATCGATTCGAAATCTAGCAAGGTCTGTAGAAATATCATATCTCGTAACAGTTGTTGTTAATTAAGTAAATGAAAATTGATAAGATTCAAAGGATTTATTGATGTTTTCAGGTTATTGTTGTTATGATAGGAGGATGTGTTTCAGTTGGTTGGTATTTCCATGGTTAAGAGTGCAATGGCAGGTTACAACACTTCTATGGTATTTCCACAGAAGCTGGGAGTTTAACAGTGAGTTCTATTGCTCTGATCACAACAAAATGAACACATATATGTATTAGACTTATGATAAACATAATTCTTATATTTATATTTCATGTATTAAACTTAGGAGATATTATTCGTTAAATGTATGTATGTGACGGTATATATGAAACGTTGTGTCGGTAGGTTGGTGCCGTTTCGAATGGCGGTTACTCCCGACAAAACTCAACCTCCTTCACAACCGTTTCTATTCCCAATGTATATAAGTTTGTTGCCGGGAACATATCTCAGTACCAAGACAATTAACCGTATAATTGTCCTCTCATAATCATCATCCCACACACTACTATCAATTCATCATCGATTCACTGCAATATGGAACCAAACCATTATGATGTTTCCGCTGCAAATCATTCCGATGGTTTTCATAGTGGTATCAGAGCGCCAGGTTATTCTGATCCAAGGGCAACATCTACAGCATTTCCATGTCAACACTGTGAAGAAGAAAGACGGGAAAGAAAGTGGCTGATGAAGCGATGTTACTACTGTAACAACCCAGGCCATCAAATATCAAACTGCAAGAAGAAGGAAGACGATGAAGAATCCCAACCAATACGTCTCGCTATCAACACCGGGGTACAACGACAGTATGACGAAAATGAAGATCAAAGAAACAGTCTGAAACAAGAATCTCTCGTGGCCGGAACCGACGGAGGGTTTTGGTCGGAAATGTGGTATGTTAGCAAAACACTAAAACACCATTTCTCTGGAAATCTGAACATGATTAAGTGCATTAAGTGTTTGAATGATGTAGAAACAAACACGGGGGAAAATGAGTTTTATTTTATAAGGGGAATCGGAGTTGTAGAAATTATTTTAGGGGTGGAGAAGATCCGTGTTCAAAGTGTCTTTTATACATAAGACAGAGATAGAAATGTTCTAAGTTATGATCAATTAATCACTCAGGGTTTTACGATGAAATTCACCGGAGACAAGTGCAAATTAATTCCAACTTTTAGTGTTCCTCTAAACAAGTATATAAACATAAAATCTGGATTAACGAAAGAAGAAGAGAAGGGTGTTGCAGAAAAACAGAAGATGATGAACAAAGAAACAGAATTTATGGTGTTCAAAACAAATTACTTGAACAATTATTTCGAAAAACTTGAAATATCATCTAACGAACCAGATTGGAACGTGATGATACTTCAAACAATGAAATTCAAAGACTTTTTAGATTGTAAAGCGTTACTCAACATGATGGATGATGATGAATATGTCGGAAAGTACAAATTCATTCTGCAAATGAAGTCTGAAGAGATGGTGGAGTGGTTTATAACAAAGAAACTGGGGTTGACAACAAGACCAATTCTGGCTTATGCCTCAAATAATCGCAAAGTGAGTCTGTTAGATATGTATCTGGAAATAGAAAAGGAAAGTGGACATCGAAAAGTGACTGAAGATAGCCTGTGACCCAAGGTGGCCAATGATATAGGCTTTGAATATAGTGATGGTGAATTAATGTGTCTTATGTATGCAATGTACTTGGATGTCCTTGCCTATTACTACAAATTTAAAACCATTCAATCAAACGTTTGACAGATGAGAAGGAAGTGATGGGTAACAAGAAGGATTCGAGAAGCAGCCGGAGTGAAGGTGGTGATGCCGAACAAGATGCAGGCCGTGATGAGAAACAAGTGGTTGCTGAAAATCCAATGGAGCACTATGCACTCTTTGCTGACAATGGATGGAATGAGATCAAAAGGAAGCAGACCAGAAGGACATTTGATTTCAAGAGAGCAAGAGTGTAACACCCCGAAAATATAAATCCGATATTAGAAATTCAAGGATTTCATAAACAAGAATTTACCATCTAGAAATTTTTAACCTAGTTAAAAATTACAAGTTTAGAAATAACCAACACTAGATTAAAAACACTAGTAATTAAAGCTAGTTGATAAGGGAGGGACTAAACTTGCCCAAGAATGAAAGTAAAGTCTAAATTTTAACAAAACTCACCAAACACACCATTTTAGGTGTGTCTGGTCGAACAAGAGGAAGGGGGGCGACCAAGGTGTTCTCCAAACTCTAGCTTCACATGAAAATCTGCAAAATTGAAGCCTCAAATCCGCCCCAAATCGAATTCTAAACACAAATTAGTAATCACCTCGTTGTAAGGATCAAAAGGTATGTAAAATTTTGGTACTTTGATCCATCATGAATTCTAGGTTAATTGTGAAAAACTGAAATTGAGCCTAGTTATGACATGCATGAATGAATGTTGAATTAATATGATGTTTAGAGTCAAACCCTAGGTGATTCCTTGTGAAAACTTTGCATCATATTTGTAAAGTTTGGGGTTTACATGTTAGGAGGCTATGAGCTTGAAGAAAACTTGAAGAATACTAGAATTATGATTATTGTTATAGTGAAATCTGAATTTGTTAAAGTAAATTCAGAAATATAGATGTCAAGATGTATGTGAAATTTATTAATTTAGTGAAAATAGATGTTAATTACAAATCATGAACTTGGTGATAATTATAGAAGAATCTGACCCGTTAGGTGTTTGTTGAAATGCCTAAGAGAGGATTTAAATGATAAAAATACGATGAGAACGCATATTTGATCATGTTTCACAATGATATGAATATGGTCATGAAAAGAATTCTAAACAAGCTGTAAACTGAATCTTCTAGGCAAAGAGTTCGGATCATCAAGCGGACAAGCCGGAGGGAATTCACGAGGGAAAGACGTGCTCTAAAGGTACGAAATTACCGTTTCGTTACATTATAAATAAATTGTTAGTTTTATGTTGTAGTTTTTGAAAACATGGTAAACAAGATAGATCAATACGTCACGGAAGTGACTTTTGCAACTTAAACAAGTGAAACAGGTCAAACGTTTGATAGAAATTGGATTTTTGTAATACCTTATTTGATGCCCAAATCTTGGCATCCAAACGGGTCGAACAATCAAGTAAGACATAATCAATGCTCCGGAATTATGATAGATTGTTCTTTGATGCTTGGTTAATATATAACATATGAGAAATACGAGGTTTTAATGTATCGGTGTCATAGAAAAACTGAAATCCGAGAGTTGGAAACCTTGGTGTAATGAACATACAAAACCAAACATGAAGTTCCAGGTACTACCGTAAATTACGGTATTACCGTAATTTACGGTAGAGGTGAGATGTTTTACGGCATGGATCTCCTGGTTTACGGTGGTTTTGTCATAAACTGACCACCGTAACTTACGGTAGAACCGTAAGTTACGGTAAGTCCTGAACTTGTGAAAATCTTGTAAAATGTTAAAAGTTCAAGATCATTTAAATCATAGTTTTGATCAATTATTAATCCTAACCATTTTGACATAAATGTTTATTTAAACATTGCAGTTTTAGGTGCTCAAAGTTATGGTCGACGATCAATCAACTTTTGAAGAACCGAACACAACCTTTGAAGCTTCCGCTATGTTTTAATCGTACTTAAATGTTGTTCATGGGTTGTAAACAAATTTCTCAAACAACTTTTGAATGTTCCAACCTAGTCATTAGTTGACTAAGGTTTTTGATACTTCCGAAATTTAGGTTATTTTAATATCTTTGGTACGAATTTAGAAATTAATTCAAGTAAAAATTTAAGGGTGTTACAAGTTGGTAATCAGAGCCTAAGGTTGTCAACAAAGTGTTCGATTCAAGCTTGATCGATCGTCCGGTAAGAACTAACTTATTTGTTAATAAATTATGTACTACGTAAAGAATAAGAAATGAACAATATGCATGAAACGAGTGTGTAAGCTCACTCAAAAACAAGAAATGCATGAAACAAGAATGATTAAATCAAGTTACGAACTTGATTGAATTGAAACAAGAATGATTAAATCAAGTTACGAACTTGATTGAATTGAAACAAGAATGATTAAATCAAGTTACGAACTTGATTGAATTGAAACAAGAATGATTAAATCGAGTTATGAACTTGATTAAATCAAAACAAGTAAAGCATGTGTTATAAATGGAATGTTTAACAATTTATGTAAACAATTCAGAAATAGAGATGGCTGATGGAGGTAATGATAATGCGGTGCCAAGAGTCACCGAACAAGTGAGGGAAGTAATTGCCGAAGAGGTTGGAAAGGCGATTGAAAACAGCTTGTCGGGCTTTATTGATAAAATTCAAAACACAGTTTTATCAATAGTAGAAGAGAGAATCAAGAAATTGGAAGATGATTCCAATTCAGCAAAGGAAAAACATGGTGGACGAAAGCCTTGTTCATACAAGGAATTCATGGCCTGTTAACCACCAATATATAATGGGGAGGTTGATCCAATTGTGTGCCAACGATGGCTAAGTGATATCGAAGGAGTATTCGAGAGAACTCATTGTGATGAAAATGACTACGTAGCTTATGGTACGGGTCAATTAAGAGGTCAAGCGAAAGATTGGTGGGATAACAAAAAGAAGGAGATTGGAAGTGAAGCGGCTAAGGCCATGACATGGGAGGAGTTTAAGACGTCGTTTCTTAAACACCATAGTCCCAAAGCGGTCATAAATAGAATCAAGGAAGAGTTTATGCAACTCAGACACAAGGGTGAATCCATAGACAAGATCACGGGGATGTTTATGGACAAGATAAAGTTCTGTGATGATTTGGTGACAAACGAAGAACAAAAGGTCTATTACTACCATAACATGCTAAGTGCGGAGTATAGAGAGTTCATAACCCCTTCAAAATACGAGACCCTTACCGAGATTGTCAATGCTGCTCGGGAAAGGGAGATCAAACTGAAAAAGAGCATAGAACGGGGTGAACGAAGGGCACAAGATGTGAATCCAAGCCCTACTAAGAAGGCACGAACAAACGAAAGCGCAAAGAAATCTGATAAGAAAGACGGGTCGCCAAGTTGCAGAATCTGCGGGAAGGGTCATAAAGGCGAATGCCGTTACAAGGATAAGCCTTGTCCCATATGCAAGAAAACGGGACATATGGCTATATCATGCCCGGAGAAAGTGACGGTTTGTTACAATTGTTATCGAACGGGTCACAAGAAGTCGGAATGCCCGGAACTGGTTGGAAAGAAGGATGGGCAGGAACCGAAAGGTGAAGCCCCGAAAGCAAAGGCAAGATCTTTCCAACTAACCGCCGCAGAAGCAAAGGTTGAACCTGACGTGGTCTCAGGTATATTTGCTGTAAATTCAATTCCTGCACACGTGTTATTTGATACGGGTGCGAATAAATCCTTTGTTTCATATGGACTTATTCGACATCCTTCATTTATTCTAACAAAATTACCTGTGCCTTTAGAAGTAGAGATAGGTAATAACAAACGCTTTATTGTTTGTGATGTATGTGAAAATTGTAAACTGAGCATCGACGATGAAAAATATTTGATAAATCTAATCCCGATGTCGATGGGAGAATTTCAAGTAGTTGTTGGGATGGATTGGCTATCTCGACACCATGCAAAGGTCGTGTGCTTCCGTAAAGAGATAAAACTAACATCTCCGAGCGGAAAACACGTCACCATTTATGGCGAAAAAGGAGGCAACCCCATAGTATGCTCAATGTTGAAAGCTCACAAGCTAATGAAGCGAGGATGCAAGGCATTCATAATATACGCTAATGAGCCCGAGAAAGAATCACGAAAGATTGGAGATGTACCGGTAGTACGAGATTATGAAGATGTTTTTCCGGAAGATTTACCGGGGATACCGCCTGAACGGGAAGTAGAGTTCGGGATCGAATTGATTCCGGGCGCGAAACCCGTAGCAACCCGTTCTTAGAAATCAAGGTTTAACGTATATTTTGCGAAAATAATCATGTAATTAATGATTATATATACATCGGAAATACGGGTTTGTTAAAAACTTTTACAAATTAAGTGATATACATAATGTGATTTAATTCGCCGTTTAGAATAACGACAAAACAACGTTGCGGAAGCTTTGTTTAATGTGTGTTCGGTTCTTGCTCGATGCTCGATCTTTATCCGGGACTCTCGACATTCACCTGTGATCAAAACCAACTTAAATGTCAGTTTTGATAATTAATTAAACTAATACAACGGGGAAATTAGGAAAATCCAACATGGATATCTTAAACCCAAAACAAAAACTTATTTCTGACCTCCACCGTAACTTACGGTGCCACCGTAAGTTACGGTGGGCATGATTTGGTTACGGTAAACACCTACTGTTGTACGGTTGAATAATTGAAACACAGAGGCCACCGTAATTTACGGTGACACCGTAAGTTACGGTGGAGGTCAGAAATAAGTTTTTGTTTTGGGTTTAAGATATCCATGTTGGATTTTCCTAATTTCCCTGTTGTATTAGTTTAATTAATTATCAAAACTGACATTTAAGTTGGTTTTGATCACATGTGAATGTCGAGAGTCCCGGATAAAGATCGAGCATCGAGCAAGAACCGAACACACATTAAACAAAGCTTCCGCAACGTTGTTTTGTCGTTATTCTAAACGGCGAATTAAATCACATTATGTATATCACTTAATTTGTAAAAGTTTTTAACAAACCCGTATTTCCGATGTATATATAATCATTAATTACATGATTATTTTTGCAAAATATACGTTAAACCTTGATTTATAAGAACGGGTGTTACAAGGGAGGAGGTGTTTTCTAATGATAATTATCTTTTGAAAAAAAAAGAGTCGACTGCTACAATAACGAGCATATCACCACAATACGTTTTTTTTATTTATGTTTATGACATTGTCCAAAGGAACATTTTACGGTGTAACCATAAAATACTTGAAATTAGTTAGCATACATACACTAAGGATTTGGGAAATGCAAAACCTTTTATTTAATTCCCATAAGTCAAATTGAGACTTGATTTCAGGTAAAATTCTTCTTGCTCTGATACCAACTTGTAACACCCGTTCTTATAAATCAAGGTTTAACGTATATTTTGCGAAAATAATCATGTAATTAATGATTATATATACATCGGAAATACGGGTTTGTTAAAAACTTTTACAAATTAACTGATATACATAATGTGATTTAATTTTTCGTTTAGAATAACGACAAAACAACGTTGCGGAAGCTTTGTTTAATGTGTGTTCGGTTCTTGCTCGATGCTCGATCTTTATCCGGGACTCTCGACATTCACCTGTGATCAAAACCAACTTAAATGTCAGTTTTGATAATTAATTAAACTAATACAACGGGGAAATTAGGAAAATCCAACATGGATATCTTAAACCCAAAACAAAAACTTATTTCTGACCTCCACCGTAACTTATGGTGTCACCGTAAGTTACGGTGGCCTCTGTGTTTCAATTATTCAACCGTACAACAGTAGGTGTTTACCGTAACCAAATCATGTCCACCGTTACTTACGGTGGCTCTGATACCAACTTGTAACACCCGTTCTTATAAATCAAGGTTTAACGTATATTTTGCGAAAATAATCATGTAATTAATGATTATATATACATCGGAAATACGGGTTTGTTAAAAACTTTTACAAATTAAGTGATATACATAATTTGATTTAATTCGCCGTTTAGAATAACGACAAAACAACGTTGCGGAAGCTTTGTTTAATGTGTGTTCGGTTCTTGCTCGATGCTCGATCTTTATCCGGGACTCTCGACATTCACATGTGATCAAAACCAACTTAAATGTCAGTTTTGATAATTAATTAAACTAATACAATGGGGAAATTAGGAAAATCCAACATGGATATCTTAAACCCAAAACAAAAACTTATTTCTGACCTCCATCGTAACTTACGGTGTCACCGTAAGTTACGGTGGCCTCTGTGTTTCAATTATTCAACCGTACAACAGTAGGTGTTTATCGTAACCAAATCATGTCCACCGTAACTTACGGTGGCACCGTAAATTACGGTGGCCCCTGCATCATTCCTTTCCTTTTTGCCGTTTTCGACACGAAAACTTTCGTATCTTTCAATCCGCTCGTCCGTTTAACCTACCGTTTCTTCCTACGTGTTTGTAATTTGATTCTCCATCATATGGAGTTAAAATCTAACATCCGGTTTAACAAAATTTCAGACTTTTAAGTCTTTGGCTTATTACCCTTTTTGCCAACTTTTGACCCGTTCGTGATTTCATCATCAAACTTGTGTATTTGACCTTTATATCTCATATACTTCTTCAACTTAATGTTATTTACCATACTAGATTATAATCCCCGGTTTATTACACAAATTAAACCCGTTTTCGTTTGTATGCTTATTTTGACCCGTTAAGGGTATTTATGCACTAAGGTCCCATACATCCCTTTTATACTTATCTTAAGGATTTAATCTACCAAAACACTTATTTCCAACAACCTTTAAAGGTCGTTTTCCCGGTTTACCCAACAAGGGCATTTTAGTCAACTTTAGCCCTTCATTTACGACGAAGGGCATTTGCTACAATTTGACCCAAAAAAATGTATGTTTAACCACAATCGTATTTATACGTACCTGGCTCGAGTCAACCTAGTGACCCGTTTCAACACCTTGCTTTTATTACCGATATTCTATGGCGACGCAATTATCCAAATTACTATTCGCTCCAGTAACACATGACTTAACCACCACATTAGTTGATTTTGTCAAATGACGTTATTCCCACCATTTGACCCGTTCGATCTATATATAACCCAACATTTTCATATGAAACAAAAACATGGTTTTTATTTACAAATCACACATCCGAACCATTTCGGATTTTCTCACTAGATCCCTTTCTTTCTAAAGTCAATTTCCTATATTTTTAACCCATTCGGCTTATGCTATGGGTGTCCTTTGAAACTTATTTTACTTTAGTCAATACTTGACTAAATTTCCATTTTTACCCATTTTCCATTACTAGTTACGCTATAAGGTAACTTTAAGAAAACTCTTAAACTATTAACCAATTCATGACTAGTTTACCATTTTGCCTTTTTCACCATTAATCATGGTTTAAAATGTTTCTATTCGTTCCAACCCAATTTTTTTCATGTTGGAACTCATAATTCGAACCAAATCCTTTGTTGTATTTATCGCCTATAAAATAAACACGTATACTACAAGTAGGTGTAAGTTTTACTTACCTTGCATCCGAAACATGCTTTTACTTCTTATTTGCTTCGTTTGACCCGCTTCCTTTCCAAGCCTCCACCTAGCTTGTCAAGCGTCAAACTATCATCATAATTCGTAAGACGATTAGTTTAGTCATAATCATTTACGACTATTCCATCCTACGGGTTTTATGTCAAATTTATCATTCGTCCATATCAAAATTATCATTCGATCAAATCATTGGTCAGTTTGACTTTTTAAAAGTCAATTGACTTATCAACATATTCAAATGCACATTTGGTTCAATGAACTCACTTAGGCATATTTCATCCGAACTCTTAACGAAATCAAATTTCACATACTAACTAGTAGGCCGCGATTTCATTTAGGCATTTCATATCACTGAAAATAGGCTGTTTTTGGTGACTTGTTTAACCTGTTTACATGTCTTCAAAAATTATGATTTTTTTATATGGCGTACATCTCAGAGGGTTAGGCCTTGTGTTAAAATTTCAAGATCTAACTCTTTACCAAAAATTCATAAAAATTCATTTACTAAGCTGCAATCAGATTCGTCACTTCTGATTGTAGCTTACGGAAAAATTCATTTAAAATTCCTCGTTTATCCGATTGACGAAATTCCAATTGGCGATTCTTTTAATCACTTAAAACTTTCTACAGTAAGAATTTGAGACCATAACTCAATTCCTAAATTGAGTTATGACATTCGTAATGGGCTGCAAATTCTGCCAGAAGACGTAGCTTGAACCTTTGATACGGAAAAATTCATAAAACGCTCAATTCTCGTCGAAAAAATGCGATTCCAGTGGGGTTTTAAAGATATTTCCTGGAATTACATTTTAGACTCAAGAAACACATGTTTTTATCACGTTTTGTCCAGGTTACAGCCGATACAAGTCGGCTGTAAATTCTGATCAAGAGTCGTTTGAATTCAGCTTTCAATTTAAGCAAGTTCTTGACATCATAACACCATTTTGGCAATCAAAAACCCTAACAACAATCACCTTCAATGGTGTTCATGGATTTTTTTTTACTAAAATTAGGCACGATTTCAACATATCTTGTCTAGGGTTTACTCCTAAACACTACAAGGTTCCTATTTCATCCATATAACAAGCATGCATCAACAAATTTCGAATACCCTAAATTCATGAGAATTTCAAGTAGAGAATTAACATCAAATTTTACATACCTTACAACCCCCTTGCGATGAGGATCACGATTCTAAGCTCGGATTCCGTTTTGGACCAGATTTGCACCTCCAATTGAGAGTTTTTGTGAGTTTTCTAGGGTTTGGAGCATGGGGATCGCCCCTGTCTTTCTTCTGATCGACCAGACTCCCATTTTGGGGTGTTTGGTTTATTTTTTATTTGTTTTATCAATTTTGGTTTCCATTTTAACAACTTAGGTCCCTCCACTTTAGTTTCTATAATAACTTTGGTTAATTTTAACCCTATTATAAGGTATTTCTATACTATTAGCTAACTAGGTTAAAATCCCTAGTTAGCAAATTCTAGTTTATTTAAGAATCCTAATATTCACCGGGTTTCTTTTACCACTAAAGGTAAATTACCCGTCTTTTAGTATAAACGTGGTTTGATTACCAAACCCGTTTTCGGGGTGTTACAAGTCTACCCCCCTTAAAGAGGTTTTGTCCTCGAAACCCTTTCTTACTTAATTCATTGAGTTTAAACTCAATGTATTTGATCCGAGATATCATTTAAACATTAATTATACTTTTAACCAATTGTTAGTATTACCAGATAAGTATGGTAACATCTTTTTGGTCACTAATTGTCTACGTATCTCATACGACATAGTGCAACTTAAAATAACGTAATCCCGTTATTTCCACTAGTTTAGTTAACTTAGCGATATCCATTGCTTTCATATGCTATCGAATTCTTTATGAATCCGTTACTTTGACCCGTTTAAAGGTCTTTAGTGGAATCCTTCACTTTTAGCAACAAATTCTTTTGTTTTCAAATTTATTTATTCGGTTCAGTTATACCGAATCTACCACTTACAAGGAAACCAAATTTCTTGATTTGAATTGCTGACCTTAACCGGTCTCACTAACTAGACTTTTTAGTCCGGTTACTTTTTACCGCTCACTTGGTTATAATGTGATTTTACTTCACATTACATTTCATAACCGTGATCGTGTTACATCATGTTTAATTTATATCAAAATTTCATTTTTGAAAATATCACTTTTCGAATATATCGTCTTGCGCCTATCAGTGTCAAGACTTGTATCTTTCATGCTTACTATTTAAATTCCTATCAGAATTTATGTTTGTAAGAACATTATTTCTTACTAAAACCGAAGTTTTTGTTTTAGGATCTTCTCTTTGACTTTGTCAATTATCCATACCAGGATATTGACAGTCCATAATTTATTCTTATTTAGTTATATCCCATTACCGGGCTCATTATTCTATTGCATTTAACGCTACCTTTATCTGGCTAGCGGTCATTTGTGCCATTCGGCGTTATATTGTATTCAACATGTTTGACCTATTAATGTGAAATCCATCACTTATAAACAATCAACTTTATTCTTTATTCAACCCATTCGACTTCGAATAGTTGAACATATTTACTCACAATTTCTATATACGAGATTTTATAGTCATAACTCGTAATCCAAGTCCTTTGATTTTTTTTTTCAACCCGCGTTCACGTCTCTTGGTTTACGCATGTGTTTAATTCTTACCCATCAACCGGGTGTTTTACCGAAGTCGTTATTATTGCAACCCTCCCGGTATGCATTAAGACCTCGCTTCATTTTTATATTCTGACTTTATCCTTAAGTTTGACGTTTTACAAAAACGACCCGTTAAGGGACATATTTGCATTTTCCGGGTTCGAGTGTAAGTACACTCCCTCCCAATGCTTGTCTAAATCATTTTACATGTTTGCGTTTTTCAGGGTTCGAGTGTAAGTACACTCCCTCCCAATACTTGTCTAAATCATTTTTCATGCTTGCACCGTTGGAATTACAAGAGTTGATGTCCCAAATCCAAGATCTGCTTGACAAGGGATTCATAAGGCCGAGTGTGTCTCCTTGGGGCGCACCGGTATTGTTTGTGAGAAAGAAAGACGGGAGCATGCGCATGTGTATTGATTACCGGGAGTTAAACAAACTCACGGTAAAGAACCGATACCCGCTCCCGAGGATAGATGATTTATTCGACCAACTACAAGGTGCGAACTGGTTTTCCAAAATTGACCTTAGATCGAGGTATCACCAACTAAAGGTCAAAGAAGAAGATGTGTCGAAGACGGCTTTCCGCACGAGATACGGACATTACGAATTCCTCGTGATGTCATTTGGGCTAACAAACGCACCCGCGGCTTTCATGGACCTCATGAACCGGGTTTGCAAGCCAATGTTGGATAAGTCGGTCATCGTGTTTATCGATGATATCTTGGTGTACTCGAAAAGTGAAGCTGAACACGCACACCACTTACAAGAAGTGTTAGAGACACATAGGCGAGAGAAGTTATATGCAAAATTCTCTAAATGTGCCTTTTGGATACGAGAGGTTCAATTTTTAGGCCATGTCATAAATGCCGACGGAGTTTTGGTGGATCCGTCAAAGATAGAGGCTGTGTCAAAATGGAATTCCCCAAAGAACCCTTCAGAAATTAGAAGCTTTTTGGGGCTTGCGGGATACTATAGGAGATTCATCCAAGATTTCTCCAAGATTGCGTCACCACTAACAAAGCTAACACGAAAGAAAGAAAGGTTCATTTGGGGTGTTGATCAAGAGAAAGTGTTTCAAACGCTAAAAGAAAAGTTAACTCAAGCTCCGGTATTGACATTGCCGGACGGAGTCGAAGACATGGAGGTTTATTCGGATGCTTCACTATCGGGACTCGGTTGCGTGTTGATGCAACGGGGCAAGGTAATAGCCTATGCCTCGAGGCAATTGAAGATACATGAGAAGAAATATCCCACACACGATCTCGAGTTGGCGGCGGTAGTGTTTGCATTAAAAATATGGAGGCACTACTTGTATGGGGTAAAGTGCACCATATTCACCGACCACAAGAGTTTGAAATACTTCTTCGATCAGAAGGAGTTAAATATGCGACAAAGGCGATGGCTGGAAACGGTGAAAGACTACGATTGCGAAATACGTTACCACCTAGGAAAGGCTAATGCGGTGGCGGATGCGTTGAGCAGAAAAATGGATTATGTCCCGATTCGAGTAAGATCGATGCAACTCGTGGTAACCTCAGGTATACTTGAACGTATTCGAGAGGCGCAATTAGAAGCAGTAAAAGAAGAGAATTGGAAGAAAGAAAGAATAATTGGTCAGTTGAAAGATTTGTCGGATGGGAATCACGGGTTAAAGACTCGATCCGGAAGGATATGAGTCCCACATACCTGTGGAGTGAAGGCGCTTCTACTTAATGAAGCTCATAAATCTCGTTATTCAATTCATCCGGGTGCGACCAAGATGTATAATGACTTGAAACAAAATTATTGGTGGCCTGGAATGAAGAGGGATGTGGCGAAGTATGTGGAAAAGTGCTTGACATGTTTACAAGTCAAGGCGGAGCACCAAAAACCATATGGCAAACTCCAACCGTTAGAAATTCCGGTTTGGAAATGGGAACATATTACAATGGACCTATTAACCAAGTTGCGTAAGACGAATCGTGGTCTTGATGCCATATGGGTAGTGGTGGATAGATTGACGAAAAGTGCTCACTTCATTCCGATTCGTGAGACTTATACGTCAGAAAAGATGTCGGAAGTTTATACCAATGAAATCATAGCACGTCATGGGGTACCGGTGTCCATCGTGTCTGATAAGGATACCCGGTTTACTTCAAATTTCTGGCGAGATTTTCAAGAGCAAATGGGAACCAAATTGTTCCTTAGCACTGCGTACCATCCTCAAACGGATGGACAAAGTGAAAGAACAATACAGACATTGGGGGACATGCTACGGGCGTGTATAATCGAATTTGGAGGCAGTTGGGATGTTCACCTACCGTTAGTCGAGTTTTCATATAACAACAGTTACCAATCTAGTATTAAGATGGCACCATACGAAATGCTTTACGGTAGGAAGTGTCGAACCCCGGTATGTTGGGGTGAAGTGGGTCCACGTGAACTCGCCCACCAAGATATAGTACGAGCCACGAATGAAAAGATCGATAAAGTTCGGGCACACTTGAAAGCGGCTCAAGACAGGCAAAAGGCGTATGCTGATAAAAGGAAAAGGCCGATTGAATTCCAAGTTGGTGACATGGTCATGCTAAAAGTCTCCCCATGGAAAGGTGTTATTAGATTCAGAAAAAGGGGGAAGCTAAGCCCAAGGTTTATTGGACCATTTAAAATTTATCGGAAAGGTTGGCAAGGTAGCTTACCGCCTCGAGTTACCGGAGGAACTAAGTGGGATCCATGGCACGTTTCACGTGTCACAATTAAGAAAGTGCCTAGCAGACGAAACGGCCTATATCCATTACGATGATATTGAAGTGGATAATAGTCTGAATTATGCAGTGAGACCGGTGGAGATTTTAGACCGAAAGGTCAAACATTTACGAAATAAACAAATTGACCAAGTCAAAGTCAAATGGGAGCATAGGAAAGGTTCGGACACTACGTGGGAGTCCGAAGAGGAGATGTGACGGCTTTATCCTACTTTATTCGGTACGTAACTTGGTTTCGGGGACGAAACCCTTTTAAGGGGGGTGGACTTGTAACACCCCGAAAATATAAATCCGATATTAGAAATTCAAGGATTTCATAAACAAGAATTTACCATCTAGAAATTTTTAACCTAGTTAAAAATTACAAGTTTAGAAATAACCAACACTAGATTAAAAACACTAGTAATTAAAGCTAGTTGATAAGGGAGGGACTAAACTTGCCCAAGAATGAAAGTAAAGTCTGAATTTTAACAAAACTCACCAAACACACCATTTTAGGTGTGTCTGGTCGAACAAGAGGAAGGGGGGCGACCAGGGTGTTCTCCAAACTCTAGCTTCACATGAAAATCTGCAAAATTGAAGCCTCAAATCCGTCCCAAATAGAATTCTAAACACAAATTAGTAATCACCTCGTTGTAAGGATCAAAAGGTATGTAAAATTTTGGTACTTTAATCCATCATGAATTCTAGGTTAATTGTGAAAAACTGAAATTGAGCCTAGTTATGACATGCATGAATGAATGTTGAATTAATATGATGTTTAGAGTCAAACCCTAGGTGATTCCTTGTGAAAACTTTGCATCATATTTGTAAAGTTTGGGGTTTACATGTTAGGAGGCTATGAGCTTGAAGAATACTAGAATTATGATTATTGTTATAGTGAAATCTGAATTTGTTAAAGTAAATTCAGAAATATAGATGTCAAGATGTATGTGAAATTTATTAATTTAGTGAAAATAGATGTTAATTACAAATCATGAACTTGGTGATAATTATAGAAGAATCTGACCCGTTAGGTGTTTGTTGAAATGCCTAAGAGAGGATTTAAATGATAAAAATATGATGAGAACGCAGATTTGATCATGTTTCACAATGATATGAATATGGTCATGAAAAGAATTCTAAACAAGCTGTAAACTGAATCTTCTAGGCAAAGAGTTCGGATCATCAAGCGGACAAGCCGGAGGGAATTCACGAGGGAAAGACGTGCTCTAAAGGTACGAAATTACCGTTTCATTACATTATAAATAAATTGTTAGTTTTATGTTGTAGTTTTTGAAAACATGGTAAACAAGATAGATCAATACGTCACGGAAGTGACTTTTGCAACTTAAACAAGTGAAACAGGTCAAACGTTTGATAGAAATTGGATTTTTGTAATACCTTATTTGATGCCCAAATCTTGGCATCCAAACGGGTCGAACAATCAAGTAAGACATAATCAACGCTCCGGAATTATGATAGATTGTTCTTTGATGCTTGGTTAATATATAACATATGAGAAATATGAGGTTTTAATGTATCGGTGTCATAGAAAAATTGAAATCCGAGAGTTGGAAACCTTGGTGTAATGAACATACAAAACCAAACATGAAGTTCCAGGTACTACCGTAAATTACGGTATTACCGTAATTTACGGTAGAGGTGAGATGTTTTACGGCATGGATCTCCTGGTTTACGGTGGTTTTGTCATAAACTGACCACCGTAACTTACGGTAGAACCGTAAGTTACGGTAAGTCCTGAACTTGTGAAAATCTTGTAAAATGTTAAAAGTTCAAGATCATTTAAATCATAGTTTTGATCAATTATTAATCCTAACCATTTTGACATAAATGTTTATTTAAACATTGCAGTTTTAGGTGCTCAAAGTTATGGTCGACGATCAATCAACTTTTGAAGAACCGAACACAACCTTTGAAGCTTCCGCTATGTTTTAATCGTACTTAAATGTTGTTCATGGGTTGTAAACAAATTTCTCAAACAGCTTTTGAATGTTCCAACCTAGTCATTAGTTGACTAAGGTTTTTGATACTTCCGAAATTTAGGTTATTTTAATATCTTTGGTACGAATTTAGAAATTAATTCAAGTAAAAATTTAAGGGTGTTACAAAGAGCAGCAATGGATGATGCTAATGCAAGTGTCCTTAAATACTCTCATAAGCAGAATCATGTTTAGGGGAGAGTATTAGACTTATGATAAACATAATTCTTATATTTATATTTCATGTATTAAACTTAGGAGATATTATTCGTTAAATGTATGTATGTGACGATATATATGAAACGTTGTGTCGGAAGGTTGGTGCCGTTTCGAATGGCGGTTACTCCCGCCAAAACTCAACCTCCTTCACAACCGTTTCTATTCCTAATGTATATAAGTTTGTTACCGGGAACATATCTCAGTACCAAGACAATTAACCGTATAATTGTCCTCTCATAATCATCATCCCACACACTACTATCAATTCATCATCGATTCACTGCAATATGGAACCAAACCATTATGATGTTTCCGCTGCAAATCATTACGATGGTTATCAATATGTGCATAATTTGTCATCTTGTATAGTTTTGTCATTCATAAATTAATTTTTTCCTTTGAATTACTTGAATATATATTTTTTGAGTTTTCTTACGTTTGGTCTGATTTTGGATGGTTGAGTATGTAGATTGAAGAGTTCACTCAGAGCACCTTGAATTATGAGGTGGAAATGCAGTCTTGTAAACAATCTGCCGATGATCTAAAGTTGCCTGGAATGACAGATGTGGTTTGCGAGCACAAAAGGAGTGCAGTTCAATTTGGTTTTGGGCTTTGCAAGGATTGCTATATGGAGTTTTGTGGTGGACTTGAGGGTTCGGAACCTCCAGTATTTCAACGTGCCGAAGTGGAAAGATTATCCATGATAGAGGTGGGTACTGTTTTATCCTTATTTCATATCATTTGATTGTTGGAAGTTTAATCTTGATTTCGCATGTGAAGGTTAGTCTGGCAAAAGTTAATTGGCAATTGGAATGTAAATTTAGGTTTTATATGTTCTTTGTTGATGAATAAATTTAGGGTTTTGGTTGGATTGAGTGTGGGGATATGTGATATTTTGTTTTGATTTGACAACATGAACTAGAGAAAGACAAATAGTGAGGATTGGGTCGTAATGATGTTGGGGCACTCCTCTTCAGAACCCTAATCGCTTTGCTCTTCATTTTACCAAGGCAGATTTACAATTAGTTTTCAGAGTGTAAATTTCAGCGATTTTTCATCTTGGCTTTGGTGTTGGTAACTGATCAGCATTATATAGGTATGATTTCAAAATTTGGTTATCTTTTTTTGAATTAGTTTTATGAATGATGATTGACGATTATGTGGATTACGTTTTTCTGTTTGAATTATGATACATGTAGTTCTTTTGTTTATTATTTATTTCCTATCAAATTGAGATCCAATTCATTTTCGGTTTGGCGTATCAGGTGTTGATCCTCAGAGAAGAGCTGAGCTAATTGAGGTAGGTCCCATTCTTCACTATATATATATATATAGGTAAAGGATCCTGTACAAAGTCATACTTTTGTAAGAAGTGTGAGAAATAATTTGGTGATGACAAGTGTCCTCTATCTTAATTAATTCAAAAGGGTATATTAGTAATTTACCTTTCTTATCAATTAATTGAGTTTCAAGATAACTGGAAAAAAAACTGTCGTCCTATTTTTTTGCAAGATCCAATTCGATTTTCACCTACGTATCATTTCTTCATCATCTTAATCGCAACATCTTTTAATCGTATATTGTTCATATCTTCTTTTCATCATCTTTAAATTGCAATATTCTCTGGATGTTAATACACCATGGATGTAATCACAATACAATGTTTTTTGGATTCCAGATAAAACACCATGACTTGAATCATAGTCATGGTGTTGTAAAATCTGGGAATGTTTTGTATTGATAAAACACCATGACTTGAATCATATATGTTTAAAACACCACGCAATGAACATTGTCTCCAAATAAAACATCATGACTTGAATCATAGTCATGGTGTTTTAAAATCTGGGAATGTTTTGTATTGATAAAACACCATGCCTTGAATCATAGATGTTTAAAACACCACGCCATGAACAATGTTTCCAGATAAAACACCATGACTTGAATCATAGATGTTTAAAACACCACGCCATGAACAATGTCTCCAGATAAAACACCATGACTTGATTCATAGTCATGGTGTTTACAATTTTTATACAATGTCTCCAGATAAAACACCATGACTTGAATCATAGATGTTTAAAACACCACGCCATGAACAATGTCTCCAGATAAAACACCATGACTTGAATCAAAGTCAATTTATCCAGTTGTTTTAAAACACCATGCCATGAATCTGATTACAGTTCTCATTATGATAATGTATGACGAATATGCAACCAAAGACCTCCTACAATTAAGGTGAATCATTAATTCCGATATTTAAGGAAAAAGGAGTAAATGTAGGAGTTTTTTGGTCGTGTATGATATGGTTACCATATTTCAAACATTGAAAAAGACACTATTGCCCTTCAATTTTACATAAGGTCCCTCTAATTAAAACACAATTTACATTTTTATACCCTATTGATCTCAACCATTAGATCAAATATCCAATGGTTTAAAACACTTCTTACCCCTCTTACATTTTAGACACTTTTTACCATATCCCTACCCTATATATATATAGGGTAAGGTTCATGCGAGAACCAATGTGAACACAACCTAAAATAGCTAAAAAAAACCTAACCCCCCCCCCCAAAAAAAACCTAAACCCCCCCACCCCGCCCCCCACCCAAAAAAGAAAACCTAACCCCCCCCCCCCCCCCAAGCTAAAATGCTAAAAACTAAACCCCCAAAAAACCTAAAAAAATAAAAAAAAAAACACACACACAAATTTTTTTTTTAATATTTTTTAAGTTAAAATCGCTACTTTTAGTAGTCAAAAAAATATTTAAAAACAATTTTTTTTTTTCTACTAAAAGTAGCGATTTTTTATAAAAAATATTAAAAAAAAATTGTGTGTTTTTTAGGTATTTTTGGTTGTGTTCACATTGGTTCTCGCAATAAAGGGTTGAGTTCATTTTAGAACTCTAAATAACCACAGAACTTTCAAAACTCTAAATAACCACAGAACTTTCAGAACTCCTAATAAACAATCATTTTATATATAAGTTTTTGTATTTAGGATCTTTTTATCATCTATTATATATATTTCTTTGATTACATACATGTTAAAAGTAGTTTACATATGTTTAATTGCCAAAATTATATATATGTGTCATAATTAATTACATATATGTAAAAAAACTAGTTTACATATGTGTAATTATAAAATTACATATAAAAAATGATAAAATTACTCTTAACATGTATGTAATCGTAAAAATACATATAATAAATGATACAATTATTCTAAACATAAAAATATATAAATAAAAAGATTGTTTATTAGGAGTTCTGCGAGTTCTATAAATATTTATGGTTCTGAAATGATCCTGGTCCTATATATATTGAACTCATATATGGGCTCGGCCTTGGACAACTTCAAATTTAAAATGTTGTATGTTAAACCCCCTTAAAAGTTGAAGTGATGATCTGATTACTTTTTCAAGTTATTATATAAGAAAATGGTAAGAAGAAACACTGTTTTCTCAATATAGACTTATTTAGGGCATTAATTTCAACTTTTGTACATAGTTTAAACAATCCATATCTACACTTTTTGCAGGTGTGGGTTTAATTTGTAGCATCTCCTGATTTAAACCTTGTGAATGGGTTGAAAAGACCGGTTCGAAATGGGATTTTAACTCCAATTGAAGACATTAAGAGACTTTCCATGTAAGTGTTTTCGCATCGAATTTGTTGAGGAGACTGTTTACGGTTGTCGTTTAATTATATATGTCTTTTATTGAATGAAGGTGGTGGCTTACTAAATTGGTATCAAGCACAATATATTATTGACTATTGAGGCGGCTGGCATCTTACGGGTCCAAAATAACCGTTGTTCCCTCAACATGGCCTACAACTAAGACTCTCAAAATGAAACCAGATGGAGTTTCTTTTCAGCAATGGGCCAGGTTTACGGTTTCTTATACTGTTGACTGTGAAGGAGATTATTGGCATGGTTCAGATCTTTGGAATTTGCATGGGACATCAGTTTCTTTGCCAGACCTTGGGTGGGAAAACATATAAAATGAAGTTTGGTCATCATGGCGGAAATCATCCTGTTCGCAACCTTATAAATGGAAGTGTTGAGATTAGTGCACAGGTATTCAATAACAATAACATTTTATGGTTCGTGTGGTGTTGCTACACCCGATTCTTCTCCCAAATACTTGTCCTGTATGGTTCAGGTTTTTCATCGGATTCCTGTCACTTTCATTTATGTGAAACATATATTTCAGAATCACAATTATGCGGTTGAACCAGAGTCACTTTCGAGTGGGGTGGAAGTAACACACGTGAATCTCAATGATGGAAGTTGTGTAAGTCTGGCCTTCCCTCAGCGAAAGCTCTGGTCTCTTCAGTACCATCCTCATCCTGAAGCATCTCCTGGACCTCATGAATCAGAGCTCGGTGCATCTTTTTGTTTTATTTTATTTATGATCCCAATAACTAACTTGATTTTTCGACACGCTAATCACTACTATTTCACCAATATGCAACACTTTCCCTCTTCAGTGGGAATGCAATAGATCTTTTTAGGAATGTTTACCAATGTGTTTGTTATTATTTGTGATTACAAGTAAATTGGTAGAGAGTCTACATTGAGCTCGAGCTTTGCTTAGCTCATGATTAGCTTAAAAAGGTTGCCCAGACGGCCAGACCTTGAACTGGCTATATTCGGTTCAGCTCTAGGTTTTAAATAAATTGCTTTTGGTTAGGTCTAAACTGGAACCTGAATTATCTTTTATTTGCAAATAACTACTTTTCGGATCTGGTATATTTTTTGTTCATGGTTTGGTTTGGGGCAGAACCGACGTAACGTTATTGGAAAATAGTAGTCGGTCAGTTAGCCATTAGATTTATCTTTAGGTTGCTACTTATCTAATTTGTCATTATAAGTTGTTACCAACATGCTCAGATTTTTAACTTGTGGAAAAAAATGGTTGTTAAACTAATGTGGAAGTTGTTATAGTTGATCTTGGTGGTGAACAATCTCGGGTTTTGTTTGGTATGTTTTATTCTTCTAAATACCTAACAAACTTGATATCCATGTGCAATATCTGATCATTTGGTGGAGCTAATGAGAAAAGAAAAGCAACTTCATGATGCAAATAGGCCGACATCAAAAGAATTTGTACTGATATCCATGTGCAGTATTTGATCATATTTTCTAATGCTTCACTTATTATTTAGGTGATGACTCACAATCCTGAATGTTGTGCAGTTGATTCACCAATCGTTGACGCCTTGCATATTACGAATAAAGGAAAGTTTTTATATTCTCCTTTTATTGATAAAGGTAAAAGTTACATCATAATTAAGCTTTTTTTCTTAATTAACTTTTATGTGGTTTTTATAAGGCTGGAGATATTTGGACACCCTCTGCGCCTATTTCCACACTTTTTGTGCCCTAGACGCCTCGTATAGGCCTATACGAAACGTCTAAGCACTGAATTCAAGGGGGTCTCAGAGGGTGTCAGGCACAAAGTTTAAGGAACCCTATACGAAGGGTACAGACCTATACGAGGCGTCTAGTCTTGGGTTTTTTTTTTTTTTTGCTGAAATGAGGGGTGTTTTGGTGGGTTTTGGTATGTTTTTTTTATAGTTTTTGAAGATGTGTTTTGTGATTGAAAATTTTTTTGGTTTTAAAAAAAGTTTTGTTTTTTAAAAATCAACTATTTTAAAAATCGGCTCTTTAAATATATTATATCGATTAAATATTATAATGTTTTTAACATTTTACTTTTTTAAATATTATTCTTCCGATTAAAATTTTATCTCGTTCAAATATTGTTTCCGTATTATATTCAAGGGATATATTGTTTCCGTATTATATTCAAAACATATTTTGTTTCCGTATTATCTCAATTTAAGACAACAATCATTAGGTAACCGAATAACTGAAAACAAACATAAATATGACATATATAAGATAACTTTGTACATCCATAACAAAAATATATAAGATAAGTTTGTACATCCATAATAAAAATAAAAACAACAACAGGTCTATGCATCCAAATCTGAATCTGAATCTGGATGTGGCTGCTGCGGCTGCTGCTGCTGATGTGGTGCTCGAGCCGGTGGAAGCGGTATCGGGGGCCATCCCTCTCTCTCTCTCGTCTATCCTGCTCGCACCGTACCAGCCAACCTGCCAAATCGTTGAGCCTGTCAAGCTCGGCTCGTACATCCGGATGTAGCGCAGCTCTTGGGGCATGACCTGGAATAGCGTGACGTGGAAACTGAGGCGCCCCGGCAGGTGGCGGTGGCTGTGGCACCGCTGCACCGTCTACATCCTCCGGAGGCTCCTCCACGAGCACTACATTAGCAGGATCTGCAGGAGGATAAACGGGCTCGAAATGCTCTGGTAGGGCCTCCTCGGTCCATATGCCCCCGTCGCGGTTTTTAAACCGCGGGCCAACTGGGAACCTCTTGATTACCCTCATCCCCCACAGCGAATGCATGCCTATCCGCGTCGGCATGACTGGCGACGTCCGTAGAAGTGGTTCCTCGTGCAGTACGAGGCCAAATGAACGGGCAATGACGGTCACGTACGCCCCGCCATACAAAAATCCGCGCTCCTGCCGGTGATAGGCGGAGGCGTAGTACTGGGCTAGACCGTGTGCTAGCGCGCACGGCCTCCTGTATAACAAACAATAAAGGAAAAAAAGATCTGTGGTCGTACACCACTCACGGCTGTAGCCGCGCGCTGAAATAGAAGTAGCGAGCAAATGGTGCAGATACCTGCAGATAGTGTTAGCGAAATACAGAAACAGAGATTAATAAACAATGCATATAATCACAATAATTTTCGTAATAAACGTGCGTACCTGTACAGTGGGTCCATAACAAACGACACCCTCCCCTTCGACTTATCGTGCTCCCAATGATTTGCCCCCGCAATCACCTGCCAAAACCCTACAAGAGTGGGTTTGTCAACCACCACTAGCCCCCCTGTGTAAACCTCGGTCTCCATCTCCCCCTGCATGTATAAACCAGAACGCACCGCAAAGTCTGCTAGCGTCATCGTACGCAAAACGCCAGCGAGCCTGAAAGAAATCTCAGGCGGAGGGGGAGCATCTGGGTACGGAAGCGGCACTAGGACCCCAGGAGGGTGAAATGTGAATGACGAAAGGAACTCGACCAGCAGCTCCATGTAGGTCGGCGTGTGCGCCAAATCAAAAAGACGATGCCACGGCGAATCGAGAGGTATAAACCGACGCACTCTAGCCGTCTCAGCAAGCTGGTCCATCGCATCCCAGTCGATCGATGCATGCGATCCAATGTGCGTCCTCCTAAGCTTCTGGCAATGGCGGGCGGCATCGGTGCCGTCGGGAAACTCTAGATACGGACAACCCTGCAGCGTATCCACAGCCGGCCGCCGTCTCCATCGTGGACCCTGCTGAACCGGCTGAACCTGCTGAGCCGGCTGACCCCCGGCGGTGCCCCATCAAGCTCAAACTGAATGTTATCGCCCTCCATAATCAATCTGCAGGTAAATAACGTATACGTATAAAAACAATAATAAATAAATCCGAATAATAATAATAATAACAATAATAATACTAATATTAATAATAATTAATAAATAATAATAATAACAATAATAATACTAATAAATAATAATAAATAATAATAATAATAATTAATAAATAATAATAATAACAATAATAATACTAATAAATAATAATAATAATAACAATAATAATACTAATAAATAATAATAACAATAGTAATACTAATAAATAATAATAACAATAATAACAATAATAATACTAATAATAATAATAATAATAATAATAACAATAACAATAACAATAATAATAATAATAATATTAACAATAATAATAATAATAATAAATAATAATACTAATAAATAACAATAATAATAATACTAATAATAATAACAGTAATAATACTAATAATAATAATAATAATTAATAAATAATAATAATAATAATAAATAAATAATAATAACAATAATAATAATAATATTAACAATAATAATAATAATAATAATAATAATAATAAATAAATAAATAAATAATAATAACAATAACAATAATAATAATAATATTAATAATAATAATAACAATAATAATAATAATATTAATAACAAAAAAAAAGTTGCAGAGCCTCGTATAGGGCTATACTCGGCGTCATGTTCTACAAACTTCATCTTCAACATTAGATTCAAACCCCCAAACCCAACAAAAGCCAAATTTCAGGGCAAACCTACGGTCTAATGGCAAAAACGAGGCAAAAATACTAAACTACTGGATGAAATACGTACCAGTGATGCTTCAAATCTTCGAAAATACGGTCGAAATACCAATCCGGGGCGTATAGAGGTGTGTGCTCCGTATATGTTTTTGTTTGGGGTGATAACCAGCCTCGTCTAGCCCCCCCCCCCCCCATCCTTATACGAGGCTTAGACGCCTCGTATAGACCTATACGCGTCGTTCTCGCTTTTTATTAAATGACTATTTTGCCCCTGTATTGCCCCCAGTATAGGCTTTAGTCAGGGGTAAAATGGTAATTAACCATTCCAAAAAGATATTTCTGGAATGGTTAATTACCATTTTGCCCCTGACTAAAGCCTATACTGGGGGCTTTACAGGGGCAAAATGGTCATTTAATAAAGATTTTTTTAATAATTAAAAAAGAAAAAGTGTAAAAGTGGCCGCCTTAGTTGTATGCGTCGTATAGATCTATACAAGGCGTCTGGGTTTTTAAATTACCTTTAAGCCCCTGTTAAAGGCCTATACTGGGGACCTTCAGGGGTATATTAGTAATTAACATAAAATATTTTCAAAATTCAAATTAAAAAAAAAAAAGAATTGTTGCCGCCCCTATAGACTACACGTACAGGTCTATACGAATCGTCCTTATTTAAAAAATTCAAATTTTGATTTTCAAATATTCAAAATTCATATTTTCAAAAACCCGCTCAAGTAGACGCCTCGTATAGATCTATACGAGGCGTCTGGGGTTGGTAGAATGACTTTTTAGCCCCTGAAATAAGCCTAGATTGGGGGCTTACCAGGGGCAAAATGGTCTTTTGATCAATCATATATGACACGTCAAGCTCTATACGAGGCGTATATGTTTAATTTTTTTATTAAAATGTTATTAACCTGTTTTAATCAATTCTAATTATTGAAAAATGATAGAAATTATAAAAAAAAATTAAAGAAATTGTAGAAAATTATAGGAATTAATAAAAAAATACTATTAATTACAAAAATCATTCTTCCGTATCACTGTCAATGTAATTAAGACTGGGGTTTGATCTTGGCGGAGGATTCATTATCGATGTATACCATTCTAGACGTGGCAAGTACATATTTTCCCATTGTTCCGTATGGGGTCTTCGGTGGGTCAACCATAGCCCGTGTGCTGGTGGCATTGGATAATCCCCTTCCAGCTTAACATGTATGAAGTGGTTCTCGTTAACATGTGTAAGCGTTATGAATAATGGTTGTTGATTAGCCGGAGGACTTAGTATCGGGAAGAAAGTGGAACTCGCACCCATGGTTGTCGTTAAAAGGTGCACCCCGATACCGTACGTTTGTGCAATAAGAAGTCCTGCTAAGGGGAAGTCCATCCAGTGATCCTGCCCACAACCGGACACTGAATCCCAAATTAGGCCCTGACGATGCGTGTAAAAATAACCTTCAGCCCATGCATCAAATATTGGGAACCAGATCGATTCGTTCTGATCCATTTCTTGGACAAGGTCCCTTCGAATGTGCCACCTGCAAAGAAGCCTGGAGGCGTCTGGAACTACTTTAGCACACGCGCCCATAAGAGCTAGGTCTCTATCGGTTAAAATCACACGTGGCTCCATGCATTCATCCAACATTGACTTGACCCTCTGAAGCACCCACACAAAGTTATCACCCCATTCTTTACTAACAACGGCATGCGCGATAATAAACGATTTGTTGGTAGGCGTCATACCAACAATCTGGATAAAGGGCATATTGTATATGTTTGTCTTGTACGTCGCATCGATCAGCATGACGTGGGGGAATACACACCACATGCATCTCGAGTCCCGATGAAGAAAGAAGATCTCTGTTACGATCTCTGTTCCGGGTTCCTCCCGTGTCTCGTAAATAAAGTCGTTGTTTATCAGTATGTTTTCTAGTGACTGCATGGGAGTCAATCCTTGTCTTTGTTCGGCTCTAATCTTCGCCACAACGTTTTGAACGTCTTTCTGAACATGAAACCTGTCGGGGTCCTGCTTCCTTATCGTTTGAAATATTTTGCGCGACTCCATGTTTTGAGCTGTCAGCTGCTCGATCAGTTTCATTTCGCTTGGAGTAAACCTTCGCACAAACGCGTGGGCCGACAGGTCCTCACAAAGTTCGTGGTTATGTTCAATTTTTCCGTCTTTAATCTCCCAGGTTTCATACGAGTGGTTTCGCACAGCCAACAGGTAAAACGGGCAACCGGTTTTTTTGCTTCCGGCTTTTCTAAGTGTTGCTGTAGTCTGGTGCTCACCACCACGATCACATTCAAGCCATACCCTCCCAATTCTTCCCCCGGTTTTCTTTGATCGACGGGTGACAATAACGAAACCATCCACGTTTGCTATTTCTTGTATCCGATTCTTTAGTTCATCTAAAGAGTTGAAAACCTGTAACATCGACAATAATAATAAATAATTTTAATAAATAAATAAATAATAAATAATAATAATAATAATACATGTTTTTTTAAGTACGAACTGTCTTGGATGGGAGGTGTCTCACCACCATATATACCATATCCACCATATCCTCCGTATCCACCGTCTCCTCCGTATCCACCGTCTCCTCCGTATCCACCGTCTCCTCCATATTCACACCTGTATCTGTAATCCGGATACCCTTGTTGCGTCGGATAACTTGGTTGACAAGCATGGTATGAGTCATCTACAGGGGTTGTTTCATCAACAAGGGGATGCTTGTTCAAATCTAGAAACGGTTTGTTTTGTTCTCCTTGTATACTAGACACAACCTCCTCTTGCTCATTAGAATCGGGAACGCCAGACTCATCCAAAATAAACAACCGTATCATCATTAGTAAATAATAAACTAAAACAATAACTAATTAAAATATTTAAGTTAATAACTGTTACCGGAACGCTTTTTGTCACGACCCCCGACCCACCTTGGACGGAATCGGGAACCGCGAACAGCCCAGTGGTACCGGTGATTATTTTGAAAAATATTGCAGCGGAAATTTCATCAGGACTGTGAGTTAGGAAAAATATCAGAGTTTAGAAAACACCGGATTTTATTTATTAAATAGATGGGATAAACCCATGTTTTACAATGGTAGCTTTAATAAAATAAATTTGATTACATAAAACAATATTTCTTAATTTGATTTAATTAATAAAATAAGCCACTTCTTGAAGCCTTTCAGTGCCATATCCATCTCTTACTCCAATCTACTGTAATTACCTGAAACGCGTTTTAAAAAGGTTTTGTCAGCGGAAAATACTGAGTGAATCATTCTATTTTCTAAAACGACTCATTTGTTATAATTTACCGTATTAAGAGCGATTACAATGTTTCTGATATCAAACCAACTACCCACGGTATTTGTCACTCGACCGGATCTGTGACTATGGTCATATCCCACATTGGCTGCCCCAATAGTGACGATTATCAAGTAATGTATACAAAACCCCACATACCGGCTGTAACTTGGTGATTACAAAGACTTAATCCCCGTAATTATAACTTTGAAAATAAACATGCTTTTATAAACAAATTTGATAAAAAGAGAGAATGACTCACTTATAATCATGCAGATTCATACGGCCAAAGTTCAGTCTACAGATAATCCTTGATATATTGCAGATTTATACAGGCAGAGCTTAGCCTATTGATTTAGCCTTGTAACCTGGTGCACACGAACTAGGTAGGTAACTTAATACAGCAATTACGATAACTCACGAGATCAACCCTCACAACGAATGACAAAGTGCTATGCTTAAACATCCATCGAATTAACGATTAATGACAAAGCATCACCCTAATGTGGGCAGCACTTAAACATCCATTGAGTACATTGATCAATCGGACAATGAATCGTAATAGCGATTGAGTTATTACCCTGTATCGTAGCAGCACCCCCTACTAATTAGTGATTCGTGTGTGTTTGGTAGTAAACGGATTATATCTCGAAGCGTAAAACGAATTTTAACGTCGAACGAATGCCAGAAATCAAGTCCCACAGCCCTCTATTTATAGCCTAAATTGGTACCTCCCGCGTGTCGCGAGAGGTCACCTGGGCGGCGTCGCGTGGCGCGACGGGTTACTTTTAACATAGGGTTGCCGCGTGTATTTGTAGCCTAGGTGAGTCGACAGAACGAGAAAATTCGGTTTACACGTAAAACTGTGATGATAATATTGAATGGGAAATGCCCCCCTGAGTTTTAGTGGCCCTGATCCTGATTCTGATTGTTATGAAAATTTTAGGGTTTATATTGGATTACTTAGGGGTCTTAACTAAGGTTTTCTTTTTGTATAAAATATAATAATAAATAATAGTTTTGGTGAGAGTTGTTATGGTTTAGGACATTTCTGAATATAATTATATTATAAAGAAAAAGGGAATAAAATAGTGAGAAAAGAGAATGGACCCACTTTGTAACTTTAGGGTTCAACTAGAAAGCCTCCTGGTATAAATTTTGGCTATAACTTCTGAGCTATTTAAAAATATATAATGCACTCGTGGTAGGTATAATACCCCTAATTCAACCTTATCCCGATGTTCGAGACCGAATCCCAACAACTTAGTCGGGCAGAGCCCTGACATGCGTTATGGGTTTCAGATCAATCGAAAAGGGTACCTGTGATCGGGAGTTAAAACACTTAAAAACAGGGCATGACTTTATTATTATTATAAATAATAATAAAAACTAACATAGTAGAAAAAAGAAAGAAAGAGTTCGAGAGAGATATAGGAAGATTAGAATGCTGCCTTGTTATTTATACTTGAAAACTCATTTGCTTGCTCACACAATGTAAGGACACGTAGTATTTCAACTCATGTACACATATTTTCAAAATGGACATGTAATGTTTTATGCATGTATTTCAAACTAGTGTCTGACACATGTTCAGCTTTCTAGATATAGGTATTATTAATTTATTATTTTATTTATTTCTTTATTTATTATATATATTTTTGATTTCCGATTTCTGTAGACAATTCAACAATGAATTGTAAATTAAGTTGATTGTTATTATTTTATTATTATATATATTATAATTAATTTAACTGCTTCACTTATTTGGCGCGTATAACTTATAAAGTATAACGTTTTATAAGAAAATAAATATGTCTTTAGAACGAGAATATTTTTGTCTACATTTGGGTCTAAGTTTTATTAAAAATAGAATAGGTTCAAAATACAATGTATTTTTATAATTTAATTACTATACGGTTTCTAAGCCCGTCTAGGTTCTTCATATTTCTAATGGTCAGCTTACCCGTAATTTACTTATCCAATAATATAAAATTTTTTATAACTTTTATGTTATTAGAAAGGTCACTCATATACGGGCCAATTAAGTAATATAATATTTCAACCAACTATATAAAATAGTGTTTAAAACTATTTGGGTTGAATATTTATATTAAAATAAACTAGTTACTAGTTACTAGTGGTTAATAAATTTAACCAACCCTATAATTCTTATATAAAAATAGGAATGTTACACTTTTGGCCACCCAGTTGTCGCTAGAATACTACCCGAAGACATAGTTGTCGTCCCAGTATGATGACATTTCAACACTTCAGGATGATAAGAACACAAATGTCAATTCTTTCGAAGAAGCATAATGAATGAAATGAATGAAAAAAACGAACAAGAAGAAGCAGAATGAATGACAAAGAATGCGTTGAATCTGGCACTTTATGTGAGACATAGACGCCTCGTATAGCTCTATACTACCCGTATAGCTTTAAGTCACTTGTCAAACGTATAGTCAAATCAGTCACTAAAGACGCCTCGTATAGGCCTATACGAAGCGTCTTAGTGTCTCGTATCAGTCCCTCGTACAGACCTAGACTCCCCGTCTAATGTGACTGATTTGACATTGTGCTTTGGTGCAGAGCTGGTCGGAAAAGCAACCCTATACGCCTCGTATAGCTCTATACGAGGTGTCTTGGAGGGTGTGGAAATAGGCAATAAGGTGTGTAAATATGTAGACCCTTTTATAATTCTTCACGAGTCTTAATCTATGCACTGCCTTATTTTTTGTTCAATTGGAATTGTTCTTGCTATTACTGATCTACTCCAGATCACTCACACAGCTGTAGCCTGAGTAAGTTGACATCTCTCCGCGTGGGTTCAGATTAAATTGTCAAAACTAGATTAAACTGTCAAAACTGATGATCTATTAATTCATGTTGAAGAACTATAAGTCTCATGACATAGATCGATAACACCGATCGTACGAATAAGAAAATTAACAAACTTAAATTGATAAAAAATGAGTATATGGGGTAATTAGATTAGAATGTAGTGCAGCTGAAGAATTTCAAGCATCGTCAGCTTTAACGAGAGCTTTTCTAAGAAGACATAATACCACTTGAAACGGGTAGTAACTTTGTGCTTATTTATTCATTTTATTAATTTATATTGGGGGTGGTGTACTGGTGTGGTCGGGTGGGGAACGGGTTTGAATGGATAAAGATCAAAACATGTATTGTTTCTTATGCGAGTCGGGGTTAGATTGGCTTGAGACACCGTTTTGTACAAATTTAGCCCTAAATTTTTATACGGCTATTAAACTGAATATTAAAACCTTCAACATTACAATTAGTGGACCTTCTCTTTCTTAGCATTATATTTAGACTTGATTTGTATAGAGTTTATTTCCATACTTATTATGTATTCATTCCCTATATAATGGGATTGTATTATATTGTCAAGATCATCAAATAATAATACCATAGATCACTTTTATGGTATCAGAGCTACGACTCTCTAACCCTAGATCACTTTTATGGTGCATATTTCGATTCCGATCATGCCAGGAGATATCGAACACCCTGAATCCTCGGCTATGGCCGCAAAACCTACAACCCTTCACCCCGCGTATTCAGTAACCAACATTCAGTCCAAAATACGCACCCTGGATGGCAAAACTGTTACCTACACCTCCTGGGTAAAACTATTCCGTTTACACGCTACTGCATACAAGGTGTTGGCTCACATCGAAGGCACTGACCCACCCAAAGATACTGAACCCGAATACCCCCTTTGGGTCGAACTCGATGCTCTGGTCCTTCAATGGATTCTGAGCACCGTGTCCGACAATCTTCTTCCCCGTTTGCTGGGACAAGTCTCTACGGCTAGGGCTGCATGGCTCAAGCTCGAAAAGACTTTTCTTAGCAACAAGAAGGCACGTGCAGCTGCCTTAGAAACTCAGTTTTGCAACCTCAACCTTGCACACTATTCGTCCGTTGATGATTATTGTCAGTGCCTCAGTGATCTTGCCAACCAACTGGAAGATGTGGATCAACCTATCACCGAATCTCGTCTCGTCCTTCAACTGGTTCGTGGACTTCCACAAGAATATGATACCACGGCCTCGCTTATTCATCAAAACAACGCTGACTGGGATACGGCTTGCACAATGTTACAAGATGAAGTTATTCGGATGGACGCTCGGCAGTCCGCTGCTTCTTCGGTTCTCGTCACCCAACAACCGAACCAGACGCCCTCATCATCTTCACAGCCGCAGAACAGCCACCCCAACCCGAACCCAAACCCATATCAACATCAGTCTTCTTCACGGGGACGGGGGAGGGGTAGGGGTCGGTCCGGTCGAGGAGGAAGAGGACGCGGGTCAGCCCGTGCACCATCTGGTTGGGTTCAGCAAATGCAGTCCTACCCCAACTGGGCCTGGTGGGCCACACCGCCTTGCCCATACCCCGCCCGCCTGGCAGCCGAGCCCACAGTCCAAGCAGCCCTCAGGCCCATCGCCGTTCACTAGTTATGAGTATCCAACCCAGCCCAACATCGCGGAACATCCATCGGCCCAGTACACCGGCCTTGCAGGCCCGCCGTCGACACCTGTTACACCTTACGACTTCAATGCCTTGTGCCCGTTTCTCAGCCATGCAAATGCAAGCTCAAGACCCTACCGGGTACATGGACATCGGTGCCGAGGCACATGCTACTCAGAACCCATGTATGATTCAAATCCCTTCTTCATCTACTGCATGCAATAAACTTTTGGTCGGTAATGGCGCGTGTATTCCAATTCTTAAATCTAGGACCGGCTTTTACACCCTTCCAAACCGAATCTACATCTTACCTAATATCCTATACAGCCCCCACATCATTAAAAACCTTATTTCCGTTAGACGTTTTACACGTGATAATTGGGTTTCCATTGAATTTGATTCGTTTGGTTTTTCTTTGAAGGACCTTCGCAATGGAAGAATTCTCTCCCGCCACAATAGCACTGGGAACTTATATCCATTCACTGCACCGCAACTGCCGCCAGCTGCCTGTTTCCTCACCACTACTTCCGCACCTTGGCATGACCGTCTCGGCCATCCAGGAGCCCAAGTTTTAGATGTTTTAAGTCGTACTTTCAATTTTCCATGAAATAAAGACCATCGGTCTAAGTTTTGCATCTCTTGTCAACTTTCGAATAGTAAACGTTTGCCTTTTTATGTGTCCAATACGTACACTTTTGCACCATTTGATATAATTCACTGTGATTTGTGGACTTCACCAGTTCCGAGCAAAACCGGCTATAAATATTACATGGTTCTTATTGATAATTTTTCACACTTTGTTTGGGTTTATCCTTTGAAATTTAAATCTGAAACGTTTCCAACATTTGTAAAATTTCACCGTCTTATCCACACCCAATTTAACCGTCTTATCAAAACCTTTCATTGTGATTTGGGAGGCGAATTCGATAACAATGCATTTAAAACTTTTTCTCACCAAAACGGTCTACTTTTCCGTTTTTCTTGTCCCCAAACCTCGTCCCAAAACGGCCATGCGGAACGTATGATTCGTCGCTTAAACGACATCATACGTTCCCTCCTTATTCACGCCAACCTTCATCCATCTTTTTGGGTGGAAGCTCTCCACACTGCCACCTACCTCCACAACATCCTACCTACTAAACGCTTAAACTTTTTTACCCCAACGTTTTCCCTTTACCTTCGCCACCCCACATATGATCACTTACGAGTGTTCGGGTGTTCCTGTTACCCAAACACGTCGGCCACTCAACCCCACAAACTTCATACCCGGGCCATTCGTTGCATCTTCCTTGGTTACCCACCGGATTTCCGTGGATACCTTTGCTTCGATCCCACCACCGGTAAGGTTCATATTTCTCGTCACGTTACATTCGATGGGACTACCTTCCCATACACCATTCCCTCTTCGGCCACTTCTTACCAATTTCTTGATGACCAACTGCCTCCAACCTTTACCTTTTCACCCAACCCAATTATCCCCACCACACCACAGCCCAACCCACAGCCCGACCCTCCACAACCACCTAAACCGACCCAGCCCATTACCTATTCCCGTCGACCCCGTCCGCAACCACAAACCCAACCGCCCTCGGCTGCCCATTCACAGCCCAACTGCCCTTCGGCCCCACCCGGGTTTACACCATTGCGGCCCACTTCTTCTTCAGCCCAGCAAAATCCAGCCCAACCCACCGCCCCTTTACCAAAAGCCCCCACCGTCCCATTATCGGCTCCCACAAATCCGCATTCCCAATCCACTAATATCCACCCAATGTCGACTCGGTCCAAAACTGGCTCGCTAAAACCTCATCCACCACTCAACCTTCACACGTCCACCATCTCACCTATACCCACTACATATGCCAAAGCCTTCTCAGATCCTAATTGGACACATGCCATGCAGGCCGAGTTTAATGCCTTGCAGGAAAATGAAACATGGGATTTGGTTCCACGCCCGACTGACCGACCCATCATTCGTTGTATGTGACTTTTTCGCCATAAGTATAAGTCGGATGGGTCCTTAGAACGCTATAAGGCGCGTTTGGTGGTTAACGGTAAGTCTCAGACTGTTGGGATTGATTGTGAGGACACATTTAGTCCGGTTGTCAAACCGGCTACTATACGTACAGTTTTATCTTTGGCCGTCTCGCGTTCTTGGCTAATCCATCAGTTGGATGTCAAGAATGCTTTTCTACATGGGCATTTGCAGGAGACGGTATTTATGCATCAGCCCCCGGGTTTTGTGGACAGACGGTGCCCGAATTTGTGTGTGACTTAAGAAGTCTTTATATGGTTTGAAACAGGCCCCTCGAGCTTGGTACACTTGTTTTGCTACTTACATTCTATCACAGGGGTTTCGAAGCAGTGTATGTGATACTTCCTTGTTCATTTACAACAAGGGCTCTCACGTCGCGTATTTATTACTATACATGGACGATATTATTCTCACTGCATCCATGGATGCTCTTTTACAAGATATTATCACTTCGCTCTCACGAGAGTTTGCCATGATTGACTTGGGACGGCTACATCATTTTTTGGGCGTTAAAGTAACACATCAAAACAGTGGCTTGTTTCTCTCCCAGTCACACTATGTAAAGGATATTATTGACCGAGCTAACATGTCTTCTTGTAAGCCCTGTGTTACTCCTGTGGACTTGTCGTGTAAGCTTAGCTCTACTGACGGGGCTCTTTTCCACGACCCCACTTTATACAGAAGCTTAGCCGGTGCTCTACAATATTTGACGTTTACCAGACCCGGCATCTCATACGCCGTTCAACAGGTGTGTTTGTTCATGCATGAGCCGCGTGATCCGCATTTTAATTTTATGAAACGTATCATCCGTTACTTACAGGGCACGATTTCGTATGGGATTCGGATCATCAAGTCTACTGTACATTCTCTTGCCGCCTACTCGGATGCCGATTGGGGCGGTTGTCCTGATTCACGCCGTTCCACCAGTGGTTATTGCGTCTTCTTGGGTGATAATCTTCTTTCGTGGTCTTCTAAACGTCAGCCCCTTGTCTCTCGTTCGAGTGCTGAGGCTGAGTATCGCAGAGTAGCTAATGCGGTCGCTGAAGCAACATGGTTACGTAACTTGCTTCTCGAGCTTAATGTTCCATTACAGCGCGCCTCGGTGGTCTATTGTGACAACGTCTCAGCCGTTTATCTCTCGAATAATCCTGTTCAACATCAACGCATGAAACATGTTGAGATTGATATACATTTTGTACGCGAAAAAGTTCGTGTGGGGCATATACGGGTTCTTCATGTTCCGTCCTCATCTCAGTACGCCGACATCTTCACTAAAGGATTATCTCGAGAGTTGTTCCAGTCATTCAGATCCAGTTTAACCGTCTACTCCGCGCCCGATCAAACTGCGGGAGGATCTTAGCATTATATTTAGACTTGATTTGTATAGAGTTTATTTCCATACTTATTCTGTATTCATTCCCTATATAATGGGATTGTATTATATTGTCAAGATCAACAAATAATAATACCATAGATCACTTTTACTCTTAAGGTAAATTATACTCAAAGGGTAGATTAAAATTACTTGTGTGCCATTACTTTGCTTGCTACTTCATTATATAATCACATTTTACCAAACACTCAACACCATTGAGAGTGATCCATTACAATTTCAAGCAGCCAAAGCGCATCCAGACATTATTTCTTTCATCACGTTTTCACATTTTATCGCTACTGATCTGATTCCGATTATTCAATAACCAATACAGATTTATAAATTATGTTAAGAATGCCTTTTCAATTATGGTTAAGGAGATAAGTTGACAAACAATATGTATTGTGTTATTCTATCTACCCAAATCAATATGGGTTGCAAAATAGTTCGGTCGGGCAGGTTGGATAACAGGTCGATTTAAGTTGTTTATGGTACTGTCAGAATGGGTTGAGCCGACCCCAATATTTTATCATCAGAAGATCTTCCAGGTAATTGGCTACAAATTTAAAATCACACACATACATGATTTTAACTCAAATGTTCACCCTTTTAGATAAATGGGACAATTTTTAGCTAAACATGTCGATTTAAGGAACACTTGTGGTTTACGTCACGCTCTTTCCTCTACATCACGCCAGAATCCTTCTTCGAAGATCCGAACAATTTCAGCACTAATATTCTACCAATACCAACAAATGGTATTATGATCTAACAAAACGGTTGTCTAGATTAATTACTTCATTTATTAGAATTTGTCAAACATTTGAATTTCAAACCACAAATACACTCCTAACACCAGAGCCCATGACATTTTATTACATTTTTTTCTGATTTATTATCCGATTATCTTCATCTTTTTCCTATCTCGACTTTGTTTCAGTTAATAAGCCCACTATAAAATAGAGAGAGGACCTATACTTTTTGATCTACGACAATTGAAATCTTTTTATCCTCTCTTTCAGGAGCTTAAGGAGGAATTCATCCAAGTCACAGAAAATGAAGGTAGTTGTCTTAAGGAGGAAGTTAAGTCAAAGAAAATGAAGGTAGTTGTACTGAAGAAATGTCAACCTAAGGTCTATGTCGATCAACCACTTGAAGATGTGGAGTCAGCTTTGCGCACTTTCATATATAATAAGAAAGTGAATAAGCTATGAACACATTGATTCAGTGTCTCTAATTGTGAGTTTTAAGTATGTTGATGGTGCTATACAATGAATAGAGATAAATTGGTTTAAAAGTTCTTTTTAGAGCATAATTTGGTTTTTTTATGCTTACATGTTGTATGAAAGAAAGAAAGAAAGAAAGAAATGTTAAACATTGAGATACATGTACCAATTGTGAAATCATGCAGTATTCAGTAAATCTTTTGTTGATTATACAGTATTCAGGATTCATTTTGACCATCATGATACACTTGCACAAAGAGCCCTAGAACTAAATGTGCTATCTGTAGATGAATTTCCATATAATCTTTATTGATTATACAATATTCATCCAAGGTGTGTCTGTTATTAGGTCTATTATAGAAAATAGTAGAGGTTCCAATTTGACCCAATTGCTTATGACAAATTAAAAGTTGACCAATATTTATTTTTATTGTGTATGAAATGATCTACTTTAATGGGCTGACCTATTGGATCATGGGTCAGCCCAAGAATTGCCCAAATAAATGTACATATTAGGTTGCTTATTGTATTAGTGGGTCAAACTTTTTGGTTAGTTGGATTATATAGCTGGAACGGATTAGATCTAGATCAACATTTGATGCAGGGTGTGTCAGCTACGTTAGCCACTATCTGACTCAGCCCGTTTGAATCATATTAAAATGACAAATTCCATGTTTAACTCGCATTGTCGTATTGACTCTTTGCCCTACTCGCTTAATGGCGGTTCAAGTATTTTTCTTAAAAATTATTGTTTTGGGTCCTCCCCGCACACCATCAAAGCCACCACTGGCGTATGGGTTGCGAAAACATTTTTATACAGAGATCTCATTTTGTATTAAAAAGGAATTAGTTTTACATGAAAACTTTGAATACATATGGAGGCAAAGTTGGGATACTGCTGAAACCGAACAAAAAATTTGTGGTGGGAAGGGAAACAAGAAACTTAGGAGGTTCAAAATGTTGTTTATGTACTTTTGATTATTGAAAATTAAAATTTTCTAACCCGAGATGTTCCCGGGTGATAGCCTAGTTTAAATCTATACATATAATAAAGTAAACCAATTTAAGACACATCGCAATCATCAAGGCTATCTAACATTCTATTTTCCCTCCTAAAACATAATCCCTATACTTTCATAGTTAATCTAAATTCAAAAGAAAAAAATTAATAATACATTTAAACACGCAAGTTGGATAAACATCAATTGAATTCAAGATCATCGAAGAAAGATGTAATGTAGTATACAAATATTTTTTGGATTTAAATTATTTTCGGTAATTTACGAATTATAATTGTTACTTTTTATTTCTCATTAAGTGTAGTGTAATACGTAAATACAATAATAAGTATTATATAATATATTTATTTTTCTATTATTTTCAATGGCAGTTTGATTACATGCTTTTCTAAATAAATTTTATAATGGGGAAAGTGAATACGGTGCTGTTAGGCGTGTAAGCTTACACGAAAAACCTATCAAAACTACGTCGTTTTGATTAAATTTAACTAAATATGTTAAAATCTTTCTATTTATTGTTTACTTTTCGTCAGTATCGTCACTAACTTCGTCACTAACTGAGTAATCGTAGGAATAAATTCAAACATTTTAACAAACTCAACAAAACTGGGCATTTTCTTTCTTACCAAAAATTTGTTAACCTCCTAATTTGGTGGATATTTGAATTATTAACAATGTGTTTGGGATTATAATCATGGAGAAACCTTAATTTCCTAGAGTTCTTATTATGTTTCTGGCTTGACAGGATCCAAATTGGGAATCAAAACTCTAGTTTCTCAGTTGATTCTCTTACCAATTTTGTGAGATGGGTGGTTGCAACTCTAAAATTGTAGAAGCAATGTTGTTAAAGAACAAGACCACGAAGGATAAAATTGAGGTTGGTAAGTGAAGACTCAAAACCAGTTGGTGCGACCTGGTTAGAGCAGAGCTTCAGATGACCTAGCAAGGAGCCTGCAAGATCACAAGGAAACAAGCACACCGTTAGCCTCGTCACAGGGAGGGGGGCCTCTCTGTGACCAAGCTCGGGCGTGAGAATAAGTATTTGTGAGGAGGAAATAAGTCAGGGAGAGAGAGAGAGAGTTTAGAGAGAGAAAGTAGCGATTACCCCTTGCTGGAAGTCTTGGCGGGGTATTTATAGCTTTTGGGTGTGCTGACGTGGCAAGTTAGTTAGGGTCGGACCAGTCGCTATCATGGCAGTTATGGAGGTGGGACCCAGTTAGTTATGCCGCATCAGCGTATTTGTCCGGTCCGACCCTAGTGTGCCATGATTCGGTTCTATTTTTGGTGGTGATTCGGTCAGGTCAGGGACGTATCCTCATCAAGTCCCCCTAGTTCGTGGCGTTTCTTAGATAACAGCTTCGAACTATGACGGCGCAATTTTGGCGGTTTTAATCTCTGATTTGTCGTTTTGTGAAGTTTTTTGAATTTTTAAATTTCTAGGCGGTGACCTTAGTTGGGTAACCGACAGTCACTTTATGTTTCCCGCCTGATGTGACGGTTGGTGTGCGTCAGCTGTCATGACGTGTCACCATCTGATTGGCGGTTTTAAGGCGGTTCCATATCCCTATAAAAGAGGAAAAAGAAACAACCTTCCGATTTCACTTTTCACTTTTCATCTTCTTCACTCCTTTTTCTCTGAAAACAAATGATCTGCGAAACAGGTTAGTTTCTTCCTTATATAATGGCGAAAAACAACTTGTCCGGTTGTTTTAACGTTTTGAGTAAAAGCGGTTTAGCTTGGTATGTTGAAAAATATGCAATCCCTGCATCTCTGCACCCCGTTCTCCCCAAAAAGGACACGCCTATTTACCCGTTTCCTCCGGGAAAGATAGGGGTTTACACTCGTCTGTTCGATTATTGTAACTACCGTCTTCCTCTGACGAAGTTCTTGATCGGAGTTCTTACGTTTCACGAGGTTCATATTTCTCAAATGAACCCCTTCGGCCTTGCCAAGGTGTGTCATTTTGAGTTGGCCTGTCGTAGTTTGGGATCCGACCCGGACTTGGATGTGTTCCGGGCTTTTTACAAATTGAACCGGTCCGGTAACTGGTATACCTTCGAGGTCAGAGACAAAAACTCCTGCTGTTACACATGGATTACCACTAGCATAAAGGATTGGAAAGAACGCTTTTTCTATATTGACGATCGGTGCGTTCCGGAGTTCATGGTATGGAGGATAAAAAAGACGAAGCTCCCACCTCCTCTTCCTGAAGATTTCGAATTTGATAGAGACTTGTATGCAAACTTGATTAAAGAAGCGGGTCGCATACAAAGTTATCCGGAACACATTCTTGTCATGGGACGGATCAGCACGATTTGGTCCGAACCGGAGTGGTACCCTACCCTTAGGTGGAACAGACAGGGTTAGTCATGCCTTTACTTTTGATACGGTGCTCGTGTCGTTGCTCGTATAGCTATACTACTTTCATTCACTTTTTTTTATATATATCGGACTTCGAATATTACTTGCTTGCCCCCCCCCCCCTTTTATAGCTATGGGTTTGAGAGAAGCGTTGAGACTAAAGTCCTTCGACTCCAAGGAACTTGAGATTCGGGCCACTAGGACGCCGAAAGGTGATCCTCCGTACCTCACTGTGGTGCAAGAGAATCTTTATCAAATTCGGGAACCCGAGGTTCCGAATGTTCAGGGAGGTTCGGCCGGGCAAGGAGGTTCGGGCTCAGCTCCTGCGGCACAAATAGCGGATGTTGTTCCTGCTCAAGCTGCGGTGGTGCTTGGTGATGATAAAGGTATGAAAACGAGTTCAAGCGGGAGGAAAGAGTCCAGCTCTAGGTTTGTTATTGAGGATGAAGGAGTCCATCTGTCTGTCGGGGATGAAGAAGAACGCGCCGAAGGTTTAAAGGAGGGTGGTGATGACGAAGATGAAGAAGAAGAAGAAGAAGAAGAAGATGAAGAGGAGCAACCTCAGATTAGCTTGAAAAGGAAGAAAGCTCCGTCTAAATCCGCTCCGAAACCTAAGCAAAAGAAGAAGAAGACGGATCTTAAGACTATTACTCTAGATGACGATGATGACCAAGTTACTGAATTTTCTGCTGCTGGAGGTGTGTTAGCGAATTTAGACGCTCATCTTCATGGGGGTCGTACCCCAAGGGACCACCCGTTAAACATTCCATCAAGCCCATTATCCTTCGGAGGAGGGGCTACCAAGGTTATTGCTGATGTTCTCATGTCCGATCCCAAGAAGACCGAACCTTCTCCTTCGGGTAAGTTCACCACGGGGGTTGCTTCTAATGTGTCAAGGCCAAGCCCCAAGCCCGTTGATGGTGGGGACAGTGCCTCTTTGTCCCCTTTATGGTATAATAATGAAGCTGTTTTCTTATCACGGGAGTTAGGTTCGGGTGGCATTGAGGATATGGATTCAACTCGAGCATTGGAGAAGTACGTTCCGGAGTGGTCGCTGACGAACAAGGACCGGATAGTGGATGCTCTGTCGGCGAAGATGGCATTATTTCATTTGGGGACTCCAGCTGAGCACTCTCATTATCGGAAGATGAGCGGCCCGGAGCTTGGGAATGCCCTTATGATAAATCAAGCTCAATCCAATTCATTGGTGGTGGAGTCGTATAAACGTTGGGTCGAATCGGAATCGACCTGTAACAAGCTCCGACGCGAAATTGCCAACTTGAAAAATGAAGATAATGTTCGATCGAAGACGAAACAAGAACTGAGCTCTCTTCGATCTCATATTAATCGTTTAAAGGAGCAAAACTTGGAGGCAAAAGAGGTTAACAAGTCGACCCAGGCTTCGGCTGCGGCCGCTTATGAGGCTCGAGACAAAGCTCTTCAAGATTTGGAAATTTTTAAGTCAAAATTCACTGACTTGGAGAAAAAATTATCTGGTGCGGAGAAGAAGCACGCGGCCGATCTGAAGGAAATGCAGACATCTCACGATCAACTTCTGGCCGATTATCACCGCCTAGTTGATGGTATGCTCATAATCCATTTATCTTTTATTGCTTCCCTTTCTTGCTCATTGAATCTTGTTTCTCTGCAGTTAAATACGAATTAGAGAGAGCTCGTGACAGGGAGGTTGAGTCACATAAGACAACGATCGATGAGGCAAAGGGGATGTTGATTCGCTGTGAGTGTGATATGAATGAATCGTATGCCCAACTATCGGAGCTTAAGCTCACCAAGCAGTGGTTCTTAACAGACGGGTTCGCATGGGTTGTCAAGCTGGTGCATCAAAGCCCGGAACTGGAGAAAGTTGTTGCGGATTTGGTGAACAGTGTTAATGCGGTCGGAGCGAACGAAGGTATTAAGTATGGCTTTGAGGCCGCTAAGGGCCCTGCTCGATCCTTTGAGGAAGTTCCAGGGTATGATGGAGATGCTCAGGACAAATTAAATGCTGCGATAAAAGCTTTTGAAGATTTTAACATCTCCGTACTTGGGAAAGTTGCTGATTTGGTAGACGAACCTTTGTCCGTTATCAAGCAACAAAGTGAACTTCCCATAGTGAAGGAAGACTTTGAAGTTTGAGATTCGATCTTTCTTGCCATATAACTTTTAGCTTTTATTCGCTATTGTAACCGTACAATTTAAAACATCTATTTCCTTTGGCATGTAACTAGTACAACTTTTGTTTGAAATATTCAACTGACATGCTGGCTTCTTAGTTTTTTAGTTTGCGTCCAAACTTAAACTGTTCGACCAGGCTTTTGGTTCGGTCATCTTAGGTGACCGAAGCCTAATAGGAAATCCTTTGATTTCTTTTTTCTTAACTGATTGATTGTAATCGGACCGTTTTGCTTAATAGATTTTGTTATTTTTTGAACTATTTAAGCCTTCTCGATCGGCGCGAGGCATGGGTCGAGGCCCGTTTGTGCACGTTTAAAAAAAAATTGTTCGAACTTATACATATGCTATTTTATACTTATAAAAGTATAGATCGCTTTATTCATTGACTTGCTAATTGTTGGTCCGGGGAAAAACCCTCCCGGTTACAAAGAGAATGGAAGAATATCGGGGCATTACCCTCCCGAATTACATACGGAAATTGGAAATAAAAAACAAAAGACAACGATCTTTTTTGGCCGTAGCAGGCCGTTCACATGAAGCATTTCTTTAAATGCACCCCGTTCCACGTCCGGGGTACTGGAGTTCCATCAATCTTCTCCAACACATACGAGCCCTTATCACTAGCTTCTTTGACTCGGTACGATCCCTCCCATTTAGGGGTTAGCTTGCCGGGAGCTTCGATGCGGCTCGCATCGTTGTTTCAGAGCACGTAATCTCCGACCTTGAACTTGTAGAGTTTAGCCCGGGCGTTATAGTACTTCTCAATCTTCTTCTTGTATCGGGCTTCCTTGATTGCCGCGATGTTCCGGCGCTCTTCTAACAAGTCAAGGTTGGACCGGAGTTCATGCTCATTTTCCTCCCAATTCTTGCACCTCTGGTTTGGGAGTCCGATCTCAGCGGGAATCACTACCTCGGTGCCGTAAGTAAGACTAAATGGTGTTTCTCCGTTGCTAGTCTTGTGCAATGTTCGGTGCGCCCATAAAACGTTCGGCAACTCGTCCGCCCAGCCTTTTCCCTCGTAACCAAGCCTCCTCTTTATTCCATCGATGATTCGTCGATTTATCTGTTCGACCTGCCCGTTACCCTGGGGGTGGGCGACCAAGGAAAAGACTTGGTTAATTTTTAGATTTTCACACCAGCGCTTGAATGGGTTCTCAGCAAATTGCTTTGCATTGTCGCTTATGATGTAGAGTGGAAGACCGAATCGGCATACTATTTATTCCCAAAAGAACCGTGTCACGTTGTAGCCGGAGATGATCGTAAACGGTCGAGCTTCCACCCATTTGGTGAAATAATCCACCGCGACTAACAGGTACTGCGCACTTCCGCTTGATCTTGGAAAAGGCCCGACGATATCGACGCCCCACTTTTGGAAGGGCCATGCAGCGGTTACCGGTATCATCTCATTCTTGGCTCGAAGGCTGATTGGTGCGTGCTTTTGGCATTCATCACACTGTTGGAGCTCTTTTACTGCGCTTTCGTGCATCCCGGGCCAGTAATACCCCGCATTTTTTACCTTTGTTACAATCATCTTAGGTCCAGCATGGATGCCACAGATGCCATAGTGTATTTCTCTGATGATGTAACTGGCTTGCTCCGGGTCCAGACATTTTAACAGAGGCCCGAGGAAAGTCTTTCGGTACAAGCCTCCTTCTTGCATCTGGTATTGGAGAGAGTTGATTTGAATCTTTCTTGCTTCCGCTTTGTCGGTCGGCAAAACGTCATGCACCAAGTAGTTAATTATTGGCGTCATCCACGTTTGCGATGGTGCTTCGACCTGCGGAGTTGCAATTGAAGGTGTAGCTAAAACTTCCACTCTCACTTCTTTGGCTAGGTGACTGAACGATACTGATGCCAACTTACTGAGAGCGTCAGCCTTCTTGTTCTTGCTACGGGGGATATGTTCGACCTTACATGCTTCAAATGATGCCATAGCTTGCTTTACTTGTTCGAGGTACTCGATCATGTTTGCTTCCCTTGCCTCATATTCTCCGTTTACCTGATTTGCTACGAGCAAAGAATCTACGTGGGCTACGACATTTTTTGCTCCGACTCTCAGCGCCAGACGTAGGCCGGCTAAAAGGGCCTCGTACTCGGCTTCGTTGTTTGAACTTTTAAACTCTAGTCGGAGCGCATACGTGATATCCGTTCCATCTGGATCGGTGAGAATCAAGCCCGCCCCTGCGCCTTCGGCGCTGGAAGCTCCGTCGGTATACAGGGACAAGGGCTTTTCTGGAGCTTTTTCACTTTCATCCGTTCCTTTATCTTCCGGAATTTCAACCAGGAAATCGGCTATTACCTGCCCTTTCAACGGACCTTTAGTTCTGAAGGTGATATTGAATGCGCCCAATTCGATCGCCCATTTTGCCATTCGACCCGAAACTTCAGGTCGTCGGAGAACATGCTGGATTCTCTGATCCGTTCGTACTTCGATTGGGTGGGCTTGAAAGTATCGGCGAAGTCTTCTCGAGGCATGGACTAGTGCCAGGGCCAATTTCTCCAAGTTTGAGTATCTTGTTTCGTAATCTTTTAACGTTCGGCTTACGTAATAAATGGGGATTTGCTTCCCGGTACGGTGAGCAACTAGCACTGCACTGATAGCTCCAAACGATGCGGCTAAGTATACCGTTAGTACCTCATCTTCTTCCGGTACGGTGAGAGTTGGCAAAGTGCTCAGACAGGTTTTAAGCTCTTCGAAAGCTCGCGCGGCTTCTTCCGTCCATTTAAACTCCGATCGGAAGCTTTTTCTGAGAACGTCCATGAACGGGAGCGACCGGTCTGCTGCTTTTGACAAGAACCTATGGAGAGCAGCCAACCGTCCATTTAAGGACTGAATCTCTTTAACCGACGCCGGAGGCTTCATTGTAAGAACAGCGTCAATTTTGTCTGGGTTGGCCCGCAAGCCTTTTGACCCAACCATGACCCCCAGAAACTTACCTTCTTCTACCCCGAACGTACACTTTTTGGGGTTTAGCTTCATGTTGATGCTTCGGAGTCGGGTAAACGTTTCAAGTATGTCTTTTAGCATGGTGGCCTCATCGTGACTTTTGATCACGATATCATCAACATATACTTCTACGTTTCGCTCGATCTGATCTTTAAAGGCTTTGCTCATCAGACGCTGGTACGTGGCACCGGCGTTTTTCAAACCGAACGGCATCTTAGTAAAACAATACACTCCTTCATTGGTGACGAAGGCTGTCTTATCCTCATCTTCGACCGCCATTTGTATTTGATGGTATCCCTTGTAAGCATCCAAAAAACACTTCAACCTGAATGTGGCGACAGAGTCAATCTTCTCATCAATCTCCGGTAAAGGAAAACAATCTTTCGGGCACGCATCATTTAAATCGGTGAAATTAATGCACATTCTCCATGAATTATCTTTTTTCCGCACCAAAACGGGATTTGACACCCATGTTTGATAACGGACTTCTCGAATGATTCCCGCGTCTAGGAGGCTCTTAACATCTTTTGCGATTGCTTTGGCTCGATCCGGCGCCATGTGCCTTTTTCTTTGTGCAATTGGTTTGATTGATTCTTTCACATTCAGGTGATGTTGTGCCATAGATCTGGGGACTCCTTGCATATCAGAGTACTTCCATGCAAAAACATCTATCGAATTACTTAACAATTCCCACAGGAGCTTCTTTGTTCGTTTTGGGAGCTGAGCACCAATAGCTACTTGTTGTTCAGGAAAATCTAGGTTGATTGCCCAAAGCTCCGTAGGTACTTCGGACTTTTTGGAGCTCGTCCCCGCTGCATGTCTTACTTCGGCGACGAACGAGTTTGATTCTGAGAAGATAGTAGCAACTCCGGCCTCGGTAGGGAATTTAATAGCTCCATGTATTATTGAACTGATCGCCCCAAGAGCTCTTAATCCGGGTCGTCCGAGTATTATGTTATGTGATGAATGAGTGCCAACAACCAGGTAGGTTAGTTGGACTGTCCTGCTTTTATCACCCTCTTTGAATGTGGTCGGCAGGGTAATCTGTCCTATCGGACGGACCACCTCCCCGGAGAAACTAATTAGAGGGGTGGAGACTTCAATCAACTTCTTCTTTACTTGGGGGTTCAGCTGCTGGAAACACTGTAGATACATGATTTCAAAGGCGCTTCCTCCATCCACGTAAATTCGTCGGACCAGATGTCCGGCGATGACGGCCGAAATTGTAATTGGTCTGTCCCGAGCATCATCTGGATCGATCGGAGGGAAGTATGTTGGTTGGTGCATCCATGCTGCCATATGCTGGTTCGACCGTTTCACCCCTCTTGGTTCGGTTGACCGGATCATGTTGATTCCGGGCTCGGTGTTCGGATTATCAATTGCTGCTGCTGACTTCTTCCCGTCTTTCACTTCTTTCACAAGGTGCGAAAGTTTACCGGATCGTACAGCCTTTTCGATTTCCTGCTTCAGAGCCCAACATTCATCAGTTGTATGACCCTTGTCTCGGTGATATTCACAATTTTTCTTGGAATGCCTGTCCGAGGTGGGTCGTTGCTTCGACGGCGTAGGGAACCGAGTAGTCTCCGTACTGAGGATTTCGCTTGGTGATTTGGTGAGCTCGGAAAAGGTGTTAAAACGCACGTTTCCTGTTCGGAAATTGCTTCGATCCGACTTCTGATACGGGCCACGATTTCTGTTCCAACTGCTGCTTCTATCTTTTGGTGGCGATGCATTGCGTTTCCACGAAGTGGTCCGAGCCTTGGCATTTCTTGCTGTAGTTTCATTCGGTTGACCGCAGGCACTTTTCCCCCGAACAAAGGCTCGAGCTCTCTCCATAAGCGTCTCCATAATTTTTGGGAGATCTTCATGGAGTTTTTCCACAAGCTGATTGTTCCGAACTCCGTGACAGAACCCAGAGACTCGGAGTTGGTCAACCGCGCCACTTATCTGCATGCTTTCTCGATTGAAGCGATCAATAAAATCTTCTACGGACTCTCCATCTCGGCGCTTTATATGGTGAACCTCAGTAATGTCTTTCTTGCAACGTCGCTGCTGACAGAAGTTTTGCAAGAAAATACGCCGGAAATCCTCAAAGTGGTCGATCGACCCCTCTGGCAACCCATCAAACCAAACCCTTGCCGATCCAGTGAGAGTTTGGGCGAACATAAGACACCAAGCCGGCATAGGCCACTGCTCAACCTTAGCCGCTCCGGCAAATGCGAACATATGGTCGTCCGGGTCAGACGTACCATCGTAAAACTTCAGCGTGGGAGGCATCTTCAGCTTAGCTGGGAGTGGAGCATTGACGATCCGCAACGTAAACTTTGATTGGGAAGTCATAGACGTGGGGTGGTATGGCATGAACAGCTCTTGATCTTGGGGGTTTAAACCCACAGATCCCAGAGATCCGGAAGCAAAGGGTCCAATGGAGACGGGGTTCCCCCCTGGATAGGCATTGGTAAATAAGTTTGCTCGGAGACTTTGCAGCATCTCATCTCGTTGTTGTTGCTGATGTAACTGACGCAACAGATCGGCATTCCTTAAAAGGAAAGCGTTGTCGAAGGTAGGTAATGGCGTGGCAACCGGGGCAGTAACAGACAGCGTGGTGACAGAACTTCCGCCTACAGGATTTGCAGCTGGAGGAGCCGACGCATATCCTATCGAAGCTGCTGAAACGACAACTGCTGCTGAAGCAGTTGTGGAGTTAGCGTTTCCTTCCCATATATCATTGTAAGATGGGAAGGTGCTGGTGGAGACTGCTGTCGTCGATTCTGCCATGAACGAGAACTAAGAAACGAATTATGTGAATTCGAGGGGATGGCGCCACTAAAGACTCAAAACCAGTTGGTGCGACCTGGTTAGAGCAGAGCTTCAGATGACCTAGCAAGGAACATGCAAGATCACAAGGAAACAAGCACACCGTTAGCCTCGTCACAGGGAGGGGGGCCTCTCTGTGACCAAGCTCGGGCGTGAGAATAAGTATTTGTGAGGAGGAAATAAGTCAGGGAGAGAGAGAGAGGAGAGTTTAGAGAGAGAAAGTAGCGATTACCCCTTGCTGGAAGTCTTGGCGGGGTATTTATAGCTTTTGGGTGTGCTGACGTGGCAAGTTAGTTAGGGTCGGACCAGTCGCTATCATGACAGTTATGGAGGTGGGACCCAGTTAGTTATGCCGCATCAGCGTATTTGTCCGGTCCGACCTTAGTGTGTCATGATTCGGTTCTATTTTTTATGGTGATTCGGTCCGGTCAGGGACGTATCCTCATCAGTAAGTTTTCATTTTTCGCTTTTAGTTAAAGTCTTAGTCGCAACGGATTCTCAACGAAATTGACTCCGGCAAAAGTTCTGGCACCGAAGAGAGCTCTAATTTGATGCCAAGAAGAATCTTCCGCACGCCGTTTCCTCATCCTTCTCCGGCTGAACACGTTAAGTCGGTGTTGAAATCACGACATAGTTCGGTGAAGCCGGATGATGCAGCAATACGGAAGGGAATGAGGTGGAAGGAATTTCCGAATTAGAAAACGAAAATCGGTTCTCAAAAGATCTTGTATAGGAAGTAAGTGGAAGGGATTTTGGAAATGCATCACACATTTTTCTGATCAATATAAAGAAATATAAGTTACTGGCCAAATTTTGATATAGAAAGAACAATAAATAGAAAGATTTAATATATTTAGTTAGATTTAATCAAAACGACGTAGTTTTGATAGGTTTTTCGTGTAAGCTTACACGCCTAACAGCACCGTATTCACTTTTCCCTTTTATAATACTAACATACATTATTTTTATATTAATTCATTTATGTCAATTTTTTTTAGATAAAGGGCATAGCCCGGCAAACTAAAATAAATGGAACAAAAGACTTACATCTTTAAGAGGGGCATACCCCCCGTCACGTCAACCCAAAACAGGCTTCGGGGACCAAAAATAAGATATCATCCTACCTATACTAGGAATACAAAAGAACCTAGCATTACAAGGACTAATGTTCCCGCTTCTAATTCTAACAACAACACAAACTAAAGGGGGCAGCCCATATTTTTGGGTCGGACCACAAAAATACATGTCCCATAAGCAGCCAATATAAATTATCTTGCGCAATACCCAACCCAAGATATTAAACACCCAAACTTCACAAACCCAGACCCATAATATTTCCCAGGCCCAGGCCTTCATGTCGTGCAATAACAGCTCCAAACCCACTAAGTGGGCCTTCATCAAGGTAGTAATGTTTGAGCCCATTTGACAAGCCCCAGCCTTCAACACAAATCGCCACCGTCTATAAGCCCGTTCCTGAACCTTAAGGCCTAGCATAAAAAACCAGGTATGGGCTGTCAGATTAACACCGAGCCCATAGCCCTTAGGCTGCTGATGGGCTTCGGCCTTCTTCAGCAGCAACCGGACCATGTACACCCCATATTGGGCCTTCCTCAGCAGCAAAAACAAAACAGACTGGGCCCTTAATTGCAGACCAGGCCGAACGAGAATCAGAACCCAATAAAGGGCCTTAATAACAGCTAACATCTGATGACTTTGGACTGGCCCAGTCATTTTATTAATCAGTCTATAAAACTGCCAGCACCGATGCAAGATAATTAACAGATTATTTGCCTCGAGATGCTTCCTGAGACTACGAGCCCAGTAACAAGCCCAAATCTTCACAGCCCTTTCCCAAGGCCTGCCATTTAGCCACTGTAAAGGCGTGATAAAATCCCAACCACAGCAGATTTTGACCTGTTCCACACAGTAACCTCGGCCAAAAAATGCCTGCCCCAACTCATAAAGACAGAATTACCCCTGGCCCAAGCTGAACAATTATACCCACCATAAGCCTGAAGCAACCAGCTCTTTGGGGCCCTGTAACACATTTATGTCAATTTGGTATATAAGTATCTCCGTCTTTGGTTTGCATTTACAAGAAATGTTTATTGTAAAGTTTAAATTGTTCAACCCGTGTAACACACGGGAAACTAACCTAGTTATTACATAAATATTAAGCTTGCTTAAACTTACGGTCTAACTGAGCTCGGTTTATGAAGCCCGGACTCGCTTTTAAAAATGAGGTACATGTAGGCTAAATCGTGCTTTGTTTAGAGCTCCGTTTACACTGTATTCAGTTTGTAGATGACGTTGCTGTTATTTTTTATTTTCAAATGTATCTACTTACCCAAAACGACATGCCGTGATCCATGAGGTATTTATTTATATTCAATTATTAACTTAGAAGTCAAAAATAAAAAAAGTTCCATTGCCGGGAATCAAACCCGGGTCTCCTGGGTGAAAGCCAGATATCCTAACCGCTGGACGACAATGGATGATGATGATAGGGTCGGTAAACTATTGTAATCTAACTTAAAGTATTATATTTAAAATCTTATAATTTTAATAAATTATAACCTTATTAAAAAGCAACTAACTTATGCATATGAGGGTTGTACAATTGGCTTTGGGAGATTTTCAAAAAAAAATTGGAATTTTCCTTTTTAACCCTAAAGTTTTAATCTTTGACAATTTAAGTTTAAAGTTTTAATCTTTGTTTCATTTTTAACCTTAAAGTTTTAATCTTTGACAATTTAAGTTTATAGTTTTAATCTTTGTTAATTTAACCCCTTTGATTAATTTTATTTTTCACTTCTAATTCAAAAGTTTTCATCTTATACAATTTAACCCCTTTGATTAATTTGATTTTTCACTTCTAATTCAAAAGTTTCCATCTTTTGCGATTTAACCACTTTGATTTTTTTTACTTATGTGTTGTAATCTTGGCTTTGAGAGTTTTCCAAAGAAAAAATGGTTATGCATATGGTTGTTGTAACCTTGACTTTGAGGGTTTTTTAAAAAAAAATGATTTTTTAACTTTTCACTCAAATGTATTTCATAAATTACCTTTAACGCAAAACTATTTGTTTTTTACTTTTAACATAAAACTTTTTATCTTTTGCAATCTATCCTCACAACTTTTTTTACTTTCAACTTTGGTCCTTTATAATTTTTATTTTCCGCAAATTTTTCGCTTTATGATTCGTTCTAAATTTTGTGACTAAACACATCGAAACGTGCGTCTTTGATTTAACGTTTTTACGTTTCGTTCTAAATTTTGCGAGTTAACACGACACGACGCAACGTACGTGTGTGGGTGAACGTTTTTACATCGTCTATTTTTTCTCGTTTGAAAGGTTCAACATAACGTGCGCGTCCTAAATCAACTTAGTTATAACTAAAGAATCCCCGTCGTATTGCGGCGGGTCGTAATTCTAGTTACTATAAATAAGTAAGCATTTCAAACTAGCTGTTGTTATCATTTTTAGTACTTCTGTGTTTCATGACATCGAAATGATGATTTTTTATATGTTCAGTTCGGTAACTCCGTAAACATACGATATTTGAGGGTAAATAATGAGGGGTGATTTAATCGTTTTGGAGGATTAAAGCAAAGACTAAAAGTGAGAGTACTTATTAGTTTATCATGCTTTTCTTCTGTTTATAGTTGACAAAGCTATAAAAAAACTACTTGGAACCTGTCGATTATTTCCTTTTGCATTAAGAACTTCTGAGTTCATTCAGCAGAAAATCATTAATAATAAAAAACTTGACAATAATCAATCAATCATATAATGAAAAACTGAAAATCAAGAGACCAACCATTTCGTTTCTTGAAATCATTGTTTTTACCCCAAGATCTTCATATTCGCCGTTCCAAAAAAAGATCTTCATATGTGAATCTGCAACTGACAGTAAATATTTTAAACCAACACCAAAAAAATAATAAATAACAGGTTTTACTTCAGTCACATGAATTTGTCAATCAATTGTTTTTTTTTTTTTTTGAAAGGAATTTGTCAATCAATTAAAAGTAGAAACTAGCATTGCAAAAAAATGTCTACTAAATGTTTACTTTCACCATGAAAATGATGTAAAGTGAAGCAAATAGAAACCTGAAAAAAAAGTTCCATTGCCGGGAATCGAACCCGGGTCTCCTGGGTGAAAGCCAGATATCCTAACCGCTGGACGACAATGGAAGACGTTAATAAGTTTATATATCAATCTATGAGTTCATTTATTGGTCTAAATTCATTTTATTCTATCGGCTTTAAAGCACATTATTTAAAACTTATTATTAATTCTAATTTAATCTTTAATATCCAATCTAATCTAATTTAATCTAATCTAATCTAACTATATAATAAAAGAAACCACTTCGGGACACTTGTCATCATATTAGACCATCTCTTATAGATAATTGTTATTTTAGTTTAATCTCTTTTAATTAATTATAGATAACCCTCCTACTAAATATTATTTATTATAATATTTTATATTATAGATAACCCTTCTACTAAATATTATTAATTTAATATCTTATGAATAACTGTTATTTAGTTTAATCTCCTTCTCATTTATAATATTATTTATTTGAATTAATTATATTTAAACATTTTGTTTAGTTTGGTATCAAATAGATGGGTGGAGATACAATAGGGAGTTTATTTGGCTATGAAGGCTAGGAAGTGATCTTGACCATCCATTTAGTTAATCAAGGGCTAAGATTAAATCAGGGAAATTGAAGGGAAAAAAAGAGGCGCGTGAGTTTGTTTAGGGGCATTCTAGTCAATCCAGGCCAATAATTTCTCTCTCCTCCAATTCCCCCCATTTTTTAAACGTTAATAACTCTTTCATACAACATTATTTTTTTATAAAAATTGCACCAAAAAAACGAGCGTTTTTTTATCTTTAAAACGAGTATACTATTGCTATTTTTTCAAAAAAAAAATTAAAAACCCAGTTGCGTAAAACGCAATAGAAAAACCCCCAGTATCGTAAAACGCAATGGAAAAAAAACCTAAAAAATGACATTTTTCTAAAACGCAATGCATCAAAAACACAAAGAAATGACTTATTTGTAAAACGCAATGGCCAGAAAACACAAAGAAATGTCTTATTTCTAAAACGCAATAGCCTAAAAATTCAAAAGAAAATGTACTTTCTAAAACGCAATGGACTAAAAACACATAAAAATGTGTTTTACCTAAAACGCAATGCACAAAAACACAAACAAATGTCTTATTTGTAAAACGCAATGGCTAGAAAACACTTAAAATGTCTGTTTTCTAAAACGCAATGGACTGAAAACACATAAAAAAGTGTTTTACCTAAAACGCAATGCACCAAAAACACAAAGAAATGTCTTATTTGTAAAACGCAATAGCCAGAAAACACTTAAAAATGAGTCATTCTAAAACGCAATTGCCTAAAAAACAAAAGAAAGTGTTCTCTGTAAAACGCAATGTACTGAAAACACCTAAAAAACGTTTTACCTAAAACGCAATGCACCAAAAACACTTCAAGAATGTGTTTTTCTAAAACGCAATTGCCAGAAAACACATAAAAATGTTTTAGTTCTAAAACGCAATTGCCTAAAAACACCAAAGAAATTGTTCTCTCTAAAACGCATTGAACCATGACAATAGTTTTGTCTGTGATGTGAATTGTCTGTGCTGTGAACTGTCTGAACCAATGCAGTTTCCAGAGGCAATTTACAGAAAAATAATTTTTCTGATGCATTTTTATTACAGCAGTTTAATCGAAAAAATATTTTTTCTGATGCATTTTTATTACAGCAGTTTTATATTATAGATAACCCTTCTACTAAATATTATTAATTTAATATCTTATGGATAATTATTATTTAGTTTAATCTCCTTCTCATTCATAATATTATTTATTTGAATTAATTATATTTAAACATTTTGTTTAGTTTGGTATCAAATAGATTTTATGAAACTTAGAATAAAATTAACTAATATTATCTATCATTTATACATTTACGGAGTTTTAAATAAAGGGTTAAATTTATTGAGACTTCGTTAACAAATTTTTCAACAACAGAATAATCTATTTTTATCACGAAAACCAAACTTTGTATTAATTTATTAAATATTTCTATTTTCACTATACAAAATTACATTTACTCGACCCATGTAATACATGAGGTTTTTTAAGATATAACTTTTTATTATTTGATATATAAAATTAGATTTATTCAATTCGTACAATACACGGGGTTTTTTAAGGATATATATTTTTTTTATTTAGTATAGAAAATTACATTTATTCAAACCGTGTAATGCGTATATTTTGAAAGATGTAATTTTTTTTATTATTTGGTATATAAAATTACATTTATTCAACCCGTGTAATACACGTGGTTTTAAAGATATAACTTTTCTATTTGGTATATATAAAATTACATTTATTCAACCCGTACAATATGGTTCTTAACCTTTTATTATTTAATATATAAAATTATATTTATTCAACCCGTGCAACAAATGAGGTTTTTAAAGATATATTGTTTTATTATTTAGTATATAAAATTTATTTATTCAACCCGTGTAATACACGGGATTATAACCTAGTAATATAATAGATTAATTGTTGGTATCAATTTAAATACTTTCATTGTCTCATGAATTCGAAATTGAGTCTTTTCAATACTTTCATTGTCTCATGAATATTAATAGAATTTGTTTTGATATTGATGAGTAGTTTTAAAAATGGTTTAATGATATTGTTTCACTTTCATTTTCAACCTTTTTATAAAACTAGCGGGATGCATGCGTGATGCGGCGGGAGCGACACATCGTATTGCGATACTCGTTTTTTGTAGTTTTCTTATTCATATAATATTTATTGTAGATTTATTGTGATATGTATACATCAAAATCGAAGTAATTGGGTAATCCATTTCATTGCGTTGTGCATGGATCTGTGGGTTCGGTTATTATCCTCAACCGAAGCTGAAACCAAAGTCATCGGTTAGTCTATTTTATTAACCAGTCGGTTTTTGGTTAACATGGACTGATTTAAGGATTGAGATATCGTTGAAACCCTAAGAGGTGACGAACACAGAAGAGAATAGCTAAAAGGGGTTGTTGAAGAATAAGGATTCGAGATCGGATCATTCGGAAAAAGATTCAAGGAAGAATAGCATACAGAAGGTCAAGAGATCGATCCTTATTGAGTTAGACCCTTCGTATTATCGTTTTTCTTTTGATTTCAATCATGTATTCATTGAATTCAATAGTTATGTTTGTTACCATGAGTAGCTAACTACGCCATAGCTGGTTAGGGTAGGACGATTCTTAAATACTTTGCATTGAATTGGTTGATTTTGTTATGAAAGTGTGTTTTAGTAAGGTTTGCTTATGATCTTGTGATAGAGTAATTTGTAGGTTGAGTATTGATGTTCATAATAAGTTAGTATGTTTTTGTAAGAACCTTAGGAAGTTATTCTAACACTCGATAATGGATAGTTATGATTAAAGGGTGAAATTCATCCAATGCAAAGAGGCGTCTGATTTTTAAGAGGTATTTTGGTCCATTCAAGATAATATTTGCTTTTTCTTCTCTTTTCTCTATTTTTTTAAAGCGTTAATAACTCTTTTATACTACGTTATTTAAAAAAAAATTCACAATAAAAACGAGTGTTTTTTTCTTTAAAACAAGTATACTATTACTATACTTTTGATTTTTTTTTTTTTTTTGAAAACTCAAATGCAAAAACATAATGAAAACCACAACACACTAGAACACAATACAATGAACATCAAATTAAAAGCATGGTGTTTTAAATGAACTGGTGTGTGGTATAAAACATAATTAAAAAACGCAATGACCTAAACACAATGAACCGGTATGTGTTATAAAACACAATTCAAAACGCAATGAAATAAAACACAATGAATTTGTTGTGTTATAAAACACAATTCAAAAATGCAATGAACTAAACCACATAAAAATCCTCAACTTATGGCACAACCACAATTATCTCTTTCTCTACAACACAACAAAAACCATAAAAATCCAGATTTCTTCTTCCGCTGCCGCAAATGCGCCATCAGGAAACACCTTCTCACCATCTCCTAACAACAAAACATCAACGTCTAAATCAACAAATCATACAAACTCCATAACATCTCGCATCTCCTAGGGTTTATTTCGCCCCTTATTTGTATATATTCAACCACCTGCACTTGAATCTCGGTCACTGGAGCTCCCAAATCTAATTAGGTTAGTTTTTAGGGAGAACAACGTCGTCGCAGCGGTGGAGATCGAAAGAGGACTATGAGCAGTTGGAGAGAGAATGAAAGTCGGATTGTGAGAGGAGGCGAAGACCGGCGAAGAGGATGGAGTCTGGGTGGAAAACGCTCTAGATCGGCGGTGGTGCTACCACGAGCGACAGTGGTGGCCATGGAAAAGAGGTTTGGAGAAGATGAAGGATTGGTTCAATGAGTACTGCATTTGAAAATTGAAAGATTTGGGGGAATTGATTTTTGTGTGGTGATGATAATGTTGTTAGGGGGTGTTTGGGATTCCTTCTCAAAACTCCTTTTCACTTCTATTTCACTGTTCAATAAGTTAATAAGTCAGGATTTCCTGACTTATTGACTTCTACCCTCACATCACAAGGAATCCCAAACACTCAAAAAGTCTTTTTTCACTATTCAATAAGTTAATAAGTCAATAAGACTGCGGGGTATGGTGGGGCGGGGGTTGGGCTTGGGTTGGGGCATTTGTTGACACGTGGCTTGGGGTGGCAGACATGGGGCGACCCACATTTAAACAGGGTATGGTGGGGCGGGGGTTGGGGGCGTGGGTTTGGTGGGCTTCGCTGGGCTGACCAGGCTGGGCTCTTTGTATTTGTTTTTAATTAAAGAAAATTACATAAAAATTTAATAAAATTACATAAAAATTACATAAAAAAATTTCCTAACGTTTATATTTGTTTTTTATCTCTTCTCTCATCTCCAAGACTATTTCCAACTCGTCACCCTTTAGGTGATCAATCGGCTGGGATAGAATTTTCAAATCCTCCCGTCTTTGTCTCTGGGCTTCTCTAGCGGCATCTCTAGCTTCTTTGCTCTTCCGAATTTCGGCCCTTTGTTGTTGGAAGACATTGAATGTATCCATCTTGGATGAAATGTCATCCAACTGGTCGCTGTATATTCCTCTATGCAAGAGCGAACTCCCAGCTGAAGGTGATGCCGTAGCAGATCTTGATTTTTGAGCACGCCTTTTTGTGGCATCTCTTCCATACTCAGGCCGGTTTGGGCTTGGCGAATCATCCAAAAGGTCCTCAATCTCTTGATCTTGTGCATCAGATTGGGTTTGGGACGAGGCCCTCGACCTTTTGGAAGACGTGTTGCTTTCGCTACCACTGGGGATATTCGCCCACTTTGGATGAAACTTACAAATCTCCCAACAATGCATGAAACGGAATGTAACACCCCGAAAACGAGTTTGATAATCAAACCACGTTAATAATAATGAATGGGTAAAATACCGTTAGTGGTAAAATTTAACCCGGTGAATATAAGGATTTAAATAAATAATCTAATATTAATTAAAAAGAAGGATAAATACTTTGAGAAAACAAAGTATATAAAAGGCCCGAGTTAACGGGACCTAAAATAAAACCGGTTTTGGCTCCCCGAACCCATTAAGTTAACTAGGTAGAACTAACCTAGTTAGTAATGGGTAATGAAATGATAAACTATGGGTTCTAGTTTCAATTGTAAATTCTTGAAACTATAGGTACTAATTTCGTCAAGTAGGAAACTAATTTTTATTAAAACAAATAATTAAAACAAAACACACACATAGAATGTGTGTGTGTGTGTGCGTAGGGAACGACCAGAGCACAGGAAGAAAAAAGGGTAAAACCCTAAACTCCACAAAATCTTCCAATTGAAGGTGAAATTGAAGACCAAACTCGGATTGGAATACATATAAACGATCACCGAGCTAAGGGGATCGTAAGGTATGTCGAAATTTATAGTTTGGTGATATTTTGAGTTTGTGATAATCATGCATGAATGAAATTTTAGTGTGAATGATTGAATGTTATAGTGAAATTGACACTAGTATAAGTCTAGGAACGAACCCTAGATGTGAAATTGGTAATTAAGTGTCATGAACAAGTGATTGAAGGATTAATCTTGTAAGTGGTAAATGGGTTTTATGAAAATATGATGAACACTTGAAAAGTGATGGTAAATCTGAGAAAAATTGATGTTATGATGCAAGATTTGATATTGTTCATGAGTGCTAGACATAAGGGTTTGATTTAATGATTGAAACTTGGTTAAAAATATTAGCCATGAACTAAATAGAAGAGGTATAAAAATCATGCCCATAAGGTGCTCGTTAAAATGCCCAAGTGAATCGTGTTGTCTACTAGTTTGTATGTAGAGCTTGATTTGATGATTTCATGAGTAGTGGGTTTATGAGAAATCTTTGATTTGTGTGAAATTAAACATGATGGTGTATGAGAATCACCAAATAGGACTTGAATATATGTTAATTTTAGTTCTAGTTCTTAAATTGACAAAGATGATAAAATTAGGATTCATATGATGACTTCTTGAAATAGATGATGTTTTTGACATCTCTTAGCCTACAATCACTGTGTTATAGGTTTCTAACCATTACCAAGAGTTTAATAAGGGTTTTAGCCATGGAAATGGGTTGCATTTGATGGTTTGGTTCGAATTTAAAATGACCCTAAACATGATTTCCGCAGCTTTTTATATGGATTTCGACTAATCTTAAAAAAATCATATAAAATCAACCGTTTATCCGATTTGGGTGTTCTATACCTTTTCGGAAAGCTTATGAAGTAAATTTTTACTGTTTTCAATCATAAGAAACAAATGTGCTTGTTAAATAGGCCAAAAGAATGAATTAAACCGCTGTTCAAAACCTTGAAAGCTGTTTGAAAAATGAAAATATAGTTGCTGTGCTGATTTTATAAAAATCATATAAAATCATAGAAAATTCGTTAGAAGGTGTACCTTATATGCTTGCGAAGGTATTGAAGTTTTCTACGATCCATCTTTGAACATGTTAATCTAGTTCGGACTTTGAATGGGTCATAATGGTCAATTACAGCAGCTGTATAGAAAATCGCTGCACATTAATAATGTCATTATTAATCCAGAAAAAGACATATGATTGCGTATACTTGATTTAGTCATGAAGTATTTATTGTTAGGAACAAATAACACTCTATGTGACATGTTTAAAGTGTTCAAAATCACTTACTAACTAGTTCGTAGTTCGTATAAGTAACTTGACTAACGGGTCAAACGGTTAGTGAATGGAAAGAGTTATGAAAAAAAAATATAGTTGTTAAATAAATAGCATACTTTGATGAATAAGTTTGTGAATCCATAAGGTGTGGTGGTCATGTTAATGTTGACTAATCTTATCATCTTGTGGATATGATATGGTAGTTTGACTCTGACAAGCTAGATAGGAGCTTGGAAATGAACGGGTCAAATGGATACAAGTTCAAGTATGAAGCTCGCAAGGATGCAAGGTAAGTAAAGCTTCCACCTTTTTTTTATGGATACGTATTTGCTTTATAGATTATAAACACGACCAAGGTTATATCCAAAATATGGGTTCCGACACGAAATGATACGGGTCGGGATAGAGGTGTACAAAAAAACTGATTACGCAACTGAAACCGAAAAAAAAACCGAAACTGGTTGTTGGAAAAACCGGTTTTTTTGTAACCGGTTTTTTTGTAACCGGTTCGGTTACTAACCGGTTGAACCGGTTATAAAACGGTTATAGGTTGTTTGTTGGATATCAGTTTTAAAACCGATTATATAAAAAACCGGTTTTAAAACTGGTTATATGTAAAAACCGGTTATAAAAACTGGTTAAAAACCGGTTAAAACCGGTTAACCGAAAACGGGTCAATAAAAACCGGTTATAAAAACCGGTTAAAACCGGTTTATATCGCTGATGTGCAGAAAACGGTCATATGACCGTTGGGACTAGAAAGTGGCCGTTTTTTTTGTTTTTTTTTGTCAAAAATTCATCTCCAATTACTATAAAAGGGTGTTGGGTGTTTTGGTTCAATCACACCATTCTCTAATCTCCTAAATCTCATAAAAACGCTCACTTTTCTTATTCGATAATTGTGAAAAAAAACATGGCAAGCTCTAGTGCTCATGATTCGGTCAATGTTGGCGAGTCTACAACCGACACGGTTGTTCGTGTTCTTGCAACGAAGCGCAACCCGGAAGTTTGGAACCATTTCGATTTGTGCGAGATGGCGAGCGGACCGAAAAAAGCGCGTTGTCATCATTGTAATAGTTTTTACGCCGTTGGGGCAAACACCACCTTGAAACAACACATCGAAAAACCGTTTTGTAGGGTGTTGAAACAACAAACCGCTAGTGGTCAAGCTTCCATGGCAAGCGACGCTACTTTGTTCGCCTACAATTTCGATATGGCAAGGGAGGAAATGGCGAAGTTTGTAATCCAAGAAAGTTTGCCGTTCAACCATTTCGACAACCAACGCTACACCAAAATGGTTCAAAGAACTCTCCAACCGCGATACACTCATGTAAGTCGCGCTACTCTTAGGAGGGATTGTTTAAAAATGTGGAAAAAAGCTAAACTTGAATTAATTTCTTATTTTGAAAAATTAGAAACCGGTGTTAACTTGACTAGCGACGTTTGGTCCGCACCGCACGGTTCACCCGACTCGTATATTTGTGTCACCGCCCATTGGATTGAACCGGCGACGTGGCAAATGATGAAACGCACCATTTTGTTTAAACTTTTTGATTACCCTCACACCGGTGAAGCTATATATAAAGCTATCGACAAATGTATTAAAACATACAAATTGGAAACAAAGATTTTTTCGATAGCTTTTGATAACGCCTCAAACAACACGCTTTCGGTCGCGCATTTAAGGTTAAAGTACACTCCGATTTGTGAGGGTATTTTTTTCCATAGTCGATGTGTGGCACACATCATAAATTTGGCCGTTCAAGACGGTTTAAAGGTTATTGAACGACAAAAAGAATCTTTCAAACAAATGTTACGTCATATATATAGTCATACGCAAAGGCATTCAAAATATATTAAAATGTGTAAGGAAGCGGGTCGAGTATGCTACGGACCCAATTGGGACGTCGCTCATCGATGGAACTCGACTTGCACCATGTTTGAAAAAGCTATTTTGCAAAAAGAAAGTTTAATAGAATTTCATAGCCTTTTGGCGAGTCGTGGAAAGGTTTCGTCTTACCACCAATCGAATTGGGGGCTTATTGAAACGGTTACACAAGTGCTTCAAGTTTTCAAAACATCAACAAAGACTTTATCGGGGGTTTACTATCCAACTAGTTCATTGGTACTTCACAATTTGTTTAAAATGTGTAGAAAATTAAACGAGTTGTCGGGGAGAGGTAGACCATATTGTGATATGGTAGATACGATGAAGGAAAAACTAAGAAAATATTTTAAAGAACTACCCGCGGTTTTCACTTGTGCCGCCGCTTTAAACCCTTGCTTTAATATTTTTGGAGCCGGTTCTTTGATTGAAAAAATTTCAAACGAGTTGAATTTAAACACCGTAGAAGAACCAAACTTTGGCGAAGCCGCAAAATCACGTTTTAATGAACAACTTTCAAAAATGTTTGATGTTTATGTAACAAAATATGGGCATATCTCGTCACACATTCACGAGTCAATGAGAAATGCCGCTTTCGGCGAAGGTTCATCAAATATGGAAGATGACGATTTGTATGTTTACAACTATTTGTATGATGAATCGAGTCAAATGCAACGTGGTAACACTAGTAGTAGCGAACTCGGTCGATATGGTGGGTCGAACTTTCTACGAACAATGACTTCACAAGACTTTAAAAATTTTGATTTGTTGGGTTGGTGGAAAAGTAAGGAAGAACAATTTCCGATCTTAGCCACAATGGCCCGAGATTTACTAACGGTCCAAGCTTCCACGGTAGCTTCGGAAAGTGCTTTTTCTATAAGTGGTAGGGTGATTTCGATACGGAGGACTCGACTAACACCAAAGGCGGTTGAGATGTCGATTTGCTTGAAAGACTACTTGGATGCGGCGGAGAGATGTCAACACATACGCTCACTCGAGGGTGAATTAGATTACGAAGCCGAAGTGTACGAAGACGAGGTTCGAAACGAAATGACAACCCCAATGACCGAAGAAGAAGCCGAACTAGATGAATTACTACGCAATAGTTCGAGTTCGGGTTCGGCCGAAGAAGATTAGACGCGGTTCAAGATATATTACTATTCTCGTCCCACTAAAAAAATATATATACTAGTGTGGACCTTCGTGCGGATTAATTAATATTTGAAGTTTAAGTATTTTTCGTTGTTACGCTTTAGCGTTCGTAGCGTTCTTATTTCCGTATGTTATGTAAAACCGTTTGTTCGTAGACTTAATGATATTATGTTTTGACTTTTTACACTTGCATTGTTTTTTTTACAAAAAAACTGCTGTTTTTATACAAAAAAACAGTTAAAAAAGCTGCTGTTTTTTTACCAAAAAAAAGCCCTGAAACAGTTTAAAAAACTGCTGTTTTTTTACAAAAAAAAAGCCCACAAAACAGTTAAAAAACTGCTGTTTTTTTTTTAAAAAAAATCCCACAAAAACAGTTAAAAAAACTGCAGTTTTTTTAAAAAAAAAAGCCCAAAAAACAGCATTCTGCTTCTGCTGCGCAGACCGGTTTTTTTTCCGGTTTTTTTAACCAGTTACAACAACCGGTTTTTTTATTCAGTTTTTATAATCAGTTATCAAAACCGGTTAATATATAAACCGGTTATAAACCGGTCAGAACCGGTTGGTACCGGTTATGGTTTTCTAGTTTTTGAAACCGGTTAAAACCGGTTACGGTTTAAAAAAAAACCGGTTTACCATTGTCCAAAAAAAACCGGTTCGGTTAAAAAACCGAAACCGGTTGCTTAAAAAAACCGATTTGTACATCTCTAGGTCGGGACGAATAAAATGATAAAAAAAAGAAGTATGTTTAATGGCAAAAGGGGCGAAATGGGTTAAATAATGAAATGGAAAATAAATACCATTCAAATATAAGTGCAAAATGTTTGGTCATTTAGACTAAACGGGTCAAATGGTAATCTTAACACCATTTGACGAATAATGACTAATAAGTGCTTGTCGAGTCCGATGCTCACAGGGTAAAAAGGATTATGGAATTTGCGTTGCTATGAATCAGTAAATTATTAAGGCAAGGTATTAAAACGGGTCAATACTTTGACCCGAGCCAGGTACGCGTAAATTGGCGGAGTATAAGTAGACATATTAACGTGGAAATGTGATGTGTGGAAAGAGAAGAACGAGATTTGAACTTAAATGTTTAAATCTCCTAAACGGGTCAAAATGAATTATGCACATAGCTTGGGCATTGGTCGCATAATTCATAAAAGTTATGTTCACGAGTTAAAGATTTTTGAGTTACCAAGTAGTCCAAGGTTCTATGATGATTTAAAAATGATTTAGAAACAAGTCGTTTAATAGATTATGAAACGGGTCGAATAATTGTATAAGAGATTTATAAGCCGTTAGCTTATAAATCAGCATCGTTACAAACCTTAGTATTGATTACATAGGAGACTGCATTACGGTCAATACGAAATAAAAATCGCGTAAAACGGATGTGTCGTTTGAAAGTTATGCATGTTTATGTAAAAAAAAATGCAGGTTGCAGAAACAAACCTGCTGGAAAATGGTGACCCTCGCGCCACGCGAAGGACCAAGATGGTTGGGGCGCGACACGCGACCACGGTCGCGGCACGCGACAGAATTAGGGAACCCTGTCGTGGTACGCGACAGGGGTACAACTTGCAGATTTTGTTTGTTTCACTTATTTGGCTCAAAGTACTTGAAGAAACATGTTACATAATTATCAAAACTAACGTTTGTGTTGGTTTTGATTACAGGTAAATGATATATGCTATCCGGATGAAGATCAAGCGCCAAACAAGAACCGAACACACGATAAATGAAGCTTCCGCATTTGAGTTTAAACCTTGTTATCAAAAGTGAACTATGTAAACAATTGTTACTATCTTTTGAATGTTTTAATCATGTATGAATGATAACTTATAAAAGTTTTTGGAAGGTCGCATTTTCATGTAAAATGCGTAGTTTATTAATATAATCTTGATAAATTAAGACGGGTCTTACACGGAAGTCGGTCCCCACATTTGTCTTGAATTGAACCAATGCATTCGTCACAATGTCGCCTTCGGTTTCACCACTTTTTGGGTTTTGTTTTGCTTTATTTAAAAAACCACTATATTTTGTAAGTTGGCCGCTTATCTCGGTCCACTTCGAGGATAAGCTATCGTTTTCACGATAAACCTCTTTTCCCAATTCTTGATGGAATATTCTACTAACCCCTTGCCACAAATAGGTTCGATGTTGAGAATTTCCTGTTTTTATAAAAACAAAATTTAATATATTACAAAGTTATATAAAAAAAACATTAATAAAAACAAAGTTTAAGAATACCTAAAGTTGAATGTTGAGATTGTTGAAACCAACCCCTCGCCAATGCAAGTTCTTCAGGAACGGTCCATTTTAGTTGTTTTCGCTTGATGGTTTCAAGTGCTTTATCCACCTCGGTTTTTTTTCTTATGGCTTCTCTTTTTTATGGGTTGGGGTGCGGAAGGACCATCGTTGGGTGGTTGAGTTTCGGGGACGGTTTCGTTTTGTGAAAGGTCGATGGAGGTTGGTGAAAGGTTGATGGACGTTTGTGTAAACGGTGTAGGTATCGCATCATCGGAGTGTGGGAAGTTAGTAAACAAACAATTCCCAATATACGATGCATAACTCGCTTCTTGGGGCATAGAAGAGTGTATCATAAATGGACGAGGCATTGGACGAATGGGTGGTGGGCTAGGATTATTTTCTTGGAGTGCATACGGGTGGGTCGGGTCAAAAGCACGGTTATGAGGATGCATTTTTTCGTTTTGTAGATGGAGAATTGAAGATGAATGTGGTAAAAAAATGGAAGAAATTGTGAGGTTTATAGTGGAAAAATAAAATTTTATTTATTTATTTATTTTTTAAGATAGCCGTTGGCCAACGGCTAGCCCAACGGCTTCTTTGGTTTGTCCAATTAGAGCCCGCCATGTCAGCTTGGCCAGACCGCCCCACGCCCGGCTTGAAACCCATGCCCACCCGGGGTGGTGGCTTGGGCGTTTTCCCCCTACCCACGCCCAAACTCCCGCCCCATACCCCGCAGTTGGGAGAACAAGGAATCCCAAACACCCACTTAGTGGTGGACCAAAATACCTTTCCCCTTTATTTTCTACTTTGCCAGGTTTAAGGCCAAGATGACTTTTTAAGCTTCCTGCGAGAGTCAAACTTTCTATTTAACTTCTTATTAAGTATAACTGACAAAACCTTGTAACATTACTATTGTAGCAACCATGTTTTGAAAATCAAACGACATCGATTGATTAAACTAGAAAGTAGGAACCATCGATGATACATATGAGAAAATTAAACACAAGCGAAGATCAAAATTTAGAACCAATAGAATAGTGGAGCTACCAAAACAACTAGGCTGATCTTAAATCATTTCCAAAAGATATTCCATGCCTAATAAACTAGTAACCAGTTGCATCAACTTTTTCCCTTCTCTAATTTCACCCCTTCCTCTTTCCTTAATATAAAAAAGGTAACTGGAATAGCAATAATTACAAAACATATTACTAAACTAGATATATTTAGCTCGCGCTCTACTGCGGTGAAACGACATGAATTCCATTAGTGGTGGTCTAGTTTGTTACGTTAGTAACACAAGCTATAGCAAGCGAAAGAGAGAACCAAAAAATAAACGATGTCAGGGATTCCAGGCTTAGTGTGGATGCAGCTGCTTCTATTGGTGCAAGAGGAACCGGTGGTGGTGATCAAGGACCTTTGAATCCGAGTCAGTAATTGCACAAACCTAGGGGAGATTGTTGGGCCCTTAAATGTCTAAGCAATTATATGCATTGGTTGGTCAAGTTATGTAACATCTCGAAATCATGTCTATGAGATTTCGAGATGGGCTCTAAGGGTTTTGGGTTTCCAATAAGCTAGTGCGCTTAGGTTTCGATTATGTTTTAACCTAGAGGTGGCAAAATGAATGGGTTGGATTGGATTGGTTGTTGGGTCAGGATGGGTTTGGGTTAGAATGGGTTTGGGTCAAGATGGGTAAAAGAAAGAAGAAGGTCATGATGGGTTTGGGTCAAGATGAGTTCGGGTCAGGATGGGTTTGGATCAGGATGGGTTGAGAATAAATCAATAAAAATAATAAAAACTGAAAAAATTATAAGAAAGAAAAGTTTATTTTCTCCTTCGATTATCCTCAATATCTTCAACTGGGTATTATTATTATTATTATTATTATTATTATTATTATTATTATTATTATTATTATTATTATTATTATTCTATGGTTGAACATCTGGAAAGATAGAACTTGTATAAGACAAATCAAGCAATTGTATGCAAGTTATTTTGTTCTTATCATTCGGTGTTCATCTCCATATTCATCTTGTTGAATCAGGTTTTATTGTGTCATTCCGCCACACAATCAAATCACGTTGATATCATATTGTAGTGATCCAGATCAGGGACTTACACATTAATCGGTGAACCTCCGATTAGTGATTAATCGGAACGACTAATCGGAGCCTAGGCGGGATTTTTTCAACAATGGCTAAACTAGATATATAATATATTCAGCAGGGGTTGGTGGTCCAGTGGCAAGGCAAAACCTTTTAAAACACTAAGTGTGAGGTTTTGAGTTCAAGTCTCACAAGTAGCAAGAAATTCGTCTTTCGAAAAAATAGATGTATTTAGCTTGCGCGCTGCCATGGGAGATGCTATGGGAATTCCATTAGTGATGATTTGGTTCGTTACGTTAGCAACACATACTATAGTAAGCGAAATATAGAACCGGAAAAGAAACGAAGTCGTTTTAGTTCGTTAAAAAAAATAAAAAGACGCCAACTTAAATAAATTAACTTAAATAATAATTAATACTGTTTTAATAATATTTACTGAATATAATTACCAAATTTAATTTAATGAATAACAATGATTCTAATTTTGTTTTGTTTTGTTTTGTTTTGTTTTGTTTTGACGAAAGCACAAGCGTACAATAGGTAACAAACATATTAAAATTCCTTAAAGTCACATAAGTGAATCATTTTTATACCATATAACGACAATAAAACCATAAGAAACTCTTAATGGAAGATAAAAATTTCTTAATATTGCAATTTTTATTATCATTGCTTAAGATGCAGAGATTTGAAGCTTCATGCCAGCACCACAATGAAAACTACAAATGAAGTTGTTAAGACCCTTCACAAGGGTAATTTGGTCATTTCCACTTGTGTACACCTTGTCACTTGAGGTGGCGCTGCACCCATCATATCCTTCCTCGTTCACTACCGCAACATTATGTGCTCCTTGCTGATAGTTAAACACTGTTTCCATCATAAAAAAATAATACAATTAAATAAGCATTTATTTGTTGTTAAACTGTTCTTTTATTAATTCAACATATATTAAGTTAAGTAAATTGGTTGAGACTATATAATTGTGTAGCCAATGTAGGCATGTAAAGTGTTGATAGTTTTTAGAGAGGATACCAAGGATGTCGTCGGCCTTGAACGTCTTGCCTTTCTCCCAACCTCCGATGTTAGACGTCCAACCATTGTTGTCGCCAACAACATAAGTAGCAGCCTGAGTTACCTCGCATTGAAGCACCACCACTAGTAGGCAGAGCGCCGCCATTGCCACCCTTGCACTGCCTCTTCCCATAGCCATGATTCACAAAAACAAAAGATGAGGATTTGATGATTAGTGTGTTTTTAATTGTGGGATGTTCGTGTGGATATGAAAGCTATTTATAGCCAAAAGAATAACTCTTATCGATTTTGGAAGATTCATATTATTTAGAAAAAAAGTATTTGAATTAGTTATTTATAAAAATCACGAAAATAACAATTTTGTAATATAATTATAGTTTATTGTTATATCATGACAATTTATGTTATCTATTTATAGTTATACTATGACACTTTTGATCTCTATGACTATTGTAATGAGATACGTGAATTTTACTTGCATATCAAATGTGCGTCATATATTTTTCAAAACCACGTATAAATGTTGCATTCAATATAGAACATTCTCTTAGATCATTAATATTGTGAAGTTGAAATATGTGTTTGCATTGGAAATTTGGAACATTCTCGGAAATTTCACCTCATATCAGCACTAGAAAAACATACCTATCTTGACACGTTAATAATAATACACGCTCTATGACATTCAGAATCAAGTGTAAAGGAAAAATATGTCATAGTTTACAAGATTTAACGAATTTATGACACTTTTTTATGTCATTTTTTTAAGGTTATAAAAAAAGAAAAAAAAATACCATTTTTTGACATTCCAAAGAGTGTCAAGAAAAAAAATGTCATTATTTGACTCTGGCCGTTGTTGGTAGTTTAGTCCTCATATATATACGAAAGCTTTATTTGCCGTGAGACATACAAATCTAAATTTCTTCACTCCACAATTAATTTGAACAAAAAAATTTTGGAAAGAGGGAACTTTGGGATGGATTTGGAAAGGAAAAAATAAGAGAAAATTGCTAAATTCGTCCCTGAGGTTTTACACAAATTGCTAGATTAGTCCAAAATCAAGATTTGCTGCTAAAACAGTCCAAAATCAAGATTTGTTTTGCTAATACAGTCCAAAAAACAGACGCCGTTAAATATAGCAGTTGGACTGTTTTAGCAACAAATCTTGATTTGGACTGTTTTAGCAGCAAATCTTGATTTTGGACTGATCTAGCAATTTGTGTAAAACCTCATGGACGAATTTAGCAATTTTCTAAAAAAAAGTGATTTTTAACTGTTTTTGATATTTAATGTGATATTAATACACCATTAATGAATTTCATTAAAAAAAAGTTCTAGTAATTTCTTCAACTATAAAAAGTGATGTCATCTTAAACTTTAATTATGATACATATGATGCATTTCGAATTTATTAAGTTTTTTTGGTAACTAATATGATATTAATACACCATAATGGAATTTTAACAAAAAAAAAACTATTCATTTTTCAACATCATAAGATTACCGGGGAAAACTCGTTTGGCTCAAGGATCGAACCTGAGTCGTCCACCATCAATTTCGGGGAAAACCCGGTAACCCACTCGCCCGTAGGCATGACGGTAAAATTACCGGTAAATACATTTTTTCTTAAATATCGTGGTTTAGTGTGAAAAGAAAAAGCTAAGAAACCAAATTAAATTTCTTATGATGTTGCCAATGACCCAAAAAAAACTTAATAAATTCGAAATGCATTATATGTATCATAATTAAAGTTTAAGATGACATAACGATAATACAATTACATGGAAAAAAAATAACTAACAAATAAAAAATCACTTATTATATTTGAAGAAATTACTAGAATTTTTTTTTATTGAAATTCATTAATGGTGTATTAATGTCGAATTAAATATCAAAAACAGTTAAAAAATCACTTTTTTTGAGAAAATTGCTAAATTCGTCCATGAGCTTTTATACAAATTGCTAGATCAGTCCAAAATCAAGATTTGCTGCTAAAACAGTCTAAATCAAGATTTGTTGCTAAAACAGTCCAACTGCTATATTTAACGGCGTCTGTTTTTGAACTGTATTAGCAAAACAAATCTTGATTTTGGACTGTTTTAGCAGCAAATCTTGATTTTGGACTGATCTAGCAATTTGTGTAAAACCTCAGGGACGAATTTAGCAATTAACTCAAAAAATAACGAGTCCTAAATATTATAAAATTTTGTGGTGGGAAAATGAATAACTAAGGGTGGACGGTATGGTTGGGGTGAGTTAGGGTGTTTGAGTTTTCTCTACCCAATAATCACATGCCATGTCAACTCCCCCCCCCCCCCCCCCCTTCACTCCCCATTTTCTACTAAAATACTAGGGGTGATTCAAACACCCACTCAATTAAAAAAAATAAAAAGTCTCATTGGCTCTCTTTCTCCTCTCTCCTCTCTCTCTCTCATCCCTTTGTTCTTCTTCACCTTTGGTGAGTATACACCGAAAAAACACCTTCTCTCCTACTCCCCACTCCCCATTCAAACACCTGGTGTCATTCCCCGCTCGGCAACCCCCTCCCCGAAGCCATACCGACTCCCCTAATTGTGAAATTAATCTAAAAATTGAAATAGAATTTGTATTATTTATATTATAAATATATAAATTAAATTAAAACTTATATTAAAATAGAATTGTATTATTTATATTACAAATATATAAATTAAAAGTGTTATATGTATTATAATGAAACAAAAATCTATATCTAATAATAATAGAATGGAATGAACAGTTATTGAATGATGTTATTGGTGGTTTTAGACAGTTGTTTTCTTTGATTGGATCAGCTGGGTGGCTGCATGTAGGATAGTGCCACCCTGCCGGTTGAAACAAGGACATTAAGCCACGTTTCAGGGGCTTAACTGTGAATCAGCAAATGTTTTATAAAAAAAAAACATTTACATAACTGCCTATAAACTCTAAACCACATTTCCTCCTTAGATCATGTGTAGTGGGCAATATTCATCCTTGGGCGTTTTGCGCATAGAATGGAATGAACAGTTATTGAATGATGTTATTGGTGGTTTTAGACGGTTGTTTTCTTTGATTGGATCAGCTGGGTGGCTGCATGTAGGATAGTGCCACCATGCCGGTTGAAACAAGGACATTAAGCAACGTTTCAGGGGCTTAACTGTGAATCAGCAAATGTTTTATAAAAAAACATTTACATAACTGCCTATAAACTCTAAACCACATTTCCTCCTTAGATCATGTGTAGTGGGCAATATTCATCCTTGGACGTTTTGCGCCATGTGGCAGCCCAGTCAGCAATGGGGCATTATTGGGCGTTTTCTAAAATGGATGTAACGGGGATGAGGCATTATTGGGCATTATGTTTTGTAGTAAAAATAAATAAATAAAAAATCTCATTGGCCAAACTTCCCCCCACCCGACGTTTTTTATAACACGCCCAAACCAAAAAAGAGCCAAACACGCCCACGGGTAGCGGAGGTGCCGGCGTGATCGGGCGAGATTCCAGGCAAATACCGCCCCATTACGTTTGGTCTTATATCCCCACACAAATACACCAGAGAGAGAATCAGGAGAAGATAAAGGTTCCGGCGGGATCCAACCATTCTGGTCATCTCCGTCGGCGTACTCCGACAAGTCATCGTATACAACCCAAAGGTCAATAATGGCGATTCTGTTTAGGGTTTTGACCACCAACCCATTTCTCTGGTGGCGGATGGAACCTTTGCTTGTAAAGGCGACTAGGATTTTGAGACTACCGGCATGGATTCCGGTGAGAAGCACCAGCGCCGATCAGGGGCTGCATGTGCCCGAGTTCAGTGGTTCCGAATTAATATCAGGGGATTGTGATGTGGAAGAGGTTAGGGTTCGAGCAGTGATGGGGCGATGGTGATTTTGTTCAAGAAAAACCACCACTGACGAAGGAGGTGCCGGTACCTGTGCTGACTGCGGAGGTATAAATTGGTTTTTTGATCATATCTTATATGTATTATTTCATACTAGTATGGTGCCCGCGCGATGCGGCGGGGGCGACACTTTGGATTGCGGCACTCGTTGCTGGTAGTTTTCTTATTTGTATATGATAACATTATTGTGGTGGATATATGTCATAAGTGTTACACATGTTTAGTAATTGTTAAATTTAGAATTTAAATTAGCAAGTACTTCAAGAAACAATTGGTGTAATAAAGTAAACCACGAATAAGAAAAAACAAGTCTTAAACATAATTAAAAGTTATATAAAGTGCCACACAAATAAGGAAAGATAAGTCTTAAACATAAAGGGTCAAGTACTTTGCATCATGAGGTTGAAAATTTATTAATCATACGGCTTAAACATCTCAAGGATCTCATCCATATTGTTAGACCACCATTTCTCATCATCGAGATCAACGTCCTCCGGAATTTCTTGTATCTCTTCCTGTTTGATTGTTACATCTTTTTGAGGTTGATTTTCTTCTTCGATATCCTCTTTAACTAATAAATCAGTAGTAGCTGCTGTAGCAGTTTGGGGAACTGAAAGAAATGATAAGTATTTTAGCTACATATATGTTATATCATGTTAAAGTTATATATAAGATCTGATAGATAGGTAGATACCTGGCACATCTTTCATTTTGCTATCTGTCTTATCCATATCAAATTCTTAATTAATCTGCAAGGGAAAAATAAATAAGTGAGTAAAAAAGACAAAAGTGTGTAATATAATGACATCATATATAAACTATATGTAGAATGTAATTACGTAAACCACCAAATGCATAAAAAAATCATCACATTCTCACTCACAAGTATTTCATTCGTCATGTAACACCTCTCGATAGACAACATTTGAGGTGTATACACCATCTCGTCTGAAGTCTTTGGCAGGATGTACTAATACCTTTGTATTAGCACGTGATATCCCACTTGATAAAGCGACATAAAGTTGTCCATGCGAAAATACTGAATCCGGAAGATAAACACCAACATGCAGAATTGTTTGACCTTGAGCTTTGTTGATTGTCATGGAAAAGCTAAGTCGAATGGGGAATTGTTTTCTTTTTAGCTTGAACGGGAACATGTCGTCTTCAGAAAGATTATAGGCAAAAATACTCTTTTTCCGGCATGTTGCCCGACAGCTATCTCGGCATCAATAACATTGCACTGGAAGCCTTTACATATCAATCTAGTGCTGTTACACAGACCATGTGATGGATCGATATTCCGCAACAATATTATAGGGCAACCGATTTTTAAACGAAGTCTTTGAGGCGGCAAACCACTAACAGTTAGTGAGTTTAAGAACTCGACCGGATAGAAGTTGTGGCGATCGTCTTCGACTTCATCGAAACTATAGTAAACGATTTCATCCCCTTGAAACATGTCAATCATTTGATCATTGATCTCGTCAACACTGTCATTTTTAGTGGACAATATTGCTCTAGAGATTATATAATCAGAAGAATATACATTGCTTTGAATTGACGGAAAGACTGCATTGATCAATTCTTTTATAGAGTTTTTTGGATTACTGAAAGGAATTGTCATGTCGTCTGGTATGCGGATATAGCTTCCTTCGATCGATTCTTCATACCCATCACCGACTCTTAAAAGAAAATCAGAATACCATGGATCATTTAGCGCTCTCATGTTTATCGTCAACCACATCTTTTTAGTCAAATACCAAAGAGGCGACATCCACGGGCTAGAGTCTACAATTTGTGCTCTAGTTCCACGTTTAATAACCGACAACACTTGTCTAAAATCTCCCCCCATAACCATTATCTTTCCACCAAATGGGAGCCTAACACCTATAATGTCTTGCAATGTTCGATCAACTGCCTCTATCGCCTGACGTTTTGCCATCGATGCCTCATCCCATATAATTAACTTGGAGGACCTAATTAGTGCAGCTACCCCACTTTGTTTTTTTATGTTGCACATCGAATTGTTATTAACACAAATGGGAATCTTGAATCTCAAGTGAGCCGTTCTCCCACCTGGCATATTATTAGCTGCAGCACCTGATGAAGTTGTCGCAAGAGCAATAAGACCACGTGAACGTACTTGAGCAAGCAAAGCTTTGTACAAAAAAATTTTCCCGTTCCACCCGGGCCATCTATAAAGAACACACCTGGACGATCATTATCCACATGTGACATAATCTCATCAAACACTCTTTTTTGGTATGAATTAAGTTCATCTATGGCAGATAAGTGTTTAGGTTCCACAACTATCCCATACTCCTCTTGCACCTCACGATGAACTGGAAATTGTAAGTTGTGTTCTGTTATTTTTGGAAGATCTTTAAAATCATCAATATCTTTACCCATGGACTGTAGGATGACCTTGATGTCAGTAAGAACCATCTTTTGAACGCGTTCCAAACTTTCACATTGTAACCGGTGGTCTTCAGATAGTGCATCAAAGTGATCATTCCACAGCTTACGAATATCACCAGGTTCGCAAAAAATCATTATTGTTGCGAATAACCTTCTAAGAGCTTTGGGAAATTGGAATAGGGACGCTTCTGTGAGACATTGCGATAGACTATTATCATTCTCTATCAAGCCTACCTCAAGAGCTGTTTTTCTAAATGACGTGTACTTAATTCCATTAACCGTGCAAAGATCTTCAAAGGAAGTAGGTCCTCTGACATTACACAAGAGTAGGCATAAGTAGTACTTTTCCCCTTCGGCTGGATTGGCATTAACAATACGACCTCTTTGTGGCCTAGTAGCACGAGGACACCAACGACGTGAGGATGCGTTCCATGTGAAGTGTTTCGGGAAATGCTTATACAAATATTGCCTTGCCGGTTCATTCCCATGGTTATACTCAAAAAATGCAGTCATCATGGTTCTTTTATCTTTTTCCCTATCAACAATTGCTAACATAGAATCATCTTCTCTAAATCTAACCATCTGCTTATTCGGGAGATGAAGTTGTAAGGCTAAAACAGCAGGATAGATATGAGAAAGAGGGAAAGAAAAAATACGCCACATAGCCTCCGGGGGGGGGATACGTAGCGTGCATCCTGAAATCTCTTTATCTCATTAATAATAACATCTGGTGCGTCTGGATCAACATGAATAACCTGTTTGTCATGTCCTTTGTATACATATTTGAACAGATATTTAACAGATTTTATACTCGAGCAAACCTCGACATTCATGTGGCAATTATACATCATTAAAAGCCTTGGGTTATAAGGGACAACCCATCTATTATCAAGAGTTTGTCCTCGTACGTCCACCGTTATTCCAGCGTCTCTCCTTCGGTATAATGGATATGCATCTTCTCCTTGTGTTGTCTGCTCATTAAACTGTCTAGGATAATGAAAGCGACATACCTTTGGATCACCCTGCATACAAGGACTCTCTGTCCGTATATTTCCGCATGGACCATGAATCATGTGCTTGACAACAACCTCATGTAGTTGTGGATGTCGTTCTTTTTCAGGAATTTCAGCACAAACAACCTTATCATAATGGTCTGGATTATTAATTTTGTATGGCGGGTGCATGATAAGGAGGAAATGTGCATGCGGCAAACCACGCTTTTGAAACTCAATGACATAAACGTATGCCAGAACCTCTCCAAGTAAATGTTTCTTGAAGAGCTGCTATTTAAGATCCTCTAATTTAGCACGAAATATTCGTGAAACAAGATCTGGACGATCTTGTGCGGTTTGACCAGGTTTCAAATTATCACATATCTCAGGCCATTGAGGATTATACGTCATCGTAAGGAATAAATCAGGTTTGCCATCATCTTGCACTAAAGTCATAGCATCTAGAAACCGTCGACGCATGTCGCGAGGCCCTCCAATGAATGACGCAGGCAATACAATACATTGACCGACTCTGCTAGGACGCACCTCACCTGCATGGACGCAATCCACAAGACCTTGATATAATTCAGCTCGTATCTTAATTTGGTTTCATTCACAAAATTGCAAACGTGATGTCTCAAGCTTTATATAGACATCTACAACAAATTGCTGTAGCAATCTACCGCCAAGCAAAAGCACGTTCTCCGTACTGCGAATTTGAAACTTGTAATAGTAGTATTCTCGCATAGCTACGGTTGTCCTACCCCCTCGTGGGTTAGCCCCTGAGTCAAATAAAGAACATATAATTATATTACATTAAATTTGGGTATTTATGTGATTGACATGTAAAAACATAGTAAAGTTCTTCCAACCTACAGCGTCTTCGTCGATGTCATCGTAATCATTATGTAAAAACATAGTAAAGTTCTTTCCTTGTAACTGTTTCTTATAATATGATACTTACCCAAATTAGGGTTTTTTTAGGGATTTTTTATATTGGTTACGTGCTATATATAATGCATAGTTATTAAAATACACCATGTTTTAAAATTGCTCCTTAAATCACTCCTATTTAATCTCTCATTATATTTTTTAAATTTTCAATCTATCTATATTAATTAAAATTTTCAATTAGCTCAGGGCCCTCATATTACGTTTTTTCCCACTGCCCCTGATTTTTCATATGAGCTTCTAAATAAAAGTCCTTATATTTGGCATTTATTTAAGTGGAAAATACTTTAATACACGAATTATTATTAAGAATCAAACAAAAAAAAAGAACATAAAATAGAATCTTAAACAGTTGTTTTATTATTTCCAACCAACACAAACTGAAAATGAGAAGAAAAAAACATAGAAAACATTTGCTAGATATCATATTAGACTTCATGATATCTGTTCCGCTTCTGAATTGACACCCGAGCTATTTTTAATCGGGTTTTGTCGTTTGAATCTGCAGTATCTTTAAATTCTTCCGCTTTGTCGTCATCATCGGAATCATCTAAATCAACCACGTCACTCCATTTCCATTCCGAGAGTCTTGTATCTCTTCCTTTGAGCTTCACATTTTCGATCCTTAAAAAAAGACAAAAACTGAATACAAAAGTTAAAAAAAGATTAAATAAACCTTAAAATTACCTCTTCAGTAAATTCACGTTGAAGATGAGACTTGTACGGGCTGAACATGTGTCCCTAACTGATTATCTCAACAGATTTATCACCATCATCCTGCAAAAAAAAACCGTTAATATGAACAGCTCGTTATTTAATCGAACAACCTGTTATGAACAGCTCGTTATTTAATCGATGTTTGAACAGAAAAAATTAATAAAACAATCAAAATCGAAACCTTAGAAGCGGGAGCTGCAACTGGATTGTTTAAATCGGCGCGTTCACCTTCCAACTGAAACGAAAAAATAACATATATTAAAATTCGCATAAAATTAAAACATAATTTATAAATTGATGTGAATTAACAATCTAACCTTTGAAAGTACAACATCATATGATTGTTTTTTCGCAATCACTGGATTCGAAATTGGATCCATTATCAAATGTTTAGCAATAGAAATGGGTGTCCTACTATGTATTTATAGTAGGAATATAAAGGTGAATTAGGGTTATTTTGAAATCTGGCTCCCTTTTGTTTAGGAAGTTAGTTGCATCTATTTAATTTTGAATCTACCATATCTTTAAAAAAACCAAACGTGCATAAAATAATAATAATAATTGTATCTAGTTAAAATGTTTGTTTTCAAATGTGAAATAATAATAATAATTATATCTAGTTAAAATGTTTGTTTTCAACTGTGAAATAATAATTATATGTATTGTTACTTTGAACAAAATAATTATATATACTTTGATTTGTTAAAAATTCATATTAACGGTTTTCGTCTTGCAGATTTATGAAGTGCCGCGGTGCCGATTTATCATCTTGGAGTTGATGTTTCTAGTTAAAATGTTTGTTTTCAACTGTGAAATAATAATTATATGTATTGTTACTTTGAACAAAATAATTATATATACTTTGATTTGTTAAAAATTCATATTAACGGTTTTCGTTTTGCACATTTATGAAGTGCCGCGGTGCTGATTTATCATCTTGGAGTTGAGCTGAACTTGTTATATAGAATAGATTTTAATTTGATTATCATGTACTAGAAAACTTGGAGGAATATTGCGGCTGGTAACTTTGTGTCTCGTGTCAATATTGCGGCTGGTAACTTTTCAATATTGCGGCTAGTAAAATTAGGGAATATTTTATAGTTTATTAATGCCGTTCAAAACAAAAAACTTGTACAGAGTCACTTAAACATTCAATATTGCAGCTAGTAAAATTAGGGAATATTTTTGTTTATTAATGTCGTTCAAAACAAAAAACTTGTACAGAGTCAGTTTGTTAATGCACGGTAGCTAGGTAATGGTCAAAGCGGGCTTGGGTAAAAAACAAATGTTGGCTTTAATCAATTGTACATTTACGCATCGGCTATTTGTACTTTATGAACGCACGGCGAAACTAAAAAAGACAACTATCGAAACGTTTAAAAAAATGTGCCGATCGTCATGGTACCTTCGGATTTTTTTAAAACATTACAGGTTGTAAGATATCGCAGGAATACGTTAAAGAATTAAAGGGGGGGTGTAACTAATTAGCCATAATTATGTTAATTGTCAAGGATTTAAATGTAATAGATTGAGGGACTAAAAAATAATTATGGTTTAAAAGACCACTTTACCCTCATTTTAGGGGTTTATTTATAAATAAGGGGGGAAGAAGTTCTTAACTTTTGGGAATCCTTCCCTCCTCTATTATAATATAGTATAGATAAGAATCATTTTAATGAAATTGGGAAGAAAGGATCAGAGGTGTGTATTGATGAAGTTTTAAACTTTTTGCCTTGACTTTGAATGTGAATTAGTAATGAGTATTTAATAAAGTTTAAAAACTGATGAATCTTGAAGGAGAATTTCAGAGTGTTTTTAATGAAATTGAATTGGTTGGGATGAAAGTTTTACAGGGGTTTGAATCGGTGGGTTGCCACCATGTAGAAATTGATAAAGGATGAAAGATATTAATTTGAACAATGAAATTGAAAAACAGTTCCAGAAAGAAATTATTGATAAAAAATGATCGCGTGTCTTGGGGAAAACAAAATTATCAAGATTCGAAAAAGTAATTGGGAAAAAGAAATTATCGAGATTCAAAAAGAAATTGGGAATAAAAGGTCCACTGACAATTAATTACACGTAATTGCATAAAATATTAAAAATAAATTGATATCTATAATCTAATAATTTAGTAAGATGAACTACTAATATTTAACTAAAAATTTTGTATCATATATTTAACAAAAAACAATTGCTTTTATACAATAAGACTAAGTAGGATGCTAATGTAAACTTAAAAAAGTGTCCATAGTAAAATAGTAAATGAAGATACAATAGGTAATAGCAAACTTAAAAAATGTAAATATAATTGGAATGTCTTTGTAATCTAAATTTTGGAGAAACATAAACACAAATAGCTACGGAACGGAGTGTTGAAACCATATTGATATTATACCATAATGATAATGAAGTAAATACTAACGTATAACTTCAACTATACTAACGTACACTACTAATGCCGTAGAATAGATATTGGCCAAGCAACACCACAAGTTGCAAACGTTAGGTTGTCGCCGCAGCGCGCAACATGGATAAAAACTAGTTATTATAATTAAGAATGGAATGAGAAGCAGCGGAGGTGTGTGTTCTATCTATTCTTTTCTTTTGAATTGGCGGCATTAAATAGGTTTTTTAAGGTGGCTATTTTATTAGAAATAAATAGAAGGGCGGGGCTAGCTATAAACTAGGAGTCCCAACAAACGACAATTACAACATTATAACACAAGGTCACAGACATTAAAATCGTACCGTCTCTCCCAAACAAGATCACAAAACGGGCCCTATTCCTTAACCATAAAAATGTTTCCTCTTTGATGTATTCCAACACCTTGACCCAACTACAAAACAGCCACCGAACTGATCTCACTAGCATACAAGTGGTTGCAATATGCTCCATAGTTTCCTCTCCATATCCGCAAAGCTTGCATCTCGTGTGTCTTGTAAAACTATCCCACGAGTAAAGACATACATTAAATACGTGAGTGAGGTAAATGAATGAGGAAGGACACGTGGTTTATACTCCATTAATATAATAACTTAATGCCAAGCGCATGCCTAGCACTACCCCCCCCCCCCCCCCCCCTTGAACGGCCAATGAAATAAATGCTCGACTACCCGGGGTAACCCAATGGCAAAAGGTGACCTTGTACGCCCGCTGCCGCAGACAACGTTGGGTAGCCCTAGCCCTCCATGGCTCCATCCCCAGTTCTAGGGAAAATCTGCCACCCGAAGGCCCACTGCGATAAAACTCGTTTGGGATCGAATTCGAATTTGAGATCTATGGCCTCAAACCCAAATTTTCACTTCCCGTGCAATGCAAGTTGAGCTATAACTCATTAGCTTTAAATCCCCTGCAATGCAAGTTGAGCTATAAGACCATGTGTAGTGGTAACAACTTATAATGCCCTCACCATGGGGCATTATCCGACACGTGGCGTCCTAGTCAGCGATGGGACATTATAACAAAAGTGGCGTAGTGGGGCATTATCCAATAACGACCATGCAATCAATAAATAATTATTATTTTTTATAGAGAAAAGGATTTAAAAAAAAAAGCAAATGGATAATGCAAGACCCCACCATGTCACGCCACATGCAGGGACCATCTTCTCCCATTGGCCAATGTAAGAATCAAGTGGGCAACTTTAGCGTTTTAATGAAAACGCCCACAACCAATTTTTTTCAAAAATAACGCCCCAAAACGCCGGGTGTAATGGGGTGGGGGGCGTTTTGGGGCGTTTTTTTTCAATTTTTTTTTTAAAAAACGCCCCACTACGGGTGCTCTAACTCATTAGCTTTAAATAGTTATAGCCCATTAACTTTAAATAGTTAATTTTATGACATATCCATCAATGACACACTTTTGCGTGTCATAATTACCTTTTCATGACACGCAATGCGCGTCAAGAAACGTGTCTTTTTCTAGTAGTGTATAAAAAATAAGTAGAAATTAACAGGGCAACATAATGTGGAAATGAAAGTACAAATTGGATATGTCGAAAAGGATATTAATACATTTTATTTTCTTAAAAACTATAAAAAACGAATAGCATTGCTGGTTTTGACAACACAAATACCAGTGTTGATGTTGTTCGACGGTATCAGTTTGATTCGTCACACCACGTGTGCGTTACCGGTATTAGCTATAGCTTACAACACAAAAAATAACTTTTATCGAAACGTAGATAAAAATAAGCACGTTGCAATGGTGTATTTGAAGATATAACAAAGCATACGTTAGTGAAACAATAAAAAAAAACAAAGCCTTGTGGTAGCTTTAATAATATGTACTTTTATGTTTCGACAACTTATACATTACTATTCTTAAATCGGTTTTGAGACAAATTTATATCGAGGCATAGAAAAATATAGGCACGTTGCAACGACAACTTTATAACATATCATATTTTAAAAGTTATACGAGAAAGACAAAATACGCTCAAAAGTAACTATTAAAATAAAATAATTAAAATAATACCTAAATCGAAAGTTAGTGAACGCATGTTATGACAACTCGGTGTTGACTTAAGTTTATATCGCAACATAGATAAAAATAACAACATCGTGAGTGGATACTTGGAACAGATCATGATCTCTTGCGAACGGGGATAACATGTGAAAACCATGAGAACCTATTTCTAGACTTCATTTCCAAATGACACCTACAAACGACCCTCCCATCAAGTTTGTTGGTGTTGTTTAGAAGTGAAGTCCCGAAATCCAGACAAAGGTTAGGACAATTGGGTGGGCCACGGAAACTTCATTGCCATCATCATTGGCCTTCAAAGTGATGCTAGTGGGAGTTGAATTTGGGACCTTAAGAAGAGAAATCAAGTGACTAACCACTAGGCCAACTTATGCTACTGATGAGCGAATTCGAAAACTAGTGAGAACTGAAATTTTGAACTCATAAACAACAGAGCTACCAGAACAACCAGCCCGATCTTCAAAAAATTACCATAAACTAAGAATACGTTTATAACAAGACACATAATAGGCGAGAAACACATTATTCCAAATCATATACTATTACGAGTGAATCTTAGTTTATACGATGATCAATGCAAATATCTGAATTTCTTCTTAATGCCATTTTGTTGTTTAAGATACAAAGATTTGAATCTTCATGCCACTATCACGGTGCCAGAGTAACTACAAATGAAGTTGTTATAACCCTTCACAAGGGTAATTTGGTCATTTCCACTTGTGTACACCTTTGCTTCGCTTGGGGTTGTGCTGCACCCATCATAGCCTTCCTTGTTCACGACCACCACATTATGTGCTCCTTGTGGGTAGTTAAACACTATTCCAATCATATAATAACAATTGAACTAAACTAGTCTTAGCTCCCCCGCGTTGCGTTGAGGGGCGTAAACCGTGCTACCAGCATTGCAGAGAGATATAAAACCATGTTAAGTAACAACCAAACGACGATCAAAAACAGGAAAAACATAAAATAAAAACACGAGTTTCTAGCACCAAGTGACTCACATGATATAAAATGTAGTCAAAATAGAATTTATACCGACACGTATTAGAAAGTCGAGGAGGTAAAAAAAACGTAAGGGATCAAATGTGACCATCAAACACAGTGCTAAGTACCAACCGAACTTCGACCAAATCCGGGAAAAACGTAAAACAAAAGTAACAAAATAAACTCATTTAATTTTTGTGGCAAAATTATAAAAAAAATCAAAGTTTTATTAAAAAACACACACAAAAAAGACGAAACCGTAAAAAGACAAAAAAAAGCTTAAAGATTTGAATCTTCATGCCACTATCACGGTGACCAGAGTAACTACAAATGAAGTTGTTATAACCCTTCACAAGGGTAATTTGGTCATTTCCACTTGTGTACACCTTTGCTTCGCTTGGGGTTGCGTTGCACCCATCATAGCCTTCCTTGTTCACGGCCACCACATTATGTGCTCCTTGTGGGTAGTTAAACACTATTCTAATCATATAATAACAATTGAACTAAACTAGTCTTAGCTCAACCGCGTTGCGTTGAGGGGCGTAAACCGTGCTACCAGTATTGCAGGGAGATATAAAACCATGTTAAGTAACAACCAAACGACGATCAAAAACAGGAAAAACATAAAATAAAAACACGAGTTTCTAGCACCAAGTGACTCACATGACATAAAATGTAGTCAAAATAGAATTTATACCGACACGTATTAGAAAGTCGAGGAGGTAAAAAAACGTAAGGGATCAAATGTGACCACCAAACACAGTGCTAAATACCAACCGAACTTCGACCAAATCCTGGAAAAACGTAAAACAAAAGTAACAAAAAAATAAACTCATTTAATTTTTGTGGCAAAATTATAAAAAAATCAAAGTTTTATTACAAAAACACGCAATAAAAGACGAAACCATACAAAAACAAAAAAAGCACTATTCCTCCCAATGTTATGAAATAATATATATAGACAATATATATAGATAATAAGCATTTCTTTGTAATTACTTAACTATTATGTTTTAGAGTAAAATGCCAAAATGGTCTTTTAGTTTAGGCCACTTTTGCCACTTCAGTCCAAAAATGAAATGCTTTGCATTTGGGTACCTGACGTTTCATTTTTGTTGCCATTTTCATCCAATTGGCAATCTGGGATAGAAATTTATGTTAACTTCTACATTTTTTGTCGTTTTTATCATTTAATTAAAATATATTATGACATAAAATGATGATTATACCCTTCATTTAAATGAGGAAGCCGAAAAAAGGGGAGTAGTTAACGGAAAATTCTAACCCACTTTGCCAATTGGATGAAAATGACAACAAAAATGAAACTCAGGACCCAGATGCAAAACGTTTCATTTTTTGGACTGAAGTGACAAAAGTGGTGACCTCATGTTGAGAGGATACCAAGGACGTTGCCTGCGTTGAAATTCTTGCCGTTTTCCTAGCCAGCAACGTTAAACGTCCAGCCATTGTCATCGCCGACAACATAAGTAGCTGCTTGAGCTACCTCGCGTTGAAATACCAACACTAGTAGACAAAGCACCACCATTGCCACCACTACATTGTCTCTTTCCTCAGCCATGGTTCACTCACACGAGACTTGGGGGGTGGGAGGGGGGGGGGGGGGGGGGGGGGTTGATGATTTCTGATATGATGACTTTTGTCTTTTCGTTTGTGGCAAGTTTGTGTGGAAGTGTAACCAATTTATAGCTAAAAAAAATAATAACTCATATATCGGTTTCGAAAAATTTATACTATATATATCATAATAATTTATGTCTCTATTGAAATGAGATACACAAACTTAACTTGCATATCAGTTTTAAACTCATAAACTCATGGATCAATTTTTTTTAAGGCTAGTATAAATGTTGTATTCAATGTAGAATATATGTATTTGCATCTTTTAGTGTTGGGAATTAAGCACTGTAAATTGGTGTTGGCATTGGAAGTTTTTTTTTTCAATCATAAACTTGAAATATATAAATTGGTGTTAGCTCATTTACACTCACTCTAATTTACACTCATTTTACATATGTCCTCCGATTATGAGGAATACGATAATGACTTGAGCGTTGGAAGGTGGTTCAGAGACCCCGGTCCCTGACCCCTTTTAACGAGTTGTTAATGTTGTTTTGCAGCACCCACTTGGAGCAAATTGGAGAAGACGAAGTATGCGTCGTCTATCTTCTCTAGCTGATGCAACAACCCAATTACCCTTACCCTGGCGGAGAATTTTTGCATCTTTAGAACCAATAAACAATCGAGCTACCGATTTAACAACCGTTCCGGTTTTCAAACCATTTCCGAAAACTATTAATACATAAATAACCAAACATACAATAAAAACAAACACATTAGACTGCCTTAAATTTAAGTCAAATGCTCTTTTATTTATACCCTATAACAACAACCATAAGAAACACTTGATACATATAAATTTAGAGATTTCAACTTCTTCTTTGTCATTACTTTATTGTTTAAGAAGCAGAGATTTGAATCTTCATGCCAGCACCACAGTGACCAGGGAGACTACAAATGAAGCTGTTAAGACCCTTTACAAGCCTAATTTGATCTTTACCACTTGTGTAAACCTTTGCATTTCTTGGGGTAGTGCTACACCCAAGATACCCTGCCTTGTTCACAGCCACCACATTATGTGCTCCTTTTTGGTAGTTGAACACTGTCCCCATCAAAAATCATTTAAGTAACCATTTATTATTATTAGACACTGTTACTGTTACTGTTAGGCCAGAGGGTGTGGGGGGCGCCATACCCGCCACGTCACCGCCTATATGGCCCCGGGCGCTATACACCCACACCGCCCAAATTAAGAAGGGGCGCTATAGAGGGGGCTCCATGGTGGTAACGAGAGAGAAGGGGCTTTATCAGGTGGGGCCCTCACATTCATCCAATCAAAATTTTTTTATTTTTTTATTTTTTTTCTCTATAGCGCCCCTAGGGGTTATACCACACCCTCCATATTAAAGGGGGCGTTATATAGCCCACTTGGCTGACGTGGCGCCTACGTGGCGCTGAGGTGTCCTTTATAACCCCCAAGGGCTCCATCCCACACCCTCTGGCCTTAGTGTTATTGTTACTATTACTGTTAGTGTTTAAACTTTAAATGAACTCAGAATAAGTTAACTAAATCGGTTGAAATTGCTACATATAAAAATAACTAAGCAAGTAAACTAGTGATAGGATGTTGAGATGATACCAAGGATGTCGCCGGCCTTAAACTTCTTGCCTTTTTCCCAGCCAGAGACGTTAAATGTCCAGCCACCACTGCCGCCGACGGCATAAGTAGCTGCCTGAGCTAACTCGCATTGAAGTGCCGCCACGAGTAGACATAGCACAGCCATTGTCACCATTGCACTGCCTCTTCCCTTAGCCATGGTTCACTCAAACAAAAGATGGAGGCTTTGGTGATTAGATGACTTTTGTCTTTTTGTTTTTGTTTGTGGGATGTTTGGGTGGATATGGAACCTATTTATAGCAAAATGAAATCACTCTTTTATTGGTTTTGAAATACTTAATATTATTTATATTATTCCAAGCAGGTACAAGGTTTCTTATTTGAGAAACAGTTTACAAGAAAATACGAAAAGAATAATTGTAACAGAATTATATTACCATACTCATTTTACAAAATGCACCTCATATAAAAAATAGATGGATACCTGATTACTCATTACAAGTTAGGTTTGCGGGTATCTATGATCCCACTTGACCTTAACAATTTAGCAACGAGTAATCGAGCATGATATAGGCTTCATGTAATTATGTGGTATCACATATATCTTACAAGTATCCAAACTCGTAAAAAAGGTTGTAATAAATTTCGTGCCCGATTTTTAATAGAAAAAAAATTGTTTGTTTTTTTTTTAGTGCAAGATGTTTAATAGAAATCACAATATGTTTAAGTCATCTTTAATAATTGTTTAATGCTAGTCAAACGTAATCCTTTCTTCACTTTTGCACCAGAGCATGTGCATAAAGCATTCAGAATGTATGATGATTTAGGTTTTGTCAACATAATTCTTATGACCATGGTTAAAGGGACCGAAAAAGGTTTAACTTTATGTTAATTTACCTTTTGATTAAATAATCTTTGTATAGCATCTTTAACATTAAGAGTCACGTTTAACATTGGAAATCACTCATTTGTAATATCTTAATTAGTGAAGTATATGTGACATGTTTGGCTAGTTACAAATTTAGGTGTGAATATATTCCAAAAATGATGACTACATAGTTGTCCAAAAAAATTACATGCAATTTTAATTAATTTTGTCACATATATATAAAACAGAATATACATGCAATTTTTATAAAAAAAAAAATTAATATTTTGTCACATTTTTTATAAATTTTCATCCAAACACTAACTCGGTTAATTTTTTCTATTAAGGCGAAGGATTGTTTTCAAATTTTATAAATTAAGACAGAAATTAATTTCCAATATTTTATGTAGATTAGTTTTATAAAAATAAAATCTACTTCAACCTCTAAATTTTATAAAACTAAAATGTTGGGACCTTATAGAAATAGGTCAAATAAACAAATCTTATCATATGTACCAAGTTTGTAATTCATCTTCTACTCTTTTAAATTCGCTCCTAACGAAAAACAGAAGTCAATGCCCCCCTCCCTATCAACCAACGTATTGTTACCAAACCTTAAAATTACCAATCAAATAGTAAGTATAATATCATCAACCAAAAGTTTCTTTACTCAAACCACTCAGAATAAATATTAGTTAGTTACCCTCATAATCTTAATTAAATAAATATTTTATTTCTGCCAACATGATTCCTAGGTGCTCAACATATTTAAAAAATATGTAACGTTTTACAATTTTTTTCTATCTCTATAATTGATTAAATCTTAAAAGTTGTAATCGATTGTTATGTGTTGCACACCATTGATATTTATTTTATATAACGTTTTCCCTTTATAAAATTGAAAATTAATTTCTGTCTTAATTTATAAAATTTAAAATATCTTTCACCTTAACAGAAAAAACAAATTGAGTTAGTGGTTTGGATGAAAATTTATAAAAATTATGTGACAAAACTATTAATTTTATTTTATAAAAACTGCATGTATATTCTGTTATATATGTGTGTGTGTGTGTGTGTGTGTGTGTGTGACAAAATTAATTAAATAAAAGAAATTAAAAAGAGTTTAAATAAATTGCCAAAATCGTCCCTGAGGTTTTATATCTGCATGTTTCATCCAAATATTCCTCAACTTAACAGAAAAGGTAAACTAAGTTAGTGGTTTGGTTGAAAATGGCAAAAAAATGCCAAAAGTGAAGGGCTGTTTGGCACATACAAGTCATTTTGGATGAAACTGCCAAACAGGCTTAAACCTCGAGGACGATTTTGACAATTTACTCTAAGATTTATAAAATGATGAAATGTTATAAACTGAAATTCCTATATCGAAAAAGAGTAAAATGCCCGGATAGTCCCTGTGGTTTGTCGAAATTTCACCTTTAGTCCCCAACTTTCTAAAATTACACTCGAGTAAAATGCCTGGATACTCCCTGTGGTTTTGTAAAATAACAACTATAGTCCTCAACTTTTGGAAATTATATCGGTGCTCCCTCTGGTTTGACGAGTTGTTACTCGGATAGTCCCTAGAGTGGATGTCTGTTAGTTTTCTCCGTTAAGTCCATCTAAAATTACTTATTTACCCATCCCTTTAAAAAATAAAAAAAAATATGGATTATTAAAAGTGTGGGACCCACCACTCACCCCCAACTTCATCTTTAACCTCTATCACCCAACCCTCTACCATCACCATTTTCTCTATCAAGCACCACCCAAACCTGAAACCCCACCTCCACGACACCCTACCGCACCCGTCTTCGGCCGACGAGCATCCCGTTCTGGTGATGATAAACCCATTCATCGCGTTTTATATACCTAGCAACATAGACGCAAATCCGGCCGCAGTAATCTGTAACGCCAATGATATACCCACAACATCAACAAAAACCCTATAATAAACGTTACTTGTCATCAGGAATTTATTATGGAATAATAAGAAATGATAATAATACTCGATTTGAATGAACTATTGGCGCAAATCGAGGTCAGTTGAAAGTTAATCTGATAGTTCTGCAAGTGGATTTTGATGTTGCTTTTGGATTACATATGCAGTGGTGCAGATTTTGGAGATGAGAAGATGAGAGATCTAAAGAGTTGAAGTAACGTTTTGGACGGGGGAAGTTTTTTAAAGAAATTCGACAGTTTGAAGGTACAAGAAATTCGATTTGGGGTGGTGAGGAGGGTGGTGGCAGGTGGTAATGGTGGCAGGGTAAGTAGTGGTGGTGGCAGGTGGTAATGGTGAGTTGTGACTTGTTTGAATTTAACAAACTACGGAACAAAGCAATGGACCGATCAGCTGGGATGTCAGCGGAACGGGATGCTCGTCGGTCGAAGACGGGTGCGGTAAGGTGTCGTGGAGGTGGGGTTTCAGGTTTGGGTGGTGCTTGATAGAGAAAATGGTGATGGTAGAGGGTTGATTGATAGAGGTTGAAGTTGGGGGTGAGCGGTGAGCGGTGGGTCCCACACTTTTAATAATCCATATTTGTTTTTTTTTTTTTGTTTTTTAAAGGGATGGGTAAATAAGTAATTTCAGATGGACTTAACGGAGAAAACTAACGAATATCCGCTCCAGGGACTATCCGAGTAACAACTCGTCAAACCACAGGGAGCACCGGTGTAATTTCCAAAATTTGGGGACTATATGTATTATTTTACAAAACCACATGGACTATCTGGGCATTTTACTCATTACACTCTTGCTCCCAGTGGTTTGATCAGTTGTTACTCGGATAGTTCCTGAAGTGGATGGAGGTTATTTTTCTTAGTTAAATGGGTGTGAAATTACAAAATACCCTTATCATTAAAAATTATTGACTTCAGCTTCATCCTTAATCTCCCCACCCACTAAAATCACCAGCACATAAAACCTGATTCCGATAATCACGCTAGTAACTGGTTACACAACTCTATTTCTTAAAGGAGAGTTCGATTTGGTTCCATCTAAGAACATCAAAAACATTGACTTCATTCCTACAAAAGTCAACTCTTCATTGTCCATCGAAGTTGTTGTTGGGTTGTTTCAGCATCTCAGTGACGACCTTAAAAGAACTGGAAAATACGGTACTTGTGTAAGTGTTTATTTAAAGCAAATCAAGTGAAACCCCATCTTAACTATCGCTTAAATTTTAATTTTCAGCACATATATACCTCGGTTTACTTTATACAATTATAAATCCTAAATCACCATTTGCGACCAGACACCATGTTCTTATTCTAAATGAAGCATTGGAACAAACCCATCTGAATATTAACCGGATAAATGATGTTGCCGGAAACCAGTCACCGTCGGCACTGGTTGCACTAGTTTAAGGGAATTGATCTCGTAACACATGTAAGCGGAAAAACGATATCGCCTGAAAACGAGATCTATAGAGAGAGACATACCTGTTAGATGAAAAAACGATATTGCCGGAATTGATCTTTGTATCCGATTCCACCCACAAAGTCACTGTTGTATGGTGACTAGGGTTTCACCATCACTATCTTGGTCCGTAAGGGGCGGTTGCAGTCTGGGGATGGGTGTTTCAAGAAATAGTGTTGTGGTGCGGGTGTTTTATTGAAGAAGATAGGGGGTTAAGAAAATCGAAGATGGTCAATGGCACCATCAATGATGAAGTTGCAAACTTTGAATTGAGATGATGATGATTGATCAGATCTAATATGAAGATAGGGGGAACAAATATATATATAGAGGCCAGTTAACGTACAATAGGGCTTATCGTACGATAAGTACGCGATCATCCCAGCCATTCGATCTGGTGCGGATCTGGTGCGAATTCAATCTTCGCATGTTATAAAAAGGAAAATGAAATCGCATGGCTTGAAAATGCAATGAAATCGCATGTTTGAAATCCCATGCAAATGAAATCGCATGTGAAAAAAGGTTAGCATGGGGTAATGTGAAAAATGGCATGGGGTGTGTAGATGGACAAAATCGCATGTGGAAGATTGAAATATCGCATGTGAAAAAATGGCTAGCATGGGGTAATGTGAAAAATGGCATGGGGTGTGTAGAATCGCATGTGGAAGATTGAATAACGCATGTGAAAAATGGCTAGCATGGGGTAATGTGAAAAATGGCATGGGGTGTGTAGATGGACAAAATCGCATGTGGAAGATTGAATTCGCACAGTTCGTACAGTTCGAATGGAGGTATGAAATCACATGGGAGATGAAGATCTGACGGCTGGGGTTATCGCGTAGGTAATGTACGATAAGCCCTATTGTACGTTAACTGGCCTCTCTCTCTATATATATATATATATATATATAGGGGACCGCTAAAATGAAAACCACCTCTAGTTGTAAGAACCGTGAGAACTACACCGTACGGGGCGAGGTGGACCAAAAATTGTTTTCATAAACGTAGATGCGTGTATTATAAACACATTTGTAAAAAAAAATTCCAAAAAAAAAATGTCGTGTGTGTAGTTTTGAGCACCACAAGTTTGCGTTTACGTGTACCGTAAATTTGGTTTAAAATTTACGGTACCCGTAAACACAAACAAAACTACACACACGACATTTTTTTTTGAATTTTTTTTTATAAATGTGGTCCAACTCGCCCCGTACGGTGTAGTTCCCATGGTTCTTACAACTGGAGGTGGTTTTCATTTTAGCGGACCCATATATATATATATATATATATATATATATATAGGGTCAGGATTTAGAGAAAACGGTGGAAAGTGTGAGAACGGTGAGAACGCTTATGAATCGTCCGATCAAAACAATCTATGGACTAGATTGGCGCGGGGGCGTTTTCGTAAATAACATCAATTTTATTACGTGGACGCACTTCATTAAGGGTAAAAAAGTATTTTGACTTCTCCACACAAAACGCCATCTCATGAAATAAAACGCCAAACAAATAGCACACACCATTCTAACTAAAAACGCCATTAGATATAAAACGCCAAACTTAATTATAATAAAATTCCGCCTAAAAAACCGCAAAAAAAATCCTATATATACAACATCTCAGACCTTCAACTAAAAAAACACACAAAACCCCAAACGCCATATTTAATATATATCATTCGTCTTAGAAACGCCAAAAAAACCAAACATCAAATATCTTCTAAACCAAAATGTTTATTTGAAATTCAGTTTGGTTGTCTGTAAGGTTTCACTCAATGTAATGGACAAAAATCCTTAAGTGAGGATATTGTCCATTTCATTGAGTAAAATCTTATTGACTTTATCCTCAACTTCCATCCAATTTATAACGCCAAAACATACAAAAACATTATTGAGGTTTGTTGTCAATAAAGTTTAGCTGTATGGGGTGGACAACATTGTCATATATCTTTCTTAACCGAGGATTAACAATGTTGTCCATCTCATACAGCAAAACGTTATTGATTTTAGCATGATCAAATTTTGAGGTTTAACGTGCTTTTATTTAGTGGCATTCTTTTTATCGGTAAAACGCCAAAATTAAAAAATCAAATATCTTTCATTGGAAAATTCAAGATTGTTGGCTGAAGGGTGTAAACTCAATAACATTTTGCTGCATGAGATAGACAAATCTTCAAGAAAAAGATGCTGATGTCAGACTTTGTGCTTCCAAACAGCGACAGAAAAACTACTTGAAAAACAAAAAAAAAAACAAAATGAATCATACGAAAGTCGAAACAGCCAGTTAAGATGATTCAAAAAAGAAGAAAGAGACTGGTGACAGTGAAGATTTGGAAGATCAATTGTTTATATATTCTTTTTATTTAATTTTATTTTTCAGTTGATTGTTATATAATAAAAACGTCATATATTTGGTGACAGTTCTTGTACTATTAAAGAAGAGAGAGACTGATGACAGTGAAGATTGTGAAGAGAGATCCGATTAGGATTTTTAATTTATTTTCTTCGCTTCTGTTTTTTTCCCCTGTGGTTGTAATATAATTTTACAATTGTAAAACGCCAAGATACCACAAATGCCAAAATGTATATAAAAAATAATAGAACAATGGGCCATTTTGTTTAAAACGCATTGAAAAACGCCATTCAGATAGATTTCCTGACCCCCTGGGGTTCCAATGGCATAAGATTTGATAAACGCCATAAACGCCAAAATGTTAATACAATGAAACCGTTAAACGCCATTAATTATTGAATTTGGTTAACGCCAAAAATCTTAAACCCCAAAAATAAAACAATATTGTGAAAAGCGGAACTGGAAAAGCAGAAGATAAAATGACAAAAAAGCCCATACGCCCTAATTATATCGCGCGCTACGTGTTGGGCCAGGATGCGTTCTCACCGTTCTCACACTTTTCAGCCAACAATCTTTGAATTTCCAATGAACGGTGTTTGATTTTTTAACTTTTTGGCGTTTTACCGAGAAAAAGAACGCCACTAAATAAAAGCACCTTAAACCTCAAAATTTGATCATGCTAAAATCATTAATGTTTTGCTGTATGAGATGGACAACATTGTTAATCCTCGGTTAAGAAAGATATCTGACAATGTTGTCCACCCCATACAACTAAACTTTATTGACAACAAACCTCAATAATGTTTTTGTATGTTTTGGCGTTATAAATTTGATGGAAGTTGAGGATAAAGTCAATATGATTTTACTCAATGAAATGGACAATATCCTCACTTAAGGATTTTTGTCCATTACATTGAGTGAAACCTTACAGACAACCAAACTGAATTTCAAATAAACGTTTTGGTTTAGAAGATATTTGATGTTTGGGTTTTTTGGCGTTTCTAAGACGAATGGTATATATTAAATATGGCGTTTGGGGTTTTGTGTGTTGTTTTAATTGAAGGTCTAAAATGTTGTATATATAGGATTTTTTTGGCGGTTTTTTTAGGCGAGATTTTATGATAATTAAGTTTGACGTTTTATATCTAATGGTGTTTTTAGTTAGAATGGTGTGTGCTATTTGTTTGGCGTTTTATTTCATGAGATGGCGTTTTGTGTGGAGAAGTCAAAAGTCTTTTTTACCCTTAATGAAGCGCGTCTATATAATAAAATTGATGTTATTTACGAAAACGCCACCGCGCGAATCTAGTCCATAGATTGTTTTGATCGGACGATTCATAAGCGTTCTCACCGTTCTCACGCTTTCCATCGTTTTCTCTAAATCCTGACCTTATATATATATAGGGTAGGAGTTGGCTACAAAGCCAACTTTTCCTACAAAGTGTAGGAAGTCATGTCCTTGTGACATGTGGCAACTAGTTAATTTAATCAAAAGAGCATGATGGTAATTGATTAAATAAGTTATTTATGAGAGAGATAATTATGGATAATTAAATGAAATTTTTATGGAAACCCTTATTTTTTAAACTCACGATTCATTCAGTTACGTATACAACATTAATAGCAATTTCCATCTCATATTCATATCATCCTTCATCCGAATCCGAAGTCTGAAACTTAAAACACACTAATTGTTTCTTGACGTTGTGTTTTACCAGTTTCTGAGTTCTTCACATCGTGTTATACTAGTTTTCACAATAAAACATAGTATCCTTCATGGCACATTCATCTCATCCTTCATCTGAAGTTCAAAACATGAAACACATTAATTATTTCTTGACGTTGTGTTTTATCAGTTTATTATTTCTTCACATTGTGTTATATCATTTTCGCAATTAAACACACCCCTTAAACATAAACACACTAGTGCCTGAAAAACACAATATAAAACACACCAAACATTTATAACACGTTTCTGGTTCTCTTTACCCATCATATTGTGTTTTATCAATTTATGGTTTCTTCACATTGTGTTATATTTACATCCATGATTTTAGGAGATTTTGGCTGTTTTTTAGTATATAAAGTGATAAATGAGAGAGAGAGAGAAGCTTGCAAGATTGAAGGAGTGGTTTAAGGAATGACGATTACTTGCCTTTTTTAACACACGAAAAATGACTTTTTTGTCCTTCATCAATCAAATCATTCCTTATTTAAAATACAAATATTACTAAAATGCCACCAAAATGATCTCAACCATTAAAAACACTCATCCAATGGTCTAAATCACTTCCTACACTTTGTAGGAAAAACACACTTTGTAGAGGAACCTTACCATATATATATATATATATATATATATAGGGGATGGTTCAAATGAAAACCACTTTTAACGCGAAAACTCGAAAACTAACTAAAAAAAGCCTAAATAACACACAAAATTTTTTTTTTCAATTTTTTTAATAAAAATCGATGGTTTTTATATATAAAAAAAATTAAAAAAGAAAAAAAAAAATTTTTTTGTAGTGCACATGTGTAGTACAGATACACATGTGTAGTATTACACATGTGCACTACAAAAAAAAAATTTTTTTTTTTTTTGAAAATTTTTTTTTTATATAAAAAAACCTGCGAAATTTGGTTTGCAAAAAAAAAAAAAAAATTGTGTGTTTTTTAGGCTTTTTTTAGTTAGTCTTCGAGTTTTCGCGTTAACTAGTGGTTTTCATTTGAACCTTCCCCTATATATAAAACCACTTTTATCGCGAAAACTAACTAAAAAAGCCTAAAAAACACACAATTTTTTTTTATTTTTTTTCAATTATTTTATTAAAAATCGCAGGTTTTTTTATATAAAAAAATTTTCAAAAAAAAAAATTTGTATTGCACATGTGTAATAATTCACATGTGTAGTACACATACACACATGTGCACTACAAAAAAAATTTGAAAAAAAGTTTTTTTTTTATATAATTTAATTAGCAAAAATTGGTATGCAAAAAAAATTGGTATGTTTTTTAGGTTTTTTTAGTTAGTTGTCGAGTTTTCGCGATAACTAGTGGTTTTCATTTGAACCTTCCCCTATATATATATATATATATAATTAGTTTATAACATATTTTGTTTTTCTTTTCCAACTTTAAGATACGATGTATTATAAAGTTTTGAATTTGTCGTTGCGATGTACTTATTTTTATCTACATCTTCGTATAAATTTGCTTGAAAGCGAGTTGTGAATATTAATGAACATCAAAGTTACCTTATGGTTTGGTTTTCTTTTTGTATAAAATGGAGTTGTTTACGTTATCCGTCATTCTAACAATATAACATAACGCATTAGAAAATTTTGAATATGTTGTTGAGAAGTGTTTATTTTATTTGAGCTTTGATAAATTGTTTAAAATCAAACGAGTCAAATATAATTAATTTTTTTTCTTTTTTGTGAAGGACTGAATCAATAGCATTTAAACGACAACCAAACCACTACCGTTATTCACGTTTATAATTTTCTAAACTTTCCGGCATAAATTTCGTTGGAAATGCAGTTGTATTCGTAATATAGTATTTTTTGGCTTTGTAAGCTATATAGAATGTCGGTTTCGTACTAGTATTGTGACGAACCAAACCAATAATATCCATACAAAATCAATACCTGTATTCGTTTTTATAATATTCGATCGATATAAGACAAGATTGCTATACCAAATGTTTATATCGCATCGATATAATGGAACGAATGACACCGATCGAAATCCTATGAGGTAGCATACCACGCTGCCTTAACGTGGGACAACTTTAATCTAAATTGCTAGTTTAGATGAAATAGACCAATAATTGTAGGTCCCAGAAACTTCAATTTCTTCCAATAGTAGTAAATGGGTTTGGTACATAATTTTATATGATCCCACTCACAATAAAATTTCTTGCCTTTTGACTTATTTCATTTCAAGTAGGGTCGTTAAAAAATAAAAATTCTATATATGAAACACTTTAAACCAACCCACTATAATCAAGACTTGTATTATTATAAAAATTTGATATACATATATGGTGAGGAATCAAATAGAAAGTTTATTTTGGTTAGGAAAGATAACAAGCAATAGAATTATAACATGTGGCAAAATTTAAAATAAAGAGTAAGGGTATTTTAGTCAATTTTATTCAATCTTCTACCTTCTTCTCTCTGTAACTTCAAAACCCATCATCTTCAACATTTTCTTCACTTTCTATCTCAAAAATCACTACATTATAGTGCGATTTTCGTCACCAATCAATGATTCAAACACCCAATCAACGTGTTCTTCAACTTTTTTTAAGAAACTCAGTTTAATTTCATACAATGGTGGGAGTTGGCCACTTTTCCTACAAAGTGTAGGAAGTGTTCTAAGAGTGACATGTGGCATCTAGGGTTTTCGTATTAAAGGACATAAATGTAATTCAATAATTAATTCTATTTTTGGAAGATATATCTTTTAAACAATAAAATGCTATTTTTATGGAAACTATATATCTATTAACTATTCAAAATCGGCAGTTACATCCTTCATATCCACGATTGATTCATCCGAAATTCGAAACGTAAAACACATTAATTATTTCTTGACGTTGTGTTTTATCAGTTGATGGTTTTCTTCGCACTATTGTTATATCAATTTTCACAATTAAACACACCTCTCACACATTTTGAAACATAAAACACATTCATTATTTCTTGACGTTGTGTCTTATTAGTTTTTTGGCTTCTTTACATTGTGTTATATCAGTTACCACAATTAAACACGACCCTCACACATAAAACACACCAGTATCTAAACTAAACAACATAAAACACACCAGTGTCTGACTCGATATAGACACCAGTCCTTAAAATACACAATATAAAACACACTTGTGTCTGATTCGATGTAGACACAATATAACACACACTTGTGTCTGATTCGATGTAGACACAATATAAAACACACCCGTGTCTGATCCCACGATGAACATTAATCTTGTCTTTTTAAGTATAGAAGATGATAAGTGTGTGTGCGTGTAAGAGAGAGAGAGAGAGAAATGGAGAGAGAAAGAAAGAGAAGTTTCCAAAACTTAAGGAGTGCTTTTATTGAATGATGGTTACTTGCTATTTTTAAATCCCGTCAAATGACTTTTTTGTCCTCCATCAATTAAACCAATCCTATTTAAAACATAAATATTACTAAAATGTCATCAAGATGATCTCTACCATTAAAAACACCCATCTAATGGTCTAAAATGCATCATACACTTTGTAGGAAAAACACACTTTGTAGAGGAACCTCACCCTTTCATACAATATCTCATTTTTTTCCTGTGATTTTGAAGCGAATCACTTGATTCGTTCGATTTGATCGCTGATAAGTGTTTCTAACATTCAAATTCCGTCAATCGTTGAAGAAATCTGAAGAAATCGGCTTCGATCTATATAAGAAATTATTGAATTGCATTTTCACGATCTGGGTTTTTGAATTGAGTCATTGCGTTTTACAAAGTAATGAAAAAACACTGTTTTTTTTTTGTATTTTCAGTCCATTGGGTTTAGAAACAACACATTTTATTGTGTTTTTATTTCATTGCGTTTTAGGTAAAAACACAGTCCATTGCGTTTTAGAAAAAACACTTTCTTTTGTGTTTTTATCTATTGCGTTTTAGGAAAACACATTTTTATGTGTTTTTTGTTCCAATTCACAGACAAAACATACCCTGTTTCAATGTGTTTTAGAAAAACACATTTTGAAGTGTTTTTAGTCCATTGCGTTTTAGGTAAAACACATTTTTATGTGTTTTTAGTCCATTGCGTTTTTGAAAGAACACTTTCTTTTGTGTTTTTAGGCCACTGCGTTTTAGAAAAAAAAAACATTTTATGTTTTTTTGGTCCATTGCGTTTTAGAAAAAAACACATTTTTGAAATGTTTTTAGTTCATTGCGTTTTAGCTAAAACACATTTTATGTGTTTTCAGTCCATTGTGTTTTAGAAAAAACACTTTCTTTTGTATTTTTAAGCCATTGCGTTTTAGAAAAAATGACATTTTTATGTGTTTTTTGGTCCATTGCGTTTTAGAAAAACACATTTTGAAGTGTTTTTAGTCCATGGCATTTTAAGTAAAACACAATTTTATGTGTTTTCAGCCCATTGCATTTTAGAATCAACACTTTCTTTTGTGTTTTTAGGCCATTGTGTTTTAAAAATAAGACATTTCTTTGTGTTTTCTAGAAATTGCGTTTTAGAAATAAGACATTTCTTTGTGTTTTTTGTCCATTGCATTTTAGAAAAAAAGTCATTTTTTACCCTTTTTGTCCATTGCGTTTTACGCAACTTGGTTTTCGAAAAAAATTTCCGAAAATATAGAAATAGTATACTCGTTTAAAAGATAAAAAACTTTCGTTTTTTTTTGTGCAATTTTTTTAAAAAAATAATGTCGTATGAAAGAGTTATTAACTTTTAAAAAATGGGGGGAATTGGAGGAGAGAGAAACTATTGCCCTGGATTGACTAGAATGTCCTTACACAAACCCACACGCCATCTTTTTTTTTTCTTCAAATCTTAGCCATTGATTAAATCAACTGATAGTAAATATTACTTTCTAGCCTTCATAGTAAGACTATGGGGTATGGGGCGGGGGTTGGGTACAAACGCCCACGTCACCACCCCGGGTGGGCTTGGGTTTCGGCGTGGCCCCTTGGTCGAGGGTTTCAGCCCGAGCGTTGGGCGGGGCTACGAACATGACATGGCGGAACCTCGTTGGCCAAGACTACTAGCCGTTTGGTTTATATATATATATATATATATATATATTTAAAAAATATATATAATGATGTGGCTTGGCCACGCCACCCCAGCCACGCCCACTATACCCCTATGAAATTGGGTTTCGGTATTGGGTGCCCTATAATCCACATGGACACACCAAACCCATCATACCCCATAATCCACGTACACCATACCCCACGGTCTATAAAAAACTTTCTATTATATTCAGACACTACATATATATAAGTTAATAACCAAGACTTGTACCAAATGTTTTCCTAACTTTTTACCACTAGTAACAATTACCCAAATTAATTATCTATTATTTATTTACTATTTTCAATATTAATAGTTTTAAGCAATTATCTATTTTCTATTATTTATTACTATTTTCAGTATTAATACTTTTTACTTGTATGTATTGATATAAATTTAACTATTTGATGAAACAGTGGACCAAGAGAGGTTAATTCACTGGCCTCGTCAAGTAGGGTTAATCCCTTCTTTCCGAGGATCGGTGGCTGGACCGTCAGCTGGGCTGTCTCCTGCACAAGGAAAACACACCGTGACTCGTAACAAGGAGAAAGGGGTGGGGGGTGCTCCTTGTTACCACTCTCCGACGTGAGAATCAGTAATTTGCTTGAGAAGCAAAGTGTGTGATTGTAGTAGTTGTGAGAGAGTTGAGAAGAGATACCTCAAACCTGGTTTGGGATGGGTATTTATAGCCGAGGAGTGAAGGAGGGTAATTGAGTGGTCAGACTGACGACGCGCCGCCCTTATGCAGGTGTGTCAGGCTTGTCGGCTGTGGAGGTGAAGCCATGTCCTACTGCGGTGTCAGTCTGTTGCTTACGTATGGGCTGACAGGCGACTGTCATTAGTGCCACTTGCACTGTGGTGTCAGTCCCACTTGCCTCGTGGGCAGGATGCGGTGCCGCGCCGCATCGCTGCCTGCGGTAACTGTTGTTGTTTCCGCGTTCTCATTCTGGCGAAGACTGCGGGATGCGGTGCCAGGCCGCATCGCCACTTGTGGTGACTGTTGCTGTTGCCCAGATCCCTTGTCGTGACGAAAATGTTCATAGGATGCGGTGCTAGGCCGCATCACTATGTGTCCACCCATTTTCATACACAAGGTAAGTCTTCTCATCACTTGACCGATTGGATTCGACTGCTGTGTTCGCGCGTGCCTGCATGGACACAGATAAGTTCTTGCCGGTGGGGGTTTTTTATAAGGGTAATGGTCACTCGCAGCCATGCTTGCGCGAGATCTGGGACCATACCCCTTCAAGTCCCCCAGTCTAGTGTTGTTTCCTCATGCAAGTTGCACGTGGGAGGAATACTGGACTATGATGTCGATCGGGTACTTTGGAGTTTGGAGAAGATTCTAGGCCATGCCGATGGCTCCTGCTTCAAGTAAATTAAGCTGGGGATCTGGTAGAGTTGTGTGACGTCCCTTCCCTACCGGTGAGCAAGTTCCCTCTGATGCGGAATTCTCAGCCGAGGATTTTGATCCGGTAGTATGGTCTACCTTTTTCTGATGTCATCAGGGTTGGTTGCCACCTGTTGGTGTGTCGAACCAACCTTTGATACCGTGACTGAAGGTGTCAGTGGCCGCAACTCTAGTTGTAACCTTTGCGGCAGCAGATGCAATGCTGTAAGTGCCTTGCTCTCGCTTTATGTTTATCAACTGGACATGCAACGATGATCCCTATTTTGTGGGGTGTTCATGTTCTTCCATTTTAGCTCTCAAGTAACCGCACGTCCTTTGCGGTTACCTCGTTCCGTTACATTGTTGGCCATGTTTGGTTGAACAATGTGGGGTATTTGCGTCATTGTTGGTCGTGTTTGGTCGATCAATGTGAATCTGAACTATGGGCAAATAAACATGGTCATATGCATGGTAGTGCCCACCATTGTTTATTCTATACGGTCCATAGGTGGGCAAACAAAGTCATAAGCAGACTTGTTACCACTGTTGCTTGGCTTGTTGCTCAAGGAGATCACCTTAGATACTTGGGAATCTGGGTGAAACTCGTCCGCATTCGTTCTGTAGCCACTTTCCTTCACGCTTAGTTGGAAAGCAGTTTTCCTGGAAGTAGCTTTGCTCAAACGTGTGATGGCTTAGTCGTGGCTCTTCCGTAGCTATCGTCCACGCAGTTGCGTTTCGCCGCATCTACTCATGAGTGTCTACGGTTTGCAGCAGAAGACTCGCTTTAAAAGAGGGATTCTCTTTGATGTGGCTCTTGAAGGATCAGGAGTCAGGGTTGCTGATGTGCGGTTGCTCATCATGCTTATCCTTTTCCCTATGGAGAAGCTGTTTGCGTCCCCTCTGTGGTTTTGAACCGGACACGAGGGATTTGAAGCTTGAAGAACTTCAAGGTGATGCGGTTTTGCTGTTCCTGAGAAGCGGTTTTCGCAGTCCAAAGAACAACGCTGGTTCTGAGTATCTGACACACCTGTGCGGGCTCGTGTGTGTCATCTCCGCATATTCCACGTGTGCTCGTGGGTATATGAGGATATAGGTTATTCCCCTTTACATAGTGTAAATATATTTTTCCTATTTTTTGAGGGGATGTAAAAAACGACATGCGGTCTAGGTTATGGTTTGAGAAACCATAAAAGACCGCATGCCGCGTACATGAGGGTTGTCTTCATTTGCAGCTTTTGTAAACGTTGTTGGCCGCACGTGCGGGTTGGTAAAAGTTGGTGGGATTTGCCTGGCATGTGCTGAAACGAAAGGACGTTTGCACTGCCTGAGGTAATAAATGCACTGTAGCATGAGTGTAAAAGTCTCTCTTGTCAGGCGCGTGGGTGGCTACTCGCGCGTGGTAAACGTCTGTGGAAACGTTGCTGTACACGTGGTGTCGTCTAATTCGCCCTTTTTATGCACGACATTTCGGTTACTGTTCCACATTTATTGCGATGAGTATAAAAGGGGAAACCGTTTTGGGGTTTCCCCTCACTTCTTCGAATTTTCAAAATTTTTCGGTGAGAGAAAGAAAGAATCCTGCGTCTTCTCCGATCAACTGTTTGATTTTCCGGTGAGGTTTTTGAGTTTCTGACTTTACCATACACTCTCTTTCTTCTTTCTTGTGATGGCTGAACCATCTAATCCCCATTCCACTGTTGGTGAGAACCCTGAACCTTCGTCGCCGGTGGCAGCGGAGGAGGAGGAAGGTGGTGCACCCGGCGGAGGTTTGCCGGTGCTGAAATGGTCGAAGGCTTCGTTCGACCATCTGATGACTGAAGTTCAGATGCCCCAAGAATATGGGGCTGTTTACCCACAAGAGGGTGACACCACCGCTGATGCTCCAGCGGGGTATGTCACCATGTGGGCTGACTTCTTTGGCGACTGTAACCTCCGACTGCCGTTGACGGTGTTTGTCGTCGATATTCTGTAGTGGTATAGGATCCACATTTCTCAACTGAGCCCGTTTGGGATGATTCGGGTTCGAAACTTTGAGTACACCTTTCGTGCTCTTGGTATGGAACCCACTGTCGGAGATTTCTGGCGGTTTTATCAGATGATAGTGCACACAGGTTTCTTCTCTTTCTGTCAACGACACGGCAGCCCTAAGCTGATCGTCCCTCCCAAGGGAATATTAAGGCTACTGCGGTAACTGCTAAGTTGACCTTTCGGAATGTGACCGATACGATCATATCGGAGACTATTGTTGTCCCCAAGGCTGATACGGTGGACTGGTTCCCAAGGTTGCGGATCATTGGGTTTAAGAAATTGAACAACTCGCAGTTGTGGGTGCTGCGGATGATGCTGACAAGGATGAGTAGGAAAGCAAGGCCCGTTGTGCGGGAGAAAATTGGTGGTAAGTACCTTTCTTCTTGTGCGGTTTCTTACTTCCTTATCTTTGTTACTGAGTTTTTGTAAATGTATTATCAGAGGATGCTGCCCTTTGGAGAATATTTGACCCGGACTTCAAGGGCAAGGTTGAGGTGCTTGCGTGTGCGGAGGGTGAAGAAGGGTCCAACTTCACCATTCGTGACAACTTCCGTATCCCTGATCGCGAGGCGATGGAGGTAGAACTGCCGCAAGGCAAAGGTATAGTAGATATACTTTCCTTACTTGTTTTGTAAATAAGTTGGCCTTTACTGATTTGCTTGTTGATGATTGAAACGCAGGTGATCTTGGGGCTTTGGGAGACCCTGACGCGAAGGATGTTCCCAAAAAGCAGGTGGAGAAAGGCGTGCGGTTTCGCAAGAAGAAAACGCATGAGCCGGCTGTTGTTCCACCGTTGGTGCCGCAGGTGGCAGGTATCTCTCGTACTTGTTTACGCAGATACACCAATTACGTGGTAGTGTCTGACACTCTTGAGGGTTTGGGTGGTCCAGGTGGTGGTGCGGCTGTGGTTGGGTCCTCTGCAGGTTCTGAACCTGCTGGTGAGAAGAAAAAGCGGAAGGTAGATTCCGCTGGTGCTGGTGAGAAGAAATGTCCAAAGTTGAGAACGACTCGGACAGCTGCTATCTCGCAGCCAAAGCCTGCGGTTGCGACTGGTAAGTGGACCATATGTTTACAAGTGTTTGTCATTTTTAGCTTGTAACTTATAGTTGTCTTTTTCTTTGTTGTAGAACCGCTTGAGGAGACTTTCTCCTTTTTTGAGGCTCGTTCTTTTCCTCCGCGAGACGCGGCTGTTGACGCGGGAGTCAACAAGGAGTTCCGGAGAAGCCCTTCTATCGAAGTAGTTCCTCCGCCGTCTGTGCGTGCGGAGGATACCGAGAAGAATGCTGCGGGTCACACTATCTTTGATACGTTGGATTCATCCAACAATCTGATTGACCCACAAGATAGTGAAGTGCAGGGGGGTGAGAAGCTGAAGTCTCCTGATGCTGAAAAGCCAAACTCCCCTGCTGCTGAGAAGACAGCTGGTTCAACCTCCGTAGGCACGGGTTTTGAAGATGAACCTTCCATTCGGCCTGACGAGACTGAATTGGAATTTTACTACCGTTCTTATGCGGCAGCCCAGAGTGTGAACTATCATCGCCCCCTTGGACTGTAATGCAAGGGGATGATATTTCCAATGATCCCTCAGCCTGCAGGGATATTTTGAGCGGTTTGGGCACTCCCTTTGAGGTTCTTCGGGCCCGTGGTTTGCCCCGTGAGAACCGGATAAATCAACTTTCCTCCATGCTTGTTGGGAGTTCCATAATGGCAAATGCTATTATGGAAGACAACAAAGTTCTGGGTCGCAAGGAGGAGGGAATCGATCGCCTGCGGGCTAAGGCGGAGGCAATAGCGAAGGCTGCTCGTGAAGGTGCGAAGCAGCTTGAGAGGGAGAAGGCTGCGTTTAAGAAGCACAAGCAGACTGAAGCTTGGGCTGCGACAGCTGGCCTTAAACAGGTTCGTACTCTTGCCAAATTGCTTTCTGATGAGCGCAAGGGTTGGAGGGAAGCTTGTGCTCGGGAAAATGAAAAACTTTTCCGTGTTCACCAGGAGGTCACTAATCTCAAAGCAGCAAATGTTGCTTTGATGAAGGAGAAGGCCGCAGCTGAAGCGGTTGCTAAAGAGGCCAAGGAGGCGGAGGCCCACGGTGACAAGGCTCTTGAAGAGGCGGATGCTAACGGCCACAATTTAAACAAAGCTATTGAGGGCCTCAAGGTATGAGTTGCATTTACACTTTACTTTGTTTCTTTGTTTCACAAGTATGATTGATTATGCTTCTATACTTGTGTTTTCTTTGTTGTTGATAGGTTGAAGTGCATAACCGGGTGACCATTATTGAGGAGGTCACTTCCCGCGCGGCTGAAGCTGAAGCGCGGGAAAGGGAGGCTGCTGAGGCTAGAGATAGCCTGATTTCCTCTTTGGATCAGCTTAAGGCAGATCGTGAGTGGATGCATGATCACGGTATCGGGCATGTAAGTATCCGGTGCCTTTGTTATCTTTAGGTTTGCTTTTGCTAACATTATTACTTGTGTTTTGCAGATTGTTGGGACCATTTTTGACGCACCTGAAAACGCAAGTGCTGTTAATGAGCTTAAAGAGCGTGCGCGGGAAGCGGGGTTCAAGGCTGGTTACAAAAAATGCCTTAACCATGTGAACCCTTTCTACAAGAGCAAGTTTACTGATGAGAGATCTGGGTTCCATGGTGTAGATACTGAGGCTCGATATGCTGCGGCTTGTAAAGCGTACAACAGCTTGTCCATTTCCGCCATTGAGGATATTGATAAATGCTTGGAGGCGGAAGATAATGTGGACCGGTTGCGGTTGTTGTATGATGATCCTGAGGAGGAGGAGGAGGAGGAGACCGCTGGTGGCGCAAAGGGTGATGCGGGTACCAGTGGTACAAAAGAAGACTAGGTTGGCATGCGTGCCCCTTTTGACTTCTCTTTTTGATGTAAATGTTTCTAGAGGAGAACTGATGTAAACTTCTTCTGCACCGCAACGGTGTAGAAATATTTTGGAATATATAAAATTTAACCCGTTTGTTCGATTTGTACACGTCTTTTTACTACTTGCATTTTTGAACATGTGTGATTTAATGTCTTTGTAAATAACATTAAGTCTAAATTTGCCATTTGCATATCTAGGTGATATGCAAGTATGTGCGGCTCAATGTTCATAAGTAAAGAATATTTACTGTCTTTGTGTGAGCGCATTTGAAATAGTGTTTATTTAAGGCCAATGTTTCAGGCACATGTCAATAATACTAAGTCATTGTTTGCCATTTGCACGTCTAGGTGACATGCAAGTATATTGGTAACTATGTTGGCTGTAAAGCGCGGTTGAGTATACTCTACACGTTTGTCGTGTGAGTATTAGTCAATTCCTGTTTTTATCCCGTTAGAGTTTAGGAATTGTTAAGTTTGTAAAAACTGTATGTGCGTATCCAGCCGGATAGACGTTGATGTTTTGCCTTTGCTGGCCTATTACAATATTTGTGTGTGGTCTCCACTTTGTATGGGTATCACGAATAAGGATTTTGCCAATCTGTTTTTGCAGATACCACAAAGTGGAACACGCATTTGTAATAGAAGATAAACAATATTGAATTAAATTGTTCATTTATTTATTGACAAATTGCCTGCGGGCCAGTAGGTTACATGGAAAATGTAAACGTAGCTTACATGTAACAACGTCGAAGTTGTTGCGCGTTCCATGTTCTTGCGCTAGGTTCACCTTCTAACGTTTGTAATCTATATATGCCTTTGCCCAAGATCTCTTGGATGAGGTAGGGTCCTTCCCACTTGGGGGCAAGTTTTCCAGGGCGTTCTGCGTTAGAGGCTTCATTGTCCCGAAGGACATAGTCTCCCGGGTTGAATGTGCAGATACGGACTCGCGCGTTGTAGTATTTTTCTAATTTGGTTTTGTAATTGGCCTCGTTGATTGCGACGTTTTCACGCCTTTCTTCTAAGAGGTCCAAGTCAAGCCTGCGCTCGTCACTGTTGTCAACTTTGTTGATAGCTAACATTCGGGGTCAAGGGAGACCAATTTCAGCGGGGATCACCGCCTCGGAGCCATAGACTAAGTTGAAGGGTGTCTCCCCGTGACTTGTCTTTGGGCTAGTCCTATGGGCCCATAGGATGCTTGGGAGTTCGTCTACCCAACCGCAATCGGCTATTCCCAACCGTGCTTTTATTCCTTCGACTAAACTTTTATTGATGCTCTCAACTTGACCATTCCCTTGCGGATGCGCCACTGAGGAGAAAACGTGTTCAATGTTTAGTTCTTTTAGCCAGTTTTGGAAATCTTCGGCCGCGAAGTTGGTGCCGTTATCGGTTACGATGCACATTGGTAGACCGAATAGACAGATGATGTGTTCCCAGACAAATTTCTTGGTTATCATAGCGGTGGTAGAGGCTAACGGTTTTGCTTCTACCCATTTGGTGAAGTAGTCGACAACCACTATGATAAACTTTACCGCACCTGGTGTGACTGGAAATGGTCCCACAACATCGATGGCCCATTTCTGGAAAAGCCATGCGGTGGTAACCGGGACGAGGTTGTTCTTTGGGCGTAATGTCTTTGGTGCATGTCGTTGGCAATTAAAACATTTGCGCAAGACTTTAACCGCGTCTAGGTGCATGCCGGGCCAGTAATGCCCAGCATTCATGATTTTGACCACTACCATATGCGGCCCTGCATGTATGCCGCATATTCCGTCGTGTATTTCTCTGATGAGATACGTGGCATCTTGAGGATCGACGCATCGTAGAAGTGGCCCCAGGTATGATTTGCGGTATAGAATACCGTCCCCCATCTGATAGTGGCATGCCTTATATTGCAGTTTGCGTGCCTCTGCTTTGCTCTCGAAGGTAACACCTGATTGTAAGTATGCGATTATTGGTGTCATCCAAGACGTTGTCCCGTATTGGATGATGTTAACTTGGCGCAGGGGTACTGAGGGATTTTGCAGGATCTCAATACGTATCTCCTTTGCCAGATGTTGGAAGCTGGTGGATGCGAGTTTTGAAAGTGCATCCGCGGGTTTGTTTTCACTCCTGTTGATATGTCGGATATTGAAGGACGTGAACTTGGATTTCAGTTGCATGGCTTATTCGAGATAGAGGATCATGATATCTCCTTTCGCGGCATAGTCGCCGCGTATTTGCCCCGCAACTAGTAATGAGTCGACGTGTGCTTCCAAGTGTTGGACGCCGAGCTTGACTGCCAAGCGCAGCCCTGCTAGCAAAGCCTCGTATTGTGCCTCGTTATTTGTACTCTTGAAATCGAGGCGGATGGCGTAAGTGAGCTCTTGACCATCAGGGCTTACGAGTCGCAGACCTGCACCCGCATCGTCTTCGTTGGACGCACCATCAGTATATAGTGCCCAGATGTCTGATGAGGACGGTGGAGGTGTAGGGGTTTGTTCATCTTCGAATTCTTGAATGCGATTCGCCGGTACTTCCGCGGCGAAGTCAGCTAATACTTGGTCTTTGATCGTTGGGCGTGGTTTGTAAACCAATGTGAGTGCGCCCGGTTCAATGGCCCATTTTGCTAGTCTCCCAGAGATTTCAGGCTTAGAGAGGATTTGCCCGATCCGGTAGTTGGTTAATACGGTGATGACGTCGTTTGCAAAGTAACGGCGTAGCCGTCGAGATACGTGTACCAGCGCGAGTACCAACTTCTCCATGATGGAGTATCTTGTCTCTGTATCATTTAGCATTTTGCTGACGTAATAGATTGGTGTTTGAACTCTTTCTCGTTCTACGATGAGCACCGCCCCTGCCGCGTTATCTACGGCTGATAGGTATAGGATGAGCGGTTCTTTCTTGCGTGGTGCCGTGAGAGTTGGGAGTTGTATCAAACACTTTTTCATCTCCCGGAAGGCGTTTTCTGCCTCTGCGGTCCACTGGAACTGTTCCTTTTTTAAGCAGTTCCGCAGAGTGCTAATAAAGGGGTAAGATTTAGCCGGCTAGTCGTTGCATTTCCTTTATCGTAGAAGGCGATGGCATGCGCTCGATCGCCTGAACTTTTTCCGGGTTTACCTTGAATCCATCTTTTGTGACGATGAATCCAAGGAACTTGCCTTCCTCCATTCCAAACGAGCATTTCCCTGGATTGTGCTTCATGTTGACGCTTCATAGAGTTTGGAATGTTTTTTCGATATCCATGAGCATGGTATCCTCCTCCATGCTCATGACGACTAGGTCGTCCATGTAGATTTCGACACTCTTGCTGATTTGACTACCAAAAGTGTCGTTCATCAGTTTTTGATAGGTTGCGCCCACGTTACGCAACCCAAATGGCATTTTTGTGTAACAGTAATTCCCCGTAGGGGTGCGGAATGCCGTTTTTTCTTCGTCCTCGATTATCATCTGCACTTGGTGGTAGCCTTTATAACAATCGAGGAAACACTTCCATCGGAATGGGGCGAGGTTATCGATCTTTTCGTCGATCTCTGGAAGTGCGTAGCAGTCTTTGGGGCAGGCTTTATTGAGGTCTTTGTAGTCGACGCACATGCGCCAGCCCCCAGTCGCTTTTTCTACCATGACAGGGTTGGATAACCAAGTCTGGTATTTAACTTCCCGCAGTATGCCTGCGGAGAGCAGTTCTTTGACCTGCTCATTCATCGCCTCGTTCTTTGCGGATACAAGGTGGCGTTAGCCTTGGATTACTGGCTTGATACCTGGTAAGGTATTCAAGAAATGTTGCGCGACTTCACGTGGCACAACTGTCATGTCTGCGGGTGTCCACGCGAAGATATCTTGATTCCTGAAGAGAAGCTGCTTCAGGCGCGCCCTTGTGCTGTTAGACAAGGCGTAACCCAATGTCACCGTCTGTTCTGGGTGTCTTGCGTTAAGAACCCATTTCTCTGGTTGGGTGTTGGGGGTTAGCCTTGCTGTCTTGGTCGGACGTAGTTCGTCCGTAGACATGACTTCTCTACGGGCGTAAATTATGGCGACCCCCGTCTCGGTTGGGAAACCGATGGCAGAATGCGAGACGGATGTAATCATGTTAAAGTCGCCTTAGGACTCTCATCCGAGAAGTATGTCGTATCGGGAGGTGTGGGGTAAAACCATGAAGTTTACCTCCTCGATCTTCGTGTGCTTGTCGTTGGTAAGGCGCACGAGGAATGTAATTTGGCCTAGGGGAGTACTGTTTCCCCCGCGAATCCAGCCAAAGGGTAGTCTACCAGCTGCAATCGATCTTTGTCCTCCTGATCGAATTGGTTGAAGCACTGCTTATAGATAATGTCAGCGGTACTGCCCGGGTCGATGAATAATCGCTCCGTGCAGTAATGAGCTTGGTAGCCGGTGATGACGATGGCGCGCGGTCCGCCTCGAACTTTGGGGAAAACGACTTGTTCGTCTTTCCAGTCGTTCTCCCCCCTTCTTGCCGCTTTCCGCGGCCTTCCACGGACTCCATTGATCATGTGGGTTGAGGCCACATACATGGTCTTTTTGTCCGTGGAAGTGCCCTCGTCGTTGGGGGTGATGCGCTTTGTTTGCTTCTGCGCTGCTGTCAACAGATGTTGCAGCTTCCTCTCTTTTAGGGCTCGTTCAATCTCCAATCGGAGACTGATGCAATTGTTGGTTGAGTGGCCCGAGTCCTTCTGATACTCACAATAAAGGGTGAGGTCTTGATTCTTTTTGGACTTCATTGTTTGGGCCGGTCGCAAGAATTGTGCGTCCGTCTGGAGGACATCTGATATTCTCCAATTTACACATATTTTAGTCCCCCATTTTATCCCCATTTTATGCGTTTTCGGCCGTAAAACCGTCATTCGGATACTTAATCAGATATACTTTTGTTTACAGGCCTAAAAGAGCATACCAAACAAGATGATAGTGAAAACGAGGACTTTCCGGACGAAACGACAAAGCTGCGAACATTCTGTGAAGATTCTGACCTGGGCGTTTGGCACGGTCGTGCAATGAGTGGAACGACCGTGCGGATCCGACAACATAACCCAGCCCGGCAGTGCACACCAGTGTGATCCGGAGTGCAAGCCAATCCCGGAGTTGAACGACCGTGCGGATCCGATGTCCAGCACCAACCCGGAAACGCACTGCCCGTTCAGATGTCCGTGCCACCCTTACCCGGAGATGCACGATCGTGCCGCCGATGGAACGGTCATGCGAGATCGAAGACTGGTCAAGATCTGATGATGTCATGCGGTATGGTGAACACTAACTCCAATGTAACGCCCTGCTTTTTCGTACTTCCCATAAATAGAAAGTCTCGTTTGTATTTCTATTTTTTTTTGGAAGCCTTGTGTTCTTGTAATCGTTCTTTCTTTGTAACCATTGTAAATCCGAGACTTCGATTGTAATGAAATTCTATTTTTTTATACATGCTTGTACGTGTTGCAATACTCGAGTTATATGTTACCAATCTTGAATGCATACGCATAACCGATACCCGACATACTGGTACTCATGGATTATACGTGCTTGTTAACTATTAAATATATGTTTAAATTCTGTTAAAATAATAATAATAATAATAATAATAATAATAATAATAATAATAATAATAATAATAATAGTATAATAATAATAATAATGATCATATTAAGGTGGCTAGGCCACTTGTTTCGTGGCTTCTCACCACACGAAAAAGAAGAAAAAAAATATATAAGGCTTATGCCTCATTTGTTTCACCCATACATATTAAGTAATATGCTTATCATAACTACTAATTGTGCACTACAAATATATGTGTCCTATATTGTTAAAAAATGAAACAACTCCATGTTAGCAGAACCTTTCGGCCGCAACATATTTGGACAAGTTTGAATTGTTTGTTTTAATTATAACCTCCCACTAGCCATAGGAAATTACACTTGTTTACAATTGTTGACTCGTGTTGTAGTTAATTAATAAAACATGATTATACTACCTATTATGTTAAAAAAATAAATAAATAAAAAGTTTACAAACAGCCCCAAGTCCGATCAGAAATTCAGCAGCCCATACAAGTCTTTTTTTTATTTTCCAAACCACTAAAACCCATTCAAAGCCCAACCAACTTAAACCCTAATCCTTCCCTATAAGTACCATGCCTTCTCCAAGCCATTTTCCACTTTCACAACTCTCTAATCTCTCCAAAATCACTCTCAAGTTCTTGCAAATCAGAAATTCGGGTAGATTCACACCACCTTACAAAAGTGAGCATAACTTGCTCAAAACTCAACCAAATCACTTGATTCTTCTTTCTAAATGCTTGGATAATCTTTGGGAATGATTCCATGATCTCTCCTTGGAGAAATCAGACCTGGAAATGCTCCTAAAGTGTCCCTAAACTTTCTGTTGTGTTTTAAATTCTTTCAAAGCTTGTTTAAACTTATCAAACATGAGTCTAACTCATCTCATACCTATGTCCTAATGCTTACAACCTATCTTATGGTTGGTTAGGCTTAAAAACAAGGTTGAGACATTCAAAATCAGAGGTTAATCCTCAAATACTTTCTGTTTTAATTAGGGTTCTTAACCCACAAGTCCTGTTCAAGCTTCAAACTTGATGAAGGAGTGATTATGGATCAACTTGGGTTGTCCAACATAGAATCCCCACATGACTTGATGATTTCTCATAGCTTAGATTGTTTACATTCTTGTACTAATCTTAGTTCATGACCCTCCTTGTTTGTTTTTACAACAAGTGTAGTGGTGAACACTTAGAGGTACCTAAATGGAAGCTTGTTCTTCCTACCTCCTACATGACTTCCATGATACTTAGAGGTACCTAAATGAAGATCTTAATCTTCTACCTCATGCTTGAAATATTGGACTTAATAATATGTATATAATATATGTAATATATAAACACATAATCCAAATAATCGAATCTTAGATGATGAACTAGTGTTCATATGTCCAAAGTACTAGATTATATCATCCTATAGTATGATAACTTGTTACGATTCTAATGGAACCTTGTTACATGAAACCATATAAACTCCTTGGAGTACATAGTGTCAAGAACAAGTATCATATGTATTAGATGATTATTTTCACATGTTATTCTCATATGTTATTTTCATGTTGTTTTTAAGTTCCGAATCTCGAACTTTAACCCTTACACATTCAACCTTCTAACCTCATCAATTTCGTCACATTGGATAATCCGAAAGCATATGCAAATTTTGTGAGTACACTCGACCCATTTACATTTTAAACCACTTTTGGGTTGTAACATGTTACCATACAGCAATTACACATACACACACTTAAACGTACTTTGTGAACTTAATCCGATATACATGCTACTTGTTATGCTAGATAATACATGCTTTATGCCATTACTATGTTATACCCTCGCTTAACAATTATAGCGCTATAGGAGTAGCACACCACCCGACGGGGGTTTGTTAAGTCAATATACTATATGGTCTCGTACTTTGTGGCGAGGGATGCTAAATACTAGTGGACACTTTGGGTTTAGACGTAATGTTATGCATGCTAGTTACCTTGTATACAAATTGCCATGTGGATTCGAGTAAAATGCTTTATACTTATGCTATACTATTTAAACCTTGTGTACTCGCCTTTGCTTTTGCATTGAACTTTATTTTAACATGTTGCAGGTTGATGATGATGATGCTATGAAATGAAGTAGCATTGATGCCTAGGTACACACATAGACATTTAGGTTTAAATGTTGTATCAATTTTGATTATGTTGTTATGTATTTCTTTGAACTTGTTGTTATTTGAATTTCCTTGTATTGTTGACAATTTAGTTTATGAAATGAAATCGGTTTATTAAATATTGACGCAAATAGTGTTATGAAGTCTCTAGCAATCTTCACACTTCGTCTCATCCCGATGTTTCCGCCATTGGTTGGGGTGTGACATCCAATGATTCAAAAAGTGAGCGTTCATGCACTTTATTGGTACGACCATGCGATCGCTAAAAGTTATAAAAAAACATGCAGAAACATTCTGCTCATAACTCTGGATATTTTGGGAGCTCTTCAGGCGATTTTCAGGCTCCGGAGGCACTAGCTTTCACCCGGATTCAAGCCACATTGTGCCGATTAGCTCCGTTATCTTCCGGATTCTTAATCTAGTGCTTGTTTATGGTTTGGTTTTCTAATCTTTCCATAATTTTTTTAATGTTTCAAGCATTTAGATTAATGTTTTATGTATTATTGTAAGCCTTTGGGCAAAAACAACAATCCCTTGCTTAATTATAACCATTAGTATGTTAATTTTGTTTGTAATGACACTTGGAAGTATTTTCTATGTTAATCTTTGATGATTAGTTTGCAACCTTGTTATTGTTGTTGATTTCTTGATTATAAGTAATTATGTTGGATGATTAGTATTTGGTTAGTTGAGATAGTTGAAGGATGAAGCTTAATTAATCATGTATTAGTAAACTTTGATCATGCTTAACTTGTTTAAAATGTGTGCACCATGATACTAGAAATGGCTAATGGTTTAATAAAATGTAATTATTGTTAATCAAGAAAGCTTTCCGTCACGTAAGGACCTTAATGGGTTAAATGGTGTTGTTATGAATTGTTGCCTTGAATTGTTAGCTTAGTTAGTAGTTTAGGCCAAAATTGCTATCTTGGTGAATTTATATGCAAGATTTGTAAAATGAACTCGGTTGTGATTTAATCTAGTTTATGCTTGTCTCGGTGGTTGCATTGTGTTTATCGGTGTCACTTTCCTTGTCTAAGTGAGGTTAGAAAACTCCTAACGGATGACTAACTTATTTTTAAGAGATTTTCATAGACATTTATCAATTGCACGTTAAAGAACAATTTTAGGTGGTTAAAGTGTGTTTATCGTTTTAGCTTTCCGAATGATTGTCATGTTAGGATTCCCGAAAGGGATACTACTTGTCTTGAAAATGGAGAATTGACCAAATGTTTCTAGTGACAAAACCGACTTAGTTGACATGCTTTGGTTGTGTATAAAGCAAGGCTATTTATCTATTTTCATATTTGAAATCTATTATGTTTTTATAAGTATTTGTTTATGCTTAATTTAGTTTTTATAAAATCACACAACTTATCTTTATTCAGTTAATTTAATGACAAAGGTCTAGTATTATTCCTCCGCCCATTTCCTTGGATCGATACTTGGTTCTTACCGATACTTTACTACATATATGACGAGGTACACTTGCCTCTTTCGTGTGTGTTTTGATGTTGAAGTATAAATCACTTTTATAAATTTAAAACCGAATCGTGTGTTTATTCATTATAAAAATATGTGTATACGCGCACACGTCAAGTTTTTGGCGCCGTTGCCGGGGAAATGGCAAGCTTTAGGAACGACCCGAGTCATTGTTTTATCGGTGTATATACTTGTTAATATTTGTGAATATTTTCTTGATTATTTATTCGTTTATTTATTTGTTAATATTTCTTGCTTTTAATGATTATTTTGTACACTTGTAAATTTTTACTCCATTTGTTTGTTCGAATTCGGACTTATTATTTATTTATTCTTTGAGTTTTCGGCTCCGAAAAATCATTTTTACTCTAGCCGATTCGATTATTTTTACTGCTTTAATTTTTATAAAATTTCGGGCCCATTTTCGGATTTTTATAAAATTTTCAACCCATTTAAAATAATATTCTGTTTCATTTCAGCAAAAAAAAACAGCATTATTATATTAATAAAATATTCATTGTGTTAAATTTTCGTATGCAGGTTGATGTCCTCAACCCCCGCTCCCGATCCCGTTGAACCGTCAGACGAGCCCGAGCGTGATCTGAGGAGGCGTATTCGTGATAGATCCCGCGCGGTAGCGTTGCTACTCGCAGCTGGTGAGCATGAGCAGGTGGTACCCGCTGAAGCCGAGGGCTCAGGGGCAGCAGGAAACGCAATCATGGCGGACGACGAGCGACCTCTGAATGATTCGAATCAGCCCGGAGGGGCAGGCCTAGAGCCTAGTATCCTACAGCCCACTATAGATGCACCTACTTTTGAAATTAAATCTAGTATTATTAATATGGTGCAGAATTCGGTGCAGTTTGACGGACATGAGCATGAGGATTCCGGAAGACATATCGCTGCTTTTCTCCCAGTCTGTTCGACGTTTAGGATTAGGGGTGTTTCTGAGGATGTTGTTCGGTTGAGGTTGTTTCCATTCTCATTACGTGACAAAGCGAGAGCTTGGCTTATGTCACTTCCAGCTGGGTCCATCAGGACCTAGAATGAGCTGGCGGAGTTATTCATGCAGAAATACTTTCCGCCTGAGAAACCAACCAAGATGAGAAACCGGATTGTGACCTTTCGCCAGGACGAGGGAGAGTCGTTGCATGCAGCCTGGGAGCGATTTAAAGATTTGTTGATTGATGTTCCACATCATGGCTTCTCCAAGAGATAGCTGGTCTTAACATTCTATCAAGGTCATAGCTACCACACGCAGGAGAGATTAGACGTGAATGCAGGAGGCGATCTAGGAACGAAGACGCCGAATGAAGCTTATGATATCATTGAAAAAGCTGCATTGAAGTCTAGCTCGCGTCGCGAATGAGATAGAGGCCGGGCAACATCATCATCATCGTCTCGCCCAGGAGTTCACGCTGTGGACGACTACACGGCCATTACTGCACAAATCTCGGCTCTTTCAGCGAAATTCGAGAAGTCCCAGATAGCCGCGCAAGCTGGTTCAGGATGTGACCAGTGCGGAGTGTCACACGAGCCTGGTGCATGCTTTCAGGGAGTCGTGTATGAGGGCCACGAAGAAGTGGATTTTGTGAGTAATCAGGTGAGGCCGCAGAACAATCCCTACAGTATTACCTATAACCCCGGATGGAGGAATCACCCAAATTTTGGGTGGCAAGCGAATACGGGTAATCAGAACCCATTGGGATTTACTCAGCGCGCTCCAGCGCCACAGCAGGGTCAGGGTCAGCAATTCCAGCCATACAACCAACCTTACCAGCAGCGTCCATATTCGTATCAGAATCAGGGCACTGGGAGTAGTTCCCAGCAGCAGGCCCCTCAATCTAGTTCCAAGCTGGAGGATATGATGGCTCAACTTCTTACTAGCTCCTCGAGTGCAAATCAGTTGGCAGAAAAACGATACCAACAGAGCGAGGATCGTTTTCTATCCCATGAGGGAGAAATGAGGAGTCACAAATCCTCGATTCAGAATATCGAGAATCAGGTTGGTCAGCTGGCTAAGATGATGTCTGAAAGACCCCCAGGTGGTCTTCCGGGCAATACCGAGACAAACCCGCGTGGGCATGTGAATGCTGTCATGACCAGGAGTGGAAAGACTACCGGACCCGACATATCGGACTCATCATCGATCACTGGAGCGGTCCTGACTGACACACCGGATGAGGTGCAAGCCAGGCTACGCCCAGCAAGTACAGCACAAGTCCAGGAGCCAATCAAAGATTACACTCCACCAGTACCTTATCCAGGCAGGCTGAAGAAACAGAAAAACGAAGAACAATACGGTAAGTTCCTTGAATTGTTTAAACAACTTCACATAAATATACCGTTTGTTGAAGCCTTGGCCCAGATGCCAAAGTATGCGAAATTCCTAAAGGACATCCTCTCGAATAAACAGAAGCTCGAGGATATATCATGTGTGGTGATGAATGAAACTTGTTCTGCCGTTCTACAAAACCGTCTGCCCACGAAAATGGGAGATCCGGGTAGTTTTACGCTCCCTTGTTTGATTGGAAACATGTCTGTTAGCCATGCATTGGCTGACTTGGGAGCGAGTATCAACCTTATGCCCTATAAGGTTTTTACTAAACTGGATCTGGGTGAGCCGTCACCCACTAGAATGAGCATTCGATTGGCAGACCGTTCAATCAAGTATCCGCGTGGATTTGTTGAAAACATGCTTGTTAAAATCGATAAATTTGTTTTCCCCATGGATTTTGTTATTCTTGACATGGAAGAAGATTCAAGAGTGCCTTTAATACTTGGACACCCGTTCCTCAATACTACAAGGACGATTGTTGATGTGGCAGCTGGCCAAATCACGCTCCGAGTAAATGACGAGCACGTCACATTTGATATCAAAAGATCAATGCAGCATCCGCAAAGTCACGATGACATGCTTTATTATGTCGACATTGTCGATGCATGTGTGTGCTCTCATTTTCAAGGCACTATTGACGAGATTGATTCGGACACACGTCTGTCGTGTGGGGACCTGATTGGCATTACGCAGGAGGGCCACGATTTCGAGTAGCCAGTCTATCAGATTGGTGACGATGGTTCCCAGAGTCCGGAGAGGTTTCTAGAAATTGGCCATGTAGAAGAAGAGAAAGCAAAACCTTCGGATGAAGATCCGCCATCTTTGGAGTTGAAAGAACTTCCACCACATCTCGAGTATGCATTTCTTGACGAGGAGCATCGCTTACCGGTCATCATTTCGGCATCATTGGAAAAGGATGAGAAGAAACAGCTTCTCGAGGTTCTGAGACTTCATAAGAGAGCCATTGCGTGGAAAATCATGGATATCAAGGGCATCAATCCTTCTTTTTGTACTCACAAGATTCTGATGGAAAACGAGTACAAACCCTGTGCACAGCATCAGAGGCGGTTAAATCCGAATATGCAAGACGTGGTGAAGAAAGAAGTGATTAACTTGTTGGATGCCGGGTTGATTTATCCTATATCTGACTCTGTGTGGGTGAGTCCAGTGCAGGTAGTACCCAAGAAAGGTGGTATTATTGTAGTCTCAAATGATAGGAATGAGCTAATTCCTACCCGTACCGTCACTGGGTGGCGAGTTTGCATTGATTACCGCAAACTCGACGATGCTACTCGTAAGGATCACTTCGTGCTTCCATTAATCGATCAGATGTTGGAGCGTCTGTCGGGGAAGTTGTATTACTGTTTCTTGGACGGGTTCTCTGGGTACTTCCAAATTCTTATAGCTCCTGAGGATCAGGAGAAGACTACCTTTACCTGCCCCTTCGGCACATTCGCCTACCGGCGGATGCCTTTTGGGTTGTGTAATGCACCGGCGACCTTCCAGAGATGCATGGTTGCAATTTTTCATGATATGATCGAGGATTCTATGGAGGTTCTCATGGATGACTTTTTGGTATTTGGGGATTCCTTCGATCATTGTTTGGAAAATTTGAAGAAGATGTTGAAGAGGTGTGAAGAGACGAATCTGGTCCTAAACTGGGAAAAGTGCCACTTCATGGTGAAGGAGGGCATATTTATGGGACATAAGATTTCTCGTGCTGGTATGGAGGCCGATCCAGCTAAAGTTGACGTTATTTCATGACTTCCGCCTCCCACCTCTGTGAGAGCGATACGGAGCTTTCTTGGTCATGCGGGGTTCAATAGGCGATTCATCAAGGATTTCTCAAAAATCACTAGACCCATGTCCCGTCTGTTGGAGAAAGACGCTCCGTTCATATTTGGAGATGATTGCTTGAGAGCCTTTGACCTTCTCAAGCAAAAGTTGATTGAGGCCCCTATTTTAGTTGCACCTGACTGGAGTCTGCCGTTTGAAATTATGTGCGACGCGAGTGATTACGCTATAGGGGCCCTTTTAGGATAGAAGAAAGAAAAGCACTTTCACCCGATCTATTATGCGAGCAAGACTCTTCACGACGCTCAGGAGAACTACACCACGACTGAAAAAGTGCTCTTGGCGGTTGTTTTCGCATTTGACAAATTTAGATCGTATTTGGTGCTTTCAAAAACAATTGTGTATACTGATCACGCAGCCATCAGATATCTCTTCAGCAAAGAAGACGCAAAACTGCGTCTAATCAGATGGATCTTATTGCTGCAGGAGTTTGATATCGAAATTCAAGATAAAAAGGGTGCGTTGAATGTAGCGGCTGACCATCTATCTCGGTTGGAGCATGGAGACATCAAGGACACGCGTTGGGATTCAATCAATGACAATTTCCCACACGAGTCGTTGATGGGTGTTGAGATATGCGATGAGTCACCTTGGTTCGCCGACTTTGCGAACTATCTTGCTTGCGGGATTCTGATTAAAGGGTTGACTCACCAACAAAATAGGAAATTCTTTTCGGATGTCAAGCACTACATTTGGGACGGCCCTTTCTTATTTTGGGTTGGTGCTGATCAGGTGATCAGAAGATGCGTTTCAGGGAAGGAGGCTACCGATATCCTGTGCCATTGTCACGAGGGACCTACCGGAGGCCACCATGGAGCCAATTTCACTGCCAAGAAGGTGCTGGATTCCGGGTTTTATTGGCCTACTATTTTTCGTGACGCGCAGAGTTGGGTAAAAGCGTGCGATGCCTGTCAGAGGGCGACAAATATATCGGCACGTGATGAAATGCCTCAGAACTGGATACAGGTATGTGAAGTCTTCGACATTTGGGGGATAGACTTCATGGGACCATTTCCCCCCTCACGAGGAAATAAGTACATCCTGGTCGCGGTTGACTATGTATCAAAGTGGGCGGAGGCACATGCCTTACCCACCAATGACGCCAGGGTGGTCGTGAGATTTTTGAAAAGTTTGTTGGCCCGGTTTGGCGCACCGAAGGCGCTTATTAGTGACAGAGGGACCCACTTCTACAATACCCAGCTTGAAAAAGCTTTGTCCCGCTACGGTGTGCATCGCCGTTTATCCACGCCCTATCATCCATAGACGAATGGGCAGGTGGAAGTCACAAACCGTGGGCTAAAGTGAATCCTTGAGCGGTCTGTAGGTGCAAACCGCAAGAAGTGGTCGAACAAACTCGACGAGGCGTTGTGGGCTTTCCGTACGGCTTACAAGACCCCTATTGGGACTACTCCCTTTAGGCTTATATACGGAAAAGCGTGTCATTTACCGGTGGAGTTGGAGCATAAAGCGACGTGGGCTCTAAAAACCGCAAATCTGGACTTAAAAACCGGAGGTGAAGCCCGGTTTCTCCAGATTCATGAATTGGAGGAGATACGACAACACGCTTATGAGAGTTCCGTCCTCTACAAAGAGCGCACAAAGAGATTACACGATAAACGCTTGAAGGACCACAAAGAATTCCAAGCGGGCGATCTTGTTCTTCTCTACAACTCACGATTGCGCTTATTTCCAGGAAAATTACTTTCACGTTGGACAAGACCATACACAGTAAAAGAGGTATTTCCATATGGGATTGTTGCAATAGAGAACGCGGACGGCGTTATATTCAAGGTAAATGGTCATCGTTTGAAGCTTTACGTTGCCGGGCCAATCGAGTCGGCGGTGGAGGTTATCGAGCTCCACGCCCCGCACACATCATAAGTGTGGGGAGGAGAGTCTACGCTACTGACTCGTGGATTAAAAATGCAGCAAGAGCGTCTTTGGCGCTTTAGGGGTAAAATCGTCCTTTTTTTGTGTTTTTGTAGTTTTTACGTAATTTGGGCGTGTTTGGTAGATTTCGTTAGTTTGTATTGTTTTTAGACGTGCCGAGTGTAGGGTCTTTGTGGGAAAAATGTTAGAACAGTTTGCGGATGGTAAAAATGGAAAAAAAGGGTCAATTCGGCTGCTGAAACAACTTTTTGATGCAAACAGACATATCTGCAGATTTCGCACGACCATGCCATGGGCCGCACGCCCGTGCGGTTGCGACCTGACCGGCACCTTGAGTTGCACCCCGGTGCATTGCCGAGATCAGCGTGCAGGGGTTAAACGATGTCGGATATGCACGACCGTGCGAGCTGTCGCACGCCCGTGCGAGAGGCAGGGGCAGTTTAGTCATTTGTGCAGTATAAAAATCCCCATCTGCTGCCATTTCTCACAAGTCGCGAAAACCCTATCTGCACCAGCCGTTCCAGACCGATTTTGCCTCAAATCGCACAATTTTTCGCACGGTTTCACAGATCTCTTCGCACGGTATGTTCTTTCTTGTCGATTTCCTGTTTCATCTTTTGTCTAGGGTAGACTCGTTCGATTTCTTCAAGGCTTTTTAGGGTTCCCTTCATAAACACAAGCGAAACCCTAACCCTTGTAAGATTGTTGCGTTCCGTGAGCATCCGGTTGGATTTCCAACCCCTGTTTGCCAAAAATTTGATTATTTTCGGAAAAATCAGGCTGCTTAGATTCAGGGGTTTGGATTCTGCAGAAACGTGGTCGCACGGACGTTCCTCGTGTGGAACGGTCGTGCAGTTCCGGCTGTTCACGATGGAATGCTGTTGGCTCGGTGATGCACGGTGGTGCGATTTATTGCACGCCGTGCAGTTACGACATAGACCGACAACTGGTGCTGATTCTTGGGAACGCACGATCGTTCGGTTGGTCGAACGCCCGTGCCGAACGCCCAGATCAGTGAGACAGTAGCTTCATAACTGTGTGTTCGGCTGTTCCAAATTAATTTTTTTCTGTTTCTCCTGTTTTAACTATCTTCCCTCATGCAGATGGATCATCCCTTCTTACAATTCGACCCCGATAACGAGAAAGAAAGTCTTTGCATCCCAAAACTTCACTCATTGTGGAATAGGCGAGGGCAGTTTAGCATCCCTCGAAGGCTAGACTGGGATGTCATGACTGACTTGAATCAGCGCGAACGACTCGAGAACATGTTGACAATCCCGCTGTCGCGTTTGATCGCCATCGATCGCCCAATCTATCATGAGCTTACGATAGAATTCTTCGCCACCTATTCATATGACAAACCAAAGGCGCATAAAGTTCCAAACTTTCGCTACAGGAATAGGGTAAATTTCAGATTGGGTGGACGTTGGCACAATTGGACGGTGGGTAGATTGGGTCGGAGACTTGGAATCTACACAAATGAGGATATGGATTCAGAGTTCTTCACAGATGAGTTCAACTTCCCCAGTGAGGAAGCGCGGGGTGAGTTTTGGGCTCAAATTGCAGTTGGTGACCCATACGATCCTAGAATGTCAAAGGCTTCAAGGCTAAGAGACCCTTTGCATAGAGTCATGCATCACATATTCAGCCATACCATATGCGGGCGCATGGACAGTTTGGGAAAATGTCCAACACCGGATCTTATCTTTCTATATGCGCTAGCAGAGGGGGTACACATCAACCTCGCCGCGAGGATGGCGGAGTATTTTGTGAATAGTTCTGGAAGGACCAACAGCAGTCAAATTCATGGCGGTCAGTATGTGACCGAGATCGCCTACAACTTGGGGTTAATGACTGATGAGGTGCTTCAGGGACTTACTTTGGTGACCGAGGGTATATATGTTGACATTCGTTCATTGAAAGCCATGGGGCTTATTGCTGAGACAGATCACGGGGATCGATTGAAGGGTTTGAACAACGTGGTCTGGGACTCGTTGCCTCCACTACCAGCGGAGGATGAGGATGAGGAGATGGGAGAGCAGCACGAGCAACATCAGGAGCCACCACAGTCACCACCACACTCACCACAGCATCATTACTGGCCCCCCGGCGTCCCCTAGTACACAGAGCTCTATGGCCAGTTTCAACAGATGCAGGTCAGTCAAGAGCATCAGAGGACCTGTTTAGAGCAGCTGTATGCTACGCAGGAGCAGCAGCGGATTAGTATAGAGCAGCTGCGAGTTGGTCAGGACCGGCTGAGGGCGAACCAGGACTTCATGCGCCAGGAGGTGCAGGCTGGGTTCTCATATCTTTTCGGGGGTCTTCATAATGCCTTCCTGAACTACTTCGGGGAGCCCCCAGTTCCCATACGGGAACCCACCCGGTTATGGAGGAGCAGGCCCATCTGGCACGGGAGGCGATGCGGGTGACGACGACGAGCAGTAGGTGGAGTTGTTAGTTGGTGGTTTTGTTATTTCAGTAGTTTATTTTTCGGGTGTTCATTTTGGTTACTATTTCAAACACCCCCGGATATGTACTTTATATTTCTGACACTTTAGTTTATTTGTCTTGTCTTTTGTTTGGATATTTAGTACTTCTATTATTTATGTAAATTATGGTTGGTTTGTGTTTATATTGTTTCTGTTTTGTCTTGCTGTGCCTTGTGACATTCTTACAGATCTCAGAAGCAAGTCTTGGACCGGAGCACATCACAGATCCAGCTTTAAAGTCTCGTTGCATCAAAATCATCTTCAGGGGAGTATTATTCTCCTTTATCTCTATATTTCGGGTTTCGCATTGGGGACAATGCGAAGTTCAAGTGTGGGGAGGGGTTTAACTTGTTGACTTTGTTTGTCCTAAAAAAATCAGAAAAATTATTCAAAAATATCAGCAATTTGTATATATTTTTAGTAAATAAACCGGTTGGTTGTGTTTTAGAAAGCTTCGGACATGATAAAAACTCGACAAGCAAAATAAATTTTGAAAAAGAAAACCGGAAAGCGTGACTAACAAAGAAGGACTTGCATGAGAATTTTCACACTTTTACCCATTCCTTCCGTTATGTGAGTGTTTGCACATACACATTTTATGTATGTTTCACAAATAAAACCGAGTGTGTGTGAACATTGTGAGTTGTGTGAAGATTAACATGTTAAGTCAATTGAAAGTGAAGTCACGGCTTTTTGGTTATCTACATATATTTGCATATGCTTGTTTGGTTTGATTCAATTGATGTTGTCTTTCGAAAAACCGGCTAACCGTTTGTAGTTGTTTTAGTAGATAGTTTGTAAATTCTCGTTTTTGTTAGATTCTATCTTTTATTGCATTTTAGTTTAGTTTGCTTGAGGACAAGCAAGGTTCAAGTGTGGGGAGATTTGATATTCACCAATTTACACATATTTTAGTCCCCCATTTTATCCCCATTTTATGCGTTTTCGGTCGTAAAACCGTCATTCGGATACTTAATCAGGTATACTTTTGTTTATAGGCCTAAAAGAGCATACCAAACAAGATGATAGTGAAAACGAGGACTTTCCGGATGAAACGACAAAGCTGTGAACATTCTGTGAAGATTCTGACCTGGGCGTTTGGCACGATCGTGCAATGAGTGGAACGACCGTGCGGATCCGACAACATAACCCAACCCGGCAGTGCACGCCAGTGCGATCCGGAGTGCAAGCCAATCCCGGAGTTGAACGACCGTGCGGATGGTTGCACCCCGTGCGGATCCGGTGTCCAGCACCAACCCGGAAACGCACTGCCCGTTCAGATGTCCGTGCCACCCTTACCCGGAGATGCACGATCGTGCCGCCGATGGAACGGTCGTGCGAGATTGAAGACTTATCAAGATCTGATGATGTCATGCGGTATGGTGAACAGTAACTCCAATGATTCAAAAAGTGAACGGTCGTGCACTTTATTGGGACGACCGTGCGATCGCTAAAAGTTATAAAAAAAACATGCAGAAACATTCTGCTCGTAACTCTGGATATTTTGGGAGCTCTTCAGGCGATTTTCAGGCTCCGGAGGCACTAGCTTTCACCCGGATTCAAGCCAGATTGTGCCGATTAGCTCCGTTATCTTCCGGATTCTTAATCTAGTGCTTGTTTATGGTTTGGTTTTCTAATCTTTCCATAATTTTGTTAATGTTTCAAGCATTTAGATTAATGTTTTATGTATTATTGTAAGCCTTTGGGCAAAAACAACAATCCCTTGCTTAATTATAACCATTAGTATGTTAATTTTATTTGTAATGACACTTGGAAGTATTTTTATGTTAATCTTTGATGATTAGTTTGCAACCTTGTTATTGTTGTTGATTTCTTGATTATAAGTAATTGTGTTGGATGATTAGTATTTGGTTAGTTGAGATAGTTGAAAGATGAAGCTTAATTAATCATGTATTAGTAAACTTTGATCATGCTTAACTTGTTTAAAATGTGTGCACCATGATACTAGAAATGGCTAATGGTTTTATAAAATGTAATTATTGTTAATCAAGAAAGCTTTCCATCACGTAAGGACCTTAACGGGTTAAATGGTGTTGTTATGAATTCTTGCCTTGAATTGTTAACTTAGTTAGTAGTTTAGGCCAAAATTGCTATCTTGGTTAATTTATATGCAAGATTTGTAAAATGAACTCGGTTGTGATTTAGGTGGTGTTTGTTTTTTGGCCAGAAGTGCTTCTGGCCACTTATGTCTGCGTCGCGCAGACGCGCGTAGACGTTTGATGTCTGCAGCTTGTTTGTTTTCCGGAAGCACTTCTCACCAAAAAGGTCTTCCCCACCTCTTCCCCAAGCAGACATGTCCCAACCTCTTCCAACTTCTTCTCTCTGCCAAAACACATACCCGCCCACCCCTGCTCCGCCACCACCTCCACCCCCGACACCACCTCATCTGCCACCACCTCCACCCCCGACACCACCTCATCCGCCGCCCACCCCTGCTCCGCTACCACACCAGATCTTTCCCTCTTCTCCCTCATCTTGTGGAAACCCTAATCAGACCTAACCAGCCGCACCCCCTTGCTTCTCCTCCTTTCTCTCTCTGTTCGGTGACCAGAGCCGGTTGCCGGCTCCCCTTCTTCTCCGGCGAGCCCCCCACGAAAGCCCCATACCCCCGACGTCACCTGCAACCCCCCTCTTCGTTTGGCAGCGACGACAAGAACGAGAGAGAGAAGCTGAGCCATCTTCACGGTGGTAGTGGTGTTGGTAGGTTTCCGGTGACGGTGGTGGCAGTGGGTGTTCGGTGGAGGAGGTGGAAGTAAGATGGTGGTGGTGAGTGTTAGGTGGTGGTGGTGGTTGCGACGGGGTGGTAGTGGCTGCGACGGGGTGGGTGGTGGCTGAAGTGGTGGTGGTTGGTTGTGGTGGTGGAGGTGGACGGTGGTTGTGGTGGTAGAGGGAGGCAGGGAGAGAGAGATGAGAGAGAGAGATGTTCTGTGTGTGTGTTGTGTGTGTGTTTAATTTGAGAAGAGGTTTTTATATATAAAAAAACAAACCCTTTTCTCCTTGCAGATTGCAGACATTTGGTCGACCTCTTCTCCTGCAGATGCCTGCAGATGTGGTCCGCAGACTGCAGACCTTTTCCCGCAGAAAAAACAAACAGCACCTTAATCTAGTTTATGCTTGTCTCGGTGGTTGCATTGTGTTTATCGGTGTCACTTTCCTTGTCTAAGTGAGGTTAGAAAACTCCTAACGGATGACTAACTTATTTTTAAGAGATTTTCATAGACATTTATCAATTGCACGTTAAAGAACAATTTTAGGTGGTTAAAGTGTGTTTATCGTTTTAGCTTTCCGAATGATTGTCATGTTAGGATTCCCGAAAGGGATACTACTTGTCTTGAAAATGGAGAATTGACCAAATGTTTCTAGTGACAAAACCGACTTAGTTGACATGCTTTGGTTGTGTATAAAGCAAGGCTATTTATCTATTTTCATATTTGAAATCTATTATGTTTTTATAAGTATTTGTTTATGCTTAATTTAGTTTTTATAAAATCACACAACTTATCTTTATTCAGTTAATTTAATGACAAAGGTCTAGTATTATTCCTCCGCCCATTTCCTTGGATCGATACTTGGTTCTTACCGATACTTTACTACATATATGACGAGGTACACTTGCCTCTTTCGTGTGTGTTTTGATGTTGAAGTATAAATCACTTTTATAAATTTAAAACCGAATCGTGTGTTTATTCATTATAAAAATATGTGTATACGCGCACACGTCAACATCTCTTGGCGACTTGTTGATCTCGGTCCAACTGCGGTCCCGAGTTTATTTCTTTGATGCCCGTTGTTCGTGTTGAGCATTGATCGTTGCCCTTGCGTCGGGCTGGTAGCCGCGCGGGACATAAGGTTTGGAATCGTTGGCACTATTCCATGTGTCCCGTTTGCGCTTGGCGTCTTGGCGGGAGAGTTGTCCTTCCGCATGGGGTTGTGTCTTGGCAGTGTGCGGTTTTAGAGACCACTGAGTTTAGGCGTACGTCTTGACCGCGACCATGACGTCGTCCCACTTTTCTGGCAAGCCCTCCTTGCCTGAGATGGTCATCACCATTTCATCGTCCTTGACAGCCCGGATGAAATTGTTGCGGGCCATTTGATCTGCGATCCCGCCGATCTCGAGGCACTCTTTATTGTAGCGGATAACGAAAGATTCTAGGCTTTCGTTATCCCCGCGCCAAATGTTCATAACATCCATTGAGTCACGTTTGTGACGTCGTTGCTGGCTGAAGTGTGCAAGAAATTTTGCTTGTAATTGTTCAAATGAAGCCAGCGCTCCTGCTGGCAAAGAATCGAACCAGGCCCTCGTTAATCCAGTGAGGGTCTGGGGGAAAAAATGTTCATGTGGTCGTCCGGGTCGGATGAACCACTGTATTTCCTAATCGTGAGTGGGAGTTTAGTCGTTATGACTTCGGCGTGGGCGATCTCCGGTATGAACTTGGAGTTTTCAGACGCGGACTTTGGCCTGTAAGGTTGGGTTGGCCTGCGCTTCGCAGCGCGGACGTAGGTAGTGCGGGATTGACTGGGAGGAATGTAGTTGTATCCTCCCGGTCGGCTGTTGGCTGAGTGGGATTCCCCGCAATATGTGTGGTCGTCTGGGTCGGTGTGATCATGCCCCTTATGACGGGGCTGTGGTCCCAGACGGCTGTGGATGCCGGAGCCGCGGCGGGCTGTTGATTGCTGCCGATGTTCGCCATGCGGGCCTAGGCGGCTGTGTGTTGGACCCCTACGACGGGATCCATATGTGGAGTCGTCCTCGTCAATCGTGCGGACGCTGCAGTAGGAGGATCCGCATTCCTCCACCCTATCTCGGGAGGCCGGGTTTTCGGGTGCCCTACTATCGTATTGCAAGATACGATGCGCAGGTGTGTGTGGTGCGAGGGTGGGTCCTCCGGGTACTTGCATCTCTGCGCAATCTCTGTTGTAGGCTGCCGCAAGGGCAACCTGTTGTTGGAAAAACCAGGAATGAAGATCCATTCCTGGAGGTATCACAGAACCGTACTGTGAAAAATCTGGCATGAACACTGGGGGAGAGCCCCCCTGTGCGGATGTGCCTATGTGGCCGATTTGTTGTGCTGGGGTGGTGTTCCCCGTAGGTGCCAAGTTTGTAGGATTGGGGTTATCCCCTATAGGATTGTTTTGACGATCAGACATGATCTTCAAGAAAGAAAAGGATGCGGAAAAAAGTGCTAAGAGTTTCGGCGTGGCCCCTTGGTCGGGGGTTTCAGCCCGGGCGTTGGGCGGGGCTACGAACATGACATGGCGGAACCTCGTTGGCCAAGACTACTAGCCCGTTTGGTTTATATATATATATTTAAAAAAATATATTGATGTGGCTTGGCCATGCCACCCTAGCCACGCCCACCATACCCCTATGAAATTGGGTTTCGGTATTGGGTGCCCCATAATCCACGTGGACGCACCAAACCACATCATACCCCATAATCCACGTCCACCATACCCCACGGTCTATAAAAGACTTTCTATTATATTCTGAACCTACATATATATAAGTTAATAACCAAGACTTGTACCAAATGTTTTCCTAACTTTTTACCACCAGTAACAATTACCCAAATTAATTATCTATTATTTATTTACTATTTTCAATATTAATAGTTTTAAGCAATTATCTATTTTCTATTATTTATTACTATTTTCAGTATTAATATTTTTTACTTGTATGTATTGATATAAATTTAACTATTATTCGTTAATAATTGTCGACAACTATTTTATTTTTTATTAATCGAATTCGTGTAACTCACGATCCAAGTAATACTAAATTTATGTGAAGCTTTAGTTAATTTTCAAATCTGGTTCTTCAATTAGGTTTGAATATAAAGTATTGTGGGTTTTTACTATAGTGGATAAAACAAGCCAAAATCTAAAATAGTAATTCAAGTTCTCTTCTTCTTTTTCTTTTTCTTTTTCTTGCTTATGTATAAAACTACTAGTCTACTAACGTCTAGAAACTAATAAAAAAGCAAACTTGGAATCAGTAATATGAAGCCTCCCATTTTAAACTCTAAGTCACCATTACCAACACCGCTAAGCTATTCCTAAATAGATAATTTCTGGTTGTTATATAAAATATAATGTTTCCCACATGTGAAATTAGTTAATGCTCAAGTCATTTTAAAACAAGCCTACTCTAACTTTAACAAAAAAACCAATTTTGGAGAAAAAAAAATATTAATTTAGCTTTGGAACAAATTTATTAGATCAGTTCAATCTTAATGATGTCCGATAATTGTTAAAATCTTTAGTGCAAAGAATGAATCATCAACTTTTAACGCATACGTAGACAAGTGTGATGTATATGAAAACCATTTTATAGAGTTACAAAAATTATTTATAATATCTTCATAACAGGATAAAATACGTCAACTTGACCTGAAACTATTAAATTCGTGTGTGCTTTAGCCCTACATATACGAATGGAGCTTTAAAATATAGGCCCACGCAAGTCAGGTTTTGCCCCCGAGCTATAATATTTAAAATCGTTTTAGTGTTCACAAGATTATTATTATTATTATTATTATTATTATTATTATTATTATTATTATTATTATTATTATTATTATTATGCATGAGGAGGAGCATTTTAAGATACTAAAAAGAGTAAAATGCACGGATAGTCCCTGTGGTTTTGCAAAGTTTCAGCTATAGTCCCCAGATTTTGGAAATTACACTCATAGTCCCTGTGGTTTGACAGTTTGTTTCGCTGATAGTCCCTGGAGTGGATGTGGGTTAGTTTTCTCAGTTAAGTCCATGTGAAATTACAAAATTACCCTTGCTTTTATTATATTCATCAACATCATCATCATCATCATTCATCAGTTCTACTCTCTCTCTCTCTCTCTCTCTCTCTCACTAAAAACCACCACCACCGTCACCTCCCCTGCCGCCATCACCACTCCCCACCACCGCCATCCCCTTCCACCACCACACCTCCGCCTCCTAAACCCATACCCGCCTCCACCATCAACCCCCCATCCCCAAATCAGGTCAACGCAAACAATAAGATGACAAGTATTGTAACAAATAACACAAAACTGAAACCCTACCTTGCCAGTATGCCCCTGCAAAATCCGGCAACAAACCAGATCCGTGGGGCCAAAACTAACCGGAGTCTTCCCCTGCGCTCTCGCATAACTCGCAACTGTCAAACTCAATCACAAAAACAAAGAGATCTAAGTACATTTAACACACAAATTCAAATTCAAATCCAAATCCAAACAACTACGTATACCGTCTGTATCTAACAACTGAAGCCGTCGTTCCTTCAACCGTTCTCTGAGAGAATTGAGAGTTTCAGTTGCAGCTATGTGCCTCTCTTTAAGCTCTGCAACGGTGGACATCTTTGTGGTCGATTTTGAGCCCTAATTGATGTTCATGTTCATATGCAAGTTGATTGATGAGATGAGATGAGATTGATGAAATGGGATTTAGGGCTTGTGAACAGTAGAGGGAGAATGAATGAAGATGGAAAAGTTGCAGAAAGAAAGCAGTATAATCAGCATGTACACGTCCCAAGTCCTATCACTGGGGGATGGTGGAGGCGGGTATGGGTTTAGGAGGCGGAGGTGTGGTGGTGGAAGGGGATGGCGGTGGTGGGGAGTGGTGATGGCGGCAGGGGAGGTGACGGTGGTGGTGGTGGTGGTGGTTTTTAGTGAGAGAGAGAGAGAGTAGAACTGATGAATGATGATGATGATGATGATGTTGATGAATATAATAAAAGCAAGGGTAATTTTGTAATTTCACATGGACTTAACTGAGAAAACTAACCCACATCCACTCCAGGGACTATCAGCGAAACAAACTGTCAAACCACAGGGACTATGAGTGTAATTTCCAAAATCTGGGGACTATAGCTGAAACTTTGCAAAACCACAGGGACTATCCGTGCATTTTACTCTACTAAAAAAATAAGAACCTGTTCACTCTAAATTTACAAGGCCAAATATCAAATACAAATTGCCTTATCGTACAAAATGTACGAAAGTCATGAAAAGGTAAAAAATGTGATGGCATTTTTGTAATAATTTACTCGTAGAGTAGTTATCAAAATTACCTTACAAATGATCTTGTAGGGTAATTTTGTAGAGTATCATAATTACACTACAAATGATTTTGTAATGTAATTTTGAACCTATAGGGTAATTACGGGTAAAATAATTACGTAAATGTCATCGCGTTTTTTTACCTTTTCATGTCTTTCGTACGTTTTGTACGATAAGGCTTTTTGTACAGGAACTTTACCCTAATTTATAAATACACCCCTAAAATGGGGGTAAATTGGTCTTTTAAACAATAATTATATTTTAGGCTCCAATCTTATTACACTTAAATCTCTAAATTTTAACATAATTATTGGTAACTAGTTACGCTTTTCTCCCTCCAAAAAAAACTTATAATTCTTTGACGTATACTTGTCATGTCTTATAAACTATAATATTTAAAAAAAAATCCAAAAGTACTGTGACGACCTACTCATTTTTTGTCGACATTTCGATAGTTGTCTTGGTCAGTATTGACATGTGGATTAAAAGGTACAAGTAGATGATGTCTTAATGTACAAGTGATTAAAGCCCCAACGTACTTAGTCGTTATCCCATAATGTTTAATATCTACAAAATGTCAAGTGATTAAACCCTCATCTTTAATAAAATTATTAGATAATTAGTTAGTAATTGCAGTTTATCTCCTGATAGAAAACTAACTCTTCTCATGATTTTTAAACGGTCATAACTTTTTGGTACGTTAATATAGGGTGGGGTTCGGCTACAAAGTCAATTTTTCCTACAAAGTGTACAAAGTCATAAAACACCACAACTTCAGCCATAAAACACACCCAAAACCCACAAATAACAGAGTGAAGATCACTAAAACACAATATCCAAAGCCTAACAGTCCATAAAAACTTCAAACACACCATCGTAGAACTATGAATATAAAACACAACATGATAATCAACATAAAACACACTAATGTTAGTCATTTGAAAATCAAAGCCTTATCATCCAAAACACAACACAAAACCCACAAATATGGTGTTTTAGTAATATTCACTTTATTATTTGTGGGTTTTGAGTGTGTTTTATAAATGAAATTGTGGTGTTTTATGACTTTGTACACTTTGTAGGAAAAATGAGCTTTGTAGCCAACTCCCACCCCGTTAATATATATATATATATATATATATATATATTTTAAATTACACCATAAAAACGAGTATTTTATTCTCTTTAATTTGAGTATAGTATTACTATAGTTTTTTTAATTAAAACAGCTAATATGTTTACATGATTAACAATGCTTAAGGGTGAGTAATAACTAAAGCATTAACCGAAACCGAAACCGAACCAAAATCAACCAAAAATTGAGTTAACTAAAAATTGATTAACCAAAACTTGAATTAACCAAAAATGGTTATCGATTTTTTGTACCCTCATTTAATCAAAGTTAACTGAACCAAACCATTCATATTTCCATATATTTATAGCTTTTATACATTCAGTTCATGTATATCATATTTATATCCCAATTTTATGTATTTATACCTCAATTTCATGTACCTATACAATCATTTCATGTATTTATAGTTAAATTTCATTTATTTCTAATCAAAAGTTTTAGCCAAAGTTTGGTTGGCTATTAACTTTAGAAATTAAATGAATCAAACCAAAAACCATCAATCAAACCAAATAAAGCAAACCGATTAACTAAAAAAAGATTGGTTAATAGAATTGACTAATCAATGACCTTGATTTCGGTTGAGGATAATAATCTAACCAACCAAACAATGTACACTGTGGCAATGTCTGTGTTTCCCGCCGTATCGCGTGTGCACCTATCGTTATTAATCAAAACCCGGTTATAGATGATCAATAATTAAATCGTTAACCAAAACCAAACCGAAAACAGACGAAACCGAACCGAAATCAACCAAAAGTTGAATTAATTGAAAACTGAATTAGCCAAAACCCGGTTATCAATTTTTTTGTACAATCGTCTAACCAAAATTAGCTGAATCGGACCAAACTATTCATATTTTCATATATTTCTAACTTTTATACCTCAAGTTCATATATTTCATATTTTATATCTCCATTTCATATATTTATATTTTCCTTTCATGTATTTATACCTTAATTTCATATATCTCTAAGCAAAAGTTTTAGCCCAAGTTTGGTTTTTTCTATTAACTGATATTTAATGAACCAAACCGAAAACCGTCAATCTAACCAAATAAACCAAAGTGATTAACCGAAAACCGATTTGTTAATAAAATAGACTAACCGATGACTTTGGTTTCCGCTTCGGTTAAGGATAATAACCGAACCGACCGAACCATGCACAGCACAGTGAAATGGATTACCCCATTACTTTGCTTTTGATGTATATCTATCACAATAATGCTACAATAAATGTTATATGAACAAGAAAACTACAAAAAAACGAGTATCGTAATGCGATGTGTCGCTCCCACCGCATCGCGCGGACATCTTGTAGTTACTATTAAATGAGTAAACTATAATTTGAGCTTCTGTGAGTAACACCTATTGGCACATTGAGTCTCATATGGCAAAATTGAACAATCAAGTCATTGTGATTGTCGTTTTGAATCAATAAGGTCCTTGCTAACATAATTAGTTGGCTGACCATTAGTTGACCGGTGAAATGACTAATTATATACCCTCATATAATTATTAAACTTAAAAAAATTAACTAGAACCCGACCCATCAACTTGATCCATACTCTATTTCGAATGAACCAAGAACAAACCCTCAAACATCAAACTTGTTTCAAGAACATCATACCCAGAAAAAAAACCCATAACTTCTTGAGAGAAAAATCGATGAACATGAATAAACATCATAATCATATAGGCTCCTACAACAACTACAAAAAACCACAAAACTCTAAAATTCCTTTTATCTTTCTAACAGTTGTCACTTATCTTCTTCTTTGTTTACTAACCCTAAATATTTTTAACACATGCACACTATGAAATCAGTTAAACATCATATTCTTCTTCATATACTATACAAACAAAACAACCAATTACCACATCACTATCTCAATCAGATATGAACCTGACGTCGGTCAAAGAACCAGGAAATTAACGGTTAAAGAACAGTAGCAAGGTATCACATACCCCAATTTTCGGTGTAATTTCCACCTTGAACACAACGATCTGATTAACATATCCAAAATTCTCGATATACATCTCTTGTTACTAATCTGATCTCATAACAGCTCTTGTTTGAACCCTGATTACATCGTATAGAGAAGAAGAGCTAGCCGGGTTGTAATCAGGTTAGGAAGCCCTTAATCAAATGTTGTTGAACCCGAAAACATGGTTGTCTTTGTTGGACTTGAGATTTGTTCCACGACGGCCCGTCAGACCTGATGTAGTGTAATATCCGTACTTTTCCATTCGTTGTAATCTTGTACTTTTCATTTTCAAGTTTTGTAATCGTTGACATTTAGAACAATAAAAATCATTTGGAATGTTTACATATATTGTTTATATCATTTTACATAATTACATACGACTATTTACGTTATTTATACAATTGCACACCCTTATGTATGTATACATATACTTAAACGTGCTTAACATTGAGTTTTTAACATAAGATGACCAACAAAACAGCTTCGGGGACTAAGAGGGTGTTTGGGGTTGAGTTTTGAAAATAGATTATGCGTTTTGAATAATCAGAATCAGATAATTAACTGTAACAAAACGTTATGTTGAAATATAGTGTTTGGATTTGATTATGTTGCTTGATATCACAATAATCAGATAATCAACTATTTGAGTGTTTGACAAATATATATTTTTTGAATATAAACAAGTGAAAATCCTTTCCTAAACGCAAATAATCAATTTTTGGAAAACTGCGTTTTGTTGCAGTAGGGGGGAGCTGCTTTCCTAAACGCAAATAATCAATTTTTTGGAAAACGCAAATAATCATTTTTTTTATTTTTTTTTACCCAAACACTCAAAACTGATTATTTACGATTTCAAAACTCAATAATCTAAAAATCTCCTTCAAAACTCAGCCCCAAACACCCCCTAAAATTGAATTTTTTGAAAGATCAGAAGTCCTTGCGGACTGTATGGACCCCCTTCCAACCAGAAATTCGCGAATTTACCTTTTCACCCAACTTCTAACCACTTTTAACATTAACTCTGACCTAACCCGGATTTTCCCCTATAAATACAACATTTCTAACACCCTTTTTCCCTTTACACACTCCAAATTCACTCCCAAATCTCCTTTATTTTTTGCATTTTCGAAAGATTATCCAAAGTCAAAACCGAAAGGTTTGACTTCTAAATTTATGCTTCTTTCTTTCATTTTCAGTTTAGTTATTGTTTGTACTTGAACTTATCATGAATCCAAGACTATAAACCTTCTATTTAATCCATAAACAAGAATGGTTACCCTCTAACTCTAATATTACTTCCAGCCCTTTACCAAACTAAAACACCACATTTGGACGTTCTTGTGTTACGGTTGAGACTTGTAGAAGTGTACTTACATGACCTAACACCTTACATTCATGTCTTTCGCTTATTTCTTCACTTTATGCATTGTTTGGCCCGTTTGGGGCAAAATCGCCAAAACCAAACCAAGACTCCAAACTAGCCGAATGTTTGGATGTATTGTGTTAAGGTAGGCACCTGTAGTTGTTTAGGATACAAATTCACAATCTACACACTTGCATGTGCATCTTGTATGCATATATTCTCAAAAACCGAACCGGAATCCTATTAACCAAATGGATGGTGATTTCATGTTATGGTGAAACTCTTATGAGATTTATGGGAATAAATATCCTTATTTTCATTTCTGAATTTTCTAGAATTTTTATCATTTTATATTAATTTTACCATTTATAGGAATTAGTATCACCTTACAATCTATTTAAAATCAACTAAAATATAATAAAACATTTTGGGTAGAAAATAAATATTAAAATTGTAAAAATCTTTCTGTTCTAAATTTTATTATTATTTTTCTAGAATTTATATATTTAATTATCATTGATCTACTATTATATAGACCTAGTTTTAAATAACGTAAACTAGATATTTAACACTTTATAAAAAGAGGACTTTGAGTAATTTCAATACTTAGTATCCCTATATTAACTAGACATTTTATACCATTTCATACATAGTAGTTTTTCATATAATCATACTAGTGGAGAACCCACGCGTTGTTGCGAATTCGACAATATGGAACGAAAAATATATTTCAAACCTTAAATGATTAAAAAAATCATCCATAAGTTGTGTGTGTATAAAAGCACCCACGTCATGGGGTAATTTTTAATGGCTACATGGGTAATTTTCAACGATAATTTTAAGGTTAATTTAACTATTCCTGAAATAAAACAATTAGATAAAGATTAGACCCGATTTGACCAAATTGATTACATTATATAAATCCTCAGATTAACTTATTGAAATTACCTTGCTCTCCTCGAATTGAAATCAACTTCGAGTCTGGCATAAACCTTTTTGCCATTTTGCTTGCTTGGTCCTTGTCCGGTGCAACTTTGGACACTGATGTGCGTGTGGTGGTATATATTTTATGTATATTTTTAGCCCTTTTTACACTTTAGTCAAGTTTTAAATTTATAAAACACGATATTTTACTAACACCAAACACACATATGGGCAAGTGCACCCATCGTGAGCGTAGTATAGTGTTGGTAAGATACCGAGGTCGTCCAAGGACACAAGAGCTTTTAGTACCGGTTTATCCTCAACGTCTAATCAAATCAAAATTTAGAAAAAAGTTTTAAACTAGAAAAAAAACTAAAAATGCTGAAAAATAAAAATAAAATAAAAACAGATAGACAAGATGAATCACTTGGATCCGACTCTCCTTTAGTGTAACCTTTGATTATTTTCGCACTTTTGCACTTTTTTTAAGAGATTATCTTAGTTATAGTAGTAGGCCCCTCTTTTGAAGGTGACGTTACCCTCAACTCAGTAGTTTGAGTCAGCAAGGATACAATCCTAAAGGGTTGGATTATTGAAAGATAATTAATTAAGTTATTAATGCGTAATGTGGTAGGCCCCTCTTTTGAAGGTGACGTTACCCTCGGCTAAGTAGTTTGAGTCAGCAGGGATACAATCCTAAGTAGCCGGGTTAATGTTTTAATAGTAGTTTACATATGAGGGGGTCAAGGAGTTCGGACCCCCGCCATCCAATACCAGTGGGTATTGAAGGAGGTCCTACTAAACTTGACCCAAGTCCTTGCAGGATCTATACACTGAACAAGGCAAGACTCTTACCAAACCATTCCCTTAACCCCCGACCAGGTAGCCAACATATCTCCATATAGACCGTGGAGATATGAATGGTGAAAATATTTTATTTTATATAGACAGTAAAATAACGCCAAGACACCACGGACAAATGATAAGAAAGATTCACCTTCAACATAAGAAACTAGTTATTAAAGTCATTAATACATAACCAAATAAAAAGTGCGAAAAGATTAAAAATAAAAAGTATTACACTAAACACTTGTCTTCACCAAGTGATGTAAGAGACTTAGGCAAACATGGCCTTTGATTGTCAAGAACTCTTACGATCAATCTTGGATCCCAAGACTACTACACACACTCTATGATGGATGATGGATGATGGTGGTGGATGTGGGTTATGATGGTGGTGGTGGGTGGGTGTAGTGTGAGAGAGGTGGTTTGCCAAGGGATGGTTTGCAAGTGAGCCAAGCACCCCTATTTATAGCCTGCACAGAAGCCCGGACACGGCCCCGTGTCCACCCATCTTTTCTTTCTTCATTAATTGCAGTTTGTCTCCATTAGTTGACCACGCCCCCGTGTCCGCTGGGCACGACCCCGTGTGCAGAAGCGTATCTGTACTATCAAGATTTGCCTAGATTTTGCGAATCTTAGCGTTGACCACGGCCTCGTGTCCGCTGGGCACGCCCCCGTGGTGGGTGATAGAAGCTTCTACAACTTTGTCTTTTCTGCAGACACTTGGCACGCCCCCGTGCTCATTGAGCACGGAGCGTGTTCAACCTTCTGTTCTCTTGTTCTTGCTTTGGGAGATGCTGTCGGGGGGGTCGGGCATGCCACGTTTATTCCTTTTCTTGTATTATTGTTAGATTTGGCTGCATTTTTGCTTCTTTTGTTCATTTGAGCTCATTTAATCCTGAAAATACAAAAGGAAGACAAAAGCACACTTTTTCCAACATTAGTAGTAAAAAAGTGTTAGTTTTATGCCACATTTGATGTAATTTATATGTTGCATTTTGCATACATCAAATACCCCCACACTTGAATCTTTGCTTGTCCTCAAGCAAAACTCTTTATAATGTGGCTTACACTTCAAATGGAATGGGTAGAAGAGAAGGTTTTTTGGGCTTGTCATAGAGTGTCGGGATTCCAAGATTCTTTATTAGGTTTCATTTTTATTTTATTTACAATCCTATTCGTCATGATTTATTTAGAACATTACATAAGATAAATTACTTCTTTGGGCATAACATGCCTCTTTAAAATTACATTTATATACAAGTTCACATAACTCACGGGGGATCACTCAACACTCGGCCGAAGATGTATTTTTGTGAAACACTCGAGAGCAGTGGCGGATCTTGCCGGTTGAACGTCCCAGGGCCGAAAGACACGGGCACTAAAAAAAGCCCGGGCCAAACATAGTATATATAAAAAATTTCGATCGAAATGCGGAAAATTAGCACTACGGCCGAAAAACTTGCCCGGGCTGTGGCCCTGCCACAGCCCTTCTAAGAACCGCCCCTGCTCGAGAGCGGCATGGAACTTACTTCTACCATAAGCTTGCCAAGCAATCAATCCTCATCCTTTTTAACTATACACCTTTGTAAATATCAAGAGGACTTTTGGGGGAAGGGTTAGGCTTGGGTTAAAGGTAGGTGGTTGGGTTAGTGGTTAGTAGAAAAGGGCGAAAGGCGTAAAAAAACATCGGTTTTCGTAAGACTTTTTATTTTTATAACTGTTTTTTTTTAATGAAGCATTTATTCAAACAAAGTTCTTTTTGATGAACTTGTTTGTTTTATTTCTTGGCTTTATCATTTTTTTTTTTTTGATAAGGAAGTCACAAGAAAAACGAGCTTTGTTACTAAAATAAAAGGGTTTAAAATGAAAAAGGGTTTTGATGGGTAAAAAGGGTGTTTGTTTTGGGTTAAGAAATGAAAAGGTTTAGGCACAAAGGGGTTAACTAGGGGGATTTTGGGTAGGTTAAAAAAAAGAAAAATAATAGTGTTGAAATAAAAAGGGTTAGTCCTAATGCCTCCATCATTTACTTACTTGGGTTTAAGTTGGTAAGGACCGGGAATGTATCGTCATAGCAAGTTCTAGAGTCGTAAGAAACCAAGCGGCTATTCACACAAGAAACGAAAAATGAGCATTTAGTTTAAAGATGTGTATTTGTATGCTCAATAAAGGCTCAAAACTCACTTTTTGTGGGAATGGGTTTTTATGTGATCAGGTATATATAATCAAATTTTAACTAGATTTGTCATGCCGTTTCATAAATTTCTTATGTTGGTTCTTTTTATCACGACGCTATCGGTTGTAAATTTGTAAAAATATAACTTTTTTAGAACTTGCAATTCCCAAATTAAACCAAGACAAGTAAAAAAAATGAAAAGCTTTTGAAAAAATTTGGGGTGTTTAGCAGTTCCAATAGAGTTTTGTGTAAAGCTTGTAATTAGGACTTGCAAAATTCAAGGTTTTAGCATTCCCCCCCCCCCCCCCCCCACTTAAATTACACATTGTCCTCAATATGTCCCAAAAACTCTTACGATCAATCTTGGATCCCGAGACTACTACACACACTCTATGATGGATGATGGTGGTAGATGTGGGTTGTGATGGTGGTGGTGGTGGTGGGTGGGTGTAGTGTGAGAGAGTGGTTTGCCAGGGGATGGTTTGAAAGTAAGCCAAACACCCCTATTTATAGCCTGCACAGAAGCCCGGACATGGCCCCGTGTCCACTCATCTTCTCTTTCTTCATTAATTGCAGTTTGTCTGCATTAGTTGACCACGCCCCCGTGTCTGCTGGGCACAACCCCGTGTGCAGAAGCGTATCTGTACTATCAAGATTTGCCTAGATTCTGCGAATCTTAGCGTTGACCATGGCCCCGTGTCCGCTGGGCACGCCCCCGTGGTGGGTAATAGAAGCTTCTACAACTTTGTCTTTTCTGCAGACACTTGGGCACGCCCTCGTGCTCATTGAGCACGGGGCGTGTTTAGCCTTCTGCTCTCTTGTTCTTGCTTTGGGAGATGCTGTCGGGGGGGTCGGGCATGCTACGTTTATTTCTTTTCTTGTATTATTGTTAGATTTGGCTGCATTTTTGCTTCTTTTGTTCATTTGAGCTTATTTAATCCTGAAAATACAAAAGGAAAACAAAAGCACACTTTTTCCAACATTAGTACTAAAAAAACATTAGTTTTATGCCACATTTGATGTAATTTATATGTTGCATTTTGCATAGATCAGACATAAACACGATTAACCAATTCTCTTAATTTTGCAAAATCAACTTCAGACGCAGTTTTAGTACTTGTCTTGAACTCGTCTAGATCCTACAACAACGACAACATTTTTGTCAATTTTAACTAGACCTGGCAAACGGGTCGGGTTGGGTCGGGTCGGGTCATGGGTCGAAACGGGTTCGGGTCAAAATGGGTCAATTAAAAATAGGGTTGTTTTGGTTCGGGTCGAAACGGGTTCGGATCAAAACGGGTTCGGGTCGGAACGGGTTCGGGTCAGAACGGGTTCGGGTCAGAACGGGTTTCGGGTCGGGTCGGGTTGGTTAAAAAATGTTTTTTTTTAAATGATTGTATATCAAGGGGCAATTTTGTCGGATTAAAATTCCCAAAGCCTTCCAAGTTGGTGACTTATGAAGCTATATCTTGCTTGCTTGTTTAAATTTTAATCAGATACCTTAAGCTTAGTTTGACTTCTACACAATCTGAGTATGTTGGACGCAGATAAAAGAATTGGTTCTTTTGACGCAAAGTAACTTGCATCATGCAACTAACAACCGACTTTATAACTGTTTAAAGGTAGTATTAGCCGCATCGGTACTGGTCGAAACGGTACTAATCGCGGTACGGGTTGAAACGGTACTAATCGAAACGGTACGGGTCGAAAAGGTACTGGTCGAAACGGTTCGCGTCGAAACGGTTCGATTCGAAACGGTACTAATCGAAACGTTTTTTTTAAATGATTGTACATCAAGGGGCAATTTTGTCGGGTTAAAACAGGTCCGGGTTGGTAACCTTCGAATAATGTACCTACTTTGTCCAAAAAAACACAGCCTTAATGCATCACCATCTCTACTTTGTCGAATAATGGTTTTTTTTTTTTTTTTTTTTTTTTTTGTAATTGTTAGATTAGGTTAGACCTGGCTATTGTTAGCCCTGGTAATAATTTTGTTATCAGTGGCCATTTGTTTTAAACACGATGACAATGTGGCAATTTATAAGCTTCTATGATCAGTTATATATGGTATAGACGTCTGGTTTGGGAATTAGAATTGAGAATTCGTTTTTCTGTAGTTGATTTATTAGAACGGGTTCGATTCAAAACGGTACTGGCCGAAACGGTACGGGTCGAAACGGTACTGGTCGAAACGGTACGGGTCGAAACGGTTCGATTCGAAACGGTACTGGTCGAAACGGTACGGGTCGAAACAGTTCGATTCGAAACGTTTCTGGTCGAAACGGTACTGGTCGAAACGGTACGGGTCGAAACGGTTCGATTCGAAACGGTACTGGTCGAAACGGTTCCCGTCGAAACGGTTCGATTCGAAACGGTACGGGTCGAAATGTTTCGTGTCGAAACGGTACGGGTCGAAACGGTTTGCGTCGAAACGGTACGAAACTCGTCTCGTGCGGAAACTCGTGCCGGCCCAAAATCCGTTGCGATCCGAAACCCGTCCGTGCAGAAACCCGTGTCGGCCCGCAACCCGACCCGAACCGACCCCGTTTCTTTAAGACACTAACCCACATCGACCCATTTCTTTAATGTTGTCGACCCGCTTTGACCCGAAAATAACATGATAGAATTTCAAGTGACCCATTATGACCCAATTAGTTAAAATATCTTACCCAAATCAACCCATATAATTTTAAAAGCAACCCAAATTGACCCATTTGAAAGGCTTTGGGTCAAGATTGCCCCATCTAATTTTAACCATCTTTTCAATTTAAACTCAACATTTTGCAAATGTTAGTGTTAATACCTCGAACGCTACAAGAACCACAGTTGCATATGGTTCTTGAAAACAAAAGAACATTATCCAAAGGGACACACCTTTTAATCCTTGAATTTATAGTTATTAAAAACTAAGCATGCAAGTTATCTACTGTTCAAGGGTACTGGTTTTTGTTGTTCAATACAACTCGTATAAACAGAAGTCGTTCCAAGAGTTGACATGATAAGCGCATCATTTGTGAAATATGAAACTAAGTTATATAAGATATCTTAATTCATCAAAGTTTAAAAGATTATTTGAGCATGATTAAGCGCATGAAAACTTAACTTTATCCTTCTACATAATTAAGAGTTTAATTTTCTTAACATGATCACATGCTAAACAAAAATTACCTTCATTCTCCTTCAATATAAATGGTGAAGCTGATGCAAGCCAATAACAAATTCAACTCCTTACATTCCTTACACAACCACATGATAAGAAAAGGATACAGTGAAATAAAATATTTAAAAGGGCAACTTCAAAATGAATCTAAAGAAAAGGTAACTTTCATATATCCCCCCCTGTAATAGCTCTACTAAGTCCTAAGAAGAAAAAACTCTCATATGTAACTACAATGTCGTAACGCTATAGGTTTAACTTTCATTTTTGGGCCAATACCATCCAAATGCATGCTTTGTTGTGGTTGAATACTATTTTTTCTTACCATTATCATCTCAAACTAATGAAAAGAAAGTAATTCCCTTAATACCTTCCATTTGGCCGAAAATGTACTTTCATCTGCAGCTTTGTTCCCAGTTGTCGAATTCTGGGCCATGTCAGACGCAGCTGGAAATAACCAATCAACAATGTTAAACTAAATAATGTAGTCTTTTGAAAGAAAAACATCTCCATCAATAACATCTTAAAAAAATCATTAGCCCTCAGCCATTCAGTCATCAACATGAACATGGATCTAAATAGCATTTCCAGTTAACTATTGTCAATCATATCAAGATCCATTAAAGAATATTTCACACAATAGTATAAACTAACCTGGGTAGCAAAAAAACGTTTACCAAATTCAGATTAAAGACGAATTCGGATTAAAAAATTGTGCATATAGACAGTTTACCATCTCTTTTAACAATCAAAACGTGACTGTAAAAACTATCCTGGCTAGCAAAAAACAGATTTGGATTTGGATCTTTGATTATAAGACGTTCATCTTTCTTACCAGCACGCCATTTAAATGGAAATATCAACCCATAAACTGGCATGTGAATTCAAGAAACAATATAAATATGACATTCTGAAGCAATGCTATTCCATTATGAACACAAGTATAACTAGGATTAAAGATTAACCTAAGATGTTTAGTGAATCAAGATCCAAAGAATACTCAGTAATCTTACCTGGTCAGAACGCCTCTTGGATTCGAGCAATGGCGAACAAGAACATGTCACCTTCTTCCTCCTTGGGAAACCCTAATCGAATACCCTTGTTTGGTCACCGTCCACACTCTTGCTCATGGTTGACGTCTATCCAAAGTTCAGTGTAATGTTCGTTGTACCTGTAAATGGCCGGAAAAGTCTGCATCTGTAAATGGCGAAAGGATATATCACGATTAAGTTGAAACGACTGGTCAATCGGAGGGTTAGGGTTACGATTCACTTCCATTGGAATTCAATTGAAGGATTTCACCAAATAGGGAGGGGAAGCAACGCCGATTCAATGCTCTCGTCAATTGAATCATTAATCTTCAGTTACTCAGGGGCGAATCAATTGCTATCGATTGAAACTTTAATATTCAGTGAATCATCAACTGAATCACTAATCTTTAATTTGCTCTCAACATTGAAACCTCTTTGAAGAAGTCATTGAAACCTCATTGAAGGGGAGCATAATTGGGAGCAGTGAATGAAAAATGCGGAAATAAGGCATGACCTTTGAGATCGCGTCTTAAAATTGAAAGGGAAATTCCATAGGAAATGTTTTATCTAGGACTAGTGGGAAACCCGCGCGTTGCGGCGGAGCCAACGATATGTGACGGAAAAAAAGTGCACATGATATAGTGACCCTTTTTGTCATCAAATAACTTTAACATGCATATAAATAACTTCACTAATGAAGTGGTCATTCGTTGAAGTCTAGAAGTCTTTATGCAAAGTCGAATAAATTATCAGTGTTATATATTTTAGGAATTTTACAAGAACAAGGTTTGTTCCAAGTTAGAATAAACGAAGAGACTACTACATCTTAATAAAAGCCTTCGACACGCCACACCATTTTGACTTCTACCATTGAACAAAATGTCATATCTCTGAGACAGAAAACTAAGATAGGTGAAGGCTCTGTTTGTAAAGCAACATGTATACAAAGAAACAAAAAAGCTACAGAATATACAAATTGTTAATTTGGAGTAAAATATCCCATATGCATATTGCGTTCTCAAGAAGGCGCCACAACACAAGATACATTAGAGTTAAGTAACTGTAAACAAAGTTAAAGATTGACATTAGCAGTCCACCTTTAACATCCTAAAATGATCACCTAATGAAGAAGGACCATTAAGGATGGTACATAGAGTTCCTCTACAATTAAGGAGCTTAAGTGAAGGTAGCATACTTTGTTGGGCATCCAAGTCACTTTCTAGCATAAGATTTAGAGCTTCGTAGAGTTGTCCTACAAGTAAAGAAACAATTATATCAGTTCCAAATTCCATGTGGGAAAAAAATACAAATTTAACTCAATAAACCACCTGAACCCAATAAACCATCTTCTAGTTCTTATAAGACATGAGCATCTCTTTCAGATATTAATGACAAAATTAAACAAAACAAAAGAGTTTAGCAAGAATAAACCAAATCAAATAGATTTGGCTCAGCAACAACCTCAAAATGTTTAACAAAAACCAATAATGATACAAAGAATTCGAGTGGTATACCATAATCTGTGACACCAAATGAGGCTGCAGCTACAGTGCCATTAACTTTGTTCCTACCATACATGGTTGCATTCACTCCATAACCACCACTATTGAAGCTGGAACTACCAGCACCAGAACTCGGGGTACCCCAAATCGCACCAACCAAACTAACTTGCCCAGATTAACTTCTTCAAATTTTGTCACTAACCAATTAGATTAAAAAAGTGCAAACCCTGAAAAAGATTCGTGATTTATTATGGGAAAAGAAAATAAAGATGAAAATAGCCTACCTGCCCCACCCATCTTGCCATTTCTTGCAATACTCATATGCCAATAGAATGAAAACAACCCATTGTAACCTCCTAATCTTCAATTAGTGTTTATTAACTACCCAAAATAGAAAGACTAAAAGATCTCTAACCACTAAACCCCATGGTTAAAATATATACCAAAACTGAACTCATTTTGACCCGTTACCAAAAACTGTAGTTAATTACAAAAACAACAAATTATCATAAAAGAATGCCAAAATCAAAAGAAAACAAAGTATAACAAGAACGGATTATCAAATTAACGAAAAATATTGGCACAACAACTTTGGCCAAAATCAGAACAGGACAAATTATCACAATAACATATTATCAAATTAGGGACAGATTATCACAACAACTTAGGATAAAATCATAACATAATAGATTATCACAACTCTAGCTTCTTGTAAATAAATTTTCCTTGTGCTTAAAGGGGAAATGACCAGAGTTGAACGACGACTCATTTCAATTAAATACATGGAATAATAAACAGATTTTTTTTATGAACAAAACCAAAGAAACTGAAATAAAAACCTGCACAAGAGGCAGCAAGTGAGCAAGTGTTTTCCCAGAGCTAGTAAGAGGCCAAAGCACCACACTTTTCTCATCTAGCACAGCAGGTATCCCCAAACTTTGAATCTCATTGAGCATTGTAATATTAGAAAATGGTATTTACAATTAGGCGTTCACATGACTATTAGTTGAACCTGCACAAAACAAATAAAAAAAGAACCGAATAAATAAGATAAAATTATAATGTCATGAGAAGATATAGAATGAAATAACAAGACTTTCCAGCGTGTTGAAACATAATTTTTACACGGATTCGAGATGACAAGAAATAACCGAAAAGAAAAGCAAAGCACGACCCTTGTTTCAATGGGACGTGGGTTAATCGTTTAAAATATGACACCGACACCGCCACCTAGGGTTCCCGAATGAAATCTGGCAACCACGGACAAAAACTACATTGATCGATTTAACAAGATTTAGATTGTCTTACCAGGTTGCAAGCTTGATCGATTTACTTGAAGCGTCATGTCTCCGATTTCCATGGATGATGGTGCCATTCAACCCTCGGTTAATCCATCACCTGATCTTTAACCACCACGTAGCAATATAAGTATAAAATTGAACACAGATTTTGGTATTATACCTTTTTCCCAATTGCAAGTTCGAATCAAGAAACCTAAATGGGTCATCACACTCGCCAGCGGCATATGTTTTCCGACTCCATTATGGTTGATTGGAAAGCCCTTAGGGTGGAGCTCCACCGTAGAAAGCACTTTATTCAGCCATGTTTGACCCTCTTTGTCATTGATTTCACGAACCCTAACCCTACACACATCTTAAAATAATAAGAAGTAAGTAAAGGCAGCAACAGAAAACCTTACCAGACCAGGTGCAGTCCCGCCATCCGTGTCAAGTTCGACTCACCGGAACCCCACCCTTCTGTTCATTGTCCGCCGTAGAACACCGTCAACCACCACCGAATCCTAACCATACCTGTGTCGCTGGAACCTAACGGCTAACACCTTCGACCCGTCTAGTGTGTAATCAAACCACCACCAACAAAGAGTGAATAATTAATTCCTTAAACCTAATAATTTGCGATTATGTTAGCAACGATCCAATAATAAGAAACATCAAAGAAAGAAGTTCAACCCCAAATCAAGAATCCCACAAAAGTGAAATTGAATTGACAGCAAACAACGAAGTTTAAACAAATTCTAAACAAAAGTCACCATCAAAACCAAATTCTTCATGAAATATGTATGAAACAAACTGGCCTAAAGAAAGGGTTGGAGAAGAGACCAGGGGAACATCTTCCGGCAACTAACAAAGGCGGTCTATAAGTCAACATAATCTCCTTTCTTAAACCACATGTAATCTGCAATCAAATTATTTTGTAGGAATCGTTGTTGAGCCTGATGTTCCATTAAAGGGTTGCAGGGGTCTTAAGTCTTAAGTTTGGAACCAATACACGAATCGACAAAAAGGAAATTGATGAAATTACTTATAAATCGAAGAACATGAAGGTAACAAAATCTATATACAAACCAGAAATTGATGGTTTCTTGAAGGGGAAGGTGATTCGGTCTGAGCAGTAATTGATTTCAATTTCATTCATCAAACCTAATTGATGATATCAATAATGGTTCCGACGGTTTCAAACATCAATTTGTTGAAGACTTCGTGGGTAAGAATTGATTTCAGTCATGAATTTGTGGGCGAAGACATTGAATTGGGGGCAAAATTGAGAGAAAATGATGAAAGAACAGGGAATAAGGCATGACTCTTTGTCTGCCGTCTTAAGATTTTAGAGAAAATTACGTTTATGTGCAGAGGAGATGCTTTATATAGGTTTATAGATTATAGATAATAAATTTATATGATTAGTTAAACCACTATACATAAACACTTTTCGTTTAATCATTTTTATGAGGATTTATTCTTCCATTTTACCTTTGCATTTTCATTTCCTTTTATTTTACCTTTCGATTATTCCTTACTTTATCCATGCACTTATACATTTACGTGTTTACCCTTTTAGGCTAGACTTCGTTCGTTCGTCCAATCCTTACGCTCGTTCATGACTTAACTCGGTTTAACTACAAAAAATCGTGAGTATACATGATCCTTTTTTTTTTACTTTTACACTATTTGGGATGAAAACATGTTCATATATCAAAACACTACGAATTGCAAAACATTATACAAATACATATCCACTTACATGTTTAATAATACTTTATGCTTATGTGCCACGTACTTGTTACAATTGTTCCTATACATATTCATTAACCTTGCAAGCCGCCCTTAACATGTATATCTTTATAGGATTGACAACCCGTCTAGATTGATCTTTTCGGATATGTGGTCGTTGTTAAGTTTACATTCTTGACTTAGCATTTTATGCTAAGGTACACACAAGGTCTTACATTTAGGTTTGAATATTTTCTTTTGTACATGCATGTTACATATTGTCATATTAGTACTTTTGACATGTGGATTATGCCCCTTTTCATTTAGGCTATATGTATTAAACTTGTATACTCTCTAACTTTTCTGTTGATCATTATTTTAACATGTTTTCAGGCGATGCTTGATGATGCTATTACAAGAATGAGATCACATAGGGTTTTGGACCTAGACTTTCAATTTAATTTAAACATTATGTACTTGTTTCTTTTTATTAGTTGAACAATGTGTTTCCCTTTTATGTTTTGTATGACAATTTTAATTCAATGATTAATATTTTTTCAGTTTAGTAGCATGATGTCTTTGAACAATCTATTACGTCTTGCCTTGATATTTCTGTCATCGGTTGGGGTGTGACATGTAGGGGCGGCGATAATGATGTAGGGGCGGTGGCGGTGGTCGTGTGGAAAGGGGCGACGGCGGAGGTGGTGGTTGTGGTTATGGGGGGTGAGTGTATGTCTTGTTGATGAAAATGAAGATGTGATATGGTGATGAAGATATTAAAGATCTGAAGAAGATGAATGGTGAAGATGTGATACGGTGATGAAGAGTTGATATTGTTTTGATAATAATAATAATAATAATAATTAATAATAATAATAATGCAAAAGACACATACGCCCTTCGAATTTGACTTGAAAAGACAATATTGCCCTGATCAACTAACGGTTGACTAACATATTATGTTACCAGGGACGTGAGTAATTCAAATCAACAACCACATGGACTTGATTGTTCAATTTTTCCAAATAGGGACTCAACGTGTCATTTTGGACTCAACGTGTCATTTTATGTTAACCACAGAGACTCAAATTATAGTTTACACTTATTATATTTACATTAATGTTTATTTATTTTTTATATATTAATAGACACTCTTGATAAATAGTAATAAATTATTTGTAAGTATTTGTTTCTAAGTGATATTTTATCTGGTCACTTAATCTTGATAAATAGTAATAAATTATTTGTAAGTATTTATTTCAAGTCCAACAGACGACTGCAGTAAAGAAATTTGTCGTTCACAAAAAAAACTTAATTTTAAGTTTTGGTAATAATTTGCATTTGTTAACTTTTAAAAAAATTCTAAATCCGCATCTATGTGTATTTGATTTTTTAAATAATAATAATAATGCAAAAGACACATACGCCCTTCGAAATTGACTTGAAAAGACAATATTGCCCTGATCAACTAACGGTTGACTAACATATTATGTTACCGGGGACGTGAGTGATTCAAATCGACAACCACATGGACTTGATTGTTCAATTTTACCAAATAGGGACTCAACGTGTCATTTTATGTTAACCACAGAGACTCAAATTATAGTTTACACTTATTATATTTACATTAATGTTTATTTATTTTTTATATATTAATAGAAACTCTTGATAAATAGTTAAATTATTTGTAAGTATTTTTTTCTAAGTGATATTTTATTTGATCACTTAATCTTGATAAATAGTAATAAATTATTTGTAAGTATTTATTTCAAGTCCAACAGACGACAGTAGTAAAGAAATTTGTCGTTAAAAAAAAATTAATTTTAAGGTTTAGTAATAATTTGCTTTTGTTAACTTTGAAAAAAAAATCTAAATCCGCATCCATGTGTATTTGATTTTTTTAACATTCCAAATTATTTGTATGTGCGTTGTGACGATGCGTTACGCATGCATTAGATCGGTATCGTTCCGGTTCGTTATAGTACCGTTATGATAAATGCACTTGGTATAGAAATCAACACATGTTTTATATCAAACAAAATCAATAATAATGAACACATGTACCAGCACGATGTTGTTCAAATGGTATCGATCGATTTAGATTGTCATGAAACTGGTACTGTTATTCAATTATCGTCACAGAAAGAGTTGTATAAATGAAAACTTTTCGCAATCGAAAACCATAAAAATAAATACAAGTACCAGTACCGATGTTATTCGGTACTATAGCGTAGCGATACGGTGTCAGTTTATCGAAAGAAAAAACAATAACAATAAATACAGGTACTGAAATCGATGTTCATTCGGTTTTGGTTCTGTTCACCACAGTAGCGGCACAGTATCCGTTATCAAACAGAAAACCATAAAAACGAATATATACCGGTACCGATGTTGTTCAGTTCGATTCGATACAGTATGGTAATGATATAGCGTCGCAACCCCCGCCCCCTATCTGTCCCCGGAACGGGCGGCCGCGAACAACAGTGTTGGTGGTATCGGTGTTTATTAATTTGGCAGCGGAAATTACATCAGGACCGTAGTTAGGAAATATTTTATCAGAGTAAAACACCACATTTTATATAAATAATAGAGTAAAATGCACGGATAGTCCCTGTGGTTTTGCAAAATAACACCTATAGTCCCCAACTTTTGGAAATTACACCGGTGCTCCCTGTAGTTTGATAGTTTGTTACTCGGATAGTCCCTGGAGTGGATGACGGTTAGTTTTCTTCGTTAAGTGGATGTGAAATGACAAATTCACCCTTCATCTTCTCCACTCTATAAAAACAAAACAAAACAACCCCACCCCAACCCCCACCTTTCTCTCTGTCCCCCCCCCCCCCCACACACACACACACCTAACCACCTTCATCAAAATATAATAGAGAAGACGGTTGCAACAGGGGATGGATGTGGTTCACAAATTAGATTGTTGACCAATTTGGAGAATTGGAAAGCTCAAGAGATTAATTCTCGATTTGGTAGAGCTCAATATTAAAAAATTCCACCGCAATTTGAGAAACGAACGAGAGTCCGTTGTTACTTTGCAAAAAGAAAAACAACGATTAAAAACTGATGCTAGCCAACAAAAAAAAACAGCTCGATACTGTGGAAGAGATCGTTAACGTGGTTGAACGAGGAAACGAGAGTCAACCGGGTACATTGACTTTAGACTCACTTCGGTTTTTGATCAGGTGCAAGATGGACATAAAGTATACGGTTGTATCACTCGAGCAGTTAGTGAAACTGCACAAGAGCTATGCGATGTGATGAGAAGACACTGAATTATACTAAACAGATAACAAATATCGTCAGCTAACTTAAATGACTGCAACTTTCTTCTCGTTTTAGAAGGTTTTTAAATTTTGATATTAGTTGGCAATTATATTAGAGAAGTGGTGAAGGTGGTTAGGTGTAGGTGGGTGGTTGTTGGTGGTTAATGGTGAAGGGAAACTGAGAGAAAGGTGAGGGGGTGGGGTTGGGGTGGGGTGGTTTTGTTTTTATAGAGTGGAGAAGATGAAGGTTAAATTTGTCATTTCACATTCACTTAACGGAGAAAACTAACCGTTATCCACTCCAGGGACTATCCGAGTAACAAACTGTCAAACCACAGGGAGCACCAATGTAATTTCCAAAAGTTGGGGACTATAGATGTTATTTTGCAAAACCACAGGGACTATCCGTGCATTTTACTCTAAATAATATTTTGGGATAAAACCCAAGTTTTCATTACAAACAGATTTATAGGATTAAATCCCATTTTATTGAAATAAACGCCTTCTTTTATTTAGGTAACTCTTATAGCCACTTTTTCCAAGCCTTCAGTGCTGTCCAGCTGGCTTCTAATTGGCTTTCACATTGTGTTACCTGAAACGCGTTTAAAAATATTTTGTCAGCGGGAAATACTGGTGAGTGAATCCCAGTTAAATCAAGAAATGTTTTATTAATTTAAACAGTATTGAGAGCGATTACAATGTTTACATCTACCCAATTACTCATTCAGTACTGTCAATCCTGACTGGTGGGTCATATTACACATTGGCTAACTCTTTGTCTAATGGTAACGTGTCTCAAATTTTGTATACAAAACCCCAACATACCGGCAGTAATCGTAGAATTACAAAGACTCAATCACTGCTAAATTGCATTGTAAAAGAGTTAAGGTTTTGTAAAAATTGTTTACAAAAAGGAGATTACTCACATTGCTGTTTTAGGTTTTCTGTAAGGATTTCCTGTGAATTATCTATAATTTACACAAATGCACACGTGTTAGTATAATAACCCATTTTAACATTAGTAATACCCTCCCCGAGACGGCATTCCAACGACTACGTCGGGCAGAACCACGACAGCCGTTACGGAACCCTAGATCAATCGGGCAGAGTATCTAATACGTATCCAGGGGTTAAGATACTTACAACGGAGCAGAACTTCGTTATTTAGGGGGATATTATACCCGAGTATAGCTTCTACTATGTGAAAATTGAGAGAAAGAAAAGAAATTTGAGCGACGTAAACTGAAGGCCCGAGCTCCAGCTTTATAGGGGCTGAATTCGGGTTCCTCGCGGCCCGCGTAAGATGAGACCAAGGGGCTACGCGGCCCGCGTAGTAGGGGGGTCTAGGCCGTAGGTGATCCGCGTCACGATATAGGTTCAACCCGTGTCGTCACCGGGTGTTACCGCGTTTTTGATCGGTCGCGACCCGTGTAGGCAGTAGCCAAAGGCTACGCGCCCCGCGACAACCTAAATTTTCTTATTTTTAATTAATTTTAATAATATTAAAGGTATTCGGGGTCCGTTTTCGCGTATGGGGGGTATTTTAGGACATATTGGGATATTTTAAAATATTTTTGGGTGTCGGAAAAATTTATGAGGGTGTCGGTTTTTATTTTAGGGTTGTTATATATAGGTCAATTTATCGAAAGCAAAAATAATAAAAATAAATACATAAACAAATGTTGATTAGTGGCTTCAATTCGATTTGCTATAATAACGGCAAAGTATCCGTTTTCAATAAAATTGATATTGCAATGTTGAAAAAAAAAAACAAACATAGAATACAAATGAACCAAACCAATATCAACTAAACAACATCAATATCGGTACTGATATCTGTTCTTATTGTTTTCAATCCATGTAAAGTTTCCCCTTTAGTGTTGGTACCATAACATAACAAACCGAACTGATACAGACCGAATTCCCGCCATGAAGCGCGGGTAAATCTCACTAGTTGTATATTAATTGTGTGTGTAGAATGATTGATATATATGTATACTAGACGGAGCCGGCTTAGAGTTGACTCAGATTGCAGATAGTAGCACTAGGAACTAAAACAAAGGCACACCCATGCTACATTTGTTCTAAGATCACCAGTAGTGGGGCGGGACATCTCGGCAAAATGAGGCATAGCGCCGGCGCACACCACTAAGGTCGGCGCTATGCGGGTTCAATTTTGGGTCCCCGCAAGCAATATAGCGGCGTGAATGATGGAGGTTTAAAAAAATGACCGTTGAAACAGTCATATATTTAATAAAAAAATTCCTAAACAATCTATATGTATATATATATATATATCCATAATCTTTCACATTACACTCAACCAAACCTCAAAACACTCTCATTCATCAAAATAATACTCCCACTTTCTTTTAAAAATAATGGGCTCCCCATCCGAAGATTCGTTCACTGACATTTACTGAAGGTTTTTTTCACCCGAAGAAATCACGGAGGAGAAAGAAGCGGTTACGAGTGCATGTGCTCTCACGATACAAGCCATGCAACACGTTAGCCGTTCTCCTCCATGCCCCATTTTGAGGCGCACCTTTATCATGCGAGATTGTGAAGCCGCAAACGAGCGTTTGATGAAAGACTATTTTGACCCCACACCGATTCACGGACCCAATGTTTTTAGACGGCGGTTTAGGATAAGCCAAAGGTTATTTTTGCGCATTAATGATGATTCGGAAGCTAAGTATGACTACTTTACGCAAATAATGGATGCGAGAGGATATCTAGGGTTCACCTCAATTCAAAAGGTAACTTCCGCTTTGCGTATACTAGCCTACGGAAACACGTACGACATCAACGACGAGTATTTGAAGATGGGGGAGAAAATAGCACGAGATAGCGTGGAACATTTTTGCTTTGGTATTTTTTTACTCACTTATATATATATTTTTTTATTTTAAAGTACATCACTAGTAAAACTTTTCTATTAAATTTTATATATTTAATTATATTTTACGTATATGCCAGTTATATGGAAAACGTTACTTGAGAAATCCCATTTGGAACGAACTTCAACAAATATACGAGGTGCATTTAGAAAAGCATGGAATACCCGGCATGATTGGTAGTTTTGATTGTCGTCAATGGGGTTGGTATATGTCACACCCCAACCGATGGCGGAATCATCGGGGCGCGGCACTGAGCGAAACAGATTGTCCAGAAGTTTCCATAACAACTATAATTTACCAATTATTTAAGCAACATGTCCCATACCATGTCATAAAAGATAATATAATTATTACAGACAATATCTAGTCAAATTGTTCTGTTCCGACAACTCAGATTTCAAAATACAGACAATTGTTTATTTGTTTCTAGACCTTTCCTAGCCTCGATTTCACAGCAAGCAAAGCATATAAGCATCCTAAGCACCTGTCACATACGTTAAAGTAAAAGTCAATACACATAGTGTAAAGGTGAGCATACAAGTTTAATAGATATAACAGAGTTCGAAATCGTTACGCATAACCAGCACATACACAGTGTAAAATGAGGCATGTTAGTTATCGACATGAACCTATCGATACCAATGACTACGGGTTGACTGCCCAAGGCAGTTCGTAATACACTCTCACCACTGTGAGCCATGTAACAAATTGTCCTTAACAACCCCTGAGTGAACAGGTGCTGAGTCCAAACAAATATTATTATCGTTGCTAAGGCAGGTAGACAGCATTCCATGTGTAAACATAACAAACAAGCATTCATTAAGTCACGTATAGCATGCGATAACGGTTAGCGTTTAGAGTATTGCGTAGTGTGTTCGATGTGATTTAGAATAAGTGGGTCGGACAGCAATCCGATCGAATGGTAGTCCGATCGGGTGGCCGGTCGCTCGGGTGACAACCCGTTCGAATGGTCATCCGATCGGGTGACCTTTCGAGTGGATTGTTTCTTCCTTGGGAAGGATGTGTTTGTGTATGATGGCTTGACTTTTGAAGTTTTCATTGTAGCATTTTGAAAATAAGGAAGTATCTCTACCTTTCAGGTCGGTCGATCGGACGATAACCCGATCGGACGACAATCCGATTGGCGAGGCTTCTCAGGTTGAGAACAAGTTCACCGCAGGACGGTCACTTGATCGGATGGAAAGCCGATCGGGTGGCAACCCATGTGCATTGAACATGTTGAAAATTGTTTAAGTGTTGAAGTCAGAGCATTACATGGTCGAGTGACAATCCGATCGGATGGTAATCCGATCGAACAACATCTCGTTCAATGTTTATCCTTCAAAGTTTGAAAATCAAAGTTAAATGTGGGGCCAAGGTGCAAGCCGATCGGGTGACCACCCGTTCGAGTGACAATCCGATCGGACAGCACTCCGATCGGGCGGCACTCCGTGCTGGTGTCCCGGTCGTCTTCTTCCTTGGTCATTTTGATAGTTTGTCGTTTTCTCGAGATAGTTTGATAACGTGTTAGACAACAGAAACCTTGTCAATACTTAGTAACCTGATCGGACAGGAATCACCCAAATCCGACCACTTAACTGTTCGAGACGGTGTTCCATGTTTAACCCAAAATCGATAATCTCATGGATAGAATCCAGATCTTGAACCAATACTTCGACGAGAAAGAGTAGAAGATCGGAGCAAGCTCTGATTCTATCGGTTTTGAGTGCATTGAGTGTAAAAGAGTTGAAAGAAAGTTAAAAACCATCTTTCAATCCTTTTCCACCATGAATATGTTCAGATATATGCAAGATCTTTGTTTATTTGCGTGGAAATCGTTCAGATCTAAGTTGTTCTTGGTGGATTGAAGCCAAAACATGAAGTTCTCAAGAACACCATGATGACATCATCCTAGAACACCTCAAATCTAGTGATTTCACGGTTAAAAGTTAAGATTCAAACGATAGAAAGGTGTAGGAGTGCGTGTAGATCAAGAAAGTACAAGATTTAGGTTGAGATCTTACCGGAATCGCGAGAAATCGAAGGAAAGGTGAGATTGGAGCGCTGTTCGGACAGGAGAGTGCAAAAGTGGTAAGTTGTGATGTTGACATGGGTATTTATAGGGTTTCCCAAAAAGGAAAGGAGGGAATGTGGCTGGTTGATCGAGTTGGCAGCCCGGTCGACTGGTCACTCGGTTGTTTAGCCACTTGATTTGAGTGTTCGGTGCGACGAGTTTTGCGGTTTCGATTGCGTTTGCGAGCGTTGCTATGCGATAGAGTTTCCTATTCAAATTACTTTTAATCCCAACTACTATATCTAATATACAATCATCCTAATTCACTTGCGTTTAGCATTCGCGATTCGATTGCGATTGAGTTTCGATTGCGTTTCGATTAATCACCATAACATAAACATAAATAAACATGCACAGTAACATATAAAGCACACACACACACGTAAAACAATATCCAGAACGGGTAATTCGAGTTGCGAGTGCGATTGTGATAAGCGATAAAGCGATCAAACATGCGATAAACATCGAATAAACCTCGATTATTAATAGGTACTCCACATAATACAACTAACGTAAACAATTAAATAGACTAACTACGAGTCGAAGAAGTCAAAACAGGAATTGGGCAAGGAGTGACAGATCGTAATTAGAAATCTTGTCTCCCTTTGACTTCAATCTTGACTTTGACTTTGACTTTCGAAACACGGGGTGTTACAGCCTCCCCTAGTTGAGGGAATTTCATCCCGAAATTAGGCCGAAGCCGTAACAAACAATTGCGGATACTTCTCCTTCATGTTGCTTTCGAGTTCCCAAGTGAACTCTGCGCCTTGTTTGCCTTCCCATCGGACTTTCACAATAGGAATGCGCGAGCGTCTGAGCTACTTGGTTTGGTGACCCATGATCTCGACAGGCTTCTCCATGAAGTGTAGTGTTTCGTTTATTTGGAGATCATCAAGGGGTATAATTAGATCATGCTCAGCCAGGCACTCTCGGAGGTTCGAAACATGGAAAGTCGGGTGGACGTTACTAAGTTCCTCCGGTAGTTCGAGTCTGTAGGTGACTTTTCCGATCCTTTCCAGAATCTTAAAAGGTCCAACATATCGAGGCGCTAGTTTCCCTTTCTTGCCGAATCTGACCACACCCTTCCAAGGTGACACCTTTAGGAGTACGTAGTCGCCAACGTCAAATTCAAGGGGCTTGCGTCGTCTATCGGCGTAACTTTTCTGATGACTCCGAGCTTTTAGCAGATTGTCTCGAATTTGGAGAACTTTGTCAGTCGTTTCTTGCAATAGCTCAGGACCGGTTAATTGCGAATGCCCGACCTCGTGCCATACAATAGGCGATCGACATCGTCTTCCGTATAAAGCCTCAAATGGTGCCATTTGAATGCTGGAATGATAATTGTTATTATACAAGAATTCGACTAACGGCAGGTAAGCGTCCCAATTACCACCGAAATCTATGACACACGAACGGAACATGTCTTCAAGGGTACGAATCGTTCTCTCAGTTTGACCGTCGGTTTGAGGATGGAATGCGGTACTCAGATTAAGCATTGTACCGAGAGCAGCTTGAAACGTTTCCCACAGTCGCGAGGTAAACTGAGCATCACGGTCAGAGATGATGTCGCGAGGCGTCCCATGACTACAAATGATCTCATCGGTGTAGATTCGGGCTAATCGTTCTACCTTGTAGTCTTCCCGTATTGGCAGAAAGTGAGCAGATTTGGTCAAACGATCAACGACAACCCAGATGCTGTCGTGACCTGATGGTGTGCGTGGGAGTTTAGTTATGAAGTCCATAGTTATACTTTCCCACTTCCATATAGGGATTGGGGGTTGTTCAAGCAAGCCAGAGGGTCTTTGATGTTAAGCCTTGACTTTTGAGCAAGTCAGGAACTTCCCAACGTATAGAGCGATATCCCTCTTCATGCCCGGCCACCAGTACTTGTAGCATAGGTCCTGGTACATTTTTTCGGCACCGGGATGAATAGAATATCGAGATTTGTGGGCTTCGTCCATCAAAATCTATCGCAAATCATTCCGCTTAGGGATCCAAATTCGGTCCAGATAATGGAATATCCCATTCGATTTGCTCACTAGCTGGGCTCCATCGTGATGAATCCTTTCTTTCTTCAAAGTACGCTTGTTGAAACAAGCATGTTGGGCTTCACGGATGAGGGTCTTGAGATGATGTTGGGCTGGAGTATTAGGAATGCTATGCAGATAGCTTCGTCGACTTAGAGCGTCGGCAACGACATTTGCTTTGCCTGGGTGATAACGAATCTCACAGTCGTAATCGTTGAGAAGTTCTACCCATCGGCGTTGACGCATATTAAGTTCTCTCTGATCAAAGATATGTTGTAGGCTCCTATGATCGGTGAAGATCGTACACTTGGTACCATATAGGTAGTGTCGCCAAATCTTTAACGCAAAGATAACTGCACCAAGCTCGAGGTCGTTGGTTGTATAATTCTTCTCATGGATCTTGAGCTGACGATATGCGTAAGCGATAACCTTGTCCCGTTGCATAAGAACACAACCAAGACCAAGGTTTGAGGCATCCCAATAGACAATGAAGTCGTCGTTTCCGTCCGGTAGAGTGAGGACGGGAGCATTGCAAAGCATATGCTTGAGTGTTTGGAAAGCAGGCTCTTGTTCAGTTCTCCAAACAAAAGGCTTGTCTTTATGCGTGAGGGCGGTAAGCGGCACAACGATTTTAGAGAATCCTTCGATAAATTGACGGTAATAGCCCGCTAGTCTGAGAAAAGAACGGACTTCAGACGGGTTCTTAGGCGTAACCCAACTCTTAACTGCTTTAATCTTCGTGGGTTCGACATGAATACCTTGACTATTGACAATGTGACCGAGGAATTGAACCTCCTCCAGCCAAAATTCGCACTTGGAGAACTTGGCATAGAGTCGATTCCCTTGGAGTAGCTCGAGAACCAAACGTAGATGCTGCGCGTGTTCGGTTTTCGACTTTGAATAGATCAGGATATCATCGATGAATACGATGACGATGCGGTCCAAAAATGGCTTACACACTTGATTCATCAGATCCATCAAAACCGCGGGTACGTTGGTTAAACCAAAAGGCATAACAACGAACTCATAGTGGCCGTATCGAGTGCGAAAAGCGGTTTTGGGTATATCCTCCTCTTGGATGTGTAGCTGGTGGTAGCCTGAACGTAGATCGATCTTCGAGAAACATGTAGCACCTTGTAGCTGGTCAAACAAATCATCTATTCGAGGCAGGGGATAGCTATTCTTGATTATCAACTTATTCAACTCCCGATAGTCGATGCACATCCTGGACAACCCATCCTTCTTTTTGACGAAAAGGACTGGTGCGCCCCATGGAGAGGTGCTCGGGCGAATAAAGCCTTTATCAAGCAATTCCTGGAGTTGACTCGAGAGTTCACGCATTTCAGACGGTGCGAGTCGGTAAGGAGCTTTAGCGACAGGGTTGGCTCCAGGAATGAGGTCGATACGAAAGTCGATATCGCGACTGGGCGGAAGACCAGGAAGATCATCGGGAAACACATTAGGAAATTCACGAACCATATGAACGTCTTTCACTTCTGTCTTTCCTTTCTTTTCCTTCTCCGCTACTACAATGTTAGCCAAGAAAGCTCTGTATTCCTTGCGGAGATACTTGCTAGCTTGGGCGCACGACATGAGCTTAAGACCTTTCGAGGGAGTTTCACCATAAACACACAATTCATCACCGTTAGCGAGCGCGAAACGAATCATCTTATTAAAGCACACGACTTCAGCATGGTTTTCACGAAGAAAGTCCATGCCTACTATAATGTCAAAACTTCCGAGCTGCATCGGAATGAGATCAATCGGAAAGATGTGATTGTTGAGTTCAAGAGTACAATCACGAAGAACAGAATTGACGGTGACAGTTCTTCCGGTGGCGACTTCGACATCGAATGTCGAGGGGAGATGGGAGCGCTTACGATTTAGGAGCTTCTCGAATTCAAACGACACAAAACAGCTATCGGCTCCAGTATCAAACAAACACGAAGCATAAATACCGTTCACGAGAAACGTACCATTAACCACATTGTTGTCAGCCTAGGCTTGGCACGCATTGATGTTGAAAGTTCTGGCACGGGCGGCTTGTTGCTGTTGCTGTTGAGGCTGTTGCTGCTGCTGTTGCTGAGGCTCTTGTTTCACAACCCTGTTCGGGCACATGTTCGCGAAGTGGTTGGGATCACCACACGTGAAGCAGACTCTGGCGTTGACCGTGGGTGCCTGAGCTGCTTGTTGGCCTTGCGGGGCTGGGAGCAGAGCTTGATGAGCAGTGGCTTGAGCTGGGGCTTGTCGAGGGCCAGTACGGTAGTTAGCGGTGAAGTGGCCGTACATATTTCAGTGCACGCAAAAGCGGCAGGCGATACCCACCGGGTGATGATAAGTACACGTTGGGCAAGCAGGGTGGGGGCCTGTGTATGCACGCTTCGCAGGCGGTGCATAGGTGATTGGTGCTGGTGCTGACCGGTGTTGGGGTTGCTGCTGAGCCGGTACGGCTTGGAGTGGGGCAGCAGTGGTTGTGACAGCACAGTTCTTGTTGCTGGAGCTGCTGTTGTTGTTCTTCCTCTTGCGACGAGAGGACTTTGATGACTGCAATGCAGTGGCGGTGGAGTCAGCGGTTGGTGCGGCGGTAGCTTGGTGCAGGTTCTTCGAAATTTTATTATCCCAAAAACCAGCTTTTACTCGTTTGTCGTTGATTTCAATGGCAAGCAAGTAAGTTTCTTCGATCGTTGCTGGTTTTGAAGCATGCACAAAATCTGCAACACAATCCGGCAGAGTGCGGATGTGCTTCTTGATTGTCATGTCAGTAGTCTTCACTTGATCGGGGCAGATGATTCTGAGCTGCTTGAAGCGAGCAGTGAGAGCAGTGTTGTCACCATCCTTCTGCTTGATGTGCCAGAATTCGTCCTCCAGCTTTTGGCGCTCATAAGGAGGGCAGAACTCTTTGAGCATAACATTCTTCAACTCATCCCATGACAGACCATAAGCTGCGTCATTTCCTCGTTTGTTCCTCTCAGCCGTCCACCAGTCTAGTGCATGGGACTGGAAAACGCCGGTAGCATTCAGGGTGCGGAGATTGTCAGGATATCCACTCTGACACAGTGTGACTTCGATCGTGTCGAACCATTGAAATAAAGCCGTAGGGCCTTCTTCCCCAGTGAACTCTTTCGGTCCGCATGCCTTGAACTGCTTGAAGCTGAAAGCAGACTTTAGCGAGTCTGTCCTTGACTCTTCAGACGATTTGCTCATGTTTTCGTACAGTTCACTGACGACTTGAGGGACAACCTTTGCCATTTGCTTAGCAACCATAGCGGCAAGGCGTTTGTCTGCTTGCTTTCGGAGAGCATCTCAAGAAGCGCGAGATCCAGATGATGACATTGTCTGTATCAGACATCGGCACAGGACTCAACACATCACAATATCATCGAATCTTACCTCCCACGCCTAACACTACCTAATCTTAGGAACACGTACAACTTACGTAACCACATAGTCACATAGGCATATAATCACAGATTCACATAAGCACATAAACACGCTATATTTTGCACGTATTCACCTTCTCCTATTGCACCTAAGCATATGAATCAGTCAGAATACAGAAACCTATCATTTACAGTCCGCGAGCGTTCGAAATTAGCAATTGCGATTAGCGGGTACACAGCGAGCAGCATAGCATAAAGTCGTACCTCATGTAGTGGCGATTTGTTAGCGTATTGAGATAGAGATGCAGTGCGAGTCGTGTGTGTCGATCAAAGCGATAGCGAAAGCGAATAATTCACCAAAAATCGTAACACGTAAACAGGTAAATCACATAAAATTGATGAATATCAGAGTCGGCAATAGCGATCTCAGAATCGAAACACGTAAAAATCGAGGATAGATTGTCTGCGGCTAATGGACATCGACTACCCAAAGTGATTCGACTATTCACAAGGATGTACTACAGGTCCTTGTTGGCCTAATAGACTGTGCTCTATCACCGACATGCGGTGAAAGGCACTCATCCTTTCAGCTGATCAAGCACTCGAGTCCTTGGAATCCATCGAGACTTTGGTGAGAGTTTATGTAAAACCAAAATAGAGGCCGGAACAAGTCGTCAAGGTTCGGGTTTCACCCCTGTCTTAACAACTTCGTTCCTGTTTTGATAAAAATAGCGACGAAAACCTGCGTTAAAGTATGGATTTCACTCCTGATTCAACGCAAATTCTTGTGTTTATTGATAAAAATGCGGGTCTAACAAGCAATTTAGTCGAGAGTTTGCGGCTTTCACACCTAATCCCGACCTAATCACTTGTTCATTTTTGAAAACTAAAGTGCAGTGGTAGTGTAGCATAGGCGAGAATAGCATGAGATAGCACTTGATATCGTACAAAACCCCTACAGGGTATGCACAAGTCGGTCTGTTGGTACCTAACTATAGACTAGGAAGTTTTTAAGACATCGACCCGGACTAGGTCGAGTCTTGCCTAATTCCCTATAGTTATGGCTCTGATACCAATCTGTCACACCCCAACCGATGGCGGAATCATCGGGGTGCGGCACTGAACGAAACGGATTGTCCAGAAGTTTCCATAACAACTATAATTTACCAATTATTTAAGCAACATGTCCCATACCATGTCATAAAAGATAATATAATTATTACAGACAAGATCTAGTCAAATTGTTCTTTTCCGACAACTCAGAATTCAAAATACAGACAATTGTTTATTTGTTTCTAGACCTTTCCTAGCCTCGATTTCACAGCAAGCAAAGCATATAAGCATCCTAAGCACCTGTCACATACGTTAAAGTAAAAGTCAATACACATAGTGTAAAGGTGAGCATACAAGTTTAATAGATATAATAGAGTTCGAAATCGTTACGCATAACCAGCACGTACACAGTGTAAAATGAGGCATGTTAGTTATCGACATGAACCTATCGACACCAATGACTACGGGTTGACTGCCCAAGGCAGTTCGTAATACACACTCACCACTGTGAGCCATGTAACAAATTGTCCTTAACAACCCCTGAGTGAACAGGTGCTGAGTCCAAACAAATAGTAATATCGTTGCTAAGGCAGGTAGACAGCATTCCATGTGTAAACATAACAAACAAGCATTCATTAAGTCACGTATAGCATGCGATAACGGTTAGCGTTTAGAGTATTGCGTAGTGTGTTCGATGTAATTTAGAATAAGTAACGTACGTAACACCCAAAAGTGCATAAAGCAAAAAGGGATCGAGTATACTCATAGCGATTGGTGGATAGAAGGGAGCGCTAGAGAGTAAGGTTAGCCTGATCAGAACGATAGCATAGACGATAAGCGACGCGAAAAACGGTGCAAAGTGTAAGTGGGTCGGACAGCAATTCGATCGAATGGTAGTCCGATCGGGTGGCCGGTCGCTCGGGTGACAACCCGTTCGAATGGTCATCCGATCGGGTGACCTTTCGAGTGGATTGTTTCTTCCTTGGGAAGGATGTGTTTGTGTATGATGGCTTGAGTTCTGAAGTTTTCGTTGTAGCATTTTGAAAATAAGGAAGTATCTCTACCTTTCAGGTCGGTCGATCGGACAATAGCCCGATCGGACGACAATCCGATTGGCGAGGCTTCTCAGGTTGAGAACAAGTTCACCGCAGGACGGTCACTCGATCGGATGGAAAGCCGATCGGGTGGCAACCCATGTGCATTGAACATGTTGAAAATTGTTTAAGTGTTGAAGTCAGAGCATTACATGGTCGAGTGACAATCCAGTGTTCCATGTTTAACCCGAAATCGATAATGTCATGGATAGAATCCAGATCTTGAACCAATACTTCGATGAGAAAGAGTAGAAGATCGGAGCAAGCTCCGATTCTATCGGTTTTGAGTGCATTGAGTGTAAAAGAGTTGAAAGAAAGTTAAAAACCATCTTTCAATCCTTTTCCACCATGAATATGTTCAGATCTATGCAAGATCTTTGTTTATTTGCGTGGAAATCGTTCAGATCTGAGTTGTTCTTTGTGGATTGAAGCCAAAACATGAAGTTCTCAAGAACACCATGATGACATCATCCTAGAACACCTCAAATCTAGTGATTTCACAGTTAAAAGTTAAGATTCAAAAGATAGAAAGGTGTAGGAGTGCGTGTAGATCAAGAAAGTACAAGATTTAGGTTGTGATCTTACCGGAATCGCGAGAAATCGAAGGAAATGTGAGATTGGAGCGCTGGTCGGACAGGAGAGTGCAAAAGTGGTAAGTTGTGATGTTGACAGGGGTATTTATAGGGTTTCCCAAAAAGGAAAGGAGGGAATGTGGATGGTCGATCGAGTTGGCAGCCCGGTCGACTGGCTGGTCGATCGAGTGGTAGCTCGATCGAGCGGCTGGTCGATCGGCTGGTCACTCGGTTGTTTAGCCACTTGATTCGAGTGTTCGGTGTGACGAGTTTTGCGGTTTCGATTGCGATTACGAGCGTTGCGATGCGATAGAGTTTCCTATTCAAATTACTTTTAATCCCAACTACTGTATCTAACATACAATCATCCTAATTCACTTGCGTTTAGCGTTCGCGATTCGATTGCGTTTCGATTAATCACCACAACATAAACATAAATAAACATGCACAGTAACATATAAAGCACACACACACGTAAAACAATATCCAGAACGCGTAATTCGAGTTGCGAGTGCGATTGCGATAAGCGATAAAGCGATCAAACATGCTATAAACATCGAATAAACCTCAATTATTAATAGGTACTCAACATAATACAACTAACGTAAACAACTAAATAGACTAACTACGAGTCAAAGAAGTCAAAACAGGAATTGGGCAAGGAGTGACAGATCGTAATTAGAAATCTTGTCTCCTTTTGACTTCAATCTTGACTTTGACTTTGACTTTCGAAACACGGGGTGTTACAGTATAATTGTCCAACCGCATGGCGAGGTCAACATACACATGGTGACTAGAAAGGACCAACTTTGGTTTTATAAGCGGTTGTGTCATACGACCTTTGGGTTTGGTCGGCTTTCTTTGGTGTAGCCGGGTGTATGAACGACATTAATACCTTTGAGTGTTCACCATTGTTAGAGATCTACATTATTGGCCCGATACCAAAAGTCGGTTTTCATGCAAACGGGAATGACTACGAGCATGGATACTATCTGGGCGATGGTATATACCCGAAGTATTCGAATATTGTTAAAACGTTTTCTGAAACGTTCGATATGAAAAACAATATTTTAAAAAACTACAAGAGTCTTCACGAAAGGACATCAAGAGGTGTTTCGGGGTTCTTCAACAACGATGACATTTTATTAGAATTCCTTTTTCGTATATGGAATAAGGATAGAATTCGAGTGGTTATGTATGCTTGCATCATTATGCATAACATGATCATTGAGGACGATGGAAAAGCGATATGCCAAAACTATTTTCCGGAAGATGTAGTTGAAGGAACCCAAGCAACAATGGAAGAGAGAATCTTAAATGCTCAACTATTGTGTCGCAACCCCCGCCCCCTATCTGTCCCGGGAACGGGTGGCCGCGAACTCAGTATTGGTGGTATCGGTGTTTATCAATTTGTCATCGGAAATTACATCAGGACCGTAGTTATGAAATATTTTATCAGAGTAAAACACCACATTTTATTTAAACAAATATGTTGGGATAAAACCCAAGTTTTCATTACAAACTGATTTATAGGAGTAAATTCCATTTTATTGAAATAAAACATCTTCTTTTATTTAGGTAACTTTTATAGCCACTTTCCCAAGCCTTTAGTGCTGTCCAGCTGGCTTCTAATTGGCTTTCACATTTTGTTACCTGAAACGCGTTTAAAAATATTTTGTCAGCGAAAAATACTGGTGAGTGAATCCCAGTTTAATCAAGAAGAGTTTTAATGATTTGCAGTATTCAGAGCGATTACAATGTTTATATCTACATAATTACTCATTCAGTACTGTTAATCCTAACTGGTGGGTCATATTACACATTGGCTAACTCTTTGTCCAATGGTAACGTGTTCCACATTTTGTATACAAAACCCCAACATACCGGCAGTAATTGAAGACTACAAAGACTCAATCACTGCTTAATCACATTGTAAAATATTTAAGGTTTTGTAAAAACAGTTTACAATAAGGAGATTACTCACATTGTAGTCTTAGTTTTTCTGTAAGGATTTCCTGGTGATTATCTATAATTTACACAAATGCACACACGTTAGTATAATAACCCAATATTTACATTAGTAATACCCTCCCCGAGACGGCATTCCAATGACTACGTCGGGCAGAACCTCGACAACCGTTATGGAACCCTAGATCAATCGGGCAGCGTATCTAATACATAACCGGGGTTATGATACTTACAACGGAGCAGAATTTCGTTAATTAGGGGGGTATTATGCCCGGAGATTATGCCTACTATTCAGAAATTTTGAGAGAGAAAGAGATTTTGAACGATTGGAACTGAAGGCTGAGAGCCTCCATTTATAGGCGACCTTTCGCCTTCCCTCGCGGCCCGCGTAAGACGTAGGCTACGCGGCCCACGTAATAGGCTGGGTAGGCCCTAGCCTGGCCAAGTCATCGAACTAGCTTCAACACGCGTTTGACACGTGGCGGCACCGGGTGCAGCCCTGACTCCGAGCTGTCGCGCCCCGCGTAAGAGACCCTAATGGTCTACGCGGCCCACGAGCGACACATAAAACTTGATTTTATTTTATTTTTAATTATATAAGGGTATTTGGGGCTCGGTTTTCACATACGGGGTATATTTTAGAACATATTGGGATATTTTAATTATATTTAGGGTGTCGAAAATATTCAGGAGGGTTGTTATATCCTCCCCACCTTGTTTTAGAGCTCCTCCTTGAGATCTACTGGAATAAGTGTGGATATTTCCTTTGCATTTCTGATTCAAGCTCCCATGTGTACTCCGGTCCTCTTTTGGAGTCCCATTTCACTTTGACCAGAACTAATCTCTTATGCTTGAGGTTCTTAACTTTCCTGTCTTCAATCTGTAAAGGCCTCTCTACAAATTTTAACTGCTCATTTACCTCTATTTCCTTAAGAGGTACCATCAGTGATTCATCGGCTAAGCATTTCTTGAGATTAGATACATGAAATACATCATGTATTCCTGCCATTTCCTCTGGCAGTTGTAGCTGATAGGCTACAGGTCCTATTTTTCTAATAATCTCAAAAGGTCCAACATACCTGGGACTTAGCTTTCCCCTTTTGATGAATCTGACTACTCCTTTCCAAGGAGAGACCTTCAATGGCACTTTGTCTCCTACTTGAAATTCCAACGGCTTTCGCCTGTTATCAGCATAACTCTTTTGTCGATCACGTGCTGCTTTTAGTCGTTCTTTGACTTGAATAATTTTGTCGGTTGTTTCTTGCACTATTTCAGGTCCAGATAGTTGCTTTTCCCTAATTTCTGCCCAACAGACTGGGGTTCAGCACTTTCGTCCATAAAGTGTTTCGAATGGTGCAGCATTGATACTTGTGTGATAACTGTTATTGTAAGAAAATTCTATCAGTGGTAAGTGATCGTCCCAATTACCTCCGAAATCAATTACACAGGCTCTAAGCATATCCTCCATAGTCTGAATTATCCTTTCGCTTTGTCCGTCCGTTTGAGGATGATAAGCTGTGCTTAGATTTAATTTGGTTCCCATTGCTTTTTGGAAACTTGTCCAAAAATGAGAGGTAAAACGGCTATCCCTATCAGAAACAATTGATAAAGGAATTCCATGTAAAGAAACTATTTCATTTACATACAATTTAGCTAATTGTTCCATACTGAAAGTTTCCTTCATTGGTAGGAAATGAGCTGACTTAGTTAGCCTGTCTACAATCACCCAGATTGTATCATTACCTTTTCTCGTTTTGGGTAATTTGGTAACAAAATCCATTGTTATCAATTCCCATTTCCATACTGGCATCTCTAATTGCTGCAGCAAACCTGAGGGTTTCTGGTGCTCAGCTTTGACTTGTGAACAAGTTAAACATTTAGAAACATAAGCAGCTATATCTTTCTTCATTCCTATCCACCAAATATTCTTTCTAAAATCATGATACATCTTATCACTTCCAGGATGCATCGTATACTTAGACTTATGGGCTTCTTCTAATATACGGTGATGTAAGTTTCCTAATTTAGGTATCCACATTCTTTTCTCATGGAATCTCCAAATTCCATATGTTCCTTGTTATAGTTCTTTAATCATTCCTTTTAATTTTTCAGTATCATCCTTGATTACTGATTCTTGTGCTTCTCTAATCTGTTTATTTAAATCTACTTGTAGATTTAATTTAAGAGAACGCACTCTTTTTGGCTTTTCATGATACTTTCGGCTTAAAGCATCAGCCACTACATTTGCCTTTCCTGCATGATACTAGATATTACAATCATAATCACTAAGTATCTCCATCCAGCGTCTTTGTCTCATATTCAACTCTTTTTGCCCGATAACATACCTTAAACTCTTATGATCAGTAAAAATGGTAAACTTACTACCATAAAGGTAATGTCTCCAAATTTTCAGGGCAAAAACTATGGCTCCTAATTCTAAATCATGGGTTGAATAATTCTCTTCATGGTTCTTAAGTTGTCTAGATGCGTAAGCTATAACCTTTTAGCGTTGCATTAACACACATCCATAACCTAACTTAGAAGCGTCACAATAGACTACAAAGTCTTCAGTTCCTTCTGGTAACGCTAGTATGGGTGCGTTGGTTAATCTTTGCTTAAGAATTTTAAAGGCTTCTTCCTGTTTTGGTCCCCATTCAAATTTGACAGATTTACAGGTTAACTTAGTTAAAAGAATGGCTATTCTAGAAAAATCTTGAATAAACCTTCTATAGTAACCGGCCAATCCTAAGAAACTTCTAACCTCGGTTGGAGACTCGGGGGTTTTCCATTTGGTAATTGCCTCGATCTTGGTGGGATCCATATGAATTCCTTCATGATTGACTAGATGTCCAAGAAACTGTACCTGTTCTAACCAAAACTCGCACTTTGAAAATTTAGCATAAAGTTTTTCTTTCCTTAATAAACTTAGAAGTGCGTGCAAATGCTTTGCATGTTCCTCTTTACTCTTAGAGTAAATGAGAATATCATCTATGAAGACTATTATGAATTTATCCAAATATGGCTTACATATTTGATTCATCATGTCCATAAATGCAGCTGGGACATTGGTTAAACCAAATGGCATGACAGTAAATCCATAATGGTCGTACCTTGTTCTAAAAGCAGTCTTAGGAATGTCCTATTCCTGTACCTTTAATTGATGATATCCTGAGCGTAAATCAATTTTCGAGAAAAATCGAGCTCCTTGCAATTGATCGAACAGATCATCGATCCTCGATAATGGATACCGATTCTTAATCGTGACCTTGTTCAATTCATGGTAATCAATGCACATACGCATCGATCCGTCTTTCTTCTTAACGAATAAAATCGGCGCTCCCTATGCTGATGAACTTGGCTGTATGAATCCTTTCTCCAACAATTCGTCTAATTGCTTCTTTAATTCCTGCATTTCGGCGGGTGCCAAACGATAAGGTGCTTTGGCAATTGGCGCTGTCCCTGGTAGCAGATGGATTCTGAATTCAACTTTTCTGTATAGAGGTAATCCTGGTAATTCTTCTGGAAATACATCTGAAAACTGAGATACTACTTGAATATCTTTCAGTTCTTTTCCCTTAGTGTTAGTGATTATAGAAATCAAATACACTATAGATCCTTTTCTTATATAACTTGTTGTTTTCATCACAGAGATGAATTTTGTGGATCTAGATGGTTTATCTCCTTTAATTGTGATCTTTTCACCCCTTGGTGAATTTACTTGAATTGACTTTTGATCACATAAAATACTGGCTTTATTGGCTATTAACCAATCCATTCCTAATACAACATCAAATCCTGCCAGATTCATTGGATAAAGGTTTGCAATAAACTTTTGATTTAGAAATTCTATCCTTGCTCCCTGCAAGACTTCAGAAATCCTAACGGTTTCCCCATTTGCTGTCTCTACTAGACATTCTTGTGGGAGTTTAGTTAATGACTGATTTAGAAATTTGCAAAACGATGTATTAATAAAACTTTGGTTCGCACCAGAGTCAAATAATACTTTAGCAAAAACATCATTAACTAAAAACGTACCGGCTATCACGTCCGGGATCATCTTAGCTTCCTCTGCAGTCAAAACAAATGCTCTAGCATTTTTAGTATTCTTGTTATTTGTAACTGGTGCTAGTTTCGGACAGTTTGGCTTGATGTGGCCTTGTTCTCCGCAATTGTAGCATATCCTGTTGTTAAGTTTCTTCCTGTAGTCTTCTTCCTTGTGTCCAGATATTTTGTAGAAATTGCAGTATATGGAGCATCTTCCAGAATGCTTCCTTTTGCAATACTTGCAATAAGGTGCAGAGGTAGAACTACATTTTTCCCATGGTTGGAATTTCCAGAACGGAATTCCTGGGTAAGCCTTTGAGCTAGATTCTTCCTTTGATCCATTTCCCGTGTACGCACTAATTCATCTGTCAAGGTATTTGCTTGTTCTACAGCTTCTTCTATAGTTTGAGGTCTAGCTGCCTTGACTACATGCCTAATTTCCCCGATTAATCCCCAGATGTAATGGGAGATTAATACTGGTTCAGGTGATGCAAGGGTTGGTACTATTCTAGCATATTCAAATAATGTAGTAGTATAACTCTTACTATCCACCCCAGTCATTCTAAGGTTCAGGAATTTATTCGCTATCTGTTCCTTTTCATTGGGAGGGCAGAATTTCCTTTCTACCATGTTCTTAAATTCCTCATATTCCATATTATAAACCCTATCACTTCCTCTAGACTGGAGGATAGTGTTCCACCATTCTAAGGCTGAGTTCTTAAATAGATTGGAAGCAAACATTATCTTATCTTCTTCCGCACACTTGCTTATTTTCAAGACTGCCTTAGTCTTTTCTATCCAGCGTAGAGTTGCAATGGGTCCTTCATTGCCCGAGAATTCTATTGGTTTGCAGGACCAGAATTCTTTATAAGAACAACCATAAGATATGGTTCTTCTTCTTTTAGGAATGGGCACTTGAAGTATGGGTCCATTGTTTACGTTGTGTTCAGGTTCAGTTGGTCGCTTACTGCTATGCTTACTTTTATTATCAGCTTCCTTAACGGGTTGAATAATAAATGGCATTGCATTTATAATTCCTTGTGCCACTATGTGTTGGATGACACTATTATCCACTTGGTATCCATTGTTATTGTTGTTTGGATTCTCATTATTCGGGTTATTGTCGTTCTGGTTATTATCATTCTGGTTTTCCTAGTTCACTTCGTTGTCCATCTGAATTATAAACATTTACCATGTATTAATATCACAAGATAATATTTAATACAACTAATCACACAGCACGCATGTTGATAAAAAATGTCGAGCATTGCGACTTACTCTTTCTTATATATATATTATGCATCTAATACAAACCAATACTGAAATTTAAAATTACAATACGACTGAAATTGAAATTACACTATTAGTAGGCATCCATAGCTATGATTTTTTTTAAACATACACACATATTATATTATTATTATTATTATTATTATTATTATTATTATTATTATTATTATTATTATTACTTACTCCACCATCACCTTCACTGATATGGGTTCATCCAGAACTCCATATTGCGCTCGTCGTACTTCCAGACGAGTCGCTCTCCAACCTGCCTCATCCTCTCACTACTTTCTAAAATCTCTTCTCCGAAAGTTCGGAGCTCTTGCACATTTTCTGCACTCATTAGGGGTGCAGGTGCTGGGACTGGGTTTGGGAACTGGGGCATGGATTCCTGGTATGGGTAAGGATTCTCTAAAATTTCCCTAATGTATTGATCACTATCATAGTAGGGATCTAGAGGGTCCAAACCTGGGTAAGCTCCTAGATTCGGCATGGGCATGTCTTCTGGTATTGGGTAACGTTGCACATAGTCCCTATTATCATCTAACCACGGGTCATAGTCTGGGTCTAAGGAATTAGGTGCTGGTACCCTAGGTATCTCTTCTGGATTAAAATCATGCATTCCAACTTGATTTTCTGGGTTGTTTTCTATTTCCATTGGCTGGTTAGGGAACAGTGGTAATGGTTGGGGTGCTATCAGTTGCTCCAGGTTAGGGTCGGCGACTATGGTTGCTAGGATATGGAAATTGGCTAAACTTCTATTAAGCATATCCTGTGTGTGGGCATCTGTCTCTCTTTTAGCGGCTGCTAGAGCTCTCTGTTGTTGCAACTTTTTCATTCGTTTCCTACGTTCATGCGCTCCCCTACTGAACCATCCTCTCTTTTTAGGAGGGAATGGCTCTTGAGACAGAGCCTTAAACACGAATATCCCGTCTTCATTATCAGCTGAGTACCCTGAGAGGGCAGGCTGTGAAGAGGTGCCTTCGCTTCTAGGCGAACCAGACAACTGACGGTACGCGTCAGATGGTCCTTGGTCGCCTATACTGTAAACTAACAAATAGTCAAATAACACACAACAATAAAATACAAATATGCACGTAGTTCCGTAATTTATTTCCTAACATATGATATTTTGGTGTCAGCAGAACACTTCTGTGGCTGAATCAGTGGCTTAGCTCTGATACCACCTTCTGTCGCAACCCCCGCCCCCTATCTGTCCGGGGAACGGGCGGCCGCGAACTCAGTATTGGTGGTATCGATGTTTATCAATTTGGCAGCGGAAATTACATCAGGATCGTAGTTATGAAATATTTTATCAGAGTAAAACACCACATTTTATTTAAATAAATATGTTGGGATAAAACCCAAGTTTTCATTACAAACTGATTTATAGGAGTAAATTCCATTTTATTGAAATAAAACATCTTCTTTTATTTAGGTAACTTTTATAGCCACTTTCCCAAGCCTTCAGTGATGTCCAGCTGGCTTCTAATTGGCTTTCACATTTTGTTACCTGAAACGCGTTTAAAAATATTTTGTCAGTGGGAAATACTGGTGAGTGAATCCCAGTTTAATCAAGAAGAGTTTTATTGATTTGCAGTATTGAGAGCGATTACAATGTTTATATCTACACAATTACTCATTCAGTACTGTCAATCCTGACTGGTGGATCATATTACACATTAGCTAACTCTTTGTCCAATGGTAACGTGTTCCACATTTTGTATAGAAAACCCCAACATACCGGCAGTAATTGAAGACTACAAAGACTCAATCACTGCTTAATCACATAAGAATTTTCCTGGTGATTATCTATAATTTACACAAATGCACACGCGTTAGTATAATAACCCAATATATACATTAGTAATACCCTCCCCGAGACAGCATTCCAACGACTACGTCGGGCAGAACCTCGACAGTCGTTACGGAAGCCTGGATCAATCGGGCAGTGTATCTAATACGTAACCGGGGTTATGATACTTACAACGGAGCAGAATTTCGTTAATTAGGGGGGTATTATGCCCGGAGATTATGCCTACTATTCAGAAATTTTGAGAGAGAAAGAGATTTTGAACGATCGGAACTGAAGGCTGAGAGCCTCCATTATAGGCGACCTTTCGCCTTCCCTCGCGGCCCACATAAGACGTAGCCAAAGGCTACGTGGCCCGCGTAATAGGCTGGGTAGGCCCTAGCCTGGCCCAGTCATCGAACTAGCTTCAACACGCTTTTGACACGTGGCGGCACCGGGTGCAACCCTGACTCCGAGTTGTCGCGCCCCGCGTAAGAGACCCTAATGGTCTACGCGGCCCGCGAGCGACACATAATACTTGATTTTATTTTATTTTTAATTATATAAGGGTATTTGGGGCTCGGTTTTCACATACGGGGTATATTTTAGAACATATTGGGATATTTTAATTATATTTAGGGTGTCGAAAATATTCAGGAGGGTTGTTATATATCGCGATCTAAGGATATACATAACGCGTTAAAGGCGGATTTGGTTGAGCATGCTTGGGCGATTCGCCCGATTCAACACGATGGTGACGTCGAAGAAGACTACGAGGAAGAAGTTGAAGAATTCGAAGCTGGGAACTTTGCGGACGGATGTTTGGATGATGGAGAAAACAAAGAGGAAGAAGGAGAGAGCAACGATGAAGACGAAGAATAAATGTATTGTTTTTCTTATTGTAATGTTTTTTTTAATTTAATAAAAGTGTTTTTTTAAATAATCTAGGGATTAATTAAAAAATAGAAAATTAATGATTAGGTAATGATGGGGTAGGCGTTTTATGACTACACCCTCTTGTGATATAAAGCCCCAAAAAGCCCCTCTATGACGCATTTCGCCACTTATCGCTTAACACCCCCTAAGGGGCTTTATGACTACACATGGTCTAATAATAAGGTTATATGGTGGTGATGGTGATGTTCCTAATCATCATCATCACCATCCACGTCATCGGCACATCACTCAATCCTCATTCACGGTCCTCCATCACCACCCTTTCCACTGCCTATTTTTTAATTTAATTTCATCTAAAATTTATTTAATTGAGTTTATTTTGATAAACAGAAAATAAAACTAAATTAATTTCTTTAATAACTAAAAAAACTACATAATATTAAAATAAAGAAATTCTAAAAGTATTTAAACTACTTAATTAAAAAAATACAAAGAAAACTACTCGTTGTTGATTCGACCGAATGCCAAACATGTTCACTCAAATCCAAACGAAGGTTGTTATGCGTAGCCTCATAGCATTACTAACTCTCACATATTAGACTTTTGTTGCCTTTCATAAACCGGTACAAAATTCTCTTCAATGTCATTTTCATCGTATTCGCATATGGTGTAACCTTCGCCTTCGATAATCATGTTATGAATCAAGATACAAACATACATGCAATATATCAATTTTTGGGTGTAAATGCTCGTGACGGGTTTGCCACAATGTGCCAATTTTTGTTGTAGAACCCCAAACAGTCGTTCAACATTCTTTCTCGTACATTCTTGTCATTTGACAAATTACTTTCTTTTATCATCTTTCGGATACATTGTAGTTTTAACGATCGCTGCGTAGGTTGGGTAAATTCCATCTGTTACTTCATACCCATACTTGTATTCTACTCCTGAAACCATAAACCTAGAATCGAGGAGGGTACCGTTTATGATGTTATTGAAAACATCCAACTGACTAAGAACGATAAAAGCATCATTCGAACCAGGAACACCAAAGAAAGTATGCCAAACCCATAGATGGTTTGAAGCCGCGACTTCTAGAATTAATGTGGAATGACTATGATCACGTCGCATAAAATGATCTCACCATGCATTAGGGTAATTGAGCCATGGCCAATGCATACAATCGATCCTACCAAGCATTCCAGGAAAAGCATGTTTACTTTCGTGTGTGTGATACAACTTTCGGGTGTCATTCTTTGTTGGCTTTTGCAAATACCTTTTGTTGTATAACTTCACCGCACCTTTGCAAAACTTGTACAAACTCTCTGATGAAGTTCTATCAGACATCTTCAAATATTCATCCTGCATATTACTACTTGTGTCATAAGCCAATTAACGAATTGCTGATGTATACTTTTTTAAAGTGGTAAATCCCCTTTTTACCCATTTATTTATGTAGAACATTTTACCATTTATTCAATTCTATTCTCTCCCTCTCTCTCTCACACACCCACCACCATCACTTGCCACCGTCAACCAACCCCCACCACCACAACCACCACTGCAACCATCACACCACCACTAATATATTTAACCATAAACACCCACCATGAAAAACCCATATTCGAATTAAAAACCCCACCATGGAAGTTGCAGGTCATCATCAATGAAACAAGGTTTTGGGTCTCCATCTTGGACCACCTCGAGACCCATCAAAGCCCACGGAGGAGAAACCCAACCACCACCATCCTCTCATCTCATGGCGGTGAAACCCGACCATGGTGGAGAAACAGGACCATTGTATAACAACCCTCCAAAAAAAAAATTCCGACACCCCTAATATATTTAGAATGTCCCTAGACGTCCTAAAATACACCCTACATACAAGATTTGGCCCTAAATACCTCTATATAATTAAAAATAAAATAAAAACAATTTTTATTGTTTTCTGGCGGGCCGCGAAGACTCCTTCTTAGTCTTACGCGGGCCGCGACATCTTGACTACGCAGCCTAACCCTGAGCTGCCACGTGTCATTATCGTATCGAGTCTACAACTGGCGAATCAGCAACCCTAGCCCCTATAACTCTACGTCGCGGGCCGCAAAGGCTTGGCCTTCATTTTACGTGGGCCGCGAGGAACCATAGATCAGCTCCTATAAATTGGGAGCACGGAAGTTCGTTCCGATCGCTCACACACAACTTTCTCTCTCAATTTCTCTATAGCCTAAGTAATACCCGGGCATTATACCCACTAAAATAGCGAAGCCCTGCCTCGTTGTAAGTATTTTAACCCCCGATTACGTATTAGATACGCTGCCCGATTGATTTAGGATTCCGTAACGGCTGTCGAGGCTCTGCCCGACGTAGTCGCTGGAATTCTGTCTCGGGGAGGGTATTACTAATGTAAATATTGGGTTATTATACTAACGCGTGTGCATTGTGTAATTAATAGATAATCACCAGGAAATCACAAAGGAAAAACCCTAAGATAGCAATGTGAGTAATCCTCATTTTTGCAAACTGTTTTTACAAAACCTCAAATGTTTTACATTATATTAAACAGTGATTGAGTATTTGTATTCTACAATTATCGTCGGTATGTTGGGGTTTTATATACAAAATTTGTTACTACACTATGAGTAGTAACATGACCACAAGTCGGTTTGACAGTACCGTGGGTGGTAATTAAGGTAGAAATATAAACAAATGTAATCGAGAGATCGCCCTCAATGCTGTAAACGGTTTTACTTGTCTTGATTAAACTGGGATTAACTCACTAGTATTTTCCACTGACAAAATGTTTTTAAACGCGTTTCAGGTAACAAAATGTGAAAGCCAAATAGAAGCCAACTGGATAGCACTGAAGGCTTGGAAAAAGTGGCTATAAAAGTTACCTAAATAAAGAGATGTTTTTATCTAAATAAAATAGGGTTTATCCCTATGATAATGTGTGTACTGAAAACTTGGGAATTTCCCACATGTTTAATATTATAAAAGTGTGGTATGTTACTTTGATAAAATATTTCCTAACTACGAACCTGATGTAATTTCCGTTGCCAAACTGATAAACATCGATACCACTGAAATTGGTCGCGACCGCCCATTCCCAGGAAGATAGGGGACGGGGGTTGCGACACACCGCCTATGGATCTAGGGTTTAAAGCCACTGACCACCATCCTCTCATCCCTCTCTCTAAATCTATCTATTGGTGAACACAGTTGGCCACCATCCTCTCATTCCCAAATTTTGTGGATGTAGACCAGCAATTAGGGCTAATTCAGTAGTGGTTTGGAGAGAGAGCTTAGAAGATACAGAGATGGAGTAGAGAGAGAACAGTGGTGGTTTGGATTTGGTGGTGAACGGAATGATGGAGTTCAGATCTGGATTTGTTTGGGGTTTGTTTGAATTTGATATTGGGTTTGTTTGGCAGCGATGGAATCAAGTAGGTGGTGGTGGTAAGGGCAGGTCATCGGGTGATGGTGACGACTGGTGAGGGTAGGTGGTACTAATCCTAACGTTAGAGAGAGGGAGAGACAGAGAGTTGAGATAGAAAGGGAGATTATGTGTGTTGTATATATATTTATAATATATTTTGAGTTAAATGTCATTTTAGTCCCTATGGTTTGGGTCATTTTGTCAGTTTAGTTCAAAGATTTCATTTTTCGCCTGTGGATCCAAAAAGGTTTCACCGTTGCCATTTTAGTCCACTGGGTTAACTTCATCATTTTTTATGTTAACGAGAAGGGCAATTCGGTCATTTTATATGTAATTCTGTTAACTAGAAGGGCAATTCGGGCATATACAATGACCGAATTACCCTTCTCGTTTACATAAAAAAATGGATGAAGTTAACTCAGTAGACTAAAATTGCAACGGTGAAACCTTTTTGGATCCATATGCGAAAAATGAAACATTTGGACTAAACTGATAAAATGACTCAAACCACAGGGACTAAAATGGCATTTAACTCGTATATTTTTTTATAAATGTAATTTTAAACTTAGGGTAAATTACATTTTTCGTCCTTTATATTTTTATCGAATTGCAATGGATGACCTTTAACTTTAATAATTACAGTCACAGTCTTTTATTTGTTAAAACTATTACAGCATAGGTCCTTCTTACCCCTAATCACAACTCCGTCACCACTATCGTAGCCGCCACACAACAATAACCTGCAAGCCGTCGGCAACACTACCTTAACTCACCCACCTTCTTACCCCTAATCAGAAATCTGGGTTTCAACTGACCCACCTACCATCGAGAACACCTCCCATCGCCACTAGATCTACCATCTCTCTTTGCCGGCGACCAAGCCTTCGCGCACCCACAGAGAACCGCCGCCGCTAGAAACCACCATGGTTTCTTCAATCGCAACCTAAACACAAAAAAAAAAAAAAAATCTGTTGATTCTTTTTCTTCTTCCTTTTGTATTCATGACAAAATCATGGAAAAAAACACATAATTCGTTATTTGAGGGATCTTGATATTGGGTTCAATTTTATATTATTTTTTAGAAATCTTTAGGTTTGTAGTTTATAGGTCTTTAATCTTCAATTTGAAGATAATTTTTAACCCTCATAGTTGTGTGGAGTTCTTGATAGATTAGATAAAGGGATGTTCCCTTTTTAAATGACAACTTGTTAATCGCATTTGCTGAACATTTTACTCTATTTACATAATTGCATTTGCTGATTTGATTTGGGCTGAGAGAAAATTAGGGGTTTTTAGAGATTTTTTTAGAAAGTGAAACAGATCTTGTGAAATACAAGATTTAAGATGAGACTTTGCAGATGAATCGATGAGAATTGAAAAAAGTAGGTGTTGTGAAACAAGAAATGGTGGGTGGGTGGGTAGGTGGGTGGTGGTGTGTTGTTGGTGATGTTGTGGTATGAAAAGGGGCTTTATAAAGGAGGAAGAAACATGGTGTGAAAAGATATAATTGTCCTCACATGAGGTGCATGTGACATGACTTAACATTTAAAATACATTAGGTTAGTGTTGAATAGGGATGAGCATATGCCACCGAATACCGATAACATACCGATCCCGATCTCAAAATACCGATACCGAATTTTTTCGATATCCCATACGGTATCCACTTTTAGGCGTTTTCGGTATCGGTACGGTACGGTATCGGTATAATACCGATACCGACCCTCAAAATACTGATACCGTACCGTACCGATACCGAACCGACATGTTTCGGGATCGGTATTAGGCGGTATCGGTATCGGTTCGGTATCGGATACCGCTTTGCTCATCCCTAGTGCTGAATGACCTATGGTGTAATGGTTTTAACAAAGAAAGGACTGTGACTGTAATTATTGAAGTTAAAGGTTATCCATTGCAATTCGATACAAACATAAAGGACGAAAAATGTAATTTACCCTTAAACTTATAATTGTTTTATTTTTTTATAATTATTTATTTTAGTATTTAGGGTAAAATGACCAAAATACCCTTATGGGGAGTCCACTTGATCAGATTTAACCATGAAAAATAACTGAGTTAGGGCTAAAGAACATAACGTGCAAGAGTTTGCAAACATCAAGTACGTTTTTTTTGTACTTTTTGAAGACAAGGGATGCACTTTGCAATCTGGTGTTAACATAAAGGACGAGTTTTGTAATTTACTCATTAAACAAAAAGAATATACACAAAAAAATATAAATTACACTAAAAATATAGATTACACAAAATAAAATTACATTCACGATCCCTATTTAAGCATTGATTATGTGTTCTACGCTCGGACATAGTTTCTTTTTCCTCTAAAATAATTTGTGCAGTTTCTATTACCGCGTTATCAAAAGGCATTGATTTCGTCGGAAGAAGATGGTGACGTGACGCCATGGGTTGTGATATATAATTTAGGAGTTGGAGATTTTATAGAGTTGAGAAATGTAGAGAGTTGAGAGAATAAGAGAGTGATTTTGTCAAAAATAAAAAAAATAGTGGGTTTCGGTTGTTTAAATAGTTGTAAAATAGGATTTTTTTTTAAATCGACCATTTAAAAACAGTAAAATAATATATCATGGAATTTTGGAATGGTGGAGCGTTGTCTATGTGGGAATATCCACGCTCACCACACATGGATTTGCAAGGGGGCGTACCATACTCACCACGGCCCATGTGACCTTCCATAATCCCATCCATGCCCCCACACCCCTTGGCCTAATGCTTTACATGTATGATAAGTATGTATATAACAAGTTATGTTTTCATTAGCAAAATAACTAAAGACTCGTAAATTTGTGAGTTGCTGACTTTACAAGCAAATTCTTTTTTTTTGAAAGGCAAACTTCATTAGAAACCGACCCACCCACAAAACGGGGCGGCCAAACAAACAACAAAAAAAAACAACTTTATATAATTACAAATTTACACCAATCGGACCAAGACAAGGAACTAATCTTAGCTCTATTCTTAGCCCAAAGAAAGCCACAAAACCTAACTTCCGAGATCACATCTTCAATCCGAGCAGCTTTATTATTAAACCTGATGCTATTTCTAAGCCTCCATAAACACCAACATCCGATAATAATTAACCCGTGAAAGATCTCACCTTTTTTTCCGGATAAACCCGCATACGACTTGAATTCAAGAAGGTCCTTGAAGGAGAAGGCAAACAAGTTCGGCACCCTGCACCAAGACGCCAACTGCTGCCAAAGAACCGAGGCAAAGCTGCAGCCCGTGAACAGGTGATCGACAGTTTCCACATAGTCCGAACAGAAGGGGCAGTTCGGGTCTTCCAAAAAGATACCTCTTCTAGATAACGCCGCCGCCGTGGGATGTCTATCAAGCTCCGCCCTCCACGCGAAGATGTTGCACTTGGCCGGGATCCACTTGCACCAATAGTTGTTTATGATAGGGTAATAGTCAGCAATTGCTGACTTCATTAGTTTATTGGGTTTCACCATAAAACCGTTTCCAAATATGATGATGGCTTTACAACATGGTAAATGTTCTTAACGTTTGATTATTCAAGAACCAAGGTTATTCATTAAGACTATTTCAGCACATGAACACTAGAATAATATCGATCATTCATGAATGATATCATCATCATCATACAGTAAATCCCACCAATAGCAAAGCAAAGGTAGGGCCTGAGAAGGGTAAGATATAGACAGCCTTACCTCTACTCCGTAGGAATAGAGAGGCTGCTTCCAGTGAGACCCCGGCTCGAAAACATAATTACGTCTACATATCAAAACATAATTATAAACCATGCAAAAGTATAAATAAAAGATGTTAATATTACGTAAATGATATATCGCCATATCAAAACATAATTATAAAGTTTATTGTTACTTTAAAAACTATTTTTCAATAACCCTTGTACTAATTATGCATATTTCTATCCATGTTTTTTTGTCAAACATTGTGGACAATGGTTTAGTCTTCATGGCACCAAGCCATGAATCCGTTTCAGAATACGATGTCGCTTCGTTTTCTTCACCAAGTGCAGATTTTTACATCGCAAGTTTAAATAAAAACGGCAGGTTGTATCATTAGAGTTTTGAAGATTCAAGTTAGCCTTCTTTTGAAAGTTCGCTCGCAATGCTTGCTTTCAACATCCGCACCGCTTCTTGCACACCATCCTGAAAGTAGCACATAGTTAAATGGAAGTGTTTGACTATTAGTCAAATGATTAAAATACCCCTAACAAATAACAAAGTAGAGAAATCTTGTGAACCAAAATCAATGCTAACATATTTCATTTCAGTCAGTTGATATATCTATTATTTTACGAGAGAAAGCATTACCTCCGAAGCCAATCGTCGAGAAATCTGTAAGGCGTTTGCTTTGACTTGAGAAGATAAAGCGTAACTAATCGCTGTAGTAAGAGCACCCGCAGCTTCCTTTATTGTAATCTCGTCATCTTCGTCTGGGAGCAGTTGATGTCTCTTGAGGGGTTCTGGTGAAACTCCAAGCCAGAACATCCTCTCTGCCCAATAAAATTGATCCAGCATAAACGGGCACAATACCTGCGTATTTCATTAACCATTTGTAACAAAATAAAAATAAAAAGTAGACAAACATTGGAATATAAGGGCGTGTTGAAGCAAACCTGTGGTATTCCCGCATGCAATGCAGCTGCAGTGGATCCACTAGTGGACCCGAATTATATGCCAAACAGCATATTAGTACAAAAATTGTGAATGTATGACACGACAGGAACTTAACAGTCTAACACGCAATTCATGAGTTTGGGTATAGTCTAAACAGGTTTGGGTTGACCCGCGAACATATCTAACTAAGCGGGTCGACATGATTGTTTTAATATTTTGAGTTAATTACTGTTTTCGTCCCTGTGGTTTGTCAAAAATCACTATTTCAGTCCATTAGTTTAAAATTTGCGATTTCAGTCCCTGTGGTTTCACTTTCGTAACCATTTCAGTCCCTGTGGTTTCACTTTCATAACCATTTCAATCCATTTATTCTGTAAATACAGGGACTGAAATGGTTACGAGGTGGACTAAAATGGTGACGAAAGTGAAACCACAGGGACTGAAATCACAATTTTTAAACTAATGGACTGAAATAGTGATTTTTGACAAACCACAGGGACAAAAACAGTAATTAACTCTAATATTTTTTTAGAAAAATGCCAAAATTTAGAAGATAAAGAAAGAAATGAGCATCAGCCTTTATAGTTTAAACTTTAAACATAAAATAAAAATTTTAGTTTCAGAGTATAGTAAAATGCCATTTTCGCCCTTGAGGTTCGGTTAGTTTTGCGACTTTCATCCAAAGGTTTGTTTTTTCGCATCGGGATCCAAAAGGTTTGAAATCTTGCCATTTTCATCCAGCTCGTTAACTCCATGCATTTTTTCTTCATGAAGTCAGGGGTATTTTCGTCTTTTTTATTAACTTAAAAGGCAATTCGGTCTTTTGAATACTTGTACATTATGCTAAATGCATGTATATAAAGTGAAAAAGACCGAATTGCCCTTTAAGTTAACAAAAAAGAGAGAAATACCCCTGACTTAACAGAGAAAAATGGATGGAGTTAACGAGCCGGATGAAAATGGCAAGATTTCAAACCTTTTGGATACAGATGCGGAAAAACAAACCTTTGGACGAAAGTCGCAAAATTGGCCGAACCTCAGGGACGGAAATGGCATTTTACTCTATAGAGTATTAATATGCAAAAAAAGGGTAAAACAGATCGTGTTCATGTCAACCAGCGAATACACGTGTCACGTTCGGGTCCATGTGTATGACACATTTTTATGGATTGTGTTCGCGTTTGTGTCAAATTTGCAGGTGTGACCCATCAACACGACCTATTTAACACCCCTAGATAGAAGGAAAAAAGGTTGTAATCCATTTTTCTAAAGACTAATACAACTATAGAACTTATCGCAATTGAGAGAGAAACCCAGCCGGAAGCTTACCTACCACCATGATGAATAGCGGCAGCACACTTCGGAAACAGCCACTTGTACGGTACAGAACTAATTACAGAACGAAAAAGGAATCAGTCCAGTATTAAAATTTCCTGTTTCTGAATACTTGAAAACGAAAATCTAAATAGACAACAAACACAAAAATGCTTACCCTGAGAAACAGAAAAGCCGGCCACTAAAAAGGGAAACTCCGTCCTTGACGAATTCTGATTTTTCTGAATGTGATGATGTTTCTGCAGCAAGCAATCGTGTCGCATCATCCAAAGGTCCATATCCAGATGAGAAAAGGATAAAACGGTAATTTGTTGTCTTTAGAACACTTTGAAGGACATGAAGAAGCAACTGAGGTTTTCTCATAAAGCCCATGCTGCCCAAAAAAGGGTATTGTGTTTCAGAATAGAAAGTCAGTTAACAGGTTGGGTTGACCCATAAACACCTTTTGTCCTTTTTAATCAATAACGGAAGCATTGATTATGATTATATTAGCTGTTATTATGTAAATTCAAAAAACTTGCCTTCCTATAGAATTCAAACCAATGAAAACAGGCGGTAGTGATTCTGGAGCATATAAAAAGTGTTGCAACTCAGTGTGAGCTGAGCACATTTCAGCTTTCATATTTAAATTCTGTGAAGAGGTCAAGACTGTAATTTCTGCACATTTTTTGCACGAGAACTGCCACTCCATAGGAAGACTCCAGAAGCCACAAACATGAACATTTGAAGGCCAATAACCTAAAGCAATGAAAAGCAGAACACATAAACGTTAAATGATATGTTGCATTCTGTAACTACAAGAAACACCTAGCAAAAAACTAATTTAGAGTATTACCATACCAGGACATTCTACAATTTCTTTGCTGAAACCATACCTGTAATGATGATATGAATAATATTATTAGAATAAATACATGTGTTGTATTTTTCATAGAAATTAAGCATGAAGAGATAACATGTAAAGTAGCATTATTGATTATACACATTTTATTCTTTTCCGAAGTTGAAATTGTGGAATATATGGTACCATGGCTTTGATCTTACAGTAGCAAAGGAGATGAAGGCCTACTGTGCCACACGGGATCACTTGTGACTGGATCCTAGATGCATGAAGAGACAAGATGATTTGTAATCAACGCGGAACACCCTGATTCAAAAAGAAAAAAAGAAAAAGGCAACATATGTTGCATAGGTCAAAGGATAAAGCCAGGTTGGGTTGACCAAAACACCTCTTGTTCTTTTTTTAAAAAATACTGCCTTGGTTATGATCAAGAAACCAAGTTATTGCATTTACAGGTCAAAACGGGTTCGGATTGAAACGGACCAGTACTAATACGGACCGAAATGGTAAGGTCATGTTGGGTTGATCCACAAACACTTTTTTGCCACCTCTAGAGAAAGCCATTTCCGTTTCCGTTTTTTAACTTGGTTTAAATTGCAACTCGCTCACGTACGAACAAGTACTTTGTATCAAGATATAAACCAGCTACAATCGAACTGGACTGTTCGAGAAACTAACGGCAGCTGAATTATCACAGTAAATCTTCAATAAAGAAAATCAACAGAAGCAAGGGCATACCGTGAAAGGCAAGGGACTCAGCTTCAACTCGGTAGCTCTCCATGTTCCCCAGTCGTCAGTAAAAAGAGGCCACATCCAATGGATAACATCTTTCCATGAAATCTTGTTTAATTCAAATTCAAATACCATACATCTGTCAGTGAAGTCTTCATATCAGCTATAAAAGAGAGGATGAGAGGACATGAATCTTGATTAAGGGAAAAAAATTAAATTCCATGTGAACATATACTACACAAGTGGTTAAAAAATTTACACGTGCACATCCGAGATTTAATTACTTACTACACTGACTAGATTAATTCCTGTCATTTGTTATCGTTGGTAATTTTTATAATAAACTTGGTTAAACAAAATATGTAATAAATTGAACCCTAAAATGATACTGGAGCTTTACCTTGTCACTTGAGGCTGCTTGAAGATAATTGTACAAAAGTGGAAGTTCTTCACTAAATTTACGTTCAAAGGATGAAGGAGCACTGCACATGGTATAATATGAGTTGCTTTATCCAAGATAAAAGAAAACAGATGATAAAACAAAGATGTAAACACTAACTTTGCAAACAATTCAGCTTTATTAACCTATAAGAAGTTGCATAATATTATATGGATAAACAAAGTCAACTGTACCTATAAGGAACAACATAAGGAGCTGCTACCACACAGCAAACATTAAAAAGCTCTGCCAGGCTCCAACCTTCCTGCACAATAAAGATATGCAACAATTTTACTTATAAATATATCATAACTTCATTTTTGTATAGGCCACTTTGACTTTTAGGTATCAGGTGGACATTAGTACATTACCAATGCAAAAAAGTTTATTATGACTAGATCACCCTCCATGCTTGGGACATCACCAAAGATGTTTTCGAATAGGACAACACATTCTTGTCTATGCTCTCTTGTATATTTTCTTTTCTCTTGATGAAAGGAGAACTGCACACAACCTGGAAAGTCCAAACAGACGCACAGACCTGGTCAAAGTCAAACCACAGAGCTGCTGTCTTTTTGCAACAGAGAAAGCATACTCTAAAAACGGTAAACGAGTGCAGTGACAAGTGACAACAAAAGGTTTCGTTACGTAAACCTGAATTATTGTTATATTCACTGGGCGAAAGAGCAGGAGGAGACGAAACGGAGAAACATGAAACTTTATTTCTGCTTAGATGCTCCCTTATGTCCTGCCGAGAACAAACGAATCAAATCATGTAATTTTTTACTCGTAAAAAATTGCAAGTGCATACGATGCATGTCAAGTTATGTTAACTAAACTAGTTTTTTTACCTGCCGCGCGTTGCGGGGGTGTTGTACGCAACGTGATAAATTACAAACAAACTACAATCAACCTGACTCGTTTTCGAACTAAATTTTCGTTGAAACGTAGAGTAATCCGAATTCATACCGTTGAATGAAAATGTATTATATCTGACCTGACTTGTTTCCAAACAAAATTTACGTCGAAACATAGACCAACTCAAAATGTACATAAAATAAACACGTGCAGTGGCATCGTACGCGGCGCGATAGAGTATAGACTACAATCAACCCGACTCGTTTCCGAACTAAATTTACGTCGAAACGTATAGTAACTCAAATTTACATCGTCGAATGAAAACGTATTATATTCCATCCGATTTGTTTCCGAACAAAATTTACGTCCAAACATAGTCCAACTCAAAACGTACATAAAAATAAAACATTTTATAATTGACCCGACTCGTTTCAAACAAAAATTACGTTAAAGCGTAGACGAACTTGAATTTATACCGACATGTACATAAAATAAAAACATAAGAAATTAGTTTTAGGGTAAACTTGAAACTTTAGAAACTTGAGGGGGTCAAAGTGACATTTACAAGGTTAGAGGGTTACTTTTGACATTATACAAAGTTAAAGGGTTACTTTAGAAACTTGGGGGTAGAATGGGTCGGTGGCTTTGAGCCACCAACCTTTGATTTTAAGGTTATATAAATCTGCTTCCATAAATGTCTTAACTTCTATTTTGCTAGTTATATGATAACTTCAGCTTTCTACAGTTGGAAATTTGAAACTATTATCAAGCTAATATCTTTAAGCCCCACTTGCGGTATGCACATATAATGTATATATGTGTGGGCGCTCGGGGGGCAAAAGCAAAAGTGCACTAATTTTTAACGTTATTTTACTAATTTCGTGAAAATAACGTTAAAAGAGGGGATGGTTAATCATGTATCATGTGGTGGCGTTGATAGCCGAAAGACAAGGGGGGTACATGCACCAATAGGCGTTTGTCTCAATTACTGAGTGTTATGTGCCTTATGTCCAAGGCTTGATGCAAAACCACAATCGAGCCGGGGGTCTCATTGGAAGCAGCCTCTCTATTCCTACGGGGTAGAGGTAAGGCTGTCTACATCCCACCCTCCTCAGACCCTACCTTAGCTTTTGCTATTGGTGGGATATACTGAGTACGATGATGATGATGATCAAGCTAATATCTTTGCCTTGTTACATAAGGAAAGATTTTCTCAGAAATTATTGAACAAACCTCATGTGCAGAATGCGTTATAAAAACCACATGATATTGCACCTGGTCACAAGCAAAAGCTGTGGCAATTGCCTGCAGATAAATTTTAAGACGTATGGTATAATTAACATAAAAATGTAAATGTAATAAGTGAAACTGATTAATAGAAAATAAACTGAAATTAAATTATTAATCATTAGTAATCATATGGTAAGTCACAATTTCACATGCAAACTCTCGTTTGTTGAAGATATATTATGGAGATTTTATAAAGTCAAATTTAATATTTGGAACCAAATGAGAAACGAAACGATCTTATTTTTGAACTGAAGAAGTATATTACCGCTATCGGATACACATCGCCTTTTGTCCCAAAGGCCATGAAAACAGCCTTAGGCTGCCTTCGTACAGAAGCCATCCTTTGCGCCTTCACGCCTTCCAGATGATGAACGTAGCTGATAAAAAACGATTATCAGGTCAGTAGCAATTCATAAAATTACATAATGCATTAGCCATCATGTAAATCTCCAATATTAAATTATATTATTAGCCTTTTTCTAACATATATCAGTTATTATGAACAAAGCATTCTCAAAACATGTTAATGACACTTACGCTTCTGTTTAGTTATGTGCTAGCAAGAGGTGCTAGATTGAAACCTTACACGATTCGATCTACATAGCCAGCAAATGAAATTACAGATTGAAAGTGCAATGTTTTGTAAACATTCACATTTGAAACACAAAAATCAATGTAAATTATAAACATCGATACTGACGTTTCCACAGTTGACAATATCACAATACCTGTATACCGAAAGCACAGGTTGACCGTTCCATTATAATGAGGTTGAACTTTTGTAATTGGGAAAATATAATTATATTTCTGATTCTAAGCTTTAATTCTTGTTTTTTTTTCTAACAATCTCGTCGAATGTGTTCTTATATTATTGTTAAGTAAAAATTGCAACACATTAAGAAAACAAAAACGGAAAACATAAGTGTTGCCAAACAAGATTTGTTAAACAAATTCAAAAAAGAAGAAAAAATAAATATAAGTCAAACTCAATTGATCATTAATGGAAAAAGGTTAATTCCAGCCTAGAGTTTCTACTAATTTAATATTAAATCCTTCTAAGGAAGATAAGTAAATTTTAGAAAGATGATAATAAGGTTTAATTCAAAAAAAAAAAAAAAAACTTTAATGCAGAAATGGCCTTTGTTTCACTTTTTAAAAAAGTGATTATAAATGAGTAAATGCATGAGTATATCTGTATATGATATATATTACAAACCAAATTAATGTATTCCAAAATACATTAATGGATATTTTCATAATATGTAATCCTATTTTGTCATTAAGAGTTGTACCTATAGTTTTATTTGTGCTTGACCATTTCCAGAGCCAAAAGAGAACCATTATCAAGAAAGGAGAGCAGGAGCCCAAAGGTAAGCCTGTCACAAATTGAACTGTTTAATTTTTAACCCGTTGTTTGTCTTGTGTTTATTTCGGTTGCTTCAGTTTTCCTCAATACTGTTGTTTAGGTAACTCGGTAAAAGTTTCCCAACGGGTCAGATATCATGGTGAAAGAAGGACCTTGCTGTCATTGTGGAATTGAAAGTAAGCAGTTAAATTTCGTTTTATGATATTTATCTTCTTATTTAATTTTCTTGTACTCATTTAGTGAATTGTGCTAAAATGGTTACATAATAATATATATAATTCGATTGCTCTTTTGGGGAATACGTTTATGTCTAGCCAGATACCGTATATAATTATTTATATATGTGTGTCTACTGTCTAGCCAGATTCTTATCTGCATATACATGACGGTATAACTTCAATGACACAAAAATCTTGGTCAATTGAAATTAAACCTATCTCTAACATTTCAAATTTTGGGTCATAAATGTTTGGTCTATAACTTAAATTGATTATTGGCATCTATCCATTATGTACGATGAAAAGCTAAACTTATGTTTAACCATTATTTAACTCTATGTCGAATTAGATACCCTTTATTTTTCATATATCATACTATGTGTAACACAATCACCATGATGTTTGGGTGAGGCAAATCTTTGATATTCAAATATTACAAAATAGTTCAGTGTTTTGTTTAAAATATAAACATAAGAATTTCCTTTATTAGCTTAATTTTTTTTAGAACAGTAAAACACACTCTCTAATTATAGTACTAAACTACACACATTTGTCCACCACGGGGATTGAACCCCCACCAAACATACAAAATGTTATACTGTTTATAGGTTTTATATAAAGAAATTAGCTATTGGTATGAAACTGTGAAAGTGAATTAAAAGAAGACCTGTTTATATAGCTAAAACTGGCTTTCATAGATGAAATCGGATACTGCTTAATTTTTGAAAGTGAAACTCTAACTCTTCCAACTAACAAAGATGGATGAATAAGCATCCTTAAAGATCTCATCCTACCCCTACAAGTTGATAACCGCTTTTGATAGACAAATGGTTATTATGCCTTTAGGTTTCCTCTTTATTCATCTACTCTTCTGTATGCCATATTTCTAAATAAAGACAATGCCTGATCCTGTGTCTGTCTAATAAAAACATGTTCATCGGCTTCTACATAAATGAGTTTCTTGGAGCATTGAAGCAAAAGTTCAATCATACTAATAGTATTTGTGAAAAACATAATTGACGTATAACAATCGTAGAAATGAGACATAAACACTAATGGATTACAATGTGGAGCAGGCACTCCGTTATGGAGAAACGGACCGCCTTCAAAGCCAGTGTTGTGCAATGCATGTGGCTCCAGATGGAGAACAAGAGGAACACTAAGTGACTATGTTCCAAAGCATGCAATGCAGCAGTACACACAACTGAATGGACTACCGGCGGCAACCGGAGACTCCGGTTCTCGAAACCTAAGCTCTCTTGATGAGCCAAACACAGCTGGTAATAAATATCAACACTTCTATTCACAAATTACAACTGTTTGTTGATAAAAACGATGAATTTTACACTAATTGAAGATCAAAATCAGAATAACTAGCTAGGATTAAACCTAACTAACATTTTGGCAGATCTAACACTAAATATTTCGAATTTGTGCCCGAGTGAACAATATACAGTAATAGTAGTTGAGTAATTTGAGATACCTGTACGATTATCTCCTTCAAATCTGTCGAAATCACGTTCTGCTTGAAATTGCTATCGTTAGTTTCAGAGTATTTTTTGTATATAGTTGGAAGTTTGGAGGGGCAAGTTTTGATAAGGTAGAAACTAGGAGGGTCAAATTTTGGAACTTTAATATTTGTGTGATTGTTGATTTGTATTTTGTAGGGTTGTTAATTTTTTTTAAAAATAGTATTTTACTCAGTGTGTTGCGGCGGTATCAATATGGTACTGGCATTTGGTATAGTTGTAAAGGAATGAAAAAAAGGGTAACTTTATTGAAGTTTCAGGAAGTGTATATATGATAACTTTAATATTTTACCCTCATGTTTTACGAGGATATTAGGATTGATACTCGGTGTAGTTGTTAAAAGAAAAAAAAAACTTTATTAAAATTAAGTGGTACAAAAGTAGATTGATTAAATAAAAAGGTGAAAAGGTTAATTAAATTGGAGGGTGTAAATGAAAAACAGGACCAGAAACAAATAAAATGCCACATGGTAGCATGTGAGTGGCTAGAATAAATAATGAAAGTAAGTGAGTTGTTTTTAATGTGTATATATATGTGTGTATAATGTATGTATTAATAACTAGGTTAGAAACCTCATAAATGAAGATTTAGATATATTATAAAACGACATTTGTGATATGATGTAATTTAAATTAACTTTTTTAAATGTATTTACAATTATTATTATTATTATATTATACTAGGTTAGAACCCCGTGTATTACACGGGTTGAATACACGTAATTTTATATAGTAAGTATAATAAAAAGTTACATCTTTAAAAAACCTGTGTATTGCACGGGTTGAATAAATACGTGTATTACACATTTTGAATAAATATAATGTAATCGCATAACACATACATTCGTTAAGATATGTTTTTTTTAAATGAATTTCAATGTACTATTTACTTATTATAACATTCTACTGTATTCTTTATTTTTTATTTACTTATTATAACATTCTACTTTATTATTTATTATTTATTTTTTATTTTTTATTAGGTTAGACATTTTTGTATTACACGTGGTATACATTTTACTGTGTCCATTTTTAATGATTAGGTTATAAGCTTGTGTGTTACATGTGGTTAGATCAAAGCCGGAAACATAAGAGGTAAGTGGATAAATAAAGTAAAAGGCTATTAATTAATGGAAAAAATAAAAGAAATGATTAAGAAAAAAATATTAAATAAATAAATAAAAGATAAATTGAAAATTATGATTTAATAATATATTATATCATAAAAGAAAGAAGTGGGATAATTATGATTTAATATTATTATTTATTAAAAACAACACAAATATTATAGTTAGATATAATATAATATATATTAATTATAGAAAAATAGATTATCGGATATATTATGTATAGAAAACGTTAAAGTACTTGGATATACAATTTTATCATGTGTCCATTAATTATTGTGATGCGTATTTTCTAATAACATGCTAACAGATTATTAGATATAATTAATTTTGAAATAAGTAAGGATAAATGAAGAGAAATAATATTAATTTATTATTTAATTAATATAAGATAAGTATGAAAAAATGCGGAAAAACAAAAAATTAGATTGCTCCAATGAATGACACGTGTCAAATATTGTTTTCTTTTGTTATATGTATAGATTATACATTATTATTATTATAATATTATACATATTAAAAGCAAGTCATCATGAATAGTAATAAATTTTTTTATAATATTATTATACATATTTAAAGCAAATCAAAGATTTTTGTAATACTTTTATAATTTTGACTGTTTTATTACTTAATTAGTTTTTATTGGATATATATCGATTTGGTTTATTATAGTATCAGTACGATATACGCACTCAGTATAGAAATTAACATATGTTTTACATCGATCAAAAATGATAAAAACGAACACTGGTACCAGCACCGATGGTTTTCAAACGGTATCAATCGGTTGAGAGTCATGGTAGTTGTACCGATATTCATTTATCGTCGCTGACAGAGTTGATAAAATGGAAAAAAAAATGAAATCGGAAACCATAAAAATGAATATAGATACAGTGATATAGTGATATATTGTCAGTTTATTGAAAGAGAGCACAATAAAATAAATATCGGTATCAAAAGCGTTGTTATACGTTAGGTGTCAATTGAACATCAGTATATGTATCGATATTCGTTTCTAATTGTTTTTTATCGATGTAAGGTTTTCTCTTTCAATTACAATAGCGAGTATTGGTATCGTAATAAGCCAAACTGATACCAACCAAATTCCCGCCGCAAAACACGAGGGAATATCACTAGTATGTATTAAAAGTCAAGCGGTTTTGTCTCCCGTACCCAATCATAGGTTGCCACATGATAGCATCTCTTTTTTTTCTTTTTTTTCAAGTCTTTTGTTTTTTACTTTTTACATTCTTAATTTTACTGTTATACATGTTTAGTCTCTCTACTTGAATAAAGTTTTCTACTTATTAGTTAGCTTTGTTATATACATGTTTAGTCTCTCTACTTTAACTTTGGTAATATATATGTTTAGTCCATCTACTTGTATTTGTTTTGGTATTTAACCTTTTAGTGTCTTTTTCTTGCTAACATGACGAACCAAACTAACTCACACCGCAACGTGCGGGGTAAAATGATTAGTTAACAATAGAATACGAAATGGTGAATAAGATAAATGTGAAAAAGATTTTCAGGTTCATGGACATTCGACATGTTGTGCAGCTAGTTATTCTTTTCTTTGTTAGGAATATGTGTTTTGAATTAGTTTTTTTGTTAAGATTTATAATTTAGCTAGTCATTCTACGATTCTAACTTTACTAACGTATTTTCATGGGTTTGTAGGAGCAACTGAGCCAAATTTTGGAAATGTTCCTAGGCGTAGAAGATCCAACCTTGAGCAAATTGTTTTATCGCCAATGGAGCGACTTCACAAGCAATTATACGACATTGTGCATGAGGATCCGGAAGAGTTTATGAAAGAGGAGGTGGTTGGAGATGTGCTTATTAACAAAGTAGATAACATGATGTCCACTCAACCAGAGACTGCTCTTGGGGCGATGCTTCTTAACTCACCACCTAAAGATCCTGAACAAAGTGAGTCTGTGTCATCTTCGAGCATCAAAACAGCATGTGCATCTACTTCAACGGAAAATGGTGGTAATGGTGGTGACTCGACTTCACCTGAAAATGGTGCCAATGGTGGTGAACAAGGAGAGTCATCATTTACATGAGAGGTTACATTTCTCTTGTTACCCAAAAATAAGTTTCAACGATCTTAATTTTTCACCTTTAGACCTTTTTACTGTCTTGGTTTATTGATATGCGACTTTAAATTATTGTGGTAGAAACATAGAGAATTAGTGCATTCCAAAACACTTGCATGTATCATCATGGTTTAACCATGTATTCGGACCCTTGTTTTGAATGTGTCCTAAAAATTAACCTTTTTTAGAGTATGGTGGTTTTCATATTTGTTCTATGTTGGCTATATGATATAAGAACTTTTTATGTTGGCTATATGATATAAGAATGTAGCTTTCTTTGTTTTATATGAAATCTCTTTTGTCAGAAAAAAGAGTTAATTTACTCAAAATGACACAGAATATGGTTACCAAGGCATAAAATCCACAACTACATTTTTAAAGGTATGAAAAGTTGCATAAATGGTGAGCTACTTGTTTTTTGCTTTATATTGTAGACAAACATGCATGAATGAAACAAGCCAACCCTAAGGGCATCCACAATGTGGTGCTTTTCACTCTTAATGTCACATCTAGCCAAGGTGGAAACGCGCAAGGGAAACCAAAAAGGTTCTCGGGGCATATGATTTAGCAAACACTTACATGATATTAATATCAAACATTTTACAAAATGTTTTACAATCTAAACACTAGTATTCTGATACAAGTCTACACTAACACGCTAAAGTGAAACTCTTCCCAAGAGCTCGGTGTCCTAGCATACATGCAAACTCAAATGTAGACTCTCCACTTGGATTAATCACATGAAAGACATACTTAAAAACGCCAACATAATGTTGGTGAGTTCACATGTTTATTTTGTATCATGGAAACCCATTTTCATGCAAAACATTTGTATGAAAATCTTGTAAATCAATTGAGGAACACCTCAAAAATCATTTTCATGCAAAACATGTGTATGAAAATCTATTAACCATTTGAGGAAACACCTCCTAAGTATTTTCATGCAAAACATTGTATGAAAATCTATTAACTATTCGAGGAAACACCTCACAAACTATTTTCATGCAAAACATTGTATGAAAATTTATTTAACCATTCGAGGAAGCACCTCACAAACTATTTTCATGCAAAACATTGTATGAAAATCTAATAACCATTCGAGGAAACGCCTCACATACTATTTTCATGCAAAACATTGTATGGAAATCTACTAGGGGTAACTTTGTAGAAACTTAATCAAGTTTACCAACTGTTCTAATTAAGTCACCAAACTTTTTTGTCTCTCTAAAGTCACTCAAGTTTGATGCATCATTTCAATTTTGCACAATTATCAGGTTATCAAGTTACTTTGATGATGTGTCATGTTAGAACTTTATCTTTTACTTCCTAACGTATATGGATTATATAAAGTGTGATTTGGCTTTTAAAATATTTTTTTTAATTAAAAATGACACTCTTCAAAAGAAAATAGAAGAGACACCTTTTTTAATTTATTTTAGTCTAAAAGACAGTATTTTATTATTAGATTGCAGATCATGTACAAGACAATTCCTTCGTACGAAGGATACGCGAAATTCACAGCCATTGATCTCCCAAGATCAATGGCTCATAACTACACGCTGGCATTTTCGTAAATATAGGGTTCAAACAATTGAATAAACAAATAAAGAAAGGGTATATGATCTTTTCTCACTTGAACTCCTTCCCCATTTGATTTTTAAACGACTATAACTTTTTCATACGTTAATATTTAAAAAAAAATACGCCGTGTTAACGAGCATTTCATTCTCTTTAATTCGAGCAGCCTATTGTTATAAGTTTCTTAAAAAATTACATGATTTTGAATACCCATTATGTGATTACGTGATTTTGAGAACCCAACATGACTACGTGATTTTGAACACCATTACGTGATTGCGTGATTTCATTATAGTATGTGAAACCCCACTAAGTGATTACGTAATTACGTAACAATAGTTGATTATGTATTATTACATGACTACGTGATTTTGAATACCAAATATTTCAGGTCTAATCACGTATTAAGGCTAAATTATATACAAAACATTAGCCAAATAAACCTATAATAGCCACATGATGCCGAATATTAGAGATTTAATCATTTAAAAAAGCATAAACAATCAAGTTCTTATTATTTGAATGTGTAATTACATAATAAACATAATTGTAATAACATTACTTATAACAAATCATATTGAATGTGTAATCACGTAATGGATTTATATTGAATGTGTAATCACGTAATGGTTTATGTTGAATGTGTAATTATGTAATGGGCATTAAAATCATGTAGTCATATGCTTGGTATTCAAAATCCTATAATTTTTTTTTTAAGAAAACTATAGCAATATGCTGCTCGAATTAAAGAAAATGAAATACTTGTTAACACGGTGTAATTTTTTTAAAAAATATTAACATATGAAAAAGTTATAGCCGTTTGAAAATCAAGGAGGATGTTGTTTAAGTGAGAAAGGACTAAATTACCCTTCAAGTCAGGGACACTTGTCCTCCTCCCAAACTCTCGTATACTTCGTACGCAAATATTGTGATGTACACGATCCATTCTCTTTATTATTATTTAAAATCAAAATCTATTTATCCAACCATTAAAATATAATTCTTGGTCCAATATTGCAGGTAAATGTAATCATCATCATCCATCGCCATAACTCAGTGTCATCTCTCCAATATCGTTTTCTAAATATATTGGTACATAAAATTTTAAAGAATTAAAACCAAAATCCTTACACTCCCATAGATGCAAAAGCTTTCAAGTAACATTTCAAGGTCATCGTAAGATTATCCATGATAGAATAACCGGTTCTAATTATTGGGGAACATATAAACATTAATCTTAGATCAAGTGAACAAAAAATTAAAAGTGTGATCGAATCAACCAAGGGCTTTGATCGGGTCTTATTTTAATCAATATTTTTGCTAAAGTTCTTTTTATTGGAAAGTGAAGAAACACGAAACTAATTTTAGGTTTATTAGTTGGGTTTATGTTTCAAACATGAGGGTTAATCTTCTTAATCCTTCCTGAGTTCGAGTATGATGATCCTTCCTGCAAAACAGCAACACCGTTAGCTCGTTAAGAGGGGAATATGGGGGTTTCCCTCTTAACCAGACTCCGGCGTGAGAATAAGTAACTGCTTTGAGGAAAATAAGTGTGTGTTAAGAGTGAGAGTAGAGAAAACGGAATGTTTAACCTATGTATGGAGGTCCCTATTTATAGCCGGAGTGGTGTAGGAGGAGATGGGCTGATGGGCCTTGGGCCAGAAGGCGACGACAAGGAATATCCTCTTTGTCTCACTGGTATCGACCGTTAGTGGCTTCTAGAAGATCTTCGGTGCTGGCGCACCTTGATTGGAGCCACGTGTCCAGGTTGTCGTCCCTGTCGCCCTTCTGACATCAGCAGGTGAGTGGAGATCATGGGGCAGTTGTCGCCGCCCCCTGATTGGTGCCACGTAGGCGTCCTTGTGTACCTTTGGTCTCCTGCACAATTGTTAATCGTGGAGCACGATATAGTACAGCCTGTTGGAGGCTAATTGGCTCGCTCTTCTGTCACTCGTACCTTTGGTACTTCCTGAAGTGGCCCTGCGCCGTAACTCTCGCGCGACCTTGTTGTGGACACAACTAGCCGGCGCGAGTTTGTAGGAGTTGAGGGCTCTTATTCAGGATACTAAGTGTGGAACTGATGTTATATCTAGGTTTGGTCTCGCGCGGAATTCAGGTTTTACCCAAGTAGCCCGCGCGGGGTCCGCAGATTAATCAGCTTATTGAGTAAGGAGTGTGGTCCAGCGCGCGACTTGAATGGTCTGCGCGGCTTTTTGGGACCAGGGGCGGACCTAATGTAGGTTGAGGCGTAGCACGGGCTACGGCTCAACTTTTTTCAGGTAGTGTAAGTTTTTTTTTATTTTTATACTAAGGACACCCCTCAAAAAGTACTAGGACACCCCTGAAAAAAAAATTACAAACTGAAATTAAGCCCAAATAATACTGATTATATTAGCCCAAAAAACCAAATGATAGCCCAATAGTAATTAGCCCAAATAACCAAATAATAACCCAATAGTGTGTTAGATTGAATGGGCGGCAAATTGAATGAAGCAGGGATATCAAAGGTCGACACTCCACACACGATGACACGAATAAGGGCTTGCTGACATGCTGTCGACGTCCAGAATTGTCACACGAACAACGAACAGGATTGCTTGTAGTTGCTAACTTGCTGCTGTCAAACGATTACACGAACAACTGAACAAGGGATTGCTGCTGTTGCTGACTTGCTGCTGTCATCGCACTCACAGATTCACAGGACGATTACACGAAGTCACGAACAACAGAATTGTCACACGAAGATTCACACGAACAGGATTGCTTGCTCTGTCATCGTAGATTCGCAGGAGGACGCAGAGTCGCAGATTTAATAAATATTGGTTAGTTTCAGTTTGATTAGTTTTATGATTATGAGTTAATGTTCTAGACTTCTAGTTACTTGTTGTTAGTTGGTTTAATTGTTGATAAGTTGTTATTGGCCGCTGATTTATTAAATCTTTGAACAGAATTGGCAGCCGCAACAGCACATCGAGTCACTCGAACAGAGTCGAACATAAGATTAATTGATTATTGGTTAGTTTGATCAGTTTTATAAGTTTAATTCTTGTTACTTGTTTTTATTGGCTGATTATTGGTTGTTAGTTTGATTGTTAATTGATTGTTTGATTGTTTGAATTCTTTGAAGTGATGACGAAACCAAAATCCAAAAAACAAGCTTTAATTGGGAACTTTTTCTAAACCGAGTGGGTTGAACGCTGAAGTCGTTGAACAACAAAGATACCAAGTCACTGAACACGGGCTGAAGGTGTCGCTAATGATCATTGATTGCTGCTGATTGCTGAAACAGTTCAGAACAATAATCATCGAACTGGCTGAAGTCGCTACTGTTGTGCTGATTGTGAGTTGTGAGTATTCTTTATTTCTTTTCTTCTTGAGTTCTTGAATTGTTTAATTTCGATCTAAAAATTAAAAATAAACCTAGCTCAATCTAAAATCTAAAAACTTATTGCCAATATTAATTCATAAAGCCTAGCCCAAATGTGATATGCTCAATATTGATTCGTTAACCTAAATGCTAGTAACTTAAAAAAACTAGTTTATAAAATTTAATTCGGTAAGGCCTAAGGGCCTTTTTTTGGCTCACCCAGGGCACTTGAATTTTCAGGATCGGCCCTGCCCCGTAATGTAGGTAAAAAAATTATGTTCTATAAATGTATCGTAAAAAAATTTGGGATACCCCTGAATATTTCTTCTAGTTTCGCCACTGTTTGGGACCATACCCCTTCAAGTCCCCCCAGTCCAGTGTTGCTTCCATGCACGAAGTAAATGGTTAGAGCTCTGGACTCAGAAAAAAGAAAGTGCGTTAGCCTTTAAAAGTTTTTGTTAGGTCTTGGTAGACGGCGCGCGTGTAAGTGGTTGTCGACTACTACTGCGCGGCTACTAGGCTTGCCTGTTGATAGCTGTTGCTTTTGCGTGTTAGCGCGCAAGTTCATTGGATAATGATGGATGAGGCGCGGTCTTTGCTAACTTCTGCATGAAGTTTTGTAGTAAATTTGGGCGGGAAAACTCTCGAAATTTGAATTCTGACAGGTTGGTGCAAATGTCGTTGATGGCGACGGTTGAGTTGACTGCTGACACGGCGATCATCATGCTGTCACTGACGGTTCGGCTCTCTGGCAGGCGAGTGAGGCCCACGTGCGCGTGGTAACCGTCACTCCGAAAATCCCGCCTGACGTGGCGATTGCTGATTGGATACGCGTGCGCTGATCTCGGTACGTTTACCCATCGCATTAAATGCGATAGGTATATATATACTCGACGATAAGAGAGAGTTGCACCTTCGTTTCTTTGCATTTTCTCCCTTCTTTTTTTGATCTTCAAGTTTTCTTCAAATCTTCAAGATTTTCTTGAGTGTTCTTCGAGTTTTTCCAGAAGTTAGTGAATCGTTATACTCAACTATTCATGGCTGAAGAAGAATCTGTGCAAGTCGAAGAAGGTCCACTCCCTGTTCTTAAGTGGGATCAGGGATTATTCGAGCAAATCACAAGAGGATTTCAGTTTCCACCAGAGTGGGATGCACGGTATCCCCGACAAGGTCAGACGGCTGCCGACGCACCCCCGGGATACATAACTCTGTTTGAAGATTTTTTTCTTCAAGGGAACTTCCGGCTGCCGGCGACTGAGTTCATGGCGTTGATTCTACATTTCTATGAACTTCCGACTGGGATGGTGAGGGTCAGGCACTTTGAATTTTTTTGCCGCTCTCAAGGAATGGAACCCACTGTCGAGAAGTTCCGGGCCTTCTACCAACTGATAAGGAATATTGGGTTTTATTCCTTCGGTAATTATAGAGCGGCTAAGAAGATCTTGATAGGCCCTCCAAAGAGTTTTCATGACTGGAAAATGAAGTTTTTCTTCATCAGGTAGGAGGTAATTCCGATCGCGATGATCTTTCGTGAGCCGGATAAAATTGAGAAGGAAGAGCTCCCTATTCCAAAAGGGTCTGATTGGTATATGAATTTACTTGCGACACCCAACCGGGTTATTGGTGAGCAGGTGTTGATTGTTGCGGGCATGAGTGACAAGTGGCCAAAGACCAGCGAAGTAGTACCAGCTCTGCAGTTTAATGGCAAAGGTATGTTTTGTTTCCTTTTGCTTTTCTTGTAATGTACTTGCACCTAACTGTTGGTTCTTTATCGCAGAGGCGCACCTTTATCAAGCAGCTTTTCCCACTTTTGGTGGGTCTATGGGCGTGCGCCCGCTACGATCTAGGGAGCCCTATTGGTATGAGCAGATGAAGGGCAACTTCTTATATCCCCCCCCTGGAGTCTTTGCCAATCCTCCTTCCGCGACTGAAGGTGCGCAACTTCCCAAACCAAGACCTTTGCGCGGTGTGACTTCTGCTGGAAAGGAGATCTTGTTCCTTTCCAGTGAGGAGTCCATAGGTTCGTCGCAAGAAGAGTTGAGCTCATGGTCTAACATATTTGCAGGTGTATTGCGCGACCTGGGGATAGACCCAGAGGAGAGACCGAAGAAGGCTCCGAAGAAGAAGGCCTCAAAGAAGGTAACTGTTGATACTGGTGCGGCCAGTAAGAAAGGCGGAAGTAGCCGCGCCCCTGCTGCGGCTCATGATAAAGGTACTCTTCGATTTCGACAGAGTAACCTTGAGGATTACGTTGTCGCTAGTGACTCACTGGAGGGTTTGTCCCGTATAGGTGAGAAGAAGAAAAGCGGCGCGGCCGGGTCAAAAAGTTCTAGAAGCGCAGGGTCCAGGATCCCTGAAGCCGGCGCGACTCCCTCTTCAATCGCCTTGGATGAAGAAGAAGAAGAAGAAGAGCATGAAGAAGAGGCTGCTGCAAAGTTGGTGACCAGGAAAAGGTCTAGAGAGGAGACTGATGTTGGGGCCAAACCGGCGCAGAAGGTTGTGGGCCCAGTGATAGGGAAGCAGAGTAGCCTGCGCTCCCTTTATAAGTTTTCACCAGGTTAGTGTTATGACACTCAGTACATTATGTCATTCCTCCTTAGTAAATTTCCTGACACTTAACTTCTGCAGAGGCCTTGATGCGTGTGAAGTGTCGTTAGTTTTTAATGTATATGTTAAGCCATTTTTAACACTTTCTTTAGCCAAGTTTTAAATTTATAAAACACGATATTTACTAACACTAAACACACATATGGGCAAGTGCACCCATCGTGAGCGTAGTATAGTGTTGGCAAGATACCGAGGTCGTCCAAGGACACAAGAGCTTTTAGTACCGGTTTATCCTCAACGTCTAATCAAATCAAAAGTTTAGAAAAATGTTTTAAACTAAGAAAATAAAAACTAACTAAAATGCTGAAAAATAAAAATAAAAGTAAAAACAGATAGACAAGATGAATCACTTGGCTCCGACTCGTGTTTAGTGTAACCTTTGATTATTTCCGTACTTTTGCACTTTATTAAGAGATTATCTTAGTTATTGTAGTAGGCCCCTCTTTTAGAGGTGACGTTACCCTCAACCCAGTAGTTTGAGTCAGCAGGGATACAATCCTAAAGGGTTGGATTATTGAAAGATAATTAATTAAGTTATTAATGCATATTGTAGTAGGCCCCTCTTTTGAAGGCGACGTTACCCTCGGCTAAGTAGTCTGAGTCAGCAGGGATACAGTCCTAAGTAGCCGGGTTAAAGTTTTAATAGTAGTTTAACTTATGAGGGGATCAAAGAGTTTGGACCCCCGCCATTCAATACCGTTAAGTATTGAAGGAGGTCCTACTAAATTTGACCCAGGTCCTTTGTAGGATCTATACACTGAACAATGGCAAGACTCTTACCAAACCGTTCCCTTTACCCCCGACCAGGTAGCCAACATACCTCCATATAGACCGTGGAGATATGAATGGTGAAAATCTTTTATTTTATATAGACAGTAAAATAATGTCAAGACACCACGGACAAACGATAAGGAAGAATCACCTTCAACATAAGAAACTAGTTATTAAAGTCATTAATACATAACCAATTAAAAAGTGTGAAAAGATTAAAAATAAAAAGTATTACACTAGACACTTTGTCTTCACCAAGTGATGTAAGAGACTTAGGCAAACATGGCCTTGATTGTCAAGAACTCTTACGATCAATCTTGGATCCCGAGACGACTCACACACTCTATGATGGACAATGGACAATGGATGATGGTGTTATGGTGGTGGTGGGTGGTGGGTGAAGTGTGAGAGAGGTGGTGTGCCAAGGGATGGTTTGAGCTTGAGCCAAGCACTCCTATTTATAGGCTAAACAGAAGCTCGGGCACGGCCCCGTGTTCGTTGGTCACGGCCCCGTGTCCATCCTCTTCTCTGTATTCATTAATTGCTCTTGTCTGTATTAGTTGACCACGGCCCCGTGTCCGCTGGGCACGACCCTGTGTGCAGAAGCATATCTGTACTATCAAGATTTGCCTGGATTCTGCGAATCTTATTGTTGACCACGGCCCCGTGTCCGCTGAGCACGGCCCCGTGGTGGACGATGGAAGCTTCTACAACTTTGTCTTTTATGCTGACACTTGGGCACGTGTAACACCCTTACATTTTTACTTGAATTTAATTCAATATAAGTTTCATAAGTCAAGATTTCAAGTACATAAACATTAGCCCACTAATGTTTAAGTTTAAACATTCAAAAGTTGATTAATAATTGTTTACAACCCATGAACAAAGTTCAAGTAAGATTAAACACATAGCGGAAGCTTCAAAAGTCGTGTTCGGTTCTTCGACGTTGCTTGACCACCATCCGTAAGGTCCATCTAATCACCTAGGGTCAAAACCATTAAAACATTAGTTTTGACTTTAGTACATAAGACTTAACATATGATCCAATCATCAATTTAAAATATAAAAAAAAATTAAAGTTTTCTGTTCCACCGTAAATTACGGTGTTACCGTAATTTACGGTGAGTCCTGGAGATTTTTGGTCCACCGTAAAGCAGGAGGAATCTACCGTAAACGTCTGACCTCTACCGTAAATTACGGTACTACCGTAATTTACGGTGAGTCCTGGAAATCCATGTTTTGTTTGTTTTATTCATTGCACTTGAATTCAACTCACAGATTTCGTTTTTCTAACAACCCACTACATCAAAATCTCATATTTCTAACATGTTATATATTAACCAATATCAAAGAACAATCCACCATATTCCGGAGCATTAACCATGCTTTACTTGATTATCCGACCCGTTTGGCTCGTCTAAGGAATCCTCCTATATGACAACTACCAACGAGTTCAACCCAAGTTCTATCAATCATTCAATATAGAGACTTCATCGCTTAATTCAAAACAACTCTTATTTAAAATTTCAAGTGCACATTATATAAACATCCAATCTACTAAATGTAACGGGTCAAGTTACATACCTTAGTGTACGCCCTTTAACCGCGAATCGCCACCGGCTTGTCCACTTGACGTTCCGGTATCCTTTCCTATAGAGTTCAATTTTATCATATTTAGAACTCTTTGTAATCACATACATAACGCACACTTTGTCATACATCATAGTTATGCGTTTTTAACTTAGCAATTCAGTTTCAAGCCTTCTTTTAGGCATTTCAACAAACACTATAAAGGCAGAATTTTATATCCTTTGTATTCAAGTTCATAGTTTGCTAATTAGCTAACTTAACATCAATAAAGCCCTCATATAGCATTTTAATCATCATACCTTTCTGAAATCACTTTCTATAATCAATTTACACTAGGATAATCATCTAAACCCTAATGTTCATCATTATCTTGTAAAACCCACAACCCACCTTCAAGGTGTTCATGGAATTTTCTGAATTTGAGCATGATTTCACATGTAGTTGTCTAGGTTTCACTCCTAAACACTATCTCATCCCTAATCTAACCACATAATTCACATGCAACATCTAATTTCAAATTTTCCAAAATCATGAGATTTTCAAGTTTAGAGATTTCATCAGATTTTGCATACCTTATAATCCTCTTGCGATGAGGATCACGATTCTAGGCTCGGATTTCGTTTTGGACTAGATTTGCACATCAAATTTGAGAGTTTTAGTGAATTTAGGGTTTGAAGCTTGAGGGTGTCGACCTGGCCCTTCTTCTGGTCGACCACACTCTTCTTTTGGGGGTGTTTGGTTTATTTTCTTTTGTTTTAACAAATTAAGTTCCAATTTTGACAACTTAGGCCCCTCAACTTTGTTCTACTTATTGTTTGGTAGCTTTTAACTCCATCATAAGCTATTTCTAATCTATTAACTAACTAGGTTAGAAATTTCTAGTTAGTAATTTCTTGTTTATTTATACTTTATAATTCTATTATAAAGTTTTATATTTTTCGGGATGTTACAAGTCCACCCCCCTTAAAAAGGGGTTTCGTCCCCGAAACCGAAGTACGTACCAAATAATGTCGGGTGAAGACGTCGCATCTCCTCTTCGGACTCCCACGTGGTGTCCGAACCTTTCCTATGCTCCCATTTGACCTTGACTTGATCAATTTGTTTACTTTGTAAATGCTTGACCTTTCGGTCTAAGATCTCCACCGGTCTCACCGCATAATTCAGACTATTATCCACTTCAATAACGTCATAATGAATATAGGCCGTTTCGTCTGCTAGGCATTTTCTTAATTGTGACACGTGAAACGTGCCATGAATCCCATTTAGTTCCTCCGGTAGCTCAAGGCGGTAAGCTACCTTGCCAACTCTTCCGATAATTTTAAATGGCCCAATAAACCTTGGGCTTAGTTTCCCCTTTTTTCTGAATCTAATAACGCCCTTCCATGGGGAAACTTTTAGCATGACCATGTCACCAACTTGGAATTCGATTGGCCTTTTCCTTTTATTAGTATACGCCTTTTGCCTGTCTTGAGCCGCTTTCAAGTGTGCCCAAACTATATCGATCTTTTCATTCGTGGCTCGTACTATATCTTGGTGGGCGAGTTCACGTGGACCCACTTCACCCCAACATACCGGGGTTCGACACTTCCTACCGTAAAGCATTTCGTATGGTGCCATCTTAATACTAGATTGGTAACTGTTGTTATACGAAAACTCGACTAACGGTAGGTGAACATCCCAACTGCCTCCAAAGTCGATTATACACGCCCGTAGCATGTCCCCCAATGTTTGTATCGTTCTTTCACTTTGTCTATCCGTTTGAGGATGGTACGCAATGCTAATGAACAATTTGGTTCCCATTTGCTCTTGGAAATCTCGCCAGAAATTTGAAGTGAACCGGGTATCCCTATCAGACACGATGGACACCGGCACCCCATGACGTGCTATTATTTCATTGGTGTAAACTTCTGACATCTTCTCTGACGTATAAGTCTCACAAATCGGAATGAAGTGAGCACTTTTCGTCAATCTATCCACCACTACCCATATGGCATCGAAACCACGATTCGTCTTAGGCAACTTGGTTAATAGGTCCATTGTAATATGTTCCCATTTCCAAACCGGAATTTCTAACGGTTGGAGTTTGCCATATGGTTTCTGATGCTCCGCCTTGACCTGTAAACATGTCAAGCATTTTTCCACATATTTCGCCACATCCCTCTTCATTCCGGGCCACCGATAATTTTGTTTCAAATCATTGTACATCTTGGTTGCACCCGGATGAATTGAATAATGGGATTTATGAGCTTCATTAAGTAGAAGCGCCTTCACTCCGCAAGTATGTGGGACCCATATTCTTCCGGATCGAGTCTTCAACCCGTTATTTCCATCCGACAAATCTTTCACTTGCCCGATTATTCTTTCTTTCTTCCAATTCTCTTCTTTCATTGCTTCTAATTGCGCCTCTCGAATACGTTCAAGTATACCTGAGGTCACCACGAGTTGCATCGATCTTACTCGTATTGGGACATAGTCCGCTTTTCTGCTTAGCGCATCCGCCACCACATTAGCCTTTCCGGGGTGATAATGTATTTCACAATCGTAGTCTTTCACCGTTTCCAGCCATCGCCTTTGTCGCATATTTAGCTCCTTCTGATCGAAGAAGTATTTCAATCTCTTGTGGTCGGTGAATATGGTGCACTTTACCCCATACAAGTAATGCCTGCATATTTTTAAGGCAAATACCACCGCAGCCAACTCGAGATCGTGCGTGGGATATTTCTTCTCGTGTATCTTCAATTGTCTCGAGGCATAGGCTATTACCTTGCCCCGTTGCATCAACACGCAACCGAGTCCCGATAGTGAAGCATCCGAATAAACCACCATGTCTTCGACTCCGTCCGGCAATGTCAGTACCGGAGCTTGAGTTAACTTTTCTTTTAGCGTTTGAAACGCTTTTTCTTGATCGACGCCCCAAATAAACTTTGCTTTCTTTTGGGTTAGCTTTGTTAGTGGTGACGCAATTTTGGAGAAATCTTGAATGAACCTCCTATAGTATCCCGCAAGCCCCAAAAAGCTTCTAATTTCTGAAGGGTTCTTCGGGGGATTCCATTTTGACACCGCCTCTATCTTTGACGGATCCACCAAAACTCCGTTAGCATTTATGACATGGCCAAGAAATTGTACCTCTCGTAACCAAAAGGCACATTTAGAGAATTTTGCATATAACTTCTCTCGTCTAAGTGTCTCTAACACTTCTTGTAAGTGGTGTGCGTGTTCAGCTTCACTTTTCGAGTACACCAAGATATCATCGATAAACACGATGACCGACTTATCCAACATTGGCTTGCAAACCCGGTTCATGAGGTCCATGAAAGCCGCGGGCGCGTTTGTTAGCCCAAATGACATCACGAGGAATTCGTAATGTCCGTATCTCGTGCGGAAAGCCGTCTTTGGCACATCTTCTTCCTTGACCTTTAGTTGGTGATACCCCGATCTAAGGTCAATTTTTGAAAACCAGTTCGCACCTTGTAGTTGGTCGAATAAATCATCTATCCTCGGAAGCGGGTATCGGTTCTTTACCGTGAGTTTGTTTAACTCCCGGTAATCGATACACATGCGCATGCTCCCGTCTTTCTTTCTCACGAACAATACCGGTGCGCCCCAAGGAGACACACTCGGCCTTATGAATCCCTTGTCAAGCAAGTCTTGAATTTGGGACATCAGCTCTTGTAATTCCGACGGTGCGAGTCGGTACAGGGCTTTTGCTACGGGTTTCGCGCCCGGAATCAATTCGATCCCGAACTCTACTTCCCGTTCAGGCGGTATCCCCGGTAAATCCTCCGGAAACACATCTTCATAATTTCGTACTACCGGTACCTCTCCAATCTTTCGTGATTCTTTTTCAGGCTCATTAGCGTATATTATGAATGCCTTGCACCCTCGATTCATAAGCTTGTGAGCTTTCAACATTGAGCATATTATAGGGTTGCCTCCTTTTTCGCCATAAATGGTGACATGTTTCCCGCTCGGAGATGTTAGTTTTATCTCTTTACGAAAACACACGATCTTTGCATGGTATTGAGATAGCCAATCCATCCCAACGACTACTTGAAATTCTCCCATTGACATCGGGATTAGGTTTATCAAATATTCTTCGTCGTCAATGCTCAGTTTACAGTTTTTACATACATCACAAACAATAAAGCTCTTTTTATTACCTATCTCTACTTCTAAGGGTACAGGTAATTTTGTTAGAACAAATGAAGGATGTCGAATAAATCCATATGAAACAAAGGATTTATTCGCACCCGTATCAAATAACACGTATGCAGGAACTGAATTTACAGCAAATATACCTGAGACCACGTCAGGTTCAACCTTTGCTTCTGCGGCGGTTAGTTGAAAAGATCTTGCTTTTGCTTTCGGGGCTTCACCTTTCGGTTCCTGCCCATCCTTCTTTCCAACCAGTTCCGGGCATTCCGACTTCTTGTGACCCGTTCGATAACAATTGTAACAAACCGTCACTTTCTCCGGGCACGATATAGCCATATGTCCCGTTTTCTTGCATATGGGACAAGGCTTATCCTTGTAACGACATTCGCCTTTATGACCCTTCCCGCAGATTCTGCAACTTGGCGACCCGCCTTTCGTATCAGATTTCTTTGCGCTTTTGTTTGTTCGTGCCTTCTTAGTAGGGCTTGGGTTTACATCTTGTGCTCTCCGTTCACCCCGTTCTATGCTCTTTTTCAGTTCGATCTCCCTTTCCCGAGCAGCATTGACAATCTCGGTAAGGGTCTCGTACTTTGAAGGGGTTATGAACTCTCTATACTCCGCACTTAGCATGTTATGGTAATAATAGACCTTTTGTTCTTCATTTGTTATCAAATCATCACAGAACTTCATCGTGTCCATAAACATCCCCGTGATCTTGTCTATGGATTCACCCTTGTGTCTGAGTTGCATGAACTCTTCCTTGATTCTATTTATGACCGCTTTGGGACTATGGTGTTTAAGAAACGGCGTCTTAAACTCCTCCCATGTCATGGCCTTAGCCGCTTCACTTCCAATCTCCTTCTTTTTGTTATCCCACCGGTCTTTCGCTTGACCTCTTAATTGACCCGTACCATAAGCTACGTAGTCATCTTCGTCACAATGGGTCCTCTCGAATACGCCTTCAATATCACTTATCCATCGTTGGCACACTATTGGGTCAACCTCCCCATTATATATTGGTGGTTTACAGGCCATGAATTCCTTGTATGAACAAGGCTTTCGTCCACCATGCTTTTCCTTTGCTGAATTGGAATCATCTTCCAATTTCTTGATTCTCTCTTCTACTATTGATAAAACTGTGTTTTGAATTTTATCAATAAAGCCCGACAAACTGTTTTCGATCGCCTTTCCAACCTCTTCGGCAATCACTTCCCTCATTTGTTCGGTGACTCTTGGCACCGCATTATCATTACCTCCATCAGCCATCTCTATTTCTGAAATGTTTACATAGATTGTTAAACATTCCATTTATAACACATGCTTTACTTGTTTTGATTTAATCAAGTTCATAACTCGATTTAATCATTCTTGTTTCAATTCAATCAAGTTCGTAACTTGATTTAATCATTCTTGTTTCAATTCAATCAAGTTCGTAACTTGATTTAATCATTCTTGTTTCAATTCAATCAAGTTCGTAACTTGATTTAATAATTCTTGTTTCATGCATTTCTTGTTTTTGAGTGAGCTTACACACTCTTTTCATTTTCATGCATATTTGTTCATTTCTCGTTCTCTACGTAGTACATAATTTATTAACAAAATAAGTTAGTTCTTACCGGACGATCGATCAAGCTTGAACCGAACACTTTGTTGACAACCTTAGGCTCTGATTACCAACTTGTAACACCCTTACATTTTTACTTGAATTTAATTCAATATAAGTTTCATAAGTCAAGATTTCAAGTAGATAAACATTAGCCCACTAATGTTTAAGTTTAAACATTCAAAAGTTGATTAATAATTGTTTACAACCCATGAACAAAGTTTAAGTAAGATTAAACACATAGCGGAAGCTTCAAAAGTCGTGTCCGGTTCTTCGACGTTGCTTGACCACCATCCGTAAGGTCCATCTAATCACCTAGGGTCAAAACCATTAAAACATTAGTTTTGACTTTAGTACATAAGACTTAACATATGATCCAATCATCAATTTAAAATATAAAAAAAATTAAAGTTTTCTGTTCCACCGTAAATTACGGTGTTACCGTAATTTACGGTGAGTCCTGGAGATTTTTGGTCCACCGTAAAGCAGGAGGAATCTACCGTAAACGTCTGACCTCTACCGTAAATTACGGTACTACCGTAATTTACGGTACTACCGTAATTTACGGTGAATCCTGGAAATCCATGTTTTGTTTGTTTTATTCATTGCACTCGAATTCAACTCACAGATTTCGTTTTTCTAACAACCCACTACATCAAAATCTCATATTTCTAACATGTTATATATTAACCAATATCAAAGAACAATCCACCATATTCCGGAGCATTAACCATGCTTTACTTGATTATCCGACCCGTTTGGCTCGTCTAAGGAATCCTCCTATATGACAACTACCAACGAGTTCAACCCAAGTTCTATCAATCATTCAATATAGCGACTTCATCGCTTAATTCAAAACAACTCTTATTTAAAATTTCAAGTGCACATTATATAAACATCCAATCTACTAAATGTAACGGGTCAAGTTACATACCTTAGTGTACGCCCTTTAACCGCGAATCACCACCGGCTTGTCCACTTGACGTTCCGGTATCCTTTCCTATAGAGTTCAATTTTATCATATTTAGAACTCTTTGTAATCACATACATAACGCACACTTTGTCATACATCATAGTTATGCGTTTTTAACTTAGCAATTCAGTTTCAAGCCTTCTTTTAGGCATTTCAACAAACACTATAAAGGCAGAATTTTATATCCTTTGTATTCAAGTTCATAGTTTGCTAATTAGCTAACTTAACATCAATAAAGCCCTCATATAGCATTTTAATCATCATACCTTTCTGAAATCACTTTCTATAATCAATTTACACTAGGATAATCATCTAAACCCTAATGTTCATCATTATCTTGTAAAACCCACAACCCACCTTCAAGGTGTTCATGGAATTTTCTGAATTTGAGCATGATTTCACATGTAGTTGTCTAGGTTTCACTCCTAAACACTATCTCATCCCTAATCTAACCACATAATTCACATACAACATCTAATTTCAAATTTTCCAAAATCATGAGATTTTCAAGTTTAGAGATTTCATCAGATTTTGCATACCTTATAATCCTCTTGCGATGAGGATCACGATTCTAGGCTCAGATTTCGTTTTGGACTAGATTTGCACATCAAATTTGAGAGTTTTAGTGAATTTAGGGTTTGAAGCTTGAGGGTGTCGACCTGGCCCTTCTTCTGGTCGACCACACTCTTCTTTTGGGGGTGTTTGGTTTATTTTCTTTTGTTTTAACAAATTAAGTTCCAATTTTGACAACTTAGGCCCCTCAACTTTGTTCTACTTATTGTTTGGTAGCTTTTAACTCCATCATAAGCTATTTCTAATCTATTAACTAACTAGGTTAGAAATTTCTAGTTAGTAATTTCTTGTTTATTTATACTTTATAATTCTATTATAAAGTTTTATATTTTTCGGGATGTTACAGCACGCCCCCGTGCTCATTGAGCACGGGGCGTGTTCAGCCTTCTGTTCTCTTGTTTTGCTTGGGAAGATGTTTTCGGGGAGGTCGGGCATGCTACGTTTGTTCCTTTTCTTGTATTTATGTTAGATTTAGCTGCCTTTTTGCTTCTTTTGTTAATCCTGAAAATGCAAAAGGAAGACAAAAACACACTTTTTCCAACATTAGTACTAAAAAAGGGTTAGTTTTATGCCACAATTGATGTAATTTATATGTTGCATTTTGCATACATCAAATACCCCCACACTTGAATCTTTGCTTGTCCTCAAGCAAAACTCTTTATAATGTGGCTTTACACTCCCAAATGGAATGGATAGAAGAGAAGGTTTTTGGGCTTGTCATAGAGTGTCGGGATTTTCAAGATTCTTTATTACGTTTTATTTTTATTTATTTACAATCCTATTCGTCATGATTTATTTAAAACTTTTAATAAGATAAATTACTTATTAGGGCATAACATGCCTCTTTAAAATTCCATTTATATACAAGTTCACATACCTCATGGGGGATCACTCAACACTCGGCCGAAGATGTATTTTAGTGAATCACTCGAGAGCGGCATGGAACTTACTCCTACCATAGGCTTGCCAAGCAATCAATCCTTCTCCTTTTTAACTATATACCTTTGTAAATATCAAGAGGACTTTTTTGGGTGAAGGGTTAGACTTGGGTTAAAGGTAGGTGGTTGGGTTTGTGGTTAGTGAAAGGGCGAAAAGCGCAACAAGCGTCGGTTTTCGTAAGACTTTCTCTATTTTTCAACTTTTTATTTTGATGAAGTCATAATTCAAACAAAGTTATTTTTGATGAACTTGCTTGTTTATTTTTTTTTTTGCTTCATCATCAACATTTTTTTTAAGTCATACGAAAAACCGAGCTTGTTACTAAAACAAAGGGTTAAAAATAAAAAGCTTTTGGTGGGTGAAAGGGTGTTTGGTTTGGGTTAAGAAATGAAAAGGTTTAGGCTCAAAGGGGTTAACTAGGGGGATTTTGGGTAGGTGGTAAAAAAAAGAAAAAAAAATATGGTGTAGAAATAAAAAGGGTTAGTCCTAATGTCTCCATCATTTACTTACTCGGGTTTAAGTTGGTAAGGACCGGCAATGTATCGTCGTGGCAAGTTCTAGAGTTGTAAGAACCAAGCGGCTATTCACACAAGAAACGAAAAATGAGCATTTAATTTAAAGATATGTATTTGTATGCTCAATAAAGGCTCAAAACTCACTTTTGTGGGAATGGGTTTTTATGTGATCAAGTATATATATAATTAAATTTTAACTAAGCTTGTCATGCCTTTTCATAATTTTCTTATGTTGGTTCTTTTTATCACGACGCTATCGGTTGTAAATTTGTAAAATTATAACCTTTTTAGAATTTTGAAATTCCCAAATTAAACCTAGACAAGTAAAAAAATGAAAATTTTTGAAAAAAATTTGGGGTGATTAGCGGTTCCAATAGAGTTTTGTGTAAGGCTTGTTATTAGGACTTGCAAGATTCAAGGTTTTAGCATCCCCCCACACTTAAATTACACATTGTCCTCAATGTGTCCCAAAAATAAGTTTTTAGGTTGATTAAATGTGTAAAAGGTGTGAAAAAGCAAAAATTTGTGTTACTGGGCACCTGGACACGGCCCCGTGTTGTCCGGGCACGGCCCCATGTTCAGGTGCCAGTAACAAAATTAAAAAAAAAAAAAGAGAAACAGAAGCCTGGACACGGGGGCGTGTTGGGTGAACACGGCCCGTGTCCAGGTTACCTAAACTGGGCATTTTCTGCAGACTGTGCAGCACGGGGCCGTGTTGGGCGGACACGGCCCGTGCTGAACTTACTGTAATGAAGAAAGTTCGTCGGATGGCCCTGTTTTCTTGCATGGGGTGCTGGTCCAAGTTTCCCTTGTATCCTTTGCCATCCCGAGTGTGTTTTATTCCTGAAAATTAAAACTAACTAGAAAACATAAAAATTAATCTAAACTAAATTAATGATAGTTCCGCGGAATGCCTCCGTGGTGTGCCACGTTTATAAGGGTCCTTGGCTAGACCCAAAGCCTGGTCATATGTCACTCAAGTGGGATGTTTTGCACCCCATGTTACACCGTCGGAGAGCGTCATCCAAGCTTGAGTCTATGACCTTCATGTAGTTGACCGGGTCTTCGTCTTCTACTCTCTTTCCAACTCCAAACTTCACTTCCTCGTCCCCAAAGTTCAATGTTAGTGTTCCGTCATTCATATCCACCAGTGCTTGGGCGGTGGCTAGAAATGGCCTCCCGAGAATGAGGGGGACATCGGTGTCTTCTTCCATGTCTAGTATGACAAAGTCGGCCGGGAAGACAAAATTGTCGACTTTGACCAATAGATTTTCAGCGACACCTTGTGGAAATTTGACGGATCTGTCGGCTAGTTGTATGCTCATCTTTGTAGGGCTCGTTTTTCCTAAGCCGATTCGGTTGAACATTGATGTGGGCATGAGGTTAATGCTAGCCCCAAGATCGGCTAGTGCATTACGAATGGGGGATTCCCCAATCGAGCACGGAATCGTGAAGCTTCCAGGATCAATTTTCTTTTGTGGGAGTTTGTTGAGTACTAAGGCGGAGCATTCTTCGCCTAAGTTAACTAATTGCAATGATTCAATTTTCCTTTTGTGAGTGAGGAAGTCCCTCATAAATTTTGCATATTTAGGCATTTGGGTTAGGACCTCAATAAAAGGAATATTAACATGCAATTGTTTAAGTAAGTTTTCGAACTTTGCGAATTTCTCATCGGTCTTTTGACGAATTAACCGTTCGGGGTATGGAACCGGAGGAGTCTTGGTGGGCTCTTGATTTGGTGGAGAAGCCTTTTCTGGTTGGGGCGCGGGTGGAGTCGTGGTTTGGCTTCTTTCAGTTGGTGGTGATGGAGCCTCCTCGGGACCCACGGTTCGGTTTCTCAATGTGATGAGATGTACTTGTGCCTTTGGGTTGGTTTCGGTATTGCTAGGTAGCGCGCCTTGTGGTCTCTCGGAGAAATTTTGAGCTATTTGATTTAATTGTTTTTCAATGTTTTGAATGCTAGCTTGTTGATTTCTAACATTCGATTCCAATTGCTGAAACCGATCCGAGTTCTTCTTTTCGGTGTCGGAGATGAGGGAGATACAGTATCTTCAAGCCTTTCTCGTCCACCTTGTTGTTGAGAGAAGTTTTGTGGTTGTTGAAAGTTAGTTCGTTGGTTTTGTTGGTTACTACTATTGCAGGGATCTCTCCAACCAAGGTTAGGGTGGTTACGCCATCCTTGGTTGTAGGTACCCGTTGGTGGACCCGACGGCCTAGGTCTATTATCAATGTAGTTTACCGTTTCCGTTTGATCATCTACTTCTTTCATACAACTCCAATTTTCATGTGGTCCACCACACCCCTCACAAGCCATAACCGAGGCCGTTTTTGCCATTTCTAACTTTTTTATTTTTGAAGAAAGGGCCTCGATTTGGGCTTGTAAAGAAGTGCTTTCATCAACCTTATGGGCGCCCGGGGCAATAGATTTATTACCTCGGGGAGTGTGCCACTGAAAATTGGTTTGAACAATTTCCTCAATTTGATTATATATTTCATTTGGGTGACGATTACCTAAAAGTCCCCCGGAGCTAGAATCAAGTGTTTGTCTTGTGTGTGGCAACAACCCATTGTAGAAAGTGGATACTTATTGCCATACCGCAAGACCGTGATGAGGACACTTTCTTAGTAGCTCCTTGAACCTTTCCCAAGTTTCATATAAGGATTCCCCATCCTCTTGAGAATATGTATTAATTTCAGTCATTAATTTAGCCGTTTTAGCAGGAGGGAAATACTTATATAGAAACTTTTGGGCCAGTTCATCCCAGGTGTTTACCGAGCCAACTGGGAGGGTGTTAAGCCAAGCCTTAGCTCGGTCTTTTAGTGAAAATGGAAACATTCGAAGGCGGATGGCATCGTTTGATGCTCCATTGATCCGAAAAGTATCACATATTTCTAAGAAATTAGAAATATGTAGATGGGGATCCTCGTCCGCAAGCCCATGAAAGGTTGCGGAGTTTTGAAGCATTTGTATCAAATGCGGTCGAAGTTCGAAGTTATTGGCTTCAACATTCAGTGCATTGATAGCGGCGCCGAGATTACCTACAGTGGGCCGTAGGTAATCCATGAGGGTACGTTGGTCCGCCATTGGAGGTGGGTTCCCCGAAACTTTCTCTTGGTTTTTAGCTTTAAGTCTTTTTCTGAGAAAGCGTTCGGGTTCTTCTAGAGGTTCTTTTATGTCTCTACTAGAACTGGAGCTCATGCACTACATAGGAAATTCAAATGTGGCGTCTGGGTTCCAAGTCCTGCAATAAAAACAGAAAAGAACGTTGGTCAGAAGGTTCACCACGGCCCCGTGTTCAGTGAACACGGCCCGTTGTCGGAGATACAGTGATTGTCTTCCGGATCCCTGTTACTGGGGAGTTGGACACGGCCCAGTGTTGCACCGACACGACCCCGTGCTCATCTCTCTGTAACTCGGAAAATAAAAACTGCCAGTAACAATGCTGGGCACGGCCCGTGTCCGACCAGGCACAACCCGTGCTGAGCTCTGCAGAAGCTGAAAAACTAAGAAAAATCTAAAAAAATAGAAAAATAAGAAAAAACGATTAGGCCGTTGATTCCTAACTTTCTTAAAATCCTTGTGTCCCCGACAACGGCGCCAAAAACTTGATGCGTGTGAAGTGTCGTTAGTTTTTAATGTATATGTTAAGCCCTTTTTAACACTTTCTTTAGCCAAGTTTTAAATTTATAAAACACGATATTTACTAACACTAAACACACATATGGGCAAGTGCACCCATCGTGAGCGTAGTATAGTGTTGGCAAGATACCGAGGTCGTCCAAGGACACAAGAGCTTTTAGTACCGGTTTATCTTCAACGTCTAATCAAATCAAAAGTTTAGAAAAATGTTTTAAACTAAGAAAATAAAAACTAACTAAAATGCTGAAAAATAAAAGTAAAAACAGATAGACAAGATGAATCACTTGGCTCCGACTCGTATTTAGTGTAACCTTTGATTATTTCCGCACTTTTGCACTTTATTAAGAGATTATCTTAGTTATTGTAGTAGGCCCCTCTTTTGGAGGTGACGTTACCCTCAACCCAGTAGTTTGAGTCAGCAGGGATACAATCCTAAAGGGTTGGATTATTGAAAGATAATTAATTAAGTTATTAATGCATATTGTGGTAGGCCCCTCTTTTGAAGGCGACGTTACCCTCGGCTAAGCAGTCTGAGTCAGCAGGGATACAGTCCTAAGTAGCCGGGTTAAAGTTTTAATAGTAGTTTAACTTATGAGGGGATCAAAGAGTTTGGACCCCCTCCATCCAATACCGTTAAGTATTGAAGGAGGTCCTACTAAATTTGACCCAGGTCCTTTGCAGGACCTCTAAACGCTGAACAATGGCAAGACTCTTACCAAACCATTTCCCTTAACCCCCGACCAGGTAGCCAACATACCTCCATATAGACCGTGGAGATATGAATGGTGAAAATCTTTTATTTTATATGGACAGTAAAATAATGCCAAGACACCACGGACAAACGATAAGGAAGAATCACCTTCAACATAAGAAACTAGTTATTAAAGTCATTAATACATAACCAATTAAAAAGTGCAAAAAGATTAAAAATAAAAAGTATTACACTAGACACTTTGTCTTCACCAAGTGATGTAAGAGACTTAGGCAAACATGGCCTTGATTGTCAAGAACTCTTACGATCAATCTTGGATCCCAAGACGACTCACACACTCTATGATGGACAATGGATGATGGTGGTGGATGATGGTGTTATGGTGGTGGTGGGTGGTGGGTGAAGTGTGAGAGAGGTGGTGTGCCAAGGGATGGTTTGAGCTTGAGCCAAGCACTCCTATTTATAGGCTGAACAGAAGCTCGGGCACGGCCCCGTGTCCGTTGGGCACGGCCCCGTGTCCATCCTCTTCTCTGTCTTCATTAATTGCTCTTGTCTGTATTAGTTGACCACGGCCCCGTGTCCGCTGGGCACGACCCCATGTGCAGAAGCATATCTGTACTATCAAGATTTGCCTGGATTCTGCGAATCTTATAGTTGACCACGGCCCCGTGTCCGCTGAGCACGGCCCCGTGGTGGGCGATGGAAGCTTCTACAACTTTGTCTTTTATGCTGACACTTGGGCACGCCCCCGTGCTCATTGGGCACGGGGCGTGTTCAGCCTTCTGTTCTCTTGTTTTGCTTTGCTTGGGAAGATGCTTTCGGGGAGGTCGGGCATGCTACGTTTGTTCCTTTTCTTGTATTTATGTTAGATTTAGCTGCCTTTTTGCTTCTTTTGTTAATTTGAGCTCATTTAATCCTGAAATTACAAAAGGAAGACAAAAACACAATTTTTCCAACATTAGTACTAAAAAAGGGTTAGTTTTATGCCACAATTGATGTAATTTATATGTTGCATTTTGCACACATCAGGCCTTGAAGACAAACCCTGAGAAGGTTAAGGGTGTTGAGCTGGAGAAACCGAAAGAGCCAGCGACGAAGAAGATAAAGTTTATCATCAAGCCTCCTAAGACAACTGATAGGGAGGTTGAGAAAACGACTGAGGAGCCTACGGGCGATGTGATTCTTGAGAAGGAAACAGTGAAGACCGAGGCTACTGCAACCACCAAGCACGTCGAGGCGCAGGGTCCGGAGGTCGTTCATATCACAGGGCTTGACCAACCCTTCAAGAGAAAAGAGGCTGAAGTTATTAAGCCAACAGAGCCTGAAGTTGTTAAGCCAACGGAACCTGCGCAGCATGACGCCCCTATCCAAACTGTACAAGTGACATCCGTTGTTGGAGGGTCAACTTCTTCTGCGGGTGGTGCAGGTGCTGGAGGTTCTGGCGCGGGTGCTGGTGGTCAGAAGGGTGAAGGAAGCAAGTGGGCGATGCCGCAAACTCCCATAGGTCCGAAGGATACCTTGGGGGATATCTACAATAAGACATACACCGAAGAGGCTCGCGGCGATGCTCCCCACCAACCTGTTTGGGGTTAAAAGCAGAAGGATACATTTGTAGAGTTCGGAGCTTGCCGAGACTGGTTCTTAGGTTCTTTTCCCCCCGGGGAAGTAAATCGGCAAAGGGCGCGAAACGATGAAAGCTTGTATCGCACCTACATCATTGGGGAGGCCAACGCCCGCTATGCTAACCACCAGATTGTGCGCGAATGGTGCACCATGTATAGAGAGCGAGCTGATTGGGAGAAGTATCGGGAACGTCTGGTAAAAGAAGTCCAAGACTTTGAGCAGTTGAGGAATAAATTTGCACAGGAGAAGGCCGCCTTCGAGGCGGAGAAGATGTCGGAAGAATGGGGGCGCGAAGGCCTGAAGAGCAAGCTCCAAGCTGCTGAGGAGCTGTTGTCTAAGGAGCGCGCAGAATGGAGGAAGGTATGTGAAAAAGACAACCAACGCATGTATGCTGCGCGTTCCAAAATTACCGACCTTGAGGCTGAGATTGCCACCCTGAAAGGGAAGGTTGAGGAAGTTCAAGCAGACAAAGAGCGTGTTGAGGTTCAACAGACTAACTCTTTTTCCTCTTATATTGCTTTGCTTATCGAAATTTTTCTAACTTCTCTTTTCACAACTTAACAGGCTGAACTGAATGCGCGAGTTGAGAACAAGGACAAGGATCTAGCTGCAAAGGATGTGGAGATTGCAGAGCTGAAGCGCCGGTTGTTTGAGGCCCATGATAAAAATGAATCATTAGAGATAGACCTTGAGGCCGAAAGGGTGAAGGCTGAGACAGCCGAAGAGGCGAAAAAGAAGGTCGTGGAGGCGCATGACATCAGCACCTCTGCCCTGAATGTGGCTCAGAATAATTATGCTGAGGTCCAAACAATCGTTGACACGCTTGTATCTGAGTCTGAATGGATGCGCAGTAGAGGAATAGCTGTGGTGAGTTTTTCCTCCTTTGCCTTAGTTTTTATTTATGGTTGACTTGTTTTCATGATTTTATTCCTTTGTATAGATTGCCAACTCCATATTGAACGCCACTGAGCTTGATGAAGCTGTTGCCGCGCTGACAGATTCCGCGCGTGCCGTTGGGCATCGTGGTGGTTATGTGGAGTGTGCTCAGCATGTTGAAGAGGCGCTTGGCCAGCCGTTCGATACTCGCCACTGCTCATTGTCCGATCAGGCTGAATTTATGCTATCTCGGGCTGAACATGTGTATGATTATCTTTCATTACCCGTTATGGAGTTTGTCACCGATGTGTTGAAGCATGATGATTGGAGCGCGCGGCTGAAGTCTATTCTTGATCCTCCAGAAACTGTGGGGTTAACAGATGAAGAGGAAGAAGCCGGCAGTGATGGTGATGGTGATGGTGGTGGTGATGGTGATGGTGGTGGTGATGGTTATGAATAGATGGTAGTTTGTACAGGCTGATGCCTTTTAATGTTTCTTGTTTCAATCCCATGTAATCGTTGCGCGGTTGCGCCTTTTGTCAATGGAATCTAAGTTTTTATTTCTTATTTTGCCAAGTTACAATTATTGCATCGTTGTTGGAAACTTTGGTTAAGTTAGCTCGAATAAATGTAAGTGTGGCTCGTTAATGAGTATTATTGCCCGGTCTCGCGCTACATTCGCGGAGGACCTTGGAGGCTTAACTCACGAGCTCATAATTTACTGAAGTGTTTACGTGCTAATCAAAAGTTTAACATGCATTTGTAACGTAGAAAAAATATGATGATAATCATAAGGCATAGCCAACATTTGCATTAAGTAGCCAAAAACAGGCACAAGGCCATCATACATAGTCGGAAAAAGAAAAGGCGCGTGGCCAACATAGATAATTTAAAGGCGTGCGGCCAACATTTCTAATAGGAAAGGCGCGTGGCCAACCATACGTTTGGGGTAATCACATGTAGCACTTGCGCAATTGTTGCGTATTCCACGTGCGCGGGATGATATGGCCATCTAAAGTGCGCAGTTTGTACGCCCCGTTCCCTAGCACTTCGTGAACCATGTATGGGCCTTCCCATTTTGGTGCTAGTTTTCCATGGCGCTCGGCATTAGAGGCTTCGTTGTCCCTGAACACATATTCTCATGGGGTGTACGTACAGATGCGCACCCTTGCATTGTAGTACCGCTCCAGTTGAGTCTTGTACTTGGCCTCTTTGATCCACACGATCTTGCGCCTCTCTTCGAGTAAGTCCAAGTCTAGATGACGCTCCGCCTCGTTATCAATCTTGTTGACTGCTAATAAGTGCGGTGAGGGAGGCCTATTTCCGCTGGAATAACCGCCTCTGAGCCGTAAACAAGGCTAAAGGGGGCTTCGCCATTGCTTGTTTTCGGCATGGTGCGATGAGCCCATAGGATGCTTGGGAGCTCATCAACCTAGCCTCTTCTTTTTGTGCCCAGATGGGCTTTTATCCCTTCGATAATGCTTTTGTTGACACTTTCTACTTGACCGTTGCCTTGAGGGTGTGCAACGGAAGAGAAAGTATGCTCAATGTTCAGCTCCTTCATCCATTTCTGAAGGTCTTCGGATGCAAAGTTGGTGCCATTATCAGTCACGATCTTGAGTGGGAGGCCAAATATGCAAATGATGTGCTCCCATATGAATTTTCGCACCATCATTGCAGAGGTTGAGGCAAGGGCCTTTGCCTCCACCCATTTAGTGAAGTAGTCAACAGCAACAATTATAAACTTCACTGCGCCAGGAGCTTCAGGGAAGGGTCCGACCATGTCAATCCCCCACTGTTGGAAAGGCCAGGCTGTGGATACAGGAATTAGATCATTCTTTGGGCGCAGGGTCTTTGGTGCATGCCTCTGACAGGCATCACATTTGCGCAATTCTTTCAAAGCGTCGACCTGCATCCCAGGCCAGTAGTAACCTGCGTTCATTATCTTTGCTACGACTATGCGCGGGCCTGCATGAATGCCGCAGATGCCTTCATGTATTTCCCTGATCAAATAACTTGCGTCTTGGGGGTCTACGCATCGTAGGTGTGGTCCTAAAAAGGATCTTCTATAAAGAATGCCCCCATTCATCTCGTAAAACAGCGCTTTGTTTTGTATTTTCCTGGCTTCCGCTTTGTTCTCCGGGACAATTCCCTCTTGAAGATACTGGATGATAGGGGTCATCCACGAAGGTGGCCCTATCTCAATCACATTGACCTGGCGCAGCAGGACTGACGGGTTTTTCAAGACTTCAATTCTTACATCTTTGGCGAGGTGTTGGAATGCTGTTGAAGCGAGCTTGCTTAGCGCGTCAGCTGGCTTGTTCTCTGATCGGTTGATATGAACAACCTTGTATGACTTGAACTTTTAGAGAAACTCTTTTGCTTGTTCCAAGTATAAAGCCATGACCTCGCCCTTTGCATCGTACAACCCGTTGATTTGACTCGCGATCATGAGAGAGTCGACATGCGCTTGTAAATTTTGTGCTCCCATCTTGATGGCCAGGCGCAAGCCTGCCAAAAAAACTTCATATTCTGCCTCATTGTTGGTATTTTTGAAATCCAACTTGATGGGATAGGTAAACTCATGCTTCTCTAGGCTAATGAGGCACAAACCAGCTCTTGCGCAGTCTTCATTTGATGATCCATTGGTGAATAACAACCATAATTCATCCGATGTATCTTTGATGGGAGTATCTACTGCTTCATATTCTTTGATCTTGTCTTCTGGGGCTTCAATGATGAAGTTTGCTAATACTTGGCCTTTGATAGTTGGGCGCGGCCTGTACAGGATATTGTGGCCCCCCAGTTCAATTGCCCATTTCGCCAAACGGCCTGATGTCTCTGGTTTTTGCAAGATGGTGCCAATATGGAAGTTAGTGAGTACCGTGATTACATGCCCAGTGAAATACCTGCGCAGCCTCCTGGAGGCGTGTAGTAGCGCGATCACTAACTTCTCCATGGTTGAATATCGTGTTTCCGGATCCGTGAGTACCTTACTAACATAATAGATTGGAGTTTGAACTCCGTCTCTTTCTACTAACAGTACCGACCCAACTGCCTTGTCCGAAGAAGACAAGTACAGAATGAGTGGCTCTTTCTCCAATGGTGCGGTTAAAGTAGGGAGATTGATCAAGCATTCTTTCATCTGTTGGAAGGCTGCTTCCGCTTCTGGTGTCCATTTAAATTCTTGCTTTTTCACACAGTTACGCAATGTACTGGTGAAGGGATAGGACTTTGCTGCGTGGTTTGACAAAAAACGATTAAGCGCGGCTAGGCGACCGGCTAATCTTTGCATTTTTTTATTCGTGCGCGGTGATGGCATCCGCTCAATGGCTTGAACCTTTTCGGGGTTAACTTTAAAACCGCCGTTTGTAACCACAAAGCCTAGAAATTTGCCTTCCTCCATTCCAAAAGAACATTTCGCTGGGTTCAGCTTCATGTTCACGCTCCTTAGAGAATTGAACCTCTTCTCTATGTCTTTCAGCATCTGGTCCTCCTCGGGACTTTTGATTACAAGATTGTCAATGTACACTTCGATATGCTTTCCGATGTCATCAACAAATATCTTGTCCATTAGTCGTTGGTAGGTTGTGCCAGCATTTTTGAGCCCAAAGGGCATCTTTGTGTAACAGAAGATTCCGATGTCAGTGCAGAAGGCTGTTTATCTTCATCTTCCAGCTTCATCTAGACTTGGTGATATCCCTTGTAACAATATAAAGCACTTCCACCTGAATGGTGCGAGAGAGTCTATCTTCTTATCTATCTCAGGCAATGAATAGCAATCTTTGGGACATGCCTTATTGAGATCTGTGTAGTCAACTCACATGCGCCATCCTCCCATAGACTTCTCGACCATTACAGGGTTTGCGACCCAACTTTGGTAGCGCACCTCTCTCAGTATGCCTGCCTTCAGTAGTTCACAGACTTGTTCGTTCATTGCTTTTGTCTTATCCGAACCTAGGTTGCGCTTTCTTTGAACCTTAGGCTCAACGGATGGATAAGTGTTCAGACAATGTTCAGTGACGTCGCGCGGGACGCCTGTCATGTCCGACAGGGTCCAGGCGAAAATATCCATGTTTATGAACAGTAGTTGCTTGAGATGTGTTCTGATACTTGGTGAGATTGCATGGCCGATCGTCACCGTTTGTTCGAGGTACTTGCGGTTCAAGACCCATTTTTCTGGTTCGGTTGATGAGACCTTAGTTGCTTTGACTGGGCGCGCATCTTCCGCCGCCATCACTTCCTTCTTTGAGTAGATAATCGCCACCCTCGTTTCGGTTGGGAAGCCAATGGCTGAATGGGGCGTGGAGGTTACCATGTTCATCTCTCCCTGGGTTTCTCTTCCGATTAGAATGTCATGCCTTGACTTGACCGACATTACCATGAAGTTGACGTTTGTAGTTCTTAAATGCTTCCCGTCAGACAGCGTGACGGGGAAGCTGATCTGGCCCAATGGGAAGGCTGTCTCGTTGCAAAATCCGGATAGAGGATAATCAACAGGCTCGAGGCGCGCTTTGTCTTCGCCATCAAACTGGTTAAAACATTGTTCATAAATGATGTCAGCTGTGCTTCCTGGATCAATGAAGACGTACTCTGTTTCATAGTGGCCTATGATGCCGGTAATGACAACGGGGCGCGTGGCGCGTGGTCCACCGCGCACTACCGGAAATATGACTTGTTGCTCTTGCCATGCTGGTTCAAATGGGCACTGTGCCTTGGTCCATTGACCATGTGAGTTTCCAGGCGCCTAACCTTCTTCTGGTTTCCATCATCGTTCCTTTGCATCTGGCGCGTTTCCTTGCGCACGTTCTTAACCAGATGACTTAACTTGCCGCTCTTTAATACCTTCTCGATCTCTTGCCTTAGACTGATACAGTCATCTATCAAATGACCTGTATCTTTGTGAAAATCGCAGTACATGTTTGGGTCTTGCCCTTTCTTGTTCGTCATAGGCTTTGGTGCCTTAAATTCGTCATTCTCCGTCATAAGCACCTCCTTCGGTGTCTTAGTGAGCGGAGTCCAATGTTTCTCTCGATTTTCATTCTTGATGGCCTTGCGGTAGCCGATACGATCGATTATGTCTCACGCATCCTCTTTGAAGCGAGGTCTTTCATCATAACCGCTGGACTGGCCTGCCTTCCAGCCAGGGTTTCTGTTTTTGTTGCGCCTTCCGTTGTCGCGCGAGTTCCCCATTGAGTAACGATCATTGGTGTAAGAGTTTTTGGCTCCTTCCAATGATTCTTCAGTCTGCGGAATGATCTTTGTTGCTGCCATGAGTTTGTCCCATTCTTTGGGCATACCGTCTTTTCCTGTGATAGTCCTTATTAGGCTATCACAACGGATGGCCTTCTTGAAGTGGGTGTGCATTAAGTCTTCGCTTACACCTCTGATCTCTAAGCACTCCTTGTTGAAGCGAGTGATGAAGTCTTCTAACCCCTCATTTTCTCTGCGCCAGATGTCTGTGACTTCGGACGTATCGCGCTGATAGCGTCTCTGCTGGCTGAAATGCGTTACAAATTAATCTCTGAAGTCAACCCAAGACTTGATTTTTTCAAATAGGAGGCTGTCGAACCATGCGCGAGCAGCCCCTATGAGGGTTTGGATGAACAGATGGCAGCACATTGGCATGGTCCATTATCCTAAAATGCCAACGCTTGTAAATACTCGAACGTGATCATCGGGTCAGTAAGACCGTTGAACTTTCCCACTGTTAGGGGTAGCTTTGCTTTTTCTAGCGTGGCTAGAGCGATTTTTGGGACAAACTTCGATTGTTCAGTGGCTTCTGTTGGTCTGTAAACGAGACTGAAATCACGATCTTCTTCTTTGTTATAGATGGCGCGACCTTAGTCTGTAAGATTCGTGATTTCTTTGCAAACGGTTGAAAACCGAGGAACCTTCATCATCTTGCCAAGTAAGATCATCCTGATTTGTGTCGTCCCACTCGTTGTTCATGTTGCGCGGCCCTAGCCGGCTATGCAGTGGACGCCTTTATTGTAAGTTGGATGGATGATCATAATAACTTCCAGTCTCCCCATATGTATCGCGCGTGTCATGCACGCTTGGTCTTCACAGAGGGGGAGGTCTGCTGAATTGCCCTTGAAGGTTTTGCTGAGGGGGTGCCTGGCGCGCACCCTGTGTTAGTCCAGGAGGTGTCATCAATGATGGTTCCGCTTGCAAAATTGCTTGTTGTGCGCTCAATGACTGGTAAGCAGCATTGATAGTAGCAATTTGTTTAGCATACCAAGAGGCTAAGGGTTCGCCCTCTGGTAGGCCTAATAACGCCAAGATATTTGGAGCTTGAGCTGAATTTGAGGGTCCAGCAACGTTACTCGCTGGGGTACCCGTTTGAGTGATATGTGTGATGCTCGAGCGGGGTCCCCCCAGTGTTTGTTGCTTCGCCTTCGATGAACTCATCAGTAGGATGGGGTTGGACGTGCGAGTTGTCCTCCCCCGTTCCTACTTGAGAGTGTGTACCGAAGCCGAAATCAGGTATTCCTTGACCAGCCATGATCAACGGAACAGAAAAAAGCTCAGAAAAAAAAAAGATGAAGTGATTGTAAAAATCGGTGGGCGCCAATGAAGAAACACGGAACTAATTTTAGGTTTATTAGTTGGGTTTATGTTTCAAACATGAGGGTTAATCTTCTTAATCCTTCCTGAGCTCGAGTATGATGATCCTTCCTGCAAAACAGCAACGTCGTTAGCTCGTTAAGAGGGGAATATGGGGGTTTCCCTCTTAACCAGACTCCGGCGTGAGAATAAGTAACTGCTTTAAGGAAACTAAGTGTGTGTTAAGAGTGCGAGTAGAGAGAACTGAATGTTTAACCTGTGTATGGAGGTCCCTATTTATAGCCGGAGTGGTGTAGGAGGAGATGGGCTGATGGGCCTTGGGCCAGAAGGCGACGACAAGGAATATCCTCTTTGTCTCACTGGTATTGACCGTTAGTGGCTTCTAGAAGATCTTCGGTGCTGGGGCACCTTGATTGGAGCCACGTGTCCAGGTTGTCGTCCCTGTCGCCCTTCTGACATCAGCAGGTGAGTGGAGATCATGGGGCAGTTGTCGCCGCCCCCTGATTGGTGCCACGTAGGCGTCCTTGTGTACCTTTGGTCTCCTGCACGATTGTTAATCGTGGAGCACGATATAGTACAACCTATTGGACGCTGATTGGCTCGCTCTTCTGCCACTCGTACCGTTGGTACTTCCTGAAGTAGCCCTGCGCCGTAACTCTCGCGCGACCTTGTTGTGGACACAACTAGCCGGCGCGAGTTTGTAGGAGTTGAGGGCTCTTATTCAGGATACTAAGTGTGGAACTGATGTTATATCTAGGTTTGGTCTCGCACGGAGTTCAGGTTTTAGCCAAGTAGCCCGTGCGGGGTCCGCAGATTAATAAGCTTATTGAGTAAGGAGTATGGTCCAGCGCGCGACTTGAATGGTCTGCGCGGCTTTTTGGGACCATACCCCTTCAGAAAGATATGTAATTATCAAATAAGCATAAAAGGAAATTTGACCTGACACATAATCAATGTAGCCTAGAAACTTGTAAATTACGTGAGATTGGAAAAGAGAATTAAACTTAAGTGACTTTAAAGAGACAAAAAAAGATGGAATGGCGTTAGTGGAACGAAGGGGAAACTTGATTGCTATTCTATAGATTTTTCCCAATCTATTACCCACATTACTTGGAACCCCTTCCCATTGGAATACTTGACGACACAAATACTTTTCCTTTGACACCCATGAAAACCCGCAAATGTATATGAACTAAAGAGTACGCATAGCCAATGAAATACCCGATGATCAAAACAGAATCTAGTCATAACACTGACGTATGTGCCAACATGATCCCATAACCGAACCATGGAAAATGTTGCCTCGCATCATCGTACACCTATGACATGTCTAACAATTTTTGTGACAAATGTGCTCCCAAAGGGTCCCAACCGACTAAGAGTGAGGATTGTCAATCCCAATAGATCTATTTGACTGTTCTATGGTCATAACAGACTAATGGTTACTAAACAATACCAATATGATGGCTTTCCGAGCTCATAACCAACCAAAGCTTATTCGCACATAAAAAATACGATCGATTTCATTCGCACTAATGTACACCGTAACATGTAAACTATAAACTTTTCATGTTTTTGTAAATCTTTTGTGCATCTCAATACGTATGACTTAGCATAAAACAAGCATGCATTTCCCCCAAAATATGAAAATACTAAAAAGGGTTGTGAACTCGCTTGAACTTCATGCAAATACTAGCAATAAATTAAACAGTCCATGAACGAATCCTGACCTACAAGTGTCCTAAACCATATAAGACACCAAGTTCTAAACATATGTCTATCCAACAAGTTTTCACCCAACTTGCTTAGACCAAATGAGATGTTAACATTTTGGACAAAACGTTTAACTTAACGACCCGTTGGTGATTAATTATCCAGGTTTTCCATTATATATATATATATATATAGGGTCGGGATTTAGAGAAAACGGTGGAAAGTGTGAGAACGGTGAGAACGCTTATGGATCGTCCGATCAAAACAATCTATGCACTAGATTGGCGCGGTAGCGTTTTCATAAATAACATCAATTTTGTTACGTGGACGCGCTTCATTAAGGGTAAAAGTGTCTTTTGACTACTCCAAACAAAAGGCCATCTCATGAAAACAAAACGCCAAACAAAAATCACACACCAATCTAACTAAAAACGCCATTAGATATAAAACGCCAAACTTAATTATATTAAAATCCCGCCTAAAAAAACGGCCAAAAAAATCCTATATATACAACAACTCAGACCTTCAATTAAAAACACACACAAAAACCCCAAACGCCATATTTAATATATACCATTCGTCTGATAAACGCCAGAAAACCCAAACATCAAATATATTGTTGTCAATAAAGTGTAGCTGTATGGTGTGGACAACATTGTCAGTTATCTTTCTTAACTGGGGATTAACAATGTTATCCATCACCATACAGCAACACTTTATTGATTTTAGCATGATCAAACTTACAGTTTTATGATGGTTTATTTTGTGGCGTTCTTTTTCTCGGTAAAACGCCAGACGCCAAAAAAGATAACATTTTGGCTGAAAGGGTGTAAACTCAATAACATTTTGCTGCATGAGATGGACAAAAATTATAGAAAAAGAGGCTGATTTCAGACTTTGTGTTTCCAAACAGCGACAAAAAAAACTACTTCAAAAAACAAAAAAATCATACGAAAGTCGAAACAGCCAGTGAAGATGCTTCAAAAGAAGAAAGAGACTAGTGACAGTGAAGATTTGGAAGATCAATATTTATTTTGTTTAATTTTCTTTTTCAGTTGATTGTTATATAATAACAACGCCATATCTAATAAAAACGCCAGAAAGCCAAATGTCTTACACCTTTGGCGTTTATCAAACCATCATAAAATTACTTTGGACAAGTATTATAAAAAAAACCCAAAAAATAATAATAATAAAATAAATAAAAAACAAACTTGAAAATGTAACTAGAAACAGTAACTAGAAATCAGTAATACTGAAGATAGGGAAAATTTATTATATTAGAATCTAAAATGCCAAACTTGAAAGATGGGACGTGTTACAGACTTCAGAGATAAAGCTTGTTAAAAACAATAATTACAAACACTAACTGAAAAGACTAATACTTTATTATAATAACGCACCGCCTAACTTAGGCGCCAAAAAGAGATCCTATAAAATGATACGTCTCAGCAACTTCCATTTGATCAAACCAAAAAAACAAACGCCAATACTACTAAATACCACTCACTGTAAAACGCCAAAAAAAAATCAAAGATGGCTAATATGCTTTCTTGGATATTCAGTATTGTTATTCGTGAAGTTTCACTGAATGAATTGTTAGCGGAGGCGAGTTACTCAGTAAGATTTTGCTGCATGAGATGGACAAAAATTCAAGAAAAAGATACTGATGCCAGACATATGGCATTTTTTATTTTTTGTTCTTGAAGAAGGCTTGGATGAGGAGAAGTGATCAATGACACTGAAGAGTGGGATGATTATAAAGATGAAGATCAACATGAAGAAAAAGCGAAAAACCCACCCACACGTCATAGATCTATGTCCCCAAACATCCACAAAAAAAGCCACTTCAACAGACGAGCAGGCAAAATAATCAAACCGATGGGTTTGTTAAGTTTTACATAAAACGCCATATTTTTTGTGATAGTTCTTATACTATTAAAGAACAGAGAGACTGATGACAGTGAATATTGTGAAGAGAGATCCGATTAGGATTTTTAATTTATTTTCTTCGCTTGTATTTTTTTCTGTGGCTGAAATATAATCTAACAATTGTAAAACGCCAAGATACCACAAACGCCAAAATGTTTATAAAAATAATAGAACAATGGGCCATCTTTTTAAAACACCTTGAAAAACGCCATTCAGATAGATTTCCTGACAACCCTGGGTTCCAATGGTATACGATTTGAATAAACGCCATAAACGCCAAAATGTTAATACGATAAAACCATTAAACGCCATTAATTATTGAATTTGGTTAACGCCAAAAATCTTAAACCCCAAAAATTAAAACAATATTCGGAAAAGCGGAACTGGAAAAGTAGAAGATGAAAGGATTAAAAAGCCCCTCCGCCCTTCTCTATGCCGCGTGACACGTGTTGGGCCAGGATGCGTTCTCACCGTTCTCACACTTTTGAGCGTTTTCTCCTGATCCCGTTTCTATATATATATACATATATATATATATATATATATGTACATATATATATATATATATATGTACATATATATATAGGGGCAGGATTTAGGGAAAACGCTTAAAAATGTGAAAACGGTGAGAACGCCCCTCATCTGTTGGATCAAAACAATCTATGGATTAGATTGGCGCGATGACGTTTTCGTAAATAACATCAATTTTATTACGTAGACGCGCTTCATTAAGGGTAAAAAGGTCTTTATACTGCTCTATACAAAACGCCAAACTCATGAGTAAAACGCCATTAAAATTCCCGCCTTAAACTACAAAGTCATACACATCATCTTCATCTAAACGCCATTAATATAAAATGCCAAACTTTGTGTTTAATCGATAAAGACGAACAAACATTAACTGAAACGATGGAAGCTTCATAGTAGCATTTATTATAATAAATTCCCGTCGAAAATATGCGCCAAAAACATCTTATATAAACAACGTCTCAGACCTTCCATTGAACACACCAAAAACAAACCTCACATTTTACTAAATACCATTAAATTTATAAACGACAAAATATTCAAAAACCACAGATTGCAAACGTCGTTTCTTCGAGATTCAGTTTTGTTCTCAATAAAGTTCACTGAATGGGATGGACAACATTGTTGGACAACATTATTAACTGAGGATTAACAATGTTGTCCATCTCATTCAGCAAAATATTATTGAGTTAATCATCACCAAATTAGAGGTTTAAGGTATTTTTATTTACTGAAAGGTATTCTTTTTTTGGAGTTATGTGTGTGTCGATTTTATATTGTTTGTTATGTAACTTCCAAATCACATGTTATGCACAAAAAGTGATAAAATGTGGGAAAAATAAAAAATGGTATATAAAAAATATAAAACGCCAAATGCCAATATTTGTGTGTTCTGAAAAAATACAAAAAAATACAAAAAACGCCAAACTACTCTTCACTTGCTCTCGAAGACCGTGTCGATTTTCTTTTAATTACGGGCTTCTTGCATGTCGATGCGTAGTGTCCGTAAGCTATACAATTCTTACACTATCTTTCTTTGGCCCCAGGCTTCAATTTTGTTTTTGTTTTTTCGATTTCTTCCTTCTGTTTGGATTTCAGACGCTTGCGAGATCCAGAACCTTTCGACTTATACCCAACAAGGACTCTTATCGAATTCTTGTCATTTTGATATTGACCTGTGATCTCTGCAAATCTATCCCTAGTACTATGAGGAGGAGCAACAATCTGCATATCTTGAATCTTTTTCATATAAGATTGAACATGATCCTTGTATAAGGATAGCTCCTCCTTATTACCAGATAAACGGTTCAAAGTATACTTCGTTGCAAAAATAATTTCTTGCATCATACTTTGCACATCGGGATCAAGCTCGGTCATAAATTCATGACTCATTGAGTAATTGGAAGAGCAATTTGGCGAAGCCTCTTTACGTCATCTATTCAAAATGTACTGTTTTGGAAATTCCCTAATATCCAAACTTCTTAAAACATAAAATATATGTCTATATAGCAAACCAAACTGCTCAAAACGCCTGCATGAACAAGTGCTGGTGCAATCAGACTTACGGTACATTACCTGAAAAAACGCAAAAAACAATGTTTGTATAAAACGCCATGCAGGCAATGTTTGTATAAAACGACCATCAAACAACAAACACAAAAACTCCATACAAAAAAATGAATGTTTAAAAATATAATAATTCAGAAAACGCCAAAATAAAAATAACCAAAAACACCATTGTTTACCTCGAATAAAGATGTACAAGGCTGTTGGAAATTGATGCGTGTGTGGTGGTTATATATTTTATGTATATTTTTAGCCCTTTTTAAACTTTAGTCAAGTTTTAAATTTATAAAACACGATATTTTACTAACACCAAACACACATATGGGCAAGTGCACCCATCGTGAGCGTAGTATAGTGTTGGTAAGATACAGAGGTCGTCCAAGGACACAAGAGCTTTTAGTACCGGTTTATCCTCAACGTCTAATCAAATAAAAAATTTAGAAAAAGGTTTTAAACTAGAAAAAAAAAACTAAAAATGCTGAAAAATAAAAATAAAAATAAAACAGATAGACAAGATGAATCACTTGGATCCAACTCGCCTTTAGTGTAACCTTTGATTATTTTTGCACTTTTGCACTTTTTAAGAGATTATCTTAGTTATAGTAGTAGGCCTCTCTTTTGAAGGTGACGTTACCCTCAACCCAGTAGTTTGAGTCAGCAAGGATACAATCCTAAAGGGTTGTATTATTGAAAGATAATTAATTAAGTTATTAATACATAATGTGGTAGGCCCATCTTTTGAAGGTGACGTTACCCTCGGCTAAGTAGTTTGAGTCAGCAGGGATACAATCATAAATAGCCGGGTTAAAGTTTTAATAGTAGTTTACATATGAGGGGATCAAGGAGTTCGGACCCCCGCCATCCAATACCAGTGGGTATTGAAGGAGGTCCTACTAAACTTGACCCAGGTCCTTGCAGGATCTATACACTGAACAAGGCAAGACTCTTACCAAACCATTCCCTTAACCCCCGACCAGGTAGCCAATATATCTCCATATAGACCGTGGAGATATGAATAGTGTAAATCTTTTATTTTATATAGACAGTAAAATAACGCCAAGACACCACGGATTAATGATAAGAAAGATTCACCTTCAACATAAGAAACTAGTTATTAAAGTCATTAATACATAACCAAATAAAAAGTGCGAAAAGATTAAAAATAAAAAGTATTACACTAAACACTTGTCTTCACCAAGTGATGTAAGAGACTTAGGCAAACATGGCCTTTGATTGTCAAGAACTCTTACGATCAATCTTGGATCCCGAGACTACTCACACACTCTATGATGGATGATGGATGATGGTGGTGGATGTGGGTTGTGATGGTGGTGGTGGGTGGGTGAAGTGTGGGAGAGGTGGTTTGCCAAGGGATGGTTTGCAAGTGAGCCAAGCACCCCTATTTATAGCCTGCACCAAGTTGTCAAGGGATGGCTCTGAGGTGGTTTGCCAAGAGGTGGTGGTGGGTGGGTGAAGTGTGAGAGAGGTGGTTTGCCAAGGGATGGTTTGCAAGGGAGCCAAGCACCCCTATTTATATCCTACACCAAGTTGTCAAGGGATGGCTCTGAGGTGGTGTGAGAGAGGTGGTTTGCCAAGGGATGGCTCTGATACCAAGCTGTCACACCCTGGCTTTTGCGGAAGCGTGGTTTATTTTGGTGTGAGAGTGGTTAAAGGTTGAGCGATCTTCGAGAAATCCTCAATGAATCTGCGGTAATAACCATCCAGACCTAGAAACTGTCGAATCTCGGTTGGTATCTTAGGAGTTTCCCAGTTCTTGATTGCCTCGATCTTTGTGGGATCCACATGAATTCCATTTCCATTAACCACATGACCAAGAAACTGAACTTCACGCAGCCAAAACTCGCACTTCGAGAACTTAGCGTATAACTTCTCCTTTTTAAGTAGCTCTAGAATAGCTCTTAAGTGATGTTCGTGCTCGTCCTTCGTCTTTGAGTAGATCAGAATGTCATCAATGAACACAATCACAAACTTATCGAGGTACGGCTTACAAACTTTGTTCATCAAGTCCATGAATATTGCTGGTGCGTTTGTCAGTCCAAACGGCATGACTAGGAACTCGTAATGTCCATAACGAGTCCTAAAAGCAGTCTTTGGAACACTTTCCTCTTGTATCCTCAACTAGTGATAACTTGATCGTAGGTTGATCTTTGAGTAAAAACTTTGTAGGATCGTATTCTGACCCGAACGAGTCTTTCAGAGGAGTTTTGGTCAATTACAGGTGCGGAAAACAAGTAATCAACGTAGAAACAGCTAGATCTTCACTTAAATCACCTTTCTGATTGATATAACAACGTTTACATCCAAATCTCACACCGGCAGCACTTCGGTAGAGAATCCAAGAACTATTCTCAAATGATTTCGTACATGGGGTATATATAGGGTCTGAGATTTCGCTCATATGGACATGATGTCCATAAAAGCGAAATCACTATGTCCATAAAAGCGAAATCAGTGATTTCCCACATAGTGACATGAGGTTTCCCACATACGGACATGAGGTTTCCCACATACGGACATGTCCATATATGTGAAATCAACTTTCTCGGGAAGTCTCGTACAATGTGCCCTAATCTAACATTCTAAGACTAAGACTCGATACAAGACGAAGTCGACAGATGTAGTGCACCAACAGACTCCCCCTCAGATGTTGACGAGTCTTAAGTGTCGAGTCTTCGCATCTTCAGTTTGCGATATGCTGGCATTTCTTCAGTTCTTCAGCATCATCAGCTTTAGGATCGTTGTCTAGCTTTCTTTGTCTTCAGAATCCGAAACCCGGCACGGTATCTTCAGATTCAGAATTGAAACTTGTCTATTCCTGCACATTCTTAACCCAGAAATAAGTTTTATGAATTTAACAAATTAAGTGCACCAACACTAATTTTCTTTCATAAACATGTGCATCAACAACAACTAACCACTTGTTGATTTAAAAAAACATATTTTGACATTTTAAGACACACTCCCCCTTGACGTGCTGTCGTAGGTACACGCAAATTTAATCCCAAAAACAACTATAATATAGTGGTAAGAGGGTATCGAACACAGGGAGTTTGTGGAAAGTATGTCGATTATGTAGCTTTGCACTTAAACTAAGATTAAACTAAAATTGCAGAAATTAAAATTCAAGAGTTGATTGTTTTGATTTTAAGAACTAATATTAACTAATTAAATTGCAAATCAAAGAGTGTTTTTGTAAACAGATTAGGAACAAGCGACCATCCTAGATTTCAGGTTTTAATCCACACTAATGTTTATGCTTAACTAGAAAGAACCACATAGACATGGCTCGTGTTTGATTATCTGTTTGTGATGAAAGAGAACTAAGTACTCGGATTATAAAATGCGAGGTTGTTACTCGATGATCAATTGACAATTATCCAACCCTAATCCCTCCCATGATATCTCGATTGCCAGCGGCACCAAGAACGTATGGTTTAGATTAACATCAAACAATAATCAACAATTTACAAACAAATATCCAACACCATAATAACTCAAACAAACATTCAAAGTTATTATTCTAGAAATTCAAGCACAAACATAGTGTTTCAAAAGCAAACCTTACATCTAGGATGATCACCAAAAGTTTAGCCACGCATGACTTGGTACATCATCATCACACAACGATTAATGTTCATACGAATCGAATACACAAATCGAATGTTAGGAATTGTTTTGAACCAAGCAAGAACAAGCAAAATCGCCCCCAATGTCTACCAAAAACGTCCAATCAATCCCAAGACCCAAGTCACGTGAATACCCCTTTCTCTTTCTATATTGTCATGATAATGATATGATCTAGAGATTTTGTGATGTTGATAAATAATAAAATCACCTCACAAAAGTCTTGCATGTGCCATCCACCTCCTTAAAACAATTGTGCGCGTGTATATGTTCTAAAATTGATGATGTATGTGACCAAAAACCCCCTAAGTCACGTGATATATAATGATGGGTATACTGACTTTCTTGTCCTCCTCTTCACGTGCGTGTATATATATTGGCTGATGTGATGATTATGTTGACATATTTTTCTCAAAGGTCAAAACCCTCAAGAGTAGATGTGCATATGTCTTTCTTCAAACCGTAACCTACGCGTTCCAATTTAACCGAATTAAGCGATGTACCTGTAAAACACACGAACACTCGTAGTTATCACATTCACGATACATAACCGTGTAAAATATGGGATATGCACGTATTTAGCTCATTTAGGGGTTGTCCTACGGACCACCCGTCACATCCCCACACTTACCCGTTGCTTGTCCCAAGCAACCCATTCAAAAACTATTTCAAAACCACAAGCGATCAACATGCAAACCAAGCTAAAATGTATCGCCCTTTTACCAACCTTCAATCATACCACAAGACACACCCCTCACAACAACTCTCAGTGACAAGAAATATTAGCACATAATGCTAAACCACTCAATGCGTGTGTGTGTGTGCGACAATAAGCTTGTATAAAAATCAAGTCTCCTCCTATTGAGTATTTAGCATGCTTATGAATTAAAAGGACTTACGGGTTGTAACGGGGCTAGGTGTAAAGGTAGGAAAATGGTGGATATATATATGCGAGAGCTAATTGATGTGACCCAGTTTTTATTTCTACCACTAAACAAAGCAACCATAAAAAAATATACACAACTTCTTCAACATTCTCAACTACTATTGCAACCAATCACTTCTTTTTGTATTTTTCTCATATTTTTCTTTTTTTTTTCTTTTCTTTTCTTTCCTTTTTTTCATATAAGATATAACAACTCACACAATATACAAAAACATCAACATTCACAACTAGACTCCTAAACCGGGTCATCTCAAAAGGTAAAATTTTGTAGGAAGTAGGTTTGGGTCACAACCGAATTGTATAAGGCTCAAACATGGCTTTCTAAAGACCAAACCCCCACCCCTCACAATACCAAGCTCATATATGTAACGTATGAGGTCCAACCCCCAATTCCCACACTCTCACACATCTAGACGAAGCTACCTAAAAGTCCCTTATCATTTTCACAAGCATGCTAACTCTAAGATTTAACAAGAATTCGTACACAAGTTCTATTAACACAATACACACACCGCCACTCAAAACAAAGAAATATCTATAATAATCATATGTGGCTCAAACACTCACCAAGAAATGACTAGGAATGGGTATCGGTGTGTCAAGTGGAACAATATCAAGTTTTCAAATTTTTGACAATTTTCGCTTGGCTTCACAAAATTTTTTTAAAATTCTAAAAAAATTCCCCTCATCCCCACACTTGGGATACATTGTCCCAATGTATGGTTATGAGGGAAAGATCGCTTCTAACCAAAAACATTAGCTTTCGCTAATACTCTCAAATCCCAAATTTCTTTTTTTTTTTTGATTATTTGAAACACCACCAATCCTTCACAACCCATAAACTAAACACATCAAAACACCACCAAACCTCCCAACCGTAAACTTAAACATGAATATATACAAAGGTGCACAAAATGAGAACAAGACACAACCTGATTAGTAAATCAGCACTGTTGGTAGTGATGCAGCTGCGGTAATCGGACCAGTTCATAAACATCTCTTGGATTCGCCGATATCTCAACGGGGATGTTGCCAAACATCCCCACACTTGAATCATTGCGTCCGCGAGGATTGAAACATAATAACCTGCCAAAACACAAATACAACACCAAAACAAAACCAAACAAAGCAAAACAAAACAAAATAAAACACAAATACAATACTCTACATCCTCGGGCTGCCTCCCGAGAGCGCTAAGTTTAAAGGTCTTCAGCCAGACCATACCTGATATGCGTTATGGTGGTCTTAATGCACACTTACCCGCAACATTTCCAACAAATGCCTGGAAATTTACATGCCATCTCCATAGATTTGTCAGTATATTTGGCATGTTAAAGCTGCTCCTGCGGGCTTTGCTAGTCCACTTCATGACATATACCTTAATGTCTGGTAGTTTCACCCTTCTCATCTTGTTCCTCGAACCCTCTTCCCCACACTTGTTAATTTGAATAATTGATATGGGAAGAGGTTCGGTACACATATCCATCTCATCAACCTGCTCTACCTCATAATCTGCACACATCATCTGATCTACAAGTGACTCTTCATCAGATAAAGGACTCATTGGTGTGGTATTATCCTCCACAACCTCCTCCTTCATGTGAGAACAATCTCTAATATCGTCAGGTAATGGTGAGAGGCTTTCTTCTATCTCTATCTTCAATTTTAAAGTATGACACTTAGAAACTAAGCAGCTGATTCGGTCTTCATCGGACAGGTTGGGTGTTGCTAAATATTGCTCGAGTTTGGACAAAGTTACTTCCAATACAGCAAGCTCTTTTTCCTCGTCGGTCTCATAAACATAAACACCCTCGGGCTCAGAATATTCTTCGGGATGATATTGTCGATATCCCTGATACGGTCTATAGATGCACGCATCCATCATCTTTTTATCCCAATACTTTGGGTTTTCCGAATACACCGTGCACACATCATAATCATAAGTGTGATCGCGACCGCAACAAAAACATAGACCATCCATCCTTGCCTCATAATAAACTTCCTCGTCCCGATCATATCCATATGAATAATAGTCATCCTCCATTTCTGATTCATAATCGTCAACGTATGATGGAGGTGGAAGCTGTGAAACATAAGACACCGGTTTTCCATGCGCCCTCCTGTAGTGAGCCTTGTGGCAACCAACACATGGATGTCGTGGACCCCCGCACAATCTACACGTAAATAAGCTGAAATTTGTGTAATGCCCTGTCATCCTGCACAACACAACTCAACTACCAAGTGTAAATCATGAACATAAAAGAACTCTTTTTGTTTTTTTTTTTAATTTTTTTTTCAAACTAATACACAAGATAACACACGTTGCGCCCTACTCCCCGGCAACGGCGCCAAAATTTGACGTGCTGTCGTAGGTACACGCAAATTTAATCCCAAAAACAACTATAATATAGTGGTAAGAGGGTATCGAACACAGGGAGTTTGTGGAAAGTATGTCGATTATGTAGCTTTGCACTTAAACTAAGATTAAACTAAAATTGCAGAAATTAAAATTCAAGAGTTGATTGTTTTGATTTTAAGAACTAATATTAACTAATTAAATTGCAAATCAAAGAGTGTTTTTGTAAACAGATTAGGAACAAGCGACCATCCTAGATTTCAGGTTTTAATCCACACTAATGTTTATGCTTAACTAGAAAGAACCACATAGACATGGCTCGTGTTTGATTATCTGTTTGTGATGAAAGAGAACTAAGTACTCGGATTATAAAATGCGAGGTTGTTACTCGATGATCAATTGACAATTATCCAACCCTAATCCCTCCCATGATATCTCGATTGTCAGCGGCACCAAGAACGTATGGTTTAGATTAACATCAAACAATAATCAACAATTTACAAACAAATATCCAACACCATAATAACTCAAACAAACATTCAAAGTTATTATTCTAGAAATTCAAGCACAAACATAGTGTTTCAAAAGCAAACCTTACATCTAGGATGATCACCAAAAGTTTAGCCACGCATGACTTGGTACATCATCATCACACAACGATTAATGTTCATACGAATCGAATACACAAATCGAATGTTAGGAATTGTTTTGAACCAAGCAAGAACAAGCAAAATCGCCCCCAATGTCTACCAAAAACGTCCAATCAATCCCAAGACCCAAGTCACGTGAATACCCCTTTCTCTTTCTATATTGTCATGATAATGATATGATCTAGAGATTTTGTGATGTTGATAAATAATAAAATCACCTCACAAAAGTCTTGCATGTGCCGTCCACCTCCTTAAAACAATTGTGTGCGTGTATATGTTCTAAAATTGATGATGTATGTGACCAAAAACCCCCTAAGTCACGTGATATATAATGATGGGTATACTGACTTTCTTGTCCTCCTCTTCACGTGCGTGTATATATATTGGCTGATGTGATGATTATGTTGACATATTTTTCTCAAAGGTCAAAACCCTCAAGAGTAGATGTGCATATGTCTTTCTTCAAACCGTAACCTACGCGTTCCAATTTAACCGAATTAAGCGATGTACCTGTAAAACACACGAACACTCGTAGTTATCACATTCATGATACATAACCATGTAAAATATGGGATATGCACGTATTTAGCTCATTTAGGGGTTGTCCTACGGACCACCCGTCACCCCTCACAACAATGTCATCATGTTTAGCACCTGGAATTTTGAAAATCAGCTCTCCAACACCAGTTGTCGAAAATCTTTTTGAGTTTTACAAAATTTATGCTAAAACACACCGAAAATCTTTTTGTATTTTTGAATGTAAAGAAATGCAGTAAAGAAATATTTACAGACAATATTTTTGTGAGATTTGTGCAAGAGGATCATATCAGTTTTTGACAAATCACAAGTACCGTTGAGCTTAGTTACACATCAAGAATTAAACAATTCACTTGGATTGCCGATATACTGATCCACTTAAGTTTTCACACAAATTTCAACTAATTCAGGATATGAGTTAGGTGTTTTAAGAACTTAAACTCATTCATGTGTCCCACCTCTTGAATATACTCCCGTATCCAGATCCCAATATTCAGTCTTACAGGTGAGTATACCACAGATGATATCTGTAAGGGGTTAAATTGCGAGGGCCGTGAGAGCTCAGGTCGATCTTTCGATACGCAGAGAGATGACGGCTTCGACTTTTGGTGGGTCCCCTTTAGAGGATCTTTTGTTACAACAACAATGACTATCAATTTTATTGTTTCATCAATTTGCTGAGGGCGGCGCTATATTTCAAGCATGCGGAAAGTATTCTCCGGGGACTAGGCCATTGCTTCCGCAAAATCAGAAGTCCCGGGATAATACCCCAGATATCACTGAGCATAAAGACCTAGTATCTCAGAAAGAGGGACCTTTCAAACGAGATTTCAGGGGTTACCTATATATCCAAGTAGTGTTCCCCACAAAATAAGCAAGTTTGAATTTAAGTTTATATCCCGAAAAAGTTTACTAAATGTATGAAAACCTATCGGCATATCATCAGTGAGACCGTTTAACGCTATTTAAACATTACAATTCTTTAGCATACTGTGACTGTCTACTGATGTACTATCATTTCCTCTTCTTTGACACAAAAAAAACTCATTTTTGAATTTTATCATGTTTTTGTCTTTTTCAAATTTTCAAATGTTTTTGGATTTTCAGAAATTTCTACTCCCCCTAAAATGCAAACACATTAAAGGAAATTTGAAAACAAACTGTACAATAAACTTGACAACCGATATCGAATCGCTTCAAATCTCCATCCACTTGGCATAAACAATCAGAACTCCCCCTTTCACAAAACTATTTTCTCATTATGATTTCAAAACACTTAAGTTTGTTTTAACCAAAATGATTTTTCCGGAAAATAAGTTTTGTTAAATTTACCACTTGTAAAGTTAGGGATTTGGTTCATCACATTTTCCTCAATCATATTTAGAAAATCAGATACAACTTAATGTCCCTGATTTACCACTTGGAAGTGAAAATTTCCATCAAACCTCTTGTAGGAATAAAACCTCTACACAAACCATTTTACCAATCAAGATGCCGACTCCTGCTTCACACTTACCAACCTGGAAGCTCCGGCAAGTCACACTTATCCTGTAAAAATTTAACAAACTTTAAGATTCATTTACACAATCAATTTTTAAGAAAGATGCCGATTCCTGATCCGCAATTACAAACTTGGGATCTCCGGCAAGTCAGGTTTTTCAATGAAAGAAAATATCCACCCAAGCCTGGCCAGCCTTGGGTGTTTTCAATTCAGAAGCAGTTGGAGTGTAAGTTGCTTTCTTTTTAGCATAAAACTCCTTTACCCCTTTCACCTTTCCATCAACCATTTTTCCGAAAATCTTCTTAACTTTCCCATTAAACGCTTTCTCAACATCAAAGTTATCCTTCTCAGAATAACCCTGATTTGAGATTTCAGACTTTCCAATTTTCCTTTTAAAATTTCAGTCCTCAATGGTGGAAAGTTCTCATCATCCATTGAAGGAACTGATTTTTCATCACTCTCATCAAACTGTGGCTCCTCTGATTTTGTGGAATCAGATTCATCACCAGATTTTACACTTGACTTAACAACCCACTTCTGGTTGTCAAGCTTCACACTTCGCCCGTAAAATCTCTTCGAACATTCACCAACTTCAAATGTTGAATTTTTGAAAACTTTAAATTTTTCAGTTGGTGGTTCGGTTTTATCAACAACAACTTCTTTCAGTTTTCCAGAAACTCCCTGTTTTGTGTTTGTCGCTTTCGGACAGTTCCATGCAATGTGACCAGCTTCATTGCATCGGAAACAGGTTCTGGTTTCTGTTCTATGAACTTCATTCTTCTTTTTCTTAGCTAAGAATTCTTGATTTGTTTGTCTCCAGAATGAGCTCTTCTTCTCTTCCTCAGCAGACGGTCCTGAAACAAATTTTGTGTTTGTTTTAGAAAATTTTTCATTTTTATAGTTTTCAGGTGGAATAAAACCAAGTCCTTTCTTTTTGTAGCTACGATTGTGGTTTGGTTTCTTTTGAAAACCAGAACCAGAATTGTAACCCTTTTTCTTGTTTAAACGCTGTTGAAATCTTGAAGTGTACTTTTTAGGTTTTTCAGAAAGATTTAAATCTTTTATTTCAGAAAGAGTAAACTGCCATTTTGGTCCCTGTGGTTTGGGCACTTTTGCCATTTTAGTCCAAATCTCAAACTTTTTAAATCTGGGTCCCTGTTGTTTCACTTTTATTGCCATTTTAGTCCAAAATTAAGAGTAAATTGCCATTTTGGTCCCTGTGGTTTCACTTTTATTGCCATTTTAGTCCAAATCTCAAACTTTTTGGAACAGTCAAAAAAAGGGGGATTTTGAATTTTGGACTAAAATGGCAATAAAGATGAAACCACAGGGACCCAGATTTAAAAAGTTTGAAATTTGGACTAAAATGGCAAAAATGCCCAAACCACAGGGACCAAAATGGCAGTTTACTCTTTCAGAAATATTAATTTCTGTCATTTTGAAAACCTTTTTGATCATGTCAAAACGAACACTTCTTATTGGAAACTCTTTATCAAAATATAATTTGTCAGAATCATTCAAAGTATATACAACTTCAAATGTTTCATCATTCAAATTAGATTTTGACAACAAAAATTCTTTACTATAAACCCTTTTTCCCGACGATTTTGAACTCTTTTTGGACGAACTCGAATTCCCGACTGACTGACACGAACTTTCGGATTCTGACTTTGACTCTGACTCCTCGTCCTTATCCAACACCTGATCAACCACTCTTTTTATCAGTTCTGACTCATGATCTGTGTCGGATGCTGTGAACGTGACATCAATATTGTCCGGTAAAACATCGGTTATCTCGGATTCTAACTTAATATTTACCGCCTGTTTTAGTTCTTCCTCGTTAGGTTTTCTAGACGAGTACCCTTCCCAAATCGGAGGCGGACACTTATTATAACGGACACCCTGTTTCTTACCAGTATCCTTTTTCTTCTTTGGCTTTGTTTCTTCACCTTGAAACGCTTCAAATCCTTCAACTGTTGGATAAATTCTATCAATTATGTAGTCACAACCTTTGTAACTTTGCAGCAATCTTCTGATTCTTTCGTTCTCAGTTGCTTCACTATCCAACTCTTTCTTCCACTTTGCACATTCTTCTATGTACAAGTTGATCTCTTTCTGCTTTGTCATCATGGTAGCATTCAACATCTTCAAAGCTTTCTCTCTTTCAGAGTTAGTCTTTTCCAGACTATTCACAGTTCTGTTCAATACATCATATGACTGTTTCAAATTTTTTACAACAAACAACAACTTCTCTTTCAACTTTTCTAACTCACTAAACATCTCATCTTTCTCTATACATTGTTTACAAGACTCTAAACATGTAAGACAGGGTTTTGTGACTTCAACGATCTTCTCGACTTCAACTATCTTTTCAACTTCCACAATCTTCTCAATCACTTTGACTTCTTTTAAATCTTTTGCAGCTTTCCTTTCTTTCAGTTTCTTCAATTTATCTGCAAAATAAAATTCAAAACTGTCAGAAGATAAATGAGATTTTCCAATGTTTATGTAACACCTGTGTCATTTCAACCATCAAACAAATGCCAAACCAATGAAATATTGTATTTCATACTTTGGACTTGTATAAATATGTGTATCTTGTGCACATATCAACTCTTGTTCGATTTCAAACTCTAAATCGCTTTCTGGAAGGTTATACGCGCACTAATGCGTAAATATAACCAGTTTAATTCAACAAACACTCCGGAATAGTGAAATAGGTTTAACATACCTTAAATAACCTTTACATAACTTAGATATAAGTTTTGGAAGGTTTGGTGTGGTGAAATCAAAGTTTAATCGCTTACAGGGACTAAAGTTGACAAACTGCGAAAGTATGCCAATTTGAACTGTAACAGACATTCCGGAACATGACCATAAGTTAAACACACCTTAAATATCCTTTATATAGCTTAGAAATAGGCTTTGAGGGGTTCGGTGTGCTAAAATAAACTTTTGGGTCATTCAGGGACTAAAAGTGTCAAAAAGTGCACAAGTTTGCATTTTCGCGCATAACTTACGTTCTGAATACATCCGGACATACAAAAATTTATGTAAGCACTAAAATATTTTATTTTAGTGTTCGCCATAAGAAAAATCCATTCGTCACGTCATTTGGTTCGTTTTTCGCATTCGGGACCAGATTCGATGTATTAGCCGTAGTTTAATTCACAACCACACATTCTAAACTTGCTTAGTCAGCGGATAAGGATGGAATTTTGGCACCATAACTTTGCAACACATGTATGGATGGAATTTAAACACCTAAACACCATAACTTTGCAACACATGTATGGATGGAATTTAAACACCTAAACACCATAACTTTGCAACACATGTACGGATGGGATTAAGGCACGTTTTCCATGAAACGATCTTAACGGTTCGGGTATTCCTATAAATACCCCATACCCCCCATTGCTAAAATCACTAGAATTCTGATTTGAGAACCTCTAAGTTGAAACCATTGTTTCATACCTGAGATTCTTGAATCGGGATTAGCATTCGGGGACCCTTCGTAAGTATTCTTTCGTTCTTTTCCTTATTTTACCGCTTTTCGAGTCAGAAAGTCAAACTTTGTTTGACTTTCAGCGTTGACCAGTAATGGTCAATGCGAAGTTCGTTTGAACTTCGCAACGTGAGTGTAATCACGTTGGTTATAGTCCCTTGGGACTATGCCTACTGATTACCACGTTGTCTAGGGTCGTAGGGTAAGCGATCTAATAAATCGCTTATACCTCGAACCCGACCCAGTTTGGTCGATCATTAGGATCCGACCAAACACATTAGGTGACCATAGTAGGTAGGGAATAACCTTCCGAGGTTATACCCTATGGTCGCATCGTTTAAGTAGTTGTATGATAGGTAGTTTATATGCCTTAGGTAAATTACCAGAATACCCTTTTCATGTATAATTGGTAATTAAGCATATGTAACCTAAACCTTTGTCACATAACTGATTATGGGATATGTTTAGGCATATAACACTTGTCATAGGGCTAGTTAGGCGGTCCGAACGCGTTTCACGCGAACGACGCGTTAAAGTAGCATAAGCTACCTAAACGGGTCGTAATGGGTCGAAATCACTCAGGTTAAGTTTCATTTAGTATGTAGGCTTTGTTAAACCAAATGACACGAGTCTCTACACTCGTTTGGTTTACAAACCCTAATGCTACCCAATCTTCCGATCTAGGTCCGGTTTATTAACATAGTTACCTATACTAGGTGCCGTTTGATATCCGCGATCTCTAGCATTGTTTAGTTGTCACTCCAGAACTACTGAGCAATCTCAGGTGAGTACATAGACCCCTCTTTTACTGTTTTCCAAACTGTTTTGGGGTGGAACACATGTGCCTACTTGTTACTTTCATGCTTTCCTGTTTTAACATCATATACTGCTATGTTCGTTAGTACATTATAGTACATGATTTTATGACATTTCATGCTAGGTGTGCCCAATTGTGTGCATTACTTAGTACCTCGTTTTACATGACATTTTGACATAGACATTTGACATAGACATTTCGGCATAGACATTTTAATATGATTTACATCTTGACATGAACACTTTGACATATTACCCAATACATTTGACAATTGATTTAAACATAGACTTCTTACATTGGTTGGTTTGGTTTGATTAAGTAACGATGCGTGTGTAATATGATACAAGCATGGTGGATACGCCGCTGGTACTTCCTATATATAAGTGTTTGTATGGTATTACATATCATAGCGTTATTTGAATCATTTCAGTTTGAGACATAGAACATTTTATACAAATAACATACTTTTCACAAGACATTGATTTATAAACATCTTATCTTATGCAAACATATTTTACTTGGTTATTCATTTAACCCTACATTTATTTATACTTATCATCTGATCTTATCGATTTTCAAATGATTTACAAAGCAAAGCAAATAACAAGGTTCATGACTAAACATTTTCTCAAACATAAGTCATGAAACCTATTTTCACAAAACCTATGTATCTCACAGGCATTTTTATGCTGACGTACCTATTTTCACATGTGTTTTTCAGGAACTGTTGCATAAGATGATCAAGATACACATAGGCAGACTTGGGCTTTAGTGACAATAAAAGATGCAAGACTAGTTAATTATGTTGTATTTCTTGTTTGTTAAGACATTGTAACACTTTTAATCAATAAAACGAAACTTCAATTGCCATGGATTTGAAACAATTAATTCTGTTACAACACTCCCCGACATTTCCGCCACGTTTTGTATGTTCTACGTGGTCGGGGTGTGACAGAAAAGATGGTATCAGAGCCAATGGTTATAGGGAATTAGGTTATTAGTAATGCTTTGACCTAGTCTATAACCTTCTTAGGACCCTAACGCGAGTTTACTTGCGTTTAGTCATAAAACAATACCGTCACCTATCCTTAGGCGACGACCACAACAAGCACATAAATTTCAAAACCGCTTTGAAAACTAATCATCTGTTCTAGGATGATTGATTACTAGGTTTTGAACCCTCTATTGTAAGGTTTTGAACCCTCTGTTATACGGTTTTGAACCCCTTTGAGTTTTCAAAATCTCGTCAAGGTTTTGGGTTTTAAATAATGTGAACACGTGCAAACTGGAAGGGTGAATGCCTGTATTCTGGGTTTTCTGGCTAGGCAAGCACTTCGTATACATCTCATCAGACGCGAGACCAGTTGTGCTTACCTGGGAATTCTTGGGATGAGTGTTCACTTATAGGCGAGCATGTCTTCGCGATACATTATATTGACCCGCTTACTTTGATTAGTCACTGTCTCATTTGTTTGCCTTTGGTAACAAACAAATAGTCACAATCTGCATGCCTTGTCATTTTCTTTTGACTATCTTTCGCTTGTTTCCTCCTATGCCTTTCGTTATCTTCAAGATGCTTCTTCATCGCAACAACAATGTCCGAACCAGGTGCTGCAATTTCCCAGCGAATAGGCGTAGTACTCCAGAAGACCGTTGATTTAGCTATCACCATGAGTCAGCTCAGGAATGAAGCCGTGCAAGGGAACCGCTCCTTGGAGAAGTCAGTGAAACCGTCATCATCCAAATCAAATACCATGTTACAAATGTACCCCCGGTGGACGATGGAGACATTTGGATAACATGTGTCGCTTTGCTGTTTAAAGCAAGGCAGTAGCAAACCCTGTTGCTGCTTAACCTTCAAGTTCTGCTTCATATGTCGCCCTGGCATATCTAGCGCCTGAACCTCATGAACTTTCTACCTTGTGTATCGACTTAAGCACGCCTAGTGCAAGGTGTCGAAACACCTCTCGTTACACAAATTTCAAAATCCATAAAGGATCTTTCTATCCTCATAATCAGATCCTTGTGGATGAATATCACTAAAATCGGAGCCCTTAATTGAATTATCCGTATGCCTTAATACGTACATTACCATTCAATAAGGACAAAGCCGAATTCTTATTTAGATCATCCTATCTTCATAGTTAGATTCTAATGATTTAAGTGCCGCATGGAATCCACGGATTGGATTCCTGGTGTGCTTTAAATATCCGTATCCAAAGATAACAAAGTAATGATCAAGTTAAACAATTATGTGATTATGTTCTTATGTGTTTTGTGTTTTTTATGTGATCCATCCAAATCCTCGTAGAATCTTTCTTGCCTTCATATGAAGGATTCATAGTAGGATATTCAAAAAGGTACTATCTTAAATCCTTAATGGACTTCCACGTTGTAGTTAAGTCCCTTGGATTATAAAGTACTATTCCAAAGTTTAAGGGAAACATGTGTTGAAAAGTTAAATAGATCCTACGTCGATCTAAAGTTAAATAGATCCTCCGTCGATCTAAAGTTAAATACATCCTACGTCGGTGTAGTTAAATGTTTCTCTTAGATAGTTGAGTTAAAGAGATCCTACGTCGATCTAAAGTTAAATACATCCTACGTCGGTGTAGTTAAATGTTTCTCTTAGATAGTTGAGTTAAAGAGATCCTACGTCGATCTAAAGTTAAATACATCCTACGTCGGTGTAGTTAAATGTTTCTCTTAGATAGTTGAGTTAAAGAGATCCTACGTCGATCTAAAGTTAAATACATCCTACGTCGATGTGGTTAAATTTTCCCCGTGGATAGTTTGGTTAAAGAGATCCTACGTCGATCTAAGTTAAATAGATTGGTCCGACAATCTAGTTAAAGAGATCCTACGTCGATCTAAAGTTAAATACATCCTACGTCGGTGTAGTTAAATATTCCCCGTAGGTAGTTTAGTTAAAGAGATCCTACATCGATCTAAGTTAAATAGATTGGTTCGACAATCTAGTTAAATACATCCTACGTCGATGTGGTTAAATTTTCCCCGTGGATAGTTTGGTTAAAGAGATCCTACGTCGATCTAAGTTAAATAGATTGGTCCGACAATTTAGTTAAATACATCCTACGTCGATGTGGTTAAATTTTCCCCGTGGGTAGTTTAGTTAAAGATATCCTACGTCGATCTAAGTTAAAAAGATTGGTTCGACAATCTAGTTAAATATGTCACGTATTTATGTAGTTAAATAGGCCCTCGGGTGGTCTAAATCAAGAGATTGTTCGTTAATCTAATCCTTTGGTGACCTAGTTAAAGAGACTCTATTGCAGTCAAGTTAATTCACCACAGGATTATTCGTTTGATTTTTCCCCATACGCATTATGAAATAAACTGTGCGGACTGTGCAAGGAACTACGTAATTATGGAGGCCTACATAATTATGAAATTCAGTGCATAGGAATCACAGGAAGTTTTGTCATGTGTTAAGACCAACAGTGGCAAGAGTAATGATATGGGAGAAGTCTTGGACTTTGACCAATGTCATTTATTCTCACTACCCAATTCTGATTTCAAGCACACACAAGTTTCCTATGATAATTCTTCACGGGAACTGTTCTCCTGTCTATAGTTCAAAACTCCATGTTTTGTTACTACAAATGACTTCAATTTGAGGGTTGACGTCTTTGCTAAGAATCCTAACATGGCCCAGAGTTTTACTTAAGGGCTCAATGGATTTTTCTAAAGGCAAAACCGTCACAGCTGTCTCCACAAGTTTCCTCTAAAACTAAATTTCGGGACGAAATTTCCTAAAGTAGGGGAGACTGTAACACCTGTGTCATTTCAACCATCAAACAAATGCCAAACCAATGAAATATTGTATTTCATACTTTGGACTTGTATAAATATGTGTATCTTGTGCACATATCAACTCTTGTTCGATTTCAAACTCTAAATCGCTTTCTGGAAGGTTATACGCGCACTAATGCGTAAATATAACCAGTTTAATTCAACAAACACTCCGGAATAGTGAAATAGGTTTAACATACCTTAAATAACCTTTACATAACTTAGATATAAGTTTTGGAAGGTTTGGTGTGGTGAAATCAAAGTTTAATCGCTTACAGGGACTAAAGTTGACAAACTGCGAAAGTATGCCAATTTGAACTGTAACAGACATTCCGGAACATGACCATAAGTTAAACACACCTTAAATATCCTTTATATAGCTTAGAAATAGGCTTTGAGGGGTTCGGTGTGCTAAAATAAACTTTTGGGTCATTCAGGGACTAAAAGTGTCAAAAAGTGCACAAGTTTGCATTTTCGCGCATAACTTACGTTCTGAATACATCCGGACATACAAAAATTTATGTAAGCACTAAAATATTTTATTTTAGTGTTCGCCATAAGAAAAATCCATTCGTCACGTCATTTGGTTCGTTTTTCGCATTCGGGACCAGATTCGATGTATTAGCCGTAGTTTAATTCACAACCACACATTCTAAACTTGCTTAGTCAGCGGATAAGGATGGAATTTTGGCACCATAACTTTGCAACACATGTATGGATGGAATTTAAACACCTAAACACCATAACTTTGCAACACATGTATGGATGGAATTTAAACACCTAAACACCATAACTTTGCAACACATGTACGGATGGGATTAAGGCACGTTTTCCATGAAACGATCTTAACGGTTCGGGTATTCCTATAAATACCCCATACCCCCCATTGCTAAAATCACTAGAATTCTGATTTGAGAACCTCTAAGTTGAAACCATTGTTTCATACCTGAGATTCTTGAATCGGGATTAGCATTCGGGGACCCTTCGTAAGTATTCTTTCGTTCTTTTCCTTATTTTACCGCTTTTCGAGTCAGAAAGTCAAACTTTGTTTGACTTTCAGCGTTGACCAGTAATGGTCAATGCGAAGTTCGTTTGAACTTCGCAACGTGAGTGTAATCACGTTGGTTATAGTCCCTTGGGACTATGCCTACTGATTACCACGTTGTCTAGGGTCGTAGGGTAAGCGATCTAATAAATCGCTTATACCTCGAACCCGACCCAGTTTGGTCGATCATTAGGATCCGACCAAACACATTAGGTGACCATAGTAGGTAGGGAATAACCTTCCGAGGTTATACCCTATGGTCGCATCGTTTAAGTAGTTGTATGATAGGTAGTTTATATGCCTTAGGTAAATTACCAGAATACCCTTTTCATGTATAATTGGTAATTAAGCATATGTAACCTAAACCTTTGTCACATAACTGATTATGGGATATGTTTAGGCATATAACACTTGTCATAGGGCTAGTTAGGCGGTCCGAACGCGTTTCACGCGAACGACGCGTTAAAGTAGCATAAGCTACCTAAACGGGTCGTAATGGGTCGAAATCACTCAGGTTAAGTTTCATTTAGTATGTAGGCTTTGTTAAACCAAATGACACGAGTCTCTACACTCGTTTGGTTTACAAACCCTAATGCTACCCAATCTTCCGATCTAGGTCCGGTTTATTAACATAGTTACCTATACTAGGTGCCGTTTGATATCCGCGATCTCTAGCATTGTTTAGTTGTCACTCCAGAACTACTGAGCAATCTCAGGTGAGTACATAGACCCCTCTTTTACTGTTTTCCAAACTGTTTTGGGGTGGAACACATGTGCCTACTTGTTACTTTCATGCTTTCCTGTTTTAACATCATATACTGCTATGTTCGTTAGTACATTATAGTACATGATTTTATGACATTTCATGCTAGGTGTGCCCAATTGTGTGCATTACTTAGTACCTCGTTTTACATGACATTTTGACATAGACATTTGACATAGACATTTCGGCATAGACATTTTAATATGATTTACATCTTGACATGAACACTTTGACATATTACCCAATACATTTGACAATTGATTTAAACATAGACTTCTTACATTGGTTGGTTTGGTTTGATTAAGTAACGATGCGTGTGTAATATGATACAAGCATGGTGGATACGCCGCTGGTACTTCCTATATATAAGTGTTTGTATGGTATTACATATCATAGCGTTATTTGAATCATTTCAGTTTGAGACATAGAACATTTTATACAAATAACATACTTTTCACAAGACATTGATTTATAAACATCTTATCTTATGCAAACATATTTTACTTGGTTATTCATTTAACCCTACATTTATTTATACTTATCATCTGATCTTATCGATTTTCAAATGATTTACAAAGCAAAGCAAATAACAAGGTTCATGACTAAACATTTTCTCAAACATAAGTCATGAAACCTATTTTCACAAAACCTATGTATCTCACAGGCATTTTTATGCTGACGTACCTATTTTCACATGTGTTTTTCAGGAACTGTTGCATAAGATGATCAAGATACACATAGGCAGACTTGGGCTTTAGTGACAATAAAAGATGCAAGACTAGTTAATTATGTTGTATTTCTTGTTTGTTAAGACATTGTAACACTTTTAATCAATAAAACGAAACTTCAATTGCCATGGATTTGAAACAATTAATTCTGTTACAACACTCCCCGACATTTCCGCCACGTTTTGTATGTTCTACGTGGTCGGGGTGTGACAGAAAAGATGGTATCAGAGCCAATGGTTATAGGGAATTAGGTTATTAGTAATGCTTTGACCTAGTCTATAACCTTCTTAGGACCCTAACGCGAGTTTACTTGCGTTTAGTCATAAAACAATACCGTCACCTATCCTTAGGCGACGACCACAACAAGCACATAAATTTCAAAACCGCTTTGAAAACTAATCATCTGTTCTAGGATGATTGATTACTAGGTTTTGAACCCTCTATTGTAAGGTTTTGAACCCTCTGTTATACGGTTTTGAACCCCTTTGAGTTTTCAAAATCTCGTCAAGGTTTTGGGTTTTAAATAATGTGAACACGTGCAAACTGGAAGGGTGAATGCCTGTATTCTGGGTTTTCTGGCTAGGCAAGCACTTCGTATACATCTCATCAGACGCGAGACCAGTTGTGCTTACCTGGGAATTCTTGGGATGAGTGTTCACTTATAGGCGAGCATGTCTTCGCGATACATTATATTGACCCGCTTACTTTGATTAGTCACTGTCTCATTTGTTTGCCTTTGGTAACAAACAAATAGTCACAATCTGCATGCCTTGTCATTTTCTTTTGACTATCTTTCGCTTGTTTCCTCCTATGCCTTTCGTTATCTTCAAGATGCTTCTTCATCGCAACAACAATGTCCGAACCAGGTGCTGCAATTTCCCAGCGAATAGGCGTAGTACTCCAGAAGACCGTTGATTTAGCTATCACCATGAGTCAGCTCAGGAATGAAGCCGTGCAAGGGAACCGCTCCTTGGAGAAGTCAGTGAAACCGTCATCATCCAAATCAAATACCATGTTACAAATGTACCCCCGGTGGACGATGGAGACATTTGGATAACATGTGTCGCTTTGCTGTTTAAAGCAAGGCAGTAGCAAACCCTGTTGCTGCTTAACCTTCAAGTTCTGCTTCATATGTCGCCCTGGCATATCTAGCGCCTGAACCTCATGAACTTTCTACCTTGTGTATCGACTTAAGCACGCCTAGTGCAAGGTGTCGAAACACCTCTCGTTACACAAATTTCAAAATCCATAAAGGATCTTTCTATCCTCATAATCAGATCCTTGTGGATGAATATCACTAAAATCGGAGCCCTTAATTGAATTATCCGTATGCCTTAATACGTACATTACCATTCAATAAGGACAAAGCCGAATTCTTATTTAGATCATCCTATCTTCATAGTTAGATTCTAATGATTTAAGTGCCGCATGGAATCCACGGATTGGATTCCTGGTGTGCTTTAAATATCCGTATCCAAAGATAACAAAGTAATGATCAAGTTAAACAATTATGTGATTATGTTCTTATGTGTTTTGTGTTTTTTATGTGATCCATCCAAATCCTCGTAGAATCTTTCTTGCCTTCATATGAAGGATTCATAGTAGGATATTCAAAAAGGTACTATCTTAAATCCTTAATGGACTTCCACGTTGTAGTTAAGTCCCTTGGATTATAAAGTACTATTCCAAAGTTTAAGGGAAACATGTGTTGAAAAGTTAAATAGATCCTACGTCGATCTAAAGTTAAATAGATCCTCCGTCGATCTAAAGTTAAATACATCCTACGTCGGTGTAGTTAAATGTTTCTCTTAGATAGTTGAGTTAAAGAGATCCTACGTCGATCTAAAGTTAAATACATCCTACGTCGGTGTAGTTAAATGTTTCTCTTAGATAGTTGAGTTAAAGAGATCCTACGTCGATCTAAAGTTAAATACATCCTACGTCGGTGTAGTTAAATGTTTCTCTTAGATAGTTGAGTTAAAGAGATCCTACGTCGATCTAAAGTTAAATACATCCTACGTCGATGTGGTTAAATTTTCCCCGTGGATAGTTTGGTTAAAGAGATCCTACGTCGATCTAAGTTAAATAGATTGGTCCGACAATCTAGTTAAAGAGATCCTACGTCGATCTAAAGTTAAATACATCCTACGTCGGTGTAGTTAAATATTCCCCGTAGGTAGTTTAGTTAAAGAGATCCTACGTCGATCTAAGTTAAATAGATTGGTTCGACAATCTAGTTAAATACATCCTACGTCGATGTGGTTAAATTTTCCCCGTGGATAGTTTGGTTAAAGAGATCCTACGTCGATCTAAGTTAAATAGATTGGTCCGACAATTTAGTTAAATACATCCTACGTCGATGTGGTTAAATTTTCCCCGTGGGTAGTTTAGTTAAAGATATCCTACGTCGATCTAAGTTAAAAAGATTGGTTCGACAATCTAGTTAAATATGTCACGTATTTATGTAGTTAAATAGGCCCTCGGGTGGTCTAAATCAAGAGATTGTTCGTTAATCTAATCCTTTGGTGACCTAGTTAAAGAGACTCTATTGCAGTCAAGTTAATTCACCACAGGATTATTCGTTTGATTTTTCCCCATACGCATTATGAAATAAACTGTGCGGACTGTGCAAGGAACTACGTAATTATGGAGGCCTACATAATTATGAAATTCAGTGCATAGGAATCACAGGAAGTTTTGTCATGTGTTAAGACCAACAGTGGCAAGAGTAATGATATGGGAGAAGTCTTGGACTTTGACCAATGTCATTTATTCTCACTACCCAATTCTGATTTCAAGCACACACAAGTTTCCTATGATAATTCTTCACGGGAACTGTTCTCCTGTCTATAGTTCAAAACTCCATGTTTTGTTACTACAAATGACTTCAATTTGAGGGTTGACGTCTTTGCTAAGAATCCTAACATGGCCCAGAGTTTTACTTAAGGGCTCAATGGATTTTTCTAAAGGCAAAACCGTCACAGCTGTCTCCACAAGTTTCCTCTAAAACTAAATTTCGGGACGAAATTTCCTAAAGTAGGGGAGACTGTAACACCTGTGTCATTTCAACCATCAAACAAATGCCAAACCAATGAAATATTGTATTTCATACTTTGGACTTGTATAAATATGTGTATCTTGTGCACATATCAACTCTTGTTCGATTTCAAACTCTAAATCGCTTTCTGGAAGGTTATACGCGCACTAATGCGTAAATATAACCAGTTTAATTCAACAAACACTCCGGAATAGTGAAATAGGTTTAACATACCTTAAATAACCTTTACATAACTTAGATATAAGTTTTGGAAGGTTTGGTGTGGTGAAATCAAAGTTTAATCGCTTACAGGGACTAAAGTTGACAAACTGCGAAAGTATGCCAATTTGAACTGTAACAGACATTCCGGAACATGACCATAAGTTAAACACACCTTAAATATCCTTTATATAGCTTAGAAATAGGCTTTGAGGGGTTCGGTGTGCTAAAATAAACTTTTGGGTCATTCAGGGACTAAAAGTGTCAAAAAGTGCACAAGTTTGCATTTTCGCGCATAACTTACGTTCTGAATACATCCGGACATACAAAAATTTATGTAAGCACTAAAATATTTTATTTTAGTGTTCGCCATAAGAAAAATCCATTCGTCACGTCATTTGGTTCGTTTTTCGCATTCGGGACCAGATTCGATGTATTAGCCGTAGTTTAATTCACAACCACACATTCTAAACTTGCTTAGTCAGCGGATAAGGATGGAATTTTGGCACCATAACTTTGCAACACATGTATGGATGGAATTTAAACACCTAAACACCATAACTTTGCAACACATGTATGGATGGAATTTAAACACCTAAACACCATAACTTTGCAACACATGTACGGATGGGATTAAGGCACGTTTTCCATGAAACGATCTTAACGGTTCGGGTATTCCTATAAATACCCCATACCCCCCATTGCTAAAATCACTAGAATTCTGATTTGAGAACCTCTAAGTTGAAACCATTGTTTCATACCTGAGATTCTTGAATCGAGATTAGCATTCGGGGACCCTTCGTAAGTATTCTTTCGTTCTTTTCCTTATTTTACCGCTTTTCGAGTCAGAAAGTCAAACTTTGTTTGACTTTCAGCGTTGACCAGTAATGGTCAATGCGAAGTTCGTTTGAACTTCGCAACGTGAGTGTAATCACGTTGGTTATAGTCCCTTGGGACTATGCCTACTGATTACCACGTTGTCTAGGGTCGTAGGGTAAGCGATCTAATAAATCGCTTATACCTCGAACCCGACCCAGTTTGGTCGATCATTAGGATCCGACCAAACACATTAGGTGACCATAGTAGGTAGGGAATAACCTTCCGAGGTTATACCCTATGGTCGCATCGTTTAAGTAGTTGTATGATAGGTAGTTTATATGCCTTAGGTAAATTACCAGAATACCCTTTTCATGTATAATTGGTAATTAAGCATATGTAACCTAAACCTTTGTCACATAACTGATTATGGGATATGTTTAGGCATATAACACTTGTCATAGGGCTAGTTAGGCGGTCCGAACGCGTTTCACGCGAACGACGCGTTAAAGTAGCATAAGCTACCTAAACGGGTCGTAATGGGTCGAAATCACTCAGGTTAAGTTTCATTTAGTATGTAGGCTTTGTTAAACCAAATGACACGAGTCTCTACACTCGTTTGGTTTACAAACCCTAATGCTACCCAATCTTCCGATCTAGGTCCGGTTTATTAACATAGTTACCTATACTAGGTGCCGTTTGATATCCGCGATCTCTAGCATTGTTTAGTTGTCACTCCAGAACTACTGAGCAATCTCAGGTGAGTACATAGACCCCTCTTTTACTGTTTTCCAAACTGTTTTGGGGTGGAACACATGTGCCTACTTGTTACTTTCATGCTTTCCTGTTTTAACATCATATACTGCTATGTTCGTTAGTACATTATAGTACATGATTTTATGACATTTCATGCTAGGTGTGCCCAATTGTGTGCATTACTTAGTACCTCGTTTTACATGACATTTTGACATAGACATTTGACATAGACATTTCGGCATAGACATTTTAATATGATTTACATCTTGACATGAACACTTTGACATATTACCCAATACATTTGACAATTGATTTAAACATAGACTTCTTACATTGGTTGGTTTGGTTTGATTAAGTGATTAAGTAACGATGCGTGTGTAATATGATACAAGCATGGTGGATACGCCGCTGGTACTTCCTATATATAAGTGTTTGTATGGTATTACATATCATAGCGTTATTTGAATCATTTCAGTTTGAGACATAGAACATTTTATACAAATAACATACTTTTCACAAGACATTGATTTATAAACATCTTATCTTATGCAAACATATTTTACTTGGTTATTCATTTAACCCTACATTTATTTATACTTATCATCTGATCTTATCGATTTTCAAATGATTTACAAAGCAAAGCAAATAACAAGGTTCATGACTAAACATTTTCTCAAACATAAGTCATGAAACCTATTTTCACAAAACCTATGTATCTCACAGGCATTTTTATGCTGACGTACCTATTTTCACATGTGTTTTTCAGGAACTGTTGCATAAGATGATCAAGATACACATAGGCAGACTTGGGCTTTAGTGACAATAAAAGATGCAAGACTAGTTAATTATGTTGTATTTCTTGTTTGTTAAGACATTGTAACACTTTTAATCAATAAAACGAAACTTCAATTGCCATGGATTTGAAACAATTAATTCTGTTACAACACTCCCCGACATTTCCGCCACGTTTTGTATGTTCTACGTGGTCGGGGTGTTAATCAATAAAACGAAACTTCAATTGCCATGGATTTGAAACAATTAATTCTGTTACAACACTCCCCGACATTTCCGCCACGTTTTGTATGTTCTACGTGGTCGGGGTGTGACAGTTTATCTGTTCAACTTCTTCATCATCATCACTGCTTTCAGAAGAAACAGATTTTCCATCTTGACTCTCCTCATTATCCGACATCACATCCATCCACTCCTACATCAACTCTGGCTTTTGCACAATCTGAGCAATAAAAGCTTTAACATTAGGATCAGCTGAAATGTACTTGTCCCAGCTAAAACCTTCAGCTATTTTCTCATCATCTTTATCAACGATGCCATAATAAGCTTTCCTATTTGCATCCTCGATCATTCTTCCATGTGCCGTTTGAACTTCTTTTTGTTGATGCGGTTGATGAGTGATTTGCTGATAAATGGTTTTCCTATAATAATCATCTTTCCCAGACGACTCCTTTGCTCCTCTCGACTCCTGATTCTTGCACTCTCTTTTAAAGTGACCTTTCTCCCTGCAACGAAAACAGACAACTTTAGATTTATCAAATCCTAGATTAGAAAGGTTTGCATCTAAGAAATCATTTCTTCCTGTAACCAATCTAAATTTTTCTGCTCTCCTCAAAACACTAGCTAAGGCCCATTTAATATCCATCAGTTCTAGCTCCTCTGCATCAATCTGATCATAATCTTCTTTTGTGAGCATTGGATTGCCAATTCTTCCGGCAATCAACCCTTCATAAGACTCTAATGTAGTGACCAATAATCCCATATGATTCTTTACAATCTCTTCAGAATAATTTTGTCCATTTTGAAGATGTAAAGCTACATTGCACTGAATTAGATGACCATTTCCAGCAGATGAACTTTGAACACTTAGAGGATTCACCGTTGAGAACCCACTAGTGTTGACTGATCCTTGACTGCTTGGTGTAGATTGATTTCCAGCACTAAATGCAGTTTGTATCTTTGGACTTGCTTCAGCAGTTTGAACATTCCCTTTATAGTACAATTTAATATCTTGTTGATGAATAGAACTGTTCATTCTAGCAATTTTCTGCTGCTCCAGATCCTGTGCCTCCAACTTTTCTATAAACTGTGCAATCGATAACCTTTTAAACTGTCCGGAATTCTTTAATATCATCAGATATGTACCCCATTCCTTTTGCGGTAACGCGTCAGCAAGCTTTTCAACCCATTCTGCTGGAGTTTTTGTAATCTTCAATTGTGACATGGTGCGTACAAGATGACAATATCTTTCAATAAGACTCTTTGTTGTTTCACCAGGCATGCACGCAAATAGTTCAAACTCCTTTTTCAGCAATGCTGCTTTACTTTGAAGCATCTCAGTACTTCCTTCGAATTTCGTTTTAAGAGCTTCCCAAATAGAATAAGCGTTTTCATCATGTTGAAGCAACAGAAATATATCCTCCTTTACTGCTTGTAACAGATTGATCATCATTTTCTCTCCTTTATAACTATCTCTTTCTTGCTCTGTGAATTCTGAAATGATTTTATCGACTCCCGCTGAATTCTTTGGCCTCTTATATTCAGTTTCGATGCTCTCCCAAGCTTTTAGATGATTCGCCTGAACCCAATTCTCAAACCGTTTCTTCCATCCGTGATAATTTTCAATTCCCATAAGTTTCGGGGGTTTTTGCATTGTTCCGGTTTCATTCTCCATGTTCATGTTCTTAGTAATGTCGGATGAACTAGTAGGGGTTGTAGCAAAAGCATTGTAGAACTCAGTATCCATTTTTCAATGCACGTTGTTCAAACACAGGCACTTATGAGCGAAATCAGATTCTTGATTGACCTTATGAGCGAAATCAAGGTATTGTATGACCCTTGGAGCGAAATTAGAGTTCTGTATGACCCTTGGAGCGAAATCTGAAGTTTAGAGGTGACACAAAAGCGAAATCAGGTGATTAGAGTTGACACATGAGCGAAATCAGAATCTTATGTTGACACAAAAGCGAAATCAGGTGATTAGAGTTGACACATGAGCGAAATCATGATCTTATGTTGACACAAAAGCGAAATCAGAAGTCTCTGATGTCCACAAAAGCGAAATTAGATGGTCATTGGGGCGAAATCAGATGATGTTCAAATAAGCGGAATCAACTCGGAGATCCATTTTGTCCATTTTTACTTTGAATTTGAAGCTCAAACTTTCAGGGATTTGTCTATGTCCAATAACGCACAGTCTGTGAAATTTTGAGCAGATTCCGACCGTTAAATCTCGTTCTGGTGAAGAAAGAAGGTGTAGAAGTAAGAATTTATGATGAAATCCAGCAAATCTCTGTAGAACTCCTCCTCCTGAAGCTCTGATACCACTTGTAGGATCGTATTCTGACCCGAACGAGTCTTTCAGAGGAGTTTTGGTCAATTACAGGTGCGGAAAACAAGTAATCAACGTAGAAACAGCTAGATCTTCACTTAAATCACCTTTCTGATTGATATAACAACGTTTACATCCAAATCTCACACCGGCAGCACTTCGGTAGAGAATTCAAGAACTGTTCTCAAATGATTTCGTACATGGGGTATATATAGGGTCTGAGTTTTCGCTCATATGGACATGATGTCCATAAATGCGAAATCACTATGTCCATAAAAGCGAAATCAGTGATTTCCCACATAGTGACATGAGGTTTCCCACATACGGACATGTCCATATATGTGAAATCAACTTTCTCGGGAAATCTCGTACAATGTGCCCTAATCTAACATTCTAAGACTAAGACTCGATACAAGACGAAGTCGACAGATGTAGTGCACCAACAAACTTGAACCTTGTAATTGATCGAACAGGTCGTCAATTCATGGCAAAGGATATATGTTCTTGATAGTCAGCTTATTCAGCTCCCGGTAGTCGATACACATGCGAAAACTACCATATTTCTTCTTAACGAACAAAACTGGAGCTCCCCAAGGCGAGAAGCTTGGTCTGATAAATCCCTTGTCTCGCAACTCCTGAAGTTGCGTCGACAACTCCTGCATTTCCGAAGGCGCAAGTCTATAGGGTGCCTTAGCCACAGGCGTGGCACCTGGAACCAAGTCAATGTGAAACTCGACTTGTTACTGTGGTGGCAATCCTGGCAAGTCTTCTAGAAAGACTTCAGGATACTCCTTTACGACAGGAATATCTTCTAGTCTCGGCTCAGCTGCTTCTTTATCCACGATGTGTGCCAAGAAGGCAACACATCCCTTCTTCAAACATTTTCTAGCCTTCAAGTAGCTAATGATCCTCAGAGGCGTATCGCGCTTCTCTCCGTGAACCACAATCGTTTCTCCATCCGCCATTGGAATGCGGATGGTCTTCTCGTGACATACAATTTCAGCTTTGTTGCTTGACAACCAATCCATCCCTACTACCACGTCGAAGCTTCCCAACTCGACTGGCAGTAGATCCAGTGTAAACTTGTGTCCTCCCAGCTCTATTACACATCCTCTGATGACTTCATGTGTTTCTACTAGCTTTCCATTAGCCAGTTCAATTGAGTACGGAATGTCTAATTTACTAGCAGTTAACCCAAGCATTTTCTTAAATTCTAGCGATACAAAAATATAGTCGGCACCAGTATCAAATAGCACAGATGCAAAGCGTTGATTAATAGGGAACGTACCAGTGACAACATTCGGCTCCTGGCGTGCTTCCCTTGCTCCAATGTTGAATACCCTTCCACGAGCTTGATTGAGTTTTGGGCAGTCGCGCTTGAAGTGCCCGATGTCTCCACAGTTAAAACATCCTGGTCCTAGCACGTTACCATTACCACCTTAAGTATTGTTTGATCCCCGGTTCCCATCTTGGTTTCCAATATTTCCCCGATTACCATTTCCATCGTTGCGGTTCCCATTTCCGTTACCACCACGATTGTTGTTACCAAAACCCCTTTGACCATTGTTACCGCGACCAGCACCAGTACCAACCCAGCATGTATTCTTTGAATGGCCCTCCTTCCCACAAGACTCGCATTTCCTTAACCTGCACTGACCAGAATGATGGTACAGGCATATGTCACATTTGGGCAAAGCGCCCATGTATCCCTTTCCCTTGACTTCAGCACCAGTTTTAGCTTCAACTGGTGGGTTCATCTCCTTCTTCCTGCTGGTGTTGCTGGTACTCTTTTTAAAGTTGGAGAACTTTCGCTTGTTCTCGCCAGATGACTCCACATGAGTCTCCTTCTTTTTCTGATCAGCATTTGAAAACTTGTTTAGCCTGATGGCTTCTTCTGTTAAGGACACGCTCAGGTCGATGGCTTCAGTAATGGTTGCTGGTTTTGAAGAGGTTACCATGCTCATAATCTGGGGTGCCAACCCCCAGATGAAACGCTCCACGCGTTTGAATTCAGGCGTAACCATGTAAGGTACCACATGGGACAGATCATGAAACCTTTGAACATACTCGGCGATCTTTGGGCCGTCCATCTTTAGGTGCCAAAATTCCATTTCCAGCTTTTGTATTTCAGCCCGTGAACAGTACTTCTTCCTCATGAGTTCCTTTAGCTCAGTCCACATCAATGCATATGCCGCCGCTTCTCCCAGAGTTTGTACTTGCAAATTCCACCATGATAAATCACCATCAAGAAAGAGCCCTGAGATGTATGTAACTTGCTGCTCAGGAGCACACTTGCTCATCCTTAAGATAGAATCCGTCTTTTCTGCCCATCTGATAAATGCAACAGCACCTCCAGTGCCGTTAAAGTTAAGCGGTTTACAGTCTAGAAATTGTTTGTAGGTGCAGCCTGTCCAAGCAATGTTATTCATAGAAAACATTAGCATTTGCACATGAAATGTCCAAATGTAGTGTAATGTGTCTCGAGTAACTTAACATTACCATTTGGTGGGTTGTTGTTTCTTGAGGTATTCCCGCTGGTCTCAGCGCGGGAGGCCTCGTAATCAGCAATGGCCTGCGAAATTCTTGCTTGCAACTCTGCCTCAGTGGTAGGCAAACGTGTGTCTCGTCGTGGAGGCATCTTCTAAAAGAAGATCATATTGGTCAGGTCATCATAAGTAAATAATATGCATACGTAATAACATCCATCAACACAATAACACATAACATCCCATGTTATAATATAAAACAAACAATTCAACAACGAATATAATGAGAACACTGCGATTTAGCTTATCATATAATCAAGACCACAATACAATGTTTACAAGTTTTATAACTGTATCGTACATCAAAATCGACTAGGGGCCACATCACCCCTGTCTGAACTATCTAGTCATATACAACAACCAAAAATCAAATATCAAAAGTCATGATGTCAAAATGCGGTCTTCAAAATGCTGTATAGTCTGGCTCAATCGCTGTCTTCTCATCAAAAGTAACACTACCTGCAACAGACCAAAAATCCTCATGCTGATGGGGGAGGAGGAGGAGGGAAGAAAATCAAACGGCGCAAATGCACCCAGTCCTCCTCAAGTGCCTGGATGACGCGCAACAGGTAAGCTATCTGCTGCTCAGGGGTGAGGAAACAAATATCAGAATCAGGGGGTAGTGGAAGAGGAGCTGGTGGTGTAGCAAAAGGAGACTGACAGTGACAAGGTGGAGGACGCGGAGTCCTCTCCAGCTCCAAAACGCGTCTGCTCAATGCGTCCTGCTGCAACTGCAGGGATATAAGTATGTCCTCCGTGGAATATCCGACATGGAACGGGTGATACGGGTCTGATAAGGGCATGACATTGGGCGATGACCACAAAAATGGCTCGCCCGATGGTACAAAAGGTGATGCAGTACGAGGAAACTGAGACATGAATGGTACAGCTGACGACATAGGAGGGACAAAAGTAGGATGCTGTCTCGAAGATCCCTCCCCAGGACGAGGTGGAGGAATGTCCTGGCGAAAAGTGATAGGAAGGTCGGTACGATGGATATCAGATAAATGCGGGTGCAAATGGGGAACATCGAGAGGTGCAACAACAGGTGCAACAGAGGGTGTAACTGGTACAACAAAAGGAGGATAATCATCATCCTAGATCCACCCGTTACGGGTGTCGGCATATCTCGGATCAATATGTGTGGCGAAAGGTGCACGGTCAATAAACACCGGCACAGGATCAGGCTGTGGTGCATCAACAATAGGAATATTAGAAACCGGTGGTACAACGGCTGGTGCATCAACAATGGGTGGTGCCAAGACTGGTATATCAACATGATCAGGCTCTGGTAAAGGATCCGGCAAAAGTGCAACAGCTGGAGCATCAATAGGGTCATGAGCAATGACAGGCTCTGGGCCAACTGGAACAGGCTCAGCAGGTACGAACTCGACCTCAGGATCCGGGTCGACGTCATGGGGAACGACAGGCGCAGCAGACATCGCCATGTCTGAGTCTGCGTCAGGAGGGTAGCGATGCACGCCCTGGTCGTGAATAGATGCGGATGCCACAGACTCAAACGAGTCTGGACCAGATGAATCAGAAGGAGCCTCCTCTACGGAAGCCTTAGCAGGTGGCAAGATAACAGCGTCAGCGGCAGGAACCTCAACAATGGGAACTACAGGGTTGTCAACGGGAACATCAGCATGAACCTCAACCATGGGAACAACATGATCATCAACGGGAACATCAGCAGGAGGGACATCGTCATCCATAAGGGCCACACCATCCTGGTCACCCTCCGGGGGACCCTCAATGAATAAGTCGATGTCATCATCAGCGAACTCGTCATATGGCAGATCCTCGATAGGAACTACGGCGAGTGGGAGAGGAGCAGGGATCTGAATGAGAGGTAGATCCCCGTCGAATGGACCATCAGCTAGAGGAATATCATCCCCAAAATCCGGAAGAGCAAACGGCTGGAAATCATCCTCATCAGTGCTCGTAGTATCCGACGTATAAACCTCGCTCTCAGATAGAATCTCGTCGTCCAAGACTATCGCCATAGGATCCAGTGTGTCTGATACTCCGGTATCCGAAGAAGATGGCATGGTTTCTGTAACACAACCACACGTATGCACATATATCAACATGTAGTCAAATAAGCATGTAAGTCACAATCAATGTATGCAAGTAATCATCCTTGTCTTCCCCAGACTATCCCACCCAGTCTCTCAGACTAAATTCCTTAGTCTTTCAGACTAACTCCCTGGTCTCTGAGACCAACTCCCTCGTCTCTAAGACCAACTTTCCCAGTCTCTAAGGCTAAATCTCTGGTCTCTAAGACCAACCTCCCAGTCTCTAAGACTAAATCCCTGGTCTCTAAGACTAACCTCCCAGTCTCTAAGACTAAATCCCTGGTCTCTAAGACCAACCTCCCTCAGTCTCTAGGACTGATCCTCCCTCAGTCTCTGAGACTGAATTATAAATATACCCTTTTGAATTGTGTATTTGTGCCTTTTTATTTGTAAAAACGTTTGTTCCCTGGATCTGGACGTATAGTGTATGCAATGTAAAAATGTTTGAAAACATTTTCGTGAGAGCCCTGATGATCATAGTCTAGACTCGAGAAGGAATCCTAGTTCGCTATGATCGCGGCTCTGATACCAAGCTGTCTCACCCTGGCATTTGCGGAAGCGTGGTTTATTTTGGTGTGACTTCTTAATACCATAGCAACAACCATAACAATGCTATATGATAAAAACACAAGATGTTCATCCATTCATTAAGTTTAATAATAGCACAACATCATTGTTTGAAAATGTCGACACCTAAGATAAGTTACAAACCATACTTGTTTTAAAAGTGTTCATAAGACACAACAAAAGACTTTAAATAAAACGTGGTTTAAAGACATGTAACCCGTCTAGGTAAGGGTTACACCTCCTAAACCTACTACCCTGGATGACATCTTTCATTCAACGCAGCTAGACATATGCATACCCCGCCAGATCCGCTAGTTTCCTGAAATACATGTAGTTTGAAAAATCAACAAAAGTTGAGCGAGTTCATGTGTAAGTGAGTATGTATAAACCTTTGAAATGTGTCTGTATGTATGAAAATCCCTGGTATGTAGCAATTAAGGAAAAAGAGATCACCAATGGGTTGCAAAGCCACTGGTATGTGTGAAACAGTGCAGGAAGTACTCAAACCTAGCAAATTTGTACCGGGCCTCCGGCTGTAAGACACAGTCACCACTATGGGCCACCCCGGCCTCATGGGTGTGGGCTCGCTACACCCAAATAGATCTATCACTCATGCCCCTCGGTCGTGATATGAGGATTAATGGTCCCAAGTATCCGCCTACCCTATCACATGATCTATGGTTCTTTCCTAGGCTAATCATACCAATAGTATTGTAAGTAATCCCTTTGTAACATGTATTTAACCCCAGCCTCTAAGGCTGAACCTCCCCAACCTCTAAGACTGAACCTCCCCAGCCTCTAAGGCTGAACCTCCCCGGCCTCTATGGCCAACTCCCCAGTCTCTCTATATTATCACCAGACGATCCATCCCTAGTCATGAAAATCTTTCACATTTCGATAATACGCATTTGTTTTGTAAAAACCGGTATATTTAGTATGATCCATTCGTAAACCATTTGAGTTCCTTGAAATCCGTTCATAACATGATTTAGAAATATGAGTTTTCGTTCATTCAAAAACCTCGTATGTCCTTGCAAAATGTGCTTTGTCTAAAATACGCAATCTTTGTTTATCGAAAACTTTGTATGTTTCCGAAAAACGTGCATGTCTTTCCACCCCGAAAACTTTCATAAAAATGTAAAACCGGAAAAAGGAGGGGTTATGAACTCACAGTAGTGCGTCTCCTGAACTCAAACTTGGTCCGCTACGCGACAACCTACAACGTACTATTGTCTATTAGACGAACGGGCCGTGCCTTGCTTTGTATTTACGGGTTTGAGTTACGTTACTTGTGTTCCCAAAATTATTCCAAGTTATAACTTCTTGTTAAAATAATAATAATTATTTTAACTTAAGTTTTGTTTTTAGGTTTTGGAATAATAGTTAGGCAACTATTTCGTATCCATACTTCTCGAGTATTTTATATGCGCATTTCCTTCCCAAGGATGGGGGTATTTACACATGTACAATTGTAGTTTCGAAAAATATATTTTAAGTCCCACTTGGAAAAATATATTTAACTCATTTGTCCAAAATAACTTATTCCCAAAATATATGTATTTTTCCCAAAAATAATATATTTTTACTTCTTTAGTTTCCAAAATAATATCTTACCAAAAATATGTGTAAAAGTATTTTCTGGAATATTTTATAACTTATGTCTTAACGTTCGGTTTCTTGATACCGAGTGTGTGTAACTTAAATATTCTATTCCTTGATATTTTTGGTATTATTTTGGAGTTGTAATTTCCATGGTATTTGTTAAGTTATATTATTTTACCCTAAAATAATATAACTAGTTCACAAAATATGCAAATATTCACACAAGTGTCTTAGTATAAAATATATATTCTAAATATATATTTACCCATTTTTATTTACAAAAATCAACCTCCGATACTTTGTATTTTTGTAACAAATATTATGGCGAAGTTTATATTCGAAACACAAGTTATAAAATATACTTGTAACACTTGTTTAGAAAAATATTTTCTAAGTGTTGGAATTTTAGAAAATTTCGCCAGAGTTTCCTTTGTAAATGGAGGTGCCCATGCTTATTAGCATATCATTTTCTTTTCGGAAATCATTTAAATCAACCAACAACAAGTTACCAAACAACATTATACTAGTCAAGTGCAAAAACAATGCACTTTACATAACATCATAAACTTGGTTTTTCATAAAAACGCGTAGTAACTCAGTGGGGTGTTTAGTGGGTTTAGTTACCCTCCAAAGTGTGTTTATTTTTGTTAAAATCTCGCTCTCTGGATTTTTAGATGTTCACAACTTGTGAACTTATTTTACAAAAATATCCATCTACAACATTTTCATATCTTACTAGTATTCATATACTTATTTCTTCCAAAAATATTGTATGAATCATGACTTTTCAAAAATCCGTCTTTTAACTTGGTTTGTCTAGAAAAATCCTTTGTAACCCTCGGGTCCATACGACCATCTACTTACTTAGTTCACTTATTTTTCAAGAAATCCCTTTGTTACCAAGTTTATGTTGAAACATGGAGGTGATTCTTTTATGTAGGTCACTAATCACCTCCGAACTTGTTAACTTAAGTTTTTAATCTTACTTTAACAAGTTCAACCATGATGTTAAACATTCTATTACTAGCAATCATCAAATAATCAACAACAACATCAAAACAACTTTATTTTATCAAGAGTTTATCTTATTTCATCAACATGCTAGCTTTATGTGTAAGACTTTTGTCTATGATCTTTTAGTGTTCATGTATTCTCATTATAACATAACTATTAACTACCATAAATATGAAATAAATTAGGATCAAGAAGCTTACTACTAGCTTTTAAGCTAGGGAAGAAACACTAGAGAAAAACGGGTGGATAGCACACGAGGGAGGTCCTTGACGATCCGTGAGCTCCACACTTCGTGATTCACCTTGATACACCTTGAGGTAAGCTTGGAACACTTGAACAAGAATCGAAAATTGGATGGTGGTGTCAAGGGGGTTCGGCCGTAGCTTGTGTGGGGAAGGAGAAGGAAATTTTGTGGTGTTTAATGTGAAGGTGATGATGGTTATTATAAGCTTAATCCTAGTGACCAATGGGTATTATGCTCTCACAAGTACCAACAAGATCTCACACATATCAAGAGGAGATTGCATGGGGATGTTGGAAAGATTTGAAGAAGTCTTGGTGAGTGGGCCATGCTTGAGCCGAAAATTCAGCCAACAAGGGGGTTAATTGTAAGTTATTTGGTAGATAGGTGGCTTAGTTAGGGGTGCTATGTGTAAGTGTTAAGGTTGTGTAAGTACATGCATGATTTCCTAGGTAATCACATGGGATTTAGCAAGATTCATAAAAATCTTGTAATGGGGTCCCATGGGGACGGTTACCACATGGGGGGGGAGGTTAAGTGTATTGTTTTGGGGGTAAATAAGTTAATTAGTGGGAGTTTAATGTTATGTCTTGTGTTTAGCGTGTACCGGGTATTATGTAAGGTGTTATAGTGCTCGGGGACCATAACTAGCTTAATAAAAGTGAAACAATGTTTTTAATAATATTTTAGTGTTCCGGGTAATGTCCGGTTGTTCGGTTTGGTATTGTTCCATTAAAGTGCTTAATTATTCCGTAAAGTGTCTTTTATATAGCTTTTTGTGTCACAATCAATTCCCGGCACTTAGGAAAGTATACAGGACCATTTTGCCATATTTTTGCAAGTGACTAGCATGATTAAATGCTGAATTTTGTTATTAAGTGCGGAATTCTGCACTTTAAGTGGGTTTTAGGCACATTCCGGCACCTAAACTATCACCTAGTGACGCAGTCTCATGGTCCTTACTTCCCTACACTCCATACAAGTGTAGTACCTTGTCCCTGGCTCATACTGGGCCTCAATATAGTGTCTGTCTATGTGCTGGCATTGTCAGCATGTGTCTGAGTTATCCGCTCACTGTGCTAACTGTGCTTTGTGCATCAAGTTTGTCACTAAAGTCTGTGTGTAATAAATGGAGTGACAGTATGAATGTGATGCATATGTATGTATGTAACAGAAATCAGAAAGCAGTTTAATCATCAGTTGAGATCAAGCACAGTCATTAAGCACAAATTAAATATTAATTAATTGTACGGATACCTGTAATTTTGAGGGTTGTCACACAGAGGTCGTTCAAGGACACAAGAGCTTTTAGTACCGGTTTATCCTCAACGTCTAATCAAATCAAAAATTTAGAAAAAGGTTTTAAACTAGAAAAAAACACTAAAAATGCTGAAAAATAAAAATAAAAATAAAAACAGATAGACAAGATGAATCACTTGGATCCGACTCGCCTTTAGTGTAACCTTTGATTATTTTTGCACTTTTGCACTTTTTAAGAGATTATCTTAGTTATAGTAGTAGGCCTCTCTTTTGAAGGTGACGTTACCCTCAACCCAGTAGTTTGAGTCAGCAAGGATACAATCCTAAAGGGTTGGATTATTAAAAGATAATTAATTAAGTTATTAATGCATAATGTGGTAGCCCTCTTTTGAAGGTGACGTTACCCTCGGCTAAGTAGTTTGAGTCAGCAGGGATACAATCATAAATAGCCGGGTTAAAGTTTTAATAGTAGTTTACATATGAGGGGATCAAGGAGTTCGGACCCCCGCCATCCAATACCAGTGGGTATTGAAGGAGGTCCTACTAAACTTGACCCAGGTCCTTGCAGGATCTATACACTGAACAAGGCAAGACTCTTACCAAACCATTCCCTTAACCCCCGACCAGGTAGCCAACATATCTCCATATAGACCGTGGAGATATGAATAGTGTAAATCTTTTATTTTATATAGACAGTAAAATAACGCCAAGACACCACGGATTAATGATAAGAAAGATTCACCTTCAACATAAGAAACTAGTTATTAAAGTCATTAATACATAACCAAATAAAAAGTGCGAAAAGATTAAAAATAAAAAGTATCACACTAAACACTTGTCTTCACCAAGTGATGTAAGAGACTTAGGCAAACATGGCCTTTGATTGTCAAGAACTCTTATGATCAATCTTGGATCCCGAGACTACTCACACACTCTATGATGGATGATGGATTATGGTGGTGGATGTGGGTTGTGATGGTGGTGGTGGGTGCGTGAAGTGTGAGAGAGGTGGTTTGCCAAGGGATGGTTTGCAAGTGAGCCAAGCACCCCTATTTATAGCCTGCACAGAAGCCCGGACACGGCCCCGTGTCAATTGGGCACGGCCCCATGTCTACCCATCTTCTATGTCTTCATTAAATGCAGTTTGTCTGCATTAGTTGACCACGCCCCCGTGTCCGCTGGGCACGACCCCGTGTGTAGAAGCGTATCTGTACTATCAAGATTTGCCTAGATTCTACGAATCTTTGCGTTGACCACGGCCCCATGTTCGCTGGGCACGCCCCCGTGGTGGGTGATAGAAGCTTCTACAACTTTGTCTTTTCTGCAGACATTTGGGCACGCCCCCGTGTTCAATGAGCACGGGGCGGGTTCAGCCTTCTGTTCTCTTGTTTTTGCTTAGGAAGATGCTGTCGGGGGGTCGGGCATGCCACGTTTATCCCTTTCGTGTATTATTGTTAGATTTAGCTGCATTTTTGCTTCTTTTGTCCATTTAAGCTCTTTTAACCCTGAAAATACAAAAGGAAGACAAAAACACACTTTTTCCAACATTAGTACTAAAAAAGGGTTAGTTTTATGCCACATTTGATGTAATTTATATGTTGCATTTTGCACACATCAAATACCCCCACACTTGAATCTTTGCTTGTCCTCAAGCAAAACTCTTTATAATGTGGCTTACACTCCCAAATGGAACGGGTAGAAGAGAAGGTTTTTGGGCTTGTCATAGAGTGTCGGGATTCCAAGATTCTTTATTAGGTTTTATTTTTATTTATTTACAATCCTATTCGTCATGATTTATTTAAAACATTACATAAGACAAATTACTTATTAGGGCATAACATGCTTTTTAAAATTCCATTTATATACAAGTTCACATACCTCACGGGGGATCACTCAACACTCGGCCGAAGGTGTATTTTTGTGAAGCACTCGAGAGCGGCATGGAACTTACTCCTACCATAAGCTTGCCAAGCAAACAATCCTCCTCCTTTTTAACTATAAACCTTTGTAAATATCAAGAGGACTTTTGGGGGAAGGGTTAGGCTTGGGTTAAAGGTAGGTGGTTGGGTTAGTGGTTAGTAGAAAAGGGCGAAAGGCGTAAAAAGCGTCGGTTTTCGTAAGACCTTTTATTTTTATAACTTTTTATTTTAATGAAGCATTTCTTCAAACAAAGTTCTTTTTGATGAACTTGTTTGTTTTATTTCTTGGCTTCTTTATTCTTCAATTTTTTTTAACTTCAAGGATTGTCATATGAAAAACCGAGCTTTTTACTAAAATAAAGGGTTTAAAATGAAAAAGGGTTTTGGTGGGTAAAAAGGGTGTTTGATTTGTGTTAAGAAATGAAAAGATTTAGGCTCAAAGGGGTTAACTAGGGGATTTTGGGTAGGTGGTAAAAAAAAGAAAAATAATGGTGTTGAAAGAAAAAGGGTTAGTCCTAATGCCTCCATCATTTACTTACTTGGGTTTAAGTTGGTAAGGACCGGGAATGTATCGTCATGGCAAGTTCTAGAGTCGTAAGAAACCAAGCGGCTATTCACACAAGAAACGAAAAATGAGCATTTAGTTTAAAGATGTGTATTTATATGCTCAATAAAGGCTCAAAACTCACTTTTTGTGGGAATGGGTTTTTATGTGATCAAGTATATATAATCAAATTTTAACTAGATTTGTCATGTCGTTTCATAATTTTCTTATGTTGGTTCTTTTTATCACGACGCTATCGGTTGTAAATTTGTAAAAATATAACCTTTTTAGAACTTGTAATTCCCAAATTAAACCAAGACAAGTAAAAAAATGAAAAGATTTTGAAAAAATTTGGGGTGTTTAGCGGTTCCAATAGAGTTTTGTGTAAGGCTTGTAATTAGGACTTGCAAAATTCAAGGTTTTAGCATCCCCCCCCCCCCCCACACACACACTTAAATTACACATTGTCCTCAATGTGTCCCAAAAATAAGTTTTTAGGTTGATTGAATGTGTAAAAGTGTGTTTAAAAACAAATTTTTATGTTACTGGGCATCTGGACACGGCCCCGTGTTAGATGAACACGGCCCCGTGGTCAGATTGCCAGTAACGAGAACTTATAGAAGGTGGACACGGGGGTGTGTCGGCTGGACACGACCCCGTGTTTGGCCAAAATCTGCATATTTTAGACAAACAGCAGGTCTGGGGCAATGGGCACGGGGGCGTGTTGGCTGAACACGACCCCGTGTGGACAAACTGCAAAGGTGCAAAACAGGTTTCTGGCTTCGGTTTTCCTGTCCCGGCTTTAGTAGCACTAATGTTTAGTGCTCTAAGCCTCGTATGTACCTGTTTAACTAATAAATACCACACCAATCATAACAAACATCCTAAATTACCAAAGTTAATAATCCACACCACAAGTTAAAAAGAAAAAGAAATGCAGAAATTAAAAAGAATTAAAGAAAGTAAATTATTCAACAAGCAGCACGCAGGCCGGAAATTGTTTGTAAGATAAGGGGGTTAACCTGTGGGACCTCCAACCGTGGGATTCTATCTTCTACTCCTCCTGTTCAATCCATGTCCTCGTCTTCATCGTCATCATCATCTCCTCCGTGGCCCGCCATATACTCCCGGATGTTTCCAATGTCATCCTGTATGTCGGAGATGTTTCTCTCTATTTCTCCGACCCGGGTGTATGTGTTGCTAGCCATGTTGTAGGTGTTCCTGGTGCACATAAGGTTTTCCTACAATAAATCATGTAAGCTTTGAAAGTTAGGAAAACCGCCTCCTTGTGAGGAGGATTGACCCGGATCACCCTGGGGCTGGTAGTGGTACTGAGGAGGAGGATGGACGGGTGAAGCGTGTAAGACGAGTGCTTCTTGCGGGTTCCATGCATGCCCTTGAACTCTTTGAAAGGTGACCGTCCCATCTTCCGCTTCGTAAATCAGGTTCATTGAGCGGCAAATGACCATATCCACTCGCCCTGTCCATGGTCCTTTGCGGAAGGACCTTGGCATGTTCACGAAGTGTTTGAAGAGGCGGTATATCCACCCTCCAAAGAAGATAGGAGTCGGGGGAGTAGCTAGCTGGTTCAAATGCATGTTTTAGAGCAGGAGGTATGGAACATCAAGATTGACCTGGTTGTGGATGCAATGAAGGACTACTAGATCCCGCAAACCTACAACACCGCTGATGTCATGTCGTTGGCTAAGAGAGTAAGTGAGGACCCTGTGGATGTAGCGGTAAAGAGGGTCTCTCAACTGGGTACTCTTAGTTTGGCTCGGATTGTAGTTGCCTTCTCCTATTTGAGCCCACGCAGCTTGGCAGTCATTTTCCCTGATCTCGCTGAGACCCCCGGTGTTTTCCTCATCCCCAGCATCTTCTTCCGTATACAACCCCACCAGAGCCCCAAATTGAGCAATTGAGATCCGGTATGTGGTTCCTCCACAGCGAAACTCAACCCCTTCATTGTCAAACGGCTCGGCTCTTGTGTTGAAGACGAGCATGCTGTAGAATTCCATGCTGTATTCATGCACAGAGTGAAGCCGAGTGCAAAGGGCAGCTCGTAGTGGGCCGATGACAATGTTGTTGAATCGGTCCAATTGGTTCACTGCCTCAAGAGTGTTTGTGCACACTTGTCTGGGGTTCTCCTCGGGCCTAGTCCTTAACACATCATAACGAGCTTGAGCCGCCAACTCGTTAGCATTGAATCGAGTGAATTTCTTGGCCATCTGAAAGAAAACATCAAACAATTAGCAAGAAACAGTGAAAAATTCGGAAAAAAACTGAAAACAGTCGGCTGAACACGGCCCCGTGTTCAGCGGACACGCCCCGAGTTTGCCAGAATTCGGCTGGACACGCCCCCATGCTCAGCGAGCACGACCCCGTGTCCAGGCGTCTGTTTGCCAAAAATCCCATTTTTCGACCCGGTCCCGAAAACTTGAGAATTTTTGGTCCAGTAGGGGCGGTTTTCCCCGAAAATGAAACACCAAGTGTCGTTTTTCTCAAAACAAATCGTTTACCCCTTCAATTTTATCTTTTTCGGTTAAAAAACAAGGGTTTGGGGTTTTTGTGAGAAATCGGGCAAATCTATAAACAATATAAGTTGATTTACTTCCTATAACATGTATCTATACTAATGCGAACAGATCTAAGCAAAAATTTGAGGTTCGATCCGGTTGAAGTTCAAGAACCCTAGATTTTCCCCAAATTTTTGATGTTAAACTACATGCAAGTGCTTAATCTAACTACTAATGATGATAGAATCATACGTTGATGTTGTTAGAAGTAGAGGAGAATTCGAAATCTTGCAGAAAAATCACCGGAACCAGAGAGTTTGTGGGGAAACGGGGCGTGTGGAATGAAGAAACTGTTTTGAAAAAGGGTTTTTATCCTGACAGTTGTGCGGACACGGCCCCGTGCTCGCTGAGCACGACCCCGTGGGCGGGCAATTTTTTTTAAGTGCTCGTGTGAGTGCCCTGTTTTCCCGAAACTTTGGTTTTAGAAATCTTACCGATTTAGATGTTCTCCCGATTGTTCGTAACTTACCAGGTATGATGTTGATGCCTTTATTCTTCGACCGTTTGAAGCGAGATTTCTTCTTCCTCATCCTCAATGAATCCTTGATATAGCTTCAGCCGCTGGCCATTGACTTTGAATGGAATTCCATTCCGAGATTTAATTTCTATTGCACCGTGTGGGTAAATATGGGTGATGGAAAAAGGTCCTGACCACCTAGACTTTAATTTACCAGGAAATAATTGAAGTCGTGAATTAAAAAATAGAACTTGATCTCCTACTCGAAATTCATTAGGTTTAATGTGTTTATCATGCAAGTTTTTCATTCTTTCCTTATAAATTTCGAAGTTAGAGTATGCATAATTTCTTAATTCGTCTAATTCATTTAATTGACAAAATCGATTTTTACCGGCAAATTCTAAATCCAAGTTTACATTTTTAATTGCCCAGTAGACCTTGTGTGCAATTTCTACTGGCAAATGACAGCTTTTTCCATAGACGAGCTTATATGGGGTTGTACCTATTGTTGTTTTATAAGCAGTTCGAAAAGCCCATAAAGCGTCATCTAATTTATCTGCCCATTCTTTTTTATTTAACCCTATGGTTTTTTCGAGTATTCTTTTTAAACCTCTATTAGTCACTTCGGCTTGTCCGTTTGTTTGAGGGTGATATGCCGTTGAGACCCGGTGATAGACCCCATACCTTGTTAAATTTTTTTCGAGTTGATGGTTACAATAATGGGTACCTCTATCACTTATTAATGCTTTAGGTGTTCCAAAACGAGAGAATAATTTTTTCAGAAATCTTACCACGACTCTTCCATCATTTGTTGGAAGTGCCTCGGACTCGGCCCATTTAGACAAGTAATCTACTGCCACAAGTATATATTTGTTTCCTTTTGACGGTGGGAAGGGTCCCATAAAGTCGAGTCCCCACACATAAAAAATTTCATAAACAAGAATGTCATTTTGTGGCACTTCGTTTTTGGAAGAAATATTACCTGATCTTTGGCAAGCGTCACATGTTTTGACAAGACTTTGGGCGCCTTTGTAAATGGTTGGCCAATAAAATCCTAAATCAAATACCTTTCGTGTCGTACTAGCGGCACCATGATGTCCTCCGTATGGACCTTCATGACAATGGCGGAGAATTCTTCTTGCTTCACTACCATGTACGCATCGGCGAATGAGTTGATCGGCACACATTTTGAAAAGATAAGGATCTTCCCAAAAATAATGCTTTACATCGGCAAAGAATTTCTTTCTTTGATGATGTGGCCATCCTTTCACGACTATACCACTAGCTAGGTAGTTAGCATAGTCGGCGTACCATGGTTCTTCTCAGTATTCCACCATTTCCAGGGATTCCGTTGGGAACTTTTCGTTGATTTGCTCGTCCCTGGTTGCCTCCAAAGCTGGGTCTTCTAAGCGCGAAAGATGATCTGTTGCGGTGTTTTCTGCTCCTCTTTTGTCTTTGATTTCAATGTCGAATTCTTGGAGGAGTAGAATCCACTGAATCAAACGTGGTTTAGCATCCTGTTTCTTGAAGAGATATCGAATGGCTGCATGATCTGTATAGACTATTGTTTTAGAAAGAACAAGATAAGAACGAAATTTATCAAAAGCAAATACCATGGCTAGTAACTCTTTTTCTGTTGTTGTGTAATTTTCTTGTGCATTGTTAAGTGTTTTACTAGCATAATAAATTGGGTGAAAATGCTTATCTTTTCTTTGTTCCATGACGGCTCCAACTGCAAAGTCACTTGCATCACACATGATTTCGAAAGGTAATTTCCAATCAGGCGCTATCATGATAGGTGCATTGACTAGCATTTCTTTTAGTGATAGAAATGCTTGATTGCAATCCTTGTCAAAGATGAAAGGGGCATCTTTTTCAAGTAATTTTGTTAGAGGTCTTGAGATTTTAGAGAAGTCCTTGATAAATCGTCTATAAAATCCGACATGCCCTAGGAAACTTCTGATAGCTCTAACGGAGGATGGGGGTGGTAACCGAGAAATAGTGTCTATTTTTGTTCGATCAACCTCCATTCCTTCGCTTGAGATTTTGTGACCAAGTACTATTCCCTCCGTTACCATGAAATGGCATTTCTCCCAATTAAGGGCGAGGTTAGTTTCCTCACATCGGGATAGCATTCGTTCAAGGTTATCAAGGCATTGGTCGTAAGAATCTCCAAAGATAGAAAAGTCGTCCATAAGACTTCCATTGTCTTTTCTATCATATCATGGAAGATGGCCACCATGCAACGTTGAAAGGTTGCGGGGGCATTACATAGACCAAACGGCATGCGTCGATAAGCAAAAGTTCCATAGGGACATGTGAATGTTGTCTTTTCTTGGTCTTCAGGTGCTATCGGGATTTGAAAGTAACCTGAAAAACCATCTAAGAAACAATAAAATTTGTGACCGGATAATCTTTCTAACATTTGATCAATAAAAGGCAAAGGAAAGTGATCTTTCCTTGTTGCTTCATTTAATCTACGATAATCTATACATACCCTCCATCTTGTGACGGTTCTCGTTGGTATCAATTCATTTTTCTCATTAGTTATTACCGTCATACCTCCTTTCTTTGGAACTACTTGGACGGGACTTACCCACGGACTATCGGAGATAGGGTAAATAAGTCCGGCGTCAAGTAATTTGATGACTTCGTTTTTAACCACTTCTTGGACATTTGGATTTACCCTACGTTGTGGTTGTATTACCGATTTATAGTCATCATTCATTAAAATTTTGTGCGTGCACATGGAAGAACTTATGCCTTTAATATCTACAAGCTTCCAAGCGATCGCATTTTTGTGTTTTTTTCAAAAGCGAAATTAATTTTTCTTTTTCTAAACTACTTAATTTAGACGAAATAATTACAGGTGATTTACCATATTCGTCTAGAAAAGCATATTCCAAACCTTTTGGGAGTTCTTTGAGCTCAAGAGGTGGGTCTTTAGGAGACTCCTTATTTAGTTGCTCATTTTGATCAATAACTTTAAAAGTTTGTTCTATGGCGACCTCTTCTTCAACAAAGTGGTCAATTTCTTCTCTTGTATCGGGTGGTTCATCTTCATCTTCAATTAGGGGGTCATTATTGTCGAATGGATATTTCATTGAACGCTCAAGATCGACACTTCTTTTAAATGCCCCTAATTGAATAGATAGATTGTTGTACTTCCAATTTTTCAAAGCTTCGTGGGTTTTTACAAAGGGTCGTCCCAACACTAGAGGAGCGTCATCAAGGATGACAAAGTCGGTTGGGATTACCATTTGATTTGTTTGGACCAAGACATTCTCAACTACACCGATTGATTTTATTACTTTCAAATTGGATAGAAAAATGGGTATTTGAAGTGGAGAAAAATCACTAATACTTAATTTTTCAAAAATGTAGTTAGGCATTATATTAACGCAAAGATCTTTATCAATTATGATATTACTAATAAAGGAATTTTGAAAAAACATGGAACCGGTGTAATGTTAATTTCAAATGGGTCTTCTTTTATTAGCGAAGTTTGATCATTTGTTAACTTAATGCTTACCGTTTCGTCAATTTTAGTGTTAGTGTTTAGCTCTTTTAAAAACTTAGCATGAGTGGCTACTAAACAATGATCTTCGAAAGAAGGTGACAAGAGATTAATTTCTTCAAAATTAGACTCTTCTTGAATTTTAACGTTGTCGGACTCACCCTTTTCGTTGTTTAACTCATGTGTCGGTTTTTCACTTACTTGTTCTTCCATTTTTACATTTTCAACTATCTTTTTCTTATTTAATTCTTCTCTTGCGCGAGACTCCTCTTCCCTTGCGCGAGATTCTATTATGCAACGTTCGATAGTTTTAATTTTTTCTATTATCCTATCGGCTATGTCGGTGATAGAGTAAGGATCAGGATCCTCAAAGCTCGAATCCGGATGTTCGATCCTTTGTTCCTCATAATACTCATAGGAAGTAGATGGTTCACACCATTGTTCTTCATTGTAAGTATATGATGGATAAGGTTCGTAATTTTGTTCTTCATAGTACTCATATGAGGTGGGTTGTTCACGTCATGGTTCCTCATAATAAGCATATGAAGGAGGCTCATGTCTTGGTTCCTCAAAGTATGAGTATGAAGGCTCATACCTTGGTTCATCAAAATATGAGTATGAGGGAGGAGGTTCATACCTTGGGTCTTCATAGGGTGTGTATGAAGTGGTTGGCTCGTACCTGGGCTCCTCATAGTAAGTGTATGAAGTGGATGGTTGAAATAAATCACAATATTGAACCGAGTGCGGGTCACCACAAATGGTGCAATAGTCTTCCCTATAATCATCCTCCTCATAGGTGTAGTTGTAGCCTCCTGAGTATTGATCCATAAGAATCACTCAGCAGACCACAACAGAGTCTCGAGACCAGAAAACAAAAATAAAAACGTAAACAGAGGCTGGACACGGCCACGTGTTCAGTGAGCACGGCCCGTGTTCAGGTTCTGTATCTGGGCGTTTGAATTAAAGTGACTGGTTTTGTGCAGCACGGGGGCGTGTTCAGTGAGCACGACCCCGTGTTCAGACTTTGTATCTGGATGTTTGAGAAAAAAATGCAGCACGGCCCCGTGTTCAGGCTACTATAAATGCAAAAACTAACTAAAATGAAGAAAAATGCGCGTGTTTTAAAAATGTTTTGAAAAAAACTGATTAGGCCGTCGATTTTAAGCATTCTTAAAATCCTTGTATCCCCGGCAACAGCGCCAAAAACTTGATGCGTGTGTGGTGGTTATATATTTTATGTATATTTTTAGCCCTTTTTACACTTTAGTCAAGTTTTAAATTTATAAAACACGATATTTTACTAAACCAAACACACATATGGGCAAGTGCACCCATCGTGAGCGTAGTATACTGTTGGTAAGATACCGAGGTCGTCCAAGGACACAAGAGCTTTTAGTACCGGTTTATCCTCAACGTCTAATCAAATAAAAAATTTAGAAAAATGTTTTAAACTAGAAAATAAAAACTAAAAATGCTGAAAAATAAAAATAAAACAGATAGACAAGATGAATCACTTGGATCCGACTCGCCTTTAGTGTAACCTTTGATTATTTTCGCACTTTTGCACATTTTAAGAGATTATCTTAGTTATAGTAGTAGGCCCCTCTTTTGAAGGTGACGTTATACAATCCTAAAGGGTTGGATTATTGAAAGATAATTAATTAAGTTATTAATGCATAATGTGGTAGGCCCCTCTTTTGAAGGTGACGTTACCCTCGGCTAAGTAGTTTGAGTCAGCAGGGATACAATCCTAAATAGCCGGGTTAAAGTTTTAATAGTAGTTTACATATGAGGGGATCAAGGAGTTCGGACCCCCGCCATCCAATACCAGTGGGTATTGAAGGAGGTCCTACTAAACTTGACCCAGGTCCTTGCAGGATCTATACACTGAACAAGGCAAGACTCTTACCAAACCATTCCCTTAACCCCCGACCAGGTAGCCAACATATCTCCATATAGACCGTGGAGATATGAATAGTGTAAATCTTTTATTTTATATAGACAGTAAAATAACGGCAAGACACCACGGATTAATGATAAGAAAGATTCACCTCCAACATAAGAAACTAGTTATTAAAGTCATTAATACATAACCAAATAAAAAGTGCGAAAAGATTAAAAATAAAAAGTATTACACTAAACACTTGTCTTCACCAAGTGGCCTTTGATTGTCAAGAACTCTTACGATCAATCTTGGATCCCGAGACTACTCACACACTCTATGATGGATGATGGATGATGGTGGTGGATGTGGGTTGTGATGGTGGTGGTGGGTGGGTGAAGTGTGAGAGAGGTGGTTTGCAAAGGGATGGTTTGCAAGTGAGCTAAGCACCCCTATTTATAGCCTGCACAGAAGCCCGGACACGGCCCCGTGTCCATTGGGCACGGCCCCATGTCCACCCATCTTCTCTGTCTTCATTAAATGCAGTTTGTCTGCATTGGTTGACCGCGCCCCCGTGTCCGCTGGGCACGACCCCGTGTGTAGAAGCGTATCTGTACTATTAAGATTTGCTTAGATTCTGCGAATCTTTGCGTTGACCACGGCCCCGTGTCCGCTGGGCACGCCCCCGTGGTGGGTGATAGAAGCTTCTACAACTTTGTCTTTTCTGTAGACACTTGGGCACGCCCCCGTGTTCAATGAGCACGGGGGGGTTCAGCCTTCTGTTCTCTTGTTTTTGCTTGGGAAGATGCTTCGGGGGGTCGGGCATGCCACGTTTATCCCTTTTCTTGTATTATTGTTAGATTTAGCTGTATTTTTGCTTCTTTTCTCCATTTAAGCTCTTTTAACCCTGAAAATACAAAAGGAAGACAAAAGCACACTTTTTCCAACATTAGTACTAAACAAGGGTTAGTTTTATGCCACATTTGATGTAATTTATATGTTCCATTTTGCACACATCAGAAATCATTTATGTAGAACTTAACAAACCCATCGGGCTGATCTTCGTAACGTTGATTTAAGCAATCCCCAATCCCGATTAGCTTAGTTTGAACATCACAAAAAAATTGGTGTATATGTCAGCAGCTTGGCCCTCCAACACTTTATAATTACTTTTCAACTGGGGATGCTTATATCGAGATTCATGATCATTTTTCTGGTGCGTGTGATGTTGTGCTTCTATTGCAGTTTCGTAAAGAGTCATGAACTCAACAAGAGTAGATTTTGAATTGCACACTTGACCAAAAAATGGTTCTCACTCTCCGACCTCGATGTCGTACGCATAAGGCCCGACAGTTCCTCCATTCTATAGTATGCCGGGATGCAAGATTCCCTGAGTGCAAAAATATCAGAAAGCTAGTCATTATCATCTAAATTGAACTCTCCAATAACCTCTTCTCATCCTGATTCAAACTCTTCGGGTGTAAGAATATTGTCCACACAACACCACAAATACGTTCTTTGAAATTTGTGGAATTGCATAGCCTAACACTAACCGATATATAACACGAAAACGCCATGCAAAACATATACATTAGAAACAACAAACTAACATGAAAAACAGTTAAGAAGGATAAAATGCCATATATCTTAAAACGCCATATATCTTAAAACGCCAAACATAAAAATAAGAAAATCAACCTTCAGAGAAAGTTTATGCCTCATGTGCCACATGCAGAACCGATGACTCGTTTCAACAAATACAACAGAAATAGCCTTCTTCATTGCTGGATCTTGGTCAGTGACAACAACTTTTGGTTGAGAACCAACAACTTTTAGAAAAACTCTCAACAACCATATATACGTATCAGCAGTTTCTGATGCCAATAATGCAGCACCAAATGTAACATTGCAGTGGTGATTGTCTATACCAGTCAACGGTACAAACACCATAGAGTATCTCCATGTGAAAACGCCATTGAGAAAATGAAACGAGAACAAAATGCCAATGCATGTAAACAGTGAAAACGCCAAAAGAACAGAAAAATAGAATTATAAATATTACTTGTTGGAACGATAGGTGGCGTCAAACAAAATTACATCACCAAACACAGTAATTACGTTTGGCTTGATCATCACACCAAAAAAGTCCCTTCAAACGATTCTCTTATTCTGAGTAATCGTACGAGAAATGAGGCTGGGACTGTTTTTTTTTCATCCAAATGTCTCACAACCATCTCAGCATCATATTCCCATATAAACAAGTTAATTTGCCTCTTTTAGTTCTTAAAATCAACTTTACTTGCACCCACGTCTTCAAAACCGCCAAAACACGTCTTCATAACATTAAACGCCTTAACCGGACCCAAATTCAACTTAGACATGCTATGTATAACATGCTTCTGGAGCTGAGTGAGGTGTCACTCAGTTGGAAGAAAATGCTTATCAGGATGTTTAACAAAATCATGGTTGTGCTCCTCAACAAACTTATAAACCTTCCATGATCCAGCCTCAAATATTACACATAACAGTGCACCACAATCAGTCCTCTTAGAAAAGTTGGATCGCATAATCTGTTCCTTTTGATTGGGGTCCAACGTATCAACCTTCTTGTCCTTATATACCCCAGATCACGTACACATGTAATACTTAATATGTTTTTCTCCTTTGGCGTTTATCTTTTCAGCCCCTTTCCTGACAGAAAAACCACAAGCCTTGGTATACGTAACATACATTGAATAACAATCATCGAGGCTTGGGAATATCATGTCCATTTTGGGTTTTATCTCTTCACTAACGTCAGGAATGATAAATGGTAAACCAGTTTTGGGGCAAAACCTTTTATTCGAGGAAACACCTTCGTCTGAGAAAACACAGTGAGAAACAATTTAAGAAAAACGCCATTAAATAGAAATTGTCTCCTTATAACATTATCGATGAAAACGCCATTAATTGAATAATAAACAAGACCTAATAAACATATAATTGAAAACGTCATAATAAAAACGCCATAATGAAAACACAATTAGTTGATTAATTAACAACATGATGAATTAACAATATTAATAAAACGTGTTAATGAAAAATCCATAAGTTGAAAAATTAACAATATGAATAATTAACAAATATAACGTGATAATGAAAACGCCATAATTAACAAAACTGATGTTTACAAATTAACATATAGTAAGAACTGATGTTTACAAATATTATACAATAACATTCAAAACTAATCAGGTGTAAAACGTCATTGATCGTAAACAATAAGCATATATTAGATCCTAAACGACAATTAACATTAATAATGAAAACGCCAATTATCAGTTCTTACTACTTGTTAACAACCAATGAAAACGTCAAATATTGGATACGTGAAGAATGCCATTGAAACATAAACGCATTGTCAAATATTACTTTGAAAAAACGACAATGAAACAAGCATAAAGAACAAAACGTCATATCTGTTGTATATATGTTGCATGATTTGCTGGAACAAATATGAAAACGTCATTAAATATTACTTTATCGAACGGAATCCATGTTAGACGCCATAGATCTCGAAAGCTTGGAAAGGAGCGTGTACTATACTAGTGTGGCATGTGTTATGAATATATGGAGGCACTAAATTATTAAATGTGATGTTAATATAAGGTATTCGAAGTGTTGGTAAATCCAAACTTTGTTAAATATTATGTTGGCAATAATAAGATAAACGCTTATCGCGTAACGAACAAAATGTGAAACGAACGTCGGTGACCGCCCGGATAATGTTAAAATCCTAAAAATATTCCGTTAGGATTAAAATCCTATTTTAATCATATCCGTGAAGAAAAATTAATCAAAACGCTTAAAATCCTTATTTTGCGAATTTAATTATGTACTGTGCAATACCGCACGTATACTGCAAAATACAGACAACGCAGCCAGTCTAGGCAAATAAAATATTGTTCAGCATTATTATGGCGAGCTAATTTTTATAGAATGATAAAAATAATTTAAAACGCTTTAAAATGCGAAATAAAATACCCAGTAGTCAGTTAAATACCTGTTTCTTGCATGAATATGTGTATGTATAGATTTTAAGAGAGAGAAAGTGTGTGTGTAGATAGAGGTGGCGCCACCATAAGGTGCCCACCAGTTCTTTTGTGTGCCAAGTGTTGAGATTATACAAACCTAATGATTACTAATCTTACACACTCAACATTTAACAACTTCCAAAGATCAAAAACTTTTCATTCTTCCTTCCCTTTTGCATATCTCGGCGGAACACACACCAACACCCACTTCCTTTCAAATTTCAAACATATTCCTTAAAGATCAAAGCCATTTCAATCTAATTCCAAGGTATTTTGAAGATTCAAGGGTGATTTCAAGGTGCATCCAAGAAGGTGCAAGCTCCATATCATCAAACTTTGTCAAAAACCCACCAAAATTTTGAAGGTATAAACTTATTTTAAAATTCATCTTCTTGATCTTTGGTGATGATGATGATAGTGGAAGGTTTCTATTGATCTTGGAATTGTTCACAAACTTGCAATGAGTTTTCAAAAAAATAAAAATGGAAGTAAATATGTATGTATGTATGTATGTATGTATGGTCGTAGGTATGTGTGTGTATATGTTGAATTTTTGTTTTGATTTCTGTTAAGATGATGATTCTTGTATGATGAGATTTATGAAAAGTGTTTGTGACGTGCGTGGGTGAGTATATATTTTTTAGTTATTTTTAGCTCTTTTTACTCGCTGATTTCAAGTTTTAAATTTATAAAACACGATATTCTACTATCACTCTACACACACGCTTAGGGCAAGTATACCCATCGCGGACGTAGTATAGTGATGGCAAGATACCGAGGTCGTCCAAGGACACAAGAGCTTATAGTACCGGCTTATTATCAACGTCTAATCGAACCAACTTTTGAGAAAAGATTTTTAAACTAATAAAAAGAAAATAAAAGCATAAAATAAAATAAAATGATAGACAAGAAAGAATCACTTGGATCCACACGATAAGTTGTATCGAACACAGATGTGTTCTGGGTGTAACCCGTTCATAAGCAAATAAGCAAATGAACGGGGCTATGCTTATATGTATTAATACATGGGGAGGGCCCCTATATCACACCCTAACCGATGACGGAAACATCGGAGTGAGACGAAAACGGGATTGCAAGAGACTTCATAACGACTATTTATGACCAGTATTTAATAAGTAAAATTTCATTTCATTTCTAAATCGGAAATACAATGTTTGGAAGCAAAGTATAACATCTTGAACAAGGAAACAAAGTACATTACATAAACAAAATTTAAAGTGTGTTTCTAATCGTCCTACTAGATTTCTTTCAATATATCATCATCAAGATCTTGCAATACATATTAAAGTAGATGTCAACACATAAAGTATTGGCGAGCATACAAGTTTAAATTACTAGCATAAGTATAAAACGATTTAAACGAATCCTCATGGCATAATCGTAAACTAAGACATATCATAACAATACTAGCATGCAACTCATAATTGTCAACCCAAAGATTCCCATTAGCATAATCTTGTTGTCGCAATGACAAGACCGTTTTTGTATGACTTAACATGACCTCAAGAATACGGGTGGTGTGTTACTCATATAGCGTTATACATGTTAAGGGGGGCTTGTACGAAGTTAATGACAAAGTCTTGTGCAAGTAAGGATTCTAACATGTAAGAGTTTCTAAGCATCACGTATTAAGCATGTATAATGGATTGTTTGTTTGTGTCAAGAATGTTTGTGAGTGATTGTGTGAGTTTGAAAAGTCATAAGTATTGCACCCAAAAGAACAAGTGATGAGGACACGTAGCATGGACCTTAGGAAAGTAAAATTGAAATCTTATATTATGTTTGTTTTTTTACAATGAATGGATAAATTTTGATTATTTTATGTTCCTAAAAAGTGGTATATATGTCAAGTTCCATTAAAAAAAATCGGGACACACCGTATGTTCACAAAAGTGGATGCGGGTGATGAGAATGGTGTTTACCAAACGTTCATTGCACAATAACCATTCTCATCACCCGCATCCACTTTTGTGAACATACGGTGTGTCCTGACTTTTTTTAATGGAACTTGATATATATTGTTAGGAAAATATAAAAAAATGCATAAGATTTCAAGTGTCGCATAAAAACCATATTTTATCATACGTCATCAAATCACAGGCATAACTAAAATGTTACAAATTTGGTTTTGAGTTAATTACTATTTTCGTCCCTGTGGTTTGTCAAAAATCACTATTTCAGTCCATTAGTTTAAAAATTACGATTTCAGTCCCAGTGGTTTCACTTTCGTAACTATTTCAGTCCCTGTGATTTCACTTTCATAACCATTTCAATCCATTATTCTGTTAAGTACAGGGACTGAAATGGTTACGATGTGGACTGAAATGGTTACGAAAGTGAAACAACAGGGACTGAAATCGTAATTTTTAAACTAATGGACTGAAATAGTGATTTTAACAAACCACATGGACGAAAACAGTAATTAACTCATTGGTTTTCCATTCTTTGTTTGTATCATGGGGTCCAAACTTTTTTTTTGAACGGCAAATTTCTTTAAATTTCGGTCATTTGTGGGACTTGAACCCAAGACCTCCCCCTCCCAAGATGTTTAAAGGTTTTGCATTTGCCAATGGACCAACACCCTATTGGTAATTCCAAACTTTTAATAGTTACATTTTCCACATACATACAAGGACAAAGTTTATAAGCCTTTTTATCCCCATCTATGAAGACATATAGGCTTAGCATCGTCCATTTATATGAACGGGTTTACACAAGAACACATCGGTGTTTGATGTAGCATACAGTTTGGTCCACATTTTTTGGGGGATTTTGCCATATACAACACCCTCTAAGAAGAAGCGTAAAAAATAAAGTACATCTAGTGTTACACTAAAAACATTTATTCACATGTTATCAATCCAGGGGCATAAGTAATATGTTACAAAATTAGTTTTCCATGTTTTTTGTAACGTGAGATCAAACTTTCAATGTTACATAGTTGCCCCGTAATTTTTTTTTTTACATTTTCCACATACCAACAAGACCAAAGTCTATTATGTTCTGTTTATATCCCCATGTAGGGTGTAATGCTTTGCATTTTTGTACCTTCCTTATTTAGAAAGTTGTAATCGTATTTCTTTTTTTGGAAACTTGTAATCGTATTGTATCCTTTATTCACTTACAAACTTGTAATCTGGGACTCTGATCATAATGAAATTCATCTTTATACTTACGCTTTTTATACTTATACGCAATCAATCTTTGGATACTTGTTTTGTGCAAACCGAGACTTATTATACGCTTAATTCTCATTTATACGCAAACCGTACATGCATCAAACTCGTACAGTACATGGTTACACTTTAAATACCTAAAAATGGGCTAAAATACAAGAAAAACGACATAAGATAACATAATTACAAGTTTAGGGGCCAAATTGCAAAAAAAAAAATTAACTTGAAAACACTCTTCTCGCGGGTAGCAAGAAGATGCCCAATTTTCCCTTGTGGGTGGCAGAAGTCTGAATCCACATAAAGTTGTTGGCGGCTCATGGATTGGTCACTTCTCCTCACATCCTTCTTCACCCAGTCACTTCATAACCTCATTTAAACACAAACCCTAATCCACCATTATAAAACCAAACCTCCTACACCTTCATTTCACTTTTCCAGCTCTCTAAACACTCTCAAATATCACACCCCGACCCGCAGCGGAAAGGTACGGGGCGTGACGATTGCCCATAGCTCATGACAACTAATTATTGTTTCAATATTTAAAGCATATTCATTTAAATTGTCACATAACATATAATAATCAAAATATATTCATTCATTGTAAAAAAACAAACATATCATAAGATTTCAATTTTACTTTCCTAAGGCCCATGCTATGTGTCCTCATCTTTGTAAAAAACAAACATATCATAAGATTTCAATTTTACTTTCCTAAGGCCCATGCTACGTGTCCTCATCTTTGTATCCGCCCCTAGATACACCAAAAGAACTGAACACATGAGTTCAACGACACTGATACAACTCTTCTATATGTCCACGGTCAAATACCGGAACTACCCCTTCCTTCATGTGGTGCAACTTTGACATGGATAGATCCTATCTACACATATGGGTTTACATATATATATATATATATATATATATATGTATATATATATATATGTATATATATATGTATATATATATGTATATATATGTGTATATATATGTATGTATGTATGTATGTATAACACCTCCTGTTAAATAAAGATCATTTAACTCTATTAGCAAAAACAAGCGTCCCAACGAAGTAGCGCGACCCCGACTAGAGCGACTACGCCGTCATATTAACAACATTATCACTAAGTACTTATGTCTTTGATGGACCCATAAAGAGATCACAACTAAAGAGGCGTGCAAGGTGGTAATCTTGTAGAAGAAAAAAAAGTAGTTAGATGTTGTAACACTCCAAAAACGGGTTTGGTAATTAAACCACGTTAATATCGAAGAGCGAGTAAAATACCCTTAGTGGTAAAACTTAACCCAAGATTTAATTAAATAAACCTAATCCTAAACAAAAGATAGATGAATGCCTTTTAGAATAAAGTTTATAAAAGGCCCAAGACTATTGGTACGTGATTTAAGTCAGGTTGTAGCATCCCCGAACTTAGTAGATTGAATTATCATGTTTATTGATAATTAGCTGGAAGTAGGCAACTAAGAATAATAAACCTAGTTGATTATTTATATTGTTAGTGATAAATATTGGATGATATCAAACATGAGGGACCAAAAAGGAAAAACTAAAAAGTTGAGTTATTAAAAAGGAAATTAAAAACATAACACACACACACTAGGGGATCATAACCCTTGTTCAATCAAGATCATCAAATTGAAAGGGAATTCGGGTCTCAAATTCGTGTATGAACATGAATTATCGATCACCTGGACTAGGGGATCATAGGTTTGACGCTTGACAAGCTAGGTGGAAGCTTGGGAAGAAGCGGGTCAAACAGATCGAATACGCAAGAAAAGCATAATCAGATGCAAGGTAAGTTAAGCTTACATCTTTAAAATAGAACATCTACTTATGTATTTGATTAAGGACAAAGCGACTTAGCATTTGAAATGAATCCTTGAAATATGGCGTTCCGACGTGAATTGATACTAATCGAAACAAATAAAAATGGTAGGAAACCATATTTGATGGTAAAAAGGGTAAAATGGTAAATCAGTCACGTGTTGACAAATAAACAATGGGTTCTGAAAAGTTACCTTATGGTGTAAACCATAATGGGTATAAAGGGTAAAATGGTAAATTGGTCACGTGTTGACAAATAAACAATGAGTTTTGAAAAGTTAACTTATGGTGTAAACCATAATGGGTATAAAGGGTAAAATGGTAAATTGGCCACGTGTTGACAAATAAACAATGAGTTTTGAAAAGTTACCTTATGGTGTAAACCATAATGGGTATAAAGGGTAAATTGGTCACGTGTTGACAAATAAACAATGAGTTTTGAAAAGTTACCTTATGGTGTAAACCATAATGGGTATAAAGGGTAAAATGGTAAATTGGTCACGTGTTGACAAATAAACAATGATTTCTAAAATGACACCCTATGGTGTAAGCCATAATGGGTCAAACAAGTAAAGGAACGACTTTTAAGAAATATGACTATATGGCGAAAAACCGTACTGGGTTAAATGAGTGGAATGGTAAATAAATACCATTTTGCGATATATATATATATATATAGGGTAAGGTTCATGCGAGAACCACCTTTATTGCGAGAACCGCGAGAACCAATGTGAACACAACCTAAAATAGCTAAAAAAACCTAACCCCCCCCCCCACCCCCCCCCCCCCCCAAGCTAAATGCTAAAAACTAAACACCCCCAAAAAACAAAAAAAAAAAACAAATTTTTAATATTTTTTACATTAAAATCGCTACTTTTAGTGGCAATTTTTTTTAAATTTAAATTAATTTTTTTTGCTACTAAAAGTAGCGATTTTTTATAAAAAAATATTTTAAAAATTTTTTTGTGTGTTTTTTAACTATTTTTATGTATTTTTGGTTGTGTTCACATTGGTTCTCGCGGTTCTCGCAATAAAGGGTGGTTCCTAACGGATCATTCTCATATATATATATATATAATGTTTGATCGTTTAGGTCAAACGGGTCAAATGGTGATGTTATCATCATTTGACAATAACGACTAATGATTGGTTGTCGAGTCTTATGCTCACAGGGGTGAATAGCGTATGGGATTGCGTTGCTATTAATTAGCAACTAATAAGGCAAGGTATTAAAATGGGTCAATGCTTTAACCCGACCTAGGTACGTGTAATGGGTCAAACTCTCAACGAGGTCTTAGGGCCAAGGAGAGCTAATCGAGTCATGGTTGAACATTGGATTTACCTAAAGTGAGGTATATCTAGCGATTTGAATTGGAGATATTATGTTCTTAGAGACATAATGAATTTAAAATGAAATACGGGTTAAAAGAGTATACATGGTTAAAACAAGCTTTTAAAATGTCCTTCGTAGTCAAAAGGACTAAAATTTGACAAAAACGTCCCCGAATAGCAAATCGGGCAAATGACCCTTGAGGGCAGTTTAAAAATGGATTTTATATTTAGGTGGACCCATTGGGTGGAATAAAAGTGAAAGGCGTAAGCCTTTTTAGCTAAATGCCGCCTAACAGGTCATTTTTCGTAAATTGTCGATCCGGAGGGTAGAATCGGCATATAATGTTTTCAATAAAATAATTCACCACAAATATAGTTGAGGTGGAAGATAAATGGAAGTCTTAGTGCGGGAATAGGATGTATGGAAAGAATAAGTAAGATTTGATGTTTGGTATACAAATCTTGAAACAGGTCAAATAATTTATATGCGCGAATTGGGTAACAAATGCGTAACTCATAAAAGCTAAGAATCCGGGTTAAAGATTTTGGGTTAAATACGTAGGTAAATGTTTTACTGGACATTTATAAACATGTTTCAAGTGAAACGGATGAGAATTTAGATAAGTTACAGAGTTTTTATGAACAAAAGGGCAATGCCAGAATCTGCACCTCTAGCCTACCGTAAACTATGGCAGGAGGCTGCTGGCAAAAACAGTTAAGCTCTATCGTAAGCTATGGTAGGGAGCCGTAGCTTACAACGGGTTATATGGCAGAATTTGTTGTTGTTGTTTTTGACAATTCGAGACTATTTTAATATGGTTAAACTCCATAATACTAATGTAAGTGAGGTTTATGGAATTTAGGTAATGATTTGAAGATTAGGACGGCGACCAAGTGTAGTGAAGAACCAAATACAGTTAAAGAATCAAGCTTCCGCACTTTGTTTAGTTGTTTTTGAAACTAAACGACAACGACACATTGAAATGTTCTAATACTTATGAAGTTTTTATGAAGCTAGAAAATACGAAGGATCTTGTATTTGTATTATTATTAATAAATGCAAAATTCTTTACTAAATTTTATGTCTAAATGGTAAGGGTCTTACAGATGTCTCTAATCTAGACATTGCGATAGCTCAATCTATAAGTTTTCCAAGAGGTTGAGGGTTGCGGTAACCTTAACAGGAGCCCTTCCAAAATAACATCAAACAATATATTTTGTAAACTTAATGAAAACACACCCGTAACCTTTGCTAGGTTCCGGGTATTTTTAATATGTTAACCACACCACCAAGCTAATAACTTAACATTTATTCATCCCAAGTGGATTCCATCCCAAAGCAATACTTCATGTGACCTAATATTCTCCACTAATTTATTATTACTCGCATCTACTTTTATGTCTTTTTTAATTGTCTACAAACCAAACAAAATCAGTTTACTAAAACTAGCTGGTAACAAAAGAAAAGTTGAGCAGTAAAAGTCGTGTCCTTTGGGTTTGATACTCGGTTCTTAAATAAACTTTACTACATGGCGGTAGATACACTTGCCTGTTGTGTGCATTAAGTCTACGTAAAAATCATTTTTAATAAATTTAAAACCTTGATAAACGTATTCAAAAGTATCACTAAACACACTAATATCACATGCACATCCATTACCTCAGGCTTATGTCATCTACAAAGATCAACAAAAAAGACTTTATCTATTTTGTTTTATCTCATGATTCTTGCAACTGGACTCCTGGTGGGCGTTAAGAACGAATCATGTCGTTTCCATCTCTTTAATTTCTAAAACAGATACACGAAATTAGTAGGCATGGTGATTATCCAAGATGAAATAAGTATAAAAGATCTACGTCAACAATGGCCATATAAGCACGAGTTTGGTTGTCGGTAGGTTAACACAGATCGACATTTCATGAAAAATGAGGTGGACGTTGAGTTTTTGCTTTTATATCAATCACTATGTTTCCTTAAGGGTGACAGATCTACGTCAACACCGACCATATAAACACTAGTTGAGTTGTTAGTAGGTTAAATAACATTAGATCGACATTACATGAAATAATCAAGTAGACATTGATTCTTTGTTTTGTATCGTACATTACGTGTCCTTAAGATGGTTATGTGTTGTGTCCAACAACCAAAAGGTTGGGAGTTCAAATCCAGCATGGTGCAAGTATTAGTGTATTACCCGAGAAAATTATGAAATTATTGTAAAACGACAATCAATCATTACGTACTAACAAAATCTCATTAAGATTGCGTCAAACCCCTTATTCTAACATGTGTAAATGGAAATTTATTTAATGATTTGATAACATGTCAGTAATGTAAGCATTATACACTACCACACCCACTTTTATTAATCGTTTGTTCGTAATATAATGAATACCAATGTTCACGACAATTAATGCTTATTCCCTTATTTCAACAACAAACACTTTCACCATGCAACATTTTTGCATATATGTTTTATGTAATCAAATATGGAGGCGCACAAAAGAACCGCATTAGTAACCGACATTGATTTCGAACCCGAACCAAACCCAAAAGAGAAACTACCTTGGTTAAACTCGGTTTGAACCCGAATCAAATCGTAAGGTTAAAATCGGCTTGTAACCCTGTACTTTGAAACCAGTTAAACCCGAATCAAACCAATTAAAACAAGTTCTAAACCGGCTTCAACCCTAACCCATTTTGACATTCTTCGACCAAACCCATCCCGGTTATAACCCGATCCGGTTTAGCCACAAAACCAAACCTAATTTCCCTAAATAGGAAAAAAAAAAAACACTTAGGCCCAACCCACACCCGGCCCATCACACACCATAAAACCCTTCAAGCCGTATCTAAAAAAAACCAACTATCCTCTTCCCTTTTCCCTCTTCACACTTCCCTCCGATTCCACCTTCAAAGAACCCCCAAAAATCAAATCTCTAACCCCAATTCCATCCAAATAATGGGCAAAGATGATGATGATATGAGGGGTGAAATGGAAGAAAGACTAATCAACGAAGAATACAAAGTGTGGAAAAAGAACACACCCTTTTTGTACGATCTGGTTATCACACACGCACTCGAGTGGCCTTCACTCACCGTTGAGTGGCTCCCGGACCGTGATGAGCCTGCCGGAAAAGATTACTCCGTTCAGAAGCTGATTCTTGGGACCCACACCTCGGAAAACGAGCCCAATTATCTTATGCTGGCTCAGGTTCAGTTGCCTCTTGAAGATGCTGAGTATGATGCTCGTCATTATGATGATGATCGATCTGATTTTGGTGGGTTTGGTGGGACTAATGGAAAGGTTTGTGTTTTTTGTTGGATTGGTGATGTTTTTTTTTTTTTTTTTTTTTTTTTTTTTTTTTTTGATGTTTGGGATTGGTAATTGAGGTGGTTTTTTTGTGTTTTGAGGTGGGTTGTTGTTGTTTTTTTTTTTTTGTTTTATAGGGTTGATCTTTGTTTGTTGGATTTGTTGAAATTAGGGTTAGGGTTTATTTTGTGTATGTGTGTTGGGTTTTTTTTTGTTTGGATTGTTTTATCAGTTTCTGATGTTATACATTTTGGTTTAGGGGTTTATGTAAGTTGTTTTTTGTTAAACATAATTTGGTTGAATCTTACTCAAGGGTTATAAAAAGGATTTGCTTTTTATGTGTTAAGAATTGATAATTGAGTTTTTGAATATGTTTAGGGTTTTGTTTCAAATAAAGGGTTGTTGGTGATTTGAAGTATTTTCAATTGGTAATTTTGGGTGAATAGTTTGATGGCTTTTGATTGTGTTTATATGGTTGACTTTGTGATTTGTGCTTGTATTTGAATGTTGTTATTGTGGATTAGGTTTCTGTTTTATTTTATTTTCATTATGGATTTAGGTTTGGGGTTTAGTAGTGTTACTTGAGAAAAAGTTATTTTTATTTTTGAGATGGATCTTAAAATGTTAAGGGGTTATAGTAAAATCCATTGAAACAGGGACATTTTAATTTTTTTTTTTATGTTTTTTATTTTTACCTTATAATGTTATAATTGTGAATTGGGTTTGTTTTTTTTTAATTTATCTTTATTGTAGATTCAGGGTTTGGGGTTTAGTAGCGTGACACGAGAACAAGTTTGTGAATTTGTAGTTATCTAAAAGTTGGATGATTTATCTGTTTTAAGTTTGATCTAACAATTGCTGTAACGTTCGATAGTTACCTGTGCCATCATTTGTTTTGTATAAACTTGTGTTTGAGGTTTAGTTATGCTATTACGTTTATTTTGTTTAGGTTTACGGGTCCATTTGTCGAATTATATATTCATGGTTTACTCTGCACTATCACTTATATAACTATTAGGGATTATTTTCTGTCTTCACACATGCGTATGTGTGAGTAGCATTAGCTTTGTATTGTTTTACAGTGTTTGATTTATATTATATGTTTATGTTTATTCCTTTTCAGGTACAAATAATTCAGCAAATAAATCACGATGGAGAGGTGAACAGGGCTCGCTACATGCCTCAAAACTCGTTCATTATTGCTACAAAAACTGTCAGTGCCGAAGTTTACGTCTTTGATTACAGCAAACACCCGTCTAAACCTCCTCTAGATGGAGCATGCAGTCCTGATTTGAGACTAAGGGGCCACAACACCGAGGGATACGGCTTATCATGGAGTAAGTTTAAACAGGGTCATTTGCTTAGCGGTTCTGATGATGCTCAAATTTGCTTATGGGACATTAACGGAACTCCCAAAAATAAATCACTTGACGCCATGCAAATATTCAAAGTAAGTTTACATGTTATAGAATTTTCATCCGTCTTTATACTTGTATTGATTTTAATATTTTTTGTAATGTTTAACAGGTTCATGATGGGGTTGTAGAAGACGTGGCGTGGCATCTGAGGCATGAATATCTTTTCGGTTCGTGTGGGGATGATCAGTATTTGCACATATGGGATCTCCGGTCTCCGTCTGTTACTAAGCCTGTCCAAAGTGTAATGGCTCACCAAAGTGAAGTAAGTACACTATTTCACTGTTATAAAAGCAACAACGTGTCTTAAAAGTACAAAAAAAGAATATCTGTTAACTGTTTTGCTGTAATAAAATGGGCTGCAGGAGCATAGTTGTTACTAGCGGCTGTAGCGCGCTACATAGCGATGCGCCCATATGGTGCTATAGGGTTTATAGCGACAAATAGCGACTTTTTTGTTTTTTATTTATTTACTTTTTTTTTATAAATATAAATAGTGATGCCCATTAGGGTTTTTTTTTTGTTTCGCGATTGAAAAAAGAAGCGTATTTAGATGAAATAGATAACTTTATAATAAAAAACTGTCAGATAATCAGAAGCAGAGTTTGTTGATTCATACTTTAAAAACTGATTATTGTAATTTCAAGTTCTAAGAAGTAAGATCTAAACCTAAGAACATGTCTATTGGAAAGAGGGTTTCTGTTTTAGGATACTCAAATTGGTTCTACTCAAATCTGCAAGAAATACCACATATGTTTATGAGAGTTCACAATTTGTTTACGTATTTGTGGTAGGTTAACTGCTTAGCTTTTAATCCTTTCAATGAATGGGTTTTGGCAACCGGATCAACTGACAAGACTGTTAAGTTATTTGACTTACGAAAACTCAACACTGCTCTCCATACCTTTGATTGTCACAAGTAAGAGTTCTTACATATTTTTCATTATTATTGTATTATTATTTTAATTTTCTAGTATGCATTTAACTGTTATATCATGTTGTATAGGGAGGAAGTGTTCCAGGTTGGATGGAATCCCGAGAATGAGACGATTTTAGCTTCTTGTTGTCTTGGTAGACGACTAATGGTGTGGGATCTTAGCAGGTACGCACTTGAATTGTCTATTAGTGTCGTGGTTGTATTTTATAAGTATAATGGCGTTGAGATATTGGTGATTGCTTTCGTTTTCAATATCATCTATGAGCAAGTGAGATAAATCTAGTCGTTTTGTGTTAATGGAATATTCTTTATTCAAAGGTCAATGCTTACTTTGAGGCGTATTTTTGCTATCAGATAAGTTATAGCTGTTGACCACTGTCTACAAATGACCATAGTAGCATACATCATCATCATCATACTCAGTAAATCCCACCAATAGCAAAGCTAAGGTAGGGTCTGAGGAGGGTAGATATAGACAGCCTTACCTTTACCCCGTAGGAATAGAGAGGCTGCTTCCAGTGAGACCCCCGGCTCGATTGTAGTTTTGTATCAAGCCTTGGACCTAAGACACATAATACTCAAACAATCGGGACAGAGACTGATTGGTGCATGTACCCCCGTGTCTTTCAGCTATCAACGTCACCACATGATGCATGATTAACTATTCGCTGCTTTTAACGTTATTTTCACGAAATTAGTAAAATAACGTTAAAGTTAGTACCATTTCACTTTTGCCCCTCGAGCCCCCACAGATATATACATTATATGTGCACATCGCAAGCGGGGCATACATGTGTTCAATATTAAAATTGTGACAAGATCATCCATAGTCACACATTTTTTGTACAAGTTACATTTAATTTTAAAATTTCTTTACTAATATGTTTGTTTGAAAACACAGGATTGACCAGGAACAAACACCTGAGGACGCCGAAGATGGCCCACCAGAACTGCTATTCATTCATGGCGGACATACAAGCAAAGTTTCGGATTTCTCATGGAACCCGTGTGAAGAATGGGTGGTCGCGAGTGTCGCAGAAGATAACATACTTCAAATCTGGCAGATGGCTGAAAACATCTACCACGATGAAGATGAAACACCTGCAGAGGAATCCCGAGGTGCTTGAATATACCATCGACATAGTTTAATATGAACATTTAGGTTTTGTTTATGTTTAATCTAAAACATGTTTAAATATTTGGTTTTGTGTTGTTGAATTATGTTGTGCTGCTGTAAAAGATATGTTTTTCGATCATCAATTTGCTTGGTGCTGATTTAAGCTTTGCAACTTTGCTTTTGACATGCGTCAATGTTTATATATCTTTTTGCATATTAGTATATCAAAATTCATAAACTTGTAACCAAAAACAAACATGTATAACTTCTTTTAAGTTTAGGTATAAACTAACCATACAATTTAAGTTACGACAAAACATATTCTAATTGTCAACGAGTGAACCCACCAGGTTAGCTCAAAACCACTTGGCTAAGCGTGTTTGCAGGTTTAACCGAAGACTAATCTGAACCTGTTTGCATAGTGCATCCAAGCTTGCCGTAGTATTTGCTTGAAACTTGTCTATACAAATAGACGTAAATACCCATCATCTATAAAACCCACACATGTACATGTGTCACCTCCTCATGACTGACCCTTTTTATAAAGATAAATAAATAAATTAGTGGAACATGGCCCATGGCCCATATGAGTGGTGTTTCTTGAGAATCATACAAAATTCGAACAACACAAAATAAATTTTGACCTACTATTGACTTAGTATACAAGATATAATTGAGTTCCAAACACTAAAACCATGTGTAATTGGGGAGTGAAGAGGCCAACTTCACGAGCATTACCCCCCTCCCCAAGGCGTGAAGTGATCAAAAAAAGGAAAGGCATGATTATTAAAACGCCGGTTGATTGTTGAATTGGCCAATAGGAAATAAAAAAATGAAATTAAATATTTGGGTTAATCATTGCAAGGGGCACTATGGAGCATTATACCACTACACCACTTTTTAACTTAGCCCCATAATGTCCCTTGCTGACTGGGATGCCACATGTCGCATAACGCCAAGGGAGGAGGTTGATCTTCAAGCCCCCTACAACTAGTCTGAAAGGGAATTTTAGCGAACTTGTATTTGTTCACTTGTTCATTCGTAAACACATTTCATTAAAAGTTTAAAACCATGAGACCCTCGTAAGTCTAACAAAAAAATATTTGTAGAACTAAAAGTATCTTAAACATATATAAAAACTAAATCGAACAAGTTATACGATAAAAATGAGTAATTTTTTTTCTCTAAGTAGATACTTCATGAGTTGAGATCCTGTACATACAGTGCTAATTATAAGAACCGTAAGAACAGATCTGAGCCATTGATAATTTAAATCAAGGGTTGATGTTGATTATAAATAAAACCTTTATAATTAAAAATTAGTACCAACAAGTTAGGGGTAATTTTGTAAAATTGCTAGTCATTTGACCATTTTCCATTAAATACAAATTCCACCAAGGTTTTTTAAACTAAAATAACTTTTATATACTTCATTATTTTTTTAAGAAAAATATACCATAAAATCAAGTATTTTTTTATCTTTAATATGAGTACCATATTGCTATACCTTTTTTGTATTTATAAAAGTGATTTTTTAAAAAAATTAAAAAAAGGTGTTTTATAGTTGTGCTGATAACGTGTTGATTATGTGTTAATTACAAAATAATACAAACAAACACCAAAAGTATATAGAATCAGCACATCTGGTGTGCTAATAATGGAGAACGATTGAGGATGTTGTGCTAATGTCATTTATGTTGATAATGGAGAACGATTGAGGACGATGTGCTGATAATGAAGAATGATTAAGGATGTTATGCTAATTATATAGTGTTGTGCTGATTATATTTTTTTTGTAATTATTTTTAATTAGTTATAAATAAATATGGTCAAAAGGTCTAAATTACCCCTAAACTAATTTTTTATTGTTGGACATTTGTCAATTATGTGTTGGTTCTTACGCTTCTTACAAACTTAAGTGTTTGTATTTGATCCCATTCCTGATACTTCATTTAACATAATTGCAAACTTTGTTTTTTTTACTTTTTATAAAAATGAGTTGCATTCTTTTACTAATAAAAGCAAGTAGTAGCTTTTCCCCCCATGCATTTTACTATTTTTTTATAAAATAAAGAAGGTTTGAGTTGCATACTGTTACTGCCTGATGATTCCTACCCGCATACACCCCGTCCACCCTTACATTTGTGTAAACTCTCTTTCTTTAAAGTCATGTTATTACTTTGTAAACATTTAAGTTTTATCAAGTGCTCAAAGTCCTTGATCTATTTTGAAAAATCCATTCCTAAAATTTCTTTTGAGTTGATAAAGACCTTGTTTTAATAAGCATTTTATTTTTATATAACTTTTGTTAAAAGTTTAAACTTTTATTTTCATTTTTCGATCTTGAATTTCACAATATGGACGATCCACGGTTAAACTATATAGTGATTGTGAAGCTACTATGGTTTGGATCTTGAATCGTCTACACCATACTTTGCACGGTTGATCCGTGGTTTGATCGTGTCATCGACAATGTTGCTTCTATCGAATATTAATTTGCCCCATTGATTGATCATATTGCTATCCTTTCTTGTGACCCGAGAGTGTAGGATATGAACATACAGATACCTATATTTAACGTATCATATGTTCATGTCCGTATTGCCATTAAAACAAGAATTACATTTGACGATGTAAAATGAAAATTAAGCAGATTCAATATAGCTTAAAACATTAAAATGATGTTGCTATGGAAAATCAACCATTTAAAACATTGAATTCCAAACCTGCCCTAACTATAGCTTGGTACAGCAAAATGAAAATTAAGCAGATTCAACATCTGAACCTTCCAAACCTTCTTGATAGAGTTCAAAGTCTTCAGGACTCCATCTGCATATCAAGTTTAGCTTAAAAGTGGCCATCTTCATGTCCATTAATCGCTGCATTAATAAATAACTAACATGTGAGATATAATTACACAAAATAATTTGATCTTTCAAATAAAAGGATCATGCTATGATAGTACACTTAAGGTGACACTTGAACCTTTTGACCCGTTTCCTTTCTATTTACCCATTTGTCCAATTAGAAAAAAAGCGTAACTCGAATCGACTCATTCATAAAAGGGTCAACCGAGGACCACTTCTCTGACAGAACATAGCCACCTCCAGGGGCGCAGGATAGAATGGGCTTGGGGGGGGGGCAACTTTTCGCTTATTAGTGTCCGGTATGTAGTTTTAGTATAGAATTTTTTAGGTATATACGTTTTCGACCCCCCGGTCGGAAATCTCAAGCTTCGCCACTGGCCACCTCATGAATCTTAATGCTACACTGTACACACCAACTAATACAAAAGATATTGATTATGATTATATTGAAAGAATGCTGAGAACAAACCAGTATGCGAGAAGATTCAGGCGATATGGGTTTCCCCTCTTCACAAACAACAAAATCCCCAACAAGTTCCACCACTCCTGCTCGATATTAACAAAACCACAATTAAAACAATCAGGGGTTCGGTAAATTGGTCAAAACCGCTAGGCTAATCATTAGATTCGGTTGACACATGTTGGGTTGACCCGAAACGCTTTTTACAAGATTTGTAATCTTTTCATAACTAATGAAATGTGTAATGTATAATAATTCAACAAGTCTAGATTTGACTCGTTACTTTTTAGCCAAGTTTTTTAATAACTCTTTTGACCAATTAGATATAGAATACAATTCGGATGAACACGTTCATAAGCAGATTGGTTAAAGCTGCCACCTCTACTAATTGTGTGTTTGTGTGTGGTGTAAGAGATATAATGGATACCTTTATTTAAGCGCACAGGCATTCCTTGCTTGCGCAAGAATGGCTCCATCTCATGTGTGAACTGGTCCAGTGGACCTTCTTTAAGTTCCACCTGAGAAGTCAAACATAATACATTAACCATGTTAAGACACTGACTCACATGCTCAATACTCTTGGCAATGACATCATGAAATACTTAAGTAATAAAGCCATGTAAATGTATGCAAAAAAAAACATTTACTTATAAATTACATCAAGATTTTTACTAACCGTTTCTGTAGCAATACTGCCCGTCCTAGCAAAATCGTAATCTTCATAATCATTAAATATTCTGCAGAGATGAAGTGGTAAAAACTGTTATGCATGTAATAAGCATAAAAAAGCACTCAAACAAGCTAGATTTGACTCATATTAACATCAGATCAAGATCTTTACACGCAGCAAATTTAAGTGTGACTCAGAGCCTAGTGTTTAGTGGTAACCTTTGGGCCTCTTCTTTAGACATATTAGTTACACAAAGCCCAGCATCCCCACGAAGAAGCTGTACACAGATAATGAAAGGAAAATTCTAATCAATCGAGGGTACATCAAGTGATATGGACCGATTGCCAACTCATATTTTTTACCAAAAAATTGAGTACCTTGGACACTTTGTGAAGGCCCGTTCTTATTTCATCAGAATCAGAGCGTCCTAGAGCAACCTGCATGACCTTGTTCGACCCAAGAAAAAATCTGAAACACCAAACACAAAAAAATCGGATGTATTATATCCAAATACATGTTATTCACCGAACATATTTGTTGTGCATAGCTTTCAAAACGCTTTCCCAAATATACATTAAAGTTTATGTTTCCATATGGTTCTTGTTTCTCCCATACATACATACCATTTAAGTAAAATACATAATGTGTTAAATCTAAAATACCTGCTGGTGGATTTAAGCTGCTCCCTGAACTGTTTAAACTTAAGATTCCTCATGTTCTCAAAGCTAAAAACATATATGGAATTATATTGCTCTACAGCCTCCCGAATGGAGTTCACAATGTTCTCTTTATGCTCTCTCCCTTTCTTCTTGGTTTTCGATAACGTCACTGCATTCAACAAAAATACACAATCTTTCAAAACGACAAGCCCAAAACATAAAATGACTACACAAGATAAGAACTTGAAACTTCTCATGATACTTTCATGTCATCAATCCAATGTCCCACAATTAACTAAAAGGGCAATTCGACCACATAAAATGACCGAATTGGCCTTCTCGTTAACAGAAAAAATGGATGAAGTTAACCCAGTGGACTAAAATGAAACTTTTTTGAACCCACAGGTGAAAAATGAAACATTTGGACTAAACTGCTAAAATGACCCAAACCACAGGGACTAAAATGGCATTTAACTCTTATTTAAATATTAATACAAATGTTCATTTATATTTGTTCATTTGTGTTCGTTTAGAATGTTAAGAGTTATTAAGACCACCCGTGGTGGTGTGGATTTGGGGCTTTTTGCCCGAAAACGCCAAAGCACGCCCCGGTCATATCCCCCTTGGGCGTTTTTTTTTTTTTTTTGGTTTTTTTGTCCCAGGCGTTTTAAAAACAACGCCAAAGCCCCTTTTTGATGGCCCAATCACATGTAACCCTCTTCTTCTTTAGCCAATCAATTTTTTCATGTTTTTTTTATTTATTTAATTCTTTACACCCCTTTCAACATAATAACCACATCCCCGTTACACCCATTTTAGAAAAACGCCCCTTTACTGACTAGGACGACACGTGGCGGACAACGCCCAAGGGCGTGGCATTATTCATCCCAACCACTACGCATGGTCTAACAAACGAACATAAAGGACACGAAGATGTTCATTTCTTAGGTTATACGTAGTGGGGCGGTATGCAGCCCCATAGCGCCGTATGGCGCCGCTGCACACCGCCACGAAGGGCGCCATGCCCCAAAATTTTTTCTCCGGCGCGATGTCTATAGCGGGAGCAAAGGGCGGTATGTGTGTGTTGTTTAAATTTTTTTTTTTTTTCTGGTTTTCCCCTTTTGTGTGTTTGTTTGAATTTTTTTTTTTTTTTTTACTTTCTGGGATTAAAAGATTGGTGGGGAGAAGAAGATCATCATCACCATTTTTTCCGGTGAACTTGGTTGCCGGAGAAGAAGACAGGCCGGAGAAGAAGGCCCTGCATTTTACACTTTGCTCCCTGCATTTTACACTTTGCTCCCTGCATTTTTTTTTTATTTTACTGTCATGTTTTTTTTTTAAGTGTAATGTTTTTTATTTTTATTTTAGTGTAATGTTTTTTTAATTTAATGAAATGAATTTTAATTTTATAAAGTTAGAAAATAATTATTAAAAAATAGAAATTAATAATTGAGTAATGATTAGGCGGGGACTTCGGGCTTAAAATGCATAACGCCCACCCGCACACGTGGCGCGCCACGTGTCGCATAACGCCCACAAAGGGGCGTTATGACTACACATGGCCTTAACAATAGCACATGAACAAGAATATGCGTTTGTTTAATTTTCTTAACAATTTCACTTCAGAAGCTTGAATTAAAAAATAAAAAGTTGAATCAAACGATCTCCTACTGCAACTTTTAAATTCTAATGCATGCAACTATCACAAAAAAAGCCTAAATTCAATCAAACGAGTTGCAATCACACTCTGCATTCGAATCAAATCGATTTAATCACTCAAATCAAAAGCAATCAGGAAGAATTATTTAAAGACTTTACCTGCTCGATCTCTCTTGGATTTCGGCATTTTTGCTTATAATTAACAAGTTTTACAAATTTCGTCGGAGGGTTTTCACGAAACTAAACCCTGAAATTGGATATTTTTTTTTCTAGGGTTTTAAACCCTTTGCTTACAGTGTTGGTTAAGTATTATGGGCCTCATCATATCTTCTTTGATCTCTTCTTTGATCTGTGATTTGGGCTCAGGCCCATGTCTTTTTAACAATAAGGGGACCCGGGTGGTGAGTGATGGAACCCCCATCACTCGTGAAAAACTTTAGCACACCGCCGCCACCATCATTTATAACTCGTGAAACTTACCATGCGTGATATTTATCACTCGTTGAATTTCGATGTTTCAGTTGACAAGATGACCATTTGAGGGCTTTTTTTTTTTTTTATAAAATCCAACTATTTACACTAAAAAAAGGTTGTGAGTGATAGAATAATGGTTGATGACATAATGAAATTTGATTGGAAGTTGTGAGTGATGAGTGATCACCACCCCCTTCCCCACCCCCTTCCCCCTAACACTTTACACCTAAATATATCTTTTAACTTTACCCTTATAAGGATATAAACTTAATACTGTTTTTGTAGAATTTATGGATTCAAACTATTGTTGGACATATAAGAGCAAGTGTGTGGAAAGAGTGCAAGGGGCGTGAAGCCGTGAAGCCCTGCCCCGGTGCGAATATTGCCCCGGATAGGGCATTAAAGAGGCGTTTAATTTTAATTTTTAATTATTATTTTTAAGTGTTTATAACACAAACAAATCGTTTAACCTTATCTCACCATTTATTCTTTTAGTTTTTTTATTACTCGTTTCACCACATTTCACATTACCATAACGCACCTAAGTGAAAGGTGAAACCACCCTACAAACGTGACACCTATGTATCAACACTTTTTATTCACCTTTCAACCACCACAACACATACAACATAGCATAAATATTGTGTAACTAATACACTTTTAACGTCCATTTTCTTTAATTACTATTCTTTTTAATGGAAATTGTTGATTATTCCTCAGACCGTGTTCTTTGTTCACCGAATCTAAGGGAATCAAAGATAAATGTTCTGGTTACGCAACTAATAACTAATATTCCATTATTTATCTCCTTTCTTACTAAGGTCAAGGTGTGGGTTCGTGAAGGGGAATTGTGGAGTGAGGTGGTATAGTGGTCACTAGTGGAACACCACCCCTCTCTTTGGTGATGGTGATGATCGACGAAGCCCACAAATCCATTAACATGCAATTTAATTTGAAGAAAAAAAAATAAACAAAGAGAAAGGGATAGTGGAGGGATAATAAACCACACCTATGGATAGTAGAGAAGATAGGTGATGGAAGAGGATGCTTACGTGTGACGCTAAGATGAAAGATGTTGATATGCCTCCACTAGTGAACTACACCCTTAGACCTAATTCATCGTCGTTATAACTAACTTTGAACAAGATATGAGAAAACGTTGAAGTACCCAAGTTATGATATAAAGAGTTTTAACAAGCACCATGAGATCTAATTCTACGTTTGATTGATTTTCTTATCGCTTACCATCCCCGTTCATTTGTATTGTGCCGCGTATCGCCATCGCCGTTTATGCCATCCCAACCTTGTACCGCCATGTTACTTTCGATCATGGTCATGTTATGAACTGCGTTATCAAGATTTGTGCACTTTACAACACGAACCCAGCCTTGTTTTGTTTCGGCCTCAAAGATCAAATGCTGCCATGTTACAGGCACAATGGCTTGACCCAGCCCAGCTTTTCTTCCATTGTTACCGTATAACAAGCGTTTCTCGTCAGATATCAGACATCGTCATTAACAATCTATATTTTACTTCAGTCCGAGCATTCAAGAATCTCATGTTCGAACCCGATACAACCCAAACAACAATACAAGAAACATTTCAAAAGATGTAAATACAAAAGATCAAATCTTTACATGGGTGTGATTTAAATTTAAAGAATGTTCAAATTCAGTAAGTTTTGAAGATGCATAAACAGGTCCTGGGCAAGGGAATCATTAAAAATTACAAACACAAATAAAAAAAAAAGAGAAAAAAATTACTTTCTTTCCAGTTTGAAGTGGAGCCAATGGCAAACTGAGAGGCAAATGTGCATATACAGATGAACTCCATCGCCATTTCTCTTCTTATCCCTCCTGAAAAGCTTCTAACTTTAACATCTTCTTGATTCCCTTCTTTACATCCCTTTTTATACACGTATCTACGTTTGACTACTCCGCCGTCTCCTCCCCGACCTCCCCAATAAAACCCCCTGGCGGCGGAGCCGGTTAACCAGTGACATGTCATTGCCACCGTCATCACCACCACCACCACCACCACCAACATCATCATCATCACTTTCACCTTCGTTATTGTTTTCATTTCTACCAAACGAGCCCTCATTTCCGGCAGCACCAAATGCATGAAACAAGAGAAACACGTTAACAAGACTGTTATCACCCGCCACATCTAAACCACCACCAGTGTTGCCCCGCCCTAAATCACCCACATCAAAGCCCTCATCGTCATCGTCATCCGAGTCTGACCCGTACGAGTTCCGTTCAATCACATAATCACCGAACACCACTGCTCCTGGCATTGATGATGTCACCGTGCTAATCACGTCTTCCCGTTCTCTCTCCCGCTCGAGCCGCCGCCATTTCTGTTCCTGATCGGGGTCCACTTCCCGTGGCTTAGAACACGGGTGTTCCGACTTGACATGCTTCTTCAGTTCCTTATACGCCCCGATAAAAGAACACTTCTCATGCATACATGTTCTTTTCTTACAGTTAAGATATTCCCGAGTTGACTCCACCACCGTCCACCCTTTGACTTGGCCTCGGCAAAGAGGACACGCCAGCTCAGCCACTTCTCCATGCTTCTCAACAGGCCAACCCGATAACGAATCCAAAACATTCCCAATGGTTGTTAACGCTGGTGGGTGATGTGGCGACAGAGATGTGGTTTTGGTGTAGGCTTTTTTGTACTGGTCGAGGCAGTTAGAATAGCGAGAGCTAGTGCCGCACATGTAAGGGCGGCAACCCTTATCGTGTGAAGAGCATAGAAGAAGAACAGCATTGTGAGGATATTCCATGCATACCGAGCAGGTGATATCTTCCAAATCTTTTTTGGGCATGCTTATGATTGATTTTTTTTCATTCGGATTCGATAAATGATGTTCACAAGTAAGCATTGGATATGGGGTTGCCCTGCAGTTTCTTGAAGCCATTCTGCGTCTTCCCCTGGTGCCTTTTGCCATTCTTGAAATGAACCTGTTGTAAACACATTAATTGTTGGAATCAGAGGTGGTAATTTAGATAAATACACTCAGAAATGGATTGAAATAGGTTATATTTTATTGCTAACGGGTCAAACATGTAGAATCAAAAAGTTAACTAAAAAGAAAATGAGAAAAACGAATCGAGAGTCGCCAAAAGCACACTTTCAATGCATAAAACCATCTAAATTATATAAGCTGTGAAAAATAATTCATTACCGAGACAATACAGTTTTGTATTGTTTACAAAAGACCTAAAAATTTTGAACAGAAAGTGTTCTGGATCAAGCCAACCTAATCAGAATATTACCCGTTTTAACCTGATACTCAACCCGCTTATTTGCCCACTAACAGGAACCCAGACGATATAAGTTTTATAGAAAAGTAGTTGAAAATGCATTTGTTTCAGAGGGCAGCGTACATGAATGACAATGAACAACCTACCAATAAAAGAATATGCAGTAGTATCAAACAGTTTTAATTACCAAGAAATAGTCTCAGCACCGATCGTTTACAAATTCACAAATTCATTGTGTGTAACTACGGGGCATCAAGAAAAAACATTAAGTTACATGCACAGAGTGACATGATTGATAAATCAGCAAAAGATACTATTCTGATCTTGAAGTTGACGCTAATAAGTAGCCACTTTGGATGAAGAAATTTTTGTTTTTATATGAACATTTCCAAATTGATACTTTTATTTTAACCCTGTCCCTAAAAACAATGACAGATAACTAAAATGCCTTTCTTGAGAGAGCTCATTATATGTATGATAAAATGTGGTAAATTTTCAAAATACACATGTGCAAAAAAAAAAAAAAGAATAATACATCAATAACAAGATGGGAGGATGACACGTATGCCAAAAAATATATTTTATAACAAAAGAAAGAGCTTCAAACAAATTTAAACCTCAAAGCTACTTTTTTTAAATCTTAGAAACCAAGTCAACACCGGTATGCAACTTCCCTAAATTGACTTGCTAATTTGGAATTAGTTCCCGTGCTACCAAAATGACTGGATGACATCAATCTACGAAAGTTAAAATCATCGTTACCATAAAGAAAAAGAATATTAACCAGATATAACCAAGAAAAGCTAAAGCTCAGGAAAAAAAAAAAAAAAAACCCTCTGCTGATGATGCTGATTGCCTGAGTAAGATATAGACTTGAATAGATCACTTCTAGAATGTGATCACAATTTCATACTAAAAAAGGCAAAAGGGTAGATTCTAATCAAAATTGATCAAGAACAGACAGATTGTCTAACCCAATTTAGTTAGAAAAAGATCCTAACAATACTGAAAATCCAGATGCATAGATCACCCGATTTGATTAATGCTCAATCAGGCTTGATTTAAGAACATCATCCAAGCAAATGACAAATGTAAGACTTAACACGATGCATCTCACCCAGCAGATAGCAAAATCATCATAATTTGAATCATACAACTAATAAACTCGGGCCAAGTCAAGATCGTAAAGTTGAAATTACATCAATTGACCAGATACAAAAAAGTTCTACTCGCAAAAATGGCAAAAAAAAAAAAAAAAAAAAAACTAATCAGAATTGATCAAGAAAAGATAGATAGACTAACCACACATCAATCTACATACAAAAATGATCGTAACCGAAAATCCAAACGCGTAGATCGCCCAATTTGATTAATATTCATATAGCAATCTAAGTAATTATCACCATCATCATAATTTAGATCATGAAGCTAACAAACTTGAGCCATATTAATAACAACAATGTTCAACCATAAGACCACTGAGTAAAATTCAAAAGGAAAAAACTGAAATTGGGTTCACATCAATCAAATGCAATGATTTAAAGAGGTAAAACTCTAATAAACGCAACAAAAAAACTTACAATTAAATCCAAATCTGGATCCACCGAAGATAAACATATGTTTAAGTAACAACCCAAGATATAAATAGCGAAAAAGTCATATCTAAACAATCACGCGAGCGACAGTTAGAAATGAATAAATTAATTAATCCATGTTCATAAGGCATCCTGATTTACTTCATATAATAATAATAAATAAAAAGGAAAAAGCACATGCGGTTGGCGTATAACCCACCCCTAAATCTGAGATTCCAACTTAAAATAGTCATAAATCATCAGAAACAAATCAAGGAAGGAGTAAGTTGTATAATCAGTGATAGCAAAATTGTACCTGAAAAGTGTTGATAAGGGATTTGGTGAAAGTGTTGAGGGTTAGGGCTTGTTTGGGTCTAGAAATGGACGAGATGAGCGGTGAGATCGATGAAAGTTATCGAGGGCGCGGGCATTTCGATTTTTTTTTTCTTTTTATCTTGCGAAACCCATGAGAGAGAGAGAGAGAGAGAGATGATTTTATGGATTCGATTCCTCTACCATATTCGTTTTCTAGAGAGAGAGAAAGAGAGAGAGGGAAGTTTGGGGAAAGTGGGGAATCAGGACTCCACGCGCTTTTGGGAGCGTGTTTTTGTGGTGAAGATGAGATTGAAAGATGTGGTTAAAATGAGGACATAATGTTAGTATCAATGTTTTCATAACCGGACCAGAAGTCGATCCGATCGTCATACGGGGTCAAAGGTCGGACCGGTTCGACCGGATTTAAAACCCGGATTGCGTCATAAATTATATAAAAATATATGTAAGGAGGTTAAGAATGATTATTAATTGGAAATGAAATTTTCTTATTTTAAAAACTTTGTAAAATTGTTTGTGTTTACAAGTAAAAACATATTTTTCAATATGATTTACCAATAAATATGCACTTCAACTTTTTATGTTTTATTATTACATATAGATAACAAATTATGAGTCAAATAAACGATATATTATAAAAATTAAAACAAATAGACTAATAAAAAAAATAGACAAAGAAGATAAAATATACTTCATAATTTATTTTCATATGTGAGTCTAAATATAATATTGGGTAAATTACAATTTCCGTCCTTTATGTTTGTATCAGATTGCAATGGATAGCCTTTAACTTCAATAATTACAGTCAAAGTCCTTTATTTGTAAAACTTATTACAATTTAAGTCCTTTAACCCTAACCAAGTTAATTTTTGTAGTTAGATCAAGTCACATGAATCGCACATGAGTGCAAATTAGTCCTTTCACCTTTTTAATAGAAAAATTAAAAAATAAAATAATATAACACCTAACTTCTCAGATCTGTACCCATCACCTTCACCCCCGACCTTTGACCTAACCACCACCACCAAGATCTGCCGCCATTAGCACCCCATCACCTTCACTTTCACCCTCTCCATCTCTTGACCCGTGACCTAACCACCACCACCAACACCGGATCTGCCGCCATAACCACCCCATCACATTCACCCTCTCTCTTGACCTGCGACCCAACCACTATCACCATAGTATTGTAATTTAATCTGTTGCTGCCTCGGTGTAATGTTGAGCACTTTTAAAGCTACGTATCTCTATAAAACAGGCCAACACAATTTACCCTAATAATGCTTGTTTCGTCCACCATAATCATATATCAAACTCATCAGATATACTAAAAAAGCTTAAAAACTATTATTTCTAAGTGTTTGATCTCATGCAGTTTAAATGTGATCACATTTCAAATGATTCAAGTTTAGAGGAAATTGTTTAACTGAACTATCAATTCGCCTGTATCTACACAATATCATAGATGTCCCCAACTCAAGAAACTTGATACCGGTGAGGATTTAGTGCTGGAAGCTAAGGGCTTGTTCTATGGAATCAGTCATACCCCAAACAGCCAGTTGTTACAAGGTCAAATTGACCTTGATAGCGCCGGTTATATATTGGTCAAAGATGGAACTGCAGAGACTTCGTTAGAATGTGTGTTTGCTGCTGGAGATGTTCAGGTAATATTATATACCAAAATTCTTATTATTCTGGTTACATTTGATACCTTGAATGCTTAAACACATCCTCTGTCCCTTCGTCCTCCGACGAGTACTCGCTTCCGTCACTCCGATCTCCACCATCACCGCCACCAGTTCTTCTATCGGAATCATTACACTCTTCCACCATCGATAATTTGAAACTTCTGATGATTTGAAATTCAAATTCGATCGATCTGGGGAGTGGTGGTGGTAGAGGTTGGTTGGAAAGAGATGACTATGAGAAATTCTAGGGTTAGGGTTGTGGAATGGGGGAAGATGTGTTTATTTATTAATGAATATTTTAAATAAAAACATGAAATGACCATAATACCCTTAATAGGATAGATATAACTGAAAATTTTAACTTGGTTAGTGCTAAAGGACGAAAGGTGTAACACGATTTCCAAATAAAGGACTGTGACTGTAATTATTGAAGTTAAAGGCTATCCATTGCAACCCGCTACAAACATAAAGGACGAAAAGTGTAATTTTTCCTATAATATTAATAGTTTATGATTTCAATGTGCTTTTCACCTGTTTTCACAGTAACTTTGGAAAAAGAAAAGAAAATAATAATAAAATATTATATACATGTAGTTTAAAATGAAAAGAAACTCAATAGTCAGCCTTCTTCTTCATTTTCATTTCATGTGTGTTTCAAAACTCCCGCCGCTACCTAGGAGGCTGCTTGTCGCTGCTTCTTGCCAGAAAAAAAATCAAGTTCGTCGGAGGGGTAGCATGACCGGCCCGACCACAGCCTCTGACCCGCCGGCCCGACCGCCCGGCTGTCGGCCCGACCACCGGCCGAATGTTGAAACGGCTCAAACTAGCGAACCGGGCCGCTTTAGACTCCGAGTCTCGGCCGGACCGGTCCAACCGGCCGGCCCCGTCCGGGTTTAAAAACATTGGTTAGTATGGAACTAGATTGTTTGACATAAGTGATATGTTAGCGGCGGTGATGTGTTAATTGTTTATACTAAGATTTGTTACAAACACAACGATCTAATAATTACAGATGTGATGATCATAACACATAAAACTCTCAAGAATTGACGAAAACACGTATGAGAATTACACAAAAAACCCTAATTATCAGAAAGAATGAACAATAACGACTGAATGAATCTTCCAAAGACTTGTGGTGTATTTATATCGAGGCCTTCAAAGGTTATATTTCCTTGATATTTGGTGTCCACATGCGTCTAGCTGCAACAGCACCTTTAGGCCCAATAAGTCCACACACCAATAAGCACGCTACGATGACCTTTAACAAGCCCAAACCTCGCACATAATATAACAAACATGTTACAAACATTTTAATTAAATAACTAAGCAAATATAAAAGTGAATTATCGTTATATTTCAACGTCCCCCTCAGTTTTATATTTGAAACAAATTAACAAGACCAAGAGACTTACACAGATTCTTACAGTGACTTGGCAATAGACCTTTGGTAAAAATTGGCTCGGCAGACGATCTCACCACAACACTTTGTGTTTTACTCTTCTAGGAAACAAAAGTGTCTCCTAGAAACACACAATAACCAATTACTGATCTTTTGTCAACAACATTTTTTGTCCAATCATAATCAGCATATGCAACTGAAACTGATTACTCTTTTTTATCGAGACTCCCAATTTAGGAGCCTTTTTCAAATATCTTAGCAACCTCAAAGCCAGTTGCATATGACTTTTTAAAGGCTTATGCATAAACTGGCTAAGAAAATGAACACTATAAGCAATGTTTGGTCTTATGTGAGAAAGATATATTAACTTCCTTATCAACTTCTGATATTCAGTAATGTTAGAAACCAAAGACTCTTCAGTTTTGCACATCTTGGTTGTCACAAAATTTTGTTTAATAGGATAGTTAACAGGTTTTGGCCCACTCATTCCATATTCATTAAGTAGGTCCATACAATATTTTCTTTGTGTTAGACACACACCTTTTTTCATTATCAATTACTTCTATTCCTAAGAAGTATCTTAAGTTTACCCATACATTTATTTAAAATCTCTAACTGTAACAACTCTTTGATACTAGAAATATGATTCTCACAATTACCCGTCAATACTATATCATCTACATAAACTAACAACACAATCAAACTTTTATTATATGTTTTAACAAATAAAGAATTATCACATTTTGTAACACCTCGAAATTTTGTGTTAAATAAAATAACGACACGTGTCATATAAGACAAAAGTGTTATACACCCGGATCTAGTTAAAGATGTAAGGCAGGATTTAAACGTGTCGTCATGTTAATTTATACCTCTGAACGACCTCGTCATAAATCCCAAGACCCTAATTTATATTAGAAACATCTGATATACTCAAATCCGGTAAATACTAGCAATAATTGACTCTTATTTGCAAAAGTGAAATCCTACGAAGAAATGCACGACAACCCTTCGTTCATGGCTTTTCAATAATGTCCAAGACAAATGTACATCATTAAAGGTGATCTAAACTGTACAAGGCATGTTCATGAGGCCCCATTCTGAAAAATAGAAGCCCAAAATTCGTAATAACCATGTTACCTATTCGAAGCTTGAAAGGGCAAAAGTTTTTGTTCTCTGGAAAAGGCTTACGGACCGTAAGGCATGTGCAGCGACCAGAAAGTTGACAATTGGCTGTTTTGAACGTTATAACCGACTTAGTTAGATATTTTTCACTTCTTGGGCGACCCCTACATACTTTTAGACCTTAGGGGCACATGTTGATGATCAGGGATCCATGGTAGCATGATTTGTCATGATCATAATGGGTCAAAATCACTATAAAAGGTCCCTCAATGTTGCAACATTCTTGCATTCATTCCATCTGCATTTGTGAAGACTTCTGGAGTTCCAAAGCAGGCCCAAGTCATCCCTAATCGTGCATAGGACTTCTGTAAGTATGCTTGACCTTCCCTAATTGAGTTTTACTTAGTTATTAGCTTAAAAGTCAAACCGTCGTAATTAACGTTTGACTTAGCGATTAATCATTAATGGTCCAGTGATTAGTCGAATTGAAGGTAGTTATAAGTTGGTATTTATGTGGGTAATAAACCCTTAAAAGGGCACCCTCTGATTCCCACTCTAACTAGACCATTTGTCGGGTCAAAGTTGATTAGAAAAAGTCAACAGAATGCTAATCTTCGATTTTACGCATAATTAACAATGTAGAAGGCATGTAACCTATTTTATCACTCATATAACTTGGTAATAAGTATAATAACTGGTCTAAGCTTGTTTGATCCTACAATTTTCTGTTTAGACCCGGTTCGGAACCGAAAGTCGCAAAACTTTGACTTTTGCTTTGACTTCAGTTCTGACCCGATTTAGTATAATTTGGAAATGCCTTAGAGCTTCCTTAGGACCAGGTTACATACTAGTATAACCCTCTGTGATTATACACCATGGTTCATTAGTTATCCGATTAATATGCATGATTCCGTTAATTGCTTATATGTTGACTATTATGCCCTTTTCACCATAAAACGTGATTTTTAAAAATGTAAAAGAGTAGAAACCTTAGTTACTGATTTATAAACTTGTACCCAAAATTTGACATCAAGATTGAGAGTTATGCTCATTAGCGTAATTAGAAAGCTTTTTAGCGATTAAACGGCATAATTAGCATATAGCCTATTTAAACCCACTTTTTGATATCAAACTTTTTACCCACTGATGTAATATAATATTTTGGGATTTTTGAAGATTTTTAATTAATTTTAGGCTGAGCATAACTTAGAGTTATAAGCTTGATCCGGTAATTGTCGGTTTTGCCCTTTTGGGCTATAAAATGAGTTTTACATATCTTTTTGACCCCAAACCTTTTAATACTTATTTTATATGATAAATACATTATTTTAAACCTTCTGGAATAATAAAAATATCAGTTTTCTATATAGAACCCGGAAATGGCTCCTAATCGCCTTTTTAAGCGTTTTTAACGCATAGTATGTACTAAAACTATTTTAAACATATAAGGGTTGATACCTACTGATATTTTAGGTAAATTATAATATTTTAACAGTAAGCAAAAGTTGTTTAACTCAGATTGCAGTTTTGACGTTTTTGGCTTAAGTGAAATTACCATAATGCCCTTTTGAAGCATAGTATGGTTATAATTAATAAGTTTCACATATAGGCTATACCCTACTATTATAACTTAGTAAATTAAGTATTTTCACTGATTATATCAGACCTGTAACCCAGATTATTGTTCAAACTCTTTTATAACCTTGTAAATGACCAAAATACCCCTACGGGGCATAGTTTGAGTTTAAATTCATTTCGGGCATAATTAAAGATATCTTACTGATGTCACAACATATTTAAGGAATATTAACGTAGGAAACCTGTATATGGCTCTTATGGTTACCCGTTACGCCTCTTGCGTGTTCGGTTCGGTTTATGTAACTAGTTTGCATAAATTAGCCGAAACGGGTCAAACCTTATCGTTTTTACCTCAAAATCCAGTATGTGTTTAGATTACCCATATTATACAAGTCTTCAAACTTGTCGGGTCTAAATCACATTCTATTCCGGTCTTCGCTTAATCACGCATTCGAACCGTATCGTTCCTTAAAACTAACCGGTCGAAGCTTAAGCTTAACTAAAGACCGTCAGGATTCTAATAGGTTATTATAACCTTTGTTCCAGAATAGGAGACCCGGTAAAAGCTACCCGCATTTGCTAATTGTGATTTATACTTGCAAAGGTAAATACTTTTAACTTATTTTCCCTTATACGGGCTTAGGGTACGGTATATAAATTACCGCTTGGTCGGGCATTCGACCTTAATCGATTGGTGGTTAAGTATTATCGAGATGACCCGTTTAAATATGTTTTGTTTGCTTAACACCTTTGGGGGGTTAATGACCATGTCCCGGATATCCTTGGCATCATTTTACAAAATGGCCACGACCTAAGCGCGGGGTGTAGGCGTACACCCATCAGTGCCAAAATAAATAATGTGGTGTGTCTATTGATCTTTAACCCGACATGAACCGGGCTACTGAACGCATAAGGAACATGTAATCCTTTTACAAGTTTATATATTCAAATAATTATCCCAAGTTATAAAAAGTTTGTGCCACGTGCATTCAAATCAATTTTATTAAACCTTTTTCAACTGAGTCAGTTAATTGTATTTACCAGTGTAAACTAACGTATTTTCCCAAAAAGGTTAAGTGCAGGTACTACGCGAACTAGGCTGGCTTTCTCCTAGCGTCCACAATAAGTCTCGCCAGCTTGGATGTCAAAACTGTTGAACATTGTTTCCTATTTATTTTTGATCCACCTGTGGATTATTTTCAACTGTTTGTGATACTTGATATTACACTTATATTCCGTTGAAATATATCTTTCTTTTGCTTCCACTGTGCATTTAAATATTGTGTTGTTTGATTGTAATGATATCAACTACGTCACGATACTCCCCTACCGGGCCCACCGGTAAAACGTGGAAATATCGGGGTGTGACAGGTTGGTATCAGAGCCAACATTGAGTGAATTAAACACTAGCCTTTTGTGTTTAATCTCAATGACACAATTGCACATTCCTAAATTTTCGAGTCTAGACAAATAACATAGGACAAATTCTACTTTGTTTTATTTTGTCCTTTATTTTATATATTCTTGTCGTTATCTTTGTTTATGTTGACAGGTTTAACCATGCCGCCAAGAATTAGAAGAGGAGGAAAAGGCAAGGGGCCAATCAGCGCCCCTAACGATCACGAAGCCGGGCCATCACTCCGGCGAACTCTTTCAACCACCAGGAGTGCTGGTCCACAAGGAGACTGGAGGACCCCTCTGGAGCCCGCCAGACGATCTACTTCGCATAGTTCGACGCCTCCATATCGTCACTCTCTTGGACCTCAGTCCGAAAGCGAGCCCAACAACCCGCAACCTTCATATATACCTCTCCAGCGAACCCTTTCGCATCATTCTTTCGGCGACCCCACTCCTGTCTTTCAGGGCCGGTTTAACCCGGCGAACTACATACAAGAACCCGTGGGATTTAACCCATTGGGACCGGAGGATCACTTTTCCGGCGACCAAGCGATGGACATGGACGAGGACACGGATCCCATCGAGCCTGCATCAGGGACTCCCAACCATCCCATCGAAATTTCGGATGGTTCATCTTTTCACGGATCACCCTACCGTGGTCCAGATAGTTTTCAAGCAAGGTTTAACCAATATGAGTGGTATTTTACACCCACTCATAACTCACCGCAGCAGCAGGATCCCTCTGGGGATTCACATTTCGTGGCAGTCACGCCACCACCTCCACCGCCGCCAGTTCATCAAGCACCTCCAGAACCACCAAAGCGTAGGAGAACGGGTGCACGTATGTCTGCGCGAGCAGGGGATTTCCACTTTAGCACCCCTCGACACTCCAGTGGCAGTCACTACCCGCCACTACAGGAAGACCCACAGATGGGTGGACCCTCAAACCCAATTCCTGAGGTGAGTTCTGCACCAGTTGCACAACAGCCACCACCGATGAGTTTTGATAACCCGATTCCTGCATACGCCGGTTCAATGGCGTACAATCCGTTTGAGCAGCCGGCTCACACCCATTATAACTATGCTGAAGATCCTTACCAAGTGGCATCAAACTACCTCGCCCAACACCCAGAGGGACCGTATGGAGCTCCTTGGGGAGTGGGATATCCAACTCATGGATATCAAGTACCAGCTCGACCACCGATTCGGCAACAATCGCAGCCTCCACAGTTTTCCCCGCCAGAACGGGAAGAAATTCTTCAAAGATTGGACCAAGTCGAGCGAGATTTTCACAGAGATCGCAGGGAACGACAAGGTTTCTTTAAGGGCTTAGCAGGCTTGCTAAAAGGGAAGAAGAAAAGGGATCATTAAATCCCTACATGTGTTGTTGTATTATCTATTTCAATCAAGTCCCTGCGTGGACTTGTAATTTCAGTTAAACCCCTGCGTGGGTAATTTGTCTATTAAAAGTCCCGTTTAGGGCAAAGTGTACTCTTTTAAATGTTAATGGGATGTTAAGTTTATAAATTTCATTTTTTCCATTATATGCATAAATATATTACATGAAATAAATAAATAAAAATCATTCCTTTTAAAATAATCTGCCTATTATATATTGAATAAGAATCTCAAAGGTATAACCTAGCTTACATGTCATTATAAGACTTGACCAAGATGGTAAGACCTGTTTAAAGGATTCAAATTCCTGTTAACATCTGAAAACATGTTAACGCTCCTGGCAGACGTGATTCGTTAAAATCACACACGTCATTCTTATAAGGGGATTCTTCAAAAGATTCCTAACTTAACCTAATGATCTATAAATCATGGGTTTAAATCATCAATTAAGATGATCATATTTTGACCATACATTGGTAATATAGTGCCTACGGGCCATACTCATTGTCATATAAGACAAAAGACAGTAGTAGTCTACGACTCCCTGTCAGAGAAAGGTAATGAACTATGTTCAAACCTTAATGCCTTGATTCTCCGAAATCATGGCTTATGATTTAAAAATGTCCCTGTGACTAGGCCTTTTGTGCTAATAATACTGTTATTATTTTATAATTAGGATAGGTTATAATAAAATCCTAAATAAATGTGAGTAACAAATTAACCAAATATGGTCTATGTTTACCATGGTTAATGAATTACCCTAAAAGACAATTCCATAATAAAATCCCAAATAAATTATTGTCGATATCGTATGTAACAGTTCAAGATACATGGCGGACTCTGATGAAATTAACAGTCGGCCATGGGAGAATAATGACACCACCAGGTTCAATGTGTCTGGTGCTGAAGTCCAGGCATTAATCGACAATGCTGTCACAAAAGCCTTGGCTAGGCAGTATAGTGAAACAAGTGGTACTCGGAGCAGAGCCCAATCAGTACCCCATTCAAAGCCTAAGACTCATTCTGAGGCTCACAGCAAGCCACCCTCCAAGAAGGAAGAACCCAAGAAAAACGATGACAATCGTCACACTTCTAATCAGCAAAGTGTCCCGTCTCAAAGGGTAATACTGAATCAAGGACCCCGTGATAAGGGTTGCTCCTACAAATACTTTGTTTCATGCAAACCCAGGGATTTCACTGGGGAAAAAGGGGCTATAGACTACGTGACATGGTTGGATGAGATGGACACAGTGGTGGATATCAGCAGGTGCGCTGATAGAGATGTGGTGAAGTTTGTGTCTCAATCGTTCAAAGGTGAGGCCTTAGCCTGGTGGAGATCGTTGATTCAAGCTACTAGAAAGATTCCACTGTACAATATGACATGGGAACAATTTGTTACCCTCATCCGGGAGAACTACTGTCCTCAGCATGAAGTAGAAAAGATTGAATCTGATTTCCTATCGTTGGTGATGAAGAATCTGGATTGCCAAGCTTACCTTACGAGCTTTAATACAATGTCAAGGTTGGTTCCTTATCTGGTGACCCCGGAACCCAAAAGAATAGCTCGTTTTATTGGGGGTTTAGCCCCAGAGATAAAGGCAAGTGTAAAAGCCTCTCGGCCAGCTACTTTCAGATCTGTAGCTGATATATCTTTGTCCCTCACACTGGACGCAGTCAGACAGAGATCGCTGAGGAACACGGATGCCGAGAAGAGAAAGCGTGAGGATGACAACTCACGACGTTCGGATAAGAAGCACAGGGGAAACAATGACCACAGGAAGGGGTCATGATCTAAGAAGGATGGGCATCAATCTGGTGATAAGCCCAAGTGTAAGGTCTGCAAGAAACAGCACTTCGGGAAGTGCAGATATGAATCAAACTCGCAGACCCAGTCGAGAACTTTTGCATGTGGGATATGCAAGTCCAAGGAACACAAGACCTTGGATTGCAAAAAGTTGAAGGACGCAACGTGCTACAGTTGCAACGAAAAAGGGCATATCAAATCCAATTGCCCAAAATATGCAAAGAAAGCTGATGAAGGAAAGAAGACCAATGCTAGGGTCTTCAGGATGGATGCGAAGGAAGCTGTGCAGGACGACAATGTGATCACAGGTACCTTCCTTATAAATGATGTTTATGCGAGAGTGTTATTTGATTCAGGAGCTGATAAATCATTTGTAGATAATAAGTTTTGTGAGTTGTTGAAATTGCCAGTAAAAACCTTAAGTGTGAAGTATGAGGTGGAATTAGCTGATAGAACCATAGAAACCGTCTCAACTGTGTTAGATGGATGTGTTATATCCATTAGGAACCACTCTTTTCCTTTGTCCCTACTTCCTTTGAAGTTAGCCGGTTTTGACATCGTTTTAGGGATGGACTGGTTATCTCATAACCAGGCCCAGATTGTCTGCAATAAGAAGCAAGTGGTGATCAAGACTCCGTCTGGTGAATCACTTACTATTCAGGGAGATACCCAGTATGGACTGCCTGAGCAAGTGACAATGCTCAAGGCCTCTAAGTGTTTAAAAAAGGGTTGTGTCATCTACATGGCACAAGTGACTATTGACGAGCCGAAGCCTAAGATTGAAGACATCCCCGTCATTTCTGAATACCCTGAAGTTTTTCCTGAAGAACTACCTGGTTTACCACCAGATAGACAAGTAGAATTCAGAATTGACATCATCCCTGGAGCAACACCTGTTGCTAGAGCGCCTTATAGGTTGGCACCAACAGAGATGAAGGAATTGAGAACACAACTAGATGAATTGCTAGCCAAGGGTTTCATTAGACCTAGTTCGTCTCCTTGGGGAGCACCAATCTTATTTGTCAAGAAGAAGGATGGATCGATGCGTCTGTGCATCGATTACAGTGAGCTTAATAAGGTCACTATCAAGAATAGGTACCCGTTGCCCAGGATCGACGATCTGTTCGATCAGCTTCAAGGGGCAAGTTACCTCTCCAAGATCGATCTGAGGTCAGGCTATCATCAACTGAAGGTTAAAGATGAAGATGTACACAAGACTGCATTTAGGACTCGTTATGGTCATTACGAGTTCCTAGTGATGCCGTTTGGGCTCACTAATGCACCTGCCGCATTCATGGATCTCATGAATCGAGTCTGCAAGCCCTATTTGGACAAATTTGTCATCGTCTTCATTGACGACATCCTCATCTACTCGAAGAACCAAGCTGATCATGAGAAGCATCTTTGATGTATTCTTTCACTACTTCAACAGGAGAAGCTTTACGCCAAATTTTTGAAGTGTGAATTCTGGCTTCTAGAAGTCCAATTCCTTGGACTTGTGGTTAGTGAGCGTGGTATCCAAGTGGATCCCGCTAAGGTTGAAGCTGTCATGAATTGGCAAGAGCCGAAGACGCCCACAGAAATTCGCAGTTTCTTGGGATTGGCAGGATATTATAGGCGTTTCATTGAGAATTTTTCAAGGATTGCTGCACCCCTAACCTCTTTGACTCGGAAGAAAATAAAGTTCAATTGGGGCCCTAAGCAGCAAGAATCCTTTGATATCCTTAAACAGAAGTTGAGCAACGCTCCTGTACTTACATTGCCTGAAGGTACCGAAGAATTCGTGGTTTACTGCGACACATCACACACTGGCATGGGATGTGTGCTTATGCAGAAAGGCAAAGTTATTGCCTATGCTTCACGACAGTTAAAAGTGCATGAAAAGAATTACACCACCCATGACTTGGAGTTGGGTGCCGTTGTATTTGCACTGAAGCTATGGAGGCACTATTTATATGGTATCAAGTGTGTGATCTATTCTGATCACAAGAGCCTCCAGCACTTGTTTAACCAAAAGGATTTAAACATGAGGCAACGACGTTGGATGGAAACTTTGAATGATTATGATTGTGAAATAAGATACCATCATGGCAAAGCGAATGTAGTCGCCGATGCCTTGAGTAGAAAGGAAAGGGTGAAACCCATCCGAATCAATGCCAAGAGCATTGAGATAAAGAACAGTTTGAATGAAAGGTTGTTAGCTGCACAGAAGGAAGCCGTGTTGGAAGCTAACTATCATAATGAAAAGCTAGGAGTAACTGAGGAGCAGTTATCCTATGGCAAGGACGGAATCCTGAGATTAAACGGACGAATATGGGTTCCAGTTTATGGAGGACTTCGGGATGTTATCCTCCAAGAAGCCCATAGCTCTAAATATTCCGTTCATCCTGGAACTGATAAGATGTACCAGGATCTAAAGGCAAACTATTGGTGGATAGGCTTGAAGAATTCTGTAGCTGCCTATGTAGCTAAATGCTTGACGTGTGCGTAAGTCAAAGCAGAACATCAGAAGCCGTCAGGTTTGCTACAACAGCCTGAACTTCCCACATAGAAGTGGGAAATGGTGATGATGGATTTCATCACCAAGTTACCAAAGACAAGGAAAGGAAATGATACAATATGGGTGATAGTAGATAGACTGACTAAGTCAGCACATTTCCTACCCATCAAGGAGACCTATAGCTCCGACATGTTAGCCCAATTGTACGTGGATAAGATTGTACCTCTACATGGCATACCAGTGTCTATTATCTCCGACAGGGATACTAGATACACATCTCATTTTTGGAAAAGTTTCCAACAATCTTTGGGCACGCGCTTAAATTTTAGTACGGCTTACCATCCTCAGACGGACGGCCAGAGTGAGCGTACAATCCAAACATTGGAAGACATGCTTCGTGCATGCGTGATTGACTTAGGTGGTAGTTGGGATAACTACCTGCCATTAATCGAGTTCTCATATAATAATAGTTACCATTCGAGCATTAAAGTCGCGCCTTTCGAGGCCTTGTATGGTAGGAAGTGCAGAACTCCCGTTTGTTGGGCGGAAGTTGGGGATGTCCAACTGACAGGATCGGAAATAGTCTTTGAAACGACGGACAAGATTGTCCAGATTCGTGACCGCCTGAAAGCTGCCAGGGATAGACAGAAAAGCTACGCAGATCTAAAGCGTAAACCTCTGAAGTTCGAGGTAGGTGATAAAGTGTTGCTTAAAGTATCACCCTGGAAGGGAGTGATGCGATTTGGTAAGAAAGGTAAGTTAAGCCCGAGGTACATAGGACCATTCGAGGTCATCGAATATGTCGGATCGGTTGCTTATAAATTAAAATTACCTAAAGAGCTCAGTGGTATTCACAATGTATTCCACATCTGTAATCTGAAGAAGTGTTTCGCTGATGAATCACTAGTCATACCACATACAGATGTGCACATAGAAGAGAGCTTGAAGTTTGTTGAAAAACCTGTGTCGATCGAGGATCGACTGGTAAAGAAGCTTCGAAGGAAGCATGTACTGATCTTAAAGGTTAAATGGGATGCCCGTAGAGGTCCCAAGTACACTTGGGAGGTAGAGTCTACCATGAAAGAAAAGCACCCTCATTTATTTCAGTAAATCTCGGGGTCGAGATTTCTTTTAAGGGGGTGAGGATGTAACACCTCGAAATATTGTGCTAAATAAAATAACGACACGTGTCATATAAGACAAAAGTGTTATACACCCGGATCTAGTTAAAGATGTAAGGCAGGATTTAAACGTGTCGTCATGTTAATTTATACCTCTGAACGACCTCATTATAAATCCCAAGACCCTAATTTATATTAGAAACATCTGATATACTCAAATCCGGTAAATACTAGCAATAATTGACTCTTATTTGCAAAAGTGAAATCCTACGAAGAAATGCACGACAACCCTTTGTTCATGGCTTTTCAATAATGTCCAAGACAAATGTACATCATTAAAGGTGATCTAAACTGTACAAGGCATGTTCATGAGGCCCCATTCTGAAAAATAAAAGCCCAAAATTCGTAATAACCATGTTACCTGTTCGAAGCTTGAAAGGGCAAAAGTTTTTGTTCTCTGGAAAAGGCTTACGGACCGTAAGCCTCAAGCCTTACGGTCCGTATGGCATGTGCAGCGACCAGAAAGTTGACAGTTGGCTATTTTGAACGTTATAACCGACTTAGTTAGATATTTTTTCACTTCTTGGGTGACCCTACATACTTTTAGACCTTAGGGGCACATGTTGATGATCAGGGATCCATGGTAGCATGATTTGTCATGATCATAATGGGTCAAAATCACTATAAAAGGTCCCTCAATGTTGCAACATCCTTGCATTCATTCCATCTGCATTTCTGAAGACTTCTGGAGTTCTAAAGTGGACCCAAGTCATCCCTAATCGTGCATAGGACTTCTGTAAGTATGCTTGACCTTCCCTAATTGAGTTTTACTTAGTTATTAACTTAAAAGTCAAACCGTCGTAATTAACGTTTGACTTAGCGATTAATCATTAATGGTCCAGTGGTTAGTCGAATTGAAGGTAGTTATAAGTTGGTATTTATGTGGGTAATAAACCCTTAAAAGGGAACCCTCTGATTCCCACTCTAACCAGACAATTTGTCGGGTCAAAGTTGATTAGAAAAAGTCAACAGAATGCTAATCTTCGATTTTACGCATAATTAACAATGTAGAAGGCATGTAACCTATTTTATCACTCATATAACTTGGTAATAAGTATAATAACTGGTCTAAGCTTGTTTGATCCGACAATTTTCTGTTTAGACCCGGTTCGGAACCGAAAGTCGCAAAACTTTGACTTTTGCTTTGACTTCAGTTCTGACCCGATTTAGTATAATTTGGAAATGCCTTAGAGCTTTCTTAGGACCAAGTTACATGCTAGTATAACCCTCTGTGATTATACACCATGGTTCATTAGTTATCCGATTAATATGCATGATTCCGTTAATTGCTTATATGTTGACTATTATGCCCTTTTCACCATAAAACATGATTTTTAAAAATGTAAAAGAGTAGAAACCTTAGTTACTGATTTATAAACTTGTACCCAAAAGTTGACATCAGTTTGAGGTGTAGATTGAGAGTTATGCTCATTAGCGTAATTAGAAAGCTTTTTAGCGATTAAACGGCATAATTAGCATATAGCCTATTTAAACCCACTTTTTGATATCAAACTTTTTACCCACTGATGTAATATAATATTTTGGGATTTTTGAAGATTTTTAATTAATTTTAGGCTGAGCATAACTTAGAGTTATAAGCTTGATCCGGTAATTGTCGGTTTTGCCCTTTTGGGCTATAAAATGAGTTTTACATATCTTTTTGACCCCAAACCTTTTGCTACTTATTTTATATGATAAATACATTATTTTAAACCTTCTGGAATAATAAAAATATCAGTTTTCTATATAGAACCCGGAAATGGCTCCTAATCGCCTTTTTAAGCGTTTTTAACGCATAGTATGTACTAAAACTATTTTAAACATATAAGGGTTGATACCTACTGATATTTTAGGTAAATTATAATATTTTAACAGTAAGCAAAAGTTGTTTAACTAAGATTGCAGTTTTGACATTTTTGGCTTAAGTGAAATTACCATAATGCCCTTTTGAAGCATAGTATGGTTATAATTAATAAGTTTCACATATAGGCTATACCCTACTATTATAACTTAGTAAATTAAGTATTTTCACTGATTATATCATACCTGTAACCCATATTATTGTTCAAACTCTTTTATAACCTTGTAAATGACCAAAATACCCCTACGGGGCATAGTTTGAGTTTAAATTCATTTCGGGCATAATTAAAGATATCTTACTGATGTCACAACATATTTAAGGCATATTAACATAGGAAAGCTGTATATGGCTCTTATGGTTACCCGTTACGCCTCTTGCGTGTTTGGTTCGATTTATGTAACTAGTTTGCATAAATTAGCCGAAACGGGTCAAACCTTATCGTTTTTACCTCAAAATGTGTTTAGATTACCCATATTATACAAGTCTTCAAACTTGTCGGGTCTAAATCACATTCTATTCCGGTCTTCGCTTAATCACGCGTTCGAACCGTATCGTTCCTTAAAACTAACCGGTCTAAGCTTAAGCTTAACTAAAGACCGTCAGGATTCTAATAGGTTATTATAATCTTTGTTCCAGAATAGGAGACCCGGTAAAAGCTACCCGCATTTGCTAATTGTGATTTATACTTGCAAAGGTAAATACTTTTAACTTATTTTCCCTTATACGGGTTTGGGGTACGGTATATAAATTACCGCTTGGTCGGGCATTCGACCTTAATCGATTGGTGGTTAAGTATTATCGAGATGACCCGTTTAAATATGTTTTGTTTGCCTAACGCCTTTGGGGGATTAATGACCATGTCCCGGATATCCTTGGCATCATTTTACAAAATGGCCACGACCTAAGCGCGAGGTGTAGGCGTACACCCGTCAGTGCCAAAATAAATAATGTGGTGTGTCTATTGATCTTTAACCCGGCATGAACCGGCCTACTGAACGCATAAGGAACATGTAAACCTTTTACAAGTTTATATATTCAAATAATTATCCCAAGTTATAAAAAGTTTGTGCTACGTGCATTCAAATCAATTTTATTAAACCTTTTCAACTGAGTCAGTTAATTGTATTTACCAGTGTAAACTGACCTATTTTCCCAAAAAGGTTAAGTGCATGTACTACGCGAACTAGGCTGGCTTTCTCCTAGCGTCCACAATAAGTCTCGCCAGCTTGGATGTCAAAACTGTTGAACATTGTTTCCTGATCCACCTGTGGATTATTTTCAACTGTTTGTGATACTTGATATTACACTTATATTCGGTTGAAATATATCTTTCTTTTGCTTCCGCTGTGCATTTAAATATTGTGTTGTTTGACTGTAATGATATCAACTACGTCACGATACTCCCCTACCGGGCCCACCGGTAAAACGTGGAAATATCGGGGTGTGACACATTTAGACTGGCAAAATCCAATTTTAACAAGAACATCTACCAAGTTCTTATTCCACATCTTTGGGGCATGTTTCAACCCATACAGGGACTTATTTAATTTGCATACAAGATTAAAACTATGACTATTCAATCCTTCACGCATTACCATATACACATCTTCCTTTACCATAAAGGAATGCATTGTTTACACCAACTGATACAAATTGCCAAACCTATAACACATCTGACAGTTAGCATTTTTACTAAAGGATAAAATGTTTCATCAAAATCTAACTATTTTCTTAGATTAAATCCTTTAGCTACAAGTCTTGCTTTATACCTTTCTATATCCTCATTTGATTTATATTTGATCCTAAAGATCCATTTACAACCTATAGGGACTCTATCTTTAGGTAACTTTACTATTTCCCAAGTATTGTTGCTATACAAAGCAACAATTTCATCATTCATGGCATTTACCCAATTATTATCTTTTACTGCTTCACTATAAGACTTTGGTTCAACAGTTTTATTTAAACTAATAACAAAACTAAAACTTTCAGTTGGTAAAATTGCATAATAAACAATTTTCTCATATCTATGCTTCACTTTTCCTTCAACAATATAGTCATCAAATCTTTTAGGAATGGAAGTTATTCTAGATTAGGTTCATTCAATCCCTCAGACATGACAGATTCTTCATGTGTATACCCAAGACTGTCAGCCCTCACAGGTTCATCAACTGGACTTGTAGAGTGTTGTTGCTTTGCTCTGCAAACTCTAACGAATGGTTGTTGTACCTCAGTAGTCTCTGCAATCCTAGACAACTCCCTTAGTAGTTGACTATCACTAGGTCCAAAATCTTGTAAACCCCTCTTTTATTCATTGGGAGGTTGATCATTTAATGAGTCATATAATGTCAAAAAAAAAGTGTTAACGTTATTTAAAGTTTGAAAATCAAATTTATTATTAGAAATCAGTTTTTGTTGTTTATAAGTGTAGGAACTAGGTTCACTTTTTATTAAAATATATTACAAAATAAATAAATAATAATGAGACTCTCGTTATTTGTGGGAAATTCTTCTAGTACAATACCGGTTACATAAACTAAGTAAACAAATGTAAATACAATTAAATTGTACCAATCATGATTCAAGTCGATGTCTTTGGAAGAACTTCAACCGCACCTTCTTGTGCAATCCTTCTTGGCTGAGACTCCACTACAAGACAAGCAAAATATCGTTGACGGTTTTGGTTGAGGCACGTGTTCAACACGCTTCCCCTAAAACAGATTCCGCGCCTCCTCTCAGACGGTTCTGTCTCCCAGGGTACAACAACTGAAGCAGTAGTTGTACTGCCGGAGATGGCACTCGTGCCTAAGATAGTACCGGGTAACATGGTGTTCTTAACATAGAAAAATTAAGTTGTGTAAAAACAATTTAGAGAAAGCTCTTCTCTAAATTTACATGGAACAAAGATGAAGTTGAGAAATAATTTAGAGAATACTCTTCTCTAAATTTCTTTGGAACCGTAGGACTTCTATGTGTGTGTGGGACTTTTCGTCTGTCTTCAAAGTGAACTTCCATGTTCATTTTATATCCACACAAAGAAGGCTTAGTCAACCCCATTAAACAAGATAATAAACCTTGTAATGAATAGGATTTAATTTCTCATTAATCTTGTACTAAACAAGATATTTAATATTGTAACAGACAATATTAAAGTTCAATCAAATGGATTAAAATGGTCAACTCGAAACACTCATTTTTCATTCATTACAGAATTAAATGAGTTGAGACCATTAACTCACTCGTGGTTGACCAGTTTTTCCTGGTCGCGCGTGCGCGTAGGCTATACGCGCGCACCGCAGTAGAACCCGCGCGGACACATAGCCTTGCGCCATACGGATGCCGCTACGCATACCAGGACGCCACCTTGTCATGCGCCATTCACACTCGCGTTCCACTTGCAGTCTTCGCCATAGCCAATGACGTGCGACATGCGTCATGCCAAGGCATCCGCCTACGCCACCCAAGGGTGCGCCATAAGCGAACCCGCCATGTATCTGACCACGCGCTCATGGGAAAAAAATACAAAGGCGGTGTGCGAAGTTCAAAGCTCACCACAGTGGGCTTATTGCCCATGTCACGCGCGCATGTGTGCAGGTGCGATGCACCCTTTAGGTCCCCACTAGTGTTTGCCTTTTAAGGAGTGTTCCTCCTTATATACCACTTTAAGTTTTGTCATTCCACCTATGTGGGACAAGGTGACAAATCTCAATCCATTTTTCTCATCTTTGTTTGTTCCAAACATACAACTTCAAGCTTCGATATCTCATTCATCTTAGCTCTATTTGGACATAGTTTGAACACAAACCCATAAATAATTATTTATACAACACATATATAAATATTATTGATGTCCAAAATATTTAGTTTAAAACTCATTTTCACTAAATTTCCAACAATCCCCCACATGAATGGAGATCGATGAAAACACCCAAAAATTCCCCGATAAAACCTTGACAGTCGAGTATTGAAGGATAGGTAGGTTTTGCCTTTGAACCTTCCTTTGTGAAGCATACTTAGTCTACTAGGGTTTTGTAGACACGATGTCCTTGAACAACCCCCCATTTGTGTAAACGACAATATACATTCACACAATACTTTCCCTTGTCGGGCCATCCCCTCACTATCGTGTCCTATTATGGTCCTGGAACACTAGCCTGGTTCTGCGAGAGCTCTAGGATTGGGCATCCCACAATGCCATTCGAAGCGACCCTACTTCTCTCTCACATAGGTGATTCCTTTGAATCATTAAAAGCATTATGGCTTGCTATGATTTCCACAAATCAATTAGCCATAAATTATGCTTAGCCTCACAACAATGTCACTGAATATTATAGGAATGGACTAGGACGTATTTAAACACCCTTTTTATAGTTTTAGGGGGGTATATGAACACATACACTAGCTTATACATAAACATATATATTAGCTATGCCCCCACAGTGACTACCCTTCGGTTCATGATTAAGTTTCCTATTGAACCTAGATCTTGGGATCTCCAGTCAACTAGGTTAGGTTTCCCTCATGTCCCTTTTTCTTGGGCTTTAGTCTCATTCCACAACTTGATCTCTTATCAACCCACTGGTTGTTGGATCCAAAATTATTTGTTGACTTCGCTAAGTCAACAACAATTTTCAGTTTAGATCAGTTGTTCTAACGTGTTCTTGACTCGCTAGTCACTTTTGCCTTTTAGTCGATTCATAAGACTTATGTCACACCCCGATATTTCCACGTATTACCGGTGGGCCCGATGGGGAGTATCGTGACGTAGTTGATATCATCATAGTCAAACAACACAATATTTAAATGCACAGCGGAAGCAAAAGATAGATTTATTTCAACCGAACAAAATGTAATATTAAGTATCACAATACAGTTGAAACAGATCCACAGGCGGATCAAAATAAAGAGGAAACTTGTTCAACAGACTTTAAAGGCATCTAAAGCTTGCGAGACTTGAGTAATGACACCTGGAGTAGCCAGCCTATTTCGTCTAGTACCTGCACTTAGCCTTTTTGGAAAATACGTCAGTTTACACTGGTAAATACAACTTAACTGACTCATTTTAAAAAGAGTTTAAAAATTAGTTTGAATGCACTTCGGCAAAAATATTTTTATAACTTGGGACAATTATTTAAAATAATCTTGTATACAGTTTTACTCATTTGTCGTCCGTTAGGGCCGGTTTGTAGGGCCGGACTTAAGTTAACTGACACACCACAAGTATAATGCCCACAAGGTTGATTCTTTTAAGTGGGATACTAGTTTTTACATAATGCATCTGTCAGGTGTACGCCTACACCCCGTGCTTAGGTCGTGGCCATTTCATGAATGATGCCAAGGATATCCGGGACATGGTCATTTAACCCCCAAAAGCCATACACCAAATAATACATATTAAACAGGTTATGTAAATACATCAATCACAGTACGATTTAAATGACTACATACACCCGACCAAGCGGTACTTTTATAGTACCGTATCCCAAGCCCGTATAGGGAAAATAAGTTAAGAGTATTTACCTGAGCAATGTATAAATCAAATACAGCAAGTGCAAGTAGCTTTTACTGGTCTCCTAATCTGGAACAAAGGTTTATAATAACCTATTAGATTTCTAACGGGTCTTTAATTAAGCCTAAGCTTAGACCGGTTAGTTTTTTAAAAAGGAAGACACGGTTCAAACGCATGATAAAGCGAAGACCGGTTTAGAATGTGGTTTTGACCCGACAAGCTTGTATGCTTGTTTAATATGGGTAACTTAAACACATTCTGGATTTTGAGACAAAAATGATATGGTTTGACCCGTTTCGGCTAATATATGCAAACGAGTTACATAAGCCGATCCGAACGCGAAAAATGCGTAATGAGTAACCATCAGAGTCATATGCAAGTTCCTTAAGTTATTATGCCTTAAATATATTGTGACATCAGTAAGATATCTTCTATTATGCCCAAAACGGATTTAAACTCAATTTACGCCCCGTAGGGGTATTTTGATCATTTTAATGGTTATAAAAGAGTTTAAATAGAATTCTGAGTTTCGGGTTTGATGTAATCAATAAAATACTTAATTTACTAGGTTATATCAGTAGGGTAGCATATATATGTGAAATCTATCCTTTATAACCAAACTATGCATCTTAAGGGCATTTTGGTAATTTCACATAGGCTTAAAAGGTCAAAACTGGAAACCTGAGTGTAAGACTTTAGCTTACTGTAAAAATATAAAAATTTACTTAAAATATCAGTAGGTATCAAACCTTATGTGTATAAAATAATTTTAATACATACTATGCGTTAAAAATGCCTAAAAAGGCGATTTGGAGCCATTTCCGGGTTTTCAAAGGAAAGCTGATATTTTTATAATTCCAGAAGGCTTAAAATATTTTATTTACTATTTAAAATCAGTAGCAAAAGGTTTGGGGTCAAAAGGTTTTATAAAACTCATTTTATAGCCCAAAAGGGCAAAACCGTCAATTACCGACTCAATCTTAGAGACCTATGTTATGCTCAGCTAAAAATTAAATAAAAATCTTCAAAAATCCTAAGATATTATTTTATATCAAGGGGTGAAAAGTTTTATATCAAAATTTGGGTTTAGATAGGCTATATGCTAATTACGCCATTTAATCACTACGAAGCTTTCTAATTAAGCTAATGAGCATAACTCTTAATCTAGACCTCAAACTGATGTCAAATTTTGGGTACAAGTTTATAAATCAGTAACTAAGGTTTCTACTCTTTTAATTTTTTTCAAAAATCACGTTTTATAGTCAAAAGGGCATAATAGTCAACATTTAAGCAATTAACGAAAACATGCATATGAATCGGATAACTATTGAACCAAGTTGTATAATCACAGAGGGTTATACTAATATGAAACCTGGTCCAAATAAGGCTCTAAGGCATTTCTAAAAACATGCTTAAACGGGTCAGAACTGAAAGTCAAAGCATGAGTCAACCTATGCGACTTTTGGTTCCGAACCGAGCTTAAACTGAAAATTGTCGAGTTGAACATGTTTAGACATGTTCTTATATTAATTACCAAGCTATATTGATGACAAAACAGGTTGCATAGCCTTTACATTGCTAATTATGCATTTATTTGAAAATAGGCTTCATGTTGACTTTTTATAATCAAGTTTGACTCGACAATTGACCTAGTTAGAGTGGGAATCGGAGAGTACCCTTTTAAGGGTTTATTGCCCACATAATTACCAACTCATAGGTACTTTCAATTTGAATTTTGACTGAAGGGATTAAGATTAATGATGAAGTCAAATCTTAATTACGACGGTTTGACTTTACGCTAAATAACTAAGCTAAACTGAATTAAAGGAGGTTAAGCAAACTTACAATAGTCCTAATCACGACTAATGATCACTATGGATGAGTCTTGAGCTCCAGGAACCTCCCAGAAGTGAGTTGTGAAGTTTACAAGTGAATGAGCAATGAAGAACCCAAATTCATGGCCCTTATATAGGTGTTTTGATGCAATTTGATCATGCCAAACAAGTCTATGAATGAATCCAGATGATTACAAGTGTCCCTAGGCCTTAAAATACCATCAAACAAGCCCCTGAATTCGAATACCATCGTTTTATAGCGGTGTAACCGTTTTAACAGGCAGCTGGAAGTTTTTCTGCATCTGGGACCTGCTTACGGACCGTAAGGGTCCTAGCTTACGGTCCGTAAGGACCATGCCAGCACAACACAACTTTCATTTGTTGACAGTTTTGACCCCTGCACTTCCAAACGTGGTTTTACCTTTATTTCTTGCACTTTGGGCCCTCTAACTTGACTTTTAAGGACCTCAATTCATAAACTAACTTTGTTAAGTCCCCGGTTATTCATACGATCACCGAAAAGTCTTAAATTTTTAACGTTGATGCTTTTAACCCCTCGTATACGAATTTGATCATAACTTTCTCATACGGTAACGAAACTTGGTGAAATTTTTATCACATATTCTTGTGAGTATAATTTATCATTACAAAGCTTCGGGTTTGCTAAAAGGTCATTCAGAGGTATACTTTAAACATGTTGACACATTTTACCCCTGTAGTTTGTAATTCCTCACTTTCTTTCCCAATTAGCTTCGTATGATCCATGATTTATTCGTTTAAGGTTTTAAACATCATGTAGGGTTATTGTAAAGTATATTTATCCATTGTTGACATTTTGAATCCTTTTATACACACAGATTCCTTGTTTGTCAACTTTAGTCCTTCTAAATCAATCCTTTACACGTTTTAAGTCTATGACACGTGTCGATATATTATTGGGCATGAATTTTCGAGGTGTTACAACTTATAACTCGTGATCTCAACCTGGATCCAGTTATGTACCTTGTCTTTAGAATGACATGAAATTGAATTCATGGCTAGACACGTTTTCACCATTCCTTTGGTGTGTCATGACTGACATCTTACTAGATTTTGAATCTAACCAATTGGCATTCGAGTCCAATCTACTCGACTGACTCCATATAACCATTGTATAACCATTGTGTACTCCACTTGGTCATGCGTTTGCAATATATGCAAGTCACCCCCACATTTAAGTGTAATTAGATAGCATCCAAATGGGGCGATGAAAGGTTCTCCCTTTCATTTCGAGTTTGAGAAAAATTTCTCAACTACCATTTCCACATTCAAATGCAAGTCACCCCCACATTTAAGTGTAATTGGATAACATCCAAATGGGGTGATGAAAGGTTCTCCCTTTCATTTCGAGTTTGAGAAAACTTCTCAACTACCATTTCTTCATACCCTAAAGGGTTTGTTTCTTAAATGGTTCCTCCCCCCACATTGCTTGCATTTTAATGAAGTTATATTTATAGTTTTGTTTAGCACAAAATTCGTTCTTGTGTCATCACATATTTTGAATGTTTAACGTTAATTTAATCTCCGTCGAGCATATAAATTAACAAGTATTAGTCTAGCATGCTTTAGACCACAATACTCTAGCATGTGAACAGAAGATGCATCATTCTGATTCTTCACAGCCTTAAGAGATAACGCACTATCTCTTTCGAACATTCGTTTCTTAGTTTAGACACAATAATGAAATTTTATTTCACCATACCAAAACCATCGGTTTTTAGGAAGGCCTCAAAACCATCGTTAACTCCATCCATTAGGATCATAAGTCGTTTGCCTTTTTATCTCCAAGGCTTCATCATTGACTTCCTAAAGACTTAAACATAAGTCTTAATCCAAGTCACTTTGATGAAAATCTTTGTATAAAATCACTTGAGTCTTGAGATATAGTCAATTAGATTGACTCTCAACCAAAGCATTCACGTATGCCGATAGTGATATATACATTTACGTTGTTGTTTCATTAATACCATGTATTGGGATACTCTCCCAAATTGAGGACCAAGCCTCCACATAGTTTAAACAACATTGATGGTGGTAGAAGTATCTACAAGTCCATCACTATTGTAAATTTCCGTTAATAAATTTGCTAAATTTATTAAAATCATTTACAATAATAACATATATTTCTTTCATATGTTATATTCTTTGAAAACTTACATGTGCATTTCCATGTTGATGCTCTCAACATTAGATGACATATCTTGTTTTCGTGTATTCCATCTCAAACCATACACCACGTTTATCACAACGTCGTTATGCATTTGATGTTTGATTTGTGACTTATTACATAAGTCATGATCACAACCCGCTCGTTGTGTTTGTGTAAATTACTTTTTACATTTTGTATCAAAATGTGTATCCTTTTGACAACTTATTAGTAGTCCAAAATAACGAATACACCAATGATATCTAAACATCAAAAGCCAAAGTGTTATTATCTTCAACACTTTTTACTGAAATAAACGCAATTATTTCCTTCGGTGTCATGTTTTGAGGTACTCCCTCATCTTGGAACTCTAAACTTGAATAATCACAAGTTGTCCAAAATATAAAGTTGTTTACAATTAACTACTCGCAAGTAGTCCAACAACTTATTTTGTCTATAACAACATCGAGTTGTTTTTCACAAAATAGTCTTTCCAAGAGTATTATATGGTTCAAGACGTTATACTTCTCGTGGAAGTATCGAATCACTTGTAATTCGCAAAGACATGTTTTATTAGTTCAAAACATTTCTCGTTTTTGCAAGTGTTTTAATATTAAACTATATATTTATGTTTTGATTACAAATCAAGACAATAAACCTTATAATAGTTTAATAAATAAACAATTTCAAACTCGCTCGTTTGAAAATAAAACGAATACACATCGTTTTAATAAATGGTTTATCACATTCAAACCATTTCTAACCGCTGTTAGATAATAACGATTATCAATCGTTAAAATGAGTGGTTTGTATGAAAACCAATTCCAATATGCTAATTAGAATTTAAATATTTAACAAACATTCAAAATATTCGGTTTTATAAAGTAAACCGCTTCTAACACGCTCGTTAGAAATAAAACGAATACATTTATTCACTTTTGGTTTACTTAAATGAACGTTTTCTAACACGCTCGTTAGAAATGAACACATATCTTTTCTAGCACGCTCGTTAGAAAATATATAAAACCATTACAAATCAGCTTAAATAGTTTATCATAGTTAACCCGGTTCTAACCCGCTCGTTAGAAATTAACGATTGCAAATCGTTAAATAGTTGGTTATAAGATAAACTAATTCTAATACGCCCATTAGAAAATTAAACGATTATTTATTTCCATAAGCCGTTTTTGGTTTATATAAAATAAACGTTTTCTAACCCGCTTGTTAGAAATAAACAATTGACAAAGTCGTTAAATCGTTTCTAACACGCTCGTTAGAAAATAAACAACTATCAAACTCTTTAAATCGTTTCTAACACGCTCGTTAGAAATAATCAATTACAAAATTTGTTTCGAAGTTTATAAAAAAAAAGTTATAAACTATTTCTAATACGCTCATTAGAAATAAACAAATAAAAGTCGTTTAAACATATGTGGAAAAAATCTGTTTCTAACTCGCTCATTAGAAATTTAAGAGTTTAGACGAAACCGTTACAAGGTTTATTATCCAAAATAATTGTCTCCAACACGCTCGTCGGTAATTCTTTGAAATAATAATATTTTCTAACATGCTCGTTAGAAAATCTAAACGTCTATTTTCTAGCACGCTCGTTAGAAAATCTAATCGTCTTTCAACAAGTTAATTTTACACAATCATCGTATCTAACACGCTCATTAGATATAAAAGATGATATTAAAACTTATCATTCTATACAATTCTAACACGCTCGTTAGAGATATAAAAAGTTTTAATGTCGTTATTCTTTCAACAACGTTTCTAACACGCTCGTTAGAAGATATTAAAACTAGTTATTTTATAAAATAATTATTTTCTAATATGCTAATTAGAAAATAAATATATTTCAAGACTTTTAAAACCAACATTAATATATCAATTATGGTTACTAAAAGCTTATAATAAATAAATTAAACGTTACAAACATTTAAATTTGAAAGGGGTTACAAAATAAAATTTTCTAATACGCTCATTAGAAAATTTAGTATTTCAAAACATATTGAAATACATATTATTTTGTATATGGTTCGGTTTATCAAAACACGAACAGAAGCCATGAAACTCCAAAACTTGAATAAAAAAGATAGTTTTTGTAACACGGTATTCGGATTAAAGATTGTACTCCAATCATAAAAATAACCCGACTCGTTTGTACTACATATATATTTCCACAAAAATATTTACAAGATTTTAACAAAATCCCATTAAATATTTTAACTTTCGTGAACCTAAATCCTCGTAGAGAAGGGATTTAAGATTGTAGCAACAATCTTCACGAAAGTCTGTTTTAAGATTGTAGGAACTAGGTTCACTTTTTATTAAAATATATTACAAAATAAATAAATAATAATGAGACTCTCGTTATTTGTGGGAAATTCTTCTAGTACAATACCGGTTACATAAACTAAGTAAACAAATGTAAATACAATTAAATTGTACCAATCATGATTCAAGTCGATGTCTTTGGAAGAACTTCAACCGCACCTTCTTGTGCAATCCTTCTTGGCTGAGACTCCACTACAAGACAAACAAAATATCGTTGACGGTTTTGGTTGAGGCACGTGTTCAACACGCTTCCCTTAAAACAGATTCCGCGCCTCCTCTCAGACAGTTCTGTCTCCCAGGGTACAACAATCGAAGCAGTAGTTGTACTGCCGGAGATGGCACTCGTGCCCAAGATAGTACCGGGTAACATGGTTTTCTTAACATAGAAAAATTAAGTTGTGTAAAAACAATTTAGAGAAAGCTCTTCTCTAAATTTCCATGGAACAAAGATGAAGTTGAGAAATAATTTAGAGAATACTCTTCTCTAAATTTCTTTGGAACCTTAGGACTTCTATGTGTGTGTGGGACTTTTCGTCTGTCTTCAAAATGAACTTCCATGTTCATTTTATATCCACACAAAGAAGGCTTGGTCAACCCCATTAAACAAGATAATAAACCTTGTAATGAATAGGGTTTAATTTCTCATTAATCTTGTACTAAACAAGATATTTAATATTGTAACAGACAATATTAAAGTTCAATCAAATGGATTAAAATGGTCAACTCGAAACATCATTTTTCATTCATTACAGAATTAAATGAGTTGAGACCATTAACTCACTCGTGGTTGACCAGTTTTTCCTGGTCGCGCGTGCGCGTAGGCTATACGCGCGCACCGCAGTAGAACCCGCGCGGACACATAGCCTTGCGCCATACGGATGCCGCTACGCATACCAGGACGCCACCTGGTCATGCGCCATTCACACTCGCGTTCCACTTGCAGTCTTCACCATAGCCAATGACGTGCGACATGCGCCCAAGGAACTCGCGGCGCATCGACATACGTCATGCCAAGGCATCCGCCTACGCCACCCAAGGATGCGCCATAAGCGGACCCGCCATGTATCTGACCACGCGCTCATGGGCACAAATACAAAGGCGGTGTGCGAAGTTCAAAGCTCACCACATTGGGCTTATTGCCCATGTCACGCGCGCATGTGTGCAGGTGCGATGCACCCTTTAGGTCCCCACTAGTGTTTGCCTTTCAAGGAGTGCTCCTCCTTATATACCACTTTAAGTTTTGTCATTCCACCTATGTGGGACAAGGTGACAAATCTCAATCCATTTTTCTCATATTTGTTTGTTCCAAACATACAACTTCAAGCTTCGATATCTCATTCATCTTAGCTCTATTTGGACATAGTTTGAACACAAACCCATAAATAATTATTTATACAACACATATATAAATATTATTGATGTCCAAAATATTTAGTGATAAACTCATTTTCACTAAATTTCCAACAATAAGGAAACACATTTTCATAAAAGCTTACATCCCTTGAATTTTTTTCTTTCTTCTAAACTACAAACTTTATACCCCTTTTACATGTTTGAATATCCCATAAACACACACTTTTTCTTCTTGTTCATCAAATTTATCATTATTAGTAATCCAAAGACTCTAAAATGACTTAAAGAGGGTTCAAAACCAAACAAAAGCACATAAGGTGACCTACCACTCAGAACAGATGAAGGTGTCCTGTTAATTAAGTAAGAAATTGTTGAAACACATTCTGACCAAAATCTTGCAGGTATATTAGCTTGAAACAATAAAGCTCTGGCAACATTAAGCAAATGTTTATGTTTTCCCTCAGCTACACCATTTTATTGTGGTGTATATGAGCAGGATGTTTGATTAAGTAAGAAATTGTTGAAACACATTCTGACCAAAATCTCACAGGTATATTAGCCTGAAACAATAAAGCTTTGGCAACATTAAGCAAATGTCTATGTTTTTTCTCAGCTACACCATTTTATTGTGGTGTATATGAGCAGGATGTTTGATGTAAAAGTTTTGATTTTGGTTTTAAACCGAATAGTTAAAAAATTTAGAAAACTTATGATGTTATCATACACTTTAGTTTTAGATTTCAATCAAATAAACCTAGTTAGCTGTGGAAATAATCATCCACAATAGTTAAAAAGAAATATTTATACCCCTCAACACTAGCAACTTTACAAGGTCCCCCACACATCCTAGTGAACTAGATCTCCTAAATGACTAGATTTATGTTCACTCAAAGGAAATGGAACTCTGTGTTGTTTAGCCTTATGAAAAGGTGTCACAACCCAACCAATCGCGGAAACATCGAGGCGAGACGTAATAGATTGCTCAAAGATAACATAACACTAAAGTTGCAACAATAAATTAAAATTAAAATTTTCATTTCATTTCACTAAGTCAAGCATTACATTGTTCATGAAAATGGAAAGTACGACAACTGGAATTTCAAAACTAACAATAATAAAATGCATAAATTAAAACTAGGTGAGTATCTAATCCACCCTAAGGTGTTGTTTGTTTTTTAAATGGTAAAGTGTCTGCAGTCTGCGGACCACATCTGCTGACATCTGTAGAAGAAGATGTGGACCAAACCTCTGCAGTCTGCAAGAAGAAAGCTGTTTGTTTTTATAACGTATGTAGACTTCTAAAATAAATTGGTGGTGGTGTAGGGACGGTGGTGGCGGGTGGTGGTGGTGTTGGACGATGATGGTGGTGGGTGGTGGACGTGGACGGTGGGTGGAGGTGGTGGTGGATGGTGGTGGGTGGTGGACGGTGGTGGTGGTGGTGATGGACGGTGGTGGGTGGTGGGTGGTAGACGGTGGACGGTGATGGGGGTGGGTGGTGGTGTTTAACCCTCTACAGACCTTAGTAGTGTTTAGGACAAGTCTGCTCCAAGAAGAGTTCGTGCAGACGTTTATTAATGAAACATCTACGGAAAAACAAACAGTCTGCAGATGACAATGTTTGCGCGTGGTCTGCACGGCGCAGACAGAAGAGCATGCGCAGATCTTTTTTAGAAAAACAAGCACCACCTAAGTCTTTTATTGCGAAATCATCATCAAATATTTCCTTCAACATGTATAAAATATATGTCAACACATATTCATGGCCACTGACTTCTCCTGCCTTACGTATACTTTGGCTATGGCCATTTTTTTAAAGTTGTGGGAACTCCATTCAGGCTATGAAGTTTTCGTAGGAGCTCATCATCATTAACTCCCATCACGAAACCAACACATGCTAGTTCCCATGTGAGGCCTGGGATCTGCAAGCTTTCTTTATTAAACCACGTGATGAAGCTCTCCACTATTTCATTTTCGCGCATTCGAATATGCATTACTTCGTTTGTGTCCTTTGTGTGGCGTTTTTGTTGGCTAAAGTGCTAGGTGAACTTCTTGACCAAATATTTGAAATTGTCTATCTTTCATAACGGTAGGCTATCCCACCACACTCAGGTTGTGCCACTAGAGTTTGCACAAACATGTTTCACCAAACCCCGAAAGGCCATTGACCCACTCCCCCAACGCTTATGAATATGTTCAGATGATCATCGTGATCACCTGTACCATCATACCTACCCATAGTTGATGGTATTTTAAGCTTAGGTGGTAGGGGAGCCTCAGCAACGCGGCTCGTAAATTTTGAGTTGATAACCAGTGTTGGTGGCTTGTATGGTTTTGTCAAATCATCTTCTTCGAGGATGTTTAGTCATTGGGCGTAATCATATATGGCTTTGTAAAGTCGTTGCGAGCAATAGAGGTAGACATGTTATGGTTGCGATTTGCAGGTGTTTGAGCTTGACCATCATAAGTTTTGGTGTTGTATAAGAATGCTTCCCTCAAACCCTAGAGATATATCATTTTCTTTGTCAAAGTCATAAGTTACATTAGGAGCCGTCAGTGCTATCGTGAAAGTGGGGCCAGACCCATAATTTTCGAATGAAACAAAGACAACATCTGTCGTATGTGCGGTAATTTGAATGCTTGTCATGGAAGATAACAATGTTGGTTCTTGATTTATTCGATCCCACAAATGGTGCCAATGAAGAAACGTGTACTAGAAGTATGGATCTTCAGGGGAAATTGGGTCCTAGTTATCTTCCACAATAACAATCTTGATCTTTAAACTGCAAACGCGAACACCGTTAGGCTCGCCACATGAATGAGGTTCTCCCTGTAATCATCATCCGGTGTGAGAATAAGTATCTACTTGGGAGATTAAAGGTGTATGTGAAAGTGTGAGAGAGATTGAATACATTTCCTGTTGACATACCTTGTATTACTAGTGTTTGGTCGTGTAGGGTTTTCCCCTTTCTATTTGTGTTGGGATTCTTGTCTGAAAAATAGGAGATTTATTCAATTTTCATATTTTTTTAAAGATTCTGTTATTTAATGATGTATAATTGTATATCATGTTTAATTCTAGGAATTATAGAATAACCGGTTTTGAATGGGTCTTAACCGGTTTAATATTGATAAACCGGGTCATACCTCGGCAATTACTGTGTTTTGGTGGTGGTAGTTGTTTTATACAAACCTTCACCACCATAGGTGAAATGATAAATTACTATCAACTCCATATGCAAGTCGCTAGCAGAATACAAGTGGGATTAAACATAAATAACATTATTTTATACAACAATAAAGTCTTCTTTTTAAACTTCACTTAAATCCCTAAATAACGACCCGCTTTATAATTATAAAAACATTATTTGACACACAAGTTAGAGAAAATGTAATTGGTTATGTCAAAGTTGAAGACGTGCGAACATGTAATTCTTCCTTTGAATGGCGTCAAGTAATCACCCAATTATGAGAGAGACGTAGAGGTGTAGCCTTTCTTATCATGGATTACGGGATGTACTTAGAACATGTGTAGTGGGAGGGGGAAGACCCCTGGGTATTTTGCGACATTGCGTCATGTGATGGCTTAGTCAGCATGTGGGTATTTTGAGACATTATGTTAAAATGAGTATAGTGGGGATGTGAGCGTTGTGGGACATTATGTTAAAAAGGTTATAATAGAATTAAATAAAAAAAAACCCATCAAAAAATGCTATTGACCAAAGAAAAATTTGAAGGCGTTTTAAAAAGCACGCTTTGGCATTTTTTTCAAAAAAAATAAAAACGCCCCTGGGGGCGGTTAGAGAGCGTGTTTGGGCTTTTTTTGGGGGAAAAACGCAAAAAAAAAAAAAAAAACCCCACTACAGGTGGTCTTGTATTGCGTAATCTATTTACGGATATTATTTTTTATAGCTAATAGTTATAAAGTAAAACAAAAACATATAGCTAATATTTGCGGCTATTATTTTTTTATAGCTAATACTTAAACAGCTTTTGTAATAAGTTATAAGTTAAAAAATTGAGAAAATTAAAAATATGTACATGAAATTAGATATCATTAGGCTGCAACTAATTAAGATGATGTGTATTAGGCACGTCGATTATATTTATAAATTCGACTCGAACATACTCGCTACCCTAATACCTGAAAACCGATAAAATCGATTGTTATTTAGAGTCGGATATCGGTTAACCTTTAAACATAAAAAAACCCTGAATAACCGAATTAATCAACCCAAACAAACAAACTATTAATAAATCTTAAAAAATGATAGCAAAAACTTATCAATGTATTAACAAATGTATCACAACCCAAACTACACGAATAACCCGACCAAATGAATCCGATAACCGAACAACCCAAACCCCAACTAATTAGCTCCGTTAACACCATTACATACGCACACACATATAAGGTTATGCTATGAATGAGATTATGCCAAAAAAAATATAGAAATGATTTAGGGTCAAAGGTAATCAATAATCAAGATGAAAAGATGACCACATAGACTCCATATTTACGTGATATATGACAACAAGGGTTGAAAGGTACTAGTTATCAACTGTTGATTTCTTTTTTGTTACAAACATTTTTTTTTTAAACATGAATAACTTTTAAACGTAATCAAACACGTTTTTATCTTTAATTTGAGCATAGTATTGTTAAGTTATTTTTGTTTAATTTTTTTTTTCATATAAATTTCATTCCAATCATCAGGGCAAATTACATAAGGATAGTAGGTAGACGAGCAACAAACTGCGCCGCCATCAGGATTTTAATGGTGTTTCAATAAGGGTGCATCAGATTTCTAAAGCGTCAAATATGAATTGGTTGTATGTCTAATGCATAAAAGAAAACACAATAGAAACCCATTTAAATTGTCGGATTTTTAACAAATTTCAATTAGATAAGCAAATATTCATTTAGATTGCGGGTTGTCTGCTACAGTTAACGGTTGCAATAATCTCATGGGTTGGAGTCACGTCAAAATGGTCAAAACCGATAAAGAAACTAAGGATAAGAGACGGGGGAGGGAGATAAAAGAGAAGAGATAATCGGGAAAGAAACCAGAGGTCTATTTGGTATGACGTAATGGAATAACCAGGGGTATGTTTGATATGAGGTAATGGAATGGATGAGAAAATGAAATGAACAAGGGAAGGAAATAAAACTTTACCAAAGCGTTGTCCTGTTTGGCTATACTTATGCGAATGGGACGAATCATTAGAAAAACAATGGAATATAATATAATTCACTAAAATGACAAAAATACCCTTGTCTCACAATAAAGTAATTTACCAATTTTCACAACATTATCCGATTAAAAATCATAACCTCTCATTAAGTTGTTAGAATTTATGTGCTACATATTTTAGATATAGTAGTTGAGATGACAATTTGATAAATATTCTCACCACCAACACTTTTTGAATGAAAAAAAAAAAGATAGCTTCTAAAACACCACACTACATCAAAATCATTACACGGGTCTGCACTTTTCTAAATTAATGCACCGTGGTAATGAGTTTTCTGATGCGCAGATTTATATATGTTTATCAAAACCATTACAACAGTGATTAAACCACTAAGTTGATGGATGGCTTCTTAAAGTCAAGTTTGCCTATAGTGTCAGATGAACAGATGAAGTTTTGAGCCAAGTTTAGGATGAACATTAATCGAACTATCGAGAGTCATGACACAAAATCAAGAACAAGGTTTTGTAAAAACTCAAAAAGAACCGGCATTCCATTATATGATTCACCGGCTAATGACAAAACAAAACCAAACCATGAACAGTGTTCCGGTAGCTTTTCAAGTAAAAAACTTCTAGTTTATGGTCGTGCGCTTGTCTTAGAATGGCTATAATGCATTTTATTAAACAACCTACCAAACAGACATTTTGTCAAACACCTTTGATGCATAGTGTAATCACATTGCATAAAGAGTTTCAGCCTCAGCTTCAACTTACACCTATTGTTATGAAGTCATTGGGCCATAAGGAGCCTGAGGGCTAGGGTGAGATTAGAATGAGCAAAAGGATTAGAAAAGTGCCTCAGAAATTAAGGGACTAGATTTCGTCCACATCTGCAAGGAATGTAACTAACTTGATAGTTATGTCTATAATAAGGTCATGTAGAGCGTGTGAGGGTATGGAGAATTTTGTGAGTTTGTTTTTTCCCATCTCCCATTCTATATCATGATTTGTGATTAATAACAAGTGTTCTTCCTCGCTACAATTCTAATTGTTCTTCCATTATTATTAATCAAATCTTACTCCGTTTCATATAAACCATTACAACTGGTTTTAGCATAAAAATATGATCGATAATAATAAAATCACCACATGATAACAAACCCTCCCACTTTAAATCCGTCGGTGAAGTGGCAAGAGACGTTGTTTTTGAATTAGCAAATGCCATCCAACACGTTATAAACAAACCCGCCCACTTTAAATCGACGCTCACTAAAACACATGCAATCATAAGGAAACTCAAGATGATGATAAACGAGACCCGGAAACTTGGCCGACCGGACATATAAATAGCTCTGCTAAAAAGAGCAGAAGACATTTTCTTCAATCAGTCGTTGAAATTGGACGATTTAAATTGCATTGCAGAGGGCTACAGATGAAATGGATATGTTAGTGGTGGTGAAAGATTTCAAGAAAAGAAAGCACGATCGACACTCTTACATTGCTGCTAAGGTTCAATACCCTCTTTCCACCAACGGATCGCTTTAAGAATTGGCAAAAGGGTGATTTTCTTGGAAGCGGTTCGTCCGACATTGTTTACGAAGGTTTTAACGAGTAAGTGAGTGCAGTTAGAAGTTCGTGTTATTTTGGTCAATAAGATAACATGTTATCCCTAATATTATATTGGAAACTGTATTCACATGTGTTAGCTTTGTAACAAGTTTATCATTAAGATAAAGGTTAGGAGTGAGTTATCTCACGAAATAATTCTTTTAACTCGCGTGCGGAAACTTAGATCCGGTCTAAGTTAAGCCTTATGTCGTAACTTGGATGGTTTTGCAGCGGAAGACTTGAATAAAAATGCAAGGATACTTGTACTGCTCCAAGTAATGTATTACAAGGATAGTATGAGGTCCTTACGATGTGATTTTGGAGGTGCTTTGCTCAAATGGCAAGACCACCTATTTATACTAGTAACCTACATGTCCTAGCAAGATCTAGAACCTTCCTATCTAGACATTTCTTATACAAATATCTATGATATTTACATGGTGTTTCTAGTTGGGTCCATACTTGCCCAGAATAAAGTAGAACCTTCTGGAGTCTTCTATAATGTTCCGGGCTGGTCTATAGGGTTTTCTGCTATTCCGGATTATTCCATAATGTTTCGTACTGTTCCGTGTTGTTCCGGATTGTACTGGGCTGTTTCAGATAGTTACAGAATGTACCGGGATGTTTTGGATAGTTATGGGTCATTCCAGATAGTTCTAGGTTGTTCCAGAGTGCACTAGATGTTTCTGGTTTTGTGCAAAAAAATCTAGATCTCAAGGAATGTGGCTTGTTTTTAGGTGGGTCATGACATTCTCCCCCACCTAAGTTCACGACGTCCTCGTCATGTTTCCTTAGGTGTTCTCGCCTCATTTGGTCATGACACACATTTTTACTCTTTTTGCGTTCGTGGTCAAGTCCTGCTGGTTTTCATTATTCCTTATATCTTTTGGTTTTACCATGCTACGCTTTCTTCGTACACCGAGCAACTGTCATTGTGCTCCACCCCTGGTGTCTTGTTTGGGTATTTTCGTGCTTGGTTTGCACATAGTCTTTGGTGATGTTTTGCTTGTGTTGATTGAATTTAGAAGTTTTAATGTCCCAAAGTATGCTTCTTCGTGCTTTGCATTATGCCTCATGGGCTTATTTCTTGGCTTGTTTGGACAATCTCATAGTAGATGTTGTCCTTTGCACCTCTAACACTTTATCTTTGCGGACGATTTTTTCCAGAAATTAGTTTGGTGGACTCCCCTACCATTGTTATGGTTACTTTCTTCGACCTTACGTTTGTGGGAACCCTTGTTGCTAAGATCGACTAGGCGTTCGGCTATGGTAATGGCCAAAGCCAGGTCTTGTACATTGTGTCGCCACCATGTGTGTTGAAAGCTCTATGCAAGTCGTCATTTAGTCGGCCACATGTGAACCCAAACTATCTAGTCCACTATGGGCATCCTCAAATCTTGCTTTCAACTCGGTTATGGATGATTCCAGATCCATAACTCTTTCATCCAAAGAAGCCATCAAGTCTTTGGACTCACCTCGACCTTTCTTTGTTCCTTGTCGAGACTTGTCCCATACACGGTTTTCATCTCCAATTGCAATACTTGCTGAAGTAACACCCTTGCCACATCCAGATTCCATCCCTAGAATCGTTATGCAATGCTCTGATACCACTTGTCACGGAGTAATTCTTTTGACTCGCGTGCGGCGACTTAGTTCCGGTCTAAGTTAAGCCTTATGTCGTAACTTGGATGGTTTTGCAGCGAGAGACTTGAATAAAAATGCAAGGATACTTGTATTGCTTAAAGTAATGTATTACAAGGATATTATAAGGTCTTTACAAGGTGATTTTGGAGGTGCTTTGCTCAAATGGCAAGACCAGCTATTTATACTAGTAACCTACATGTCATAGCAAGATCTAGAACCTTCATATCTAGACATTTCTTATACAAATATCTATGATATTTATATGGTGTTTCTAGTTGGTTCCATACTTGCCCAAAATAAAGTAGAGCATTCTTGAGTCTTTTGTAAAGTCCCAGGCTGTTCTATAGGGTCCTGGGCTGTTCAGGATTATTATTCCATAATGTTTCGTACTGTTCCGTGTTGTTCCTGATTGTACTAGGCTGTTCCAGATAGTTCTAGCATGTACCGGGATGTTCCGGATAGTCATTCCGGAGAGTTCTACGTTGTTTTGGAGTGCACTAGATGTTTCTGATTTTGTGCGAAAAAAATCTAGATTTCAAGGAATGTGTCTTGTTTATAGGCGGGTCGTGACAATTAGCTAGGTATTATGCCTCAATGTCTTTAAGTTACAGGTTTTTCTTGACATAACCATTGCGTAGAAAGACAATGATTAATTATGAAAAGCTATGATAAATAAGATTTGATGACATAATTTGAGTAGTAATCTAGTGTTAGAGAAATACTTATTTAGCTAGGTTAATGAATAATTTGTTAGATCTGTTAGTAGAAGTCCCTAGTTTGTTAGGTTAAAGGTTCATACATAATGGAGCCCCTGTTTTGTATTCCTTTGAGCAACCTAACACAATTATACACTTTACCCTATTTTATCTAAGAGTAAACTGCAAATTGTGTCCCTGAGATAATACGACGGTGTCAGCTTGAGTCCCTCAAACAAGATTTTCGACGTCTATGTCCCCATCTTTGAAAAAGTGTTACAACTTGAGTCCTTGCCACTAACTTAGTTAATAATGCCCATTAATCCATCTTCTTTGAGTCTCTATGGTTTAAAACTCGTTATCCACTCGAGTCGTTGGTTGAATATTAATTGTATTTAAATAAAGTATTTTGTGAATATGGTTTATTAAGTATATTAATTGTATCTAAAGTGTGTATTTTACGAATATTACAGAAGATTAATACAAACACCTACCATAACATACCAAATTGAGCAATATTAGTTATGTTACACACCAAAATGCATAAAAATGAACAATATTAGTTATGTTACACACCAAAATGCATAAAATTCGTATAATATGAAATGTAAATATTAGTTATATTTACATACCAAAATGCAGAAAATTACTATAATTTTTTCAGTTACATTATTGTGTTTTATGTTTTATGTATCACGGATTACATAATATTCGCAAAGATATTATAACTCATGATTTGTGATCATATAACTTTATACGTTAAATAAATATTTAAATTTACATAGCGAACTATAAAAATCGCATAATCACATCATCTAATGTTTTTATCGAAACACATAACATTAGTATATAATAACTGTCTCATTTTCTTTTTAACCATATATGATTTATGCTGTATACATGTGGTTGTACAACTTTTTATGTTCATTGTCTTATTTTTTTAACCATATATGATTTATGCTATATACATGTGATTGTACGACTTTTATGTTCTTTTGTTTACAAATTGTCATGTATTTTATGATCTTCTAGTCTAGTGGTATAAATGTACTGTATATTTAAATCTCTTAAATTACAGGTTGATTATGTGGTATTTAAGAGTGTAAAATATTAAAAATAATAGATAAAAATAGTAAAATGTGCATCCCTTATTTGATATGGTTTTAGTCCAAAACAAAAAAGATGGGTCTTTGATGTAAAGAAATACATATATCGAGTAGGTGCTGTGCTGGCAACCTCAATATACCAATTTAATTATAGAAATGAGAGTCAAGATCAAGTCTTTATACTCGAAGCGAAAATAGTTTTTATTATTTTCAATTTAAAATGCCATTAACATTTTATTCCTTTTAAAATCATACCTTAACCTTCAACGTCGTCTACAACTCGCCATAAAATTAGTATAATCTTTTCGTAAACTTTATTATATGAAAAAGGTAGTAGGTGTTTATATTAATCTTATGTTAATATTCGCAAAATACTCAATTTGTATACAAATATATACTTTATAAAACTATATTCACTAAACACTTTACTTAGAGACAATTAATATTCGACCAGCGACTTAAGTGGATAGCGGGTTTTAAACCACAAGGACTCCAAAAAAAAGATAAATGGACATTCTTTAAGTTTGGTTAACTAAGTTAGTGGCAGGGACTCAAGTTGTAGCGCTTTTTCAAAGATGGGAGACTCAGACGTCGAAAATTTCGTTTGGGGGACACAAGCTAACACCGCCCTATTACCTCAGGGACGCAAATTGCAGTTTACTCTTTCTCTAATATCCTAAGTTTGCAATCTAACAACAGTCGTACCTAATATATCCCACAATAACAAAGCTATTGGTAGGATCATATGTAACACCCCGCAAATGGGTTTGGTAATCAAACCACGTTAATACTACAGGACGGGTAAAATACCGTTAGCGGTAAAATTTAACCCGGTAAATATTAGGACTTAAATAAATAAACCTAATATTAATTAAAAAGCGGATAAGAACTTTCAAGAGATGAAATGGATAAAAGGTCCGAGTTAACGGAACTTAAAATAAACGGGTTAGAACTCCTGGGACTCACAAAAATTAACTAGGGGTAATTAACCTAGTTAATTATTTGTTTAAAAACAATAAAGAAGCATGGACTAGTAAGTCTTTTATAAACCATGGATAATTGAGGGACCTAAGTTGTAAAGGGGGAAACTTGGAAGATTAAAACAAAAATTAACTTCACCAAACACACACTTAGGTGTGTTTGGTCGATAAAAAAAACGCAGGGAGCAAGCAGGAGCTCCTCACAAACCCTAATCAACACAATTTCATCAAATTGAAGGGGCAAATCAAGTCCAAATCAAAATCCGAGTACGAATTAGTGATCTCCATTGAAAAAGGAGTCACGAGGTATGTAAATTTATTGAGAAATCTCTAGTTAAAATTCTGAGCAAACCTAGAGAATTTGAAATTGATGGTTGCATGTTTGTTATTTTGATGAATTAGGAATGATATAATGTCTAGGAGTAAAACCCAAGTCAATTACATGTTGAAATCATGCTTATTTCTTGTGAATTCACAATCACCATTGAAGGTGATAAGTGGGTGTTGTAGGAACATGTTAAACACTAGAATTTTAATTGTTGTTCTAGTGTAATTTGAGTTCTAGAAAGTAAATTCAGATTTTGTTAATGTGAAAATTTATGTAAACATGTTTAGTTGATGTTAACCATGGCTAAATGAGAAGTATTGAGCTTGATAATAAATTGTGAGAAATTATGCCCGCAAGGTGTTTGTTAAAATGCCTAAGTGAATGTTTAAATGTTGATAAATATAGTTAAATTAGTCGCCTAAAAATAGAGACTACATAATAGTCGAAGAAATGCTTATGTATGTTCGTGGAACTCAAATCATGCATTTCATACATAAAAAGGAACAGTTGACTTTTGAAAAGTCAAACTGACCGTTAACAAAATTGAATGATAATCTTGATAGAAAAACGCGAGGTGGAATAGTCGTGACTAACAATGACTAAACTAACCATCTTGCAAACTGTGATGCTAGTTTGACGCTTAACAAGCTAGGTGAAGCTTCGGGAGGAAGCGGGTCAAACAAATCAAGCATGAAGAGAAACGAGTGGCTTGGATGCGAGGTAAGTAAAGCTTACGCCCCTTTACATTAGTTACAAATTACTTAATTGCAAGTATTGAATGAGAATGCTACTAAGTGGTTGTTATATGATGTTCCGCCACGATTCAATGAGAGTCGGAATAAGGGGAATGGTAAGAAATCATGAATTTTAGCAAAAGGGGTAAAATGCTAAATTAGTCATGAAATGATGAACAAATAAAAACGGTTTTTAGTAAAACGAGTTCATGGAAAACCGGGATAGGTTTAAAGGGATGAAATGGTAATTAAATACCATCTCATATGGACAAATGGTCAATTGGACTAAATGGGTCAAATGGTGTTATTAACACCATTTAACAATAATATTTGACGATCGCTTGTTGAGTTTTGTAATCACAGGAAATAACATAAGTTGATGTTGCTTTAACTAGAAAGATTTAAAGCAAAAGTTATTGTAAACGGGTCAATACTTTGACCCGAGTCAGGTACGCATAAACAATTTATAGTTAAACGTGCGATTTTGGTCAAAATTTGGTGTAGGTCCTTTGTCTTAAATTAAAGGACTAATGTCGACCAAAACGCCCATGGTGGGTAAATCGGGTAAACAACCTTTGGGGATTGTTTAAGTACATGTAATATGATCATGCTAGATATAGACGGACATAAAAGTTATCGGTATAACCCTTTTGTGGATCAAATGCCTAAGTTTGGGTTTTTCCGTAAAATGACTATCAAAAGGGTAATAAAAAAAAATTGGGATTATGGGTCCCTTATGCTAGGTCCACCACAAATATAATTGTGATGGAATATAAGTAACAATTTATATATGGGAACGTGAAGTGGGAAAAGAGAAGAGCAGATTTGATGCTTTAATGCATAAAAATCCCATAAACGGGTCAAAACGAATCACGCGCGTAACTTGGGTGTTTACCGCGTAATTCACAAAAAGTATGAATCCAAAGATAGATATTTTGAGTTAAATACTTTGGTTTATAATTTCCAATTAACTAGAAACAAGTCTGGAGGTCTTAAATACAAACGGGTCAAAATATTGATTTTAAATAATAAGCCAAACGCTTAAATATTTAGAATTTTATTAGTTTGAATGTTGAATTTTGACTCCATAAGATGGAGAATTAAATTACGAATGCGTAGGAAAAAGAATCGCGTAAAACGGATCAATAACGAAGAAGTTATGGCCGTTTTCGTAAAAAGTAGTATAGTTGGGAATATGCAGCATCTGAACAAACAACTCGCTGGAAAAAGTAATCCCTCACGCCACGCGGCGGAGGGAGTAAATTCTGTCACGCCACGCGACGTGTGTTCGCGGCCCGCGTAAGCCGGGCAAGACTCGGTCGCGCCCCGCGAGGGCCACCTGAGCTGGCTAAAATTTTTGTTGTTGACTATTTTGGCTTGCGGTTTCGTTTAAACATGTTTTAAACGCCATATAACTGACTCATTTCATGTTTTTATGAAATGTAGGTATAATTTACTCTTCCGGAAGACGATCAAGCTCAATGAAGAACCGAACACGATCAAGAAATAAGCTTCCGCACTATTTTTCGCTGTTAATTAAAACGACGAACTTACACATGATATGTTGTATAGTTTTAATTTTGTAATGAGTTTAATGAACTCGAAATTTTCAATCTTTTTGTAATCATAACTACCCGTTTATTTTCGTAATCTATACGAAAACCGTTAAACAAAAACCAGGGTGTTACAAGTTGGTAATCAGAGCTCAAGGTTGTTGAAAAATGTGTTCGGTTCGAGGCTTGATCGCAAATCCGGTAAGTACATGTATGTTAATAGTTTAGTATGCTAAAGTGTTGTAAACAACACATAGGGCTATCGTGTGATACACGTTACCCCAAAAAAAAATGAATGATGATTGATATTGTTGACGAAAATACGCGCGTTGACGCGTATAGTAGAAAAAGCCTTGTATTATAATACGGGCGATTATTGAAGTTGACATTACTAACTCTTGTGAATGTTTTAATTGAAGGACACTCGCATATGAAGATAGCGAGAGTTTAACAAATCATGGATTTGACAGAGGAACGGTCCAAAGTACGACAAATAGAGCACGCTCACCAAGGACCTAAATCGCGCAACGATTGCGAATAAGTTAATGGCAAGGAGAGCCTGTTAGAGCAAGCATTATTAGGTGCACGTTTTAAATTATTGCATAAATAGTAATATGCAACAAATACGTAGAGATTGAAAGTTGCATATGTAGATTGAAAACTTGGAAAAACCTGAATACAAAACCTATCCGGGATATTGTTTCCAAGAAAAACAATTAGAGGCATTACTTATATGGGGTGTAATGTGAAAATTATAAAAAGGTCATGTATACCAGGTGTTGATCGCTTACTCTGGCCAAGTAAGTAGTGAACACGTGGTACCATGAACTTCTTATGATGGACACATTTATGTCCGATGTAGTAAGGGTGGGGTGAATGGGACTAACTTAAATGGTACCCAAATGAATAAAACAGGCAAGATGTTTGATAATAAATGTAAACGCAAGTCGGATGACGGAAGCGTATTACGTTAGAATAACGAGCCCGAGAGAAGGGACAAGGATCAAAGTAAATGAAAATACTAACCGACTAATAAGAATGCTAAGATATAGAGATAAAATTCTGACTGTCACAAGTGATGGAATTCACATGGACAAGTCAAAGGGGGCAGAATAAAAGAATAAAAGACTTGACTAAATAAAAGCAATGGAATTCGCTAAGACAATCAAATAAATTAAGATGATGTCTAAAACCATATAAGAATGGTTACTTGACGATTGCGTTGGTAAAGATACCCGATGGACGGGTAGGATTGTGGGTGAATGCGTAAACCGAGAGACGGGAACACGAAATAGAAAGTCGAAAGACTCGGATTAGGAGTCATGACTAAAAGACGATGAGAATTTGCAAATAGAAATTGTGATAACTACGTTCAACTATTTTAAAGTTGAACAGGTCGAATAAAGAATGGAGTTTGATGTTCACAAGTGATGAAATTTCACACGAACAAGTCAAACGAGATAAATAAGGTATAAAATTTTTTTGGTAGTGCAAGTAAGCACAAACTGAAAAATGGAAGAGCGAAACATTAATGAACCTACGCGATGGGTCATAAAGGAATATATATAGGAAAAAATGCAAACTAGCGAAACAAAAATGTTAAAAACACTAAGATAAAGAACCCGGGTAATGGGTCGTAAAGAAGTATAGATAAGAACCGGGTAACGGTAAGTGTAGGACAAACCGACGTGTAAATGATGTTAGAAGTCATAAAGTCAGAAAGATAATTCGAAAGAGAACAAATGTAGCCTTAGACTACGGTCAAGGTCAAATGAAATCCAAAAAGCAAAAGTAAATCGTTCTAGACATAAAAAGGGGTGCCCTGACACCAATTATATATATATATATATATATACACACACAGTTGAATAAAGTCTTGAATAAAAGATGATCTACGGGATTATCATAACCTACGGGATTAAACATAGTGTTAAGGTCTACAGGACCAAGAAGACCCTTGGGTCAGAAATAGAAAGAAACAAACTGTTGGGTCTCACCTTAAAAAGGTGGAAATCTAAAGAAATAGCATATGAGGCTAAGTGAAAGAACCTACGGATCATATGGGTTAAGCGGGGGAATTAGTTATAATTCCCCGCATTAAATAATAACGGAAAGAAATAGATCCTCAGGAGTAACATTCCTAGAGATGAGAGAAAGATGTGAGACAAAGAGGAAACGTAAACTAAAAAAAAAAAAAAATCAGTTTTTGGTCAAAAACAACGTTTTAACAAAACATAAGTAGTATGAAGTGCTTTAGAAAATCTTATACACACATAAGGTCGGAGATGGCAAAATAGTATACCCGGGTGACGGGATATAAAGTGACGGCAACTAATTAGTCTAGCCGGTAAAACTATTTAAAGTCAAGATACTGTCATAACAAATACGAAGCACTTGTTAATATAAGACAAGTGCGAAATAAACATGTTGACAGACTAAAGCGAAAGAGTGGTCAAGTAACAACTCGGTCAATAAAGATAAAATATATAAGCTAAAAGTAACGGCCCGCGAGGCCGTACACATGGAAGACGTACGGGTCAATATATAAACGAAAACTTTAGATCCAAAAGGAATGTATGAATGCCTTGAAAACGAAACTAAGTTCGTTTAGTCCAAAATTAAAGGAACTACGTAAATAAGGTTTCGGGGACGAAACCTCTTTAAGTGGGGTAGACTTGTAACACCCCGAAAACGGGTTTGGTAATCAAACCACGTTAATACTACAGGACGGGTAAAATACCGTTAGCGGTAAAATTTAACCCGGTAAATATTAGGACTTAAATAAATAAACCTAATATTAATTAAAAAGCGGATAAGAACTTTCAAGAGATGAAATGGATAAAAGGTCCGAGTTAACGGAACTTAAAATAAACGGGTTAGAACTCCTGGGACTCACAAAAATTAACTAGGGGTAATTAACCTAGTTAATTATTTGTTTAAAAACAATAAAGAAGCATGGACTAGTAAGTCTTTTATAAACCATGGATAATTGAGGGACCTAAGTTGTAAAGGGGGAAACTTGGAAGATTAAAACAAAAATTCACTTCACCAAACACACACTTAGGTGTGTTTGGTCGATAAAAAAAACGCAGGGAGCAAGCAGGAGCTCCTCACAAACCCTAATCAACACAATTTCATCAAATTGAAGGGGCAAATCAAGTCCAAATCAAAATCCGAGTACGAATTAGTGATCTCCATTGAAAAAGGAGTCACGAGGTATGTAAATTTATTGAGAAATCTCTAGTTAAAATTCTGAGCAAACCTAGAGAATTTGAAATTGATGGTTGCATGTTTGTTATTTTGATGAATTAGGAATGATATAATGTCTAGGAGTAAAACCCTAGTCAATTACATGTTGAAATCATGCTTATTTCTTGTGAATTCAGAATCACCATTGAAGGTGATAAGTGGGTGTTGTAGGAACATGTTAAACACTAGAATTTTAATTGTTGTTCTAGTGTAATTTGAGTTCTAGAAAGTAAATTCAGATTTTGTTAATGTGAAGATTTATGTAAACATGCTTAGTTGATGTTAACCATGGCTAAATGAGAAGTATTGAGCTTGATAATAAATTGTGAGAAATTATGCCCGCAAGGTGTTTGTTAAAATGCCTAAGTGAATGTTTAAATGTTGATAAATATAGTTAAATTAGTCGCCTAAAAATAGAGACTACATAATAGTCGAAGAAATGCTTATGTGTGTTCGTGGAACTCAAATCATGCATTTCATACATAAAAAGGAACAGTTGACTTTTGAAAAGTCAAACTGACCGTTAACAAAATTGAATGATAATCTTGATAGAAAAAACGCGAGGTGGAATAGTCGTGACTAACAATGACTAAACTAACCATCTTGCGAATTGTGATGCTAGTTTGACGCTTAACAAGCTAGGTGAAGCTTCGGGAGGAAGCGGGTCAAACAAATCAAGCATGAAGAGAAACGAGTGGCTTGGATGCGAGGTAAGTAAAGCTTACGCCCCTTTACATTAGTTACAAATTACTTAATTGCAAGTATTGAATGAGAATGCTACTAAGTGGTTGTTATATGATGTTCCGCCACGATTCAATGAGAGTCGGAACAAGGGGAATGGTAAGAAATCATGAATTTTAGCAAAAGGGGTAAAATGCTAAATTAGTCATGAAATGACGAACAAATAAAAACAGTTTTTAGTAAAACGAGTTCAAGGAAAACCAGGATAGGTTTAAAGGGATGAAATGGTAATTAAATACCATCTCATATGGACAAATGGTCAATTGGACTAAATGGGTCAAATGGTGTTATTAACACCATCTAACAATAATATTTGACGATCGCTTGTTGAGTTTTGTAATCACAGGAAATAACATAAGTTGATGTTGCTTTAACTAGAAAGATTTAAAGCAAAAGTTATTGTAAACATTGACCCGAGTCATGTACGCATAAACAATTTATAGTTAAACGTGCGATTTTGGTCAAAATTTGGTGTAAGTCCTTTGTCGTAAATTGAAGGACTAATGTCGACCAAAACGCCCATGGTGGGTAAATCGGGTAAACAACATTTGGGGATTGTTTAAGTACATGTAATATGATCATGCTAGATATAGACGGACATAAAAGTTGTCGGTATAACCCTTTTGTGGATCAAATGCCTAAGTTTGGGTTTTTCCGTAAAATGACTATCAAAAGGGTAATAAAAAAAAATTGGGATTATGGGTCCCTTATGCTAGGTCCACCACAAATATAATTGTGATGGAATATAAGTAACAATTTATATATGGGAACGTGAAGTGGGAAAAGAGAAGAGCAGATTTGATGCTTTAATGCATAAAAATCCCATAAACGGGTCAAAACGAATCACGCGCGTAACTTGGGTGTTTACCGCGTAATTCACAAAAAGTATGAATCCAAAGATAGATATTTTGAGTTAAATACTTTGGTTTATAATTTACAATTAACTAGAAACAAGTCTGGAGGTCTTAAATACAAACGGGTCAAAATATTGATTTTAAAATCGGCTAAAACTTTCACAATGTGTGCGTAATTGTGTTTTAACAAACCCTTGAGAATATCAGATCAAAACTCGAAGTAAAACTAGTAAAAATGGCTTGAAAATTGGTGACCGTTTGAACGAAGTCTGACTGACCGTTTGAAAAATGCACCTTACCATTTGAAAATGCACATGACCGTTTGAAAAATGCACCTTACCGTTTGAAAATGCACATGACCGTTTGAAAATACATGGTTGTCCGTTTGAAATTGACCTTACCGTTTGAAATTGGGCATGTCCGTTTGAAAGTATCGTTGACCTGAAACACGACTACCGTTTGAAAGTTCATCGTTTTGTGTGAAACATTAAACGAGGGTGTCAGTGCATGTGATATTATCGAAAGTGCATTGAGTAGTGTGAACCGAGTGATTGTGCATTGTGTTGTGTGTAACATTGAATTTGAGGTTGTAAGTTGGTCACATGTGAGTGCTTTGTACAAGAAATTGCATGTGATTGCTGATAAACTTTAAATCTCGGTTAAATCAAAGTATTCTTTTAAGGAGTTGTTGACTTGTGCATGTTTGAAGCCCACCATTCTATGAAATCGGTCCAATCAGTGGATTTGGTATTCAGATCAATTTATCATTACATGTGATTTAGTATTAAAAATCTAAGTCTATTGGGTTTACAAATAGTGTGGCCCAAGATACTAATTGTCGGTTGCATGTGATTATCATAAAGGAGTGTCGGCCACTTTCATAGTGATGTATTAAAGGTTGTCGGCATTTATAAGTTCAAACAATTGCATGTGATCAGACATATATTGAGGTCCAATCAAACTATGTTTTCGGTTTAGTGGGTTTATCAGTCCAAGATTTAAACAATTTAGTAATATTGGTTGTTGATTGAGAAACATAAGTGTTCATGCGATATGTATTTTAATCTAATCATAGGTGTCCAGCCCATGTGATTGGTTCATATCATCGGCCCAATTGTTTGATTCCATAGTGACAGCTCTTATCAAAGTGAAAGAGGTCAAATTAAAGTGTTGATTGTCCATTGAATCACAGCCAAATCAGATTGATTTGTATATCAGCCCAATCATTTCGGATTGCTTGTTCGGCCCTATCACAGTTTGAATTTGATCCGGGTCAAAGCTGTCCGCACAGTGTGTCAACTTTCTGTCCGAACAGAATATTCACCAGTTCGAGTACCAGTCTTATCCTGTTAATTGATAAATATTTAAACTGATTGTTTTTTGTCTGGTTGTTGTCAGGTATTGTTTACAAATTTGATAAAGTGATCGTTTGGAGCAAGAAAGTTTGTGTTTTTGTGAACTCTCGAAATCGAAACATGGATTTTGAAGAAGTGTTGGCATATGTGCATCATGAATCTCATCAGTATATTCCGATAAAGAAAGAAGAAGAAACAGTCTCAGCAAAAGAAGTTTTGGAAAAAGTTCCGGTTTTTGATCACTCGTCTGATGAAGAGTGTGACAATTATGAAGAGGAAATCCGGGAACTTGAATATCTTAAACAACAACTTCCATCTGATCAATGTAGTGGAAAGTTATTTTATGCCGATAAAATTGAAAAATTGAAAGAAAAACAAGATGCAAAAAGAAAGAATCAAAAGGCAGTTATTGTTAAAGAAGAGATCTGAGCTGAGCAGATTGAACAAGTTCCATCGGTCAAGGTTGAGAAAGTAGAATCTGAAAAACCTGTATCTGTGAATCCTGAACCAGAGTTAAAGAAAGAGGTTGCAGAAGACGCACCTATCTTTGATCATTCATCAGAAGAAGAGAGTAAGGATGAAAGTGTTCATGAGGAGAAGAGACAGGTTGAAAATATTTCAGCTTTGAAGGTTGAGACGATAGCTGAAGAGAAACAGATTCCTGGGAAATGTTTAAACTGTGAAAAATCTGAGACAGACAATGCCAAACTCTTGAAGAATGTAGAGAGTTTGTCATTAGAAAACAAAAATCTTAAAAAATCAGAAAATGTTTTGAAAAATCAAATACACAATTTGGAAAATGAAAAAGTAAAAATTGAGAAAGATTTTCAAAGTCAAATAAAAATTTTAGAAGATGAGAGAGATTTGTTTGGTAAAAACAATCTTGAAAAACAAATTACAATCAATTCTCATATTGAAAAGATTATTCGACTTGAAAAGGAAGCTGAGTGTGCTCAAAAGAAAATCAAGGAATGGGAAGAAAAGTTGAAGGTGTTTGTGAATACTTCAACTATTCCTTGTCCAAAACCTATTAATTCAGTTCCAATAAGTGACAATGTCACAAACTTTGACAAAGTCAAAGTTGAAGATTGTGATGAGAAAACTGATGATGAAATTGAGAAAAGAAAAATATTTTTGAAATTAAATGAAATGTTTAAAGAAACTGTTCTACATTCTACTGAGAAAGGTGAATGCTCAATGCAAAAACCTGTAAAGAAGAATGTGGAACAAAAACAAAAAGATAAAAAACCGAAAAATGTTCAAAAAGAAAATAAAAGCTCATCAGTTCAATCATCCAATCAAGATAAAAAACCACAAAAATTGTTGGTAATAAGTGGTGCAGGTTTGACCACAGTGCTCAAAAGCCAAATCCAGCAAACAAGAGGAGCAAGGATTATCACCAAGCCAAACAGTGCTATGATCTGAATGTTTGGACTGAAGATGGTGATTGGTATGATAACAGAGTGTGTTATAGATGCGGTTATCAAGGACACATTGCTGTTAACTGCCAGAGTTGGAGGTTTGAGTCAAGGAGATGCTTTAACTGCAACATCATTGGCCATATTGCTAGAGATTGCTCAATGAGATCAATGAGAAGATCGAGGGCTGAATCTCAGAAGCAGGTGAAGAAACCAGTCAATGTCAAGCCCAAAGAACAGAAGGTTCAAGAAACTAAAGTTCAAGAAAAGAAAGTAAAGCTTTCACAGGGGCAAAAAGACAGACTGAGGAAGAAGAGGAAGAAAGCAAGAGAGTATCTAGAAAGGATTTTGTCCTCGAATACAACTAGTAAAACAGATAAAAGTTCTGATAAATCGTCTTGCTCTCCAAAGAATGAAAAATCAAGCAAAAAGGATTCATCAGATACAAATCTGAGGACAAAAGAGAGAAAGATGAAAAAGAAAGTTGCTGGTGATGAATTTGTTTCTCCGGAAACAAAGGAGCCAGTTGTTGGCAATGAATCTGACTAGTTAAAGTCAGACAAGCCACGTTCAGGCAATGAATCTGGTGTGGTAAAGCCAGAGGAGCCATGTGTTGAGGTAAAAGTTGAGAATTCTGGTCTAACAATGGATGATGCAAAATTTCCACCATTGTTGAACAAGAATTCAAAATCACCCAAGGACCGTCAGGCTTGGGTGAATCTGTTTAAATGAAAAACCTGACTTGCCGGAGTTCCTAGGTTGGTAAGCGTGGAACATGAATCGGCTTATTTCTTGAGAAATTCACGAAAGTGATTTCGATTTAAAAGTGGTAAATCAGGGACATTAAGTTGTACTTGATTTTCTACAAGTGATGTTTGTGGATTGATCTTAAAAATGTTAGTTTTTACAAGTGATTGAAGTAAACAAAGTGATGAAAGATCCCCATATTTGAGAAATGATTCACAAAACTTATTTTCCGGAAAAACCATTTTGATTAAAACAAATTTAAGTGTTTTGAAATCACTATGGGAAAATGTTTTTGTTGTCAGGGGGAGTTCTGATTGTTCATGCCAAGTGAATGGAGAATTGAAGTGATTCTCATCATGTTGTCACGTTTCTTGTACAGCTTATTTTCAAATTTTCCCAGAAAATCAAAATTGAAACATATTTTGATTTTAGGGGGAGTAAAAATTTTAAAAAAATTAGAAAATTTGAAAATGTCAAAAACATTAAAAAATGCAAAAATGAGTTTTGTTGTGAAAAAGAGGAAATGATAGTAGATCAGTTGGACTGTCAAAGCATGCTAAAGAAATGGAGAGATAAAATGTGATAAGCGATCTCACTAAAGATGTGACGATAGGCTAAACTAGACTAGTAGATTTGCGATAACAATACAAACCTAAATGAAAAAGCCTAGTTCTAGTGGGAACCATAGTCAAAAGCATAGTACTTAGTTTTGTCCTTCTTGATTGTGTGCCTACTCAGTAATCGCTGATTGTCGAAAGACATAAAACTGGTTAAGTTTGTGAACTTTCACAACTTTGCTGAAAAGTCGCTGTGATTGTGCATTTCATTTTGCAAAGATTTAAACTTGTTTTATTTCTTTATTTTGTTTAAGCATCGGACATCCCCTGCGTACACGTGAGTATCGACCTGGATGTTGTTGCCTAAATGTTCTGCTTTATTTTCTTTGGTGTTTCGTTTAAGCTTTGGATCACCTCTGCGTATACGGAAGTATCGACCTGGTGGTTAAAGCCTAAACAACTTCAACTTATTTTTATTTTCTTATTTTGTTTAAACATTGGACTTTCTCTGCGTATACGAAAGTATCGACCTGATTGTTAATGTTTAAACATTCTGCTTTGTTTTTGCACAATTCACAGTCGATAAAAGTTTAAAGGCATTACTTGGGTCAGTGTATTGCATGATGAGGGGATATGCTGAGATCGTGGGGTCCATAAGAATTTAGTGCTATCTAAATATACATTAAACGTATCGGTAAGCATGTCGAAAGTTTTCAGATTGAGTTTATGTGGACAACAATATCGTCAATCTACGTGAATCGTTTAGAACTGAAAATGTTTAAAGCTTAACGGTGCTAGTGATTGGTCACATAAACTGATATGATCCTCTTACACAAACTCACAAAAATAGTGTCTGTAAATATTTCTTTACTGTATTTCATTCTATTTCAAAAATCCAAAAAGATTTTAGTGTGTTTTAGCATAAATTTTGAAAAAAACAAAAATATTTTCGACAACTGATGATGAAGAGCTGATTTTCAAAATTTCAAGTGCTAAACATGATGAAATGGTTTGGGAGTGTGCGGTTAAAAGAAGAAATTGTTTTTTTGAGAAAGAAAGAAAGTTAGATTAGTTAATCAAGGTCATTAATTTGAACTTGATGTAACTATTACTAGTAAGTTTTTCTTATTGAGTTAAGTAAAAACTTATGTTTTGATGAGAAAATTTGTGCAGGAGATGAGCTGAACAGAACTAAAGCCAGTGTTTGATCTCAAGGTGATAGCTAATTCCAGACGGTGATCCCATCATGATGAGAGGGGGAGTCTGACGAGGTTAGAGCCAAAGAGAAGATCCTGGTATATGCTAATGTAACACCCCGTGTTTTCACGAGTGAAAGTCAAAGTCAAAGTCAAAGTCAACGACCGATTTCGCGCGACGTGACTCGTAGAAATGTTTCTATTTTAATTATATTATGTGGAGTAAATGTCGTACATTACAATAATCAAATCACGCTAACCGCATTTCAATCGACCTACGACTGTGAATGATAGGAAGTAACAATGCGATAAAGTTAATCAAGCTATGATAATCAAATCGATATCGAATCGTAACTCGAGCTATGTATTTTACTTGTCAGTTATACGTGTGTGTGTGCCTTACGTGTTACCTGTGCATGTTTATTTTGTGTTGTTTTATGTTGTGATAATCAAGCGAACTCAATCGAACTCGAAGTCTAACTCGAATATAAACGAACCCGAACCCGAATCCCGAGTCGAACCACATAAGAAGTAGTTGGGACTGAAAGTAATTTGGCTAGGAAACCCTATCGAATCGCTCGCAAATCGAAACCGAATCAACATCGCACCGAACACACCAAAGCAGGCGGCATCCGCACGGATGGCCAATCCGCACGGATTGCCAGTCCGCACGGATGACCAGTCCGCGCGGATAGCCTACCCGGGTGCGTGCCATGCGCACGGCTCACCCTTTCCTTTTTTGGCATCCTATAAATACACGGGTCACTCTCCACTTTTTCCACTTTTGGCAAGTGACGTCCGAACCACACGCATTCTTCACCTTTTCTCAGATTTCTCTCAATCCAGGTAAGATCTTGCACTAATCCTTGTACATCTTTGATCACTACACAATTCTACACATTTCCATCTTTCAAATCTTCACTTTTAACCATGAAATCATCCGGATTTGAGGTATTCTCGGGTGACGTCATCATGGAGTTCATAAGAACTTCAAGCTTGGCCTCATTCCACCAAGAATAACCCAGATCTAAACGATTTCTACAAGATTTCACAGTAACTTCACCTAGATCTAAACTTTTCTAAGGATGAAAGAGTTGAAAGAAATAAACCTAAGTCTCTCCTTCTTTTACCCTTAAAACCGGTACGAATCCGACCAGTTCTAGTGTTTTACTCGTCAATAGCGATGCACTAGTTCTAGATCTGGAATCCTACCCATAGACAACTGATTTCGGGGTCAACCGGAATGACTGTTCTGAGTCGCAGACAGGCCGAGTTAGGGTGGTTCCTGACCGGTCTAGTCACGCGGGTGAGAACACAACTCCAAGTGGTTGCCACGTAATCAGAACGTCTCGATAAACGACAACAGAACCCAAGTGTAGACGAACGGAACAACCAGACGGTTGTCCGCACGGACTAGCTGTCCGCACGGACAAGTTGTCCGCACGGACAAGCTGTGCGCACGGATTACCATCCGCACGCACAGGTCATACGTACGGGTTGTCACCCGGACGAGCTACCCTTGGGACCCACTTTCCAAACAAGGTTTGAGTATCGACGAATGAGCAATCCGGACGGACAACCTCTGGATAGATTACTCTTCGGATCATGAGATACTAAGGCCTTAAACTAAAATCCAAACAATGTTCATCCGCACGGCCAAGTCGTGCGCACGGACAGACTACCCGGACGGATTGTCTCTGCCCGCGCGCACAGACTGTCCGCACGGATCACCATTGTCCGCACGGACTACCGTACGCACGGACTGTCGACCGCGCGACCGGCTTGAAAGATAGAAACACTTATGTGTTTTCTAAATGCTACAACGAAAACTCCAAAGCACAAGCCATTATACACAAACACATATTAGGAAGAAACAATCCACTTGAACATTTATTCTCACAAACAACTTGTCCGTACGGATAAGTCACTCGCACGCACAACTAATCTGCACGGGTTACCGCCCGCACGGACAGTCGCACGCACGGATAACTTATCCGGATGGATCACCATCCGCACGCCTCACCATCCGCACGCATCACCATCCGCACGGATAGGTCATGCGCACGGATGACTTCTACTCACGGATAACTGATCCGCACGATCAGTCATCCTACCCACTCTCACTTGTACTGTTTTACGCGCCACTTATCGTTACGTTATCGAATCTATTAAGGCTAACCGTACTCGCTGTAAAGGGCTCCCTTCAATCCATATCGCTGTGAGTATACTCGAACCCTTTTTGCTTTAGCACCTTTGGGTGTTACATACGTTACAACTATTCAAACTACAACTATCACACTACTCAAGCTATTTCAACGCTAAACCATTAGTGCATGTTATACGTGGCTTATGAATGCTTGTTTGTTATGTTTACACATGGAATGCTGTCTACCTGCCTTAGCAACGATAGTACTATAGTTTGGACTCAGCACCCGTTCACACGGGGGTTGTTAAGGATCTTTTACTTGCATGGATTACAGTGGTAATCATGTATTGCGAACTACCTCGGGCAGTCAACCCGCAGTCATTGGTATCGATGGATCTATGTCGATAACTAACGTGCTTCATTTCACTATGTGTACGTGCTGGTTATGCGTAAACGAATTCGAACTCTATATATGCTATTATCAAACTTGTATGCTCACCTTTACATTTTATGTATTGACATTATTTTAACGTATGTGACAGGTGCTTAGGATGCACATGTGGTAGGAAATGGAAGCTAGAATAACGCTTTAGAGCCCAACAAATAGTTGTCTGTAGATAACTTATTAGGGGTCTCTAGAAGCAGATAAACAATTGCTACTGAAGTTGCCTAATCAGCTTGCGTTTTAGCTACAATCGAGGAGAATCATACCAAATCAGGAGTGAAATCCATATTTTGATGAATAGTCTCCTCAACTTTTATCAAAAACAAGGACGGAAGTTGCAAGATAGGGGTGAAACCCTAACCTTGACGACTCGTCCCGCCTTATACAAAAACTTCCACCAAAGTTCGATGGACTCCAACGATCTAAAGACACAATATAACCAATGGGAATTGCGCCAATGCCCGAGAATCGAGACAAAGGCATAGTCCTGGAGGTAATTGTGCAGGATCCTTGCGAATAGTCGAGCCACTTTGGTTAGTCGAAGTCTGTTAGCCGCAAACAATCTACCTTCGATTTATCGATCTTTATGAAAATTTTATGCATTTTCTGTTATTTGTTAACGTTTTGAGGTATTATTGATTTCAACTCAACACTATTGCTTCTGCTAAAACACAAAACCCACACAACTCATCGCTAGCGAATCGACAATAGGGGCAGTCAGAATGGTTTATATGCTCGTAGGTTCTTATAGTGACTAAGTTATATGTGTTTCTTGCTGTTATGCTTACGTGATTAGAAATATTGTGATTATGTGCTCTATGTGTTTATGTGACTTTGTGCAATTCTGTGATTTTGTGACCATATGCGTTACATGGTACGTGTTACTGAGCTTTAGTAGTAGTAGACGTGTGAGGTGAGATTCGAATACATGTGTTGAGTTCCATGGCGATGTCTATTGCAGACAATGTCGTCTGGATCCCGTCATCCACTCTCTCGCCAAGAAAAGAAAGACAGACGTCTCGCTTCCATCGTCGCGAAAGCTGTAGCAAAGGCAGTGAGCGATGCCTATGAAAATGCCAGCAAATCATCCGAGGAGTCGAGGACTGAAGGTCCCAAAGCTGTCACGAGACCTTTCAGTTTCAAACCATTCAAGTCATGTGGGCCGAAAGAATTCACAGGCGAAGGAGGTCCTACTGCACTATTTCACTGGTTTGACTCCATCGAGGTTACTCTGCGACAAAGTGGTTGCCCTGATGACCTTCGAACTCTGAACGCTACCGGCGTCTTTCAGTCCCGTGCTTTGGACTGGTGGACGGCCGAGAGGAACAAGAGAGGGAATGATGCAGCTTACGGTTTGTCGTGGGAAGAGCTCAAAGAAGTCATGCTGGAGGAATTCTGCCCTCCTCACGAGCGTCAAAAGCTTGAAGATGAATTTTGGCACATACATCAGAAGGATGGAGACAATGCTGGCCTTACTGCTCGCTTCAAACAGCTCAGCATTATCTGTCCTGACCAGGTCAAGACCCCTGAGATGACCATCAAGAAGTACATCCGAGCTTTGCCCGACTGCGTTGCTGATTTCGTGCAAGCGGCTAAGACTGCCACGATCGAAGAGACTTATCTGCTGGCCGCTGAAATCAACGACAAAAGGGTTAAGGCTGGGGTGTGGGATAAGACCTCAAAGCATCTGCATCAAGCTACCGCTACTGCACCAACTACTGAAGCCACCTCGTCAAGCAACAAGCGAAAGAACAAGAGAAAGAACAACTCCACCAACAAGAACTGTGCGATTACTGCTGCACCGATCCAAGCTGTACCTGCCCAACAGCGTCACGTAGCGGCGCCGGTGGCCAATGCACCGCCAGCCAAGCGTGCATATACAGGACCACACCCACTCTGCCCTACTTGCACCTATCATCGCCCGACTGCTATTCAATGCCGCTTCTGTGCTCATTGCAACGTCTACGGCCACTTTACTACCAACTGCCGTATTCGTCAAGCTACTGCCAATCAAGCTCTACTCGCTGCCCCACAGGGTCAACAAGCTCCTCCGGCACCCGCAGTCAAAGCCAGAGCATGCTTCACGTGTGGCGACCCGAATCATTTCGCCAACATGTGCCCGAACAGGGTAGTGAAGCAAGAACCGCAACAGCAGCAACCACAGCAGTAGCAACAACAGCAACAACAACAACAGGCAGCACGCGCCAGAACTTTCATTCTCAATGTGCGTCAAGCCCAGGCCGACAACAACGTGGTCAATGGTACGTTCCTTGTGAATGGTATTTATGCTTCATGTTTGTTTGATACTGGAGCCGATAATTGCTTTGTGTCACTCGAATTTGAGAAACTCCTTAGTCGTAAACATTCTCGACTCTCCTCTGCATTCGATGTTGAAGTCGCTACCGGAAGAACCGTCGCTGTAAACTCCGTTATTCGTGATTGCACTCTCGAGCTCAACAATCACATCTTCTCAATCGATCTCCTTCCGATGCAACTAGGAAGCTTTGATGTCATAGTAGGCATGGACTTTCTTCGCGAAAACCATGCCGAAGTTGTGTGCTTCGATAAAATGATTCGTTTTTCGCTCGCAAACGGTGATTCATTGTGTGTTTATGGTGATACTACTTCGAAGAGTCTCAAGCTTATGTCATGCCTACAAGCTAGCAAGTATCTCCGCAAGGAATACAGGGCTTTCTTGGCTCATGTCGTAGCAGCGGAGAAGGAAAAGAAAGAGAAGAAGGAAGTGAAAGATGTTCCAGTGGTTCGAGAATTTCCTCAAGTTTTTCCAGAGGATCTTCCCGGTCTACCTCCGAAGCGTGATATCGATTTTCGCATTGATCTCATTCCTGGAGCTAATCCTATCGCCAGAGCTCCTTATCGACTCGCGCCGTCCGAAATGCGCGAACTCTCAACCCAACTCCAGGAACTGCTTGAAAAAGGCTTTATTCGCCCGAGCACCTCTCCTTGGGGCGCACCAGTCCTTTTCGTCAAAAAGAAGGACGGGTCGTTCCGGATGTGTATCGACTACCAGGAATTGAATAAGTTGACTATCAAAAACCGCTATCCTCTGCCACGAATCGACGATTTGTTTGATCAGCTACAAGGCGCTACGTGTTTCTCGAAGATCGATCTACGTTCAGGATATCATCAGCTGCGTATACAAGAGGAAGATATACCCAAAACCGTGTTCCGCACTCGTTACGGCCATTACGAATTCGTTGTCATGCCTTTTGGCCTAACCAATGCACCAGCAGTTTTCATGGATCTGATGAATCCAGTGTGTAAACCATATCTCGACCGTTTCGTCATCGTATTCATCGACGATGTCTTGATCTATTCCAAAACGAGAGCCGAACACGCGCAACGTCTACGTTTGGTTCTCGAGTTACTCCAGGGGAACCAACTCTACGCCAAATTCTCCAAGTGCGAGTTTTGGTTGGGGGAGGTTCAGTTTCTGGGTCACATCGTAAATAGTTAGGGCATTCACGTCGATCCTGCGAAGATTGAAGCTGTTAAGAGCTGGGTTACGCCTAAGAACCCGACTGAAGTCCGCTCTTTCCTCGGGCTAGCGGGCTATTATCGACGATTCATCGAAGGATTCTCGAAGATTGCTGTACCACTTACCTCTCTCACTCATAAGGACCAGCCTTTTGTCTGGGGAACCAAACAAGAGTCTGCCTTTCGAACCCTCAAACACATGCTTTGCAATGCTCTTGTTCTCACACTACCCGACGGAAACGATAATTTCATTGTCTACTGTGATGCTTCCAACCTTGGTCTCGGTTGTGTCTTAATGCAACGAGACAAGGTCATAGCTTACGCATCTCGTCAGCTCAAAATCCACGAGAAGAACTATACAACCCACGATCTCGAGCTAGGCGCAGTTGTTTTTGCATTAAAGATTTGGCGACACTACCTGTATGGTACAAGGTGTACGATCTTCACCGATCATAAGAGCCTACAGCACATCTTTAATCAGAGGGAACTAAATATGCGTCAACGCCGATGGGTAGAACTTCTCAACGACTACGACTATGAGATTCGTTATCACCCAGGCAAAGCAAATGTTGTTGCCGACGCACTCAGCAGACGGAGCTATCTGCTTAGCACTCGAAATGTTCAAGCCCAGCACAATCTCGAAGCTCTTATTCGCGACGCCCAGCATGCATGTTTCAACGAGCGCACTTTGAAGAAAGAAAGAATCTACCACGATGGAGCCCAACTTGTGAGCAAATCAAACGGGATATTCCACTTCTTAGACAAAATTTGGATTCCCAAGCGAACCAACCTGCGGCAGATTATCATGGATGAAGCCCACAAATCCCGATACTCTATTCATCCTGGTGCTGACAAAATGTACCATGACCTTCGCTATAGGTACTGGTGGCCGGGTATGAAACGGGATATCGCTCTCTACGTCGGAAAATGCCTAACCTGTGCTCGGATCAAGGCTGAACATCAAAGACCCTCTGGCTTGCTCGAACAACCTCCAATCCCTATGTGGAAGTGGGAGAGCATAGCCATGGATTTCGTAACCAAGCTTCCAACCACGTCATCAGGTCACGACAGCATTTGGGTTGTTATTGACCGTTTGACTAAATCAGCTCACTTTCTGCCAATACGAGAAGACTACAAGGTAGAACGATTAGCCCGAATCTACACCGACGAGATCATTTGTCGACATGGGACGCCTCGTGACATCATCTCTGATCGTGATGCTCGGTTCACTTCACGATTGTGGGAAACATTTCAAACGGCACTCGGTATGACGCTTAATCTAAGTACTGCGTTCCACCCACAAACCGACGGTCAGACTGAAAGAACGATTCGTACGCTTGAAGACATGCTCCGTTCGTGTGTTCTAGACTTCGGTGGTAATTGGGATAGACACCTTCCGTTAGTCGAATTCTCGTACAACAACAGTTACCAGGCTAGCATCCAGATGGCACCTTTCGAGGCCTTATACGGAAGAAGATGTCGGTCGCCTATTGTGTGGCACGAGATCGGTCACTCGCAACTAACCGGTCCGGAGTTACTACAAGAGACGACAGACAAAATTTTCCAAATTCGAGACAACCTAGCGAAAGCTCGGGATAGACAGAAAATTCTCGCCGATAAAAAGCGCAAGCACCGTGAATATGGCGTTGGTGACTACGTACTCCTAAAGGTATCACCTTGGAAGGGTGTAGTCCGATTCGGCAAGAAGGGGAAACTCGCGCCTCGATATGTTGGACCTTTTAAGATTCTGGAAAGGATCGGAAAAGTCGCCTACAGACTCGAATTACCGGAGGAACTTAGCAATGTCCATCCGACTTTCCATGTGTCAAACCTCCGAAAGTGCATCACCGACCATGACTTACATGTTCCTCTAGATGATCTACAAGTGAACGAAACATTACACTTCGTGGAAAAGCCTGTCGAAATCATGGATCGCCAAACCAAAGAACTCAGGCGCTCGTGCATTCCTATTGTGAAAGTCCGATGGGAAGGCAAACGTGGCGCGGAGTTCACTTGGGAACTCGAAAGCGACATGAAGGCCAAGTACCCGCAGTTGTTTAATTAGAGAGATAATCTTAGAGAGAGAAAGTCTAGAGAGAGAAAGTCTCTCACGTGATTTCCGGACTCGTACACGTCATCATAGTCAATAGGATCACGATTATTGTATACGTTTAATTTATCGATTTTTAGAGAAAAACGCGATGGATAAGAAAGATGAAGAACTTTAACAAATCTGAGCAATCGATCTCCTGCTCAGATACCACTTGTAGAATCGGTTTTGGCTCCGTTACGATTACGTTTAGTCACACACGTACACGGATTTTCGCACGTCAAACGTGTTGTTACGCAATCGAATCGGAGATAAATCCGGACCTACAATAATCAAGGTTTTGAAAGAAAAAGAAAAAGGTTTTAAAAATGAAAAATTGGAAATTGAAAAAGATTTCTCTCAAACGACTTCGAATTGAAATCTAAAACTTTATAGGCTTTTAAATTAGATATTTTCGCACATCATATCTAAAAATCAGCGATTTTAACCGTAAAATCCCGATTAAATTGACGATTTTCAATGGTCCAAACGAAGAACTCTCACACGTGATTCACGAACTAGTTACAGCTTTCAGCTTAATTTCGGGACGAAATTTCCTAAAAAAGGGGAGGCTGTAACACCCCGTGTTTTCACGAGTGAAAGTCAAAGTCAAGGTCAAAGTCAACGACCGATTTCGCGCGACGTGACTCATAGAAATGTTTCTATTTTAATTATATTATGTGGAGTAAATGTCGTACATTACAATAATCAAATCACGCTAACCGCATTTCAATCGACCTACGACTGTGAATGATAGGAAGTAACAATGCGATAAAGTTAATCAAGCTATGATAATCAAATCGATATCGAATCGTAACTCGAGCTATGTATTTTACTTGTCAGTTATACGTGTGTGTGTGCGCCTTACGTGTTACCTGTGCATGTTTATTTTGTGTTGTTTTATGTTGTGATAATCAAGCGAACTCAATCGAACTCGAAGTCTAACTCGAATATAAACGAACCCGAACCCGAATCCCGAGTCGAAACACATAAGAAGTAGTTGGGACTGAAAGTAATTTGGCTAGGAAACCCTATCGAATCGCTCGCAAATCGAAACCGAATCAACATCGCACCGAACACACCAAAGCAGGCGGCATCCGCACGGATGGCCAATCCGCACGGATTGCCAGTCCGCACGGATGACCAGTCCGCGCGGATAGCCTACCCGGGTGCGTGCCATGCGCACGGCTCACCCTTTCCCTTTTTGGCATCCTATAAATACACGGGTCACTCTCCACTTTTTCCACTTTTGGCAAGTGACGTCCGAACCACACGCATTCTTCACCTTTTCTCAGATTTCTCTCAATCCAGGTAAGATCTTGCACTAATCCTTGTACATCTTTGATCACTACACAATTCTACACATTTCCATCTTTCAAATCTTCACTTTTAACCATGAAATCATCCGGATTTGAGGTATTCTCGGGTGACGTCATCATGGAGTTCATAAGAACTTCAAGCTTGGCCTCATTCCACCAAGAATAACCCAGATCTAAACGATTTCTACAAGATTTCACAGTAACTTCACCTAGATCTAAACTTTTCTAAGGATGAAAGAGTTGAAAGAAATAAACCTAAGTCTCTCCTTCTTTTACCCTTAAAACCGGTACGAATCCGATCAGTTCTAGTGTTTTACTCGTCAATAGCGATGCACTAGTTCTAGATCTGGAATCCTACCCATAGACAACTGATTTCGGGGTCAACCGGAATGACTGTTCTGAGTCGCCGACAGGCTGAGTTAGGGTGGTTCCTGACCGGTCTAGTCACGCGGGTGAGAACACAACTCCAAGTGGTTGCCACGTAATCAGAACGTCTCGATAAACGACAACAGAAGCCAAGTGTAGACGAACGGAACAACCAGACGGTTGTCCGCACGGACTAGCTGTCCGCACAGACAAGTTGTCCGCACGGACAAGCTATGCGCACGGATTACCATCCGCACGCACAGGTCATACGTACGGGTTGTCACCCGGACGAGCTACCCTTGGGACCCACTTTCCAAACAAGGTTTGAGTATCGACGAATGAGCAATCCAGACGGACAACCTCTGGATAGATTACTCTTCGGATCATGAGATACTAAGGCCTTAAACTAAAATCCAAACAATGTTCATCCGCACGGCCAAGTCGTGCGCACGGACAGACTACCCGGACGGATTGTCTCTGCCCGCGCGCACAGACTGTCCGCATGGATCACCATTGTCCGCACGGACTACCGTACGCACGGACTGTCGACCGCGCGACCGGCTTGAAAGATAGAAACACTTATGTGTTTTCTAAATGCTACAACGAAAACTCCAAAGCACAAGCCATTATACACAAACACATCTTAGGAAGAAACAATCCACTTGAACATTTATTCTCACAAACAACTTGTCCGTACGGATAAGTCACCCGCACGCACAACTAATCCGCACGGGTTACCGCCCGCACGGACAGTCGCACGCACGGATAACTTATCCAGATGGATCACCATCCGCACGACTCACCATCCGCACGCATCACCATCCGCACGGATAGGTCATGCGCACGGATGACTTCTACTCACGGATAACTGATCCGCACGATCAGTCATCCTACCCACTCTCACTTGTACTGTTTTACGCGCCACTTATCGTTACGTTATCGAATCTATTAAGGCTAACCGTACTCGCTGTAAAGGGCTCCCTTCAATCCATATCGCTGTGAGTATACTCGAACCCTTTTTGCTTTAGCACCTTTGGGTGTTACATACGTTACAACTATTCAAACTACAACTATCACACTACTCAAGCTATTTCAATGCTAAACCATTAGTGCATGTTATACGTGGCTTATGAATGCTTGTTTGTTATGTTTACACATGGAATGCTGTCTACCTGCCTTAGCAACGATAGTACTATAGTTTGGACTCAGCACCCATTCACACGGGGGTTGTTAAGGATCTTTTACTTGCATGGATTACAGTGGTAATCATGTATTGCGAACTGCCTCGGGCAGTCAACCCGCAGTCATTGGTATCGATGGATCTATGTCGATAACTAACGTTCTTCATTTCACTATGTGTACGTGCTGGTTATGCGTAAACGAATTCGAACTCTATATATGCTATTATCAAACTTGTATGCTCACCTTTACATTTTATGTATTGACATTATTTTAACGTATGTGACAGGTGCTTAGGATGCACATGTGGTAGGAAATGGAAGCTAGAATAACGCTTTAGAGCCCAACAAATAGTTGTCTGTAGATAACTTATTAGGGGTCTCTAGAAGCAGATAAACAATTGCTACTTATTTAAATATGAGTTGTCGGAACAGAGTATTTGTTTTGATGTTGTCTGTAATAACTTGTTTGACTATTTATGTTATGGTATGGGACGTAATGCTTTAATTAAATGGTAATGATAGTTGTTATGGAAACTTCTGAACAATCTGTTTCGCTCAGTGCCGCGCCCCGATGATTCCGCCATCGGTTGGGGTGTGACAGCTAAGAAAGAAAAGAGACTGATAAAGACTGAAGATGCATAGACTCGACACTTAAGACTCGTCAACATCTGAGGGGGAGTCTGTTGGTGCATACATCTGTCGACTTCGTCTTATATCGAGTCTCGGGTTTGTTGCGGATCTGAACAAGCATGACATCACATAGGTGACATCTTTGATGACATCACAACTTGGAATGCATGAAGATTTTGGAGGCTGCCCGTTTGAAGAAGATGTCCGTTTGAAGCATGTCGTGACCATTTGAAGGGTGGCATGTCACTTTCAAACGGTCAGGGTCTTGTCCTATAAATAGCCTTCAAACTTTCATCATTTGTAACGTTCTAGTTTCCGACGCCGAGGTGCTGTCGAAGTGTCTCCATATTGTAAATTGTTCAGAGATTAATATACGAGACAGTTAATAGTGAATCCAAGCTAAACGAAGACCGAATCAATGAATTCCGCCTCTGATTCTGTCTGAGCACTCTTCTGATCGACTCGTTAGGTCGTTTCACGATCCTACATAATAAGCCGAACGCTTAAATATTTAGAATTTTATTAGTTTGAATGTTGAATTTTTACTCCATAAGATGGGGAATTAAATTACGAACGCGTAGGAAAAAGAATCGCGTAAAACGGATCAATAACGAAGAAGTTATGGTCGTTTTCGTAAAAAGTAGTATAGCTGGGAATATGCAGCATCTGAACAAACAACTCGATGGAAAAAGTAATACCTCGCGCCACGCGGCGGAGGGAGTAAATTCTGTCGCGCCACACGACGTGTGTTCGCGGCCCGCGTAAGCCGGGCAAGACTCGGTCGCGCCCCGCGAGGGCCACCTGAGCTGGCTAAAATTTTTGTTGTTGACTGTTTTGGCTTGCGGTTTCGTTTAAACATGTTTTAAACGCCATATAACTGACTCATTTCATGTTTTTATGAAATGTAGGTATAATTTACTCTTCCGGAAGACGATCAATCTCAATGAAGAACCGAACACGATCAAGAAATAAGCTTCCGCACTATTTTTCGTTGTTAATTAAAACGACAAACTCACACATGATATGTTGTATAGTTTTAATTCTGTAATGAGTTTAATGAACCCGAAATTTTCAATCTTTTTGTAATCATAACTACCCGTTTATTTTCGTAATCTATACGAAAACCGTTAAACAAAAACCAGGGTGTTACATCATATTAGGGTGGGATGTGGGCAAACCTTACCTCTATTCGAGTGGACAGAGTGACGGCTTCTAGAGAGACCACCGACTCCAAAAACATGCAATGTATGAACAAACAACCTATAGAGACAGAAAGCTACCAAATAACAAAAGGAGTGAAAGAGTTACCTAGTAAGATAGAAACAATGACATGTTGACCAATTCTGTAAGTATGTAATGGAAAACATTTAAATATAATACCTGTTACAGCATTCATGTAGCAGAGACAAATACAACCATGAAGTTCAACATGCCAGTCTGATTTGGTTACCGTTTAGGATGTATATGGTTGATGGTAGTTCCGAGTTCGTAAGGATCGCAAATCTAGAACTTGCCAATACAATACATCCCAAGTCCTTACCGACACAAATCCAAGTAAGTAAATGATGGAGGCATTAGGATCAAACCCATGTTTCACTTCAAAACCTTTATTTTTCTTTTCTTTACCAAAACACCCCCTAGATAAACCCTTTGAGCCTTAACCTTTTCATTTCTAAACCCTCAAAAATACTTATTCTTGCAAAAACACCCTCATCCGCAAACCCCTTTTATTTTCATCTTTTATTTTTGTAAGAATATCGGTTATAAAATTACAATGATGGCTCATATAACAACCCTCAAAAAACATCCTAAATGCTCTAAATATACCTCGTATACGCTAAATTACACCTGTATAACCTTAATTTTTAAAAAAATCAAATAAAACAAAGAAATTATAAAATATTTGCTAATAAGTTCCTAAATCTTAAAATGATTGGAATAGACTACAGGGAGTACACTACCATATTCTTTGAATATGCTAGGATAGTACCAACCTTAGCTTCACCGGAACCAGTATTAATCTCCCATTACATATGGGGATTAATCAGTGAGATCAGACATGAAGTCAAGGCAGCTACACCACAAACCATAGAAGAAGCAGTAGAACTAGCTAATACCCTGACTGATGAGTTGGTACGTACTCAAGATGAAAACCAGAGAAAGAACCTAGCTCAAAAGCTTACCCAAGAATTTCATTATGGTAATTCTTACCGTGGAAAAGGAACAGGTTCTTCCTCTTCGCCTAACTGCAAGTATTGCAAAAGGAAGCACTTAGGAAGGTGCTCAATATACTGCAACTTTTGCAAGATGTCTGGACATAAGGAAGAAGGCTGCAGGAAGAAGGCCAGTAATAGATTATGCTACAATTGTGGAGAAGCTGGTCATAGCAAACCGAACTGTCCGGAACTAGCTGTAGCGACAACCAGCAAACCTAAGGCAACTGAAGGACCCAAGAAGAATGCCAGAGCATTCGTTCTAACAGCTAAATAAGCCAAGATGATTCTGGATGTGATTGCCGGTACGTTTTTAGTTTATGATATTTTTGCTAAAGTATTATTTAACTCTGGTACAAACCAAAGTTTTATCAATACTTCTTTCTGCAAACTTCTCAATCAACCATTAACTAAACTTCAACAAGACTGTCTGGTGGAGACGGCAAATGGAGATTCTATTAAGATAACCGAAATCTTGCAGGGAGCAAGGATAGAAATTCTAAACCATAATTTTACTGCTAATCTCTTTCCAATGAATCTAGCTGAATTTGATGTCGTGTTAGGAATGGATTGGTTGGTAGCCAATCATGCCAGTATTTTATGTGATCAAAAGTCGGTACAAGTAAGTATACCAAATGGTGAAAAGATCACAGTTAAAGGAGATAAGCCAACCAGGTCAACAAAATTCATCTTTGTAATGAAAGCTGCTAGTTATGCAAGGAAAGGATGAATGATATATATGATTTTAGTAATCATTAACATTAAAGAAAAAGAATTAAAAGATATTCCCGTAGTATCTGAATTGTCATATATTTTTTTGGAAGAATTACCTGGATTACCGCCGATCGAGAGGTTGAATTTAGAATTCACCTAATACCAGGAACGACACCGATTGCCAAAGCACCGTATCGACTAACACCAACGGAGATGCAGGAACTGAAGAAACAATTGGACGAACTACTTAAAAAAGGTTTTATACAACCTAGCTCGTCGCCATGGGGAGCACTGGTGTTATTTGTCAAGAAGAAGGATGGATCGATGCATATGTGGATTGATTACCAAGAATTGAATAAGGTTACAATTAAAAATCGGAACCTACTACCGAGAATCGACGACCTGTTCGAACAACTTCAAGGAGCTCGACTGTTTTCTAAGATCGACTTACGCTCAGGATATCATCAACTGAAAGTACAGGAAGAGGACATTCCTAAAACCAGTGTTGTAGTAATCGCTAGTCGCTAGTCGGGCGGCGGGGTGGGGACAAGCGATTAATCGGAATTTATGGGGATTAATCAGGATTAATTTGATTAATCGGCGACTAATCGGGGATTAATCGGCACCTAGTCGGGATTTTTACAACCATGCCTAAAACTGCTTTCAGAACAAGGTACGGTCATTATGAATTTATAGTCATGCCATTTGGTTTAACCAATGCCCCAACAACATTTATGGACATGATGAACAGGATATGTAAGTCATACCTGGATAAATTCATAATTGTCTTTATAGATGATATTCTAATTTACTCTAAGAGTAAGGAAGATCATGCAGAGCATTTGCATACACTTCTGACATTGTTAAGAAAATAAAAGATTTATGCTAAATTCTCAAAATGTTAATTCTAGTTACAAGAAGTGAAATTCCTTGGACATCTGGTTAATCATGAAGGAATTCATGTGGATCCCACAAAGATCGAGGCAATTACCAAATAGAAAGTCCATGAGTCACCAACGGAAACGGAAGTAAGAAGTTTTCTTAGACTGACAGAATATTATAGATGTTTTATTCAAGATTTCTCTAGAATAGCCATTCCATTAACCAAACTAACCTGCAAATCAGTTAAGTTTGAATGGGGATCAAAACAGGAGGAAGCCTTTAGGATTTTAAAACAAAGGTTAACTAATGCACCGATACTTGCGTTACCAGAAGGAACTGAAGATTTGGTAGTCTATTGTGACTCGTCTAAATTAGGATACGGATGTGTGCTGATGCAACGTCAAAAGGTTATAGCTTATGCCTTTAGACAGCTTAAGAAACATGAAGAAAATTATAAAACTCATGATCTAGAGTTAGGAGCTATAAGTTTTGCCCTTGAGATTTGGAGACACTATCTTTACGGTAGTAAGTTCCTTGTATGTACAGATCATAAGAGTTTAAGATATGTTTTTGGGCAAAAGTAATTAAATATGAGACAGAGACGTTGGATGGAAATTCTTAGTGATAATGATTGGGATATCCGGTATCATGCAGGAAAGGCTAATGTAGTAGCTGATGCTTTAAGTAGAAAGTATCATGAAAAGCCAAAACAAGTACGCTCTCTCAGATTAAATCTGCAGATAGATTTAAATAAGCAAATTAGAGAGGTACAGGAAACAGCAATCAGGGACGATGCTAAAAGTTTAAAAGGAATGACTAAAGAATTAGAACAAAGAGCAGATGGAATTTGGACATTCCATAAGAAAAGGATCTGGATACCTATTCAATGAAACCTACGAAACCAAATTCTTGAAGAAGCCCATAAGTCTAAGTATACCATATATCCTGGTAGTGATAAGATGTATCAAGATTTGAGAAAGAATTTCTGGTGGATAAGAATGAAAAAGGATATATCAAACTATGTTGCTAAATGTCTAACTTGTTCACAGGTGAAAGCAGAACATCAGAAACCTTCAGGATTATTGCAACAATTAGAGATGCCAATTTAGAAATGGGAATTGATAACAATTGATTTTGTTACCAAATTACCCAAGACAGGAAAAGCTAATGATACAATCTGGGTGATTGTAGACAGATTAACCAAATCTGCTCATTTCTTACAAATGAAGGAAACTTTCAGTATGGAACAGTTAGCGAAATTATATGTAAATGAAATAGTTTCATTACATGGAATTCCATTATCCATTGTGTCTGACAGAGATAGCCGTTTTACATCTCATTTTTGGACAAGTTTCCAAAAAGCAATGGGAACCAGGTTAAATCTAAGCACAACTTATCATCCTCAAATGGACGGACAAAGCGAAAGGATAATTCAGACAATGGAAGATATGCTTATAGCCTGGGTAATTGACTTTGGATGAAATCGGGACGATCATTTACTATTAACAGAATTTTCCTACAATAACAGCTATCATACCAGCATCAATGCTGCACCATTTGAAGCACTTTATGGACGAAAGTGCCTGTTGGTGCATAATGTCTATAGCCTACGTCTAAAGTCTAGGTCATGTCAGTAGCTTGAATAGGGGTCAAAATGTCAAATATGTAAAGTTTGTGTGTGTTTATAGTAATTTCGCACGAAATAGCATGTTGCTATTTCGCACGAAATTACGTAGTGTTATTTCGTACGAAATAGCATAATGCTATTTCGTGCGAAATTAGATGCCTATATATATGGGTGTCATGCTTCTCATTTGGTACGAAATTAGTCAAGGTGTAACGAAGTCCTGTCTAATGTTAACCGTGTAATCAAATCAAATATCAACGAGAAGCTTGTTTTAAGTATCATACTCTATTTCTACACCGTTCTATCACTGATTCTAGGCTGTTTGACTGTTTCCTCCTTTCAAACGGCTTTGTGTTGACTCTGATCGACTCATATAGGTCGTAAAACGATCCTACAAGTGGTATCAGAGCTCAGGATGAGTCAATTCACTTGAATCAGTGCTTAGAATTCTGTTTTTCTACACATTCTTGGATTTCTGGACAAATTCACGAACAAAATGGACTGATCTTTTGATATTGTGTGTAAAATACAGTTTTATCAAATCCTTAAAAGAATCAGACCTAAAATCAGATTAAAAGTGACAAAAATGGACCAAAAGGTTGATTTCGTTTGAACGAGCCTCTATTTTGTTTGAAAAGTTGAGGTTATTTCGCACGAAATAACTAATTTCGTTTGAAAAATAATTCCATTTGGCTATTTCGCACGAAATTAAGTTTTGTGTTTGATTTCATACGAAATAACACTTGATTTCGCGTGAAGGTGTTATTTCGTTTGAAAAAGTTGATTTCGTGTGAAAGTTGATTTCGCATAAAGGTTTGATTTCGTGTGAAAATCTGATGTCGTGTGAAAGTCCATTTCGTTTATGATTTCGTACGAAAGTCTATTTCGTGTGTAGAAAGTGTTTTCGTTTGAAAGTAACTGTTTTCCTAAAACTTGAAAATTTTTCCGTAAACTGTTTTCATAAAATGGATAATCAAGAGTTTTATAACTTTTTTGCTGGTGGGGGAATGACGGCAGCACAAACACCAGCCAGTATTGTGCAAAATGTGAACATGGAAAATGAACTCGGTACTATGCAGAAACCGCCGAAGTTGATGAACATCGACGAGTATTCCGGATGGGCTGATAGATTTAAGACTTGGGTGCAAGCAAACCATTTCGAATGTTGGATGAAAATCGAATCTAAATATGTTCCTCCAAAAAATGGTTCGAGTTTAGAGAAATCTATCGGAAGTTTGACTCCACAAGAACAAGAAGATTTCAAGGCAGAAAAGAAAATGATGAGTATCCTACAGCAAGCCATCAAAGAGGATATCTTAGTTCTGCTACAAGATCAAAGTTGCTCACAATCTGTCTGGAATTGTCTAAAAGTCAAGTTTCTGGGAAGTGTGTCTATGATAAAAAGCAAAACTGCTTTGATGAAGAAAGAGTTTGATATCTTTACGGGTATAAAGGGTGAAACAACAAAACAGTTGATTGAAAGATATTTACATCTGGTTGTTGAGATGAAGAGGTTGGGCATAACCAAAACGGATGAGGAATGGGTTGATAAATTGGCGGATGCATTGCCATACGATGAATGGGGCACTTATCTGTTGGTGTTGAAGAATAATTTGGAGTATGTCGGATTCAACCTTAGTTCATTCATTGAAAAGATTGAGTCACACGAGCTTGAGTTGACAAAGATTAGAAAGATGAAGTCTTCAAGTGTTCAACAAGATGTCTCATTGTATTACAAAGGAAGTACTCCAGCAACATCGAATCTAAGTCCAAAAGTGCAAGCAGCCTTTAGTGCAGATTCAACATCCGGAGTATCATTTGTCACATCAAGCAACAATAACTCACCATTTGCAAGTTTTGAACCAAATCCAAAGGTTCAAAACTCACCTGATCAATCCTACACTCAAAGTTCGTAAGGATCAAACAGTCAGAGTCAAGGTCCAGGAATTTTGTGCAACATAGCGGTGAACATAAAGAATGCTCAGCGAAGCAGCACATAGCACTTCTTGCTTCGGTGCTTGAATCGTATGAAAGCTTGGTTGCAGGTAGAATTGGGAACCCCGATATGACAAAGGAAGACTATGATCAGATTGATCCAGAGGAGCTGGAGTTGATCGACATCAAATGGGGAATGGCAAGCTTGGTGAGAAGAGCTCAACGTTTTATGGAAATTACTGGTCGGAACAGTCTTTCAGGACTAGCAAGCTCGGGTTTGATAAATCGAAAGTCACATGTTTCAAATGCAAAGAGAAGGGACACCTCAAACGTGAATGTCCAAATCGAGAAATCAACAATGATCAAAACCCGTTCTCAAATGATTATTACAGACAAGCGATCTACCATAAGACAAGTCAACAACGATTCACACAAAGACCTCAAATCGAGAATAAGCCTGAAAAAGCTCTCTTAGTCAACCCAGATGATGAGAAAGTTGCTGAAGGTTTTAGTTGGGATAAGTATATCCCTGGTAGTGAGGGTAGGGCCATGATGGCAGAGATTGTGGAAGAACCGGAATGCACTGTTGAAACAGAAGAAGTCTTGTCTAAAGAGAGTTTGGCTGATCTTGAAGAAGTTGCTGCAGAAGTCTATTACTATCAATCTGAACAGGAGATTATTGCTAGTTCTTTCAAATCAATAATGTCTCCTAATATGTTTGACTCTTTTGCAGGGTTTTTCAATGAGCCAACCACAGGATTCTGTCCACGATACGATGTTGAAAAAGAGCCAGTCGAAGAGATAATAGACGTGTCAAAAGAAATGAATGAAGAGACTCTAAAAGAGATTGCTGATAAAGCATTGATGGGCAAGCTAAAAGAGGTAGAAACAGAATCTGTCGAATCAAAGTCTGTCGAAACCGAGTCAGTTGAAAGTGTGTCTGTCGAAACGATCAAAAAGGAGTCTGACGAGAAATCGGAAAATGAGGAGATCAAATCAGCTGAAAAGTCTGAGTCAGAGTCTGATGGTTTTGGTAAAATAGATATTAAAATTGATCAAGAAAAAAAGGTTGCCGAAGATGTTGTTTCGATTCTTGAAATTCCATGCAAAAACTGTTCAAAACCTTGCATGGATTGTCTTGAAAAAGACAAACAACTTCAAGAATTGAAAAAAATTTACTGATGAAGTAAAATTTGATCTCAGTGAGATAAAAGAAGCATATGACACTTTGACACGATCAATCAAGATGATTAAAACAGAAAGTTTTGAAAATGATAAAGCCACGAAATTGCTAAAATCTACTGTCATGGATAAACAGATGGAAATTAACATCCATCTAGACACAATTGCTTCTTTGAAAAGAGAACTTGAGTTAATGAGAATTGAAACTGAGAGAATTGATAAAAAACTAATGAGTTATGATGCTTCATCATATGTGATTGATCAAATTCTTCCAAAACAACATGATGCGAAACCTGTCTTCAAAAGTGTTCCACCCCCAATGTGGAATCATTATACTCAAAAGTATCCAGATGGGGTGGAATCTGCATTGAATCTCAAGTTAAGAACAATTGAGAATGAGTTGCCTGAGAATATTGATGTTACATTTTCTCCATCCGACACTGATAATGAGTCACAGGTGATCAAAACCGTTGTTTACCAAGTGTTAGATGAAGAAAGTGATAACTCGGAGTTTGATACTGTGAAAAATCATTTTGAAAACTCCATTTCTGATTCTGAAGAAGACGGTAACTTCTTAGACAAGTTCATACCAAAATCAGATAAAGTTGTGAATGATGATTCGATCATTGTGGTTTACACAATGACCGGAACTGACAAACTTTATTCTGATTTTGAGTATCCAATCCAGAACGCGAACATGCAAAATGTTGAGAAGGTGTTTAAACTTGTTGAGATTGACATTTCTGAGGTTAACAACAACGAGTTTCTTTCAAAGCCTAAAAAGTCTTTTGTGAAACCACAATCAAACAACCCGGGAAAGAAAGAGTGGATGGGCAATGGTGGTAATAACAAAAGAAATGGTAACAATTTCAAACACAAAGGGGTTGGTTTTGAAAAGAAAATGGCTAAGAAGAATATCAAGCCAAAAGAAAAGTTGTGTGAGGTTTTTGTTGCTGGTCCTAGTGTTGATGCTGAAAAGGATTATATCTTCAGTCAAAAAGCCATTGACGATTTCAATGCAGCTAAGAAGTTGAAACAGGAGACCTACAGATCAACTTTTGTCGAATATGACAAAAGAATCTGTTACCGCTGTAATGAAATTGGTCACATGGCCAAGCAGTGTGTGAAAAAGCTTGAGAAACCAGTTTTGCAAAAGCCAAAACAAAAAATTTCAACTGATGAAAAGGGCAAAACACCTATGATTTCCCCGTTCGAATTATGAAAAGAGGTGAATCTTTGAAATCCGAAGAAAAACCGAAATCAACATTTGAGATTGGTGAATCTTCGAAAACTCAAAAGACTTTAAAGATTTATCCAAAGACAAAAATTTTGCAAAACCAATCATGGGTGGTTAAACCAAAACAATCAGTTGGAGAAAAGAAGATGGAAATGAGCTAAAATCTGAACCAAAAGTATGTGCAAATGATGTTAAGAAACTTGAATTTGAACTAGACAAGTTGCTTGAGGAATTCCCTCCAATTAAAGAGAAAAATTTATAACCAAAAGTTGAACCTGTTGTTCCAAACATCATCTTTAACATTCCGAAAGTTGATGTGTCATGTGATCTAGTGTTTGGTAGTGTTCCAAAGGTAAAGAAATCATGGGCTTCATTGTTTGAATGAATTTCTTTGATGTATGAAGGGGCTTCCGAGGTCAATAATCTCGAAGTGGATCATGGACAGCGGAGCTTCAAGGCATATGACTGGAATGCTGGCTTTACTCTACGATGTTAAATCAATCAACGGTGGATATGTTGGATTTGCAGGAAATCAGGGTGGCAGGATAGTTGGTGAAGGAACTCTAACAAATGGAGTTGTGGTGTTTGAAAAAGTGAACTACATAGTCGAACTTGAAAACAATATGTTGAGCATATCACAGATCTGTGACAAGTCTTTTACAGTACACTTTACTAAAAATGAATGTTTAATCATAAAACCTGGTTTTAAAATTCCTGAGGACATGGTGTTGATGCGAGCTCCATGAGAAAATGATTTGTATGTTCTCGATATGAGTGTCTCAACAACAACAGATCATCAGAAACAATGTTTTGTGACAAAATCAAAAGCGACTGAAAAAGAGTAAAAAATGTGGCATCGAAAGATGGGCCACATTCATGTCAGAAAAATGAATTTCCTTGTGCATAATGATCTTGTAGAGGGTGTAAATCTGAAAAAATTTCATTTAAACGATGATTGTGTAGAGTGCAAGAAGGGAAAACAAACGAAGAAAACACACCCGCAGAAGTTGTTGAATTCAATCAGAGTTCCGCTCGAAAAGCTTCACATGGGCCTTTTCGGACCAGTTAATGTAAAAAGCGTAAGCGGAGACTTGTACTGTCTTGTGGTCACTGACGACTTCACAAGGTTTTCGTGGGTAGTGTGTATGGAAAGTAAAGATCAAACTTTTGAGTCGTTGATGGTTCTATTCAAGAAGATGGAAACGCTGTACAAAGTGCTGATCAGAAGAATTCGGAGTGACAATGGAACGGAGTTTAAGAACAATCGGATGCTCGAGTTTTGCAATGAGAAAGGAATTCTTCACGAATTCAGTGCACCATACACTCCACAGCAAAATGGTGTACCTGAACGAAAGAATCGCACCTTAATTGAAACAGCTCGAACTATGCTCGCCGATTCAAAGTTGCCAATATTTTTCTGGAGTGAAGCAGTTGCAGCAGCGTGCTATACATTGAATCGCGTTCTCACAGTGAAGAAATACAAGTAAACCTATTTTGAACTTCTTCATCGTTATAAACCAAATTTGAAGTTTTTAGAACCGTTTGGATCGCCTTGTACTTTCATTGATCTAGTTGGTAAGTTTGGTGCTAAAAGTAATGAGGGTTTCTTTGTAGGTTATGCGAGTCCGCTGAAGAGGGTGTTCGTACCGTGCCTGGGGAAGATAATTCAAGTTCAGCATGTTGATTATCAGAAGCATACTGCTCCACCACAACTTCCCGGACAAAGATTTCTGTTCGATTACGACAAACTCTGGGAGTCTTTCCAACTGCCGACTGAGCCAAGTGTAGAGGAACTCGTTTTACTATACCAACATCAACAATCTATGTCACAAGATCAGGTGCCAAGACCGTTGGTAGTTTCTCAGCCTGATGTGGGTACAAACATTCCTACAAATGGTACAAACGATCACGAGGCCGGTCCAAGTGGAACTGCTCACGAACCACCAGAGGAACCAGCTCCAACGTTTGATAATTCTGACGACTCAGAATCGGAAGACGGTCCGATTTTTGACGAGGAACCAAATGTTGCAACTACAGAAGCTGAGGATCACACCGATGATCAAGATATTACGAACTTGCAATCGGAAGTGAGCGTGCCTGACACTGCTATGCCAAGAACTCTGTCTTATCATCCTTCAAATCAAATAATTGGTGATCTTCAGAGTGGAGTAAAAATGCGGGATCAGATCAACAGAGCTCTTACATGTTTTTATACATCTGTTGCTCCTTTACAGGAAGAATTCTCACTTAAGTGTTTCATCTCGCAGGTTGAACCAAAAATATATAAAGAAGCTTTAACTGAAGAAAGTTGGGTTAACGCTATGCAGGAAGAGCTGCAGCAGTTTGAGAAGCTGGGAGTATGGAGACTGGTAGACCTTCCTGAAAATAAAAAACTGATCAAAACAAAGTGGGTATTCAAATGTAAAAGGGATGATAGAGGAGTCATTGTTCGAAACAAAGCACAATTGGTAGTACAGGGATTCAGTCAACAAGAAGGCATTGACTTTACAGAGGTGTATGCGCCTGTTGCTAGACTCGAGGCGATTAGGATCTTCCTGGCGTTCGCATCTTGGAAAGGATTCAAAGTCTACCAACTAGATGTGAAATCTGCATTCCTGTATGGCAAAATCAAAGAAGAAGAGTATGTTGGACAACCGCCATGGTTCACTGATCCACTACACAAAAACAAAGTCTATCTTCTTGATAAAGCGCTTTACGGACTTCACCAGGCCCCGAGAGCCTAGTACGAGACGCTTTCCCAACATCTGCTGGCCAACGGGTTCAGCAGAGGGACGGTTGATAGCACTCAGTTTACAAAAGAGGTTGCAGGACATCTATTGATCGTGCAGATCTACGTTGATGACATCATTTTTGGTTCGACAAATGACGATTTGTGTAAAGATTTTGAGAAAGTTATGAAGAAAAAGTTTGAGATGAGTTCGATGGGGGAGATGAAATTCTTCCTAGGGTTGCAGGTGGAGCAAATGCCCGAAGGAATCTTCATTCATCAAACTAAATACGTAAACGATGTTCTGGAAAAGTTCAACATGTCTGAATCTACTCCAACATCAACCCCTCTGGCTCAGAATCATGGGATTTGCCCAGACGAGAGTGGAGAAAAAGTGGAAGAGACTTATTACCGGTCGATAATTGGATCTTTGATGTATCTTACTGCTTCCCGCCCAGACATCATGTATCCAACCTGTTTATGTGCCCGATATCAATCCAGCCCACGCCAGTCACACTTGACGATCGTGAAACGCATTTTACGGTATTTGAAAGGTTGCCCAAGCACCGGCTTGTGGTATCCTAAGTCTGGCGATTTCTCTCTCACAGGTTTTGCTGATTCGGATTTTGGTAGCTGCAAGCAAAATGCTAAGTCCACCACTGCAGGCTGTCAGTTCTTCGGAACTCGATTAGTCACTTGGCAATGCAAGAAACAAACCTCAGTCGCGCTCTCTACATGCGAGGCTGAATACGTTTCGGCCTCGAGTTGTTGCTCTCAGATTCTTTGGATCCAACAGCAAATGCGAGACTTTGGTTTGCAGTTCTTGGACACGCCTATATTTGTGGACAATGAAGCAGCGATTAACATAACGAAAAACCCGGTTCACCATTCTAAAACAAAACATATAGAAATTCGACATCATTTCATCCGTGATTATCACGAGAAGAAATTGATTCAAATCGAACATATACACACCGATGAACAGAAAGCTGATTTTTACATCAAACCGTTTGATAAAAAGAGATTTAACTATCTTTTGAAATTAAATGGGTTGAAAAATTTGTTTTCTGGGAGGGTTGTTGAATGTGAAGCCGAGGAGGACGGCGATCTGATGTAATCCACGTTGTGTTGTCAAAGTTTTTGTACAGTTTATTTTCTGCTTTTGATAAAAACAAAAACACAAAAATATGTCTTTGTTTTTAGGGGGAGAAAGTTTGCAGCAGAAAATCCAAAAACATGATAAAATTTCAAAAATCCAAAAACAATAGAAAAACTGAAAAAGAGTTTGTGTAAAAAGGGGAAATGATAGTACATCAGCTAGACAGTTGTAGTACGCTAAAGATATGTAAAGTTTAAATGTGTTAAGCAGTCTTGCAGATGATATGCCGATAGGTTTTTACACATTTAGTAGGTTTGTTCGGGATATAAATCTAAATCATTACTTGCTTTTACGTGGGGAACATCTCTCGGATATATGGGTAACCCCCGAAATCTTGTTTGAAAGGTCCCTCTTTCTGAGATACTAGGTCTTTATGCTTAGTGATATCTGGGGTATTATCCCAGGACTTCTGATTTTGCAGAAGCAACGGCCTAGTCCCCGGAGAATACTTTACTCTGCTTGAAATAAAAGCCCCCCCTCAGCATAAAAAAATGATGAAACATTGCAAAATGCTAATCATGTGATGTTGAAGAAAAGATTCTCTAAAGGGAACCCACCAAAAGTCGAAGCCATCATCTCTCTGATTTTGCGGAAGCAATAGCCTGAGCTCTCACGGCCCTCGCATTTAACCCCTTACGGATATCATCTAGGTATACTCACCTGTAAGACTGAATATTGGGATCTAGATACGGGAGTATATTCTGAGGTGGTACACGCGTAAAAGTTAAGCCTTAAAACATTAACTCGTATCCTGAACAGATTGAAAATTGTGTGAAAATTTAAGAGGATCAGTATATCGACAATCACTGTGAATTGTTTAATGCTGAGTATGTAATCAAAGCTTAACGGTACTTGTATCTTGTCGGCAGCTGATATGATCCCCTAACACGCTCACCAAAAATATTGTGTGTACAGTTTATTGCTTATCATAATCAAATATCCAAAAAGATTTGCATTTCATCTTATTTTATGACAACGAACGTTGGAGATCAGATGATCAAAGTCTTATGTGCTGAACAAGTCTGGATCATGAGGGTTGGGTAAGCAGTAGTGTAACACCCGTCTAATTATTTAACGGTTTTCGTTTAAGTTACGAAAATAAACATGAAATTATATGTAAATACTGTCGAATAATACGGGTGAATTAAAACTTTTACAATTTGAAGATATTACAATTTAATATCTAACGAATTGCCGTTTAAAATAATGACGATACAACGTGCGGAAGCTTTATTCTAGTGTGTTTGGTTCTTGTACGCTGCTTGATCTTCATCCGGGAACTCTTGATATTAACCTGTGATCAAAACCAACTCAAAAGTTAGTCTTGATACCTTAAACACTGGTTTAAACAAGTTTCTTGCCACATACAACAAAATAAAACAAATTTTCGGAATTGGTAGTTCTCGCGGGCCGCGTAAACTTAATCAAATTATGTCGCGGGCCGCGACAACCTATCGCGTGGCGTGACGACAACGGGGTGACCCTTCGCGTGGCGCGAGGGTGCATGTTTTCCAGCAGGTCTGGATTTGTGACCTGCATTTTTCCACCAACGCTATACTTTACGGAAACGGCCATAACTTCTTCGTTATTGGTCCGTTTCACCCGATTCTTTTTCCTACGCGTCCGTAATTTAATTATCCATCTTATGGAGTTAAAATCCGACATCCGGATTAAAACAAATTCCAGACTTTTAAGTCCTCGGCTTACTACCCTTTTTACCAAAAATTGACCCGTTCATAATTTTATCACCCCAACATGTTTATTTGACCTTTAAACTCATGAAATTCATTATTTCAATATCTCCTATCACATTTATCTCAATTCACGGGTTCCTTACATAATAAAATCCCGTTTACGCTTAAACGCTTATTTTGACCCATTAAGGGTATTTAAGCATTATCAAGCTTTAAATCACGCTTCTTTTAGATTACATCCTATCCCCATTTTTATGCGTATCCCAAGGACTCCATTTAACAAAACGCTTATTTCTAGACAACTTTTAAAGGTTGTTTGCCCAATTTACCCCTCAAGGGCTTTTTGGCCAATTTTAGTCCTTCATTTGGTGACGAGGGACTTTCGCTAATAATTGACCAAAATATCACTTCTAACTACATCCTTATATTTGCGTACCTGGCTCGGGTAAATCTCTTGACCCGTTTTAATACCTTACTTCAACAATTTGTTATTTCATAGCAATGCTAATTCGTAAGCTGCTTTTTCCTGTAAGCATAAGACTCGACAAATGCTTATTAGTCGTGATTTATCAAATGGTATTAATATTGCCATTTGACCCATTTAGTCTAAATGACCAAACATTTTGCGTTTATATTCCAATGCTATTTATTTACCATTTTATTAAGTAAGTTATTTCGGATTCCTTACCATTCAATTATGTCTTTTAAATCCGTTTGGCACCCGTTAATCCTAACATGGCTTATGCCATTTAGTGTCGTTTTAAACTATAACCCTTATCCATTTATACATGACGAAATCATCATTTTCCATTTGTTTTTATTCATTTAGGCCAACTTACAAAGTAGCCATTCAAAGATTCATTTTATATATGTTATTTATGACCAAATGTCCATCTCGCATCTTTGTTATATTCCGACCCGTACCAACTCGGGTCGGAACCAAAGTTCGAATACAACCTTTGCCGTAATTATAACCGAGAATTAAATGCATATCTTGCAAAAAGGGTGTAAGCTATACTTACTTCGTATCCAAGCTACACTTTTCTTTTCCTTCTTGATCCGTTTGACCCGCTTTCTCCCCAAGCTTCACCTAGCTTGTTAAGCGCCAACTATCATTGTAATTGTAAGATGGTTATGTTAGTCATAATCATTTACGACTATTCCATCCTACGCTTCTTATGTCGAATCTACTATTCGACTTCAAGATTAGTTAACTTAGCTTATTAAAGTTAACTACTTTCAATCACATGATTTACAACATTAAGTCTAAATCAACATTATGATTAGAACTCTTCTTGTTTCATATTTCGTCTAATTTGCCTTAATATTCACATGTGCTTTTCACTCGAAATTTCAACATCTTAGCTTTCATTGAGGCATTTTATCAAACACCTATTGGGCAGAATTTGTATACTTCATTTATCAAGTTCATGGTTATTGTTTTAACCAAGTTTTAACATCAAGTTTAAGCCTCTAGGTCTAGTGTTTATGAACAACATCAAGAACTTATATCATAACCTCAATATTCATAAATCTTACTTTCAAATCTGAGTGTTCATCATATTAACATAAAACCCACTTAGCACATAATAGGGTAATTACCAAATCCCTAGTTTGACAACAATTCATCAAATTTTCTGCTAGGGTTTGTATCTAAACCAAGATATAATCACAATAACACTCAAAGATTCCACATTCATTCCAGAATTTTTGATTATGATTGTTCATCGTAATCTTAAGGTATCACCAAAACATAAAATTCAACATACCTTGTAATCCCCACGACTTGGTGATCACGAATTTGTAATCATGCAGATGTTTTGGGTTTGATTTGAGCTTCAATTTGAGAGATTTGTTGGATTTAGGGCTAGAGCTCCATGAGCTTTCTCCTGGCCATTCTCACGCACGCACACACATTTTTTTTGTGTGTTGTATTTTTTTTTATATAAATGTTTTAATAAAACACTTTTCTAGTTGCCCATGTTTAGTCCCTCAAGTTTAGAGATTCATAATGAAACTATAACTCATAGTTTATTATTTAATTACCCATTGCTAACTAGGTTAATTTTACCTAGTTAACTTAGTGGGTTTCCGGGAGTTAAAACCTGTTTTATTTTAAGTCCCGTTGACTCGGGCTCTTATAAACTCAATTCCTTAATTCTTTGATTCGCTTGTATTTAATTATTAGGATTTCTTATTTAAATCCAATTATTTACCGGGTTATTTTTACTGCTAACGGTACTTTACCCGTCTTTTAGTATTAACGGAGTTTGATTACCAAACCCGTTTTCGGGGTGTTACAAGTCTACCCCCTTAAAGAGGTTTCGTCCTCGAAACCTTTCTTACATAGTTCATCGAGTTCTAAACTCAATGCGTTTGACCTGAGTAATCTTTTGAGCATTACTCATACTTTAACCAATTGTTAGTATTACCAGAAAAATTATGGTAATATCTTTTGGTTACTAAACATCTACGTACCTCATATGACATAATGTGACTTGAAATAACGTAATTATGTTATTTCTACTAGTTTAGTAAACTTAGCGATATTCATCGCTTTTATATATTATCGAACTCTTTGTGAATCCGTTACCTTGACCCGCTTAAAGGTCTTTAGTGAAATCCTTCACTTTTAGCAACTATTTCTTTTGTTTTTCAAATTCATTTATTCGGTTCAGTTACTCTGAAACCTCCGCTTACGAGCAAACCAAATTTCTCGATTTGAATTGCTGACTTTCACCGGTCTCACTAACTAGACTTATTAGTCCAGTTACTTTTTACCGCTCGCTTGGTTATAATGCGATTCTATTTCACATTACATTTCTTAACCGTGATCGTGTCGCATCATGTTTATTTTATATATCTACCTTTCATTTTCGAAGAGATCGTTTTTCGAATATATCGTCTTGCGTCTATCCGCGTCAAGACTTGAATCTTTCCTGCTTACTATTCAATTTCCTATCAGAATTTATATTTGTAAAAATGTTATTTCTTACTAAAACTGAATTTTAGTCTAACGTTTTTATCTTTAACTATGTCAATTACTCATATCAAGGAAATTGACAACCCATAATTTATTGTTTTCCATTCTCGTTTTACGCGGGGAATCGTAACAAGTTCCCTCACCTTACACTATTGACCCATAGGTTCCTTCACTTAACCTCGTAGGCTATTTCCTTAAGCTTTCATCTCTTTAAGACGAGGCCCTTATGATCCCTTTGCTTCAATTCATGACCCGTGGGTCATTTTGGCCCCGTAGACCTTTACACTAATTAATATCCCGTAAGTTATGATGATCCCGTAGATCATCTTTTATTCTAGTCTTTATTCAATTGTCTATTTATACATATATAGCTTTAAAGCATCCTTTGTTATGTTTGGAATCATTCAATTTTGCTTTTGAACTTTAGTTGACCTTGACCGTAGTCTAAGGTTTCATTTGTTTACTTTCAGACTATCCTTTCCGACTTTACGACTTCTAGCGTCATTTACACGTCGGTTTGTCTTACGCTTACCATTACCCGGTTCATACTTATACTCCTTTACAACCCATTACCCGGGTCCTTCTATCTTATTGTTTTTAACTTTCTGGTTTCACCGGTTTGCGTTTTCCTATTTTATTAAGCGTTATTCCTTAATTGATTCGTTTGACTCATTTTGGGTGAATTTTCATCACTTATGAATGTCAAACTTCATTCTTTATTTGACCCGTCCAACTTTGAAATGGTTGAACGTAATTACCAAAATTTATGTTTGCGAAAATTCTTGCCATCTTTTAGTCATGACTCATATTCCGAGTCTTTTGACTTTCTATTTCGCATTCTTGTTTCTCAGTCTACGCATGTGTTTAAATCCTTACCCACCAACCGGGTGTTTTACCGAAGTCGTTATTATTGCAACCCTTACGGTATGCATTATGACTTCGTTTCGCTTTTATATTCCTACTTTGTTCTCAAATTTGGTGTTTTACAAAATCGGCCCGTTAAGAGTCATATTTGCATTCTTCGGGTTCGAGTGTAAGCACACCCCTCCCAATTGCATACCTTAATCGTTTTACATTAATCTTTGTCCCTTCACTCGGGCTCATCATCCTAATGTAATACGCTTCCGTCACCCGGCTGTGCGTTTACATTATTATCAATTATTTTTGCTCATTTGATTCATTTGGGTACTTTTTAAGTTAGTCCCATTCGCCCCGCCCTTACTACATCGGATATAAATGTGTCCGCTATAAGAAGTTCATGGAATCATATGCCACTACTTACTTGGCCAGAGTAAGCAATTAACGTATGACACGCATGACCTTTTTATAGTTTTCACATCACGCCCTATGTAAGTAATGCCTCTATTTGTTTCTCTTGGAAACAATATCCCGAATCCATTTTCTATTCGGGGTTTTCCAAGTTTTTAATCTACATATGCAACTTTCAATTTCTACATATTTGTTGCATATTACTATTTGTGCAATTTAATTTAAAATGTGCACCTGGTAATGCTTGCACCAACGGGCTTTCCTTGCCTTTACTTTTATTCGCGATTGTGACGCAATTTGGTCCTTGGTGAGCATGGTCCTCTTTTCATACTTTGGACCATTCTTCTATTATATCCGTAATTCGTTCAACTCTCGTCATCTTCAGATGCGAGTGTCCTTCAATTAAAACATTCTCAAAAGTTAGTAGTGTCGTCATCAATAATCGCCCGTATTATAATACAAGGCTTTTCCACTATACATGTCAACAGACGTAATTTCATTGACTATATCTATCCTTTTTAATTGGGGTAACGTGTATCACATGATAGCCCTATGTGTTGTTTACAACACTTTAGCATACTAAACTATTAACATACATGTACTTACCGGATTTGCGATCAAGCCTCGAACCGAACACTTTATTCTTTTAACCTTGAGCTCTGATTACCAACTTGTAACACCCGTCTAATTATTTAACGGTTTTCGTTTAAGTTACGAAAATAAACATGAAATTATATGTAAATACTGTCGAATAATACGGGTGAATTAAAACTTTTACAATTTGAAGATATTACAATTTAATATCTATCGAATTGCCGTTTAAAATAATGACGATACAACGTGCGGAAGCTTTATTCTAGTGTGTTCGGTTCTTGTACGCTACTTGATCTTCATCCGAGAACTCTTGATATTAACCTGTGATCAAAACCAACTCAAAAGTTAGTCTTGATACCTTAAACACTGGTTTAAACAAGTTTCTTGCATCATACAACAAAATAAAACAAATTTCCGGAATTGGTAGTTCTCGCGGGCCGCGTGAACTTAATCAAATTATGTCGCGGGCCGCGACAACCTGTCGCGTGGCGCGACGACAACGGGGTGACCCTTCGCGTGGCGCGAGGGTGCATGTTTTCCAGCAGGTCTGGATCCGTGACCTGCATTTTTCCAGCAACGCTATACTTTACGAAAACGACCATAACTTCTTCGTTATTGGTCCGTTTCACCCGAATCTTTTTCCTACGCGTCCGTAATTTAATTATCCTTCTTATGGGGTTAAAATCCGACATCCGGATTAAAAAAAATTCCAGACTTTTAAGTCCTCGGCTTACTACCCTTTTTACAAAAAATTGACCCGTTCATAATTTTATCACCCCAACATGTTTATTTGACCTTTAAACTCATGAAATTCATTATTTCAATATCTCCTATCACATTAATCTCAATTCACGGGTTCCTTACATAATAAAATCCCGTTTACGCTTAAACGCTTATTTTGACCCATTAAGGGTATTTAAGCATTATCAAGCTTTAAATCACGCTTCTTTTAGATTACATCCTATCCCTATTTTTATGCGTATCCCAAGGACTCCATTTAACAAAACGCTTATTTCTAGACAACTTTTAAAGGTTGTTTGCCCAATTTACCCCTCAAGGGCTTTTTGGTCAATTTTAGTCCTTCATTTGGTGACGAGGGACTTTCGCTAATAATTAACCAAAATATCACTTCTAACTACATCCTTATATTTGCGTACCTGGCTCGGGTCAATCTCTTGACCCGTTTTAATACCTTACTTCAACAATTTGTTATTTCATAGCAACGCTAATTCGTAAGCCGCTTTTTCCTGTAAGCATAAGACTCGACAAATGCTTATTAGTCGTGATTTATCAAATGGTATTAATATTGCCATTTGACCTGTTTAGTCTAAATGACCAAACATTTTGCGTTTATATTCCAATGGTATTTATTTACCATTTTATTAAGTAAGTTATTTCGGATTCCTTACCATTCAATTGTGTCTTTTAAATCCGTTTGGCACCCGTTAATCCCAACATGGCTTATGCCATTTAGTGTCGTTTTAAACTACAACCCTTATCCATTAATACATGACGAAATCATCATTTTCCATTTGTTTTTATTCATTTAGGCCTACTTACAAAGTAGCCATTCAAAGATTCATTTTATATATGTTATTTATGACCAAATGTCCATCTCGCATCTTTGTTATATTCCGACCCGTACCAACTCGGGTCGGAACCAGAGTTCGAATACAACCTTTGCCGTAATTATAACCGAGAATTAAATGCATATCTTGCAAAAAGGGTGTAAGCTATACTTACTTCGTATCCAAGCTACACTTTTCTTTTCCTTCTTGATCCGTTTGACCCGCTTTCTCCCCAAGCTTCACCTAGCTTGTTAAGCGCCAACTATCATTGTAATTGTAAGATGGTTATGTTAGTCATAATCATTTACGACTATTTCATCCTACGCTTCTTATGTCGAATCTACTATTCGACTTCAAGATTAGTTAACTTAGCTTATTAAAGTTAACTACTTTCAATCACATGATTTACAACATTAAGTCTAAATCAACATTATGATTAGAACTCTTCTTGTTTCATATTTCGTCTAATTTGCCTTAATATTCACATGTGCTTTTCACTCAAAATTTCAACATCTTAGCTTTCATTGAGGCATTTTATCAAACACCTATTGGGCAGAATTTGTATACTTCATTTATCAAGTTCATGGTTATTGTTTTAACCAAGTTTTAACATCAAGTTCAAGCCTCTAGGTCTAGTGTTTATGAACAACATCAAGAACTTATATCATAACCTCAATATTCATAAATCTTACTTTCAAATCTGAGTGTTCATCATATTAACATAAAACCCACTTAGCACATAATAGGGTAATTACCAAATCCCTAGTTTGACAACAATTCATCAAATTTTCTGCTAGGGTTTGTATCTAAACCAAGATATAATCACAATAACACTCAAAGATTCCACATTCATTCCAGAATTTTTGATTATGATTGTTCATCATAATCTCAAGGTATCACCAAAACATAAAATTCAACATACCTTGTAATCCCCAAGACTTGGTGATCACGAATTTGTAATCATGCAGACGTTTTGGGTTTGATTTGAGCTTCAATTTGAGAGATTTGTTGGATTTAGGGCTAGAGCTCCATGAGCTTTCTCCTGGCCATTCTCACGCACGCACACACATTTTTTTGTGTGTTGTATTTTTTTTTATATAAATGTTTTAATAAAACACTTTTCTAGTTGCCCATGTTTAGTCCCTCAAGTTTAGAGATTCATAATGAAACTATAACTCATAGTTTATTATTTAATTACCCATTGCTAACTAGGTTAATTTTACCTAGTTAACTTAGTGGGTTTCCGGGAGTTAAAACCCGTTTTATTTTAAGTCCCGTTGACTCGGGCTCTTATAAACTCAATTCCTTAATTCTTTGATTCGCTTGTATTTAATTATTAGGATTTCTTATTTAAATCCAATTATTTACCGGGTTATTTTTACTGCTAACGGTACTTTACCCGTCTTTTAGTATTAACGGAGTTTGATTACCAAACCCGTTTTCGGGGTGTTACAAGTAGATTGAAAAAGTGATTGGTAATTGCTTGAAAGTTCAAAAGTTCATTAACTTGAACTTAAAATTGTTTTAGAAAATCAGCATCTTCTTAAACTGGTCAGCCAAGGTCATTAACTTGGACTTGGCAGGCTAAACAGTTGACCAGGGTCATTAAGTTGGACTTGGTTAACTGGGGGTGTCGGTAAAATATCAAAAAGTTTAAAAAATTGAAAATTTTTGATAAAATTGTCATTTCAAACGAAATGATTATTTCGCACGAAATAGTTATTCCGCTTGAAACCATGATTTCGCTTGAACACATGATTTCGTTTCAAATGTATTTCCGCTTGAACTTAATTTAGCTTGAAACACCTCAGTGCCTATTTCACACGAAATAGGACTGTCTATAAATAGTGAAGGTATTTCGCTTGAGCAAATCATTTTTGTTATTTCGTTTCAAAGTTCCTGTCTGGCGATTTCAAACGAAACACCCATCACTTCAATTTTAAGTCGTTATTCTGCCCGATTTGTTGCTCGTAATCTGATTTTAGTTGGTTTATTCAACTATAATCATGGGAAAGGCTAGAAATCTTGTTGATTTGACACAGATCTGAACTGTTTTTGTTTGAACGATGATAAACAGGACATCGAACTTAGATCTAGGGTTTATCTGTGTGTAAAATTGATCGATTAACAAACCCTTGAACTCGGAATGTGTAGTAAATAAGATCTAGGGTTCCAATTTGATGTTGATGACTTGATTCCGTTTGAAAATGGTAGATCTGAAAGTTTGAACTCGGATCTAGATCAAATTGTTGGGTAAAATTGAAAATAAAACAGACCTGTGTGCTCGGAATTTGATATAGAACAAACCCAGTTGATCAATTTCATCATCAGTTCATGAAAAATCATTGTGTTGATATTGTCAATTTCAAACGAAAGAAGAGTTGATTTCAAACGAAACTATAACCTATTTCATATGAAATAAGCATTCCGTTTCAACATGGTATTTCGTTTCAAATGGCTATTCCGCTTTAACACGATATTCCGTTTGAAATGGATATTTCGTTTAAAACTGTGATTTCGTTTCAAAATGTGATTTCGTATGAGAGTATTTCGTTTGAATATGAAGTGTTTTGCTAAAAATGATTCTAAGTGTTAATTTGAATGTATGTTGTTGTTTTTCAGGCATCTAATGTGCAGTTTGATCCATTGCACAACATCTGTTGTGTATATGATGAGAAGATTCCAAAGATGGCAGAATTCAAGAGTATTCTGGAATTCATGAAGACATTACCTATACAGAAAGCTTTGACAAACCAACATCTTGTTTTCGAGTCTCATATTGAACGTTTTTGGGAGAATGCCACGTATGACGAAGAGAATAAAGTGATCAATTCAATTGTTGAACTGAATGGTGTAGAAAAACCAATTATCATCTCAGAGGCACTTGTCCGTGAAGTGTTAAACTTTCCTGATGATGAAAATTCACCTACAAAATTTCCGGAGAGAATGGTGAAGGGTTGTATGCTAAGAATGGGGTACAGTGGACCATTGAACAAGGCTAACTACTTGAAAGCGTTTTTTCCAAAGCCTTACAAGTTTCTTATTCATTCAGTGTTGCATGCTCTTAGTCACCGAAAAGGAGGTTATGATGTAATGCGGGATTATCAGATGAATATGGTGACGGCACTCGTGCTAAACAAGAAGTATAACTTTTCAAAGATTGTGTTCTATTACATGGTAGAAAATATCACTTCGAAAAGCAAGACTTAGGTTTATCCACGATTTGTTCAAATGATGTTAGATCACGCTTATCCTGATTTGGAGAGAGATGAAAACAATGATCTGTTGGTATTATTTCATATGGATAATGAGTCTTTGAAACAATTGGCCAGATATCACCCAAACCATCCAGAGCTATCAACAAAAGCTGAATTCTTTGGGTTTGTCAAAGACAAGAATTATCAAGATCCAGATCCAATCAATCATCAGAATTGGAGGAATGAGAAAGAAATGAAAGAAAAAAGTTATGCTGATGAGTTGAAAATTCTTGAAGATTTCAAAGAATCAAGAAACGAGTGGTTCTTGAAAGAAGAGAAAAAGAAGAGGAGCAGGAAAGCAACTCCGAAAGTTCAAGTAGAGGAGGGCTCATCTTCTCAACCTAAGCGAAAGCGTCAAAAGAAAACGGTTGAAACTATGCTTATTGATGAATCAGATAAATAAGATGAAGCTGAAACTGAAGTTAATGTTGAAGGAGATGTTCGTTTGTCTCCTGAGTCTGCAAAGTTTTTGAAATCTCTTAACAAGTATAATGCTGAACCAGAAAAGACAGCTGGTGATGAAGAAGGTGATGATGTAGATAAAAGCTCATTAAGCTCGTCTGAAGAAGAAATTGATGAAACAGAACGTGCGAAGAGAATTAAAGCTGAGATTGAGAAAAAGAAACAATTAAAGAGAAAGAGGAGAGAGGATAAAGATGATGAGTTATACAATCCATCTCCTGAGCATGTTGTAGAATCTCAAACACCCCCATCATCTGGTGGTAGGAAGAAGCAATCTGCAAGAAAGAGAGTTGTAACTCCGAAGGCAGCACCAAGGTTGAAAGTTTTGTTGAAAAAGAAACCAATCAAAGAACCTAGTAAACCACCTACACCACCACCTGAACCACATCAACCATCTCCACCACATCAACCATCACCACCACATCTATCACCACCACATATTCATATTGCTACACCTCCACACGAACAAAACAACCTGTTGTTACTTCACAGTAAATCTTTCAAACACCACCATCCACTCAACCACCTATCCATACTACACCTGGTTCTTCTGGTTTCAAAACTTTTCCAAATGTTCCGGAGGGTATTTCTCTTGAAGAGATTGGAGATTTTAGTTTTGTGAATGATGAAGTGGTGAAGAAGTTGGAAAAGAAAGTGGAAGAAGTATTGGTTGAAAACAATAAGTTGCTAGATCGTGAGAAGAAACTAGAAAAGCATGTAAAGACAGTCGAAGCTGAAAACTCTTCATTATTGCAAAGAGTTGAGTCTGATCAAGCTGAGATTGATATTCTGAAAGTTAAAGTTGCAGAATTGGAAGAAGAGAAAGCACGCAGAGATGAGCAGAACAAGTACTTTGAGTTAAAGAACAAAGAATTGGAAGCTGCTAAAGCAATGAAAGAACACGAGATATACATGATGAATAAAGTGTTAGAAAATTTGCTTGGAAAGTCTGTTGAGCAAAAATTTGAAGAAATCCAGCTTGAAGAGGTTAGAGCTCGTCGTCAAGCTGCGATTGATGCTGAGATGAAGAATAAAGGCAAGGGTGTTGAAGGTGTTAGTGAAGTTTCTGAAAGATCAATTGTTCCTTCAAATGTACCAGAATCACCAATTTAGAATCCTCGTCCTATTTCTGTAGTTTCTGCTATTTTTGAAGAGGATGTGTTAATTGATGATGTTATTAATGATGAGGAAGATATTGAGGAGGATGATGATGAAGAGGATGATGTTGATGAAGAGAAAACAGATGATGCAGATGATGTATTCTCTGCTAGTAGCCATAGTGATGATGATAATGATGACGACAGTCAAGGTGGTACAGGCATTAAAGTTACAGAGGCGTCTAATGAAGAGAATGTCGATGATTATCTTCATGACGATATGAATGAAGAGCCTGAGGATGCTATAGGTGAGGGGGAGAATGTTGATGATCAGAATGTTGATAAAAGAGAAAAGTTGATATTGCGTCTTGAACCTGAAGTTGAGGAAGGAGAAATCAGACATACGTACACCATGGCTGACATTATTGAGATGACATGTATTGATGATCCTAACTTCAAGTTTGACTTTGAAGAAGAGTTGAATTCTTTTGATATGAATCAACAGTCAGAGTATCAATACAAGTATGTGGAAGAGGCAGATAATTATGATCAAGTTGAGATTGAAGACTGCAGCGATGAAGAAAATGAAAATGTTGATACATCAAACTTTCCAACGATGGTTGAGTTTTTCAGTCAAGAGAATGTAGATGAGTTGAGGAGGAAAGTTGCAGAATGTTTGAAAAATAAAAACTTTGATGGTACAACGAAAGATGCACAACGCGAAGAACGCAAGAAGTGTTTAGAAAGAGTACAGAAAGAAAATTCAAACGTCCGCTCAAATTTTATAAGAGAGATAGAGAAGTATCACTTGGTGACATTATCAGCTGGGGATTCTTGCCACAAGTGAACATGTATGCAGTCAGAAGAGAATTTGGAGTGCAGTATTTTGAATATATTCAGGATATCATGTCCCTACCTTGGTGGGATGTTGAAGAGTTATCGAAAGTTAAAACTCTGGATTATCCATTCAGAAAGCATGATGTACCCATCTAGGGTCTGATGAAATTTGAAGTTTTCAGAGGATTCAAACACTGGAAACCTCATTATCCAAAGAAAGTGAGGAGAGTGAATCCTGAAACTGGAAATGAAGAAACAATCCTGAAGATAAAGAAGCCAAAAGTGTTAAAGAACATTCCTATGTCGAAAATGGAGCAGGATTTTCATACAGGATTCTTGTATTGGGTGTACAGCTGTTTGACTACTGAGGCTGTGATCACCTACAGAGTTGAAAATGAAGTCAGATATATTCATGTGTATGATCCTTTATGGTTGGTGAATTGCTCGGCAAAAGACATTGAATGCTTGTTTATTAACAAGATTGGATTCAAAGTTGAAGATAAAAATCAAGCCATGCAATTTCAGAAGGTTGTTTCTATCTGCTTCCAAAAAGGAATCAATACTGAAAGTAAATGGTCGTCTAAGTGGCGAGTGATTGAGAAAGAGGAAGCGTTGAAGGCTGAAAAAGAAAGAAAGGCTCGTGAAGATAGAGACAACATGCTAAGGCATATTGTGGTTCAAAGAATGGCTGCTGAAGAAAAGAAAAGGGTTGAAGAAAATGAAAAGCTTAGGAAGCTGTTGATGAAAAAGCCTAAGCCGAGGGAAGAAAAGTTTAAGTCATTGTGAAGAAAGCGCTGAAAACCAGACTAAAGACTCCGGCAATATCCAAGGGGGAGTTTGTTGGTGCATAATGTCTATAGACTACGTCTAAAGTCTAGGTCATGTCGGTAGCTTGAATAGGGGTCAAAATGTCAAATATGTAAAGTTTGTGTGTGTTTATAGTAATTTCGCACGAAATAGCATGTTGCTATTTCGCACGAAATAGCATGTTGCTATTTCGCACGAAATAGCATGTTGCTATTTCGCACGAAATTATGTAGTGTTATTTCGTACGAAATAGCATAATGCTATTTCGTGCGAAATTAGATGCCTATATATATGGGTGTCATGCTTCTCATTTGGTACGAAATTAGTCAAGGTGTAACGAAGTGCTGTCCAATTTTCACCGTGTAATCAAGTCAAATATCAATGAGAAGCTTGTTTTAAGTATCATACTCTATTTCTACATCGTTCTATCACTGATTCTAGGCTGCTTGACTGTTTCCGCCTTTCAAACGGCTTTGTGTTGACTCTGATCGACTCATATAAGTCGCAAAACGATCCTACAGTGCCGAACTCAGGTCTGTTGGGCAGAGATTGGAGAAAAGCAACGGTCAGGACCAGAGATAGTGCAAGAAACAACGGACAAAATTATTCAAGTCAAGTAAAGACTAAAAGCAGCAAGAGATCTTCAAAAGAGTTATGCAGATAATAGACGAAAACCATTGGAATTTCAAGTGGGAGATAAGGTATTGTTAAAAGTTTCTCCATGGAAAGGAGTGGTCAGATGCGTTAAAAGAGTAAAACTAAGCCCAAGGTATGTTGGACCTTTTGAGATTATCAAAAGAATAGGACCAGTAGCTTATCAGCTACAATTGCCAGAAGAAATGGCAGGAATACATGATGTGTTTCATGTATGTAATCTCAAGAAATGCTTAACAGATGAATCACTGGTAGTACCTCTTCAGGACATAGAGGTAAATGAGAAGCTTAACTTTGTAGAGAAACCACTACAGATTGAAAATTGAAAGATTAAGAATCTCAAACACAAGAGATTAGTTCTGGTCAAAGTAAAATGGGATTCAAAGAAAGGACCAGAATACACTTGGGAGCTCGAGTCAGAAATGCAAAGAAAATATCCACACCTGTTCCAGTGAATCTCGAGGAAGAGATTTAAAACAAGGTGGGGAGGATATAACAACCCTCAAAAACACCCCTAAACGCTCTAAATATACCCCGTATACGCTAAATTACACCTGTATAACCTTAATTTTTATAAAAATAAAATAAAACAAAGAAATTAGGGTACTCGTGGGCCGCGACCGAGTCCACTAGGTGGCTCGCGGGGCGCGATAACCCCTTGATTGCCGGCTTCTCCTTACGCCACGTGTCATATATCGTGTTGAAGCTAGGGTGCTGATCCAACAGACCTAAGCCCTAGCCTAGGTCTCTCGCGAGCCGCGAGAAAGAGAGAGAGGTGGGTCGCGGAGCGTGAGGGAACCAGTTTCCAGCCTATAAAAGGAGGCCTTCGGCCTCAGTCTCAGTCGTTCATTTCTTTTCTCTCTAAGTCCCTATTATAGCAATGAAGCTGCTCGGTATTATACCCCTAAAACATGAAGCTCTGCCTCGTTATAAGTATTTTAACCCCCGATCACTAATTCGTTACCCTACCCGATTGATCTATGGCTCCGTAACGCATGTCAAGGCTCTGCCTGACTCAGTTCGTTGGAGTTCTATCTCGTGTTGTATGGCTAATGTGATTTGGGTTATCTTACTAACACGTGTGGATTGTTTATTTTTAATAGAAAATAATTAGGAAGCAACAGGAAGCTATAAAAACACCTAAGTCTACAAAGTGAGTCATTCTCTTTTTCTACCAAACTGTTTTTACAAAACCTCAAATATTTTCAGTTATACTTACAGTGATTGAGTTTGTGTATTCTACAATTGCTGCCGGTATATGGGGTTTTGTATACACTACTAGTAATACGTTACTATTAGACAACGAGTTAGCCAATAAGTAATATGACCACAGTCATGGAACTGCCAACATGACAAATACTGAATGAGTATATTGGTAGATATAAACATTGTAATCGCTCTCAATACTGTAAAGTTATAAAAGCTTGTTTTGATTAAAGTGGGATGCACTCGTCAGTATTTCTTGCTGATAAAACCTTTTTAAAACGCGTTTCAGGTAACTTAATGTGAAGCTATAAGAAGCCAGCTATGGAGCATTGAAAGCTTAAAGAAGTGGCTATAAAAGTTACCTAAATAAAAAGGAGATTATGTTTCCAATAATTAGGGTTTATCCCTATAAATGTATTACCAATGAAACATGGGTTTTATCCCATTTATTTATTATAAGAGTTTGGTGTTTTGAAACTCTGAGATTTATTTCCTAACTATGATCCTGGTGTTTTAAATTCCACTACCAAATTAATAAACATTGATACCACCCGCTCTGTGTCTCGCGGCGCCCGCTCTAGGGGTAGGGGCCGGGGGCTGCGATAGCTCAGTTTCAACTTTAGCAAAAAAAAAAAAAAAAAAAACCAAAGTATTTTTTGCTAAACCACAAAGCAATGGAAAAACCGATACTTTTTACGTCTTTCGCCATTTTTCTTTTACCAAACACACCTACCCGAACCATAACCTACCCTTTAAAGTCCTCTTAATATTTGCAAGGATTAAACGTCACAAAGGAGGAGGTTTGATTGTTTGTCAAGCCTATAGTAGGAGTAAGTTCCAAACCGGGCACGAGCGTTTTCACTTACATAACTTAGGCCGAGTGTAGAGTGACCACTTGGGAGGTGTGTAAATTTGTATATAACTAAATGGAATTTTATAAAGCCATGTTATGCCTAAAACAAATAATTTTTCTTAATTTGCTTTTTAAATAAATTATGACGAATAAGATTGTAAAGAAAATAAAAACAAAATAAATTAGAACTTGGATTCCCGACACTCTAAAGATAAGTTCAAAACCTTCTCTTTTACCTATTCCGTTTGGGTGTGTAAGCCACATTATAGAGTTTTGCTTGAGGACAAGAAAATATTCAAGTGTGGGGGTATTTGATATACGTAAAATACAACATATAAATTATATCAAATACAGCATAAAATCAACCCTTTTCAGTACTAATGTTGGAAAAAGCTTGTTTCTTTGTTCCTTTTTAATTTACAGGGTCAAAAGAGTTTAAACGCACAAAAGGAGCAAAATAACAGCAAAAACCAACAAAAATACAATGAAGGAAGATTGACACAACTCGCCAAGCCCCCATCCACATCTAAACCAACAAAATAGCAAGATCATAAGCTCTAACACAGGGTCGTGCTTACCAGACATGGGTCATGCCCAAGGCAAGATTCTCTGCAGAAGAAAAGACAATAGCAAAGGACAAACCAGACAACCAACACGGGGTCGTGCTAAGGCAACACGGGACATGGTCAACTCTAAGATTCGCAGAATCTGAGATAGTACAACAAGTAAAATGGCCACGGGCCGTGCCGTTGACACACGCGGCCGTGTTAGTACAAGACCTGACACTGCAGTTAATGAGGAAGAGAGAGAAAGATGGCCACGAGGCCGTGCCAGGTGGGCACGGGCCATGTTGATTGATGTGTGCAAAATGCAACATATAAATTACATTAATTGTGGCATAAAACTAACCCTTTTTTAGTACTAATGTTGGAAAAAGTGTGCTTTTGTCTTCCTTTTGTATTTTCAGGATTAAATGAGCTCAAATTAACAAAAGAAGTAAAAAGACATCAAAATCTAACATAAATACAAGAAAAGGAACAAGACGTGACATGCCCGACCCCACGACAACATCTTCCCAAGCAAAACAAGATAACAGAAGACTGAACACGCCCCGTGCTCAGCCAGCACGGGGGCGTGCCCAAGTGTCAGCAGAAAAGACAAAGTGGTAGAAGCTTCTATTGCCCACCACGGGGCCATGCTCAGCGAACACGGGGCCGTGGTCAACTATAAGATTCGCACAATCTAAGCAAATCTTCATAGTACAAAGATTCTCTGCACACGGGGTCGTGCTCAGCGGACACGGGGGCGTGGTCAACTAATAAGACAAGCTGCATTAAATGAAGAAAGAGAAGGATGTGGACACGGGGCAGTGCCCACTGGACACGGGGCCGTGCCCGAGCTTCTGTTCAGCCTATAAATAGGAGTGCTTGGCTCAAGCTCAAACCATCCCTTGGCACACCACTTCTCTCACACTTCACCCACCACCCACCACCACCATAACACCATCATCCACCACCATCATCAATTGTCCATTATAGAGTGTGTGAGTCGTCTCGGGATCCAAGATTGATCGTAAGAGTTCTTGACAATCAAGGCCATGTTTGCCTAAGTCTCTTACATCACTTGGTGAAGACAAGTGTCTAGTGTAATACTTTTTATTTCTAATCTTTTCGCACTTTTTACTTGGTTTTGTATTAATGACTTTAACAACTAGTTTCTTATGTTGAAGGTGATTCTTCCTTATCGTTTGTCCGTGGTGTCTTGGCATTATTTTACTGTCTATATAAAATAAAAGATTTTCACCATTCATATCTCCACGGTCTATATGGAGGTATGTTGGCTACCTGGTCGGGGGTTAAGGGAACGGTTTGGTAAGAGTCTTGCCATTGTTCAGCGTTTAGAGGTCCTGCAATGGACCTGTGTCAAATTTAGTAGGACCTCCTTCAATACTTAACGGTATTGGATGGCGGGGGTCCAAACTCTTTGATCCCCTCATAAGTTAACTACTATTAATACTATAACCCAGCTATTTAGGATTGTATCCCTGCTGACTCAGACTACTTAGTTGAGGGTAACTTAATTCATTATCTTTCAATAATCCGACCCTTTAGGATTGTATCCTTGCTGACTCAAACTACTGGGTTGAGGGTAACGTCACCTTCAAAAGAGGGGCCTACTACAATAACTAAGATAATCTCTTAAATAAGTGCAAAAGTGCGGAAATAATCAAAGGTTACACTATACACGAGTCGGAACCAAGTGATTCATCTTGTCTATCTGTTTTTCTTTTATTTTTATTTTCAGCATTTTAGTTAGTTTTATTTTTCTTAGCTTAAAACATTTTTCTAAACTTTTTGATTTGATTAGACGTTGAGGATAAACCGGTACTAAAAGCTCTTGTGTCCTTGGACGACCTCGGTATCTTACCAACACTATACTACGCTCACGATGGGTGCACTTGCCCATATGTGTGTCTAGTGTTAGTAAATATCGTGTTTTATAAATTTAAAACTTGACTAAAAAGGTGTTAAAGGGGCTTAAAATATACACCTAATATATATAACACTCGACACCCATCATTGATCGTCAGACTTCAGCTATAAATAGGTGCTTGCTTCCATTCCAATCCATCCGTTGGCAAACCACTTATCTCACACTTGCCACCACTACAACAACACCCACCACCACCATCCATCTTCCATCATTTAGAGTGTGTAGTAGTCTCGGGATCCAAGATCGATCATAAGAGTTCTTGTCAAACAAAGGCCATGCTTGGCTAAACTTTTACATCACTTAGTGAAGACAAATCTTTTATGTATTACTTTTTGATTTCCAATCTTTGGCTCCTTTTTATTTGGGTATGTATTAATGACTTTAATAACTAGTTTTTTATATTGAAGGCAAATTTATTTAACCATTCTTCATGTGTCATTGATTCACAGATCCGTGTCTTTACAGTCTATATAAAGCGCGTTAACTACTTGGAAGGGGGTTAGAAGGGTGGTTGGGTAATTCTATATCTCGTTCAGTGTATAAATCCTGCGAGAACCTGGTTCAAGCTTAGTAATACTTCACGGATTGGGCGGTACTGTCCGCCCCAGAAGAAAGTAAGAAACCACTTGAATTCCTTATCTCTAAACTACTATTAAAACTTTAAACCAACCATGCAAGGACTGTATCCCTGCTGACTCAGACCAAAGGGTTGAGGGTAACGCTGCCTGGAAGGGGGCCTACCACTTTTCACATAAATAACTTACTTAATTATCATTCAATAATTAGACCTTGTGGGACTGTATCACTGCTGACTCAGACCAATAAGTTGAGGGTAACGCTGCCTGTAAGGGGGCCTACTACTATAACTTAAAGATAATCTCTTAAAATGCCCAAAGTGCGGAAATCATTAAAGGATACATAAAAGAGGAGTTGGAACCAAGTGATTCCTTATTGTCTATTTGTGTTTTCTTATATTTTATTTTTGCTTTTTAATTTATTTGTTTATTACTTTAAAACCTTTTTATCAAAATTTGGTTAGATTAGACATTAACGATAAGCCGGTATTAAAAGCTCTTGTGTCATTGGACGACCTCGGTATCTTGCCATCACTATACTACGCCCGCGATGGGTGCACTTGCCCTAACATGTGTGTAGAGTGATAGTATTATATCATGTTTTATAAATTTAAAACTTGAATTTGCGAGTAAAAAGAGCTAAAATATATCTAAAAAATATATACACACCGCACCACGTCAACTGACTTAGCAAAAGAAGTTGTTCATCAGTGAACTCTAGGCTTCTTGGTGGGACATAGGGGGAGCCATGGTGTGTAGGGGTGTGCATAGGTCGGTTCGGGTCGGTTAATGGATAACCATAACTATGACCGATCAATTATGGTGGTTATGGTTATTCGGTTTTAATGATTATAGCGGGTCGGTTATGGGTGGTTAACCGTGTATTTAGCTTAGCTAAAAATAACTTAATTTTTTTTACATGGAATAAATTGTTATTGCATATTTGTATATATTAGTATATTGCATAGTATTAAAAATACATATAATCTATAATATTGATACCAATTATTATCGAATATTCAAATAAAGTGATATGATATATTCTATAAATTCAAATAAACATTCAACCAAAAGTACAAAATGATATGAAAAACCCATAAATACTAAAAATATTCAGTAAAAAACATCAAATATTAAAAATATGGTGAAAAGTCATAAATCCTACAAAAAATTTATTACATGTCAGTTCGGTTCGGTTATGGTGGGTATGGGAAAAATGATAACCATAACCCACCTGCTACTTTCAGTTTTCAAAAAAAACCATTAACCGACCCATCATTTTTTATTTTGTTCGGTTTTTTCAGTTTGGTTTGTCGGTTAATTCGGTTTATTGCACACCCCTAATGGTGTGTGCTCCCTTGCTAAAGAGAACCATTTGGCATAAGGTAAGGAATGGGATTTAAGCTTGTCGCATTATGGCTAACACTCGGGGAAGTGGTTCCACACAAAGGTGGAGGCATGAGTGAGAGTGTGACCTCTGGTTCATCATAAGACAAACAAACTCTCACCCATTTGTTTCGTTCTTCTCGGACATACCCGTTCAAAAGCTCCCTTAGTTGTTTGAAATTGTTTCTCACTCCTTCGGTAGTTATCTCCATCGTTTCTACCGAGGAAATAACTACAACTGGTGAAGATGGGGTTACTCGTGCGAGAGGAGGTGTTTGAAACTGTAGAACATCTTAGGACGAAGGTTCTACCCCGGGTCCGCCCATTCTTGTAGAACAACTACCTACCCCTGGTGTAGCTGGAGAGCTAGAGACAAGCAATGAACTCTTTGGATTATCTTTCCGAACGGGATCTTTTTCGACTATAAGAGAAATGGTAACTTAGGAACAGGGACTGAACTACCAGAATTTCTGTTCTTAGTAGCGCAGCCCCACGGTGGGTGCCACTTGTTAAAACAACAAAAGTATGGCAGGGGGAAGATCCTGGATATACTCCGGAAGATAGCTTCTTGATCAGAATCTACACATAAAGAACATTGTTAGCCTTAACCCGAGAGGTGATCTCTCGTGTTTGGACTCCGGTGAGAGAATCAATAAGGAGATCTCTAAGGTAGTGTTTGGTATGCAGGAATGAGAGGTGGAATGGAATGGATGATTACGAGGGAATGAAGAAAAGGGTGTTTGGTTGGTCAATGGAATGGAATCACCCATTCCAAAAGGCATTCAATTCCCTCAATGTTATTCCTTCCACCCCCATGTTTTTTTTCCATTCCATCCCCTCTTGCACCATTCATCAACACCACAACCCACCACCTTCGCCACAACTCACCACCACCACCACCACCACCCACCACCGACGCCATCGCCGTCGCCCGCCACCACCTCACCCCGACAGCCACTGTCGCCGCCGCCACCCACTCGCCACCGTTATCACCCACACCCGCGACCAACCGCCAACATCACTCGCCGCCGCCCACCACCATCATCGACGCCACCACCAACCGTCGCCGCCACCACCCCACCGCCACCTCTACTGCCACCCACCACCAATGGCTACCTTGCTGCCACCACCACTCGTCGTCACCGCCACTCGCCTCCACCACCACCACCCATCGCCGCCGCCGACACCCACCACCGCCACCTACAACCACCCACAATAACTACCACCGACCACCACCACCACCACTCACCTCTGATTTTATTACTCCGTTTTTCTTGCCTACCGAACAATACACAATAATAATTCATTTCATTCACACATGGTAACCAAACAAGACATGGAATGGTAATGCTCCATCGCATTCCTTCATCCATTCCATTACCTCGTCAATTCCATTCCTTCGTCTATTCCATTACCCCATACCAAACACACCCTAAGAGTTAAGCATAAGTGAGAGAGAGAGAGAATGAAGTGATCATACCATTAGAGCCGGAGGAGACTCTCTTTTATAGGTAGAGGTCTCTGCCCTAGGAAGCCTCCTTAATAGTTCATACCTTCTACTTCTGGTAAACCTTATCTTCTAGTGATGTTGCTTACACGAGTGGCCTTGCCTCTTTGATAAATGTCAGGTTATGTGTCTCGATGTTACTTTATTAACTTTTGGGCAAAGTCCCATCACTTTAACCTTGCGGGTTCGGGATCCGATGTGTGTACATAAGCTTCCAACTGCTGGTCATTAGTGTGAATGCTTATAGCTTCTAGTCACTAATGTAATTGTGTCCAGCTTGTTGCTTCCAGCTTTGCTGAATGGGAACTTCCGAGCACCTATGTCATCAATGGGTATTTCTCAAACTTTTGATCCAGTGATGATTTCAACTGGTATTGATTCTAACTCGTTCAAATCATGTAATGAGAATGAGAGGAATGATTGTGGTTTAGAAAATGTGGTCATTGTTGAGGATATTTTGAGGATACGGAGGAGAGTGAACAGTCTGACAGTGTTTCAGTATAATCAAATAATTACCTTGTTACTAATGATTTTGATGTAGGTTTTCAAAAGGGTGAAACATGGGATGCTATTGAAAAACAGATTTTGAAGAATCTAGGCAAACGTGTTGAGAAGCCAATGTCAAAATTGAAATATGTTAAAAATGTTAACTATTCTCATAAAAAAAAAAAAAAAAACATCATCTCAAACAAACTACCAATGCAAAACAAAGGTTTAAACCAATAAAATTTGTCACATGTGGAGATTTGAAAGACAGAAGAAAAATTCTTTATAAAATCAAATGAAGAGTTGTTTTTTTTTTCAATTAAAATACAATGTCATTAATACTTCAATAATGTACTAAATGCGCTTTACATAAATATCGCAGGTAAGCGAGCAACAAGCTGCGCCGCTACCCCTTTCTGGATAGCAAACCCTAGCCTATTAAAGACAAACCCCTGCCCCCTGTTGATGAGCCACTGATGTGGACAACCTGTTGGACCCTAGTAAGCAAGATAGCTTCTGGAGCTAGGGATCCAAAGGTGTCGAAGGCGAAGGGGACAAATGCATGTTGGTTATCAGCACATGCTTTAGCGTGTTTATCCACCTTTTTAGATTCTGCTTTCTTTACCGCTTGTCCTGCTACAAACCCGTTTTCCCTTAAACCAGCTAAGGGGGAGACTCCTGTGAGATCCACACAAGCATGTTTCCCTCCCGCCCAGCCAAAGACGAGCAGGTCCGCTGGTCTCAATGTAGATCTCCCTTCCATGGGGTCTGTAAGGAAATTCACAGGGGCCTCCTTCTTGGCAGAAATCCCCGCTCTCCTCAAAATGTCCCCCAAAACATCCCTCACCCAGTCATGCCGGTATTTGAAACCAGGGAGCTCCTTGCAATGAACAGCATGCTCCCCGTATTTATCCATGCAGGCTTTACGGCAGATTGGGCAGGTTTCGTCTTCTGGATACATAGGGATCATCAGCCGGTATTTGAGGATAGCCCTGTACTCAACAGCCGGCATGCATTGCCCCAGCCCCTCGATCGGGATAACAGTCAAAAAGTCTTGCGCATGGGGGCCTTTCAAGCATTCAATCACCGCCTTCTGGCGGGGAGACAGATCAAGTGTTTCTCCCAGATTCCGAGCGATTTTCTCAAATAGAGCATTCGCCAAAGTTTTTTGTGGCTTTGGGGGGGCGGTGTCCATATTAGAGAAACCGCCAATGTCAAAGTCTGGAAGAGAGACACTTAAATACTCGAGGGCCTGTTGGTAGTCTACGTCAAGCTTAACAACCCCACTGTTCCGAAGGATGTGGTCTTGCAATACACACGACTGAGCTCTAGACGCCACAAAAGCATAAACTCCAACATCCCGAGCTGAGAGGAGGCCCAAACCACCCAGGCGCATCGGCAAAGATGCCAAACGCCACTGAAGTTCACCAAAGTAGGGCCCCCCGCAAACAACAATGTCTTCAATAGCCTTTCGGAGACCATCGTCAAAACAGGATACCGCATTTGCCATCAAGTGAGGTTGGCAGGTCCGCAGCCCAAACAGTAACTTAGCAACCCCCATGCAAGACCTTAAAAGAAGAAGCTCGCACTTGGGGTCCTGTAAGCAGGGCAAGAGTTTCATAAGGTCAACCGCTGTCGATGCCCGCCGCCCTGCTAATTCCCCAATAAAAGCAGAGTCTCGACTAACCGCCCCCCCCCAAGGAGCTTAACCCCCCTCACAGGTCTACCTATCCCTCTCGGGAAAAGGCCGTCCTGCACCTTGAGACCGTCACACGATGGCCAGTACACTTCCGTTTTCTTGATATTGAGATGGAGCCCTATGGATGGTCCCTCCGTGTTGATGATGTCCAAGGCTTTAGCAACTTCCATTGCATTACCTATGATCGTACCATCATCCAAATACCAAGCATGAAAGGGGAGGTTACAGTGCTCCTGCACACGGAGAATAAGGGGGTGTAAGGCTAGGGCAAAGAGGAGGGGCCCCAAGGGATCTCCCTGTTGGACTCCAGTGGTGGCCCCAATACACTCGCTGCCAACATACAACCGAGCGGGTTGGGCGTACAGGAACTGGACCCACCGATAGATAGATGGGCAACGTTGGTGGACCTGTTGGAGGAACGATGAGCGGTCAACCATGTTGAAAGCATTGGTGAAGTCTACCGTAAGTAAGGCCATGGACCCATCTTCATGAAAGGAGTTAAGGAACCTGTTCGCACTATGAAGCACCGCCTCCGCCCCATTTGGTATACCAACCCCGAATTGAAAATCCCCCAAATACTGGGCCATGTCCTTCCCAACCTTCTTCATAGCTACCTTAGAGACCAACCTACGCCAGATGCCACCCACGGCGATAGGCCTAATACCATTATCAGGTTTCAATAAGGGGGTGAGGGGGGCTGAGGCCACAAACTCTGCCAGCTCCTTAGGGCAAAGCCCTTCAAGCCATAGGTTGACGACTCCAGTAATAGCTGTGAGCAGACCTGAGGAACTTAACGACCCCTCGCAACCAATAGCGTCCAACAAGTGTTAGGCCCGCATCCCATCTCTGCCACAAGATGTCCCTCTAGGGAAGGATTGGATACATTTAAGCACGCAATCCTATGCTGTAATAATAGCGGGTTGGACAATGGGGTTGGAAGGCAGTGATGGGGGTGGCATCACTGGGTGTTTATCAATAAGAGCTTTCATGGTTGATTCTCCAAAGGGGGCAACCCCACTGGAACATAAAACTTTGACAGCCGCTGTAAAATGCCCATCCCTGACCTTCCGTAGGCATTGCTTGACATTGGGATCCTTTTTATTGTCTTCACCCCTTCCGGAAACCCTCCTAGGCACCTCAGAGTCCCCCCTACTGCTCAAAAGAGAAGAGACCAGATCTGTAAAACCAGACCCATCTTTCCACAATGCAAGAGTTGTTTAAATCTAAGAAAAATAATCATGATTCATCACAATCATCATCTTCATCAAATCATCATGATTAATCACATGTCTCTAAGAAATCAAAACTTTTCAAACCATGTTTTCGATGTGGTAAAGAAAGACGTGTGTTGAAGCATTGCAAGGAATTTTCTAATTATCTTACTGAGAAAAATTAGAGGTGAAAGAATGAGCTAGAGTCCTGGCCCTGGCCTTGGGGTTAAATGCAACAAGCCTTGCTGCTCCGGATCACAACATAGAGAGATATCTTTGAATATCAGGTGAGGGAGGTTCCATCCAGATCACAATTTGTGAAGTCAGTTTCACAAAACTCAAAGATAAGAATGAAAAACAAAGTTCATTAGGAAAATGAGCATAACCATTAAAACGACCAAATCACAGTAAGCAAAACGGAAGTTAGCTCCTTTTGTTTTGATAATACGTATGTATCGAATGGGTTACTTACAAATGTCTATCAACAATAACCTAAACCGGTTTTAGAACCAAAACCGGTTTTAGAATCGAAACCGGAAAAAAAAAAACCGAAACTGGTTTTTTTAACCGGTTTTACAACCGAACCGAACCGCCGGTTGTAGACCGGTTAGGATTCTTGATCTGAAAAACCGGTTAATAACCGAAACCGGTTTAAAAAAAAACCGGTTTTTTTTGCAAAAACCGGTTAAAAACCGATCCCAACCGGTTACACTGGTTATAGTTTTGGACTTGAAAAACCGGTGAATAACCGAAACCGGTTATAGAAAAAACCGGTTTTCGTTTTTGATGAAAAAAACCGGTTTGGTTAATAACCGAAACCGTTTTAAAAAAAAAAACCGATTTGTACACCTCTACGGCCAGCAGCCCAGCTCATGCTCAATTGCTAGTTAAATAAAAAAAACCTCTCTCTGAATAAACCAAAGCGTTGTCTTCACCGATTTTTCTGCCCCACCGTCTGCATCAGTTTGTCTCATTGGACCATTTACATCATCCGAACGGTAAACCTAAACCCTAATTTATGCCAGTTACTCATTATATGATTTCAGTTTCAAATTTCATCCTTTACTATTTCGATTTCGTTCATAATTTCATCTAACACACGGTTAAAATTGCTTCAGCTTCAGAATCATAATTCTCAATCTTCCCCTTTCCTCATAAACCTATTTTACTGCCACTAACTGATATTTTTTTGTTAATACATATGTATATTTTGTTTCAGCATTGTTATTTAGCATATTGTTTTGTCAGTGATTAATTGTAAAACTAATTTAGTGTGATTATGTTCATAAATTGCAGTTTCTTTGTTACCGAATATTGGGTAAACCTAATTTAGTGTGATGATGTTCATAAATTGCAGTTTCTTTGTTACCCAATATTGGATATTTGATCTGCTTGAAAACCACTGCAGTTTATTGTAACTCAAAACCTCTTGCCTTAATGGTCACGGCTAACTATGGAATTTTGTTTGAAAGGTGTGGATCACTCGCGTATGTCCGGAGGTCTAGCATACATTGTCTTAACCGGGTCCGCGCTAGAGAGCCCCCTCGCACAATAGATCCCCAATTTAAAACCCCATCAATGAGAAACCCCTATCACCAAGACTCGAACTTGAGACCTGAAGGGGAAAACTCATCCGGGTCCACCATAGGTGGAACTTAAATACCCGTGGCCACCACTAGAGCACTAGTGATGGTTGGCTAACTATGGAATGGTTCAAGGACACGCCCCTGAATAGTATTTTGTTTAGAAGTGGATTCTTGAGTTACCTTACGTAAGGACTTATCAATGTGAAACCGACGCCTATAGAGGTTTGGATGTGCTGTTGACAAGGTTTGTGTGTGTGAATGTTCGAAATTTCTGTATTCTGGTTGAATCCGGATCATAGTTGTCAATAGCGATCGTAGCGATCACTATAGCGCGCTACGTAGCGTATAGGCATAGTGTCGCTATTAGGGTTGTAGCAATGGATAGCGAGAATAACAACACTTTTTTTTTTAATATGAATAGCAATTAAATATAGCTATAAAATAGCTGGATTTTAAAAATAGCATATATACTAAGGGTATTTTGATATAATATACATATAAAAAAAATTAAAATATTTTTTTTCTAGTGTATCGCTATTTATAAAATAGCCTCCTGCTATTTATCGCTATACGCTATGTAGCATACTAGCATATAGGTACCTTATCACTATTTGTCGCTATTCGCCATTAACAACTATGATCCGGATCCATACATACTGAATAAGGACCAAAAAGTGTAATGTCGCTATACGCTATGTTATTTTTTTAAATGTTTATGGGTGTCAACGAGTCATACATTGTATATTCTATCTATTATGAGGGGAATATAGTATTATAGTTAACTCTAAACGTATTAGTTGAATATGCATAAGTATGAACTAATACACCATGTATGCTTGGCGTTAATCTATGTGTCTACCATTCTACCTTTTATACTAGAGAAGAACGTGGGTGAATTTAATTGTTGAAAAGTCTTTTAATATTCTACATGGCCAGTTTATAGTACAAATTGTGAATTATCTATTTTGAGAACTTCATGAACCTAGTGTTGAGATTGGGTTATGTGATTTTTTGGCCCCTTGTAGTCTTGTTTGGTCGTAGATTCTTTTTTGAGTTGATTAATGTTGCATAAGACACAAGTGAAATAAGCTCTTTGCAAACCACAACTGAAAGGTTGCGTACATAAACATTCCTTCCAATTCTAGCAAAGCCGATTAACCATTGTGCACACTAGTAGCTATTTTAAGCAATAACATAGGGATCAAGATTGATTTTTGTTAGCAACAATTGAGAATTTAGTTGTAGCTTAGATATCTCACGACATTTTTGTGAGATTATGTGTGTATTCATCTAGAGTTCTGAAATCTAGTAAATAAGTTAATCTTTTTGTTTGCAAAATGTGCTCTTCAATGAGTAAGGAAATAATCTACTTTGATATTAACATGTGTGAGTGAGTAGATATGTACATGGAAAAGTTTGTTTTACCATTAGATGCGGGAATAGGCTCAAAATGTCATCGACCCAGTAATTCCATAACGATTCTTTCACCGGCCCATTATCACTTCTGAAGTCCAATCCTCTTAAGAGTCTTTCATGTATAAAATCCCTAGGGTTTGCCCAAATAGACATTGTTTTCTTGTTTCTTCTTCGAACTACCGTCTTTCCCTTTTTGGTTATTGCCCAAAGAGACATTTTTTCCCTTTCAATCATCGATAGGGAAGAACCGAAGAACCGATGGTTGATGTAGAAGAAACAGAGGGAGAGATGGTTGAGAGGTTGATCAATGATGAATACAATTATTGGGAAAGTTCAGCCCCGTTTTTGTACGATTTGGTTATTTCACATGTAGTTGAGTGGCCTTCACTCACAGTCGAGTGGCTCCCTTACCGACAATCGTTCGACGGGCGCTACTCTGTCCAAAAGGTTATCCTCGGGACTTACACTACAGATGGTGAACCTAATTACCTAATTATTGCACAAGTAAAACTTCCTCTATTGGATGAGTATGCATATGATGAAGGATATGGTATTGGCTGCAAGGTTTGAGATTTCTTACTATAAGTAGATCTATTTTTGGAGTATGCTATCTAACCTTCAAGTTTCCATCTACATTTGCAATTTCAATTTCAATTTATGTGCTGGTTTTTTTTTTCTTTGAGAAGAGGATATTTGAATGAGTTTCTTTTACAGATAGAAATATTGCGGCTAATCCACCATGATGGAGAGGTGAACAGAGCTCGTTATATGCCCCAAGATCCTTTTGTTATTGCCACCAAAACAATAAGTTCAGAAGTGCATGTATTTGACTACAAGAATCATCCAGCTAGACCTCCTATTGGTGGCAGAAGCAATCCCGACTTAAGATTAGCGGGCCACTGCAGGGAAGGGCTTGGATTATCGTGGAGTAAAATAAATCGGGGTTTTTTATTAAGCGGATCTGACGATGAGAAAATCTGCTTGTGGGACATTAATCAGGTCCCACTGAGTAAGGCTATAATAGGTGCTTTGCAAACATTCAAGGTACATTTCATTAACATATTTATGAAACCGTGTGCATACCGGACATTAATCAGGTCCCACTGAATAAGGCTATAATAGTACTCAATGTTGTTAAACCTGTGTTAATAAACTAAGAGCATTTCTAGATTATTATTTGTAATTCATTAGAGGCTGTTTGGTGACTTTGGTCCATGACTAGCTTAGGTGTGTTGGACTAATCTTGTTATTTGCTGTTTGCATGGGGACGAGTTTGAGTTAGGGGCTGATTGTTTAGCTCTTAATGAGCCTCTTAATGGTTCAGACCTCTTACTGGTTCAGTACTTAGTGGTTCAGACTGTTTGTTTCTCGAGCAGATGTCTGAATGGTTCAGACATTTGCCTCTGAACGGTTAAACATTATACTGGCTCTTAGGCGCTGTTTGTTTTTTTTGAGGTAAAACGTCTGCAGTCTGCGGACCACATCTGCAGACATCTGCAGCTGAAGAGGTGGACCAAACCTCTGCAGTCTGCAAGAAGAAGACTGTTTATTTTTTAACTTATGCAAACCAGATTCAAAACACTGATTAAAATAGAAAACTATACAAAAATTACAGTCAAGTTTCAAAGTTCAACCAGATTCAAAACACTGATTAAAATAGAAAAAAAAACTAGTCGACATATGAATCAACTATACAAAATTTACAGTCAAGTTTCAAACAAACCCCACAAGCAATTACAGTCACAAATCAACTATACAAAAATTAAGCAAGAAATAAAATTAAACAGAAACCTGTAGAAGCAGATAGCGTGGCTGCACAGGCGGTTCAAGGCGCCGGCGGTGGTGCGGTCGTGGCGGGGCGGCGACGGACGGTGGTGCTCTGGGTGCACAAATCAGTTTTGGGATCCTGACCTCAGGCTCAACATATCTGCTTCTTTTTTTCAGGCGGGGATTTGACGGAGGAAGATAAGCGACGGAAGGGGGGTCTCCGGAGGAAGATAAGCGACGGAAGGGGGGTCGCCGGAGGAAGATAAGCGACGGTGGAGGTGTCGGCTGGCCGGAGAAGATGGAAAACTACTACTGTCTTCACAAACTTAAACCGCCGGAGTCATCTTCACAAACTTAAACCGCCGGAGTCATCTTCTTACCTGATCAACTTCGGCTGTTTCGCTTTCGCCGGAGTCATCTTCTTTGTCTTCTTCATCGGAGTCGCTTTCACAGATTTAACAGCCTTCTTCGCCGGAGTAGCCTTCTTACGGCCGCCGGTGGTGGTGGCGGTAGCTCTTGCTGCCGTGGTGGACTTCTTACCGGCCGCTGGTGATTTTGATTTCTGATGTGGAGAAGAGCAGAGCTCTAGGGTTTTGTTTTTTGAGATGTGTTTTGGAAGAGCAGAGGTCTAGAAGAGGCTTGAAGATGTGAGGCCAGGTCTGTGCGAAGAAGAGGTTTAGAAGAGGTTTTTTAATGAAACCACTTCCAAAAAACAAACATGCTGCAGACTCAAACGTCTGCGCGTGGTCTGCGTGGGGTAGACATAAGAGGTTTGGAAGTGCTTTTCACAAAAAACAAACACCCCCTTAATGGTTCAAGACCTTTTATTGGTTAAGTACTTAATGGTTCAGACCTCTTACTGGTTCAACACTTAATGGTTCAAACCTCTTACTGGTTCAGCACTTAAAACATTCAGAAGTTGCCAAACAGCCCCTTACAGTCGGTTATGTAATTGAGTCATTGTTTATTTTGTTTGAATTTCAAATAAGTTAGGATAGTATAAGTTTATTTATTGAGGTAATCTAATAAGCGTTGGAGTGCTAATATGTTTAGGATTGGGTCTTTTATAAATAGTTTGATAGGTTATTAGTTTGGTGTGTATTTTTCTGTTTAATTTGATTAATAAAAAGAGTTGATCATTGTCCTTGGTCAATATCGTGTTTGCGCAGTTAACCTTTATCTTTTATGGGCCATTAATAAGGTGAACACTATAGACGGTGTGTGAATTTCCACCTGTAATTTTATTACAAGCAAAAGAATATGTCTATCTTATGATTATATTTTATGGTTAATAGGTTCATGAAGGTCCCGTAGAAGACGTAGCATGGCATTTGAAGCATTGCTACCTGTTTGGATCATGTGGCCGTGACGGATATTTGCACATATTTGATTTACGAACTCCATGCTTCACCAGGCCTGCTCGAAGTATAATAGCTCACCAAAGGGGGGTGCGTAGAAAATTTCAGTTCCTCTTTATTTCTGTATTAATCAATCTATCAATCATAGGAGTATAAGTGTATAACTTGTAATATGTCAGTTCTTCTGGACTGAATTTGCAATTATGCTATTACGCGATTGAAAGCTATATTGTATATGTTGTATAACATAATTATAGCCTGTTAGTTAGAATAGGTTGTGAATTAGGATGATTTGCTTTGATTTAATTTCCTTAATGATATCTAAGTTTTTGTGGTTAATGTGTATATTATGATGCTTGCTAATACATCAAGTTTATCATCTACTTATTTTTATCATGCACATCATCTTGGATTATTGATTTCGGTTCCATTGATACTAGAATACCGATATTATATTCAATTCTAATGCCCATATACCTCATAATCGAGGGCAACTTACTTCTAAATCTTTATGTCCAGTTATAGTGTATATGGGCATGTGGCTCCTATTATGATGATTTAATTATAGTGTACCACAAAATTTTCGGGCCAATACAATGCTTACAACTAGTTTTCTAACTCATAGGGTGTGAACTCTCGAATGACTCATTCTTATGATTTATTATGCTTTTATGGTAGATCAACTGCTTGTCCTTCAATCCTTTTAATGAGTGGCTGGTGGCAACGGGGTCCCCCGACAACACTGTGAAGTGCTTTGATTTGAGAAAACTTGCTGATCCTCTCCATACCTTTAATCAGCACAGGTAAGAACGCTCGTTTCCCATCTCCTTATTTCAATTATTATAAGAAACGTATGCCTTTTTAATCTTCCGCCACCAATTGGTTGCTTCGGTCATGTTATTGCAGAGATGAGGTGAGTCAGATTGGGTGGAGCCCACACAGTGAGAATATCTTAGCTTCTAGTTGTGTTGGTCGACGAGTCATGATATGGGATACTCATAGGTATGTTCATGAAAACAATTTATGCTACTCTGTCCTAGAAGAGTCAAATGCTTGTTTTGATATATATACAGTTAACATGAAATCTGACTATTTCTCAAAAGTCTAAAATACCCCCCCCCCCCCCCCCCCCCCCCCCCCTAGACAAAAAACTGGAATCATGTGCAAACCTGTTCAAATTTGCTAATTTTGACTTAATTTACTTGCATATGATTTGACTTGGGTAACGGTCAAACTGCTTGAATTAAATAGGAGAACGGGCCAAACAGTGTGAAAGTAAATCACACAACCTTGTTTGTGTGATAATTTAGCTTTTGCTGCCCGACCCGTTGGTTAAAAAAAACAATGTGTTTCAACCCGGATCGTTTGGCACAAGGAACGGTGAATATCATAATCATTAAGTGGTTGTTGAGTGGTGATTTTGATTTAAAAATGCAGGATTGGGAGGGAACAATCTGTAGCAGAGGCAGCAAGGGGGCCGCCAGAGTTGTTGTTTACCCATGGTGGGCATACTTCGAGAGTTGCTGATTTCTCATGGAACCCGACTGAAGATAGGATGATTGCTAGTGTTTCTAATGATAACACACTCCAAGTCTGGAAGATGCCTGACCATATTTACAGTGACTAATTTAACAGATGCACAATTGAATGAACAATTGACTTTTAAGTCTTTCATTTTTAGGACAAGTTACCTTCAAACCTACCCCAACTGTGGGGTATGATACTCTATTAGGTAATGGTAGTTTACTAGTTTTACATATCCAACAACCATGCTTCAAAGAACTTTTTTTTAATGGAGTAGGTTCTTGTTTGTCCCTCAAATTTAGCCAAAAAACATATTTCTTTATAAAATTTATTCATCTTTGTAAACAACCTACTACATCCCTACTATGTGGTCTCCTTCCATTTAGGACATGTTTGGCTAAGCTTTTTAAAACAACTTATTGGCTTTTTTCAGAAAGCCAATAAGTCAAAATAATGTTTGGATAAAGGAAAAATACTTTCTAAAATAACTTTTTGGCTAAGGTGGAAAAGTCATTTGAAAAAGCTAGAATATCTTGACTTTTCAAAACTTTTTTGTTTATTGGTTTTTCCCACCACATAAGCTAATCCAATTGGTTATTAGTTAGACCATGTGTAGTGGTTTAGTGAATAATGTCCCCACCCTTGGACGTTTTCTGCTATGTGTCAGTCCAGTCAGCAAGGAGACATTATTGGGCAGTTTACAAAAGGGGCGTAGTGAAATAATGCCCAATAATGCCCCAACCAATCATTACACAATCATCATTTTTTTAATTTAAAAACTAATAATATTTCATTAAATAAAAAAAAATTACAATACTAAAAAAAATAAATAAATAAAAACGATCATACTTAAAAAAATACATTAATTTCCGTCTTCGCTTTCGTCATTCTCGTCATCTTCGTCTTCCTCAGCTGGGATATACCGAGTCGACCATGCGTGTTGTACCAGATCAACCGTTAACGCGGAATGGTGGGGTTCGTAATGCAATTCTCGTGCATTATTCACTCTTTCTTCCATTGACGCTTGCGGATGCTCCTCCTGAACGGCTTCCGGTACATAATTATGGCATATTGCCTTTCCTACGTCTTCCAAAATCATGTTGTGCATGATTATACAAGCATACATAGCATCTCTCATTTTTTGTTTGGTCCATGCATGACAAGGATTTCTCAAATATTATCATCGTTGTTTAAGAACCGCAAAGCATTTCTCAATGTCTTTCCGCGCAGACTCTTGAACCTTTTTAAAGTGTGCTCTTTTTTTCATCGAACGGATCACTAAAAGTCTTCACGACCATCGAATACCTAGGATAAATTCCGTCGCACAAATAGTATCCATGGGGGTAGTAGTTTCCGTTTGCGTAGAAAGAGGCTTTTGGAGCTCTGCCAGAAATATAGTCCTCTAACAACGGAGATTGTTCAAAGATATTTATGTCATTGCATAACCCGACCACGCCAAAATAAGCCGACAAAACCCAAAGGTCATGTGAGGCAACCGCTTGAAAAATAACAGTAGGTCCTTTTTGGTCACCCCGTGTGTGTTGACCTAGCCATGCGGTCGGATAGTTATCCCAACGCCAATGCATACAATCCAAGCTCCCAATCATACCCGGCAAATCATGCTCATTATAATGGACCTCGTAAATCTTTTGAAGGTTGTACCAAGTGAGCGTTCTCAGATAACGCGCCGTACAAATTTATAATACCTTTACAAACGTATACAATCATAAGCTAAAAAAAATAAAAAATACTTGTAATGTTTATAGTAAAGTATAGGAATGTACCGCAACAAAAATGCTCCAAGGTGTCCTGCGTTGTTTTTTCGTCCATTTTTAAATACTCGTCGTTGATGTCGGTCGTGTTTCCGTAAGCAAGGACTCGTAGCGCCGACGTACACTTTTGAATACCGGTTAATCTAAGTGTCCCTTTTGCATCCGCTTTTTGTTTAAAATAATCGAAGTTGTTTTCAAAGTCCTCGACGATGCGTAGAAACAAATGCTTACTCATCCGGAAACGACGCCTAAAAACTTCTGGGTTCGGATATGTTGTCGCTTCATCGAAATAATCTTTCATCAACCGATCGTTTGCCGCACGTCGGTCTCGTTCAATATAATCTCTTGTTTTAATTTCACGTTCGGGCCGGCTACAATGCTTCATATATCGCACCGCTAGTTGATAAGCACTCGTAAGTCGTAACCGCCTCTTGCTCGACCTCCTCACCGGTGGATTCACCATCATCCGCTAAAAACTCTCTATAGTAATAATTTGCGATGGACGAGGAACTAGGAGAACCCATTTTTTTTTTATAAAAATGGTTTAATATTTGAGATTGTAGAGATTTTTGTTTGTAATAATGGTGGAGTAGAAGTGTGTGTATATAAATAGGTGAGAAATGAAAAAAGAAAAAAAAAATATGACCTTTGCTTTTGACCGTTGCAAACGGTCTGATTGGCCAACAACTTGCCCCGAAAGTGTGATTTAAAACACGTCAAAACAAAAAAAACAGGCCAAACACGCCCAGGGGGGTGGTTGGTCGGCGTGATTGGACGGGATTGGGCAAAAAAAAAAACCCCCCTAAGGAGCCACTACGGGTGGTCTTAATGCAGTTTTTGGTTGATTTTGGTTCAATTTCGTATGTTTCGGTTAACCATTCACTTATTGCTCACCCTAAACACTCTTAATCACGTAACATATCAATTTTTTGATTAAAAATATTATAGCAGTATTATACTCAAAAAAGAGAAACCAATAATTAATTAATCAGAATTAGTGCAAGATGAATGATTAAAATGTAATAAATACAATAACTAATTAATCAGAATTGGTGCAAGATGAATGATTGAAATGTAATAAATACGTGAGATTTAAATATAGTTAGTGTTTTGGAAAACTAATTTAACCTCATTTTTAGAATTATACTTTATGCATTAAACTAGGGCCGTTCAAACCGCTCGGCGTTTATCGCTCGCTCGACGCTCGTTCGGAAATTGCTTGAAAAATGTTCGTTCGATTTGACGCTCGGTTGTAAATGAGCCGCTCTGCTCGGTTCGGTTTGTAAACGAGCCAAGCATGAGCAAAAGTCTGCTCGGCTCGGTTCGGCTCGAATTATTATTTTTAGTTAGTAAATATATATACATATACACAATTACACACATATATATATATATAAACATGTTATACACAAATATAAATTATACATATACACTCACACCTATATTTATACACACATACATATACTTAAATATAAATTAAATTTATAGTTTTATATATACTACTCTATTAGATTTTGGTCAACTATATACAAATTTAGAACTATATCTATACGTACTAACCCGATCACGCGAATAAAAAATTAATATCAAATCTAAAAGTTAAACCCTAAACAGATAAACGACAGTCTGCTCATCGCCTCAATGTTTCATGTCGTTACCCTAAGTCAATCGTCTCTTGCTCTCAACGTCATTGTTCGTGCAATATGATCATCGCCTCGTCGGCCACAACATTGTTTCTTAAGAAAAATATTATGCCATGAAATATGCTTGTTTATTAAGACATAAAAACTTGAGACCCTACATTGTCACTATCTCTCTCAGCAAATTTAAATCAAGCAACACGGTTGTCCAAATCGCTCGAACTTCGCTCGACGCTCGCTCGAAATATTTACTGCTCGGAAAATGCTCGCTTGATTTGTGGCAGGGGCGGAACTACAATACAAGGAGCCGTAGCACGGGCTACGGCTCAACCCCGTATTCGCAGTGTTATTTTTTCGATTTTATACAAAGAATACCCTTAAAAAATACGAGGATACCCCTAACCATAAAAATAGGATAGTATAACACTTTAAATCTAATTCTTTTTACAAGCCCAAACATAATTGTTAATAGCCTATTAAGCTAGCCCATTAGCCCAAGACCCAAAATATTAATAAAACATGCCCATTTATATGTTGATTACGGGGGCGGCAATGGGCCTGTTTTATACGCAATCGAATGGGCCCGGAATTTTTGAACAATGTCATAGTTTGTGCAATCGAAAATGATTTTTTCATAAAGTAAAAGCGGATGACATGCTAGAACGATTTCAAGCTATGAAAAAAGAAGATGGCAAATCTAGTAGGTATTTGTTTTACTTTATTTATTTATTGTCGTTTTTTTTAATATTGTATGATTGCACGATAATTTTTTTTTATGGGATACCCCTGATTTAATAGGCTGGTTCCGCCACTGATTTGTGGCTCGGTTTTAAATGAGCCGCTCTGCTCGGTTCGGTTTGTAAACGAGCCAAACACGAGCAAAGGTCCGCTCGGTTCGGCTCGGCTCGTGAACAGCCCTACATTAAACTAAAAAAAATTCTTTAGCGTATGATACGGGTTCGACTTGGTCATCGATAATAATATGACCCGAATCACATCATAGACCCACCAACACTTGACTTGAGGCACAGACTTGTTTACCTTTTTTTTCAATTCAAGTCCCCAACATTGCAGGTCAAAAATGGTATCTCTGAACAAATGTCATCAACAGTTGATCAACAGAGTAATGCTTCTGAAGAGGATGACATCTCCTCTACAGCTGCTGAACTGGGTGACATTGACATTGGCTCTCTTTCCCCTCATCAACCCTTGAGGAACTATTGTTTTACAAACTGGCAGAAGGGTGATATGCTTGGAAGGGGTTCATTTGGTCCTGTTTATGAAGGTGTTAATGAGTAAGTAACGTTTGATTATCACTAACATGCACACAAGCATCATTTTCTATGTGTTTCTAATGTTTTGTACAGTCTGCAGATTATCGCACACCAAGTGTTTGTTTAAATGTCTGTGTAGCATGCTTATGATCTTGGCCATATCACTATTTAATTTTAGTTGTCATCCTTAGATTGTCTGTTGAACCTTTAAATTGAAATCAAGATTACAAACCCTCATGTTGGATCTTTATTAATTACGCGTCTTGCTTTGTTATGATCTAATAAGCATTTTGTTTTACTTCTAAATGGCATGGTGTGGCCTTTGATTTTGTTTGCAGATTTGGGCTCTTTTTTGCTGTGAAGGAGGTTGATTTTCCTGATCAAGGTGGCCAAGGAACACCGAGCGTTATTCAACTTGAACAGGTGATCTATATATCTTCGTCATTTCTTCGTGTGTATGTTTATAGGTTTAATATCTATCAGATCCCGAGTGTCTGCATACTTGGCTTTTATTTTGTTCTTCCTTTTAACTGTTCAGGAAATATCTTTGTTAAGTCAGTTCCAACATGAGAACATAGTTCAATATCTTGGAACAGATAAGGTATGCATTTCCTCTCTCGACTTCTTTCTTAGACACAGATACAAAGGACTTGAGGCTTTGACTTTGATGAAGAACAAACAGTTGAATCTTTAAGTTGAAATGATGTTTCAGGATGATGAGAAGCTATACATCTTTCTTGAGCTCGCTACCGGAGGTTCACTGGCAAAACTCTACCAAAACTATGAACTACAGGATTCCCATGTCTCGGCTTACACAAGGCAGATTTTGAATGGTTTGAATTACTTGCATGAAAGAAATGTCGTTCATAGGTAAGCCTTTAAAAATTTATGCTACTTTGTAGTTTAATAAAGTTTTCTAATTTGAGCTTTATTACATGTTCTAGGGATATCAAATGTGCTAATATACTGATTGATGCAAGTGGAACTGTAAAGCTTGCAGATTTTGGATTCGCAAAGGTAAGGAAAACACAATGTTTTATTATTTCATTATCATTGTCTTTTTATCCATGTGGTTACATATACATTCAATTTATCTACACTTACAGGCAATCGCATTGAATGCCGTTAGTATTTGCAAAGGGACTGCTTATTGGATGGCTCCAGAGGTTATTTATATTTTTGTTCTGGGAATAGTTTAGCTAATAGCAACCAAGTTTCTTCTGTGTTCCACTAAGGTTACGTTTTATTGTTCCATTAGTGTGATTTTTTTATTTAAATATTAACTTTTAATTTTAAATTAAGTGACCTAAACGGAACACATATGAATTTTGGTTACTATTTAGTAATTATTGTTATTTTTAATTTTAACGTAGGTGGTAACAGTGAAGAAAAATCTCACAGCTAAATAATTACTAAATTGTAACCAAATTGACAAAATAATTACTAAACTGTAACCAAATTTCATACATACTCCATTCAGGTGACTTAATTTAAAAAACTTTTGACATTTTTAATTTTGTTTACAACATTGGAACAATAATATAACTTAGTGGTTTTTGTAGTTATAAAAAGGAGTTAAATGCTTGGTTGGTCCCTGTGGTTTTCAAAAATTGCAGACTTGGTCCCAATGGTTTACTTATTACACGCGTGGTCCCTGTGGTTTTCAAAAATGCACTCGGTTGGTCCCTAGCCCTAACATCAGTTAAATTTCTCAGTTAAGTCCATGTTAAATGACCAAAATACCTTTGCTTATTAACTCTCTTTATAATTTAAATAATCCCTTTGACCACATCATCTTCCCCAAACAAACCTGCAATTGAATGTGCGTGTGTGAGTGGTTGTCGAAGGAATTTAGGGTTTCATCTTCCCCAAACCTGCAAGTGAAAACCGAGATTCAAACCACGACGACCGGAGCTTCCTCGTTGCCGGATGCATCTTCATCCACACATCCTGCACATACCCACCTTCCCTTCGACCCAGCACCACCGCCATCTCCACCTCCATCGACACCTTCAACCCACCGCCTCCATCTCCACCATAAACCCACCACCACCGCCGTCACCTTCAACCCACCACCTCCGCCGTCACCTTCAACCCACCGCCTCCACCTTCACCGTAAAACCACCACCTTAAACCCACCACAACCACTGTCACAAGCACCCTCACCGTCGTCACCTTCGACCCACCGCCTCTAATCGATCGAATCCGGATTCAATTAACAGCTCCGACATCACCGCCAGCGAGTTTCCTGTGACGGGGCCGTGTTGGGTTGAATCAAGGTCCTCCGGTGGGTTGACTCAAGGTTGGCGGTGCGGCAGTGGGTTGCGGAGCAGGAGGATTTGGGGTGGTTAGGGTTAGGGTTGATGCAGGTTTTATAACTGCAACCCCACAACCACTCCTCCCTTTTTCTCCTGAAATCGTCGCCCACAACAACCTGCAACCCCATCTCTCCATCTCGTTTTATAACTCCGGTGAATAACCAGCTGGAGCCGCCACTACAGCGGCGGTGGTGGTGAGCTTTGACTTCGATTTCCAGTGTCTCCTCGTCTCCAACAAGCACACCCGTAACCCCCTGCTCTCCGGTGACGGCGGTGCTGAGGTTTTCCGTCGATGATGATGACGATGATACAAGATGATGTTACTGATGGTGATTGTTGAATATGAAGGTGGGTGGTGGGTTTTTAGAGAGAGAGGGGGAGGAAGAAGAAGAGTCTTCTTTATATATATATTTTTTTTAATTGTTCAGGGGTAATATAGTCATTTCACACATAGTTAACTAAGAAAATTAACTGATGTTAGGGCTGGGGACCAACCGAGTGCATTTTTGAAAACCACAGGGACCACGCGTGTAATTAGTAAACCACTGGGACAAAGTCTGCAATTTTAGAAAACCACAGGGACCAACCAAGCATTTAACTCTTATAAAAAGTATGAGTGACTTGAAACTTGGTTCTTATTTCATTATTTTCTCCCATTTATTCTCTTAAATGTAGTTTTTGTTTATAGCTGTATCTAGAAGTGGAAATTTTGACCCGTTTGCTTATGAATGGGATCTGGGTTTTGTTTTGTCTCGTCTCGTCTCAGATAGAGCAAATTTAAAAAAGATTAATTAAAAAAGAAATTGGTCAAGTTGTTTAGACGGGTTGAAGTCCCCCCAAAGTCTACCGTTCGCATGCAACTTCCTAAATCATTTATTGTAATACAGTTTTATAATAATAATTCACGCACTAACGATATATTAAATATCTTAGAAACGGACCAAAAATGGCATGTTTCAACCTAAATTTGGACAATTAAATATCCACATATTAGAATTCTAGTTCTGTATCCTCAGGTTGTTATCAATAGATCAAACAAGGGTTATGGACTTGCGGCTGATATATGGAGCCTTGGCTGCACCGTGTTGGAGATGTTAACACGTAAAACTCCATACTCCAACATGGAAGTGGTATGCATCGCATTTTACTATACTGATCTTAAATATTATCCAGAGCTGGCAAAATCGTTGGGGGGCAGGAAATGGGTCGAAAAATGTTTGGATGTAAATGTGTTGTCTGAAAGATTCGGATCGGGTAGACGTGGAAAAGAAAGTTGACCAATTTAAAAAAAAAAGCAGAGCGTGTGTTAATTATACTTGCAAACACAGTATTATTACCATAGCAAACTAATATTTTCTAAAATTTGGGAGGCTTTAGACCCGTTTGACCCATGTCTGTAATGTCGTTAGCGTTTGAAGCACCCACACATATTGTAGTAAATTGTAACAAATAACTATGGTTTGGTTGAACAGATGCGGGCACTGTTTAAGATTAATAGTGGTGTTCTTCCTCATATTCCAGATACATTGTCAGCTGAGGCCCACGATTTCATACTCAAATGCTTGCAAGTAAACCCGGATAATCGACCTACCACTGCAGAACTACTTGACCACCCGTTTGTGAAGAGGCAACTATGATGAACCTAGACGTTGCTTATGGGAACGACAGTGGCAAGGTCTCAACTGTCACTTGATCCATAAGTTGACAAGCGATAGAAGTATTGTTTATGAATATTTGTAAGATATTAAGTCTTTTAATATTGATTAAGTAAACATATCCAAATATGTTTTAAACTCACTTCAGTTTGAAAGTTGCTGTTGAAAAAAAAAGTTGATTGAAAGTCGAATTAGCTAAAAAAGTATATGCAACAGCTAATTAGACTGATTTTGAAAATCAGTTTAGTGTTAACCGGTCAATGAGCTATAGCTCAATTGGCATTGGAGGGGAAGTGAAGATTTAGGTTTGAGGTCAGAGGCTCAAGTTCAAATCCGATCCCAACTGGGTTTTACCCTAGTGGGCCTTTAGGCGGCGTGTTTTCCCCAGAACTGGTGATGGTGGGCTTGGGCTACCCAACGCTGTTTGTGGTCGTGGGCGTATGAGGTCGCCTTTTTTTCATTGGGTTACCCCGAGTAGCCGGGCTTTTATTTCGTTGGCCGTTCAAAAAATAATAATAATTAGTGTTAACCGGGATGAATGAGGGGTGGAAGCCACAACTTATTATGTTAGTCAAGCTAGGGTTCTTCATGAATTCGTGACTCCTTTCGCGTCGAAGAGCCTTGAGAGGATAATATATAAACTACATAGATCTTGATATTGGTACCGGTTTTGTGGGGAACAATAGCTACACATAACTCACATGATAAGGTTTATTGAGAAAAATATTTCAAGGGAAACTTTGATCGGCCGGTTAAGATTAGGGTTTAGAGCCTGAGATGCCGGTAGAGATTGTTCGGCATAGGAGTGGCATACCAGGGCTTAAAAGGGTTTTTACAGATAGGTGTAAATAAGTAATTTCATATGGAGTTAACGGTGAAAACTAAAGGACATCCACTCCAGGGACTATCCGAGTAACAAAAAGTAAACCACGGGGAGCACCGGTGTAATTTCCAAAAGTTAGGGACTATAGGTGTTGCTTTACAAAACCACAAGGACTATCCGGGTATTTTACTCAATTAAATAAGTAATATATAATACATGGGTTGTCTAATCTATACTATATAATAAAAGAAACCATTTTGTGGACACTTGTCATCATATTAGGCCATGTTTTATAGATAAGTATTATTTTAGTTTAATATTTTTAATTAATTATAGATAATTCTCCTACTAAATATTATTTAGTTTATTTTTTAATGGATAATTATTATTTAGTTTAATCTTCTTCTCATTTATAATATTATTTATTTAACTAATAGAGTAAATTACGATTTTGGCCCCTGTGGTTATAGCACTTTTACTCTTTTAGCCCAAAAAGAATTTTTAACATCTGAGCCACCAACGTCTTTTTCTCTAATATGTTAGGGGCTAAAAGGGTTAGAAAAAAAAGACGTTGGAGGCTCGGATGTTAAGAAATTACGGATAAAGTTCCATAAATTATCTTATTATTTATTTATATTAATTACTAGGTTAGAAATTTTATCTTAATAATTAAAACAAATATCTAGCATTTTCATAACGAGGGTGGAGGGAACGATTTTGTTCTTATATTAATTACTAGATTAGAAATTATATCTTAATAATTGAAACAAATATCGAGCATTTTCATAACGAGGGGGGAGGGAACGATTTTCTTGCTTAACAAATAATTTATTTATTTAATATATTTAAAATACATGAAGAATAATAACTACATTTATCATACTAATAAATTTATTCAAAAACAACCATCTTTTTAAGATGCAACTCAAGTCTATATGTTTAAATTTTAAAGTTATATAACTTAATAATAACCGATAATTTATACTTATCTAATTAATTTAAATATTATTTTGTAGCTATAAGTTTATCTAATTGGCTAATTGCTATATGACTAATCTAAACATTTTAACAATATTTTTAGAACTAATAAATTAAGACCACTGTTATTTAAATAAAACTTGGGTTCACGTCGTGAGAAAGTCGATGATATAGTTTGTCTTCTAATCGATGGTTCAAATGTTTTTATATTTATAAACTTGACAAACATCACAAGTTTTGATCATACATAAAAAAAATTTGTTCGGATATTAGAAAAAGTGTCTTAAAATATCGTTTTATAATTGTTAAATCTTCGTTATTAACTATTTGATATTTTATTTTCTCAACCCGTGTAATACACGGGGTTATAACCTAGTAGCATATAATGTAAACAATAAAAAAAAAAAACCACAATTCATAGTGTTCAACTTTTTGAGGGGATCACATATGGATACAGTTAACCAAATCAACCAGATACAAAATTACACCAGAGTAAACAAAATTTAGCCGTGTTAAAAATCAGCACTAACTAATCCTACATTAAATTTAATAAAAAGGCAAAAGATTAATCCAACGATACACATTTGTTATAATCAGATTAATCCAGTGTCACCTCTATATGTACATTGAATTGAACATAAAGCTAATACACGTTTTTTGCACAAACCAATTTCCATGTCTAATTCTTGGTTGTGACAACCACCAAATGAGGCATGGTGGAAAGCTATTATATGTATGTCTCTTGATATTTGTGCACCTTACATGTATAAATTGTTTTTTTTTTTTTTTTTTTTTTTTTCTTACAATGCTTACCATTAAGCATAAATGATCAGTGGCGGATCCAGGATATTTTTCTACCGAGTTCACTTTTTTCAGTGCTTGAATTTCAGTTAACTCAACGTTAGAATTTTAGGGTCGGGTCGGGCTTTATCACCTTTTTTTCTCTATGATGCTTCTTAGCATTCCTATCTCAAATAACTTGAGGATGCGTTGTGCAAGATTTATTGTCTACGTGAGGAGGATCTCTACCACCAAATGTGGACTTATATCACATACTAGGTGGTATCTCTTTCAAGATCCTATCTAAGGCCGTGGGGTATGGGGCGGGGGTTTGGGCGTGGGTTGGGGTAAAACGCCCAAGTGACCACCCCGGGTGGGCTTGGGTTTGGGCGTGGCCCCTTGGGGCTTGGCTTTCAAGCCGGGCGTGGGGCGGTATGGCGAAGCGAGCTGGCATGTTCTCATTGGGTCACCCGCCACGTGGGCAGGCGGGTGTTTAAAATTTTGAAATTCAAACTGGTCCCCCCATCCCCCCATCTTCTATAACCGCCACCCGGGTCCCCAAAGTCCTATATATTGGAACCCCAACCCACCGGTCCCCCATCCCACGAACCAAAACCCCACCCAATACACTCACTGTCTTGAACCCGCTACCCCGCTGGTCCCCCCATCCCACGAACCCAACACCACTATGGCATCCTGGACCCGTCAAGAAGAAATGGCACTCGTAACTAGCGTCGTCGACGCTATGAAGCGGCGGCCACCGGGCCAAACAAAATATTGGGCGGAAGCATTCGCGGCCTACCGACAAAACGTCGGTAACGACCGCCACAACCTCAACGCGTGCCAACATAAATGGCGCGACCTACGGCCCAAGCTCGAGCGTTTTTAGGATTATGTAATTTTTAAAATTTTAATGAAGTTGTAGGTTTTTTTTATAAATGTTGTGTGATTTTTTATAAATTTTTTGTATTTTTTTTTTAACATTTATGCCACGCGGTGCACCCAACCCAAGCCCAACCCACGCCCCGCCATACCCCGCGGCCACGTAACCTGGCAGTGGGCTGGCTCCCTTTACACGTGTCACCAAATGCCCAACCCAAGCCCCACCATACCCCACGGTCTAAAGGCAATAAAAAGTAATAGGTACTCTTTTATAAACTGTTGGTGCTTATAAAGTTGAAGAGCGGTTCTTAGATCATGACAAATGTTGTGCTATCATCAAAACAAACAAATAGGAAAATAGGGATACGTACAAATTGTTGGTTGCTAATTATGTAACTTATATGTCTAAAAATATTCACCATTGAAGATCAGATACCTTTGAAACAGGCTTTAATATAAGACAAGGATTGCAGGTTTGAGTACCAACTAAATTAGAAATCAAATAAACAGAAATAGAATCGTATCAACACATACTTTTTGCCAATTACAAACGCAACAATCATAGAATATATATAAACAATAAGTCTGAATTTAATACACCTAATTTACTATCACACAAATTATTTCTTTATTTTGTTTGAATGAATAAATGTTGTTTCATTACTGATTAAATTAACAGAATAAAAGACAACCTATTGAAGGAGGGAAGAGGTTGTTTACCTGATGATGTGGTGAAGCCTTTATTTTAGTTTAACCCTAAAAAAAGCAAAAAAAAATCGAACTGATATGGGTCTTGCTATTAAAAAAGAGAACAAAAAAATCCAACTGATGCGTGATACAGGAATCGAACATGGCATGTTGAAGATGGAAATGACACGCTTTACCAGTTGGACACAAGACAGATTTGTTTATGGGTTCACCCATAATTTATTTAGGGGTTCCTACTCAGTTTTCTATATAGGTTTTTACTAAAAACTACAAATTGAATGGGTTCCTGGGAACCCGATGTTCCAACGTAGATCCGCCCCTGTAAATAATCCTAGTCCAATAATCCAATACTATGATTTATTTAAGGATACCATTTTCACCCGTGAAAGAAACCTCAATTCCATGCATACAAAAGTCCCATGCACACCCTATTTCATTTTTGTCCAGATTTATTGTATCTCCCAAAGTCGAACCAATCCATCTCATTAAAATGCAATCTTTGACTACCATGATTAAACTGTTTTCAAATTTTATGTGCAATCCATTGAGATGAATAAGAACCAAACTTGCATACGATAATATTGAGAATCATCTGATACAAGTATGTTGCGATCTCCTGATGTTTTCGATAACTAATCACCAACAACCCTAATTGAATACCAAATACCCTTTATATCAATGTTTTAAAAACTGGTAAATACCGGTATTACCGCTTCCAGATATAAATCCGGTACGAAACACCCCGGTAAATAAGTGAAACGACATAAGGTTTGTACCGGCGGTAAAATCCGGTATACCGGTTTGAAACGTAATACCGGTACCGGCCCGGGGTTATTTTAGTTTGGGTTGTTACTTATTTTTATTATATATGTTACTTATCTTACGTAATTTTTATATATTATGACTATTCGTAACTAAAAGTTCTTATTTAATATTGTATGAAACGAAAATAGTTATCCTCTAGTTGATGAGGATGACGATAACAGTGAATTTCATCTTTTATGCGATCGTGAACTTGATTTATTCAACACTCAAATGACTTAAGCATACCGTACAATTTCATTAAAAAGAGCTTATTGGAAAACTGAATGATTTTCGATTATCTTTTGGATTATTTTTTATTATGTATTACTTTTGGATTATCTTTTAGTATGTAATCATGCATTTTTTAGATTAACTTTTCAGTTGATGTTGTAATTTATGAAATTATAGAGTTAACTAGTCAACCCGGTTGAACCATTTTTTAGCCTAATCCGGTTTGATTTAAAAATCGGTTTTTAAAAATTGCTTTATATACTAGTGGTCAACAAAACATGACCTAATTACTCTAGCCCAAAACATAAAAGCCCATCTGGAAATCTATATGGATTTCGAGATTGCTAGCCCAACCAAACATACATATTGCGTAAACCTTTGTATAGGCCCAACAATCGCCACTTAGGTTTATGCAATAGCCTTCAAGCACTACCTCCAGCAGTATTTGCACCAACGTTCAACCGACTTTCTTTTACATTTATAGCTGCATTGGTCCATATCTTTGCACAAACCTCATATTGCTCCGATGAGCGAATCTGACTAGCACACATGACAAGTAATTTCTTCCTGATGAAAACTGATTAAGTCGTTTGGATCTTGAAGGGGTATGATCCCAAAAAGCTGCGCAACCTCCTGCAAGGCCGCGCGGGACCATACTCCTCACTCAGCAATTTCCTTGATTGCCAACCTCGCGCGGTCTAGAGCACATCTGCGTAATACGGCGCGAGATCTACATAAGAAGAAACTCCAATTAGCAACACTTAGCATTTTGAAAAGAATATCTGAAAGCCCATGCCGCGCGCGAGGTAGTAACGTGCTCAGCAAGAATCATGCGTGACTATGGCGCAAGGCCTTTTCAGATAGTACACAAGGTACAAGTGGCAGAATAAAAGAGCCAATCAGGGTCCTTCTGATCCTGCGCAATCGTGCTCCACGATCGTCTGACATGCAGGAGACAAAGAGTACTTAAGGACGCCTATGTGGCACCAATCACAGGGCAGAGACAACTGCCCCACGATCTCCACTTACCTGCTGATGGCAGAAGGGCAGCAAGGCCGATAACAGTGACACGTGGCTCCAATCACATTGCGCCAACTCCATAAAGCTCCTAGAGGCCACTATCGGTCGACTCTAGTGAGACAAGGAGCATATTGTAACACCTGTGCCTCCACGGCCATCAAACAAATACCAAACCAATGAAATATTATATTTCATACTTGGGATTTGTAAAAATATGTGTATCATTTGCACATATCAATTCTTGTTCAATTTCAAACTCTAAATCGCTTTCTAGAAGGTTATACGCGCACTGATGCGTAAATATAACCAGTTTAATGCAACAAACACTCCGGAGTAGTGACATAGGATTAACATACCTTAAATAACCTTTACATAACTTAGAAATAAGTTTTGGAAGGTTTGGTATGCCGAAATCAAGTTTAATCGCTTACAGGGACTAAAGTTGACAAACTGCGAAAGTATGCCAATTTGAACTGTAACAGACCTTCCGGAACATGACCATAAGTTAAACATACCATAAATATCCTTTACATAGCTTAGAAATAGGCTTTGAGGGGTTCGGTGTGCTAAAATAAACTTTTGGGTCATTCAGGGACTAAAAGTGTCAAAAAGTGCACAAGTTTGCATTTTCGCGCATAACTTACGTTCTGAATACATCCGGACATCCAAAAAATTATGTTAGCACTAAAATATTTTATTTTAGTGTTCGCCATAAGAAAAATCCATTCGTCACGTCATTTGGATCGTTTTTCGCATTCGGGACCAGATTCGATGTATTAGCCGTTGTTTAATTCACAACCACACATTCTAACTTGCTTAGTCAGCGGATAAGGATGGAATTTAAACACCTAAACACCATGACATTTCAACACATGTATGGATGGAATTTAAACACCTAAACACCATGACATTTCAACACATGTATGGATGGAATTTAAACACCTAAACACCATGACATTTCAACACATGTACGGATGGGATTAAGGCACGTTTTCCATGAAACGATCTTAACGGTTCGGGTATTCCTATAAATACCCATCCACCCCCATTGCTAAAATCACTAGAACTTTGATTTGAGAAACTCTAAGTTGAAACTATTGTTTCATACCTGAGATTTTTGAATCGAGGTTAGCATTCGGGGACCCTTCGTAAGTCTTCTTTCGTTCTTTTCCTTATTTTATTGCTTTTCGAGTCAGAAAGTCAAACTTTGTTTGACTTTCAGCGTTGACCAGTAATGGTCAATGCGAAGTTCTTTTGAACTTCGCAACGTGAGTGTAATCACGTTGGTCATAGTCCCTTGGGACTATGCCCACTGATTACCACGTTGTCTAGGGTCGTAGGGTAAGCGATCTAATGAATCGCTTATACCTCGAACCCGACCCAGTTTGGTCGATCATTAGGATCCGACCAAACACATTAGGTGACCATAGTAGGTAGGGAATAACCTTCCGAGGTTATACCCTATGGTCACATCGTTTAAGTAGTTGTATGATAGGTAGTTTATATGCCTGAGGTAAATTACCAGAATACCCTTTTTCATGCATAATTGGTAATTAAGCATATGTAACCTAAACTTTTGTCACATAACAGATTATGTAACATGTTTAGGCATATAACACTTGTCATAGGACTAGTTAGACGGTCCGAACGCGTTTCACGCGCACGACGCGTTAAAGTAGCATAAGTTACCTTAATGAGTCGCGATGGGTCGAAAGCACTTAGGTTAGTCTCATTGTAGTATGTAGGCCTTGTTAAACCATATCATATGAGTTCCAATACTCATTTGGTTTGCCAAGCCTCATCCTATCCGATCTCCCGATTTAAGTCTGGTTTATTTATATAGTTTAGATTTGCCGACTGATTCCGTGCTCCCTCAAGCTTTGTTTGGTTGTTGTTCAAAACCTCCAAGCATTCTCAGGCGAGTACATTATTCCCCTCTTTTACTGTTTTCAACTGTTTTGGGGTGACTCATATGTGCTAAATGCTTTATCAATGATTTCAATAACAATTACTATGTGGTTTCAAGAACAATAACAATTATTTCAAGAACGCTAACAATGATTTCAAGAACGAATACAATGATTTCAAGAACGAATACAATGATTTCAAAAACTAATAACAAATTTCAAAAAGTGAACAAACTTGTTGGTTGTAGTTTACATGACCGATGACATTCATTAGCAATGATCAAGCCGACCAGTATTAGGTTATGGTACCATAGGATCTGACAAATCCCGTTATTTACTGCACCCATTGTTATGTGTGGGGGTTGTGGGTAGCGACTGAATCTGTAATTATTAACTTATCCTTTGGTAAGGGTTTGTTAAGAACGAGAACGAGAGCGAGTTGGAACGAGGAACGCGTCAAGAAGGTTTGAATGTTATTAGAGAATCGACCATAAAGTAGTTTCACAATTAAAACAAGAACGACTAGAACGATTTTACAAAATGGGTTAACGATTGGGTAAACATTTGTACATGATTGACATTTGATCATGTATTTTCCACAAAACATAACTTTGATTTAAACCAAGTTTTACTTCAATACTTTGTTTTTGTGCATATGGTTTAGTTGAGACATTTCACTTGCCATACATGGATATTTGACATAGACATTTGACATGGATATTTGACATGGATATTTGACATAGACATTTTGACATAGACATTTGACATGGATATTTGACATAGACATTTTGACATGATTTACATCTTGACATGAATACTTTGACATATTATTCAATACATTTGACAATTGATTTAAACATAGACATTTTACATTGTTTGGTTTGGTTTGGATAAGTGATTAAGTAACGATGCGTGTGTAATATGATACAAACATGGTGGATACGCCGCTGGTACTTCCTATATATAAGTGTTTGTATGGTATTACATATCATAGCGTTATTTGAATCATTTCAGTGGAGACATAGAACATTTTATACAAATAACATACTTTTCACAAGACATTGATTTATAAACAACTTATCTTATGCAAACTCATTTACATGGTTATTCATTTAATCATGCATTATTTTCTTATTTATACTTATCATCCGAACTTATTATTTTTCAAATGATTTACAAAGACAAAGCAAATTACAAGGTTCATGACTAAACATTTTCTTAAACAGAAGTCATGAATCTTATTTTCACAAAACCTATGTACTCGCCAGCATTTCTTTGCTGACCTCGTTTTCACATATGTTTCAGGTATTGTTGGATGATATCGATTGATAAGATGCATGCTCACATAGGACTGGACAAGGCCTTAGTGACTCAATAACAATGATTGACTATGTTTAAATAGTGTATTTAGATTTCCAGACGATGTAATTACTCAATGTTTAATAAAACGAAACACTTTTGATATCCATGGTTATGAAACGTTAATTCTGTTACAACACTCCCCGATGTTTCCGCCACGTTTTGTATGTTCTACGTGGTCGGGGTGTGACACATATCCTCCAGGTTGTCGCCTTCTGGCCCAAGGCACATCAGCCCACACCCTCTTACACCTCTCCGGCTATAAATAGAGAGCTCACTTCACAGGTTAAACATTCCATTCCCTCTACTCTCACTTAATACTTAATTCTCTCCCCAAAGCAGTCGTTTATTCTCACGCCGGAGCCCGGTTAAGAGGGAAAACCCCACATTCCCCTCTTAACGAGTAACGGTGTTTTGTTTTGCAGATAAACCACGGTCATTAGGAGCTCAGGAAACCTTCAAGAAGATTAACCATCATGGTAGAAACATAAACCAAACTGATTAATCCCGTAATTAGTTCTGTGTTTCTTCATTGGCGCCCATCGATTTTTTCTACAAACCACTTTCATCTTCTTTCCTGAGTTTTCGTTGTTTTTTCTTCCTTCGATCATGGCTGGTCAAGGAATCATGCCCAAGTTTGTTGGTCTTGGAGCAGACCCTAATGCAGCGTTGGGGGCGGATAACCAAAACATCCAACCCCAACACGTTGAAGAAATCGGCGAAATCGAGATAGCCAACACTGGGGGTCCGCGCGGGAGCTTCACCCGCATCACTCAAACTACCCCAGGAAACAATGGTGCTGGACCTTCGAATCCAGCTCCACCTCAGAATATCTCGGCGCTACTAGGGCTACCAGAGGGCGAAACACCAGCCTCGTGGTACGCCAAGCAACTCGCCACCATTAACGCGGCGTATCAATCCTTGAGCGCGCAACAAGCAGTTTTAACGGCAGAACCTTCCTTGGTTACACCAACCGGCCCCAGTCACGGGCCGCGCCAGATGCCGCCACCGCAAAATATCCAAGGAAGAGCCAACAGACCTCCCCCTACCCGAAGACTAAGCGTGCAGGACACACGCGATACACGGGGAGAAACAGAAAGCTACTATGACGACCCGTCAAACTTCCAAAGAGGCCCAGTTCATAGCCGGCTCACGCCGCGCAACATGAACGATGAATGGGAAGAGACTGACCCGAATGATCCAACTTGGGAGAACGATGACGAGTCTTCGGTCTTCAATCGTCTACAAAGAAATCACGAGTACTACAAACCAAGGCAGCACGTTGGGTATACCGAAGAGGCAGAGCTTGACTTTCGCCTCGCCTATCGACCAGAGGAAGCTATAGAACATTCAAAGTTCATTCCAAAGATAGCACTAGCGCCGCTCAAGAGAGAAAAGTTACCTCCGATTGTCGGAAAGTTTAACGGATTGACTGATCCCGATGATCACGTCAGAGTATTCACTAGCGTGGGCTGCATGGGAGGATGGAATATGCCCATGTGGTGCCATCTGTTTATCCAAACACTAACGGGGGCTGCTCGCGCCTGGTTCGACAGCCTTCCTCCGGGAAAGATAAAATCATGGGTGGATTTCAGGACTCAATTTTTGAGTCACTTCAGTCAACAAAGTCGATACCAGCGCGACACAGCCGAAGTTGAAGACATCTAGCGCAGAGATAACGAGGGTTTGGAAGATTTCATAACTCGCTTTAACAAAGAGTGTTTGGAAATCGGTGGCGTAAGTGAGCAACTCATGCGCTGCCATTTCAAGAAAGCCATACGCTGTGATAGCCTGATTAGAACCATCACTGGAAAGGATGGAATGCCCAAGGAGTGGGATAAACTCATGGAAGCCGCGAAGATAGTCGCGCAAACTGAAGAGTCACTCGCACGAAACAACAGCTATCGTTCTGAAGATAGATTTTCTAAAGGGGGTCACTCGCGCGACGACAACAGGCGCAACAAAGGCAAGAACCCTGGGTGGAAGGCCAACCACTCCAGCGGTTATAATGAACGACCCCGTTATGAAGAACGATCCCGCTATAAGGAAGATGCGCGAGATACTATTGATCGCATCGGCTATAGAAAGGCAGTCCGAGATGATAATCGTGAAAAGCATTGGACTCCGCTCATAAAAACACCAAAAGAGGTGCTAATGACGGAGAACCACGATTTTAAGGCTCCCAGGCCTATGACGAACAAAAAGGGGCAAGACCCCAATCTGTATTGTGATTTCCACAAGGATACAGGCCACTTAACAGATGATTGTTACAGCTTGCGTCAAGAGATCGAGAGAGCGCTAAAGAGCGGAAAGCTAAGCCACTTAGTGAAAAACGTGCGCAAAGAAACTAGACAGCTCCATCGCCACGATGAGGGAAATCACAAGAAAGTCCGACGCCTAGAGACACACATGGTCAATGGACCAAAGTATAGCGCGAGAGAAAAAGGCAAGAGACCTTATGAGCCTTCATGGCAGGAACAACAGGTCATTTTCCCGGTGGTGCGCGGGGGTCCTCGAGCCACACGACCCATCGTCATCACCGGTATCATCGGCCATTACGAAACCGAATACGTCTTCATTGACCCATGGAGTACAACAGACATCATCTATGAGCAGTGCTTTAATCAGTTCGATGATGAAGACAAAGCGAGACTCGAGCCGGTTGATTATCCACTGTCTGGATTCTGCAATGAAATGGTCTTCCTGTTAGGCCAGATCAGCTTCCCCGTCACACTCTCTGACGGGAAGCATTCAAGAACAACGAACGTTAACTTCATGGTGATGCCTGTTAAGTCAAGACATGATGTGCTGATCGGGAGAGAGACGCAAGGTGAGTTGAACATGATAACTTCCACCCCCCACTCAGCGATTGGTTTCCCAACCAAGACGGGGGTGGCAATCGTTTATGCAAAGAAGGAAGTGATGTCAGCCGAAGAAATGCGCCCGACAAAAGCGGCGAAGGTTTCGGAAACCGAGCCCGAAAAATGGGTTTTAAATCGCAAGTACCCGGAGCAAACGGTGACGATAGGCCAAGCAATCTCACCAAACATCAGAACTCGCCTCAAACAGCTCCTGTTCAAGAACATGGATATCTTTGCCTGGACTCCGGCGGATATGACCGGAGTCCCGCGCGACATCACCGAGCACTGTTTAAACACCTACCCCTCTGTTGAACCAAAAGTACAAAGAAGGCGCAACTTAGGGGCAGACAATACGAAAGCCATGAATGAGCAAGTATGCGAGTTACTTAAAGCCGGCATCCTGCGCGAAGTACGTTATCAAAGTTGGGTTGCGAACCCCGTGATGGTAGAGAAGTCTAGTGGTGGATGGCGAATGTGTGTTGACTACACCGATCTCAACAAGGCATGCCCTAAAGATTGCTACTCTTTGCCTGAGATCGACAAAAAGATAGACTCTCTCGCGCCATACAGATGGAAGTGCTTCTTGGATTGCTACAAGGGGTACCATCAAGTTCAAATGAAGCTTGAGGATGAAGACAAGACGACTTTTCGTACTGATCTTGGGATTTTTTGCTATACGAAGATGCCATTTGGCCTGAAAAACGCTGGCGCCACATACCAGCGATTGATGGACAAGACCTTCGCGGGGGACATCGGAAAGCATATTGAAGTTTACATCGATGATCTAGTGGTCAAAAGTCCCGAAGAGGACCAAATGCTGAAGGACATCGAAAAAACGTTCAATTCATTGCGCGGTGTAAATATGAAGCTGAATCCAGCCAAGTGTTCTTTTGGCATGGAAGAAGGGAAGTTTTTGGGCTTCATAGTCACAAACGGCGGATTTAAAGTGAATCCGGAAAAAGTCCAGGCAATAGAACGAATGCCATCGCCGCGGACAATCAAAGAGATGCAACGGTTGGCCGGCCGCCTGGCTGCGCTTAACCATTTTCTGTCAAATCACGCCGCAAAGTCATACCCTTTCATCAACACTCTGCGCAACTGCGTAAAGAAGCAAGAGTTCCGGTGGACCCCTGAAGCAGAAAAGGCTTTTCAGCAAATGAAAGAATGTTTGATCGAGCTCCCTACCCTGACTGCACCGTTTGAAAAAGAACCACTCGTACTGTACTTATCTTCTTCAGATAAGGCAGTAGGATAGGTATTACTGGTGGAAAGAAATGGGGTTCAAACTCCAATTTATTACGTCAGCAGGGTACTCACTGACCCGGAAACGAGATATTCCACGATGGAAAAATTGGTGCTTGCGCTGCTACACGCCCCCCGAAGGCTGCGCAGATATTTTACAGGGCATGTGATCACCGTACTTACCAATTTCCATATCGGCACGATACTTCAAAAACCAGAAACATCCGGGCGGTTAGCAAAATGGGCCATCGAGCTGGGGGGCCACAACATTCTGTACCGGCCGCGCCCAACCATCAAGGGTCAGGTTCTAGCGGACTTCATCACAGAAGTCCCAGTTGAGAAAATCAAAGATTGTGAGCTGGTGGAGACTCCCGAAAAAGACACGACAAATGAGACTTGGATGCTTTATACTGATGGGGCCTCAAATGAGGACGGCGCTGGAGCTGGATTGCGCCTAGTAAGCCCTGAAAACCATGAATTCACTTAGGCCATCAAGTTGGATTTTAAAAACACCAACAACGAGGCGGAATACGAGGCATTTCTGGCAGGCTTGCGCCTCGCCATCAAAATGGGAGCTAAAAATCTACAAGCACATGTTGATTCACTCTTGATAGCCAGCCAAGTCAACGGTATATACGATGCAAAGGGTGAAGTTATGGCCCTATATCTGGAACAAGCAAAAAAGTTGCTTCAACAGTTCAAGTCTCACAAGGTCATCCACATCAATCGCTCTGAAAACAAACCAGCTGACGCTTTGAGCAAGCTTGCTTCAACGTCCTTCCAACATCTTGCCAAAGATGTAAGGATTGAGGTACTCAAGAACCCTTCAGTCTTGTTACGACAAGTCAATGTGATCGAGATAGGGCAGCCATCCTGGATGACCCCTATCATTCAGTACTTGAAAGAAGGAATACTCCCAGAGAATAAGGCAGAGGCAAGAAAGATTCAGAACAAAGCTCTGCAGTACGAAATGAATGGTGATATCTTATACCGCAAGTCCTTCTTGGGGCCACTACTGCGCTGCGTGGACCCCCAAGATGCGAATTATCTGATAAGGGAGATTCACGAAGGAATCTGCGGCATCCATGCGGGACCACGCATGGTTGTTGCGAAGATTATGAACGCCGGATATTACTGGCCAGGGATGCATGTTGATGCCCTGAAAGAGCTGCACAAATGCGACTCCTGTCAGCGGCACTCTCCGAAAACCCTGCGCCCCAAAAACGATCTGATCCCCGTATCCACTGCTTGGCCCTTCCAGCAGTGGGGAATCGACATGGTGGGACCCTTCCCAGAGGCTCCTGGCGCCGTCAAGTTTATAATAGTGGCCGTCGATTACATCACAAAATGGGTGGAGGCCAAAGCCCTTGTTTCAACTACAGCCATGATGGTGCGCAAGTTCATTTGGGAACACATCATCTGCAGATTTGGCCTCCCACTCAAGATTGTAACGGACAATGGCACCAACTTTGCGTCTGAAGACCTCCAGAACTGGATGAAGGAGATGAAAATCGAACACACTTTCTCCTCCGTTGCACATCCTCAAGCCAACGGGCAGGTTGAAAGTGTAAACAAGTGTATTGTCGATGGGATTAAGGCCCGACTGGGCACAAAGCGCAGAGGCTGGGTGGATGAGCTCCCGAGTATCTTGTGGGCTCACCGAACCATGCCCAAAACAAGTACCGGCGAAACCCCTTTTAGCCTAGTCTATGGCTCAGAAGCGGTTATCCCGGCAAAAGTTGGCCTGCCCTCTCCGCGTTTGACAGCAGTCAACGCAATCGACAACGAGGCAGAGCGGCGTCTTGACTTGGATTTGCTGGAAGAAAGGCGCGAAATTGCGCGAATTAAAGAAGCCAAGTACAAAACCCAACTGGAAAGGTACTACAATGCGCGAGTCCGCATCTGTACCTTCACTCCAGGGGAATACGTCTTTCGAGACAACGAAGCCTCAAACGCCGAACGTCCAGGGAAGCTAACACCAAAATGGGAAGGCCCATACTTGGTACATGCAGTGCTAGGAAAAGGGGCTTACAAATTGCGCACCCTAGATGGACACATCATTCCGCGCACGTGGAATGCGCAACAACTGCGCAAATGCTATATGTGACTACTCTAGGCCCCGCGCCTTTATCTGCTATTGTTGGCCATGCGCATTTTACCTTTCCATGTTGGCTACAAGCCTTTTACGTTACAAGCAATGTATGTTTGGCCTAAGCGCCTGTTTCTAAGTCAATGAAAGCATACGACATGTTTTCTTTTACGCTGACTCCTTTCGTTACAAATGCATGTTAAACTTCTGATTAGCACGAAAACACTCCAGTTACGCTCGCACAAGAGCCACTCTACATTTATTCGCTCTAACTTAACCAAAGTTTCTAACAACAGTGCAATAATTGTAACGGGAAAGGATAAACGAACATCATATTTAAAATAAAGCGCAGCCGCGCAACAGTATATAAACAACAGATAGTGTTCCTTCCATTTAAAACTAGCGCAACCGCGCAAAAGTTTACATTCAAAGGCACAAAACCTAAAAGTACTAGCCTATTCAAAGCTATCATCATGCTTGTCGCCATCACCATCACCATCACCTTTACCACCGCCATCATCACCCGCGGCTTCCTCCTCGTCCGAGAGCTCAACGGTCTGCGGTGGGTCAAGGATATTCTTCAGCCGTAGACACCAGTCATCATGCTTCAGCGCATCAGTAACCAAATCCATCACCGGAATTGATAAATGATCATAACCGTGTTCAGCGCGAGCTAGTGCAGCCTCATCTTCATCAGTCACTGAACAGTGACTAGTGTCGAACTCCTGTCCAAGCATAACCGTCGCATGTTGCGCACATTCAAGATAGCCTTTACGGTGACCAACTGCGAGAGAAGCATCTATAACGGCCGCAACAGCTTTATCCAATTCTCCAGCATTTAGGATGGAGTTGGCCATCTACAGCGAATGCAATACTTTAGCTAACAGGTATAAATAAATCAAAACAGTCAAGAAGAATCGTACCAGCACCATTCCACGACCGCGCAGCCACTCGGCTTCAGAGACCAAAGTATCAACGGTACCTTGAGCTTCGGAGTAGTTGTTTTGTGCTACGTTAAGAGCAGTGGTGCTAATGTCTCGCGCCTCCTCAGCCTTTTGTTGGGCCTCTTGAGCAGTGGCTGCCTTAACCTTCTCAGCTTCGAGGTCAATTTCCAAGGATTCACATTTGTCAACCTGCTCGTTCAGGCGACGTTTTAGCTCAGCGATCTCGACATCCTTGGCCTACAGGTCCTTGTCCTTACCAGACAACTGACCCTTCACTTCAGCAAGCTCAACCTAAAGGACAGGACTTAGGATATTTTGCAAACAAAGCACAGAAGGAAAAGGCATAAGTTGTACAAACCTCAAGCTGCTCCTTAGCAGCCTTAACAGCTTGCACATCCTCGAGTTTCGCCGTCAACTCCGCAACCTTGGCTTCAAGGTTGACAAGCTTGTTACGAGCCGCGGCCGCGCGCTCATTATCCTTCTCGCATATGCGCTTGAACTCGGCTTTCTCCTTAGCCAGCTGCTGTTCAGCAGCGTGAAGTTTACTTTTCAGGCCCTCGCGCCCCCATTCTTCGGCCTTCTTATCAGCCTCAAGCTTGGCCCTCTCTTCATCAAGGGCAGTTTTCGACTTCTCAAATTCACTAATACGCTTCAGCATCCGCTCGTGGTACCTCTCCCAGTCCGATCGCTCCCTAACCATTGTTCGCCACTCCCGTACAATCTCCTGGTTAGCAGCGGGAGCATTCGCCTCCCCGAGCATATAAGTACGGTATAGCGCCTCATGAGTCTTCGCCCTCTGCCGGTTAACCTCTCCAGGAGTGAAGGATTTGAAGAACCAATCGCGGCAAGGGCCAAACTCTTGAAAGGTGTCTTTTTGCCTCAAACTCCAGGGAGCCTGATGGGGGGCATTACCGCGATCCTCTTCGGTATAACTTTTATAGTAGATATCACCGACGGTATCCTTCGCCCCGATAGCTTGTGGATTATAACCCCCGGCACCACCAGAACTCGCGCCACTAGAAACATACGGACCTGATCCCCCCGTGGAAGTCACCTTAGAGCGATGAGGGATATCAATATGCGTAGGGGGTAGGTTTTTCAACCTCAGGTTCTTTTCGTCTCTCTTGATGGGGCTTTGCAGACCCCGCGACACTCAAAACCTCCGGACCCTGCGCTTTCTCTTGAATAGTGATAGCAGCGGCACCGGTATACCTCAATGAATCATCAATAGGTTTTTCAACAGCTTTTTGTTTCTCCTTCTCCATATCAGAGGCTTTCTTCCTCTTCGCCTCCTCAGCCTTCCTATCTTCCTCGGCTTTCCTCTTCTTCTCTTCTTCCGCTTTCTTCCTCTTATCCTCATCAGCCTTCCTCCTACGATCTTCATCAACCTTCCTCTGTTCTGCGGCAGCCTTCGCCTTATCACCCTCAGCAACATGTTTGTCCTTGGCAGTCTCAGCACCAGCAGCCTTGGAAGATTTAACGGTAATCTTTGGCCTCTTTGGCTCGGGCTCCGTAATCACAACACCCCTCTCAGGGGTCGTCTTCTTAACCTCTGCAAAAACAAGGTGTTAAAAAGAGCGAAGGTAACAAAATAACGTAACTAAAGAACTAACCCGGAGAAACTTTGTAAAGCGAGCGCAAGTTGCTCCGCTTCCCAATCAGGGGAACCTCACCAGCCCCGGGCGCAGCTGAGACACCAGCAGTAGTTTCGCTTCTAACTCTCTTTCTGCTGATCAACTTTTCAGCAGCCTTTTCTTCTTCTTCCTCGTCTTCATGCGCAACAGAGGATGGAGTAGCGCCAGCATCCGGGTTACGAGAACCCGCGCTACCTCCACTTTTGGAGCCACCCGCTCCAGCTTTCTTCTCGCCTGCGCGCGACAAGCCCTCAAGTGAGTCACTAATTATCACATAATCTTTCAAGTCACTCTGACGAAGCCGAAGAGTACCTTTACCAGAAGCACCAGCAGCTGCGCGGCTGCTCCCACCTTTCTTACTTGTCACTTCAGGCTCAAGGTTGATCACCTTCTTCTTCTTGAGTGGTTTTTTTCTTCTCTTCAGGGTCAATGCCCAAATCGCGCAGCACACCTGCAAAGATGGTAGACCAGGAACTTAACTCCCCGTTTGAAGACCCCACAGACTCTTCCCTGGAAAGATAGACAACCTATTTCCCAGCAGAAGTGATAGAGCGCAAGGGACGAGGGTTAGGTATATGCGCACCTTCAGTGGCGGTAGGCGGCGCGGCAAACACATCAGCAACCGGGTACATAAAGTTACCCTTAATCTGGTCATACCAGTATTCTTCTCCAGCCTAGAGCGGGCGCACGCTCATAGACCCACCAAATGTAGAGAACGCTGCTTGATACAGGCGCGCCTCTACAAGACAAATTGTATAAATGAACAGTTGTGAAACAGACACCAACAAAACAAACGACTTAACTAACCTTCATCCTGGAACTTTAAGACAGGGATGTCTTGGCTCTCAGGCGGCCATTGATCACTCATCCGCGCCGCAACAAGGACATTTTCCCCAAACACTCGGTTGGGGGTAGCAGTAAGCTCCCGATACCAAGCCACAGTCTTAGGAATCACCAAGTCTTCTTTCGCAATCACTTCATTCCAGGCGCGAAACGTCATGGCGATGGGAATAACCTCCTCGCGTATATAAAAGAATTTTGGTTTCCAGTCATGGAAACTCTTGGGAGGGTTCAGCAATATCTTCTTGGCAGTGCCACGACTGGCAAAAGAGTAGAAACCCATATTTCGCTGAAGTTGATAAAAGACCCGGAATCTATCGACAGTTGGCTCGATGCCATGAGCCCAGCACAGGAACTCGAAATGTCGAACCCGAACCATCCCGGGTGGGCTCATCTGAGATATATGGAACCCATAATATTGAAGAATATGAGCCATGAAGTTCGTCGCCGGCAACCGGAAGTTGCCCTGATGGAAGAAGTCTTCGAATAAAGTGATGTACCCCGGCGGTGCATCAGCGGCCGTCTGGTTCTGGCCGGGGTACCGGGCATCCCACTCCGGTGGGAACCGGAAACTACGTGAAAGCTGTTCAAAAAGCCCTAAATCCCACCGGAGAACAGGTACAGGACCTTCTTCTCCGGGATTATCTTCATGTCGTTCTTCAGCCATCGATAGATAAACAAAGGTCTCAAATATACTGGTAACAAGCTTGATAATCTGCTACGATGTTCTTCAAGAACTTGAAGATCTGCTGCAACCGTGTTCTTCAAACTTTGAAGATTCAAAGAAGTTCGAGAGGAAATAAAGGAATAGTAGAAGAGAAAAGTGATAAACCTCTCGTCTCTTCGGATATATATACCCATCGCATTTAATGCGATGGGTAACCGTGCCGAGGTCGCCGCAAGCAACGCCAATCAGAAAACGCCACGTAAGGCGGGTTTCCCGGAGTGACGGTTACCACGCGCGCGTGGGCCTCACTCTCTGACAGAAATACAATTCGTCAGAGACAAGTTGATGAAAACCGTCAGAGGTCAACTCAAACGTCACCAACCGCGACTTTTTCACCAACCTATCAGAAATTCAAATTTCGAGGTTTTTCCCGCCCAAAGTCATTAGAAACTCCATATAAAAGCTAACAACAAAGCCAGTAACAAGCCTGGTAGCCGCGCCGTAGTAACCAACAACTTGCACGCGCGCCGTCTACCAAAGCCAGAAGCATCCTTCTACTTTATTTTCTTAAGTCCAGAGCTCCAACCACTTGCCTCGCGCATGGTGCAGCACTGGACTGGGGGGACTTGAAGGGGTATGGTCCCAAAAAGCTGCGCAACCTCCTGCAAGGCCGCGCGGGACCATACTCCTCACTCAGCAATTTCCTTGATTGCCAACCTCGCGCGGGCTAGAGCACATCTGCGTAATACGGCGCGAGATCTACATAAGAAGAAACTCCAATTAGCAACACTTAGCATTTTGAAAAGAATATCTGAAAGCCCATGTCGCGCGCGAGGTAGTAACGTGCTCAGCAAGAATCATGCGTGACTATGGCGCAAGGCCTTTTCAGATAGTACACAAGGTACAAGTGGCAGAATAAAAGTGCCAATCAGGGTCCTTCTGATCCTGCGCAATCGTGCTCCACGATCGTCTGACATGCAGGAGACAAAGAGTACTTAAGGACGCCTATGTGGCACCAATCACAGGGCAGAGACAACTGCCCCACGATCTCCACTTACCTGCTGATGGCAGAAGGGAAGCAAGGCCGACAACAGTGACACGTGGCTCCAATCACATTGCGCCAACTCCATAAAGCTCCTAGAGGCCACTAACGGTCGACTCCAGTGAGACAAGGAGCATATCCTCCAGGTTGTCGCCTTCTGGCCCAAGGCCCATCAGCCCACACCCTCTTACACCTCTCCGGCTATAAATAGAGAGCTCACTTCACAGGTTAAACATTCCATTCCCTCTACTCTCACTTAATACTTAATTCTCTCCCCAAAGCAGTCGCTTATTCTCACGCCGGAGCCCGGTTAAGAGGGAAAACCCCACATTCCCCTCTTAACGAGTAACGGTGTTTTGTTTTGCAGATAAACCACGGTCATTAGGAGCTCAGGAAACCTTCAAGAAGATTAACCATCATGGTAGAAACATAAACCAAACTGATTAATCCCGTAATTAGTTCTGTGTTTCTTCAGATCTACAAGTCGGTAAGCTTGATCAGCACATACTATCACGGCCTCCCCCATCTTCTCTGCATAAATCCACTACTTGAAATCTTTCAAACAACCTTTTGGAAATTTCTTAGTAAGTGGAATAATCTTCTCTTTCTGATTTGGGGGCCACATCACGGTTTTCAGACGTTTAACTGCATCAGGACTCAGAACTTCTGGATTTGTCTTCTATATAAGTTTGTGATGTCTTCATATTTGGAAAGTTGTGTTTAACTTCATACTCTAAGAGCATTCTCATCCAATCCATCAAATTATACATACATTCCACTAAAAAACAACTCCTATATCAATATATTTCCATTAAAAACAAATAATTTTTCTCTCTCCTTTTCAATTAAATAATATTATCAATCACATTTTTCTCTTTCCTTCACTCACAACCACTTTCAATATATATTAAAAAAATTATACTGGGTGAACAGTGTCCCCCCAAATATACAGATGAACAGTAACATTTTCTCTCTCCTCCACTCACAACCACTTTTTTTACCCTTTACAATATAAAAACTCACCCTCACTAGTTTTGATGGATTGGATGAGAATGCTGCATGTTTTTGGATAAGCTTTTTGAAACAACTTATTATTGACTTATTAGCTTTTTGAAAAAGTCAGGATGGAGTGACTTATTGACTTATTGGTTTTTTCCCCTCACATACACCCTCATTGCCAAACATCATTTTGAAGTTTATGACTTTTCAAAAAGCCAATAAGTCAATAAGTTGTTTCAAAAAGCTTAGCTGCGTTTTGACCATAGTCACAGGAAACGCTAAAAGACCCTTGTATCGCGTACCAGATCGGCCGTACCGAATCGGGGTACAAAGTCGTCCCAATCGCCTCCAGTACACGTACCGGATCGCTAATTTGGACCGTTCCCGATTGTGTACCAAATACCAAATAGTGTTCCAAACGGTGAATACACGTTTTTAATTAATACGAAACGCGTTTCTGTTTGTAGTGTACCGGCGTTCTAGCGTTCCAAAAGTCAGATTCCGGTACAGCCAGGTCTTGAACAGTTTTCCCCCCATTAACTTTTTCCCGCTTTTTATAGGTAACCGAACAGTTTTTTTCCCCATTAACTTTTTCCCGCTTTTTATGTTTTGATTATGAATTTTCTTTTATGAAGTTTCTGTTTCTGTTTTGAATTTTGATTATGTTTTTGAAAATTTAATGAAAGATCTATTTTATACTTTTTTTATATATATGATACGTGTACCAAACTACGGTGGTACGCCATAGGATACACCGTACCATGTACCGAATTAGCGTTTCCAAATGAACCTACCACCTACGTACTGATTTTTAGAAAGGCCCGGATTATGTACTCGTTTTCGTACCGTGTTCCATGTGACTATGGTTTTGACTTTTATTTATTATAACTTTAACTCGTCATTTCGCCTACTTAACGGGATCTTCAGAGGGTGCCAACACAAGGGATTAACACCTTCATTATTACGATCACGTAGCCAGGTTCGATTCGAACTTTGACTTGACCGAAATAGTCAGAATCGAAAGTCAAAACAATAGTCAATTTGCTTAACTTTCGGCTAATAACTAGCCTAGGAATGAAAAGAACTGAGATAGAACACTTACAAGTGTTCAGGGGAAGTCTTGTAAGTGTCCCTAAAGCTTTGAGGTGTTGAGAAGTGTCCAAAGGTGGTGAAAGGTGGCAAATTCGCGAACATGGTGGCAGAAGAAACTGGTTGCCACTGCCAACACTACAATGTGCCAGCGACACCCCTTACGGACTGTAAGGGGTTGGTTACGGTCCATAAGGGACTCTGCGGCCCATAGATTATTTGAATACCTTACGGACCGTAAGGCTATAGCTTGCAGTCCGGAAGGGACCGTCAGAAGCCACAAATTTGGCATTTATCATGTTTGATCCCTCCATTCAACATCTTCCGTATTTTATACAAAATAGTCCCTCTCGTCCAACAGTGTATCGGACACGTGTTGCTATTTCATTCGTCATAAATTTCCGAGGTGTCACATCCACCAAAGGTTTAAGGATCCGATTTCTCAAACTCACACTCTTAACACACACAATTGTTTCCTTTCTCTCTCTAGAAAGAAGGATTATTTATTCTCACGCCGGATGGTGGTTACGAGAAGAACCTCCACTTCTCCTTCTCGTAACAATCTCACTGTGTTCTGTTTTGCAGATTACACTCAAGATAATCACACCTGTATCGATCAAAGAAGAGATTAGAAGATGAACCCCTATCAAGATACCAACTTAGGCTCTATCTCCCGCGGATTAGAACCGGTGTGTCTTCATTTAGCTAGTAAAACCGAACTGTATACTTCTTCAAGGAGGTGACTTTTGGCTTCCATATTACCTACCCCATGATCATCTCTTGGAATTATGTTTTGATGGAGTTGACATAAGATCATCATCATCAGTTCCTTGAACAGTTGAACTTTTTTTTGAAGCTCCTTGAACTTCTTCACCTATATAAATAACCATCTTGACATAATAATGTATTGTTGATTTGTTGTTTATGTGTCATTTAGTTTATTAAAGTTTATTAAAGTTTAACCATAGCTATCATTAACCCATTAATTTAATTTAGTTAAATAAAAATTGTAATGAAATGGTTTAGAAACCTTAACGCAAGTGGATCTGTAAAGCTTGCAGAGTTTGGGTTGCAGTAAGGTCTTAGGTGCTTTTCAGGGATGTAGGTTTTCTTATTTTTTAATGGACTTTTTCGGTTTTTGCCTTCTTGTGTTTATGACCAAATGACGTTATATGCTAATATACTTGATGTACATTGTGTTTATGCCTAATCGATGATGCATGCTATTATACATGATTTACATTATATTATATTGAGCCACTCAGATCATTCTCTTGGTATGGGTGACCTACTATTTCTGTAGCATTTCTATATTCTTTGACTTGATGTGTCCGTTTGCTGTTTGTTTTCGAGCCGGGGGTCTCTCTGGAAGCAGCCTCTCTATCCCTATGGATAGAGGCAAGGTCTGTCTACATCCCACCCTCCCCAGACCCTATAAATAGCTCTGCTATTCGTGGGACTTACTGGGTATGGTTGTTGTTGTTGTTGTATTTTCTTTCAGAAACATGCAAGAGGTTATTTTTATTCTCTTAATTGTAGTTCCGTCTGTGACCCTACTTAGACCATGTGTAGTGGTTAAGAAAAATAATGCCTCCACCATGGGGCATTATCCGACACGTGGCAGTCCAGTCAGCATAGGGCGTTATTGCAAAAGTGGCGTAGTGGGAATAATGCCCAAATAATGCCCCTTCCAATCATTAAACAAAAAAAAAAAAAAAAGCAAACTAAATGATCATTGGCTAGTCAAACCCACTTCTCCCATTGGCCACATGCAAGAATCAAATTGAGCTATGCAGCGTTTTCTTAATAACGCCAAAATCAAATTTCTGATTTTTTTTTTTAAATAACGCCTAGTGTAATGGAGGGGGGGCGTTTTGGGGCGTTTTTTTTCAATTTTTTTTAAAAATCACGCCCCACTACGGGTGGTCTTACGGGTGGAAAATTTCACCCATTTGCTTATGAATGAGTCGATATGGGTTGTGTTATATCTCAAACTAGTTGAAATCCCTTAAAGTCTATTTTATGATGCATACGACTTCCCAGATCGTGTTATTGAAAGAGTTAAAATCATTTTATGACATACTGTAATTTTATATTTCATCATAACTAACACATTTTGTACAGATATAATTTTTTTAATAAACAAATTGTGTGTTAAATATACTTGCAAATACTACAATATTACAATATACTCGTATAATTGCCCAACATGATTAAATAATTTAATTGAAAAGTAAAAAAAAAATTGAGTATATTGATAGTCAATTTATCTCATACATAAAAAAAAATCTAAGAAAAATCACCAAAATGGACATTTACAAGCCAATTTTATCAAAATGAACATCAATCTAGACATCATCCCTAACTATTGCGTCGAATGTAGAGTTTGCCTCTGAGACTCAAAGTTTACTTCTGAGATTGTGCCATGGATTTACGTGTCTACTTTTTTTTTCCACCACGATTTTTAAACAAACATAACTTTTTTTCATACGATAGTATTTTTTTGTAAAGAATATACCAAATTAAAGATAATAAAATTCTCTTTAATTTGGTGTAAACTTAAAAAAAAATAGTGTATGAAAAAAGTTATGCTCATTTAAAAAACGTTTTGAAAAAAAAAAAACTAAGGATGATGATTGGCTGAAAAGTATTAGTCTTTGCCAGACGCAAATATCAGGGATTGCGTCTAACCCAGACGCAATCCATGTTCATTTCGTTGCCATCTCATGATAAATGTTTATATACGACGACAGACGGTGGTGGTGGGGCCCTGGCGTGACAGAGGTGGTAGCATTGGGGTCATGCTAGTTTGTGGCACCAACAGTGTTAGGGGTATCGCGGTTGTATTCGATTAGGTTTTGTACAGACATATGGAACGAGACCTCACCGGCCACTACATGTGAGATTCTGAACTAAGAGCATCACCATATAAAATAAACGTTGCTTCTAAAGATGGTAATCGAGGACCTGAAGACTTGAGAGAATGTTAAAACACTCCTTAAAACCCGGTTCACCAATCAAACAATTGAGTTTCCTTTCGTCCAAAGTATGTACAAAATCCCTCTATAGACAACATGCCACTCTTTACAACAAAATACAACATCTGCAAATGCAACTTACCACAATGCAGAACCAGTTAAACGACAGCCCAAACATGTTTTCATAGACGGGATCAGCAATGCTGGAGGAGGAGGAATTTCGGCTATGCAGGCTTGCTCTCCAACTACGTTTAAACCCTGTGCCAGTTAAACGATGTAACAGAATCAGATAACAACCGCTTCTTCCAAAATGTGTAAAATTCAATCTATGAAGCTGTACTTAATTACTGGGTCGATTTAGGTCATGCTTTATTTCATACAGGTCTAAATAAGAAAAGTTAAACTAAAAGGCGAATATGTCAACGGGTCAAACAGGCCAGGTTGAAAGGCGTCAAAAGTCTATTTTAATGCACACAATCTCCCAAATGATTTTTATTCAGGTTTTCATGTTATTATTGTAATTGTTTCTGTAACCATAACACATGTGATAATTACTATTAAAGTAGTCTAAAAGGTGTTCGCTGGACAACTCATAGCAAAAAAACGACCTGTTTCGACCCATTACCCATCTCGCCTATCTTGCCACCTCTTAACGACTACATTTAAACTATACTAGATAAAACTATAACCAATAAAATATCGATAATCATTGTATGACTTGATACCAGAAACAGAAATGCTTATTGTTTCAGTTGATTAAAATGAAATTTGGAGCCCGGAACTTACCCATATCGTTTACCATGGGAGATTTAAAAGTTGCTACAACTGCGTGGGATTGTAGTCTGGAGACACAATGCCAAGGTTCATAGACGTTCGTCTCCTTAAAAAAGGGTGGTCCAGTAGCTGGGCGGCAGTAGGGCGGTCATTTGGGTTGACTTGCAAGCATTTAAGTATGAAATCCCTGGCCTCTGTAGACAATGTGTCGGGTATCGGAGGAGGTTCACCCCTGCCAATTCTAAACAGTGCTTGCATCTGGAACCAAAAATATGTTACGTTAGAATATAATGCGCAATTCTAACAAGATGGTCTATGTGTGTGTTTTTCGCACAATGTATATGTTTAGTTCATATGCATCTTGTGCTAAATAATTAATTGTTTGAGGGTGCCTTACACGTATGTTAGTTACAGTTCTAACAAGTGATTTAAAGAAAAGATGAAATAAAAATAAAGGTAAATGACATGCATACCCCCTCCAAGTGGGAGTACGGGATTTGGCGAGTTAACATCTCCAACACAGTGCAACCGAGGCTCCATATATCAGCTGCAAGTCCATAACCCTTCTTTGATCTATTATTAACAACCTGATGATGCAAGACATAATTAACTTTAATATATATTTTGGACCTTTGATTATGATTACTAAACAATGTTATAATAAGCAGTTTGTTTAGGAAGTTGTATGCATTAAGAATAGACTTTGGGGGACTTCACCCGTCTGAACAATTTGACCAATTTCCTTTTTAACAATTTTCTTTTTCATTTAAGTTGTTTTAGAACAATTTGACCAATTCCCATTCATAAGCAAATGGGTCGAAATTTTCACCTCTAGATACAACCACAGACAAAACTAAATTTAAGAAAATAAATATAACCTCTGGAGCCATCCAATATGGAGTCCCTTTGCAAGATTTAATGTCATTCAATGCGGTTGCCTGTAAAGTTTAGATAAATTCAATTTATATGCATCACATGAAATAAAATGATAATGGGATAATAAAACATTGTGTCTTCCTACCTTTGCCAATCCAAAATCTGCAAGCTTTACAAATCCATTTGCATCAACCAAAATATTAGCACATTTGATATCCCTAGAACATGTAATAAAACTCAAATAAGAAAACTGTATACAACTTCAATATAGTACCAAAATGAAAGAAGGTTTATACCTATGAACCACCTTCCGTTCATGCAAGTAATTTAAACCACTCAATATCTGCCTCGTGTAAGCTGACACTTGGGAATCCCGCAGTTCATACTTTTGGTAGAGCCTTGCCAATGATCCTTTAGTCACGAGCTCAAGAAAGATATATAGCTTGCCAGCATCCTGAAAATCATTGCATCTTATTAGCACATACCCACATACATTAAAAAAATGCATAAATAATTGATCTTATGAGTAGCTGTAAGCGAGGAGCAGTTATATCCATCACATTTGTTGTCAACATGATTTCATCTTCATCATTATCAATTTTTTAATTTCTTTCAAATCAAGTTCATAAACAAGCTAAAGAATACATAAACAACAATAACTTATTACATTTGGATCAGAACACCTTAACTGTATTCAGAAAAATCAAAACAACACTACACAAAAAAATGAAGCCTTAACTCATCTGTTTGTATCAGAAAGACATCGAGAGAAGAATTGCATACCGTATCTGTTCCAAGATATCGAACTATGTTCTCATGATGGAACTGACTTAATAAAGATATTTCCTGAAAAAATATAAGGAGGACAAAAATAAAAATCATGTATGAAGAAACTCAAAATCTAACTGATTTAAAACTATACAGGAATTGATAAAAATTAATAAATCACCTGTTCAAGTTGAAAAATGCTCTGCTTTCCCTGGTCACCTGAATCAAGCAAAGAAACCTCCTTCACAGCAAAAAAAGTCCCGTGTCTGATAAACAGAAGCAAAGATTACATCAGTGGATGACATCACAAATATAAGAAAGCAACAAAAAAAGAGAAGTAGTTTATAATCGCCAACCTCATCAATACCAAGCTAACTCACTATTTAGTCCTAACCTTTATCTTATGATAAATTTGTTATAAAGCTAACACAGGGGGACAAACAGAATCATCAGCAATCACCCTGTTACAAGTGGTAGTGCAGGGTAGTTTATTTTGGAGCATCTTTAATAGAACAATACATCCTAAAGTAATCACAAACCTGGTAATGGTGTAATAGAGATGGTGAAAGGGAGTCAACTTGATTCCTAAAAGAGTTTTCAATTGGTTGCTCTTAATTTAATGGAACATTAGAGATAACATGTTAACGTAAGATATCAGTTGTCTACCATGGCTAGTCCAAACAAGAGATCTATCTACTATCCATATGCAAAAAGAGAACAAACATTCCCGTGCTACTAAGCACACTAGACAGAATAAGTAAGGTTTGCAGGGACCACATTCAGATATCTATGATCTATAATCATTCAAAAATGAGTACACCACAGTCTCTGTAGAAGAGAGAAAGAGGCTGAATGCTAATTAAGTGCACAAACTCTAAGAATGGTTCACACAACTACGCAAACCTTGGCTAACCAACTAGTTCAGATGAAGATTTCTTGTTGTGAAAATACAGTGTCAGCAAAAAAACAAATACAGGTTTTCATATTGGAAAAGAAAAAACACTAACAACCAACTGTATAAGATATCAAAATCTATAATAGTGGACTTACTCGTCAAAACCTTCGTAAACAGTGCCAAAAGAACCGCTTCCAAGATAATCACCCTTTTGCCAATTTTTAAAACCGCACCTGATGGATCCATTGGTCAGAAGAGAACCTTCAACCTCAAGCGCCACGACAGAGGCCCCTTCATCCTCATCACCAAACCTATCTGAACCAGATGGCGAAACAGCTGTATCGGTTCTCAACTCCATCATCTCGCTTGTCTCAACGTTCGCATCATCCGGTCCATCTGATGCCAGGTCCTCATCAGACATTGAGACAGTTTTATCAATCCTTGATGTCATCATCCCGCTTGTCTCAACGTTCGTCTCACCTGCCCCATCCGATCCCAAATCATCATCATCATCCTCCCTAGGAGCAAAACTCCTAACCAAATCCCAAGTTGAACCCATGTTATCCACAGTCACTCTCAACATAGCAGGTGGAGGAGCAAGTAACGGCGGCCGTAGACCCTTAATCCCACTTCCACTCTCCACACGCCGTCTCTCACGTGCTTTCTCCACTTCCTCCTGACCACCATCTTCCAAAACCCTAGCACCTAAACCACCACCATTCCTAACTTCCAAACATTCATTTCCAACTCCAACCCTCTCCTCATCAATTGTATAAACCCTAACTTCTTCCTCACGCTTAACAACATCATCCATCCCCAAAACCCTAGCATCCTCACCATCAGATTTAACCTCATCATCGCTAAAACTAACCTTACTTTCAAAACTCGCAGATAAATTAATCTCCGTTGAATCTCGATTCGCAACCAAATTATTATTATTATAATTAAACCTAGAAGTAGACGGAAAACTACCTCCAGTGGGAGAATACGATCGCCGTTTCTCCCAATCCGCCGTGGATATCGCGAAATCGTCGGGACCTGATAACCCTAGCCGCCTGCAAATCGCGTCAAATTCACCTTCAGTTCCTTCAATTCGGAAGCTCGTTCGGTCGGATAACGTGGAAATATCAAGTGATCGAGTTCTGTGAGCCGATTGATCGTCAAATTGATCATCAAAGGATGAAGATGGAGACGTTGAGGCGTCGTAATCGATGTTTTTGATGGCGTTTCTTCGTTCTAACCGCCTCGGTGCTACACGCTGCTTTTGCCTGGAGTAGAGTTTCATGCTCGGTTTGTTTCTCTCTCTAGATCTCGTCAGTAGCATCGGTTTCTCTCTCTATATAGGCATATCGGTGGGTGTGTTTGTACGTATGTATAGGTTTGTTTCTGGTTTGAATGTGGTAAAGAAGAAGGGTTTGGTTTGGTTTGATGTCTGCTTGAATATTAGAGGAATCTACGCGGTTGTGGGTTTTGTTGACGACCGTATTTACGTACAAGAGATATTTACATAATCAACTTTCTCTTTGTTAATTGTGCCTGTATGACCCTTCTATTTTTTTCAACAAAGATAAAAGAATAACCTTCATTTTTTCTAACAAAATTTTAGAGCGATAACTCACACGCACCCGTGTAATCTGCTTACAGAGTCCACAACGTGACTTGAACTCTCGACCTTTTAAGATGGGAGGGGCACACATTTCTTACCCTCCAATACTTTAAGATTTTCATCAAATAAGTGGTGGCAATATTACTGACTTACCTGCAATACTCGAGTGAGAGTACGTGAAGGTGCCTCGTCTACACTTAACAAAGGGGCACCATTTACAATGCAATATACTATTAGGCTTAATGGCATGTGAGAGATTGACGGACGGAAGTCAGAATAAATTACCAATCTCAGTGATGAAAAAAAAAACAAAGGTGAAGGATTGTAATGCGCAAAATAAAAAGTTGTTTTGATTGAAACAAACAAACATGTCCAAACTAAAGGACGATTTTGACAATTTACTCTAATGCAAATATCAAGTTTTATCATGTTTTGTATTGGAGTTAGGGTTGTTCACGTTCCTATTTAAACAGAACTGAGTAGTCATTACTCGTGCTTGACTCGTTTACAAACGTAACAAACTGAAAATCAAACAAGCATTTTTTGAGTGAGCGTTAAGAGAACGAGGAATGACGAGCGGAACCCAAAGTTTAGTAGAGTTGTTAACAATATTAAAATTATTGTATATGACATAAAGTTTTATTGGGAGAATTGATGTTTATAAAGACATCAGGAGCTAATATTGTAAGTTTGATAAGGTCAAACTGATCATTTATTTAATAATATTTAGCAGTTGGATAACGTGATAAAAGTGAAAACCGAGAATAAAATCAAAGTAATAACAAAACTAGTATTAGTATCCACTATAGACGATCTTGTAATTTTAATCAAAGTAAATAAATGATTGATATGCTTTACTCGAAATAAAAGAGTGATTTAATTATAAACTATGAGTTACCTTCCTCCTTTTTGACTATAGAATATAAAAGAGCACCTATGATATGATACTCTTTCGCTTTATTTTTTTTAGAATATGCAAAAATTAATTTTTTTTTAACGGCAAAGAATCTCACGTGTAAACCCACCCTGCTCGGCGCTATGTTCAAGGTCGACTCTTCGACCGCCATGAGACCGTGCCCCCGATGCACGGGAACCAGATGGAATCCGTAAACCCTCACCCCCCCCCCCCCCCCAGGTTCGAACCCGGGATTAAAGCTCAAATGCGTCCCTTCACCCAGATGTCCCGAAAATGGTCCAAGCGAGAATCAAACCTACGTCTCTACTAGGGAGGTCAATTCAATTTACCACTAGACCAAGTTCTCAGAACATGCAAGAATTAAATAAATAAATAAAATATTGACATGTGTAAGTCAATAGCTTTACATATTGAATTAACCTCGTTTACATTATCCGATACCCTCGGAACTAGTACAATATGATTTTGTCTCTTTTAGAATTTTACACCCCCATCATTGCAAAATTAATCTTTGATCTAAAGATGTTTTAAAATTATGATAAACTCTTTTTTATAATTATCGCGCTTTAAAAAAAGACACGATAAAAATACAATACATAGAGTAGAGTTGAGAATCATATAAGAAAAAGTAATTACGTTGTCTACAATCAACATGTGCCAGTATAAATTAGACCATAATCAAGAAAACATAAGACTATCCGCATCAGTGAAAGTCTATCCTTTTTACAAACAGCCTAATCAGCATGCCACATCAGCTTTTCACTTATTCTTCCCACAAACACTTTTTACCCACAACAATAACATATATATCATTCCCACAAACAACCTTATTATAATTATTTTATTAAATTTAAACTAAATAAAAAAAAAAAAAAAAAAAGGACCCACCATTCCCCCATTCTTCACCATTCTTCCCCAAGAATCCTTAAGAATGAACACCCTCCATGTCATCCTCTACGACACCCACTAATCCATCCCTCTCATAAATGCCCTCCACATAGGTCAATAATCACCTACAAACATCCTTGATGTGGATAGTCTAAGTGACATATGTATGAATAAGGGGGCTTTAATATTTGGTTATAACTTATCGTCCAATTAAACATTTTAGATTTGACTATTTGAAGTTTTGATATTTTTGACCAACTTATTTCAATAAAGTTTGCATCATATTCAACTAAAAACACGTATAATGACAAAAATAGACTTTGTATTCTTGTAAATACAAATAAAACTATTTTGTCAACATGTGAAAAAAACAACAATTCAACGAAAAAGCTTCTTGTTATTCATAATATTATTTGTATTGTTTAAGGGATTATACATAAATAAATCTAGATAAATTTTTATGTTGTATAATCCGTGGCCAAATTGTAAGTATTGAATAATTACACAAGTAAAAAGTTTAGCAAATTTAGAGTTTTTACGATTATTTGACTTATATCTTATCCTCGCATTTCACTTACTAGATTTTGACTTCTTATTTTAAGTTTTGACTTTTATTGAATATATTTGACTTTTATAATGCACGCGGTATTTTGACTTGTGGTTTCCTATCTTTTTTTGAAGTACAAAAAATAAAGTCAAAATTGTCGCATAAATTAATTTCTAGTAGTTTTTGTTTTTTGGTTGTATTTCTTTGATTTGTAAAAGTTAGAGACAATACTGCGAGAAATTAGCTATGCAACAATGGAGGTTAGGTATGCTGGCGAACTAAGAATTCTGGTCACCTTGGGTTCACAAATGGAAACCGAAGAACTACTGACAGCACAAAAACCTGCGTATGAGGAGTTTTTTATAAACATAAAACCTTGGAAGGAAAGCGTGGATTGGTTTGAAAGACTTGCTTGGGTCAGGATTTGCGGTGTACCAATCAGCCTGAGGAACAAGGAAACTTTCAACATCATTGGGGGAAGCTTGGGTCGGGTAATTAGACAAGCGGATGTCAGTAAGGAGGATAGCAATCTAACATGTGCATACTTGGGTGTTATAATTAGTACAGGACAAGTCCTAAACAAGGAGATCCTTGTAAAATTCAAAGACGTATCTTTCAAGTGCTGGGCATCGGAGGTATCAGGAAATTGGACACCAAACTTTGTCAATGATGATTCTGTGTTCATAAACACCCCGAACGAGGCACCCACAATTCATGAAGAAGACGACAAGTTGGTGGCTACGCAAGAAGAAAGACAAGGAAAAAACATGGAATCTGAGAATATCAGCCAAGAAAGTGGAGCCCTGGTCACCGGCGAAAATGCATCGGAGAAGACGAAAGGTCAAGAGAATGAAGAGTCAGATGGGGATGGAGGAGCAGGTGCAGCAATTAATGGTTTTGGTGGGAATTGGAGAGAGATCTTCGCAGACTGCTTGGGTAACGAAAAGACGCAGGAAACACAAGAACCTAGGTACATGGGGAGTGTTGACATTAATGAAAAAGCAGGTGGGAACGAAGGAATATTCACTTTTCAATCTATGGATAGGAACTTAGGTGGTGATACCCAAAATGGGCCGGGTGAAAATAATGGTGAAACTAGGAAAGATACTAGGCCCAATCAATATGGGCCCAGAAGTAATGACAACTCAAGTGGGCCTGATGATGACCCGTTTAACCTAAATGAAATCATATGGGGCCAGGGTAATAAAAACGCAGCGACAAAAAGGAAAAAAGGGAGTTCATCTTTTACATTCACAAGGGAAGGAAGCTCTATCAACAAAAGGTTTAGATCCGAGAACGGTGCAGTGGACGTCCGGCAGGCTATAAACGAAGACGCACTGGACTCAATCGATCGGACCTTCGATTTGAACAAAGAACCAACAGAGGACTTACAAGCCGAGACAGAGGCTACAGCAGCAATGGGTAAAGTGATTGGAATTCGGGTCTCTAAAAGCCGGCAGGAAATACTAAGAGTAGTCCGGGAGGAATTGGAGTTGGATGGTACGCTATGAATTATTTGGCAATAAATATTAGAGGATTGGGGGTGCGGAAAAACCAAGTTGGATAAGCAGGTTAGTTAAGGAACACAAAATTTCTTTCTTATGTATGCAAGAGTCACAGGTATCAAACGTAGATTCAGGATCTGTTGGAAGATTTTGGGGGAAAGTAGATATGGAATATGAATCAGTAGACGCTAGGGGCAGATCTGGGGGCCTAATTTCGGCGTGGGATCCGGGTGTATTTTCAAAACAAAAAGTGTTTAAACACGAGTCATTCCTAATAGTGAGTGGGGTGGTGGCTGGCACCAATATGTACATCAACATAGTAAATGTATATGCACCATGCGACGTGATGAGAAGAAGAAATTTATGGGGGGAATTAAAAGAAGCTGTAGATAGCAGTAATAATGGGTTGTGGATCATGGCCGGAGATTTCAATGAAGTGAGAGAGGAGGAAGAAAGGATGAACACCAGGTTCGACAACCAAGGTGCAATGATTTTCAATAATTTCATAGCTGAAACAGGTCTTATTGAATATCAAATGGGAGGACAAAAGTATACATACATGTCGGAGGACGGGTCGAACCTTAGCAAGATTGACCGTGTTCTCGTGTGTGGTTCGTTTATGGAAAAATGGCCGTGTGCAAGATTTGAAGCTTTAGGGAGATACTTGTCGGATCATTGCCCGCTGATCCTTTCATGTGTGTCCTCAGACTTCGGGCCAGTACCATTCAGATTTTACAATAGTTGGCTAGAAGATGGAGGCATTGATGTCGTAGTAAACAAAGTCATGGAGAATCATGTTAGAGGGGACAATGTCATGAAAGACATGGCTGGTATTCTTAAAAATCTCAAACTACAGATTAAAGAGCGGAGGAAGGTAGCAAAGGCAAGAGAGGAGGAGGGGGTCTACAACGCGACAAAAGAGGTGGAGCAAATTGAAAAAATAGCGGAAAGCAGGAGCCTTACGGCAACAGAAAAGGAGAAAAAAGTTAGTGGAAAGTGGGTTATAAAGAATTATGAGAGGAAGAGACTTAAGGACTTGAAGCAAAAAAGCAAAGTTTAAATGGGCAAAGCTTGGAGATGAGAGCTCAAAATTCTTTCACAGGATTATCAACTGTAGAAAAGCAAGGAACAGGATCAACGCAATGATGATCAATGGAACATTGGTGAATGACCCGAAAGCTATAAAGGAGGAATTAAAAGCAAGATTCCTGGATCGATTCACAGAACCTTTGAAGAAAAGGCCTACCCTCGATGGTAGGGGTTTCACTCAGGTAACACACGAGCAGGCTAATACACTAACCAAAGAATTTTCAAAAGAAGAGATTAAAGAGGCGGTGTGGGCATGTGGGAGTGACAGAGCCCCTGGTCCAGATGGATTCTCGTTCAAATTCATCAAAAGATATTGGGCGTTGCTAGAAAAAAACTTCGTTGATATCCTTAAAGATTTTCACGAAAGAGCTTTCATCGAGAGGGGATGTAATGCGTCTTTTATAGCGTTGATTCCCAAAGTCAGAGACCCCCAGACCGTGAACGAGTTCAGGCCGATCTCTCTGATTGGTATCATATACAAAGTCATTGCAAAAGTGTTAGCTTCCAGATTAAAGAAGGTCATCCCATCCATTGTGGCCCCGGTACAAACGGCATTTGTGGAAGGGAGATCCATCTTTGACGGGCCTCTGATCACAAGCGAAGTCATCTCTTGGGCGGAAAAAAAACAAGAAAGAAGTGTTTTTCTTCAAAGTTGATTTCGAAAAGGCGTATGATTCGATAAATTGGAAATTCCTACTTTCCAATTTAAAAGCAATGAAGTTCCCTAGCCGCTGGACAAAGTGGATTGGAGCGTGTTTGAAATCGAGCTGGGCATCGGTCCTAGTAAGTGGGTCGCCTACGACAGAGTTTAGGTTACAAAGGGGTCTACGACAAGGTGATCCGCTATCACCTTTTCTCTTTATCCTAGCAATGGAAGCTTTAGAGGTCGTCATGAAAAGAGCGGATAGCAGAGGTGCTTTTAAAGGTGTCAAACTGCCAACAGATGGCCCGTGTATAACACATTTGTGCTACGCGGATGATGTGATATTCATGGGTGAATGGTCTGAGACGAATATACTAAATCTTAAGCGAATACTAAGGTGCTTCTACCTGTGCTCGGGTTAAAAGTCAACTTAAATAAGTCTTGCCTGTACGGGATAGGAGTTGAAGAAGATGAAATAATAAGAATGGCTGGAAAATTGAAATGCAGGAAAGGAAATATACCGTTCAACTTCTTGGGTTTAACCATCGGAGCGAACATGAATAGAGAGAGACACTGGAAGCCAGTGATTGATAATTTTAACAGGAAACTATCGGCATGGAAGGCCAATTGTTTATCTTTTGCAGGTAGAATGGTGCTAGCCAAGGCGGTATTGGAGGCCTTGCCCAACTACTATTTCTCAATGTACCTTGCACCAAAGAAGGTTATAAAGACCCTTGATGCAATACGGAGAGATTTTATTTAGGGAAGGAAGGCTGGAAGACATAAGATACGGTGGATAGCATGGGGGAAGATGACAAGAGCAAAACATCATGGCGGATTCGGGCTAGGAGACCTGTGGAGTGCAAATCTCGCTTACATTGTAAAATGGTGGTGGAAGTACAAGGTGAAACCGGAGGAGTTATGGGCTAAAGTGATTAAATCAATACATGAGAGCAAAAGATGTCTTAATTATATACCAATTAACAATAATTATGCAGGTATTTGGAAAAATATTGTGAATGCAGGTAGAAAAATTGGAAGCATGGGCATATCGGTGTCAAAGGAACTTGTTGCAGAGCTGGGCAATGGGAAGACGGTGTACTTTTGGCTGGATAACTGGAGCGGAGACAACACTTTGAAAGAAAAATGGCCGGAGATATTTAAAATTGCCACAAATAAACGAGCTAAGGTTGCGGATTGTGTTACAATACTGGGACAGGAGCAACAATGGAATATAGGATGTGTCCGACCACCGAACTCAGATGTGGAGTGGGCACAGTGGAGTAGCCTAATGCAACACCTAAATAGGGTGGAGCTCAAGACAAAGGAAGATCGTTGGTACTGGAAAACGAACAGTAATGCAGAGTTCTCGGTAGCTCTGCTTAGAGATCAGATAAACAAGATTGGTGCAGCTGAAGACGAGGAGGAATGGAAACATTGGAACCGGTGGTCACCGCCAAAAGTAAACTACTTCATATGGAGATCGATGCTCGGGAGAATTCCAACAAAACAAGAACTTGTAAAAAGAAGGATTCCGATAAATAATCAGATGTGCTCAAGGTGCGGACTATATGAAGAAACGGTAGACCATGTAATCTGTGAGTGTGATTCGTCCAGGTTAATTTGGAAGAACGTCCGCATATGGCTAAAGATACCAGCTACCACTGATTTTCGAACATGTGAAGAAGCTTTGGAGTTTATCAAGAACTTAACAGGATCAAACGACTGGAAAAGAGTTATCAACATGGTTTTTCAAGCGACTGTGTGGAACTTTTGGAAATCTCGTAATGAAAAAGAGTTTGAAGGCTACCATCGGACTGGGAACAACGTACTGGAAGGAATCATGGCAGAAAGTTTTATTTGGCTGAAATCTAGATCGAAATTCCATAGCATTGAGTGGGGAAGGTGGGTGGATTTCAACATTCGCGATATAGTAAATTAAATGCTTGTAACTGGGGAGTGTTAGTGGTTAGTTTCCTTTCCTTGTATTTTGTTTTGTACTTTTCGGGTTTTTACAGCATATGCTGGCCCTGTTCTATTAATCATAGAATCTTACCGTTCAAAAAAAAAAAAAAGCTAATAATTCTTTACCGGTTTTAGCATTTTATTTTATGTTTACACTAGGTTAAAACCCCGTGTATTACACGGGTTGAATTCACGTAATTTTATATAGTAAGTATAAAAAAAGTTACATCTTTAGAAAACCCGTGTATTGCACGGTTGAATAAATATAATGTAATCGCATAACACATACATTCGTTAAGATATGTTTTAAAAAATGAATTTCAATGTACTATTTACTTATTATAACATGTTACTTTGTTTTTTTATTTATTATTAGGTTAGATACTTGTGTATCACATGTGGTATAACATTTTACTTTGTCCGTTTTTAATTATTAAGTTACAAGCTTATGTATTACATGTGGTTAGATCAAAGCTGGAAACATATGAGATAAGTGGAAAAATAAAATAAAAGGCTATTAATTAATGGAAAAATAAAAGAAATGATTAAGAAAAAAATATTTAAATAAATAAATAAAAGATAAACTGAAAATTATGATTTAATAATATATTATTATAAGTGAAAGAAGCCGGATAACTACGATTTAATATTATTATTTATTGAAAATAACATAAATATTATAGTTAGATATAATCTAATATACATTAGTTATAGAAAAATAGATTATCTGATATTATATATAGAAAAAGGAATTATCTGTGCATATTTTTGTTTATAACCATACATGCGTCCATAGTCATAGTTGTATTGTGATACATATTTCAATAACATACTTACATATTATTAGATATAATCTAAATATTTTTTCGTAAAGTAAAATTGATACCTATTATATTGTTTGAATTTGGAAAAAAAATAAGTTGGGATAAGTGAAGAGAAATAATATTAATTTGTTACTTAATTAGTATAAGATAAGTATGAAAAAATGCGGGAAAAAAGAAAATTAGAGGGCTCCAGTGAATGACACGTGTGACACATTGGTTTCTTTTATTATATGTATAGATTCATGCGCAATTATTGGTATATTTATTTAAGTACTTATAAATATTTACTTAAGTTATAAATGACATTATAGGTGACTTACAGAAAAATATTAATATCATATATAACATTCGAATAATTTTTAAAGTCTTTAGATTGTATTGTAAACTCCTAATCCCCTGCCACCACAACCAACCACCCTTCACCACTCGCAGCAAGATGATCATCGTTGGTAGACGTGCACAAACCGCCACCATACCTAGACTGATAGGAACCAATCCGAGTAGGTTCTAACCAGGTCGAGTCGAAACCGGTTCGGGAAATAGATTGGATTATTTATATAATAATAATTTTATAATTAAACTAATAGAAAGTTTCGAGTAAAAAACTTAAGAGTGCTTTTAGAGTAGTGTAATTAAACCAAGACAACCAATACCTATTTATACTAACGACAAAGACATGTAGAAAGTATAAGTTCTATCATTATGCTAATTCAAAAGAACACTTGTCCATATGCATAAATTTCGTGACTCTAAACTCTACATTGGTGCATTTCCTTCTTCTCTAACCAAACCAATTTAGCACGTTAGCATAAAAGTTAAAAAGTACTTGCATCCACAACAATAGTTAAGAATATCGGTAAAAAAGTACTTGCATTATCATGTAACGCCCAAGAAAAAAGCTTGATCTTCAAACTCTACTATACATAATCTTACGAATTTGAAGATTTTTAAACTTTCTCTTAGAAGGAAAGAGCTCTTGCCCCATCAAGGACCATTTACGTTGTAAATGCGTATTTAAAACTTGTAAAAGTATATCATACCCTATCATGAAAATACTAACATTCTTGAGACTATAACAAGTACTTAAGGTCAAACATGTTCAAACATCAAATCACACCGAAAAAACTTGATGAGTATTTTAAGATAAAACAAAGAGGTATGAATCTTGAGGAGTATAATGAAAAAATGTAAAATTTCTGTAGAATATAATGAAACCAGTTCAAATATTATAATTTGTTTGATTAGTAGCTTAACAGATATAGAGATATTTTAAATTAAAATAACGGGTAAACTTGTAAACGTGTTAGAAGTTAATTAATCGTTTGGTTAGAAGTTATATTTGTTCATTTGGTAAATGAGCCAATATGAATATATTTTTGTTCATCTAATTAAACGAACAAATATAAACACATTTCATGTTAATTCATTTACATTTGTGGATATTCATATATATTCTTTCACATACATTCGTTCATTTATACTCATTTATTATGTTCATTCAAATATTTGTTCATATTTATTTGTTACTAATAGTAATTTAAAATCAATTTGATTTTCATACTTTTAAACCCTTTTATTTTAGCCCATTTTTTTATGTTGATGGTAATTTGAAGATGGTGTTTTAAATCTTGTATTAACTTAATTTTTGAATTAAATCTAATGGTATTTAAACTTTAACTTTCTTTAAATTTGAAATGTTGGATTTGATTAGTATTTTTATTTTAGTTGGATATTAATTTTTACTTTTAGTTGATGTCCGTTCATCTGTGTTTATCAGTTTTGTTCGTTTAGTTAAATTCATTTATGTTTGTTTAGGATTTTAACAAGGAAACATAAACGATCATAAGCACGGATAAATGCTTTTCTTAATGAATGAACACAAACAAAAAATGTATTAATTTAAGTGTTCAGATTCATTCGTTTAATTGATTAAAATTAATTGAATTTACACGAATAAACAAACATTGAATTTACACGAATAAACAAATATCAACCATTCATATGGGTAGGGCTGTAAACGAACCGAACGAACACGAACAAGGCCTTGTTCGTGTTTGTTCGTTAAGGAAATAAATGTGTTCACGAACGGTTCATGAACACTTACCGAACGAGATTTTATGTTCGTGTTCGTTCATTAAGGAAATGAGCGTGTTCGCGAACGGTTCACGAACACAAATAAATTTGGCGAACGCGACGAAGGATAAAGATAGATGGCCTAGAGAGTAGCACTCGAACTTGAATCTCTTATTGTGGAATGGAGGTCGATTGTATTCACCGATGTAGATAGTGAGAAATGATGCATAAACAAAGTGAAAGTGAGTTTCCTAGTTTAATTGTTAGGGTAATAAAATAAATAAAAATTTAATAATATAAAAAGTACAAATAAAATATAAGAAAGTACAAAGATCTTTAATTAAAACACAAACATACGAACATAAACGAAAGCAAACGAATGTTCACGAACACCTTACCGAACGTTCACGAACACAATCGAACGAACGAGACCTATGTTCATGTTCGTTCATTTAACTAATCGAACGAAATTTCTTGTTCATGTTCGTTCGTTTATTAAACGAACGAACACAAACGAACTTCCCGCCAAACGGTTCACGAACTGTTCGCTAAACGTTCGGTTCGTTTACAGCCCTACATATGAGTGGTTTGAGAAAGGAATGAGATATATAAAAAGGTACTTTAGGCACGAGAAAACATGTATCAAACTCTAAAAATTTTATTACTACTCCTATTTATAAATTACATCAATAAATACTAATTATACCCTATACCAAAATTTAAACCGTTACTTTTATCTACAAAATACAAGTGCATCTACCACTCAGCTACATATAGCCATGAAAAGAAGACTAACGCCACTTAAATATACATTTATGATAGTTCTAGAAAATAAACTATTTTTCTAGAAGTCATGGAAATCATGCTAAATATAAAATAATATTAAATCTTTTTATAATCTAAAACCCCGAATTTTCAATTTAATTTTGAGTCGTTTTCACCTATGGCATTATAGCCTAGTGGTATCTTGGGGGTGGGATAAGGCTTATGACCATTAGGTCATGGGTTCGATTCCCACAAAGGGGGTTTTCCCAGATTTATTGGGTTTCCTCATGAATTGGTGTATAGGCATTATTGCCTAGTGGAGATGGATATGATCGGGTGGATCTGCTGGTGGCACGATGATACTCCAGTGGTCCGTCAGTGATCCAAATTTGCCGTTCAAAAAAAAAATTTTGAGTCGTTTTCTCCTCTAGAAAAAGCAAACGAGGAGACAATGAGAGGAAGTCGCAACCCCAATTGCGTTGACCCATTATTTGTACATCCTAAATTTGGGATTATATATTAGAGTTAATTACACTAGTGGTTATATTTTAATTCAATATTGTGGTTTTGATTTTAAACTTTTAAAAAACTTACAATGATTTTAAACTTTTAAAAAACTTACAATTTATAAAGATTTTATGGTTTATTCAACCATGATACTTTTAATCTTTAACATTTAGGTGCTGTTTGTTTTTTCATAAAAGGTCTGAGCGGCCTCTTCTGTCTGCGCGGCACAGACCATGCGCATACATTGTCACGCGCAGACTGTTTGTTTTTCCGAAGACGTTTCATTAAAAAAGGTCTGCGCGAGGTCTTTTTGGTGCAGACTTGGTCCAGCCACTTCTAAGATTTTCTAAGGTCTGCAGAGGGTTAAACACTACAACCCACCACCACCGTCCACCACCCACCACCGTCTACCACCACCACCACCACCACCACCGTGTGTAGGAAGCGCCAAAGCGTGTATCAATATAGAAACTTGCAGATGATAACGGAATGTAATCAACAAAGAACAACACACAATTCACGTATGAAATATAAAAAGGACAAAAAAGTTTTGAATACAATATGTTTGATTGAAAGTTTACAATAGAACAGGCAAGATCATGTAGTGATGATTTTATTCTGCAGAAGTAAACATAAAACAGTGCAGACTAATATGAGTAGTTCAGTGCCATCAACCACTAACCAAAGGAAAGGTTAATGTCGGTTGAAACCACGATAACTATAACGGTCACTTAACACTGTCGTTAACCACGATACTAACCTACTATATTTTTCTTAACTACATCTACCAAGTACAGTTACATATATACATATCAAATATAATAGTTTTTGCGTCCACAAAACCTATTGAAAGATTAAAACCAATTCACATGTTAAACTGTGAGAATTGTTCGGAAATTGATCATGTTAAACTGTGAGAATTATTCGAAATTTTCAGCAGATCTTTGCTTTGTTAAGTTAAAAAACAAACAGTCTTCTTCTTGCAGACTACAGAGGTTTGGTCCACCTCTTCAGCTGCAGATGTGGTCCGCAGACTGCAAAAGTTTTACCTTTGAAAAAACAAACAACACCTTACTGAAGTTACAAAAATCTATTATTATTAAAAAGTAACCAATATATCCCTTTAAGAGAAACAAAACATAAATAAAGATCTGTTTGCACGCTTCATTGAACACAAATGTAGAATGTAGGTAGAAACAAATGTTTGTAGACTTCATTGAATACAAGTTACAAATGTAGGTAGCTTGGAGATTTTCATTGAATGATGAATTTAACGCTAGTTTTTATAGCGGGTTCATGTGACATTGAGTTTCGATGGTTGGGTGTTGGAATTACGACACTTTTTGCGTGCCCTCTCTCGCCCCATTTGGAACAAGGAACTCCCAACACACTCGTCGCCATGATGAATCAATATCTAGAACTTTCATCATCATTAGCAAGTTTTTATGTTGATGAATCAACTTTCTAATTTCCTTTCCAACTTCCTTGGTTCTTGAATCTTTCCTTGCAAGTTAACAAGATCTTCCAAATCTATCCCTAAACCAGATCAAAACCCATGCAACTTCAAATTTTGGTAATCCATAATACATGTTCCCGAGTCACGCAATTTATAACTTGAATCAATCCATTATTAGTCTATTTAGGATCTTAGTTCTGGGAAACCTAAAAAAAGCGGGGAATTAGAGAAACATGCATTTAACATGTTAAATATATCATAAAAGAGTAAAATGCACGGATAGCCCTGTGGTTTTGCAAAATAACACCTATAATCCCAAACTTTTGGAAATTACACCGGTGCTCTCTGTGGTTTGACAATTTGTTACTCGGATAGTCCCTGGAGTGGATGTCCATTAGTTTTCTCATTTTTTCTATTTAAAATGACAAAATTACCCCTTACTTATTAAAACAAAGTTTAAAACATTAAAAGAAATCCGATAATAAATAGTTGTCGGACCCACCAAAACATCATCTTCAACCTCACCCTTTTATCTCCGCCTAGCACCACCCTTAACCCCAATCTTCAAACCTTGAACCACAGTCAGCATCACAACTTCACATGACCTGTTAACCTACACGATCTAGAGAGTTTGAACAAACAATTAGCACATAACCGAAACAAAACCTAACATATCACGGTATAACTTATTCCAATAGACAAACAATTATACAAAATAATACCAACAACAAATCAATAACCAATCGTTATAACAACCCTCCTAGAACCCTTAACGTGCCCTAAAACGTTTCTAATATACCCCGTATACAAGAAACTAGCCCGAAATACCTTAATATTTATAAAAATCAAAGAAAACAAAATCTGGGAGTCGCTCGTGGGGCGCGACCCCTTTAGCTACATACGTCGCGGGCCACGACTGGCTTGGATTGCTAGACAAGGCATTGCGCCACGTGTCCGGTTACGTTGCAAGCCTACACCTTTGACTCGACAAGGCTAGGGCCTAATCTACCCTTGTCACGGGCCGCGAAAGAACAAGAGGAAGCCCTCGCAGGCCGCGAGCCGCCTCGAATCAGCCTATAAATAGAGTCCGATGCCTCATTTGTTCAACGTTCAAAAATCTGAATTCTCTCTCAAATCTCTAGTAGTCTAAATACTCGGGATATAATACCCTATAAAGCAAAGCTCTGCCTCATTGTAAGTATTATAACCCTATTAGTTACCCTACACGATCGATCTAGGGCTCCGTAACGCATGTCAAGGCTCTGCCTGACTCAGTCGTTGGAGTTCTGTCTCGTGTTACACCCGATTTATCTAGGACTCCATAATGCATGTCAAGGCTCTGCCTGACTCAATCATTGGAGTTCTGTCTCGAGTTGTACGGTTAATGTGATTTGGGTTATTTTACTAACACGTGTGCATTGTTTAAATTTTAATAGATAATAACCAGGAGAATCACCAGGAAGCCTTAGTATTACCTAAGTAAACAATGTGAGGACATTCTCTTTTTGTCACCTTTTTGTAAACTACTTTCGTGAGTCAAAATATTTTACCAAAACCTCAAATGTTTTAAATTAAACTTAACAGTAATTGAGTATTTGTAATTCTATAATTTCTGCCAGTATGTTGGGTTTTGTATACAAAATGTGAAAGACGTTACCATTGGACAATGAGATAGCTAATGAGTAATATGACCCACAAGTCAGGTGTTGACAGTACTGAATGAGTAATTGAGTAGATAAAAACAAATGTAATTGCGGATGCCCTCAATACTGTAAAGTTGTAAAACCATTTTGATTAAACTAGGATGCACTCGCCAGTATTTCTTGCTGATAAAACTTTTTAAAACGCGTTTCAGGTAACAAATTGTGAAAGCCAATAGAAGTCAGCTGGATAGCACTGAAGGCTTGGAAAGTGGCTATAAAAGTTACCTAAATAAAAAGGAGTTTTGTCTTTCGATAAACTAGGGTTTATCCCTATAAAGATATTGTAATAAAAAATTGGGTTTTATCCCATTTATTTGTTATACAAAGTTGGGTGTTTTAGCTCTGATAAAATATTTCCAAACTATGGTCCTGATGTCTCATTTCCGCTTCCAAATTAATAAACACCGATACCATCTGACTGGCTCGCGGTAACCGCTCCCGGGCAGGGGGCAGGGGTCAGGGGCTGCGACAGAAGGTGGTATCAGAGCTACAGCCACTGGTTTAAGCCAATGAAGTGTTCTGCTGACACTTAATTTTTGTGTTAGGAAGTAATTATGTGTAAATATGTATATCATGTGTTTTGTGTTATTTGACAAATTGTTAGTTTACAGTATAAGTGAGCAAGGTACATCTGACGCTTATCGTCACTTAGCTAGTTCACCAAAAGACGAAGGAACCTCATCTCAACCAAATCCCTCAGGATATTCAGCCGATACTGAGGAAGGAATATTTATTTTTAAGGCACAGTCTGAGGAACCTTTTACTTCTAAAAAGAGAGGATGGTTTAATAGGGGAACACATGAGAGAAGAAAGAGGATGAAGAAATTACAACAACAAAGAGCAATAGTAAAAGCCAATAGGGAAGTAAATGGCCAAACTCAGGAAGCAGTCAATAGGCCACCGTGAGAAGAGGAACTAGATAGACAGTTGGCAGATTTTCATATGCTAGCCACTACATCAGTAGACTCTAACCAAATAGCTGAACCGCCACTATTACCCTTATTCACCGATCAACAAATGCTAGAACCCAACCAGGAAGACCAGTTTCCTATCCCAGATGTTGACCCATATGAGATTCCCAAAATTCCCCTACCAAACCCTATAGCTCAGTATACCGACCTTAACCCTTTAGACCCATTTTGGAACAGCGACTAGTGGAAGCAGAGTGTAATAAGAAACCCATACCCTTACGGACACCCCATACCTCGATACCCTGACCCAGAACTAGTACCATTACCACCCATAAGTGAAGAAAATATGCAGGAACTTTGCCAATGGGGCGATGAGTTAGTTGAAGAAGGAGACATAATTCATCAAATAGGAGAAAAGCTTATGTGGAAGCATGTCAAGCGTGATATACATAATTGGATACACGTTTCCTAGAATAATACCTAGATATATATGTAATTTTGTATTTTGATATATATATATATATAGACTAAAACAGATATCGATGCATAACTATTAGTGTTTAAATTTTGAGTTATAGTTTGTAATCGACGTATATATATATATGAAAAGAGTAAAAGTCGCAATGTTCGACGTCTTTGATCAATCTGTTCGTGTGATGTGTATAAATATTTGTACTAAATTTTATTTTGTTATAATTTATACCTGATAAATATTCACAATTCAGATGGACAACGAAGTAAATCAGGAAAACCAGAATAATGAGAATAACAGAAACCAAATAGATAACAGTGCCATCCAACACATAGTAGCACAAGGAATTATAGATGCAATGCCTTATATTATCAAGACTGTAAAAGAAGCTGAAAATAATAAATCTGCAAATGGAAGTAGATGCCAACACACTGAACCACGTCATAGTGTAAACATTAACAGACCTATAATCCAAGCTCCAATTCCTAAAAGAAGAAGAATTGTCTCTTACGGTTGTTCTTATAAAAAATTCTTGGCCTGCAAACCAATAGAAATCTCAGGTAATGACGGAGCCATTTCAGCCTTGTGCTTGTCACACCCCTTTCTAAGGCGGAAGCACGAGGTGTGACCATGAAAGGTTGTTGATGCATATTTTGTGGACACGACTCGGCTCGGTTCAACTTGGCTCAGTTCGACTTGGTTTCGACTTGAAGACACGAAGATCAAGACGAAGACTTGTGTTTGTACTTTGTCTGTATTCGGTCACGATGTAAACGATGTCCTTGTCAGTCCTGTAAGTTGACCAAGTCAACCGTCCTCCTGGTTTGACTTGGCCAATCTGTTAGAAATATGGTTGTCTATGTCGAAGGATAAGGCATCGAAGGATAGTGTAAATCCTTCGATGCCCACGAAAGATATGCTTCGATGGAAACTAATAGACCTCGAAGGATACACCATCCTTCGAGGTGCTTGTGAATCCTTCGATGGCTTTGACATCGATAGATGATCCTTCGACCATCTATCGAATCCTTCGGACAGACAACCAATGCTGGGTATATATATACTCAATGTATTGTGTGTTCAAAGTATGACTTGAGAGACTTGGAAGACAGATACACACACACTCACTTGAGAGCATTCTGTCCAGGAGCACACACACACTAGAGGGTTTGCAAAACTGATTTGTAAACATTGTGCTTGTAACCGAAACCTTTCATACGCATTAATACAAGTGGTGTTAATCGGTGAATCTTTGTGTGTTTGTGTTTGTGCTTGTTTCATCCCGGTTTGCTCACTAGCTTGGATTCCGCACTTGCTAGTGGGTTAGTATAACAAGGTTTAGGTTTTTTCTCGATCCTCCGAGAGGGACCTACAAGTGGTATCAGAGCTAAGGCTCTTTACCTTGTTTAAAACCGGGTTTTGTTCAAGTCTTGGGTTAGTTTTCGTCTAATCTGCAAATTTTACACAGTAGTTGTGTTCTTGAAGTTCTTGATATCTTCATACTTCGAAGGACATCTTCATACTTCGAAGGATCAGTTATCTGTTCGAAAGGTCATCTGTTTAATCGAAGGGTCACCATTACCAAATCAACCATCTCGAAACATCAAAACAGTAATTCGAAAGATCAGTTCTGATATGATAGCAACTGATGTTTGTCAGATCCAGATCTGACATGTGCCCGAAAAGTCAACTAAACATCTTCGAAAGATCATTTTATTTCTCGAAGGGTCATCCCAAATACTTTGAAAGATCAAATACTTTGAAAGATCAAGCTGAGGAGAATCGAAAGATCAGCTTCAACAATATTCGAAAGATCAGTTCATCTCAACAAACTTCGATAGATCAAACAGGATCTCGAGGGGTCATCCTGACATTTTCGAAAGATCAAACAAAACTTCGAAAGATCATATGAGCTTTCGAAAGGTCAGATCTTCATTTCGATAGATCATCTTTCTCAAATCAGAACATTCTGTGGATCATCAAACGAAATCGAAGGATCAAGACAAATCTCGAAAGGTCGTTTTTATGTTTCAACGAATCAACTCAAGTTCGAAGGATCAGTGAGTTGTTCTACTTCGAAAGATATATAGGTAGTTTTCGAAAGATAATCAACAACTTCGAAAGATCAGAAGTTGCGAAGGATCAGATTTGTTGTGCACCGCCCAAGTGACCAATAATTTTTGTTGTGTGTTGTTTGTGTTCACTGCCCAAAGCACCGCCCCACTAACCAAATCAATTTTTTTTGCTGTTGTTTGTTGTGCACCGCCCAAGTGACCATTTTCGCCAAATTTCAAGTGGTTGTCCCACACATCAGTCTTCGTCATTAAATAAAAGAAGTTTAGTCGATTATTTAATTACAAGTCTTCACAGCAACAAGATCAGATCTGATATGTTCGAAAGATAGACCACTGATATAGAATTTATTTTTCTTTCGTAAGATCATCTTTCGAGACGGGTTTGGTGTTTGTCTTTCGTGTGATTCTTCGGTTGATCCTTCGATAAGTTAATCCTTCGTCTATCATCTTTCAAGCTATTGATATAGAATTTATTTTTCTTATCAAAGATTCGATCAAGGATCCTTCGGCTGTTTGATTATCATTCGAAATTTAATATAGTTTGTGAAAATTAAATTTTTTTTAAATCAATTTTCACTTAATATATTAATTTTTATAAAATGGGAACAAACGGTGAATGGTGGACTCAATTGACTTCGACTTCACAATCATCAGCTACACAACCTGAGCCAGAGTTCGACAAAAATGCATTCTTGCGAGCACTTGCCACACCTCAACCCAAATTTGATCCAACTGCCTATTTTTGGAAACCACCTCAATCCCAACCTCAACAAGGCAACCAAAATCCTTTCATAAATCAAACAAGTACATCCACGTCCAACTCAAATAAAGCCGATGATGGGTGTGACTGGTCTGTACAATGTGGAGGTGGAAATCAAGGTGGAACAGCATGTTATGCTAAGGTGACTGAGAAGGTTGTAGAACCCGCGTCTGCTGGTGAATCTTCAGAAGATGAAGATAGTTCGGGTTATAGTGGGAGCACAGATGGAGAATCACTTGATGCTGGTGATTTATCAAGTGATGTTCTAGATTTGAAAGTTGATGAACTTTTGGCTGAAGCTGAAGTATTATGCAAGAGGAGATCTATTCTATGCCAGAAATCTGCTGGAACTTCCGAGAAGCTTGCTAAGTTCTTCTCTGAAGATGGATCTTTTTCTTTCCATTCAGCCTTTACGGCTAATGTCGACAGTTCATCAGGTCAGGTAAGTGCCAATGAACCCACTGTAGTTAGCTGTGAAAATTGTGATAGCTTAAAGGTTAAATATGCTGAACAGGAAAGTAAATTTGAAGTCACACACAAACACAATCAAGAATTGATTGTAGATCTTTCCAAAGCAACTGAAGCTAACTTGTTTTTGACCAGAAATGAAAAGGAATTTAAAGCTACAATTGCGTCATTAAAACATGATGTTTCTGAATTACAAAAGGCTGTTTTAAGAAAACAACATGTTAACAATGATTTAATTGACACAATTGAAAAGCAAATGGTAGAGTTAGCTACAGCTCGGTGTGAATGTGAGACAATCAAGCAGAAATTGGAAAGCTATTCCAATTCCCGCTATGTTTTGGATCACATTATTGACGTTCAGAAGAAAAAGGGGGATAGGAAATGTAATGGATTCAAATCATGTCCTCCCCCAATGAATCACAATTACTCCAAATCGCCTGATGTTGAGGATATGCCCCGTTTTGAACCTACAGTGCCACTCAATCTAGATGATTTTGCAGCAGGCCTCGGGTTCACAACTGGTACATCATCCTCAGGTCAATCTGAATCTGAGTCTGAGAATGTGACAGATTCATCATGTGTTAAGGAACAGAGTCCTCCCACTGTTGAGGATACTGATTCTTCGGATGATGAATCTGATACATCGGATGATGAGTCTATAAAAATTGTGAATCAACAGTCTAACTCGGTTACAACAGATATTCCAATTGAGAATCACATCTTGTGTGATCCACCAGTGGAACCGAGTAAGACTGAAATGTCAAAAGGAATGCAGTCCCTTGTATCAAGCAGTGAAGGGAATAACTTGTTGTACACGCTCAAAGGAGATGACAAAATTTACTCTAACAAAGATTTTCCAATTAAAAATGTAAATCAAGATTTGATTGAGCAAGTTTTTGAAGGATGTACTGACAAGTTTTTGGGAAACAAAAGTGGCAAAGTTACCGTCACTCAATGTGATCCAATTCCGTGTGACCAAATTAGAAAACAATACGGAAACCAAAAACCACCAGTTGAGCGAAAACAACAAGTCAACTCCGGAAAGGGCAAGGGACAGGGAAAGAAGGCTCAGAACAAGAATGTTCAAGCACCTAAGGTTCAACAACAATGGGTGCAAAACAAAAGAGCTCCTGTTAAGAAAAGAGAACCGAAAGTGAACTTTGTTGGATCCACGGGTTCAGACAAACTTGAAACATTTCAGGATAAATCTAACCTTGATTTTATAAAACAAGTTAGAATTTTAAAACGAAATGATCAGAATAATTACACCCAACACACCAACGGATGTGATTTAGGTCCAAGCACGTCTAGATCACAAAGTTCATTGTCTGGTTCTCAGTCTGGTCATCAACGTGTTTCTCCGAGGTTTGTAGAGCGGAGAATGTGCTTTGAGTGTGGCACAATTGGGCATATTGTAAGATACTGTCCATACCTGCAAAAGTTGAAGACAAAAACAAGTGCTCCCCAAGAAACCAATTACCAAAAACGATCATTTTCCCCGAAACAAGACCTACGTGTCTTGAAAGAAAGGGAAAAGAAGTTAAAACAAAAGAATCAAAAGGTAATTGAAAAGGCCTTAAAATCAGAGGTCAAAGAAGAAAAACCTGTTCAAGCAAAACCTAAAACTGTTAAACCAGTAAATGCTAAAACAATTAATGCAAATACTGGTAAAGAACAAACAGCTTGGAAACAAAAACAGGTAATTCAGTCAGGGGGAGCACCACAGGTCCTTTTTCCTAATCATCAAGTGATTGAAATCACTTTTCTTGATGATCTAGGACGACCCAAGTCCACGAAGGCTTGGGTCCCTCTCTCCAACTAATTTTTGAGTGAGTGTGTAGGATATTCCAGGAGGAACTTTCGATAGTCGTAAGATTGTTGATAGTGGAGCATCCTTGCACAAGATAGGCGACAGAAGAAATTGTTGCCTTTGATGGAGAGGAAGAGAAAAGGGAAAAAGAAATGGCTGATGAAAGAAATTGGAAGCTTCGACAAAATGAAAATCATTTCAAAATGTGAATGTTCAAGGCTTTGATCGGGTCCCCGGGATAGATTCAAATCAAAATGTGTGCGGACGCCTTGGCATGGGTTGAACAACCGCACACTACTTCTGAAAGAGAAAGACAAAGACCTTCGCTGGCGCAATGTGGACGACCAGTCGGACCCAAAGGTTTCTGATCTTGTTGCTGTCAAGAGATTTCTAAGTAGCTGCAAAGAATCGACTTTGAAATCCACACCGGGTGGATATCCAGTTTGGGAGAGCACTCAAATTCCTGGCAATGCACGATGCAGTTGCAGGATACGGTTTTAAATTTCTAATCTCTCCTATACTTGTCGATATTTAAGCTGCTTTGTGAATTATTATCTCGTTCAACACTTTTTGGCCAGACAATGCTGTCTTGGTCCGCACCGCTTACCGACATGCCAACTGATTATGTTTCCAAAATTTGCTAAATCATTTCTGATTAAAACTTAATTTTGGTAAACGGCATTGAGGTAAAACATGAGTTAACCAACATCGGAAAATCATTTTTGTAAATACCTTTGTATTTTATATTTGTCTTAGTTTATTGATTTTAGGGGGAGTAAATTATTTGAAAAATTTGAAAATCCAAAAACATTGAAAAATTTCAAAAACACAAAAACAATAGAAAAGCAAAAATGAGTTTCCTGGCGAGAAAAAGAGAAAATGATAGTACATCAGTGGTCTGTCTAAATCTCTTTAAACCTAAAATGAAAAATGATAAGCAGCTCTATATAAGATGTATCGGTAGGCTCACAATCATTTTAAAGTGTGCAGGGTGATATAAACTTAAATCGACTGAAGACTGGGTGGGAACCATTCATTGGCATATGGTCTTAGTACCGAAATTTCGTTTGAGAGATTGCCGAGGTTCAGAGATATTCGGTCTTTATGCTGCTTATCATCTGGGTATCATGGTTGTATCTTTTACCGAAAAATAACTGGGACACAAGTCTAGATCTTCCATGATACTATACATACGTGTACATATTGCATACGACCTCAATAAGTGATAAACAATCACATGTCCAAACAAATAAGTGATAATATATCACAAATTCTATCCGGGAGTCAAGTTCGTCTCTCTGCTGTACGAAAGTACTGACCTGTTCACGGACTTGCTCCTGTGCCCTCATGCATCGAAAATCAAGTTCCTCATCAATAAGTGATTATATCACATAGGGCTTGTTTTCAAATCAAAATAAGTGAGAATCTCACATCATATACGGTCAAACAGATGATAATCGGTATACTCACCGGTAAGATGAACCCTCGTGCATACCTTGATACGGGAATGTGTCGTGATGTGGATGAACACCGGTCGGTAAGTATAAATTATACCTTAACGTATTCCCTCGCCATGATTACAAATGATAAGTTGAGCTTATGTGGACAACAATACCGATAATTGTTATAGGATGCTTATCTTAATGTTAACTAAAAGAACAACGAGAGCGTTTTGGCATGACCGTACACTGATATGATTCTCTTACCCTCGAAACTCGCAAAAAGAATGTCTGTAGATATTTATTTACTGTTATCAGTTTATGATCTTGTACATATTTATTTATTGTTTTTCGTCTTTACGTTTGAAAAATGAAAAATTCCAAAAAGATTCTAGGTGTGTCTTAATATAAACTTTATAAAATCCAAAAAGATTTTGCTTCTAGTTTATTTTTGATTGACTGATGTTGGAACTCGAGTCTATCCTACCCAAAATCCTGATCGTAAGCTGAAAAACAATTGCATCTTCATAAACTGTCGAAGTTAACAAGTGTTGAAAGTTAAAGGATTAAAATTGAATATTTTTCTAAACTTTCAAAATATTGTCGGTTGGTGTTTGATTGAGATTTGATCTCATATGTGTCATTTGTTTAAATGTTATCTATATTCCAAGCGGTTGTTCTCATTATGCGTTTAGCTTTCTTGCATGTGCAGATGCTAAAGGCGAGGAGAACATGGTCGATGACAAAGCTTTGGAATGAAGACACGAAGTGGAGGCACTCAAAGGATAAAGTGATCGAGTTGCCGCTGACACTTCATCAACACCACAAGGATCTGAATAATTGACAAGTCAAAAGATTCACGAGCATGACTCAATGGAGAGCTCAATCTAAGGGGGAGTTTATTGACACACTTCCTAAACACAAAAGGGGAGTTTGTTGATACACTTTCTACTTACGACACGTGAAGACTTTGAAGATCCTCCGACGTGAAAGACATCGAAGTTGAATCTTACGAATAGCGTTGAACCTCACAAGAGTGTGAAAGGGGGAGTTGTTGATGCAAGTTGAACCTCACGAGTAGCGTCCAAGGGGGAGTTTGTTGATGCATATTTTGTGGACACGACTCGGCTCGGTTCAACTTGGCTCAGTTCGACTTGGTTTCGACTTGAAGACACGAAGATCAAGACGAAGACTTGTGTTTGTACTTTGTCTGTATTCGGTCACGATGTAAACGATGTCCTTGTCAGTCCTGTAAGTTGACCAAGTCAACCGTCCTCCTGGTTTGACTTGGCCAATCTGTTAGAAATATGGTTGTCTATGTCGAAGGATAAGGCATCGAAGGATAGTGTAAATCCTTCGATGCCCACGAAAGATATGCTTCGATGGAAACTAATAGACCTCGAAGGATACACCATCCTTCGAGGTGCTTGTGAATCCTTCGATGGCTTTGACATCGATAGATGATCCTTCGACCATCTATCGAATCCTTCGGACAGACAACCAATGCTGGGTATATATATACTCAATGTATTGTGTGTTCAAAGTATGACTTGAGAGACTTGGAAGACAGATACACACACACTCACTTGAGAGCATTCTGTCCAGGAACACACACACACTAGAGGGTTTGCAAAACTGATTTGTAAACATTGTGCTTGTAACCGAAACCTTTCATACGCATTAATACAAGTGGTGTTAATCGGTGAATCTTTGTGTGTTTGTGTTTGTGCTTGTTTCATCCCGGTTTGCTCACTAGCTTGGATTCCGCACTTGCTAGTGGGTTAGTATAACAAGGTTTAGGTTTTTTCTCGATCCTCCGAGAGGGACCTACAAAGGTTCTCATTGCATACGAAAGGTAAACATACTACATGCTCGTAAAAATAACTTCAAATGCCAAACATTTCATAACTTGAAAACATAAGTTTAGTGTTTACATCACGAGATAGCATAGAACATTGTCTAGAAAAGTTTACAACTTTATTCAAAGATAAACACAAGCGACATCCAAGAGCATGAGTAAGACCGCGCGCACATCCACTTTAGTTCCCTGAAATACATGTGAGTTTTGGAAAACGTCAACATAATGTTGGTGTGAATTCATGCAATTCTTGTATTGAACATTTGTATACTTAGTATGAAAACGTGATATGTGTCTTGTAAAAATAAGGTATTCTTGTGTAGATAAAGTATTCTTGTGTACGGACCTCGTACAAATAAAGTCTTCTTGTGGTATGAACTATAAAGTATTCTTGTATGTATTAGGGCTGTTAATGGGTTGCATGACCATTAACATGTGACACGACATAGGAAGTCACCAAACCATAGGCATTTTTCTAGTTGTCGATTCACGACGGAGACACAAAAGCACTACTCGGTACTAGTTTTCACCAAGAGTGTGGCTGCCCGGTCACCCGTTAGATCTAACATTTTGTTCTACGGTCTAAGTATGTACACGATTTCTCGTATCATTCCTCAAAACGCATCATACTTGGTACTAGTTATCACCAAGTGTGCTTCTCGTTTTTGTATTCATCATACCATTTATAAACATTGTAACATTCGTAACATGTATTTCACCCCCGAAGTTATAAAACCGAAAACAGTTAAAAGAAAAGGGGGGAGCATGAACTCACAACTTTGCGTTCCTTGCGTCGTAAACTTCACCGGTTTTTACTTATCTAGCGTCGTGACCTAAACGTGTTTTATTAACGTTAGTCACTAGACTTGTATCGCACAAGTACAAGTCACTATCTTTTGTATATGTTTTCTTGTGTTTAAAAATAATTTATATTTTTAACTATGAATTTTACTTATATTACTTTCTCAAAAATAAATATAAGTATCTTGTATTTTTGCACCCGAATTATGTATTTTGTCCAACACTTCATTTCACGTTTATAACTTGTCCAAGTAATATATTTTCATAAATATATCTTCTTGTATGTGTCTAAGCATGTTGTATGTGGATTTTTGTATTCTTACTTTTATGAGTGTTTACTGTATTTTCAAGTCCTAATACACTATTCATGTATATTACATACTACATACACTAGGCACAAAATTTAGTGATCAATAAATATATATATTTTTCTCAAAATTATACATACTTAATATCAATTTTAATCTTGAAGAAATCATCATTTCTTAACACAAAAATTAGGGAAACCTTGGTAAATATTTTTAGATACATTTTTAGGGAATAAGTTTCTCAAAACTTATATTTTTCTAACTGTCAAAATTTTATAGAAATTTTGACAGAGTTTCCCCTAAAAATGGAGGTTTCCCATGTTTTCAAAACATGTGTTTATTTTCTTTTAAAATCATCACAACAATCAACAACTCATTCAAGTCTTGCTACAAGCCAAAATCATGTAAATCACACCATATCATGAACTTGAAGTTCTTGTAAAAACTTGTAGTAACTCACCAAGTTATTTAGTAGGTCTAGTTACTCTTAAAAACATAGTTGTTTGTTTGTAAATCACGTTATTAAAAGATTTGGTCCTTTACAACTTGAAATCAAATTTTGCAAAAAATGTTTATTTGTAACATCTTCTTGTTTCTCTAGTATCTTTACGCTTATTTCATTGCCAAAAATAGTGTAAGTTTGAGTAAAAACCAAGATTTTCTAAAGATCATATTCTAAACTTGGTTCTTTTGGAAAAGTCATTCACAAGTCTTGAAGTACTTCACTATAATGATTTTCTTTTTAAGAATCATTTTAAGTCTTCAAGTTCATGTTTAGTCATGAAGATGATTATTTCATGTTGTTACATAACCATCCTTCCACTTGCTAGATCATGTGTTTAAACATCATCTAGCAAGCTTCATGTGGTGATTAATCATCATCATCTCAAATAAACAACAACAACAAACATCACACATATGCAAAACATCACTATTTCATCAAGATTCATCATGTATATAAGCTTTATGTTCAAGTTTCATGTTCATATTCTTTAGTGTTCTTAAGATTTTCAACATAACAAGTCTTTTAACCACTAAAAATAGAAGTAAATGAGAGTGTTCAAGATGCTTACAACTAGCTTAAAGCTAGGGAAGAACAATGATGAAGATTGAGTGGTTAAAAGCAAACGGTTGAGGTCCTTCAAGATCCGAGTCCACCAAGCTTCGTTAGTGACCTTCTAGCACCATGAAATAACCTTGGATTGTATGGAAGGTGATTGAAAATGGTGATGGTGTGGGGTTGTGGTTGAGCCGAGAATGGAGGTGGGAGGAAGGAGTGGGTGTGTAGTGTGATAATGTGAAGGAGATGATGGTTCTTATACACAATCCCTAATACCCAAAGGTCTCCATGCCTCCTTAAGTACACACCAAACTTACACAATATCATGGAGGATCTTAGAGAAGATTTATAGAAATCTTAGGAGATTAGGTGAATCTTGAGTGTGGGGGCCACTTGGGCCGTCCATGAGCAAGGGGGGGGGGGCAAAGTGTAATTTTTAACCACTTAGTTAGTCCATAATTCTAATCCAAGTATCTAGTTACAAGTGTTAGTTATTAGATATTTTAGTGGGTGTTCGGGCATCATTACTAGCTCAGAAATAACAAAACAAGGCTTCTAGCAATATTTTGGTGTTCCGGGTAATGTCCGGTTGTTCGGTTAAATACCGGTTCGTTAAAGTGCTAAGTTACACCATTTAGTGTCTTTTATGTACCCTTTTGTAACCCTTTCAATTCCCGACACTTAGGGAAGTATTCTGGATGATAAATCATGATTTCTCACATTATTTACGTGTTAAAAGCTGATTTATAGCTGAATTTAATAAAATTCTGCACTTAAAGTGCGTTTCGGGTGCTTTTTAGTGCGTATTTTAGCTTCCGGAAAGTATATATATAAACCCTTGTATGTACTCTTGGGTTTTAATGTATTCTTGTCGTTGGACCTACACCTAGGCTCCAATTCTATTGTCTTACTGCTTTCTGCAGAATTGTTGACGTAATGTGTCTTACCGGTGAGTTTACTAGTATTTCTGACGCAACGCTGTTCATTAATGCATAAAGTAATTCTTGTAGTATAAAACGTGCATGAATTCACTTGTTCAGTATGTAATCAGACAATGTTGACATTTATGCAAATAATTGCAGTCATTAAATAATAATTAAAGTGACCGGAAATTACCGGTTTGGTGCCAGTTGTCACAGCGCTGGATAGAAAAGACAGAAGCAGCCATAAAAATAAGTAGATTTGCAGATGAAGATAAGATTATGTTTGCTTCTAATCTTTTCAAAAAAATGTAGCCTTATAATGGTGGTATACTATTCTCCAGTCTAGGGGAAGTGACAAAGTTTATAATATGGAATGGACTAATTTAAAAGAAATAGTCGAAAGAAAATTTGTCCTCCTCATGAAAAGGAACAAATCGCCAATAAGTTCCTAAATAAAAAATGACTGGAATAGACTGCTGAAGGGGTAAGGTCCCGAAAACCTCTTAACAAGTACTCAGGACCATACCACAACCCTATCTTTTAAGCCTCTCTTGACCTTGCGCGGCCGCGCACTGGTCCTACAGGAAAGGCTTAGGAGAAAAACAACAGACAACACTTGCGCGCCAAAAGGAAGTCAACAAACCCTTGCGCCTCCCTACATAGCAAACAAAGGATGAAAATCCTAAGATAAATATTTCCACTTAAATAATGCCCAGACTTGGGTATTATTTACCCAACTGGTGTCACACGACAAGGAGCCACACCGGATTATGGCAATAACCTCCTAGAAGGCCTAAATCGTGCACCACCAGACGGTTATAACCATCTGGGAAACGTGTCACCATCTCAGAATTCCATGAGATCACAACGATGGCATGGAATTGGAAAGAAAGCTCCATTAATCCACTATCCACGTGGCAATCCCCCAGCCATTGATCAAAAGAGCGATCCGTGTGCTCTCACATCGGATCGAGAAGGTTAACGGAAGGAAATGTAACCGCTTACGGGGTTAGCATCTTCCGTTAATATTTCATCAACGAGTTTTGCCGCCCAAACTCTCGGTTATAAATATGAGGATAATTCAGGTATGAGCTTCAAGTTACACACACTTCTTCAATACTCTTTCTCCTCCATAAACACCTACTTATTCTCACGCCGGAGTCGGGTCAAGGAGAGAACTCCTTTCTCCCCTTGATGAGGCTAACGGTGCTTTGTTTTGCAGAGTTACCGGAGAAGAAGAACTGTCCGATCAAATCAAACGAGAGAGAATTACACCCTTTTATGCAGATCCAAACCCCCTAGATAATTTGATTCCGGTCATTTATCTAGTGTTTCTTCATTGGCGCCCACCGATTTCTCTGTTTTATCAGTTTTATCTCATTTCGATTCATTTTTTCGTTCTCTGTTTTCACATGGCAGAGAATTCATCATTCCACCCATTAGATCCTCGATCTGAACTCAAGGGTCCTGCAACCCGAGAAACCCAGATTGATGGAATCATAGAAATCAACAACAACGGTCCTTCAGCAGGAAAGGACTCTCCAGATCAACTCATAGAAAGAGCTTCAGAACACTGGTTCAACAGATTCCAGGCTGCTATGAACCAAATTTTCACACAAATTCACAGATCTCAGTCGTTGAAAATCAGATCTGGTACCCTGAAAGGAAACCAGGGTGAAATTGACACTGTAGTATTGGACCCACTGACACCTGGTCAGTGGGACATCCAATCTAATAGCCGTACCAGAATAATCCAAAAATCAGAAGGTACCAACGGTCAGACAGCCAATCCAAAACAAGTACACATGGTACAAGGAGGTCCTTCACGAAGGCCAAACAAACGACACCATGATCAGTATTGGATGGAACAACAAGTTGTGTTCCCTGTCGTCCCTGGAGGCCCTCAGGAAGAACGACCAGTAATTATTACTGGTATCTTCGGCCATTACCGAACGGACTATATGTTCATAGATCCAGGGAGCTCGATGGATATCATATACAAGCAGTGCTTCAGATAACTCGATCCAGAGGACAAAGCACGTTTAGAGCCGGTTGATTTCCCTCTCCCCGGATTTTGCAACGAAGCTGTGTTCCCATTAGGGCAAATAGCGTTCCCTGTGACTCTATCTGATGGCGAGCATTCGCGCACAGTCACAGTAAACTTTATGGTTATGCTAGCAACATCACGCCACGATGTCTTGCTCGGAAGAAGATCACAAAGCGAATTCAGCATGATCACTTCTATTCCACACGCTGCATGCGGGTTTCCAACAGAAACTGGTGTCGCAATTTTATACTCAAGCAAAGAGGTCATGTACGTCGACGACGAACCACCACCAAAAGTGGCAAAGCCCTCAGCATCAAACGAGCCGGAGAAATGGGTCTTAAACGAAGAATATCTAGAACAAACTATCTTACTAGGGCATGCCATTTCACCAACGATACGCATACAGTTAAAAGAATTATTAACCAACAACAAAGATATATTCGCCTGGTGTCCAGCAGATATGACCGGGGTTCCACGAGACGTAGCGCAACATTGTCTAAACATTTGACCCGCTGCAGAACCTATCGCGCAGGGACGACGCAGTCTTAGCGCTGAGAAAGCAGAAGATATGTACGAACAAGTAACAGAGTTACTTAACGCCGGAATCTTGCGCGAAGTCAAGTACCACACCTGGGTCGCTAATCCAGTGATGGTCCAAAAACACAGTGGCGGATGGCGAATGTGCCTAGACTTCAAAGACTTAAATAAAGCATGTCCGAAAGATTGCTATGCCCTTCCTGAGATAGATAAAAAAAGTTGACTCCCTGGCGTTATTTCGTTGGAAATGCTTCCTCGACTGCTATAAGGGCTATCACCAGGCCCAAATGAAAGAGTAAGATGAAGATAAAACTGCTTTCCGCACAGACAAGGGCATCTTCTGCTACACGAAAATTCCTTTTGTCCTTCGCAACGCAGGAGCTACTTACCAGCGCTTAATGGATACAGTCTTCGGGGAAGACATTGGCAAAACCGTCGAGGTATACATGGATGACCTTGTCATCATGAGCCATGAGGAAGAAACGATGCTTGCAAATATCCAGTGCACGTTTGATTCTTTGCGCAACATAAATTTAAAGCTCAACCCAATGAAATGCTCCTTCGGGATAGAGGAAGGGAAATTTCTGGGCTTTATAGCAACAAGAGATGGTTTTAAAGTAAACCCAGAGAAAGTACAAGCTATCCAGATGATGCCATCACCTGCAACAATAAAAGAGATGCAAAGACTCGCAGGGCGATTAGCAGCCTTGAACAGATTTTTGGCAAATCATGCTGCGAAATCTTACCCGTTCATCAGCACATTACGAAACTGCGCCAAGAAAACCCACTTCCAGTGGACACCCAAAGCGGAAGCGGCCTTCAAACAAATGAAGGAATGTTTAATTCAATTACCAACGCTAACAGCACCCCGAGAAAAAGAACCGCTGATCTTATATTTATCTGCTGCGGAAGTAGCGGTAGGGGCAGTATTAATGGTAGAGCGAGAAAACATTCAAACCCCAATTTACTATATAAGCAAGATGCTCACTGGCCCAGAGACGCGCTATTCAATGATAGAGAAACTAGTCCTAGCACTGGTACATGCATCACGACGCTTACGTCGGTATTTCTCTGGTCGTGTCATCACAGTTCTCACTAATTACCACTTAGGGCAAATCCTATCCAAACCCGACGTTGCGGGAAGATTAGCTAAGTGGGCTATTGAACTAGGAGGATACAACATCCTGTACAGACCACGACCAGCAATCAAGGGGAAAGTGTTAGCAGATTTTGCTACAGAAGTTCCCATCGACAAAGTCCAAGAATGTGAAGCAATCCAGAACCCTACTCCTGTTTTCGACGATAGGGTCTGGACTCTGCACACTGATGGAGCTTCTAACGAAGACGGGGCAGGTGCAGGTCTCTGATTGGTCAGCCCAGATGATCATGTACTTACATACGCAATACGCCTAGACTTCCTGTAGGATCGGATTGTGACCCAAACGAGTCGTTCGGAAGAGCTCAAATCCGTTTCAGAGGCGGAAACAGAGAAACGGATGTGAAAACAGCTTGATTCACACTTTAATCCTCTTGTATATTGATTTTACAATGTTTACAATCAGAAGGAAAACCGGCAGCACCTCGGTATCACTCTCTGGAAATCGTTCAAAACTGTTACAAATGACAAGCCAACTAACCTATTTATACTAAACATGGTTTCGCTTGAAAGACATATGACCATCCCAAGCGAAACCCACTAAACTACTTCAAGCGAAACCTTCATGAAATATTCTGATTTCAAGCGAAACCTCATGTGAACTGTTTTGTCTTCTTGTGTGGTGATGTCATTGATGATGTCATCTTGATGATGTTATCATGACATCATGTTTGAACAAAAACCGCAACGAACTCGAGACTCGATATAAGACGAAGACGACAGATGTGTGCACCAACAGACTCCCCCTCAGATGTTGACGAGTCTTAAGTGTCGAGTCTTCACAATCTTCAGTCTTTATCAGTCTTTGAGCTTCCTTCAGGATCTCTATCTGGATCTATCCTATCTCCAATTCTCTTTCAGGATCTCTGGCTCCTAGTTCTCGCATCTTCAGACTCTCTTTCTCTAACAGACTCCCCCTCAACTTGTACTAGGATCGTAGTCTGGCTTTCACAGGTTCAGGTATTGTAACCTGACTCACCTGCATATTCTCTACTCAAAACATAAGTTTCATAAAAGATAAGATATAACAAATTTAGAAACTTTTCTAATCACTTGAAGACACAACCCTGAACAAAAAGATTTATCATGTAAATTTCTGATGAACCACATGAATATATATCATTTTCATTTTACACCTCTTCAAACACACTTTCCCAAACCTGTTCGTCATGTTTAGCACTCGGAATTTTGAAAATCAGCTTTTCAATATCAGCCGTTTAAAATCTTTTTGAGTTTTTCAAAATTTATGCTAAAACACACCGAAAATCTTTTTGGATTTTTTATAACAGAAATGAAATGCAGTAAAGAAATATTTACATACAATATTTTTGTGAGTTTGTGTAAGAGGATCATATCAGTTTTTGAGACAAATCACCAACACCGTTAAGCTTTAAACATTTTAAGTTCTAAACGATTCACTTAGATTGTCAGTATACTGATCCATTTAAATTTTCACACAAAGTTCAACTGTTTCGAGATACGAGATTAATGTTTTAAGCACTTAAACTTATTCGCGTGTCCCACCTCAGAATATACTCCCGTATCCAGATCCCAATATTCAGTCTTACAGGTGAGTATACCTAGATGATATCTGTAAGGGGTTAAATTGCGAAAACCGTGAGAGCTCAGGTCAGAACTTCCGTTCAGCAGAGAGATGACGGCTTCGACTTTTGGTGGGTCCCCTTTAGAGGATCTTTTTTACAACAGCATTAATTAGCAATTTTATTGTCTATTTTTGCTGAGGGCGGCGCTATATTTCAAGCAAGCAGAAAGTATTCTCCGGGGACTAGGCCATTGCTTCCGCATTATCAGAAGTCCCGGGATAATACCCCAGATATCACTAAGCATAAAGACCTAGTATCTCAGAAAGAGGAATCTTTCAAACGAGATTTCGGGGGTTACCCATATATCCGAGAGATGTTTCCCCACGATATAAGCAAGTTTGAAATTTAGGTTTATATCTCGTCACAATCTACTAAATGTGCAAAAACCTACTCACACATCCACAGTGAGATCGTTTATCACATTTGACTTTCCAATTCTTTAGCATGCTGTGATAGTCCACTGATGTACTATCATTTCCTCTTTTGTACAACAAAACTCTTTTTTCATTTTATCATGTTTTTTTTTTTCAAATTTTCAAATGTTTTTGGATTTTCTGAAAATGTTTACTCCCCCTAAAATGCAAACACATTTTAGGAAATTTGAAAATAAACTGTACAAAAAAACGAAAACTGATATCAAATCACTTCAAATCGCCATCCACTTGGCATAAACAATCAGAACTCCCCCTCTCAACAAACTATTTTCCCATTGTGATTTCAAAACACTTAAGTTTGTTTTAATCAAATGGTTTTTCCGGAAAATAAGTTTGATTTTACCAATTATAGGTTAGGGGTTAAACTCATCATTTTGATTCCAAAATACCACTTGTAAGTATGGTCCAATCAAGTTCAACTTAATGATCTTGATTAACCACTTGAAGATGAAAACCTCCATCAACCACTAGCAGGTTCACTTATCAATCATAACCACTTGCACATCAAAATATAACAGTTTAAATATACCACCTGTACTTTACCAACTGTACCACTTGTAAAATCATTTGCTAAGAAAAATGCCGATTCCTGCTCCACTCTTACCAACCTGGGAGCTCCGGCAAGTCAGATTTTTAGTTTGGAAATAATTTCCCCCAAGGCTGACCATGCTTGGGAGATTCAGGAACACATCTGTCCCACCAGCACTTTGATTTGTAGAATTCTTTAGCACCTTTCACTTTTCCTGCAACCATCTTACCAAAAATATGTTTAACATTTCCATTAAACACCTTTTCAGCATCAAATTCTTTCTTATCAGCAAAGAATTGATCTGAAATCTCAACCCTACCTTTTGATTTCAGATAATCTTTTGTCAATGACGGAAAGTTTTCCTCGTTCATCTCAGGAACGGAATTATCAACCTTTTTCTCAACCAAAGACTCCTCTGATTTTATGGAATTAGATTCATTGTCAGAATTATCCTCAGATTTAACCACCCACTTTTGTTTACTCAAATCACCTCTTCTTTTGTAAAACCTTTTTGAACTTTCTCCTTCCTCAGAAGTAGAATTTTCAAACTTTTTCACATTTTTCACAGGTTGTTCTTTCCTATCAACACAAGTCTTTCTCAAAACAGAGTTAGAAGAAACTTCCTGTTTTTGGTAGTTGGTCTTGGGGCAATTCCAAGCTATATGTCCAACTTCTTGGCATTTGAAACAGGTTCTTCTGTCAACTCTTTCAGCAAACCTTCTCACATTCTTCTTCACTTCAGCAAGAAACTCCTGATTGGACTGCTTCCAAAACGGTTTCTTCTGTTCATCCTCTGAACTTCCTCCTGAAACAAATTTTGTTTTTGGTTTATAAGTTTTCTGATTTTTATAATTTTCTGAAGAATTGAAACCTAATCCATTCTTTTTGTAATTACGGTTATGGTTCGGTTTCTTTCGATAACCTGAACCAGAACTGTAACCCTTTTTCTTGTTCAATCTCTGTTGAACTCTTGAAGTGTACTTTTTAGGTTTTTTAGCAAGATTTAAATCTTTTATTTCAGAAATATTAATTTCTGTTAATTTGAAAACCTGTTTGATCATTTCAGTTTTGACACTTCTTATTGGAAATTCCTCATCAGAATATAATTTGTCTGAATCATTCAAAGTATATGCCACTTTGATTAATCCATCATCCAAATTAGATTTTGATAAAAGAAATTCATTATCATAAACCCTTTTGACCGGCGAACTCGGACTCCTTTCTGACGAACTCGGACTTTCAGACTTAGACTCCGGTTTTGACTCCTCATCCATATCCAACACCTGATCGACAACTTTCTTTAATAACTCAGACTCATGATCAGTGTCAGACGCTGTGAATGTAACATCAATATTGTCTGGTAATTCATCAATGATTTCAGACTTTAACTTGATGTTGACTGCCTTTTTTAGACGCTCCTCGTTTGGATTCCTTGGAGAATAAGTTTCATGGATCGGGGGCGGACATCTGTTATACTTGACACTTTGTTTCTTACCAGTATCAGTATCTTCAGACTTTTTATCCATGAACGCTTCCAGACCTGCAACAGTAGGATAAACACGATCAATCAAATAATCACAAGTAGTATAACTCAACAGTAATCGTTTAATCCTTTCACTCTCAATTTTCTCAAGTTCTACTTCCTGTTTCAGCTTAGCACAGTCTTCGATGTACTCATTAATAACGCACTGCTTTGTCATTAATGTTGCGCTCATCTTTTCCATTGCATTTTCGATTTCTGAATTTGTCTTTTTCAGACGATCAACTGTGTTGTTCAGCACATCATAAGATTCCTTTACATACTTCACATCATACAACAAATCTTCTTTAATCTTCTCCAGATCAGCAATCTTCATGTCTTTTTCTTCACAAGCTTTGCAAGATTCTGAACATTTTTTACATGGTTTATTAACCTCAACTATCTTTTCAACTTCAACAAGTTTCTCAACTTCAACAAATTTTTCAACTTCTACAACCTTTTCTACTTCAACTTCTGCTTTGTCAGTTTCTACTTTTGCTTCCAACTCATGTTCTTCAATTTTCTTAATAAACTGTGCCAGATTCATATTCTCAGATTTCCTCATGTGTTTCACTATCATCAAATAAGTTCCCCATTTCTGCTGTGGTAACGCATCAGCAAGTTTATCAATCCATTCATCATCATCTTTCTTAATTTTCAATCTTTCCATTTCCACTACTAAATGACAATATCTATCAATGGTCATCGTTGTTGTTTCATGGTCAAAAGCTACAAACATGTCAAATGACTTCTTCAACAACTCCTTTTCCATGTTTCAAAATCAAAGTTTCACAAACACAAACTTTCTTATTTCAAAAATACTAGTCTCAAACGAGCTGTATCACCTTGTAAAACACGGCGAGTCACCTGCAAACAAACAAACAAACGATCAAGTTTAAATGAACTGAATACGTAACAATGTATGTTGATGAAATCAATCTAAGATTCGTTGTCAAAGATTTGCGAACTCGTCTCAATGTTGTTGAAGTGAAGACACTGAAAGAATGGACTTGATCGGAATGAAATGGATTCAAAAGGGCTTTCACAAATTTGGCCGATGACTTGAAAAATTCAATTCACTTCTGTTGGTCCGCACATAAAGACTTGATCATATATGGTGATTGGGCCGAAAACTAATGATCAGTTAAAGCCCATGGATCCTTCAATGGATTGACAAAAATCACTTGTACAACTCTTATATCGATACCTTGGCTGACAATATTCACGTGATGTACCAAACACTTTTAAGTCAAAGCAATTAATTTTGTCAACACAAATTGGGCTGTTATACATGATCTTGGGCCGAGGCATGATGGGTCAAACTCTTACACATGATAGGGCCACGAAAATCACATGACAAATCCGACAAAAACTTTATTCTTTCAATACATTCTTGACTACAACTAACAAGTTTTTCAATACAACCTGATTGGGCCAATTAACTTTTAATAGCTACTGGTTTGGCCGCTATTATGTATTCAATTGAGACACACAACACCTTTAATTTTTCAAACACTGATTGAGCCTCACTTTTGCTGACTATTACTTGATAGGACCAAAATTTTTTTTGAACGGCCGACAAAATTTTTATTAAATGTAGCAAGAAGCTACCCGCCAAAGTTTACATATTACATGTCTACACCAAGAATAAACCGAACTACTACAAATTACATATAACTAACCAATGATTTCAAACCGGCACCATTTCTCCCAGGTTAGTTCCGCCATCTTCGCTCGGTTTTTGACCCACAAGTACGCCAATGCTTTTATTTCATCCAGGATTTTTGTGGTACACGGACTCGCCTGCCTAAAGACCGCCTCGTTTCGCATTTTCCAGAGGCTCCAAAATGTGACAAGCACAACTGCATGTAACGCCTTCCTTTTCTTCCTCCCATTCGATGCTCCACCATGTAAATCGAGTAAATCCTCGACATCAAAAGCAACAATAGGTGGGATTCTACACCAATCCGCAATATTTTGCCATATCACTTGAGCAAACTGGCACATAACAAACAAATGCTCACACGTTTCCGCAAAGTATCCGCAGTGAACATAAAGGTTATTATGTACCATAATATTCCGGTGACTTAGCGCGTATTTAGTTGGGAGTCTTTCCATTTCCGCCCTCCAAGCTACAATAGCGACCTTCTTCGGGACCCAATTGTTCCACTCGAATATTCTTGTGGGGACCTCTCGACCAGACACGCACAACATCTCTTTAATCGCTGCCACATTGAAGTCACCATTTGCATCATATTTCCAAGCCCAATGGTCCGAGCTCAGGTTTATGTTTTGCCCACTAATAATATCCATCAATTGCTGCATCTGGATTAGTTCGCTGTTGGTAAGATTTGGCCGATTCCAGGCCCATACATATCTCGGCCCAGCAACATCAGACACAAGTCTGTCCTTCACCATACAATCTTTAATACTTTCAATCTTAAACAAATCAGGGAATTTAAGATATAGTGGTAACGGATCGGCCCAAATGTCTAACCAGAATTGTATGCTTTCTCCACTACCCAGTTTCGCACAGGACGCCACCCTCAAATCAATACCAGCTGGTATTAATTTATGTCGAATTGATAGGACCAAATTCTTTTAGATAAAACAATTATCAAACTTGTCGACAACAACTAGAAACAACTACCACTTGATCAATACCGATTGGACCAAATATATTTACCATGTTGACATCTTCAATGTTAATCACGTGAATTGATATTTTCAAGACAATAGACAATCAAACAAAGTTACTCTTCACATGCACTTCAATTTACGAGACCTGACAAATCACATACTTCAATTTGATACCATTAAATGCCCAACAAATTTTATCAAACAAGGCAACCTGAACTTCAACTCTAGGAACGATGAAAACACATGTAAAGACTGATCAACCGATACAACCTGACATCCTCATTTAATGTTATGCACAACTCGATGTACTTTTTACGCAAAAACAAACTTGTTCACCGGAAATACGATTCAAGCGAAACCTCGTTTTCAAGCAGACTCGGTCAAATTCAAGCGAAAGCCGGTGACATCAGCAAAAGTCGAACAAATTTCAAGCGAAAATTCAATTTTAATCAGATTTAAACCGATTTTAGCTCTAAAACTTTCCAGGATTTGTTAATTCATGATTGAGCATAATATGTGTGAATTTGAGCCGATTTTAACCGTAAAAATTTTCAATTTTGAAAGAAGGTGTAGAAAAACAGAAATTTTCAAGCTGAATCGTATAGAACTCCTCCTCCTGAGCTCTGATACCAATTGTAGGATCGGATTGTGACCCAAACGAGTCGTTCGGAAGAGCTCAAATCCGTTTCAGAGGCGGAAACAGAGAAACGGATGTGAAAACAGCTTGATTCACACTTTAATCCTCTTGTATATTGATTTTACAATGTTTACAATCAGAAGGAAAACCGGCAGCACCTCGGTATCACTCTCTGGAAATCGTTCAAAACTGTTACAAATGTCAAGCCAACTAACCTATTTATACTAAACATGGTTTCGCTTGAAAGACATATGACCATCCCAAGCGAAACCCACTAAACTACTTCAAGCGAAACCTTCATGAAATATTCTGATTTCAAGCGAAACCTCATGTGAACTGTTTTGTCTTCTTGTGTGGTGATGTCATTGATGATGTCATCTTGATGATGTCATCATGACATCATGTTTGAACAAAAACCGCAACGAACTCGAGACTCGATATAAGACGAAGACGACAGATGTGTGCACCAACACTTCCGAAGCACGAACAACGAAGCAGAATATGAAGCCTTTCTAGCAGGTCTTCGTTTAGCACTAAAAATGGGGCAAGAAACCTCGAAGTTAACGTTGATTCGAAACTGGTGGCCGAGCAAGTTAATGGGCATTACGATGCAAAGGGCGAAGCTATGGCGTTATATCTGAAACATGCGCGGATGTTAATCAACCAATTCCAAACGTTCAGAGTCAATCACATAAACAGAAGTGAAAACAAGCACGCGGATGCACTAAGAAAGTTAGCTGCCACCAGCTTCAAACACCTAGCAAAAGAGGTACGCATCAAAGTGTTGTCCAATCCTTATGTCCCTCTTAAACAAGTAAACGTCATAGAAATCGGCAATCCATCTTGGATGTCTCCGATCATCATGTATCTACAACATGGGAAACTGCCGGAAGGAAAGGCGGAAGCTAGGAAAATCCAGAACAAAGCAATAAACTATGAAATGGTGGAGGGGATTCTATATCGGAAGTCATTCATGGGACCGCTACTACGCTGTGTTGACAAAACAGACGCGCAGTATCTAGTCAGGGAAATCCACGAAGGTTTATGCGGGATACACGCTGGACCACGCATGGTAGTGGCAAAACTAATGAATGAGGGCTATTATGCACGTGGACGTGGTAGATTTACTACGGAAATGCACAGCTTGTCAGCGTCACGCGCCAAAAATCCTCCGTCTAAAGAATCTGCTTGTACCGGTCACGTCCGCCTGGCCTTTCCAACAATGGGGTATTGATCTCGTTGGACCATTCCCCGACGCGCCTGGCGCAGTAAAATTCATCATCGTAGCAGTCAACTACTTCACAAAGTGGGTTGAAGCTAAGGCCTTAGCTTCAAAAACAGTAATGGTAATCCGCAAATTTATATGGGAACATATTATTTGCAGATTCGGATTACCACTGCGCATTATCTCTGACAACGGCACCAACTTCGCCTCGGAAGATCTCTAGAAATGGTTCAACGAAATGAACATCGAACACAATTTTGCCTCTGTTGCACACCCACAAGCAAATGGTCAAGTGGAGAGTGTCAACAAACAGATCGTCGATGGCATAAAAGCGCGACTCGGGACAGCGCGCAGAGGATGGGTTGACGAACTCCTCAGCATCCTATGGGCACACCGTACCATGCCGAAGACTAGCACAGGGGAAACCCCGTTCAGTCTTATCTATGGATCAGAAGCGGTAATCCCGGCCGAAATTGGCCTTCCGTCACTGCGCATGATTGCCATGGAGAAGCGAAACAATGAGCAAGAGCAAAGACTGGACTTAGACCTTCTCGAAGAAAGGCGCGAAAACGCCGCCATCACAGAGGCAAGGTACAAATCCAAACTCGAAAAATATTACAACGCGCGCGTGCGTGCGTGTATGTACCTTCGTTCCAGGAGACTTCGTTTTGCGCGACATTGAAGCTTCTAACGCGGAAAAACCAGGCAAATTAGCGCCAAAATGGGAAGCACCATACATCATTAATGAGGTTCTGGGCAAAGGCGCTTACACTCTGAAAAGAATTGATGAAACACTAGTACCTCGCACCTGGAACGCGCAGCAGCTGCGCAGGTGTTATATGTAAGCCAATTATACAAGCAATGTATTTTACACTTTGTATTGTTAAACCTGCGCCTTATTAATGCAAAAAGTTATCCTTACGCATGTCATTGTTTATTACAAATTGCATATAATTCTTTTAGTTTACGCGAAAACAATATGTTGAACATTGTACGCCTCATGAACAGTCTAAAAGGGGCAAAACTCGCAAGCCTTATAGACAAACGTTCACACATGAGCACAATACCATTCTTATTCGCTCTACCTACTAAAAGCAATTAAACATATGCAACATATTGTAATCTAAACATAAACTGATGAACCATCAAAAACATACATGCACGACAGTGCATCAAAAGTATCATTAAAGTGTAACAACGGCACTTCAGACAACTATTTACAAAGAAACACAGCAGTGTTTCTTCAAAAAAAAAAGAGAAAAAGAAGAGTACTAGTTACAAATGAAACAAACTAGGAAAGCTGGTCCAAAACCCCATATGGAGTATGAAGAACCTCACCATACTCCAACAAAGGACGGGGTCAACAATCCATGGGTTAGCACCCTCATCCTCAACTTCAACAACAGCAACCGGAATAGCAACCGGAACAACAGTAGTCAGAACAGCGACCGGAGCAGCAATCGGAACAATAGCTGGGGCAACAACACGGGGACAACGTCGATAGACAATCGAGTAACCTCCTTTCTGTTTAGCCGGAAATAAGCGAGTCACCATATGAGCAGCTAACCTGGTAACACCACCATCGTTGTCATCTTCAAAACGACGACGAATCCGATCCTCAAAGGCACTCCGGTAGTTTACATCATCAACCATTTCCTCTTGAACAGAAAGATCGGCCACCGGCCCGGCAAGCAGCAGCAAACCATCGGCAGCATCGAGCACACGCAAGACGTTCGAAAGCCGCCTCCATCGAATCTGCCCCCTGTTCTCCATTCTTCCCAAATTAGGAGAGAAATATCACAACTGATATGAATAAATAAATCAAGGAGGTAGTATCGAGATAAGAGACATAATGATTAAGTGTCAGATCAGGTGCCATCTCAACGGCGCTGACACTACAAGTATCACATCTCATTTAAAGCTCCTGGCAGAGTCTACACAGATTCCCAGGAACTACAGTGGAACTAGAAGATGAAGAGTCAACACAACTTACAAAAAATGACATCAGCTCATAATTATGCACACTCTTCGCCCAAAGTCCTAACAAGTTCAAGATAAACAAAGGTATAAATATCTTTTTACACGCACTGTTCATCCTACCCAAAGTTAAAAAAATTTCAAAGTATATCTTCTCATAGAAGATTCTTCATTTTCGCGCCTAAAAAAGCCACAAGCATCCCTCTCATAGTCCAGTGCTCCACTTATTTGCATAAGAGCAACACTAGACTGGGGGGAGTTGAAGGGGTAAGGTCTCGAAAACCTCTTAACAAGTACTCAAGACCATACCACAACCCTATCTTTTAAGCCTCTCTTGACCTTGCGCGGCCGCGCACTAGTCCTACAGGAAAGGCTTAGGAGAAAAACAATAGACAACACTTGCCTGCCAAAAGGAAGTCAACAAACCCTTGCGCCTCCCTACATAGCAAACAAAGGATGAAAATCCTAAGATAAATATTTCCGCTTAAATAATGCCCAGACTTGGGTATTATTTACCCAACTAGTGTCACACGACAAGGAGCCACACCAGATTATGGCAATAACCTCCTAGAAGGCCCAAATCATGCACCACCAGATGGTTATAACTGTCTGGGACACGTGTCACCATATCATAATTCCATGAGATCACAACGATGGCATGGAATTGGAAAGAAAGCTCCATTAATCCACTATCCACATGGCAATCCCCTAGCCATTGATCAAAAGAGCGATCCGTGTGCTCTCACATCAGATCGAGAAGGTTAACGGAAGGAAATGTAACCGCTTACGGGGTTAGCATCGTCTGTTAATATTTCATCAACGAGTTTTCCCGCCCAAACTCTCGGTTATAAATATGAGGATAATTCAGGTATGAGCTTCAAGTTACACACACTTCTTCAATACTATTTCTTCTCCATAAACACCTACTTATTCTCACGCCGAAGTCGGGTCAAGGAGAGAACTCCTTTCTCCCCTTGACGAGGCTAACGGTGCTTTGTTTTGCAGAGTTACCGGAGAAGAAGAACTGTCCGATCAAATCAAACGAGAGAGAATTACACCCTTTTATGCAGATCCAAACCCCCAAGATAAATTTGATTCCGGTCATTTATCTAGTGTTTCTTCAACTGCAAAGGTTACACTACCATATTCTTCGAATATGCTAGAATAGTGCCAACCTTAGCCTCACCTGAGCCAGTATTAATCTCCCGTTACGTTTGGGGATTAATTAGCGAGATTAAACACGTAGTCAAGGCAGCTAGGCCGCAAACCATAGAAGAGGCAGTAGAACTAGCCAACACCCTGACTGATGAATTGGTACACACACAAGAAGAAAACCAGAGAAAGAACCAAGCTCAGAAACTTACCCAAGAATTTCATTACCGTGGAAAAGGTACAGGTTCTTCCACTACACCCTACTGTAAGTATTGCAAAAGGAAGCACTCTAGAAGGTGCTCCCTATATTGCAACTTTTGCAAAATGTCTGGACACAAGGAAGAAAACTGTAGGATGAAACCTAGCAATAGGATATGCTTGTAACGCCCTGCGTTTTCATATTTTCTATATTTGGAAACCTGTTTTGGTCAAAAATTACCTAAGCAATTAAGTGATCAAATTAGTAAAGTGAGGTAGTGTGCTAGAGTTATGTGTAAAAAATATGTTAAATAAGTTAGATATGAAAACAGTTTCAGGATACGGCTCAGGATATAGAGCTGTATCTATGATCAAACAATGAGCAAAAATATAAAGGTTGACACGTGATGTACGAGGAAAGCCCTTGATCAATCTAGATCGCCGGCATAAAACCTCGGGAGCTGACAATCGCAGCTGCCTTGTTCTTCTATTGCTTCAAATATCAGGATACAGTGCAAGATGTGGTGCGGATCGACTATGTGTTACAATGTAATTTGAATACAAGTGTTTGAGTGTGGTGTTTGCGGTGAGCTAGAGAGTAAAAGTGTTCGAGAGTGTCAGTGTAAAAATTGTGTGCCTTAAACTGATCCGCCCCCATCTATTTATAGTAAAGATAATGTAACAAACTATCCTAAACTTCCGGGATCCAGCGAATATTCCCACTCGAACGTTGAGGACCAAGTCTTTCGGGTTCAACGGCTTCCTCATAACAAATACGCCTGAGTCTTGAGGAGAAGAAGTCCTGATGACCGTTAGTAACTTACAGCCATTAACCTGCACGTGTTTAATTCACTCAACCTTAGGATATCGCCAGGATGTTAGCAATATCCTCGTCCAGTATCCTGATCATAGATAAACAATAAAAAGCGGGATATTAGTCAGGATATATATGCTTAGAAAATGAGCCATAACAATTGTCCCCAAATATATCGGTTGGTGTACCAATCCAACGGATATATTTCAAAAGTCTTATCCCATAATTCAAGGCATTTAAAACGAAGCGACGGTCGAGATCACATCGTAACCTCCAACACGTTTTTTGCTCAATGGAGATCCATAATGCCCCTATATCTTCTCTCTTCTTGTTTGAAAAGCAGATATCTTCAACAGAGCCTTCAGGTAATTCTCCATTTATCATTTACTTTCTATCAATTTTCATCGTCTTATTCGTGATGGATGCCGAGACCTTCTCCCAGCAAAATCTCCTCAAAAATTCCGAAAAGGAGGTCTGTGCTTTTGACAACGCAGACATCGCGGCTTTGAGAGCTTCCGACGCTTTCCCCGATAACACAGTCTTTAGACCGTTCGATCGGTCAAATCGATCGGATGTTTCTTCCACTGAATGGGTTTGCTTTCCAGCATATCCTTTTTCGCTAGGTCTTCGATACCCTTTTCCCGAATTCATGATGCAATTCTTCCGAACCACCGGCATCTCTTTTGCTCAAACCATGCCCATGGTTTGGAGAGTGTTAATTGTACTTAACCAAATCAAAAACCTTCATTGCCCCGATCTCCGCATCGAGGATCTGCCTATTGCTTATCGCCTCCGATCCCACGGCTCTAGCCGGTTCTTGCTTTTCTCGACCTCTAGCAAACCCCTTATTCTTAAAGCTACCAAAAACGAAGACGGATGGCAACGCAAGTTTTTCTTTGTCAAGCGAGACTCCATTGCTGAGGGTACCAGCCTTCCGGTGGAATGGTTAACCACCGGTAGGGTCATAAATATTCTCATGGACTGTTAGGTTTTTATCTTCTACTAATATCCTTCTTTTTGATCCTTATGCAATAAACTTCAAGGAAGTCGCTCCCCCTACCGCTGAATTAGAAGAAAGAATCAATACTGTTTACCAGTTACCTGCAATAGACAGGACTTTCACCACACACATCCCGAGTTCCAGTTAATACTCGTCATCTGAAATGTCTGGTAAGGATTACTTTTAAAATAATTAGCTAACACAGTATAATAATAAAATAAAGAGTAATAATGATGTAAAACTTTTCCCTTTATGTAGCACCGGCCAAGATCCCTGAAGTCTTTGACCTCGACGAGTTGGACAGTTATTCTGATCAGATTCAGGTCAAGAAAGAACCTAGTCCCAAGGCCACAGCCTCATCCAAACCCAGCAGTTCCAAAGCCATCATTATTCCCAAACCTTCACCGGCTACCAAGCCCCGAAGTTCAAGTTCCCGCAAAAGGAAGGAGCCTGATTCCCCTGTCATTTCTGACATATTTCCTTATGAGAAGCACGGGTTCATTGAAGCGAGCGGGTTTATGACTTCCTTTCTTAACCAGGTTAGTATTCTCATATCATATCCTGCGGTTTACATCATTTACAAAGATTTATCAATATTAATACCTGTCCTCTTACCTTCGCAGGGTCTTGAGCGTCTGGTTCACCTATATCAAGAATCCTGCAAGCTTAACAAGACGCTTGAATCTAAGCTAAAGGAAGCAGAAATCACAATCTCCGATCAAGGCATGATTGCAGCCGCCAAATCTCGTCATTACGAGGAGAAATTCAAAACTATGATTCAAGAACACCAAACTGCTCTCAACAAAGCCACTCTTCAAGCCCAGGCCGATCTTGAAGCTGCCCATGTGCAATATGAACGGGATATGGTCAGTTACCGAGAAAGGCTCAAGAGTTCCGTCGTCATTTCTCTCCTCCAAGCCAGGTTGAAGATGGCCCATGAAGCCAAAACATTAGGTTTTGAATGCCCTTCTTGGGATGTTGGTGCCTGGGAGACCAAGCTAAAGAACCTCGGCGGCACTTCTTCCAAATCAGCTATCGAAGAGTCTTCCAAAACAGTTGAAAAAGCAACCGATGCTGAGAAGGATGCTGAGGCGGATCCCAAGACGGATGCTGCTGAAATCATTATGGACGAAGAAGGCACTACCCCCTAAAGCTTATTTCCTTTAAATTGTTTGAACAATTTTATGTCCTATGAACAATTTTTATTTCTGTATTAAAACAATCTGATAGCCTGTTTTGAATGTGGTAACGGTTGTAGGTGGACAGGTCCTGTTTTGAGATAGATCCTCCAACCGTTACACAAGTATGGAATAGGGTATAACCCTATCATCAAACCTCAATCCCTTTGCAACTTTTCCAATGAAGATGTCCCCTGTCTGAGACACTTTATGCATTAGTTCCGAGCCTTATCCTTTGAGCTTTACATTATTGCTTTAGTGGGAATGTCCTCTGTGTACAATGTCTTCAAATACTTAGAAATCTTCTGGATATCAGCTTCCATTATATAGGCAATTTTTCATGTCACAGGGGTAAAACCCAAGAATGTACTAGAGATAAATTCCTTGTATCCTGGGGAAAATCCCAAATTTTCATGCGCTACAGGCGGGAGTGTATAAACTCCAAGACTTAGAAAGGTGAAAACCTTTAAACCTTAGAGAGTATGAAAATACCCTTTCGTGAGAGAGTGTGATCAATCCTCATATACCTTTAGGATTCAGGATATAGCCAACAGTAACGAAATTGTCAGCCACTTTTACATGGATTGGTCCCGCCACCTTGAACTATCCCTGAATAACTTGCGCTCCAGGCGGGGTGTTTAAACCCAATTCGGAAGAAAGGTGAATACCTTTAAACCTGTGAAGGGATCAGGATCCCTTGTACGTGAGAGAGGGGGCCCAATCATCTAATCTTCCGAAGTATCTTGAGTGAGCATCCTAGAGCTATATCCTGGAGCATATACTGCAAAATATCCTTAAACTAAGGTGGGTGTTAGCTTGGCTAACACCCCTCCGATGCTTAAGTTAGTATTGGGTTACAAAGAACAAATTAAACCAAACATATTTAAAAAAGATAGAATTCATACCATCCTGAGTTAGAAATTAAATTCTAAACTCACTTGAAATAAAGCTTAAGGTGTATAGCATTCCAAGATCTCGGTAGCATATCCCCTTTCATATTCTTGAGTCTATATGCTCCTTTCCCTGCTTCTAATTCAACTTCATATGGTCCTTCCCATTTTGGAGCTAGCTTGCCATCGGCAGGATTAGTGGTATTCTGAAAAGCCTTTCTTAACACCCAATCTCCAACCTTAAATCTTCTGGTCCTAATATTCTTGTTATATGCCCTGGATATTCTTTGTTGATATGCTGCCATCCTTAGCCTTGCTGCATCCCTCTTTTCATCTATAGTATCCAAATCCTGACACAAGGCTTCAGGATTCTCTTCAGGATCCCATAGGGTAGATCTTGCAGTAGGTATTGCCATTTCCGTTGGAATCATTGCCTCTGCTCCAAATACCAAGGAAAATGGGGTTTGGCCTGTTGCATTCTTTACCGTTGTCCTATCAGCCCACAAAACAAAGGGTAATTATTCTGCCCATCTTCCTTTTTTGGTTCCAAGCCTCTTCTTTAAGTTATTGACAATTATCTTGTTTGAGGATTCTGCTTGTCCATTCGCTTGAGGATGTACTGGAGTAGATGTTATCATTTTGATCCCCCAACTCTTGCAAAAGTCGGTAGTTCTTTTACTTATAAATTGAGAACCATTATCACAGATTATCTCGGCTGGTACTCCAAATCTGGTCAGGATATTTCTCTTTATGAAGGATACAACTTCTTGATCCCTGACTTGGACAAATGCCTCGGCTTCAACCCATTTGGAGAAATAATCTGTCATTGCCAACATAAAAACTTTTCCTCCCGGAGCTTTTGGAAGCTTTCCCACTATATCCATACCCCACTTCATAAATGGCCAAGGGGAAACAATAGGATATAATGGTTCAGCAGGCTGATGCAGTATGTTACTATGTCTTTGACATGCATCACATCTTCGAGCATATTCTGCGGCATCTTTTCTCATTGTTGGCCAATAATATCCCGTCCTTAATACTTTTGAGAATAACGACCTGCCCCCAGTATGGTTACCACAATCCCCTTCATGTATATCCTGAAGTACTTCTTTGGCTTCAGGATCCTCCAAGCACCTCAAATACGGTCCTGCAAGAGATTTCTTGTATAAAACATTATTTATAATAGTGAATCGTGATACCTTCATCCTAAATGCCTTAGGATTTTCATTTCCAGGGATGTGTCCTTCTTTGAGATATCTCATGATTGGAACCGTCCAGGATTTAGGATCCTCTTCAGGATGCTCTGCTCCAGGATCCTGAATACCCGCTACTTCTTTATCCCGAGGATTCGTTGCAGGATATAAGACATGTAGTATTGGTATTTGGGTTCCTTCTGGTATCCTGATCGATGATCCCAGATTTGCTAAGGCATCTGCTTCAGCATTATCCTCTCTTGGTACCTGTTCAAGTGTAAAAACATCGAAATATCCTGCTAATTTTTTGAGAATATCGAGGTATTCGATTAATTTCTCACCCTTAACTGCATAGGATCCATTAAAATGGTTAGTAATTAACAAGGAGTCAACATATACTTGCAAATTCTTGATACTCATATTCTTAGCCAATTCTAATCCTGCAATTAAAGCTTCATATTCTGCCTCATTATTAGTAGCAGGAAATTCACACCTAATAGCCTGGGGTAATATGTCCCCTTGTGGCGATTTTAGTAGTATACCTAAACCTACACCTCTTATATTGGATGCACCATCAGTATATAACGTCCAGGATCCTGAAGATTCTCCTAACTGTTGAACTTCTAGGTCTACCTCATCCTGAATATCACTACTGAAATCAGCCACAAAGTCAGCTAAAGCCTGAGACTTTATGGCATTTCTAGGTTCGTATACTAAATCATAAGCACTTAACTTTACTGACTACTTGGCCATCCTGCCTGACATCTCTGGTTTCCTATGCACATTTTTGACAGGATAATTCGTTTTAACATGGATCCTATGTGTCTCAAAATAATGTCTAAGCTTTGTCGATGCCATGACTAGAGCTAATATCAATTTTTCTAAAAGAGAATACCTAGTTTCAGCATCTAACAAACTTTTACTAACATAATAAACAGGATATTATTGACCTTCATGGTCTTTTACAAGAACGGCACTTACAGCATTCCCTGATACAGCGAGGTATAGGGATAGTGGTTCACCATTTTCAGGCTTCATCAATAGAGGTGCAGTCGAGAGATATCGCTTCAAATCCTGCAAGGCTGCTTCATGCTTTGCTCCCCATTCAAATTTCTTATTCTTCTTGAGGATATCATAGAATTCCTTGCATTTTTCCGAGGATCTTGAGATAAATCTATTCAAAGCTGCTACTCGGCCTGTTAACCGTTGTACTTCCTTCATATTCGAGGGTGATTTTATATCCAGGATAGCTTTGATTTGCTCTGGGCTTGCTTCTATCCCCCTTTTCGTCACCATATATCCTAGAAACTTTCCTGCCCCCACTCCGAAATGGCACTTAGCAGGATTCAGCTTCATGTTGTACTGATCCAGGATATCAAATGCTCCCTTGATATCCTGGAGGTGATCCTCAGCTTTTTTAGATTTTACCACCATGTCGTCAATATATACTTCCATGGTGTCCCCCAGCTTATCTTTGAACATCATGTTTACTAATCTCTGGTATGTTGCACCTGCATTTTTCAAACCGAAAGGCATAGCAGTATAGCAATATATACCTGTTGGTGTCATGAAAGCAGTATCCTCCTGATCCGAAGGCTCCATTTGAATCTGCTGAAATCCTGAGGATGCGTCCATGAACGTTAACATTTCATGTCCAGCAGTAGCATCCACCATTGCATCGATATGAGGGAGAGGAAATGGGTCTTTAGGACAAGCCTTGTTCAAGTCCGTGTAGTCTACACAGACTCTCCATTTCCCGTTTTTCTTCTGTACCACAACCATGTTTGCTAGCCATCTTGGAAACTTGACTTCTCTGATCATCCTAGACTTCAACAATCTTTCAACTTCCTCTTGGATAATCGCATTCCGCTCAGGAGCAAATTTTCTTCTTTTTTGCTGAACAGGCTTGAATGATTTGTCAATTCCAAGCTTGTGAGTGATAATGTCTTTGGATATGCCTGTCATATCCTCATGCTTCCAGGCAAACGTTGACATCCTGCATTTCAAAAAGTTAGTTAACTGCTCTTCAATATCCTGAGAGATATTGGTTCCTACGAGCACCGAGATATCAGGATTATCCTGATCCAGGATAATTCTCTTCACATCCTGCTCCGAATCCTCCATGATATCCTGGGCCCGCATCTTTAATTGCTATGCTGTACTAGGCTTAGTTGAAGATTTCATTGAGGATGAGTAGCATTCTTTCGCTTCTTGTTGATCACTTTCAACCTTGACAACTCCCCACGGGGTAGGGATCTTTATGCATTGGTGATATGTCGACGGCACAGCCTTCATATCGTGAATCCATGGTCTTCCTAGTATGATGTTATAGCAGGATAAGGAGTCCATCACACAGAAGCGTTGTATCGAGTTGACCCCTTCAACATATACTGGTAACTTTATCTCCCCTACGGTATTCCTAGCTTCTCCACTGAAACCAACGAGCACAGTGGACTTCGAAGTAATGTCCATCGGAGATACATTCATCCTCTTCAATGTCTCCAGCTGAATTATATTGACAGAACTACCGTTGTCTACCAGTATCCTGCGTACAAAATGGTTAGCCAAATATAATGTTATTACCAAAGCATCATGGTGAGGATCCTGAACAGTATCCCTGTCATCACTATCGAAAGTGATCACTTTATCAGTTGTGAGGGTAGTCATCCTGACTGGTCTGTCTCCCCTCTCACTCTTAGCTTCCTTTGCATGTCTCTTGGCCGCCGAATACGAAGTTCCACAAATATCGGATCCTCCTGAAATAAAGTTAATTATCTTGGCATCTGCTGGGGGTGATGCTGCTCGTTCAGGATCCTTCTCGGGATCCTGACCTTTATTCTTCTTTTTTCCCAACAAGTCCTTCAGATACCCTTTGCTTAACAGGTAACTTATTTCTTTCCTTAAAGCAATGCAATCCTCGGTCATATGTCCGAAGTCTTCATGGAAGGCACACCATTTGGATTTATCCTCCCAATCGGCTTTCTGCTGGTTCTTTCGAGGCCACCTAGCTTTGTCCCCTAAACCCTGCATAGCATACATTAACTCAGGTATATTAACAGAAAAGCAGTATTCAGATAAATCAGGATATTCTTCAGGATCCTCGTCTTCAACAGCATTCACTTTCTTGTTATCATTTCTGCCATATGGCCTGGAGCGATATGGCTTATATGAGGTTTCTGATTTCCTGTTAGTTGATTCATAGGTTGAGGTAGAATTCATCCTCTCCTGCATCTTCTTGTCATCTTCCAAACGGATATATCTCAAAGCCCTGTTACGAGCTTCGTCGAGATTCCTGCAGGGATTCATTACAAGATCCTGATAAAACTGAGAATCCTTTTGTAACCCCATCTTAAAAGCTTGCACAACTGTTGCAACATCAAGATGTGGGATATCCAAGGATTCTCGACTGAATTTGTTCACATAATCCCTCAAGGATTCCTGTGGTCCTTGAGTTATCCTGTAAAGATCACTGGTTAGTTTCTCAAAACTCCGACTACAAGAAAATTGACTGTTAAATAAATTAACCAAATGAGCAAACGAAGTAATTGAGTGAGGAGGAACGTTTAACAGCCATTTTAAGGTTGATCCTGTCAGAGTAGAACCAAATCCCTTGCATAAGCATGCTTCCTTGAGCTTCGGAGGGATAGGGTTAATCTGCATTCTTTCCCTATACTGGGCAATATGCTCTTCAGGATCCGTAGTCCCATCGTACAGCTTCATGTTGGGAGTTTGAAATCTTTTTGGGATTTCAGCATCACAGATAGGATATGCAAATCGGGATATCCTGTGGCTGTCTTGGGATACTTCCGGAATTGGCTGGACCACTCCAGGTACACTGGATATCATATCCTTCAATTTCTGGAGCTCCCTGGTAAATATTGACGTCATACCTGCATCCTGCAAAGAGCCATTGTTGTTAGTAGCAAGAATATTATTATTTGACACATTACCGTTCTGAGGATTTTGGCCATATCCTGAACTTCTCACAGTCGATATCCTGACCGAAGAGGGTATCTCAGGGGTATGATTCTGGGAATGGCTTGGGACGATATTCCCCCTATTATCCTCAGTGTAAACTGCGGAACTGAAGTTCAAAGCCCTGGGCTGTATAGGAGTGACAGTTTCCTCATCAGGTCTGCTCGAGCTAGCTTTTAAGAGTTGTATTTCTCTTAACAGCGTTTGGTTAGTCTCCTGTTGCTGCCTCATTTGTTCCTGCACACTTCCAAATAAAGTCAAAATTTCATCGTTAGAGGCTAAAACGGGAGCAGATCCCTGGACACTCCGAGTAGGGATAACATCTTGAGATTGTGAAGAAAACGGCATCCTTGGAGGAGGTAGTGGAAGCACCGAACCGGTAGTAGCAGAGGTTGCAGCAGACATAGTGGACGAGCTCATGTTTGATCTTGAGGCCATTGTAAACAATGTGGCAAAAAGTTTTGAAAATAGAAAACCGATTAACGATTTTACAAATATTTTTAGTAAAAGTAGCACCACTTGCCCCACGGTGGGCGCCAAATTGTTTTGGTCAAAAATTACCTAAGCAATTAAGTGATCAAATTAGTAAAGTGAGGTAGTGTGCTAGAGTTATGTGTAAAAAATATGTTAAACAAGTTAGATATGAAAACAGTTTCAGGATACGGCTCAGGATATAGAGTTGTATCTATGATCAAACAATGAGCAAAAATGTAAAGGTTGACACGTGATGTACGAGGAAAGCCCTTGATCAATCTAGATCGCCGGCATAAAACCTCGGGAGCTGACAATCGCAGCTGCCTTGTTCTTCTATTGCTTCAAATATCAGGATACAGTGCAGGATGTGGTGCGGATCGACTATGTGTTACAATGTAATTTGAATACAAGTGTTTGAGTGTGGTGTTTGCGGTGAGCTAGAGAGTAAAAGTGTTCGAGAGTGTCAGTGTAAAAATTGTGTGCCTTAAACTGATCCGCCCCCATCTATTTATAGTAAAGGTAATGTAACAAACTATCCTAAACTTCCGGGATCCAGCGAATATTCCCACTCGAACGTTGAGGACCAAGTCTTTCGGGTTCAACGGCTTCCTCATAACAAATACGCCCGAGTCTTGAGGAGAAGAAGTCCTGATGATCGTTAGTAACTTACAGCCATTAACCTGCACGTGTTTAATTCACTCAACCTTAGGATATCGCCCAGGATGTTAGCAATATCCCCGTCCAGTATCCTGATCATAGATAAACAATAAAAAGCGGGATATTAGTCAGGATATATATGCTTAGAAAATGAGCCATAACAAAACCCTTTTTTAAAATCCTATTTTTGGAAACTTTGTACTCTCGTATGCCGTCTTTCATTGCAATCGATATATTATCCAAGACTCTTGGATCGTTATTACACAATGAAACTCGATGCTCGTTAAACTAGTCAAAACTCTTAAAATAATGAGACTCGGAAGCTTCGTGAAATGAATAAACATTTAAAGATTTTATTCGTTATAAACATGATCATTATTCAAACTATTTAAATTAATTAAAATAATTAAATTACTTAATTTTGTTATTTAAAAAGTTTTATTTTTGTAATAATCTAGTAGCATCGTTAGATTTTAAAGTTAGTAAATATAAACTAACTTAGTTAGTGTAAACCAGTGTTGTAAAAGTCGGATTCCAAGGCCGAGTACTCGGCGAGTACTCGGTCCTCGGAACCCCTTCGAGGCGACTTCCTCCTAGGCGGACTCAATTAGTCGGCCTCGGTCAAACTCGGTCAAACTCGGCACCTAGTCGTCCTAGTCGGCGCCTAGTCGGACGTAGTCGAAAAGAGTCGGCCTAGTCGGTCTAGGCGGTCCACGTGGTTTGTTGACTTTTAATTAGTCAAAATCGGTCAACATCGGCCTACTCGGCCTTGTACTCGGACTACTCGACCTTGTACTCAGACTAGTCGGACTTGTATTCAGAATATTTGAACTTTAAACATGTTTCATTTTAAATTATACTCAATTGACATGAATTATGCTTATTTTAACATATATATAATATATAACAACTAATTTTCTTTATAGTTACCATGTTCGCGTACTCCCCGAGTACTCTCCGAGTACTCCGATTACTCCCAACTCCCCAGTCGGCCGACTAGGGACCGCCTAGCGACTTTTACAACACTGGTTTAAACTATAAAGTTAATTTCCCTTTTTAAATAACAACTTAACATGGTTAATTAAAGTTCAGGGACTGTTGTGTAATTTGCTGAAAGATGAGGTTATGAAAGAAAGAAAAGAAATTAAATAAAAAGAAACTGCAGACCACAAGGATCGAACCTGGGTTGACAGGTTCACCACACGCGCGCCCAACAAGCTGAGCTGGGTCTTCACTTTGTTAAGAACCCGACCCAAAATTCATTTATGCACTCGTTAAAATGGACCTGGCAGCCGCAAAACAGCCCTTTTCAGCGCGATTTTAATCGGGATTTTTGTGTTTTTCTTAAGTTTAAACTTACTTTTAACATTAATTTTCCAACCACCAACTAACCTAATCACTCCCTATAAACACCAAGCCTCTTCCAAGCCATTTACACTTTTCTAATCATCAAAAACTCTTCCAAATCAGCCCCAATTCAGCAGCAAAACACAAGTTCGAGCAGATTCATCCTCTCTTACAAAAGTGAGCATAACTCACTCATTTCTTACAAAAGTGAGCATAGCTACGTTTCCATTGGTTTTCCATGGAAAACCAGGCCCTGGAAGGTCACCAAAAAGGCTCTAAAGTTGACTGATTTTTCTGTTTTCATCTAAAACATTGTTAAACTTAGTAAACTTGACTTAATCTCATCTCAAACCTATGTCCTAATGCTTATAATCAATCGAATGGTTAGTTGGGCTTAAAAAAAAGGCTGAGAAATGTTAAATCAGAGGTTAAAACCTCATAAACATTCTATTTTGGTTAGGGTTTTACCCACAAGAAGTGTTCAAGCTTGAAACTTGATGAATGTGTGATTGTTAGACTAGCTTGGGCTATCTTTCATAAAAATCCACTCACTTCTTGATGTTTTCTCATAGATTAGATGTTGTATTTCATTATTCTTGTAAGGTCATGACCCTCATTGTTGTTTATAACAACAAGTGTAGTGGTGAACAACAGAGGTGCCTAAATGGAAGCTTGCTCTTCCTACCTCATGTATGAATTATATGATACTTAGAGGTGCGTAAATGAAGACTTTAATCTTCTACCTCATGCTTGACATATATGATGTAATATACACTATGTAATACTTATGTAACAACCAAATAATCGAACTCTTGGTGATGAACTAATGGACATTCGTCAAGCTAGTAGACTTTATTATCTTAGGCCTTGAAAACTTGTCATGATTCTAATGGAACCTTGTTCCATGAAAACATTTAAACTCTTTTAGAGTTCCATAGTGTCAAGAACAAGTGTCATAGGTGTTAGATGATTATTTTCATATGTTTATTTTCATGTTATTTAAACTCCAAATCACTAGAACCATATGTAAACTGTCACACCCCAACCGATGGCGGAAACATCGGGGCATGGCACTGAGCGAAACAGATTGTCCAGAAGTTTCCATAACAACTATATTTACAAGATATTTAAAACAACACGTCCCATACCATGTCATAAGTGATAATATAATTATTACAGACAAAATCTTGTCAACTAGTTCTGTTCCGACAACTCAGATTTAAACATGGATAGTTTATTTATTGGTTTCTAGGACCTCTTTTCCTAGCTTCGATTTCATCACAGCACAGAGAGCATCCTAGACCTTTCCTTGCCTCAAGTTCACAGCAAGCTAAGCATATAAACAACTTAAGCACCTGTCACATACGTTAAAGTAACAGTCAATACACATAGTGTAAAGGTGAGCATACAAGCTGATAATAGCATAATAGAGTTCGAAATCGTTTACGCATAACCAGCACGTACGCATAGTGAAATGAAGCACGTTAGTTATCGACATAGATCTATCGATACCAATGACTGTGGGTTGACTGCCCGAGGCAGTTCACGATACATGATTACCACCGTAATCCATGCAAGTAATTGTCCTTAACAACCCCCGAGTGAACGGGTGCTGAGTCCAAACTATAGTACTATCGTTGCTAAGGCAGGTAGACAGCATTCCATGTGTAAACATAACAAACAAGCATTCATTAAGCCACGTATAACATGCAGGTATGGTTAGCGCTTAAATAGTATTGAGTAGTGTGTTCGATGTGATTTCAATATTCGTAACATATGTAACACCCAAAAGTGCATAAAGCAAAAAAGGATCGAGTATACTCACAGCGTTGATGGATTGAAGGGAGCGCTAGAGAGTAGGGTTAGCCTGAACAGATCGATAGCATAACGATAAGCGACGCGTAAAACGATGCAAGGTACAAGTGAGTCGGACAGCAGTTCGATCGGATGGTAATCCGATCGGACGGCCAGTCGTGCGGGTGGTAGTCCGTTCGGACGGTCATCCGGCCGGATGACTGTTTGAGTGGATTGTTTCTTCCTTTGAGAAGGATGTGTTTGTGTATGATGGATTGGCTTTTGAAGTTTTCGTTGTAGCATTTAGAAAACATTGAAGTATCTCTACCTTTCAGGTTCGTCGATCGGACGGTCGTTCGATCGGACGGCAACCCGTTCGGTTGGGCGCTTTAGTGAGAACAAGTTCACAGCAGGGTGTCACTCGATCGGACGGTCGTTCGGTCGGGTGGCATCCTTTGTGCATTGAGCATGTTGAAAATTGTTTAAGTGTTGAAGTTTAAATGTCTCATGATTCGATTGGCAGTTCGATCGGATGGTAGTCCGATCGGACCGCAATTCGTTCAACATTCAGACCTTGAGTGTTGGCAAAAGTGGTTAAGTATGGGACCAAGGTGCAAGTCGTACGGGTGGCCATTCGTTCGGGTCGACCTGTTCGTCTTACACTTGGTTGTTTTATTGGTTTGTCGTTTTATCGAGATGTGTTGATATCGTGCTAACCAACAGAACCCCGTCCTAAGCCTTAGTGACCCGATTGAACAGGAACCACCCAAGTTCAGTCAGTCCACCGGTTCCAGAAGGTTGTTCTTGGTTAACCCGAAATCGATAATCTCGTGGATAGAATACGGATCTTGAACCAACGCAACCACAAGAATGAGTAGTAAGTCGGCACAAACTCTGATTCTATCGGTTTTGAGTGCATTGAGTGTAAAAGAGTTGAAAGAAAGTTGGAAAACCATCTTTCAATCGTCTCTATTATGAATATGTTTAGATCTATGAAAGATCTTTGTTTGTTTATGTGGAAATCGGTCAGATCTAAGTTGTTCCTGGTGGATTAAGGCCAAAACATGAAGTTCTTCAAGAACACATGATGACGTCATCCTAGAACACCTTGAATCTTGATGATTTCACGGTTAAAAGTTAAGATTTAAAAGATAGAAAGGTGTAGGAGTGCGTGTAGATTAAGGAAGTACAAGATTTAGGACAAGATCTTACCGGGATTGCGAGAAATCGGAGAAAAGCAAGGTTAGCGTGCTAGTCGGACGTTAGTTTCCAAAAGTAGAAAGAATGAAAGTGACAAGAGGTATTTATAGGATTCCCAAAATGGAAAGGGCTGGTCGGTCGGATGGCATCTCGCCCGGGTGGCAGTCCGGCCGGGTGGCTGTTTGGTCGGCTGGAACCTGGTTCGAGTGCTCGGCGCGACGAGTTTTGCCGTTTCGATTAGCGTGTAGCGCGTTACGATGTGATTCGAGTGAGCGATGTGATAGAGTTGCTTATCAAATTACTTTTAATCCCAACTACTATACCTAACGTACAATCATCCTTATTTCGTATTCGTTTAGCGTTTGCGATTCAATTGCGATTGAATTCGATTGTGTTTCGATTGATTACCACACATAACATAAATAAACATGCACAAGTAACACATAAGGCACACACACACGTATAACCATAACCAAATGCATAATTCGAGTTGCGAGTTCGATTGCGATTCGATGTTGATTAAATTAGATTGATCAGCATTTAGTTGACTTTATCGCATTGTTACTTCCTACAGTTCACAGTCGTAAGTCGATTAAATAGTGAACAACACACGTCGATTACTGCGATTATTGACACTTACTCCACATAATACAACTAAAGTTAAACACATAAAAGAAATTCACTATCAGTCAAGTTGTGCGATCGGTCATTGACTTTGACCTTGACTTTGACTTTGGCTTTCAAAACACGGGGTGTTACAGCCTCCCCTAGTTGAGGGAATTTCGTCCCGAAATTAGGCCGAATCCGTAACAAACAACTGCGGGTACTTTGCCTTCATGTCACTTTCGAGTTCCCAAGTGTACTCTGCGCCTCGTTTGCCTTCCCATCGGACTTTCACAATAGGAATGCGCGAGCGTCTGAGCTGCTTGGTTTGGCGATCCATGATTTCGACAGGCTTCTCCACGAAGTGTAGTGTTTCGTTTACTTGAAGGTCATCGAGTGGTACCATTAAATCATGCTCAGCTAGGCACTTTCGGAGGTTTGACACATGGAAAGTCGGGTGGACGTTACTAAGTTCCTCCGGTTGTTCGAGTCTGTAGGTGACTTTTCTGATCCTTTCCAGAATCTTAAAAGGTCCAACATATCGAGGCGCTAGTTTCCCTTTCTTGCCGAATCCGACCACACCCTTCCAAGGTGATACCTTTAGGAGTACGTAGTCGCCAACGTCAAATTCAAGGGGCTTGCGTCGTCTATCGGCGTAACTTTTCTGTTGACTTCGAGCTTTCAACAAGTTGTCTCGGATCTGGAGGACTTTGTCAGTCGTTTCTTGCAATAGCTCAGGACCGGTTAATTGCGAGTGACCGATCCCGTGCCACACAATAGGCGATCGACATCTTCTTCTTCCATATAAAGCCTCGAATGGTGCCATCTGAATGCTGGAATGATAACTATTGTTGTACGAGAATTCGACTAATGGCAGATATGCGTCCCAGTTACCACTGAAATCTATGACACACGAACGGAGCATGTCTTCAAGAGTACGGATCGTTCTTTCAGTCTGTCCGTCAGTTTGAGGGTGGAATGTGGTACTCAGATTAAGCGTAGTACCGAGAGCTGCTTGAAACGTTTCCCACAGTCGCGAGGTAAACCGAGCATCACGGTCAGAGATGATGTCGCGAGGCGTCCCATGATTACAAATGATCTCGTTGGTGTAGATTCGGGCTAATCATTCTACCTTGTAGTCTTCCCGTATTGGTAAAAAGTGAGCTGATTTGGTTAGACGGTCAACAACAACCCAAATGCTGTCGTGACCTGATGACGTGTGCGGAAGCTTGGTTATGAAGTCCATAGCTATACTCTCCCACTTCCACATAGGGATCGGTGGTTGTTCGAGTAAGCCAGAGGGTCTTTGGTGTTCGGCCTTGACTCTTGCACAAGTCAGGCACTTCCCAACGTAGAGAACAATATCCCTTTTCATGCCAGGCCACCAGTACTTGTAGCGAAGGTCCTGGTACATTTTATCGGCATCGGGATGAATGGAATATCGGGATTTATGGGCTTCGTCCATCAATATCTGCCGCAATTTGGTCCGTTTAGGGATCCAAATTTGGTCCAGAAAGTGGAATATCCCATTCGACTTATTTACAAGCTGGGCTCCATTGTGGTAGATTCTTTCCTTCTTCAGAGTGCCTTCATTAAAACAAGCATGCTGGGCTTCGCGGATGAGGGTTTCGAGGTCGTATTGGGCTTGAGTATTACGAATGCTGAGTAAATAACTCCGTCTGCTGAGAGCGTCGGCAACAACATTTGCATTGCCTAGGTGATAACAAATCTCACAGTCGTAATCATTGAGAAGTTCCACCCATCGGCGTTGACGCATATTAAGTTCTTTCTGATCAAAGATATGTTGTAGGCTCCAATGATCGGTGAAGATCGTACACTTGGTACCATACATGTAGTGTCGCCAAATCTTTAACGTAAAAACAATTGCGCCTAGCTCGAGATCATGGGTTGTATAGTTCTTCTCGTGGATTTTGAGCTGACGAGATGCGTAAGCTATAACCTTGTCCCGCTGCATAAGAACACAACCAAGACCAAGGTTGGAAGCATCACAATAGACAATGAAGTCGTCGTTTTCGTCGGGTAGAGTGAGAACAGGAGCATTGCAAAGCATGTGCTTGAGGGTTCGAAAGGCAATCTCTTGTTCAATTCCCCAAACAAAAGGCTTGTCTTTATGCGTAAGGACGGTAAGCGGCACAACGATCTTTGAGAATCCTTCGATAAATCGTCGATTATAGACCGCTAGTCCGAGAAAAGAACGGACTTCAGACGGGTTCTTAGGTGTAATCCAACTCTTAACTGCTTCAATCTTAGCCGGATCAACGTGAATACCTTGTCTATTTACGATGTGACCCAGAAACTGAACCTCCTCCAGCCAAAATTCACACTTGGAGAACTTGGCATAGTGTCGATTCCCCTGGAGTAGCTCGAGAACCAAACGTAGATGTTGCACGTGTTCGGCTTTCGAATTGGAATAGATCAAGACATCATCGATGAACACGATGACGAAACGGTCGAGATATGGTTTACACACGCGATTCATCAGATCCATGAAAACCGCGGGTGCGTTGGTTAAACCAAAAGCCATAACAACGAATTCGTAATGGCCGTATCGTGTGCGAAACACGGTTTTGGGTATATCATCCTCTTGTATGCGTAACTGGTGATAGCCTGAGCGTAGATCGATCTTCAAGAAACACGTAGCACCTTGTAGTTGATCAAACAAATCGTCAATGCGAGGTAGGGGATAGCGATTCTTGATGGTTAGCTTATTCAGTTCCCGATAGTCGATGCACATCCGAAACGACCCATCCTTCTTTTTGACGAAAAGGACTGGCGCGCCCCAAGGAGAGGTGCTTGGGCGAATGAAGCCTTTCTCAAGTAATTCCTGGAGTTGGTTTGAGAGTTCACGCATTTCGGATGGTGCGAGTCTGTAAGGAGCTTTGGCAACAGGGTTGGCTCCAGGAATGAGGTCGATACGAAAGTCGATATCACGACTTGGCGGGAGTCCTGGGAGATCATCAGGAAAAACGTTGGGAAATTCGCAAACAACAGGTACCTGGTTTACCGCTCTTTCTTTCTTTTCCTTCTCCGCTACTACAATGTTAGCCAAGAAAGCTCTGTATTGCTTGCGGAGATACTTGCTAGCTTGGACACATGACATGAGCTTGAGACCTTTCGAAGCAGTTTCACCATAGACACACAACAAATCACCATTCGCGAGCGAGAATCGAATTATCTTATCGAAGCACACAACTTCAGCATGGTTTTCGCGAAGAAAGTCCATGTCTACTACGACGTCAAAACTTCCAAGTTGCATCGGAATAAGGTCGATTGGGAAGATGTGATTGTTGAGCTCAAGAGTACAATCACGAAGAACAGAATTAAAAACGATAGTTCTTCCGGTAGCGACTTCAACATCGAACGTCGAGGGGAGATGGGAGCGTTTACGTCTAAGAAGTTCCTCGAATTCGAACGACACAAAGCAATTATCGGCTCCAGTATTAAACAAACATGAAGCATAAATACCATTCACAAGGAACGTACCATTGACCACGTTGTTGTCAGCTTAGGCTTGGCGCACATTGATGTTGAAAGTCCTGGCGCGTGCGGCTTGTTGCTGCTGCAGAGGCTGTTGCTACTGGTGTTGCTACTGCTGCTGGGGCTCTTGTTTCACAACCCTGTTTGGGCACATGTTCGCAAAGTGGTTGGGATGACCACATGCGAAGCAGACTCGGGCGTTGACCACGGGGGCCTGAGCCGCTTGTTGGCCTTGTGGGGCTGGGAGAAGAGCTTGATGAGCAGTGGCTTGAGCTGGGGCTTGACGGGAACCAGTACGGCAATTAGCAGTGAAGTGGCCGTACATATTGCAGTGAGCGCAACAAAGACAGGCGAGACCCACCGGGTGATGGTAAGAGCATGTTGGGCAAGCCGGGTGGGGGCCTGTGTATGCACGCTTTGCTGGCGGTGCATAAGTAACTGGCGCTGGACGGTGATGCTGCTGCTGTTGGGCCGGTACGGCTTGGAGTGGAGCAGCAGTGGTGGTGACAGCACAGTTCTTGTTGCTGGAGCTGCTGTTGTTGTTCTTCTTCTTTCGGCGTGAGGACTTTGATGATTGAGCGACGGTGGTTTCAGCGGTTGGTGCGGCAGTGGTAGCTTGATGCAGGTTCTTCGAAGTTTTATCCCAGACTCCGGCCTTGACCCGCTTGTCGTTGATTTCAGCGGCCAGTAGGTAAGTCTCTTCGATCGTTGTAGTCTTGGCCGCTTGTACGAAATCTGCAACGCAGTCGGGCAAAGCTCGGATATACTTCTTGATTGCAATCTCCGGAGTCTTGACTTGATCGGGACAGATAATACTGAGCTGCTTGAAGCGAGCAGTGAGTGCAGCGTTTTCTCCATCCTTCTGCTTTATATGCCAGAATTCATCTTCTAACTTCTGGCGCTCATGAGGAGGGCAAAATTCTTCCAGCATGACTTCCTTGAGCTCATCCCACGACAGATTGTAGGCTACATCGTTCCCATGATTGTTCCTCTCAGCCGTCCACCAGTCTAAAGTGCAGGACTGGAAGATGCCAGTCGCGTTGAGAGTGCGTAGGTTATCGGGGCAACCGCTCTGTCGTAGTGTGACCTCGATGGAGTCAAACCATTGAAACAAAGCTGTAGGGCCTTCTTCTCCGGTGAACTCTTTCGGTCCACATGCCTTGAACTGTTTGAAGCTGAAAGCAGCTTTGGGAGTCTCAGTTCGGGATTCCTCAGATGATTTGCTCATGTTATCGTATAGCTCGCTGACGACTTGGGGTACAACCTTTGCCATTTGCTTAGTGATCATGGCAGCAAGGCATTTGTCTGCTTGCTTTCGGCGAGCGTCTCGGTTAGCGCGAGATCCAGATGACGACATTGTCAGCAACAGACATCGTCACAGGACTCAACATGACATATTCGAATCTCACCTCACAATCCTACTACTACTAAAGCTCAGGAACACAATGAAACATGTATCACATAATCACAGATTCACATAAGCACAAAGGCACATAAACACATAAGCATGTAGAGCACAGAAGCACATACGCATTTAATCACTAGAGGTAGTCAGAATACAGAAACCTATCATTCAAAGTCTGCGATTGTTCGAATATAGCGGTCGCGTATAACATGAGTAGTATAACATAAGCGAACAATCATAACAACTACATGGCGTACGGTCGTTCCATGAGTGGTAGCGATTTGTTAGCGTATTGAGATAGAAATGCAGTGCGAGTCGTGCGTGTCGATCGAAGTGAGAGCAAAAATCGTATAAATCTCCAATCATTAAAACATATAAGCAGGTAAATACACATACAACACATAAAATCAACGAATCATTAGAGTCAGTAGTTGCGGGCTCAGAATCGAAACACGTAAAAATCGAGAAATAGATCGTCTGCGGCTATTAGACATTGACTATCCAAAGTGGTTCAACTATTCACAAGGACTTGTTGTGCACATTTTGACCTTCAGGACTATGCTTCTGCCTCGATTCTTGGGCGTTTGGCACACATCCCGTTAGTCATGCCGTGACTTCAGGTCGTTGGAGTCCGTCGAGATATTGGTGAGAGTTTTGTGAAACCAAGTAAAAGTCGGAATCAAGTCATCAAGGTTAGGGTTTCACCCCTGGCTTAACAACTTTGTTCCTGTTTTTGATGAAATAAAAGAGAATTATGCGTCAAAGTAGAGATTTCACTCCTGGTTCAACCAATCTGTCACACCCCAACCGATGGCGGAATCATCGGGGCGTGGCACTGAGCGAAACAGATTGTTCAGAAATTTCCATAACAATTATCAATACTATTCAATTTAAATAATACGTCCCATACCGTATCTCAAACAGCAAAATAATTATTACAGACATAAATCCAGGCAAATATTCTGTTCCGACAAATCAGATTCATACATAGATAGTTTATTTATTGGTTTCTAGGACCTCTTTTCCTAGCCTCGATTTCATCACAGCACAGAGAGCATCCTAGACCTTTCCTAGCCTCAAGTTCACAGCATGCTAAGCATGTAAACTTCCTAAGCACCTGTCACATACGTTAAAATAAAGTCAATACATATAATGTAAAGGTGAGCATTCAAGTTTGATAATAGCATATAGAGTTCGAATTCGTTTACGCATAACCAGCACGTACACATAGTGAAATGAAGCACGTTAGTTATCGACATAGATCCATCGATACCAATGACTGCGGGTTGACTGCCCGAGGCAGTTCGCAATACATGATTACCACCGTAATCCATGCAAGTAATGGTCCTTAACAACCCCCGTGTGAACGGGTGCTGAGTCCAAACTATAGTACTATCGTTGCTAAGGCAGGTAGACAACATTCCATGTGTAAACATAACAAACAAGCATTCATGAGCCACGTATAACATGCATTAACGGTTAGCGTTCAAATAGTATTGAGTAGTGTGTTCGTTGTGATTTGAATAGTTGTAACGTATGTAACACCCAAAAGTGCTTAAAGCAAAAAGGGATCGAGTATACTCACAGCGATTAATGGATTGAAGGGAGCGCTTAACGAGTAAGGTTAGCCTGAATAGATTCGATAGCAGAACGATAAGTGACACGTAAAGCGATACAAACTGCGGATGGATCGGATGGTAGTTTGTTCGAAGCGTAATCCGAGCGGACAACAATCCGTGCGGATAACAATCCGTTCGGGTGGTCATCCGGTCGGACAGCTTGTCCGGTCGTATGACGATTCAAGTGGATTGTTTCTTCCTATAAGTAGAATGTGTTTGTGCATGATGGCTTGGCTTTTGAAGTTTTCGTTGTAGTATTTTGAAAACATTGAAGTATCTCTATCCATCAAGTCGTTCGATCGAATGGTGGGTCGTGCGGATGACAATCCGTTCGGATGGTCATCCGGTCGGACGGTGGTCCGGTCGGACGGCAATTTAATGGTGAGAGTACTTAGTGAAGGCAAGCTCTTAAACAGAAGTTTCACTCGATCGGATGACCATCCGATCGGGTGGCAACCCTGTTAATGAACATGTTGAAAATTGTTTAAGTCTTTAAATTCTTAGTATCTCATGATCCGAAGCGTAATCCAACCAGATGGTCGTCCGATCGGATTGCAATTCGTTCAATACTCAAACTTTAGTTAAGGTTGTTTAAAGTGGGACCCAAGTGTGATCCGTTCGGGTGACAATCCGTTTGGATGACCTATCCGATCAGACAGCAATCCGGTCGGACAGCAATCCGTTCTGATTGTTCCGTCCGTCCTACACTTGGTCGTTTTGATGGTTTGTCGTTATGTCGAGCCGCTTTGACAACTTGTTAACCAATAGAACTCCCATTCTGACCCAGATGACTAAACCGGCCAGGAATCACCCTAGCTTGGTCAGTTACCGGCTCTAGACGGTTGTTTTTGTTTAACCCGAAGTCGGTGGTCTCGTGGGCGGAATCCAGATTTGAACCAGTACAACACTAAGGATGAGTGGGAGACTAGATCAGAACCTGATTCTACCGGTTTTGAGTGCTTTGAGTGTAAAAGAGTTGAAAGAAAGTTAGAAACCATCTTTCAATCCTTTTTCACCATTCTTGTGTCGAGATCTTTACAAGATATTTGTGTAATCGGGTGGAAATCGGTTAGATCTCAGTTGTTCTTGGTGGATTGAAGTCAAAGCATGAAGTTCTTGAAGAACACATGATGACGTCATCCTAGAACACCCGAAATCTAGTGATTTCGCGGTTAAAAGTTAAGATTTAAAAGATAGAAAGGTGTAGGAGTGCGTGTAGATCAAGAAAGTACAAGATTTAGGGCGAGATCTTACCTCGATTGAGAGAAATCGAAGAAAAGGTGAGGAGCACGTATGGTTCGGACAGAGGGTTTCCAAAAGTGGAAAGAATGACAATGACAGGGGGGTATTTATAGGATTCAAAAAGAGGAAAGGGTTATCCGATCGGATGACACACCGCCCGGATGGCTATCCGGTCGGATGACATCCTGGTCGGATGACACCTGTTCTGCGGACAAGAGGCTATCCGACCGGATGGCACTTGGTTTGAATGTTTGACGCGATGATTTTTGGCGTTTTGATTTCGATTGCGAGCGGTTCGATACGATAGAGTTTCCTAGTCAAATTACTTTTAGTCCCAACTACTATATATCATAGTTCGATTGTGATTCGAGTTCGAGTTCGATTGTGTTCGATTGCATTCGAGTTTCGATTGAGTTCGCTTGATTATCACAACGCAACATAAGTAAACATGCACAGATAACACGTAAGGCACACACACACATGTATAACAACAAGTAAAATACGTAGCTCGAGTTGCGATTCGTTGTCGATTTGATTAGCATAGCTTGATTATCAGTTGATTAGCTTTATCGCATTGTTACTTCCTATAGTTCACAGTCGTAGGTCGATTGAATAGCGATAATCATTCGTCGATTTATTACATTTATAGACACTTACTCCACATAATAGTTACAATAAAAGAAATCTACTACAAGTCAAGTTGCGCAAAATCGGTCGTTGACTTTGACCTTGACTTTGACTTTGAGTTGTGAAAACACGGGGTGTTACAGCCTCCCCTTGTTTAGGGAATTTCGTCCCGAAATTAAGCTGGAAGTTGTACAACGCCGTGATTCACGTTTGAGAACCTTCTCTTTCTAGACTTTCTCTTCGAATAACTGCAGGTACTTTGCCTTCATGTCACTTTCGAGTTCCCAAGTGAACTCTGTGCCTCGTTTGCCTTCCCATCGGACTTTCACGATAGGAATGCGAGAGCGTCTGAGTTGCTTGGTTTGGCGATCCATGATTTCGACAGGTTTTTCCACGAAGTGTAATGTTTCGTTCACTTGCAGATCATCGAGAGAAACGTGTAAGTCGTGGTTGGCTAGGCACTTTCGGAGGTTTGACACGTGGAAAGTCGGGTGGACATTACTAAATTCCTCCGGTAGTTCGAGTCTGTAAGCGACTTTTCCGATCCTTTCCAGAATCTTAAAAGGTCCAACATATTGAGGCGCGAGCTTTCCATTCTTGCCGAATCGGACCACACCCTTCCAAGGCGATACCTTTAGGAGTACGTAGTCACCAACGTCAAATTCAAGGGGCCTGCATTTCTTATCGGCGTAACTTTTCTGTCGATCCCGAGCTTTCGCCAGGTTGTCTCGAATTTGGAAAATTTTGTTTGTCGTTTCTTGTAATAGCTCTGGACCGGTTAATTGCGAATGACCGATCTCGTGCCACACAATAAGCGATCGACATCTTCTTTCGTATAATGCCTCGAATGGCGCCATTTGGATACTAGAATGATAGCTGTTGTTATACGAGAATTCGACTAACGGCAGGTATTTATCCCAATTACCACCGAAGTCTATGATACACAAACGGAGCATGTCCTCAAGAGTACGAATCGTTCTTTCAGTCTGACCGTCGGTTTGAGGGTGGAATGCGGTACTTAGATTAAGCGATGTACCGAGTGCCGTTTGAAACGTTTCCCACAGTCGCGAAGTAAACCGAGCATCACGATCAGAGATGATGTCACGAGGCGTCCCATGATTACAAATGATCTCGTCGGTGTAGATTCGGGCTAATCGTTCTACCTTGTAGTCTTCCCGTATTGGCAAAAAGTGAGCTGATTTAGTCAAGCGATCGATCACAACCCAAATGCTGTCGTGACCTGATGACGTGTGCGGTAGCTTGGTTATAAAGTCCATAGCTATACTTTCCCACTTCCACATTGGAATTGGTGGTTGTTCGAGTAAGCCAGAGGGTCTTTGATGTTCAGCCTTGACTCTAGCACAAGTTAGGCATTTTCCGACATAGAGAGCGATATCCCTATTCATACCCGGCCACCAATACTTATAACGAAGGTCCTGGTACATCTTATCGGCACCGGGATGAACAGAATACCGGGATTTGTGGGCTTCGTCCATCAAGATCTATCGCAAATTGGTTCGTTTGGGAATCCAAATTCGGTCCAGAAAGTGGAATATCCTGTTCGATTTGCTCACAAGCTGGGCTCCATCATGGTAGATTCTTTCTTTCTTCAGGGTGCGTTCGTTAAAACACGCATGCTGAGCATCGCGGATGAGGGTTTCGAGATCATGTTGGGCTTGAACGTTATGAGTGCTAAGCAGATAGCTCCGTCTGCTGAGTGCGTCGGCAACAACATTTGCCTTGCCTGGGTGATAACGAATCTCACAGTCGTAATCGTTGAGAAGTTCTACCCATCGGCGTTGACGCATATTAAGTTCTTTCTGATTAAAGATATGTTGCAGGCTCCTATGATCGGTGAAGATCGTACACTTGGTACCATACAGGTAGTGTCGCCAAATCTTTAATGCAAAAAGAACTGCGCCTAGCTCGAGATCATGGGTTGTATAGTCCTTCTCATGGACTTTGAGCTGACGAGAGGCGTACGCTATGGCCTTGCCCCGTTGCATGAGAACACAACCAAGACCAAGGTTGGAAGCATCACAATAGACAATGAAATCATTGTTTCCGTCGGGTAATGTGAGAACAGGAGCGTTGCAAAGCATGTGCTTGAGGGTTTGAAAGGCAGACTCTTGTTCATTTTTCCAAACAAAAGGCTTGTCTTTATGTGTGAGAGAGGTAAGCGGCACAGCGATCTTTGAGAATCCCTCGATAAATCGTCGATAATAGCCCGCTAGTCCAAGAAAAGAGCGGACTTCAGACGGGTTCTTAGGCGTAACCCAGCTCTTGACAGCTTCAACCTTCGCAGGATTGACGTGAATGCCTTGTCTATTAACAATGTGACCCAGAAACTGAACTTCCTCTAACCAGAATTCTCACTTGGAGAACTTGGCATAGAGCTGGTTCCCCTGGAGTAACTCGAGAACCAAACGTAGATGTTGCGCGTGTTCGGCTTTCGAATTGGAATAGATCAAGACATCGACGATGAATACGATGACGAAACGGTCGAGATATGGTTTACACACGCGATTCATCAGATCCATGAAAACCGCTGGTGCGTTGGTTAAACCGAAAGGCATGACAACGAATTCGTAATGACCGTAATGAGTGCGAAACGCGGTTTTGGGTATATCCTCCTCTTGAATACATAGCTTGTGATATCCTGAACGTAGACCGACCTTTTAGAAACACGTAGCGCCTTGTAGTTGATCAAACAAATCATCAATGCGAGGTAAGGGATAGCGGTTCTTGATAGTTAACTTATTCAATTCCCGATAGTCGATGCACATCCTGAACGACCCGTCCTTCTTTTTAACGAAAAGGACTGGCGCGCCCCAAGGAGAGGTGCTCGGGCGAATGAAGCCTTTCTCAAGCAATTCCTGGAGTTGGTTTGAGAGTTCGCGCATTTTGGACGGCGCGAGTCGGTAGGGGGCTTTGGCAATGGGGTTGGCTCCAGGAATGAGGTCGATACGAAAGTCGATATCACGACTTGGCGGTAGTGCGGGAAGATCCTCCGGAAAAACATTAGGAAATTCTCGAACCACAGGAACGTCTTTCACTTCCTTCTTTTCTTTCTTTTCCTTCTCCGCTACTACAATGTTAGTCAAGAAAGCCCTCTATTCCTTGCGGAGATACTTGCTAGCTTGCACGCATGACATAAGCTGGAGACCCTTCGAAGTAGTATCACCGTATACACATAATAAGTCACCATTCGCGAGCGAAAATCGAATCATCTTGTCGAAGCACACAACTTCAGCATGGTTTTCGCGAAGAAAGTCCATGCCTACTATGACGTCAAAACTTCCGAGTTGCATCGGGATGAGGTCGATTGGGAAAATGTGATTGTTGAGCTCGAGAGTACAATCACGGAGAATAGAATTGACAGCGACGGTTCTTCTGGTAGCGACTTCAACATCGAATATCGAGGAGAGTTGGGAGCGTTTACGACTAAGGAACTTCTCGAATTCGAACGACGCATAGCAATTATCGGCTCCAGTATCAAACAAACATGAAGCATAAATACCATTCACAAGGAACATACCATTGACCACGTTGTTGTCGGCCTGGGCTTGACGCACGTTGAGGTTGAAAGTTCTGGCGCGTGCGTCCTGTTGTTGCTGCCGCTGTTGTAGTTGTTGCTGAGGCTCTTGCTTCACGACCCTGTTTGGGCACATGTTGGCGAAGTGGTTTGGGTCACCACATGCGAAGCAGGCTCTGGCTTTGACTGCGGGTGCCGGAGGAGCTTGTTGACCCTGAGGGGCTGTGAGTAGAGCTTGATGAGCAGGAGCTTGTCGAATACGGCAGTTGGCAGTAAAATGGCCGTATACATTGCAATGAGCACAAAAACGGGAAGCAATGGCAGTCGGATAGTGGTAGGTGCAAGTAGGGCAGAGCGGGTGTGGCCCAGTTTATACACGCTTTGCAGGTGGTGCATTAGCCACAGGCGCCGCTACTTGATGCTGTTGGGCTGGTACAACTTGAATTGGTGCAGCAGTGATCGCACAGTTCTTGTTGCTGGAGCTGTTCTTTCTCTTGTTCTTTCTCTTGTTGCTCGATGAGGTGGGTTCTGCAGTTGGTGCGGTGGTAGTAGCTTGATGCAGGTGCTTCGGAGTTTTATCCCAGACACCAGCCTTGACCCTCTTGTCGTTGATTTTGGCGGCCAGTAGGTAAGTCTCTTCGATCGTCTTAGTTTTAGCCGCTTGCATGAAATCTGCGACGCAGTCGGGCAAAGCTCGGATGTACTTCTTGATGGTGATCTCCGGAGTCTTGACTTGATCAGGGCAGATGATGCTGAGCTGCTTGAAATGAGCAGTGAGAGCAGCATTGTCACCTTCATGCTGATGCATGTGCCAAAATTCATCTTCTAGCTTTTGACGTTCGTGAGGAGGGCAGAATTCTTCTAGCATGACTTCCTTGAGCTCGTCCCACGACAGACCGTAGGCTGCATCGTTCCCTCGCTTATTCTTCTCGGCCGTCCACCAGTCTAGTGCACGGGACTGGAAAACGCCGGTAGCATTCAGAGTTCGAAGGTCATCAGGGCAACCACTCTGTCGCAGAGTGACCTCAATGGAATCAAACCATTGGAATAGTGCAGTCGGACCTCCCTCGCCAGTGAATTCTTTTGGCCCACACGACTTGAACTGCTTGAAGTTGAAGGACTTGGAGGTAGCTTTAGGGGCTTCGGTCCTCGATTCCTCAGATGACTTGCTGGCATTCTTGTAAACATCACTCATCGCCTTTGCCACACTTTTTGCGATGATGGCAGCAAGGCGTTTGTCCCTCTTTTCTTGACGAGAAAGTGCGTGACGGGATCCAGACGACATTGTCTGCAACAGTCATCGCCACAGGACTCAACACATTGTATTCGAATCTTACCTCACACGTCTACTACTTACTAAAGCTTAGGAACACGCGGATTCACATAAACACATAACACGTAGAGCATAAAATCACATAAGCAGGTAGAACACATAATCACATAACACCTAAGCATGTAAAGCAATGAAGCAAGGAAACACATACGCCTTAAATCACTAGAGGCAGTCAGAAAACAGAGTTTCTAGATCCCATGGCCTATAAATAAGAACCTAAGGTGTTAGGTTTAAAACTTTTGACACTTTTGGTGTTTTGGAGAATTGAAGGGCTCTAGATCTAGAGAGAAAAACTAGAGAGAGAAAGTGACATCGTGATTCAGGTGCTTTATACGATCTCAGATATGTCAATAGAATCACTGATTATATTACGTTCTCGTGTGTTCGGTCACATTCGTGTACGGATTCCACATGTCACCTGTTCGGTTCGCAATCGTTTCGGAGCGAAAAATAAGCACATAAACGGGTAATAGCACATAAAACACATAAAATTAACAAATTATCAGAGTCAGCAGTAGCGACTCAGCTTTGAAACTCATAAAAATCGAGAGATAGATCGTCTGCGGCTAGTAGACTTCGACTACCCAAAGTGGTTCGACTATTCACAAGGATCCGTTGCGCACATTTAACCTTCAGGACTGTGCCTTTGCCTCGCTTCTTGGGCATTTGGCACGCATCCCGTTAGTCATATCGTGGTTTCAGGTCGTTGGAGTCCGTCAAGACTTTGGTGAGAGTTTTGTAAAATGTGCGGAACAAGTCGTCAAGGTTAGGGTTTCACCCCTGGCTTAACAACTTCGTCCCTGTTTTGATAAAATAGAGGAGATTATTCAACAAAATATGGGTTTCACCCCTAGTTTGGTATAATTCCCCCGCTAAACAGTATTGATTAAGCAATTTAGTCGGGAGTTTGGGGTTTTCACACCTAATCTCGACTTTATCGCCCTTTTATAGTTGAAAATTCGAGTGTAGTGATAGTGTAGTATAAGTGAGATTAGTGAGGAATAAGCTCGTACGTAATCCCTACTGGATGTACTCGAGTCGGTCTGTTGGTTCTTAAATATAGTCTAGGTATCTAAGACTTCGACCCGGACTAGGTCGAGTCTTGCCTAATTCCCTATAGTTATGGCTCTGATACCAATCTGTCACACCCCAACCGATGGCGGAATCATCGGGGCGTGGCACTGAGCGAAACAGATTGTCCAGAAATTTCCATAACAATTATCAATACTATTCAATTTAAATAATACGTCCCATACCGTATCTCAAACAGCAAAATAATTATTACAGACATAAATCCAGGCAAATATTTTGTTCCAGACAACTCAGATTCATACATAGATAGTTTATTTATTGGTTTCTAGGACCTCTTTTCCTAGCCTCGATTTCATCACAGCACATAGAGCATCCTAGACCTTTCCTAGCCGCAAGTTCACAGCATGCTAAGCATGTAAACTTCCTAAGCACCTGTCACATACGTTAAAATAAAGTTAATACATATAATGTAAAGGTGAGCATACAAGTTTGATAATAGCATATAGAGTTCGAATGCGTTTACGCATAACCAACGCGTACACATAGTGAAATGAAACACGTTAGTTATCGACATAGATCCATCGATACCAATGACTGCGGGTTAACTGCCCGAGGCAGTTCGCAATACATGATTACCACCGTAATCCATGCAAGTAATGGTCCTTAACAACCCCCGTGTGAACGGGTGCTGAGTCCAAACTATAGTACTATCGTTGCTAAGGCAGGTAGACAGCATTCCATGTGTAAACATAACAAACAAGCATTCATGAGCCACGTATAACATGCATTAACGGTTAGCGTTCAAATAGTATTGAGTAGTGTGTTCGTTGTGATTTGAATAGTTGTAACGTATGTAACACCCAAAAGTGCTTAAAGCAAAAAGGGATCGAGTATACTCACAACGATTAATGGATTGAAGGGAGCGCTTAACGAGTAAGGTTAGCCTGAATAGATTCAATAGCAGAACGATACGTGACACGTAAAGCGATACAAAGTGCGGATGGATCGGATGGTAGTTCGTTCGGATGGTAATCCGAGCGGACAGCAATCCGTGCGGATAACAATCCATTCGGGTGGTCATCCGGTCGGACAGCTTGTCCGGTCGGATGACGATTCGAGTGGATTGTTTCTTCCTATAAGTAGAATGTGTTTGTGCATGATGGCTTGGCTTTTGAAGTTTTCGTTGTAGTATTTTGAAAACATTGAAGTATCTCTATCCATCAAGTCGTTCGATCGGATGGTGGGTCATGCGGATGAAAATCTGTTCGGATGGTCATCCGGTCGGACGGTGGTCCGGTCGGACGGCAATTTAATGGTGAGAGTACTTAGTGAAGGCAAGCTCTTAAACAGAAGTTTCACTCGATCGGATGACCATCCGATCGGGTGGCAACCCTGTTAATGAACATGTTGAAAATTGTTTAAGTCTTTAAAGTCTTAGTATCTCATGATCCGAAGAGTAATCCAACCAGATGGTCGTCCGATCGGATTGCAATTCGTTCAATACTCAAACTTTAGTTAAGGTTGTTTAAAGTGGGACCCAAGTGTGATCCGTTCGGGTGACAATCCGTTCGGATGACCTATCCGATCGGACAGCAATCCGGTCGGACAGCAATCCGTTCTGATTGTTCCGTCCGTCCTACACTTGGTCGTTTTGATGGTTTGTCGTTATGTCGAGCCGCTTTGACAACTTGTTAACCAATAGAACTCCCATTCTGACCCAGATGACTAAACCGGCCATGAATCACCCTAGCTTGGTCAGTTACCGGCTCTAGACGGTTGTTTTTGTTTAACCCGAAGTCAGTGGTCTCGTGGGCGGAATCCAGATCTGAACCAGTACAACACTAAGGATGAGTGGGAGACTAGATCAGAACCCGATTCTACCGGTTTTGAGTGCTTTGAGTGTAAAAGAGTTGAAAGAAAGTTAGAAACCATCTTTCAATCCTTTTTCACCACTCTTGTGTCGAGATCTTTACAAGATATTTGTGTAATCGGGTGGAAATCGGTTAGATCTCAGTTGTTCTTGGTGGATTGAAGTCAAAGCATGAAGTTCTTGAAGAACACATGATGACGTCATCCTAGAACACCCGAAATCTAGTGATTTCGCGGTTAAAAGTTAAGATTTAAAAGATAGAAAGGTGTAGGAGTGCGTGTAGATCAAGAAAGTACAAGATTTAGGGCGAGATCTTACCTCGATTGAGAGAAATCGAAGAAAAGGTGAGGAGCACGTATGGTTCGGACAGAGGGTTTCCAAAAGTGGAAAGAATGACAATGACAGGGGTATTTATAGGATTCCAAAAGAGGAAAGGGTTATCCGATCGGATGACACACCGCCCGTATGGCTATCCGGTCGGATGACATCCTGGTCGGATGACACCTGTTCTGCGGACAAGAGGCTATCCGGTCGGATGGCTATCTGGCCAGATGGCACTTGGTTTGAATGTTTGACGCGACGATTTTTGGAGTTTCGATTTCGATTGCGAGCGGTTCGATACGATAGAGTTTCCTAGTCAAATTACTTTTAGTCCCAACTACTAAATATCATAGTTCGATTGTGATTCGAGTTCGAGTTCGATTGTGTTCGATTGCATTCGAGTTTCGATTGAGTTCGCTTGATTATCACAACGCAACATAAGTAAACATGCACAGATAACACGTAAGGCACACACAGACATGTATAACAACAAGTAAAATACGTAGCTCGAGTTGCGATTCGTTGTCGATTTGATTAGCATAGCTTGATTATCAGTTGATTAGCTTTATCGCATTGTTACTTCCTATAGTTCACAGTCGTAGGTCGATTGAATAGCGATAACCATGCGTCGATTTATTACATTTATAGACACTTACTCCACATATTAGTTACAATAAAAGAAATCTACTACAAGTCAAGTTGCGCGAAATCGGTCGTTGACTTTGACCTTGACTTTGACTTGTGAAAACACGGGGTGTTACACTAATTCAACCCATATATTTCTGTCATGTCATGTCGACTCGTTCAAAATCATGCCGTGTTCGAGTTGTGTTTCGTGTCAGTCCGTATAATGTTTATTTATGAATATGAGTAACAACTAGCAACTTCGTAACAATTTTAATGATTAACTAGTTAAATTCCCCCGCACGTTGTGGCGGGTATCATTCGTTATGGGTTCGATTCATTACGACATCGATACAGTATCGCCACTCGGTATATCAAGCGAACGATAAAACCCAAAAAATAAAGTCACGATATGACTAAAATAATATCAATATGTGTTTTACATCGGTCAAAAACCATAAATACGAATATCAGTAGCGGTTCTGATAATAAAGATACCGATACCGATGTTATACAGTCGAGATCGCCAGGGAATCAATGTTGCTAAGACATTATCTTAAATATTATATGAGAAAACTTTAAATAATTAAATAAAGAAACAATAAAAAATAAATTAAAGTAATAAAATAATGGAAACTTAAAAAACTATAATATTATAAAAATCTTGAACTACTGTTCATGACAAGTTCCTATTAATATATATAACTAGTTGGATTCCCCGCCGCTACGCGGCGGGAGTTTGGATTGATTAAGTTTCAGTTCATAATGATACCGACATCCATTATAGCAACCAAAAATAGAAAACCAAAGAAACAAAATAACTAAAAAAACTCGTTATACGTCTAAAATGATGTTAAGACATTTGCTTTACATCGATCAAACTGAAACAAAGAAAAAGATACCAATAGCGAAGCTCATTCGTTAGTATTCGATTCGTCAATAGACCGATACTTATATAATGCACGTTCCCAATGAAAACCTCTATGCAACTCCATTTTCAGTTGAGTGTTTTAAAAGTTAGATTAAAACCAGAAAACTCATGTGATTTGAGAATCATATATGAATGCATTAAATAATAATTTTTAAAATTTAGTTAACTTTATTATTTTTACTTAAGATACCAATTTAATACCATATGAATAAATATTTTAATAATAGAGTACGTTCGTCTTTTATAATATTATATAACATATAAAATTATTATGAGTTGTATTTCACCAATTCATAATTACTGCCAGGTGAGATATAATTCAAAGTTCAGTAAGATCACCCGTAGTGGCTTACTTGTGGGGTGTTTTTTTTGCCCAATAATGCCCAATCATGCCGCGTAACCATTACGCATGGGCGTGTTTGGTGTTTTTTTGGTTTAGGCGTTTTTATAATCACGCCAAATGGTGAGATTCTTGGCCAATCACATTGAAGCTTCCATTTGGTGGCCAATAAGATTTTTAAAGGTTTTTATTTTATTTTATTACAAAACATAATGCCCCACAATCCCCACATCCCCACTACACCTCTTTTGTAAAAACGCCCAATAATACCTCATTGCTGACTGGGCTGTCACATGGCGCAAAATGCCCTAGGGTGGGGCATTATTCACCCCAACGACTACGCATGGTCTAAATATCTTTATCTTTTAACCCCTTTGTCTTCCCACCCTGTTACCCCTATCCTTCGTAATATAATCGAGTCCCATTAAAGCAAACATTATCAGCCTTAGACTAGAGGGTATGGAGAGCCCCATCCTCAAGAGGATGGGCAGCCACGTCACCGCCACGTCACTGCCACGTAGGAAGGGCTTGAGGGTGATGGACCTAGGGGGTGGAGGATGAAGCTCTTTATATATGTATGTATGTATGTATGTATGTATGTATGTATGTATGTATGTATGTATGTATGTATGTATGTATGTATGTATGTATGTATAGGTATATGTGAGAGAAGGAGAGAGGAGAAAGGCCCGTCCTCTCCGTCTTGTGGGAGCCGGTTTTCACGAGGGGGCGGTGTGGGGGACCGGCGCCGGGCTTCGCCGGGCCTAAGCCGGCCCCCATACCGCTTAGTCTTAGATCTTTGAATATTGGTTTCCATTAGTCCCCATTTCTGTTTATCCGGCGTCTGGGCTTGCAACAGTGGTTCACTACTAAGGTAGACGGCGAGGAAGCCATCGTTTGCGACGGCGGCTCTTGTGGGTTCTATGTTTATAACCGTGAGTTCCGGCGAATTAAACAGCCCCTAAACGTCGCTGGCTGTGGTTGTTCGGAGGTCCAATGGCGACGATAACAACATCTAGGTCCGATCTACCGTTGCATGTGATTTTGCCGACCCGATCTGTGGCTGTCAAGTTTACAAGGTAAGGCTCCCGACCTCTTTTTCGACCCGAACTATGGCTGATAGGTTTACACCTTTTATTGTTTTAGTCGTTTTAGGGGTTATGCTAGCTAGCAGCGATGGTACTGTTCTGGTGGTAAGCATAGTGGTTTCGAGAGTATTCTGCAGTCACAGTAGATTCAGGCTAAACTATATAAAAAGAAGCGAAGCCCCACCTTCGATTCGAACACGGGATCGGAACTTTAAAAGGCATGTCTGCGACCAGCTGAGAACTTAGCGTTTTTGGCTGGATGAAACTGAGGTTGAAAATGGAAAAAAAATAGACGTGGGCCAATTAGTGTGCTACACGTGGCGGCGCAAATTAGCCCTTCCACACTGTTCCTAAGCAACTACGCAAATCTATACTATCTATTAAGGGAGCTTAGATGATGACCTAGATTTGCCTACGTGTCAGTCAACCATTCAGCTATGCCACATAGTCCAAGGTGATGTCATAAATCCGATATATATATAAATCTATAAATCTAAATAATATAATATATAATATATAATTCAAACTATAATTTCAAAATATGGCTCCAGTTTCAAATTTCAAAATATGGCTCCAGTTTCAAAACTTCAAAATTCAAACCATTTATTCAATACCCCTCAGTTATTCCTCTCTCTTCACTCTCTTCCATCATTCTCTCTCTTATCTCCTCAGTTCTTCCTCTCTCTCTTACATGGAGTTGCAGATTCGAGTTACATGTATCAGATCCGTTCAATACCCCTCTCTCTCTTATCTCCTCTTCGGTTCTTCCTCTAGAATCTTCCTAGAGGAGTACTTTCTTGGAGGAGAATGGTTGAAGAAGCTGGCGATGATGAAGACAGTTCACAAGGCACCGTGAATCTGTGAGTTAATACACCTCTCGAAATCTTCAGTTTGAGTGGATTCGCTCAGGTTTTATTCCAGGTAATGTGTTCCAACTTAGTTTAACACAACTAATACGAATCCATTGTTGTACGTCTTTATCTATCTACATTTTGGGAATTAGGGTTTCTATGTGGAGATGAAACGCATGATTGGTGGCTGGATCTCATAAAAGGAATGAGTTGTTGACAATAAGACATGAATCTGATGGAAAGGTATGTGTTTCTGTTTTTCACTAATACCATTTTTTGATTTAGAACTTGATTTTCAGTGATGCTTATCTAGATCTAAGTCTGTTATTAGTGTGCGGAAGTTAGAATTACAACAGTTGGGTTCTTTTTTTAACCTATATTTGTTGATTTTGTTCAGATCTTGGTGTTTTTGCTTTTCGGCTCCATTCTTGACTACTGAATGAAGAAATGAGTAAGATATTGATATTGTATTATTGAAAATGTAGTGTGTGTGTTTTAAATTATCGATAACATGGTAAAGTTTGGTGGTTAATTTGTCACATTTTCATTTTCAGCTCTAACAAGAGATGATTTCGAGGCTGTGAACAAAGTTTTGTTTGAAGCTATAGGCTTCAGAAGGTTACCTGTTGTAGATTCAAACATTTTCTACTTGCATTCTGTTTAATCCTTCAAATATTGCAATGGTATACCTTCTCTTAACTTTTCTTAATAATATAGATTGCTTTGATTATATATCGAATGATTCAAGTTGAATCGAGTTATTGTACACAAAGATTGCAAGTGTTGTTGTGTTGAGAACTTATGATCCACTTATGCCTACAGTTAAGTATTTTGATGTTACTGCTTTATTAAGTAATAAATTAAATATTTTGTCTAAAATGAAAGCAATAATGTTTGAAATTTTGTCTTTGAAATTTTGCATACAAGGTGCTCGATGAAATGCAGCAGCCAGAGCCAGTGCAGGAGATGGAACCAGGGTGGCATAGAAGAGACGAAAGGTGCTTGCTATTTATTTTCTCTGTAAAAATCGACAGCTTCAACGGGTGGCATCGAAGTTGCTCTCACGTCACCAGAAGGTCTTTTTTAAGATGTAGTCATAATACAAATTATTTTGCTTCAATGTAGTCATGGTCTTGCAAGAGATTAACTTTTTTCCCGTAATAACAGTTGCATTGATTTGTAGTTGTTGTTTCATTAAGTCACCATCTCTCAGTGGCGGCGATAAATGTGAACCACAGTTATTGAATGAAACGAATGAATGTGAACCGGTCATCCTCGCCATCGTTGCGACTCTTCCAATGCTTATGGTTCATCTTCTTCGATTCAGATTCGTCATCATCCACCCACCTTCTTCTTTTCCTTATCAGGTGCTTCACTGTCTCTTTGATCGTGTTTATGCATACCTCTAATTCGTCATCATCCAAGTATGCATTTATATCATTCATATGCCCTTATTTGACCTTCTGGTTCATGTAATTTAGTTGAATTTTTGTTTGCAGCTTGAGATCATTGGAGTGTTTATCGGGTAACTTTGTTATATGTTATTTTAATTCGTCAATACTTGAAGAGTCAATGGAACAGAAGGTTTTACTGAATCCTTCATGCTTCCAGATCCGCATCACCCTATTGAACCTCCAAAAAAAACATTAGAATCATCCTGATTCATTTGTGCACACAAGTAAGCCTGCTCTATAACTCTATAAGTAAGGTTATTTTATTCAATACCCATTGTAGTTTTCCCAACTTCCAAATCAAGTAGTTCAAATATTAGGGTGCTATACTGTATGAATATTTGTCGTATGATAAAAAAAATATTAGTGTGCTATACTGAATGAACACTTGATTTGTGTTTTATGATCTCATACTTATCTACAGGGATGGTTAGAGAAATCTTCATCTACCAGTCCAAAAAAAATTAGTATCCTGGAAAGGCGATGCTTTTATTGAAGTGGGGGAAAATCTGGGAATTGAATTTCTAAATTCAAATGACAATCTAATGAAATTTTAATTTAATTCATAATCTTAAGTTTAGATTTTCCCAAGTTGATCAGTTAATTGCATAATTCCAATATTTTTAAATGTTCAGTTGTAGGGGTGAAAGATTTTCCCTAAACTTGTGGCATTTCTAAAGAGGAAGGATGCTAATGATGGGACTGAGCAAGCTTTGCTTGATGAATTGAATGCATTAGATGAACATCTCAAGAGTAAAGTATGTTTTTTTTCTTCAAAATGATTGTTTTGTGTTCTATTTAGTTGATACAGAAGGATGTGTTTTATTTGAATAATAACTAATCTGTATGCTAACATTATAGGGGTCTTATGGTAATGAAGAAACGATCACAGCTGTTGATTTGAGTTTGGCACCAAAGTTTCCACCTTGAGGTGGCTTGAGATTTTTGTTTGTTTGATCAAGTTTGGGTCATGCTAGGCTCGAATATTCCAGTGGGTTGGGTCGGTTCAGGTCAGGTTCTTTTGACTTAGTTTTGCCTCACTTTGTTAATTAGTTTGTTTCATCTTACACTCAAACCGTGAGCCATACTCCCCTGTTCGAATTAGCCTCATTGATTCCAACTCAAATCCTTTATTTAGTTCTGGTATGAATTGGAACACAGACCAGCCTACGACAATATAGATGACACTAAAATTTCCCACAAGTGAACGTATGGCTTGATTCAATAGTAGCATGGGCTAACATAGCTTTTCTACTTTTTATCTCATGTAATTATTAAAAAATAAAGTCGTTGCATACTGGTTTAAATGACACCATAATAACTTGGCTGCTAGGCTTTTTTTGTATAAATGACACCCGAATACGAACTCGGCGCTATTTTTGCTTGGATCTCAACGCTATTGTTGCTTGGATATGTGATGTGAAATTCTTACCGTTTGTTTGCTGGTTTTGGTGTTTTGTTTAGTTATGCAAGTTGAAGATGATGCAGGCTGGGGCTATAGTCGGTCTGATCGACAAATCTATTGTGGCTAAGTCCAGGTTGCGTCGAACATTGTTCTTTATCGTAAATGCGGGCAACTCTGCTTAGCTGGCCAAAAAAAAGACATTAATGGATTACTTGTGGGTGGTGCTTCATTAAAGGTATTACTTTCTTATCTTCTTTTTTTGGAAAATTGGTTTTTAATAAACCAATTTTTGTCCCGTTGGTAAATAATAATCTTACCTACGTAATTGGTATACAATAATCCTACCTATCAACATGTTGGTACTCAATGAACTTCCGTTAATTTTTTTTAACTGAAGTTAGTTTTTAAGTTTTATTTATTACACAAACAGTCCCTGTAGTTGTAATTTACTAGTTTTAACTATTTTAAAACTAGTAAATTACAGTCCCTTGAGGTTTTTTTATTTTATAAAATAGTTAAAACTAGTAAATTACAACTACAGGGACTTTTTGTGTAATAAATAAAACTTAAAAACTAACTTCAGTTAAAAAAATTTAACGGAAGTTCATTGAATACCAACATATTGATAGATAGGATTATTGTATACCAATTACGTAGGTAAGATTATTATTTACCAACGGGACAAATGTTGGTTTATTAAAAACCAATTTTCCTCTTTTTTTTAGTTCATGGCCTAACAGTCTCGTTGTCAACTGTGGAGTTGATTATTGATACAGTTGCCGCTCTAAAAAATCGACATGGTTAGGTGGGTGGGTGGCTGAATCAGCAAGATTTAACAGTTTCGTGTTTTGATACTTTGTTTTTGATATGATAAAGTTTTAACCTACTTTTAATTTTCTTCAAAATTTGTTTGTATTTAAAATTTTAAATATAAAGACGATTCATAAATCTAATACAAATACATAACCACATATTCGAAGAATGAAAATGAAAAAAATATATATAAATAATAAAGGTTAAACACCTGTTCCAAATTCTAGACCGTCAGCCAAATTTTTAAACCACCAAAAATTGTAACAATCTGAAACTGGCCTATCTACTTCAGTTCGAGAGGTTTTGTCCTTTTCAACTGTATGTACATTTATAAGTGCAATGAGCTCGAGCCAAATTGGTTGCGGCTTTTAATGAGTTTGTTTATGTGAAACTGCAAATGAGTTCGGAGCTATGGGGGATAAGACTTTGTACAACTTTCAACCCCATTAGCCAATTTTTATAAATTGACCTTTTAAAATAGACATAACTCAAATGGACCCAATTCATAACTACTTTTTTTTTTAATTTGCACCTCTGTACGAAAGCTCGTAATTTGCACCTCTGTACAAAAGCTGGGTTATAAGGGAAAATTAAGCACATATCAGTCATGATATAATGGAGTTTTCATTTTGAAAATATAATCATTGATCTTTCTATCCGACTTTACTAAAGTTTTGCAAAAGCATGATTTAGTGTTTTAACATTTAAGCATACTTTCTTTTGTTAGTGTTCAGGGCTAATGAGTGTAACATCCGTCAAAATGGACTCCCAAATCCGACCCGTTTTGAAAGTTCGGATCCTAACTTTTGAACCCCGTATTTTCTTTTCGCGAAATAAATAACCGTTGAAGAGGACTCATTCTTTTTATTTATTTTTTCATTGATTTAGTCTTTTATTTATGTGTTTAATTAATAAAGTAATTAATATTTAACATAAAAAAAAAATTAACGTTCTAAACAAAATTTGCTTATGTTAGTTATTTATTTATCTAATAAGAATTATTTAATATTTCAAATGCATACATATAATTATTCATATACATCTAGTTAATTAATAAATATTTTTCGATAATGAACAAAACGGTAGATTCCATTTAAAGGCTTTGTGTGGATCAGAATAAAAATTGCCATTGGCATGAATTTAACATTTTAACCAAAACTTGTCACGTGGCCCGGTGTCGCCACATCACCACCGGACAGTGGTGGACTAGTGGTGGTGGTTCGTTTTGTCGATCGAGGGGGGTGGAGGTGTCTGATTGTGGGTTTTAGGTGTGTACGTTTTGTAGAAGGTTGTTTTGTAGATGAGGGTGTACGTGTCAAGATTTTAATGGTGATGTTACTATTCCTACTATTCATAAGGTTTGTGTTTTAATATATAGGATAATGTTATAATATGGACGATACCAATAGTGGAATTGGACTTGTATTTTTTCCACTTTCCAAATGCTAAACAAATATATCTCTACCAACTGCCATATTTAATGATCTATACAAATCATAATTTCTCTTTAAACACTAGCAAAGAAGCCTACTTTTGAAGAGCATGCTTGCCGCCCAAACATTTACAGCGGGTGTTTCCCAATTTTGTCATGATTGAGATTGCTATATTTACACCAATCAAGGACCTGGATTTTTTTTATTCTCTTAAACAAATCCTGTAGACACTCCCCTTTTTATCGATAGTTATGAGATTTTCCAAATCAAAGAGTTCATGTGTCGTTTATGAACTTTCTTTTATAAATACAAATTTCTCATGGCTTTCTAAACGAAGTCGACATCACCTCTAAATTCTCTGCCCACGACGCGACGCGACGCGACGCGACGCGACGCGACGCGACGCGACATCGTTTCGAACACCTCTCACCGGAGTAAACTGAGCATGCCGGAGACGATCGAGAACACGACTTCGCCGGAGATCGAGAAGACGACCGGAGCCGTACGGGGATCGACGGAAGTTGTTTCTTGTGTTCGGTATGCCTCGTCTTGTTTTCTCACTCTCTAGACTTACGACGGAGACACCTGCAACATCGAGGACGAAGCCGACACCGGAGCTAAAAGGCATCGTTGTTTGGTATACCATTCTTTATCCCTTTGCTTCCTCACTTAATCCTTGTCGAAACCGTATCATATTCGACGTTATTAATCATCGAAACAAAACTAAAAGTATGAGAAATCTTATAACAGTCGGTCATTGTTTTCTTTTACTAAACAAAGAGGATGACTTTCAATTTGTGTTTTTTTTGTTGTTCAAGCAAATATAAAATATAAAACTATTACATGGCAGGTTCCTATTAGAAATGATATAAATTAAGTCAAATTATTAAGCCGAAATCACGAGGGTTATCAATTTGCAATTTTAATAAAGATATCAAATCTTTATTTTGGTATTGTTTTAATTCTTTATTCTTTCTGTTAGTTATAAATATTTTCTTTTATTTGAATCCATTAAACACTATATATTATTTATGTATTTAGCTAAAATACAACTAATGCAAAATCCAGGAAGCTTGGTGCCACCGAATTCTATGTCAAATGTTTTTCTCATCTTCCTTAAATATTATAATAAAGATGTGTTCTAACTTTTAAGAAATAACTAATTCCATTTCTTTTCTTTTAATATATCCACACAAAAAAAAAAAAAAAAAACCATTTCAGATGCATTAGTCTCTTTATTTTTATTTTACCATTTTATAAAAGTACAACTTCAATTGTTAATAACCACAATCCGATTTATGTTAAACCCTTTTTATCATTAATGTTAGAATGTGATAAAATAAAATCCTTAACTAATTAAATTGTAAACTTAAAATGTTAGGGATTATGTTTAACATGCGAATATTAACAAGATCATTATCATTTAGGATAACCGGTTCGTTCTCTTGGATCCCCAAACCTTACTCGTGCGATAATTTAATGAATTCTCATACGCAACCACGGTGAGTATACTCGATCCCTTTTTCCCCTTTACACTTTGGGATGTAACATGTATAATTATACAAAGAACTTTTAAACTAAACATACTCAATCCTTGATCAAGCATGAAACCAATGTGACTTACTTGTTATTCTCGTATGCTATGTGAACGATTTGGAACGTTATATGCTCATTAACTTTGCTCGCCCACCTTAACAATTATAGCGCTATAGGATTAACGCCCCGCCCGTTATACTCTTGGGTATTGTTAAGTTAAACATTACCACCCCGCTAAACTTTTGGGATTAGGCTCTTTTATGCGTTGTATTCTCGGGTTTGATCATATTGTACGCCAAAATTGCATACTAGTAATCACATATTATGAATCATGTTGGACTTGAGTTTTTATTCTATTATGCTATGTAAACAAACTTGTATACTCGCCTTTGCTTTTGCATTGAAACTCTATTTTAATACATGTTGCAGGTTAAATTGTTGAAGTATGATGAAAGATGAAACAAGAATAGGGTGGACTAGATACACACCTACAAATCGTTTATCTTTTAATGTTATGTTATTTGTTGAAACAATGTTGTATTTTGTTTTGATTATTGTATGACAATTTAGCAATTGCAATGAAATTCGAATTTAATTAAATATTGTCACATAGTGTTATGAAGTCTCTAGCAATCTATACACACTTCGTCTCATCCCGATGTTTCCGCCATCGGTTGTGGTGTGACAATGAGTGATGAATTGAGGAATTTAGCTGACCCTTCCGAAGCCCGAGGAAGCAAAAAAGCCTACGTTCAGCTTAGGGGCAGTTGATCCCAAAATTGGGTCTCACATATATGACAAAACCAAGAGTCCCTGCCAGAGTAATGAGTTTGTTCTGGTTCTTGGTGACGACGCAAAGAGATTTAGAACCCGTAGTACTAAAGTGGTTAAACTGGTTGGTTTACTTGATGAAGCTAAAAGTCTTGTAAAGTGGTTAAAGAACCCGTAGTACTAAAGTGGTTAAACCCGTAGTACCCGTAGTACTACAATTTCTTTTATGTATTACATTTTAAAACCTATATAAGATTTTTTCTATCTTTTTAAGGTTTGAATTATGTTTCCGCCTCGTATTGTCGACTCCGCCGACTTCGCCGCAACGTGCGGGTTCCCCACTTTCTATTTTGAAGTTTAAAATAAATAAATAATTGTTAAAGAGCTCATTTGGACGGTGAATGGTTATGTGGTTAAGATTGATAATGATTTTAGAAATATTGTATATATTACGCCATATTTATCTAATGGAAGTGTAAATATAGTGAAGCTAAGTTACCCATATGAAAAAGGGCAAACGGGTCAAAAATGATAAAAAAAAATTGTATTTAAATGCTTACAACCTCTTAAAGAGTTATTATTCAGTTACATTATCCTAATAACTTAGAAAATGAAACTTGTAATTATGTGTAGTTTCTATCAACTGTATATGAAATTTTCAATCAATTATTCAAATAGCTTATGTGAATATACATGTTTCACATATAGTATAATATAAATGAATAAAAGCACTTTATCTATTTATAAAATTAAAATCTCAACTATTATTACGTATTTCACAATTTTGTTAAAGAACTCAAACATTATTGGTTTAGTTTTGGATTAATTTTAAAAGATGTACTTATTTTGTCTTTATAAATATGAGGTGATATAAAGCAGTAACATCAAAATACTTATTTTGTCTTTATAAACTGTTCTTGTAATTTGCAGTCGGGCTTGTACGGATTCACATGTTTATTTGTACATATGAGAAAATAATTTCAAGATGTTACATATTTGATGATTAAACTAATATATCAAATTCTCTTTTAGAGTAAATTAAATATAGTAGGTCCGGCCAACATAATTATGAAATGACTTCCTAAAAAGACACATGTTTTTACATCTATACTATCTATAATACATACTGTCTTTAACATTGTTTTATAAAGATATGTAACTAAACGCAAAGAATTTAAATGATATATTATAATATGTTTTTTAGTATTTGATTTCGATCGTTATTAAACATACCCGTGTTTTTTAGTTTTTTAGATATGTAACCATGTCGATCCAAGGAGCGTTGAGGTTGTGGTTTTGCTTCAAAATGTAGGGGCTTTTTCGTACTTCGGTTAGATTTACATATAAACGTTATTAATGTATTCTTAAGTATAATGCGAACGTGAATTCATTAAATAATTTCACATCAAATTTTACATATAAACGTAGGCTTACACTCAATCCAGCTAATGACAGTAACCAACATTGAGCCATCACATTCTTTCCGTTTACATCTCAGGTAACGGTTTTCCTTAATACATCTTGAAACTTAGGTTGTTATATATGATTTTTCAATGTTGTTTTGAAACTTACGGGATAGTAATTGTCAGTTTCAAGTAGGTTGGGTATTGAGATCAAGAAATTCAGCGCCACTTGCAGATATGGTTTCAAGGTCAATATTTGGCTTGAAACAGAGATAGAGAACTTTTGTTTCTGAATGTTTTGTAGCTTCACTTATGACTTATGCCTTATGCCTGATGTTGTTGTCAATTCATAACTATAACGCGAATGTGAATTCATTAAATAATTTCACATCATATTTTACATATAGATGTAGGAAAAAACTTTGCACATTATAAACTACTTAGCTTATTTCTATATCAAACATGTAAACTAACACATACTGTCTTTAACATTGTTTTATAAAGATATGTAACCAAATGCAAATAATTTAAATGATATATTATAATCTTTTTTTTAGTATTTGATTTCGATTGTTATTAAACATACCCGTGTATTCACACGGGTGTACAACTAGTTGTTAATATATAGTAATATATAATTACTCGAACTCAAATAAAAGTTTTGAATTTGTGTGATTTAATTAATTATTTTTGTTTCTTATCTCTCATTCCTAATTACAAACTTAGACATATATATATATAGCTTGATACTAGAAAAAAAAACAACTAGAAATGATGAAAAGATAGGTAGTTAATTAATAAAATATATATTTTGAAAGTGAAAAGTTGATCGAAGATTTAAAAGAAAATTTTAATTTCACTTTTAGAAGTTAACTAGAAAAGTGACCCGCGAGCGTTGCGCCGCTGGCAACAAAATTGGCGTGCAATCGATCAGATTCATACTAGTTTTGTTTAAGCTTATCATACTTCTTTCGTCATCAAAATCCAAGGGGTGCGGTCGAAATATACAAAGGTTAGAACTTAGAACTTAGAACTTAGAAACCATTAAATCGTAAACTGTACAAACAAACAACATGCAAACCTAATGTAAAATATTAGCATCATTAATTCATTATATTTAACACATTGTAAAAAAACTTACCATCATAAAACTTTTTGTTCTACCAGGATCATTGTAGCGAGCCAATAAACACCCGTCTTTTGGTTTGAGACCGTCAGAAAGAACGCTGTTGTTTCTATGCCTAATAAATAAGAGCCTAGCTTATCTAGCAGACTTACTCATTCAAGAAGTTACAGTATTTGTTGTTTAAACGATGATGAATCCATGTTGTCTATAGCTTATATTATACACTTAACCAAAATATATATGAACTCAATAGTGACAAATTTGAATCCAATCGTGGATCCCAACTTTGACCCTCAACTATTTCATCTAAAAAAAAGCTATTTCATGTAAAAAGGCAAACTGGACATACAAACATCTATTAGCAATCAGATCATCAAAGCTACTAACATCAAGCACAAGGCCAAAACCGCACATTTCATATGCTAATTGTGCGGCTTCTGCCATTCTTTGTAGAACCTCCTTTAACATTCAATAATGCTATGTGTCTTTTAAGCCAAGATTAACCAAAGATTTTTCAACTATTACTGTTATAGATTACAACTTCTGAGCTTCGAGTATCAAAAATTTTCAACTATTACAGTTCGAGAATCAAGTCTTCTAATTTCTAATCCACTTATCTTTCTACTGCATATAACCTAGCAAGGAAGCAACCCAAACTTGTCTCATCAGGTGTTTGTAAACACCCAACACGGGCATTATGTCGAGCACCTTGTGTGCATCAAGTACATGGTCAAGTTCATGACAACAACAACCATCCAAATCAGGGAATAAGAAACTCAATCAAGCAAAACATCAAACATCTTGTGAGCAACATCAAAACACACCAATAAACAACAACCAACTAAAAAATGCAATTATCTTATGGACCCGTAGCTAACAAATTCAAAGGAAAAGCTAAAGAAAGCAAGGAATAAGAAACTTACAATATGGAGATCTCATAGTTGTTGCTGCTACTACTTCTATCGCGGTCGTGTGGTGACCTTTCTTCTTCCCCTTCTCCTTCTTCTTCTTCTTCTTCTTCTTCTTCTTCGATTTCTTCTTCTTCCCCGAAACACTCAAACAGAAAATCAACTCAGAAATATTAGCATATATAACTTCTGTATTCTTGGAATATATTTGTATTTATTGTAATAGCCATATTAGTGGAACAAATCTTTGAAATTGATTGGTTTGCCAAAGTTGTAGGAAATCAATCCTCCTATCATCTGTATATATTCGATAGTGGAGTACAGAAAGGGACAAGCAAAAATTATCTCATCTATCATGGTATCAAGCCATAAAGCTCCACTGAGCATTTTTTTCCGATCCCTCTGAAGCTTTCTTTCTTTTTTTTCTGTTCTCATCCAACATTATCATTACCTTGCAATCCATTGCTTCCCTTCTTCGTGACCTTCCCCTGTTCATTTTTTTTCACCAACAACCTTCTTATTACCCCATGGATCCTAAAACACATCCCGCAATCACCGTTACCAATATCAAAAACTTCATTCCGATCACTCTCGAAATCGAATCCAGTCAATATGCTTCGTGGGCGGAATTATTCAAAATCCATTGTCGCGCCTTTCAAGTGCTAAAACACCTTTCCCCGAAACCCGGGTCCACGTCCACACCTCAACCCGCTGCTACAGAAGGCGCCAAACCCGACGCCTCATCCGACCCTGATGAAACTTGGACCCGCCTTGATGCCATAGTCCTTCAATGGATCTATGGCACCATATCAAATGACTTACTAAGCACCATTATCCGTCCTGATTCCACAGCCTGTTACGCTTAGGCGGCACTCAAAAGCCTCTTTCATGACAACGAAGCCACTCGTGCCGTTTTACTGCAGAAAAAGTTTACAAACCTTAAACTTGACTCCTTTCAATCCATGGCTGCCTATTGTCAAGAAACAAAGGTTATATCCAATCAATTAGAAAACGTTGGTGCCCCTGTAACCGAAAAAAACCTGGTCATCCAACTTCTTTCATGTCTGAATGAAGCTTACGGTGGGACTGCCTCCATTCTCCAGAATACCAAACCCTTTCCCACCTTCTATGAAGCCCGATCTACGTTAACTCTTGAAGAAACCACCAAAGCCAACCGTGCCTCTTCCGAATCGGCCCTTCATACCACAACAACACCTCCAACCGGATCTGCTCCACCCCAAACCCCACCCTCTTACAGTAACAACAACCGCGGCGGTGGCCGTTATCGGGGCCGAGGAAAAACCCAAGGCCGCGGGCGTGGCCAAACGAGTTTCACCAATCCCAACCAAGGACGTCTCCTTCACACTTTGGTAGAACTCCTTTTCCATCTGGTTATGGGGTAGGTCAGTGGACTACAAGACCACAAGCATGGGCTCCAACTCAACATTGGGCCATACCACCTTGTCCTTATCCTACAGGCCCATCTACCTAAAGTCCACAACCTAACCAACAGCCTGGTATACTCGGCCCACGACCCCAGCAGGCCCACACAAATTCTGACCAACTTTACACTGCTACTGCATTGGACCAGGCGTTCAATACAATGACTCTGCACCCGCCAGATAATCAATGGTACATGGACACCGGGGCTACAGGTAATATGACTCACAACTCGTACAATCTTAATTCTTATTTAAATAAGGTTTTTGCACGAAATATTATCGTCGGAAATGGCAATAAAATTCCAGTCCATGCCATAGGTAACCATACCTTACCATTCCCATTCCCACCATTTAAAATTAATAATACCCTTTTTGCACCTCAACTTGTCAAAAATCTTATTTCCGTTCGTCGTTTTACCACCGATAATAAAGTTTCTATTGAGTTTGATCCTTTTGGTTTTGTTGTGAAGGATCTCCACACCAAGGCACCCCTCCTCCGATGTGATAGCACCGGTGATCTCTACCCGCTAAACATCAATCCTCAAGTTCAAGTCTCTCCTTCAGCAAGTTTTCTCACAGTTTCACAAGACACGTGGCATCACCGTCTTGGACATCCTAGCTTTAATGTTTTAAGTTCTTTGAAATCTTGTTTACCGTCACATTCTACTTTTGTTAAAAATAATAATGTTTGCCAACCATGTGTGTTTGGAAAACAAATAAAACTTCCTTTCCATTTGTCTACTAGTTCCATTTATCTACCTTTAGATATCATACATAGCGACTTATGGACGTCCCCTATTCTGTCATCAAATGGATGTCGTTATTACGTATTATTTCTAGATGATAAAACTAATTTCTTATGGACTTATGCTCTCTATCACAAATCTCAAGTTTTCTCTAAATTTCTCGAATTCAACCAACTCATCAAAACACAATTCAATACTTCTATTAAGTGTTTTCAATGTGATAATGGTCGTGAATATAACAATAATTCTTTTCATCAATTTTGCAAAACAAATGGCATGCTTTTCCGTTTTTCATGTCCCTACACATCTTCTCAAAACGGAAAAGCCGAACGAAAAATTCGCTCTATAAACAACATAATGCGTACCATTCTCTATCACTCATCCGTTCCCAACCATTTCTGGCCTCACGCCTTAGAACACGCTACTTATCTACTTAACATCTTACCCACCAAAGTTTTAAATCACTCCACTCCAACACATCAACTATATCATTGCCCTCCAACCTACGACCATCTACGCATTTTTGGTTGTCTATGTTATCCACTTATACCCTCCTCCACTATTCACAAACTCGCCGATCGCTCGACCCCTTGCGTCTTTCTTGGTTACCCTTCAAATCATCGTGGTTACAAATGTTACAATCTCATCACTAACCAAATCACCTTATCAAGGGATGTCATCTTTGATGAAAATATTTTCCCTTTCACCACTAACATACCATCTTCACCAACGTCGGACCGTACCCACTGTGATACTAATCCATACCTATGACTCACCTCTTTTACCCCTCCACCTACAATATACCAATCAAACAATTCCCCTCCACCCTCTCCACTTCCGCCCCATTCACCACTTACGTCCAATCCTACACATACACCCACTGCTCCTTTGTCACCCACCTCTACCCCTCCCTCCTCTTCTCCTATACCGACCCACGTATCCCCTGACCCCACCCATTCATCTTCGGACCATCCTACACCCGCTTCTCCATTAAACCAGCCCTCCCCACATGTTTCTCCTCCACCCGCCCCACAACATCGGACCATAAACACACGCTCGATGTCGGGCATTTTTAAACCAAAAACACCTTTCAATTTACACACTTCCTCACACATCTCTCCCATACCAAAATCACCACATGAGGCCCTTTCAAACCCGGACTGGAAAAACGCCATGGATGATGAATTTCGTGCCCTTATTGAAAATAAGACTTGGGATCTTGTACCCAAAACTTCGGACATGAACATAGGTCGAAGCATGTGGATATTCCGTCATAAAAAGAAAGCAGACGGGTCATTAGAAAGGTATAAAGCTCGCCTCGTGTGTGATGGTCGCTCGCAACAAATTGGGGTTGATTGTGGGGAAACCTTTAGCCCGGTGGTCAAACCGGCTACTATCCGGACCGTCTTAAGCTTAGCGGTTTCTCGTTCTTGGCCAATCCACCAACTTGACGTCAAGAACGCTTTTCTACATGGCAACCTTAATGAAACCGTATACATGCATCAACCCATGGGTTTTCGGCACCCTACTCTTCCAAACCATGTTTGTTTACTAAAGAAGTCCCTTTATGCCCTCAAGCAAGCACCCCGCGCATGGTACCAAAGATTTGCGGATTATGTATCATCCATGGGGTTCCACCATAGCCAATGTTACCACTCTTTATTCATATTTAAAAATGGCGAACACAAGGCTTTCATTTTGTTGTACGTGGATGACATCATTCTAGTGACTTCTACCGATGCTCTACGTGACCGTTTCATGAACCTTCTCGCTCGGGAATTCGCCATGAAGGATTTGGGTCCCCTTAGCTACTTTCTCGGCATCTCGGTAACACATAACACCAAATCTCTATTCTTATCACAAGAGAAATATGCCGCTGAAATTCTGGAACGGGCCGGTCTTACTAATTGTCACCCTTCGGTTACACCTGTTGACACACAACAAAAGTTAAGTACCGCAGTTGGCACACCCTTGGATAACTCAACCGAATACTGTAGCCTAGCGGGTGCTTTACAACATTTAACCTTCACACGACCTGACATTACATACGCGGTTCAACAGGTATGCATCCATATCCACGCTCCTACGACGGTCCATATGAACGCTATTAAGCGCATTCTTCGATGTATCAAAGGCACCATCACCTACGGCTTACATATAAACCCCTCTCCGACTACATCCTTGGTCTCAAACACGGATGCGGATTGGGGTGGGTACCCGGATACCCGTCGTTCCACCTCAGGTTATTGTGTCTACATGGGTGATAATTTACTATCTTGGTCGTCCAAGAGACAACCAACTTTATCTCGTTCTAGTGCAGAGGCGGAATATCGAGGCGTTGCGAACGTCGTTTCTGAAGTTTGTTGGATTCGCAACCTACTACTTGAACTACACACTCCTCCAACGCACGCCACCATCGTGTATTGTGACTATGTAAGCGCAATCTATCTAACCGGGAACCCAGTTCAACATCAACGGACCAAACATGTCGAAATGGACATTCACTTTGTACGTGAAAAGGTGGCTAAAGGACAAATTCGGGTGCTCCACATCCCTTCAAGATATCAAATTGCCGATATATTCACAAAAGGGCTCCCCAAGGTACCCTTTGACGATTTTCGATCCAGCCTCAACATCCGAGATCCTCCCGTTTCGACTGCGGGGGAGTATTAGCATATATAACTTCTGTATTCTTGGAATATATTTGTATTTATTGTAATAGCCATATTAGTGGAACAAATCTTTGAAATTGATTGGTTTGCCAAAGTTGTAGGAAATCAATCCTCCTATCATCTGTATATATTCGATAGTGGAATACAGAAAGGGACAAACAAAAATTATCTCATCTATCAAGAAAGACTCCGCTATGAACTGTCGCGCCGCGCCGCGCCGGACTGCCGGATGCGACGACGTCTTCTTCGGTAAACCACCGCCATGGGAAACCGTATCAACAGCTCCGCCTCAATCCACCGTAGAATCAATTCCCTTTCTCCCTGTGCATTCTTTCTATCGCTCTCTCCCTCTCTTTCTCTGATCTGATTGAAGGCTGTGAGGTTTGATAAAAGCAGTAGCTAGGTTATGCAAAAAAGGATACAAGTGACAAAGCAAAAGGTACAACACAAATAAACAAAGAAAATCATAACAGCATAAGGTACAACCCCCACAACACAAAAATGTTACAAATTAGAGTGTTATATAATAGTTGGATGAAAAAATTAAAATCTCGGATCTAAGTATAAATTTTCTTTTGAAATTCTTAAACAGGTTGATAGGTTAACACACTTATTAAATGAGTTGTGTTCGGGATTAACCGTAACCCATTTATTAAACAGATCGTGTTCGGTTTGACCTGTTTGATAAAAAGGGCCGTGTTAATTGACTTAAAACCTGTTTTTTCCTGTTGTGTAAGGAAATATGCCCAACATGTGTGTAGGTGGTGTGCCATGCATTGAGGCTTGGTTACGCCGCGGCGGCCGCGCCATGTTAAAAACAGGTGTTGATGTTTCAAGCCACATATACTCAAGTACTGGTTATCAGGGTTTAGTTATAACACATATATGCTTAACGGTTGCTGACGGTATTTATTTAATGCTTATCACAAAAATCACCATAACTGCACAAGTAGGATTCAGACCAGCCTCGGTATGTAATATATGGAACGAACAACACTTATCATACATAAACCTGCTTTTGTTGTATTATATATTAGTCGTGCTAACTTTTGGTGTTAAAAGATATATACTTACTCAACTTATTAGTGGGTTGTAATTATGTAACTTGTCTTACAACTAGGGATGAGCAAAATGGATCCGGTACCGGTACCGAACCAGTACCGAACCGGTACCGGTACCGAATTTACCGAACCGGGTACCTTTTCGGTACCGATTCGGTACCGACTTTTGACATTTTCGGTACCGGTCCGGTACGGTACCGGTCCGGTACCGGTATTTACCTGTTTTTACCCTTAAATACCGGTACCATACCGGTACCGAACCGTACCGTACCGAGTATATTCGTACCGGTACCCACTTTTGAGGATTTTCGGTACCGGTACTTTCGGTTCCGGTACCGAGCTCATCCCTACTTACAACTATGGTTTGTCTAGCTAGTTCCCAAAGATGTATATGTGATGCAAATTGTGTGTTAAGACCATGGGTAGTGGCAGGGGCGGCAGTGGCGGATCTAGGATTCGCGCCAAGCGGTAACGTTTTATAAATAAGCGGTAACGAAATAGAAAAAACGTCAAATTTTTCCAAAATTTACACTAATTTTACACTACCGCCGGAGCGCCAAGGGGTAGCGGGCATTACCCCTTGTTATACACTAGATCCGCCCCTGAGGGGCGGATGTAGCATATAGTAAGGGGTGGCGTCCGCTACGGCTTGGCGTTCCGACGGTAGTGTAAATTTTGGAAAAATTTGACGTTTTTTCGATTTCGTTACCGCTTATTTATAAAACGTTACGGCTTGGCGCGAATCCTAGATCCGCCACTGGGTAGTGGAAGAAACCTCACTCTTGGGCGTTTTGCGTCATATGACTCCAGTCAGCAATGGAGCATTATGGGACGTTTTTCTAAAATGGGCGTAGTGGTAAATGGGGTGTAAGGTAGGTATATATATAAAAGTGAAATAAAAAAATAATAATCTATCCAACCATATTTAAGGTTGCTGATGTTTGCAACATGTCATTGGACAAAGAAAACAAGGAGGGGCATGGAAAAAAGGACGGCACATACATATTTTTTAAGGGATTTTTACATATTTCCCCCTCCTAAGTTGCCTTATTACATATTTCCCCAAATCAAAAAAACAATTACATATTTCCCTTTTTTTTGAGAAATTACCCAATTACCCTTGTAAAACCCATATAATCTTTTCCTATTCTCCAAGTACACACACGAACCCTGCCAAACCCTACAAGATCGTTTCCTATTCTCCTCTAGTACGCACAACAGCAAGTCCATGTATATTGATTACTTCGATTGTTATTATTTCTGCATCGATTGCTAATGTTTTTTGTATTGAATATTATTGTTTTTGCATTGAATATTATTGTTTTTGCATTGAATCTTGCTGTTTTTCATCAGATATTGATTTCGCATCAAGTATTATTGTTTTTTGCGTCATTCAAGTTAATATGCTGAAAAAAGTCTTATGTGATTGTTTTTTATGCAGCGATTGTTATTGTTCTACTATTATTATGTATTATTTGTTTGCTAGGAAAATAGAAAATGAAAAAACAATGAACTTTTTGTGGTGTGATAGTGGGTCGGTGGGTATGAATCAGTTTATTGTTTCAATGCATACATGTTTCAGTGCAAGTTTTTGGAAAAGCCTAAGTCTACTGTTTGTAGAAACCAAGCCTTCTTAATTGTTTCAATGCATTCTTTCAACAACCTAATTCTTATTGTGATAACTGTTTGTTTTTGTTTTTTTAAGGTGATTCATGATGGAAGACGATGATATGAATGATATGGAAGACCACTTATTTACATTAATTTGAGAGAATGAGGTAGAATCACCAATACTCAACATCAAGCCTCAACAAGCCAAAGGGGATGAGGAAAGAGTACAAAAAAAAAAAAAAAACATGAAAGTAATTCGTCAAAGCTTGAGCGGTTGATTTTGAATTTTTGGTATCATATTTGTACTTCTTAAATTTTACTAAACTTTATGTTTTTTGAACGGAATTGATTACGAACAAGTAAGGATTGCATTTTAATGAAAGTTTCGATTTTTTATTATGAGTATTATGGTTCTGTTTGTATCGTTTGACAAGAGTAACAAGTAGAAGAATTTGGGTGATACTACATGTAATTGATTAATGATATTAGAATGGGGAAATATGTAAATATTCAGTTAGGTGGTGTTTGTTTTTTGGCCAGAAGCACTTCTGGCCACTTATGTCTGCGCCGCGCAGACGCGGGCAGAGGTTTGGGTCTTGCAGCTTGTTTGTTTTCTTGAAGGGCTTCTCACCAAAAAGCACTTCCCCACCTCTTCCCCGTGCAGACTTCTCCTTGTGTCTTCCAACCTCTTCTCCCTCTCTCCCTCTTCAAAACATCCATCTGCTCCAAAACCCTAGCTCCACCTCCACTCCGCCACCACCTCCGACACCACCTCCACCTCCGCCACCACATCTCCGCCACCATCTCCACCACCACATCTTCAAGACTCTTCTCCCTTTCAAAACACCCATCTGGAATCCTTATGTCTCCCTCTTCACAACCCCCTGCCTGAAAACAATCAATATCGACCGAAAAAAAAAGAAACATGGATCTGAAATAATCTTGAAGAAACTAAAAAAATGAAAAGAGGAGAAAGAGATTCCAGTTCTTACCGGAAATTTTTCGTGAAGACCACTAGTTCGTAGTGAACGGCGGCACCGCCCCTCATCTCCGCCGTCCGACGTCGCCACTGCCGTGTCGCCGGTATCCCACGGGAACCCCCAAATCGATCTCTCCCTCTCTTCAGAAACCCCCAAACCGTGGTGGTGGTTGTGACGGGGTGGTGGTGGCTGCGACGGGGTGGGTGGTGGCTGAAGTGGTGGTGGTTGGTTGTGGTGGTGGAGGTGGATGGTGGTTGTGGTGGTAGAGGGAGACAGAGAGAGAGATCAGTGTGTGACTGTGTGTTGTGTGTGTGTTTTAAACCTTAGAAGAGGTTTTATAGATAAAAAAAAAAAACAAACCCTCTTCTCCTTGCAGACTGCAGACATTTGGTCCACCTCTTCTCCTGCAGATGTGGTCCGCAGACTGCAGACCTTTTCCCTTAGAAAAAACAAACAGCACCTTAGTAGTTCATTAAAGGTAAAATAGTCATAAATAAGAGTCATTTTAATGAAAGGGGGAAATATGTAATATATATGGGTTAGGGAGGGGAAATATGTTAATTGTTTTTTTGGGTTGGGGAAATACGTAATAAGGCAGCTTAGGAAGGGGAAATATGTAAAAATCCCTTTTTTTAAAACGCCCAGGGGTGATTTCGGGGCGTGTTTAGGCTTTTTTTTTGGAAAAAAAACACTCAAAAACCCTCTACTACGGGTGATCTAAGTGTATAAAGTGGATATTGAGTGTATGAAGTGTATGATGCATGATTGTATGCTAGCTAATGTGCTAATTGAAATGAAATTCGTGACTCGAAGCATGATAATATTGTAATAAGAAAACATTATAAACACAAAAAGAAAGGGTAGATAAATTAAATCAAGGAAAAAGTGGACTGATTTCATTGTTATCTTACAAATTAAGGACATTTCAAATGAAAACTATAAAGCTAAAATGCAATCAGCATATAATTAAGAGTGCCTCCATTAGTAAATACTAGGATTTTGACCCGCCGCGCGTTGCGGCGGCGTCGAAAGTTAAATTAACACGTATTTATACTGTATATTTGACCCGACTCTTTACTTAAAAAATTCCATCGCCGTCGAATGAAAACGTAGTATATTTGATCGACTTGCTTTCAAATACAGTTTACGAACGTACACAAAATAAATAGAACATAGATAAAAAAGTATAATAATCTGTCCACATTGCGCGTAAAAGTCATTTAAACCAAAGGAGGTGTCAAGTTATTAAGTAGAAAAGGTTAAGAAGGTCAAAGTTGTCAATTATTGAAAGTTAGAAGTGAATGTGCAACTTACTTAAAGATAAGAGTTAATAGTGTTTCATGTCAAAAAATTAAATGTGTAAAGTGAAAAAACTTGAAAGTGTAAGGTTCTTAAAGAAATGAAAAAGTCAAAGCCTTGAGAAACATTATAGAAACCTGAAATATATCATACAATGGAGAGGGAAATTGACAATGAGATAAGAGACTAAATCAAAAAGAAGTGAAACATGATGGGGCAAAGTGAAAATAAGCAAATGACATAAAATAGAAAATACACCGACATTTGTTTTTAATATATATATAATGTATATGTATAGAAAATATGTATATAAAAAACGTTATTATTATATTATATATACATACACACACACACACATATATATATATATATATATACTAGGTTAGAACCCCGTGTATTACACGAGTTAAATACATGTAATTTTATATATTAAATAATACAAACTTATTTCTTTATGAACCTTGTATATTGTACAAGTTAAATAAATGTAATTTTATATATCAAATAATAAAAAAGTTATATCTTTAAAAACCATGTGTATTATACAGATTAAATAAATGTAATTTTGTATACTAAATACTAAAAACTTCGTATCTTTAAAAAAAACCCGTGTATAATCGGGTTGAATAAATCTACCAAACAATAAAAAATTACATCATTAAAAACCCCGTATATTACACGTGTTGAATAGATATAAAAAAAGAGTTATATCTATAAAAACCCATGTATATTACACAGATTAAATAAATGTATTTTTGTATACTAAATACTAAAAACTTCGTATCTTTAAAAAACTTGTGTATAGTTGGGTTGAAAAATCTACCAAATAATAAAAAAATATTATATCCTTAAAAACCTCGCGTTTTACTCGAGTTCAATAAACATAATTTTGTATACCAAATAATAAAAAAAGTTATGTTTTTCATAAATTAGGATAACATTTAATATTAATTTATTATTTATATATTTAATATAAGATAAGTAGATAAGAGAGGTATTTGTTTTAAAAAATATATTAAATTAACAATTTAGATTCGATGATGATATTTTAAGATGATATTTTATTAAAGTATGTTAAGATTTAATATTAATTTATTATTTATTTATTTAGATAAATATAAATTTGAGAATACCTTCAATGAATGACACGTGTTCAAAAGTTGGTTTCTTTTATTATAGTAGTTAGATTATTTTCAACTGGTGATGAATAGTAACATTAATGTTTTAATATTATATTTATTTTAATTTAATTTTTTCTAATTTGTTTTTTATTGAAAATGGATACCGTATTGCTATCGTATCAAATCGAATTGAAATCGATAATGATATTTAAGATGGATACCATGACGTTATTGTACCAAATCAAACCGAAACCGACAATGATATTTAAAATGGATACCATGAAGCTATTGTATCAAAGCGAACAGGAACCAACAATGATGTTTAATTTGTTTTTTTTTTCTATCATAAACTATACAAGTGCCGATGAAAATATAAGAAACACTTTTTTGTATCGTAAATTGTACGAGTACCGATATGGGACTTACCGAACCAATTTCAACCGAATAACATCGATACCAATATCGGCAGTATGGGAACCAATATTCCTTTTTATGGTTTTCGATTGATATTTTTCTATTGAAAACTGTAACTATACAAGTGCCAATAAAAGAAAAAAACATTTTTTTTATTGTACACTATACAAGTGTTTATAAGGGACTAACTAAACCGATTTCAACCGAACAACATCGGTAAAAAAAATATCGATAATATCGGAACCGGTATTCCTTTCTATAGTTTTCGATTGATATAAAGTAGGTATTCTTTTGGGCATAACCCGATTTATTTTATAGTTTTCTCTTTTAGCTACTACAGCGGGTGTCAATACCAGAACGAACTGAACAGATACTAACTGAGTTCCCGCCGCATAGCGCGGGGGAAAACCACTATTATCTATATATTAATTTCCATGTAGCATGAATAGTGTTTATATATTTTATTATTTTGAACATAAATTTTTTTTATTATAATTTAAAAAATACGATGTTTTATAAAATTTTGGGTATGTGACTACGACGTGCTATTTTTTATCTACTCCTTAATATAAGTTTTGCTTAAAACCGAGTCGTGAATGCTTATTACATAAAGTAACGTCGTATACCATTTTCGTTATATTAATAACATAATATAACGTTTTATAAAATTTTGAATATATCGTTGGAACGTGCTTAGTTTTATCCATGTTTTTATCAAAATTTTATTTAAAATAGAACGAGTCGGATATATTGATTTTTTTATTCTTTAGCATGACAATTCAAACCAATTCTTTTGAATAAAACTGGTACCCGTATCTGTTTTATTGTTTTTCAGCGATATAAAACAAATGTCGATATCCTCTTAGGCATATCGTTATTGATTGCTATATCACGTTATTGATTGCTATATCAAGTGACGATATCCTACCGATACCGTAACGAAACGAAACGAACCGATAACGATCGAATTTCCGGCGCAACGCGCGGAAAATCCCACTAGTTATCCTATATATTAAAAAACAAAGCTTATGAATAGTACCAGGGCTTTTCAGGGATTTTACCTCTGCCTCCCTCACTTCACCATCTCTTTTGTAGCTCTGAAGCCACAGAAGAAACCCAATACACATACACCTCATCGACCCCTTTCATCTTCTCCACCCTAATTTCACCCAACCCACCATCACCGTTCCACCAACCATCTCCGGCAATAGTATCCTGGGACACGTGACAAGCCGCGTATGGCGGCCACTGCACAAGACGAGAGAAGAGAGAGAAACGAAGAGCGTGAGAGATGAGAAAGAGAAATCAGAGACGGCGACGATCCGCCGTCAGCGGCGGAGCCGAGGCGGCGGCAGCGATGTTTGGCGGACGATGTTTACGGTAACACCATCCTACCAAACGACGTTGAGTGGAACAGTCGGTTGTGCTTCGGCTAGGGTTCCGCTTAGAACCTGCTCTTCTCCTGGTTCGTAAATATTTGGTCAGATTTGTTAATTTTGAGGCTTGCTTATCTGATTTTGATTTTATTGTTGGGTTTCTATATGATTTTGAGGTTGACGGCTTGGTTTTGCTGTAATGGATGTTTAGTATAGCCTCAGATTGATTTTTTTTATTTGCTTTGTGTTGAACATTTGCTCACTGAATTTTGTTTTGCAGTGAAATCGTGAAATATGGATTTCACTTGGGTTATTTTTATTCTATCCATATTGAAGTCCTCTGTTTTGATCTTCTTTAAACATTTTTTTTTTCAGATTTTACGGCAAGGATTCTGATCTAGGGTTCTGGCGACCATTGAAGAATGTCTGATAGGGCTAGGTATCAAGAGCTTTGCTCTCTGTTCATATTTGTTTGCTTGATTTGTTTTTAATTTTTAATGCACATTGATTGATTTTAGCACATGGGTTTTATGAATTCATGATAAAATTTTAATTTTTATCAAATGGTTGTTATTAATTTGTGAAGAAAATTGAATCTTTAGCAAATGGGTGTTATGAATTCGTGATAAAGATTTAATTTTTAACCTGTATTATATGGGTGGTTATGAATTGGTGATAAAAAATGAATCTTTAGCACATGGGTGTCATGAATTCATGATAAAAGTTCAATCTTTAGCAATAGTTTGTAACTTTGTAATCTGGTTTAGTCTACAACACAATCTTCATGAGCTAATGTGTTGGCTAGCAAGTAAATCAGTTGGCATGAACCAATTCTTCTGCTGGCTTTTATAGGTAATTCTACAAAGCTTAACAACAAACACGGGTGGGATGGCAGTTAAGAGCAAGGAACAATCAGCTAATTCTTTTTGTTCAAACAACACTGACCGCCTACTAATTACAAGCAGCGCAACACATCAGCCATGTAAAACATGTAAGTAATGGTTGAATGTTAATGACACTAATATGTATGCCTAGATATACCATTTCTTGATGGTTGCGTATGTTAAAGCACCATGATAACTTGGTTCTCAGTTGTGTAACACCCTTGTTATTATTTTAAAGATTTTCGTATAAATAACGAAAATAAACATGTAATTACAATTAAGTATCCTTAGAAAATACGAGTAATCTAAAACTTTTACAACTTAAAAGTTTTCAACATAATATAAACAAGTTCGTCGTTTAAAAGTTATGACGTAACGCCGTGCGGAAGCTTTAATCTCGAGTGTTTAATTTTATCGTGTTCGGTTCCTCATCGAGCTTGATCTTCTTCCGGGCACTCTTGGCGATCACCTATAATCAAAACCAACTTAAAAGTTAGTTTTGATAGTTAAATAAATAGTTTAAACAAGTTACATGGGTTAAAAGAACAAAATTTAAAAATTTTCCAGAGTTAGGGGGCGTCGCGTGACGCCTAGGGGCGTCGCGTGACGCCTAGCCCCCTTTTTCACAGCCTGTTGCTTAAACTGATGCTGCATATTCCCAGCATGTCCCGATTTCACGGAAACGAGCATAACTCTCTCGTTTTTAATCCGTTTTACCCGATTCTTTTTCCTACGCTTCCGTAATTTAATTCTCCATCATATGGAGTTAAAATCCAACATCCTACATAATAAAATTTTAGACTTTTAACTCTTCGGCTTATTACCCTTTTTACCAACTTTTGACCCGTTCGTGATTTCATCATCAAACATGTTTATTTGATCCTTATATCACATACACTTCTTCAAACTAATGTTATTTACTATGTTAGATTCTAATCACCTGTTTATTACACAATTTAAACCCGTTTTTGCTCGTATGCTTATTTTGTCCCGTTAAGGATATTTTAAGCACTTTTAAGCTTGAAATCGCTTTCATTCATTTCTAGCATCTTATTCCTACATTTCTTATCAAGTAATCTTCAACTATAACAAATTATGTGTTGGATATAATGTGGACATCTATGCGTTCCGAGTTTTACCCTTCGGATTATTATTTTACGACAAGACTCAGTAGAGCCATTTGACTAACGTATTACATCTTTCAATTTATACACTTATTCTAAGTATTTATCTAATCATGAAACTCGTTTCCAAACAACCTTAAAGGGTTGTTTGTTCAATTTTACCTACAAGGGCGTTTTGGTTAATTTTGGTCCTTCTTTTACGACGAAGGACTTTCAGATACTTGTTTGACCCAAAAAATTCGATCTTTTAACTATAACCTTGTTTAGAAGCCATTGTGATTCTAAAACACTACAATTATAACTTGAATTATTCGGTTTATCTTTAAGATAACCAAATATCCAATTTGACCTTGTTTAGCTCTTAGAAAACCTCAAGTTCTACATGATGAGTTGAATCATTATACATACCTGGCTCGGATCAATATATTGACCCGTTTCAATACCTTGACTTAGTAGCCGCTAAGCAATAGCGATGTGCGTATCCATTTGATATTTATTCCTATAAACATGTAACTCGACAAACCATTAAAGGGTGATAATTTCACCTTTTGACCCGTTTATTTACCTAGTGATCTTCGTCACTTCAACTAAATACTAATTTCATGTATTATGCTAATTTAAAGTCTACTAACGAAAATACGAAGTCAAGCATAACGTAACGGAACCGTAGTTACGTACCTTTTAAGCATCCTTTCCAAACGCGTATTTCCACCGGCTTGTCCATTTGACGATCCGAATTCCTCGCCTAAAGAGTTCAATTCACAATCCGTTTAGAACCCTTTTTCAATCATGTATCGCATAATTCGCTAAATCATCACAATCATGCGTTTTAACTTTAAATTTCAATTTCGAGCCTTCTTTGGGGCATTTTTACAAACACCTTAAGGGCAGAATTTTAAATAATTCATTAACAAGCTCATAACTTGTCATATAACCCAAATTTTCATCAATCAAACTATTTAACACAAATATTTGCCTTTACAAATTCTGAAATAACTTCACATATGTCAAATTACACTAGAACAACCCAAAATTTCCTAGTGTTTATCAATGTTCTACATAACCCACTAGTCACCTACAATGGTGACCATGGATTTCACTAGAATTTAGCATAATTTCAACATGTACTTGTCTAGGGTTTACTCCTAGACATTTTAATGTTCCTAATTCATCTACAATTCCTACATGCATCATCAGATTTCAAGTTCTCTAAATTCATGAGAATTTCAAGTAGAGAATTTTTGTCAAATTTTACATACCTTATGATCTCCTTGCAATGGGGATCATTAATCTATGCTCGATTTTCGTTTTGGACTTGGTTTGATCCTTCAATTTGTGAGATTAGTGAAGCTAGGGTTTTTTGAAGCTCCTGGGGATGCTTCTGGTCGATCAGAACACGAACACAATGTGTGTGTGTGTATTTTTTTTCGTTTTAATAAAACAAGTTTCCCACTTGTCCATATTAGTCCCTCATGTTTTATTTTGATCAAATGAAGCTATATCTCACCATTAGTTACTTAATCACATGCTACTAACTAGGTTAATTACTCCTAGTTACTTTAACGGGTTCGGGAAGTTATAACCCGTTATGTTTTAAGTCCCGTTAATTTGGCCTTTTTATATACTTTGTTTTCTCAGAGTATTTATTCCCCTTTTTAATTAATATTAGGTTTATTTATTTGAGTCCTAATATTTACCGGGTTAATTTTTACCACTAACGGTATTTTACCCGTCTTTACTATTAACGTGGTTTGATTACCAAACCCGTTTTTGGGATGTTACAAGTCTACCCCCCTTAAAGAGGTTTCGTTCTCGAAACCTTGCTTACATAGTTCATCGAGTTCTAAACTCAATGCGTTTGACCTGACTAATCTCTTAAGCATTACTCATACTTTAACCAATTGTTAGTATTACCAGAAAAATTATGGTAATATCTTTTTGGTTACAGAACATCTACGTACCTCATACGACATAACGTAACTTGAAATAACGTAATTCCGTTATTTCTACTAGTTTAGTTAACTTAGCGATTTCCATCGCTTTTATATATTATCGAACTCTTGGTGAATCCGTTACCTTGACCCGTTTAAAGGTCTTTAGTGAATTTTTTCACTTTTAGCAACTATTTCTTTTGTTTTCAAATTCATTTATTCGGTTTAGTTACTCCGAATCCTCCGCTTACGAGCAAACCAAATTTCTCGATTTGAATTGCTGACCTTCACCGGTCTCACTAACTAGACTTATTAGTCCAGTTACTTTTTACCGCTCGCTTGGTTATAATGCGATTCTACTTCACATTACATTTCTTAACCGTGATCGTGTCGCATCATGTTTAATTTATATATCTACCTTTCATTTTCGAAAAGATCACTTTTTGAATATATCGTCTTGCGCCTATCAGCGTCAAGACTTGAATCTTTCATGCTTAATATTCAATTTCCTATCAGAATTTATATTTGTAAAAATGTTATTTCTTACTAAAACTGAATTTTAGTCTAACCTTTTTTCTCTTTAACTATGTCAATTACTCATATCAAGGAAATTGACAACCCATAATTTATTGTTTTCCGTTCTCGTTTTACGCGGGGAATCGTAACAAGTTCCCTCACCTTACACTATTGACCCGTAGGTTCCTTCACTTAACCTCGTAGGCTATTTCCTTAAGCTTTCATCTCTTTAAGACGAGGCCCTTATGATCCCTTTGCTTCAATTCATGACCCGTGGGTCATTTTGGCCCCGTATACCTTTACACTAATCAGTATCCCGTAGGTTATGATGATCCTGTAGATCATCTTTTATTCTAGTATTTATTCAATTGTCTATTTATACATATATAGCTTTAAAGCATCCTTTGTTATGTTTGGAATCATTTAATTTTGCTTTTGAACTTTAGTTGACCTTGACCGTAGTCTAAGGTTTCATTTGTTTACTTTAGGACTATCTTTCCTACTTTACGACTTCTAATGTCATTTACACGTCGGTTTGTCCTACGCTTACCGTTACCCGGTTCATACTTATACTCCTTTACAACCCATTACCCTGGTCCTTCTATTCTTATTGTTTTTAGCTTTCCGGTTTCACCGGTTTGCGTTTTCCTATTATATTAAGCGTTATTCCTTAATTGACTCGTTTGACTCATTTTGGGTGAATTTTCATCACTTATGAATGTCAAACTTCATTCTTTATTTGATCCGTCCAACTTTGAAATGGTTGAACGTAATTACCTAAATTTATGTTTGCGAAAATTTTTGTCATCTTTTAGTCATGACTCATATTCCGAGTCTTTGACTTTCTATTTTGCGTTCCTGTTTCTCAGTCTACGCATGCGTTTAATTCCTTACCCATCAACCGGGTGTTTTACCGAAATCGTTACCATTGCACCCCCTTCCGGTATGCATTAAGACTTTGTTTCGATTTACTTGGTCATCTTAGCGAAATCCGTCGCTTTTATTCGACCATGTCTTTTATTCTTTACGTGACCACCATTGGCGGCCTCATTAATTATGAGTGATGATTATCATCATTATCCTTGCTTTACTACTACTAAAGGTAACAATCTTGATTATTCTTTTCGTGTGGGCAACACCTTTGTTTTTTTTTTTATGACCCGGCGGTCATCTATACTTTGGTTTTACTTGCCCGTTTTGTTCACCATGGCCCTTTCGTCCAAGATGACTTATTTTTGTGAATTTTCTTTTGATCATTTATTTATATCATCATTTACATTAATCCTTTTCCCTTCTATCGGGCTCATTATCCTAATGTAATACGCTTCCGTCACCCGGCTGTGCGTTTACATTATTTTCAACTATTTTGTTCATTTGTTTCATTTGGGTACTTTTTAATATGTCCCATTCACCCCGTCCTTACTACATCGGATGTAAATATGTCCGCTATAAGAAGTTCATGGTATCATATGCCACTACTTACTTGGCCAGAGTAAGCGATTAACACATGACACGCATGACCTTTTTATAGTTTTCACATCACGCCCTATGTAAGTAATGCCTCTATTTGTTTCTCTTGGAAACAATATCCCGAATACATTTTCTATTCGGGTTTTTCCAAGTTTTTAATCTACATATGCAACTTTCAATTTCTACATATTTGTTGCATATTACTATTTGTGCAATTATATTTAAATTGTGCACCTGGTAATGTTTGCCCCGATGGGCGTTCCTTGCCATTAACCTTGTTCGCGGTCGTTACGCGATTTAGTCCTCGGTGAGCATGCTCCTCTTGTCATACTTCGGACCGTTCCTCTATCATATCCATAATTTGTTCAACCCTCGTCATCTTCAAATGCGAGTTTCCTCCAATTAAAACATTCATAAAAGTTAGTAATGTCAACTTTACAAAATGCCCGTATCATAATACAAGGCTTTTCTACTATACGTGTTAACGCACGTAATTTTGTTAACTATATCTATTATTTAATTGAGGTATCGTATATTACACGATAACCCTATGTGTTGTTTACAACACTTTAACATGCTAAACCATTAAAATACACGTACTTACCGGATTTGCGATCAAGCCTCGAACCGAACACATTTTGTCAACAACCTTAAGCTCTGATTACCAACTTGTAACACCCTTGTTATTATTTTAAAGATTTTCATATAAATAACGAAAATAAACATGTAATTACAATTAAGTATCCTTAGAAAATACGAGTAATCTAAAACTTTTACAACTTAAAAGTTTTCAACATAATATAAACAAGTTCGTCGTTTAAAAGTTATGACGTAACGCCGTGCGGAAGATTTAATCTCGAGTGTTTAATTTTATCGTGTTCGGTTCCTCATCGAGCTTGATCTTCATCCGGGCACTCTTGGCGATCACCTATAATCAAATCCAACTTAAAAGTTAGTTTTGATAGTTAAATAAATAGTTTAAACAAGTTACATGGGTTAAAAGAACAAAATTTAAAAATTTTCCGGAGTTAGGGGGCGTCGCGTGACGCCTAGGGGCATCGCGTGACGCCTAGCCCCCTTTTTCACAGCCTGTTGCTTAAACTGATGCTGCATATTCCCAGCATGTCCCGATTTCACGGAAACGAGCATAACTCTCTCGTTTTTAATCCGTTTTACCCGATTCTTTTTCCTACACGTCCGTAATTTAATTCTCCATCATATGGAGTTAAAATCCAACATCCTACATAATAAAATTTCAGACTTTTAACTCTTCGGCTTATTACCCTTTTTACCAACTTTTGACCCGTTCGTGATTTCATCATCAAACATGTTTATTTGATCCTTATATCACATACACTTCTTCAAACTAATGTTATTTACTATGTTAGATTCTAATCACCGGTTTATTACACAATTTAAACCCGTTTTTGCTCGTATGCTTATTTTGACCCGTTAAGGATATTTTAAGCACTTTTAAGCTTGAAATCGCTTTCATTCATTTCTAGCATCTTATTCCTACATTTCTTATCAAGTAATCTTCAACTACAACTAATTGTGTGTTGGATTTAATGCGGACATCTATGCGTTCCGAGTTTTACCCTTCGGATTATTATTTTACGACAAGACTCAATAGAGCCATTTGACTAACGTATTACATCTTTCAACTTCTACACTTATTCTAAGTATTTATCTAATCATGAAACTCGTTTCCAAACAACCTTTAAGGGTTGTTTGTTCAATTTTACCTACAAGGGCGTTTTGGTTAATTTTGGTCCTTCTTTTATGACGAAGGACTTTCAGATACTTGTTTGACCCAAAAAATTCGATCTTTTAACTATAACCTTGTTTAGAAGCCATTGTGATTCTAAAACACTACAATTATAACTTGAATTATTCGGTTTATCTTTAAGATAACCAAATATCCAATTTGACCTTGTTTAGCTCTTAGAAAACCTCAAGTTCTACATGATGAGTTGAATCATTATACATACCTGGCTCGGATCAATATATTGACCCGTTTCAATACCTTGACTTAGTAGCCGCTAAGCAATAGCGATGTGCGTATCCATTTGATATTTATTCCTATAAACATGTAACTCGACAAACCATTAGTCGATATTGTCAAAGGGTGATAATTTCACCTTTTGACCCGTTTATTTACCTAGTGATCTTCGTCACTTCAACTAAATACTAATTTCATGTATTATGATAATTTAAAGTCTACTAACGAAAATACGAAGTCAAGCATAACGTAACGGAACCGTAGTTACGTACCTTTTAAGCATCCTTTCCAAACGCGTATTTCCACCGGCTTGTCCATTTGACGATCCGGATTCCTCGCCTAAAGAGTTCAATTCGCAATCCGTTTAGAACCCTTTTTCAATCATGTATCGCATAATTCGCTAAATCATCACAATCATGCGTTTTAACTTTAAATTTCAATTTCGAGCCTTCTTTGGGGCATTTTTACAAACACCTTAAGGGCAGAATTTTAAATAATTCATTAACAAGCTCATAACTTGTCATATAACCCAAATTTTCATCAATCAAACTATTTAACACAAATATTTTCCTTTACAAATTCTGAAATAACTTCACATATGTCAAATTACACTAGAACAACCCAAAATTTCCTAGTGTTTATCAATGTTCTACATAACCCACTAGTCACCTACAATGGTGACCATGGATTTCACTAGAATTTAGCATAATTTCAACATGTACTTGTCTAGGGTTTACTCCTAGACATTTTAATGTTCCTAATTCATCTACAATTCCTACATGCATCATCAGATTTCAAGTTCTCTAAATTCATGAGAATTTCAAGTAGAGAATTTTTGTCAAATTTTACATACCTTATGATCTCCTTGCAATGGGGATCATTAATCTATGCTCGATTTTCGTTTTGGACTTGGTTTGATCCTTCAATTTGTGAGATTAGTGAAGCTAGGGTTTTTTGAAGCTCCTGGGGATGCTTCTGGTCGATCAGAACACGCACACAATGTGTGTGTGTGTGTGTTTTTTTTTTGTTTTAATAAAACAAGTTTCCCACTTGTCCATATTAGTCCCTCATGTTTTATTTTGATCAAATGAAGCTATATCTCACCATTAGTTACTTAATCACATGCTACTAACTAGGTTAATTACTCCTAGTTACTTTAACGGGTTCGTGAAGTTATAACCCGTTATGTTTTAAGTTCCGTTAATTTGGCCTTTTTATATACTTTGTTTTCTCAAAGTATTTATTCCCCTTTTTAATTAATATTAGGTTTATTTATTTGAGTCCTAATATTTACCGGGTTAATTTTTACCACTAACGATATTTTACCCGTCTTTACTATTAACGTGGTTTGATTACCAAACCCGTTTTTGGGATGTTACAAGTTGGCATAACGAATTCTCGCCAAAGTGAGACCAACATTTAATGTCGCGCAACGCGCGAACGGTCGAATACCCCTAGTATATATGAATACAAAGTAGGGATGAATAGTGATCGTATATTTTTAATTAATTGTTTTAATTGTTTTATTATATTTTATTGATCATATAATTGATTTTCTTTTTTCGAATAAAATGTGTTATAAGTTTGTTTATTTTTTTTTCAACAGTGTGATGTGTGATAAATATACAAAGTGGGGATGAATAGTGATTGTATATTTGTTAATTAATTGTTTCAAAATTTTAATAACTAGGATTAAGACCCGCCCGCGTTGCGGCACAGGTACATCGTAAACATTGAATGGATTTGTCCAAACGTTATATGATGCATTAACCATATGCAAATACACATTTTGACGTATTCAGTTGAACTCAATGTAACCTGTATAAGCATGATTGGATCAAACGTAAAGTAAATCAAATTCATATCGAACAATCATAACGTATTATATGTAACCCAACTCATACATAGAAAACGTAACGGGTTTGAAGAAAAATCTGCACATGTAATCGAAAGGGATTTAGTTAGAGCTTTTGAAAAAAGGGAGAAAAAGAAACCATAATTTGACTCCACTCGGTTCGAAACAAACTTTACGAAGCATACATAAAATAAACACAAAAAATATTATATTTGACCTGAATCATTTCCCAAAAAGTTTACGTCGAAACGTAGAACAACTTGAATTTATACCAAAACGTACATAAAAATATGCACGTAAAATGGTTTCTTTAAACGAAAACGTATTATATTTGACCTGACTCGTCTACAAAAAAAATTTACGTCGGAATGTAGAACAAATCATATTTTATACCTACCCGTACATAAAATATGCACGTAAAAAATAGTTTTTAAGTAAAGGAAGTATAGGGATAAACTGAAACAAAACATTAGTAAAACAATTAATAGGTTAAAAAACGTTCGTAAAACAGTGCCAAGTAGCACCAATGCCACAACGACATCGACGCTCAACATCGTAAAAATAAAATAGATAAAATGGGAAAAATTACACTGAACGAAAAGCAGATTTAAAATCGTTGAACCACGCACACCCGTTACATCGTGTTAATGTGAAGAAATTAACCAGAAACGTAAAACGTAGAAAATAATAACTTGGTCGATCTAGGACACGCCCGTTGCGACGAACTTGTCAAAAGGGAAAAAATGGACACGTTGCGACGGGTCTGTCAAATATGAAAAAATAGAGCAAAAAACGTTGAACCTCACATGCACGCTACGACGTGTTAACTCGCAATTTAGAACGAAATGTAAAACTTGCGAAAGATAAAAAGTATGGGGGACCAAAGTTGTAAATAATAAAGTGTTGTGTTAAATTATAAAAGATGAAAAACTTTGGATTTAAAGTAAAAAATTTAAAATGGGTTAAAATACAAAATATAAAAATGTTTGGGTTAAAAGTAAAAAATCAAAGTTTTTTTAAAATGGGTTAACTGTTTATTCAATTTTTTGTTCTATTTTTTTAACATTTATTTAATTTAAAATAATATTTATTTCATCAATTAATTAAAAAAATTCTAATAGTTTGTGTATGTTAAATTTTTTACATATGTAACTATGTTTGATTTTTCTAATATTCCGATATAAATCTTATTGGAAACGAATAAAGTGCAACTACCATAACAAATGAAAAACCAATCGAATAACATCGGTACCGGTATTCAATTTAACGCTTTTTTGTAAATCCTATTGAAAATGGATACCGTACCGTTATAAACGTATACCTGACCAAATGACATCCGTATTGGTATCCGTATTTATTTCTATGATTTTTTTCTTTTGATAACCGACACCATATCACTATTGTATTGTACCATACCGAGCCGAACTAAACAACATCGGTACCAGTACCCGTATTAATTTTTATGATTTTCGGTTTCAGTAATATGTCTTTTTATACAACTCTGTTTGCGAACTAATACCGATACCGTGACAAATTGAACCAATATCATCCGAACAATATCGGTATCAGTACCATGTTTGTTTTTATGACATTCGATCGATGTAAAACATGTGTTGATTGCTACACCCAATGCATGTATCGTACCGATACGGAAATGAGAATCGATAATGACTGAAATCCCGCCACGAAGCGCGGGGGAAATCAACTAGTTTATATTAATTTATAGCCAGAGAGACTTCCATCGAAGTTTTTCAGTTAACGTTAGACAACCCTTGATACATATTTCCTAATATAAATAGGAAGTTTTGACAAAAGTGACATGGTTAACTAAGCAACAAAAACACATATCAACCATTGATCATTCAACATGTTCTCATATGTCCTTAAGACCACCCGTAGTGGGGCGGTTTTTTTAAAAAAAATTCAAACAAAAAAAAAAAACGCTTAAAAACGCCCCCAAACCATTACATGGGGCGTTTAAAAAAAAAATCAAAAAAAGCCCCATTGGCGTGGTTTAAAAACCGCTGAAGGGGGGGAATGCTTGTCTAATCATATTTCAGTTTGCATTAATTGGCCAATAAGAATTTTAAGTTCTTTTTTTTAATTTTATTTTATTACAAAACATAATGCCCAATAATGCCCCATCCTCGCTACACCCATTTTAAAAAACGCCCAATAATGACCCTTTGCTGACTGAACCGCCACATGACGTAAAATGCCCTAGGGTGAGGGCATTATCTTCCCCTTCCACTACACATGGTCTAAGAAGCCGACTCATTTTTTCACGGGCTTTGCACATTGCCACTAACGGTTCATCTTTGGGCATGGTTAGACCTTTCCTTTCCGACAACCCAACCAACTCTTCACCAACCCTTTCCCATTCAAAGCATTGGATCAAAGACGCCAAAGCTAACCCAACGACTTTGTTTGCGAGGCTGTACCCAGGGCACTGCCGACGTCCCATTCCAAACGGTATGAACCGGTACCCCTCCTTTCCCATTTTCTCAAACCTCTCTGGCTTGAAACTCAATGGGTCGTCCCACACATTTGGGTCCCTATGGATGGCTAGTGCGTTCACCAACACTATTGTGCCACGGGCCACATCAAACCCTCCAATGGTGCAGTCTTCTGATGACTCGTGTGGCACCAATAGTGGTGCGGCTGGGAATAGTCTTAGCGTTTCATTAACGATGCATTGGATGTATGGAAGATTCAGAAGATCGGTCTCTTGTACCAAACGTTCTTGACGCGTATATTCATCAATTTCTGCCCTAGCTTTTTCTAAAACGTTGGGATGATTTAGAAGAAGTGACATAGCCCACTCTATTGTCACAGATGAAGTGTCTGTTCCAGCAAATAGCAATGCCTGTACAAAAATATTTAAGCCATTTAAAAGAGTCATCCAATTTTCTCTGAGTTTGGTGTATAGTACCTATTCATGTAACACTTTGTTTTATTTTTAAATCAAAAGGAAAATTGTAATTTGTTCATACCCTATGAGTTTGGTGTACAAATTTTGTAAAAATAATTAACATAAAAATAACCAAAATATTATTTGCAAGTATTTTACATTGATTGAAAACCATAAAAACAAACATCAATAACGGTTCCGAAGGTATTGACACCAGTACTAATGTTGTAAGGTCGAAATCGATAAGGCATCTAGGAGTGTTAAAAAAACCGAAATCTGAACCAAAAAAACATTCCGAAATCTTATTCGGATCGGACGAATTTTAGAATTAAAATTATTCAGATTATTTGGATATCCGTATAAACCGAATAAACTTTAATACATGTTTTGAAAGTTGGGATATAATAATCATATCTAAAACTAAGTTTGTACCTGCATCCACATATATAAAGTTGGTTAATGACAAAAAAAAAAAAAAAAAGTTGGGATATAAAAATCATATCAAAAACTAACTTTGTACCTGCATCCACATATATAAACTTGGACTATAGCGATACATATGTAGGAGTAATTTTTTTTACGACTGTGTATTACAAACAAACCAAAAATATATACACACCCCTGGCATTTAGCAAGTCGCTAGCAAAGGGCCACACCCGAATACAATGGTCCCAGAAACATAAAGGAGTAATTAACAACCACATATAATATGTAGAATTGTAATAACTTGGGACAATATTGAAAGTAACGGGTAAATCAAATAAAAAATTGTTTTTGTCGCGAGACAATGAATCTACCTATGAAAGTGTAAAAAAAATAGGAACTAAGGGTATAGCCTATTTATTGCAGTTTTCTCTCTATATACAAGGCATACACATATTCCCCATAATTTCTAAACTTTCATAACTTTCTTACGACATTTTTTTTTAAACTACACCATAAAATCAATCATATCTATATCTTTAATTTGAGCATCATATTTCATTATTTCTATATAAAATATGAGAATAAAAAAAACCTCAAGAAATTGTTTTAAATTTCTATATTGTATAACATTTTGTGCTGGAGATATTTTGTACTACATTCTTGTGCTTGATATTTTTATGCTATATTTTTAGTGATTCCTTACCTTAGAAATAAAAGGTAAGCATATGCATGGGCATATTTAAAAAAAAAAACCCTATTTTTACTTTTCTAGTCTTGGTAAGTTGTCTACTCTTAGTCTCTTACGGTAATTCGTCACTGACCACAGACGATCATTAAAAAAATAAATTTTGTTAGAGTTTATTTGATCCGTCGGTGATCAGTGACATGAATTTCCGTTAGTGAAAGTCTGTTTTCTAGTAGTTACACGTTACGAACATATATACACGTACCAGTATATTGCCTTTGATTACGTTATCAGTATAATATTCGGGTTCTGATTCCTGCAAAGAAAGTATCACCTCCATAAACGTCTTCTCCTTTCCGTTCTCTAAAGAGCAATCAGACCCTTTACTCCTACACTCTTCTATCAACTTCTGCAAAAACCTATCGGCTTTATGTTGCAAGCTTACTAACTTCTTCTCCAAACCCTGAAAATCAATCCATTTTAATAATGGAATGAAGTCACCAGCATTTGTTGCTCCACTGGTTTCAAATGCATCCCTTATCACATCCTTAAACTCACTAACTTCTTTCAAGTCATTCTCAGTGCCACACGGCCGAACGCCAGCAACCATTTTCAAGATTATGTTAAAGGGTAGCCCTTCTATTCTTGACCTCATTTCCACTCTAGTAAAATCTTGAAAACAATCTTGAACAAGTTGTTTGATCAACGACGCGATTTCTTCTTGTCGGATGTGTGTGTAAGTTTTGAGACGCGTTGTTGAGAAAAGTTCAACGGTCATAATGCGACGAACGTCTCGCCACAAAGGTCCATAGGGCGCTGAACCGATGCCCGTGTGATCATAGTCAAAATACTTGCCACTTAAAAAAAATGGTCTGTTGGCTAAAATGAGGTCGTTTTTGGTGAAGCATTCTTCTGCAGCTGATGGTGAGGTTATTACCAGGACCGGGCGGGACCCGAATTGAAGAGCCATGATGGGACCATATTGGGAAGAAAGGCGTTGTAACACTTTATGAACGGGTCCTTTGAATAAATGAAGATGACCAATAATTGGGAGAGATGGTGGACTTGGTGGAAGATTTTTAACATTTTTGGGTTTACTTAATTTGAAAAGCAAAAGTAGGGAGATTAAAGGTACAAGAGAAAGGGAGAAAAGATAGATATGATCCATCTTTGGGTTTGATAAGGGTATTTTTTATGCAATATGTATATATAGACATTCACACAGAAAGATATCTAGAAAGAACTAGGTAAGACTTTCAATAGAATGCTGTGAACCACAAATGTGTACAACATGGTGTACATGTGGATGTGGATCTTTTTGTTGAACGGCTAACAAAATTAATCCAGAGTACTTTTGGGACACCTATTGGACTAAGTGGAGTACTCCGAGAGTAACCCGGGTTCACCACCAATTCCGTAGAAAACCCGGTAACTCACTTGTCCACAGGCACGACGATGAAATTACCGGTAAACCCCGTTTGGCTCAAGGATCCAACCCAGGTTTCCCTGGGTCTCCTATCATTGCCCACCAATGCCTCACTCTGCACCAAATGGGAGTTGAACTTGAATCTTCTAAGAGAAATCCAAGTCTTCCACCACTTGATCTAGAGATCATTGGCGGAGTACATGTGGGTCTAATGCTGCTTTCCATTAACATGCATATGGAAGTTATTATGTGTGAATATGTATTAAACTATAGGGAATTTTAGTGTTTCTCAGTGTGATGTGTGTGAATGTGTACTTAAAATCGGACTGTAACACCTTGATTTTTCGATCATTTATATTAAAATAATAGTAACGTTTGAATTGTAACATGATAGTTATTATTTAATTAAAAGATTTAAAAACAAATTTTAAAGATAATGACAATAAATTAATATATATATATAACTAGCAATAAGACCCACGCGCGTTGCGGCGCGAGAACATCGCAAACATCGAATGGATTAGTCCAAACGTTGTGTGATGCGTTAACCATACGATAACACGCGTTTGGACGTATTCGATTGAACTCGATATAACCTATATAAGAATTGTGATTTGATCAAAACGTAAAGTAAATAAATTTATTTGTGATCCGACTCATACATAGAAAAGAAACTACAATTTGACTCCACACAGTTCGAAACAAAATTTACGAAACATACATAAAAAATGAACGAATACATATGATATTTGTCCTGACTCACTCCCAAATCGAAACGTAAACCAATTCAAATTTATAGTACATAAAAATATGCACGTAAAAATGATTTTTAATAAAACGTATTATATTTGATCTGACTCGTTATCCAGAAAAAGTTTACGTTGAAACGTAGAGCAAATCATATTTATACCGACACATAAATAAAAATATGCACGTAAAAATAGTTTTTAAAGTCAAGTATATAGGGGTCAACTCGAAACAAAATATTAGTAAAAAACTTAATAGGTTAAAAACGTTCGTAAAACCGTGTCAAATGGCACCAATGCCACAACACTGTTAGCGACCCCAACATTGGAAAAGTTCGTAAAAATAAAATAAATAAAAAAGGAAAAAATAACATCAAACGAAAAGCAGACGTAAAATCATTGAATCACGCACGCCCGTTGCGGTGCGTTAATGCGAAGATTTAGACCGAAACGTAAAACGTAGAAAAGAATAACCAAGTTGAACGGGAAAAAATAAACATGTTACGACGGACCTGTCAAATGGGAAAAGATATACCAAAAAATGGTGAACCCCACGCGCACGTTGCGGTGTGTCTTGGAAAATTTAGAACGAAACGTAAAATGAATAACTTGTGAAAGATGAAAATTATGAGGGGCCAAAGATAAAAATAAAAAAGTGTTAAGATTAAATTTCAAAAAGATGAAAAGAATTGGGTTAGAAATGAAAAATCAATGTTTTTTTTTTTTAAAAAAACTCCCCATACATGGGGTACAAGTTCATAAAGCAACATATAGTTGCTAATTTATAGTTTATAATATTGAAACTTTAAATAAAGAATCGGATGGTTTATTTGAATTTCACTTATGGATTATGATAAGCACATTAAATTTATCTCATAAATTCAGGTTAGATAATGCTCAAGCTTTTCTACGGCTCTTATAAAGTGATATTGGCTTTGAGCTATACAACCGAAACAATACATCCCTCGTATGTGTTATGATCGATCCCTTTTTGGGGACTATGGCGGTCCAGCTTTTGATAGTTTGAATGTACGCGATTCAGGTATAGACTCTTTAACAACTTATGTGTATGGTTTTGAGTTTTCATAACCTCGTTGTTGGGAATTTTAAGCAGTTTTTATAAGCTTTCGTGATCTTCAAGATTATGTGTTATGATATATGCATATACATATGGTTATGTTGTTTATAGCAAATATGGATACGACGCACAAAATTACAAAATATGATGCACCGAACTACCGAATGTGATTATGTGACTCATCGAATGTGTATGACGCACGAATGTGAACTAACTACGCACCGAACTACCGAATGTGACTCACCGAATGTGGTTAACCGTATGTATTATGTATATTGTTTGATATATAGATATTGTTAAGGAACTATATATATTGCTTACAGTTGTCTCATTGAGTAAATTTGGCGTTTTACTTGGGCATGCATGTCTTTTATGTACGTTAGGTTATAGGTTTATCTGGAGAGACCGGGGAAAAAGGCACGAACTCACATGATTTTCTTAAAGTTAATGATGTTTTATAAATTGTAATATTTTTGTTATCAATGGAATTATGTTTGTGATTTGAATACTATATAAATGGCATGTCAGCCCTAACCAGCGCAGGGTGTTACAATTATGGTATCAGAGCTCAGGCTCTTTCTTGTTGAAAAATATTTTTCAAACATGTGGGTAATGTGTAGACATCGAGTAAAGATACATGTACAAGTTAGGTTACCACTATAAGTAGTGTTTTTGCTATAGACATAAGAAATTCGGAACTTTGTATTAACCTTTAAAGACTTAGGATTTGTTCAACATTATTCGCTAAAGTATTTAATTTTACTTTGTAATTTCGAGAACAATTTTTTTTTAAAAGAAGTAGTGTTGTAACACCCTGATTTTTCGATCATTTATATTAAATAATAGTAATGTTTGAGTTATAATCTGATACTTATTGTTTATTTAATAGATTTAAAAACAAGTTTTAAAGATAATGACAATAAAATAATATATATAATATTGAAACTTGAAATAAAGAATCGGAAAAATAAAGAATCGAAAATATTGATTATGAGAAGCATATTAAATTTATCTCATAAATTCAAGTTAGATAATGCCCAAAATTTTCTACAATTCTTATAAAGTGATATTGGCTTTGAGCTATACAACCGAAACAATATCATCCCTCGTATGTCTTATGATCGTTCTCTTTTCGATGAGTATGGCGGTACAGCTTTTGATAGTTTGAATCTATGCGTTTAAGGTATGGACTCTATAACAACTTATGTGTACGGTTGTGAGTTTTTATAACCTCGTTGTTGAGAATTTTAAGTCGTTTTTATATGCTTTCGTGATCTTCAAGATTATGTGTTATGATATATGCATATATATATGGTTATATTGTTTATAGCACATATGAATATGACGCACCGAATTATAGAATATGACGCACCAAACTAGCGAGTGTGATTATGTGACTCACCGAATGTGAACTAACTACGCACCAAATTACCGAATGTGGCTAACCGTATGTGTTATGTATATTGTTTGATATATAGACATTGTTAAGGAACTGTATATATTGTTTATAGTCATTATCTCACTCAGTAAATTTTACTTAGGCGTGCATATGTCTTTTATATACGTTAGGTTACAGGTTTATCTGAAGAGACCGGGGAAAAAGGCTCGAGGGAATAAAAGAACTCAGGATTTTCTTAAAGTTAATGATGTTTTGTACTGAACTTGTAATTTAATTGTCTAAATTTTAATATTTTTGTTATCAATGGAATTATGTTTGTGATCTGAATACTATATAAGTGACACGTCAACCCTAACCGGGGCGGAGTGTTACACGGACCAAGTTTTTTAAAAAATGGAATTACATAAAAACTACACACAAATGACAAGTGTACCAGACATATATAGTATAGTAAGCAAGACCGAGTATCGAACCTAGGCATTCTAATTTAGCAACTCTAAAATTTGACTTAAACTGGATTAATAGCCTAAAATTATTTAATTTTTAATTGTGATTTTTATAAACTAATATCCTAAATTTATCCTAGTGATAACGAAGACAAAGACGAGAGCAAATAGCAAATAAGAGTGAAATCAGTGATGATGAACAAACTACCTAGGCAAGAATCCCTGACCACATGCAAGACTTCTACGGTTGATAATTACCAAGTTTCCTGAGTAAAGGTCGACTACCTTCTCGTCACAGAAGCTAAATCCTACAGTGATTGGACAAGATGAATGTGACCCACTCACAAAAGCCTAAAAACTGATCTAGGACGTACAATCAGATAGTGAATGAAGTGCTCGATAGAAACAACTCGACCTATCAAACCTGAATCACACAACTAGAGACAAGAAAAAGCACACACTTTAACATCTTTAATTATGAAGTTAGTTTTAAATTGATACACCGAAAACCTAGAATCACCTAGCTGCGAATATGCAGGAAGACCTCGAGCTATCGAGTGCCTAAAATTTACCAAACAACAAATAGACAAACCCCAACAATCCCAAATCATTACTACCTTTAGTGAAAGTTTGTGCATCACGTGCCACATTATGCCCGGTATTAACAAATGCAATAGAATTAGTCTTTTTCATTGTTGGATCTTATTCAGTGACAACAACTTTTGATTGATCACCAACAGCTTTTAAAAACACTTTCAACAATCATATATATGTATCAACCGTTTATGGCGCTAATAATGCAGCACCGAATGCGACATTGCTGTGGTGGTTATATATACTAGTAAAAGGTACAAACACCATAGAGATCTGCAATAAAAAAACAAACACAAAAAGTGTGAAAATACCACTAAAATAAATATAAAAAAAGGGAAACGCCAAATAAAATGATAACATGAAAACACCAAAATAGATATAATGAATTTCATTTCATACTTGTTAGATTGGTAGGTGGCATCAATTGAAATCACATCATCAAACACATGATAATTACGTTTACATTGATCATCACACCAAAACAGCCCCTTTAACCGATAGTCATCGTCTGCGAAGTAATCGTACGGAAAATTAGGCTGAGACTGTTTCTTTTCATGTAGGTGTCTCACAACCATGTATGCATCGTATTCCCCCAATGAATAAATTAATTTGCCTCTTGTAATTCTTAAAATTAACTTTACTTGCACCCACATCTTCAAAACCGCCAAAACAGTCTTCATAACATTAAACGCCTTCACATGGCCCAAATTCAACTTAGACATGCTATGTATATAACATGCTACTAAAGTTAAGTGAGGTGTCGTTTTGACGGTAGGAAATACTTATCAGGCTGATCAAAAAATTTGTGGTTGTGCTCTTCAACAAACTTATACAACTTCCAAAATCCAGCCTAAAACTCAAGACAAATTTTTGCTCCACAACCAGTTCTCTTCGAAAAATTTGGATCTGACACTCCTTTCCTTCTGCTTCGGGTCCAATGTATCAACCTTCTTATTCTTATATAAGACATATTTCATACACATATAATACTTTATACGTTTTTCTCCATTGGCGTTTATCTTTTCAGTCCCTTTCTTAAGAGCAAAACCACTAGCCATTGCGTATTTAAGATAAAAAAAACATAGGAATCATCAAGGCTTTTGAAAATCATTCCTATTTGTGGCTTTAGATTTTCTTTAACGTCAGGAATGCACAAAGTAAACCGAGTTTTGGTAAAATCCTTTCATTGGACTTAGCGGGTCACCTAATAAAAAACGCGATGATAAAATTATATTAAAATGCCAAAGTATAAAACACCTTTCATTAAACACAAAACTATATTAATTGAAAACACCAATACACATATAAACGTATTAGAAAAAAAAAAAAAAACAAACGCCAAACTAACACTGATGATAATAATATGATGTAATACCAAAATAAACGCCATCATAATACATATAATTAAAAGAACACCAAATCATTAACATGAATTACTCAAACGACTATCTTACAGAGATAAAAGAAATTTACAAAATAAACACAGTTACAACATGATAAGTAATCACTATTTCATTACTATAGTAACTGAAAATGCCATTAAACATATCAAATGATGAGTAAAAACAAACGTAAACTAACATTGATGATAATAATATGACGAAATACAAAGATAGACGCCATTATAATACAGATAACTAAAAAACACCAGGTCAATAACATGAATTGCTTGAACAACAAACTAACAGAGATAAAATAAATTTACAATTAAACATTATTACTTTGTAACTCGCAATCCATATCAGACACCATGAAACTCGAAAAACTTCGACAGGAGGTAACTGCTAATATGAAAAATTTGGAGTTGGATTTAAAAAGGAATAAATGCCCTGACAAAAAGGGAATTTTTCAAAATATAAGAGGAAATAACGATCATACCCCGCATATTATTTAGCGCCTACGCGACGTGTCACGCCAAAATCCGTTTTCACACTTTGAGGCGTTTTCTACAGAACCCGTCTCTCTCTCTCTACACACACACACACTATTCTAATACATATAAAGAGGGCAAGAAGGTAATTTCAAGAATTTAAGTAACTAGAAGTCTGAAAGCATATGGTACCATAATTAAAAACATATTGTTGACTTTTAAATCTATTTACTTCCACGATTTTTTAATGGCTACAACTTTTTCATACCTTAATATTTTAAGAAAAAACGTTAGACCATAAAAACAAACTTTTTATTCTCTTTAATTTGAATATGATATTACCAGTAATGTTTGTGTTTCCCGTCGCATCACGCAAACACCCCTCCAGTATATAGATATATCACACGTGGGGTGTTCAAAACCGGATATCCGAAAATTCGGATGATCGGATAGTGAATCAGATATCCGAATATCCAATTTTCTATTTAATTTTTAATTTTTATTTTTTTTATATTCAGAACCGGATATTTCGGATAGTTTCGGATATCTGAGTATAAGTTTTCGGATATTTTCGGATATTTCGGATATTTTCAGATACTTCGGATATTTTCGGATATTCGGATATCCGAAAAAAAAAAAATTAAATGTTCGGATATTTCGGATATCCGAAATATCCAAAAAAAAATTAAAATCACTATCTGAATCCAAATCCGAAAATTCGGATATTTCGGATTCGGATATCGGATAATTCGGATCGGATTTTCGGATACGGATATTTTTGAACACCCCTACACACGTGTATACAGTGGCGGACTCAAGATTTTTTTTCAATGAGGTCCATTTTTTCGGTGTTCAAAATTTTCATAATAAAACGTTAAAATTTTCTGGTCGGCGCTCGTTTGAGTTAGGTCAGAGCGAGGTTTGAACTAGATTTAAAAAAAAACAGAAAAAACAGGCTATACAAGGATTGAACCTATGACATCTTGTTGTTAAAGAGAGAGGTTTACCACTAAACTAACTTTCCTTTTCTTTTTATGGTGTCCAATTAATTGTATTTATGGGGTATTTATAAAATTTAATATACTTGATCTACGAATTTTTTAAAAGCATTGGGGTCCGGGTATAAAATTTAATATACCTGACCCGCTCAATGTGAGTCCGCCCCTGCGTGTATATAAACTCCCAAAAATAATAACAAAATTGACTACCTGTTTTCGTTATTGTTTTCTATATATCCCACTAGTACATTTTGGATCTTTCTTTATTCGGAAAAAGGACCCACACAAATGAAAATTTTAACCGGAGAGAAGATACATGTAAGACTTTCAATGGGATGTTGTAAAGAACGTGAAATGTACTTATGTGTGAAACACATGATACCCATTGAAGAATGTGGACAAACAAAGTTCATGACAAATGACAAATGTGACATGACTGAATACCTACTTTCCACAAGGGTACTGGTTTAGACTATCGGGTGTGGGGGTCGTCCCCTCCCCGTCCCGGGTCGTCGGCCCCGTCGCACACCGCCCCCTAGAGGGTCGTCGCGTCCCTCCCGTCTTCTCCAAGACGTCTCCGACGAAGCAAAGTGGTGGGCCCCCTCTTCCTTGTTCTCTCTCTCTCTCCTTGCATGCTTTAATTTTGATTGGCTGCTTTAATTTTGGTGGGCCCCTTTTGGGTAGTCATGGCATCCCCTCCACACCCTTGGGTAGTCAGTCCCCAAGGGGATGGTCCTCCACCAATGGTGAGGTGGCGCCTACGTGGCGGGTGGTCTCTTTAGGGACAAACCTCACCATACCCTATGGTCATACGTCTCGTTTGCAAACCCTAGTATCGCCATCTACTTTCTTAAATGTTTGATGTATGCCAAAAGAGAAGTTAAAGAGATTACTTGAAACTTTAAAGGGTTGCATAGTGAGTTAGTGACTGATTTCCCTTTAGACATATCATGTTCAAACTCAGCTTTGACTAGTTTACTATTACAATAATTTAAAAACTATTTGTCCAGCAAAAATTGGGTATTGCATCGTTTCATTGGTCAACATGATATTGATGGGTCATGTGAGCTTTCCCTGATGAATTCTCAATGGTTTTTTTTTTTATAAAAAAATAAATAAATAACCCACGATTTCATTGTCATAATCTGGTATCTAATCCAATTCGTTATGATATTAGAGCTAACATGTGTTAATTTGTTTTGGACACTTCTTGGGGTACGATCGTGCCTGAGAGTGTGATTCTTGAGTTTATGTTTGTAACCAAGTAGCTTGATTATTCTTTTGGTTCATAATGCGTGAAAACCAAGTACATCACTTTCTTCACGTGAAAACCAAACATGAAACTTATTTATGGTGTAATGAAACCGAACACAACCCACTTAAGGTGGAGTAAAACCAAGCACAAACATCATCTACTCATCTTAAGGCGAAATGCCACTGAACGTATGGCATTCCATTAGGTCAGAATGGAACGTATGATATCATATCTTTCACGCTTCACATATTGATTTTTCCATAGTAAAGATTGATGGCCATTTTATATTCCATAGTAAAGATTGATAACGTGTTGATGGTAAGTGTGTGTTTATTCTAAGAAGTGGTTTGAAATCCAAACATTATAAATAAGAAAACTCACTAATTACTTGAAAAGAAAAAAAAAAGGACATGGTGAACGTTGATGGGTAGGTGCCGACAGCTTCCAACATTTTTATTGAATGAATCCTTTGATAATTCTTCTATTTTGAAAACTAAAATAACATCGTTTATTTCAAGTTTCTTTCTTTGTAGTCAACATCTCCCCACACATTATATTTTATATATTCTCCATTTTTGTTTGTTTGTTTTTTACAAAAGAAAAAAAAGCTAATTTTAAAATACTCAGCAGTCAGTAATTTCTTTTTATGTGAAAAACAAAACGTTTTTCTAACTATTACTTTTTTTTTCTAAAACATTTACTTACAATAAAATCTTTCGGTTTTCAAAAAGTCGAGTGACATACTAATTGCAATCAAACTTTATAAACAGTATTAATAGATATAAAAATAACAGTGTGTGTAGTGTCCACGTAATACGACGAGAACACGGATACAATCACGTAACATGCTATTTATTAAAGTTAAAAAAAAAACTATAACAATATCATACTCAAATTAAAAATAATAAAATACTTATTTTTATGGTGTACCATAACAAAACATTAACGCATGAAAAAAAGATTATAGCCATTTAAAAATCGTGAGAAAAAAATGTTAAAAATTCAAAAATATGTTTTAAAGATTGTATATTTTTTTAAAGTTATAATTATTTAAGAGTTCTTAAAATTATGTAAAATTACGTTTTTGTTCTCCTATATGTACTATAATAATTAATATAGTATAGTATAGTACAAATAGGAATGATCTATTTTGAGAAAAACTTTAATGTGAGAAAAGAAAGAACAAATCTGACTAATAGTATAGTATAGATGGGAATGATCTATATTGAGAAAAACTTTAATGTGAGAAAAGAAAGAACAAATCTGACTAATAATATTATTTTTGTTGTGAAACAACTAAACCTATTAGCAATATAAGAGAAGATTAAGAGAATGAGTGAATGTAAATCTTATTGATTGATCTCTCTACACCATATACAAATGTCACTATATATAGGCAAATACATCAATACAAAAGAAATCAAGAGATAGGAGTTATAGAAGTTATGTATGTGGAGAGTCACCATATAAATGATACATTCATAACACTCCCCCTTGACTATCCACATACCTTTAATACGCTTGGTGATGTTGCCTCATTAAAAACATTGCTAGGAAAACCCAGTGGGATAAAACCTCAGCTTAGGGAAAAAGAGTGCAACGCGTATTTTCTCCTCCTGATACTTTTGGATCAGGTATGTTGCCTCATTGAAAACCTTACTAAGAAAACCCATTGGAATAAAACTTAGTTAAGGGAAAAATAGTGCAACTTGTATAATGCTCCCCCTCATTTTTACATGTATCCTATAAGTGACTCAGGTCTGGCTTCTTTGAAAGGTGCTCAAAACTTCGTAATCCATTGATGTCTTGGTATGTTGCTTGATCCATTAATGTCAAATCCTTCCAGAGCATTGATGTATGATATTCGTGTGAAATTTTAATTGCATTCACTTGTAAGTAGACACCATAAGATCCATGAATATGTTTTGTTACATTCCCTGTACTTACAAAATTAACCAAACTTGTTGATGGGTTAGTAAAATATGAATCCATATCTTTTGTACCTTAAGGGTATAAAAATATATGTTTTACCCATTACATTATCTCCTCGCTATACACGAGTTATATCTTGTCAACGAATTTCATGACATGTGTCCGTGTATACATACTAGCAAGATATACAATTTGTATTTAACGATGGTACTTCTGGACCAATGATCTTTGCTTCTTTGGTAGGAGATGATAAGAGTCATTTTCTATACCAACTGCTTGGACATCATAAAATGTACGTATACCATAAGCTTTGTGCGTATGAAAATGTCCACCATCTTCTGGATGTATTATGATTGATGGATAATAATAATGCAAATGTTTGTTCTTCATATCAAGCCACATATTTGCAATACCATCTTTAATTTGCAAATTCTTCCTTTAATAATTGAGCTCATTTTTATCTTTTCAGTAGATTCAATGATATCATCAACATATATTAGAATACTCATAAACCTCATATTGTTCTTTTAATGAAAGCAAATTAATTCACTATAATTTATGTATTTCTCTCTTTGTTGAGCTCATTAGTAAGTCGATTATACCACATTTGAATCGACTATTTTAGTACATACTATCTTTTTTAACTTTATAAATATACACTCTCGTACTCATTTCCACTTTGACCAACAATGTATGTGCATACACTCTTTAGGAGTGTTGACACACCAACCTCCTCATTGAATTTATATTATATGCAAGGATGTCTTAAACACTTGCTTCATTTGTAAATTCATATTGTACCATGTTTGTACACTGTATACATTAAGATGCCATAATAACCACGTACACATTTTCTATGTATGTTTATTGGAGTATTGGTGCACAATAATTACATCCATAAGGTGTTTCAATTAACTTCTTAAGCACTCAAATGCTTTAGGATACTCTTGGGGAGTTCCAGTTATATTCAATTCAATAACATATACAACATGTATACGTATTCAGATCCGAATTTATATAATAATCATAATATTCTCGAGAACTTATTTTATATGACTTAGTATCAAGTGATACATAACTTATTTTATATGACCCACCACCTCACTGCCACCCACCCCTTTACCATCAACAGTCATCGCCTCACCAACCACCTGCCACCATTATACCGCCCAACCACCACCGTCACCACCCCCACCTCCGACTGCTGCTAATCGACCACCATCACCATCCCGCCGCCACCACCATTCCCCACCACTTAATTTTCTGTTTTTTTATTAACCCAAATATTCATCTTCATCAAACAAACCCAAACCGGAAACCCTATCCCTTTAATCAATAAATTCAAACACCACAGTTGACGTTCAATGAAATTATGAGAGGGGTTTTGATCCCCTGAGGAAACCAAACTCAATGATCTATTGAAACATTACTGGTGTGCAATTCAACTGTTTTTTCCGACGGGACGAGTACGAACTCCGGCGGCTCTGGCGATTCTCCAATGTAAATGTTCGGATCTAAACATTCAAACCCTAGCCGTTTGATTAGGGTTTCAAACACGATGATGATGAAGGTTCTATCGAGAGTTGAGTGATTGGTTTGAAGCAGATGGGGGTTTCAAAATAGCAGGTGGTTGTGGTTGTGGTTGTCGGTAGTCGGCGGAAAATGGCAGTGCTGGCAGAAGTGAAGGTTGTGGTGGTAGAGGTGATGGTTGTAGGTTATGGTGTGTGTGAAGTGGCGGGTGGTGATTGGTGGTGGTTGGTGGCAGAGGTGATGGTTGCAGGTTATGGTGTGTGTGAGGTGATGGTTGCAGGAAAGTGGGTGATGAAGTGAGGAAAGGGTTTTGTTTTTGTTATACATACTTATATCAACAAAAAGAGAAAATAAATGGATTTTAAAATCAATTTAAATTCATATTTATAGAATTACCATAATACCCTTATGGCCTTATATTTAACAAACATTTTAGACACAGTTAGGGGCAGGGAGTGAAATGGAGATAAGTTAAATAGATCAAGGATTAAAATGACTATTTTTAAAGGATTGTGACAAAACCGTTAAAACGACCAAACCACGAAGAGTAAAATGGACGTTTACTCTAATAAAAATATGTATCTATACATAACTACTTATACATGATTTCAACATTTGAAGTTCAAATGAATGTCTAGATCCTAATCAAAAAGGGGAATTTATGTTTCAAACAAACAAAATCGGGATTTAACATACCTGTCGCTGGTTGCTTTCTTTCCATTCAGGTGTAGGGTTATTGGAAAGTGAATATGTAAACACAATTGTGGTGAGGATACGGAAGAAAGATTAGGGTTTGTAATTTGTAGTCACATTCAAAAGGAAATAGTCTACACAAAAATAAACGTCTAATTTCTTTAAAATTTGTGAAAAAAGAAGTGGAATGTGGTGAGGATACGGAAGAAAGATTAGGGTTTGTGATTTGTAGTCACATTCAAAAGGAAATATCACAAAATGAAAGTCTAATTTCTTTAAAATTTGTGAAAAAAAGAAGTGGAACAAAGGCCTTATATTTTCCTCCTAAAATAAAACAATAAAGAGAGTAACAATGTCGTGACAATTAATGGTTTAAGTGGTTTTCAAGTGACAAAAATTCGTTTTGATTTATTCTGATGTATAGATAGATATAGATATTGATTGATTATTGCCTATACGTGCTTACTAGAGGTGCCATTGTGCCAACGATATTTTATAATATATGCATTGTTTTATCCATCAATCTCTTACTTAGTTAATGATGATATATGTGGTATTTGTATGTTCTCTATTCGGATAGCATATATATGTGTTGTACAACAAGAATGAGACCTGAAGTAGTGATCAGACTGGGTAGGCAAAAGGCTTCAAGGGTTGAAGTTTGCCTAACCCAGGTCATGGGGTCCCCCCCACGTTTGCAAGACGTGGAGAGAGGTTCACTAGTATTGTTGTTATTCTCTTTAGATCCTGAACTGATTAGAAATCAGCCCAGAAAACAATTGTTGGAGAAGATGAATTATTTAGTGTGAAGAAGAGAAGCAAGCATGAAGCTAGTTCTCGAGAGGGGGAGGGAGAAGAAGAATCAGAGAGTTGAGATAGTTGTTGCTGATTCTGGAATGTTTGGCACGCTTGTCATGGCCTACATTTTATAGGGACGGATGTTTCTCAAAGGAGTAACCTTTGACTAGTGAATCTGGCTTGAAGTGAGGGACTTACCCTTTTAGGGGTTGAAGGGTTTCGGACCTGCGGATAAAAGAGAGCTCCCTGTGCACATGCTTGCTTTTGCGGCTATGGGATAGTTGTTTAAGCAATCAGTGAAGTGACTGATTACTGTACACGTTCTTTTTGCTGTTCACCTTAGTTCCCGGGTTTTAAACCCTTTAACGTTTTAACCCTTCAAGCTGTTATGTATTCTTAGTCATTTTATTGAGGCTTGAGCTACCCCCGTCATCAGCCCCCCCCCCCCCCCCCGTCAGAGGTTTTTGGGGTGTAAGCACAAATGCTTCTGACTTTTTTGTACATTTGTTTTATTTGCTTAAAGGCTTCAAGGCTTGAGAGCTTAAAAGGTTCACAACAGTTGAGATTTTTGGTTTTTGATTTTTGAAAAGATGATTGATGTGACTAGTGGCAGTTTTTTGTCAGGCGGCGGTTTTAATATACTGCTATGTAATTATAACATTTTCTTTGTCATTTATTTACCTTTATCTTCTAAAAAAACCACTTCTACACATTTTCCTCTCAAGTTCATTCCCCTTTTCTTCCAGGTTAGTTTCGATTTTCACTTCTTCTTATTTTCTAGTATGGGTGCTCGTAAGGATTTAGCGAAATCATTTTCGCGTTTAACCCAAGAAGAAGTAGAAGCTTTTTGCTTAGAATGGGGCATTGGGTTGAGATTTAAACCGGTTGCACCGGGTTGTGATGTTTCTATCGATCGGTGTCCTCTTGGTTCAGTTGCTTTCCACTTTGAATTTTCTAATCTCCGACATCCTTTTTCAAACTTTGTGTTGAATGTTCTAGAATATTACCGTGTTTCGTTTGGTCAGATCCACCCTCAGGGTCTGGCTAGGGTTCTGCATTTTGAGGTTTTATGCCGGGCTTCTGGATATGATCCAATCCCTTTGTCGTTTCGTCGTTTCTTCCGATTAGCCAAGAATGGTGATTGGTTCACATTCGAAACGTCCCAAGTCGACACTTGTTTGGTTTCAGCCATGGTGTCACACCCCTTTCTGCGGCGGAAGCACGATGTGTGATCATGAAAGGTTCTCATTGCATACGAAGAGTAAACATACTACATGCTCAAAAGTAACTTCAAACATTACATTACTGAAAACATAAGTCAAGTGTTTACAACACGAGATAGCATATTGTCTTAAAAGTTACAACTTTATTTAACGATAAATAAAGCGACATCCACGAGCATGAGTAAGGCCACGCGCACATCCATCCTAGTTACCTGAAATACATGTGAGTTTTTGGAAAAACGACAACATAATGTTGGTGTGAATTCATGCAGTTTTTGTATTTCACGTTTGTATACTTTGTATGAAAACATAGTTTGTGTCATGTAAAAATCAAGTTTTCATATATGAATCAAGTATTCATGTGTACACCACGTACTCATGTATAATTCAAGTTTTTCTTGAGTACCCCACGTACTCAAGTATAATTCCCGTTTTCTTGAGTACCCCCACGTACTCAAGTATCATTCAAGTTTTCTTGAGTACCCCACGTACTTCAAGTATAAATCAAGTTTTAGTATGGTATGAATGTTATGTAAATAAAGTAGTCCTGTAAGTATCAGGATTGTTAATGGGTTGCAAAGCCATTAACATGTGACACGACATAGGAAGTCACCAAACCTTAGTCATTTTTCTAGTTGGCATATTCTGAGACACAAAAGCACTTCTCGATACTCGCCCTCACCGAGAGTGTGGCTGCCTGGCACCCATTAGATCTAACCTTTTGTTCTGCGGTCTAGGTATATAGTTGATTAATGGTGCTTATGGTACCCTATTCGTGACACGATTTCTCGTATCATTTCTCATAAAGCATCCTACTTGGTACTCGTCCTCACCAAGTGCACTTCTCGTATTCTTATATCTCATCACACTTGGTACTCGTCCTCACCAAGTGTGCTTCTTGTATTTTTACCATACCATTTATAAATATTGTAACATTTGTACATGTATTTCACCCCCGAAATTATAAAACTGAAAACAGTAAAAAGAAAAGGGGGAGCATGAACTCACAACTTTGCGTTCCTTGCGTCGTAAACTTCACCGGATTTGCTTAATTAACGTCGTGACCTATACGTGTTTTCTTAACATTAGTCACTAGACTTGCGTCGCACAAGTACAGTCACTCTCTTTTGTATTTGTATTGTTATGCTAAAAATATTTTATATTTTTAACTAGGTATCTTAATTATATTATTTTCTCAAAAATTAATATAAGAATCTTGTGTTTTGCACTTTGCACCCGAATTATGTATCTTGTATGTTGTTTGTGTATTTTTATGTTTATACTCCTCATGAGTAATTAGTGTATTTTTAAGTTCTAATACACTAGCACGTATAACACATACTATATACGCTTAGCACAACCGTTGGTGATCAATAATATATATTTTTCTCTCAAAAAAATATATATACTTAATATCCATTTTTATTCTTGAAGAAATCCTCATTTCTTATCGCCAAAAATTAGGGAAACCTCGGTAATATTTTTAAATACATTTATAGAGAATAAGTTTCTCAAAAACTTATATTTTTCTAAATGTCAAAATTTATAAAAAATTTGACAGAGTTTCCCCAAAAAATGGAGGTTTCCCATGTTTTCAAAACATGTGTTTATTTTCTTTTAAATCAACAACAATCTCAACAACACAATCTTTATTTATCAAACTTGTCAAAACAAGCATATACCACAACTTATGAACTTAAAAGTTTGTAAAAATATGTAGTAAGTTACTAACATATTTAGTGGGTCTTGTTATCTTTAAAAATAAGTTTAGTTTCTTAAAAACTTTATTTTTAAAGATCTTGAAGTTTCACAACTTCTAGTCATGATTTACCAAACATATTTCTTGTTAAATTTTTCTTGTGATACAAGTGTTTACACACTTGTTTATTCACTAAAATGCTTTTAGTTTATGTAAGGTCCGGGTTTTAACAAAACTAGCATTCTCCGCTTGGTTCTTTCGAAAAACCACTTGTAGATCTTTAGATCTACATGTTTAGAGTCTTATTTTACAAGAAAAAATTTATTTACTCAAGTTCAAGACTTATGAATGGATGGATCCATCATCCTTCAACTTTCTAACTTTTACATCCTACTAGTTCATGCTCTCAAACATGGACTAGTATGTCTAGATGATGATCCATCTTGTTTCTACTAACAACAACATCAAATAATAACAACCATACAAGATTCACATGATTTACACACATATTTTCTCTTTATCCGTCTTATTCATCTTATGTTCAATACTTTAATGTGAGTTCTTTAGTGTTTCATGATTTTTAGCCATTAAATCATCTATTAACCATCATAAACAAGAACAAGATGAAGATTTGAAGCACTTACTACTAGCATAAGGCTAGGGAAGTTCAAGAGGGCAAATGAAGTGGATAAAAGCAAATGAAGAAGGTCCTTCAAGATCCGCTTGCACCGAGCTTCGTTAGTGACCTTCTTACACCTCAATATCACATTGGAATGGATGGATGATGTTTGAAAATGAGGGTGGTGGTGGTGCTTGGTTGAGCCGAGAACAAGGAAGGGAAGGAAGAGAGAAAGTGTGTGTTTTGAGTGTGTGAGGAATGAAGGTATGAACTCATGGTGCCATACTTATATCCATGTCATGGCTTTATCTCATGGGTTTAGTGTTTCCAAAGTACCAACCAATCCTTTAAACAAATGGAAAGAAATCAAGGAGTGGGATTTATGTCCCCTAACCGGCCACCAATGGGGGGGGGGGGTAAAGTGTAACTTGTAATGGTTAGTTACTTGATTTAGTTAGGACTCAAAGGTGTTAGTTAGGATATTAGTGTGTGTTATTTAATGTATAGTGTGTTAGGGTGTTCGGGGACCCTAACTAGCTTAGAAAAATAAAAACAATGCTTCTAGCATTATTTTGGTGTTCCGGGTAATGTCCGGTTGTTCGGTTAGATACCGATTCGTTAAAGTGCTAAATTGCACCTTTTAGTGTCTAATAAGTATCTTTTTGTACCCTTTCAATTCCCAACACTTGGGGAGGTATTCTGGATAATAAAACGAAATTTATGCATGATATTTATGTTGTTAAAAGCTGTTTAGAGCTGAATTATATAAAATTCTGCACTTAAAGTGTGTTTCGGGTGCTTTTTAGTGCTTATTTTTTGCTTTCGCAATGTCTATATATTAAACCCTTGTGTGTACTCTTGGGTTTTAATGTACGTTTGTCGTCGGACCTACACCTAGGCCTCAATTCTAATGTCTGACTGCTTTCTGCAGTTCTGTTGACACAGTGTGTCTTACCGGTGAGTTTACTAGTATTTCTGACGCAACGCTCTCGTTTATGCATAAAGCAATATTTTGTAGTATACAACGTGCATGAATTCACTTGTTTAATCATGTGTTCAGACATTGCTGACAATTAAGCACATAATTGCAGTCATTAAATAATAATTAAAGTGTACGGAAATTACCGGTTTGTGCCAGTTGTCACAGTCTCCCCCCGTTAAAAGAATTTCGTCCCGAAATTCAGACTGAACTAACTCTCGCAGGAGTCTTCTTGAATAGGTGGGGATACTTCTCTTTGAACTGGTCTTCACGTTCCCATGTGTACTCGGGTCCGTGCTTAGAGCTCCAACGTACTTTGACAAGTTTAACAGTGCTCCTCCTGGTCTTGTTGACTTTCCAGTCGGTAACCTCCAAGGGTTGTTCTGTAAATCGGAGGGCGTCATCAATATGCACTTCATCCACCGGGATGATCACGTCTTCTTGTGTTGGACTCTTCTTGAGGTTGGATATATGGAACGTATCATGTACCCCATTAAGTTCTTCCGGTAATTCCAACTTGTATGCCACGATACCAATCCTTTCCAAGATTTTTCAAATCTTACTACGCCCTTCCAATGTGAGACCTTTAACAACACTTTATCTCCCACCTCGAATTCTGCTGGTTTTCTTTTCAGATCAGCGTAGCTCTTTTGTCGATCTCGAGCCGCCTTAATGCGCTCTCTGATCTGCGCAATCTTGTCGGTTGTCTCTTGTACAAGTTCAGGACCAACCATACGTTTATCTCCAGCGTCTGCCCAACATAAGGGCTATCGGCACTTGCGGCCATACAGAGCTTCGAACGGTGCGGCTTTTATGCTCGTATGATAACTGTTATTGTAGGAAAACTCAACTAAGGTAGATGAGTATCCCAGCTGCCGCCCAGATCCATGACACATGCGCGAAGCATATCTTCTAACGTTTGTATAGTCCGTTCGCTCTGGCCGTCTGTTTGTGGATGGAAGGCCGTGCTTAGATCTAATTGAGATCCAAAGGCTTCCTGAAATGATTGCCAGATTCTTGAGACAAAGCGTCCATCTATGTCTGAAATGATTGAGATTGGCACTCCATGACGTGCCACAATTTCCCTTAAGTATATCTCATCAAGCTTTCCAGTGCTGTCTTTTTCTCGGATCGGTAGGAAGTGCGCAGACTTTCTTAACCGATCAACTATCACCCATATCATATCATGCCCTCTCGGGGTCCTGGGTAATTTCGTTATGAAGTCCATCGAGATTTGCTCCCACTTCCACATGTGTATCTCTGGTTGTTGTAGTAGGCCGGACGGTTTCTGATATTCTGCCTTAACCTTGGCACAGGTTAGGCATTTTCCAACATAAACAGCAACATCGCTTTTAAGTCTCGGCCACTAGTAATATTCTTTCAAGTCTTGATACATTTTGTCCGATCCTGGATGGATCGAATATCTCGATTTGTGGGCTTCATCAAGGATGACTTCTCGTATGCCACCATAGAGTGGAACCCAAATACGCTTCTTGAAGTATAAGGCTCCCTCTTCGTTTGGCACCATGTATTTCAATGCACCCCGGAGGTATTCAGCTTTACGATTTTCCATCTTAAGAGCTTCTTGTTGCGCATCACGAATGCGTGCAGTGAGGTTTGTTCGAATCGTCATTTCCAGTGCTCGAACCCTTAGGGTCTTGACCCTTTCCTTTCGGCTTAATGCGTCTGCTACAACATTTACCTTTCCAGGATGGTACTTAATCTCACAGTCATAATCATTTAGCAGCTCGACCCATCGCCGCTGGCGCATATTCAATTCCTTCTGATCAAATATGTGTTGTAAGCTTTTGTGATCTGTGAAGACTATACATCGAGTACCATATAGATAGTGTCGCCAGATCTTCAAGGTGAATACCACTGCGCCTAGCTCCAGGTCGTGAGTGGTATAGTTTCTTTCATGAACCTTCAATTGTCTTGAAGCATAAGCGATGACTTTCTGGCGTTGCATAAGCACGCAACCCAAGCCTTGTCGTGAGGCATCGCAGTATACCACGAAGTCTTCAGTGCCTTCGGGTAATGATATTATTGGTGCATCGCAGAGCTTGTTTTTAAGTAACTGGAAGGCTTCTTCTTGCTTGTAACCCCATTCGTATTTCTTGTCTTTCTGAGTAAGGGTCGTTAGTGGTTGAGCTATCTTTGAGAAATTTTCGATGAATCGCCGATAATAGCCCGCTAAGCCCAAAAATTGACGAACTTCAGTTGGGGTCTTGGGAGCTTCCCAATTCTTTATTGCTTCAATCTTGGACGGGTCTACATGAATGCCCTTCTCATTCACAACGTGACCAAGAAATTGTACTTCGCGAATCCAAAATTCGCAATTTGAGAACTTCGCATAAAGTTTCTCTTTCTTCAGTAGTTCCAAGATGGTTCTGAGATGTTGCTCGTGCTCTTCTTTCGTTCGCGAGTAAATCAGGATATCATCGATAAATACAATCACGAATTTATCGAGATATGGTTTGCATACGCGGTTCATCAGATCCATAAAGACCGTTGGTGCATTCGTCAGCCCAAATGGCATCACAAGGAATTCGTAATGCTCATATCGCGTTCTGAAAGCAGTCTTTGGCACGCTTTCTTCTTGGATTCTTAGCTGATGGTATCCAGATCGAAGGTCGATCTTGGAATAATAGCTGGATCCTTGCAATTGATCAAATAAGTCGTCAATCCTCGGTAGTGGATACCGATTCTTGATCGTGAGCTTGTTCAGTTCTCTGTAATCAATACACATCCGCAGTGTTCCATCCTTCTTCTTCACGAATAATACTGGAGCTCCCCAGGGTGAGAAGCTTGGCCTTATGAATCCTTTATCCAACAACTCCTGGAGTTGTGTAGATAATTCTTGCATTTCGGATAGCGCAAGTCGATAGGGAGCCTTGGCCACAGGAGCGGCTCCTGGAACCAAGTCTATACGAAATTCGACTTGTCGTTGCGGAGGTAGTCCTGGCAGATCTTCGGGAAAAACATCAGGGAATTCCTTCACCACAGGAATGTCTTCGAGTTTTGACTCCTCAGCCTTCTTGTCTACAACGTGTGCTAGGAAGGCAACACACCCTTTCCTTAAGCACTTCTGTGCCTTCATGCAACTGATGATTCGAAGAGGCGCGTTTCGTCTTAAGGTTACCTTGAGCTGCGTTTCCTCCAGATGAATCTCCATGCCCGTTACGCCTAGCATTGCTTGGTCCTCCACTGTCTTGAGTACGGTTCACCTCGTACTGGGCGATAGCAGCGGAGATCCTTTCTTCCAGTAGAGCGTTCAGCTCTTCAGCAGTTCTTGGCAGTGGGGGAGGAGGAGGTTGATCGTCATTGCGAGCATTCACAGCTTTCCTGGGTGCCATGTTCTATCAGAACACAACACAGCAGGGTTAGACATTTGTTTGATATCGTCATACTAGATAGTAGTAGTATATATATTCACAAGTATATACCACATAAGTGACATCAAACAATTATTACTCTAGCAGAGTACTTAGTAGGCTTGTACTGAGGGAATCCATACGTGACAAGAGTTGCTGTGGTTTCTGTGCACTGAATTCCATAATTATGTATGCATCCATAATTACGTAACTCCTTGCCCAGTCCGCACAGTTCGTTTCATCCGCGTATTTCTTCCTTCAGATAGGCCATTGCTTTCAGGTAAAGTCACGTATACTTGTGACATTCTACTTCTAGTATATGCTAATTATCACACATAATTGCAAGTAATTTCTCAGTTAAAGACAAGTGCTACTCATGTGCACCCTAAGTCTCGTAGTGTCTTTTCTAGACTCATGTAAACAGTTTCAGGTAGTGGATGTCGCGGGACGTTTTATGCAATGAAAACTCTTTAAAAAATTGTTTTCGTGAAAGGATCCTAGAGATTGTAGACTAGACTCGAAAAAGAATCCTGGTTCACTACAATCGCAGCTCTGATACCAATATGTCACACCCCTTTCTGCGGTGGAAGCACGAGGTGTGATCATGAAAGGTTCTCATTGCATACGAAGAGTAAACATACTACATGCTCAAAAGTAACTTCAAACATTACATTACTGAAAACATAAGTCAAGTGTTTACAACACGAGATAGCATATTGTCTTAAAAGTTACAACTTTATTTAACGATAAATAAAGCGACATCCACGAGCATGAGTAAGGCCACACGCACATCCATCCTAGTTACCTGAAATACATGTGAGTTTTTGGAAAAACGTCAACATAATGTTGGTGTGAATTCATGCAGTTTTTGTATTTCACGTTTGTATACTTTGTATGAAAACATAGTTTGTGTCATGTAAAAATCAAGTTTTCATATATGAATTAAGTATTCATGTGTACACCACGTACTCATGTATAATTCAAGTTTTTCTTGAGTACCCCACGTACTCAAGTATAATTCCCGTTTTCTTGAGTACCCCCACGTACTCAAGTATCATTCAAGTTTTCTTGAGTACCCCACGTACTTCAAGTATAAATCAAGTTTTAGTATGGTATGAATGTTATGTAAATAAAGTAGTCCTGTAAGTATCAGGATTGTTAATGGGTTGCAAAGCCATTAACATGTGACACGACATAGGAAGTCACCAAACCTTAGTCATTTTTCTAGTTGGCATATTCTGAGACACAAAAGCACTTCTCGATACTCGCCCTCACCGAGAGTGTGGCTGCCTGGCACCCGTTAAATCTCACCTTTTGTTCTGCGGTCTAGGTATATAGTTGATTAATGGTGCTTATGGTACCCTATTCGTGACACGATTTCTCGTATCATTTCTCATAACGCATCCTACTTGGTACTCGTCCTCACCAAGTGCGCTTCTCGTATTCTTATATCTCATCACACTTGGTACTCGTCCTCACCAAGTGTGCTTCTTGTATTTTTACCATACCATTTATAAATATTGTAACATTTGTACATGTATTTCACCCCCGAAGTTATAAAACTGAAAACAGTTAAAAGAAAAGGGGGAGCATGAACTCACAACTTTGCGTTCCTTGCGTCGTAAACTTCACCGGATTTGCTTAATTAACGTCATGGCCTATACGTGTTTTCTTAATATTAGTCACTAGACTTGCGTCGCACAAGTACTGTCACTCTCTTTTGTATTTGTATTGTTGTGTTAAAAATATTTTATATTTTTAACTAGGTATCTTACGTATATTATTTTCTCAAAAATTAATATAAGTATCTTGTGTTTTGCACTTTGCACCCGAATTATGTATCTTGTATGTTGTTTCTGTATTTTTATGTTTATACTCCTCATGAGTAATTAGTGTATTTTTAAGTTCTAATACACTAGCACGTATAACACATACTATATACGATTAGCACAACCGTTGGTGATCAATAATATATATTTTTCTCTCAAAAAAATATATATACTTAATATCCATTTTTATTCTTGAAGAAATCCTCATTTCTTATCGCCAAAAATTAGGGAAACCTCGGTAATATTTTTAAATACATTTTTAGAGAATAAGTTTCTCAAAAACTTATATTTTTCTAAGTGTCAAAATTTATAAAAATTTTGACAGAGTTTCCCCTAAAAATGAAGGTTTCCCATGTTTTCAAAACATGTGTTTATTTTCTTTTAAATCAACAACAATCTCAACAACACAATCTTTATTTATCAAACTTGTCAAAACAAGCATATACCACAACTTATGAACTTGAAAGTTTGTAAAAATATGTAGTAAGTTACTAACATATTTAGTGGGTCTTGTTATCTTTAAAAATAAGTTTAGTTTCTTAAAAACTTTATTTTTAAAGATCTTGAAGTTTCACAACTTCTAGTCATGATTTACCAAACATATTTCTTGTTAAATTTTTCTTGTGACACAAGTGTTTACACACTTTTTTTTTTGTAAAGGGTTACCCCGGTGATTTTATATATATTCACAACAAAAAGCACAAGTAGAGAGGAAAAGCCCTCACTAGTTCGTTCATGAGACATGCCCCAAGAACGTAAACCAAAAAACCAACGAAAAAACAACCAATGTCAAAAAACACAACCGACTAGACAACCATCTAGAAACCAAAGAAAAACTAATTAATTAATTAGCCTCCATCAATCTTCATAGCATCATCCTGAATCTCCCAAGTTGCCAGCAACCGCCTAACATTAGCACACGACTTGAATTTCATTCCCATGAGTTTATAACGAACAGTCTTTAAAATTAATTCACATTTGTTTATTCACTAAAATGCTTTTAGTTTATGTAAGGTCCGGGTTTTAACAAAACTAGCATTCTCCGCTTGGTTCTTCCGAAAAACCACTTGTAGATCTTTAGATCTACATGTTTAGAGTCTTATTTTACAAGAAAAATTTTATTTACTCAAGTTCAAGACTTATGAATGGATGGATCCATCATCCTCCAACTTTCTAACTTTTACATCCTACTAGTTCATGCTCTCAAACATGGACTAGTATGTCTAGATTTTGCTCCATCTTGTTTCTACTAACAACAACATCAAATAATAACAACCATACAAGATTCACATGATTTACACACATATTTTCTCTTTATCCGTCTTATTCATCTTATGTTCAATACTTTAATGTGAGTTCTTTAGTGTTTCATGATTTTTAGCCATTAAATCATCTATTAACCATCATAAACAAGAACAAGATGAAGATTTGAAGCACTTACTACTAGCACAAGGCTAGGAAAGTTCAAGAGGGCAAATGAAGTGGATAAAAGCAAATGAAGAAGGTCCTTCAAGATCCGCTTGCACCGAGCTTCGTTAGTGACCTTCTTACACCTCAATATCACCTTGGAATGGATGGATGATGTTTGAAAATGAGGGTGGTGGTGGTGCTTGGTTGAGCCGAGAACAAGGAAGGGAAGGAAGAGAGAAAGTGTGTGTTTTGAGTGTGTGAGGAATGAAGGTATGAACTCATGGTGCCATACTTATATCCATGTCATGGCTTTATCTCATGGGTTTAGTGTTTCCAAAGTACCAACCAATCCTTTAAACAAATGGAAAGAAATCAAGGAGTGGGATTTATGTCCCCTAACCGGCCACCAATGGGGGGGGGGGGTAAAGTGTAACTTGTAATGGTTAGTTACTTGATTTAGTTAGGACTCAAAGGTGTTAGTTAGGATATTAGTGTGTGTTATTTAATGTATAGTTTGTTAGGGTGTTCGGGGACCCTAACTAGCTTAGAAAAATAAAAAACAATGCTTCTAGCATTATTTTGGTGTTCCGGGTAATGTCCGGTTGTTCGGTTAGATACCGATTCGTTAAAGTGCTAAATTGCACCTTTTAGTGTCTAATAAGTATCTTTTTGTACCCTTTCAATTCCCAACACTTGGGGAGGTATTCTGGATAATAAAAAGAAATTTCTGCATGATATTTATGTTGTTAAAAGCTGTTTAGAGCTGAACTATATAAAATTATGCACTTAAAGTGCGTTTCGGGTGCTTTTTAGTGCTTATTTTTGCTTTCGCAATGTCTATATATTAAACCCTTGTGTGTACTCATGGGTTTTAATGTACTTTTGTCATCGGACCTACACCTAGGCCTCAATTCTAATGTCTGACTGCTTTCTGCAGTTCTGTTGACACAGTGTGTCTTACCGGTGAGTTTACTAGTATTTCTGACGCAACGCTCTCGTTTATGCATAAAGCAATATTTTGTAGTATACAACGTGCATGAATTCACTTGTTTAATCATGTGTTCAGACATTGCTGACAATTAAGCACATAATTGCAGTCATTAAATAATAATTAAAGTGTACAGAAATTTCCGGTTTGTGCCAGTTGTCACACATGGTCTCCAGTCTTGGTGTTTGGAAAGACCAGTTCTTGTGGGTTTCGGATGAGATTGTTCCTTTTAAAATGTTTGGAGACATCCGGACGTCGTTCTTAACGAACCTGAACCTTCTGCTCTTGAGATAAATACTCATTTTCTTGAAACCATCAGGGAGTGTCCTTCGAGGGTTCGTCCCTTTCCTGAGCCTTTACTAGTGTTGTTGGGCATTAGTAAATTGTGGGACAAACCTGATCGGGATCCAGTGATTATGAGAGATGGTCAGGGTATGCGTTTGTTCTGTTGTGTTATTATGTTCCTGTTGCCTGTTTGTTTATACCCTGTATTTGTGTTTGTTTTGTAGTTATGTCTCCACTTGACTTTATGAAGAGCGATGACACTTATGATGTCGTGTTTGGGGATGCCGCGGCTACACCTGGCGAAGATGCAGTTGCTAGGGGGTCTAAGCATCGGTTCGAAGGTTCGGGTATGTGAGTGTTCCAAACGTTAAGGGTTTCACAAAAGTTCCTGCTCCCAAGGTTTCTACTCGTCGGTGAAACCGCGGTTTAAAAAGGGCCGATCAACCCTCTGGTTCAGAGGCTATTGATATTAGTGATGATATTGAGGTTTCCGTTGTGCAGGTTTCTGAAGGTGGTGTAGAGAAGGAAAAGGAAAAAGAGTTGGTAGTTGCTGGAAAGAAGAAGAAGTTGGTTAAAAAGGGTGTTGTTCCTTCTATCCAGGGTTCCTCAGGCAAAAGTGTTGAAGGCTTGGAAGAGTCCGGTGCTGAAGAAGTTTACGTTCCTAACTGGGGTGTGAAAGTTGGGGACAGTTTCAAGGATCCTGCCGTTTGTGCAGATGTATTGGCCAATTTTGCTCCTCCTGGTGTCCGGGATGCTATATCGGAGATGGAGGGTGATCATTTCATTTCAAGGTTGATGTTGAGCTCTTGCAACCTTTCTACCCTGTTGGCTGAGTGTGTTACCCTTTTCGGAAAAGGATGCAAGAATATGAAGAAGTCACGAAGAAGAAGGATAAAATGAATGCTTCCATGGCTTCCATGAAGAAAGAGATTGACGGTTTTACCAAAAAGGAAGATGCTTGGGTGAAGTAGACACACGAGGTTACGTCAAGGCATGAGGTGGAGGTTGAGGGTTTGAAAAAGGAGATGGAAGTTTTGAAGGTTCGGGAGAAAACTTCTTTGAAGGCGCAGGAGGTGTTGAAGGCTGATAATAGGTGGTTGATTGAGCATGGCTTTCAACAAGTGGTCACCTACCTTCTTCATTCTTCTGAATTCAACCAGGCTTTGGGTGCTGTGTATACAAAGTTTCTAGCTCATGGAAGGCATCAAGGTCTTGTTGTTGGGTACAAAGCTTGCGAGGCTGGTGAACCATAAGACAAATCTCCCCTCTTTCAACCGCAGGCTCTTAAAGTCTTTCAAGATTCTGTTCGGGACATGGAGCATATGACTTGGCATTTTGTGGGTGAGGTTTCTGAGTGTTTTGACAAGCCACTTTCTGTTTTACAGGGTTTGAAACCTCGTGGTCTAAATGAGGTTGTTTGTAAGAAAGTGTTGGAGTCCTTGTCTAAAAAACGCTCATGCTCGGGAGATAGTGAAGAAACCATGTCTTCTGGTGACGAAGCCTCGAAGGAAGGAAGCCTTGAAGCCTCTGAGGCGGCTAGTGAGGGTCGAAAGAAGAAAAAGGCAAAGAAGTCTAAGGATGATGGAGCTGGGGCATCGAAGCCTTCTGGTGCTGGTGATGCAAATTAAACTTTCTGAATTTCATTTGTAGCTATCTTAGCACTCTAAACAATGTTATGTTATCATGTGTTTTGAACAATTTAGGTTTTGCAGAAACCCTTAAGGTTTCTGTTGATGGTTGTTAGCCCTAGTGGTTGTTTGAATAGTTTGCAGGTTTTCAAACCGCTAAGGTTTGGTTAAACATTATGTAGGTTTTTAAGGCCCTTAGGGCTTCTTATGTTATGCTACTGGCTTTTTAATACTTGCCTTGTGTTGCGATTTTTTATGTTGCTGTATATCTTTGTAAGGCAGTTTGGTTAAGCAACTTGTAGCTTGAAGCCTTCGAGGCTTCCGGTTGTTTGCTTGATGTTTGTGACTTGGTGCTTTACTGTGTATTTTTGGTTCTAAGTTGTATACAACCTTTTATTGTTGTGTTGTTGTTTTGTTCTTTTACTTGTGTTTTGTTTATGTAATTGTCTTTGTTAGTTTTGTGTTGTCTTTATGTTATTTATACCTTGAAGGGTTCAGTGCTGCAGTCACTTAGCATTGGTATTTTTAACAAGAAGACATAGCACTTATCCTATCTGTTATTTTTCTTGGTTTGATATTGGTTTGTAAGCCTGTTGATTATGGTTTGTTTTTTGGAACATTTTCTAAGGCTTAAGGAACATTTGGTGAAGGCTGCTCAGACCCGTCTATGAGACAAGTTTGTTTTTGAAAAATTTATAACTCTCATGGAGTTGTATTGATTTAGGAACTCACCCCTTATATAGGTTCATTCAACCCTTGAACCTATTGAGCGATGTGGCCTGGGAGCTCATCCCCTTACATGACCCTTGTCATGGAGTTTTTTGCTAGGTTCTCAACCTGATCATAGGATAAAAAGACAAGTTTTAACAAAAACCTAGTTGTTAATTCATCAAAGTGTGAAAATTACAAAGGAACAAAAACAACACTTTGCCAATTTTTCTAACACATGTTTTTCTAAACGTGGAACCTTTTAAGGTTTTTGCCGTTCCAATGCCTGGGAAGCTTTTTGCCATTTGAATCAGCTAGCTTGTAGGATCCTCCCTTGTGAGCTTCGAGGATGGCATATGGTCCTTCCCATTTGGGACCAAGTTTTCCTTGGCTTTCCTTCTTGCTTGCCTCATTGTTTCTGAGGACTAGGTCACCAGGCTTGAATCGTTCGTGCTTTACCCTGGCCATGTAGTAAGATTCCATCTTTTGTTTATACCTTGCTTCTAGAATGGCTGCTTGATCCCGTGCTTCTTCTAGGAGTTCCATGTTCAACATCGTCTCTTTCTTATTTGCTTCTAGATCAACGTTGAACGTTCTCTTAGTTGTAACTCTTATTTCTGCTGGGATTACAGCTTCGGATCCGAACACCAAGCTATAAGGTGTTTTCTTGTGACTTGTTTTTTCGGTGGTTCTTATTGCCCATAATACATTTGGGAGTTCTTCAAGCCAAATGGTGTCATGCTTTCCCAATCGTGTTTTGATGCCCTCAACAATGCTTCGATTTGTTCTTTCAACCTGGCCATTGGATTGAGGGTAGGTTACTGAGCTGAAGACTTGTGTTATTCGGAACTCTTTGCACCATATGTTGAAAGGCTTCTCAGCAAACTGTTTACCATTGTCCGTGACTAATACTCCTGATAACCCAAATCTGCAAATGATGCTTTCCCACACGAAATCAATGAGTTGCTTTCCTGTTATATTTGCCAGTGGTTTCACTTCTGGCCATTTGGTGAAGTAGTCAACCGCTACTAGGAGGAATTTGACTCCTCCTTTGGCCGGTGGGAATGGTCCAACAATTTCCATTCCCCATTTGTGGAATGGCCAAGTAGATGAGATGGGAACCAAATCATGCTTTGGGATTTTTGGCAATGGAGCATGTATTTGACAGGCTTCACACTTTTTCAATTGCTCGCTTGCATCTCGATGCATGATTGGCCAAAAGTATCCAAGGTTCATTAACTTTGAAACTACTGACCTTGGGCCGAAATGAGCTCCGCAAATTCCTTCATGAACTTCTTTGATCAAGTATTAACTTTTTTCCAGGCAAACACAATGAAGCAATGGTGCAAGGTACCCTTTTTTGTATAGGATATCTTTTTGCAACACATATTGTCTTGACTTTATTCGAACCCTTTCAGCTTCTACTTGATCCTTTGGTAGTTCACCGCTTGTGAGGAATTTGATCAACGGGGTCATCCAATTTGTGCCTTCTTCGGTGATGACATCTTGTACTTCGGGTTCTTGAAGCGATGATTGCTTCAACACTTCGACCAATACCTTTTTTGTGAGATGAGCAAAGGTCAATGAAGCAAGTTTGCTTAAAGCATCAGCCTTTTTGTTTTGTGATCTTGGGACTTGTTTGATTGTGCATGCTTCAAATGAATTCATGAGCTCCTTAGCTTTTTCACAGTATTTATTCATGTTTGGTTCTTTGGCCATGTAATTGTCACTTACTTGGTTTGAAACAAGTAATGAGTCCATGAAGACTTGAAGCTTATTGACACCCATTTTCCTTGCAAGTTTGAGCCCGGCAATCAATGCTTCATACTCAGCTTCGTTGTTTGTAGTCTGAAACTCAAGGCGAAGAACATACGTGAACTCTAATTCGTTTGGATCAATTAGAACTAGCCCTGATCCTGACCCTTCAACGCTGGAAGCTCCATCGGTAAAGAGCTTCCTGGTATGTGGGTTGGAGGGTTTAGTGGAGGCTGTATTGACTTCCGTTATTGTTTCTTTGGGTACTTCCAAAATGAAGTTAGCCAAGATTTAGGCTTTTACATCTTTTCTTAGGACATAGGTGATATTGTGTTCACCTAGTTCCACAGCCCATTTGGCTAAACGTTCAGAAGTTTCGGGTTTTTCAAGCACGCTTTTGATTGGTTGGTCCGTGACCACTTGTATGGGATGTGCTTGAAAGTATCTCCGAAGCCTTCTGGCTGTTTTGACTAGTGCAAAAGCAAGTTTTTCAAGTGGGGGGTACTTGGTTTCTGCCAATTTTAATGTCTTACTAAAGAAGTAAACAGGTACCTGAGCCTTGTTTCTTTCGATGGTCAGGGCTACACTGATTGCTTCCTCGGCAATTGATAGATAGACAAAGATCAACTCCCCTGTTTCAGGTGCTGCAATGTTTGGTAGTGAAGCTAGATGCTGCTTCATTTGGTTGAAGGCTTTCTCCGCTTCTTCAGTCCACTTGAAGTCCCTTTTGTTCGTACACCCTTAAAGGGTTTTGAAAAAAGGAAGGGACCTTTCTGCCAGCTTAGAGGTGAAACGCTTCAAGGCTGCCAACTTACCGTTCAAGCTTTCAACCTATTTTTTGCTTTGAGGGGACTTTGTTTCCAAAATAGCTTTGACCTTGTTAGGATTGGCTTTTATGCTTTGTTTGCCAACAATGTGTCCTAGGAACTTGCTTTCTTCGAACCCAAACGAGCATTTTACTGGGTTTAGCTTCATGTTTATCATTCTAAGGTTTCGGAACGTTTCTTGGATGTCGTCAAGCATTTGACCCTCAGTCTTGCTTTTAATTACCAGGTCATCCACATAAGCTTCCATGTTCCTTCCGATTTGCTCAACAAACGCTTTGTCAACCAATCGTTGATAAGTTGCACCTGCGTTTTTCAGGCCAAAAGGCATCTTTTGGTAGCAAAAAATACCTTTGTCGGTATGGAAGGCCATTTTTTCTTCATCCTCTTTTTTCATTTAGATTTGGTGGTAGCCTTTATATGCATCAAGGAAGCACTTGAATGGGAACCTTGTAAGCGAGTCTACCTTGAGATCGATTTCGGGAAGGGGGTAACAATCCTTTGGACAGGCCTTATTCAGGTCTTTGAAATCGATACACATTCTCCACGATCCATCGGGCTTCTTAACCATGACAGGGTTGGCTATCCAAGAGTGGTACTTGACCTCTTGGAGTATGCCAGCTTGTACCAACTTTTCAACCTCTTTGCATGCAGCTTCGCTTCGATCAGGGGCAAGGCTCCTTTTTTGTTGGACAATGGGCTTCAAATTTGGTGGAATTTTGAGTTCATGTTCGGCAACATCTCTAGGGATGCCGGTCATGTCATCAGGAAACCATGCAAAGATGTCCATGTTATGAGTCAGTAGCTTTTTGAGGTATGAGAGAGTTTCTTGAGTAAGGTTGGTGTTAACCCTTATCCTTTCTTCAGGATACTTAGGGTTAATGGCCCAACCTTGTTCTTCACTTTCATTCTTTCCTGAGCTTTCCCCTTCAACCATGAGGGCTTCAAGGGTTGGTTGAAGGGTTGCGATTCCTTTCCTAGTGGGTTAATGCCTTAACCAACGGAGACAACCATGCTAAACTCACTTTGGCCCGGCCTCCCTATGATAACGTCGTAGGCCGAAGGCATGTTGATTACAATGAAGGTGAGTGGCTTGGTTCTTTCCATTTCACCTTCCTTCAAGCAGAAATCCAATGTCAGTTACCCTAAAGGCTTGATGGGTATGTCAGCGATGCCCTTGATGGACGATTCAGCCGGTTGAAGCCTTGAACGCTCCTGATCGCTGAGTAAGTTGAAGTATTTTTCAAACATTATTTCAGTTGCTGCACCTGTGTCGATGTATGCTTTGTTCGTCTTCAATGTTCCAACAGTGGCCTCCACGACCAAAGGGTTTGAGCGAAGCCCTTTTTGTGGTAGTGGGAAGCACAGGCATTGAAGCTCCCAAGCTTCCAGACGTTGCCGTTTGGTGGGAGTCCCTTCAGTGACATTTACCATGTTTACTTCTTTGTTTTTTCTGTCACCCATTTTATCCTTCACTCCTTTAACAAGGTGAGCGAGTTCCCCTGATTTGACGGCCTCCTCAATTCTCTTTTTGAGTTGGAAGCAATCATTAGTGTGATGCCCCTTTTCCTCATGGAACTCGCAGAACTGGGTGGAAATTTAATTTCTCTTGCTTTTAGGCAGGGGCCTTGGCGGTCTGAAGCAATGCTTGACTTCTTCGGTGGCAAGTATTTCTTGAGGGGTTTTGGTCAAGGCTGTGAAGTTCACGGTCTTGTCCTTGCTAGAAGGGTTCCGACCTTCAGACCTTCAAGGGTTTGAGCTTCGAGGGCGTCTATCATAAGAACCGTAGTTGCCTCTTTTTCGGCTGGGGCTATTGTGCCTCCAGCTAGGACCCCTCTTTCTTTAATCCTTAATATCAACCGCTTCTTCCCCCCCTGATATGATCAGCCCTTTTAAGGGCTTCTTCTAAGGTTTTGGGCAGGCACTTGTTAAAGTCCCTAGTAAAGTACTTAGGGGTGATTGCATTCATTAAGCCTGCAACCCGCATCTTTTTATCGGCTCCCACATATGTTAAACCCTCCTTTTTGTACCTCTCGTAAAAATACCTGAGGCTTTCATCATCTTTATGTTTAATCTGGAAGATCACAGTGGCATCCTTCACATATCTCCTTTGTTGTAAGAAATTAGCCAAGAAACCCTTGTTTAGATCATCGAAGGTTCGAATGCTTCGAGCTGGCAAATCATTGAACCAGATCCTGGCAGACCCAACGAGGTTTGCATGAACATTAAACAACACTCGGCGTTAGACCATTTCTCTATCCTTGCTGCCCCTGTGAAGATCTGAAGGTGATCTTCCGGATCCTGGTTTATAGTATATGGGAGGGCATCTTTATCCTGGTTTGAAAGTCATAATCAGCGATTTGCTGAGAAAAGAACGAAAAATTGCTTGGTTTGTATGGTTTGGCCAAATCCTCTTCCACCCTTGCACCCCTGTTATTGTTGTTGTTCCCTTGAGTGGCCAGCACTTGATTAATAAAGTGTTGCCAAGGGAAGCTTGTCACCATTTGGGCCATCATTTGTGGCACGAGATTGAAGCCTTGGAGGTTTCCAGGTGTAGCTGTATAGTTTACTCCTAAAGGAGCACTCATGACGGCACTTCGTGCTAAAGGGAGAGCTGACAAAGCTTGCTCCCATGTGGTTGTTGCTGGAGGTGGAAGGCTTGCAACAGGAGATTGTAGCAGCTGATCTAAAGTTAGCTCGTGCCCCAATGGAGTACCGGTTGCAACTGGCTGGGAACAAAATAGGGGAAAATATGTTGGATCTGGCCCCGTGTATGTATATGGACTGGAATTTGGAAGTAGATGGCTGGGACCAGCTTCATTCCTGGACACGGTTGGTTGTGAGCTTGTAAAAGGAAGAACAGGAGGTCCAGGTGTGACAACCGGAAATTTACAGCTCCTAATTACACGATTAACAAACATTAGGACATCAATAGTAGTGTTTTAAGATGCAAATTAACTTAATTAGTCCTTTGGAATGCCTAGGAACGTCTAACCGGCTCTACGGTACGCGTATGACGGTCTGCGGGAAATTTGCGGATTATTAAACGATAACAAACTGAAACCGTTTTGTGAATTTATTGTGCTTCCGTACGTCACAAACGCAAACGCGAACGAAAAACGCGAATGCAGGAAATGGACTGACAACGAAACGAAAGCATCGGACACGCGTGTTACCTTCAAAACTGAAATTTTACGATATATTTAGATTAGTAATTATATTTTTATAATCGTAGTCTAAACCGGATCGAAAAACGAATTAAAATGATCAACGACGTATTTTACGCGATTTTAACACAAACTACAAACGAGCGCCTCAATTATAAATTTCTGACGTAATTTCAAGTGTTTCGACTCTAAGACGTTATTTTACGGCACGTTGTGGAGTTTGTTCAAAAATGGGCCTCGTAAAATTATCGGGCCACCCAAGACAGGCTTGTAGGCCTAGGGCCCAAGCCCATTTAATAACCCTAGTATATAAGTTTTCTTTGAGAAATCAAAAACCTCATTTGTTTTGTAAAACTTCAACCGACACCCCCTACATTTCTTTCTCTTCAACCCACTTGAAGAAACCTTAATTCCCATAAACTCCACACCACGACCATCTCTCTTCTCTCATGTAACACCGGAGACCGGGATTTCTGGTCGGATCCCTTCTTCTCCGGTGAGCCATCATCCTCCTTTTACCCACCCCTCGCCACACTCACCTGTCACTCTCTCCATCTCTGATGAATATTCCGGCCACACCCGACGAAACACACACACATCTCCTTTCTCTTCTACACCTCTCTCCTCTCTTCCTCGGGATAAATGACCGACCACCACTTGGTGGCGATGCACCACAAACAGCGGCAGTAGCCATGTTATGATACGACAGAAGGGGGTATGGTGGAGTTGAGCGGCGGATCAAGGTGGCAGAGGTGCAAGAGGAACCCCCTTGATGGCGGCGGAGACCGCCGGAGTTCCGACGGTGTTATTCTTCTCGACAAAAGTCACCGAATCCGGTTCGATGCATTGTTGGCATGTGCTTCTCTGCTTCTTTCATCGATGAAATCAAGCAAAGGGTATGGACAACAAACTGACTGAGTAGAGATAAAAAGATGTAATAACATAAGATGTTAGGGTGGGGCTTCTCGGCGGAGAGTGTCGCAGATCCGTTTTGACTCGGATTTTAGTTCGGATTCTACTCAGATTCAGAATTTGTAAAGTGAAGGTGTTGTTGGTTTGAGTTCACAAGCAAAACCAGTATGTTCGAGACCGGGGTATAATGTACTAGATTCATGTTACGGCCCGGTTCACATGTTCGGGTTCGGTTCAGTCAACATAAGTCAGCAGGGGTTCGCGGTTCGTGGTTCGGGTTGACTCGGTCAAACCGAGTCAACTCGGTCAAACCTGGTCAACTCAGCGGGTCGACTCGGTCAACTCAGTTGACTCAGTCAATTCAGTTAGCGTTTCGAAACGAGAAGATGGTAAGGATTAACGGCGTGTTTATTTTGTTATCCTTATAATTATAACTCATTACGTGAAAACGAGCTCGAACTACCTTGATTATAATATATGTTTTGATATATTTGACAAAATTATATATATATATATTGTTGAATCTTGTTGAATTTTGAAAATAAAACGACAACATGTGTTGTTGGGGCCGTCCAAAAACAGAGGAAACTCTGCCCGTTTTTCGAGAAAATCCGAAACCAAAATGCGTTTTATTATAAAACAAACGACTTTTAAAGAGTTAAATACAAGTGTATAATATTCTCGATAACACTTTACGACATCACGAAAACGACGATTCGGATATCATTTTCGACAATTCTTTTATAAAATAAAACGTTATATAACATTTTCGATTCTTTTATTATTCTCGACAATTCTTTCAAGTATCAAACAACACGAATTCTTTTATAAAATAAATATTGTTTATATAATTATTTCAAATATCAAACTGCATGATTTCGTTTTATAAAAATAAATATAGTTTATATATTTCTTTCCAATATCGTACAACACGAATTGTTTTATAAAAATAAATATAGTTATATATTTATTTTCAAACGTCAAAAGATCGACGATTCTTTTATAAAATAAATATAACTATTATATTTATTTTAAACAACCACAACACGAACACTATACAAAATAAATATAACTTTCTATATTTATTTCAAACGCCTAAACGACATTCTATATATCAATGTACGAGTCGCAAAATATTATTTTCATATGAATACTCGTCACATACACATACGACTTCTCAAGACGACTAACACGATTATACCGACATATTTATATATTTTTATCTTTTAAATATCTCGGGAACTAAGTTCTTCAAGACTTATTAATTATTACTGACAATAAACGAACTAAACAAAGTCTAACTTAATCATTTTTGTTAAGTTAACAACTTACTGTCGAATCATTCGGTTAACGATTCGGTAGAGCTCGGTGACACGTAGTTTAGTTACCGCTTTTATTTAGAAACTTATAAGATATTCCGTGTTAGGAATATTGTAGAATGCACGCTAGCGAATCACGTCTTGGAAACGACATCACGGAGTCGTATTTAGCTAGCTTTGCACATGGAAATCCAGGTGAGTTCATAACCCCCACTTTTTCTAGTTTTACATTTTTACAGATGTTTTTCAGGGGTGGAAAGACATGCAAGTTTTTGCAAAAACGAACACTATTTGATGAACGAAAAACTCGTATTTCTAAACCATGTTGTGAATGAATTTCAAGGAAACTCAAATGGTTTACGAACAAATTATACTAAATACACCGGTTTTACAAAGCAAAAGCGTATTTACGAAACGTGCATGATTTTCATGACCAGAGACGGGAATGTCCTAGTTATAACAACGGGACTGGGATGGTTTGCGTACGAAAAACGAGACAACCCAGTGAGTTCATGTCCCCCTTTTCTCTTAACTATTTTCGGATTTATAACTCTTGGGGGTGAAATACATGTCAACATGGGTATGATTTGGCTATGAAATGAACTATTAGATCATGTGAGCATCGGCTGAAACTGAATGCCATTAATTCTATTAAAGATCATGGACAAAGGTTAGATCTAACGGGTACGGCCGAGCCCCTCTTATGGTCCTTGTGTGACCACTTAGAGTGTTGTTGTGTCCCAGTCGAGGTTATTCGACAACGGTCAAGGTGATTTGACACAGTCAAGGTAATTTGATACAGTCGAGGTGATTTAACACAGTCGAGGTGATTCGACACTAAAAACCGTCTACTCGGGTTGAGTACTCCCTATGTCATCACATATATTAATGTCCTTGCAAAACATTAATGATCTGTTCATAGACGCTTTACATACCTGTTATCAAAAGAATCTCTCAAATGTTTACAAGTTCATTTGGAGCTCACAGTTTTCATATAACATGCTGAGAAAAATGATTTTACTATATTTTCACAACAATTTTCAAAAACCGGTTATTCAAAAGATTTATTTCAAATCTTTTACAAAAAAAACTATGAACTCGCTCAACATTATGTTGATTTTTCGCATGTTTCTTTCTCAGGTTACTTTTTTCAAATCATGGCGCGGTTGGAATAGGAGAACCATGTGGAGTCGAGTACTTAGCGGGCGTTCGCGTTCTAGAAGTCTTAGCTTATTTACTTCCGCTTTGCAATGAAGATACCAGTCCAGTCACGCCATGCTCTGATATTTCGGGGTGTGACACCAGGAGATAACGATGGCTCTGACTCGTCATAATCCAGCTGAATCCTCACTCCCTTGTCTCTTTCCCTGCTCACGTATTGGTTAAGGAAAGATCTTAATTCTAAGAAGTTATTAGCGACCCCTTCAAGGGTAAGGTCAATACGTGAGGGGGTGTTGGAAGCACCGACATTAGGAGATGGAGCCCCTGAACGAGACGGGGTCGGTGTTTGGAAGGTGAGAAACTTGGGGTATATTGCTCCAGATGGAGTGCTCCCCGGTGTTGAGAAGGAAGTCGGTACAACTACAAGAGTTTGGCTAGTACCAGGGGTAGAGGTACGTGGGACTTGGTTTACCTCTCCCGGAGATTCTCCTTCGGACATGATGATTTCAACGGAGCTACACTACTGGTCTTCTTTTGAGAGAAATGTCTGGCGCAGCCCCACGGTGGGTGCCAACTTGTTACAGCGAGAATGAGACCTGAAGTAGTGATCAGAGTGGTTAGGCAAAAGGCTTCAAGGGTTGAAGTTTGCCTAACGCAGGTCGTGGGGTCCCCCCACGTTTGCAAGACTTGGAGAGAGGTTCACTAGTATTGTTGTTATTCTCCTTAGCCCAGAAAACAATTGTTGGAGAAGATGAATTATTTAGTATGAAGAAGAGAAGGAAGCATGAAGCTAGTTCCCGAGAGGGAGAAGAAGAATCAGAGAGTTGAGATAGTTGCTGCTGATTCTGGAATGTTTGGCACTCTTGTCATGGCCTGTATTTTATAGGGAAGGAGGTTTCTCAAATGAGAAACATTTGACTAGTGAATCTGGCTTGCAGTGAGTGACTTACCCTTTTAGTGGTTGAAGGGTTCGGACCTGCGGATAAAAGAGAGCTCCCTATGCACATGCTTGCTTTTGCGGCTGTGGGAGAGTTGTTTAAGCAATCAGTGAAGTGACTGATTACTGTACACGTTCTTTTTGCTGTTCACCTTTGTTCCCGGGTTTTGAACCCTTTAACATGTTAACCCTTCAAGTTGTTATGTATTCTTAGTCATTTGATTGAGGCTTAAGCTACCCCCGTTATCAATATACATTGTTTTATCGATCACTCTCTTATTTTGTTAATGATGATACATTTGGTATTTGTATGTTCTCTATTAGATCTGCTATCCGACGTTTATCTTTCTTTTTTTTCCTATGACTTATTATGTTTCGAATGTTCTAGCCAATGGCCATCTACATAATTTAGATTCAAATTTGTTCGTTCAAATTTTATTTTGATGCCATTATTATTTGTTCTCGTCGATGAGGATTCAGTTATTTTCTTCTTGTTTTCATTCAATTATTTACTTGTGATTTCGATTTAATTGTTCTTGTTTGCTGCAATATAATTGTTCTTGACTTTTGACTTTTGAGTTTGGTTTTAAATTTTTCTATGTACTTTTAGATGGGTGAGAAAGAAAGCTTCCATCAGATAGTTTATGAACATACTAATGATTCTACCTTTCTCATTTAAAAGAAAGAAATACTCATTGGCAATAACCAACATCTTATCGTACAAAGAAAGTATAGATTTTATTTAAAAGAAAGAAATGCTCATTGGCATTAACCAACAACATCTTTATCATATAAAAGAAAATGACGATTTTATGTGTTTTGGAGTTGAATAGAAGAGAACAGAAAAGTATAGTTTTAAAATTATACTCTTGTTGGATTGTATAACAAATTAAGTGAGAGAGTAAGGGGGTGTTTGTTTTTTTTTTCTTTTTTATGAAAAGCACTTCATAACCTCTTATGTCTGCCCCATGCAAACCACGCGCAAACGTTTATGTCTGCGGCGTGTTTGTTTTTTTGGAAGTGGTTTCATTAAAAAAACTCTTCTGACCTCACATCTTCAAGGCTCCTCTCTGCTCTTTCAAAACACAATCTCAAAAACCCTAGCATCCTTCTTCTCCAGTTGACACCTCCATCTTCTCCAGCCGACACCTCCACCTCCTTCGCCACCCCCACATCTCCGTCGACCGCGCCTCTGTCGCTGCTTCTCTGCCTCCATCGACCTCCACCCCGGTCTGTTTCCGGCTGTTTTTTTTTTCTGCCGTCGACCTCCACCATCTGCCTCCACCGTCGTTGTGTCTTTGCCTCCCAGCCGACACCGCACAGGGTATTTTCTTAACTTTTAATTTTCGTCAAAAAATTGTTCTTTTTATTGTTTGTTGTTTGTTTACGCATTGTTTTTTCTTTGTTTAAGTTTATTTGCAAGAATAACTAGGGGTTAAAGCCAAATGTACATGAGTTAATGGTATTAGTTTGTAGTGATTTGATGCGGTAAAATACATGATCGTGTCTTTGATGATTTTGAGTAGTGTTTGCTGTCATGTGATATCTCAGACACAAATGACGTCTAAGAATGGTTTGTTCATAAATCTTATATTGCAGTATGCTTTGTTATGCCATGAGTATGCGCATAGATACTTGTCAAATGTTAGCCATTGTTTGCATGTTATTTCTGCACCGTGGTGCTTAGGATATATGATTTTAGGCTCTTTGCCAGCCAAATTACTGTAAACAACAAATCAAAAGTTGAAGCCAAATCAACTGAGAACACATTTGACCATTTAGTACTTGTAATTTCAGTTCCACATATAGTTAGAAGTCAATTTTCTTAAGCCGTAAAGTCAAAACTTGTTTACTTTCGAACCAGCAGAAAACTTTAAAACATATATACAATTATTTGATTACAGTTGTTGTTCATCTTGATAAATTGTTTGATTAGAGTTTTTGTGTTTTGTTATGGATTGACATGATTCGCGCCTAGTATGTTAATTGCTTGTTTGTTGATTAGTAGAAATGGGAGAGAAACAACAATGGTCAAATGAGCATCTAAAATGCTTACTAGAGACTTGCATTGAAAAGATAAACACGGTGGGTAGAAAAAGACTGAGTTTGCATAAAGACTCATGGAAGACATGCATTAACTAATAAAGAGAAATTTAACCATGCTCATGCAAGACTTCGGAACGTAATTGAGCGTGCTTTTGGTGTCTTGAAAGCAAGATTCCCTATTTTGAAGAGGATGGCACCATTTCCATTGGTTACACAAAGGAACATTTCCATTACATGTTTTGCGCTACATAATTTTATAAGGAAAGATGCTTTGAGCGATGAATTGTTTATAGAATACGATCAACCCAATGTTTTGTTTCATAATAGGCAAGTGCACGTTGATGCTGATGAAGACGAGGTTGAAGCATATGGTACTGCATCGGGTCGGGAATATGTGACTCAGTAACGAGATGAGACTGTTGTGCAGTTAATGCAAAGCATTGATTCAATGATTTAAAAAAATGTTAATGTCTCTTTTATAAATATTATTTCAGTATTGTATAACTATTATTTAAGTTTGAATGTTGAAAAACTCTTTTAAGTTTAATAAATCAGTTTATTTATGTTTCAGTTTATTTCAGCAGTTTGTAGAAGTAAAAAAACAAATAGTCTTCTTCTTGCACACTGTAAAGGTTTGGTCCAGCTCTTCTGCTACAGATGTGGTAGACTGCAGACATTTTACCTCAGAAAATGCAAACAACACCTAAGATGGTGAATGCTAATACTTTTTTTTCCTTTCCTTTCCTTTCCTTTGGAAGGAGAGTTTTAAAAGAAGATTTTCTTTCCATTTTCTTTCACTTCCTTCTTTTAATGAAAGTCTGGATCACAATTTTTTTTACCTCCTTTCAATTTTTTTTCTTTTATTTACTTGCATTAGTAAATTCAGGAACACAGTGTTGATGATGATAAAAAGAATTAGGTGTTAATTGTTGTGATTGTGTGTGATATTTATTTTGAAATGTGATAGGATGAAATATGATGGATATGATAAAAATTTTATGTTATGTTAGTGATGGATGCCCCTTTTCCTTATGACGGTGAATCTAGACCATAGATCTATCATGTGGAAGAGAGGATGCCCACTCATTTGAGCTACTTGTATTAAAAAATAACTATAAAGTTCAAAATGTTGCTTTCCATTAAAAGGTTGTGGACTAAATTTTTGTGAACATGGAAAAATGATCGTTATGTTATGTGTGAAACACATGCTATATGTATCGTTAATTATTTATGAATTTAAAATATCAGATGCGATGTCACTGAATACGCTATTTCTTTCTTCTGACCAGAGTCATCCATTTCTAGTTTACTTTTGCATAAGAGTGTTAAACGGGTTGCGTTTGTGAGTTGACATTTTCAATCTAACATGAACCCAAAAATTTAACACGAACCTAATCAAAAAATAACTATAAATTCAAAATGTTGCTATCCATTAAATGGTTGTGGACTAAATTTTTGTGAACATGGAAAAATGATCATTATGTTATGTGTGAAACATATCTTATATGCATAGTTAATTATTTATGAATTTAAAATATCAGATGTGATGTCACTGAATACGCTATTTTTTTCTTCCGACGAGAGTCATCAATTTCTAGTTTACCTTTGCATAAGAGTGTTAAACGGGTTATGTTTGTATGTTGGCATTTTCAATCTAATATGAACCCAGAAATTTAACACGAACCTAATTAAAAAATAACTATAAAGTTCAAAATTTTGCTTTCCATTAAAAGGTTGTGGACTAAATTTTTGTGAACATGGAATAATGATCGTTATGTTATGTGTGAAACACATGCTATATGTGTCGTTAATTATTTATAAATTTGAAATATCAGGTGTGATGTCACTGAATACGTTATTTTTTTCTTCTGACTAGAGTTATCCATTTCTAGTTTACTTTTGCTTAAGAGTGTTAAACGGGTTGTCTTTGTGGGTTGGCATTTTCAATCTAACATGAACCCAAAAATTTAACATAAACCTAAACTCGAAAATCATGTTAGACATATAATACAAACACGTCAAGAATATTCGCGGGTTGATCCGAACACGACCTGTTTGACCCGAATATTTTTATTTGTTTTCTTTCTCTTGTTAATACTCTAAATTTAGATTTTTATAATAAAAAAAGTATAAATGTATATAAAACAATGATATTTTGATTATACAAAAGTTTATATAAAAATTTCACTTTTAAGTTTTAAGATTTTGGCATGAATTATCTAATCAAGTTAATTTAAGACATAAAACCCATATCTAGATAATAAAATGCAAAATTGGGTTAGACGGATCAACCCGCGAATCCGTCAGGTTGACATGAACCTGACCTGTTTAACTAAACGAGTTTGCGGGTCCAACCCGAAACTAACCCGAACCCGTTTATACTAAACCCAAACCGAAAATTTTATATTACGTTTGTATCGTGTCCAAAACTCACACCCCTACTTTTGCAACCCAATTTAAGATTACATCCATGTTATTTCCGCTAGTCATATGGAAAATCTTGCAACTTGGGTGAAACTCGCATGCTACCGCGGGAAGTTAGAATTTTTAAGCCAAGGTTTTGACGATTTGTACATTACCATTTATCATACGGGAAAATTCACATTGAAACATTGATAAAATTAAGCACGTAGAAACGACAAATCCTGAATCATATAAAATGTCAAATTTTAAATTTGTAAGAATCGAAAACTATTATTATTTCATTGTATTATACTATTTGCAGGTAGAGAAAAAAAATGGAGTGAAAATTTCACATTAACCAAGTGTTTAACGAAGAAATTGATTCACAACCCAAAAAAAAACTATTATTATTTCATTGTATTATAGTAATTTGTAGTTAGAGAAAAAAAATGTAGTGAAAAAAAAATTGATTCACAACCCAAGCAACTCAACAATAAAAATATGATTCAAAGATATTAATTATACAGGGTGAGGATCAAATACGAAGTTTATTTTGGCTAGGAAGCAATAGCATTAGGACATGTGGCAAAATTTAAAATAAAGAGTAAGGGTATTTTAGTCAATCTCATCCTTTTCTTCTTCCTTCTTCTTCCCACTAACATCAAAACCCACCATTTTCAAAACCCACCATCTTTAACCATTTCTTCACTTTTTATCTCAATAATCACTACATTATAGTGCGATTTTCGTCACCAATCAATGATTCAAACACCCGATCAACGTGTTCTTCAGATTTTTTGAAGAAAACCCAGTTTAATTTCATACAAAATCTCGTTTTTTTCCGGTGATTTTGAAGATAATAACTCGATCCGTTCGATTCGATCTCTGATAAGTGTTTCAATCATTCAAATTTCGTCAATCGTTGAAGAAACCGACTTCGATCCATGTAAGAAATTCTTTAATTTCATTTTTATTATCTGGGTTTTTGATTTAGCCATTGTGTTTTACAATCTTGGCGGGGGTCCGGGGGCAGCGCCCCTGGTAACAGGGTCCCAGGGGCGGCAGCCCCTGGCGGGGTCTAAGGGGCAGAGCCCCTGGCTGGGGTTGAGCTTGTGTCATTTCGAAGACAGTAATTCATAGACAGTTTTTAATTTGCATCAGAAAATTTAATTTTCCAGAAATTGCCTCATTTCGAAGACAGTAATTCATAGACAGTTTTTGATTTGCTACTCTCTGGTTCAGACAAATTCACAGAAAGGTCAGCTTGTGTCCATTGCGTTTTAGAAATAAGAGAGTTTTATGTGTTTTCTGGCCATTGCGTTTTAGAAAAAAACACATTTTTTTGAAGTGTTTTTAGTTCATTGCGTTTTAGGTAAACACATTTTTATTTGTTTTCAGTCCATTGCGTTTTAGAAAATACACTTTCTTTTGTGTTTTTAGGCCATTGCGTTTTAGAAATAAGACATTTTTATGTGTTTTTTTGGCTATTGCGTTTTAGATAAACACATTTTTAAAGTGTTTTTAGTTATTGCGTTTTAGGTAAAACATATTTTTATGCTTTTTCAGTCCATTGCGTTTTAGAAAAAAGACATTTTTAAGTGTTTTTTGGCCATTGCGTTTTAGAAATAAGACATTTCTTTGTGTTTTTTGTGCATTGCGTTTTAGGTAAAACACATTTTTATGTGTTTTCAGTCCATTGCGTTTTAGAAAACAGACATTTTAAGTGTTTTCTTGCCATTGCGTTTTAGAAATAAGACATTTCTTTGTGTTTTTGGTGCATTGCGTTTTAGGTAAAACACATTTTTATGTGTTTTCAGTCCATTGCGTTTTAGAAAACGGACATTTTAAGTGTTTTCCGGCCATTGCGTTTTAGAAATAAGACATTTCTTTGTGTTTTTTGTGCATTGCGTTTTAGGTAAAACACATTTTTATGTGTTTTCAGTCCAATGCGTTTTAGAAAGTACATTTTTTTGTGTTTTTAGGCTATTGCGTTTTAGAAATAAGACATTTCTTTGTGTTTTCTGGCCATTGCGTTTTACAAATAAGACATTTCTTTGTTTTTTTTGTGCATTGCGTTTTAGTAAAATGTCATTTTTTAGGGTTTTTTTCATTGTGTTTTACGCAACTGGGTTTTTTCCATTGCGTTTTACGCAACTGGGTTTTAAAAAAAATCGAAAATATATCAATAGTATACTCGTTTTAAAGATAAAAAATGCTCGTTTTTTTGGTGCAATTTTTATAAAAAATAATGTCGTATGAAAGAGTTATTAACGTTTAAAAAAATAGGGGGGGGGGGGATTGGAGGAGAGAGAAACTATTGGCTTGGATTGACTAGAATGCCTCTAAACAAACTCACACAACTCTTTTCTTCCCTTCAATTTCCCTCATTTAATCTTATCACTTGATTAACTAAATGGATGGTCAAGATTACTCCCTAGACTTCTTAGCCAAATAAACTTGTTATTATATCCTAACCCTAATTATACGTACTATAAAAAGGATGTTCAAAGATATTCATTATTAATCAGTGACTAATTAATTAACTCAGTCAATAATCAATTGGTAGTGAACGATCAAGAAGCGAATGAATGATTTTTTTTTTTTTTTTCTTTTCTTAACGGTAAGGTAACTCACATATTCTTTAATTTTACTAATAATAAGTTGCAACTTTGTCACATGAGGATTCTAGCCTCACAAGTCACAACTAATACAAAATGGGCCACGAGTTTGGTTTTAAAATGGCAACTTATAGGAGGCGTTAAGTAGTTGGGCTAGGTTGCTTCTTTCTTCACCTGGGCTGCAGAGATTTGATTTTGTTAAATAAAAAAAATAAAGAGTTAAATGCCATTTTAGTCTCTATGGTTTGAGTCATTTTGTCACTTTAGTTTAAAGGTTTCATTTTTCACCTGTAGGTCCGAAAAGGTTTCACTGTTGTCATTTAAGTCCACTGGATTAACTTCATCTATTATTTCTGTTAACGAGAATGGCGATTCGATCATTTTATATGGCCGAATTGTTTTTCTAGTTAACAGAATTAAATATAAAATGACCAAATGCCCTTCTGGTTAACAGAAAAAATAGATGAAGTTAACCTAATAGACTAAAATGGCAATGGTGAAACCTTTTTGGACCCACAGGAGAAAAATGAAACCTTTGAACTAAACTGTCAAAATGGCTCAAACCACAGTGCCTAAAATGGCATTTAACTCAAAAATAAATAAATGTATATTTTATTATTGTTATATATTTTCCCTCCTATAAAAGACTTATTACATATTTTCCTAATCCCTAAATTTAATTATATATTTCTCCTTTCTAAAGAAGGCTTATTACATATTTCTATAATCCCTCCATAAATTATATATTTATTCATTTCATTAAAATTACTCTTTTAAATTACTATTTTACCCTTAATGAGTTTACTAAATGACTAATTGCATATTTCCAATTCTAAAAATAATTTAAAAGAAATTACAGTTAAGAAAACAAGGGTGAGGATCAAATAGGAAGTTTATTTTGGTTAGGAAGGATAGGAAGCAATAGAATTATGACATGTGGCAAAATTTAAAATAAAGAGAAAGGGTATTTTAGTCAATCGTATCCTTTCTTCTTCCTTCTTCTCCCCAGTAACTTCAAAACCCACCATTTTAAAAAACCCACCATCTTCAACCTTTTCTTCACTTACTATCTCAATAATCACTACATTATAATGCGATTTTCGTCACCAATCAATGATTCAAACACCCGATCAACGTGTTCTTCAGCTTTTTTGAAGAAAACCCAGTTTAATTTCATACAAAATCTCGTTTTTTCCCGTGATTTTGAAGATAATCACTCGATCCGTTCGATTCGATCGATGATAAGTGTTTCTATCATTCAAATTTCGTCAAACGTTGAAGAAATCGGCTTCAATCCATGTAAGAAATTCTTTAATTTCATTTTTACGATTTGGGTTTTTGATTTAGTCATTGCGTTTTACGGTCTTGGCGGGGGTCCGGGGGCAGCGCCCCTAGTAGCAGGGTCCAAGGGGCAATGTGTTTTAGAGAGAACACTTTCTTTGGTGTTTTTAGGCCATTGCGTTTTAGAACTAAGACATTTTTATGTGTTTTCTGGCCATTGCGTTTTAGAAAAACACATTTTTGAAGTGTTTTTAGTCATTGCGTTTTAGATAAAACACATTTTTAGGTGTTTTTGTTAGTGCAATATGTCTATTGACTTCGTCTTGTATCGAGTCATGTAATGTAATAGGATAGAATAACCAGTGCTCGGGGTGCTAGAAACTGAGATTAGTGAGTTTTCTAGTAATTCCACTTGAAAGTGTTAAGGACAAGTTCAAGCGAAATTAATTTAGTTAATTCCGCTTGAAAGTGGCCTTGTTCATTTCAAGCGGAATCACAACCACTATATATAGGGAGCATGTTCGTTTCGTTTGGAGCGGAATTAGAGTCTTGTGTTTGGTAACGAAGTGCTGCCAAATCGTCTCCAGGTGTTGTAATACTATCAATTCAATACAAGAGACATTTAAATTGAATCGAGCGTCCGTGTCATTGATTCCGCCTTTGATTCGGATAAACAACTCTTCTGATCGACTCATTCAGGTCGTACAACGATCCTACAAGTGGTATCAGAGCTCAGGAGGAAGAGTTCAGCTTGATTTCATCTGTTTTCTGACTTCTACACCTTTTTCAAATTAGACAAGATTTCACGGTCAAAATGAATTGAATTTCACATAGTACATGCGAAACAGTGTTTTAACAAAGCCTTGAAAGAATCAAACCAAAATTTAGCTTAAAAGTGACGAAAATGGGTCAAAAACCTATTTTCGTTTGAACGAACATTCTGATTTCGCTTGAAAAGTTCAGCTATTCTGCTTCAAATTGTAATTCCGCTTGAAAAGAATCAGTTATTCCGCTTGAAAGTCCGGATTCTGTTTGAAGTTCTAATTTCGTTTGAAGTGTCATCTAGGGATTCCGCTTGAAAGCTGCTATTCCGTTTGAACAAGTGATTTCGCTCCAAAAGTGATTTCGTTTGAAATCTTATTCCGCTTGAGATCCTTATTCCGTTTGAAAGTGGATTTTTCGCATCAAGATCATTTCGCGTCAACCGAGTGTCAGTTTATTTCAAGTTGTTTGATAGTGTTTAGACTGATTGTGTTTGTTTGACTATTTGTTCCAAGTACATTGATTCAAGAATTTTCATCATGGCTGAAGAATTTTACAATACTTTCTACAACGCGTTTACCTCAGATACGTTGGAAGCTTCAGATGTTACACCCAAAGCGATAACAAAATCAATTAAAGATAACATTAAACATGATAACTTTTATGGAACCTATTCGAAACCACCTAAGCTTGATAATATTGAGGATTATGTTTGGTGGAAAGAAAGGTTTATCAACTGGACTAAAGCGTATGCACATGAAAGTTGGTTTTGCTTGGAGTTTGGCTATGATAAACCTACTGATGACAAAGGAGAAGAAATCTCGCTCAAAAGTTTTACAGAAGAAGACAAACGAAGATTTTCATATGAGCAGAAAATGATCGCCTTAATTCAACAATCGATTCGAGATGATATTTTTTCGTTGCTAATTCATGATGGGTCTTCGAAATCTGTGTGGGAAGCTTTATGGGTGAAAGCTAAGGGGGATAAACAAATTAAGAAAAACAAAATTGCGTTATTAAAAAAGGAATTTGATTTGTTCGATAGTTTGAAAGGAGAGATTGTTAGACAAATGATTGAACGCTTTTGTCACCTAAAAATTGAACTTGAAAGGTTTGGAATTGTGAAAACAAGAGAAGAAATAAATGAAAAAGTAATTGAAGCGTTACCACGAGCTGATCAGTGGCAAACGTTTGTGTTTATTTTGAAAAATGATGTCTTATATGATTCAATTTCTCTTGATGTTTTATTAGAAAAAATTGAGAGTCATGACCTTGAGTTACAAAAGCAAAGCAAGATGAGCAGTTCGTCGCATCATCAGAATGTTGGTCTGTATTACAAAGGCAATTTACCTTCGGTGAAAGCTGATAGTTCACCAAAGACAACATTCAGTGGTGAGAAGATGAAAGAACCACAAACAATCTCATCAAGCTACAATTCTGGATATAATTCATCTTCAAAAGCAAGTCTTGAAGATTCTGAAGGAATTCTTTGCAACATTGCTCTTAAACTGAAAAATTCTCCAGCTATGAGCATCAATGCGGCTAAACAGCAAATGAGCTTTCTTGCATCAGTTCTGGAATCATATGAAGGTCTAGTTGCAGGCAAAATAGGAAACGCTGAATTGACAAAAGAAGATTACGACCAGATTGATCTAGAAGAAATGGAGCTCATAGACATTCGCTGGTGTTTGGCAAGTTGCATTCGTAGAGCTCAGAGATATATGGAGATTACCGGGAAACAATCTCTTGGTGGTGCTTCAACTAAATTGGGTTTTGATAAATCCAAAGTGACCTGCTTCAGATGCAAGCAAAAAGGTCATTTCAAGAGAGAATGCAATAATTCCGCAGTCGGAGGAAATGAATGTCCTTTCAATGATGATTACTACCGAAAGGCAATCTACCACCGAAGCAAAGAAGAGCCTAAAATGATTGAACATAAACCCAGAGAAAAGTCAAGAGCTTGTGCAGTTTTTCATGATGATGAAGGATATGACTGGAGTGACATTCTTCCAGAAGAAGATCGTATTGATTATCGATTCAAAATTAGAACAAAGGAAGATGTAGAAACTCTTCACAAACATGATCATTATGCTCTTGTTGCTGAGATAAAAGAGAAAACTCGAGAAGAGATTTTGAGAGAGAAAACTGAAAGAGAAATTTTCATTGCTGGATGCAAAATGGAGAAGATGCAGGAAGAATATGAAAATGTTGTTCGAAACAAAAGATGGGATAAGAAACAAGAATGTTTCGTCAACAAAGAAGGTGAACCAGTTGTTCCCAGAAGTGACATAGTTCACGATGATGTTCTTCTAGTAATTCCTCGATCCGGCGAATATTATTCAAATGTTGCAAAAGACAAAACATATGTAAAAAGGCTGGATAAAATCATCAGAGATGCGATGACAACAAATCTGAGGAAGAGGAATGAAGAAAGAATGAAGAAGAATATTGAGAATCTGGTGAATGATTTGAAGAAGGTCGCTGAGGAAGTCCAAGTCGAAGCAATTAAAGAAGAAGATGTGAAGATTGCTGAGGATGTGAAGGTAGAAAAAGTTGAGGAGAATGAAGAAGTTGAGAAAGCTGTTACTGAAGAACAGCAGGTTGTAGAAGATGAGAAGAAAGTTGAAGGTTTGATTGAAGTGAAGGATAAGAATTCGAAGGTTGCTGGTAATGTTGGTGATGAAGTTGGTGTTGAAGAAAAGAAAGAAGATGCTGATCAGACAGATGCAGCAGAAAACACCGAAGTGCCAATCGCTGAGGTAATTTCTGACTCTGAAAACTTGAAAACTGTTGAGCAGTGCAAGAAATGCATGGAACCATGCAGTGCTTGTACTGAAAAAGATGAGCAATTCAGAACAAGAAATCTTGAATTCACAAAAGTTGAAGAAGTTTTCAAAAATAAATACAAAGAAATGTTTGAAAATGAAAAGGTTTTGAAAGATAATGATGAAAAACTTTCAGAAAAATGTAAAAAGTTAGAAAAAGAAAATGAAGTTTTTAAAGAAAATGTTTTGAAAAAGGCAGAAGAATGTGATAAAAAAGAAAATGTTTTTCAGGAAATGAAAAAGGAATATGATTCAATAAAATTGGCTTATCACATTACAAAAAGAATCATATGAAAAAGTAAAAAGTGAAATGAAACTTATTCAATCAAGATTGAAATATTGTTCTGAAACAACTGATATGTATAAGCGAAATTATGAAATAAAGCAACAAGTTGTTAATTCTTACATTGAAGATGTTGCTAAGCTTAAGCGTCAGATTGTTGATTTAGAACAGGATAATAACAAGTTAAAAAGTTATCACGCGTAGTCATATGTGCTTGAAAGAATTTTCAACATAAAATCGGATGGAATAGATTCTGAGCAAAACAAGAAAGGTATTGGCTCAGAGTTTCATCAAGTTCCACCACCGGAAAAGTTTGTGTTTTATGATGATGAAAAGGTCGAAAAAGCTTTCAACTTGGTAGATCAATTGCCAGATAACATTGACGTAACCTATTCCAAATCTGATGATTCTAGTGATTCAGAGGTGGTAGGTAAGGTCGTTGAAAGTGTGTTGAAAGAAGAGTCAGTTGATACAGGTAAATCTGAATCACAAGATGAAAATGAAGGTAATTTTCATGATGGATATCTGAAAAACTCAAAATCCGAGAAAAATTTGAATGAAGATTCAAAAGGATTGGTTTATACCATGATTGGATCGGACAAATTATTCTTAGATGTTGTATTCCTGATTCAGAATGTGATTTCAGAAAAGGTTGATAAAGTTTTCAAGATGGTTGAGATTGAAAAATCTGAAATTTCAAAGTTTGCTGGAAAAGGTCACAAAACTTTTTATAACAAACCTGGTTACAAGAAGAAAAATATGAAGGCTGGGTTGGGTTATAAGAAGAAACAAAGTCGAAATAAAAATGAAACACCAAATTTTCAGGCAAAGATGAATTTTGTTCATGGAACAAGTTCCGAAGAAGAGAAAGAATTAAAATTTAGACGACAGTCTAATGAAGAGTTCTATGCTCAAAAGAAAAAGCGACAACCACAGGTCAAAGATGTGTCCAAGAGAACATGTTTCAAATGTGATCAATTAGGACATCTTGCACGAAAGTGTCCAAATCTGAAATCTGTGGATGTTGACAAAAAGAGGCCTGAAAATGTTGAGAAACAGAAATCTGAGGATGTGAAACAAAGGTCAACAAGATTTGATTCAAAACAAACTTGGAGGTATAACACAAACAAGTTTGTTTCGAACCAAACTTGGAAATCAAACTCGTATAAGAGTGATTCAAGACAGACCTGGAATTCTCACACACCCAGAGTCAGAATAACTCAAAGTTGGAAAACATCAGTTGATATGACAAAACCCCAAGAGTTTTGGAAACCAAAAGTTAATGATCAAAATCAAAATATTCAAAAAGAGTCACATTTTTACAAAAGAGGTACTCCGAAAGGTCAAACATGGAGTATTAAGAAACAAGTGACTTCGGTAAAAATGAGAATGTTGAAGTGAAAATTGAAAAAGTTTTTGTTCAAAATGACAAAGATTTTCCGAAATTGAATGAAGCATATTGTGTAGAAATGCCTAAGGTCAAACAGACCTGGGCTAAATTGTTCAAGTAATCAAGTAGTCTGAATGTGCAGGTGCTCAAGAAATCTGAAGATTGTGAAAATGGAATTCGGAGCAGCCTGGCACAACAGGAAGAGAAGGCTGCTGGACCCTGGTTTGGTTGAACAGGGAGTTTGTTTGTTTTCTGTACATAAATAAACAATTTTCAAAAACCCTAAAAATTGAAAATTTTAAAAACCAAAAATATGTTTTTATTTTGTCAAAAAATTGAAAAATAAAAAATATATGTGTTTTTAAATTAGTTAAAAAAATCAAAATTATGATTGATTGAATACGCCGAAACCCTCACGGCTGATCAAACATGATTAATTTCACAAGATTGAAAAATGGTTTTCAAACTGTAAAATATCAATGTGTTGTAAATCATGGGGGTATGTTATTTTTTTTTCCTGCAAATCAGTGCATGAAAAGTAGAAAATGGATGGCGAGACAAAGCTATCAGTATTGGTTGTCAAATTTTCTTTAAATGATTTTGCATTTTAGGGGGAGTATTATTGTTAGAAAATCCAAAAACATTTGAAAATTTAAAAAAAGCCAAAAACATGATAAAAGTCAAAATTGAGTTTTTGTGTAAAAAGAGGAAATGATAGTACATCAGTAGACAGTTACAGTATGCTAAAGAAATGTAATGATTAAATAGCGTTAAACAGTCTCACTGATGATATGCCGATAGGTTTTTATACATTTAGTAAACTTTTTCGGGATATAAATCTAAATTCAAACTTGCTTATTTTGTGGGGAACACTACTTGGATATATAGGTAACCCCTGAAATCTCGTTTGAAGGACCCCTCTTTCTGAGATACTAGGTCTTTATGCTTAGTGATATCTGGGGTATTATCCCGGGACTTCTGATTTTGCGGAAGCAATGGCCTAGTCCCCGTATAATACTTTACGCTTGCTTGAAACATAGCATTGCCCTCAGCATAAAAATGATGAAACATTGAAAAAATATGTAAATCATGTGCTGTTGAAGAAAAGATCCTCTAAAGGGGACACACCAAAATTTGAAGTCGTCATCTCTCTGCTGAACGGAAGTTCTGACCTGAGCTCTCACGGTTCTTCGCAATTTAACCCCTTACAGATATCATCTAGGTATACTCACCTATAAGACTGAATATTGGGATCTGGATACGGGAGTATATTCAAGAGGTGGGACACATGAATGAGTTTAAGTTCTTAAAACACCTAATTCGTATCCTGAATTAGTTGAAATTTGTGTGAAAATTTAAGTGGACCAGTATATCGACAATCTAAGTGAATTGTTTAATTCTTAATGTGTAACTAAGCTCAACGGTACTTGTGACTTGTCAAAAACTTATATGATCCTCTGAGGCAAACTCAAAGAAAAATATTGTCTGTAAATATGTTTGTACATATTTCTTTACTGCTTTATGTTTCAGAGAATTAAAAAAGTTTTTTGATTCTGCTTTATTTTCGACAACCGATGTCTGAAATGTCGAGTTTCAAAATCTAAGTAAGTTGATTGTGTTTATGAAAATAAAACAAGTTCATTAATTTGAAACTTGAGTTTTTAAATCAAAAATCAAAAACAGTTGGTGATATCTCCAAGGTCATTAATTTGGACTTGGATGATTAACCGTGAAGGATTTGGATGCTTATATTGTTAAAGTCCGTAAAAGAGTCAGTTTCCGATTTTGGATACTTAACACTGCCAAATCTGTAAAGATTGTTGATAGGGGGAGTGATTTAGAAAGTTTGAAATGCTGTTACTTATAAATGTATGAGCGTTGCAGATATTGTGCCAGACTACGATCCCGGTAGCTGAGTCTAAGGGGGAGTCTGAAGACGAGCTCAAAGAAAGGGGGAGCTTGTAACCGGAAAGCAAGGTGTCGATCCCTAAAGCACGGAAGCTTGACAAAAAGGGGGAGCCTGAAGAAGCTGTTCATGTTAGAGCCAGAGACAGATCCTGGTACAACATTTTGAAGATAAAAGACTGATCAAGACTGAAGATGTGTCATGATAAAGACTCGACACTGAAGACTTCGTCAACATCCAAGGGGGAGTCTGTTAGTGCAATATGTCTATTGACTTCGTCTTGTATCGAGTCATGTAATGTAATAGGATAGAATAACCAGTGCTCGGGGTGCTAGAAACTGAGATTAGTGAGTTTTCTAGTAATTCCGCTTGAAAGTGTCAAGGACAAGTTCAAGCGAAATTAATTTTGTTAATTCCGCTTGAAAGTGGCCTTGTTCATTTCAAGCGGAATCACAACCACTATATATAGGGAGCATGTCCGTTTCATTTGGAGCGGAATTAGAGTCTTGTGTTTGGTAACGAAGTGCTGCCAAATCGTCTCCAGGTGCTGTAATATTATCAATTCAATACAAGAGACATTTAAATTGAATCGAGCGTCCGTGTCATTGATTCCGCCTTTGATTCGGATAAACAACTCTTCTGATCGACTCATTCAGGTCGTACAACGATCCTACAGTTTTCTGTCCATTGCGTTTTAGAGAGAACACTTTCTTTTGTTTTTTTAGGCTATTGCGCTTTAGAAAGGAGAAATTTTAAAGTGTTTTCCGGCCATTGCGTTTTATAAATAAGACATTTCTTTGGGTTTTTTGTGCATTGCGTTTTAGGTAAAACACATTTTTATGTGTTTTCAGTCCATTGCGTTTTAGAAAGTATACTTTCTTTTGTATTTTTAGGCTATTGCGTTTTAGAAATAAGACATTTCTTTGTGTTTTCTGGCCATTGCGTTTTACAAATAAGTCATTTCTTTGTGTTTTTTGGTGCATTGCGTTTTAAAAAAATGTCATTTTTTAAGTTTTTTTTCCATTGCGTTTTACGCAACTGAGTTTTTTCCATTGCGTTTTACGCAACTGGGTTTTCGAATAAAAATTTCAAAAATATAGCAATTATACTCGTTTTAAAGATAAAAAAACGCTCGTTTTTTTGGTGCAATTTTTATAAAAAAAAATAGTGTTGTATGAAAGAGTTATTAACGTTTAAAAAATTTGGGGGAGGGGGGAATTGGATGAAAGAGAAACTATTGCCTTGGATTGACTAGAATGCCCCTAGACAAACCCACGCGCCTCTTTTTTCTCCTTCAATTTCACTCATTTAATCTAAGCCCTTGATTAAATAAATAGATGGTCAAGATTACTTCGTAGGCTTCCTACCCAGATAAACTTCCTATTATGTCATAATCCAAGAAAACAATTACTATTTTACCTGATTAATAGCAAACTCAATAAAAAATTTTTATCTTACTCTGATTTGAATAGAATACTTATATTGATAATATACTTATATTTTTACAATTATATCAAATAAATGATTTTTTTATAAACCATAACAACAGAAATATGACAAACCAATACAATTCTCGTTCTATGTTATTATATCTCTTATACAAAAAGCAACATGGGTCACCAACAAGTAACTCCTAACCTTTCACTTAATTCCCACACCCCTTCCCTCCAAAACGTAAATTATATATCCACCATTTGTAACTTCGGACACGTGTTTTTGAAACGGTGCGTGATCGATTTTTTCTTCTCCCCACGAAGAGGTATACTTCTTTCTATTTACAAAATTACTTTTTTACGGAACACTGAATAACCATGCGGTATTACTATATTAATTAATTTAATATATATAAACATTAGCGAACCATAACCGTTCCAGAAAAAAAGCAACAACATAACGCTGTATACCGTCGTGGCTTTAAGCTTGATAACCAAAGACTAGACAGTTAATCACCAAACCATTGCGTCGCCTCCATCCACCGTTTCCCGTCCTTTGCCACTAACAATAACATAACGCGTCTTTTTTAATACCGTCGTGACTTTAAAGTTGAAAACAAAAGAATTTACCGTTGATAACCAAACCATCGCGCCTCCTCCGTCCACCGTTCCCCGCCGTTTGCCACCATTTCACACCCTATATAGCCCCCACCACCACCAGAAAAATGCGGCCGTCGAATAAAGAACAAAAGGAAGAGGAGTGGAATTTTTAATGGTGCGAGGGGAGTCACCGGTCACGTTTAGAAACCCAATAACCGCTAACATCCTTCGGTCGCCGCTTTCTCTCTCTCACTATATATATATCCATGCGAGGGCAGAAAATGGAAACAACAGAATAGGGGTGTTCGTTGTGTCAGTTGATTGATACCGCTGTCGTCCGAAGGTTTTGCGTTGCCGAAAGCCGGCCCGGGGTAACCACTCTCCCTCTCTGAATCGATTCAATGAGAGTTGCATTTGATTATAATTTCAGTCTTCAAGGGTATTTAAAATAAAATTTATTGAAAATGAAGAAAGTTTACTGTGTAGTACAATGTTACGGGGTTGGGATAACGAATTTTATTATTATTTAATTAATTTATTTTTTATTTTTACTTATTTAGTTTATAATATTTGAAAGGTACAAGTTTTGTATAATTTTGAAACATTAAATTATGTATTTTCATAATGATATTGCATGATTTAATTTTGTTATTTTACTTCAACTACTATGCAACTAAGAGATTTGTGGATTAAATTATAGGCGGTGTAACTGTGTAATAATAATTTCTTGACATTTTATTTCGTCTAGCAAATTATTGCATATGCAAATATTGTAATTAATTAATTATTAAGTCAGATTATAAAGATTGATTTAAATCCTCTTAGTTTCTTTACAACTTTTTTTACTGATATGTGTTAGCTTTGTTATTTGTTATATAAAGTTTGCTATGTGTTTATTTCAATGTACGTTTTTTATTTAAATTTTGTTGTAACTGGTCGTCCCCACCACAGAGCGGATGTACACCTAAGTTATTCTTTTTCACGATAATGTTTTATGTTTCGATATGAATTTGGCGACTTCACGTTCCGCAACGCGTGTGCATAATTAAACGTTTTAAGATGTTTGTTATTTTTGCTTTGAAACCTATTTTTTTGTATACAATTTAACATTATTTTTAAATTATCTACAGAATTTATGATATATAAGATAAATACGAAGGTGTGAGTAATATGTTGATGACAGTTTAATTTTTCTAATTTATTGCTGTGTAGCACTACTATAAATATATACTAGGTTATAACCCCGTGTATTACACGGGTTGAATAAATAAATTTTATATAGTAAATAATAAAACAATATATCTTTAAAAACCTCATTTATTGCAAGGGTTAAATAAATATAATTTTATATGTTAAATAATAAAAAGTTATATCTATAAGAAGAATATTGTACGGGTTGAATTTATATACGAAATAAAAAAGTTATATATTTAAAACCACGTGTATTACACGGGTTGAATAAATAAATTTTATATACTAAATAATAAAACAATATATCTTTAAAAACCTCATTTATTGCACGGGTTGAATGAATGTAATTTTATATACCAAATAACAAAAAAAATACATTTTAAAAAATATGTGCATTCACGGTTTAGATAAAAGTAACTTTATGTACTAAATAATAAAAAAATTATATATATCCTTAAAAACCCCGTGTATTGTACGAATTGAATAAATCTAATTTTATACATCAAATGATAAAAAGTTATATATTAAAAAACCTCATGTATTACATGGGTCGAGTAAATATAATTTTGTATAGTGAAAATAAAAATATTTAATATATTAACACAAAGTTTGGTTTTTGTGATAAAAATAGATTATTCTGTTGCAAAATTTGTTAACGAAGTCTCAATAAATTAAACCCTTTATTTAAAACTCCGTAAATGTATAAATGATATATAATATTAGTTATTTTTATTTTAAATTTCGTAAAATCTATTATATACCAAACTAAACAAAATGTTCAAATTTATAGTTAATATCAAATTAATCCTTCAAAAAAAAAGTTAATATCAAATTAGATAATTAAGTTTGAATTTGAAGTAAATAGATAAATATAAAAGTAATAATTAATTCAAATAAATAATATTATAAATGAGAAGAAGATTAAACTAAATAATAATTATCCATAATATATTAAACTAAATAATATTTAGTAGGAGGGTTATCTATAATTAATTAGAAGAAATTAAACTATAATAATAATAATAATAATTATCTATAAGAGATGCTCTAATATGATGACAATTGTCCAAAGTGGTTTCTTTTATTATAGATAAAGATACAGATAATGATTATTTGTATGATTAATAAGCTAATTGTAGCGAATGAAAAGCTTCTTTTTAATAGATAATACATTGTATACATAATTTTACACAGTATAGCGAATGAAAAGCTTCTTTTTAATAGATAATACATTGTATACATAATTTTACACAGTAGAAAACTTAAAAGAATTAGCAATTCGTATTTGTAATTATAAATGGGAAGAAAAATATGTTAGCGGTAATAACTTCTACACTTAGTTGTCAAATCTTAAAAAAAAATATATTATTTTTAACAAATAGTGACTTCTTTAACAGCTTATTAATTGAACCTTTAAAAAACACAACTATATATAAACTAAAGAATTTTCGCTGAAATCTCATGTACTGATATTAAAAGCTTTCATAATTAGCATCCCGCCACAACGCGCGGGTAACATTAACTCGTTCGAAACAAACAATAAAACTTGCAATATCTTTATTTTTTTAAGTAATTACAATAGAATTTCATATATATTTCTTGTCTTCATACTAATTTAGTCTTGAATTACGTACAAATCCCCAAACATATAATTTATTCAATATACTTTATGAGCACGCCGTAGATTTTGTGGTTTTGAATATATACGTTGTAATAGTTTGTACAGTTTGAATGGAAAACGTTTTTATTTATGATTTCCGTTGGGTAAAAATGGTTGGGGGAGTTTAACCTATAACTTCGTTCATGATTTTTTTTCTACAATGAATAATCGTGGGCTATGTTTCGAATAATCGAACTATACGAAGTGGCGTACCTTGATTTATTTTCTAGGACCAATCGTAGGGTTTAACCGAACTTTAAGATGTGCGATCAGAATTTATGCCTAACAGTTACACTAATCAAACTTGTGAACTTTCTGTTGTTAAGAAAATAATTAAAAAAAATAATCTCATTTGTAAATTATCAATCTTAAACAGGTTTGAACATGGCCGGCCCTGATAATTCATGTACCCTGTTTGAGCCCGAAAAAACGTGCCCTTAGGCCTTAACGAAATTGGGTATTGGGCTCATTAAAGGTTTAAACCTAATGTCAATGAGCTAATAACTAATCTAAACCGTAAAAATAGTTTTGTAAGTGGGCCAATGTTGGTGTTTGTATAAGTATACCCTATTAATTTACTTATTCTTACATTTACATATCGGATTTTTTTTTTAAAAATAACGTGCCCTTCGAAGTATCGGGCCCTGGCCGGTGTTCCTCCCCGCCCACCCTAAGGGCCGGCCATGGGTTTGAATAACTTTATGTTAACTTTTTTTTTTTTTTTTTCTAATAACGAGCAATAACGGCTAAAATGTGGGCCTCACTTCACTTTTGAACCTTTAAAACTAAAAGAATAAATAGGAGGGGCTCTATCGGAGGGCTTTAACCCATTTCTTTGTTGCTAAAAGGGGAGGGGCATTGCTTTATATGGCATTGATGTGCTTACATGGAGTTGTGGTGTCGTTAACATGGCGCAATGGATCCTTTCCATACCCTCTAGCCTTAGCTTTATGCATAATGTAAGGAGGCATGTGATGTAGTTCTTTACAAACTGTTTTAGAAGTATCATCGTATTCATCTATGTATTATGACTAGATCCATGGAGAGATAATTTTTTTGAACGACCAACGAAATAAAAGTCAAGCGACCTGGGTAACACAATGGTAAAAGGCGAACCTGTCACACCCCAACCGATGGCGAAAACATCGGGGCATGGCACTGAGCGAAACAGATTGTCTAGAAGTTTCCATAACAATAATCATTACCATTCAATTTAAAATAACATGTCCCATACCATGTCTCAAACAGTAAACAAATTATTACAGATAAAATCTAGGCAAATAATTCTGTTCCGACAACTCAGATTTAAATAGAGCAATTGTTTATCTGTTTCTAGAGACCCTTGATTCAATTACTACAGACAACTATTTGTTGGGCTCTAAAGCTTTATTCTAACTTCAATTTCCTACCAAGTGTGCGTCCTAAGCACCTGTCACATACGTTAAAATAAAGTCAATACATATAATGTAAAGGTGAGCATACAAGTTTGATAATAGCATATAAAGTTCGAATTCGTTTACGTATAACCAGCACGTACACATAGTGAAATGAAGCATGTTAGTTATCGACATAGATCCATCGATACCAATGACTGCGGGTTGACTGCCAAATGCAGTTCACAATACATGATTACCACCGTAATCCATGCAAGTAATTTTCCTTAACAACCCCCGTGTGAACGGGTGCTGAGTCCAAACTATAGTACTATCGTTGCTAAGGCAGGTAGACAGCATTCCATGTGTAAACATAACAAACAAGCATTCATAAGCCACGTATAACATGCATTAACGGTTAGCGTTCAAATAGTATTGAGTAGTGTGTTCGATGTGATTTGAATAGTTGTAACGTATGTAACACCCAAAAGTGCATAAAGCAAAAAGGGATCGAGTATACTCACAGCGGTTGATGGATTGAAGGGAGCGCTTAGCGAGTAAAGTTAGCCTGAATAGTTGATAGCATAACGATAAGCGACGCGTAAAACGAAAACAAGTGTTGGAGAGTTGGACAGCTGGTCGGTCGATCGGACGGTAGTTCGATCGGACGGCTAACCATTCGGTTGACAGTCCATTCGGTCCGCTGTCCGGACGGTCGGTAGGCCGATCGGATGGCTGTTCGAGTTGATTGTTTCTTTCTTTAAAAGGATGTGTTTGTGTATGATGGTTTGACTTTTGAAGTTTTCGTTGTAGCATTTGAAAACATTGAAGTACCTTTACCCTTCAGGCCGGTCGATTGGACGGCTGTTCGATCGGCCGGTGACCCGATCGGTTAGGTATTTTAATGAATTGTAGTGATTTGCTTTGGATCGGACATGTCAACAAGTCAAAAACTTAATGAATTGTAAAGTGACGCAATAATACGGCTTGCTGACCGATCGGTTGGCAAGTCAACAATAGTCAATAACTTTAAATGAAATGCAAAGTATGGTGTAGTGGATCGGATAACTGGTCGATCGAACACTAATACCGTTCGATCGGACAACATGCATGAACAACCATGACGAGTTCTCAGCAGGGTGTCACTTGATCGGACGGCTGTTCGATCGGGTGGCACTCCTAGTGCATCGAACATGTTGAAAAATCGATTAAGTGTTGAAGTATAGTATCTCATGATTCGAAGAGTAATCCGATCGGACAGTAGTTCGATCGAACAACAGTTCGTTCAATACTAGCCTTCAAAATAAATTGATTAAGTGTGGGACCATGTGTTAACCGATCGGCTGGCCAGTCGATCGGCTGACTGTCCGATCGGCTGGCTGTCCGTTCGGACAGCACCCTGACCTGATCAGCCTATTCGTCTAACACTTGGTTGTTCTGTTTGTTTGTCATTTTATTGAGGTATTTTGACAACGAGTCGAACCATAGATCCCTCGTCCTTACTTGGTTCCCCTGGTCAGACAGGAATCACCCAAATCCGGCCGGTGAACTATTCGGAATGGAGTTTAACGTTTAACCCGAAATCGGTTAACCTCGTGGATAGAATCCGGATCTTGAGCCATGCAACCACCGGAGTGATTTGTAAGCCGGCACAGGCTCCGTTTCTATCGGTTTGAAGGCATTGAGTGAAAAAGAGTTGAAAGAAAGTTGGAAAATCCATATTTTAATCCTTTTCACCGGGTAGATCTTTAGATCTATGAAAAATCTTTGTTTGTTTAGGTGGAAATCGGCTAGATCCAAGTTATTCTTGGTGGATTGAGGCCAAAACATGAAGTTCTTCAAGAACCCATGATGACATCATCCTAGAACACTTGAATCTTGATGATTTCACGGTTAAAAGTTAAGATTTGAAAGATAGAAAGGTGTAGGAGTGCGTGTAGCTCAAGAATGTACAAGGTTTAGGACGAAATCTTACCGAGATCGAGAGGAATCTGAGAAAAGGATGAGCTAAGCGTGCTGGTCGAACAGAGGTTTCCAAAAGTGGAAAGGATGACAATAACAGGGGTATTTATAGGATGCCAAAAGAAGAAAGTGCTGGCCGATCGGCCAGGCAGCTCGATCGGACAGCAGTCCGATCGGCTGGCTGTTCGATCGGCTGGTAGCCTGATCGATCAGCTGCACATTTCGAGTGTTCGGTGCGACGATTTTTGATATTTCAATTTCGGTTGCGAGCGGTTCGATATGATAGGGTTTCCTAGTCAAATTACTTTTAATCCCAACCACTCATATCTTGCGCTATCCTTTCTCCACTAATTATCATAGTTCGATTGTGATTCGAGTTCGATGTCGATTGAGTTTGATTGCATTTCGAGTTCGATTGCGTTTCGATTGATTAACACATATAACATAAATGAACATGCACAAGTAACACATAAGGCACACACACACGTATAACAATAACTAATATGCGTAGTTCGAGTTGCGATTGATTTGATGTCGATTTGATTAGCATCGTTTGATTATTGTTTAGTTAACTTTATCGCATTGTTACTTCCTATAGTTCATAGTCGTAAGTCGATTGAATAGCGATAGTCATACGTCGATCATACGTCGATTATTGTAGTTATAGACACTTACTCCACATAATAGCTAAAATAAAAGAAATCTATTATTAGTTAGTTGCGCGAAATCGGTCGTTGACTTTGACCTTGAAAACACCGGGTATTACAGAACCCATACACTCGCGACCACAAACAACGCTTGCTAGCCCAAGCCCACCATCACCAGTTCCGAGAAAAACTCGCTGCTCGAAGGCCCACTATGATTAAACCCAATTGGAATCAGATTTGAACTTGAAACCTCTAGCCTCAAACCTAAGTCTTCACTTTCCTCCGTTGCCAATTGAGTTGTAGCTCATTGGCTCCATGGAGAGATAATTGAAGTATAACCAAAACCAACTCGTATTAAAACCAAAACTATAATGATAAATACCGGTACTGGTAGAGTCGACCTTACTTCAAAAGAATTGTAAACTATTCAAATTCTATACTTTAAGCCTTGATGTGAACATATAATAGTTGTAGACTCCTTTCCAGATTCCTTTCAAGGTAGAGAACCTAAATTCATACATTTATCTATCGCCAAATCTCAAAGAGTTATTTTTAAATTCATATCTACTCAAGCTAATCAAAGTTGCAACTTCACTTAAGTTGATTCTACATACTACAAGCTACACTTAGTAGAACCGATTAAGATAAAGATTTGCTCAACTTGAAACGTTAAAATGTTGTTAATCTCAAGACTTGAATATCAAGATTGCAGGCAGGCATACGTAAGCGACTATGTATTCAAGCTTCATTCCAACATTGACGGAGACATGTTGGTTGCATTCCTACATTAAGCTGCGGGTGTTACAGCCTCCCCTTGTTTAGGGAATTTCGTCCCGAAATTAAGCTGGAAGTTGTACAACACCGTGAATTACTTTGGAGAACTTTCTCTTTCTAGACTTTCTCCTTAAATAACTGCGGGTATTTCGCCTTCATGTCGCTTTCAAGTTCCCAAGTGAACTCTGCGCCTCGTTTGCCTTCCCATCGGACTTTCACAATAGGAATGCGAGAGCGTCTGAGCTGCTTGGTTTGGCGATCCATGATTTCGATAGGCTTCTCCACGAAGTGTAATGTTTCGTTCACTTGCAGATCATCGAGTGGAACGTGTAAGTCGTGGTCGGCTAGGCACTTTCGGAGGTTTGACACGTGGAAAGTTGGGTGGACATTACTAAGCTCCTCCGGTAGTTCGAGTCTGTAGGCGACTTTTCCGATCCTTTCTAGAATCTTAAAAGGTCCAACATATTGAGGCGCGAGCTTCCCTTTCTTGCCGAATCGGACCACACCCTTCCAAGGTGATACCTTTAGGAGTACGTAGTCACCAACGTCAAATTCAAGGGGCTTGCGTCGTCTATCGACGTAACTTTTCTGTCGATTCCAAGCTTTCACCAGGTTGTCTCGAATTTGGAAAATTCTGTCTGTCGTTTCTTGTAATAGCTCGGGACCGGTTAATTGCGAATGGCCGATCTCGTGCCACACAATAGGCGATCGACATCTTCTTCCGTATAAAGCCTCGAATGGTGCCATTTGAATGCTGGAATGATAGCTGTTGTTATACGAGAATTCGACTAACGACATATATTTATCCCAATTACCACCGAAGTCTATGACACACGAACGGAGCATGTCTTCAAGAGTACGAATCGTTCTTTCAGTCTGACCGTCGGTTTGAGGGTGGAAAGCGGTACTTAGATTTAGCGATGTACCGAGTGCCGTTTGAAACGTTTCCCACAGTCGCGAGGTAAACCGAGCGTCACGATCAGAGATGATGTCGTGAGGCGTCCCATGATTATAAATGATCTCGTCGGTGTAGATTCAGGCTAATCATTCTACCTTGTAGTCTTCCCGTATTGGCAAAAAGTGAGCTGATTTAGTCAAACGGTCAACCACAACCCAAATGCTGTCGTGACCTGATGACGTGTGCGATAGCTTTGTTATAAAGTCCATAGCTATACTCTCCCACTTCCACATGGGGATCGGTGGTTGTTCGAGTAAGCCAGAGGGTCTTTGATGTTCAGCCTTGACTCTTGCACAAGTTAGGCATTTTCCAACGTAGAGAGTGATATCCCTCTTCATGCCCGGCCACCAGTACCTATAGCGAAGATCCTGGGACATTTTGTCGGCACCGGGATGAATAGAATACCGGGATTTGTGGGCTTCGTCCATCAAGATTTGTCTCAAATCGGTTCGTTTGGGAATCCAAATTCGGTCCAGATAGTGGAATATCCCATTTGATTTGCTCACAAGCTGGGCTCCATTGTGGTAGATTCGTTCCTTCTTCAGTGTGCGTTCATTAAAACACGCGTGCTGAGCTTCGCGAATGAGGGATTCGAGGTCGTATTGTGCTTGAACATTACGAGTGCTAAGCAGATAGCTCCGTCTGCTGAGTGCGTCGGCAACAACGTTTGCCTTGCCTGGGTGATAGCGAATCTCACAGTCGTAATCGTTGAGAAGTTCTACCCATCGGCGTTGACGCATATTAAGTTCCTTCTGATTAAAGATATGTTGTAGGCTCCTATGATCGGTGAAGATCGTACACTTGGTACCATACAGGTAGTGTCGCCAAATCTTTAACGCAAAAACAACTGCGCCTAGCTCGAGATCATGGGTTGTATAGTTCTTCTCATGGATTTTGAGCTGACGAGATGCGTAAGCTATAACCTAGTCCCGTTGCATAAGGACACAACCAAGAACGAGGTTGGAAGCATCACAATAGACAATGAAATCATTGTTTCCGTCGGGCAATGTGAGAACAGGAGCATTGCAAAGCATGTGCTTGAGGGTTTGGAAGGCAGACTCTTGTTTGGTTCTCCAAACAAAAGGCTTGTCCTTATGCGTGAGAGCGGTAAGCGCCACTGCGATCTTTGAGAATCCTTCGATAAATCGTCGGTAATAGCCCGCTAGTCCAAGAAAAGAACGGACTTCAGATGGGTTCTTAGGTGTAATCCAGCTCTTAACGGCTTCAATCTTCGCAGGTCGACATGAATACCTTGACTATTAACAATGTGACCCAGAAACTGAACTTCCCCCAACCAGAATTCACACTTGGAGAATTTAGCGTAGAGTTGGTTCCCCTGGAGTAACTCGAGAACCAAACGTAGATGTTGCGCGTGTTCGGTTCTCGATTTGGAATAGATTAAGACGTCGTCGATGAATACGATGACGAAATGGTTGAGATATGGTTTACAAACGCGATTCATCAGATCCATGAAAACCGCAGGTGCGTTGGTTAAACCAAAAGGCATAACAACGAATTCGTAGTGGCCGTATCGAGTGCGAAACGCGGTTTCGGGTATATCCTCCTCTTGGATGCGTAGTTGGTGATATCCAGAGCATAGATCGATCTTCGAGAAGCATGTAGCACCTTGTAGTTGGTCAAACAAATCATCGATGCGAGGTAGGGGATTGCGGTTCTTGATAGTTAACTTATTCAATTCCCGATAATCGATGCACATCCTGAACGACCCATCCTTCTTTTTGACGAAAAGGACTGGCGCACCCCAAGGAGAGGTGCTCGGGTGAATGAATCCTTTCTCAAGTAATTCCTGGAGTTGGTTTGAAAGTTCACGCATTTTGGACGGCGCGAGTCGGTAGGGAGCTTTGGCAATAGGGTTGGCTCCAGGAATGAGGTCGATACGAAAGTCGATATCACGACTTGGCGGTAGTCTGGGAAGATCCTCTGGAAAAACATTAGGAAATTCTTGAACCACAGGAACGTCTTTTACTTCCTTCTTCTCTTTCTTTTCCTTCTCCGCTACTACAATGTTAGCCAAGAAAGCCATGTATTCCTTGCGGAGATACTTGCTAGCTTGAACACATGACATGAGCTTGAGACCTTTCGAAGTAGTTTCTCCGTAGACACACAATAAATCACCATTCGCGAGTGAGAATCGGATCATCTTGTCGAAGCACACAACTTCAGCATGGTTTTCACGAAGAAAGTCCATACCTACTATGACGTCAAAACTTCCGAGTTGCATCGGAATAAGGTCGATTAGGAAGATGTGATTGTTGAGCTCAAGAGTACAATCACGAAGAACAGAATTGACGTCGACAGTTCTTCCGGTAGCGACTTCAACTTTGAACGTTGAGGAGAGATGAGAGCGTTTACGACTAAGGAGTTTCTCGAATTCGAACGACACAAAGCAATTATCGGCTCTAGTATCAAATAAACACGAAGCATAAATACCATTCACAAGGAACGTACCATTGACCACGTTGTTGTCGGCTTGGGCTTGACGCATGTTGATGTTGAAAGTTCGTGCGCGTGCTGCTTGTTGTTGCTGCTCCTGGTGTTGCTGCTGCTGGGGCTCTTGCTTCACAACCCTGTTTGGGCACATGTTGGCGAAATGGTTAGGATCGCCACATGCGAAGCAGGCTCTGGCTTTGACCGCAGGTGCCGGAGGAGCTTGTTGACTCTGAGGGGCAGTGAGTAGAGCTTGATGAGCAGGAGCTTGTCGAACACGGCAGTTGGTAGTGAAATGGCCGTACATATTGCAATGAGTACAGAAACGGCAAGCAATGGCAGTCGGGTGGTGGTAGGTACAAGTAGGGCAGAGGGGGTTGCCCAGTGTATGCACGCTTTGCAGGCGGTGCATTAGCCACAGGCGCCGCTACTTGACGCTTTTGGGCTGGTACAGCTTGAATTGGGGCAGCAGCGATCGCACAGTTCTTGTTGCTAGAGCTGTTCTTTCTCTTGTTCTTCCTCTTGTTGCTCGATGAGGTGGTGGTTTCAGCAGTTGGTGCGGCGGTAGCTTGATGCAGGTGCTTCGAAGTTTTATCCCAGACACCAGCCTTGACCCTCTTGTCGTTGATTTCGGCGGCCAGTAGGTAAGTCTCTTCGATCGTCTTAGTCTTAGCCGCTTGCACGAAATCTGCAACGCAGTTGAGCAAAGCTCAGACATACTTCTTGATTGTGATCTCCGGAGTCTTGACTTGGTCGGGGCAGATGATGCTGAGCTGTTTGAAGCGAGCAGTGAGAGCAGCGTTGTCACCATCTTTTTGCTGTATGTGCCAAAATTCATCCACTAGATTTTGACGTTCGTGAGCAGGGCAGAATTCCTCTAGCATGACTTCTTTGAGCTCGTCCCACGACAGACCGTAGGCTGCATCATTCCCTCGCTTGTTCCTCTTGACCGTCCACCAGTCTGGTGCACGGGACTGGAAAACGCCAGTAGCATTCAGAGTTCGGAGGTCATCGGGGCAACCACTCTGTCGTAGAGTGACCTCAATGGAATCAAACCATTGGAATAGTGCAGTAGGACCTTCCTCGCCAATGAATTCTTTTGGCCCACAAGACTTGAATTGCTTGAAATTGAAAGTAGTCTTGGTAGCAGCTTTAGGAGCTTCGGTTCTCGACTCCTCAGATGATTTGCTGACGTTCTCGTAGACATCACTTACGACCTTTGCTACCTGCTTGGCGAGGACAGCAGCAAGGCGTTTGTCTCTCTTCTCTTGACGAGAAAGTGTGTGACGGGATCCAGATGACATTGTCTGCAACAGACATCGTCGCAGGACTCAACACAACGTATTAGAATCTCACCTCACACATCTAACGTTTACTAAAGCTCAGGAACACATACATCATGTTAACACGTAGTCACATAATTACCGATTCATAAAAACACAGAAGCACATAAGCATGTAGAACACATAAGCACAGAAGCACATAATCCACAGAACACGTAAGCAGGAATTCACAAGATGCAGTCAGAATACAGAAACCTATCATTCACAGTTTGCGAGTGTCCGAATATAGCATTCGCGTTTGATATATCAAGTCGTGTAGTATAAGCGTAGCATAAAGTCGTCCATAATTTAGCGATTTGTTAACGTTTTGAGATAGAAATGCAGTGCGAGTCGTGCGTGTCGATCGAAGTGAAATCAAAGATCGAGTAAATCTCCAAAATTTAAACATATAAACAGGTAAACACACATATAGCACATAAAATCAACGAATTATCAGAGTCGGCAGTTGCGGGCTCAGAATCGAAACACATAAGAAAAATCGAGAAATAGATTGTCTGCGGCTAGTAGACTTTGACTACCCAAAGTGGTTCGACTATTCACAGAGACTTGTCGTGCACATTTGACGTTTAGGGCAGCGCCTTTGCCTCGATTCTTGGGCATTTGGCATGCATCCCTTTAGCCATATCGTGACTTCAGGTCGTTGGAGTCAGTCGAGACTTTGGTGAGAGTTTTGTATTAAAGCGGAACAAGTCTTCAAGGTTAGGGTTTCACCCCTAGCTTAACAACTTCGTCCCTGTTTTTAATAAAATAGAGGAGATTATTCATCAAAATACGGATTTCACTCCTGATTTGGCATAATTCTCCTTGTTTGTAGATAAAATGCGGGTTGATTAAGCAACTTTAGTCGAGAGTTTGCGGTTTTCACACCTAATCTCGGCTTAAATTGCTCATTCATAGCTGAAAATTCGAGTGCAGTGATAGTGTAGCACAAGCGAGAGTAGTGAGAAATAAGCTCGTACTTAATCCCTACTGGTTGTACTCAAGTTGGTCTGTTGGTTCCTAACTATAGACTAGGTATCTAAGACATCGACCCGGACTAGGTCGTGTCTTGCCTAATTCCCTATAGTTATGGCTCTGATACCAATCTGTCACACCCCAACCGATGGCGGAAACATCGGGGCATGGCACTGAGCGAAACAGATTGTCTAGAAGTTTCCATAACAATAATCATTACCATTCAATTTAAAATAACATGTCCCATACCATGTCTCAAACAGTAAACAAATTATTACAGATAAAATCTAGGCAAATAATTCTGTTCCGACAACTCAGATTTAAATAGAGCAATTGTTTATCTGCGTCTAGAGACCCTTGATTCAATTACTACAGACAACTATTTGTTGGGCTCTAAAGCTTTATTCTAGCTTCAATTTCCTACCAAGTGTGCGTCCTAAGCACCTGTCACATACGTTAAAATAAAGTCAATACATATAATGTAAAGGTGAGCATACAAGTTTGATAATAGCATATAAAGTTCGAATTCATTTACGCATAACCAGCACGTACACATAGTGAAATGAAGCACGTTAGTTATCGACAAAGATCCATCGATACCAATGATTGCGGGTTGACTGCCAAATGCAGTTCGCAATACATGATTACCGCCGTAATCCATGCAAGTTATTGTCCTTAACAACCCCCATGTGAACGGGTGCTGAGTCCAAACTATAGTACTATCGTTGCTAAGGCAGGTAGACAGCATTCCATGTGTAAACATAACAAACAAGAATTCATAAGCCACGTATAACATGCATTAACGGTTAGCATTCAAATAGTATTGAGTAGTGTGTTCGATGTGATTTGAATAGTTGTAACGTATGTAACACCCAAAAGTGCATAAAGCAAAAAGGGATCGAGTATACTCACAGCGGTTGATGGATTGAAGGGAGCGCTTAGCGAGTAAAGTTAGCCTGAATAGTTGATAGCATAACGATAAGCGACGCGTAAAACGAAAACAAGTGTTGGAGAGTCGGACAGCTGGTCGATCGGACGGTAGTTCGATCGGACGGCTGACCTTCGGTTGACGGTCCGTTCGGTCCGTTGTCCGGTCGATCGGTAGGCCGATCGGATAGCTGTTCGAGTGGATTGTTTCTTCCTTTTAAAGGATGTGTTTGTGTATGATGGTTTGACTTTTGAAGTTTTCGTTGTAGCATTTGAAAACATTGAAGTACCTTTACCCTTCAAGTCGGTCGACTGGACGACTGTTCGATCGGCCGGTGACCCGATCGGTTAGTTATTTTAATGAATTGTAGTGATTTGCTTTGGATCGGACAGGTGTTCGATCGGACAGGTCAACAAGTCAAAAACTTAATGAATTGTAAAGTGACGCAATAATACGGCTTGCTGACCGATCGGATGGCAAGTCAACAATAGTCAACAACTTTAAATGAAATGCAAAGTATGGTGTAGTGGATCGGATAACTGGTCGATCGAACACTAATGTCGTTCGATCGGACAACATGCATGAACAACCATGAAGAGTTCTCAGCAGGGTGTCACCTGATCGGACGGCTGTTCGATCGGGTGGCACTCCTAGTGCATCGAACATGTTGAAAAATCGATTAAGTGTTGAAGTATAGTATCTCATGATCCGAAGAGTAATCCGATCGGACAGTAGTTCGATCGAACAACAGTTCATTCAATACTAGCCTTCAAAATAAATTGATTAAGTGTGGGACCATGTGTTAACCGATCGGCTGGCCAGTCGATCGGCTGACTGTCCGATCGGCTGGTCCGATCCGTAAGCTCCCTGACCTGATCAGCCTATTCGTCTAACACTTGGTTGTTCTGTTTGTTTGTCGTTTTATTGAGGTATTTTGACAACGAGTCGAACCATAGATCCCTCGTCCTTACTTGGTTCCCCTGGTCGGACAGGAATCACCCAAATCCGGCCGGTGAACTATTCGGAATGGAGTTTAACGTTTAACCCGAAATTGGTTAACCTCGTGGATAGAATCCGGATCTTGAGCCATGCAACCACCTGAGTGTTTTGTAAGCCGGCACAGGCTCCGTTTCTATCGGTTTGGAGGCATTGAGTGAAAAAGAGTTGAAAGAAAGTTGGAAAATCCATCTTTTAATCCTTTTCACCGGGTAGATGTTTAGATCTATGAAAAATCTTTGTTTGTTTATGTGGAAATCGGCTAGATCCAAGTTATTCTTGGTGGATTGAGGCCAAAACATGAAGTTCTTCAAGAACCCATGATGACATCATCCTAGAACACTTGAATCTTGATGATTTCACGGTTAAAAGTTAAGATTTGAAAGATAGAAAGGTGTAGGAGTGCGTGTAGCTCAAGAATGTACAAGGTTTAGGACGAAATCTTACCGGGATCGAGAGGAATCTGAGAAAAGGATGAGCTAAGCGTGCTGGTCGAACAGAGGTTTCCAAAAGTGGAAAAGATGACAATGACAGGGGTATTTATAGGATGCCAAAAGAGGAAAGTGCTGGCCGATCGGCCAGGCAGCTCGATCGGACAACCTGTTCGATCGGACAGCAGTCCGATCGGCTGGCTGTTCGATCGGCTGGTAGCCTGATCGATCAGCTGCACATTTCGAGTGTTCGGTTCGACGACTTTTGATATTTCGATTTCGGTTGCGAGCGGTTCGATACGATAGGGTTTCCTAGTCAAATTACTTTTAATCCCAACCACTCATATCTTGCGCTATCCTTTCTCCACTAATTATCATGGTTCGATTGTGATTTGAGTTCGGTGTCGATTGAGTTCGATTGCATTTCGAGTTCGATTGCGTTTCGATTGATTAACACATATAACATAAATGAACATGCACAAGTAACACATAAGGCACACACACACGTATAACAATAACTAATATGCGTAGTTCGAGTTGCGATTGATTCGATGTCGATTTGATTAGCATAGTTTGATTATTGTTTAGTTAACTTTATCGCATTGTTACTTCCTATAGTTCACAGTCGTAAGTCGATTGAATAGCAATAGTCATACGTCGATTATTGTAGTTATAGACACTTACTCCACATAATAGCTAAAATAAAAGAAATATATTATTAGTCAGTTGCGCAAAATCGGTCGTTGACTTTGACCTTGAAAACACGGGGTGTTACAGAACCCATACACTCGCGACCACAAACAACGCTTGCTAGCCCAAGCCCACCATCACCAGTTCCGAGAAAAACTCGCTGCTCGAAGGCCCACTATGATTAAACCCAGTTGGAATCGGATTTGAACTTGAAACCTTTAGCCTCAAACCTAAGTCTTCACTTTCCTCCGTTGCCAATTGAGTTGTAGCTCATTGGCTCCATGGAGAGATAATTGAAGTATAACCAAAACCAACTCGTATTAAAACCAAAACTATAATGATAAATACCGGTACTGGTAGAGTCGACCTTACTTCAAAAAAATTGTAAACTATTCAAATTCTATACTTTAAGCCTTGATGTGAACATATAATAGTTGTAGACTCCTTTCCAGATTCCTTTCAAGGTAGAGAACCAAAATTCATACATTTATCTATCGCCAAATCTCAAAGAGTTATTTTTAAATTCATATCTACGCAAGCTAATCAAAGTTGCAACTTCACTTAAGTTGATTCTACATACTACAAGCTACACTTAGTAGATCCGATTAAGATAAAGATTTACTCAACTTGAAACGTTAAAATGTTGTTAATCTCAAGACTTGAATATCAAGATTGCGGGCAGGCATACTTAAGCGACTATGTATTCAAGCTTCATTCCAAGATTGACGGAGACATGTTGGTTGCATTCCTACATTATCAATCATAACGTGGTAGTAGGTAAAAGCCTGCCTTCTCCTCTGAGTATACGGATTCAGTCCACGAAGTGGAACCAATAATATTGTAACTATGTTAGAAACGAAATAATGAAATCTGAGTTTAATCATGAATTAGAAAAGAAATCTACACACAATTTTTGCAAACTATAGAATAGGATTAAGGATAAAATACAAAGGCTCCTAAGAGTAAAAAGTGTACAAAAGCTTCTAAAAATAAACCCACTGCACCAAAAAAAAAAAAAAAAAAAAAAAAACCTAAACACCCACCACCACCCAAAAACCTAAACCCCCCACCCCACATCACCCACCCAAAATATATATATATATATATATATATATATACTAGGTTATATACCCGTGAACTTCACGGGTTATGGGTTGTGTTAAAAAAATCTATATCTATAAAAGTATTTTTTTTATGATTTATAACCGGATATCTCTTCATGCTAAGACCCATGTTTGGCAAACCTTACCAAGAAGAAAAAAAAAACAGAAATTGAATTACTTAGAGCATTTATTTCAATAATAAAAGGTACATAAACAACATTTTGAAACTCGTTAATATCTTCTTTCCCTTCCCACAATAATTTATTTGTTCCGTTTCATCAGTATCCTAACTTTGTCTCCATATGTATTCATAGTTTTCATGTAAAGCTAATAATCTTTTAATTCCATAATTAGATTTAGGGTTTCAAAGTACAAACTATATCTCAAATCCCTAACTCAAAATTTCAGTTTCGATTGACAAATGAAAAGGTGTGTAATGAAATAAAGGTTTGAGTATCTACAAAATAGAATATAAATTCTTGACACCTGTGATATAACAATATTCTTCTCCCAATGAGTTGTCATGCCCCTGGTAAAATATAATAGAGCATCGGGCCCAGAAGCTTCGTCTGCACAATAACAAACCAACAAAGTTAAGAAACTAACTTTGAAAAGCAATATAAAAGAATCACACTTATAACTGAGTGTTTTCTTAGTTTATATTATTCTAAAGAACATACGAAATCAAACATCTTTTAAGAGTGCTATTCATATAGAGCAATAAATGAGTTCAACAATTATATATGGATCAATACGATAATCTAAGACCTATAATGAGTTTGACTACAACGAACATAATAACTATAACCCTTGTTCAGCGACAAATATTGTCATCCAAAACTCAACTCAAGCAATTTACCTTTCCTAACTCACAGCTCATAGAATGAAAACCAATTTGAAGCTAAATATTGACTTACCTTGAAACTGTTGACCAAACCTTAGAACTCAGAAATCATCCTGAATGCTCCTTCAACCGTCGACTAAGCCCTATTTTGGCCACCACCACACATAAAAGCGATTAAATTTTCTAGAATTTAAACAGTCTAAACATGACTGGAAAATCGTTGTCAGAATCGCCATCACCATATCGGTCTCACTAACATATACTCGTACCACAAGATCCACAAAATAGAATACCAATAACCGCTTATAATAGTTGGTAGGAGTGACCAAAACATTAACTCCGTTTCCGACCATTGTCAACACACCCACAATATTCTCTGGATTATAAACAAAAGAAAACGTTCAGCTAAACGTTAGACACAAGCCTCAATATGTCAAATTTGCTATTGATAAATATAATCATGGGAAACAACACGCACTAAAGGTATCATTGATTAGAGTGTGTGAGTGGAGAAAAACGAAAAAACACAATCAACTTAGGAGCTGTTAAGAAAGATCAAGGAACTGGTGGTTTTGGTCAGATAATGGGTCAAATGGGCGTTAGATAATGGGTCCAATGAGCGTTAAATAATGGATCAAATGGGCGGAGTATGGTCCGATAACATATCAAAACAGGTTTAAGCGCAACCAACTTTAAAAACAGTCCCAAAATGTTGGGTAACCTAGCTTCCAAGATTTGAGTATTAACCTTCTACTCTCTCCCCTTCCCTCCCAGTCCAAGCCACCAGAAAGGTAGACTCTTTCTTCTCTCTCTTATACTTCCAGGCCATTTTAAGCTTTTTAAGACGTTTTTTTTTCCGCCTTAGGCATGTTTCCAAGCTGTTCATTTCACTCGTACGCCTAGATAAACCAACATGCCTCTTTATCTCCAAACAGAAAGAGACAAACACTACAGTATAACTAATAAGATTAGTTTTACAAAAGATTTAACTGAACAGTAATTTAGTTTTTGAACAAAATGATACAAAGGCTTGATTGACGCATCAATAAAATAGTGAATTATGGAGTGAATGAATGTCTCTTTTAAGTATTTTTCTTTGTCTCTGAAAGACATGCATAAAATAGTAAGTACTCACTTTCTCATTAAGTTTTGACCATTGTTGCTCTATTTCTAATGCAGTACAAAAATAAGTACCAATTTGACCAGTACAATCTAATGACAATCCAGTTGTTTCAACAACAATGAATAAAAAATAAGCATAAAGTGGACCAAAAGGAATGCTATCAAAAGAACAAAAATGGGTTACCAAACCAACCAACCTGTTTCGAACCGTATTTACGGTTACTTGTTCTGACCCGTACCCATTTCAACGTATTACCCTCCACCCGTTTTTCTACTTGTAAATTAATGTAAAGAACAAAAAGACCAACCTGCCTAAAATGGCGAGACACCACAAGGGATTACGTATAGGATTACAACATTCCATACATCAACTTCCAGGCCATAATTTCTTTTTAGGAACTTGGGATCCATGTAGTATGGACTACCTACAGTCTCATTGAACCATCCACCTGCAAAATTGTAAAGAAACAACAAAATTCATTTAATGAAAAAAAATATATATATAGCAAAAGAGTATATCAAAACTGAACCTCACGTTTAAGCGTGTAGTGTATTTGCTCTTTCTTGAGGGAACTGTACGTGTAACCCATTAGCAGGGTCTAGGGGCATTCATTAATTGTAAATAAAAAAAAAAGAAAACAAAACACATAACATAAAATTCCCTTAACATATTAGTTAGGTCAGGTTGGTATGAATTCTCATTTCTTATAAAATCCATCCAGGATGCGCTTATAGTTATGTGTAATGCAACTTAACAACATTTCAAAGAAAAAAACACTATAAACAAAGAAACAGGTTAAACTTTACATTAAGTAGAATTACAGAAAAAAGAAACAGGTAAAACGTTAAACTAATACATTGGTTGAAGATAGAGATGTGCTCGGTACCAACCGGTACCAAAAATACTAAAAAATGGGTACAGGTACCGAAACTATTAGATACGATACAATACGGTTCGGTACCGGTATTGACCGGTATTTGAAGGTAAAAACCGACATCGAAAACACAAAATGCGGTACCGAAAATAGATTCGGTTCGGAAAATTTGGTACCGGTACTCGGTACCATTTGCTCATCTCTAGTTGAAGCCCTTTAATAAAAGAATAGACTCCCAAAAGTAGGCGTATACCACCTGAAACAGCAAGCACATGGTATTCTATAGCAAAAGGTGAATGAATAGTTCGTTTTGTGCTAACTGCGTGGCTGCTTGCTTTTCAAGACCCCTACCTGTTTGTCTTACATATTGGGTTTCACTTCTAAGCTTTATCTAAACAACCGATGTCGGACAACAACAAATACTAATTTTCCCAGTTTTCAAGCCTCGAGATCTATGATCTATACCTGTTTATCGGACAACATATACTAATTTTCCCAGTTTTCCCATACCTGTTTGTCTTACATATTGGGTTTTTTTGATGGTCCATGTTTTTTTTTTTTTTTTTGAGGTTGAATTTCTTGATCAATTTACTTCCAAGTTTGGTGTGATAATTAGTGACGGCATGTGCAATGTTAAGAACATCATAAAACAAAAGTATAGCCACTAACAGGCTTCGTTTATTCACCAATTATCATACCAAACTTGGAACTAAATCGATCAAGAAATCCAACCCCAAAAAGAAAACCATGGACCACCAGAAAACAAAACAGACATTACTTGAAAAAACTTCAAATTTCAGCATCAAATTGTGCATAAAACAAATGACATCTATAAAGAAAAGTAAAATTTCTCCCCTTTCTAAATAGAATTATTGGACAAAATTAAATTAAAAAAGCCCAATGTGAACGTGTTGTAACCTCCTAATGCACTCTTAACCATGGGGGCACCAACAGATTGAAGTGCATCCTCCTATTACAACACCAACTAACTAAATCTAATTCAATACATTCTTGAATATAATCAATTCCTTGTCGATTTATTCATAGACTTCTTCTTTTGGCCAAAATAGGGATCCCACAACTATGCATACATATTGAATTTCATCTAGATTAGGGCAATATTATAAATTGCCATATGCATTATGTTGACTCGATGGAAACTGCAAGTATAGCTGATATACGTCTCCATTCATGACAATCATCACAACACACCCAAGAACTTCGTGGCACCATAGTTGAATTGGATAAAGGTCTGTCAATCATCATAACACACCCAACCACCTGGGATCCCTAACTATACATGTGTCGCCAAAAACTAACGCCGTCAATCTTGTTGTGTCTAAATGAACCACCATTTTCGATGTGAAACAAAGAGAGATCTCCAATCTTCAACAAAGAACCATCAATGAAACCCCAAACCCCAAATCAAATTTATGCCAAGATAAATCAAGAATATGCTTTGAAAACACAAAAAACAATATAACGTACCTGTTTGATTGGCCTTAGCTTCATCAATAATCCAATAATTTCCGGCTCAACACCATCATTGAAAAAAAAATTAATAAACTGCTAACATAATAAGTTCTTAAATAACCAATGAACCTGTGAATCGCTAAGTTATTTGCCTCTTCTAGTGCATAACTATAACCATATTAATCATTATTTATTATATACAAACTTATAAATTAAAAAAAAATCAAATGTTACCAGAGATATACCAAAGGTATAACATCTTAAACTCTAGCAACCTAATCATGCATTCCAGATATGCAAAATAATCATACTATAAATAATAACTTTTCCCTAATACAGTGTTGTAAAAGTCGCTAGGCGGTCTCTAGTCGGCCGACTGGGGAGTTGGGAGTAATCGGAGTAATTGGAGAGTACTCGGGGAGTACGCGGACATGGTAACTATAAAGAAAATTAATTGTTATATATTATACATATGTTAAAATAAACATAATTCATGTCAACTGAGTATAATTTAAAATGAAACATGTTTAAAGTTCAAGTATTCTGAATACAAGTCCGAGTAGTCCGAGTACAAGGCCGAGTAGTCCGAGGACAAGGCCGAGTAGGCCGATTTTGACTAATTAAAAGTCAACAAACCACGTTGACCGCCTAGACCGACTAGGCCGACTCTTTCCGACTACGTCCGACTAGGCGCCGACTAGCCGACTAGGCGCCGAGTTTGACCGAGTTTGACCGAGGCCGACTAATTGAGTCCGCCTAGGAGGAAGTCGCCTCTGAGGGGTTCCGAGGACCGAGTACTCGGCCTTGGAATCCGACTTTTACAACACTGCCCTAATATAAAGAACTTTGCAAAATAAGATTAACCATCAAAGATTACCGTGTCGAATGGCGGGAGCTCGGCTTTGAATTCTGTGCATAGCGTTTCCTGGATTTCTTCATTTGTTCCTGGTGCTTGCAAAAGAAACTTTGAAACTGGTTGCAAGGAAAACTAAGATTTCAAAACCTGCCCACAAAAATGAAAGCCACATAGATCAGAACCATGAAGTTGTTGAAATTTAGTGAAATAATGGATCTCTTTCTTACATAATAATTATAAAAGCATCTTTGATCGTTGTATTATTGGTACAATATATTCAATTCTTTGTAGTTTAACTCAGTTAGTCAACTGTGAAATAACCAAAGGAATAGATATTAATAATAAGGAAAACAATGTACCTTTACCAACAAATTATCTCTGCACAAATGGGCCTAAAGTTTGATGATTTTAAAACTAAAAGATGATGCATTTGACATTCATAAGTCAAACATGGGCTCAATCAACATTTGAGGCTATTTCAAATTTCTATTTTATAAAATGTATATATTTGGATTAGGTGTTAAAAGCAGCTACAAATCCAACCATTTCAAATCCAAATTTATATAAGAAAAATGCAACAAACATATTTAACTGTGAACATAATATCATTAAGAAAAGGCATCCTTGTAGAATCCTTAACAAAACAACAAATGGGCATCTTTCCCTGTAACAAACCTCAACAGATTCTTAAAAGAGGGATGAAGACACTATCTCAAAATACTGCAAATTTCCAAGTAAAACAACAAAAACCAAGAAGGAAAACATCAGAATTAGTAAAATTACACTTCAAAAAACCCCCCCAATTTTGTTCTTCAAGAAGAACAAAAATCCCCAAGAACATATAATTAAACCAAACCAGCACCTATTACTACGCTACTGGAAAAATGCAATTAATTCGCATGACCCAAATAAAAACCCACGACCAAAACACAATAAAGATTAAGGATTTTTCTGACCTTATGGTTTTAGATGCCGCCGTTCACAGACCAGGAAATCAGGTCTTTCGCCGGAACCCTAGGTTTGGTTGCTGGAAGTTCAAGTAGACCGGAGTAACCTTGTTTATGCCCTAGATCGTTGGAATCTTCACTTACCAAACCCTAGTTTTCCTGAAATTGAGCACCCAGTCACGAATCCCAACCAAAACCTCATCAATCTAGTGACAGCCACCGGATCTGTATGAAAACCGGTGGTTACACCTCTGCCGGAGATAATGCTGCTGCTGACAATCCTTTATTGATGACGGTTGCTCAACATTTTGGAATCCAGAGAGGTTGCAAGAATAACAATGGAGAAATTTGGTGCTTCTCATTGATGTTTACCCAGAAAGAATAGTGAAGATTAGAGAGAAAGAGAAATGAGTTTTGAGAGAAGAAGCTGTGATTATTTGGGGAACCAGACAATAAGATATTTGTGGGGTCATTCAAATTTCAAAAGTTTCACTACTCATGTCAATTGCCGCCCATTCCCTTTAGGTTTTATAAAAAAAATCAAAATTCTAAGAAAATGACACATAGGAATGTAATTAGGCGAGGGGCTTAACATGTTGACACCTAGGAGAGAGATAAGAGGGGGCTTTGTGATGATGACACATGGGATTTTCTACGTTTATTTATTATATTAGAAAGATATATTTGTCCGGGGGAGGGGGTGGTGTTTAGGTTTTTGGGAGTGGTGGGTGTTTAGGTTTTTTTTTTTGGGGGGGGGGGGGGGTTGGGGGTTTAGGTTTTGGGTGGTGGTGTAGTCAGTTTAGGTTTTAGGTTCTCGGACACTTGTCACCCTATAATGTCTTCTTACACTTCTTATTTTTAGAAACTTTTGTAAAATAACTTAACCCTATAGAATAATCTAAGAAATTTAATGTTCGAATTTTAATTGCGAATTCATAATAAATAAAAGACCTTTGGTGTGTAAGAAAACAGAAGCATGCTTGGTGTGATCCATCATGACTCTCTTCCCACCTTGATTTTGAAGTCAAATAGCTATTAATGCTACCATCCCACTTTAGTTATTTATTTTGATTGGCTAAATGTTACACTCTTTAAGTATTAAATTACATTTTTTGTCCTTTATATTTGTGTAATAGATTCCCTTTAACTTTAATAATTACAATCACAATCCTTTATTTGGATAATTCATTACACAATACGCCCTTTAGCACTAACCATGTTACTTTAAAATGTTAAGCCATATCATGTGCGCCTCATATGAGGGCATTTATGTCACTTTACTCTTTTTCTATCTCAGCTAGCCACCAACCACCAAATCCAGCTACAACTACCACCCTTTTCTACCCCAAACCACTCCTAAAAATGAGTTCCGACGAGGTGAGCACCACCACAGTCCACCAAATTCGACCACATAAAAAACCTTACCAAAAAATCTACTTTTTCTAAGCAAATCTAAATACTCAAAATCTACGAAAAAAAACCTCAGATACAAAATCAATGCTTGTTCACTTCAAATCCTTTCAAGTCAAAATCCACCATCGACTTCATCCGCACCAACCCACCGGCCTCTCTACCTCAACTATCTCTATAACTCCACCGATCCCCACCACGACCATCGCTGTAAAAAAAATAAAAAATAAACACGAATCAAGAGGAGGCAACGAAAATAAAAACTTCATTTTTGCAGATATGGGTTCTCGTCATCCCCCTCTGACGGTGGTGGTGCTAGGGCGGTAGTGCACCAGAATGTAGAGAGATAAAGACGAGGAGATGAAATGAGTTTGGGTTTTATCTTCATATCTCTGATTCTCTCTCTCTCACGAATTTCTCCGGTGTTCCGTCTAAAGCTTCCAGGTGGTTGATTGTTACTGGTTGTGTAGGTGAGAGAGGGAGAGGGGAGGTGTGATGCGTTGTTGTAGCTGGTTGTGATGGTGGTGGTGGTGGCCGGCGGCAGGAATGGTGGTGGCGAGGAGTTTAGGTTACAAGGTTTTAGAGAGAGTTGAGAGTGTGTGAATGTGTAACTGTTTGGTTCATAAATATAATATTAATATATTTTCTTGTTTTTTCCTTTTTTAATATATTTTATTAAGTAAATAGGTAAAATTACAAAACTACCATCATGTGAATACATTTAACTAAAAATTTTAACCTGGTTAGTGTTAAAGGACTTAGTGTAATGTATTTTCCAAATAAAGAATTATGACTGTAATTATTGAAATTAAATCATTCCAACCTGATATAGACATAAAGGATACAAAAGTGTAATTTACCCATCCCACTTTATGTTTCACATTTTTATTGGAAAAGATTAAATAAATTTGTTTAACTTTTTAGTGTTTTACTAATATGTTGACAAGTGTTATATGAGTCTATATTAAATGGATTAACTAAATGTTAAGTATTTCTTATTTTTAAATAATTAAACCTATAAATAATATATAAGTGTATTTTATTTGGGTGTTGCTAAATGCACTCTCATTTTTTTAATTTTACTGGTTGCACTCCCCTCCCTGAAGTTTGTAAATAAATTCAATCAACTCTTGTATTTTTTTTTTTTTTTAAATTTGTATAATAAACCTAGGAACCTGTAAGCTGCCATAAATAGACGGAACATAAGGTGGAACTCCGTAAGGCGTAACGGGGGCCATTGTGGAATTAAAAGGCACCATCCAAGGTAACTTCCGTACGTATACATGTACAGGTTGACATAAAGGAAGGCGGGAGGGTTCCACTAGGGCATTGCATACCCCGACAGGCCAACATGCCTCCTTGAAACATATGGTCTCCTGAAATTCACACCGACTGATCACCAGATGGTCTAAACAAAATTCGAGAACTCGTTAAAGAAAGCAGAACATTTACCTGTATCAGTTGTATGTAACATTGGGTGTTCAGTAGAAGCAATAGGGCAGTCTTTCATAAAATGTCCTGGAGATCTACACTTGTAACACGTACGGCCCGACTGATCGCAACAAGAAAAGTGTTCACATCAGATAAATGTAGTTTTTAAGCATGTCTTTGAAAAAAAAAAGTACCTTTTTGTTTATATTCTCAACTGCATAATTTCGATCTCCACTTGATAAAATAATAAAAAAATTAAGAAATTGGTTTCAAATAAAAACAAGTACACATAGTGTGCATAGTGATATCCTTGTGCAGATTTGTACCTCCAGAACTAACGAACGGTCTCCTTTTCCTACCAGTGGAATCGGCTGGATAGGAAAAGCAAACAAAGACGTTTTAATATTAATAGACGTAATAAGAAAAGTAACAAACATAAAATTCTCTGTGTTTGAAGATAGACAGTCAACAAATAATACAAAACAAAATCATCCGGGTGAAAAGAGAAAGAAATCTAAACAAAACAATCAAGAATCGATAAAAAAACAAACAGGGAATGAACCAAAAACAAAAAAGAAACCGCAAACAACTAAACCAAACAATAATATATAAAAGGCAAAGGGTGGAATTTAAAAAATTATAAAAATGATATTTTTGGAAAGGGAGGTATAAACAATAAAAATGGAGGTGGATTTAGCCACACCCATTTTATTTTCGTTGTGGAGTTTAATTTTAGTTTAGCCATGGACCATGGTAACGAATGAATGCATTTTGCATCCAAGCAACATGTTTCCGATCATATTTAAAGACCAATCTTTTCTTATAAACACAAACACGGTCTGTAACTCAAGTTTTGTTTTCTATATATAAACAATTCAAAGAATTTGGTGAGTGTTGTGAAACTAGCCTATTAGCAAAAGAATAAGAGAGAATAATAAAGAGAAAGAGATTGATGTTATTAATTGAGGTGTGTCTTTTACAAAGGAATACAATGAATATATATATAGGAGATGAAGTCTTGGAGAACAAGCTAATCTATTTAAGGAGTTGATAACCACATAATATAATATATTTATAACACTCCCCCTTGGTTATCAACATAATACGCTTGATGCTGCCTCGTTAAAAACCTTGCTAGGAAAACCCGATGGGACAAAACCATAGCTAAGGGAAAAAGAGTACAGCGTGTAATGCGCATTATCTCCCCCAGATACTTCTGGATCAAGTATGTTGCCTCATTAAAAACCTTACTAAGAAAACCCATTGGGATAAAACTTAGTTAAGGGAAAAAGAGTGCAACTTGAATAAATCTCCCCCTCATTATAATATGTATCCTTTAAGTAAAGTGTGTCCATCATCCTCGAAAGTTGCTCAAAACTTTTGTAGAATGATTTGTCGTTTGATGCCTTGAAGTGCAATCCTTTATATTAAGTAATGTTGTAAAATCTTCTTGTGAGACTTCTAGTGCTTCCTCTTGCGAACAAATACCATAAGATCCAAGACTATTTGTGTTACATTCTTGATATCTACAAGACTAACAGAACTAGCTTTCATGGGTTAGTAAAATATAGACACATATCATTCTTACCTTTAATGTATCGACATATCTGCTTTACCATTCAAATGTCTCCTCATTGGACATGTGCTATATCATGTTGATAAATTCAAATAAAATATATATATATATATATATATATATATATATATGGGGCCGCTAGAATGAGAACCACCTCGAGTTATGAGAACCGCGAGAACCACACCGTACGGGGCGAGGTGGACCAATTTTTTTTTTCAAAAACGTAGATGCATGTATTATAAACACATTCGTAAAAAAAATTAAAAAAAATGTCGTGTGTGTAGTTTTTTACACCACAAGTTTGTGGTTTACGAGTTCCATAAATTTACGGAACTCGTAAACCACAACTTTGTGGTGTAAAAAACTACACACACGACATTTTTTTAATTTTTTTTTTACGAATGTGTTTATAATACATGCATCTACGTTTTTGAAAAAATTTTTGGTCCACCTCGCCCCGGATCAAGTAGTTCTTGCGGTTCTCATAACTCGAGGTGGTTCTCATTCTAGCGGTCCCCTATATATATATATATATTATCATGCATAACTAGAAAGTTAAGTTAATGCACAATTGCACTTTAGCCATGGTACTTTTAAAATGAGAATCTCTACTTTGGTAGGAGATGATAATAATCATTTCTTATAAAAAGTGTCTGAACAACCTTTAACAAACTATAAGGTTGAGCTCTCTACATACTAAAATGTCCCACCAACATCTTCTAGATGTAGTTTGATAGATGAATAAAAGTATGATTACAAATATACTTGAACTGCAAGTCGAGTAATAATTAGACTGTGCTAGGGTCATTAAAAATTTCCCCTTCTAAAAGCTCGCCAGTTTCTCTTGATGATGCTTAGACATCATCACTGTAAATTGCGATTATAGTGAACTTTTAAGAAAGAACATTTGATAAAGATGGATAATATTATTAAACTTATATTGCTCTTTATCAGAATATATCATGAGTTGTACAACACTCAACTTGACTATTTTAGTTCATACTGTCTTTAACTTTATAAAGATACATTCTTGAGGACTTGAAATCAATGCTTCAGGCATTTGCAATCATATACATACTTCTTTCCACTTTGAAAACCAATGTATGTGCATTCACTCTTTAGGAGTTCTATTACATACACCTCCTCATTGATTTCTATATCATATGCAAGGATGTCTTGAATATTTAATCCATATTGTACCATGCTTATACATTGTACATTAAGATGCCATAATAACCAGGCACAAGTTTTCTATGTATAGTTATTGGTGCACAAGAATTACATCCTTAAGATGTTTCAACTAACCTTATAAGCACTTAAATGCTTTACGATACTCATCAAGGGTTCCAATTATATTCAACGTATTCAAATATGAATTTGTATACAACGATCATATCGTTCTCGAGAACTCATTTTACATGATTTTTGATAATTCAAATCCTTGAGGGACTTTCATGTAAACTTTTAGTATCAAGTGATACATAATATTCATAAGACGCATATCAATTCTCTCTTTATATTACCAGACTAATAAAATATTGGAAAGTCATTACATCCACCACTAGAGAATGTGTCTCATTATAATCAATCATGGGTTTTTGCGAAAATCCTTGTGCACCATATTTGCCTTATCTCGTTTAATTTGATTTTCACATGATTCGCATAAAAGCCCCATTGATGTCCAACATACTTTACAAATTCAGTTGTATGGACTGTTGGTCCGAAAACTTTCTATTTCATTAGAGAATTTGAATCTGCCATACTTTGCGTCTTTCCATTTTGGCCAATCATTTATGTATTTTCATTCATAGGCAGATCTTAAATCTTGATCCTCGTCATTTCATCATTTCAAGCGCTATATTATATACAAAAGTATAACGACGTCGATTTTGTTTCGATTCCATACATATCTTAGACATGATACAACTTATCGATATCTCTTTATTTTCAGGTACCTGAGGTTCTTCTTGAACCATCATGTCTACTGTCTCTTCAAGAAATCTTATTACTATAACCTCGACTTGACCATCTTAATTACTTGCTCCAATTTTCGAGGAATTTTATTATTGAAATCAACTAGTCTATCATGCTTTAGGCGTGCAATAGACTCATTACAAAATATGTGGTTGTCCAATTGGGACACAAATATGATTGGAGCATAAGCAGTTGATTATGTGACTTACTTAGTCACTCTATTTAGGTCAGTGAACTTGTCTGGTAATTTGTTCTTTAATATTGGTAAATGAATTATCCTTTGAACTTCTGGTTCACCATTTATATTATGAGGATCAAGATGACATGATAATTCATTCCAATTTTTACTTTCCAGCTGCTTGTTATCTCCCCCTAATGTTGGGAACATTCAATCACTAAAGTGAAAACCAATGAGCTATAAGCAAATCTCTCCCCAATGGCTTTAAGTATTTAATCATAGATAATTTTTTTTACCCAACATATATTCTCAACCCTTTGAGAGGTCCTAGCATTGTGCTAATGGTGGATCAATATTATATATACCACACAACCAAAATCTTAGAAGGGACGTATTTGGTTCCTGACCAAAAACCAACTATAATGAGGGAAGTATGATGACATATTGGCTTGATGTGAATTAATGTTGTACATGTAAAATCACATGTACCCAAATACAAATATGAACTCTTGCTCTTATGGTCATTGGCTTTGCAATCAATTGTGAACATTTAGTGATCGTCTCAACGAAACAATTCTTGTATAAACATAAGCTATATGAAGTTCAACATTTATTCCAATATCATTAATAACTTGGGAATTGAATTCACCTTTATTACCAAAATAAATATACCAATCTGGATTAATATGCTTGCTATCACATTAACTAAGCTACAATGACACAAACTTCAGGTTGTGGATTTGATAACCATTTAGACGATGCATCGATTTTAAAACACTAAATGGTATCATGTTGGGATATGCATATCCTTCAATCACTTCCAAAATATTTAGGGATACACACCCTCCTTTATTTGGCAAATATAAAATTTCCCTTGAGAGCAAATATTACATGCTAATTATCAGCTTAAAGAATCTTCTAGTTCTTCATTATGTTTCACATCATCATTGACTCGGTATGGTCTAACCGGTCATGCTAACTAATTAAATAATTATGATCCATAAACTTATGGTTTATGATCGTATGTGTATTACTTGCTCGTATGTAATACAAAACGTATGATACGGGAGAATATATTATAACTTCAAAGTTCAAACCATCATGTTATGCAATCACTCCTTAGTTTGCCACTTTTGTGGTCCATCTCATTATTAAAATAATCATCATTACAAATTTCTCAATTGCGTCCATGATCACAATGGTCAATATATATTTCTTTCATGGATCGGAGTAAAACCAAACAAGTTGAATGATTTTTCATTATTTTCTGAGCCATCCATATAGATATAAAATCATATCAAGCCTTTCATGGTTTTAACGATACTGCTATTTTATGAGCATATCTCGGGCATGACAAATGGAAAAACTTTTATCAAGTTTTCTTTATAAATAAACTTCTTTTCACATAACATCACTAAGAAGTATTTCAATGTCCAGGTCATGTAAGATTTATTGGTCTAACATCTTACAACCTTTATAACTTGAATGAGCATTAAGGAGTATGACACTCCGTATGCTCTTACATGAGATTGATAGTAAACCACAACTTTGGTTTAATTGTTTCATTAAATACTATCTATATAATAAACATAACATATAGAATAAATGATGTACACAAAGTAAAATAATTCACGACATTATAAGACGTCACTGTATTAAACAAGTTATATTAAGACTTTATGAGATAAGATATTATATTCATTAATAATGTCCAAATATATATAATTTACGTATAGTCAATCGTAAGTATATCTCACGTAATCTGTCACTTAATTTGAAACTTAAACAAATATTTCTTTCAAATCCTCAATATATGTTCATTTATTATTTTTAAATAACTCTTTCTTTATAATAAAATTTGTTATTTCATAAAGGACGAAACCGATATGTAAGAAAAGGCAATACAGAATCATACATCTAGAATCTTACACATATATGCATGGATATAGAAAGACATAGTTGAATTTTAACCAAAACTTTTACACAAATCATGTTGAGACAAATCAAATCTCATATCAATACTATGCATATTTTATCGATTTTACAAATATAACATCTTTAATCATAGAAAACATACATATGCATTCAGCAGATCCACAGTTTATAAACATAAATATGCAGTACATATTGACATATTAATTCATGACTAAATAACAATAAGAAATATGTCGATAAAAAAATGCTACTGAAATCCAATTTGAACATTATATGATTTGATTTCATATTTCAAACAAAAATAACATATCCAGAATCAAGAGAATGCACGTAACACATTAAAACCATGCATGTAACACATTTAAACCAAACTATGTATATATTTTACCATACTAGTAATTTTTTTTAATTTATCTATCATTTAAATGGTAATATAATATTTAACACTAAAAAGAAATCATAATATATCATATTACATTAATATTGAACATTAGTAAATTGATTATCACTATGAATAACCACGAATCACACACAAAAATAATTATAGCAAGAAGTTACGATTGGTATTTTGTTTATGAACAAGATTCTGACATATTCAAAATTTCGAAATCGTTCTATTAAAATATGTACCACTCTAAATTTTGAAAAAAAAAAGAAAAAAAATAAACTTTTGTACGGTCCAAAACAATAAATTATTGGATAATATGTTTACAAACTATGAACATAAAATTAATATTATTTAATGCTCTAATATGCTCAGTCATCACCTTTTATCATGCTCAATGTAAAGCAATTTAATTTTTTTTTAATTCACTTATATATTATCATGATTTCTAAGCAAAACAGTAAATTATGAGAATGGCATTTAGGAAAAAATATATAATAATAGTTACCTGACATTGTGTATGTACCAGAATAGCTACAGAGACCGAGATCCTTTTAGCAATTGTATACAACTTCTCACGTTGAAAACCACAAGAGACCAATGAATATGATTAGGGTTTTGGTGAGAGTACTTTCGTGCTGATAACGTGTTGTGAAACTAGCCTATTAGCAAAAGAATAAGAGAGAATAATAAAGAGAAAGAGATTGATGTTATTAATTGAGGTGTGTCTTTTACAAATGAATACAATGAATATATATAAGGAGATGAAGTCTTGGAGAACAAGCTAATATATTTAAGGAATTGATAACCACATAATATAATATATTTATAACAGTGAGCAAATATTGTGTATTGGGTTTTTTTTTTTCCATATATAAACATTCAAAGAATTCGGTGAGCAAATATTGTGTATTGTATTTATGTTATGCTTTTTATGGAAAAACCATTTTACCCATACTATAACACCGATGTTATTGGATTGCATTTGAGGTTTTAAAAATTTACGAAAATTCTTCCGCTACATGTATAATTTAAGGAAACTTTGGGACCACTGGAGAAAATTGAATAATATTATAAATTTTCTCCAATGATCTCAACGTTTCCTTAAATTATACATATAGCGGAAGGATTTTCGTAATTTTTTAACAAATAACGTAGCACATCAGGTGTGAAAAGGTAGCACATTCTAACCTAGGTTTACTAACAATAAAAACTAAGTAATTTAAAAATATTGCCTTTGTTTTTATTCAGCTAGTATGTCAATCACGAACCATTATTTATTTTCTTTGTAGGGTTGAGATTTTCGCCTGTAAAAATAAAGTAAAATATCAAAGAATAATAATCAAATTTCAAAAGTGTTATAATTAGGTCATTCGTATCGTTTTTTGTCCCAAATAGATAACTTAACATTTAAATCGAGCCATGTCTTTTTTTTCATGTGTCAAGAAAAAAATGGAGCATAAGATGATGTGTTCGGATTATTTTAATATATGAAATTATATTTATTATAAATAAAAACACTTTAATTACATTAAAAATAAAAAAAACAAGTTAAAATCTACGCCATCACTCAACGTTAGCATCAACTAAAAGGAGAAAAAGAAACAAAAATCTACATGACAACTGTTAACTATGAAATGGATGAAAAACCCCTTTATTTTAACAAAAAAAAATGTTGAGTGACCTGATTGAAAAACTTTTGAAACTTTAGTGACCTAATTGAAATTTTTTTAAAACTTTGTTACCATTCTACAAAGTTACCCGAGGCAACCCTGGTAAGATAGGTCCATCGATAATTATGTGATATAAATAATTCGTAGTTAGATAATTATAAAATTTTATACATTAACATCTCACAAGAAAAAATATATAAAAACTCCAACTTCCTCAAGACTATGATGATTATGACCAATTTAGTCCTAGAATATCATATAGCGATACATATTTATTAGAAAAATATTTTTTTTACAATTTTGGAACCCACCAATCGAGACTAGATGCAAATTCAAAAACTATTCATCGAGACATTTCATCAAACACGTGGCGTGTACTTTATTAAACACACAATTGTTATCCTAAAAGAAATGAAATCAAGCAAGAACCAGTTACAAATGAGGAAGTTAACACAAAACTTACACTTTACAAATACAGTAAATTACCAATAGAATAAAAGGTTTCCAACCGCTACAGTCTTCTTTTAAGCATTCTTCATCTCTGCTTCAATACAACCTTCTTTAGTTAAAACAAACCGTTACACTCTAAAAAGGCTAATGTGCAGAGAAATCATATGAATTGGTGTTTGTTTCGCAATGTCTGAATAGTTTAGACATTTACCTCTGAATGGTTAAGCATTATACTAAGTGAAGGGGTATGGTCCCAAAAAGTCGCGCAGACCAATCAGGTCGCGCGCTAGACCATACTCCTTACTCAGCAAAGCTGACCAATCTCTTAGGCCCGCGCGGGCTACTCAAGCAGAATAAGGCCTCGCGCGAGGCCCAAACAAGAGATGACATCAGTTTCCACACTTAGCATTCTTGATATGAGCCTTGAGCCCCTACAACCCTGTGCGGGTTGGTTACGTGATCAGCAAGGGTCGCACAGGAGTTAGGGCGCAAGGCCACTTCAGAAAGTACAAAAGGTACAAGTGGCAGAAGAATAAGCCAACCAGCGTCCTCCAGGCTGTGCTCTATTGTGCTCCACGATCATCTGACGTGCAGGAGGCAGAAAGTACACAAGGACGCCTACATGGCACCAATCAGGGGGCAGCGACACCTGTCCCACGATCTCCACTTACCTGCTGATGGCAGAGGGACAACAGGGACACGTGGCTCCAATCATGGTGCACCAGCACCGGAGATCTTCTAGAAGGCACTAACGGTCGATACCAGTGAGACAAGGAGGATATTCCCTGTTTGTCGCCTTCCGGCCCAAGGCCCATCAGCCCATCTCTTCTTACACCTCTCCGGCTATAAATAGAGACTTTGATGCACAGGTTAAACGTTCCATTCCCTCTACTCTCACTCTTAACACACATTTATTTCCTCAAAGCAGATACTTATTCTCACGCCGGAGTCTGGTTAAGAGGGAAACCCCCATATTCCCCTCTTAACGAGCTAACGGTGTTTCTGTTTTGCAGGAAGAACGGATCAAATTGGAGCTCAGGAAAGTTTAAGAAGATTAACCATTATGACTGAAACATAAACCAAACTAATTAACCTTAAAATTAGTTCCGTGTTTCTTCATTGGCGCCCACCGATTTCTACAATCACTTCATCTTCTTTTTCTGATTTTTTTCTGAGTTTTGTTCCTTCGATCATGGTTGGTCAAGGGATTATTCCTGATTTCGGTTTTGGCACGAATTCTAATGCAAGATTGGGGGAGGACAATCCGAATGTCCAAGTCCAACCTGTCGAAGAGATAGGTGAAATCGAAGTAACAAACACTGGGGGACCCCGCGCGAGCTTCACTTGCATCACTCAAACGGGAACCCCAGTAAGTCATGTCGCTGGTCCTTCAAACCCAGCTCCAAACCCGAACATTTCGGAGCTACTAGGGCTACCAGAAGGCGAAACTTTAGCTTCCTGGTACGCCAAACAAATTGCTACCATAAATACTGCGTATCAGTCCTTAAGCGCACAACAGGCAATTTTACAAGCAGAACCATCCTTGGTTACTCCTCCGGGTCCAAGTCAGGGCGCGCGCCAGACACCCCCACAGCAGAACTTTCAAGGAAGAATCAACACACTTCCCCCTCTGAGAAGGCCAAGTGTGCATGACACGCGCGATACACGAGGGGAAACAGGCAGTTATTATGACCATCTGTTAAATGTCCAAAGGGGTCCAGTTCATAGCCGGCTGGGGCCGCGCAACGTGAACAACGAATGGGACGACACAGACCCGGATGATTATACTTGGCAAGAGGATGAAGGTTCCTTAGTTTTCAACCGTTTACAGAAAAATCATGAGTCATACAGGCAAAGACAGCGCATCGCATACAACGAAGAAGCAGAACGGGATTTCAACCTAGCCTATAGGCCAGCTGAAGCTGCTGAACACTTGAAGTTCATTCCAAAGATTGCTCTAGCCCTGTTGTCAAGAGAAAATATGCCTCCAACAGTAGGAAAGTTCAACAGTCTCACTGACCCTGACGATCGTGTTCGAGTATTTACAAGCGTTGGTGTTATGGGAGGATGGAACATGCCAATGTGGTGTCATCTGTTTATCCAGACGTTCACAGGTGCTGCTCGCGCATGGTTTGACAGCCTTCCGCTTGGAAAAATCACGTCATGGGTCGACTTCAGAACCCAATTTGTAAACCATTTCAGCCAGCAAAGACGTTATCAGCGCGATACGTCTGAAGTAACAGACATCTGGCGCAGAGAGAACGAAGATTTAGAAGATTTCATCACTCGCTTCAATAAGGAGTGTTTGGAGATCGGTGGTGTAAGTGAACAGCTAATGCACGCTCACTTCAAGAAAGCCATTCGATGTGATAGTCTCATCAGGACTATCACAAGAAAAGACAGGATGCCCAAAGAATGGGACAAGCTCATGGAAGCCGCAAAGATAGTAGCGCAGACTGAAGAATCATTAGCTGGAGCCAAAAACTCTTACACCGAGGACCGTTTTTCCAAAAGAAACTCGCGCGACTATGGCAAGCGCAACAAGAACAGAAATCATGAATGGAAATCAGGACAAGCAAAGTTTATAAAAAGGGCCCGAGTTAATGGGACTTAAAATAAGACGGGTTATAACTCCCGGAACTCACCAAGTAACTAGGAATATCAACCTAGTTAGTAAGTGTTTTTAAAATAATAAGAAAACTTGGTTAAAATACTCCTTATGAAAAGATTGAACAAGTAAAGGGACTAAACTTGACAAAATTGAAAGTGATTTTATTTAATTAAAACAAAACACCAAAACACACACTTTAGTGTGTGTTCTGGTTGAGTTCTTCACAGGAGACAAAAAGGGTTCTCCTACATGAACCCTAACTCTTGCAAATCAATCGAATCAAAGGGCCAAATCAGTCCCAAATCGAAATCCAAGCTCATATTAGTGATCACCTAAGTGAAGGGATCATAAGGTATGTCAAAATTCACAATTTGGTTTCATCTCAAATTCTTGATAAACTTGTGAAATCGAAATCTGAACTTGATTAGTTGATGTTTAGATGAAATTGGGGATGAAATCATGTCTAGGAGTAAACCCTAGTCAACAGCTTGTTAAATTGGTGTTCAAAATATGAATTTCATAATTATCCATTTATGTGTTAAATGGGTTTTGTAGAAATAAGATGAACCCTAGAATTATGACTATCAAAATGGTGTTAACTGATTTCCATAAGACGAATATGAGAATAGTATGCATGCTAGACATAATGGAATTGAAATTTATGTTTATGTAAGGTAGAAATAATTAGTTATGAACTAGTTTGTAAATGTGTCAAAATTATGCCCACTAGGTGTTTGTTAAAATGCCTAAGTGAAATCGCGCATCTACTCGGTTGTAAGTAGAACTTTATTTGATTAGGTATCCGTATGAATGCCTAATAACATGAAGAAAAGGGGTTTCATTTATAGATGAAATCCCGTAGATTTTGTCTAAAGAATGAATAAAGTGTCTTTGATAATTGATGAGATTGCCTAAATGAGTTATTGAACACAAATTTGCATTTTGTATGATAAATGGTAAATGACTATTATAAGTCAAATTAACCAATGACGAAGTCGAATAGTAGTTTCGACATAGAATTCGTAAGATGGAATAGTCGTATGTTATAATGACTAATCTAACCGTCTTACGAATTATGATGATAGTTTGACTCTTGACAAACTAGATGGAGGCTTGGGAAAGAAGCGGGTCAAGCGAATCGAGTACGCGGAGAAAAGCATGGTTTGGATACGAGGTAAGTAAAGCTTACACCCTTTTTTTGTAGAATGCCTAATTAATTAAAGGGTTATGAATATGATAAGTTAATGATTTAAATGTGATGTTCCGACGTAATTTGATACGGGTCGGAACAAGTGAAAGTGATGAAAACCTTGGTGGTTGTAAAAAAAAGGGTAAAATAGTAAATTACTCACGTGTTGACAAATGTAAGTAAATCTTACAAATCTTAGAATAGAATTACAACATAAAGTATGTTTGGTAATTTTTATAGATTTTTCTAAAGTTGTTCGACAAGGTTTTCGCGGATGTTTTGTCAATAAATTATTTGTTGAGAGCAACAGTTCCGCTACTTGTAGAAATTATTTCGAGGTCTTAACCATCGAGTTTTGACACAATATTAAGTTGGCTTACAACATAAAGGATGTTTAGTAATTCTTATAGATTTTTATAAAGTTGTATGACTAGGTTTTCGCGGATGTTTTGTCAATAAATTAGTTGTTGACAGCAACAGTTCATCTACTTGCAGAAATTATCTTGAGGTCTTAACCATTGAGTTTTGACACGATATTTGACCAGAAGTTGGTTTACAACATAAAGGATGATTAGTAATTTTTATAGATTTTTTTAAAGTTGTTTGACGAGGTTTTCGCGGATGTTTTGTCAATAAATTAGTTGTTGACAGCAACAGTTCCGCTACTTGCAGAAATTATTTCGAGGACTTAACAATTGATTTTTTACACGATATTTGACCAGAAGTTGGTTTACAACATAAAGGATGTTTAGTAATTTTTATAGATTTTTTTAAAGTTGTTCGACGAGATTTTCGCGGATGTTTTGTCAATAAATTAGTTGTTGACAGCAACAGTTCCGTTACTTGCAGAAATTATTTCGATGTCTTAACTATCGAGTTTTGACATGATATTTGGCTAGAAGTTGTTTAACAACATAAATAATGTTTGGTAAGTTTTATACATTTTAGACATAAGCCTTTTTGGGTCAAGTGCCTATAAACGGGTCATTTCCGTAAAACAACCAACCGAAGTGTAGAATCCGGGAAAATTGGTCAAATATACTAAATCCACCACGAGTATAGTTGTGGTGAAATGTAAGTAGGTAATTCAAATTTGGGAAAATGATGGGTGAAAAGAATGAGCGAAATTTAAACTTAAAAGCTTAAATTCTCTAAACGGGTCAAAACGAATTACGCGCATAACTTGGGTATTGGTTGCCTAATTCACAAAAGTTACAAATCTGAAAATAAAGATTTTGAGTTAAATACTTTGATGTATGATTTATGATTAACTAGAAACAAGTGTGTGATGTTATAGTCAAACATGTCGAATAATCATATAAAGGATTTATAAGCCAATAGCTTATAATTCAGATTTGTATGCAAACCGAGGTAATAAACGGATCCATAGTTTAATTACGGACGCGTGGGAAAAAGAATCACGCAAAACGGACTCGTAGATAAAACTTATGGTAATTTGAAGTTTGTTATTTTTGTAAAAAAAGAGCTGGGCAAATACCCAGGTCCAGAGAATGGAGCCGCTGGAAAACAGACTCCCCCGCTGTCACACCCCGACCGCGTAAAACAACAAACCGCGGCGGAAACGTCGGGGAGTGATGCGACAGAATTACTGTTTCAACAACCATGGTAACTAAAGTTATGTATTATTAAATAAAGAGTTTACCTTGTCTTAGAGTTCAAACAAAACACAACATAATTAACAGTCTTTTAAGTCACTAAGGCCCAAGTCCTCCTATGTGTAGCAAAAACATCATCATGCATTAGCACCTAAAACACATGTAAAAATAGGTACGTCAGCATAAAAATGCATGTGAGATACATAGGTTTTGTTTATGCAGGATTCATGACTTGTAGTTAAAAGAAGTGTTTTACAAAAATATAGTCATGAACCATATGAAATGTTTTCCTTTATAAATCATATGAAAATCAAATGAAATTAAAAGGATAATGCATGGTTTTACGAATAACCAAGTAAAAGTGAATTTGTATAAAATTTGTAATTTGTAAAACAATGTCATGTTCTTGTAAAAAATGTTTCATGTCTTTGTCAAGTGGTTTAGGTAACGCAACAATGTATAATACAATAAAAGCACTTATATATAGGAAGTACCAGCGGCGTATCCACCATGCTTTTATCATATAACACATAGCCCCGTTACATAAGTCACTTATCAATAACCAACCAAAATGTCTTGTTTAAAACCAATGTCCAAATGTTCAAGTGTAAACCATGTTCAATGTCATGTATAAATTGTATCATGTATAACCAAATGTCATGCATAGCAAGTAGCGGGTATCTACTCAAACTACGTGATAATGTCAATGTGAAAGCAAATGTCATGTATGGTGAATAACTAGTAATTACTCAACCCCATAGAAAAATGTACAAAACAAGGTTTTTGAATAAACCCAAGTTTAAATCAAATGTTATGTTTTGTAGAAAACAATGCTTTATGAATACAAACATTTATGCAGTAATGTTAATCGCATACATTCAATCCTTGCGACTGTGGCGACAAACCCTTAAACGAATTAAAGGTTTATCTAAATTATGTATATCGGATTCTGTCATTTCCAACTTCCAAACAAACCTAGGAAGTCGGAAACGGGATTTGTCAAGTCCTATGGTACCATTACATACTACCGAGCGGCGTGATCAATGTTAATGAATGTATTATTGTCCCGATTAAACATACCAAATGTCATAACCAATGTAGCATGTGAAAACCATGTACTAAGTATGCTAAGTAAACATACATAGTAGAAATATTCATGTAAAACAATGTGCTAGCATGCTCAGTAAACATACGTAGCAGAAATGTCATGTAAAACAATGTGTTCATATGCTAAGTAAACATATGCAACAAATGTGTATTAAATCAATGTGCTAGCATGCTTAACATACATAGCAAAACATAATTGAAAGCATGTACTAGGGATGTACTAGGTGAAACTAGCATGTTTATGTCATAAAAGCATGAAAAGCATGAAAGTAACACGTATGTACATGTGTATCACCCAAAGTATTTGAAAGCGGTAAAAGAGGGGAACTATGTACTCACTTGGGATTGCTTATTAGTCTTGAAAATAAGACCAAATTAAGCTCCAAGTATCACGGAATCAACAAGGCACCTAGTATAGGTAACTATGTTAATAAACGGATCCTAAATCGGGAGATATGATAGAATGATGTTCTATAAATCAAATGAGTAATTGAACTCATATGGTATGATTTAATAGAGCTAACATTCTGATTTGGAAGTCTACCTAAGTGCTTTTGTCCCGTTTCGACCCATTATGGTAGTATAAGCCACTATAATGCGTCGTTTGCGTAAAACTAAGGTCGGATGGTTAACTATGTGCTATGTCAAGTCTTACATGCCCAATTATGCCTAAACATGTTACTAAATCAGATTATATGTCAAAAATATGTTCACATAGGCAAAATACGGATTTATGCTTCAAAAGGGCATTTTGGTCATTTCCTATGGGCATATAAGCTAATTAACAAATAACTAACCAATCCTATGTGATCATAAGGTATAACCTCAGAGGTTATTCTCTATGCAACTATGATCACAAAGTATGCTTGGTCGGATCCTAATGATCGACCAAACGGGTCGGGTTCGAAAGTCTAAGCGGTTGTTTAGACCGCTTAACTTATGACCCTAAACAAGCACTAAACTAATAGGGACGAGTTAAACATGTCAAACATGTTTAACTAAATTAGAAAATTGATTTGGTATCAAAACAAAGTGTTTTGATACCTAAAAGTAGTTCTGTTGCAAAATGCGTGCTAAAACGCATTTTGACCGAAACTTTGACTCGTCACTACACCTAGTTAACGTGGTAATCAGTAGGTATAATCACTAAGGATTATAACCATCGTGATTGCAATCACGTTGCAAAGTTCAATTGAACTTTGACTTGACCAATTGATGGTCAAAACCGAAAGTCAAACTGTTTGACTTTTAGCTCTACAAGGCTGAAAATCAATACTAAAGCCATGAAAGAACACATACTTGGTGTTCAAGGGCTAGAAGGATGATCTTAGAACTCAGGTAGGTGGTCCCTTTGCAGGTGTTCCTCCACTTAGAGTTCCAAAATTGAAATGAGCAAAGAATATGGAAGAAGTAGGAGGGTATTTATAGTTGTGGTGAGGCTCTAGGATCATTCCAAGTGGTTTGTGTGGCCAACAAGCAAGAAATCCTAGCCATACATGTGTAAATGACAGCTATCCTTTGCTTGGAGAGGTGTTAACTTGGCTACCACACAAAGAAATTGCAAGATTGGCCCTTGAATTATCAATCTGTTGCTGAAAATAATGTTTCTGCCCAGATGTGATGGTGGCGTGGCACGACAGCAAGACCAGGGGGTGGTCGCGCGACGCGAGCATAAGACTGATACTTTCAAAAATTGTCAGAAACAGTCCCTGCACACCCAAACTTGCGTATTTGACGTATTTAACCTCCGTTAAGCCATTTTCAAGGCTGTACAAGGTTGTCAAAGTGTAGGGGACCTGAAATATGCTCGGAAATTCCACGGATGTCGGTTCGTTTGGTCGTACGGTCACGTTGTTCTGTTATTTACGACGAAACTCGAACGGACGCGAAAACGAACCAAATTAAGCGACGAATGATATTTTTGCATGCCGATCACTAAAATAAAAATATTTTAGTGTGTACAAAAATTTTGGATGTCCATATGTGGTCAGAACGTAAGATATGCGCGAAAAGGCAAACTTGCGTCGTTTTTGACACTTTTAGTCCCTGTAAGATCAAATAAGCATGTTTTCTCTCACCGAACCTATCAAAGCTTATTTTTAAGCCATGTTTAGGTTATTTATGGTATGTTTAGCTTATGATCAAGTTCCAGACTGTACCTTGCCTTACGAAACGGCAGACTTTTGCAAGTTGACGCAAATAGTCCCTGTGAGTGAATAAACTTATTTTTGCCATACCAAACCCTTTAAAACTTATTTCTAAGTTATGTAAAGGTTATTTAAGGTATGTTAAGATTATGTTGCTATTCCGGAGCATTTGTCGCGTTAAACTGATTACGTTTACGCACCAGTTTGCGTATAACTTTCTAGAAAGCGGTATAGAGTTTAAAATCAATCAAAAATCAAAATGTGCAAAATGTCAAACATAAATAACAAACATTAGGATCAAAATACATTGTTTTATTGAAATTGGACTGTTCAGGGTTTGTAAAATGATTACACAATGTCACATTCCACGTATTACCGGTGGGCCAGGTGGGGAGTATCGTGACGTAGTTGATATCATCATAGTCAAACAACACAATTTTAAATGCACAGCGGAAGCAAAAGATAGATTTATTTCAACCAAATAAAATTGTAATATTAAGTATCACAATAATAGTTGAAACAGATCCACAGGTGGATCAAATAAAAAGGAAATTGTTCAACAGACATTAACATCCAGAGCTTGCGAGACTTGATTATTGATGCCTGGAGTATCCAGTCTATTACGTATAGTACCTGCACTTAGTCTTTTTGGAAAATACGTCAGTTTACACTGGTAAATACAACTTAACTGACTCATTTTGAAAAGAGTTTGAAAATTGATTTGAATGCACTTCGGCAAAAATATCTTTTATAACTTGGGACAATTATTTAAAAAATAATCTTGTATACAGTTTTACTTATTTGTCGTCCATCAGGGCCGGTTTGTAGGGCCGGTCTAGATTAATTGACACGCCACAGGGATAATGCCCACAAGGTTAATCCCTTTAAGTGGATTACCAGTTTTTACATAATGTAACTGTCAGGTGTACGCCTACACCTCGTGCTTAGGTTGTGGCCATTTCTTTGAATGATGCCAAGGATATCTGGGACATGGTCATTCAACCCCCAAAGGCCATACACCAAATAATACAGAATAAAACGAGTTATGTAAATACATTAATCACAATCCGATTTAAATGACTACATACCCGACCAAGCGTTATTATTATAATACCGTATCCCAAGCCCGTATTGGGAAAATAAGTTAAGAGTATTTACATGAGCAAAGTATAAATCAAATACAGCAAGTGCATGTAGCTTTTGCTGGGCTCCTAATCTGGAACGAAGGTTTTATATAACCTATTAGAATCCTAACGGTCTTTAATGAAGCTTAGACTTAGACCAGTTAGTTTTTAAAAGGAAGACACGGTTCAAACGCATGATAAAGCGAAGACCGGTTTAGAATGTGGTTTTGACCCGACAAGCTTGGACACTTGTTTAATATGGGTAACTTAAACACATTCTGGATTTTGAGATAAAAATGATATGGTTTGACCTGTTTCGGCTAATATATGCAAACTAGTTACATAAGCCGATCCGAACGCGAAAAGTGCGTAACGAGTAACCAAAAGAGTCATATGCAAGTTTCCTAAGTTCATATGCCTTAAATATGTTGTGACATCAGTAAGATATCTTCTATTATGCCCAAAAGGGATTTAAACTCAAATTACGCCCCGTAGGGGTATTTTGGTCATTTAAGAGGTTATAAAAGAGTTTAAATAATAATACGAGTTACAGGTCTGATATAATCAGTAAAAATACTTAATTTACTAAGTTATATCAGTAGGGTATAACCTATGTGGGAAAATTATCATTTCTAACCATACTATGCACCGAAGGGGCATTTTGGTAATTTCACTTAAGCCTAAAAGGTCAAAAATAGAAACCTGAGTTTAAAAGCTTTGCTTACTGTAAAAATATAAAAATTTACTGAGATTATCAGTAGGCATCAAACCTTATATGTTTAAAATAGTTTTAGTACATACTATGCGTTAAAAACGCTTAAAAAGGCGATTTGGAGCCATTTCCGGGTTTTCAAAGGAAAGCTGATATTTTTATTATTCCAGAAGGCTTAAAATATTTTATTTATCATATTGGATCTGTAGAAAAAGGTTTGGTATCAAAAGGATTTTAAAAAACTCATTTTATAGCCTAAAAGGGCAAAACCGGCAATTTCCGAATCAAGCTTAGAATTCTATGTTATGCTCAGCCGAAAAATAAATAAAAATCTTTAAAAATCCCAAAATATTATTTTTATATCAGTGGGTAAAAAGTTTGGTATCAAAAATCGGGTTTAGATAGGCTATATGCTAATTACACCGTTTAATTACTAAAACGCTTCTCATTTACGCTAATGAGCATAACTCCTAATCTAGACCTCAAACTGATGTCAAATTTTAGGGACAAGTTTATAAATCATTAGTGAAGGTTTCTACTCTTTTACATTTTCAAAAATCACATTTTAAGGTGAAAAGGGCATAATAGCCAACATTTAGGCAATTAACGGGAACATGCATGTGAATCGGATAACTAATGAACCAAGTTGTATAATCTCAGAGGGTTATACTTGTAGGTAACTTGGTCCAAATAAAGCTCTAAGGAAAACCTAAACTATGCTAAAATGGGTCAGAACTGAAAGTCAAAACAAAAGTCAAATTATGCGACTTTCGGTTCCGAACCGGGTCTCTACTGAAAATTGTCGGGTTGAACATGTTTAGACATGTTCTTACATTAATTACCAAGTTATATTAATGATAAAACAGGTTGCATGCCTTCTACATTGCTAATTATGTGTTGATTTGAAAATAAGCTTTCTGTTGACTTTTTAGGATTAGATTTGACCCGACATTTGACCTACTTAGAGTGGGAATCAGAGAGTGCCCTTTTTGAGGGTTTATTACCCACATAATTACCTACTTATAGGTACTTTCAATTCGAGATTTTACTGAACAATTATTGATTAATCTCGAAGTCAAACCTTAATTACGACGGTTTGACTTTAAGCTAATTAACTAAGCTAAACTGAATTAAGGAGGATTAAGGACACTTACAAGAGTGCTAAGAATGATCTAAAAGCTGATGGAAGTCTGCTAGAAGTCCCAAGAGTTCCAGAGCAAAGCTTGAAAGGCAAATGAAATGGGCAAGTCCAAGTGTTGCAACTTCAAGCTCTTTTATAGTGGACTAAATGCCATAAGATCATCACACCTAGGTCTACAGATGTTTTATGATGGTCCTAGGTGTCCCTATAATACCAAAACCAGTTGCCAAGTCCCTGATTTCGAAAACCACTCTCTTAAGGCGGTGCAACAGGCTGAACAGACAACTGTCCATTTTCTGCTGCCAGCGACGCTCTTACGGACCGTAAGCAAGAATCCTTGCGGTCCGTAAGCACCTCTTGCGGACCGTAATCTCTTGGTCTTGCGGTCCGTAACCGACCTTGATCAAAGATGCCCAGTTACAATCTTGCGGACCGTATGTCTATGGGTTTGCGGTCCGTATCCGCTTTTTATTTACTATGTCTGTTCAGCTCTGCCACCTTACGGACCGTAAGGTGGACCCTTTACGGTCCGTAACCGTTGACCAGAAGATAAATTCTTGTGAACTTTGAAGTTTTGACCATGCAACTTTGTAATTTCGAATCTCGTGCCTTCTTTTCAGTAGAGGGACCATGTAAACAGGCCTTGCATATCCTTGCATGTGTTGCCATGCACATGAGGTTTCTTGGACCTATCTAAGAAGACTTTAAAAATGAATTTTGTCGTAAATACCTAGAATCCCATCTTTTGCAAAGTTTGAATTATACATTATCAGGGATAACCGAATTTTAGCATCTCAGATGTTTATAAAATATATTAGGGTCTTGGGATTCATAACTAGGTCGCTCAGAGGTATTAATTAACATGTCGACACTTTTAAATCCTACCATACATCTTTAACTCGATCCGGGTTTATAACACGTTTGCCCTTCATGACACGTGTCTTTATTTCATTGGGTATGATTTTACGAGGTGTTACATCCTCACCCCCTTAAAAGAAACCTCGACCTCGAGATTTACTGGAACAAATGAGGGTACTTTTCTTTCATTGTGGACTCTACCTCCCATGTATATTCGGGACCTCTGCGGGCATCCCATTTAACCTTTACGATAGGTACATGCTTCCTTCGAAGCTTCTTAACCCGTCGATCCTCAATCGACAAAGGTTTTTCCACAAATTTCCAGCTCTCATCTATGTGCACATCTGTATGTGGTATGACTAGCGATTCATCAGCTAGACATTTCTTTAGATGCAGATGTGGAATACATTGTGAATACCACTAAGCTCTTCAGGTAAGTTCAACTTGTAAGCCACTGGCCCAACACATTCGATAATCTCGAATGGTCCTATATACCTTGGGCTTAACTTACCTTTCTTACCAAATCGCATCAATCCCTTCCAGGGTGATACCTTAAGTAAAACTTTATCACCAACCTCAAACTTGAGAGGTTTTCGCCTTTTATTAGCATAACTTTTCTGCCTATCCCTGGCAGCTTTCAGGCGGTCATGAATTTGGACAATCTTGTCCGTTGTTTCAAAGACTATGTCAGGTCCTGATAACTGAACTTCTCCTACTTCTGCCCAACAAATAGGCGTTCTGCATTTTCTACCATATAATGCCTCAAAAGGTGCTGCCTGAATACTAGTATGGTAGCTATTGTTACAGGGGAACTCGATCAATGGCAGGTGGCTATCCCAACTACCACCTAAACCAATCACACATGCACGAAGCATGTCTTCCAAAGTTTGGATTGTACGCTCACTTTGCCCATCCGTCTGTGGATGGTAAGCCGTACTAAAATTTAAGCGCGTGCCCAAAGATTGTTGGAAACTCTTCCAAAAATGTGATGTGTATCTGGTATCTCTGTTAGAGATAATTGACACTGGTACGCCATACAGAGATACAATCTTATCTACGTACAATTGGGCTAACATGTCGGAGCTATAAGTCTCCTTAATGGGTAGGAAATGTGCTGACTTAGTCAGTCTATCTACTATTACCCATATAGTATCATTTCCTTTCCTCGTCTTTGGCAACTTGGTGATGAAATCCATTGTCACCATCTCCCACTTCCATGTGGGGAGTTCAGGCTGTTGTAGCAAACCTGACGGCTTCTGATGTTCAGCTTTGACTTGCGCACACGTCAAACATTTAGCTACATAGGCAGCTATAGACTTTTTCAAGCCTATCCACCAATAGTTTGCCTTCAGATCCTGGTACATCTTATCAGCTCCAGGATGAATGGAATATTTGGAACTGTGGGCTTCCTGGAGGATAACATCCCGAAGTCCTCCATAAACTGGAACCCAAATTCATCCATTTAATCTCAGGATTTCGTCCTTGCCATAGGATAACTGCTCTTCAGTTACTCCTAGCTTTTCATCAGGATAGTTAGCTTCCAGCACAGCTTCCTTCTGTGCAGCTAACAACCTTTCGTTCAAACTATTCTTTATCTCAATACTCTTGGCATTGATTCTTATAGGTTTTACTCTTTCCTTCCTACTTAAGGCATCAGCAACCACATTTGCCTTGCCTGGATGGTATCTTATCTCACAGTCATAATCATTCAGAGTTTCCATCTAACGTCGCTGCCTCATGTTTAAATCCTTCTAATTAAACAAGTGTTGAAGGCTCTTGTGATCTGAATAAATCACACACTAGGTTCCATACAAGTAATGTCTCCATAATTTTAGTGCAAATACAACGGCACCCAACTCCACGTCATGGGTGGTGTAATTCTTCTCATGCACCTTTAACTGTCGTGAAGCATAGGCAATGAATTTGCCTTTCTGCATAAGCACACAATCCATGCCGGTGTGTGATGCATCACAATATACTACAAATTCATCAATTCCATCAGGCAACATCAATACAGGAGCATTTCTCAACTTCTGCTTCAAAATATCGAAAGATTCTTGCTGCTTAGGCCCCCAGTCAAACTTGTTATTCTTGCGGGTGAGTAGAGTCAGGGGTGCTGCAATTCTTGAGAAGTTTTCAATAAATCGCCTATAGTATCCTGCCAGTCCTAGAAAGCTACGAATCTCTGTAGGCGTCTTTGGCTCTTGCCAGTTTGTAATAGCTTCTATCTTAGCGGGATCCACTTGGATACCACACTCACTAACAACATGTCCAAGGAATGGGACTTCTCGAAGCCAAAATTCACACTTTGTAAATTTGGCATAGAGCTTTTCTCATTGAAGTAGCTTAAGAATGCAACGGTGATGCTTCTCATGGTCAGCTTGGCTTTTCGAGTAAATGAGAATGTCGTCGATGAAGACGATGACAAATTTATCCAAGTGAAGCTTGCAGACGCGATTCATGAGGTCCATGATTGCGGCAGGTGCATTAGTGAGCCCAAAAGGCATCACCAGGAACTCGTAATGACCATAATAAGTCCTAAATGCAGTCTTGTGTACATCTTCATCTTTAACCTTCAATTGATGATAGCCTGACCTCAGATAGATCTTAGAGAAATAGCTTACCCCTTGCAATTGATCGAACAGATCGTCGATCCTGGGCAAAGGATACCTATTCTTGATAGTGACCTTATTAAGCTCACGGTAATCGATGCACAGACGCATCGATCCATCCTTCTTCTTGACAAATAGGATTGGCGCTCCCCAAGGAGATGAACTAGGTCTAATGAAACCTTTGGCTAGCAATTCATCTAATTGTGTCCTCAATTCCTTCGTCTCTGTTGGTGCCAACCTGTAAGGTGCTCTCGCAACAGGTGCTGCTCCAGGGATGATGTCAATTCTGAATTCTACTTGCCTATCTGGTGGTAGACCAGGTAGTTCTTCTGGGAAAACTTCAGGGTATTCAGAAATGACTGGAATATCTTCAATCTTGGGTTTCTGCTCATCAATAGTTACTTGTGCCATATAAATGACACAGCTCTTCTTCAAACATCTAGATGCCTTGAGCATAGACACTTGCTCAGGCAGTCCATATTGGGTATCTCCCTGAATGGTAATTGGCTTTCCAGACGGAGCCTTGATCACCACTTGCTTCTTATTGCACACTATATGGGCTTGGTTATGAGATAACCAATCCATGCCTATAACTATGTCAAAACTGGCTAGCTTCAAAGGAAGTAAAGACAATGGAAAAGAGTGGTTCCTAATGGATATGAAACATCCATCTAATACGGTTGACGTGGTTTCTAAGGTACCATCAGCTAATTCCACCTCATATTTCACACTTAGGGTTTTAACAGGTAAATTCAGCAATTTGCAAAACTTATTATCTACGAATGACTTATCAGCACTTGAATCAAATAATACCCTTTCATAGACATCATTTATGAGGAAGGTACTCTGTTATCACATTGTCGTCCTGGACGGCTTCTCGTGCATCCATTCTGAAGACTCTTGCATTGGTCTTCTTGACCTCTTCAGGTTTCTTGGCGTATTTAGGGCAATTGGTTTTAATATGCCCTTTCTCATTGCAGTTGTAGCATGTGGCATCTTTAATCTTCTTACAATCAACAGTCTTGTGCTCTTTGGACTTGCATAACCCACATGTAGCTGATCCTGACTTAGACTTGGACTCAAGTCTGCATTTTCCAAAGTGGCGTTTTTGGAAAGTTTTGCACTTTGGCTTTTCCTCAGCTTGTTGGCTACCCTTGTTGGATCCAGACTTCTTCCTGAAGTCAGTGCTACCTTTATGCTTCTTTTCAGATCTTCGCGAGTTATCATCCTCACGCTTTCTCTTGCCTTCTTCCGAATTCCTGAGCGATCTTAGCCTGACCGCGTCCAAGGTAAGAGACAGAGATAGATCAGCTGCTGATCTGAAAGTAGCAGGTCTGGATGCCTTAACACTGGCTTTGATTTCTAGGCCTAAACCCCCAATGAAGCGAGCAATCCTTCTGGGTTCCGGGGTTACGAGGTACGGAACCAGCCTAGACAGGGTATTGAAACTGGTGAGGTAAGCTTGACAATCTAAATTCTTCATCACCAATGATAAGAATCTGATTCAATTCTTTCAACCTCATGTTGCGGGCAATAATTCTCCTTAATGAGAGCAACGAACTGATCCCATGACAAGTTGTAGAGCGGGATCTTTCCAGCAGCTTGAATGAGAGACTTCCACCATGCTAGTGCCTCTCCCTTGAACGATTGGGATACATACTTCACTACATTCCTTTCAGCACATCCGCTGATGTCAACTACTGTGTCCATTTCATCTAACCAGGTCATACAATCAATTGCCCCTTTCTCCCCAGTGAAATCCTGGGGTTTGCAGGAAACAAAGTACTTATAGGTACAGGACTTGGTACGTGGTTTATCATCAAACACTATCCTTTTAGATGGAACACTGTGTTGATTAGATGAATGTCGATCATCATCTTTCTTTGGCTCATCTTTCTTAGAGGGTGGCTTGCTGTGAGCCTCTGAATGAGTCTTAGGCTTGGAATGCGGTGCGGATAGGGTCCTACTTCGAGTCCCACTAGATTCATTATACTGCCGCTCTATAGCCTTTGTAACAGCATTATCTACTAATGCTTGCAGCTCCGCACCGGTCACCTGTATCTTAGTATTTTCATGGTTTTCCACCGGATGACTGTTTATCTCTTCTGACCTAGCCATGTAGCTTTAATTGCTACATAAAATCAAATAAGGGCAAGGTTTATATAGAAGCTTATACAGTTTTATTGTTTTTGACAATTTATTAACTATGGTTTTTAATAGCCATTTTAGTTAATTTGTTAAATATATAATTATTCAGGATCTTTATCATAATCCTACATTATAAGTTAGTAATAGCACAAAAGGCCTAGTCACGTAGACAAGTTTGGTTTATAAGCCCAGATTTTATGGAATCGAGGCATTAAGGTTTGAATCCAAGTTCATTACCTTTTCTTGACAGGGAGTTGTAGGCTACCACTGTCTTTAGTCCTAGAGGACATTAATTATAGCCCGTGGGCACTTCATCCTTAAGGGATGATTATTTTAAATAAGGGAAAATTGGAATAACCCAATTTAAGGATGACTTACGTGATTTTCTCGAATCACATTTTGCCAAGAGTGTTAACATGTTTACGGATGTTAACAAGGATTGGAATCTTTTGAATAGGTTTTACCATCTTGGCCATGTTTGCAATGACATATAGGCTAGGTTTTTTTTGACCTTTAAGATTCTTTTTAATATTTAATCGTAGAACAATCCTAAATTGAGAGGTTAATATGGATCTGAATCTAATTATGGAACTACCATCTTGGCCCTGTCTTAAGATGACACGTGGCTAGGTCTAGTCCCTTTTTAGATTTTTGCCATTTTATTATAATGGTAGATCTTTTAGTAGGAATGTTATTTTATTTATTTCACATTTTATGTTTATGCACATAATTAATAAAAATGAAAATTTAAACTAACCATTCCATTAAAAATTTAACAAGTACAATTTTGCCCTAAACGGGACTTCTACTAAAATAACATGCCCACGCAGGGGCTTAATCAAACAAATATACCCACGCAGGGGTTAAACAAAAGACATGTCCACGCAGGGGCAGAATACAAAAAGACATACCCTCGCAGGGGTTAAACAAAAAGGCATGCCCACGTAGGGGCTGGATTGAAAATAACGAAATACAACCAACAATTTAAAGGATTCAATGGTCCTTCTTGCTCTTTCCTTTTATTAAACTTGTCAACCCCTTAAAGAAGCCTTGTCCTTCCCTGCGATCTCTGTGAACTTCCTGCTCAACCTGATCCAACCTTTGGAGAATTTCCTCCCATTCTGGTAGGGAAAACCGAGGTATCTACGGCTGCAGCTGATGTGGAGGTCGAAGAGGCGGCTGTTGTTGGTATCCATAAGCTGGGTATCCAACTCCACAAGGAGTTCCGTAGGGCCCTTCGGGGTTGAGAGCATTGTAGTTCCACGCTGCCAAGTATGGGTCGACCTCAGCATAATTGAAGCTGGTGTGAGCCGGCTACTCAAATGGATTATACGCTGCTGAACCAACATATGTAGGTATTGGGTTGTCAAAGCCCAACGATGGTGGCATGACAGGTGCAGAGTTCACTTCCGGGATGGGGTTTGAAGGTCCCCCCATCTGCTGATCTTCTTGGAGTGGCGGGTAGTGGCTGCCACTCGATGGTTGAGGGGTGCTGATACGCACTCCTCCTCGCATGGACATCCGTGCGTTCGATCTCCTTCGCCTCGGTGGCTCAGGAGGCTGTTGCTGAGGTGGTGGTGGTGGCGGGGTAACTGCCACGAAACGTGAATCCCCGGAAGGATCCTGTTACTGCTGCTGCTGCTGCTGGTGAGGCAATGAATGGTAAGAGGGTGTAAAATACCATTCATACTGGTTGAATCTCGTTTGGTAGCTGTCAGGACCACGGTAGGGTGATCCATGAAAAGATGACCCATCAGAAATTTCGATGGGATGTATGGGGGTACCGGTCGGTGGTTCAGTGGGGTCAGTATACTCATCCATATCCATGGCGTGATCTCCAGAAAAGTGATCTTCAGGTCCCAATGGGTTAACACCCACTGGTTCCTCGAGGTAGTTTGCCGGGTTGAACCGGCTTCGGAAGATATGTGACGGGTTATCAAAGGAGTGATGAGAGTTGGACCTCTGGAGAGGGATAAATGAAGGCTGTGGGTTTTCGGGCTCATTTTCTGAATGGGGTCCAAAAGAGTGAAGGTACGCCTACACCCCCAAAGGCCATACACCAAATAATACAGAATATAACGAGTTATGTAAATACATTAATCACAATCCGATTTAAATGACTACATACCCGACCAAGCGGTATTATTATAATACCGTATCCTAAGCCCGTATAGGGAAAATAAGTTAAGAGTATTTACCTGAGCAAAGTATAAATCAAATACAGCAAGTGCACGTAGCTTTTGCTGGGCTCCTAATCTGGAACGAAGGTTTTATATAACCTATTAGAATCCTAACGGGTCTTTAATTAAGCTTAGACTTAGACCGGTTAGTTTTTAAAAGGAAGACACGGTTCAAACGCATGATAAAGCGAAGACCGGTTTAGAATGTGGTTTTGACCTGACAAGCTTGGACACTTGTTTAATATGGGTAACTTAAACACATTCTGGATTTTGAGATAAAAATGATATGGTTTGACCCGTTTCGGCTAATATATGCAAACTAGTTACATAAGCCAATCCGAACGCGAAAAGTGCGTAACGAGTAACCAAAAGAGTCATATGCAAGTTTCTAAGTTAATATGCCTTAAATATGTTGTGACATCAGTAAGATATCTTCTATTATGCCCAAAACGGATTTAAACTCAAATTACTCCCCGTAGGGGTATTTTGGTCATTTAAGAGGTTATAAAAGAGTTTAAATAATAATTTGAGTTACAGGTCTGATATAATCAGTAAAAATACTTAATTTACTAAGTTATATCAGTAGGTTATAACCTATGTGTGAAAATTATCATTTCTAACCATAGTATGCACCGAAGGGGCATTTTGGTAATTTCACTTAAGCCTAAAAGGTCAAAACTAGAAACCTGAGTTTAAAAAATTTGCTTACTGTAAAAATATAAAATTTTACTGAGATTATCAATAGGCATCAAACCTTATATGTTTAAAATAGTTTTAGTACATACTATGCGTTATAAGAGCTTAAAAAGGCGATTTGGAGCCATTTCCAGATTTTCAAAGGAAAGCTGATATTTTTATTATTCCAGAAGGCTTAAAATATTTTATTTATCATATTGGATCTGTAGAAAAAGGTTTGGTATCAAAAGGATTTAAAAAAACTCATTTTATAGCCTAAAAGGGCAAAACCGGCAATTTCTGAATCAAGCTTAGAATTCTATGTTATGCTCAGCCTAAAAATAAATAAAAATCCCAAAATATTATTTTATATCAGTGGGTAAAAAGTTTGGTATCAAAAATCGGGTTTAGATAGGCTATATGCTAATTACACCATTTAATTACTAAAACGCTTCTCATTTACGCTAATGAGCATAACTCCTAATCTAGACCTCAAACTGATGTCAAATTTTATGGACAAGTTTATAAATTAGTAGTGAAGGTTTCTACTCTTTTACATTTTCAAAAATCACATTTTAAGGTGAAAAGGGCATAATAGTCAACATTTAAGCAATTAACGGGAACATGCATGTGAATCGGATAACTAATGAACCAAGTTGTATAATCTCAGAGGGTTATACTTGTAGGTAACTTGGTCCTAATAAATCTCTAAGGGAAACCTAAACTATGCTCAAATGGGTCAGAACTGAAAGTCAAAGCAAAAGTCAAATTATGCGACTTTCGGTTCCGAACCGGGTCTCTACTGAAAATTGTCGGGTTGAACATGTTTAGACATGTTCTTACATTAATTACCAAGTTATATTAGTGATAAAACAGGTTGCATGTCTTCTACATTGCTAATTATGTGTTGATTTGAAAATAAGCTTTCTGTTGACTTTTTAGGATTAGCTTTGACCCGACATTTGACCTACTTAGAGTGGGAATCAGAGAGTACCCTTTTTGAGGGTTTATTACCCGCATAATTACCTACTTATAGGTACTTTCAATTCGAGATTTGACTGAACAATTATTGATTAATCTCGAAGTCAAACCTTAATTACGACGGTTTGACTTTAAGCTAATTAACTAAGCTAAACTGAATTAAGGAGGATTAAGGACACTTACAAGAGTGCTAAGAATGATCTAAAAGCTGATGGAAGTCTGCTAGAAGTCCCAAGAGTTCCAGAGCAACGCTTGAAAGGCAAATGAAATGGGCAAGTCCAAGTGTTGCAACTTCAAGCTCTTTTATAGTGGACTAAATGCCATAAGATCATCACACCTAGGTCTACAGATGTTTTATGATGGTCCTAGGTGTCCCTATAATACCAAAACCAGTTGCCAAGTCCCTGATTTCGAAAACCACTCTCTTAAGGCGGTGCAACAGGCTGAACAGGCAACTGTCCATTTTCTGCTGCCAGCGACGCTCTTACGGACCGTAAGCAAGAATCCTTGCGGTCCGTAAGCACCTCTTGCGGACCGTAATCTCTTGGTCTTGCGGTCCATAACCGACCTTGATCAAAGATGCCCAGTTACAATCTTGCGGACCGTATGTCTATGGGTTTGCGGTCCGTATCCGCTTTTTATTTATTATGTATGTTCAGCTTTGCCACCTTACGGACCGTAAGGTGGACCCTTTGCGGTCCGTAACCGTTGACCAGAAGACAAATTCTTGTGAACTTTGAAGTTTTGACCATGCAACTTTGTAATTTCGAATCTCATGCCTTCTTTTCAGTAGAGGGACCATGTAAACAGGCCTTGCATATCCTTGCATGTGTTGCCATGCACATGAGGTTTCTTGGACCTATCTAAGAAGACTTTAAAAATGAATTTTATCGTAAATACCTAGAATCCCATCGTTTGCAAAGTTTGAATTATACATTATCAGGGATAACCGGATTTTAGCATCTCATATGTTTATAAAATATATTAGGGTCTTGGGATTCATAACTAGGTCGCTCAGAGGTATTAATTAACATGTCGACACTTTTAAATCCTACCATACATCTTTAACTCGATCCGGGTTTATAACACGTTTGCCCTTCATGACACGTGTCTTTATTTCATTAGATATGATTTTACGAGGTGTTACACACAAGCACAGATGTCACAGTCTCCCCTACTTTAGGAAATTTCATCCCGAAATTTATTTAGAGGAAACTTGTGAGAATAGATGGGGATATTTCGCTTTCATATGATCTTCATGTTCCCAAGTAAATTCTGGGCCACGTGTAGATTCCCAGCGAACTTTGACAATAGGTATACGCTTGTGTTTAAGCTTTTTGACCTCACGGTCCAAGATTTCCACAGGTTTCTCAACGAAGTGCATCATGTTATCAACACGAATCTCATCAAGTGGTATGTGGAGGTTCTCATCAGCTAAACACTTTTTGAGATTGGACACGTGGAAAGTTGGATGAACATTTCCAAGTTCAGGAGGTAGCTCAAGTCTGTAGGCTACTTTTCCGATTCTTTCAACGATCTTGAATGGTCCAACATAGCGTGGTGCAAGTTTTCCTTTCTTTCCAAATCTGATCACACCTTTCCAAGGGGATACCTTGAGTAGGACGTGATCACCGACTTGAAATTCTAAGGGCTTGCGTCGTCGATTCGCGTAACTCTTTTGACGACTTCTAGCTGTCTGAAGGTTATCACGAATCTTCTTGACCTTATCTGTAGTCTCTAGAATGAGTTCAGGTCCAGTAAGTTGAGCTTCACCTATCTCATTCCAGCAGACTGGTGAACGACATTTTCGACCATATAAAGCTTCGAAAGGAGCCATGTTGATGCTAGAGTGATAACTATTGTTGTAGGAGAATTCGATCAACGGTAGATGCGAATCCCAACTACCACCAAAATTAATCACACAAGCTCTAAGCATATCCTCCAGTGTTTGGATTGTTCTCTCAGATTGACCATCCGTTTCCGGATGATATGTTGTGCTCGTGGGTTCCCATGGCAGATTGCATGGTTCTCCAAAAGCGAGACGAGAATCGAGCATCTCTGTCTGATATGATGTTCAAAGGAACGCCATGTCGAGCTACAATCTCATCAACGTATATCTTGGCAAGCTTGTCAGCAGAAAGATCCTCACGGATCGGCAAGAAATGTGCTGACATGGTAAGACGATCAACAACAACCCAAATGGCGTCATGACCTCTTTTAGTACGCGGCAGCTTGGTAATGAGATCCATAATAATGTTTTCCCATTTCCAAACCGGTATCTCTGGTTGCTCCAATAGTCTAGAGGGATGTTAATGTTCTACCTTAACCTTAAGACAAGTAAGGCATTTGGAAACATATAAGGCAATGTCTTTCTTCATACCCGGCCACCAATACTGGGTTGAAAGATCCTTATACATTTTGTCTGCACCAGGATGAATAGAATAACGAGACTTGTGAGCTTCATCCATTAGCAAGGTGCGAAGATTGTCTATACTTGGGACCCAAAAACGACCCATGAAATAGAATATCCCAAAGTCTTTCAATTCAAGCTCAGGCTTAATGTGACACGGTAATTCTTTACCCATCAAGTCTTGTGCAACACAAGTATGTTGAGCCTGAGTAATGCGGGTTTGAATGTCAGATCGAACCTGAACACAGTGAAGCTTGACACGTTCCTTACGACTCAATGCGTCAACCACGACATTCGCCTTACCAGGATGGTAGCGAATTTCGCAATCATAATCGTTTAGGAGTTCAACCCAACGTCGTTGCCTCATGTTTAGTTCTTTCTGATTGAAGATATGCTGGAGACTCTTGTGGTCAGTAAACACTACGCACTTTGTACCGTACAGGTAGTGTCTCCAGATTTTGAGAGCGAATACTACAGCACCCAACTCAAGATCATGAGTAGTGTAGTTTTTCTCGTGTACCTTCAGCTGTCTTGATGCATAAGCTATGACTTTGTTTCTTTGCATAAGAACGCAGCCAAGGCCTAAGTTAGATGCATCACAGTACACAACAAAATTGTCGTTGCCCTCAGGTAAGGTTAGAATAGGTGCATTACAGAGCTTCTGTTTCAAGGTCATAAAAGCTTCTTCATGTTTGGATCCCCACTCAAAAGGTTTATTCTTCTGAGTTAAAGTAGTGAGAGGAACTGCAATCTTGGAGAAGTTTTCAATGAAACGACAGTAATAACTCGCGAGACCAAGAAATGAACGAACCTTGGTAGGAGTAGTAGGTGTATCCCAATCCTTAATCGCACTGATTTTGGCGGGATCTACATGAATACCTTGTTCGTTGACGATGTGCCCCTAAAATTGAACTTCCTTAAGCCAGAATTCACACTTGGAGAATTTGGAAAAAAAGCTGTTCTTTCTTTAGGAGCTCCATTGTAAGACGGAGATGTTGCTCATGATCAGCTCGAGTCTTAGAATAGATCAAAATATCATCGATGAATACAATGATGAACTTGTCCAAATAAGTCTTACAAACCCTATTCATCAAGTCCATGAAAACAGCAGGAGCATTAGTTAAACCGAAAGGCATAACAGTGAATTCATAATGACCATAACCTGTACGAAAAGCTGTCTTGGGAATATCTTCTTCGAGAACTCGAAGTTGATGATACCCAGAACGTAGATCAATCTTTGAAAAGCAAGTAGCACCCTGTAGCTGATCAAAGAGATCATCAATGCGAGGTAGGGGATATCGATTCTTGATGGTAAGCTTGTTAAGCTCACGATAATCGATACACATCCTAAATGATCCATCTTTCTTTTTCATGAATAGGACAGGAGTGCCCCAGGGCGAAAAGCTCGGACGGATGAATCCTTTGTCAGAAAGCTCTTGAAGCTGCTTAGATAACTCTTGCATTTCAGACGGTGCAAGACGGTAAGGGGATTTAACAATAGGATTTGCGCCAGGCACAAGATCAATGCGAAACTCAACTTGGCGCACTGGGGGTAAACCAGGTTATTCTTCAGGAAATACCTCAGGATAATCCCGAACAACAGGGATATCTTGGATAGTCTTACCCTTGCCTTTCTCAAATGCTAAGGACACAAAACTTTTATCGGCACCTGAATCAAATAGAATAGAAGCAGGATGGTTGTTAACAAGGAACGTACCGTTCACCACTTCGTTATCCGCACGTGCCTCATTTGCATTAAGATTGAAAGCTCTACCACGAGCCGGTGCTTGATTCGCATTTGCCAACCTCGGGCAGTTGTTCCTGTAGTGGGTCAGATCCCCACAATTGAAACATGAACCATGCGGATAGTGAGGTAGTGCAAGATTCTGGGCAGGGTTTTGTACTGCTTGGTTTTGAGCTGCCTGATTTTGATTTGGAGCAAAGCGACATGTATTCGCAAGATGACCAGACTTGCCACAATTTGTGCAGATACGGCATTGCAACTGTGGCTGGTGATGGCTGTTACACCTGTTGCACAAAGGTGCATTCCCAGCATATTGCCTCTTGGCGGCAGGTTGTGCAGGCTGATTAGGAGCAGCCTGATTTGCCTGAGCCGTAACAGCGAAGTTCTTGGAAGCATGGTTGCAAAAGTCGCTAGGCGCTCCCTAGTCGGATTCGGGAGTACTCGGGAAGTACTCGGCCTAGGCGGAGATTACTCGGGGAGTAATTGGCCTGGGAGAACAGTACTCGGGCCTCGGCAGCCTACCTTGTAGCGAGTACTCGGGGAGTACTCGGAGACTAGGCGAGACTTTTACAACCATGCTTGGAAGCCTTACGCTTCCTCGATTTCTTTAAAGACTCAGTAGCCTTCTTGCCCTTTTTCTCATTGGTGCTATCAGTCTGTTTCTGCTTCTTGTAGACTTTTCTATGGAGCTTACCCTTCTTGACTTGTGATTCAGTAAGGGTAGCAGCTAGCTCAATAGCCTGTCGGACGGTAGTAGGGTTGCTGCCAGTAACAATATCTTGAACAGGATCTGGCAAACCATCTATGTACTTTTAAATTGCCTTATCCAAAGGCGTGACCATTGTCGGACAGAGCAAGCTTAACTCCTCGTATCTGTCAGTGTAAGCCCGGTGTTCACCACTGTCTTGTTTCAGGTCATGGAACTCATTTTCAAGTGCCCTCTGCTCGTGAAGAGGACAAAATTCTCTCATCATGAGAGCTCTAAGTTCCTCCCATGTCTGACCCAAAGCAACATCAGCACCTCTATCTCTCATTACCCCATTCCACCAGGTAAAAGCCCTCTTTTGGAATACACTCGAAGCAACCTCGACCTTACGGTTGTTAGGACACTGAACATGGCGAAAGGTGCTCTCAAGACTCTCAAACCACTGTAGGAGCCCAGTTGCTCCTTCAGAACCACTAAACTTGAGCGGTTTAGCCGAGTTAAAACTTTTGAAGTTGCACGGAGCAGGTGCATTATTGTTATTGTTGGCTTGGTTTATTTGAGTGATGAGATTAGGTAGCATAGCAGCCATCTGCAGTGCTATAATAGCTGCCAGTTCGGCATCAGGTTGTTGAACGTTACGTCGAGGAGGCATTCTAAAGAGGAAACATGAGAGAAAACGAGTGAAATGATGTGATGAAAAAATGGGATAACATAAATATCATCAAAATGAAAGGATGGTGGTCATTTGTTTATTACCTCGTAACAAACAGTCGACACACAGTGACAAATCAAAGTAAATGAGTCATAATAATGTATCACCGAAGACATGCTCGCCTATAAGTGAACACTCACCCCAAGAGTTCCCAGGTAAGAATGACTAGTCCGATACTGCGGATTTGTACGAACACTCTAGCCTTAGACAGAAAACTCAGGGTACATGCATTCACTCTTCCAGTTTGCACGTGTTCACATTATTTAGACCCAAACTTTGACGAGGTTTTGAAAACTCAGAAAGCACAAAGCCAAAAATGAATCAAACTGGAAGGGTTCAAAACCTTAAAATCAATCATCCAAGAATAGATGATTAATTTTTTTTGAAGCGGATTTGAAATTTGTGTTCATGTTTTGGTAATCACCTAAGGATAGGTGACGTGTATTGTTTTAAGATCTAAACACAAGTAAACTTGTGTTAAGGTCCTAGAAAGTTATAGTCTAGTTCAAAGCATTAGTAATAACCTAATTCCCTATAACCATTGGCTCTGATACCAACTCTTCTGTCACACCCCGACCGCGTAAAACAACAAACTGCGGCGGAAACGTCGGGGAGTGATGCGACAGAATTATTGTTTCAACAACCATGGTAATTAAAGTTATGTATTATTAAATAAAGAGTTTACATTGTCTTAGAGTTCAAACAAAACACAACATAATTAACAGTCTTTTAAGTCACTAAGGCCCAAGTCCACCTAAGTGTAGCACAAACATCATCATGCATTAGCACCTGAAACACATGTAAAAATAGGTACGTCAGCATAAAAATGCCTGTGAGATACATAGGTTTTGTTTATGCAGGATTCATGACTTGTAGTTAAAAGAAGTGTTTTACAAAAATATAGTCATGAACCATATGAAATGTTTTCCTTTATAAATCATATGAAAATCGATATGAAAATCAAATGAAATTAAAAGGATAATGCATGGTTTTAAGAATAACCAAGTAAAAGTGAATTTGTATAAAATTTGTAATTTGTAAAACAATGTCATGTTCTTGTATAAAATGTTTCATGTCTTTGTCAAGTGGTTTAGGTAACGCAACAATGTATAATACAATAAAAGCACTTATATATAGGAAGTACCAGCAGCGTATCCACCATGCTTTTATCATATAACACATAGCCCCGTTACATAAGTCACTTATCAATAACCAACCAAAATGTCTTGTTTAAAACCAATGTCCAAATGTTCAAGTGTAAACCATGTTCAATGTCATGTATAAATTGTATCATATATAACCAAATGTCATGCATAGCAAGTAGCAGGTATCTACTCAAACTACGTGATAATGTCAATGTGAAAGCAAATGTCATGTATGGTGAATAACTAGTAATTACCCAACCCCATAGGAAAATGTACAAAACAAGGTTTTTGAATAAACCTAAGTTTAAATCAAATGTTATGTTTTGTAGAAAACAATGCTTTATGATTACAAACATTTATGCAGTAATGTTAATCGCATACATTCAAGCCTTGCGACTGTGGCGACAAACCCTTAAACGAATTAAAGGTTTATCTAAATTATGTATATCGGATTCTGTCATTTCCAACTTCCAAACAAACCTAGGAAGTCGGAAACAGGATTTGTCAAGTCCTATGGTACCATTACATACTACCGAGCGGCGTGATCAATGTTAATGAATGTATTATTGTCCCGATTAAACATACCAAATGTCATAACCAATGTAGCATGTGAAAACCATGTACTAAGTATGCTAAGTAAACATACATAGTAGAAATGTTCATGTAAAACAATGTGCTAGCATGCTCAGTAAACATACGTAGCAGAAATGTCATGTAAAATAATGTGTTCATATGCTAAGTAAACATATGCAACAAATGTGTATTAAATCAATGTGCTAGCATGCTTAACATACATAGAAAAACATAATTAAAAGCATGTACTAGGGATGTACTAGGTGAAACTAGCATGTTTATGTCATAAAAGCATGAAAAGCATGAAAGTAACACGTATGTACATGTGTATCACCCCAAAGTATTTGAAAGCGGTAAAAGAGAGGAACTATGTATTCACTTGGTATTGCTTATTAGTCTTGAAAATAAGACCAAATTAAGCTCCAAGTATCACGGAATCAACAAGGCACCTAGTATAGGTAACTATGTTAATAAACGGATCCTAAATCGGGAGATAGGATAGAATGATGTTCTATAAATCAAATGAGTAATTGAACTCATATGGTATGATTTAATAGAGCTAACATTCTGATTTGGAAATCTACCTAAGTGCTTTTGACCCATTTTGACCCATTATGGTAGTATAAGCCACTATAATGCGTCGTTTGCATAAAACTAAGGTCGGATGGTTAACTATGTGCTATGTCAAGTCTTACATGCCCAATTATGCCTAAACATGTTACTAAATCAGATTATATGTCAAAAATATGTTCACATAGGCAAAATACGGATTTATACTTCAAAAGGGCATTTTGGTCATTTCCTATGGGCATATAAGCTAATTAACAAATAACTAACCAATCCTATGTGATCATAAGGTATAACCTCAGAGGTTATTCCCTATGCAACTATGATCACAAAGTATGCTTGGTCGGATCCTAATGATCGACCAAACGGGTCGGGTTCGAAAGTCTAAGAGGTTGTTTAGACCGCTTAACTTACGACCCTAAACAAGCACTAAACTAATAGTGACGAGTTAAACATGTCAAACATGTTTAACTAAATTAGAAAATTGATTTGGTATCAAAACAAAGTGTTTTGATACCTAAAAGTAGTTCTGTTGCAAAATGCGTGCTAAAACGCATTTTGACCGAAACTTTGACTCGTCACTATACATAGTTAACGTGGTAATCAGTAGGTATAATCACTAAGGATTATAACCATCGTGATTACAATCACGTTGCAAAGTTCAATTGAACTTTGACTTGACCAATTGATGGTCAAAACCGAAAGTCAAACTGTTGGTCAAACAGTTTGACTTTCGGCTCTACAAAGCTGAAAATCAATACTAAAGCCATGAAAGAACACATACTTGGTGTTCAAGGGCTAGAAGGATGATCTTAGAACTCAGGTAGGTGGTCCCTTTGCAGGTGTTCCTCCACTTAGAGTTCCAAAATTGAAATGAGCAAAGAATATGGAAGAAGTAGGAGGGTATTTATAGTTGTGGTGAGGCTCTAGGATCATTCCAAGTGGTTTGTGTGGCCACCAAGCAAGAAATCCTAGCCATACATGTGTAAATGACAGCTATCCTTTGCTTGGAGAGGTGTTAACTTGGCTACCACACAAAGAAATTGCAAGTTTTGCCCCTGAATTATCAATCTGTTGCTGAAAATAATGTTTCTGCCCAGATGTGATGGTGGCGTGGCGCGACAGCAAGACCAGGGGGTGGTCGACGCGAGCATAAGACTGATATTTTCAAAAATTGTGAGAAACAGTCCCTGCACACCCAAACTTGCGTATTTGACGTATTTAACCTCCGTTAAGCCATTTTCAAGGCTGTAAAAGGTCGTCAAAGTGTAGGGGACCTGAAATATGCTCGGAAATTCCACAGATGTCGGTTCGTTTGGTCGTACGGTCACGTTGTTCGGTTATTTACGACGAAACTCGAACGGACGCGAAAACGAACCAAATTAAGCGACAAATGATATTTTTGCATGCCGATCACTAAAATAGAAATATTTTAGTGTGTACAAAAATTTTGGATGTCCAGATGTGGTCAGAACGTAAGTTATGCGCGAAAATGCAAACTTACATCGTTTTTGACACTTTTAGTCCCTGTAAGATCAAATAAGCATTGTTTTCTCTCACCGAACCTATCAAAGCTTATTTTTAAGCCATGTTTTGGTTATTTATGGTATGATTAGCCTATGATCAAGTTCCGGACTGTACGTTGCCTTACGAAACGGCAGACTTTTGCAAGTTGACGTAAATAGTCCCTGTGAGTGAATAAACTTGTTTTTGCCATACCAAACCCTTTAAAACTTATTTCTAAGTTATGTAAAGGTTATTTAAGGTATGTTAATCTTATGTTGCTATTCCGGAGCGTTTGTCACGTTAAACTGATTACGTTTACGCACCAGTTTGCGTATAACTTTCTAGAAAGCGGTATAGAGTTTAAAATCAATCAAAAATAAAAACGTGCAAAATGTCAAACATAAATAACAAACATTGGGATCAAAATACATTGTTTTATTGATATTGGACTGTTCAGGGTTTGTAAAATGATTACACAAGCACAGATGTCACACCCGCGGCACGCGAGGGGATGAGTGAATGCTGGCGCGACACGCGGGGCCTGTCGCGGCCCGCGAACGAATTAAAGAAATCTCTCGCGTGGCGCGAGAGACTTAGATCTGAATTTTTATTTTTGATTTCGTTTCTTTGATATTGGAACTTGTTTATTCTTGTTTCTATGATTATCAAAACTAACTTTTAAGTTGGTTTTGACATTAGGTGAATGTCGTTACCATCCGGATGCCGATCAAGCAACGAAGTGAACCGAACACATACTTAATGAAGCTTCCACGATATCTTTCTTTTGTTTAGTTTAAAAATGAAAGTTGTAAACACTTGATACTATATTTTGAATACTCTAATTTTGTATGAACGTTAACTTGTCAAAGTTTTTGAAAAGTCGCATTTTTACATAAAATGCGTATTTAATATTATAATTGCATTAAAATGAGACGGGTCTTACACAAAGATGCCATTCGGGCTCAAGAATGCTGGCGCAACCTACCAGTGACTGATGGATACGATATTTGCTGATGATATCGAAAAACATATCGAAGTGTACATTGACGATCTTGTGATTAAAAGTCCCGAGGAGGACCAGATGCTAAAAGACATAGAGAAGACATTCAATTCTCTAAGGAGCATGAACATGAAGCTAAATCCAGCAAAATGTTCTTTTGGCATGGAGGAAGGCAAGTTTTTAGGCTTTGTGGTTACAAACGGCGGTTTCAAAGTTAACCCAGAAAAAATTCAAGCCATCGAGCAGATGCCGTCACCGCGCACGATCAAGGAAATGCAAAGATTAGCCGGACGCCTAGCCACACTTAATCGATTCTTATCAAACCATGCCGCAAAATCTTACCCTTTTATCAGTACCTTACGCAACTGTGTGAAAAAACAGGAGTTCAAATGGACGCCAGAAGCAGAAGTAGCCTTCCAACAAATGAAGGAGTGTTTGATCAAGCTCCCTACATTAACCACGCCGTTTGAAAAAGAACCACTCATTCTGTACTTGTCTTCTTTGGATAAGGCAGTTGGGTTGGTATTGTTGGTGGAAAGAGACGGAGTTCAGACTCCAATTTACTATGTTAGTAGAGTGCTTACAGATCCAGAAACACGATACTCAACCATGGAAAAGTTAGTGCTCGCGCTACTACACACCTCCAGGAGGCTGCGCAGGTACTTCACTGGGCATGTAATTACTGTACTCACTAACTTCCATATCGGCACAATATTGCAAAAACCAGAGACGTCAGGACGCTTAGCAAAATGGGCAATTGAACTGGGGGATCACAACATTTTGTACAGGCCGCGCCCAGCCATTAAAGGCCAAGTCCTAGCAGACTTCATCACCAAAGTCCCAGAAGACAAGATCAAAGAGTGTGAAGTTGTTGATACTCCCATCAAAGACACATTAGATGGGTTATGGTTGTTATACACTGACGGAACCTCGAACGAAGATGACACAGGAGCTGGATTGCACCTTGTTAGCCCAGAGAAGCATGAGTTCACATATGCCATCAAGTTAGATTTCAAAAATACCAACAACGAGGCAGAATATGAAGCGTTTTTGGTAGGCTTGCGCCTGGCCATCAAGATGGGAGCTCAAAACTTACAAGCGCATGTCGACTCTCTCCTGATCGCGAGTTAAATTAATGGGTTGTATGATGCAAAAGATGAAGTTATGGCCTTGTATTTAGAGCAAGCGAAAGAGTTGCTTCAACAGTTCAGGTCATACAAGGTAGTTCATATCAACCGGTCAGAGAACAAACCAGCAGACGCTCTAAGCAAGCTCGCTTCAACAGCTTTCCAACATCTCGCCAAAGATGCAAGAATCGAAGTCTTAAAAAACCCGTCAGTTTTGTTGCGCCAAGTGAACGTAATTGAGATAGGGCCACCATCGTGGATGACCCCTATCATTCAATACCTCCAAGAAGGAATCCTCCCTGAAAACAAGGCAGAGGCCAGAAAAATACAGACCTCACTAAGTCTAAATAGTTTAGACCTTTAATGGTTTAGACATTTACCTCTAATCTGAAATAGTCAGGCATTTTCCTCTGAACGGTTAAGAATTATGCTGGCTCTTAATGGTTCAAACCTCTTACTGGTTCAACACTTAATGGTTCAGACTTCTTACTTGTTTAGCACTTAACCATTCAGATGTTGCTAAACAACCCCTAACTCACACATTCTCTAAACTTACTTTTAAATCTATATATTTTGTTCATTAAAGACATTGAACACATATCATTTGAGGAGAGACACAATTTTCCAACACTTTGGTACCACTAGGACAAAATCCCTTAGGTTTTTATTTTTATGTTGAAAAAAAGGTGTCCCTCGGAATTAGAGGGGGTGTGTAAGCCATTAAAAAAATAGACAAGATTGCTCAAAACAACCTTTATGTATCCTCAAAACTGCATAGTATATCTTTTAGTTTAAAATTCGCTAAAATCAACCTTTAACTTGATATTTTTCTATAGGGATCAACCTTTTACACTAACATTGTTTTTATTTTTATTTTTGTTAACCCCCTCACATGCAACGCAATCGAGGGTTTTTAGCCATATTAGTTATCCTTTTAATGGTCATCTTCATCCCCTTCTTTCCCATTTGGTCATAGTAGTTATCCTTTTAATGGTCATCTTCATCCCCTTCTTTCCCCTTCTTCTTTGTTCACCATCTTCAACAAGCTTTCATCTATGGCGACTCACTACTTCAACCCCTTTGACAATATCCTCATCAAACCCACCAACACTTCCCCTAGAGCTAACCACTTTATCCACCCAAACACTTCATTCCCTCCCCCCTCCAATTCAGGCAGCCTAATCCCCTATTTTTCTCCGGTCACCACCCAGTTTCTCATCTTCTACAACGTCTTCGACATCCTTATCTAATTGCAGAACCATTATCCTTAACGCCAATGTCACCAACAAACCCAAACCCTCCTCCAATGAGGAGCAACCCATCTCCGACGTCACTCAAGAAAACATGCCTCTTAAAGGCATCATTCAATTTGAAAAACCAAATACTGCTTCCCATTTCAGTAAATGGGGGTAATACTTGTTTTTTATATTTCTACGTATTGGATATCCCCCAAATCATTTTTACCCTTCTCATTATTCTCACTTAACAAGTCCAAAATCACCCATCAATTATCCTCGGTTTTAAACACACACGCATGTTTAAATGCCTAAACCATTAAACCCACCACCAAATCGATTGAGGGTAAGAAACCACAAGTGGGTAAGCATTCTGACATTAAAAAGATTATGATTCTTGGCGTTAGGCTCGATTGTTATTGGGCAAACTTTTGAATTTGATTATTCTGGTATTCAAGCTTGTAAGACTTTGATTTGTAGTTTATTAAAAAAAACTTATTAAAAGGATAACTAAAATGACTAAAATCCCTCACATGCAAAGCATGTGATTTGACTTAACCAAGAAATTTAACGGTGTTAATCTAAAAGGTTGATCCCCGTAACAAAATATCAAGTTATAGGTTGATTTTAACGATTTTTAAACTGAAAGTTATAACATGTTGTTTAGAAATACATAAAGGTTGTTTTTTACAATTTTGTCTAAAAAATATACATATAAACCACATTTAATACAAGGAAGTCTTTGGCGAAACGTTATTGAGGCAATTCAAAAGACTCAAACGGTTGGACAAAGTTGGCAATTCAAAAAAATAATCCTTCTAAAAAAGTTGAAAAGGAAAAAAAACGACCCAGCCTGAACCACCTAGAACACAACCTAGGCCTTTCTTTGAATATCACAATGAAGCCTTGCTGTTGAGATGTCAACCTACATCGAACATGGAAATTGTAAGAAATTTTTCAAAAGCACAAGTTGCTGACGTGAAAAGTATGGGCTTTGGGTCTATTCTAGATATGAATCTTAACCATATTTCGACACGTTTAGGATTTTGGCTAGTTAGAAACTTTGATGAGGAGTTCGATGAGCTTAACATAGGTAATCATCAAATCAAAATTACTTCAGATTCAGTTTATGAGGTCTTTGGAATAGCGAAAGGATCTAAGCCAGTTGTTACAGTTGTTGATAAAAGAAGAGTTAAAAAAGTTGAAAATTTTGAAAAGAGTAAGGAACCCAAGAAGAGTTAATGACAAGAAGCATATATGTATCTAGCATGAACCTAAGCATAACAATAAGCATGTATAACAAATTGAGTGAATAAAGTATGTTTTGTGTGTGTTTGTGTATTTGTAGGTTAACATGTTACAACCCAAATTGTGTAAAAAGGAAAATGGGTCAAGTGTACTCACAGTTTTGCAAGCTTCCACTTGGTAATTCCACGAAGGGTTGATTTGTTGAGGATGGTACACCGAGTTCTCCTACACGAGGAAATCTATGTGTGTGAGTATTCAGATGATAACGGAGGATTTGGATTTAAAGTACACAAAAGTATGTATATGAGAAAGTAATCATCTAGACTTAAACACTCGTTTTTGACACTATGAGCCCCGTATGGGTTGATGTGATTTCATGGGTTAAGATACCCATTAGAATCGTAACGAGAGATTCAAGTCTTAGATAATATAACTTATTACCATGACAAATAATCATTTGATTATTATCAAGGGTTCGGTTATGTATATATTTAATATATTTTATATAGTATGTAGTATGTCCAACATGTTTATCATGGAATTTCATTGTCACTGTCGCAACCCCCGACCCCTACCCCGGGAGCGGGTGCCGCGAGCTCAGATGGGTGGTATCGGAGTTTATTAATTTGGCAGCGGAAATGAAACATCAGGACCATAGTTAGGAAATGTTTTTATCAGAGTAAAACACCAAACTTTTATAACAAATCTTTGGGATAAAACCCAAGTTCATTTGACAGTACATTTGTAGGGATAAACCCTAATTATTGAAAACAAAAACTCCTTTTTATTTAGGTAACTTTTATAGCCACTTTTTCAAGCCTTCAGTGCTCTCCAGCTGGCTTCTATTTGGCTTTACATTGTGTTACCTGAAACGCGTTTTAAAAACATTTTATCAGCAAGATATACTGGCAAGTACATTCCATTTTGGTAAAGCATCAGTTGTTTACACATTACAGTATTAAGGGCGATTACAATGTTTATATCTACACAATTACTCGGTCAGTACGTGTCACTCGATGGATCTGTGACTATGGTCATATCACACATTGGATACCCGCGCCCAATTGTGAAGGTTATCAAGTACTGTATACAAACCCTATAATACTGGCAGCAATTGTAGAATTACAAAGACTTAATCACTGCAATTGTATTTGAAAACATTTGAGGATTTGGTAAAACATTTTGACTCACAAAAATGTACTTACAAAAAGATTTAAAAAGAAGATTGTACTCACATTGTTGACTTAGGTGATATTACTATAGCTTCCTGGTGATTCTCCTGGTTATTATCTATTAAAATTAAACAATGCACATGTGTTAGTAAAATAACCCAAATCACATTAACCGTACAACTCGAGACAGAACTCCAATGACTGAGTCAGGCAGAGCCTTAACATGCATTACGGAGTCCTAGATCAATCGGGTGCAACACGAGACAGAATTCCAACGACTGAGTCGAGTAGAGCCGACATGCGTTACGGAATCCTAAATCGATCGTGTAGGGTAATAGCAGGGTTATAGTACTTACAACGAGGCAGAGCTTCGCTTTATAGTGGGTATTATGCCCCGCGTTGAAATGAACGAGTTGAAATGAAGCTGATCGATCCAATTTATAGGGCTGGACTAGGGCGGCTCGCGCCCCGCGTAAGCCTAAGCCTTTGTCTTCGCGGCCCGCGAGGACTCTAGGCTTGGCCCTAGCTTAGTCGAGTCAGCGAATCTAGCTTCGACACGTGTCGCCACGTGTCGGCATTGTGTGTCCTGCAAGTCTAGGTCGTCGCGTCCCGCGAGAGATAAAGCAGGTCTGGGTCACGGCCCGCGAGCGATACCCAAAATTCGTTTTTCTTGATTTTCACAAGTACCAAGGTATATCGGGTCCGTTTCTCATATACGGGGTATATTTAAGGACGTTTAGGGTTACGTTAAGGGTTCTAGGAGGGTCGTTATAGTAACACCCCAACCGATGGCGGAAACATTGGAGTGAGACGAAAACGAGATTGCAAGAGACTTCATAACACTATTTGAAACAATATTTAAATCAACCATTTTCATTTCATAACTTCAAATTGTCAACATTACATAATAATTCAAATAACAACAAGTTCAAATGAAAATACATAACAACATGAACAAAATTGATACAACATTTTAAACCTAGGACGTCTAAATGTGTATCTAGGCATCATTGCTACTTCATTTCATAGCATCGTCATCCTCAACCTGTAACATGTTTAAAAATAAAGTTCAATGCAAAAGCAAAGGTGAGTACACAAGGTTTGAATAAATGTAGCATAAGTATAAAAGCATTTTCTCGAATCCACATGGCAATTTGTAAACAAGGTAACTAGCATGCATAACAATACATCAAACCCAAGTGTCCACTAGTATTTAGCATCCCTCGCCACAAAAGTAATGAGACCGTTTTAGAATAAAGACTTAACAAGACCCCGACGGGTGGTGTGCTACTCCTATAGCGCTATATATGTTAAGTTGGGGCTTAGCAAAGTTAATGACATAAAGCATGTATATTCTAGCATGAACCTAAGTAAACAAGTAGCATGTATAACAGATCGAGATCATAAAGTATGCTTTAAGTGTGTGAATGTGAAGTTTGTATAATAACATGTTACAACCCAAAGTGTTTTTAAAGGTAAATGGGTCAAGTGTACTCACGGTTTTGCAAGCTTCCACTTGATAAATCCGCGAGAGTTGTTGGTTGATTAGGATGGAACACTGAGTCCTTCTACATGAAGAAACAAGGCGTATGAGTATTGGAGTATAACGGTGGAGTAAAGATTCGGTATTTAAAAACGTATGAACATAAACATAAGAAAGTAAATCATCTTTAACACGTAATACTTGTTTGACACTATGAAACCTCAAGGGTTAGAATGTTTTCATGGGTAGAATACCCATTAGAATCATAACAAGTTACTAGGTCTTAGATGATGTAATCTAGTACTTTGACGAATGAACACAAATTCATCATCAAAGATTCGAATATTCGGATAGTATATATAAGTATTATATAGATTATGTATATCAATAAGTCTAATAGTTCAAGCATGAGGTAGGAGGATGAATCCTCCATTTAGGAACCTCTTTTGTGTCATAAAAGTCATGTAGGAGGTAGGAAGAATAAGTCTTCCATTTAGGTACCTCTAGGTGTTCACCACTACACTTGATGTTATGAACATTCAAGGAGGGTCATGAACATACAATAAGAAAGGAAATAATTATAACTAATCTAAGAAATCATCAAGTAATGTGTGGATTTTTAGTAGGATAGCCAAAGCTTGTCCTATAATCACACAAACATCAAGCTTCAAGCTTGAACACTACTTGTGGGTAAAAAACCCTAAACAAAACAGAAAGTTTGTGAGGTTTACACCTCTGATTTTACATGTCTCAACCTTGTTTTTAAGCCTAACTAACCATAGATGTGGTTATAAGCATAAGGACATAGGTTTAAGATGAGATAACTCAAGTTTAATCAAGTTTAACAAAGATTGAATCAAAAAATAGAAAAATTAGTCAACTTTGGAGTCTTTTTGGTGACATTCTAGACCTTGGTTTTCCATGGAAAACCTGTGGAAATGTTCCTAAGGTCAATCCAAGTAAGTAGGAAAAAGAATCAAGTGAAACGGTTAAGAAATGAGTGAGTTATGCTCACTTTTGTAAGATGTGCTGAATCTGCTCGAACTCTTGATATCAGCCGTGATTTGGAGTGTTTGAGGGTGAATGGGGAGTGTTTAGAAAGTGAAAAATGCTTGGAGGAGGCTTGGGTTATATAGGGGATGGATTAGGGTTTCATTGGGTTGGGCTTTAGGAGTGTTTAGAAGGGTTAATCATTGAAACAAGTCCATCAACATCAGCCCAAAGCTGGTTGCTGATTCTACCAACCATAATCTTTTTGTTTTTTTATTTTTTTAACATTATAATGAGTATAATTGCTGATTATATTAAGTAGTAATTATGTGTTAATGTGTATGGAACATGTAATAAGCCCTATGATGCATATAAGACATGAAAATCAATTGTTTTCTAACATATAAACCTAGGTTCTTTTGTGTAAAAAAAAGAAAAAGAAACGTATGTGATGTATTGTAAAGTATTTCATTAAGTATCAAATAAGTATAAGAAATTAGAGTTAAGCCTCGAAATCGAATAACCTAGGGTCTTGCATGTATGGAACGTTTAAGACTTACGAATACACGTTAGTTATTTACAAGTTAAATTCACGTTTATGAAAGTTATGAATCGCGTATCAAACGAATGGATGTATCAATGTATAAACGATGTATAAAAGCTTCATTTCATTATTATCAAAGTCTCGGATTTACAATGGCTTGAAACGGAATACGATTACAAAGGAAAGAGTTTCCGAAAATAGAATTACGATACAATCTTACTAAAAAATGGAAAGCTGCGAAAAGCGAGACGTTACATTCATAGAAGTCATGCATGGAGGTAGGAGGATAACCTTCCTTTAACCTCTTTCGTAAAATTCACCAATGCACAAGTTGTCACAAGGACAACTCAGATGGTCATGAATGAAGTGGAAAGGAAACATACATACTTCTCAAGGGGAAATCATCAAGTGAGGTGGTGGATTGAAAGTAAGATAGCCAAGGCTTCCAAGTAATCACACTCATACCAAAGCACAAGTCTTGTTACAAGAACAAGCTTGGTTGGTTCCAACACTTGTGGGTTAAAAACCCTTACAAAATAGAAAGTTTAGAGGCAATTAACACCTCCTAATTTGTGTGAAACAACCTTGGTTAGGATCACTAATCATGGACTTAATTAATGGCATAAGAACACAAGTTTGCTTGAGGAAAACACAAGTTTAAAGAAAGTTTATAAAGATTTCTTCCAAAACAGAAAGTTTGGACCTCAAAATGGTGATGTTCCACCTTGGTTTTCCATGGAAAACCTGTGGAAACACTTCTAGAGGTGTTCCAAACTTTGTAGAGGAAGAATTATTGAAGAAAATGAAAGGAAAGAGAGTATGAACTCACTTTTGTGACTTGTATGAATTTGATTGTACTCTGAGAATTTGTTGCTAATTGAGAGTGTTTTTAGTGAGGATTGAAGTGTTTGTAAAGTGGTAAAAGAGTGGGGAAGAGGTGGGTTTTATAGTTGAGGTTTAGGGTTAGTTAGGTGAGTAATTAAGTGAGAAAACACACCAAAGAAACATAAAACTGACCAACCATGGAGCTGGTCAAGACATTCTGCGGACTAGGGGTGGTGGCATGGCGCGACGACGAAGCATCATCCCCGTCGCGCAGCACGACGGGCTTACATTCCGAAAATTAGTTTGGTTTTGGCAAGTTTAGTCCCTTAAGTTCCATATTTGTTAGGTTTTCAAGGTATAAGGTGTGTTATGATGTGATATTAAGTATGTAACGTATAATTAAGTATAATATAAGTATGTGAATCATGGATAAGTATCGTGAATGTTCAGCGGAGTATAAACACGAATGAAAAATGTATAAGTTGCGTATGTATGACATGTATTTGCAAGTTTATCACACGTTTCCAAGAATCACGAATAAGGTATTAATGCATAATGAATTAAAACGTATAAGCATGCACGAATAAGTAAAGTACAGTTTGTATGAAATAACGAATTTTATTACGATCTAAGTCTCGGATTTTACAACGGTACAACGAAAGATGATTACAAGGGATACAAGTTTCCAAAAATAGAAATAGAAGACAAGCTTTCTAATTAAGGAAAGTTACTAGAAAGCGGGGCGTTACAAGGGAGGAATCCCATCCTATGGCGAGCCTAGCCGTGTTGTTGTTTTATACGTTAAGCCGGTGAATGAATCTCGGAGCCCATCTTAGAAGTATTCTACTGGTGGAACTGATCTGAGTCATTCCTAGCAAAAATTTGATTCTTCATATATAGTTAAAACTTTTTAATATCGCTTGCTTGTCCAGTTGTTATAAGAGCATTTCATGAAGATCGTTATGCTATAGAGGTGGTTATATATATATGGGAGGGTTATCTTGAGAACGCTAAATATTGCAAGAACCGTGAGAACGAATGAAAAAACCAATCAAAACCGATTTTTTTATACAAACCTCATTGTAAAAAAAAATACAACATCAAATAATTCATTTCTCCTCTAAAAATTACTCTTACTAGATTTTTTACACATGTGTAAATATAACAAATTTACACATATATAAATTTTCTTTATTTACGAATTCACGAAAATTTAAACGTGTAAATTTAATTTCTAACATTGTATTCGAATAATAATGATATATGTAAAAAGAAAATTTTAATTTTAATTGTTTTTGACCAAGTTCTAGTGGTTTTTTCCTTCTTTCTCACGGTTCTCGTGATATTTAGCGTTCTCATTTAAACCTTCCCCTATATATATATATATATGTGTGTGTGTGTGTGTGTGTGACAATCTGCTTATTTTACTCTAAAAATGTTTTTTTTTTTGTTAACAGTGCTTATTAACTTATAACTTTGCCAATGAGGTAGTGGTGGAGTGGTTGGGGAAAAACTTGGTGTTCCTTGTGACCCAGGTTCGACTTCTACTATCTCCATTATTTTCAACGTCATCCAGGTGAAGGGCGAATACGGGTGGCGCCGGTTTGTCTTGAATGGGAGGCGAGGTTTTACCGATTATTCCACTGTCGTGCCTTCAGGCGGGTGGAGGTTGGGTTTCCGCGCATCTGGGAGAGCCAAGGGGCTGGCGGCGGTCAAGTAGTCGACCATGGCCACAGTGCCCGGTCTTCAAAGAGACCAAATCTAGAGAGATAAAATAAAAAAATTAGAGTAAATTATTATTTGAGTTATGGTTTGACATTTTAACTAATTGGATCCAATTTTAAATTCTTAATTCATTGAGCATTTATAGTTTTCAATTATACCAATTTGAATGTAAGGGTTCTTGTAAAAAAGACATGTTTCGTATAAAGTGTTAAAAGTTTATGTAGGCCTAGTGTTTAAATTTTTGGTATGATGTTTTATATTCTTTTGGTATAGTATTATATATAAAAACACCAATCATAACAATTTAAAATACAATTAAATGTATTTCAGGGATGAAATCTAAAACACGATACAAAGAAATTAATAAGTGTGTTTTAAATTAAATGCCTAGAGTACATATGATTGTGTTATAAATTGTTGTGATTGATGTTTTTATATTTTAGAAAAAATTACACTGTTAGTCCTTGTGGTTTCTATCAAATTTCAATGTCGGGTAGTAATAGTTTTTTGTTGCAAAATTAGGTATTATCGTTCTAATTTGTCACAATGTTGAGTACTAAGGCCAAACTTTGTTACAATGTTGACTATTAAGGCCAAACCTTGTTAACTTTTTTGTTAAGTCAAACTAAAATGACTAAAATGCCCTTTAATAATTAAAGTTTTAGTCATTTTGTAAAATTTAGAAACCGAAGGGACTATATGTGTTAAAGAACCAAACTTGTTAAATCAAACAAAAAGAAAGCCCGCCTTTCAGAGGGTCTTCTCCGGCTAAGTCGCCGGATTCCGACCATATCGGATCCTTAAAAATTGTCCATTTAACTCGTTTTTTTCGTTAATGTGTATCTCCATCGTAATCAAAACTAACAACTCGTTTGTGTCACATATAAACTGCAAATTATGCTTATCCGCTAACCCGTTTAACTCCGAAATTCTCATCATCCTCTCGATCCGTTATATCTTCAATTCGAGTAAAAATATAAGCCTCTTGACCCGATGCGACCTCATTCCCACACAATTTTACAGCTAATTTCGTCTTCGCAACTGATCAGAGCCGCGTTGGCATATCGGAACCCCGACGATCCAATTCTTGTACATAATATCGCAAACTGATATGAATATTATACGCTATTTGTTTGTTTTATCATACAGAACCAAAGCCCCATATTTATTTCAACTTACAAAACTGTTATATTCCTATATCGGAAATTTGTTTTATTATTTTTATAAATCTTAACTTGTTTTATTATTTAGATTAAGTTAAAATTTTATTTTACTAGCATATTATTTATAAATTCAAAGTTTATAAATAATAAACTTCAAATTCATTTACTTTTATAAAAAAAATAAATTAAACAGAAAACATTACTTTAAATTATTTTAGTCAAATATCATTAATTTAAAAATAGACCCTCAAGTTGTTAAAGGACATTTTAACATTTTAGTAAGACTTAACAAAAAAGTTAACAAGGTTTGGCATTAGTACTCAACATTGTGACAAGGTTTGGCCTTAGTACTCAACATTGTGACAAATTAGAACGATAATACCTAATTTTGCAACAAAAAACTATTAATACCCGACATTGAAATTTGGCAGAAACCATAAGGACCAGCGATGTAATTTTTTCTCTATTTTATACCATTTACAAAGAATATAAAACACCATACCTAAAATTTAAAACACCATGTCTACATAGACTTCTTACACTTTGTAGAAAATATCATTTTTACACTATTTATTATCTAACATTCTTTTATGTAATGTTTGATCATCACCAAAGTTAGTGAGAACTGTAAAGGTGTAATATCGTAGGCAAATTCCACATCATTGTGGTAGGAGAGATTATTGGCTTATAAGGAATGCTCTGCCTCTTAAATCGCTAACGCATATTAGGGCTAATACTAGTGGATGAGAGAAAAACTCCACAGTTAATTATGTCCACGTGGGAATGGTATCAAGATGGGTGACTTTCTAACAAGTCTTCACTTGGACAACCAAAAACAAATCATTGAGCTCTTCTTCGTAGGCAAAACGGACAATATTGATGGTACAAGAGGCCTTACGTTACAAAAGATGATCCATACCTTTACAACGAGGAGTTGAAATAGTGATCACTATCCTATTAGTGAGAAGTTAAAGGGGTGACCACTACTAGTAGACTAGTGAGACTTTTAAGCAATGTTGTAGAAGGCGCTAGGCGCTAGTCGGGCGGTGAGGTACAGCCTAGGGATTAATCGGAATGGGATTTTTATATGTATTTTTTCAAAATTATATATATATACCCAATAATATAAAAATAATACTTCAAAATTCACATAAATACTTCAAGTTTCAGATAGTATGGTTCGATTTTGACCGATTTTGACCAATTTTGACCGCCTAGGACCGCCTAGAACCGCCTAGGACCGATTTTGATCAATTTTGACCGACTAATATTGACCGATTAATCCGATTTTTGACCGCCTAGGACCGATTTTTGACCGCCTAGGACCGATTAACTCCGACTTTGACCGATTATTACCATGACCGATTTTTTGGACCGACTAGCATAAAATTAATCAGTTAGTCACCGCCTAGCGCCTAGGCGGCGATTAATCGGCCGCCTAGGCCGATTTCTGCAACAGTGCTTTTAAGGGTTAATCATTAACTAACACAAGTTTTTATTTTAATGTGTAATTAGGTTGGTTTAACTTTTTTTTTCATTGCAATTTCATTTACAAGTTAACAACCTAAACACAGGTTTTTATTTTAATGATTTCGGATTCAATTCCTTTGAACCAATTTAATTCTTTCACAAATATTTTACGAACCAAACCAACCTCTAAAAATGACTAATTTAACATCTTACCTTAATGAATTTAACACACTCGTTTCATGTCATCCATAGGACCATATATAAAAACACAGCCCATGTTACATTTTCAATCCATATCTAATCCACTCTTAGACATTTATTGCCCCACTTCCATATATTTAATGTACTAAATTCAAATTCAACCTAAAACTCTTATAACTAATAAATGTATATACTCTCGTTTCCATAATATTCCTAAAAATCAATGACACAATAATTTTACGACAACCATTATACATTTATTCTTTTAAAATAAACCATTAAATAAATACATCACATCCTGCTCATAACCGCATTAAATTATATAGTGTTATTTTAGGGGGGTGTTAAGACTTAGGGATCATTACGTCTGGGTTTAATTCTTACAAAGATGTTTTTTTCTATATTTATTGAGTTTTCTTTTAAATTGGTGTATATGTATTATAGCCTAGTGAAGATAGATATGATCGGATGATTTTGCTGGTAACACGATAATATCCAAGTGGTTCATTAGTGATTCAAATTTGCCATTAAAAAATTATTTAGTATTAAACATTAAATTAATTAAATATATATAGATACACATACACCCAAGGGAGGCTTAGATGGTGTGCGGGGAGGACTTCTGCACAGAGTTCGTGATTTCGAAGGGTATATGTTTTCAAAAAAAAATCCGATATATACATGTTATTTTTTTTAAATAGTAAACTCATACCAATTTCAAGTAATGCTCGTTTACAAATCATTTTTTATGGTTTAGACTTTATAATTTAGCCCACTAGGTTAATTGAGCCTATTACTAATTGAAAACAAAGTGTTAGATAATATAAATTGTGAAGATTTGATCCACCAATTTGTTACGAAGAATGCAAAGAGGGTTGCGCGAATCATTGGTTAACTATTAGCTTATTAGTTATTACAGTATGCAACTCATTCGAATATTATAATTTTCTCATATTTCGCAATTACATTGTTTATCGAATACTACGATTTTATCATTGCATTGTTTATCGTGAAGGCATAAGAGCATATGATACATGAGTTCTCTACACTACATACACCTGTCTTACCATTTAAATAAAGGCAATACAATATTCGTAGACTTTTTTCATCTTGTTCCCATGGTTAGTTGAGCTAGATTTAATGTAGATTTGAGTCCGAATGAGAGAGAATGTGTGGGTTTTAGAGAGAGAGAATGTATATCTGCTTCTGGGTCTGACCCAACTTTCTTTTCTTTTTCATCTTCTCCATGTCTTCCATGTGTTCGACGAAAGTCCTCAATGAAAAATTCATCTGATTCATCACAAGCACGCACACCTGCTGCAGCTGTTGATCCTCATTTCTAAAGGTTTTCACCATTTTTATTTCTCTAAAGCTGTAGATCTCTAATCTTGCATTATTTACTGTGATTTCTGTGCCCTAATTTGTTTCTTGATTTGGAATCTTTTAGTGTCAAGTTTGAACTTTTTGTTTGGGTCTACTTGCTTGTTTTTCTTGAACCCCTAAAGAATGAAACAAAAACCCTAATTTTATTATTATTATTTTGTTAAAAAGTTTATATTTTTATGGAGTTTGTGGCTTTTAATTGATGGGTTGTTGTTTTACTTGTCATCATGCTTTAATTTTAACATGCTAAAATGCAGAATTGATTAATTTTGACCTGTCAACAGGTTGGTCAGTTTTTTCCCCCAATAATTCTGATTGATTGTTCCAGTTTATATATATACATATACATATATCTTCTATTATATAATTAAGTTGAAGCACAGGGAATCTAGTTAAGATATTACTTAGTAAAGTTAGGTGTATACTGTATAGAGCCTGCCTACTTGCCTAGATATTTGATGCTTGTTTTTGCCTTAAAAAACTGTGATTACATCATAACTAAAAAGAAATTGATTCTTATATATTGCTGATTAGAAAGTCTTTGACTTTTTCATTTTCAGACATTATCTACAGGCTCTGTAAGGTCAATGTTTTGTGGGACAAACATTATTGAAACTCTTATTCCATTGTCCTATTTATCATTGATAATTTTCAATTTTGTTGAAGAGTCTTGGTTGCTTTTGTTACAAGATTCCAACTTTAGATTGAATCTCGAAAGTCAGATTTCGAAATTCTTTCATGTGCTTTGTCCACTCCTCTGTTTTTCGGTTTTTCCAATTTACCCTTTTGTATTTGATCAATTTTTTCTTCAGTCTAACTCATACTTTCTTTGATTGCTTTGCAGCTGTTAAAACTGTTTGTTCATTGATTTCTTTCGAAAAAAATGTCGTTTCGTAGCATAGTTCGTGACGTAAGAGACGGGTTCGGGAGTTTATCGAGGCGTAGTTTTGACGTGAGGTTATCGGGCGGCCTTCATAGTAGAGGGAAATCACAGGGTTCAATCAATGATTTACATGATACTCATCCAGCACTTATTGTTCAAAACAGTCGGTGGGCTAATCTCCCTCCCGAGCTTCTTTTCGATGTGATTAAGAGGTTAGAAGAGAGTGAAAGCACGTGGCCCGCAAGAAAACATGTTGTTGCTTGTGCTGCGGTTTGTAGGTCTTGGAGAAGCATGTGTAAGGAAATTGTTGGAACTCCGGAGTCTTGTGGGAAGCTTACGTTTCCAGTTTCTTTAAAGCAGGTATTTACCCGTTTTCTTGAGGCGTCAAAATGGGTGGGTCGGATTGTTTGGATAGCGGGTCATAATGGGCCAGGTTGGGTTAATCCAAAACACTTTTTGCTTAGGAAGTTTAAAAAGTTTGTAAATAGTTGTTGTGTTGAATATGATTGGCAAAGTTTATATTTTCAATAATAATATGATTTTTTGAATAAAATGATTTGGGAGGTATTATGCATAAGAATAGGCGACTTTTGAGTCTTTTGACCTGTGTGACTTATAATAGGCGGCTTATAATTAAAATGTAATTGTATTATATACATTTGTGTTTTTGTAGTAGAATTTTAATTTAATATACTAATTTGCGAAAAGGAATTAAAAAATTCGGGTTGAACGGGTCATGTTCGGGTCACCGAGAATATTCGGGTTGTGTTCGGGTTCATATGTATGACACGATTTTTGGGTTCGGTTCTAGTTGAACCCGCCAACCCACAAACACGACCCGTTTAGCACAACACCCCTAACTTTTGACCTGTGTGACGTCTTTCCTTTCCGGCTATTTTTTTGTTTTTCTATGTTTTGACCCGTTAAGAGGTAAAGCATAGCTCCAATCAACAAATTCATAAGTAAATGGTTCAAAATTGACACCTTAACCTTTTCCATCAAACCATCTCAATAAGCATGGAATTGTACTGTGATTTCTGATCTTTTTTATTTTTTTCAGCCTGGGCCACGTGATGTTACTATTCAATGTTTCATCAAGAGGGATAAATCAAACTTGACGTATCATCTTTTTCTGTGTCTTAGTCCAGGTGAGCATATGCTATTCATTTATAAACACGTGATAGGGCAATTTGTGGCATACGCGTGTGATTTGTTTTTGAAAGTCAAGTTAAAATATTATTCGAAGAAAAACTAGATGTTGCTAAGTTAACGTTCGGGTTATAAAAATTGAACTGGTTTTGCAGCTGCTTTGCTGGTTGAAAACGGGAAGTTCTTGCTGTCTGCAAAGAGAACTCGAAGAACTACTTGTACTGAATATGTAATCTCAATGGATGCTGAAAACATTTCTAGATCAAGCAACACATATATCGGGAAGCTCAGGTATATAGAACTCCAGTAATTTCACTTTGTTATTTTGATCATGATTACATATATTTGATACATAGGTGGGTCAGTTGGGTTGAGAATCTGACCGGGTCAGTTGGGTTGACTTTCTAATTCTTGTTTTTAATTTTTCGTTAGAACATTAATTAATACGATAACTAATATTGTTAAACCTAACCACCTTTAGGGGGTTGGTTGCTTCAAAGCCACCTTCAAGTTGTTGATGATTATGATTTGATTATATATTTTATTTTTATCTTAAAAGGTTAGTAGTGGACCGTAGTCTTGAGGAATATTATTGGCAAAACCTAATAACCAATGCGTTAATTAGGATCAAAAAATAATATCGTGACAATAATATTCTAAATATTTGATTTAAATGATTTAGGAGGTTGGTTGTATACTTTTATGCACTAAAAATAGTCTTTTGAAAATTGTCACCCCCTCTGGTCTTCAAAAACGCTACAACTTATTTAAATAAAATCTTTTAATTTTTTTAATCTTTTGTGTTGTTTTTTACAGGTCTAATTTTCTTGGGACAAAGTTCATAATATATGATACACAGCCTCCACATTCCGGTGCCAATATCCCACCGCCACCTGGACGATCGAAACGATTTTATTCAAAGAAAGTCTCACCAAAAGTGCCAAGTGGCAGCTACGACATCGCTCACATCACCTACGAGCTTAACGTTCTCGGCACACGTGGCCCACGTAGGATGCACTGTGTCATGCACACGATTCCCGCCTCCGCTCTTGAACCAGGCGGCATCGTGCCAGGTCAGCCCGACCAACTCCTGCCTCCCCGCTCCCTCGAAGACTCTTTCCGTAGCATGTCCTTCTCAAAGTCACTCGACCGTTCAACCGAATTCAGCAGCTCTAGGTTTTCCGAGATCATGGGAGCCGCCACATCAGCCGACATCCCGGATAGTGAAAAGTCAAAACTGCCCTTGGTCTTGAAAAACAAGTCGCCTAGGTGGCACGAACAGTTGCAATGTTGGTGTTTAAACTTTAGGGGGCGTGTGACAATTGCTTCCGTCAAGAATTTCCAGTTGATTGCCGCACAGCCAGCCGCAGGAACATCGCAGTCAGTGCCACAACCGCTGCCGCCTCCGGAGCATGATAAAGTGATACTGCAGTTCGGGAAAGTAGGGAAAGACATGTTTACGATGGATTATCGGTACCCGTTATCTGCGTTTCAAGCGTTTGCCATCTGTTTAAGCAGCTTTGACACCAAATTAGCCTGTGAATAGAAAATTTAACATTAGGTTTCCCAAGAGGAACATGAGCAAATAGAATGTCTTTTGTTTGGTTTTTCATTTTGTGTGTACCTTGTTAAAATTAAAAACTCCATTTATGACTGTTGGTCTTGTTACTGTCATTTTTATGGTTTGGTGATATTCCAACTCAGTAACTTCTAGGTTATTTGATGCATTGTTTGATTACATATTTTGTAGGGGTGACAAAGTCAAAGGTTGGTCAACTTGGGTAACAGATCAAAACGGGTTCAAGTGAAAACGAGTAAAAAAATACAGGTAGAAATCCGATAGATGGGTTGACTTAACATGTTTAACCTGTTTAATTGTTTTCTTGACTAAGTTTAGCCATTTACCTTAAAGTTACATATTTTGACCCGTTATCTGACTCACGCTATAGTGGTTGCAGAAAGAAAGAATCTTGTTGGGAGTTGAGAGGACCATAGAAGGTGGGTAAGGTTAGGCCTATACATGATGAATGTTATAATGAGCAACATGCACCATAATATTCCACATGGTGGGAGACATATGGTTCATCACTTTCTGACCCTATGAACAGGGTTTGGCAATCTAAGTTCACTTAATCTAGCTATCTAGGAATGGGGCACCTAATTCTTTATTACTTCTATACCCAACCCGACCCAAGGTTGGAGGCACGAGGGCGTACAAAAGAGAAAGAGGGATGGGATTTATCTCGCCTTGCTCATGGTGGGACCTCGGTGGTGGCTCACATAACGTGATATAAGCTAGAATTCAACCATCTATGCGAAATGCTTTTGATAAGCATCAATCACACAATTTGATTCCTTACATACATAAAACGATAAGTTTTAAAGTTTTTTATATCAAAAGTAAGCTTGGCAAACTATGCGGGTTTGGATGATGGGTAAGGAGTTCTGGTCAATACGTGTTCGGATCAAAACGTGTCGTTTATTAAAAAAGTTTCATATGAGAATTTGTCAGATGATCCAGCATGTTAAAACATGTATATTCAATATTCATTACTTATTATCACAATATTTGTAAATGTAACGAAAGGTATATCCTTTTCTTACCCACTTGTCCTTTTTAGGCCATATATGACTACGATAACTCTTGATCAACACCATATAATAAAGCTAGTTTGCCAAATGATCCTGCCAGATGAGTCATTGCTTACATACATACATACACCTGACTCCAAACAAAGAGGATTATGACACAACCAAAACTAGAAGTGGGTTCGTGGGGTCATTTTACCTCTTTCAAGAGAGTATTTCGGTCACCCATGACCCACTTGATCTTAAGAAACGTTGTCGTGATCTCATTTTAGTTAAATCTTAACAAGACATCGCTTCTGATTTGGTATTTCTACTTGTTGCTAACAAAAAATATAATGATCCATATTAGTTTTGGAGCATAAAAATTGACTACTTTGGTGCTTCCTTGTGGAGGGGAAAGGTGTTACCAATACCTTTAACATGTGGGAATGAAGATATACATTTTCCCAATATTAATTAACAAGTTTACTATTCAATTTTGTAAGATGTTATTGTGATAAGAACTGAAATTTCAATAGGATTAAAACAGAAACAAAGTGATAGTCGGCCCGATTCGAGATGGGCTATTCTCCAATTACAAGGTTAAACAAACCCTAATTCTGAAAATAAAAAAAAACCAGACAAAAAAACAAACGTAGAAGACAAATACTTATACTAGAATTAAGGTGTGAGCAGTTACGTATTCAATTCCCCACATCTTCACATCGTGGATCAGCCCCCATCCCCTACAATTCTGCATGTTTTCCCTCCATCTCCATCTGATTTCCCTCCCTCTCGTTTCCCTCCATTTTGCTTCAGATGGGCCTGGCCCATTCCAGTGTGACCCAGCACAAGCCTGGGTTCGTATCATATTGGTCCATCGGTGTATATAGTTCCAAATGGTAAAGAAGCTCTACTACACGTAAATGCCAATTAAACCAATTTCTATAATTTTTATTTTTAAATTGATTTCATTCTTCTTTGTCTTTTATGGTATCTCTAAACATGATACCAAGACATTCAAACTTATCCAATTCTTTTTTTATTATTCAACTTCTTTAGTTTTTTTTAACCTATAATAAAGATACAACACAAAATCAAGATAGGTATTTTGTAATTAGAACCAAAATAACATCTTATTTTTCTTTTAAATCAAAATAACCAATTCAATCTTTTTCAAACTTTAAAGCATGTTACTTTTTTATTTTACATTTTTCATCACTTACACTTAGTTAACTTATTTTATTCACAACATTATCCTATTTTACATATCACTCCCTAACAATTTATTTAACATAAATTTTTTTAACAATTTATTTAACATAAATTTCTTTAACTAATTTACTGTCATATCCTTAAGCTTTACCACGAGTCTTGAAATTTACAAAAGTTATATTTCATTTTTTTTAACATTGTAACGCTTGCATTTAAAAAAAATCACCACATCTTCTATAATCTAAAATTTGGCCATAAGGGTTTTCCCCATAAACTCCCTACATTTTAGTATCTTTCATTTACACTTTCGAATTGATGTGATGATGGGTGTTTTTATTTTGGGTCGCTGCAAGAGCAACGTATTATGTATCATTGCGATTTGCTTATTTTTATCTACGTTTTGTACCGACCGCAATATTCTTTTCTACGTAATGTTTACGTTTCGGTCTAAATTTGACGAGTCAACACTCTGCAACGCGCATAGTGATTTACATCCCCGTCGCAATGCACGGGTCCTAAAAACTCGTTATATTTTGATTCGAAGGGTGCATGTCAAGAAGTCGAAAGGATGAAAAACGATTGTTACTTATTACCTATGATGCACTGGGACGGGTATGGGAACGGGGTACGGGGACGGGAACGGGAAACGACAAAACTAAAAAAATCAAGAAGCGGGGACAGGACGGGTACGGGAATAAAAACATATAAAAAATAAATATATATTAAAGATAATGTAACACAAAACCCCAAAATAGTTATATATTGATGTAAAGTTCAAAAATCTCATATCTTCCTAATCTAATCAAACGTTAACAACATAGTTATCGATAGCGAATAGCGACAAATAGCGACAACGTACCTATATGCTACGTAGCGATAGCGATGAAATAGCGTTCGCTATTTCGTGTTTTAGCGATAAGGTAGTTTCAAATTTAAGAAATAAAAAATAGTTATCTATATAATTTTTTATATATATAATGTTAATTTTATACCTTTTTATGTATAAATTTATAAGTTTAAGGACCAAATGTAAGCTAGTGAAAATAGGGGGGGTTAAATGTTAAGATACACAAACTAATTTTACACTTTTTATGTACATTTTACAAGTTTTAGGGAGTAAATGTAACTTAATGAAAGATAGAGGGGTTAAAAGTTAAAATCCATAAATTTATTTAACCCTAAAAAGGCTCAAACGCAACAAACACGCAGCCACTCTTCTTCTTCCTGGTTTCCAGCAGGTTTCAGGCGAAAATTGCAGGTTTCCGGCCAGAAAAATAAACGGAAACTTGACGGAAACGTTTCCTGCACGTCCCCAAACCCCGTCCCCTTCTGCAGCACGTTTCCAGGCCGTACCCAACATGCCGGGGACGTTTCCCGACCGTCCCCGTGCCGTTTCCGTCCCCTAGCAGTCCCCGGGACGGGAGACGGCACCTCAATGGCGTTTCCGTGCTTCCGAGCTTATTACTTGAGGGGTGGCATTTATAACTTTCATTTTTCAAATTACCAACATTTCATAGTTTGGGTTTTGATAATTTGCTAGGGTTTCATGGAGTAGGATCAAATACAAACCACATTTCCCATACAAACTGTAAGAACCATTTAAAAAGTGTCACGTGACATCCAACCAATTATAGAGAAAAGATAAAATAATATCCTAAATAATATCAATTATATTGAATTCCATATAAATATGCTAACAAGCAATTAATTCTTTATTTTGATCTTCCTTTTGTTTTCAATGTACTGATTAAGAAAAGTGTTGATATTATTTAAATATGTGCTAAAATCAGTTATCTTGATTAATTTTCATATGCTAATATAATTCAAAAGTGTTACTTTTATGTATGTATTGTTTTGGTATGTGCTAATTTAACTTTTTTAAGTGCTAGCATCTGTTCTTACGGTTTGTAGGATAAATATGGTTTGTACCAGAACCAACCCCTGGGTTTCATACATCCCCTGTTTCCGCCAATTCCATAAAGGTATTGATTTCCCCCTTTTTGAAATTATTCATTTGATTCAATCCATCTTCTTCGTGTTGTTAAACCTGCATTGTAATTGTAGAAAATATGTGTATTAGGAATCATTCATGATATTAGGTTTACGAAATACTTCAATTTCACATCATTAATACGTATCAGTTTAGAGTATGGATCTGCTTGAATAGCACTTGTGTTACGACTTATGAGTGATTATGTCAGTTTTTCTATTGTAGCTCTACTTTCATGATGATTTCATTGATTTGAGTGTTGTAAGAAGCGAAGCTTGATATTTTTGACCGGGGGTTCAAAACGTATATACCTACAAAAATTATAAAACCGGGGGGTCGAAAACGTATATACCTAAAAAATTCTATACGAAAACTACATACCGGACACTACTGAGCGAAAATTCTATACCGCAGATATTTGTAATGCTTGCTATCTGTGACGGGATTAAGAAGATTCGGTGTTCACATAAACAGTTTCAGATGCTTGAATACAAAGGACTAGAAACTGATCTGCAGAGCGCAGTTTGGAAGGGCAAGGTTATCTAACATAATGCTTGATAGTAAGGATTCGGCTTGGTTCTTTTCGCTCGCGCTCAAATTTTTTGGACAAAAATATAAGAAAGATGTCTCGAGATCTCTCCTAAAGTTTGACTAGTTCTTGGTCAACAGGTAAGCAACTTCAGTCAACGGTAAACGGTTTATTCCCGCCTCGAGCAAATTAAATAACCGCCACACGTTGTTTGGCATGGCAAATGTTGTTTTCACAATGAGTTTTTTCAGATGTTTGTCATGTGGGTTCTAATGGCTGCAATTTCTTGTTGAAAGTCGAAACAGAGGTCTCCATTAGGAGATCTATCGTATAGAATAGTATTAGTCGCTTTGTTTTCTTACAACTTTAAGCGACTCGACTCACCAGTTTCCTTTGACCGAAGAACAAAAGGAGAAAGTGAATCTGGGAGTTAATGAAGTGTCTTTGGTTAATGATGCATATGGAATTGGTTGTCTCCATTTGAGTTCCAAGTGAGACACATGTTTTATAGACTTGTTTCCTGTCGGTCGGTGGGTCTTGATATCTTGTCTAGGGCATGATCTTGGCCTCTTGGGGATCGAACATCTTATGGAAATAGGATGGATAACCGAAGATCACACACAGATAACAGGTAAACCATTTGCTTAAAAACGCGCCCCTATATATATTCGGTATATTTGATTTGCCATGATTCCTAGAGGCCTCTGATGTTGTTCATCTGTGCCCAGGCTTTTATTTCATTTGTCTTGTAAACACTAGTTTCTTGTTAAAGTGTCATTCTTTGAGATATACAACTTGTGGGAGAGCGCTGAGCAGCCGAGCCAAAGGTTGTCATGAGTTCAAGCCATAATACAGGGGAAAAAAAGGACTTCAACAAAGGTGGCAAAATGGATGGGTTGGTTGGATATTGATTGTCTTTATTGGTATTTAATGTGTTAGTTACAATGATAAAATCATTATAATAACAAGAATCTAAATCTTTGTAAAAATTATTAAAAAAAGACTTTGGACGACTTTCAACTTGTCCGACTCTTATGGATTTTTTGACCCGTTTGGTTTTTAACTACATGTTAAAAAAGCATGGCTTATTGTCACACCCCGACTTTCCACGTGTCACCGGTGAGGAGTATCGTGACGTGGTTGGCAACATAATAGTCAAACAACACAATATTTAATATGCACAGCGGAAGCAAAAGATAAATATATTACAATCCGATTATAAAGTAATATCAAGTATTACAACGGAAGGTAAAGGATCCACAGGCGGATCTTAAAACATAAACATTGTTCAACAGACTTTAGACGCCTAGAACTTTCAAGATTCCTTATTAGCGCCCTGAGCTTCCAACCAATTACGTTCAGTACCTGTCACTTAACCTTTTTGGAAAATACGTCAGTTTTCACTGGTAAATACACTCAACTGACTCATTTGAAAAGAGTTTAAGAAAATTGATTTAGATGCACCAGGCACAAAATATTTTGACACTTTGATTAAAATGCACAGAGGCAAAATTAATCTTTTATAACTTGGGACAACTATATTTATAATCTTGTATACAGATTTACATGTTCGTTGTACGTTCAGGGCCCGATGTAGAAACCGAGTCAGATTAACAGACACGCCACAAGTATAGGCCCACAAGAGAGTGAGATACCGTTATTACTTAAGCATCTGTCAGGTGTATGCCTACACCCCGTGCTTAAGACGTGGCCATTTTATAATACAATGATGTCAGGGATATCCGGGACATGGTCATTAACCCCTAAAGGCTTTTATTTCAAACAATACAGATTAAACCGGGTTACCTCAATAATTTAATCACAATCCGATTAAACATTCAATACCCGACCAAGCGGTATCATTATACCGTATCCCAAGCCCGTATAGGGAAAATAAGTTAAAGGTATTTACCTGAGCTAGCTCCTGTCTTAAATAGCAAGAATTAATAACTCAGCTGTATTCACTTAAGTAAGCGTAGGTACAATTTACCGGAAGGCTCTAGTCTGGAATGATGGTATAAATAACCAATTAGAATGCTAACGGGTCTTTAATTAAGCCTAAGCTTAGACCGGTTAGTCTTAAGGAAATATACGGTTCAAACGCATGATTAAGCGAAGACCGGAATAGAATGTGTTTTAGACCCGACAGGTTTGAAGACTTGTATAATATGGGTATTTCATACACATTCTGGATTTTGAGATAAAACCAATAAGGTTTGACCCGTTTCGGCTAATTTATGTAAACTTGTTACACAAACCGGACCGTACGCGTAATAAGCGTGACGGGTATTCATGAGAGCCATATACAGGTTTCCTAAGTTAATTATGCCTTAAATATGTTGTGACATCGGTAAGATGTCTTTCATTATGCCCGAAATGAATTTAAACACAAACTATGCCCCGTAAGGGTAGTTTGGTCATTTAAAATGTTATAAAAGAGTTTAAGTATTTACCTGAGTTACAGGTCTGATATAATTATCAAAAATACTTATTTTACTAAGTTATAACAGTAGGGTAAGGTATATATGTGAATTTACCAATTATCATCAAACTATGCACTGTAGGGGCATTTTGGTAATTTCACATAAGCCGTGAAGCTCAAAACTGAAGTCTGAGTTAAAAAACTTTTGCTTACTGTTAAAACATTATAATTTACCTAAAATATCAGTAGGTATCAACCCTTGTATGTCTAAAATAGTTCTAATACATACTATGCGTTAAAAACGCTTAGAAAGGCGATTAGGAGCCGTTTCCGGGTTATATACATAAAGCTGATATTTTTATCATTCCAGAAGGCTTAAAATAATTTATTTATCATTTAAGATCAGTAGCAAAAGGTTTGGAGTCGATTAGATATGTAAAACTCATTTTATAGCCCGTAAGGGCAAAACCGCAAATTACCGGATTAAGCCTACGACTATGAGTTATGCTCAGCCTAAAATTAATTAAAAATCTTCAAAAATCCTAAAATAATATAGTACATCAGTGGGTATTAAGTTTGATATCAAAAAGCAGGTTTAACTAGGCTATACGCTAATTACGCCGTTTAATTAACATAAAGCTTTCATTTTACGCTAACGAGCATAACTCTTAATCTACACCTCAAACTGATGTCAACTTTGGGTACAAGTCTATATATCAGTAATTAAGGTTTCTACTCTTTTACATTTTCAAAAATCACATTTTAAGGTGAAAAGGGCATAATGGTCAACATATGGGCAATTAACGGAATCATGCGTATTAATCGGTTAACTAATGAACCATGGTGTATAATCACAGAGGGTTATACTAGCATGTAACCTGGTCCAAATGAAGCTCTTAGGTATTTCTAAATCATACCAAAACGGGTCAGAACTGAAGTCAAAGCTTTGCGACTTTCGGTTCCGAACCGGGTCTAAACAGTAAATCGTCGGGTTGAACATGTTTAGACATGTCCTTACACTAATTACCAAGTTATATTAATGATCAAACAGGTTGTATATGTTCTACATTGCTAATTATGCATAAATTAGAATTTAAGTATCCTGTTGACTTTTTCTTAGCAAGTTTGACCCGACATTTGACCTAGTTAGAGTGGGAATCAGGGGGAACCCTTTTGAGGGTTTATTACCCACATAATTACCAACTTATAACTACTTTTGATTCGACTAATCACTGGACCATTAGTGATTAATCTTAAAGTCAACCGTTAATTACGACGGTTTGACTTTTAAGCTAAAACTTAATTAAGAAAGGATTAGCAAACTTACTGAAGTCTAATGGTTGACTAGGAAGGCTTGGGAGGTGCTCTTGTGCTCCACAAATGATCAGATTTGCAAGAATGAATGTGTGAAGTATGTTTGCAACTTAGAGGCCTTTATATAGTGGTTTAATCGCCACAAAATGTTGACACACAAGTCTACTACTCACCACAACCATTCAACAAGTGTCCCTAGTGTTCTAGGGGTTGTTTAGAGGCCAAGCAAGATGAGAAAAATCGTTTAAAGTCGATCACAAGCACAAGGGCAGACAAGAAATAAAAAAATTCGCATCAGACTACCCTTAGCGCGACGCGAAGACCCCCCCCCCCTGGGGCTTCGCGTGGCGCGAGGCCCTTCTGCACAGAATCAGAACTTTAGATTTTTATGCAATGGTCCTTGGCTCTTCAAACTTTGTTTAGACATTTGTTTCTTGCAATTTGTACCCTCCAAATTGATGTTTAGGGGCTTCAAGACATATACCCATTTTGTTAAGTCCCTGGACACTTCTGGTTAACCCGAAAAGTTATAACTTTCAACGTTAACGCTTTAACCCCTCGCTTACGAATTTGATCATAACTTTCTCATACGATAACGAAACTTTATGAAATTTATACCGTGCATTCTAGTGAGCATACTTAACAGTTACAAAGCTTCGGGTTTGTCAAAAGGTCACTCAGAGGTATAACTTAAACATGTTGACACATTTAACCCCTGTAGTTTGAAATCTCTCACTTTTAGCTTCGTATGATCCATGATCTATTCGTTTGATGGTATAAACATTATGTAGGGTTAATGTACAATATATTTATTCACTGTTGACATTTAGAACTCGTATTTTCATATACTTTTCGAGTTTGTCAACTTTAGTCCTTTCAGAACATTCTTTCACACGTTCAAACTTATGACACGTGTCGATACATTATAGGACGTGAATTTTCGAGGTGTTACACTTATGAATAGTGCCACCACCACAGATCACTTGACTTTGTCATTTTTTTAAATTGTATATTTCTTTTTTTTTCTTTTTTATATTTTACATAGTTATACCATCACTGATCACACATCATTGCGAGTTGGTTATTTTTATGTATGCTTTGATATAAATTTATTAAAAACTAAGCTGGATCAATCTAATGCCTCCTTTTTTCATTAAAATACACCATGATGCTTATTTTTATCTATAAGCTTCGTTATTCATTTTATTGGTCAAATACAATATTTTTTTTTACTTTATTACCATTGTGTCATGGTAATTTTTATTCACGTTTCAATATAAATTGAGCCGACGCAACGTGCGAGCATAAACCGCTAGTTTCTTTTACGTGTTTTGAGATTGAACACAACTCAAATTGACTCGTTTATGAATTAAATTGACTTTTTTCTTGGGCTAGCATATATTCAGTGATGTTCTAGCCCAGGCCTAGGCTATAATAGCCCAAGCACCAGAGTGCATATTTAACATCTCAAGAAAAGCTTGGAAGTAAAAAATAACTGTTTACCCAAAATAATATTTTATAATAGAGTAAATTACACTTTTCGTCATTTATGTTTGTACCGGATTGCAACGGATAACCTTTAACTTCAATAATTACAGTCACAATCCTTTATTTGTAAAACCCGTTACAGTCTATGTCCTTTAAAACTAACCTAGTTAAAATTTTCAGTTAAGTTTATTCACTTAAGGGTATTATGGTCATCGCGTCCGGAAGAGCGGGGCTGACGGGGGAATGTTTTCGACATGAACCCGGTGACCTATAGGTCCTGTACATTGAAAGTCATGTTCCAAAAAAAAATGGTCATTTAACACTTTAATTTAAAAAGTTTCTAAATTAAAAAAAAAAAAAAAAAAAACATATCTTCCCCATTTCCTAATTCTCAAACCCTAGATCACCAACAAGTTCCAGTAACACACCAGTGATAAATCGTCTCTCCTACAATCTCTGAGCCAGATCGAGTTCGCGAACCTTACCTGAGACCTGATCTGCGAGAACGCAAGTCGAATTGACGTTCAACAGCATGTGATCTGATTCTGCTTTGACAATTTCGAGTACGTCGGCTGATTTTTGGAGGAATGTGAGGTGTTTGTCGAGATCTGGACGGAGTGAGGATGCCTCTGCATCTATTAACCACCGCTCGCCGTCGTACACCATGGCAGAGACAAAACGGAAGAATAATAGGGCTCCGGCAAAGAGCAATAAAGGCGGCAAGGATTAGAAGTGGAAAAAGGACCACATTTACCATGGCGGAGACAAAAATGGAAGAATAATAGAACTCCATGAGGATTTTGAGGTAATTTAGTTGTACTTTAATAACTGTTTGTGGGTTTTGTTTTAATGATTTGTTGTTGAAAACTTTCTATGAACTGAATTTTATTGAAAAATTGCTATAAGATGTTCAGATTAAGATACGTTTTTCAGATCTAGGGTTATATATGAAGTGATGTCCGGAAATGGTGATGGTTTTCAGATGCGTTTTTAGGGGGATGTGAGTTTTTAGGTGTTTCAGGTGGCCGGAAGTAGCGGCCGGTAGTTATGGAGAAGAGAAAGAGAGAGATGGAGAAGAGGAAGTGATGGCTGGTTGTTATGGAGAACAGGAGGAAGGGATTTTTTTTTTTTTTATTTTGTTCTTATTCTTATTCTTCATCTGTGTGTGGGATTTCCAGAGAGTGCAAATTTTACAGATCTTGTTCTTTGATATTCATGTTTGAGGTTGAAGAAGAACATTGATGAGGAGGAACAATGGTGCAAAAGACATAAATACTCTCACATGAGGAGCACATATATAATTTAACATGTAAAATTAATCATGTTAGTGCTAAAGGACCTAGAGTGTAATGCGTTTTACAAATAAAGGACTGTGACTGTAATTATTGAAGTTAAAGGTTATCCATTGCAATTTGATACAAACATAAAGGACGAAAAATGTAATTTACCCTAATAAATATAAATTAAATAATTTCAAAGAGCATTAAATCCGTTGTATAAACACATGAAATACGAACAAGTTTAGCACAATGGAAGACCTTAGATATTTGTAACACATGTAAATTAGTTAATGGTTCAGGAGATGCTGCTATCTTTGGCCCCTAACAACTATGAACAGCAGAGAAGTAGGTCACAACCTGTTTACTTCTTTCTCACCTCTCTTTACCAATAGGCGAACCATAGAACCAAGAGGTCGAACCTTTCTTTTTAACTTAACTTTGTTTGTTGACGTTTAATTTAGAATAAGAAACCATACATACGTTCACATGGAATTAGTTCTTCGAAGAAGTCTTGGTGGTCTTCTCTTCTCCGCAACTGGCATCAGGTTCTCCATTAACTGAATTGCACAACAAATCAAAACGAATATGGTTAAAACGACCATAAATTATTGAAAACTTTGTGGTTTGAGATCTTGAGGGTTTAGCACTGTTCTTATAATCTAAGCAGTTAATGCGGTAAAAATCGGATATCGGTCAAGGATCGATATTTGAGATATAGGCTATTGCGGTGGGATATTTGTAATTTTAATATCATGTAGAATCTATATATTAACAGTTTAACACTAAAAAATAAGTATGCTCTCATACCATTATCAAATTAACCTTTTGCAACTTGCAAAACACTAACAAGTGTAGCAAGTAGGAACTAATTAAGACTTAAAACACTAATAGCAGCAATAAGAAGAAAGATTAATGGTAGAGCTAAGAGTAAAGATACCGATATCGGGAAAATCGGTGATATATCAGTGAAATACCTTCTGACGGATATTTGACACTGATATTTTACATGGGGACCGATAACCAATATATCGATGATATATCACCGATTTAACTGCATAGCTTATAATTAGACAATTCGACTATTCTAATTGAGTACTTTTCAACTGCTTTTATTTGAAATGGCCGGTGATGGGGTTGGACTTTGGAACAGTTGGACATGGCAAACCCCTTCATTTAAAATGGCCGGTTATCGGTTAGACTGCTGGTTTGATAACCGGTTCCAATTCGCTTACAAAAACATGAAGATTTAGGGCAATTTAGTTACCAACATGATTAGGGTAGGCCCCTGGAGGTGGTTTATGTATCATGCATTAACATGAAAGCACCCACCCACCCACCCAACAAACAAAACCCACACCCTTGCCTGTTAATACCAGACATGGAACTTCCCTCATGTACACAAGGAAAGTTCTTTAATCATCTAATTAAATTCAGATGCCACCAAGAAACCAACTTTGGTTCTATGGTCACCATCGGCATCTATATGGTAAACTATCACTTGGCTATGAAAAGTTTAGTGACATACTTTCATTATTCAAACCAGTGGCGGATCTAGGATTCCGACCAAGGGCTAACCTTCGGATCTAGGATTCCGACCAAGGGGTAACCTTATATAAATAAGCCATAACGAAATCGAAAAAACGTCAAATTTTTCCAAATTTTTTCCGACCAAGGGGTCACCCCGGTTACCCCTACCTCTATGGTAGATCCGCCCCTGATTCAAACATCAGGTGGTTAAACGACCACCATTGAAAGGTTTGATCAAAAGATTGTTTTCACAAAGTGCGACCACACCGAGGTGTTTAGGGTCCCGAAAGCCAACGTGCGAGAGGTAACAACTTCAGGTACGCTAGACATTGCTCTATGTAGAACTGAATATATTTTTTAAAGAAATGTTAAACGATAAACAGATAAGTTTAAATATAAATCTTGCTCGTTGTCATGAATTTTCGATATGTTTTGGGAGACAGCCCTACCATGTGGTCTTTACTCTTTACACTAACAATACCATTCGAAATTCCACTGGATTTTGAGATCAAATTTGTTTGAAAACATATCCTCCTAAGTCATGTTCGATCATTTCTGAAAATCAAATTTAATAGAGGAGACAATCCCTTTTTGATTCCTCGACTACCATTAATTGGTCCTTAGATTGTCTACCTATGGTTATTAAAACTAGCCCTCAAGTTTCCTCTCTTTATGTAGTATATGTTATCACCATAAAGTAAAGGTGTGAATACCTACTATTGCACGAAAATATGTCACGAACCTAACACAAAATTCCTAGATTTAGGTTTAGTCCAAACGAGTTCGGGTTAGTTTCGGTCGAACCTCCGAACATACTATGTTCGTGTCAACCCATCTATTCTATTTCTTAAAATGTGATACATGTAATAAATGAACCCATTTGGGCATTTTTTTAATGTCAAGATTAAAAAGTATAAAAATAAATCACGTTAAACATAATTGCTTAAGAAAAATAAAAATAATAGGTAAATTCAAAATTTTCAGTATAAAAAAAAAATCTTTTTTTGTTAAACGGATCATGTACGGATGTACATATCAACCCGCAAAAACACAATCCGTGTTTAGGTTCATATGTGTAACACGATTTTTAAAATGTCAACCCACCGACCTGTAAATACGACCTTTAAAAGTACCTAGAGAACAACTACTTATGAAGGAATCCAAGAGAAGAAGAATAAAGGGAAAATGATGTATGATGACTAACCTGCTTTAGCCTCTCTTTATTCAGTTCATCCTGCAAGTAGATTTATTAACCACAAAAACAATAAGAATCATGCTTCATCGTAAAAAAAAATAATAATAAAAAAAACAAAAAAAAAAAACAAAAAAAAAACATACCACTTCTTTCAACAGTCTTGCATGTTCCTCTTCCAATTGAGTCACCAAACTCTCCAATTCCACAGTATAAGCCTATAATTCCACAAACACAACACAATTGAAATCCATAATGATCAGATTAGATTAGATTAAGTAGCAATTTAATCTAACCTGCTTCCGCTCTCTTGACCTAGCAGCTGATTCTCTGTTCTTAATCATCCTCCTCTGTTTCTGCTGTGTTGCCTTATCAACCGGCGGATCTTCCACCACTACCTTCCGTTTCCCCCTCCCACCGCCGTTACTAACGCCGTTAAACTGCATGCGCCGCTGCTGCTGCTGCTGTGCAAACGCACCACCAACAACCGTACCAGAAGAAATAACCGGATCAATAACACCGGAATATTCCGATGCAACCACCGGAGATAATTTCACAACATCTTCTTCTCTAACAGCTCCGGCTTTTGTGAGGAAATCTTCTAGCGTCATCTCCGGATCATCACCGGCGGTGAAATTCTCCGGCACCGGAGGTGAACCGTCGTAGATGTTTTTCAACAGATCGTCCATATTCATCGAGATTAAACCGTTGTTGTGATCGGAGATATGACGTTGAAGATCCTGATTTGCAGGCGATGATGACGCCATCACCTTCGACGACGCCATACACACACACACAATTCGAATTCAAACTCAAAATGAAATTCAAATTCAAATTGAAAATGAAATTTAAATTAAGATTGAGATTGAGATTGTTGGAATCAGTTGGAAGTGGAGAACTGGAGGCTCGCCGGCAGTTGGAAGTTATAGGAATGGTTTTAGAGAGAGAAAGAGGGGGGTTGTGGACGGTTGTGTCCTTGTTTGTCGGGTTTGAAAGTTGAATTGGGTGAGGGTAGTTTGGTCATTTCGGATGGTTTATGTATGTGTAAGAAAGCCGGCAGAGGATTGTCACGGGCAGATGCGTGTCGAAATTTTCTTCTCATGTTTCTATTAAAAGAAAATAAAATAGTTTGCCTCTTTCACTTGTGGACGTATTCAAGACATTAATTTTCAAGGGTTTTTTTTTTTTTCTTAAGTATTTGTTTTTAACTTTTAATACATGTTACACGTAAAAGTGGTGCGATAATCATTAGCAACAAGGTTGGACCTGAACAGCCAACCGACACAGTTTTGGTGGAATAACATGGTGACGCCTAAGATTAATATGTTCCTTTGGAGGCAAAGGAAAAATCTCGTCGGCGTCAGGGAAAGCATGTAGTCGGTTATATGTGGTGGATGAAGCTATCAACTATGGCATATTAATTTAGGGGTATCCCGATAAAAAAATTACTGTGCAATCATACAATATTAAAAAAAAAAAACGATAATAGATAAAGTAAAACAAATATTTAATAGATTTGTCCTCTTATTTTTTATAGCTTGAAATTGAGATCGTTTCATCATATCGTCGTCTTTTATTTTATCAAAATTTTCTTTTTCTACCGCACAAACCATAACATTGTTCAAATATTCCGGGCCCATTTACTTGCGTAAATCAGTCTAGGGATGAGCAATTGGTATAAAATACCATCTCGATCTCATCCCGATCCCGAATTTTTTCGGTACTGGAAACGGTATCCACTTTTTGGCATTTCGGTATCGGTAAAATACCGAATTTTACCCTTAAAATACCGATACCGTACCGTACCGATATATTTCGGTATCGGTATCGGTACCAAGTTTACACAAAATTCGGGATCGGTATTTTTCGGGATCGGGACGGTATCAGTATTTGCCCATTCCTGAATCAGTCTTGACAAGCTTCAATTTAGAAAAACAACTTTCAACGGTTGCGGTTGCAACCGGTAAAACCAAAGCTAGCTTCACTACCCGATAAACCAAAGGACAAGAACTATGTGTTTCGGTTTCCACCATAAGAAGAGCAAGATCACTTATTCAATGATAATATTGTTTTGGGTCTTGGGCTAACTTTATCAATTATATTAGGGCATCCTTTCAATTCTATTGTTGTTAATTTGGGCGTATTTATCATTCGCACCTAATTATTCTATAAGTTTTCGGGTTATAAAATGTTTGGACTTATAAAAAAATAGGATTTTAGTAATATCAAGTATCTTTTTTTTTTGTTAGGGGTATCCTCGTATTTTTTAGGGGTATTCTTTGTATAAAAAAACACTATAAATACGTGGTTGAGCCGTAGCCCGTGCTACGGCTCGTAACACTTTGGCTCCGCCCTGCAGCAGGCGGATATAGTAACTGATAGATTAAGAAGCATTGGTGAATTAACGGTGTCGAGCACACGGAAGAAACTAATTCACGCGGTTTTTTCATAAACATTGTGGAGCATATAAAATGCAAGAAATGGGAAGATCTTTAAAGAAAAAGAGGTGAATACTTACAAAGTGGTCGAAGAAGGTAAAGACTACGTATTCGAATGGATAAGGTGCACGACGAAAATCACGGATATAACATGGGACGACCGGAGATCTTTTAGGGGCTGTTTGTTTGCCTCTTAATAGTTCCATTAAGAGGCTACCTCTTAATCGGTCAGAGATAGATGTGTTTTGTTTACTAAATACAACCTCTTAATGGTTACTCAAAACTCTGATAAAACAGATACACTTAATGGATAAGGTGCACGACGAAAATTGTTATTCTTGTACTGTTCTAAATAGATAGTTAAATTAAAGAATCATTAAATTGTATTTAATTGAATTTGCTCTAGTGTTTTCAGTTTGGGTAATTTTTGCAAACATGCTCGATCTGTTGTTTTTTTTTTTTTTTTGTGTTTTGAATTGAGCAATTATAATTATTCATCATTCGATATAGTTACTCAAAACTCTGATAAAGCAGATACACTTCATTCAGTATAAAATAGTGTACAGGGGTAAAATAGTCATTATACACAATCATTCAGATGTCTAACCCAGAGCCGGCTATCCCCATTTGCCGGGTGGTCTTGAGAACAGGGCCCAAATCATTAAAGGGCCCAAAAAATTTTAAATTGTCTTTATATATATATATATATATATATATATATAGCCCAAATCAGTACAGGCCCAAAGTTTGTAAACAAAACCAATCTTATAACCGTACAGGCCCCAAATCATTAAATCAATACTAGTATACTACAATTGTCGCTGCTCAGGAAACCAAACGTCACGGCAGGGATTTCTGATCGAACAGACGAACACAAGTACACAACGTCGCGGCAGGGATTCATCATCATCGCAATTCGCAGATAATAATCATCATCATCCGCAGATTCGCAGCAGGAGCCAGGAGGTACTTGTTTGTTGATTTTTGTTTATTGTTATCTGTTACGAGTCGCAACCATGATAGTAAAGGAACCTGTTTTATGTTTTAAGATGTCTTTCAAGTTTATAAAAAGATCCTTTAGGCAAGAGGAATAGGTTTGGCCAAGAATTTTACCTGATTTGAGGTTATGCAATTGTTAATCATCTCTATGTTGCTAGTTGCGTCATCTGTTATATGAGTCATGAGACATGATTAATATGATGGTTTGTGTATGGAGCCCTGAAGAATGGGAAATTTAGTACATGAGATTTGATAATAATAATTATTTATGTTTTTCTTAGAAAAAAATCATACCTTTATGACTAAAGATTTCCTGTCTTTAGGTTTGATTGCTGTTACACACAACTTTTCTGTTGTTTATTGATTGCTGATAAGAAAAAATCATTGATTGCTGATAAGAATTGTCTATTTCTTTAACTATTGTTTATTAATTATACTTTAAATGTATTAGACTTCGTGTGAATTGTGATTGAATGGATGTTTTTCGTTAATATGTAGAAATTATGCCTCCCGTTCCTAAATACAAACACCTATCCGACCATAAAAAACGTAAGAAGAGGAAGCTAGAGGAAGAGAAAAGAAAGGCGGACGAAGTAAAATAAAATCGAATACACAAGTTTTTTTCAAAAGAAACTCAAAGTTCTAGTTCTAACTTGGGTGACGATAATGTGGGTGAAGACAATGTGAAAGGAGATGAAGAAGCTAATGCGGGCGAAGACAATATGAACGTAGGTGTAGACAACGTGAACGCAGGTGAAGATAATGTTAATGCTTCCATAGATGAAGAAGCTACTATGTGTGAAGATGATGTTAATCCCGTTCCGGATATTGATATTTTTAATCCTAGAAATTGGGGTGGGCTTAGTAATAACATGATTAAAGAGTTGGTTATGAAAGTGTAAGTGCAGTATCTGGTGACTGAAGATATCAATGTCAGACAGAACTGATAGCAATAGTTAAGGGGGAGTCTGTAAGTGCAGTTCCTTCCCGGTAACTGTGCTTTATCAGTTCTGGTCAACGGTCAACAAAGTCCAAGGCAAGTCAAGAATTCGGAAGCTTTATCGGTCCGAGTTTATGATGTTAAACTCGGATTATGTTGATTATTATTGTTGTCAGAATTATTTGTTTTGTATCCCGGACAATATGTTTTGTTTGGGTTTAGTCCCTAGTCTATATATATGTGTTGTATAGGGTAGATTAGGGCAACCCTAGAGATAGCTTTGTGCACCTCTCACAAATGCCAGCCACCCTTCATCAGTGTGGTCATTCTAGAGAGAGAGGGATACTATGTGTTAGTGAGAGAAAGCTAGGTTTAGATCTTTGTGATCTAAACCAGCTTGTAGATGATGTATACTCCTTTGGTTTGTGTAATCTGTGATGACTGATTCAATAATAAAGGGTTCATCTTCTACATCTTTCTATCTTTTGATATTTCGCATCTTGAATCAAGTGCAATGTTTGATGTTCGTCATCGATCCGCTGCTTTAACAGTGGTATCAGAGCATGGTTACCGATTCGGAATGGTCTAACCGCCTTCCAAATCACCATTGCTCTTGATTTGATGTTTGTTTCCGCCAAACATCTTGAAGATGTGAAGAATCTACTGAAAACTTGAAGAAAATGAAGCTGTTCGTCGGCTGTAATGGTTTTTCTTGTTGCCGTTCTAGGGTTTTGATCTGAAAAAGGCTATGTCCGGATTTATGTAAGTGTTATTCATGTCCAAGTTTAGGTGTCCAAGTTTTGGTGTCCAAGTTTCGGTGTCCAAGTTTCGGTGTCCAAGTTTCGGTGTCCAAGTTTCGGTGTCCAAGTTTTGGTGTCCAAGTTTCGGTGTCCAAGTTTCGGTGTCCAAGTTTCGGTGTCCAAGTTTCGGTGTCCAAGTTTTGGTGTCCAAGTTTCGGTGTCCAAGTTTCGGTGTCCAAGTTTAGGTGTCCAAGTTTAGTATGTGATTTTTTGTCCAAGTTTATGTCATGGAGAATTGTCCAAGTTTAAGTCATGGACAATTGTCCAAGTTTAAGCCATGGACTTTTGTCCAAGGTTATGTTAGGGACAAAAGTCAGAGTTTATGTATTTTGATGCTAAATTCGGAATTATAAGGCCAAGTTCGGACTAAAAAAAATCGAATTTATGGGTTTTTTTGGTTTTCTTTGCTTGTTCCGAATTTCTTTGTACTCTAAGTATTGTTCCGATGATCTATTCGAGGTTTCAAGAGCTTTCGGGTTTTACGAGTTCCGAATTTTCTAGAATTCCGGGTTACATGGGGTACCAGATTTTTAGCTAAATTTAGAAGTTTGTGTTGTTCGGAAGTTTCGAGTTGTGCATGTTCCGAGTTTTTCTAGTTATTCCAGGTTACCTGGGGTACCGGATAACTAACTAAGAGTCAGAATTACGTGTAGTTTGGAAACTTGAAGTCGGTTTCGGATTATCGAAAAGTTTTATGGTACTTATGTTGTCCGGATCAAGTGAGGAGGTGAAGAGAATAAGACTTGCTTGGACTTTTGTATTGTTTACAAAGAAAAAGGGGGAGTAAAAATTTCCTATTTTCTTCGTAAATATATAGCTTGTGCGTGAAATAGCTCGTGTGTGATGGAGTTTTGTCATGTGTGTTTATGTTATTAATCAAGTGTTGAGGTGATGAAGCTGAATTCTCGGTTGACGACTAGTTGAAGATTGAGCCTTATTAAGTTGCTGTTTAGAGTAGAGAAGATTAGTTCTGGTCTCGAAATAATGTGGGGCTTCTTGATTTGAGGGGAAGGTCGGAGATGAAAGCCATCGGGGATTCAGCGGATTTGTGAAGATAGGAGATTGATCATGAGGATACATGAGGAGATGAGATCATACATGAAGGGTTGAAGACTTTTGATCAAGATGGTGGATGTAATTTTACAAAGTTCAGTTTGTTATTAACTTATCGAACTGAGCTTCATGTCTTTGTGGAATTTGAAGTGTTCAAGGTTGGGCATTGGAAATCCAATGTTTCTTTCTGCTGCCAGTTAGGTTTGAAGATTATGGTTGCGAGCGATATTCTTACATTTGGTTGTAGGCTGGTTCGCGTTAACTTGATTCGGGAGTCGTTTGAGGGGGAGGATCTACAGTGTTTGATGTTGGATGCTTCAGGTTTCACAAAGCGGCCATTCAAGTGATTGTCAGCAAGTCTTTAATTAGAAGGGATGAAGATCACTGTGCTTTGCCGGAAAGATCAAGTCTCAGCCAAAGTTGAAAGCATGCATGATATCATCAGTCAAGGGGGAGTCTGTAAGTGCAGTATCTGGTGACTGAAGATATCAATGTCAGTCAGAACCGATAGCAACATTTAAGGGTTGTCTGTAAGTGCAGTTCCTGCCCGGTAACTGTGCTTTATCAGTTCTGGTCAACGGTCAACAAAGTCCAAGGCAAGTCAAGAATTCGGAAGCTTTATCTGTCCGAGTTTATGATGTTAAACTCGGATTATGTTGATTATTATTGTTGTCCGAATTATTTGTTTTGTATCCCGGACAATATGTTTTGTCCGTGTTTAGTCCCTAGTCTATATATATGTGTTGTATAGGGTAGATTAGGGCAACCCTTGAGAAAGCTTGGTGCACCTCTCACAAGATCCCAACTATTCTCCATCAGTGTGTGAATTCTAGAGAGAGAGAGAGGGAGACTATGTGTTAGTGAGAGAAAGCTCGGTTTAGATCTTTGTGATCTAAACCAGCTTGTAGATGATGTATACTCTTTTGGTATGTAATCTGTGATGACTGATTCGTTAATAAAGAGATTCATCTTCTACATCTTTCTATCTTTGGTGTTTATGATTGTTCTTCATGTCTTGAATCAAGTGCAATGTTTGATGTTCGTCATCGATCCGGTGTTTTAACAGAAAGGTCCAAAAAGAGATAAGGATGTTGTTAAGGGCCCGTGGATAAATTTGGAAGACATTTTTCTAATACCATGTACACTAGAATTATATCAAATAGGGAGACGTGCGATAGAGAATGGCTAGTGTATTCGAAAAAACTTGACAAACTCTATTGTTTTTGTTGTAAAGTTTTTAGAACGGGGCATCCGAAAGGTGGGTTGGATGATAAAGGTTATAACGATTGGAGACATGCTAGTGGTAGACTTAAAGAACATGAAGTTGGTTTAGAACATTTCAAGAATATGAATGAATGGTTTGAATTGTGCCAAAGGTTGAAATGCAAAGAAACAATTGACAAAGTGGCATATGAGCAATTTAAAAAAGAAAAAGATTATTGGAAACAAGTCATCTTAAGGATTGTTGCACTTGTGAAGTTTCTTGCAAAATATGGCTTAGCGTTTCGTGGGTCAAATGAGAAGTTGTATCAAAAAGGCAATGGAAACTTTTTGGGTTTGGTTGAGATGTTGGAAGAGGTTGACCCGATTATGAAAGAACATGTGCGCCGAGTTTTGAATGAAGAGTGCCATGTACACTTTCTTAGCCACAATATGCAAAACGAGTTGATACAATTATTAGGGGATAAAGTTAGAACCGAAATCATCAAGAAGGTTAAGCAAGCAAAGTATTACTCCATCATCCTCGATTGCACGCCTGATAAAAATCACCAAGAGCAAATGTCCATAATTGTGAGGTATGTGAATTTTAACTCTAGTTCCGTGACCGTTGAGGAATCATTTTTAGGTTTTTTGGTTGTTGATGATACCACATGTTTAGGACTTTTTGAAGCAACATGTAAGGAAATAGAGTCGCTTGATCTTGATATTGGTGATATGCGTGGTCAAGGCTACGATAATGGGGCAAACATGAGAGGAAAAAACAAAGGAGTTCAAACTAGATTTTTAGAAAAAAAAAATCCTAGAGCTTTCTATAGTGCTTGTGGTTGTCATAGTCTAAATCTAGCATTGTGTGACATGGCTAACACAATTACTAAGTCTAAGGAATTTTTTGGAACAATACAACGGTTATATACTATCTTTGCCCATTCTATTAATAGGTGGAAAATTTTGAAAGGCAATGTTAAAGGATTAACTCTTAAATCATTATCTACAACTCGTTGGGAAAATCGTATAGATAGTATTAAGCCTATAAGAACTCAACTGGGAGATGTAAGAAAAGCTTTGCGAGAAGTTAGGGGGGCGGATAGAGATGCTAAAATCATAAGTGAAGCTAAATCATTAGAAGAGTATGAACTTGGTGATTTTGAATCTTTGGCACAAATTGTCATTTGGTTTGAATTATTATCAAAGGTGAATGTGGTGAGCAAACGGTTGCAAGCAAAAGATGTTGTTCTTGATGTTGCTATTGATGAAGTGGACAAATTAATTAAATTCTTTAAGAATTATAGAGAAGTTGGGTTCTCTAAGGCACTTGATGAAGCTAGAGAAATTGCAAATGAAATAGGTGTTAATGCGGAATTTCGTCAAAAACGTGTGATATATAGGAAAAAACAATTTGATGAATCATCAAGTGTAGAAGAAGTAACATTTTCACCCGAGGAGGATTTTAGAGTAAATTATTTTTTAAGTATTGTTGATCAAGCTATTTTTTCACTTGAAACAAGATTTTAACAATACCAAAAATTCGAAAAAATATTTGGGTTTTTGTTTCCTAAAAAGTTGAAGACTCTTGATGAAGCCAAGCTTAACGAGTGTTGTTATCGCCTTGAAGATGCATTGAAGTATGAAGGAGAATCCGATATTGATGCTAAAGAATTGTATACGGAGTTGAAGTTGATTACTACATTTTTACCGAGACACATTGACAACCCTTTTGATGTTTTAGACTATATCTTCCAACGCAATACTACTTATCCTTATGCTATAAATGCATATAAAGTGTTGTTGACAATTCCGGTAACTGTGGCATCGGCAGAAAGAAGTTTCTCAAAGTTGAAGTTGTTGAAGACCTATTTGCATTCTACAATGTCACAAGAAAGGCTAAACGGGTTGGCGACAATATCTATTGAAAGTGAAATATTAGATACTATGGATTACAAGGAGTTGGTCGAGAGCTTTGCTTCAAAAAACGCTAGGAGAACCACACTGTTTGCTTAGCAAGTAAGTTCGATACTTTGATCATTTTTGCTACACTATTTTTGTTAATTTGTTCGATCTATCTCATAACAATTATCGTAGTATTATGAATTTTTAGTATTTATATATATATATATATGATTGAATGATTGATTGATGAGTTTATGTTATATGAAGATTTGCGAATATGGCCCAAATTTTTTTATCTCGAACAGGGCCAATTTTTTTTTTTTATTTTCGGAGCCGGCCCTGGTCCAACCAAACAACATTTACTGGCTCAGAGCCTCTTACTCAGTCAGACCTCTTATCGGTTCAGCACTTATTAATTCAGATATTGTCAAACAACCCCTTACTTTAAAAGTGTAATTGTAATGTCCTCTTTGTTGTCTGTGTTTCTTTTGGTTGTAATCTTTCCGATATAGCACCTTGCTATGTTGGTTTTTTTGGATTAAATAAAGTGTTTGTCAAAAACAAATACATGTTACACGTGTATTTTTGCTTTTTTTTTTTTTGAAAACTATGTTGTATCATAGCTAAATTACGGTAAATTATACTTTTATTCTTTATGTATCGGGTAATTTGTAGATCGTGTTTCTTTAACTTAAATTATTTTTTTGCGCTAAGTAACAATAGTTCTAGCCTCATAGACAGAAAACCCGTTTCTACATTGATTCACAATAGAAACATGAATTTACATTGAAATAGTTGGTAAACGGGCAACAAGTTGCGCCGCTACCCCTTTTTGAATAGCAAAAGTAAGTCTTTTAAAAACTACGTTCATAGATCTCGGGGTCATAACATTACTATGCATGACCCTTTGAACTCGACTGAGAAGGTCCACGGCCTCTGGCGCCAGAAAACCAAAAGTATCAAAAGCAAACGGGATAAACACGTGCTAGTTGTCAAGGCACGCTTTCTCGTGTTTGGTCACTTTACCCGAAGCAGCCTTTAAAGCAGCCTGACCCACCGTGAAAGCACTACCCCCTAAGCCCATAAGCGGGGAAACCCCTGTTAGATCCACATATGCATGTTTTCCTCTTACCCATCCAAAGACCAGAATGTTAGCTGGTCGAAGGGTAGATCTCCCTTCCAACGGGCCAGTTAAGAAATTAATGGGTGCCTCTTTCTTCGCAGAAATACCAGCGCACCTGAATTTGTCAAAAAAGACATCCCTAACCAAATCATGTTGGTATTTGAACCCCGTGAGCTCTCTACAATGAACTGCATGCTCCCCAAAAGCATCCAAACATGCCTTATGACAAACAGGGCATACCTCATCAACTGGGAATAAAGGAATTATGAGGCGATACTTAAGGATAGTACGGTACTCCACCGGTGACATATGCTGGCCTAACCCATCTATAGGTATAGCAAGAAGAAAACCTTGTGCATGTGGTGCTCGTAGACACTAAAAAAACGGCTTTTTGTCTAACGGTCAAGTCAAACTGTACTTCGATGTCGTGGACAATTTAACTAAAAAGAGCACTCGCCAATGCATGTTGGGCTTTAGGGGGCGGTGTCCTTATTAATGAAACCGCTGAAGTCAAAGCTTGGAATCGTATCACGAAGACAAGCCAAAGCACAAACATAATCAGAATCCATACCACATATGCCACTGTCTCTTAAGATGTGGTCCTGTAACACCCACGATGGAGCCCTCGAGGCCATAAAAGCATAGGATGAAGCCTCAACAGCCGAATACAACCCCAAGCCCCCAAACCTAATAGGTAAGGAAGCAAGTCCCCACTGGAAGTCTCCAAAGAAAGGACCTCCATAAACCACCAATTCCTCAATCGCCTTACGCAAACCTTTGTCAAAGAACAACGTTGCATCTTCCATGTGCATATGTTGGCATGTCCTCATGTCACACCCCGATATTTACAGCTTAGCCCGGTGGGCCCGATGGGGAATATCATGACGTAAGATTGATATCGTCATAGTCAAACATACACAGAATAGCACAGCCGAAGTCTTGGAATATAAAATACTATTACAAACCCAATTGTCAGAAATACTTAAAAGATAATTACATTCGAGCTTGCAATATTAAATCCACAGGCGGATCATATTAAAATGTACAAAATGAAGCTTAGCAGACTTTAGGGCATCCTAAGGATTTGCAAGATCCTTCATTGACACCAAGGAGCTTCCAGCCAATTACATATAGTACTTGTCACTTAGTCTTTTGAAAATACGCCAGTTTACACTGGTAAATACAATTAACCGACTCATTTGAAAAGTGTTTATAAAATTGGTTTGGATGCACAAGGCATAAAATCTTTTATAACTTGGGACAATTATATAATAGACCAGTGTTGGATACACTGGTCTGACGGCTTCTAATGACGACGGAGCAGGTGCAGGCCTTCAGTAGGTTATCCCAGACGATCACGAGCTTACATACGCTATACGTTTGGATTTCAAGAGCACAAATAACGAGGTAGAATATGAAGCGTTCCTGGCAGGCCTCCGATTGGCGCTTAAAATGGGAGCAAAAAACCTTGAAGCTCACGTCGATTCAAAGTTAGTGGCCGAGCAAGTTAATGTATGCAAAGGGCGAAGCCATGTGGTTATACCTGGAATAAGCGCGAATGCTCATCAGCCAATTCCAAACATTCAAAATAATTCACATAAACAGAAGTGAAAATAAGCATGCGGATGCATTGAGCAAACTGGCCGCCACCAGTTTTAGTCATCTGGCAAAAGAGGTGCGCATCGATGTATTGTCCAATCCTTCTGTTCCTCTTAAACAAGTAAACATCGTTGAGATCGGCAACCCATCCTGGATGTCCCCGATCATCATGCACCTGCAGCATGGTAAACTTCCAGAAGGAAAAGCGGAAGCTAGGAAGATCCAGAACAAAGCAATAAATTACGAGATGGCAAACGGTATTTTATACCAGAAATCATTTATGGGTCCGCTCCTACGCTGTGTAGACAAAACAGATGCGTAGTACTTAGTCAGGGAAATCCATGAAGGCTTATGTGGGATACACGCCGGACCGCGCATGGTAGTAGCAAAGATAATGCGCGCAGGCTACTATTGGCCGGGGATGCATGTGGACGCGGTGGAATTATTACGAAAATGCGCAGCTTGTTAGCATCACGCGCCAAAGACCCGTCATCCGAAAAATCCGCTTGTACCAGTCACATCCGCCTGGTCTTTCCAGCAATGGGGCATCGACCTTGTTGGTCCATTCCCTGATGCGCCTGGCGCTGTGAAATTTATTATCGTGGCAGTCAATTATTTCACAAAGTGGGTTGAGGCCAAGGCGTTAGCTTCAACCACAACAATGGTAATCCGCAAATTTATATGGGAACATATTATTTGCAGATTCGGGTTACCATTGCGCATCATTTCCGACAACGACACTAACTTTGCCTCGGAAGATCTCCAGAAGTGGTTCAAGGAAATGAAGATTGAACACAACTTCGCCTCTGTGGCGCACCCACAGGCAAATGGGCAGGTCGAAAGTGTCAACAAACAAATAGTCGTAGGCATAAAGGCAAGACTGGGGACGGCGCGCAGAGGATGGGGCGATGAGCTCCCTAGCATCCTATGGGCTCATCGTACTATGCCAAAAACCAGTACGGGAGAAAACCCATTTAGTCTGGTATACGGATCAGAAGCGGTAATCCCAGCCGAAATTGGCCTTCCGTCACCGCGCATGCTTGCCATGGAGAAGCAAAATAATGAAAAAGAACGGAGAATGGATTTAGACCTTCTCGAAGAAAGACGCGAGAACGCCGCCATCGCAGAAGCAAGATATAAATCCAAACTCGAAAAGTACTACAACGCGCGCGTTCGCATGTGTACTTTCGTCCCAGGGGACTTTGTCTTACGCGACAATGAGGCGTCCAATGCGGAGAAGCCAGGCAAGCTGGCACCGAAATGGGAAGGGCCGTACATTATCAATGAGGTCCTAGGCAAAGGGGCGTACACCCTAAAAAGAATCGATGGAACAACTGTTCCTCACACCTAGAACGCGCAACAGCTGCGCAGGTGTTATATATAGCCAAGCCATTCAACAAGTCAGATTTACACAGGCAATGTATTTTTCTATTTTACTTTGTATTATTGGCTCTGCGCCTTATTAATGCAACAGTTATCCTTACGCATGTTATTGTTTGTTACAAATTGCATATAATTCCTTTGGTATGCGCGAAAACAATATGGTAAACATTGTACATCTCATGAACGGTCTAAGCAAAGCCCAAATCCGCGCGCATTCTAGACCTACGTTCATACATGAGCACAATACCATTCTCATTCGCTCTACCTAAACAAAGTAATTAGGCACATGCAACATATTGTAATCCAAACACAACTTGTAAACTACCAAAGCAAATATACATAGCATATCTTCAAAATGTTACTAGTGCAGCAAAAGCACTTTAACAGACCATTTACAAAAACACAACAGTGTTTCTTCAAAAGTATCAGTTACAAAATAAGCAAACTAAGAAAACATATCTAACACCCCAAACGGAGTATGAAGGACCTCACCATACTCAAACAAGGGGTGGGGATCAACAATCCAAGGGTTGACATTCTCCCTCTCATCTCCGGCAGCAACGGCCACATTCTCACCAGTCAAAATTTCAGCCGAAAAGGCAGCACGAGGACGACGCTGGTAGACAATTGAACAACTCCCTCTCCGATCAGCCAGAAAAGAACGAGTTACAAGGTGAGCTGACAACCTGGTAACTCCTCCATTATTATCTTCTAAATGATCGGAGAAGAGTCGGTCTCTCAAAGAATCAGGAAGAATGGCACCATGGAAACCACCATCACCGGTGGAAGGGTCAACCATTATGCCAGAAAGAAGAAGCAAATCATCGGCAGCTTCGAAGGTCTTCAAGACTTCAGAAATTCTTCGCCATCGGATCCGTCGCTTATTCTTCATTTTTTTCCAAATTGGGAAAAGAACTTCACACCCAATATGAATATATAGGCCAGGAAAGACTGGTGTCAGCATCGAAAAGAGAATTGTGATGATTAAGTATCAAATCAACTGTCTTCACAACGGCTCTGCCACTGAAAACGTCACATCCCATTTAAAACTTTCTGACAGAGTCCACACACATTCCCCGAGCTACAGTTAAGATAGAAGACGAAGAGGCAGCACAAACTATAGATATGACGTAAGCAATCGTCAGCACATAATTACACAAACTCTTCACTCATGGTAACAACAGTTCCGAATAAAGAAAGGTACAAATATATTTCCTCTTAAAATTTCCATCTTTCCAGAATCAAGATTTTCAGGAAATCAAAATAATAAGCAAAGAGTATCTTCTCTGAGAAGATTCTCCATTTTCGCGCCAAAAACCTCTAAAGCAACAAGCACCTCTCTCTCTCATAGTCCAGTGCTCCACTTATTTGCATAAGAGCAACACTAGACTGGGGGGAATTGAAGGGGTAAGGTCCCAAAAACCTCGCTTTAAGTACTTGAGACCATACCACAACCCCTTCTTTAACCCTCTTTAGACCTTGCACGGCCGCGCACTGGTCCAAACAAAGAGAGCTTAGAAGAAAGACAGCAAACAACACCCGCACGCCAAAAGGAAATTAACGAATCCTTGCGCTTTCCTCTATAACAAACAGGGATAAAAAATCCCAGTTTGCACCCCCGCTTAAATAATACCCAGACTTGGATATTATTTACTACACTGACAACACACGATAAGGAGTCACACCAGATTATGGCAGTAATCTTCTAGAAGATTCAATCGTGCACCACCAGACGGTTATAACCATCTGGCCACGTGTCATCATCCCGGGCTCCCATGAAGTCACGATGATGGCATGGAATTAAAGAGAAATCTCCACTTGCCCACTTTCCACGTGGCAATACCCCGGCCGTTGATCTAAATCACGATCCGTGTGCTCTCACGTCAGATTAAGAGGATTAACAGAGGGAAAATAACCGTTTACGGAGTTAGCATCTTCCGTTAACATTTCAATAACAGGTTTTCCCGCCCAAACTCCCGGCTATAAATAGACGAGTAATTCAGGTACAAACTTCAAGTTACATTCACTTCACTTATACTTCTTCTTCTTCTTCTTCTTCTTCATAAACCGATACTTATTCTCACGCCAGAGGGTGGTCACGGAGAGAACCCCCATTCTCCCCATGGCGAGTCTGACGGTTTCTGTTTTGCTGTTGTCGAGAAGAGGAGAAGATCTGTCCCTTTGAACCAAACGAGAAGAAACCAACCCTTTTTGTGCAGAACATAACCCCCTGGTTTATCTGATTCCGGTCATTTATCCAGTGTTTCTTCACAGATTTACATGTTTGTCGTACGTTCAGCGCCCGGGATAGAAGAGCCGAATCATGATTAATTAACACACCACTAATATAGTCCACAAGGAGTTATCCTCACGTGTGGTTATATCTTATATCTTAATTCCCTTTTGGGGAAAAGAATTCGTATCGCAACTGTCAGGTGTATGCCTACACCCCGTGCTTAGGTCGTGGTCATTTGCATTTAAATGATGCCAAGGATATCCAGGACACGATCATTAACCCCCAAATGCTTTATATCAATCAAGACAGATTAAAACGGGTTATCTCAATGATTTAACCACTAATCGATTAAATATTCAATATCCAACCAAGCGGTAATAATTTACCGTATCCCAAGCCCGTATAAGGGAAAATAAGTTAAAAGTATTTACCTGAGCTTTTAAATGCAAGATTTATCTACTCAGTCGTATAATGTACTCAACTAGTGCAAGTAGCTTTTACCGGGGCTCCTAATCTGGAACGAAGGTTTTATTAACCTATTAGACTCCTAACAGGTCCTTATTTAAGTTGTAAACTTAGACCGGTTAGTTTAAAGAGAGATTTACGGCACGAAACGCTGGATTAAGCGATGACCGGATTGGAATGTAGTTTAGACCCGACAAGTATGGAGACTTGTATAAAATGGGTAAACTAAATACATTCTGGATTTTGAAGTAAAAATGATAAAGTTTGACCCGTTTCGGCTAACTTATGCAAACTAGTTACATAAACCGTACCGAACGCGTATATGCATAACGGGTAACTGAATGAGTCATGTACAAGTTCCATAAGTTATTATGATTAAAATATGTTGTGATATCAGTAGGATATCTTCAATTATGCCCAAAACGAATTTAAAACCAATTTAAGCCCTGAAAAGGTAATTTGGTCATTTTAAAATTTATAAAAGAGATTTAATAGTAAACTGAGGTTCTGGTCTAAAACATTCAGTAAAAATATTTATTTTATCAAGTTACATCAGTAAGATATCATGGTTTACCATTTATGGCCAAACTATGCACCGTAGGTGCATTTTGGTCATTTCACATATGCTTTTAAGGTCAAATTTGGAAGTCTGAGTTCAAGACTTCTACTTACTGTTAAAGTATTAAAATTTATTTATAAAATCAGTAGATATCATATCTTAGGTGCTAAATATGGTTTTAAACCATACTATGCGCCTAATTTGCGTAAAATTCGATAATTGACGATATTTAAGATGTTTATGGAAATCTGAGATTTTTTTATCAGCCTCTACTGTTTAAAATAATTTATTTAACATATAACATCAGTAGAAAAAGGTTTAGCATGTTAATGATATGTAAATCTCATTTTATTAATGAAAAGGGCATTATCGTCAATTACCGAATTCATGCAAGAACTCTATGTTATGGTCGGTATAAAATTTGACCAAAATTTCCAAAAATCCCTAAAAAATATATTAAAACAGTAGGCAATGGGGTTGGTGCCAAAATTTGGGTTTAAACATGATTTATGCTAAAAATGCCATTTAATTAACAAAAAGTTTCGTTTTACGATATCTTGCATAACTTTAGTTTGAGACCAGAAATTGATGTCAAATTTTTGTGACATGCTTATATATCAGTAATAAAACTTTTTGTTCTCTCACATTTTCAAAAATCTCGTTTTTATAACATAAGGGCATAATAGTAAATTTTAAGCATTTAACGGAAACATGCAAATGAACTGTGATTTCTAAGGGACCATGTAATATGACCTCAGAGGGTTATACTAACATACAATATGGTCACAAAGGAACCCTAAGGCATAATTAAACTAAGCTAAATCGGGTCAGAAATGAAAGTCAAAGCAAAAGTCTACTTTTGCGACTTTCGGTTGCGAACCGAGCCTAAACTCAGAATTGTCGGGTTGAACATGCCTAGACATGTTCAAGTAATATTTACCAAGTTATCAGTGGCGGATCCAGGAATGTTTTCCACCAGGTTCCTTTTGGTATATTCTCACTATTTTTTTCTAAATCATACAAGGTTTCCACTAATTTTTTCCATTTTTTCCAAACCGAGGGGGTTCCCGGGAACCCCCTAAAACACCCTGCATCCGCCCCTGCAAGTTATTAAAGTGACAAAACTGATTTATAGCATCTACATTATCAGTTATGAATTTTATTTAAAAACTGACACGTTTGATTTTATTTTAATTACTTTGGCCTGATAATTAACTAAGTAAACGTGATAATTAGGAGGTTCCCTTTTAAGGGTTTAACACCCACCTAATTATGATCACGTAGCCATGTTTGTTGCGAACACTGGCTCGACCGTATATGGTCTAACTAAAAGTCAAAGCGTTTATCGAAAACGCTTGACTTTTCGGCTTTAAAAGCCAAATATAATAAACTAGCCACGAAAGGACACTTACAAATGGTCCTATGGGCTGAAAGGAGGTTCCAAAAGTTTAGGATCCACTTACAAATATAATAATCCGCCTTTAAGTTTGGTAGCTTGCCACTTTCGGTCCCTGTTATTCATGTTTCAGCATTCTTAACCTTATATATTTTATAAAAAGACAATATTGGTCCCTCTGACTTCTGAATCAGATGTATACAATTTCAAAAACAACTTTTGAAGGTCTGACAAGAACAGTCCCTCACCATTACTTATTATTCAATCATTCATATGTTAGCGCTTTTGGCCCGAAAGTTTCTAAAATCTCATAACATGTTAATACAAGGTTCAAAACCTCTAACGGTCAATCCTAGGCATCCCAGGAGCTCGACCGAGCATTGCGAAGGTCTAGGTTTGTTTAAAAAATCCTCAAGGCGTCGTTTCGCTTATTGCCGCTTTTAGTCCTTTAATCGCACAAGGTAGCGCGTAATATCGTTTAACGATGTCTAAGCCTTTCGTGGCCCATAATGAGTATTCCCGAGCATATGCTTAAATATTACGACGCTCCCGTTCGCCAAATTGGTCACCAAAAGGTGCAATTTTAAAAGTTGACGCTTTTGGTCCCTCTAACGCGCAAACTTGCGCGTACCATCTTTTAATAGCATCAAAGCCCTGTGCAATCCATAATAAGCATTCTCAAGAGTATGATTGCACTTCATAATACTTCGGGTTCGTTAAAAGGTCATTTAGAGGTATAATTAAACATATTGAGGCTTTTAACCCCTTTAACTTGCAAAGTTGCGTGTAATGTCACTTATATGCATAAAAGCCTTAGATGGCCAATATTGGGCATTCGCGAGAGTATAATCACACAACATGAAGCTCTTGGTTTGTTAAAAGGTCACTCAGAGGTTAGAATTAAAATGTTGATGCTTTTGACCCTTCGACGCGCAAACTTTCAAATAATTATGCAAACGGCTCCTTTCGACCAACAAGTGGCTCATTTATAAATATGAATACCGTGTATTGTTATTCAGAGGCTTAGTTTAAGTACGTTGACACTTTTAGTCCTTCTACATCCAAAGTTTTTGATTTTTCACAAAATTAGTCCCTCATAGTCAATGTTTGACATTATTAGGGTTTAATACACGTGTCAACACATCATTGGACGTGATTTTACAAGGTGTTACATCCTCACCCCCTTAAAAGAAATCTCGACCCTGAGATTTGCTCAAAATATGGAAGTACTTTCAGTCGAATAATGGACTTAACCTCCACAACATATTTTGGGGCCTCTATGTGCACCCCAGCTGACTTTTATAATAGGTACATGTTTTCTTTTGGCTTCTAATTCTGTCGATCCTTAATCGATACTGGTTTCTCATCAAACCATATGTTTCATTAACCTGCATATCATTATGTGATAATGTTATTGACTTATTGGCGAGACATATCCTTAACTCACCAGTGTGGAACACATTGAATACATCAAGTTCCTTAGGTAAGTTTCATCTTATAGGCTATCCATCTTGACATATTCGATTTTTCTCGGATGGTCCAATATGTTTAGAGTTTAACTTGCCTATTACATCAAAATTGCAGCACCCCTTTCTAGAGGGGTTCTTTCTGTTGAATCTTGTTCCTCATTGAGAACTTAAGAGGTTTGCGACTCTCATCAAAATTGACTTTTCTGACGATTACTGACAGCTTTCAGACGATCACAGATTTGTATAATCTTATCCATTGTCTCCAGGGTAATTTCAGATCCTGATAATTGGACTTACCAAACTTGTGTCCATTAACGGACGTTTGACATTCCATCTATACAAGGTCTCCAAAGGAGCATCCTTGATGCTTATATACTAACAATTAGTTATAGGAAAGCTTATTTAGGGCGAGATAGTCATTCCAACTACTGCTTAAACTAATCTTTAAAGAATAGCTAACCTCATGGTTAGTCGAACAATTCGACGATCCTGGGCAGCTGATGGTGATTCTTAATCGTTACCTAGTTAGGGTTGTGGTAATCAATGCATAAGCGCATTGAACCGTCTTTCTTAAATAATAAAACTGGAGCTCTAAGAATGATGAGCTAGGATTTGTGAACCTTTATCTTAAAACTCATTTGGTTGGGGTTTTAATCCTTCCATTACTGTTGACACTAACCAATATGAATCTTTTACAATAATATAGCCTTAAGCGGGATGTTAATCTTAACTCTACTTTCCTCTCAGGAGGTTAACAGGGTAGTTCCTTGGAGAAGAAAATCAAGACACTCAGAGATTACAGAGATATTCTAAATCTCAGGCTTCAGTTCATCTATCGTTATCCGTGCCTTATAAATGACACATTTTATTTATGAATGCATAGATGCCTTAACTAGTGACGCTTACTTGGACATTTCTATACTGGATATCTTCTTTGAACACCATTAGCTGACTTTAGTACAATATGACCATTGGGATATCTCGGTGGTTCCATGCATTAAACCTCCATACTGATCAGGCATGGAAGCAATCTATGGAACACATTAAGATACACCAATCCTCATATGGTGCTTTTATCATACAGTCTGGCATTCGCAGTCGATAGAAATCAATGAGGTAATAAAATAAAATAACATATATTGTCGTACTCCTTCTGGAGAGAGTACTCTAGATTTTGTGAATGAGGATTTCTGACAAGAATATAAGAAATGGTTCCTATGATTTACGCTGGTAAGTTTTACCTTATACTTAATACCTGGGATTCTTATGGGAAAATTCTAAAAGTTTGCTAAGCTTATGATATGTGGACGACTTAGTAGTACCTGAATCAAATAGAATTCTTAGCAATAATATCATTGATTCACAATAAGGGATGTACCTGGTGTCTTTATTGATACGAACCGCCTCTGGCATTTATCAGGAGGGTTTAAGCGCCTCCATTCTTAGTCTCTTTATACTTAGCTATACCATATTTGATAGTTTTAGGGCAGTTAGTCCTGATGTGGCCCTTCTCGCCACAGCCGAAACAGACCGCATTCTTTAAGTTTCTACATTCATGGGACTGATGACAAGTTCTCTTACAAACGCCACACTGCTTAAGCCTTTGTTCCAATCGACACTGTCCCCAGTGTCTTTTATAGCAGGTCTTGCATACAAGCTTTTTATTGGACTTTTGTTGGTCCGTATCGAGTCCGGACTTTCCTTTCTTTCCTAGATTTTTGGGAGTTATCCTTTTCCCTTTTCTTTTCCGGATCATCCTTCGCATTCGAGGCATGAACAAAATTCTTCTCATGAGCAAGGAGTATGGTTTTAAATGGGATTTGGAGCAAGTAGCATCGGGCTCCTTGAACTTTTTCATGACCTTTCTCATAGCTTTTCCAACAGTTGCGTCAATCATAGCTTGGAGATCATCTCTATTAATATTGTAACACCTCGCAAAATCATGTCCAATATAGTATCGACACGTGTCATGAACTTTAAACGTGTAACGGATTGATTATTACCTCTGAGTGACCTTTTAACGAACCCGGAGCCTTGTAACGATTAATTATGCTCCCAAGAATAAGTGATAAAAATTTCACAAGGTTTCGATATCGTATGAGGAAAATACGTTAACTTTCGTAATTAAGGGGTTAAAAGCATCAACGAGGCAAAACTTGTGTTTTCGGTTATCGTTTAATGAAACCGGACCTAACGGTGTTTGGTTATACTCTAAGGATCATAAAAATATAAATTATGTGGGTAAAATATGCTTGAAGTGAAAGATATTGTGTATTAAAAGGTTCAGGGGTGAAATGGTCAAGAATGAAACTTGCTGAGCTGGTTATCTACCTGGTGGCGTCGCGCCACCACCCTTGCCTCCTTGCCGTCACGCGACGCGACGGCGTAATCTGACCAGAATCCTGCACAGGTGCAGGTTACTGCATATCTCTTCTTCAATTCAGCCAAATCTCGATCCTATGGACTATTTGATGGTATTTTAAAACCACCTGGACACTTGTAATGATCTGAAAACAACTCAAAACACCTGGTTTGATCTGGTGAAGACCTCTTGTAGTATAAATAGGGTCTTGGGGTTGATCTTTCATTTGCACAAACTCAAAAATCTTATACTCTCAAGCTTTGGGGCTTTCAAACCCATTCTCTGGAGCATCCTACATTGGAAGGAAGCTCTCTTAGTCTTAATCTTCTTGCTAAGGACCCTTGTAAGCGTTCTTAGCTCCTGTAATTATGTTTTCATTAGTGTAAATGACCGAAAGTCAAAGATATCGTAATTACACTTTGACTTTGTGATTAATAACAAACGGTCCAGCCATTATTCGATTTGAAAATGGCTATGAGTTGGTAATTATGTGGGTAATAAACCCTTAAAAGGGCACCCACTGATTATCACTCTAACTTGGTCAATTGTCGGGTCAAACTTAATTATAAAAAGTCAACAGAAAGCTATTTTGCAAATAAACTCATAATTAACAATGTAGAAGCTATGAAACCTATTTTAACACTTATATAATTTGGTAATTAATGTAAGAACATGTTTAAGCATGTTCAATCTGACAATTTTGAGTTTAGGCTCGGTTCAGAACCGAAAGTCACAAAAGTAGACTTTTGCTTTGACTTTCAGTTCTGACCCAATTTAGTTTAGTTTAGATATGCCTTAGGGTTCCATTAGGACCAGGTTATAGGTTAGTATATCCCTCTAAGGTTATACAACTTGTTTCCTAATTAATCCGATTCATTTGCTTGTTTCCGTTAATTGCTTAAATGTTGACCATTATGCCCTTTTGATAATAAAACGAGATATTTGAAAATGTGAGAGGACAAAAACCTTTATTACTGATTTATAAAGATGTCCTAAAAATTTGACATCAGTTAGATGTCTAAAATAGGAGTTATGCACAATATCGTAATTAGAAAGCTTTTATTAATTAAACGACCTTATTAGCATAAAGCCTATCTAAACCCAAATTTTGACACCAAACTTTTTACCCAATGATGTTATATAATATTTTGGGATTTTTGAAGATTTTTATTTATTTTTAAACTGATCATATCATAGGGTTCTTGCTTTGATTCGGTGATTGTCGGTTATACCCTTTTTGATAATAAAATGAGTTTTACATAACATTTTGATACCAAACCTTTTGCTACTGATTTTATATGATAAATAAAATATTTTGAACGTTATAAACTGATCAAAAACTCAAATTTCCTATTATAACCCGAAAATCGCTTAAAACCGACTTTTACGCGTTTTAAACGCATAGTATGAGTTAAAACTATTTTAACATATAAGACTTAATACCTACTGATGTTTTAAGTAAATTTTTATACTTTAACGGTAAGCAGAATTTTTGAACTAAGATTTCCAAATTTGACCTTTAAAACTTATGTGAAATTACCAAAATGCCCCTTCGGTACATAGTTTGGTTATAAATGATAAATTTCACCTATATGCCCTACCCTACTGATATAACTTATTAAATTAAATATTTTCACTGATCATTTCAGACCTAAACCTCAGATTAATATTTAATCCCTTTTATAACCTTTAAAATGACCAAAATACCCCTCCGGTGCTTAAATTGAGTTTAAATTCGTTTTGGGCATAATGGAAGGTATCCAACTGATATCACAACATATTTAAGGGATATTAACTTAGGAAACCTGTTCATGACTCATTTGTTTACCCGTTATGCATTGTTCGCGTTCGGTGAGGTTTATGTAACTAGTTTGCATAAATTAACCGAAACGGGTCAAACCTTATCATTTTTATCTCAAAATCCAGAATGTGTTTAGTTTACCCATATTATACAAGTCTTCATACTTGTCAGGTCTAAACCACATTCTAATCCGGTCTTCGCTTAATCATGCGTTTTGAACCATATACCTTTCTTTAAAACTAATTGGTCTAAGTTTAAACTTAAGTAAGACTCGTTAGGAATCTAATAGGTTAATTAAAACCTTCGTTCCAGATTTAGGAGACCAGTAAAAGATACTTGCACCTTCTGAATTGTACGGCTGGGATAAATTTGTATAATTTTCTTAGGTAAATACTTTTAACTTATTTTCCCTTATACGGGCTTGGGATACGGTATTATAATAGTACCGCTTGGTCGGGTGTGTAGTTATTTAAATAGGATTGTGATTAATATAATTACATAACCCGTTTTAATCTGTTTTGTTTGGTATATGGCCTTTGGGGGGGGGGGGGGTTAATGACCATGTCCTGGATATCCTCGGCTCATTCATTGAAATGGCCACGACTTAAGCACGAGGTGTAGGCATACACCTGACACTTGCGTATGTATAAATGGTAATCCACAATAAGGAGTTCTCCTTGTGGGCATTATACCTGTGGTGTGTCAGTTAATCTTGTCCGGCTCTTCTAACCGGCCCTGATGGACGGCAAACTTATAAATCTGTATACAAGATTATTTTTAAAATAATTGTCCCAAGTTATAAAAGATATTTTGTGCCTTGTGCATTCAAATTAAATTTTCTTAAACATTTTCAAAATGAGTCGGTTAATTGTATTTAACAGTGAAAACTGACGTATTTTCCAAAAAGGCTAATGTGCAGGTACTAGACGGAATAGGCTGGTTACTCCTAGCATCAATAAAGAGTCTTGCAAGCTTAGATGTTCAAGAATCTGTTAAACAATGTTCCTTTTATCTTTGATCCGCCTGTGGATCCCTTACAACCGTTTTTGTAATAAATGATATTACTTTCATTCGGTTTGTAATGTTATTATCTTTTGCTTCCGCTATGCATTAAACTGTAATAATTTGACTATGACGATATCAACTACGTCACGATACTCCCCATCGGGCCCACCGATAATACGTGGAAATATCGGGGTGTGACAGGTTGGTATTAGAGCCAACGTTTGAGTGAATTAAACACTAGCCTTTAGTGTTTAATCTCGAATGACACAGTAGCACATTCCTTAGACATTCTGAGTCTATACTTAACATAGGAATGCTCTCATCCCTATTAAGTAAATATTATTTTCAATTTTATATATTTTGAATATGTCGCCAAGCACAGAAGCTGTCAATGGAAATTCTCCACATCCGAAGCCTAGAAATGCCAAGTTTCGTACCACGGCAAGGATAAGCGTGCAACCAGTTGGAGGGAAGACCTTTATGGACCTATTCCCAAAATCAAACTTGTTTAAACCCTTATCCAGACTACGGCGTCCATACCAGAAGATCCCTGAGGCTCATAAGATGATACATGTGGATGTTATTAAACCCTATTTCTTACCTCCGAATTTTCAAATTTCAAACTTAGACTATACTAGTCAAAACCTAATCCGTGATCCATGCCATTCCTTTAATCATTGAATCCTTGGATTCTACTTCTGAAATGGATCCTGATTTGAAATATTACTTATTCACTAAAATCTTTAGAGTCACTACTGCGTACGATAAGTAAAGATGAAGAAACAATCAGAATAAAGAAAGGAAGACATTAGAAGACCCTCCTTCCATCATACTTCTTTTCATTTAATTCCCGGTTCGGGCATTTGATTATTGTAGTCCTTTGTGGACACATTATTTCATCATAGTCCTTGTAGACTTACCTCTTCGGATAAGACTCCATATATACATTTGTTAATTATAGTCCCTTCATGGACATTATATTTCCATATAGTCCTTTCATGGGCATCATATTTCAGGTAGTCCTTTTATGGACATTATACCCCATTATATTCCTTGCGTCGACACGTTATTTCATTAAAATCCCTTCGGGGATATGTTATAGTCCTTTCGTCATCACGAGATTTCATTATGGTCCCCTAGTGGACATGATATTTCAATATAACCTCTTTCAAGTCATGTCTTTTCGTTATAGCCCCTTCATGGGCAAACTGTTTTAATATAGTCCCTATACGGACTTATGATATTTTATAGTCCCTATACGGACTTATAATTTCCTTTTTGGTCCTCTATGGACAATTATGATACTAAAAGTCCTGTTTAAGGCACTATGGTAAATTTCATAATGATTTATTGGAAGTTTTGGAAATTTTATATAGGTACTCGTATCGTCCTTTATCAACCATTAGTATGAATTTTATTTGAATTTTATCGACCAGCTAAATAATTTCAAAAGATCTTCTTAATAGTTTACCCTTGCCAAGTGGCAAGTCCACATTAATTGGCCAAAACTCTCGGTAGTTAAGGGTAATTATTCCTTCTACTATGATAGTTAAGGGAGATACCCCTTCTATCAAGAGGTAGTGAACTATGTCCAAGCCTCCAAATCTATATGATCAATGCGATCATGGTAACATCGTGTAACCATTAAGACAAATTAATCCTTGTTAACACCTAAAAACACCTTAACACTCCTGGCAGTGTGACTTGAGAAACCACACCAGCCGTCAAGGTATTTTGGACTATGTCCAAGCCTTAAAGCCTATATGATCGAATTTAATCTTGGCAAGTATCATCAATGTGATGATCAAAATATAAACATCCATTTGTGATGAAGTGCCTACGGGCTATAATATATTGTCCATTAGTGACATTGACATTGTGATCCTTATGATCCCCTGTCCAAGGTAGTGAGCTATGCTCAAGCCTAATAGTCTATATATGATCAATGCGATCATGACTAATATCATCTGATACGATGATCATATTATTTTATAGGACACTTGAAGTACAGGCTTAGGCCTTCCTATCTTCATAATAAGATTTTTTTATAAAAAGAAGCACTTTACGACTCGATAGTTATGGTTCATGCATAAATTTTCGGTGATTTAGATAACGAAACTAGAGTAATACAATAAACACATGGTGAATATGCCACTGGTACTTTCTATATATAATTGTGTTTATTGTATTACCCTTCGTGGCGTTATCCCGAATCACCAGTAGGATTTATGTCGCCTACGGGTTATATACTATACTGTCCATTAGAGACATTATTAAGTGTGGCCGTTACGGTTCATCGTCAAAGGTGATGGACAATGCCCAAGCCTTATAGTCTATAAGATTGATAAGATCATGACTAATATACTCAATTGCGATAATTATATATATATATATATATATAATATATGTAAACATCCGTTAGTGATGTCCTATGATTTGCCTATGTGCCAAAATGAATCGTCGTTCAAGACGATGACAGTTGTAGTCCATGACTCCCTGTCCAACGGTGAATAACTAGGTTCAAATCTTAAAGCCCCTGGTCTAATAAGATTGCGGCTTAGAAATCAATGTCCTTCGTGACAGGCTTTTGTTGCCATATCTTATAATGTCCTTTGCGACAAGGCCTCCGTGCCATATGATTATTTAAGACCTTCCTGACGGAATCATGCTTCATATAAAAGCCATTGTGGCAAGCCTTCGAGCTATCTAAAATCGTCAAAATGACAAAGACAGTTGTGACATTTTGATCCCCTGTCAAAAGGGTAATGGAATCGATCCAAACCCTAAATGCCATTGTTGGTCCTTTTGTGACCTAGGCTAAATGAGATAAATATATATATATATATATACAAATAACATTCATTAGGAATGTTCATAACCTATTAGCCTATATGGTTTAATGATACCATGGTTAGTGTATGTTAGGTCATCAGGATGACTACTAGCTATTGAAATGCAACCAAGTAATGGTTTAAATTTGGTATTAGTACCAAGCTTCGAGTATGGAAAACTCTAAAGAAGCAAACAACAGTCGCAATACTAAAGATGCAACAAATGCTAATGATGCAACAATTGTGAACCTCAAGGTTAATGGAGTCAATCTCCAAGCTATGTTTGACACATCTGTTAGAAAGGCTATGAGAAAGGTCATGAAAAGGTTCGAAAAGCCGAATACTACTTGCTCTAAATCATATTTCCCTGCTCATGAGAAGAGTTTTGCTCATACTTCAAATGCGAAGGACAAACCAAATAAGATGACATATAGTGAGGAGCCCCGTTCCTCTAAAGGATGTACTTAAAAGTACTTTGTCTCTTACAAGTCAAGAGACTTCAATGGCGAAGAAGGGAGCCATTGATTTCGTAAAAATTGTTGGATGAAATGGAAACCATTATGGACATCAGCGGTTGTGCTGAGAAAGACATTGTGAGATATGTATCACAGTCATTCAAAGGCAGTGCCCTTAATTAGTGGAAGACTTTAATAAAGTTACAGGAAGAATACTCTTACACAATTTGGGGATGGTCCATGTTTATGAACTAATTAGAAAAACTGATTGACTGCGACACGGAATGTAAAAGGTGGAATATGAATTTTCCGACTCTCACCATGAAGGATATTGGCTGTCGATAGAATGTTACAAACTTTAGTTTATTATCTGGGATAGTGCCCTATTCGGTTAACCCAAAATCTAAGCTTAATACGTTAATTATTGGTGGATTAGCATCAGTAATAAGAGGGCATATTAGGGTTTCAAAGCCTGCTCCTTATAAATCTATTATGGATCTATCTCAGCTACTCACGTTATATAGATTAAGAAATAAACCAGTCAAAGCTGAGACTGCCCTAGAACTGTCAAGGATTTTATAGCTAAGTATAGAAGGATTAAGAATGGAGGCGCCTAAACCCTTCTGATGAATGTTAGAGGCAGTTCATATCAATAATGACACCAGATCAAATCCCTTATTGTGATTTTATTGCAAAGACTTACGTTTGGATTCAGGTGTTACTAAGTCTCTCATAAGACCATAAGCTTAGCAAACTTTTAAAAAATTCTCCCATAAGAACTCCAGACATTAAGTGTAAGGTAGAACTTACCAACAAAAATCATAAGAGACCCTTCCTTCTATTTTCGTCAAAAAAAAAATCTTCATTCATAAGATCTAAAGTACTCTATCTGTGACACCCCAGGAAAACCAGGAAACCACGCAACCTAACTAGCTTCCTCAGTAACTACGTGCTAAATTTCGGGACGAAATTTCTTTCAACTTTGGGATGATGTGACAACTCGTATTTTCAAACTCTATTCCTTTCTGTACTGATCGTTTCATGTTTTACTGTATGTGGTAGTTCACTTGAATACCATATGAACTTTGTTATTAAACGATAGCTGTCGAATACATGTTTAAATTACTTGAAAGTTATAATTGAATACTATTAAGTGTTATGTGTATATGGTTACAAGAAATCATGATGCGATTAATTGTGTAATTTAGTAAATTCAGGAAACTAACTTATATGGGCCGCGGAATTACTCGACACTTGCGGGCCGTGAGTTTCTTGAGCCTAGCGCATATATATGTCCAGTTAGGTCACACTTGCGCATGGGCTTAGTAAAGCCCAAGTGGAAATTAGAGATAAGTAACTTGGGCCGGCCATTGTGTGCTCACATGATAAATTGTATTTGGTTCCTTGTTTTATCTCAGGCCCAAACCGAGCCCACCTTCCCTCCCCATTATTTACGTATATCTTGTATAAGGTTTCACAATTCAAACAAAACCCTATTCCTCCATCTTTTACGTACGCAGAAGAGAACCCCCCCTTCGAGGCATTAACTTTCGGTTAGTTTAATCGCCATACTCCTTATTGATTATGTGATTGTTAGTTGTTTTGTATGATGATGTTTAGTTGTGATATTATATGATCGATTCAATCATATGTGATCTTATGTGCAATTGTGTGATATGTGGTTCATAATTAAATTGGATATAACAGTGGCTTAATGGTCCAATAGAATTGGGGTTAAATGGTTGTTAAGGGTTGGTAACTTTGAATATAGAAAATGGCGGCCATGTGTGTGTTTGTAGTTTTGATATAGTCAAACCATGTGCACACTTTAATGTGTATTGTCAGATTAGTCAAAGATTAATTTTATGTGGAATAAATGATGTGATGATGTCTTGTTGTTGAGGTTGGAATATGTGTCTATACATATGAGCCGAATGATTGTTTACTTTCAATTATGTGTTTTGTTAAATAATTAAGATTACTTGAATGTAATGAAAGTGAACATATGATAAGGAACCCTGCATACGCTTATAAACAGAATGGTTGGAATATGTTAATGATGAATAATCGATGAAACGGATGTGTTATTTGTATATTGTGTCTGCTTCGATTAGATTCATTATCTAGAAATCGTATTTGTTATCATTATTGATTGGTTGTGTTATATGTAATCTTGATTGACCGAAACTACATGTATGTTGTATAGACATGAGAAATCTGATGTATAGGGTTGTATGGTGGGTTAATGAATTAAAGGTATGAGGATTTCTGATTGTGTACAATATATATTAGAAAGTGATTTGGGAACTTTTAGAACATTAGAAAATTGTAGAAATTCTAAGGGAATTAGAGTTGTGGAATCACTGGGTTGGTAATGTTAGATTTTCATCACTGATGTTTATCGTGTAACATAGGGGATCGAAATTATTGTGACGTTTAAGAAAGTATGGTTAGGAATCTTTGGGTCAAGAAACTATTACCTGTGTCACGCACACAGGAGGTATCTGGGCCGAACTTAGATGGGCCGAGTTGTTATGAGAACCATAATAATAGTTGGGCAATATTAGTGATGTATGTTGAATGAATGACCCAAACCTCTATTGCCATCTTATTATGTGATTAACTTATGGTGTGCCATACAATAACGCTAATTGTGATTGCGAAGCTATTTACGAACCAATGTGTGTGAACTGAACCACTTGTGATCCAAATGTGAATGGTGTGTTATGTAAACTTGTATCGTAAATGTATGACCAGGATGCTTGTATGACATACGTGATGTATATGTTTGGTTGTTTACTACTTGAGCAATATGTGTGACTAGATACGTGAATCGTGAGTTCATGAAACTGACTGTCTCTGGTAACCACGATAGGGTTTGATTGATCAACTGTAAACAAGCATATAGTCTAACCAAGCAAACCGAAGGTGAGTTCACACTTTCCACAAGGCATGGGATTCCCAAGGGTTGGGAATGGGTAAAGGATTTAAACTGAAACTGCGTGATCTCCTGGTTTGGAACACGTACACACCCTCTTTATTGAAGGGTGACAACATGCGATAAGGATTTGATTGGAACCTGCGTAATCTCCTAGTTTGGGGATTACGTACACACCCTCTTTATTGAAGGGTGACAACACGGATACTAGACCAAAATCTCTATCATGAAGTCCCTCCTTTTATATCGACTTAATCGTCGGGCCAATGGCGAGCGGGTCATTAGTTAGATAGCGCTATTTAGGTTTGACAAGCCTCACACCGTGCCGCAGAGGACGGGCGTGAACTAATGGATCTGGGCACTAGTCAATGATGATAGACATTGACATCAGGGCACTAACTTACTTTAGTCAGTGGTCGATATGGTAACGGGTCTAGTGGTTAACATGGGGAAGCCCCCACTGGTTATGGTTTGGGAAACAAGGAATTGGTTAACACATGGTTTTTGAAACAACTTATGGTTTTTGGAACAACATTAAAACTGGACAACCAACTGTGAACTCGCTCAACTTTGTTGTTGATTCATTGTTACATGCCTTGCAGGCCTTTAGGTGCATATTGTTGGAACTTGCTGTCTGGGAGGCTGGAGTGGTCATGGGTCGAGATACATGGAATCGCAACACAAGACTAATGGTTTATAAACACTTAACGAATGAATTATGCTTCCGCTGTACACTTTGAATTGTTTGTAACGTTGTAACACTTAAGGTCAATAAATGAAAGTTTTATTTAATTATATTATGCGAAGTTCAATGTGATTGGTGGCTTGGATCCTGGTATGTCACACGCCCCGCGGTAATTCCGCATGTGGTATTTTGGGGGTGTGACGCTATCTCCAAGATAGAGTACGATAGTATACGTTAATTTATTTTTTTTATTATCTCATTGATTTCAATCAACTACGAATGCCAGACTATGCTTGATAAAAGCGCCATATGAGGATTGGCGTACCCTAGTGTGTCCTGTAGATTGCTTCCATGCCTGATCAGTATGGAGGTTTAATGCACGGAACCACTAAGATACCCCAATGGTCATATTGTACTAAAGTCAGCTAATGGTATTCAAAGAAGATATCCAATATAGAAATGTCCTTGTAAGTGTCTCTAGTTATGACATCCATGCATTCGTAAAGTAAATGTGTCATTTATCAGACACATGTATTGATAGATGAATTGAAGCCGGAAATTTAGAACATCTCTGACATCTCTGTGTGTCTTAATTATCTTCTTCAAAGAACTACCCTGTTTACCTCTTGAGACGCAAGAGGAATTAGGATAAACATCCAGCTTAGGGCTGTTTTTATAAAAGCTCTATATCAGTTAGTACCGACGGAAAAGAAAGAACTAAGAGCCAATTAGATAAGCTTTTAGAGAAGGTTTAATAAAGCCTAATTCAAAATTCTGAAAGCTCCGGTATTACTAATTAAGAAAGACGGTTCATTATGCTTACGCATTGATTACCACAACCTTATTTAGGCAACAATTAAGAATTGCCATCAGCTACCCAGGATCATCGATTTGTTTGACTAACCATGAGGTTAGCTTTTCTTTAAAGATTGGATTAAGCAGTAGTTGGAATAACCATCTCACCTTAAATAAACTTTTCTATAGCTAATAGTTGTTATATAAGTATCAAGGCTGCTCCTTTGGGGACCTTGTATAGATGGAATGTCAAACGTCCGTTTGATAAACAGGACTTGGGTAAGTCCAATCACCAGGATCTGAAAGTTGCCCTGGAGATGACGGATAAAATCATATAAATTTATGACCGTATGGAAGCTGCCAGTAATCGGCGGAAAATCAAGGATTGATGACAGTCGCAAACCTCTTAAGTTCTTAATAAGGGATAAGATTCAACAGAAAGTATCACCCTAGAACATGGTTGCAAAAGTCGCTAGGCGTTCCCTAGAAGGTCGACCGGGGAGTTGAGAGTACTCGGTATAGGCGGAGAGTACTCGGGGAGTACTCGGACATGTTAAATTATAAACAAATTAGTTTTCGGATATTAAATATATGTCTAATAACGTAAATTTACTACTCCCTCCGTCCCATTAAAAGTGTCCTGTTTTGAATTTTCAAAGTCTTTATTTATAAAATTTGACCTTAAATAATTTTGTTTGTGTTAGATAATACTTGATGAAAGTTATATGATTTGAGTGTGTTTTACAAGTGTTTTTATCGGGTTAATTTTCATCAAGTTTTATATAACACAAAAAATATATAATTAAAGTCAAAGTTTATAAATAAAGACTTTGAAAATTCAAAATATGACACTTTTAATGGGACGGATGTAGTAATATTTTTAATAAAATACATGAAAATGATATTCATTATTTAATATGATAGTCTTATAAATTATGTTTTATTATTTTTAAATCAAACTCGGCCCAAATTGACCTACTAGATCCGATTTTGGCTGAGTTTGACCGCGTTTGATCGATTTCGAGTAATTAGGCGGAGTTAGAGAAAGTCGCCTCGGCAGCCTACCTTGTAGCGACTACTCAGAGAGTTCTCGGCCTTGGAAACCTTGTTTTACAACCATGCCCTAGAAAGGTGTACTACATTTTGATGTAATAGACTAGATAAATCCAAGTAGATTGTACCATTCGAGAAAAATCGAATACGTCAAGATCAGTAACTTATAAGCTAAAATTTATTTAAGGAGCTTGGTGGAACTCGCTATGTGTTCCACACTTGTGATTTAAAGATATGGCTAGACAATATGTCTATAGCAATGTCACATGATGATGTGAGGATTAATAAAAACTTATAGTTTGTGGAGAAATCAGCATCGATTGAAGATCGATAGGTCAAGAAGCTTCGAAGAAAGCACGTGCCGATTGTTAAAGTAAAGTGGGATGCCCGCAGAGTCCCAGAGACACGTGGGAGGTTGAACACCATTAGCTGACTTTAGTACAATATGACCATTAGGATATCTCGGTGGTTCCATGCATTAAACCTCCATACTGATCAGGCATGGAAGCAATCTATGGAACACATTAAGATACACCAATCCTCATATGGTGCTTTTATCATACAGTCTGGCATTCGCAGTCGATAGAAATCAATGAGGTAATAAAATAAAATAACATATATTGTCGTACTCCTTCTGGAGAGAGTACTCTAGATTTTGTGAATGAGGATTTCTGACAAGAATAGAAGAAATAGTTCCTATGATTCATTTGCATGTTTTCGTTAATTGCTTAAATCTTGACCATTATGCCCTTTTGATAATAAAACGAGATTTTTGAAAATGTGAGAGGACAAAAACCTTTAATACTGATTTATAAACATGTCCGAAAAATTTGACATCAGTTAGAGGTCAAAATTAGGAGTTATGCACAATATCGTAATTAGAAAGCTTTTATTAATTAAACGACATTATTAGCATAAAGCCTATCTAAACCAAAATTTTGACACCAAACTTTTTACCCACTGTTGTAATATAATATTTTGGGATTTTTGAAGATTTTTATTTATTTTTAAACTGATCATATCATAGGGTTCTTGCTTTGATTCGGTAATTGTCGGTTATACCCTTTTTGATAATAAAATGAGTTTTACATAACATTTTTATACCAAACCTTTTGCTACTGATTTTATATGATAAATAAAATATTTGAACGTTATAAACTGATCAAAAACTCAAATTTCCTATTATAACCTGAAAATCGCTTAAAACCGACTTTTACGCGTTTTAAACGCATAGTATGAGTTAAAACTATTTTAACATATAAGACTTAATACCTACTGATGTTTTAAGTAAATTTTTATACTTTAACAGTAAGCAAAAGTTTTGAACTCATATTTCCAAATTTGACCTTTAAAGCTTATGTGAAATTACCAAAATGCCCCTTCGGTGCATAGTTTGGTTATAAATGATAAATTTCATATATGTGCACTACCCTACTGATATAACTTATTAAATTAAATATTTTCACTGATCATTTCAGACATGAACCTCATATTAATATTTAATCCCTTTTATAACCTTTAAAATGACCAAAATACCCCTGCGGGGCTTAAATTGAGTTTAAATTCGTTTTGGGCATAATGGAAGGTATCCAACTGATATCACAACATATTTAAGGCATATTAACTTAGGAAACCTGTTCACGACTCATTTTTTTACCCGTTATGCATTGTTCGGGTTCGGTGCGGTTTATGTAACTAGTTTGCATAAATTAACCGAAACGGGTCAAACCTTATCATTTTTATCTCAAAATCCAAAATGTGTTTAGTTTACCCATATTATACAAGTCTTCATACTTGTCGGGTCTAAACCACATTCTAATCCGGTCTTCGCTTAATCATGCTTTTTGAACCATATACCTTTCTTTAAAACTAACCGGTCTAAGTTTAAACTTAAGTAAGACCCGTTAGGAATCTAATAGGTTAATTAAAACCTTCGTTCCAGATTTAGGAGACCAGTAAAAGATACTTGCACTTGCTGAATTGTACGGCTGGGATAAATTTGTATAATTTGCTCAGGTAAATACTTTTAACTTATTTTCCCTTATACGGGCTTGGGATACGGTATTATAATAATACCGCTTAGTCGGGTGTGTAGTTATTTAAATCGGATTGTGATTAATATAATTACATAACCCATTTTAATCTGTTTTGTTTGGTATATGGCCTTTGGGGGGTTAATGACCATGTCCTGGATATCCTCGGCTCATTCATTGAAATTGCCACGACTTAAGCACAGGGTGTAGGCGTACACCTGACAGTTGCGTATGTATAAATGGTAATCCACAATAAGGAGTTATCCTTGTGGGCATTATACCTGTGGTGTGTCAGTTAATCTTATCCGGCTCTTCTAACCGGCCCTGACGGACGACAAATTTATAAAAGATATTTTGTGCCTTGTGCATTCAAATTAAATTTTCTTAAACATTTTCAAAATGAGTCGGTTAATTGTATTTACCAGTGAAAACTGACGTATTTTCCAAAAAGGCTAAAGTGCAGGTACTAGACGGAATAGGTTGGCTACTCCTAGTATCAATAAAGAGTCTTGCAAGCTTAGATGTTTAAGAATCTGTTGAACAATGTTCCTTTTATCTTTGATCCGCCTGTGGATCCCTTACAACCGTTTTTGTAATAAATGATATTACTTTCATTCGGTTTGTAATGTTATTATCTTTTGCTTCCGCTATGCATTAAACTGTAATAATTTGACTATGACGATATCAACTACGTCACGATACTCCCCATCAGGCCCACCGGTAATACGTGGAAATATCGGGGTGTGACAGGTTGGTATCAGAGCCAACGTTTAAGTGAATTAAACACTAGCCTTTAGTGTTTAATCTCGAATGACACAGTAGCACATTCCTTAGACCTTCTGAGTCTAGACTTAACATAGGAATGCTCTCATCCCTATTAAGTAAATATTATTTTCAATTTTATATATTTTGAATATGTCGCCAAGCACAGAAGCTGTCAATGGAAATTCTCCACATCCAAAGCCTAGAAATGCCAAGCTTCGTACACCGGCAAGGATAAGCGTGCAACCAGTTGGAGGGAAGACCTTTATGGACCTATTCCCAAAACCAAACTTGTTTAAACCCTTATCCAGACTATGGAGTCCATACCAGAAGATCCCTGAGGCTCCCACATTGAGGATGATAAGATGATACATGTGGATGTTATTAAACCCTATTTCTTACCTCTGAATTTTCAAATTTCAAACTTAGACTATACTAGTCAAAACCGAATCCGTGATCCATGTCATTCCTTTATTCATCGAATCCTTTTATTCTACTTCTGAAATGGATCCCGATTTGAAATATTACTTATTCACTAAAATCTTTAGAGTCACTACTGCGTACTATAAGTAAAGATGAAGAAACAATCAGAATAAAGAAAGGAAGACATTAGAAGACCCCCCTTCCATCATACTTCTTTTCATTTAAGTCCCGGTTTGGGCATTTGATTATTGAAGTCCTTTGTGGACACATTATTTCATCATAGTCCTTGTAGACTTACCTCTTCGGATAAGACTCCGTATACACATTTGTTAATTATAGTCCCTTCATGGACATTATATTTCCATATAGTCCTTTCATGGGCATCATACTTCAGATATTCCTTTTATGGACATTATACCCCATTATATTCCTTGCGTGGACACGTTATTTCATTAAAATCCCTTCGGGGATATGTTATAGTCCTTTCGTCATCACGAGATTTCATTATGGTCCCCTAGTGGACATGATATTTCAATATAACCTCTTTCAAGTCATGACTTTTCGTTATGAAACCTGTTTTAACACTTATATAACTTGGTAATTAATGTAAGAACATGTTTAAGCATGTTCAATCCGACAATTTTGAGTTTAGGCTCGGTTCGGAACCGAAAGTTACAAAAGTAGACTTTTGCTTTGACTTTCAGTTCTGACCCGATTTAGTTTAGTTTAGATATGCCTTAGGGTTCCATTAGGACTAGGTTATAGGTTAGTATAACCCTCTGAGGTTATACAACTTGTTTCCTAATTAATCCGATTCATTTGCTTGTTTCCGGTAATTGCTTAAATGTTGACCATTATGCCCTTTTAATAATAAAACAAGATATTTGAAAATGTGAGAGGACAAAAACCTTTATTACTGATTTATAAACATGTCCTAAAATTTTGACATCAGTTAGAGGTCTAAATTAGGAGTTATGCACAATATCGTAATTAGAAAGCTTTTATTAATTAAACGGCATTATTAGCATAAAGCCTATCTAAACCCAAATTTTGACACCAAACTTTTTACCCACTGATGTAATATAATATTTTGTGATTTTTGAAGATTTTTTTTTTAAACTGATCATATCATAGGGTTCTTGCTTTGATTCGGTAATTGTCGGTTATACCCTTTTTGATAATAAAATGAGTTTTACATAACAATTTGATACCAAACCTTTTTCTACTGATTTTATATGATAAATAAAATATTTTGAACGTTATAAACTGATCAAAAACTCAAATTTCCTATTATAACCTGAAAATCGCTTAAAACCGACTTTTACGCATTTTAAACGCATAGTATGAGTTAAAACTATTTTAACATATAAGACATAATACCTACTGATGTTTTAAGTAAATTTTTATACTTTAACAGTAAGCAAAAGTTTTGAACTCAGATTTTTAAATTTGACCTTTAAAGCTTATGTGAAATTACCAAAATGCCCCTTCGGTGCATAGTTTGGTTATAAATGATAAATTTCACATATATGCACTACCCTACTGATATAACTTATTAAATATTTTTACAGATCATTTCAGACCTGAACCTCAGATTAATATTTAATCCCTTTTATAACCTTTAAAATGACCAAAATACCCCAATGGGGCTTACATTGAGTTTAAATTCGTTTTGGGCATAATGGAAGGTATCCAACTGATATCACAACATACTTAAGGCATATTAACTTAGGAAACCTGTTTATGACTCATTTGTTTACCCGTTATGCATTGTTCGCGTTTGGTGCTGTTTATGTAACTACTTTGCATAAATTAACCGAAACGGGTCAAACCTTATCATTTTTATCTCAAAATACAGAATTTGTTTAGTTTAACCATATTGTACAAGTCTTCATACTTGCCGGGTCTAAACCTCATTCTAATCCGGTCTTCGCTTAATCATGCGTTTTGAACCATATACCTTTCTTTAAAACTAACCGGTCTAAGTTTAAACTTAAGTAAGACCCGTTAGGAATCTAATAGGTTAATTAAAACCTTCGTTCCAGATTTAGGAGACCAGTAAAAGATACTTGCACTTGCTGAATTGTACGGCTGGGATAAATTTGTATAATTTGCTCAGGTAAATACTTTTAACTTATTTTGCCTTATACGGGCTTGGGATACGGTATTATAATAATACCGCTTGGTCGGGTGTGTAGTTATTTAAATCGGATTGTGATTAATATAATTACATAACCCGTTTTAATCTGTTTTGTTTGGTATATGGCCTTTGGGGGGTTAATGACCATGTCCTGGATATCCTCGGCTCATTCATTGAAATGGCCACAACTTAAGCACGGGGTGTAGGCATACACCTGACAGTTGCGTATGTATAAATGGTAATCCACAATAAGGAGTTCTCCTTGTGGGAATTATACCTGTGGTGTGTCAGTTAATCTTGTCCGGCTCTTCTAACCGGCCCTGACGGACGGCAAACTTATAAATCTGTATACAAGATTATTTTTAAAATAATTGTCCCAAGTTATAAAAGATATTTTGTGCCTTGTGCATTCAAATCAATTTTTCTTAAACATTTTCAAAATGTGTCGGTTAATTGTATTTACCAATGAAAACTGACGTATTTTCCAAAAAGGCTAAAGTGCAGGTACTAGACGGAATAGGCTGGCTACTCCTAGCTTCAATAAAGAGTCTTACAAGCTTAGATGTTTAAGAATCTGTTGAACAATGTTCCTTTTATCTTTGATCCGCCTGTGGATCCCTTACAACAGTTTTTGTAATAAATGATATTACTTTCATTCGGTTTGTAATGTTATTATCTTTTGCTTCCGCTGTGCATTAAACTGCAATAATTTGACTATGACGATATCAACTACGTCACGATACTCTCCACCGGGCCCACCGGTAATACGTGGAAATATCGGGGTATGACAAATATTGAGATTCACAATTGTAGCATCATTAGCATGTGTCGCATCATTAATGACGCGATTGTTGGTTGTCTTATCCGAGTTTACCATACTCGAGACTTGGTCCCTAACACCCAATGAAACAATTACTTAGTTGCATTGCAACAGCTAGTCATTATCCTGATGACCTATCATACACTAACCATGGTATCATTAAACCATATAGGCTAATAGGTTATGAACATTCCTAATGAATGTTATTTGTATGTATATCAATTACATTTAGCCTAGGTCACAAAAGGACCATCAATGGCATTTAAGGTTTGGAGCGAGTCCATTACCTTTTCGACAGGGGATCACAATGTCACAACTGTCTTTGTCATATTGATGATTTTGGATAGTTCGAAAGCTTGCCACAAGAAATTTTTAAAGTTGGAACATAAGTCCGTCATGTAGGACATAAAAGTGTAGTACATAGGCTTGTCATAAAGGGTATATAATGTGGCGCATAGATTTGTCACGAAGGACATGAATAGTCATATGGCACGAAGGCCTTGTCGCAAAGGACATTATTATATAAGTCACAATCTTATTTGATCAGGGATTTTAAGGTTTGAACATAGTTCTTAACCTTTTGGGCAGAGAGTCATGGACTACATCTGTCATTGATTGAAAGACAATTTATTTTGCCACATAGGCCAATCAATGGACGTCACTAATGGATGTTCATACATATATATATATATATATATATATATATATATATATATATATATATATAATTATCGTAATTTAGGATATCAGTCATGATCTTATCGATCTTGTAGACTATAAGGCTTGGGCATTGCCCGTCACCTTGGACAATGAACCATAATGGTCACAATTGTTAATGTCACTATTGGACAATATAGTTTATAGCCCGTAGGCAAAACATCACTAAAGGAAGTTAAATAATGCGATCGTCGTATTAGATGATATTAGTCATGATCGCATTGATCATATAGACTATTATGCTTGGACATAGTCCAATATCTTTAGACGGGGGGTCGTAGACCACAACTGTCATTGTCTTATAGGACAATAAGTTTAGCCCGTAGGCACTTCATCTCTAACGGATGTTTATATTTCGATCATCACATTGATGTTACTTGTCAGGATCTAGATCGATTATATAGGCTTTAAGGCTTGGACATAGTCCAAATACCTTAACGACTGGTGTGGTTTCTCAAGTCACACTGCTAGGAGTGTTAGCATGTTCTTAGATGTTAACAAGGATTAATTGTCTTAAGAGGGTTTTACCATCATAGCATGTCTGTATTGACATATTGGCTAGGTTATACCATTAAGAAGATCTTTTGAAATTATTTAGCAGATCGATAAAGTGCGAATAAAATTGATACTATTGTTTGATAAAGGACGAATTGAATACCTATATAAAAATTTCAAAACTTTCCGCAAATCATTAAGAAATCTACAATAGTGCCTTTATCAGGACTTTTTGTATCCTATTTGTTCATAGAGGCTAAAAGGAAAATATAAGTCCGTGTAAGGACTATAAAATATTATAAGTCCACATAGTGACTATATTGAAACAGTTTGCCCATGAAGGGACTATAATGAAATGTCATGTCTACAAAGGGGTTATAATGAAATATCATGTCCACTAAGGGACTATAATGAAATCTCGTGTCCACAAAAGGACTATTTAGAAATAACATATCTCCAAAGGGATTTTAATGAAATAACGTGTCCATAAAAAGGACTATATTGGTACTGCATGCGCACAAAGGAATTTGTTGAACAGATGCTCTCACAGGATCTTAAATTTAAAATATGTTCATTAGGGAATTATAATAAACCAATGTCCGCTCAGGGACTGTATAGAAAAGATAGGTTCTAACAGGGACTTTGAAGTGATACTAGTCCATGTGGGAACTGAAATGAAAAAAACATAAAAAGTCCATATAGGGACTGTAAGATATGTCAACAGTAGGACTATAGTGAAGCGATATGTCCTCGAGAGGACTATAATGAATTATTATATTCGAAAGGGGACTTTGATGACATAACATGTCTACAAAGATTTTTTTTAATAAAATAACATGTTTACAAAAAGATTTTACTGAAATAACACGTCCATGTAAGGACTATAATGGAGTATAATGTCCATGAAAGGACTATTTTGAAGTATGATGCCCACGAAGGGACTATTATTGAAATATAATGTTCTCGAAAGGATTATATTGAAATATAATGTCCTCAAAGGGATTATAATAGATAAACGTATATATATATATATGGAGTCTTATCAAAAGAGGTAAGTCTACAAGGACTATGATGAAATAATACGCCCACAAATGACTACAATAATCAAATGCCCATACAGGGACTTAGAGAAAAATGAAATATAATAGAAGAAGGGTTTTCTAATTATTTTTCTTGCTTTATTCCGATTATTTTTCTTCTTTATTTATCGTATGCGGTAGCGACACTGAAAATCTTTAGTAAATAAAGTAAACATTTAAAATCAGGATCCGTTGCTGAAGTAGAATCCAAGGACTCAACGGTTAAAGAAATGACATGGATTACGGATTGGGTTTTGACTGGTATAGTCCAAGTCTGAAATTTCAAAACATGGTAATAGGAATTAGGGATTAATAGCACCCACATGTATTATCTTCAATATGGGAGTCTCAGGGATCTCATGGTATGGACTCCACTGATACAGACTTCAAAGTTTGAGCCTCAGGGACCTCCGGTATGGACTCCGAAGTCTGGTTAAGAGTTTAAATAGGTTTGGTTTTGGTAATAGGTCCATAAAGATCTTTCCTTCAACCGGTCGCACGCTTACCCTAGTCGTGGTATGAAGCTTAGCATTTCTAGGCTTCGGACGTGGGGAATTTCCATCAACGGCTTCTTTGCCTGGCGACATATTCAAAACACATAAAATCGAAAACAATGTTTACTTAATAGGGATGAGAGCATTCCTATGTTAAGTCTAGACTCGGAAAATCTAAGGAATATGCTACTGTGTCATTTGAGATTAAACACTAAAGGCTAGTGTTTAATTCACTCAAACATTGTGTCACACCCCGATATTTCCACGTATTACCGGTGAACCCGGTGGGGAGTATCGTGACGTAGTTGATATCATCATTGTCAATTAATCAGAGTTTAATGCACAGCGGAAGTCTAAAAGTAATTATACAAACCGAGTTGAAAGTACAATAAAATATTATACAACGGGTTGTAGATGGATCCACAGGCGGATCTAAAACAGAATGTAATATTGTTCAACAGATTTTAAGTATCAAAAGCTTGCAAGACTCTTTATTTAATACTCAGGAGTTCCAGCCCATTACGCGTAGTACCTGCACTTAATCTTTTTGAAAAATACGTCAGTTTACACTGGTAAATACAATTAACTGACTCTTTTTGAAAACATTTAGGAAAATTGATTCAAATGCACAAGGCACAAATATTCTTTTATAACTTGGGACAATTATTAAAATAATCTTGTACGCAGATTTATATGTTTGTCGTACGTTCAGGACCCGGGATAGAAGCCGGAACAAGATTAATAGATACATCACATAATATAAATCTGCGGAGAGTTATCCTCAACAGGCGGGTATATCTTTTTACATACGCACTGTCAGGTGTATGCCTACACCCCGTGCTTAAGTCGTGGCCATTTCAATGAATGAGCCAAGGATATCCAGGACACGGTCATTAACCCCCCAAAGGCTTAGATCAAAGAAAACAGATTAAAACGGGTTATCTCAATGATTTAACCACTAATCGATTAAAGATTCAATACCCGACCAAGCGGTATTTTTAAATACCGTATCCCAAGCCCGTATAAGGGAAAATAAGTTAAAAGTATTTACCTGAGCTAAAATATAATTTTATTCTCAGCCGTATATCAAATCAGCAAGTATAAGTAGCTTTTACTGGGCTCCTAATCTGGAACGAAGGTTTTAATAATCTGTTAGATTCCTAACGGGTCTTATTTAAGTTAAACTTAGACCGGTTAGTTTTAATGAAAGGTTTGCGTTTCAAAACGCAAGATTAAGCGAAGACCGGATCAGAATGTGATTTAGACCCGACAAGTATGAAGACTTGTATATAATGGGTAAACTAAACACATTCTGGATTTTGAGGTAAAAATGATAAGGTTTGACCCGTTTCGGTTAATTTATGCAAACTAGTTACATAAACCGTACCGAGCGCGAATATGCATAACGGGTAACCAAATGAGTCATGTACAGGTTCCATAAGTTATTACGCTTAAATTATGTTGTGATATCAGTAGGATATCTTCCATTATGCCCAAAACGAATTTAAAACCAACTTAAGCCCCGTAAGGGTATTTTGGTCATTTTAAAGTTTATAAAAGAGGTTAAATAGTAATCTGAGGTTCTGGTCTAAAATAATCAGTAAAAATATTTATTTTAACAAGTTATATCAATAAGATATCATACATATGTAAAATTTATCATTTATGGCCAAACTATGCACCGTAGGGCCATTTTGGTCATTTCGCATATGCTTTAAGGGTCAAATTTGGAAATCTGAGTTCAAAACTTAAACTTACTGTTAAAGTATAAAAATTTATTCATAACATCAGTAGGTAACAAGTCTTAGGTGCCAAATATGGTTTTAAACCATATTATGCGCCTAAATCGCATAAAAGTCAGTATTTGACGATAATCGAGTTGAAAAAGGAAATCTGAGATTTTGATCAGTCTCAAGTGTTTAAAATATTTTATTTAACATATGATATCAGTAGAAAAAGGTTTGGCATGCAAATGATACATAAAACTCATTTTATTAACAAAAAGGGCTTTATCATCAATTACCGAATTTATGCTAGAACTCTATGTTATGGTCAGTATAAAATTTGACAAAAATTTCCAAAAATCCTAAAATATTATATTATAACAATGGGTAGAAAGTTTGGTGTAAAAAATTGGGTTTAAATTTGATTTATGCCAAAAATGCTATTTAATAAATAAAAAACTTTCGTTTTACGATATCGTGCATAACTCCTATTTCAGACCAGAAACGGATGTCAAATTTTTAAGACAAACTAATATATCAGTAATAAAGGTTTTTGTCCTCTCACATTTTCAAAAGTCCTGTTTTAATGATAAAAGGGCATAATGGTCCATTTTTAAGCATTTAACGGGAACATGCAAATGAATCAGTTTTTAAGGAACCATGTAGCATAACCTCAGAGGGTTATACTAACATATAATGTGGTCCCGAAGGAACCCTAAGGCATATCTAAACTAAGCTAAATCGGGTCAGAACTGAAAGTCAAAGCAAAAGTCTACTTTTGCGACTTTAAGTGTTAAAACATGTTCCATAACCTCTGCATGTTCTTGTATTATTTACCAAGTTATCTAAGGCATATCTAAACATATCTAAACTCAGAATTGTCGGATTGAACATGCCTAAACATGTTCTTGTATTATTTACCAAGTTATTTAAGTGTTAAAACATGTTCCATAACCTCTGCATTATCAGTTATAAATTATTTTGTAAAAACTGACCCGTTTGACTTTTTGTTCATAACTTTGACCCGACAATTGACTGAGATAACGTGATAATTAGAAGGTGTCCTTTTAAGGGTTTAATACCTACATAATTACCAACACATAGCCACTTTCAATTCGAATAATGGCTGGACCGTTAGTGATTAATCACTAAGTCAAAGCAGAATTACGCTAACTTTGACTTTCGGTCATTACACTAATGAAAACTTAATTACAGAGGCTAAGTACACTTACAAGAGTCCTTAGCACAAAGATTTAGACTAAGAGAGCTTCTTAGAAGTCTAGGAGGCTCCAGAGAAGTGTTTGAGAGTAAAATTTCAAAGTGTGAATGAACACAAGAACAAACAAGGCTCTTATATAGGAAATTAGATGTTCTAGGATCATTGCATTTGTCCTTAGGATGTTACCAGATGATCCCATGTATCCCTAGGGCAGTAAAAACCAGTTGCACAGTCCCTGGTTTCGAAAACAGCCATGCAATGGCGGTGGAACAGGCTGCAACTTGTAGCTGAGCATGTTTCTGTCGTTGGCACTGTTGTCGCGGCCCGCGTAGACCTTAGAGGGAGTCTACGCGGCCCGCGTAAACCTGTTAATCCGGTAAAAAGTTTCCCAGCTTTGCGATTTCAGTGCCTGGTCCATTTTAAGTTTAAATAACTTTGTTTTATTGTACTATTGACCCCCATAGTTAACTAACAAGTGCCTTGGGTCTTAAATTAACTCCGTTAAGCTCCCGGTTAGATGCGAGATTACCCGAAAAGTCTAGTTTTCATCGAAATTCCATGAGATTACTATCCAATATTCTTGAGAGCAAAATATACAAATATTACAATGCTTTTGGGATTGTTTAAAGGTCACTGAGAGGTAACATTTAACATGTTGACACTTTTAACCCCTATGCTTCATAAAATTCTAAAGTTAAGCACAAACTACTTTCCATGTCCGACAATTTATTCATTAAAGAATACGAACATCGTGTGAGGTCAATCAGAGGCACAATATTGGCATGTTGACACTTTGGATTCTTTTACTTACACATTTGCATTGTTTGACAGTTCTAGTCCCTCCAGATCAATTCATTACACATAAGATCTTCATGACATGTGTCTTTATTATATTGGTCGCGATTTTGTGAGGTGTTACATCCTCACCCCCTTAAAAGAAATCTCGACCTCAAGATTTACTGAAATAAATAAGGGTACTTCTGTTTCATTGTGGATTCAACCTCCCACGTGTATTTTAGGCCTCTACGGGCATCCCATTTTACTTTGACGATTGGCACATGCTTTCTTCGAAGCTTCTTAACCTGTTGATCCTCGATCGACAAAGGTTTTTCAACGAACTTCAAGCTCTCATCTATCTGCACGTCCTTATGCGACATTGCTAGCGACTCATCGGCTAGACATTTTTTCAAGTTGCAAATGTGGAACACATTATGAATCCCACTGAGCTCTTCTGGCATATTTAGCTTGTAAGCTACAGTTCCGACACATTCGATGATCTCGAATGGTCCTATGTATCTTGGGCTCAGCTTGCCCTTTTTGCCAAAACGCATCACCCCTTTCCAGGGTGACACCTTAAGTAGCACTTTATCACCGACTTCAAACCTTAGAGGTTTACGCCTCATGTCTGCATAGCTTTTCTGTCTATCCCTTGCGGCTTTCAGACGATCACGGATCTGAACAATCTTTTCCGTCGTCTCCAGGACAATATCAGGTCCTGATAGTTGGGTTTCTCCAACTTCCACCCAACAAACTGGCGTTCTACACTTTCTTCCATACAAAGCCTCAAAAGGCACGGCTTGAATACTTGAGTGATAACTATTATTGTACGAAAATTCAACCAAAGGAAGATGGTCATCCCAACTTCCACCCAAGTCTATAACACAAGCCCTGAGTATATCCTCAAGCGTTTGAATCGTACGCTCGCTTTGCCCATCCGTCTGAGGATGATAAGCAGTGCTGAAGTTTAATCGAGTGCCTAAAGATTGCTGAAAGCTTTTCCAAAAATGTGATGCGTATCTTGTATCCCTATCAGAGATAATAGACACTGGCACTCCGTGGAGAGATACAATCTCATCCACGTACAGCTGAGCTAGCTTATCGGAGCTGTGCGTTTCTTTAATCAGCAAGAAGTGAGCTGACTTTGTCAATCTGTCGACTATAACCCAAATCGTATCATTCCCACACTTCGTCCTTGGTAAGTTAGTAATAAAATCCATAATTACCATTTCCCATTTCCAAGTGGGAAGCTCAGGCTGTTGCAGTAAACCCGACGGTTTCTGATGCTCGGCTTTAACCTGTGCGCACGTCAGACATTTAGCCACATAATTGGCTATAGATTTCTTCAAACCTATCCACCAGTAATTTGCTTTTAAATCCTGATAGATCTTATCACTGCCTGGATGCACTAAATATTTCGAGCTATGAGCTTCTTGAAGGATCACGTCTCTAAGTCCTCCATAAATTGGAACCCAGATTCAACCATTCAATCTTAGGATTCCATCCTTGCCATATGATAATTGATCGACAGTCACACCTAACTTCTCATTCGGAAAGTTAGCTTCCAAAACAGCTTCCTTCTGAGCGGCTAACAACTTTTCATTCAAGCTGTTCTTTAATTCAATGCTCTTGGCGTTGATCCTTATTGGTTTAACTCTTTCCTTCCAACTTAGAACGTCAGCTACAACATTCGTCTTGCCTGGATGGTAGTGAATTTCGCAATCATAGTCATTTAATGTCTCCATCCATCGACGCTGTCTCATGTTAAGATCCTTTTGGTTAAACAGATGTTGAAGGCTCTTGTGATCTGAATAAATCACACACTTAGTTCCATATAAATAATGCCTCCAAAGCTTTAGTGCTAATACAACGGCACCCAATTCCAAATCATGGGTGGTGTAGTTCTTTTCATGCACCTTTAATTGTCGTGAGGCATAGGCAATAACCTTGCCTCTCTGCATAAGCACACAATCCATACTGGTGTGCGATGTGTCGCAATAAACCACAAACTCTTCAATCCCTTCTGGCAATGTCAACACAGGAGCATTGCTTAATTTCTGCTTAAGAATCTCAAAGGATTCTTGTTGCATGGGACCCCAATCAAACTTTATATTCTTGCGAGTCAACGAAGTTAGAGGTGCAGCAATCCTTGAAAAGTTTTCAATGAAACGCTTGTAGTATCCTGCTAAACCCAAGAAGCTGCGAATTTCTGTAGGAGATTTAGGCGCTTGCCAATTCATAATCGCTTCAATTTTTGCGGGATCCACCTGGATACCACGCTCACTTACCACATGTCCAAGAAATTGGACTTCACGAAGCAAAAACTCGCATTTCAAAAACTTGGCGTACAGCTTCTCTTGCTGCAGAAGTTTAAGGATACACCGGAGATGTCTTTCATGATCGGCTTGATTCTTTGAATAAGTGAGTATGTCATCGATAAAGACAATGACAAACTTGTCTAGATACGGCTTACAAACGCGATTCATGAGATCCATGAATGTTGCAGGTGCATTAGTGAGCCCAAAAGGCATCACTAAGAACTCATAGTAACCATAGCGAGTTCTGAATGCGGTCTTGTGCACATCTTCATCTCTGACCTTCAATTGGTGATAACCTGACCTTAGATCGATCTTTGAAAAGTAACTTGCTCCTTGAAGTTGATCGAACAAATCGTCGATCCTGGGCAATGGATATCTGTTCTTGATTGTTACTTTATTCAGCTCACGATAATCAATGCATAGACGCATTGATCCATCCTTTTTCTTCAGAAACAGAATCGGTGCTCCCCAAGGGGACGAGCTAGGTCGAATAAATCCCTTCTCTAACAAATCATCCAATTGTGTTCTTAACTCTTTCATCTCAGTTGGTGCCAACCGGTAAGGTGCTCTTGCAACTGGTGCTGCTCCAGGAATAATATCGATCCTGAATTCCACTTGCCTATCTGGAGGTAAACCAGGTAGTTCTTCAGGGAATACGTCTAGATATTTAGAAATAACAGGGATGTCTTCGATCTTGGGTTTTGGATCATCAATGGTTACCTGTGCCATGTAAATGACACAGCCTTTCTTCAAACACCTTGATACCTTAAGCATAGACACTTGCTTAGGAAATCCGTACTACGTATCTCCTTGAATTGTTAATGGCTCACCATAAGGAGTCTTGATGACCACTTGCTTCTTATCACATACAATTTGGGCTTGGTTGCGAGACAACCAATCCATGCCTATCACTATATCGAATCCTGCTAATTTCAATGGAAGCAAAGAAAGCGGAAAAGATTGATTCCTAATGGATATAAAACATCCATCTAATACTGTTGAAGCAGTCTCTATCATACCATCGGCCAATTCTACCTCATATTTTATGCTTAGAGTTTTAACATGCAGATTTAATAACTTACAAAATTTATTGTCTACAAAAGACTTGTCTTCACCTTAATCAAACAACACTCTAGCATAAACATCATTGATAAGGAATGTACCTGTTATAACATTGTCATTCTGAATGGCCTCCTGAGCATTCATCTGGAAGACCCGAGCATTGGTCTTTTTAGCCTCCTCTGGCGTCTTTGCAAATTTTGGGCAATTGGTCTTGATATGCCCCTTATCGTTACAATTGTAACAAGTTGCATCTTTCAATTTCTTGCAATCTAACATTCTATGCTCGTTTGATTTGCAGATCCCACAAACTATAGGCTGCGATTGAGATTTTAATTCGAACATGCACTTCCCTAAATGGCGTTTCTGGCAGGTTTTACACTTGGGATTCTCACATGTTTGTTGGTTATCCTTTTTAAACCCAGAACTCTTCTTGTGATCTGAGTTCCCCTTTCTTTTCTTGTCGGAGCGATGAGAACTCTCATCCTCCCGTTTCCTTTTTTCTTCTTCAGAAGCTTTGACAGACTTTCTCCTGACAGCATCAACTATGAGAGATAGAGACAGATCAACCACTGACCTGTATGTGGTAGGTCTGGATGCTTTCACATTTCCCTTGATTTCTGGGGCTAGACCCCCAATAAAACGTGTTATGCGCTTCGGTTCCGGTGTGACCAAGTAAGGAACCAATCGGGACATGGTGTTGAAGCTTGTAACATATGCTTGACAGTCTAAGTTCTTCATGACCAAGGACAAGAAGTCAGTCTCAATTTTCTCAACCTCATGCTGAGGACAGAAATTTTCTTTGATTAGCGCAACAAACTAATCCCAAGACAAGTTATACAATGGGATCTTCCCAGTAGCTTGGATTAACGACCTCCACCAAGCTAAAGCTTCACCTTTAAACGATTGTGACACATACTTCACAATATCCTGTTCTGCACAACCACTTATATCAACCACGGTATCCATCTCATCGAGCCATGTCATACAATCAATGGCTCCCTTTTCTCATGTGAAGTCCCTTGGCTTGCAAGAGACAAAGTATTTGTAAGAACAGGTTTTGACACGAGGCTCCTGATTAAGCACAATCTGTCTAGATGGGACACTCCTCTGATTTGATGAATGATGAGAATCGTTCTTGTGAGATGTATGAGTCTTGGAGGGTGGTTTTGTATGAGGTACAGACTGAGTTCTGGTGCGAGTTCCACTTGATTCATTAAACTGTCTGTCAAGGGCTCAAGTAACGGCATTATCTATTAATGCTTGCAGTTCTACACCAGCTACATTAACTCTGGTGGTATCATTTTTCTCCCTTGGGTGACTGTTAACCTCATCTGATTCAGCCATGTAGCTTGATTGCTACATAAAAATGATGACAATGATTTATTCAGAAGTCTATTATGGAATTGTCATTTTTGACGATTCATTAACCATGGTAACTATAAGACATATTGGTTAATTTGGTAGTTTAATTTATTTAAATTTTTATTACAATTTATCCCAGTTATAAACTATTATAGATAATAGGGTGGCATACAAAAGACCTAGTCACAAGGACAATTTTAATTCATAAGCCATGATTTTATAGAATCGAGGCATTTAGGTTTGAACATAGTTCATCACCTTTCTTTTGACAGGGAGTCATAGACTACAGCTGTCATTTGTCTTATTTGACAATTATTATGGCCCGTAGACCCACTACGTCACTAATGGATGTTTAGATCATTAGGTAAGAATAAGGAATTGGAAAAGTCTAATATAAGGATGACAAGTGTGATTTTATCGTATCACAATAGTCAGGAGTGCTAACATGTTTTCAGATGTTAACAAGGATTTATTTTCTTAAAAAGGAACTACCATCATGGCCCTGTCTTAAAATGACACATGGCTAGGTTTTACCTTTAAGATTTTTGTTTAATGGCGGATCAATATTAAACTGGAATGGTATATTTTTTATTTATTTCATATAATATATTCATATATATAATGACAAATGAAATTTTAAAATAAAACATTCCATAAATTGAAAGAAGTACATAGCTGCCCTAAACGAGACTTTTAAATAAATAGTTTGTCCACATAGGGACTAAAAGAAGAAATACAAGTCCTCGCAGGGACCAAATACATAAATAAATGTCCACGCAGGGACTTAATTGAAATTTAAAATTACAAAACAAATAAATAAGGAATTTCAATAATCCCTCTTCTTTTTCCCCTTTATTAGGTTTACCAAACCCTTCAGTAACCCAAGGCGGCTCCTACGCTCCTCTTCTACCTGTTGCTACCTGTTGCTCCACCTCGTGCAACCGCTGAAGGATTTCCTTCTGCTGTGGTGGTTGGATCTGTGGCGGATGCGTCTGTTGCTGCGGCTAAGGTTGAGGAGGTGGTGGGTATTGATACCCATATGCTGGGTACCCAGTTGGATACGCAGCTTGAAAGGGTCCTTCGGGGTGAAGAGCATTGTAGTTCACCGCCTCGAGGTACGGGTCAACATTAGGGGCATTGTAGTAGTTGTAACCCGAATAAGCTTGCTGCTCAAATGGGTTATACGCCGCTGTACCGGCGTAAGAAGGAATTGGGTTATCATAACCCATGTGTGGTAGCGGTGGTGTGACTGGTGCAGAGTCGACTTCAGAAATTGGGTTTGAAGGCCCACCCATTTGCGGGTCTTCGTACAACGGCGGGTAGTGGTTGTTGCTTGAGTGTTGGGGGTTGCTGAAGTGGAAACCCCCATGCACGGACATCTGTGCACCTGATCTTCTTCGCCTCGGTGGTTCTGGATGCTGTTGCTGTTCTGGCTGTGGCGGTGGCGTGACTGCCTGGAAATGCGAATCCTCTGAGGGATCATGCTGCTGTTGTGGTGGTGGGTTGAAAGGGGGAGTGTACTCCCAGTTGTATGTAGCCCATCTTTCAGCAAAACTGTCTGGGCCCCTGTAAGGCGAACCATGAAATGATGATCCGCTGGAAATCTCAATGGGATGCGTCGGCGTCCCAGATGGTGGCATCTCGGGATCTGGATCCTCGTTCATCTCCATATCCTGCATCTCAGCATAGTGATCAGCTGGCCCCAAAGGGTTTGGATCCTCTGGTTCTTGAATCTGGTTCATTGGATTGAACCAGCTCAGGAAGTAAGGGGTCAGGTCCTGGAAGGCACGGTGCGAACCCAATCGCTGCAAAGGTATGAAGGAGTGGTGCGAATGGTCAGACTCGTCATTCTGATGCAGCCCGAATGAATCATGATAAGATGGTGAGGAGCTAAGCTAGATAGAGCGTCTCGCAGGCTCAAGGTAGGTCCTCCAATCTTCATGAGGACTTGATCCGATTGAAGCGGATGGTGTACGCCTGTGAGATGGCCCAGCTTCGTGATCATTTCTTGTCAGCACTGGGGCCTTTCCTCTTCCACCTCTTCCTCTTACACGTGGCGGCATTGTGTTTAATCCTGTTAAAACAAAAGAAAAACAACAAAGACAAAAACAATTAAGATTAGGATTAACCCTAAGTCCTTTGCCTAGACTCGGAAGTCAAGGAATGTGCAACTGTGTCATTGAGATTAAACACAAAAGGCTAGTGTTTAATTCACTCAATGTTGGCTCTGATACCAACCTGTCACACCCCGATATTTCCACATATTACCGGTGGGGCCGGTGGGGAGTATCGTGACGTAGTTGATATCATCATAGTCAATTAGTCACAGTTTAATGCACAGCGGAAGTCTAAAAGTAATTATACAAACCGAGTTGAAAGTACTATAAAATATTATACAACGGGTTGTAGATGGATCCACAGGCGGATCTAAAACAGAATGTAATATTGTTCAACAGATTTTAAGTATCAAAAGATTGCAAGACGCTTTATTTAATACTCAGGAGTTCCAGCCCATTACGCGTAGTACGTGCACTTAATCTTTTTGAAAAATACGTCAGTTTACACTGGTAAATACAATTAACTGACTATTTTTGAAAACATTTAGGAAAATTGATTTAAATGCACAAGGCACAAATATTCTTTTATAACTTGGGACAATTATTAAAATAATCTTGTATGCAGATTTATATGTTTGTCGTACGTTCAGGACCCGGGATAGAAGCCGGAACAAGATTAATAGACACACCACATAATATAAACCCGCGGCGAGTTATCCTAACCAGGCGGGTATATCTTTTTACATACGCACTGTCAGGTGTATGCCTACACCCCGTGCTTAAGTCGTGGCCATTTCAATGAATGAGCCAAGGATATCCAGGACACGGTCATTAACCCCCCAAAGGCTTAGATCAAACAAAACATATTAAAACGGGTTATCTCAATGATTTAACCACTAATTGATTAAAGATTCAATACCCGACCAAGCGGTATTTTTAAATACCGTATCCCAAGCCCGTATAAGGGAAAATAAGTTAAAAGTATTTACTTGAGCTAAAATATAATTTTATTCTTAGCCGTATATCAAATCAGCAAGTACAAGTAGCTTTTACTGGGCTCCTAATCTGGAACGAAGGTTTTAATAATCTATTAGATTCCTGACGGGTCTTATTTAAGTTTAAACTTAGACCGGTTAGTTTTAATGAAAGGTTTACGTTTCAAAACGCAAGATTAAGCGAAGACCGGATCAGAATGTGATTTAGACCTGACAAGTATGAAGACTTGTATATAATGGGTAAACTAAACACATTCTGGATTTTGAGGTAAAAATGATAAGTTTGACCCGTTTCGGTTAATTTATGCAAACTAGTTACAAAAACCGTACCGAGCGCGAATATGCATAACGGGTAACCAAATGAGTCATGTACCGGTTCCATAAGTTATTACGCTTAAATTATGTTGTGATATCAGTAGGATATCTTCCATTATTACGCTTAAAGGTTGTCGACAGCAGTTGCTCATCAACAGGGGGCAGAGGTTTGTCTTTAATAGGCTAGGGTTTGCTATTCAGAAAGGGGTAGCGGCGCAGCTTGTTGCTCGCTTACCTGCGATATTGATGTAACTCGGCCAGTATTTAAGGTGAAATTAATTTAAAAAAAAAACCAACTTAAGCCCCGTAAGGGTATTTTGGTCATTTTAAAGTTTATAAAAGAGGTTAAATAGTAATCTGATGTTCTGGTATAAAATAATTAGTAAAAGTATTTATTTTAACAAGTTATATCAGTAAGATATCACACATATGTAAAATTTATCATTTATGGCTAAACTATGCACCGTAGAGGCATTTTGGTCATTTCACATATGCTTTAAGGGTCAAATTTGGAAATCTGAGTTCAAAACTTAAACTTACTATTAAAGTATAAAAGTTTATTCATAAAATCAGTAAGTAACAAGTCTTAGGTGCCAAATATGGTTTTAAACCATACTAAGCGCCTAAATCGCATAAAAGTCGGTATTTGACGATAATCGGGTTGAAAAAAGAAATCTGAGATTTTGATCAGTCTCAAGTGTTTAAAATATTTTATTTAACATATGATATCAGTAGAAAATGGTTTAGCATGCAAATGATACATAAAACTCATTTTATTAACAAAAAGGGCTTTATCGTCATTACCGAATTTATGCTAGAACTCTATGTTATGGTCAGTATAAAATTTGACAAAAATTTCCAAAACTCCTAAAATATTATATTATAACAGTGGGTAGAAAGTTTGGTGTCAAAAATTGGGTTTAAATATGATTTATGCCAAAAATGCTATTTAATAAATAAAAAGCTTTCGTTTTACGATATCGTGCATAACTCCTATTTCATACCAGAAACGGATGTCAAATTTTTAGGACATACAAATATGTCAGTAATAAATTTTTTTGTCCTTTCACATTTTCAAAAATCTCGTTTTAATGATAAAAGGGCATAATGGTCCATTTTTAAGCATTTAACGAGAACATGCAAATGAATCGGATTTTTAAGGAACCATGTAGGATAACCTCAAGGGTTATACTAACATATAATGTGGTCCCAAAGGAACCCTAATGCATATCTAAACTAAGCTAAATCGGGTCAGAACTGAAAGTCAAAGCAAAAGTCTTGCGACTTTCGGTTGCGAACCGAGCCTAAACTCAGAATTGTCGGGTTGAACAGGCCTAAACATGTTCTTATATTATTTACCAAGTTATTTAAGTGTTAAAACATGTTCCATAACCTCTGCATTATCAGTTATAAATTATTTTGTAAAAACTGACCTGTTTGCCTTTATGTTCATAACTTTGACCCGACAATTGACTGAGATAACGTGATAATTAGAAGGTGTCCTTTTAAGGGTTTAATACCTACATAATTACCAACACATAACCACTTTCAATTCGAATAATGGCTGGACCGTTAGTGATTAATCACTAAGTCAAATTTGAATTACGCTAACTTTGACTTTCGGTCATTACACTAATGAAAACTTAATTACAGAGGCTAAGTACACTTACAAGAGTCCTTAGCACGAAGATTTAGACTAAGAGAGCTTCTTAGAAGTCCAGGAGGCTCCAGAGAAGTGTTTGAGAGTAAAATTTCAAAGTGTAAATGAACACAAGAACAAACAAGGCTCTTATATAGGAAATTAGATGTTCTATGATCATTGCATTTGTCCCTAGGATGTTACCAGATGATCCCATGTGTCCCTAGGGCAGTAAAAACTAGTTGCACAGTCCCTGGTATCGAAAACAACCATGCAATGGCGGTGGAACAGGCTGCAACATGCAGCTGTGCGTGTTTTCGTCGATGGCACTGTTGTCGCGGCCCGCGTAGACCTTAGAGGGAGTCTACGCGCGTAAACTTGTTAATCCGGTAAAAAGTTTCCCAGCTTTGCTATTTCAGTCCCTGTTCCATTTTAAGTTTAAATAACTTTCTTTTATTGCATTATTGACCCCTATAGTTAACTAACAAGTGCCTTGGGTCATAAATTAACTCCGTTAAGCTCCCGGTTAGATGCGAGATTACCCGAAAAGTCTTGTTTTCATCGAAATTCCATGAGATTACTATCCAATATTCTTGAGAGAAAAATATACAAACATTACCATGCTTTTGGGATTGTTGAAAGGTCACTCAGAGGTAACATTTAACATGTTGACACTTTTAACCCCTATGCTTCGTAAAATTCTCAAGTTAAGCACAAACGATTTTCCATGTCCGACAATTTATTCATTAAAGAATACGAACGTCGTGTGAGGTCAATCAGAGGCACAAGATTGGCATGTTAACACTTTGGATCCTTTTACTTACACATTTGCATTGTTTGACAATTCTAGTCCCTCCAGATCAATTCATTACACATAAGATCTTCATGACACGTGTCTTTATTATATTGGTCGCGATTTTGCGAGGTGTTACACGTTGGCTCTGATACCAACTTGTCACACCCCGATATTTACAGCTCAGCCCGGTGGGCCCGATGTGGAATATCGTGACGTAAGATTGATATCGTCATAGTCAAACATACACAGAATAGCATAGCGGAAGTCTTGGAATATAAAATACTATTACAAACCCAATTGTCAGAAATACTGAAAAGATAATTACATTCGAGCTTGCAATATTAAATCCATAGGCGGATCATATTAAAATGTACAAAATGAAGTTTAGCAGACTTTAGGGCATCCTAAGGATTTGCAAGATCCTTCATTGACACCGAGGAGCTTCCAGCCAATTACGTATAGTATCTGTCACTTAGTCTTTTGAAAATACGTCAGTTTACACTGGTAAATACAATTAACCGACTCATTTGAAAAGTGTTTATAAAATTGGTTTGGATGCACAAGGCATAAAATTTTTTATAACTTGGGACAATTATATAAAATAATCTTGTATACAGATTTACATATTTGTCGTACCTTCAGCGCCCGGGATAGAAGAGCCGAATCATGATTAATTAACACACCACTAATATAGTCCACAAGGAGTTATCCTCACGTGTGGTTATATCTTATATCTTAATTCCCTTTTGGGGAAAAGAATCCGTATCGCAACTGTCAGGTGTATGCCTACACCCCGTGCTTAGGTCGTGGCCATTTGCATTTAAATGATGCTAAGGATATCCAGGACACGGTCATTAACCCTCAAATGCTTTGTATCGAACAAGACAGATTAAAACGGGTTATCTCAATGATTTAACCACTAATCGATTAAATATTCAATACCCGACCAAGCGGTAATAATTTACCGTATCCCAAGCCCGTATAAGGGAAAATAAGTTAAAAGTATTTACCTGAGCTTTTAAATGCAAGATTTATCTACTCAGCCGTATAATGTACTCAACTAGTGCAAGTAGCTTTTACCGGGGCTCCTAATCTGGAACGAAGGTTTTATTAACATATTAGACTCCTAACGGGTCTTTATTTAAGTTGTAAACTTAGACCGGTTAGTTTAAAGAGAGCTTTACGGCACGAAACACTGGATTAAGCGATGACCGGATTGGAATGTAGTTTAGACCCGACAAGTATGGAGACTTGTATAAAATGGGTAAACTAAATACATTCTGGATTTTGAAGTAAAAATGATAAAGTTTGACCCGTTTCGGCTAACTTATGCAAACTAGTTACATAAACCGTACCGAACGCGTATATGCATAACGGGTAACCGAATGAGTCATGTACAAGTTCCATAAGTTATTATGCTTAAAATATGTTGTGATATCAGTAGGATATCTTCAATTATGCCCAAAACGAATTTAAAATCAATTTAAGCCCTGAAAGGGTAATTTGGTCATTTTAAAATTTATAAAAGAGATTTAATAGTAAACTGAGGTTCTGGTCTAAACATTCAGTAAAAATATTTATTTTATCAAGTTACATCAGTAAGATATCATACATATGTGAGGTTTACCATTTATGGCCAAACTATGCAGCGTAGGGACATTTTGGTCATTTCACATATGCTTTTAAGGTCATATTTGGAAGTATGAGTTCAAGACTTATACTTACTGTTAAAGTATTAAAATTTATTTATAAAATCAGTAGGTATCATGTTTTAGGTGCTAAATATGGTTTTAAACCATAATATCGATAATTGACGATATTTGAGATGTTTATGGAAATCTTAGATTTTGATCAGCCTCTACTGTTTAAAATATTTTATTTAACATATAACATCAGTAGAAAAGGTTTGGCATGTTAATGATATGTAAATCTCATTTTATTAATGAAAAGGGCATTATCGTCAATTACCGAATTCATGCAAGAACTCTATGTTATGGTCGGTATAAAATTTGACAAAAAAATCCAAAAATTCCTAAAAATTATATTAAAACAGTAGGCAATGGGTTTGGTTCCAAAATTTGGGTTTAAACATGATTTATGCTAAAAATGCAATTTAATTAACAAAAAAGTTTCGTTTTACGATATCTTGCATAACTTTAGTTTGAGACCATAAATTGATGTCAATATTTTGTGACATGCTTATATATCAGTAATAAAACTTTTTGTCCTCTCACATTTTCAAAAATCTCGTTTTTATAACATAAGGGCATAATAGTCAATTTTAAACATTTAACGGAATCATGCAAATGAACTATGATTTCTAAGGGACCATGTAGTATGACCTCAGAGGGTGATACTAACATATAATATGGTCACAAAGGAACCCTAATGCATGATTAAACTAAGCTAAATCGGGTCAGAACTGAAAGTCAAAGCAAAAGTCTACTTTTGCGACTTTCGGTTGGGAACCGAGCCTAAACTCAGAATTGTCGGGTTGAACATGCCTAGACATGTTCAAGTAATATTTACCAAGTTATTAAAGTGACAAAACTGATTTTATAGCATCTACATTATCAGTTATGAATTTTATTTAAAAACTGACCCGTTTGACTTTTATTTTAATTACTTTGACCCGACAATTAACTAAGTAAACGTGATAATTAGGAGGTGCCCTTTTAAGGGTTTAACACCTACCTAATTACGATCACGTAGCCATGTTCGTTGCGAACAATGGCTCGACCGTTTATGGTCTAACTAAAAGTCAAAGCGTTTATCGAAAACGCTTGACTTTTCGGCTTTAAAAGCCAAATAAAATAAACTAGCCACGAAAGGACACTTACAAATGGTCCTATGGGCTGAAAGGAGGTTCCAAAAGTTTAGGATCCTCTTAGAAATTGAGAGAGATAACAGATTGAAGTGAAGGTGTAAATGAAATGGATGAAAGACCCACCTATTTATAGTTTTTGAAAAGCTATGGATGATTGACAAGTGTTCTAAAGGTTCATGAGATCTTAACATGTGTAATACCAGCTTTCAAAATCAGTATAACATGTCCATAGTTTTGTTTAATGGTTTGGTTGTGAGAAGAAAACAATTAAACCTTAAAAACCATCAAAAAAAAATCTGGTTGCTGCTGTTACTGTTCTGGCAGCTCATGAAGGGGCAGGCCCATTGGGCTCGCAGCCCGCGAGGTTATCCAGCCCAGCCTTTAAGTTTGGCAGCTTGCCACTTTCGGTCCCTGTTATTCATGTTTCAGCATTCTTAACCTTATATATTTTATAAAAAGACAATATTGGTCCCTCTGACTTCTGAATCAGATGCATACAATTGCAAAAACAAATTTTGAAGGTCTGACAAGAACAGTCCCTCACCATTACTTATTATTCAATCCTTCATATGTTAGCGCTTTTGGCACGAAAGTTTCTAAAATCTCATAACATGTTAATACAAGGTTCAAAACCTCTAATGGTCAATCCTAGGCATCCCGGGAGCTCGACCGAGCATTGCGAAGGTCTAGGTTTGTTTAAAAAAATCCTCAAGGCGTAGTTTCGCTTAATGCCGCTTTTAGTCCTTTAATCGCACGAGGTAGCGCGTAATATCGTTTAACGATGTCTAAGCCTTTCGTGGCCCATAATGAGTATTCCCGAGCATATGCTTAAATATTACGACTCTCCCATTCGCCGAATTGGTCACCAAAAGGTGCAGTTTTAAAAGTTGACGCTTTTGGTCCCTCTAACGCGCAAACTTTAATAGCATCAAAGCCCTGTGCAATCCATAATAAGCATTCTCAAGAGTATGATTGCACTTCATAATACTTCAGGTTCGTTAAAAGGTCATTCAGAGGTATAATTAAACATATTGACGCTTTTAACCCCTTTAACTTGCAAAGTTGCGTGTAACGTTACTTATAGGCATAAAAGCCTTAGATGACCAATATTGGGCATTCGCGAGAGTATAATCACACAACATGAAGCTCTTGGTTTGTTAAAAGGTCACTCAGAGGTAAGAATTAACATGTTGATGCTTTTGACCCTTCGACACGCAAACTTTCAAATAATTATGCAAACGGCTCCTTTCGACCAACAAGTGGCTCATTTATAAATATGAATACCGTGTATTGTTATTCAGAGGCTTAGTTTAAGTACGTTGACACTTTTAGTCTTTCTACATCCAAAGTTTTTGATTTTTCGCAAAATTAGTCCCTCATAGTCAATGTTTGACATTATTAGGGTTTAATACACGTGTCAACACATCATTGGACGTGATTTTACAAGGTGTTACATCCTCACCCCCTTAAAAGAAATCTCGACCCTGAGATTTGCTCAAAAGATGGAAGTACTTTTCGTCGAATAATGGACTTAACCTCCACAACATATTTTGGGGCCTCTATGGGCACCCCAGCTGACTTTTATAATAGGTACATGTTTTCTTTTGGCTTCTAATTATGTCGATCCTTAATCGATACAGGTTTCTCATCAAACCATATGTTTCATTAACCTGCATATCATTATGTGATAATGCTATTGACTTATTGGCGAGACATATCCTTAACTCACCAGTGTGGAACACATTGAATACATCAAGTTCCTTAGATAAGTTTCAGCTTATAGGCTATCCATCTTGACATATTCGATTTTTCTCGGATGGTCCAATATGTTTAGAGTTTAACTTGCCTATTACATCAAAATTGCAGCACCCCTGTCTAGAGGGGTTCTTTCTGTTGAATCTTGTTCCTCATTGAGAACTTAAGAGGTTTGCGACTCTCATCAAAAATGACTTTTCTTCCGATTACTGGCAGCTTTCAGACGATCACAGATTTGTATAATCTTATCCATTGTCTCCAGGGTAATTTTAGATCCTGATAATTGGACTTACCAAACTTGTGTCCATTAACGGACGTTTGACATTCCATCTATACAAGGTCTCCAAAGGAGCATCCTTGATGCTTATATACTAACCATTAGTTATAGGAAAGCTTATTTAAGGCGAGATAGTCATTCCAACTACTGCTTAAACCAATCTTTAAAGAATAGCTAACCTCATGGTTAGTCGAACAATTCGAAGATCCTGGGCAGCTGATGGTGATTCTTAATCGTTACCTAGTTAGGGTTGCGGTAATTAATGCATAAGCGCATTGAACCGTCTTTCTTAAATAATAAAACTGGAGCTCTAAGAATGATGAGCTAGGCTTTGTGAACCTTTATCTTAAAACTCATTTGGTTGGGGTTTTAATCCTTCCATTACTGTTGACACTAACCAATATGAATCTTTTACAATAATATAGCCTTAAGCGGGATGTTAATCTTAACTCTACTTGCCTCTCAGGAGGTAAACAGGGTAGTTCCTTGGAGAAGAAAATCAAGACACACAAAGATTACAGAGATATTCTAAATCTCAGGCTTCAGTTCATCTATCGTTATCTGTGCCATATAAATGACACATTTTCTTTATGAATGCATAGATGCCTTAACTAGTGACGCTTACTTGGACATTTCTATACTGGATATCTTCTTTGAACACCATTAGCTGACTTTAGTACAATATGACCATTGGGATATCTCGATGGTTCCATGCATTTAACCTCCATACTGATCAGGCATGGAAGCAATCTATGGAACACATTAAGATACACCAATCCTCATATGGTGCTTTTATCATACAGTCTGGCATTCGCAGTCGATAGAAATCAATGAGGTAATAAAATAAAATAACATATATTGTCGTACTCCATCTAGAGAGAGTACTCTAGATTTTGTGAATGAGGATTTCTGACAAGAATAGAAGAAATGGTTCCTATGATTTACGTTGGTAAGTTTTACCTTATACTTAATACCTGGGATTCTTATGGGAAAATTCTAAAAGTTTGCTAAGCTTATGATATGTGGACGACTTAGTAGTACCTGAATCAAATAAAATTCTTAGCAATAATATCATTGATTCACAATAAGGGATGTACCTGGTGTCTTTATTGATACGAACCGCTTCTGGCATTTATCAGGAGGGTTTAAGCGCCTCCATTCTTAGTCTCTTTATACTTAGCTATACCATATTTGACAATTTTAGGGAAGTTAGTCCTGATGTGGCCCTTCTCTACAGCTGAAACAGACCGCATTCTTTAAGTTTCTACATTCATGGGACTGATGACCAATTCTCTTACAGACGCCACACTGCTTAAGCCTTTGTTCCAATCAACACTGTCCCCAGTGTCTTTTATAGCAGGTCTTGCATACAGGCTTTTTATTAGACTTTTGTTGGTCCGTATCGAGTCTGGACTTTCCTTTCTTTCCTAGATTTCTGGGAGTTATCCTTTTCCCTTTTCTTTTCCGGTTCATCCTTCGCATTCGAGGCATGAACAAAATTCTTCTCATGAGAAAGGAGTATGGTTTTAAATGGGATTTGGAACAAGTAGCATCGGGCTCCTTGAACTTTTTCATGACCTTTCTCATAGCTTTTCCAACAGATGCGTCAATCATAGCTTGGAGATCATCTCTGTTAATATTGTGACAATCTGAGAATTCAAGATCCTTTTTCTACGCTTCACTTGTTTCGCAATCTTGTTTTGACAATTTGTTTTATTTTATGGCATGTGTAATTTGTGTGATTAATTAGAGTATTTTGTTGATTAGTGGAATGGTTAATGTTCACTGTTTTATGAGGGATTAGGCGACGAAGAATGTGGTATTTGTCACCTCACCTCTCGACGAAGAACGTATCCTTCGTCACAACATCTCTTCGGCGAAGAATGGGTCCTTCGCCAAGAGATGTTTCGTCAAGTGTGTATTTCCTCGAACAGGATCTTCGACGAAGAATGGTTAGCGGCCCAGTTCTTTATTCAGGCCCAACCCACTCCCTTTAGAACGTACGTGTATATATGTTACATAACTGATCAATTGCAAACCCTAGACTCCCTCTAAACCTAACGACGGTAGCAAACCCTCTCGAAGCATCATCTTCTTGGTCTAATTACCCTAAGCACTGTTGTTTTTTCTTGTATCAAGGTTAGTGTTTTGTTTTGTTCATTGGATTTATGTTCGATACGTGATCATGTGTAGCGATAAGTTATATGAGTAATTAGGGATGCACGTTAATAGAAAGCTCGGTGATGATTGCAACAAACTGTATGATTTGATTTGTAGTGCATTCGATGTTTTGTGATGAATTGGAATTGGTGAATTAAACTGATGATGAACAACAGGTTAGGCCAACTGTAATGTGATTGGTAGTGTCGCAGATGTCTTAGGGTTTCGGCTGGAACAACATGAGTCTGTGATTCAATGATAAGGAACAGTAGTTGTTGCACTTGAGTATATGGGTATGCTGTTAATCATGTTGATTATTACTGTGACATGATTAGAACTGATGTGATAACGTTATTGAATAATTGATTCATTGGGATCGTGTGAGGGATTAGAGTTTGTAACTGTTGGTGTGGTGCGGCGAAGAATACCCCGACGAAGGACCAGAGTTGACGAAGAATGACTCTTTGTTGGCTGGCCCTCGACGAAACACTTGGGTTCTTCGTCAAAGTCCCTTTATGACGAAGAACGGTTCTTCGCCACTGTGATTCTTCGTCACACCCATGGTTGACGAAGAATGATAGTTCGCCGCATGGTCCTTCGCCGTGAATAAAACAAACAGAACAGTAGGATCAGTGGATGTGTTCTCATGACATAGAGTTCGAATAGTTCATGATGCCCATGATGGTGAATATGTTGGTTATACAATAGATGCATGTTAACAACTTTAGTTAGAAATGAGGAATTTGAATTGATTTATGTGAACAACAAATTTATCTGTTAAATGCCACTAAGTGATATGCACATGAGTGTGGACTTGTATGGATTGAGTAACTGTTATGTGATATACGATGGTCTTTTCTAATGATTGTGAACTGTGAAAATACGTGACTTAAGCGATATGAAACTGACTTCATTTGGTAACCACGATAGGGTTGGTTGATTAACTTGGAACAGGTAACTTAACAAACCGAGCAAACCAAGGTGAGTTCACAGCTCTTTTTCCAAGCATGCGTCCCGGGGAGGGATATCTGGTAAACGTTCCGGGAGGAATGTCGGGTTATTGGGTTTGGCTGGAATGTTAAACTTGGGATGTTGGTTAATACACTCATATCTATCACTTAAGTCCCTTCTACCGATTTATTGTTAGGGAGGCAACGTGGTATTAGTTAATAGCTCTATTTAGGTTTGGCACCCTCACACCGTACCGGGGAGGACGGGCGTGAACTAATGACCCCAGTCTTGACCATTGCTTTGGTAGAGGCATTGGGGAATAGGGCAAATAATTTGGAGCCATCGGCGGTAATCGAGTTATTAACAACATCAAATCTCTGAAATGTTTTACACTTGAATTGGTAACTAAAACGTGTTAACAAACTTTAAACTCACCAGCGTTGTCTGACACACTTGTCTGCATGCTTGCAGGTCGTTAGATTCACGGATGGAACTTGCTATCTGGGAGTGCTGGAGTGGTCATGGGTCATAGCTCTTGGATACTTGTTTATTGATCTTGCACATTTGTTTTGAAATACTTGAATAACTATTTACATTATGCTTCCGCTAAACGAATTTGGTTTAAGTTGTGTGTTGGGATTACTTATGAAATAAACGGAAACTTTCATTTAATACAATGTTGTGGTTCAATGTGATTGGTGGCTGGATCCTGGTACGTCACACGTCCCGCGGTGTTCCCGCATGTGGTATTTTGGGGGTGTGACAGTTTGGTATCAGAGCCACTAGTTATAGTGAACTAGGTTTTAAAACGTTTTTATAAAACCAGACTGTAACCGAACAACTTCAAAAAAAATTGACCATGACACTCAGCTCCAGATTGCAAGGTTCGTCTCTCGATTATTTATTGCACATCATATTTAGTGAACACTTGAGTTTGACATTGCATGTGAATACGCACCTAGCACTATAACATGAGTTCTTGTGTTACTAGCTTGTATTACGTGATTGATGAACCTTCTAGATCCATGTTGTGATGTTTTTGACTTGCTACTCGAACTTGAGGAATCTCTTAGCATAAGTTGGGAGGAGCTGAGATAAACATGCAAATCGTGTAATTATTATGGGTGCACACATAATAATAATGTGAGTTGCATGTGAATCCCAGTAAGGCCTAACGAGTGTGAAAGGGGTTCCGCTCTGTTGTTTGGTGTAAACTGGTAGCCCGTAGAAGTCATCGTGAGGTTTGACTCCTACTTTATCTCGACTTTTGACCTTTTTTCCCTTTTTCCTATATAGAATCATGAGCGGACGAGATCACGGACGTGGTCACATTGCTATGACTCAGGCTGAATTGACTGACCTGATCAACACCCGTGTGGCTGAGGCTCTGGCAGCCTATCAAGCTGGTACGAAATGTGCCAAATACTTTCCTTATTCTTATGTCATGTGCCCAACTCTTACCCGTGTGATGTATCTTTCTCTTTCGTTTATTAGGTCAGCAAGCGAATCAGAACCAAAACAATCCGCCTGCTTGTACGTTTAAGACGTTCATGGATTGTAAGCCACAGACATTCAGTGGGACTGAAGGAGTTGTGGGGATACTTCGATGGTTTGAAAAAGCTGAGTTAGTGTTCGCTATGTGTAAATGTCCCGTGGGGGACCGGGTGAAGTATGCTACTGGCACATTAGAGGATGGTGCCCTAACCTGGTGGAATGCCCAAGTGCAGATGTTGGGTATCGAAATGGCTAATGCAACCACTTGGGATGACTTCAAGGAGTTGATGCGGGAGGCGTATTGTCCTCATGACGAGATTCATAAACTTGAGAATGAGTACTACAATCTGAAGATGGAGGGGTCCAAAATTGAAGCGTACACGAAGAGGTCACATAAGCTAGCAAACATGTGCCCTAACCTATCTCGACCCCCACCTCGAAGAATCGAGTTGTATATCAAGGGCCAAGCACCAGCAGTAAAGAGTTTGGTCACTGCTGCAAACCTTAACAATCTGCCTCAGATCATCCGATTAGCACACAAGATTACCGACCAGGAGGTCGAGCGTGGATCGCTACCACCCCGTGTTTCCGCTACCACCCCTGCTGCTATAGCTACCACACCTGTCAGCGATAACAAGCGTAAATGGAACGATGCTGACAAGGCAACCAGTGCAAGCCAATCGCAAAAAAAAGCCTGACAACAGCAATAATCGTAGTTTCAGTCAGTCGTCCTCAGTTAACCAAGGCCAGAACAGCAATCAAAGTCAAGGCTCCTATGTTGGTAGGAAGCCAAAGTGCAACAAGTGTGGTTATCACCATCATGGCCCGTGTGTTCAAGTTTGCCATAGGTGTAATAAGGTGGGCCATATGGCAAGAGACTGTAGAGCTCTGTTCCCAAAACAGAATCAGCAGCAGAATCAGGGAAATAGGAAGGGGTGTTTCTAGTGTGGGGACGAGGGCCACATTAAACGGGATTGCCCTCAGCTGAATCAGAATGCCAACGATAACAACAACCGCCAGAACAACAACAACAATGCTGGGAACAATAACAACGGCAACAATGGGGGCAATGGTGCTCGTGGAAGGGTATTTACGATCAGTGCTGGTAATGCTAGGAACGACGGCAATGTCGTGACTGGTACATTTTCTGTGAATAATCTCTTTGCTTCTGTGTTATTTGATTCCGGCGCCGATTGGAGCTATGTGTCCCTAGAATTCAGTCGACGATTAGGGTTAACTCCAACACCTCTAGAAACTAAGTATGTAGTAGAATTAGTTGATGGCAACACGATTGAAGCTTCACATGTTCTTTCTGGGTGTAAACTGGATCTTGTGGGTCAAGTATTTGACATTGACCTCCTTCATGTTACCCTCGGTAGCTTTGACGTGGTGGTTGGTATGGACTGGTTGTCCAAGCACCGTGTTGTCATCCTTTGTAAAGAGAAAATTATGCGTATTCCTCTCCCTAGCGGAGAGTCTCTATCGGTTCAAGGGCATCGCAGTGGTGCGATGGTTGGTATCATCTCAGCTATGAAAGCTCAGAAGTGTTTACGAAAGGGGTACCCTGCTATCTTAGCACTTGTTACTGATCCACAGCCTGAAGAGAGGAAGATCAAAGACCTGCCAGTTGTTCGTGAATTTGCTGATGTGTTTCCTGAGGAGCTTCCTGGTTTACCTCCTCACCTTCAAGTGGAATTTCAGATTGATCTTGCGCCAGGAGCAGCCCCGATTGCTCGTGCTCCTTATCGTCTTGCACCTTGAGAGTTGCAAGAGTTATCAAATCAACTTCAAGAACTATTGGATAGAGGTTTTATCCGACCCAGTTCTTCGCCTTGGGGAGCCCCAGTTCTGTTTGTAAAGAAGAAAGACGGGTTTTTCTGTATGTGTATCGATTATCGGGAACTCAACAAGGTGACTGTCAAGAACCGCTATCCTTTACCACGTATCGACGATCTGTTTGACCAGTTGCAAGGGTCAAGTTTTTACTCAAAGGTCGATTTAAGATCGGGTTATCATCAGATGAGGGTCCGAGAAGAGGATGTCCCAAAAAACAGCTTTTCGAACGTGATATGGACACTATGAGTTTTTTAGTTATGCCGTTTGGATTGATGAACGCACCAGCGGTCTTCATGGACCTCATGAACCGTGTATGCAAACCGTATCTCGACGACTTCGTTATCGTGTTTATCGACGACATTCTGATCTATTCAAAGAGCAAGGAAGATCACGAGCGACACCTGCGTCTTATTTTGGAGCTTCTAAGGAAGGAGCAGCTCTACGCGAAATTCTCTAAGTGTGACTTCTGGATTCGAGAGGTGCACTTCCTTGGCCACATTGTGAATGAATCGGGAATACACGTGGATCCTGCGAAGATCGATGTTATTAGAAATTGGGCGGCACCAAAGAATCCTTCGGAGGTACGACAGTTTCTTGGTCTCGCTGGATACTATCGGAGATTTATTAAAGACTTCTCGAAGATTGCTCAACCTCTTACTTCGTTAACACAAAAAGGCATCGCATACTCATGGGGAATGAAACAAGAAGATGCTTTCCAGTCGTTGAAACAAAAACTCTGCAGCGCACCGATCTTGTCCTTACCAGAAGGTACCGAAGATTTCGTGGTATATTGTGATGCTTCTATTCAGGGTCTCGGTTGTGTGCTAATGCAACGTGAAAAGGTGATAGATTACGCTTCTCGGCAGTTGAAGGTTCATGAGAAGAATTACACGACTCACGACTTGGAGTTGGGAGCCGTGGTATTTGCGCTCAAAATCTGAAGGCATTACTTGTACGGTACTAAATGCACTATTTATACCGACCACAAGAGCCTTCAGCATATCTTTGTTCAGAAGGAATTAAATATGCGACAGCGTCGCTGGGTAGAACTCTTAAACGACTATGACTGTGCAATCAAGTATCATCCAGGAAAGGCTAACGTAGTAGCTGATGCCCTTAGTCGAAAGGAAACGAAGCCCAAACATGTCCGCGCTTTGCAGCTCACCGTCCATTCTAATTTTCCTGACCAGATCAGCTCTGCACAAACTGAGGCATTGAAAGAGGAAAACATTGAAGCCGAATATTTGAGGGGCATGGAGAAAAGACTAGTAGAGAGGTTTGATGGAATTCTCTATTTCATGGAACGTGTATGGGTCCCTTTGTTTGGTAATCTTAGAGAGCTTGTGATGGACGAAGCGCACAAGTATCGATACTCAGTTCATCCGGGTTCGGATAAGATGTATCAGGATCTCAAAGTCTTGTATTGGTGGCCAAAGATGAAGGCTCACATCGCGACTTATGTGAGTAAGTGTCTGACTTGTGTGAAAGTTAAAGTGTAATATCAGAAACCCTCCGGCCTGCTTCAGCAACCCGAAATACCCATGTGGAAATGGGAGCAAATCGCTATGGATTTTGTCAAAGGGTTGCCACAAACTCAAAATGGAAACGATACCATTTGGGTGATCGTTGATCGTCTCACGAAGTCAGCACACTTTCTAGCGATCAAGGAAACAGATAAGTTCTCACAACTAGCTGATGTTTATCTTAAGGAAGTGGTTTCTAGGCACGGGGTGCCAACCTCTATTATCTCTGATCGTGACCCGTTTTTTGTTTCAGATTTATGGCAGTCGATGCATAAATCGTTTGGTTCGTGTCTTGAAATGAGCACTGCTTATCACCCACAGACGGATGGTCAAAGTGAACGAACCATCCAGACACTTGAAGACATGCTGCGAGCGTGCGTGATCGATTTTGGCAAGGGTTGGGAGAAACACTTGCCTTTGATAGAGTTTTCTTATAACAATAGCTACCATACCAGTATTCAGGCAGCTCCATTCGAAGCATTATACGGACGGAAATGTCGTTCACCTCTATGTTGGGCTGAGGTGGGTGACAGCCAGATCACAGGCCCAGAACTTGTACTTGAAACTTCAGAAAAGATTGTCCATGTTAGAAATCGTATGGCGGCAGCGCGCGACCGGCAGAAAAGTTATGCTGACAAGCGTAGGAAACCCTTGGAGTTCGCTGTAGGCGATCGTGTTATGTTGAAAGTTTCACCCTGGAAGGGTGTGGTACGGTTTGGGAAACGCGGTAAGCTTAATCCTCGTTATGTAGGGCCTTTCAAAATTCTGGAACGAATCGGTAAAGTTGCCTACAAGCTAGAGTTACCTGCTGAGCTGGGTAATGTTCATGATATCTTCCACGTCTCGCAATTAAAGAAGTGTTTGTCCGATGAAACACTTGTGGTACCATTTCAAGAGTTGAAAATCGATGACAAATTGCAGTTTGTCGAAGAGCCTGTCGAAATTATGGACCGGGAAGTCAAGGTCCATAAGCATAGTCGAATCCATATCATGAGAGTTTGTTGGAACTCAAGACGTGGACTGGAGTTCACATGGGAACGCGAGGATCAGATGAAACTTAAGTACCCTCACTTATTCCCAGCTGACAAATCTAAATCTGATGCAACTAGTGAATTTCAGGACGAAATTCCCATTCAGGTTGGGGATGATGTGGCACCCGCGGAAAATATACAGTCATCCTAATCTAACACCGTGCTATTTTGGATTGCTTATCAAATTTCGGGACGAAATTTCTTTCAAGTTGGGGATGATGTGACAATCCGAGAATTCAAGATCCTTTTTCTACGCTTCACTTGTTTCGCAATCTTGTTTTGACAATTTGTTTTATTTTATGGCATGTGTAATTTGTGTGATTAATTAGAGTATTTTGTTGATTAGTGGAATGGTTAATGTTCACTGTTTTATGAGGGATTAGGCGACGAAGAATGGGGTATTTGTCACCTCACCTCTCGACAAAAAACGGATCCTTCGTCACAACATCTCTTCGGCGAAGAATGGGTCCTTCGCCAAGAGATGTTTCGTCAAGTGTATATTTTGTCTAACAGGGTCTTCGATGAAGAATGGTTAGCGGCCCAGTTGTTTATTCAGGCCCAACCCACTCCCTTTAGAACGTACGTGTATATATGTTACATAACTGATCAATTGCAAACCCTAGACTCCCTCTAAACCTAACGACGGCAGCAAACCCTCTCGAAGCATCATCTTCTTGGTCTAATTACCCTAAGCACTGTTGTTTTTTCTTGTATCAAGGTTAGTGTTTTGTTTTGTTCATTGGATTTATGTTCGTTACGTGATCATGTGTAGCGATAAGTTGTATGAGTAATTATGGATGCACGTTAATAGAAAGCTCGGTGATAATTGCAACAAACTGTACGATTTGATTTGTAGTGTATTCGATGTTTTGTGATGAATTGGAATTGTTGAATTAAACTGATGATGAACCACGGGTTAGGCCAACTGTAATATGATTGGTAGTGTCGCAGATGTCTTAGGGTTTCGGCTGGAACAACATGAGTCTGTGATTCAATGATAAGGAACAGTAGTTGTTGCCTTGAGTATATGGGTATGTTGTTAATCATGTTGATTATTACTGTACATGATTAGAACTGATGTGATAACGTTATTGAATAATTGATTCATTGGGATCGTGTGAGGGATTAGAGTTTGTAACTGTTGCTGTGGTGCGGCGAAGGAATACCCCGACGAAGGACCAGAGTTAACGAAGAATGACTCTTTGTTGGCTGGCCCTCGACGAAACACTTGGGTTCTTCGTCGAAGTCCCTTTATGATGAAGAACGGTTCTTCGCCACTGTGATTCTTCGTCACACCCATGGTTGACGAAGAATGACAGTTCGCCGCATGGTCCTTCACTGTGAATTAAACTAACGGGACAGTAGGATCAGTGGATGTGTTCTCATGACATAGAGTTCGAATAGTTCATGATGCCCATGATGGTGAATGTGTTGGTTATACAATAGATGCATGTTAACAACTTTAGTTAGAAATGAGGAATTTGAATTGATTTATGTGAACAACAAATTTATCTGTTAAATGCCACTAAGTGATATGCACATAAGTGTGGACTTGTATGGATTGAGTAACTGTTATGTGATATACGATGGTCTTTTCTAATGACTGTGAACTGTGAAAATACGTGACTTAAGCGATATGAAACTGACTTCATTTGGTAACCACGGTAGGGTTGGTTGATTAACTTGGAACGGGTAACTTAACAAACCGAGCAAACCAAGGTGAGTTCACTGCTCTTTTTCCAAGCATGCGTCCCGGTGAGGGACATCTGGTAAACGTTCCGGGGAGGAATGTCGGGTTATTGGGTTTGGCTGGAATGTTAAACTTGGGATGTTGGTTAATACACTCATATCTATCACTTAAGTCCCTTCTACCGATTTGTTTCCGGGGAGGCAACGTGGTATTAGTTAATAGCGCTATTTAGGTTTGGCACCCTCACACCGTACCGGGGAGGACGGGCGTGAACTAATGACCCCAGTCTTGACCATTGCTTTGATAGAGGCATTAGGGAATAGGGCAAATAATTTGGAGCCATCGGTGGTAATCGAGTTATTAACAACATCAAATCTCTGAAATGTTTTACACTTGAATTGATAACTAAAACGTGTTAACAAACTTTGAACTCACCAGCGTTGTCTGACACACTTGTCTGCATGCTTGCAGGTCGTTAGATTCACGGATGGAACTTGATATCTGGGAGTGCTGGAGCGGTCATGGGTCGTAGCTCTTGGATACTTATTTATTGATCTTGCACATTTGTTTTGAAATACTTGAATAACTATTTACATTATGCTTCCGCTGAACGAATTTGGTTTAAGTTGTGTTTTGGGATTACTTATGAAATAAATGGAAACTTTTATTTAATACAATGTTGTGGTTCAATGTGATTGGTGGTTGGATCCTGGTACGTCACACGTCCCGCGGTGTTCCCGCATGTGGTATTTTGGGGGTGTGACAAATATTGAGGTTCGCAATTGTAGCATCATTAGCATGTGTCGCATCATCAATGACGCGATTGTTGGTTGTCTTATCCGAGTTTACCATACTCGAGACTTGGTCCCTAACACCCAATGAAACAATTACTTAGTTGCATTACAACAACTAGTCATCATCCTGATGACCTATCATACACTAACCATGGTATCATTAAACCATATAGGCTAATAGGTTATGAACATTCCAAATGAATGTTATTTGTATATATATCAATTACATTAAGCCTAGGTCACAAAAGGACCATCAATGGCATTTAAGGTTTGGAGCGAGTCCATTACCTTTTAGACAGGGGATCACAATGTCACAGCTGTCTTTGTCATATTGACGATTTTGGATAGTTCGAAAGCTTGCCACAAGAAATTTTTAAAGTTGGAACATAAGTCCGTCATGTAGGACATAAAAGTGTAGTACATAGGCTTGTCATAAAGGGTATATAATGTGGTGCATATATTTGTCACGAAGGACATGAATAGTTATATGGCACGAAGGCCTTGTCGCAAAGGACATTATTATATAAGTCGCAATCTTATTTGATCAGGGATTTTAAGGTTTGAACATAGTTATTCACCTTTGGGCAGAGAGTCATGGACTACATCTGTCATTGCTTGAAAGATAATTTATTTTGCCACATAGGCCAATCAATGGACGTCACTAATGGATGTTCATACATATATATATAATTATCATAATTTAGGATATTAGTCATGATCTTATCGATCTTGTAGACTATAAGGCTTGGGCATTGCCCGTCACCTTGGACAATGAACCATAATGGTCACAATTGTTAATGTCACTATTGGACAATATAGTTTATAGCCCGTAGGCGAAACATCACTAAAGGATGTTAAATAATGTGATCGTCGTATTAGATAATATTAGTCATGATCGCATTGATCATATAGACTATTATGCTTAGACATAGTCCAATGTCTTTAGACAGGGGGTCGTAGACCACAACTGTCGTTGTCTTATAGGACAATAAGTTTAGCCCGTAGGCACTTCATCTCTAACGGATGTTTATATTTCGATCATCACATTGATGTTACTTGCCAGGATCTAGATCGATTATATAGGCTTTAAGGCTTGGACATAGTCCAAATACCTTAACGGCTGGTGTGGTTTCTCAAGTCAAACTACCAAAAATATTCAGTGTTGGATATATAAATATAACTAACATGCAGTAAAATTCATGTCAAAGCATACAAAAACCAAACATAAATTCATATCAAAGAATTGGTAAAAACCTAAAAAGTGTTGATTTAAAGTTGTATACTTATATTAAACATTAAATATTACAAGTTAAAGTTACTTGGGACAAAATAATCATACATCAAATGATAAATAAAAAAAACACCTTACTCAAATTTATGAAAGCAATTTGGTTGGGTTAAACCATAACTCCGTAAGCTTGTCAGATGGTTTTAAACTTTTGTAAACCATGATATTGGTTCGTTTAACTTGAAATTCAAAACAAAAAAACCTAGAAACAGTTATCTAATCTCTCTCGTAGGCTAGGGTTCCGCCGGGATAGCTCGACGAAGAAACCATCTCTGGATTAGATTGCGAGGTTTAATCGGATTACTTATGGAGTATTCATTGATCTACCCTTTCAAACTAATCGGGATTTGACTATTCCATTCGCTTCTCGGGTATCCTTAGTGTCATCAAGCTATGAGTGAGATTGAAGAAGGAGGCAGTTGGAAGGACGTCACTAACAAAAGGAAGCCAAGTTTTAAAGGAAATCCAGGAGAGAGGAACTACGGAGGTAACATCACGAAGTTTTTTGTTACTAATGTCCCAGATGGATGTAATCCATGGGATGTGTCGGAGTTTGTTAAGGTATTCGAGGAGGTGTCTGGGGTGTATATTGCCAGAAAAAAAGATAGAGAAGGAAAAAAATTTGGATTCGTCAGCGGAACTAAAATGGGGAGTTTCAAGTTGAAAGTTAACCTTGCAAAGTTTGCTTCAGAAAATATTGGTCTGCATGGAGGTGGTTTTTAGAAGGAAAAAGATAAGATGAAGGAGCAGGTGAAACCTCAGCAGGAACACTCGTTTCAGAACCAAGCATTTATCAACAATGGAGGAGGGAAACTGTTTAGTGACTTATTTTCTATCCCTAAGGGAGGTCTGGAGAGTTCAAAAGGTCAGGATTTGAAGAAAGAAAGATCCATTATCATTCCAAAAGATACCTTGGCGTTTAAAGGAATCCTTGGCAAAGCTCTAGTTGGGAAATTTAAGGATTTTTCCACCCTAAGAACTCTTAATCTTCTTTTGGCCGAAGTCAGGGTTCAGGGAGTCTCCTTGAGCTATCTAGGGGGGCTTTCAATGCTGTTAAAATTTGAAGACATTGAAGTTTGTAATGATTTTCTGCTTAACCATGCTATATGAAAAGGATGGTTCTTTTCACTTGACGTATGGAATGGCCAATCCTTCCCCTTTGAAAGGCTAGCCTGGGTGAGAGTGCATGGCGTCCCAATCCATTTGGCAGACAATCGTGTCTTCGATGACATAGCAGGGCCGTTTGGTAAAATCGTGCATGGGTCGAGTCTGTCGGAGGAAGACGGCAATCTTTCGTTCAGTTTGATTGGTATTCTGGTAGGTGAAGGAGATCGGATTCAAGATCATGTAATGTTGAGATGGAAGAACAAAATGTATAGGGTGTGGATTGAAGAAGAGAACGGAGAATGGAACCCGGATAGCGTAGGTATTGTTGAGCTTCCTGAAGTCAGAATTAACGCTGGAATCGATATGGAGGAGAAGGAGGATGTCATCGGATCAGAGATCAGGTCACCGGAAGTGCAGGTTCCGGTTTAAGAAGATGGAAAGGCTGGAACGGATTCCGATGGTGGCGGTTTGGGGAACTTCAACAACATTAACTATGTGGTCGATGGGGACGTTCCGGATCCCCACATTGTTGGAACCCCAAAAAAAATCATGTTGTGTCTGACAACTGCGGCTGCTCCAGGTCACGTGATAATAGGGTATTTTTCTTTATGTCTGCTGATAACGTTAATAATAGGCCCAAAAGAACTTTGAATAAGATTAGGCCCAGACAAAAGGCTTATTCCCAGCCTGGTAACTATAGCCCAAGTTCGGATGAGAGGCCTAAAAAAAAGAAGCAGGGACGATGGTGGGTTCAGTTTTGACCTTAATATCCGAGCGACTGGTCTTGGTTCAGACTTGGAAACTAGGTCTTCCTTCTCAAGTGACAGTAACATCCTGGAAAATCCTCCGAATCAGGAGTCCAGTGGGAAGGAGGAGCTTAGTCCGAGAGTGATTGGTTCTCCTAGCGGCCAAGAAGAAGTGGAGGGGATCCGTTATCTCCTTTCCTCTTCTTAGTTGTTATGGAGGCCCTCTCTTGTATGTTCAATCGGGCTAAAGACGCGGGAATCATAAAAGGTATTATTTTGCCTAACAATGGGCCGGTTATTACCCACCTTTTATACGCGGACGATGATATTGTATTGGGGGAATGGTCTAAAAATGAAGTAATTAATGTTGTTAGAATCCTCCGGTGTTTCTACGTTTGTTCGGGTCTCAAGATTAACATCGAAAAATCTAATCTTTATGGTATTGGGGCGGAGATGGAGGAGATTGATGAAATGGCCAATGAAGTGGGTTGTAAGCCGGATGCGCCGCCATTCAAGTATCTCGGTTTAAAAGTTGGAGCCAATATGAAGCGGATTTCTAATTGGCAACCGGTGCTCGACACTTTCCGTGTTAGACTTGCTAATTGGAAGTCTCATCTTCTTTCGATTGGAGGAAGGATTGTTATTATCAAATCGGTCATGGAAAGTCTTCCAAGTTATTATTTCTCTCTTTATCAAGCTCCTAGAAAGGTTATCTCGGATTTGGAATCTTTGATAATAAAAAAAAATTGTGGGGTGGTTCCGTTGAGGAAAAGAAGATGCATTGGGTGGCTTGGGATCGGGTTTCTTGTCCCAAGAAAGATGGGGGCTTAGGCTTGAGCAAGCTCTCGGATGTGAATATATCTCTCCTTGCTAAGTGGGGATGGAGATATAAAACCGAAAAAAATAACCTTTGGAGAAAAATCATCGATGCCCTTCATTTTAGTCGGGTTGGATGGAAATGCATTCCATTTAAAAAGACGCTTAGTGGTGTTTGGAGCAATTTAGCAAAAAATTTATTAACATAAAAATTGGAGGGGTTCTGTTGAGGAATTTTTTGAAAGGTGAAGTTGGTCGCGGTAATGACTTATCTTTTTGGTTGGATCCGTGGGTGATTAACGAGACTCTCATAAACAAGTTCCCAGATTTATTCAGATTGAAAGCTAAAAAGAAATGCACTGCTGCGGATAGGATAAAGGTTTCAGGTTCAGTGTCCGATGTCTGATGCTCGGCTGACTTCTACTTTCCAGCAACTTCTGTCTCTATTGGATATGTGCCAGTTTTCCGATAATGTTGACAGTTGGAAATGGAGTTCAGCTACGGACGGCTCCTTCTCGGTTAAAGACGTTAAAAGAGTTTTTCAAGAGGATCGCGTGCGGGACAGCAGGTACGTGATGGAATGGGGCAGGTGGGTCCCGGCCAAATGCAATGTTCATGTTTGGAGGATGGAGCTGGATAGATTACCGACTTGTGAAGCGTTAAGAAAAAAGAAATATTCATGTCGGAGAGGGGATTTGTCGGATGCGTATGTCTGCAGATGAAACTGCCGATCACGTCTTCATTGGCTGTTATATAGCGGCTAATGTTTGGATCGGTGTTAGTAAGTGGTGCAAAATTCCGGAGATTTTTGCGTTCTCGCTCAAAGACCTTCTCGACGTTCACAGAAATCTTAACGTGTCGGAGAAAAAGAAAGAAGCGGTTCATGGTATCATTATCACGGCATGTTGGAGTTTGTGGAGAGCAAGGAACAAGCAGGTTTTTTTCTAATTGTCCGGTCAAAATTGAAAGTATTCTTAGTGAGATAAAGGTCTTGGGTTTTCTATGGTTTTCGAACAGGTCGAAACATAAGGGGATAGGTTGGGAAGAATGGTGTTCATTTGTAAATATGTAAGTTTTCTTTTCGTTTGTTTGTAATTTGTGGTCGGCCTGATTTGGGCCGGCTTGTTGTTAATGAAGTTTAAGTTTAAAAAAAATTATAAATAAAAAAAAATAACTAAATCGAACATACAATTTACACCCTAAGGTCTAAGAAGCATTGTCAATATTATTGTTTTAACCGTAAAAGTCTGCCTCTCGGTTTTACAAAACATACATCTAAAGTGTTTTTTTATTATTTAAAAAAATAGTGCATATTTTCATTGTTTCGTTAGATGTGAGAAGGGAGCTACTTTTTGAATGTCGATGACATATCTCAATTCGCGACGACAATTTTACTATTGTCCTAAAAATCTAAAATGTAAGTTTGATATTTTAATCCTAAAGTTCCTGGCTTTGTTTCTCTCTAGCATTTCCCACCTATGTGTCACGGGCCAAATGTTTGAAGATCGCGATGCTGTGGGCTGCGCTTGAACGCTTGGGTTACTGGCTAGTCCTGGACTTTATTGGGGGACGGAGTCAGTGTCAATGAAGAGGTGTACGTGCCTAGTCGTGCAAACGACGAACGCACCACTGGTCGAGAGCTGGCGCCGCTCTCCTGATGAGTCCAAGGCAGGACGAAACCAGTGACCCACACAAAGAAGCGGGATGGATTGGCTTGTCCCCGGGGACTTGGGGACGCCACACGAGGGTCGAAAACTAACCCCGTGACAACTTGGTATCAGAGCAGAACGATCCTTGGATACGTTGGAACGTGACTCTTAACCAAATGAGCTTAACATTTAGAGTATGGTTGCGCAATGGTGGTGGGAGAAGACCAAATATAGGTTTACTTCGGCAAAGGTCTTTGTACTCCGCGAGTATGGGATCGTGAGAGCCGCTCAAGTATAGTTGCGGTGAAGCCCTCCGTGTTATGTTCAAAAATATAAGGTACAAGCAGCGCCGTAAAAAGGGAGTTTTGTGAAAGCTGCTACAACTAATCAGGTCCCCGTATTCCTGATACAAGGTGATACATCGGCACCTACGGACAAATCCGATGCGGCGGACGTCAGCGCCACTTAAACCAAGACTGACGTACTTATTGAACATGCACGACAGAAGATCATTGTGGCTGTGCTTCCGGGTGTCCTGCTCTCCCAAAGTGAATCATGCTCAACATAAGGGGGATCATGCATCGTCAAGTATGCGAGCTGGTATGGGACGGCGAGCATGCACGAGGACGTGCATGAAATGGTGGTGGGAGAGTGTCACGGGCCAAATGTTTGAAGATCGCGATGCTGTGGGCTGCGCTTGAACGCTTGGGTTACTGGCTAGTCCTGGACTTTATTGGGGGACGGAGTCAGTGTCAATGAAGAGGTGTACGTGCCTAGTCGTGCAAACGACGAACGCACCACTGGTCGAGAGCTGGCGCCGCTCTCCTGATGAGTCCAAGGCAGGACGAAACCAGTGACCCACACAAAGAAGCGGGATGGATTGGCTTGTCCCCGGGGACTTGGAGACGCCACACGAGGGTCGAAAACTAACCCGTGACATATGGCTATAGAGATTCAACTATCAATTCGTTGGTTGTGTTGATATATCAACATGTGTGTCTATTATCAATGGTTATTAACTTATTATTCCATGATTATTGAAGTCTTGTAAACACCCCTAGATAATAAATTTGGGGATTGAAGATCAAGCTCGAAGATAAAAGATATGTTTATTTTAAGTAATAATTGTATAAAGAGTAAATTGGCACAATCGTCCTTAAGTTTAGATCTGTTTGCTAGTTTCATCCAAATTGACTTTTTTTATCAAATAGCCCCTCACCTTTGACATTTTTTTGTCATTTTCATCCAAACCACTAACTTAGTTAACTTTTTCTGTTAAGTTGAAGGATATTTTGATGAAACTGACAAATATAAAACATCATGGACGATTTTGGCAATTTACTTAAATTCTTTTTAATTTCTTTTATTTAATTAATTTTGTCACATATATATAAAACATAATATACATGAAGTTCTTATAAAAAAATTAATAGTTTTGTCACATAATTTTCATAAATTTTCATACAACCACTAACTCAGTTATTTTTTTCTATTAAGGTGAAGGATGTTTTAAATTTTATAAAGTAAGACAAAAATTAATTTCTAATTTTTTTATATACATCAGTTTTATAAAAATAAAATCTACTTCAAACTCTAAATTTTATAGAACTAAAATGCTAGTGACCTTATAGAAAAAGGTCAAATAAACAAATATTATCATATGTACCAAGTGTGTAATTCATCTTCTACTCTCTTAAATTCGCTCATAACAAAAAACAGAAGCCACTGCCCCCCCCCCCCCCCAATCAAACAACGTATCGTTTCCAAACCTTAAAATTACCCACCAAATAGTAAGTATAATGAGATGAACCAAAAGTTTATTTACTCAAAAAACTGGGAATAAATATTAGTTAGTTGCCCTCATAATCTTAATTAAATACACATTTTATTTCTGCCAACATATTTCTTAGGTGCTCAACACATTTAAAAATATGTAACGTTTTACAAATTTTTTCTATCTCTACACTTGGTTAAACACTACAAGTTGTAATCGATTGTTATGTGCTGCGCACCATTGATATTTATTTTATATATCGTTTTCTCTTTATAAAACTGATCTATATAAAAAAACTGGATATTAATTTATGTCTTAATTTATAAAATTTAAAACATCCTTTACCTTAACAGAAAAAATAAACTGAGTTAGTGGTTTGGATGAAAATTTATAAAAATTATGTGACAAAACTATTTCTTTTTTTTATAAAAGTTGCATTTATATTTTGTTTTATATATATATGTGACAAAATTAATTAAATAAAAGAAATTAAAAAGAGTTTAAGTAAATTGCCAAAATCGTCCATAAGGTTTTATATTTGGCAGTTTCATTCAAATATCTTTTAATTTAACATAAAGAGTAAACTAAGTTAGTGGTTTGGATGAAAATGATAAAAAATGGCAAAGGTGAAGGACTATTTGGCAGAAAAAAATCATTTTGGATGAAACTGACAAACAGACCTAAACCTAAGGGGGTATTTTAGCAATTTACTCTTAATTTTATTTGATTGACAAACTTTCTATAAAAGCATTGGACAAAAACCAAACCCATCTTGATCCGGACCAAAGTTTTTTGTCCCTTTATTTATAAACTTATGAAACATGTAAGTTAAATTGTTAAACTCGTGTAACAGACGGGTTCTAACCTAGTATTACTAACAATTTGTAAAAAAAAATCAATCAACATAAAATCATTGAAATTATTATTTTCTAAATAATGCGTTATCCAGATTATAAATCTAAAATATATTATACCAATATAAAAGAAATCTGAGACTCATTGGAAGTTCGGGACTTCAAGCAAAGAATTTGATTAGCTCATGTTGGTTCAAGGTCGGCTTCTTTGAGTAAATTGATTGAGATTGGGTGTTACTAAACTTAAGGTGGGACCCACCATTAATAAACATATCCCATTGAGATTTCATGTCTAACAATTACGTGTCACTATTTGAATGAATGGTTTTATAACGCAACACTGCATGGGCGGACCTAGCTTTTGGCCAGGTGGGCGGTCGTACCCTTTGAAAAAAAATTAGCGTATATTTTAGGCAAAAAAATCCGACCGCACCGCTTGAAAATATAATTGAACACTTCATCCGCACCCCAATAAATAATTTATGGGTTCGTCATTGCTCACGGTATGGGGAACGTCCCCCACCCGTCTCACCCGGCGCCGTTCCAAACCCCCCCCCCCCCCCCCACTTGTAGATATAACTTTCATTTGTCACACCCAACTTATTACCCTAGTGTGACAAACGTCTGTGTCCAATTAATTCTACGTTGACAATAATACATTCTGTGTTAAGCATTTCAATCAGAGTCGAAGATCAGATTGAATGACAAAAATTTTGACTTGAACCAAGTCAAGGATCAACGATTCAACTCATAATCAATTGTAAGATGGACAAATTGGAGAAAAACTAATGCAATTCATGATCATATGGGAACAAACAAAGATTTATTTACCTTTATTATCAACAATTCATATGAATATTGACTACCTAGTAAGTTGCAACATGTTACCTGATGTGTCACCTTATTTCTGTGCACAAACATCTAGCCTTCTCAGATCAATACCAGCATTCATCAATTCACCAACATCATCAGCCAATGAGCAATCTAGGGTTTCATCATCCTCCATAACTAACTGCTGCACATGATCACCGCTCAAATCAGTCGCCTCTAAACCGCTATACTCACCATCAGATCTCACCTCTAACAACTTACCTCTTCGCATACGCTCATCCGCCATAACCTCAAAAGATTCAGATCGAATCGGCACCTGATTTTGTAACACATCAGGTGGCGTCACCGTCTGATTTTGCGATTGATGCGAAGAAAGCGGAGACTCTATCGCCACCGGAAACTGAAACGTGTAATTTCCGGTGATGTTGTACACCGGAGGAGATTGTAAAGTGAAATTTCCGGAGAAATTCGACAGCGAAGCACCTGTAACCGTCGAATTCGCCGGAGAGCGTCTCGTATGATGTCTGTACTCCAAAATACCTCCTAATCCGTGTACGGCCAGATATGTACCATAGAACATTCCAGAAACCACAATATCAACACCTCCAACTGTAATCAACGATCTCGCCGACCGCCGCTGCTCAACGCGAATATCTCTACCAGGAACGAGCGTCGGAACGGTGTTCGACGACGGCGGAAGGCTCAACAGGTCAATCATCGACATACGACGCGGAATGACGTGGTACCGGAGAGTTGTGACGTAATTCGTGGCTGGCATGGTCATATCGAGAGCGAATAAAGCGGAATTGATAGGTGCGAGTAAGGTGAAGTTACCGTCGGATCTGAGATCGTAGTGGACGTCCGAAGTTGTGATGGCGTTGGCGAAGAGATGGTAGCCTCTGGCTCTTAACACGCCGAACATCACGGTGAGTTCGCTTTCGCGTAAGGCGGTAACGATCACGGTGTTGATGACGGCGAGTGGGATGATGACGGTACGGATGAGCGCGGCGGTTGATACGCCGGAAGTGGATGCCATTGTTGCCGGAAAACTAACTGATTTTTGGCGGTTTCTTTTCAGTTACAACTGAAGTAATCAAGTTTAAAAGGCGGTCTGGAGAAAGATGGTCCGACCCGGTTTATAAAACCCGATTTGTTACACCTTGATGGACTTTTTTTTTAATCTTTTAAGACTAGTACTGTAAACGAACCGAACGAACACAAACAAGGTCTTGTTCGTGTTCGTTTGTTAAGAAATATATGTGTTCGCGAACCGTTCACGAACACTTATCGAACGAGATTTTATGTTCATGTTCGTTTGTTAAGGAAATGAACTTATTCGTGTTTGTTTGTTAATTTTAGCCAACGAACAAAAACGAATGTTGACGAACACAAATGGAAACAAACGAACACAAATAATCGTACATGAACAAAATATATAATACACTGACACGTATTAGATATTTAATTTGTCGGAATTTTGAAGTATTTAAATAAATATAAAAAATAAAAACACTAATGAACTATCGAACACAAACGAACACGTTACCGAACATTCACGAACATAAAGGTACGAACACGACCTTTGTTCATGTTTGTTCATTTAACTAAACCAACGAAATTTCTTGTTCGTGTTCGTTTGTTTAAAAAACGAATGAACACAAACAAACTTCCTGCCGAACGGTTCGCCGAACGTTTGGTTCGTTTGCAGCCCTATTTAAGACCATCCACTTTTTGATGTTTTTGGGTTGTCCAATAACAACAAAGTTTCTCTCTTTTGCCCTTCTCACAGCCCATAAAAACACATTTCCTCTCTCTTCCTTCCCCTACTCACAAACTCATTTTTTTCTCATATTTCACAGCAAACTAATCAACATCTTCCCTCATCCACCTCACCACACTATCTCCTACATGACTTCTAAAAATGAGAAAAAAAATCCCTTATTGTTGATGCTCTAATTTATTTTCTGCATTTTGTTTAAATTATAACTTTTAATATATAACTAACGAGATTGAATGTCGCTTTGGAGTTGAAAGCAACGAATGTCTTTCACATGAGTTTTTCGACTAATGACATCGGTCACGACATTCGCTTTACAAGGGTGGTAGCAAATCTGGCAATCATAGTCGTTGAGCAATTCCACCCATCGTCGTTGACACATGTTGAGTTCTTTTTTATTAAAGATATGTTGAAGCTCTTATGGTCGGTAAATAACACACCCTTAATACCATAAAGGTAGTGTTGCCACATAGGTTTAAATCCCTGGGGTGTTATTATTAGTCACGATCTTTTAGTGAGGATGTATAGAATCATCATCATCATACTCAGTAAATCTCACCAATAGCAAAGCAAAGGTAAGGTCTGAGGAGGGTAAGATGTAGACAGCCTTACCTTTACTTCGTAGGAATAGAGAGGCTGCTTCCAGTGAGACCCCCCGACTCGATAGTAGTTTTGCATCAAGCCTTGGACATAAGGCACATAACACTCAACAATCGGGACAAAAACCGATTAGTGCATGTACCATTTTGTCTTTCAGCTATCAACACCACCATATGATGTATGATTAACCGTCCTCAGCTTTTAACGTTATTTTCATGAAATTAGTAAAATAAGGTTAATTATTTAATAAAAAATAATGTATCAGATGTTTGAACAAATCATCAAATCCATTTTTCCTCTATTAATATGAACATGGTAATCACGACTGAAGAAGAAAAAAAGCGACACTTCGGGAAAGACATATGCTTGAAATCCTTATGTATAAGCGTGATTCAAGAAGAAGAAACACGGCCATGAAAAGACATACATTTTTTGAACGGCAAATTATCTACATTGACTCATCGCACCTCCCCATTGGAGGCTCAGTCCCACTAAGGCCAGACAATCATTCATTACAACAGGAAAACCCCATAAAGATCTCCCAGCCAGTTGAGTGCCCCCTTCGTAACCGTCTAAATTGGTCCAACAAGAGATTTTGGGTGGTGGTGGGGATTATATAGCGTTTAAAATGGTGGCAAACGATGGGGGAAACGGTGGTTGGAGGAGACGTGTTGATTTGCATTATAATTTTTTTTCGAAAGGTGCGTTGCATTGGTTGTCAACTGTGAAGTTGTGTCCGTTTGGTTATTTTGAAAGCTTTTGTCGGGTTTTTTTTTTAATTTTTGTTCGGCGCGTCGGTTTGGATTGTTATCCAATTGTAAGCATGTAGTCCGACGCGTTGGTTTGGATTGATGTTTAATCGTTTACCATGAGTTCATCATCATCCAACTTGAATTGAAATATATTATTTGTGATTGATAATACATATCAGAGAATTTGAATCTCGTTTGAGAGTGAACCTTCAAAATAATTTTTGATGTCTCATGAGTTGTGACGGTTATAGAGCACCCACACATTTATGTGAGCCGTTACGGTTTATCTTAAACACAACTTTATTTGCTTTTTGTATGATATAGATAATGTATAATGCTTTTATAGAAATCAGAAATTCAGAATACATTATTACTATTTTATTTTTATCTGTATTTCAATATAAAGTTTAGAGTAAACTGCAATTTGCGTCTTTGTGGTTTAGGGGAGAGATCACTATTTGTCCATCCTCTTAAACTCTCGCATTCTTAGTCTGTATGCTTTAGTGCTTTACCTATTTTTTTTCTTTGCATTCCTCCTGCTAACAGGCATCATTTTTCAGTTTAAATCTTGGTGATGCACCCCTAAAACACAGAGATCTGGTTTACTCTAAAGTTTATAAAGAATTAACACGTATTTAATATAATGTCTTTTTTTTGTGTAAAACGATATTTTTCTGTTTATCAACCATATAAAATAAAAGTATAAGTTTAGAGTAAAATGTAAAAGATTCGAGCTGATCCCGAACTTGTTTAGGCTCGAGCTCAACTCGCTTTAACTTAAGAGTGCTCAGGCTCGACTAGAGCTCAAGCTCATTTTAGAGCTTTATTACTAAAGGTTACCTTAAGCTTATCTATTATTTATTAGTGATTTGAATATTTCTTTGTATAATTTTATAATTGTTTACATACAAGTTTATACTTATAATTTATAATATAGTATAATATTTTTTTATTCAACTATGTTTATAATTATTACACTTATACTTAAAAGGCTATGTCGGTGGGCTAATTCGACGTAGTCATGTGTCACCTTGTGGTTGGCCAAAAGAATTTTACTCCTTTTAGATTTAACTTTAGTAATTTACGTTTTTAGTCCTTGTACTTTAGCTTTTTTAATATACATGTTTAGTCCCTCTATTTTAATAAAGTTATTCCCCATTAGTTAACTTTGCTTATATACATATTTGGTCCCTCTACTTTAACTTTGCTAACATACATGTTTAGGCGCTCTACTTTTATTCCTTTTAGTATTTCGCCTTTTGGTGTTTTTTTCTCGCTAACGTGACGAACCAAATGGACTCCAACCGAACAATATCGTTACTTTGACGTTTTGATGTTCTTTTCACCATTACCTTGTTGCTATACCAAGTGCCAGTACTATACGGATAATCAAACTATCGCCGCAATGTGTGGGGTAAACTTACTAGTTTATATAATTTTATCATTTTTTATAAGTAATTTTATAATTACACATATGTAAACTAGTTTTTTTACATATATGTAATTAGTTATGACACATATATATTTTTGGCAATTAAACATATGTAAACTACTTTTAACATGTATGTAATCAAAGAAATACATATAATAGATGATAAAAAGATCCTAAATACAAAAACTTATATATAAAATGATTGTTTATTAGGAGTTCTGAAAGTTCTGTAGTTATTTAGAGTTCTGAAATGAACTCAACCCTATTATATAATTATATAAAAAATTCGTTTAGACACACGAGCAAGCTCAAACATGTTTATTAAATGAGCCTCAACAAAAGCTCAAACTCAGGTCTGTGGTCGTTAAGCTCACCCCAAATCATGTTTTTAACAAGCCAAGCTCGAGTAGCTCTCTTTACACCCCCTATCTTAGAGCAAACATATATTATATATTAAAAGTTATAGGAGACGCAATTAAAACTTAAAACAAACATTTCTAGCCTAAAAATATATTATATTGAATACTACAAAAAATAGATATGTATTTTAAAAGATATAAAGGAAAATAAAATTACTATAATTAAACAGAAAAAATAAAATTGGCATGGGTCCGTCATCAGAAAAATAAAACTATTTAGTCATCCATGCCCCCATCATCTCCCCCAGCATCATCTCCATAATCATCATCTGGTGGAGCATGATCAATTTCAGGGGGAAGATCATAAAGAGGGTCCACGTCATCAGGGGCATCTGGTACAGCCTCCTCTAATGCCATTGATGCAAGGCTATCCTCATTAAAGAAGTCGGCGTAGGGCTTCGAAACCTGAAAAAAAAAATAGATGAGGCATAAACCCTTGGAACCGACCAACCCGTTCAACTGAAGCAGGTCGGCCAGTTTGAGAAATTCTACCAGAACCGGCTGAATCGACATAAGAAAACCTACCTTGAAGAGACAATTTCTTTCCTCTGCACTTGTGATGAGGTTTTTCCAGTGCTCGTCTTTTCTCAGTGCATCGGCTGAACCAACCACCTACAGGAATCAGAACATCAATATGACATTAGAAAATAACTGCCTCTAAATTAAAAAAAAAAATAACATATAATGACAAATCATACCAGGACGGAAGCTCTTGCTCTAGTTATACCAACATTCATTCGACGGAAATCAGCCACGAATCCGATACCTCTCTCTTTACTCGCCCTAACACATGAAAAGATTGCAACGTCTTTCTCTCGGCCCTGCATTTAACAGGTTTAAAAACACTGTTCATGTGCTATGAAGGTTTAAACATAAACAAACATATAATATGTTTTATTAAAAATAAATAAATATAAACCTGAAAACCATCCACAGTGTTAATATCCACAACTTTCTCTGAATCGACACCAAACCTTTCCATAAACTTTCTACGAAAGAGCTTCACTTGATGTCTGTAAGGTGATATTATTGCAAGTCGGGAACTAGACTTAAGTTCTGGATAACTGCTGACCAGTTTATGATACATTAGCAACACAAAGTCAACCTCGTCATCGTTTACCCACGATCCGCTTCCATCAGGTTGTTTTTCCTCCCCTTCATGTATATCAAAAAAGCAAAACGGTCCAAAACAACGGTATTTATGCCACAAACGCTTCGTCCTGTCTTTAACATCCGATCCATCTTCCAATTCTCCATCATAAAATTCATTTGAAGGGAAGCTTCGTATCTGTGAGAAATAAGCTGCTGCAGTTACGATTTTGGAACGTAAAAAACATTTAAATAATACAGATGGTAAAACCGGACCTCGGGATGCATCCGGTATTGTGTCTTCAGCATCTGCACTGGATATCCTGCCTTTTGAAACCTTTTAAACAGGCTCATGCTGTAACTGTAGTATGGATAAATAAGGTCAAAGTTAGAAGTTGACCGAAAAGATGAGAGTAAGTGTTGTTTCGCTCATCAAGTTCTTACCCAAACTTCTCAGCAACAGGAGAAATAACCGTTGCTGGCAACTGAACAGGATCACCAACCTAGAAAATAAAAATATATATGTAAAAAACATATAAAACGTCACCGTATTTACATGAATCATGTTTAGAAAAAACATAGTGCACATACCAGAAATACTTGTTTGCATCCACTGGCTAAGGGGACTAGTGTTGCTGGTTCCACCTGTTGAACGAAAAACAAAGAAAGCGAATGTCTTTCAAGAAAGGTAACAGTTGACCAGTAATGTCATAAATTATCAAATATATTTGGTATTGGTAAAAAGGTTAATACCATAAATAACCGATATAGTTTTAAAAATACACGAAAAAGTCACTAAACTAAATTTTGTATATTAAAGTCCCTAAACTTGTTTAAAATGCATGTGGTTATGAACGTTTTTAAATAATGACTTGTTTACTCTTAAATGGTCAAAATAAGATGACACAACTTTTTCTTTTCCTTTTTTTTTGGGCAAAAATGGTGAGCGTCACTTTATCAAATTTGACCGATTTAAAAGTTTACAAATCATCATTTAAATAAAAAATACTACACGTATTTTAGACCAGTTAAGGGACTTTATTATACAAAAGTTACTTTAGTGACTTTGGGGAAGGATCAAATACAAAACAATCTTAACCTAGGAAGTGTAGGAAAACGGGTCAAACGAACTCCGATTGACCTCATTCCAGCGGCGTTAGAACCGTCTCGTCGAATTATATACATATATATATATATGGTTTAGCTTTTAGGGTTTATCTTTAGGGTTTAATTTTGGGTTTAGCATTAGTATTTAGGGTTTAGTGTTTAGCCTAGGGTTTAGCTTAGGTGTTAGCCTTTAGGGTTTATAGTTTAGGGTTTAGCCTTAGGGTTTAGAATTAGGGTTAAGGAATTAGGGATTTTGGTTAGGTTTCGACGAGCCGGTTCCAACCCCGCTGGAATGAGCTCAATCAGAGTTCGTTTGACCCGGTTTCCTACACTTTCTAGGTTAAGGACATTTTGTACCGGATCTTTACCCTAGTGACTTTTTCATATATATTTACAAGTTGAAAGACTTTAATATACACTTTTATGATATTAACCCTTAGTAAAATTAATTTTGAAAAATCAAATTCCAGTAGGACTTACTGCTTGAGCAGCTTCATCAATGACAACGATGTCAAAACTGCGGTTAAGTTTAGTGAAAAGACTTGAACCACTGAAACTAAGAGTGGAAAAAACCTGCCAGAAAACCAAAAAAATCAAACGCCATACGGTAATCTAAATCTCATCAATCACCATACTGTTGAAAATACATACGATTGCTGACTCATCCATGATTGAAGCACGAATAGTGTCTCTGTCCCTTGCACCACCACCTTGCTTTTGCTTGTCAGCTGTTTGGAAATCCATGCCAGCAAGTTTTTGTTCCACCTGAAAAGTCAAACCTCCCACATAAATATTCAACTACAATTTTTTAAAAGAGTAAAGTGCACAGATAGTCCTTGTGGTTTTTCAAATTTTTGGATTTGGTCCCTAGCTTTCCAAAAGTACACAGATGGTCCCCGTGGTGTGCACTTTGTAACATATTTAGTCGCCAGTCAACAATTCTAAAGGTTTCAAGAGGTCCAAGTTAGGGACTAAATGCGTTGCAAAATGCAAAGCGCAAACCACAAGAACCATCCATGTACTTTTGGCAAAAGTTAGGGACTAAATGCTTTCCAGAGTGCAAACCACAGGGACCATTGCCGCTTTAAGTAATTTATGTAGAAAACTAGAAACTATATTGTCGATGTATATACCAGATAATCCATAGATACAGCCTGAACAGAATGATGTGCCTTGAGACCGATCCGAACAATTTTAGGAGCGTAAGCATGATCATTTTCATCACGAATGCCTAAAACAAAAGAAATTTGTCTCATAAGAGCACAACAAAGAAGATGAAGAAACTAAAAAGTAAAATCGGCATATATTTGACAAATACCGGTGCTTAAAAGTCGCAACACAATCTCGTCAAGTGCAGAGTTTGATGGAGCACACACCAAAACACGCACACGGTATTTACGGTTGGAATTAACGACTTCTGGTTTCTGCGTAGACATAAGAAAGATTATATGATACACACACACACATATATGTATATCTATTAGTAACTTACTAGACCATTGCCAGTAGTGGGAAAAAAACCATCATCACCATCTACAGGCATCTTTGCATCTCGAGGATTAATTCCAGTTAGCCATGGAGAAGCTTTTGCCCATTGCTTTTTTCTACCAAAAGAAAAAAGAAAATAAACATTGTGGTTTGACAAAACAAGATGCGACGATGTGTGATAAAAAAATGTCAAGGAAAAGACTAAAAGAGATAACTGAGTGAAAGAAGCTAATAGAATGAATAAAATACAAAAAAATGAGAGAAAACATACTTGTCTTCAATGTGTAGATCTGGCCCACGTTTTAGTTCACTTATTTTACCCCTGCATAAGACGTTATGAACAAAGGAAGCCGAAGATATACATGATACATCATATGACAGCCTCAAACAATCACTAAGGGTCCGTATGGTTTGTAGAATTCCATGGAATTAGAAAGTTTTTCAATATAAATTATGTTTGGTTGGATAAGGAAGGAATTTGAATTAGAATTAACTCCTTCAATCAATGGAATTTAAGGTGATCCAACTTTCCTTCACTGTGAAGGAATTCAAAACATTCCATTGGAATGTTGAACTATTACCAAAACACCCTCTTATCAGTTATCATATTTTAGTTACATAAATATTTTGGTTTTTTTAAAGTGTAATTAAGTAAAATATTTTTAATAAAGTTCAATTCCTTTCTCAAAATAACAAACCAAACAACTTGCAAATTCTCATTGGAATTAATTCAAATTCCTTTATATTCCAATTCCTTCATAAATATCCTGCGAACCAAACAACCTCTGATAAAGTTACTCACTTATTTTGTATGCGAGCGGGAGTCGCGTGTAGTATGGCACTAAGAAGCCCGAGAATTGTTTGTGTTTTTCCTGTTCCAGGTGGACCCTAGAAAGCATATTTATAAATGTTGTCATGCTCATTGACATTATATATATATACATAGAGGAAGGTTAACGTACATTACGGCTTAACGTACATCACGTACACGACCAAATTACGCACGTTCATTTGAAAATCACGCACGTTATAAACTCAAAAAACCAACATGCGTGATTATTTCATATAACATGCGTGATTATATCAAATTTTCATTTAGCCTGGGTTTGATCAATTTCATCGAATTGGGTTCAAATTTCTTTTCGTTTCACTTCAAATTGGCTATTGTTCGGTCAATTTCATCGAATTGGGTTCAAATTCATCGTTGATTTTGAAAAGTTTCATCAAAATATCGACCATCGAAATCAAACCGTGGAACAGAGGATGAAGAAAACATGACCAATCGTTGATTCAGACCGTAGAACAGAGGATAAAGAAACATGACCAAGCTTTGATTCAGACCGTAGAACAGAGGATGCATGAACATGACCAAGCTTTGATTCGATTAGAGTCAGATGGCAGTAACAGTTGTTTCAGATCGTAGAACAGGGGATGCGATTTTTGAACTAGGAGGAAGGGCATGCGTGATAACGTGCGTGATTATTTGTTTCAACAAGTGTGATTAGGTTTTGTTGAGTTTATAACGTGCGTGATTTTCAACATAACTTGCGTAATTTGGTCGCGTAAGTGATGTACGTTAAGCCGTAATTTATTTTACACTTTCTCTCTCTATATATATATATATATCATTTAGTTTTAACCTTAACAAAGATTTAGAAAAATAGTCATCTATTGGAACTCATATTAAGACCAAATAAATAGAAAATCAGAAATACCTGAATCAGGACAAATTTTCTGCGTGAAAGACCTGCCTGCATGAAACAAATATATAGATGCGAGTTATTGTACGCTCATGTGTAAAGATGATGTCAGCAATCTACAATCAAGACAATTAATTGACACGTCTCATGACAGCAAAAAACAAATAGCTTATATTTGAGAGTTAAAAAACTGCTAAATACTCACACGTATAGCTTCCAGCTGTGTAGAATTGTGGTTCGTTTGGATATATTCCATAAGAGGCTTAGAAATTTTCCAGGCTTCATCTTCGGAATTGTGAATGCTATCAGCGGCTTTTAGAATCACATCTTTGTAAGGCAAGAAGCTAATTGAACGCATAGCAACATATTCACGAGCTATGGTTGATAAACTGCAGATCTGCACGTAACAAAATATTTTGATAAAATAAATTGATTTTTATGCTCTGGAGAATAGAAGATTTTGTAAAAGATGAATAATTTCACCTTCTGTATGTACCACGACTTTTGTTCTGTAATACGAGAACGCACTTTCGAAAGAGTTTTTGAGGTAGTGACCTTATTTGTATGTACTCTTTTTATTTCTCCGTCTAAGTGCAATCTGAGTCTAAGCTTATCTGGCAAGCGATGCTCAACCAATGCAAATGCGTAAGCGGTGGAAAGCTTATCAACTTCGAACTGAAAAGATGTAATCGGTTTACAGTTGCAAATTGTAACACAAGAGTTCAAATATATGACAAAACAAACACAGGATTGAGTCAATATAATGTTCACCTTCTCATTTGATAGTAGCAACAGGTCGTTTTGTGATACGGAACTCCAGTCTTCACCGAATAATTCTATTAAGTGAAACCCGTCGGTTTCATGACATTGAACTACAACACCCATTTTCCATTCTGTTCCATTCCAAGTGCTTTCTACTCCTGACACCACACAAAATTATCAGGTTCTGAGATGTCATGTCGAAACTGCTTTAATAAACATCTCAATTTCGGTTTGACATTTAACCCATTTAAGAACCGGTCAACCCATTGAGCACGTTTACAACTTGATTGCAACCAATTTAACTCAACGGGTTAAATTACATGTTCGAGTTTACAACTTAATTCAACCTGAAATACTTAATTTTCTTCTGTCTTATGAATGAACTTGCTGAACCAGCAAGAGGTCTGAACCATTAACTGCTGAACTAGTAAGAGGTCTTAACCATTAAGAGCCAGTATAATGCTTAACCGTTCAGAGGCAAATGTATGACCAATTCAGATTATAGGTCTTAACCATTCAGACTCGGTATAATGCTTAACCATTCCGAGGCAAATGTCTGAACCATTCAGACATCTGCTCGCGAAACAAATAGTCTGAACCAGTAAGAGATCTGAACCGTTAAGAGCTAAACAAACAGCCCCTAACTAGTCATACAACACATGCCTCCTAACGTCTCTCATGGCAAAGCTATCCATTAGTTTTAGTTTTTCACATCAAATAATCTAATCAGTCATACTTGAATCTATCTAATCATTCATACTAAAATCTATTTAGCTATTATTCTCCTCACTAAAATCAAACTAATAATAAACTTTGAACTTAAATGCTGGAACAAAAGCAAGACAAAAGAGTAAATTGCTAAAATAGTCCCTAACGTTTGTTCACATTTGCTAGATCCATCCAAAAAAAGATTTTTTCTCATATGAACCACTGAGGTTTCAAAAAAGTTGCTAAATCCATCCAAACTTCAGGGACGATTTTAGCAATTTAATAAAACAAACTTTTTTTGGATGGATTTAGCAAATGTGAACAAACGTCAGAGGGACGATTTTAGCAATTTACTCTATTTTTTTATTTTCATCTCTTTATTATATCTCTTAATTAACATAAAATCTATTTATTTTTTTATTTTCATCTTTTTATTAAATTTCTTATTTAACATAAAATCTACTAGTTTTTTTTTTTGAACGGCGATTTTCTACAACAGGCGATAGATTCGCACCTGCTTTTGCAGGCCCTCCACCCCACTCTGGCCAAGACTATGTTGTCTTAACCGGGCTTACGCTTGGCATCAGAGTTTGGCTTGGCGCTCCCCGACAAAATTTCCAGCCTACTGCCATATGCGAGTAGTTGCACCCTCCACAAGAGCCGAAAACTCTCTGGAGTAAATGCACTGTAATAGAAAACTCGGGTGTGCTCTGCGGGTTTCGAACCTGTGACCAGGCCTTCACCCACTTCATAATAAAGATTGAGTAAAATGCACGGATAGTCCCTGTGGTTTTGCAAAGTTTCAGCTATAGTCCCCAGATTTTGGAAATTACACTCAGTCCCTGTGGTTTGACAGTTTGTTACGCGGATAGTCCCTGGAGTGGATGGGGGTTAGTTTTCTCAGTTAAGTTGGTGTAAAATGACTAAAATACCCTTAGGATTAAATTAAAACATTAACCCTTTAAACCCTTGTATCTCTTTCATCTCACGCACACACAAACACTCACTCACCAGTCACCACCATCTGCCGCCACCACTTACACCAGCCGTCACCACCTGCCACTCCACCACCATCAACATCTCTACCACCTTAATTCCCTCCTCCATTTCAGAACTCACCGTCAACCACATTTAAAGAGAGAAACGACAAGAGAGGGAGACAAATCAATCAGGAGAGAGAGAGAGACAGATCAATTAGAGAGAGAGAGAGAGACGCATAAAAGGCCCTAGAAGATGGTTGGAGACGGTGGTAACTGTAGCAGTGGTCGGATCTATCTGCAGCAGCGATGGATGGATCTGATTTGTTTATAGGGTTTCCAGTATTGGTGAACAGGAAGGTGATGATGGGTGCTAATGTTAACATAAAAGGTAAATTCAGTGGATTAACAGGTTAAGGGTTGAATCGGACAAGGGTTGATGGAGGTGAGTGGCTATGGTGAGTGGCTCTGCGTGTAATCGTGTTGCGAATCGGACAAGTTTCGATCGATAACGTACTGAATTGATTGTTTTTTCGGTGAGATCGGATCAGTTTTGGTAGATTTTCAGTTTGTTTCGAATAGAGTTTTGAACATTTTGATCTGTTTCAGACTGATTTGATCAAGTTTCCAATTGTTTCAATGTATTGTTTGTGAATGTTAGACACGTTTCATTGATATTCAGTTTGTTTTGACAAGTTTCGATTTGAATCGGTAAAGTTTTGAAATTTTCTATTGATTTCGAACAAGATCAGATTTGAAAAGAATTCATAAATGAGTCAATTGTTTCAGATCTGAAAATAAACATGATAAGGATGTGTTTCAGATCTGAAAATAAACATGATAAGGATGAGTTTCAGATCTAAAAGTAAGTGTGTGTATATACATATATGTTTTATATATTTAATACTTGATTTGTTTATTTTATTTTATATTAAGAGTATTTTAGTCATTTCACACCAACTTAACTGAGAAAACTAACCCCCATCCACTCCAGGGACTATCCGCGTAACAAACTGTCAAACCACAGGGACTATGAGTGTAATTTCCAAAATCTGGGAACTATAGCTGAAACTTTGCAAAACCACAGGGACTATCCGTGCATTTTACTCATAAAGATTGTAAATGGTAATGGTATGAAAACCGAACTTGTATTGATTGAATGTATATTTACAAGAGTAAATAACCCCTCTACTTATAGGGAAAGTGAGGGACTAAAAAGAAATAACTAATTACATACAGGGACCTATATAATAGCAACCAGGTCCTTGAACTAACAACTATTTACAACTAACACTCCTCCTCAAGTTGGAGCATAGATGTTAATCATGCCTAAATTGTTACATATGAAGTCTATTTGTGCCTTTCGGAGTGGTTTTGTGAAGATATCTGCTAGTTGGAATTCCGTCTTAACATGGATTGGCTGAATTGATGGAGGATCCTTTTGAGTTCCGACTATCCGATCTCTGATTAGGTGACAATCAACCTCAATGTGTTTAGTTCTCTCATGGAATACTTGATTTTTTGCTATATGTATAGCTGATTGATTATCACAGTATAATCGCATCAAGTCTTCAGAGATAACCCCAAGTTCTCTGAGAAGACGACGAACCCATATCATCTCTGATGTAACATCTGCCATAGTTCTGTACTCTGATTCGGCACTTGATCTAGATACGGTGTGTTGTTTCTTACTCTTCCAGGAAACAAGATTTCCTCCAACGAAAACACAGTACCCAGTGGTGGATCGACGGGAAATAGGACAGCCTGCCCAATCTGCGTCTGAGAATCCAGATATACGTCCATCTCCTTCTTCTGTGAAAGCACCTACACGACAATGACCCTGATCGGAATATAAGATCCCTAGGCCTGGTGTGCTCTTGAGATATCTTAAGACACGGAGAGCAGCATCCCAGTGTCCTGTGTATGGAGTGGCCATGAATTGACTTAGGACACTAACGACAAAGGAGATATCTGGTCAGGTGACAGTTAAGTAGTTAAGTTTTCCGACCAATCGTCTGTATCGCTCAGGATCTTTCATTGGACTTCCGTCCTCTGGAATGAGCTTCCTCGTAGGAAGCATAGGACTATTAACCGGTTTGCAACCCAATAAGCCACACTCAGTTAACATATCAAGGACATACTTCCGCTGAGAAAGAAGTATTCCTTGTGGGGAACGAGATACTTCTATGCCAAGGAAGTACCGAAGTCGACCTAAGTCGCTAATCTGAAACTGAGACTGAAGGAACTGTTTGAGCTTGGTAATCCCATCTTCATCATCCCCTGTAACTATGATATCATCCACATAAACAACTAAGATGATCTTTCGACCCTGATGATGTCTGAAGAATACAGAGTGATCATATGCACTACGAACCATCCCAAACTCTCCCATAACACTAGAGAAGCGACCAAACCATGCCCTTGGAGACTGTTTAAGGCCATATAGGGAACGACGTAGTCTGCATACCTTTGAGGCCTCCTCCTCAACAATGAACCCAGGTGGCTGCTCCATATAAACCTCCTCCTCAAGAACACCATTGAGAAAGGCGTTCTTGACATCTAGCTGGTGGAGCGGCCAATGATGAATGGCAGCAAGAGCAATACAAATACGCACAGAGGGCATCTTGGCAACCGGGGAGAAAGTCTCGTCATAATCAATACCATAAGCTTGAGAATAACCTTTAGCTACCAGACGAGCTTTCAGACGATGTAGCGAACCATCAGGGTTAAGTTTTACTGTGAAAACCCAACGACAACCAACAACACGCTTACCAGGAGGAAGTGGTTCAAGATCCCAAGTCTGATTGGCCCGTAAGGCCCCAATCTCATCTTCCATGGCTTGACGCCATCCTGGGTGAGCGAGAGCTATCATCACATTCTTGGGAATCGGGTAGGAATCCAGGGAAGTGGTAAAGGCATGAGACTCAGTAGAGAGATGAGCGTAGGCAACGTAATCCTGAATGGGATAACGAGTGGAGCGTCTGGGTTCCTTGCGGAAGGCAATAGGTATATCGGGATATGGGGCACCTGGAGGGTCATAAGCAGGAGTATCCGAAGGGATATCCGAGGTAGTATGGGTAGGAACTGGTAAGGGTGTATCTGGTTCAGTCATGGCAGGTTGAACGGATGTACCAGAGGTATGGGTAGGTTGGGGATCAATGGTTGCTGACGTGTGATCCTTTCCTCGCCGAGCATATGTAAAGAGTAATGGCGGGGGATCGTTTGGTAGGTCCTCAGCAGTAGGACCCTGGGTTGTGGTGTCTGAGACCTGAGGGACAGATGGAACAGGAGTTACAAGAAAGGTGGGGATGATGTGAGACTCAGGTATATCAGGATCGGGAAACAGATCAGAAACTGGAATGGAAGATTCTGGAAAGAAAGGACGCAACGGATCAAAAGTGACGTCAGCACTGGTAAAGTATCGGCGAAGGGAAGGACTATAACACCGATAACCTTTCTGGACACGCGAGTAACCAACAAAGACACAACGAATGGCTCGAGGGTCGATTTTAGGGACTCCGGGACGATGATCATGGACATAAGCTATACATCCAAAAATTTGTGGCTCAAGAGGAAACGGAGTTCCTCTAGGAAATAGAACCGAGAACGGGGTTTGACCACGAAGAACGGATGATGGCATACGATTAATCAGATAAGCCGCAGTAAGAACGGCATCACCCCAAAAGTGACGAGGAACATGAGAATGAATCATGAGTGTGCGAGTAACATCCAACAGATGGCGGTTCTTGCGTTCAGCAACACCATTCTGTTGGGATGTATATGCGCAAGAAGTCTCGTGAATAATACCTTGTGATTTGAGATATGTAGAGAAATCGGTGGACAGATATTCTTTAGCATTATTGGTGCGTAAGGTTTGAATGGATGTTTTGAACTGGGTCTTGACATATGCATGGAATTCACGAAAGATCGAGTTGATTTCACTACGGGATTTTAATAGGTAAACCCATGTAGCACGAGAGTAATCATCAATGAAGGTAACAAAATATTGAAAACCCAATGTAGTTTTAACTGGACATGGACCCCATACATCTGAGTGGACAAGTTCAAATATGGAGACGGTTCGGCTTGACGCTTTTGGAGGATAAGGACGTTGAGTATGTTTACCGAGCTGGCATGACTCACAATGGAAGTTATCGGGAATAAAGATGTCAGGTCTCATTTGCCGTAGGACGGCTGCTGAGGGATGGCCTAACCGACAGTGAGTTTCAAAGATACTAGACGCACAGATGTTTGCTTTGGGATGCGACAATGAGGACATTCGATAGAGACCTTCTGATTCGAGGCCGGTACCAATTACTCGGTTAGTACCTAGTTCATTAAAGGTACAATGAGTAGGATAAAAGGTAACGGAACAATTATTTCGTTTAGTAATCTGACTGACAGATAAAAGACTGGCCGGGAATTTAGGAACAAGAAGAACAGAAGACAGGTTTAGGCTATCTGGGTTCTGAATGGATCCAATGCCGCGTACGGGGCACGAGGAACCATCTGCTAGTTGAACTGGTGAGCAAGAGGTATTATGAAGGCTAGTGAGAATTTCTTGATTCGCAGTCATGTGATGAGTAGCTCCAGAATCAATAATCCAGGATAAGTCAAAGCCAGAAAACGTACCTGATTGTACTGAGTTGGTTTGAGGACTCGATGACCAAAAGGCAAGGAACCGTTGAAGCAAATCATACTCCTCCTTGGTGCATGTAATGGTGTGATTTCGTTCGTCACCCATTTGAAAAGATGTTCAAGCAGAAAAGCGGAAAACTGAGATGAAACCCGAACACGCGAACCGAGGCAGAAAACGAAAGTTGCTCAGATCGGAAAAACGATTTCACGGAAATGATCGGAAATAAATTCCGACGAAGCTGAAAAATACAGTACCGGATGAACAGTAACGGATGAACAGTGCTGCGATGAACAGTAACTCGGGACAGGTTTGGGACTGGTGGTTTTGAGGAGGTGAGATCTGAAACTTGGCTGATCAGATCTGGAACAGGTTTGGGACTGGTGAACAGTAACCTCGAAAAATCTGAACTGGAATACGAACACGCTAAACGAGGCAGAAACGAAAACGTTCTCGGATCGAAAAATTAACCTGACGGGATGGACGGGGAGGTAATTCCGACCAAACTGGCAGAAACCGGCGGCCGGAGGATAGCGCGGCGGAAGGCGGGTGGCGCGTGGGGGCGCGTGGGGCGGCGGACGGCGGCGCGGTTTGAGGGGTTTTGTAGATCGGGCGATGACGAGTTCAATGGTGGTGGCGGTGTATGTTAACTCGCCGGAAAACAGAACAGATCTGAAAAAGTAGGTGACGGGTTGTGGAGGTTTTGGGTGTTTGAACAGATCTGGAACGGGTTTTTAGGACAGACGTGGTGACCGGAAATGGTCACCCGAATGAGGATATTCTTGAGCTAAAACACCTTTAGCTCTGATACCATGTAAATGGTAATGGTATGAAAACCGAACTTGTATTGATTGAATGTATATTTACAAGAGTAAATAACCCCTCTACTTATAGGGAAAGTGAGGGACTAAAAAGAAATAACTAATTACATACAGGGACCTATATAATAGCAACCAGGTCCTTGAACTAACAACTATTTACAACTAACAAAGATTAATCATTTATATTTTACAATTATGAATACGGTTTTATATTTATAATCATCTAACCATCTAACCAAGTCTTTTAAAATGTAAACATTTTACACATTACTAATCCTTTAATAAAGTTAATTATACGACAAAATCTTTTCAACGGTTTAATTTGTTACCTGTTTAGCAAGAACGTGTATTTTATTTTATAAATGAACAAAAAAATACTGGGTGAAGGCCTGGTCACAGGTTCGAAACCCGCGGAGTACACCCAAGTTTTCTATTACAGTGCATTTACTCCATAGAGTTTTCGGCTCTTGTGGAGGGTGCAACTACGCGCATATGGCAGTAGGCTGGAAATTTTGTCGGGGAGCGCCAAGCCAAACTCTGATGCCAAGCGTAAGCCCGGTTAAGACAACATAGTCTTGGCCAGAGTGGGGTGGAGGGCCTGCAAAAGCAGGTGCGAATCTATCGCCTGTTGTAGAAATTCGCCGTTCAAAAAAAAACCTAGTAGATTTTATGTTAAATAAGAAATTTAATAAAAAGATGAAAATAAAAAAATAAATAGATTTTATGTTAATTAAGAGATATAATAAAGAGATGAAAATAAAAAAATAGAGTAAATTGCTAAAATCGTCCCTGACGTTTGTTCACATTTGCTAAATCCATCCAAAAAAAAGTTTGTTTTATTAAATTGCTAAAATCGTCCCTGAAGTTTGGATGGATTTAGCAACTTTTTTGAAACCTTAGTGGTTCATATGAGAAAAAATCTTTTTTTGTATGGATCTAGCAAATGTGAACAAACGTTAGGGACTATTTTAGCAATTTACACAAAATGATCAAACATGTATACCTTCTTCCGCATCTTTTCCTTGCCTGATCTGAGCTTTAACTTCTTCAAACAAAAGAGGCTCAAACGTAGCAAGATAATCATCAACATCTTTATACGTCTCCTTCACCTGTTTTAACCCCAAATCCTTGTCTTTTACACTACTTTTGCCATCTTTCTGCTCAAACACATTCATTCAAATTAATTAATGACAAATGTCCGTACTGATGCTAATATTATATATAAATTGAAGTGAAGGTTAGTGAGCTTACAGAATATTCGTTGTGGAGACGAACGAAGTCCCAACCAAGAACAATTTTGTAGAATCGATGCAGGCATCCTTCTTCTTCGATTAGATTTCTTTCTATAGCCATTGAACCCTAAGGGGGTGTTTGGGTTAGCTTATTTAAGTTAAAAAGGACTTTTCGTGAGAAGGACTTGTTAACTTATAACTTTTTGAAAAGGATTTTTTTAAAAAGTGTTTGGGTTACCTTATGAGCCAATAAGTCAATAAGTAGTTTTTCTAAAAGGTGTTTGGTTTAACTTATTCATGTAAAATGACCAAAAAGGACATCCTTTAAAAAGTGTTTGATTTAGCTTATTTAACCAACGACTTTTTGGCGGTTTTCATCCATTTACTGAATGCCGATAAACATCAGTTAAATGCTAAACAAATTGATATCAATATATGGCCACATATATAGCAACTTAAAGCATATATGCTAAACAAATTAGACATCAAATCTGAAGAATAGGAGGCACAGAAATAATCTACAAGATCATCATTCCCTCAAATTAGATATTCCATCGTTTTTTAGAACAGGAAAGGATATTATGGAGGTTTCATGACTGGTAAATAACAACTCAATGTGCTTTCATTTAGATTGTAATAAACTTAAATTTCCGTACGTCTCAATGCACAGTATTAACCAGAAAACTTAATTTTCCTACTTAATAAATCAAATAACCCTAGAATTTTTACCTTTGTAACATTTACAGAATCAAATCATCTGATAAAATAACACCCATCTCATAATCCACATAAAATTAAACAAACACTCTAAACCTAATAAACTTAAATTCCTGTATGTCTCAATACACAATAGCAACCAGAAAACTTAAATTTCCTACTTCACAAAATCAATCAACCCTATAATTTCAATCTCTGCAACATTTACATAACTAAATCACAATCAATCAAATCAAAAGCACCTTTAGATTGTAAATGCGACCTGTTGGAATGTGGAAGAAGAAGGGCCGCCGTGGAAGAAGGACCTGATGTCGCTGTTGGAGTGTGGAAGAAGAAGAAGAAGGACCTGACGTCGCTGGTAAGCTGCTGTGTCGCTTGCTTGATGAACAGACGTCTCCGGTAGTTGTGGAGGGGTTTAATGGGGGGTTTTGTTCATAAAGGGATTTTGGGGTTTGAGAAGTGAGAAATCGTGACTTCTCAAAAAGCCCCATTACGTACATTGGGCCAAGACTTCTGGGCTAATGATAATAACAAAATACGCTTAAATGGGAATCTCACCAGGCAGGTGTACAAACCAGGGTTTTTTTACCGGTTCGGGTTTGGGTCATAAACCGTATCGGTTTGGTAAACTTTGGTCAAAACTGGTTCAGGTCAGGTGAAAAATATTCGAACCCTATTTAAATCACTTTAGGCCGGGTTGAAACCAATTTGGGTCATAACCGGTATTTAAAGGAAATTGTTTTTCTCGTAGGGTTGAAACCGGTTTGGGTCGGATTACGAATCGGCTTGGAAATCCATATAGGTTTTTGTGTCCATCTCTACAAGACACCAGGTACGTTTTTTATCATCTCACTCGTAGATTCACAAATTTAGTAAAGGATTATAATTCACAAAAATTTGAAGCATGAATATACAGTTACAACTTTCTAATAAGAGTAAACTGTCATTTTGGTCCCTGAGGTTTGGTCACTTTTGCCATTTTCGTCCAAAACTCAAACATTTTAAATCTGGGTCCCTATGGTTTCACTTTTATTGTCATTTTGGTCCAAAAATCAAATCACCTATTATTTGGCTAATAAAATCTGGTTATTTTGTCTTTTTCTTCAGGGGCAAAATGGTCCATCTGAATTTATTATAATATATTATTAATTAAATTAATTATATTAAATCCCCTTTAAGTTCCTCTTTCCCAACTTATCTTCTCTCCACACCAAACCCTAATCCCTAATTCATCTTCTTCATCTTCTCCACGACGACATTCGTTGCTTGGACTGAGCCATTTATGAGGGTAAAGGGATTAGGGTTTGACCCGACATTCACTCTCCACCAGACCACCAAACGAGATCCTAACATGACCCGGGTGGGATTAAATGGGTTTTATTTAAAAATAATAATAATCGAACATGTAAAATGACTAAAATACCCTTATGTGGGGTCTACTTGATCATATTTAACCATAAAAAGTTACTGAGTTATGGCTAAAGGACATAATATGGAAGGGTTTGCAAACATTGAGTATGGAATCTGTACTTATTAAAGACAAATGACACAGTTTGCGTCAAGTAGCATACTTAAAGGACGATTTTTGTAATTTACTCATTATAAAAAAAACATTTGTGTATGTGGAACGTAACAAGTTTTGATTATGAAAACATTTAGTCATCGTATCAAATCCCCCCCCCCCCCACAACCTCTCTCTCTACATATATACACACAGGGTTCGATTAATGCAGAAAAATCATTTTCATACAAAACGGGTATAAAAGTCGGCATCACATGTTTATAGTTACGAACAATTATGTATATAATTACACTCCATTATATATAATAACAACAAACAAGTTTATAAATTTTCACACATTTATACACATGGTATGTCGACATTTTTTTCTAAAAGTATTGTGAATGTATAACAATAGTATACCCTAATTAAATAGAATGAAATGCTCTAATAGTGTGCTCTTTCAACACCTGCTTATACATGTTTTATTCTTTTCATACATGACATAAGTCGTATTTTGTTAGGTTAAAACTCTTTTAACCAGCTTTGTTTGTAATTCTATTTTAGATAACCAACTTTATTTGGTTAGGAAAAACCATCTAGTTTATATATTGATTAGGAGCAATATAAGTAACTTATATTTCGACTATACGTAGTGGAGTCACGGCCCTCGTCACTTTATCATTTCCGACGCCAAACGATAAAATGAGGGCGCCAAAATGGGATGCCAAGGAATTGGGCTTGAGTTGTGTATCTGACGTTAGTCTAAGAAGCTTAGATATGTGCTTAGATGTAATTTTTGAACCAATACAAAAAATACATGTACATGAATGCTAGTCAGTAGTAATTGAAGAAGAATATGCGTAGGCTTAGTAGTAGTAGTCCAAACGGGTTCGATCCTTGAGTCAAAAGGGTTTTACCAGTAATTTCATCGTCGTGTCTACGGGCGGATGGGTTACCGGGTGAAGAAACACAGACCTTATGGGTAAGCTCCGGCTAGGACTTCAACTCTTTGGCGATCCGAACAGCTGCAAAACAGAACACCGTTAGGACTCGTTACAGGAATGGGGTTATTCCTGTAACCACCCTCCGGCGTGAGAATAAGTCTCGGTTTGGGAGAAAGTATGAATGTAGAGAGAAAGAGAAGGTAAACGAGAGCAAGATGATCATACCTTAGATGTTTACCTCTATTTATAGTTTACCATTAGGGTTTCCCCTAACTTAGGATGGGCTCCGATAAGTTAGGGATTTGCATGATCTTCCCAAAAGATTGGGGATTTGGTTATGTGATTTATCCATACAAAATAGAACATTCTAGAATAAACGTTTGTAATTAAATATTTGTAATAAAATAATAGGTACTGACCGGGTCGGGTTAGCCGATCCGGGTCATACCTCGTCATGTCCCCCCAGTCCGAAGTTATGAAATGAAATTCATGAAATCGGACTAAAAAAGGAAAAAGTCAAAATTTCCCCTTTGAGTGTGAGGTTATCGAGTGGGGTATCGTTACATTTTTTGAAAAATGGCGGCGATGGGAAAGGATGCAACAGTTAAGTTATCGTTAGGATGACAGTTGTACCTCCCCTGTCTTGACACGCGTTCCCACCCCTTTGCCTTTTTTAATTCGAAAGGTTGCAATCCCTTATAAATAGTTTCCCGTTTAGGGTTTGGGATTTCATTTCCTTCTCTGTTCACAATCACTTCCTTCAACTTCTTAGATCTAAAAATGGCTTCCAAAACTGGCGAATCTTCCTCTTCTGCCCCAGCAAGTTCTGATGCCCTGTATGTCAAATGGGGGCTTGTTTCGTTCAACAATCTTATTCAAGATTACGGTATTAGGGCCGAGTGGAACCCGGTGCTGCTGTCGAAGACAGACACGGCATTTCCGTTGAAGAAAGGTAAAATCACTCTGTTTAGTGATTTTTTTCAAATTTTGCAACTTCCGATTGCCCATCACCAAGTTTTGTAAGTTGGTTCTTGATCATTATCCCATCCACATTTCACAACTGCATCCGTTAGGGTTGGTTAAACTCCGTGTCACGACCCCCGACCCCACCCTGGATGGAATCGGGAGCCGCGAGCAGCCAAGTGGTACCGGTGGTTATTTTGAAAAGTAGTGCAGCGGAAATTTTGTCAGAACCGTGAGTTAGGTAAAATATCAGAGTTTAGAAAACACCGCATTTTTTATTTATTAAATAGATGGGATAAACCCATGTTTTACAAAGGTAGCTTTAATAAGGGATATACCCAATTACATAAAACAATATTTCTTAATTTGATTTAATTAATAAAATAAGCCACTTCTTGAAGCCTTTCAGTGCCGTATCCAACTCTTACTCCAATCTACTGTAATTACCTGAAACGCGTTTTAAAAAGATTTGGTCAGCAGGAAATACTGGTGAGTTCATTCAGGTTTTCTAAAATGACCATTAGTTATAAATTACAGCATAAGAGCGATTACAATGGCTTCTATCTTATTTTTATCTGGCGCCGTGTCACATTGCGTGACGATGGTCATACCACTATTGGGTTCTGTCACCCAAGTAGTGGCGATTATCACTGTTAGGGCTTATTAGCCTAACCTGTGTTAGGGCTTATTAGCCTAACTCGTGAGAAATTAGTAATGTGCACAATACCCCACTAGCCAGTGATTCAAGATATCCACGACTTACTTCCTGTAATTATAACTTTTTGAAAATAATTTGAGGTATTGTAAAACAGTTGATAAAAAGAGAATGACTCACATTGCAAATTTATACGGGCAGAGTTTAGCCTACTGATAAGCCTCGATATATTGCAGATTTATACAGGCAGAGCTTAGCCTATTGATTAGCCTTGATATCTAGTTTAATTAACAATGCACACGAAACTAGGTAAGTAACTTTAATCCAACTTTTACGACAACTCATGAGATTAAAACCTTCATAACGAATGACAAAGTGCAATACTTAAACATCCATCGAATTAACGACGAATGACAAAGCATAACCCAAGTTTGAGCAGCACTTAAACATTCATCGGATAGTTTCAATCGAATGAAGTGTTTGTTGGGATTATTTTGAATATGATGGCCTCAATCCATCATATGGGACCTTGAATTGAATATGTAATGCGAGCAAGTTCAAACAATTGAACTTGGTTTAAACACAACGAGTTCATGTATCAATAAGAAAGTTCTGACATGGTCACAACAAAAACCATGTATGCCATTAAAAGAAAGTTGAGTTTTTCAAAAATTCATTGACTCGATATAAAGAGTCATCGTTTTGCAATAATGCGGTTCACAGTGCAAAAAAAAATCAAGTATATCGAAATGATTTTTGAGTTTGAATAAAACAACAAATTGGAATGAAGCCCTCCAGTGGTCTTCATAAATCAAACGAACCACATGCGTAACGAACAGTGCATGTGTAATATGTGGATTTACCAAAAAAATGAAACAGATCAATATTTGCTACTATGAAAGAAATCCTCATGGTATGATGACCATTAGGGGAGTAGCAATGCAAACGTCTATTCACAGAGGTCAGAATTTCAACAAAAGAAATTTAAGAATTTTATCTGGAATTTTGTGTGATAACCGTTGTTAAGTGACATTACCAGGGAATGTCGAATAAAATAAAATAGGGAAGTTGCAAAGGTATATGACTCCTTTTGTAGTGAAAATAATTATGACTCTGATTAGACTGTGCACCGATGGTTGTGAAATCTTGTTCCAACGTACCTCAACAATATTCATGTCGTTTGTAGGATCATGTGGCAAAGTGCCGCTTTTTGATCAGTAGTTCTTCCACTGTCGGGATTCGCATTGGTGTCGTCATGCCCAATCATATTTTCCAAAGGTCTTGCCTTGAAAGTCGTGTGTGATATACTTCAATGTCTGTGGACGTATAATTTATGTTTCATGTATTTTCTTGTGCACTAGCACAAGTTTACATGTTTTCCACTTGCGTGAATAGTCTATGACAACGCATTGGAAATTCTTATACTTTTGATGGCGTCCCAATTTAAAGGGTTTCCATTGTTTATATTGTCGCACAAGTTACGAGGTAGACGATCAAACGAAATAATGTTTGATATCGGAATTATAGATATATGCAAGAGATTCCTGATAAAGAAATCTAGATTTATTATTAACACATATGCTTGTGCTTTGTTCTTAATTGACTTTTGGAATTTCTTATAGATATACAATCTATATACTCATATATTTCACATGCTGTAATATACATACCCTTCATAAGGTCAATGTATTTAACAGATTCATATTTCCAAAAACAAGTCAGATATCAGATCATGATACTATTTAGGGAAATCTTGTCACTTGTTTGACATATTATATACCTGCTTACCCGGTTCTAAGCCGGAGAGGTAACCCCGTTATATCCGGACAAGCTGGAGAGTCTGCTACACCATACCCAGTCTTGCCGGAGAAGAATTTGTATTCCCATAAATAGATCTTTCTTAATTCATGATTTGGAAAGTGCATTATGACTTTCAACAAAGACTAAGCAAATTAGTCTTCACATAACAGATCATATTCTAGAACAAAGTAGTACTAATAAATAAGAAATAACAGTGGTCAAGTGTTATTGCTTATTTATTATACTTGCAACGTTCTAGTCATCATTCTTACGGCATACAAAAACCCATCATACTTTATTTACACAAGTATTTAGCTTATCTCGAAGCTTATACTAAGGCATTTTTTCTTAAGTTCAAGTCTAGATGTTATCATGTGTGCTACCAGTTAATAGCAATCTCCTAATTCTTTTATATAAACTTAGGTATTATTATCACAACACTTATAGATTTAAATCAGTGGCTCTGATACCACCTTCTGTCACGACCCCCGACCCCACCCTGGATGGAATCGGGAGACGCGAGCAACCAAGTGGTACCGGTGGTTATTCTGAAAAGTAGTGCAGCGGAAAGTTTGTCAGAACCATGAGTTAGGTAAAATATCAGAGTTTAGAAAACACCGGATTTTTTATTTATTAAATAGATGGGATAAACCCATGTTTTACAAAGGTAGCTTTAATAAGGGATAAACCCAATTACATAAAACAATATTTCTTAATTTGATTTAATTAATAAAATAAGCCACTTCTTGAAGCCTTTCAGTGCCGTATCCAACTCTTACACCAATCTACTGTAATTACCTGAAACGCGTTTTAAAAAGATTTGGTCAGCAGGAAATACTGGTGAGTTCATTCAGGTTTTCTAAAATGACCATTAGTTATAAATTACAGCATAAGAGCGATTACAATGGCTTCTATCTTATTTTTATCTGGCGCCGTGTCACATTGCGTGACGATGGTCATACCACTATTGGGTCCTGTCACCCAAGTAGTGGCGATTATCACTGTTAGGGCTTATTAGCCTAACCTGTGTTAGGGCTTATTAGCCTAACCCGGGAGAAATTAGTAATGTGCACAATACCCCACGAGCCAGTGATTCAAGATATCCACGACTTACTTCCTGTAATTATAACTTTTTGAAAATAATTTGAGGTATTGTAAAACAGTTGATAAAAAGAGAATGACTCATATTGCAAATTTATACGGGCAGAGTTTAGCCTACTGATAAGCCTCGATATATTGCAGATTTATACAGGCAGAGCTTAGCCTATTGATTAGCCTTGATACCTAGTTTAATTAACAATGCACACGAAACTAGGTAAGTAACTTTAATCCAACTTTTACGACAACTCACGAGATTAAAACCTTCACAACGAATGACAAAGTGCAATACTTAAACATCCATCGAATTAACGACGAATGACAAAGCATAACCCAAGTTTGAGCAGCACTTAAACATTCGTCGGATAGTTTCAATCGATCGGACATTGAATCGTAGCAGCGATCGAGTTATTACCCTGTTTTACGGCAGCGTTTAGTGCTGTGTGTGTTTGGTAGTAATCAGGTGATATCTCGAAGTGTAAAACGAATTTTAACGTCGAACGAATGCCAGAAATCAAGTCCCACACCCCTCTATTTATATCTGGAAAATGGCGCGGTCGCGCCACGCGACGGGGACCCTTTTAGCATAGGGTAGCCACGTCCCTAACTAGCTTAGCTGAGTTGACGGTTTGTCAAAATTCGATTTTGACAGCAACTTATAAGGATAATCGTCAATAGGGAATACCCCCCCTTTGAGTTTTAGGGGCCCTGATCCTGATTCCAATTGTTCTGAAAATTTTAGGGTTTATGCAGGATCATTTGGGGGTCTTAATTAGGGTTTCCTATTAGACAAAATATAATAAGAAATAATAGTTTTGGTGAGAGTTGTTTACAGAATAAAATGGTGAGAAAAGAGAATGGACCCACTTTGTAACTTTAGGGTTTAACTAGAAAGCCTCCTGGTATAAATTTTGGGTATAACTTCTGAGCTATTTTAAATATATATATATGTATATACTCGTGTTAAGTATAATACCCCTATTTCAACCTTGTCCCTATGTCACGAGACAAAACCCCAACGAGTTTAGTCGGGCAGAGCCCTGACATGCGTTATGGGGCTCAGATCAATCGGAAAGGGTAGCGGTGATCGGGAGTTAAAACACTTAAAACAGAGCATGGCTTTTATTGTTATTATGGGTGAAAATTTTAGAATTTATAGAAAAGAAAAGAGACAGGCGACATAGGGAGAAAGAAGGGAAAATGTGAGTGTGGGCAGCTCTTTTGAAAGTATCATCTGCCTATTTATACGCTTGAAGTTTGAAGGTGGCTTGAAGGCCACGTTGCTTGCATTCATTCTAATATTCACACGTATACCAACAATTAAATTCATATATTTTTAAGTTTAAATTATTTTACTATTATTTTATTAATACTTACGTACACTTTTAGTTTAGTTAAATGTAAATTTTGATTTTATTAATTTATATATTATAATTAATTTAACTGCTTCACTTATTTGGCGCTTATAACTTATAAAATACGACGTTTTATAAAATAATAAATATGTCATTAGAACGAGAATAATCTAATCTACATTTTGAACCAAGTTTCATTGAAAACAGAGTAGGTTCAAATATAATGTATTTTTTTAGTTTAATTATTAAACGGTTCCTAGGCCCGTCCAGGTTCTTCATATATTTTTTTAACGGTCAACGTACCCGTAATCTACCTGTCTAATAATATGAGTTTTTATATACTTTTATTTTATTAGACATGTCACCCATGTATAGGCCAATTAATTGGTATAATATTACAACCAACTATATATTAAATAGTTTTTAAAACTATTTAGGTTGAATAATTATATTAAAAATAAAACTAGTTACTAGTGGTTAATAAATTTAAATAACCCTAAAATTCTTATATGGTAAAAATAGGAATGTTACACTCCGACAGTTTGAGTTTGCTTGTATAGCCCGGGGGCACGTTCCTTAACTCACCGTTTTTAGGGCTTTTTTCGTCCTTGTGTGGAAATCCTTGTTTTTCACCTTTGACATGAGGGACACCGATGTGTCTTGCTTGAGGGATATTCCTGCCAGTTCCAAAGATAAGGATTAGAAGAAAAAGTTCTTCTACATTGATGTCGGTGTTATCCCCGGAGAAATGCAATGGAGGGTGATGGGACCCAAGGACAAGGTTAAAGACGACGGTCCCCCAAAAGATGCTTATGTTCAAAACGCTCTTTTTAAGAGGTTATGTGAATGCCCCTCTGAGTGCACAGTGATTCTAGAGGGAGCCTTGGTGATGGCGGGAATGAGCCTGCTATGGCGTGATATCTAGTTGTACCCTTCCTTCCAGAGGGAGGATGAAGGTATGTAGTTTTTTTTTAATATGCCTTGTTAATTGTGTGTAAATTAACATGTGTAAATGCCGCAGGTAAATGGAGTTTGTTTGACTTTGTTAATCCTCCGCGGAATGCTGCTCTGAAGGCTGTGGACCGAATGATAGGTGAACAGGAACCTGATGTGTTGAGAATTCACCTGGAGGAGTTTTTGCTTCCTGCTGTGCCGGTGGATCCGGCTGCTTATACTTCCCAGCCCTCCCCCCAGCGGAGGGAGTGGTGTTTCTGCCGCAGAGGCGAAAAAAGCGATCCGGGTGAAAGTCACCGGGTGGAAGTACATGGCCGCGGGGGCCGCTACCTCCGCTGTTACGGTTGGCGTTGCTATGCCCGCTGGGGCTGTTGCTGTTACATCTGCTGCTGCGGAGTTGGTGAGTCCAACTCGCGCGTTGAAGAAACGCAAAATTGTTCCTACCCTGACTGCTTTTGAGTCTATTCAAACTGCCTATGCCATGCCCATTGGTAAGTGACTTTGTTTGTGGGTGTTATTGTGGACTTTTGTGTTCCATTTTGCTAATCATCTAATTGAACACAGATTCTACTGCTGGGGTTAAAGCTGAAGGTGTGTCTTCTGCCCCCTTGACATCCGTGGATACTATGCCTTCCGCTACTAGCGGACCAAGCCTTTCAGAGCTTATATCTCAGGCAAGTACTGCCGCTGCTGTCAGTTGTTCTATACCGCCTCCTATGCCCACGACTACCATGGCGGTGACCACCAGTCCGGTGTCTACACCGTTGCCTTCCAGTGTTACTCCCATATCCTTGTTTGATTCTCCGGTTAGCATTTTTTCTGCATCCGAAAAAGAGATGCCTAAAGTGTCCGCTGCTCACGAGGCAACCAGAGATACCGCCATGAGCGATGTTGGAGGGTCAAGCAGCGGAATTATTGATGATGGTGCTTGTTTGGGCGATGATCTTTATCTGCCTACCATTAATTGGGATCCAAACGTGCAAGATAAGTGCTATCAGCCCAAGTGGAAGATAGCGGAATCGTCACGATTGATTTTCCCTCCAGTGATTCAGCACTGGGTTGAGCGGGCATACCCTCCGGCTGAGTCAGCCTATGTTGAGGGGTTAAATAATGAAAACTTGATGAACTTCACTATGGTGGATTCCGTTAGTCAGCCCTGGAGACTAGCAGAGATCCGGCGTCGGTGGATGCATGACAACAATGAGCTCCACCAGGCGCGGGTTGCTATTCAGGAGCTAAAGGATGAGAAGTACCGCCTGGAGAGTTAACTACAAGCCGCTGGTCTAAGGGAGAGCAGGTTTGTGTCAGAGAAAAATAAGGCAGAAGATGACCTAAAGCGGGTGACTGCCAATCTTGCCAAGGAGAGGATAATATGGGCTCGTGATATGGCGGAGAAAGATCGAGTCCTTGCTCATGCTAAAACTGTTCAGGAAGAATTGGAGCGTAAAGCTGTTACCGAAGCTCAAAAGGTGAGTTCTGAAATGCCTGCTAAGATGGAAAAGTTCCGAATTGACACTGATTTTGTGTCCCAGGTGCAGGAGCGGTACCAAGCTTTAACTGTTGAGGTAGAAGCGTCTAACGTGAAGGCCCGAGCCAAGCAAGTTGAGTTAGAGGAGCGGGAGGATCAACTTAGAAAACTTCAGCAACAATGTGATTCCCTTGTCTCCAAGAAAAATAAGCTTGTCCAGTCTTCCGCCACCCACCAGGCACGCCTTAAAGAGGCGGAAAGTGCCTTGGAGCAATCAAACGCTGAGGTGGATAGCCTGACTAGCCAACTGGCTGAATTGCGAGGTGACAGGAATTGGCTAATAACCAATGGCCTGGTTGGGGCGTTTGAGTACCTACGCCAGTCGGAGTCTTTTACGGCGTTGTTAGATCGCCTTTCTGCAGTTGCTTATCAATCTGGTCATCATGACGGCGTTTACAAGGGTTATTTTGAGTGCCAACAGTCAGAGAAGATTACTCCCGCGTTCCACACAGAGAGAGGCAAACTGCAGGGAGATATGGCGGATGCTCTTGAAGCGGCGTGCAATGATCCGCTGCCCTCGTATGCCGTCTTGATGGATAAAGTTAACGAAGATGGTGTGGACTCCTTACGCCTACTGTTGGATTCAGCGGAGGAGTCTGGTGAGGAATGAGTTTTTGCTTTGTTTTGTTGTACACTATTCCTTAGATATTTTGTGTGAACACTGTTTTGCTTGAATTATGTGCGAATATTTTATTTCCTATCAGACATTTAATGCTAATGTCATGATGAACGATGCCGCCGGTTGCCTGAGTGTGGCGATTTGACGTGTAATGATGACTTCTTATTAATATTGATATCATCATCACTGTCAAGCCTTTTAAACTTGTATAAATTAGGTCTCACTTTTTCCAAATTTGGTAATTCGAAAAAAATGAGCCGAAAGTGCTATAAACAGAAAATCTCCAAAATTTTCCGACGCTTGGATGCGGCTAATGGTTTAATTCATCTCCAAGTTCCGGTGACAGAGGAGATGATTAAAGGAAAGGAGGTGAGCTCCGGTGATGTTGTACACCGGGTTAGCCGGTCTTGCAAGAGTGTCGTATACGAGGGTCCTTCAAAAGCTGATGCAGGTGTGATTTCTCTATCAGCTGACTCTCTGATGGAAGCCTTTCCTCTTGATCGTGTTCAACGCTGTGAACCGGTGTATGAACGACGCCGCAGTGGTCGTCGCTGCACAAACCTGGTTGATGATCAGGAGGTGTTGGCTCTTCCGGTAGATGAGGACAATGTCGATGACTTGATCGTTGATCCCCATCCGTTGGAAGATTATGGTGTGGCATTGTACACCCCTGCATAGGTGAGGGCAATGCTTTCCAAGAAAATAGATATTTAGAACATGTTCGTTTTTTGGTTCCCGTATGTTGGTGTTTAACAACAGGGACAGGTACTTGGTTTTTTGTAAGATAGTTGTATGTATTTATTACCAAAATACCTATCTTTTTTGTAGTGATTAATGTCTCTATTACCAAGATACCCACTCTTAGCGCTGTATATTTTTGATCCATTGACTTATATATGAAAAATATTTCGTGTCAAGGATGCTTTTTTTTACCGTTATGTGCAGTTTGAATGCGATGGTAATTGTTTGTACCGTAAAGTGCAGTATGAATGCGATGGTAAATTTTATTGTACATGTAAGTAATGAGGGAAAATAATAAAAAGAAATAACTTTTATTGACTCAATACTTAAAAGAAAAAAGGAACATCGTTAGAGATGAATTACACTTGTTTGTAAAAGGAAAAACAATCAAACCCGCCGTTAGGGGCAGGGCTTTACATATAACATTTTTTCAATTAAGCCCCGTTGATGGGTGTCGAGTGTTATATATATTAGGTGTATATTTTAAGCCTCTTTAACACTTTTTTAGTCAAGTTTTAAATTTATAAAACACGATATTTACTAACAATAGACACACATATGGGCAAGTGCACCCATCGTGAGCGTAGTATAGTGTTGGTAAGATACCGAGGTCGTCCAAGGACACAAGAGCTTTTAGTACCGGTTTATCCTCAACGTCTAATCAAATCAAAAAGTTTAGAAAAATGTTTTAACTAAGAAAAATAAAAACTAACTAAAAATGCTGAAAAATAAAAATAAAAACAGATAGACAAGATGAATCACTTGGTTCTGACTCGTATCTAGTGTAACCTTTGATTATTTCCGCACTTTTGCACTATTTTAAGAGATTATCTTAGTTATTGTAGTAGGCCCCTCTTTTGAAGGTGACGTTACCCTCACCCCAGTAGTTTGAGTCAGCAAGGATACAATCCTAAAAGGGTGGATTATTGGAAGATAATTAATTAAGTTATTAATGCAAATTATGGTAGGCCCCTCTTTTGGAGGCGACGTTACCCTCGACCAAGTAGTCTGAGTCAGCAGGGATACAGTCCTAAATAGCCGGGTTATAGTATTAATAGTAGTTAACTTATGAGGGGATCAAAGAGTTTGGACCCCCGCCATCCAATACCGTTAAGTATTGAAGGAGGTCCTACTAAATTTGACCCAGGTCCATTGCAGGACCTCTAAACGCTGAACAATGGAAAGACCTTTACCTAACCGTTCCCTTAACCCCCGACCAGGTAGCCAACATACCTTCATATAGACCGTGGAGATATGAATGGTGAAAATCTTTTATTTTATATAGACAGTAAAACAATGCCAAGACACCACGGACAAACGATAAGGAAAGATCACCTTCAACATAAGCAACTAGTTATTAAAGTCATTAATACAAAACCAAGTAAAAAGTGCGAAAAGATTAAAAATAAAAAGTATTACACTAAACACTTTGTCTTCACCAAGTGATGTAAGAGACTTAGGCAAACATGGCCTTGATTGTCAAGAACTCTTATGATCAATCTTGGATCCCGAGACGACTCACACACTCTACGATGGACAATGGATGATGGTGTTATGGTGGTGGTGGGTGGTGGGTGAAGTGTGAGAGAGGTGGTGTGCCAAGGGATGGTTTGAGCTTGAGCCAAGCACTTCTATTTATAGGCTGAACAGAAGCTCGGGCACGGCCCCGTGTCCACATCCTTCTCTTTCTTCATTTATTACAGCTTGTCTTATTAGTTGACCACGCCCCCGTGTCCGCTGAGCACGACCCCGTGGTGCAGAAGAATCTTTGTACTATGAAGATTTGCTGGATTGTGCGAATCTTATAGTTGACCACGGCCCCGTGGTGGGCAATAGAAGCTTCTACCACTTTGTCTTTTATGCTGACACTTGGGCACGCCCCCGTGCTGGCTGAGCACGGGGCGTGTTCAGTCTTCTGTTGTCTTGTTTTGCTTGGGAAGATGCTGTCGTGGGGTCGGGCATGTCACGTCTTGTTCCTTTTCTTGTATTTATGTTAGATTTTGATGTCTTTTTGCTTCTTTTGTTAATTTGAGCTCATTTAATCCTGAAAATACAAAAGAAAGGCAAAAGCACACTTTTTCCAACATTAGTACTAAAAAGGGTTAGTTTTATGCCATAATTGATGAAATTTATATGTTGCATTTTGCACACATCAAATACCCCCACACTTGAATCTTTGCTTGTCCTCAAGCAAAACTCTTTAATAAGTGGCTATTACACTCCCAAATGGAATGGGTAGAGAAGAAGGTTTTTGGTCTTGTCGTAGAGTGTTGGGATGTCCAATATTCTTTATTAAGTTTTATTTTTATTTATTTACAATCCTATTCGTCATGATTTATTTAAAACTTTTCATAAGATAAATTACTTATTAGGGCATAACATGCCTCTTTAAAAATTCTATTTATATACAAGTTCACATACCTCACGGGGATCACTCAACACTCGGCCAAAAATGTAATTTTTTTGTGGATCAATCGAGAGCGGCATGGAACTTACTCTTACCATAGGCTTGCCAAGCAATCAATCCTCCTCCTTTTTAACTTATATACCTTTGTAAATATCAAGAGGACTTTTGGGTGAAGGGTTAGGCTTGGGTTAAAGGTAGGTGGTTGGGTTAGTGGTTAGTAGAAAAAGGGCGAAAAGCGTAACAAGCGTCGGTTTTCGTAAGACTTTTTATTTTTGTAACTTTTATTTTGATGAAGCTATTATTCAAACAAAGTTATTTTTGATGAACTTGTTTGTTTATTTTCTTTTGCTTCATCATCAACACATTTTTTTTATAAGTCATACGAAAGACCGAGCTAGTTACTAAAACAAAGGGTTAAAAATAAAAAAGGTTTTGGTGGGTGAAAGGGTGTTTGGTTTGGGTTATGAAATGAAAAGGTTTAGGCTCAAATGGGCTAACTAGGGGGATTTTGGGTAGGTGGTAAAAAAATGGTGTAGAAATAAAAAGGGTTAGTCCAAATGCCTCCATCATTTACTTACTCGGGTTTAAGTTGATAAGGACCGGGAATGTATCGTCGTGGCAAGTTCTAGAGTCGTAAGAACCAAGCGGCTATTCACACAAGAAACGAAAAATGAGCATTTAGTTTAAAGATATATAATTGTATGCTCAATAAAGGCTCAAAACTCACTTTTGTGGGAATGGGTTTTTATGTGATCAAGTATATATAATTAAATTTTAACTAAGCTTGTCATGCCTTTTCATAATTTTCTTATGTTGGTTCTTTTTATCACGACGCTATCGGTTGTAAATTCGTAAAAATATAACCTTTTTAGAACTTGAAATTCCCGAGTTAAACCTAGACAAGTAAAAAAAATGAAAAATTTTTGAAAAAAAATTGGGGTGATTAGCGGTTCCAATAGAGTTTTGTGTAAGGCTTGTATTTAGGACTTGCAAGATTCAAGGTTTTAACATCCCCCCCCCACACTTAAATTACACATTGTCCTCAATGTGTCCCAAAAATAAGTTTTTAAGTTGATTGAATGTGTAAAAGGTGTGAAAAAGCAAAAAAATTATGTTATTGGTTACTGGGCACGACCCCGTGTTGAGTGGACACGGCCCCGTGCTCAGGTGCCAGTAACGAAAACATACAGAAGGTGAACACGGGGGCGTGTTGGTTGAACACTACCCCGTGTCTGTCAAGGTCTGCAGAATAAATACAAACAGCAGGTTCAAGGGAGTGGGCACGGGGGCGTGTCGGCTGGACACGACCCCTTGTGGACAGTCTGCAAAGTTGAAAAACAGGTTTCTTTCTTCGATTTTCCTGTCCCGGCTTTAGTAGTACTAATGCTTAGTACTCTAAGCCTCGTTTGTACCTGTTTAATCATTACACTCCACCGAAACATAGCAAACATCCTAATTTTACCAAGTTCAATCATCCAAATCAACAAAGTTAAACGAAAAATAAATGCAGAAAATAAAAGAAGTTAGGGAAAGTAAATTGTTCAACACTTAGCACGCAGGCCATCAATTGTTCAAGATTAGAAAAGGGTTAACTTGGGAAGTCATCAACCAACCGCTTCCTCCTCCGCTCCTCCCGCCTACTCCATGGCATCGTCATCATCATCGCCATCATCCCCTCCATGGCCCGCAATGTGGTCCCGAATATATCCAATATCATCTTGGATATCAGATATGTTTCTCTCGATAGCTCCAACCCGGTGGTACGTGTTGCTTGCCATGTTATAGGTGTTCCTGGTGCACATAAGGTTTTCCTGCAACAAATCATGCAAACTTTGAAAGTTAGGAAAACCGCCTCCCGAGGAGGATGATTGGCCCGGATCACCATGGGGTTGGTATTGAGATTGATGATGTTGCGGAGCGTGGAGGACAAGTGCTTCTTGCGGGTTCCATGCATGGCCTTGCATCCTTTGAAAGCTCACCGTCCCGTCTTCCGCCTCATAAATTAGGTTCATTGAGCGGCATATGTGTATATCCACCATGCCCGACCATGGGCTCCTCCCAAATGACCTAGGTATGTGGGCGAAGTGCCTGAAGAGACGGTACACCCATCCCCCAAAGAAGATAGGGGTCGGTGCGCTTGCAAGGCGGTTACGATGCATGTTTCGGAGCATGAGGAACGAAACATCAAGCGGCCTGCGGGTGTGGATACAGTGGAGGACAACAAGATCTCTTCACCCAACGACGCCACTACTATCATGCCTTTGGCTAAGAGAGTAGCCGAGGAACCTATGAATGTATCTGTAGAGCGGATCCCTCAGCTTCGTACTCTTAGTGCTGCTCGGATTGTAGTAACCTTCACCAATCTGAGCCCAAATGGCTTGGCGTTCGTTCTCACCTATCTCTCGCATTCCCCCAGTATTTTCCTCGTTTCCCGCATCCTCTTCCGCATACAACCCGACAATCGATCCAAATTGAGCCATAGAGATCGAATATCTCGTTCCGCCACATCGGAATGCTACCCCATCATTGTCGAACGGGTCGCACCTTGAGTTGAATGTGAAGGTGCTATAGAATTCTAAAGTGCATTCGTGGACGGAACGGAGTCGAGTTGTTAAAGCGACTCTGAGTGGTCCCATGACAATGTTGCTGAAACGGTCGATTTGATTCACCATAGTTAATAGCTCTGTGCATGCTTGCCTCGGGTATTCCTCCGGCCTCGTTTGAAGTATCTCGTATCTAGCCCTCGCATCGAGCTCGTTGGCGTTAAATCTTGTGAACTTCCTAGCCATCTGAAAGAATACACCAAAAGTTAGCACGGAACATAAGTATTTTCGGACAAAACTGCAAATAGTGGGCAGGACACGACCCCGTGTTCAGCGGACACGGCCCCGTGTTCAGTGGACACGGCCCCGTGTCCAGGCGTCTGTTACTCAAAAAATTCATTTTTCGCCCCGGTTTTGAAAACTTGAAAATTTTTGGTCCAATAGGTGCGGTTTCCCCCGAAAATGAAACCCTAAGTGCCGTTTTTCCCAAAATAACCCATTTACCCATTCAATTTTATCTTTTTCGGTTCAAAAACAAGGGTTTGGGGTTTTTTGTGAGAAATCGGACGAATCTGTGAACAATACAAGTGTATTTACTTCCATTAACACTAATCTAACTAAATGCAAACAGATCTAAACAAAAATTTGAGGTTCGATCCGGATGAACTTCAAGAACCCTAGATTTTTCCCCAAATTTTTGGTGTTTTAACTACATGCAAGTAACTAATCTAACTACTAAAAGTGATAGAATCATACCTTGATGTTGTTAGAGTGACAGGAGACGTCGGAAATCTGTGAAAAATCGCCTGGAACCAGAGCTTTTTCGGGGAAACGGGGCGTGTGTAATGTTGTAACTGTTTTGAAAAAGGGGTTTTATCCCGACTGCAGCGCGGACACGGCCCCGTGTCCAGCGGACACGGCCTCGTGCCGAGCAAAGTTTTTGAATTTTTTTTAGTGCTCGTGTGAGTGCCCTTGTTTCCCATAAGCTTTGGTCAGAAACTTACCGCTTTAGATGTCGTCCCAATCGTTCGTAACTTACCAGGTATGATGTTGGTTTCATTCTTCCACCGTCTGAAGCGAGATCTCCTCCTCTTCATCCTCAATGAATCCTTGATAGAGTTTTAGCCGTTGGCCATTGACTTTAAATGGAGGCCCATTTCGAGATTTAATTTCTACTGCACCGTGTGGGAAAATATGGGTGATGGAAAAAGGTCCTGACCACCTAGACTTTAATTTACCAGGAAACAATCAAAGCCGTGAATTAAACAAAAGAACTAGATCTCCTACCCGAAATTCATTAGGTTTAATATGTTTGTCATGCAAATTTTTCATTCTTTCCTTATAAATTTCGGAGTTTGAGTATGCATAATTCCTAAGTTCGTCTAATTCATTTAATTGACAAAATCGATTTTTACCAGCAAATTCTAAATCTAAGTTTACATTTTTGATTGCCCAGTAGGCTTTGTGTGCAATTTCTACTGGCAAGTGACAACTTTTTCTGTAGACTTGCTTATATGGGGTTGTACCTATTGTTGTTTTATAAGCAGTTCGAAAAGCCCATAAAGCATCATCTAATTTATCTGCCCATTCCTTTTTATTTAACCCTACGGTTTTTTTGAGTATTCGTTTGAAACCTCTATTAGTCACTTCGGCTTGTCCGTTTGTTTGAGGGTGATATGCTGTTGAGACCCGGTGATAGACCCCATATCTTGTTAAAAAAATTTCAAGTTGATGGTTGCAAAAATGGGTACCTCTATCACTTATTAATGCTTTAGGTGTGCCAAAACGAGAGAATATTTTTTTCATAAATCTTACCACGACTCTTCCATCATTTGTTGGAAGTGCCTCAGCCTTGGCCCATTTAGACAAGTAGTCTACTGCCACAAGTATATATTTGTTTCCTTTTGATGGTGGGAAAGGTCCCATAAAGTCGAGTCCCCACACATAAAAAATTTCACAAACAAGAATGCCATTTTGTGGCATTTCGTTTTTGGAAGAAATATTACCTGTTCTTTGGCAAGCATCACATGTCTTGACAAGACTTTGGGCGTCTTTGTAAATGGTTGGCCAATAAAATCCTGAATCGAATACCTTTCGTGCGGTACTAGCGGCACCATGATGCCCTCCGTATGGACCTTCATGACAATGGCGGAGAATTCTTTGTGCTTCGCTACCATGTACGCATCGTCGGACGAGTTGGTTGGCACACATTTTGAAAAGATATGGATCTTCCCAAAAATAGTGTTTCACATTGGCAAAGAATTTTTTTCTTTGATGATGTGGCCAACCTTTTGCGACTATACCGCTAGCTAGGTAGTTAGCATAGTCGGCGTACCATGGTTCTTCCTTGTATTCCATCATTTCCAGGGACTCAGTTGGGAAATTTTCATTGATTTGCTCGTCCTAGTTGCCTCCAAAGCTGGGTCTTCTAAGCGTGAAAGGTGATCTGCAGCGGTGTTTTCTACTCCTCTTTTGTCTTTGATTTCAATGTCAAATTCTTGGAGGAGTAGAATCCACCGAATCAAACGTGGTTTTGCGTCTTGCTTTTTGAAGAGATATCGAATGGCAGCATGATCTGTATAGACTATAGTTTTAGAAAGAACAAGATAAGAACGAAATTTATCAAAAGCAAATACCACAGCTAGTAATTCTTTTTCAGTTGTTGTGTAATTTTCTTGTGCATCATTTAGTGTTTTACTAGCATAATAAATTGGGTGGAAATGCTTTTCTTTTCTTTGTCCCAAGACAGCTCCAACTGCAAAGTCACTAGCATCACACATGATTTCGAAAGGAAATTTCAAATCAGGCGATATCATGATAGGTGCATTGACTAACATTTCCTTTAAGGTTAGAAATGCTTAATTGCAATCCTTGTCAAAGATGAAAGGAGCATCTTTTTCAAGTAATTTTGTTAGAGGCCTTGAGATTTTAGAAAAGTCTTTGATAAACCGCCTATAAAATCCGGCATGCCCTAGGAAACTTCTGATAGCTCTTACGGAGGATGGAGGTGGTAATCTAGAAATGGTATCTATTTTGGCTCGATCCACCTCCATTCCTTCGCTTGAGATCTTGTGACCGAGTACTATTCCCTCCGTTACCTTGAAATGGCATTTTTCCCAATTAAGGGCGAGGTTAGTTTCCTCACATCGGGATAGCATTCGTTCAAGGTTATCGAGGCATTGGTCGTATGAATCCCCAAAGATAGAAAAGTCGTCCATGAAGACTTCCATTGTCTTTTCTATCATGTCATGGAAGATGGCTACCATGCAACGTTGAAATGTTGCGGGGGCATTACATAGACCAAACGGCATGCGTCGATAAGCAAAAGTTCCATAGGGACATGTGAAAGTTGTCTTTTCTTGGTCTTCGGGTGCTATCGGGATTTGAAAGTAACCTGAAAAACCATCCAAGAAACAATAAAATTTATGACCGGATAATCTTTCTAACATTTGATCAATGAAGGGTAAAGGAAAGTGATCTTTTCTTGTTGCTTCATTTAATCTTCTATAATCTATACATACTCTCCATCCTGTGACGGTTCTCGTTGGTATTAATTCATTCTTTTCGTTAGTTATTACCGTCATACCTCCTTTCTTTGGAACTACTTGGACGGGACTCACCCAAGGACTATCGGAGATAGTATAGATAAGTCCGGCGTCAAGTAATTTGATGACTTCATTTTTAACCACTTCTTGAACATTTGGATTTACTCGACGTTGTGGTTGTATTACCGATTTGTAGTCATCATTCATTAAAATTTTGTGTGTGCACATGGAAGGACTAATTCCTTTTATGTCTACAAGTTTCCAAGCTATTGCGCTTTTGTGTTTTTTCAAAAGACTAATTAATTTTTCTTTTTCTAAGCTATCTAATTTAGACGAAATAATTACAGGTAAATTACCATCTTTGTCTAGAAAAGCATATTCCAAACCTTTTGGAAGTTCTTTGAGCTCAAGTGGTGGGTCTTTAGGAGACTCCTTATTTGGTTGCTAATTTCGATCAAGAACTTTAAAAGTTTGTTCTATGGCGACCTCTTCCTCAACAAAGTGGTCAATCTCTTCACTTGTATCGGGTGGTTCATCTTCATCTTCAATTAGGGGGTCATTATTGCCGAAAGGATATTTCATTGACCGTTCGAGATCGACACTTCTTTTAAATACCCCTAATTGAAGAGATAGATTGTTGAACTTCCGGTTTTTTAAAGCTTCGTGAGTTTTTACAAATGGTCGTCCCAACACTAGAGGAGCGTCATCGAGGATGACAAAGTCGGTTGGGATTACCATTTGATTTGTTTGAACCAATACACCCTCAACTACACCGATTGATTTTATCACTTTCCGATTGGATAGAAAAATGGGTATTTGAAGTGGAGAAAAATCACTAATACTTAATTTTTCGAAAATGTAGTTAGGCATTATGTTAACACAAAGATCTTTATCGATTGTGACATTACTAATAAACGAATTTTGAAAGAAACATGGAACCAGTGTAATGTTAATTTCAAATGGGTCTTCTTTTATTAGCGAAGTTTGATCATTAGTTAACTTAACACTTACCATTTCGTCAATTTTAGTGTTAGTATTTAACTCTTTTAAAAACTTAGCATGAGTGGGTACTAAACAATGATTTTCAAAAGAAGGTGACAAGAGATTAATTTCTTCAAAATTAGACTCTTCTTGAATTTTAACGTTGTCGGACTCACCTTTTTCGTTGTTTAACTCATGTGTCGGTTTTTCACTTATTTGTTCTTCCATTTTTACACTTTCAGTTATCTCTTCCTTTTTTAATTCTTCTCTTGCGCGGGACTCCTCTTCCCTTGCGCGAGATTCTTTTATACAGCGATCGATAACTCTAATGTGTTCTAATATCCTATCGGTCACTTCGGTTATAGAAAAAGAGTCGGAATTTTCAAAGCTTGAATCCGGTTGTTCGATCCTTTGTTCCTCATAATACCCATATGAAGTAGATGGTTCACACCATTGTTATTCATTGTAAGCATATGATGGATAAGGGTCGTAATTTTGTTCTTCATAATACTCATATGAGGTGGGTTGTTCACGCCATGGTTCCTCATAATAAGCATACGAAGGTGGTGGCTCATATCTTGGTTCCTCAAAGTATGAGTATAAAGGCTCATACCTTGGTTCATCAAAATATGAGTATGAGGGAGGAGGTTCATACCTTTGGTCTTCATATGATGTGTATGAAGTTGATGGCTCGTACCTGGGTTCCTCATAGTAGGTGTATGAATGGGATGGTTGATATGAGTGACTATTTTGAACCGAGTGTGTGTTACGACAATTAGTGCAATAGTTACCCCTATAATCATCCTCCTCATAGGTGTAGTTGTAACCTCCTGAGTATTGATCCATAAGAATCACTCACCAGACTACAACCAAGTCTCGAGATAAGAAAACAAAAATAAAAACGGAAACAGAGGCTGGACACGGCCCCGTGTTCAGTGGACACGGCCCCGTGTACAGAATCTGTATCTGGGCGTTTTAATTAAATTTACTGATTTCGTTGAGCACGGGGCGTGTTCAGTGAGCACGGCCCGTGTTCAAGCTTCTGTTACTGGGTGTTTTTATGAAAATATGTAGCATGGCCCCGTGTTCAGTGAACACGGCCCCGTGTACATGTTACTGTAAATGCAAATCTAAACTAAAATGCAGAAAAAATTGCGCGCGTTTTAAAAAGGTTTTGAAAAACTGATTAGGCCGTCGATTTTAAGCTTTCTTAAAATCCTTGTGTCCCCGGCAACGGCGCCAAAAACTTGATGGGTGTCGAGTGTTATATATATTAGGTGTATATTTTAAGCCCATTTAACACTTTTTTAGTCAAGTTTTAAATTTATAAAACACGATATTTACTAACACTAGACACACATATGGGCAAGTGCACCCATCGTGAGCGTAGTATAGTGTTGGTAAGATACCGAGGTCGTCCAAGGACACAAGAGCTTTTAGTACCGGTTTATCCTCAACGTCTAATTAAATCAAAAAGTTTAGAAAAATGTTTTAACTAAGAAAAATAAAAACTAACTAAAAATGCTGAAAAATAAAAATAAAAATAAAAACAGATAGACAAGATGAATCACTTGGTTCCGACTCGTATCTAGTGTAACCTTTGATTATTTCCGCACTTTTGCACTATTTTAAGAGATTATCTTAGTTATTGTAGTAGGCCCCTCTTTTGAAGGTGACGTTACCCTCACCCCAGTAGTTTGAGTCAGCAAGGATACAATCCTAAAAGGGTGGATTATTGGAAGATAATTAATTAAGTTATTAATGCAAATTATGGTAGGCCCCTCTTTTGGAGGTGACGTTACCCTCGACTAAGTAGTCTGAGTCAGCAGGGATACAGTCCTAAATAGCCGGGTTATAGTATTAATAGTAGTTAACTTATGAGGGGATCAAAGAGTTTGGACCCCCGCCATCCAATACCGTTAAGTATTGAAGGAGGTCCTACTAAATTTGACCCAGGTCCATTGCAGGACCTCTAAACGCTGAACAATGGCAAGACCTTTACCAAACCGTTCCCTTAACCCCCGACCAGGTAGCCAACATACCTCCATATAGACCGTGGAGATATGAATGGCGAAAATCTTTTATTTTATATAGACAGTAAAATAATGCCAAGACACCACGGACAAACGATAAGGAAAGATCACCTTCAACATAAGCAACCAGTTATTAAAGTCATTAATACAAAACCAAGTAAAAAGTGCGAAAAGATTAAAAATAAAAAGTATTACACTAAACACTTTGTCTTCACCAAGTGATGTAAGAGACTTAGGCAAACATGGCCTTGATTGTCAAGAACTCTTACGGTCAATCTTGGATCCCGAGACGACTCACACACTCTACGATGAACAATGGATGATGGTGGTGGATGATGGTGTTATGGTGGTGGTGGGTGGTGGGTGAAGTGTGAGAGAGGTGGTGTGCCAAGGGATGGTTTGAGCTTGAGCCAAGCACTTCTATTTATAGGCTGAACAGAAGCTCGGGCACCGCCCCGTGTCCACATCCTTCTCTTTCTTCATTTATTGCAGCTTATCTTATTAGTTGACCACGCCCCCTTGTCCGCTGAGCACGACCCCGTGGTGCAGAAGAATCTTTGTACTATGAAGATTTGCTGGATTGTGCGAATCTTATAGTTGACCACGGCCCCGTGTCCGCTGAGCACGGCCCCGTGGTGGGCAATAAAAGCTTCTACCACTTTGTCTTTTATGCTGACACTTGGGCACTCCCCCGTGCTGGCTGAGCACGGGGCGTGTTCAGTCTTCTGTTGTCTTGTTTTGCTTGGGAAGATGCTGTCGTGGGGTCGGGCAAGTCACGTCTTGTTCCTTTTCTTGTATTTATGTTAGATTTTGATGTCTTTTTGCTTCTTTTGTTAATTTGAGTTCATTTAATCCTGAAAATATAAAAGGAAGACAAAAGCACACTTTTTCCAATATTAGTACTAAAAAAGGGTTAGTTTTATGCCACAATTGATGAAATTTATATGTTGCATTTTGCACAAATCACCTGTTTCAGCTACGCGGGACCGCGGTACCATCTAGTCTGGACAGGCGGTAGGCCCCTTTGCCGAGGTCTTCTTGGATGACATAGGGACCTTCCCAGTTGGGTCCCAGCTTGCCTGAGGGCTCCGCTCTACTGGCTTCATTATCGCGCATGACGTATTCGCCTTCCTTGAAAGAATGTTGGGCCACGCGCTGGTTGTAGTAATTTTCCAAAGTTTTCTTGTACTTTGCCTCGCTGATGGCAGCTGCCTCACGCCGCTCTTCCAGTAAATCTAGGCCTTCCCTTAGGAGCCTGTCATTGTCATCATTAGTAGTGAGGCGCCGTAGCGAGGGTAATCCTACTTCCGCGGGTATCATTGCTTCCGCGCCATAGGTTAGGCTGAAGGGGGTTTCATTGTTACTTGTCTTGGGCATGGTTCGATGTTCCCAGAGGACGTTCGGCAGTTCTTCCACCCAAGAGCTTCCTTCATAACCTAACCTTCTTTTTATTCCATCCAGCAAACTCCTATTTGCCCGCTCCACCTGGCCGTTTCCCTGGGGATGTGCTACCGATGTAAAGATTTGTTGAATCTGAAGTTCTGCACACCAATCTTGCAAAACCCTGTCGGTGAATTGCGTTCCATTATCACTCACCAAGTATAGCGGCAGTCCGAATCGGCACACTATGTGCTCCCACAGGAATTTCTTTGCGTTTTCAGCAGTTATTTTAGCCAAGGGTTTGGTTTCAACCCACTTGTTGAAGTAGTCGATTGCCACAATTAAGTACTATAGCTTCCCGGGGGCTAGCGGGAATGGCCCCACTATATCGACTGCCTGTCACACCCCGACCACGTAGAACATACAAAACGTGGCGGAAACATCGGGGAGTGTTGTAACAGAATTAATGTTTCACAACCATGGAAATTAAAGTTTCGCTTTATTGATTAAAAGTGTTACAATGTCTTAACAAACAAAGAAATACAACATAATTAACTAGTCTTGCATCTTTTATTTTCACTAAAGCCCAAGTCTGCCTATGTGTATCTTGATCATCTTATGCAACAGCTCCTGAAAAACACATGTGAAAATAGGTACGTCAGCATAAAAATGCCTGTGAGATACATAGGTTTTGTGAAAATAGGTTTCATGACTTATGTTTGAGAAAATGTTTAGTCATGAACCTTGTAATTTGCTTTGTCTTTGAAAAACAATAAGTTCAGATGATATGTATAAATAAGAAAATAATGCATGGTTAAATGAGTAACCATGTAAAATGAGTTTGTAAAAGTTAAGTTGTTTGTAAAACAATGTATTGTGAAAGGTATGTTATTTGTATAAAATGTTATATGTATCAAACTGAAATGATTCAAATAACGCTACGATATATGTAATACCATACAAACACTTATATATAGGAAGTACCAGCGGCGTATCCACCATGCTTGTATCATATTACACACGCATCGTTACTTAATCACTTACTCAAACCACCAATGTAATAAGTCTATGTTTAAACCAATAGTCAAAAGTCCTTGTATAAACCATGTCAAATGTTTATAGTCCAAAAGTAGTCAAGTAATGTATAACCAAAATGATATGTATGGTAAGTAAAATTTAGACTACTTAAACCATAAGTAAAAATGTACAAAACAAAGTATTGAAGTAAAACTTGGTTTAAATCAAAGTTATGTTTTGTAAGATATATGCATGCTATACTGAATATGAACATTTATGCGGTATTGTGAAAATTCATACATCCAAGCCTTGAGACAGACGGATAACTATGTAAAAGTGAGTTATCAAGAGAATATGTATTCGGATTCGGTCATTCCTTTCATCCCCTTTCCCTGGGATGTCCGGAACGGGATTTGTCAAGTCCTATGGTACCACTACCTACTAACGAATGGCATGATCGGTGTTAATGAATGTATAGTATAGTTTAAACAAACCAAATGTCATACCAAAATGTAAGCATGTTTTATGAAGATAATGTACCTAGTATGCTAGAGTAAACATACAGGGTAGAGCTGTAAAACAATGTGTCCATATGTTACTGGAACATATGCAACAGAGATGCAGTATAAAACAATGTACTAAGTATGCAAAGTCATCATACAAAGTAGAAAAGTCATGTAAAACAATGTACTAAGTATGCAAAGTCATCATACAAAGCATAGAACACCATGAAATCATGTACTATAAATGTACTAATGAACATAGCAAGTATATGATGTGAAAACAGGAAAGCACGAAAGTAACAAGTAGGCACATGTGTTTCACCCCAAAACAGTTTGGAAAACAGTAAAAGAGGGGTCTATGTACTCACTTGAGAATGCTCAGTAGTCCTTGAGTGACAACCAAACAATGCTAGAGATCACGGAAATCAAACGGCACCTAATATAGGTAACTACATTAATAAACCGGACCTAAATCGGAAGATCGGATAGAATGAGGTTTCGTAAACCAAACGAGTATAGAGACTCGTGTCATATGGTTTATCAAAGCCTACATGCTAAATGAAACCCAACCTAATAGCTTACGACCCATTACGACCCGTTTAGGTAGCTTATGCTACTTTAACGCGTCGTTCGCGTGAAACGCGTTCGGATCGCCTAACTAGCCCTATGACAAGTGTTATATGCCTAAACATGTTACATAATCAGTTATGTGACAAAGGTTTAGGTTACATATGCTTAATTACCAATTATACATGAAAAGGGTATTCTGGTAATTTACCTAAGGCATATAAACTACCTATCATACAACTATTCAAACGATGTGACCATAGGGTATAACCTCGGAAGGTTATTCCCTACCTACTATGGTCACCTAATGTATTTGGTCTGATCCTAATGATCGACCAAATGGGTCGAGTTCGAAGGTATAGGCGATTTATTAGACCGCCTACCCTACGACCCTAGACAACGTGGTAATCAGTGGGCATAGTCCCAAGGGACTATGACCAACGTGATTACACTCACGTTGCGAAGTTCAAACGAACTTCGCATTGACCATTACTGGTTAACGCTGAAAGTCAAACAAAGTTTGACTTTCTGACTCGAAAAGCAATAAAATAAGGAAAAGAACGAAAGAATACTTACGAAGGGTCCCCGAATGCTAACCTCGATTCAAAAATCTCAGGTATGAAACAATAGTTTCAACTTAGAGTTTCTCAAATCAAAGTTCTTGTAAGTTTTGCATTGGGGTGATGGGGTATTTATAGTTTTCGGATAACCGTTAGGATCGTTTCATGGAAAACGTGCCTTAATCCCACCCGTACAAGTGTCGGGACCTTATGGTGACTAAAATTTGATCCTTATCAGCTGACTAGACAATTGGGATTGTGTGGTGGTGGATCAAACAGCTGCAATCTGCTGTTAGAAACATTTAACCTGGTCAGAAGGTCTGACGCGGGCCGCCTGGGGATTAACAGAATCTGAGGCGGGCCGCCTAGCCTGCACAGATCAGCAATAAGTTTCAGAAGTTACAGTTTTGGTCCCTGCACGTGTTTAAGCTCATTTCCGGCACTTCCAAGGCCCGTAAAGCCAACTTTAAGGCCCTAAAATGTTGCCTAAACATTGTGGACATGAAACATGCTTAAAAATATGTCAGATGTTGGTTCGTTTGGTCGTACGAACGCGATGTTCGCTTAATTACGACGGAATGCGCATAAGCGTGAAAAACGATCCAAATGACGCGACGAATGGATTTTTGACAAGCCAAACACTAAAGCATAATATAGTCATGCTTACATAAATTTTTGGATGTCCGGATGTATTCAGAACGTGAGTTATGCGTAAAAATGCAAACTTGTGCACTTTTTGACACTTTTAGTCCCTGAATGACCCAAAAGTTTATTTTAGCACACCAAACACCTCAAAGCCTATTTCTAAGCCATGTAAAGGATATTTATGGTATGTTTAACTTATGGTCATGTTCCGGAATGTCTGTTACAGTTAAAATTGGCATACTTTCGTAGTTTGTCAAATTTAGTCCGTGTAAGCGAATTAACTTGATTTTGCCATACCAAAGCCTTCAAAACTTATTTCTAAGTTATGTAAAGGTTGTTTAAGGTATGTTAAGCCTATGTCACTATTCCGGAGTGTTTGTTGCATTAAACTGGTTATATTTACGCATCGGTGCGCGTATAACCTTGCAGAAAGCGATTTAGAGTTTGAAATTGAACAAGAATTGATATGTGCAAATGATACACAATTTTTTTCAAATCCCAAGTATGAAATATAATATTTCATTGGTTCGGTATTTGTTTGATGGCCGTGGAGGCACAGGTGTTACAGTCTCCCCTACTTTAGGAAATTTCGTCCCGAAATTTATTTAGAGGAAACTTGTGAGAGCTTGAAAACATGAAGGTGAAAAGATCGAACAATATTGATTAGGGTTCTGAACTTCTAGTAACCTTTAATAACATCATGATTGCAATGTAAGAGGGATACTTATATACAAGTATATGAAGCGTCATTGGTGCGTCCACCGTACCTCCATTACATCGTTCTCATTTCGTTATTGTTGTCACTATCGGCTCTTACACATAATAAATCTTACTGGGTTTCTGTGCACTAAATTTCATAATTATGTACGCGTCCATAATCAGACAATTCCTTGCACAGTTCACACAGTCTATTTTATAGTGTGTAGGGGAAAACCAAATGAACAAACCGGTGATGAGTGTGACTAGACCACCATAGGGTCCTTTTGACTAAATCAATAAATGATCTAAATAGACTCATCAAGGAGTCTGTCCAGCTACATCACTAGATGTCGTCCTTTAACCAAATTGTGAATCAATCTTTTAGACTAGACCACTAAAAGGATCTCTTATGAAACATGGAGCGGTACTTATATAATCCAAGGGTCTTAACTATTACATAGAAGCCCATTAAGGATTGAAGGTAGTACCTTTTGAATATCCTGCTACGAATCCCTCATATGAAGATATGAAAGATTCTGCGAGGATTTGGATAACGAATATCCAGAGTATTAAAAACACAAAAATGCATAAAAGAAAACATAAGATGAATAAACACATAGTCACATAACCACAAAATTATTTAACTAGAAGTTTGTTCTGCTAACAGAGTACATGTATTTAAAGCACACTAGGAATCCATCTCGTGGATTTCATTTGGCACTTTAAACATTATCAAGAATCTAACTATAAAGATAGAAAGATTCAAAAAGAAAATTCGATTTCGATTACTAGAACTCGAAATGTTCGAATTAAGGTACATAAAGAATCCAATTAAGGACTCTGATTTGAATGATGATCATCCACAAGGGTCTAAATATGAAGATAAAAAGATCCCATATGGATTTTAGAAGTTGAAGATGTTTTGAAACCTTGCACTGGACGTGCTTATGTCAAAACATGAAGTTGAAATGCTTTACAAAGTTGAGATGCCAGATATGCCAAGGCGACATATGAAGCGAAATTTGAAAGTTAAGTCGATGTACGAGGAAAATATTTTTGAAAACTGTGCATGGGGTTCTTTTAAGAAAAAATGTGTTTACCGTTTTTGAAACCTTATATATAATACTTTTGAAATAAAGTAGGTGTATTAGATAGATATATTTACAAAAATGTTTTAAAATCATGAGAGATGAATTTTGAAATTATGTATAAGGTTTTTTTTTTGAAAGACATGAATGATGCTTTTCGAAATCATGCACTTGATAAGAAAATGTATTGTGTTAATATTGCCTTCAGACTATATGAAATATTTTGAAATTAGGAAGGTTGGTTTTGATAACATGGCTAATGTTTTTGAAATAACATAGATAATGTATTTAGATAAATTGTTTTCAAACTATATGAAATGTTTTGAGATCATGAAGATTGTTTTTGAAATACTTGTACTGTATATGTTAAAAAATCAAAACGTAATGGGTATGAGATTTGAAAATACCCTTAGTTATTTAACCAAGGATTTCAAAGGCACAGATGTGCAGAAGCATGATTACTCATAATGTCACTTTATTTTCTGTACTTCGTATCTTAGAATGAAACGAGTACTTAAAATTTTCGAAGGAATCATGAGCGATCATTTGAAAGAGAGAATCACAAGAGTAGTTTGTAAGGAACATAGTTCCTTGATGTAGGTATCATAGGAAAAGTCATACACACATGTAATTATACTTGTATATCAGAATTGTGAACAACAACTTTTATTTATGAACGAGACATATTGTTTCACAACACACGAAAACAAAAGAAACAAAGGCATAAGACAGCAACATCCTTTGTTCAGCTGAATGCTCATCCGTGGGTCGGATTTGCATTAGCAAGCTTTGGGCATCGGTTTCTGTAGTGGGTCAGATCCCCACAATTGTAACAGGCACCAGGTGGGTAGTGTGGTCGTGCAGCTTGACCCTGTTGCTGAGCAAGAGGCTGAGCAACTTGTTGAGCCGGGTTCTGAACTGGGCGATTCGGATTAGCAGGGATGCGGCAGGTGTCAGCAAGATGACCGGATCTTCCGCAGTTGGTGCACTGACGACACTGGAGGTGTGGTTGATGATGGCCGTTACACCTGTTGCACAAAGGTGCATTGCCAAAATAAGGCTTCTTGGCTAGTGGTTGCGCAGGCTGATTTGGTGCAGCTTGGGCCTGTGCAGTAATGGCATAGTTTTGGGAAACCTTACGCTTCCTTGCCCTCTTCGATGAACTAGAATCCTTCCCATTCTTGTTTTGACCTTTCTTGCTATCCTCCTTGTCAGACGACTGTTTCTCGCCCTTGTCACCCTTCCTGTGTAATTTATTCTTCCGAATCTACGACTCAGTCAATGTCGCTGATAACTCGATCGCCTGACGGAGTGTGGCAGGGTTACTACCAGTAAGGATGTCTTGTACCGAGTCAGGTAGGCCGTCGATGTACCTTTCGATAGCTATGTCAAGTGGGGTAACCATTGTCGGGCAAAGCAGACTCAACTCCTCAAACCTATCAGTATACGCCCTGTGCTCACCACTATCTTGCTTCAACTCATCAAATTCCTTCTCCAAAGCTCGCTGCTCATGACGAGGACAGAATTCCCTCATCATGAGAGCCCTAAGTTCAGCCCATGTCTGTGCTAGAGCAACTTCTGCACCACGATCCCTCATAATCCCGTTCCACCATGTGAGAGCCCTCTTCTGAAACACACTCGAAGAAAACTCGACCTTGCGATTGTCAGGACACTGCACGTGGCGGAAAGTATTCTCAATGCTCTCGAACCATTGAAGAAGCCCAGTCGCTCCTTCAGAACCACTAAACTTGAGTGGTTTAGCCTGGTTAAAATCCTTGTATTTGCATAGAACATTGTTGTTGTTGTTGGCTTGGTTCCATTGAGCAAAGAGGTTTGGGAATTGAGCAGCCATTTGCTGCGCAATGATTTCTGCCAATTCGGCAGTCTCTATCTGGCTTTCGCGTCGAGGAGGCATTCTAAAAGAGGAAACATGAAAGGAAACGAGAGAGAGAATTAGACGACAAGAATGAGATGAAACAAATCTGATGAAAGCAAGGATAGTGGTCATTTGTTTGTTACTACAAAGCAACAAACGACACACAGTGACAAATCAAAGTAAATGGGTCGAAAATAATGTATCGCGAAGACATGCTCGCCTATAAGTGAACACTCATCCCAAGAATTCCCAGGTAAGCACAACTGGTCTCGCGTCTGATGAGATGTATACGAAGTGCTTGCCTAGACAGAAAACCCAGAATACAGGCATTCACCCTTCCAGTTTGCACGTGTTCACATTATTTAAAACCCAAAACCTTGTCGAGATTTTGAAAATTTAAAAGGGGTTCAAAACCATATAACAGAGGGTTCAAAACCTTACAATAGAGGGTTCAAAACCTTGTAATCAATCATCCTAGAACAGATGATTAGTTTTCAAAGCGGTTTTGAATTTTATGTTCTTGTTGTGATCGTCGCCTAAGGATAGGTGACGGTATTGTTTTATGACTAAACGCAAGTAAACTCGCGTTAGGGTCCTAAGAAGGTTATAGACTAGGTCAAAGCATTACTAATAACCTAATTCCCTATAACCATTGGCTCTGATACCATCTTTTCTGTCACACCCCGACCACGTAGAACATACAAAACGTGGCGGAAACATCGGGGAGTGTTGTAACAGAATTAATGTTTCACAACCATGGAAATTAAAGTTTTGCTTTATTGATTAAAAGTGTTACAATGTCTTAACAAACAAAGAAATACAACATAATTAACTAGTCTTGCATCTTTTATTTTCACTAAAGCCCAAGTCTGCCTATGTGTATCTTGATCATCTTATGCAACAGCTCCTGAAAAACACATGTGAAAATAGGTACGTCAGCATAAAAATGCCTGTGAGATACATAGGTTTTGTGAAAATAGGTTTCATGACTTATGTTTGAGAAAATGTTTAGTCATGAACCTTGTAATTTGCTTTGTCTTTGAAAAACAATAAGTTCAGATGATATGTATAAATAAGAAAATAATGCATGGTTAAATGAGTAACCATGTAAAATGAGTTTGTAAAAGTTAAGTTGTTTGTAAAACAATGTATTGTGAAAGGTATGTTATTTGTATAAAATGTTATATGTATCAAACTGAAATGATTCAAATAACGCTACGATATATGTAATACCATACAAACACTTATATATAGGAAGTACCAGCGGCGTATCCACCATGCTTGTATCATATTACACACGCATCGTTACTTAATCACTTACTCAAACCACCAATGTAATAAGTCTATGTTTAAACCAATAGTCAAAAGTCCTTGTATAAACCATGTCAAATGTTTATAGTCCAAAAGTAGTCAAGTAATGTATAACCAAAATGATATGTATGGTAAGTAAAATTTAGACTACTTAAACCATAAGTAAAAATGTACAAAACAAAGTATTGAAGTAAAACTTGGTTTAAATCAAAGTTATGTTTTGTAAGATATATGCATGCTATACTGAATATGAACATTTATGCGGTATTGTGAAAATTCATACATCCAAGCCTTGAGACAGACGGATAACTATGTAAAAGTGAGTTATCAAGAGAATATGTATTCGGATTCGGTCATTCCTTTCATCCCCTTTCCCTGGGATGTCCGGAACGGGATTTGTCAAGTCCTATGGTACCACTACCTACTAACGAATGGCATGATCGGTGTTAATGAATGTATAGTATAGTTTAAACAAACCAAATGTCATACCAAAATGTAAGCATGTTTTATGAAGATAATGTACCTAGTATGCTAGAGTAAACATACAGGGTAGAGCTGTAAAACAATGTGTCCATATGTTACTGGAACATATGCAACAGAGATGCAGTATAAAACAATGTACTAAGTATGCAAAGTCATCATACAAAGTAGAAAAGTCATGTAAAACAATGTACTAAGTATGCAAAGTCATCATACAAAGCATAGAACACCATGAAATCATGTACTATAAATGTACTAATGAACATAGCAAGTATATGATGTGAAAACAGGAAAGCACGAAAGTAACAAGTAGGCACATGTGTTTCACCCCAAAACAGTTTGGAAAACAGTAAAAGAGGGGTCTATGTACTCACTTGAGAATGCTCAGTAGTCCTTGAGTGACAACCAAACAATGCTAGAGATCACGGAAATCAAACGGCACCTAATATAGGTAACTACATTAATAAACCGGACCTAAATCGGAAGATCGGATAGAATGAGGTTTCGTAAACCAAACGAGTATAGAGACTCGTGTCATATGGTTTATCAAAGCCTACATGCTAAATGAAACCCAACCTAATAGCTTACGACCCATTACGACCCGTTTAGGTAGCTTATGCTACTTTAACGCGTCGTTCGCGTGAAACGCGTTCGGATCGCCTAACTAGCCCTATGACAAGTGTTATATGCCTAAACATGTTACATAATCAGTTATGTGACAAAGGTTTAGGTTACATATGCTTAATTACCAATTATACATGAAAAGGGTATTCTGGTAATTTACCTAAGGCATATAAACTACCTATCATACAACTATTCAAACGATGTGACCATAGGGTATAACCTCGGAAGGTTATTCCCTACCTACTATGGTCACCTAATGTATTTGGTCTGATCCTAATGATCGACCAAATGGGTCGAGTTCGAAGGTATAGGCGATTTATTAGACCGCCTACCCTACGACCCTAGACAACGTGGTAATCAGTGGGCATAGTCCCAAGGGACTATGACCAACGTGATTACACTCACGTTGCGAAGTTCAAACGAACTTCGCATTGACCATTACTGGTTAACGCTGAAAGTCAAACAAAGTTTGACTTTCTGACTCGAAAAGCAATAAAATAAGGAAAAGAACGAAAGAATACTTACGAAGGGTCCCCGAATGCTAACCTCGATTCAAAAATCTCAGGTATGAAACAATAGTTTCAACTTAGAGTTTCTCAAATCAAAGTTCTTGTAAGTTTTGCATTGGGGTGATGGGGTATTTATAGTTTTCGGATAACCGTTAGGATCGTTTCATGGAAAACGTGCCTTAATCCCACCCGTACAAGTGTCGGGACCTTATGGTGACTAAAATTTGATCCTTATCAGCTGACTAGACAATTGGGATTGTGTGGTGGTGGATCAAACAGCTGCAATCTGCTGTTAGAAACATTTAACCTGGTCAGAAGGTCTGACGCGGGCCGCCTGGGGATTAACAAAATCTGAGGCGGGCCGCCTGGCCTGCACAGATCAGCAATAAGTTTCAGAAGTTACAGTTTTGGTCCCTGCACGTGTTTAAGCTCATTTCCGGCACTTCCAAGGCCCGTAAAGCCAACTTTAAGGCCCTAAAATGTTGCCTAAACATTGTGGACATGAAACATGCTTAAAAATATGTCAGATGTTGGTTCGTTTGGTCGTACGAACGCGATGTTCGCTTAATTACGACGGAATGCGCATAAGCGCGAAAAACGATCCAAATGACGCGACGAATGGATTTTTGACAAGCCAAACACTAAAGCATAATATAGTCATGCTTACATAAATTTTTGGATGTCCGGATGTATTCAGAACGTGAGTTATGCGTAAAAATGCAAACTTGTGCACTTTTTGACACTTTTAGTCCCTGAATGACCCAAAAGTTTATTTTAGCACACCAAACACCTCAAAGCCTATTTCTAAGCCATGTAAAGGATATTTATGGTATGTTTAACTTATGGTCATGTTCCGGAATGTCTGTTACAGTTAAAATTGGCATACTTTCGTAGTTTGTCAAATTTAGTCCGTGTAAGCGAATTAACTTGATTTTGCCATACCAAAGCCTTCAAAACTTATTTCTAAGTTATGTAAAGGTTGTTTAAGGTATGTTAAGCCTATGTCACTATTCCGGAGTGTTTGTTGCATTAAACTGGTTATATTTACGCATCGGTGCGCGTATAACCTTGCAGAAAGCGATTTAGAGTTTGAAATTGAACAAGAATTGATATGTGCAAATGATACACAATTTTTTTCAAATCCCAAGTATGAAATATAATATTTCATTGGTTCGGTATTTGTTTGATGGCCGTGGAGGCACAGGTGTTACAGTCTCCCCTACTTTAGGAAATTTCGTCCCGAAATTTATTTAGAGGAAACTTGTGAGAGCTTGAAAACATGAAGGTGAAAAGATCGAACAATATTGATTAGGGTTCTGAACTTCTAGTAACCTTTAATAACATCATGATTGCAATGTAAGAGGGATACTTATATACAAGTATATGAAGCGTCATTGGTGCGTCCACCGTACCTCCATTACATCGTTCTCATTTCGTTATTGTTGTCACTATCGGCTCTTACACATAATAAATCTTACTGGGTTTCTGTGCACTAAATTTCATAATTATGTACGCGTCCATAATCAGACAATTCCTTGCACAGTTCACACAGTCTATTTTATAGTGTGTAGGGGAAAACCAAATGAACAAACCGGTGATGAGTGTGACTAGACCACCATAGGGTCCTTTTGACTAAATCAATAAATGATCTAAATAGACTCATCAAGGAGTCTGTCCAGCTACATCACTAGATGTCGTCCTTTAACCAAATTGTGAATCAATCTTTTAGACTAGACCACTAAAAGGATCTCTTATGAAACATGGAGCGGTACTTATATAATCCAAGGGTCTTAACTATTACATAGAAGCCCATTAAGGATTGAAGGTAGTACCTTTTGAATATCCTGCTACGAATCCCTCATATGAAGATATGAAAGATTCTGCGAGGATTTGGATAACGAATATCCAGAGTATTAAAAACACAAAAATGCATAAAAGAAAACATAAGATGAATAAACACATAGTCACATAACCACAAAATTATTTAACTAGAAGTTTGTTCTGCTAACAGAGTACATGTATTTAAAGCACACTAGGAATCCATCTCGTGGATTTCATTTGGCACTTTAAACATTATCAAGAATCTAACTATAAAGATAGAAAGATTCAAAAAGAAAATTCGATTTCGATTACTAGAACTCGAAATGTTCGAATTAAGGTACATAAAGAATCCAATTAAGGACTCTGATTTGAATGATGATCATCCACAAGGGTCTAAATATGAAGATAAAAAGATCCCATATGGATTTTAGAAGTTGAAGATGTTTTGAAACCTTGCACTGGACGTGCTTATGTCAAAACATGAAGTTGAAATGCTTTACAAAGTTGAGATGCCAGATATGCCAAGGCGACATATGAAGCGAAATTTGAAAGTTAAGTCGATGTACGAGGAAAATATTTTTGAAAACTGTGCATGGGGTTCTTTTAAGAAAAAATGTGTTTACCGTTTTTGAAACCTTATATATAATACTTTTGAAATAAAGTAGGTGTATTAGATAGATATATTTACAAAAATGTTTTAAAATCATGAGAGATGAATTTTGAAATTATGTATAAGGTTTTTTTTTTGAAAGACATGAATGATGCTTTTCGAAATCATGCACTTGATAAGAAAATGTATTGTGTTAATATTGCCTTCAGACTATATGAAATATTTTGAAATTAGGAAGGTTGGTTTTGATAACATGGCTAATGTTTTTGAAATAACATAGATAATGTATTTAGATAAATTGTTTTCAAACTATATGAAATGTTTTGAGATCATGAAGATTGTTTTTGAAATACTTGTACTGTATATGTTAAAAAATCAAAACGTAATGGGTATGAGATTTGAAAATACCCTTAGTTATTTAACCAAGGATTTCAAAGGCACAGATGTGCAGAAGCATGATTACTCATAATGTCACTTTATTTTCTGTACTTCGTATCTTAGAATGAAACGAGTACTTAAAATTTTCGAAGGAATCATGAGCGATCATTTGAAAGAGAGAATCACAAGAGTAGTTTGTAAGGAACATAGTTCCTTGATGTAGGTATCATAGGAAAAGTCATACACACATGTAATTATACTTGTATATCAGAATTGTGAACAACAACTTTTATTTATGAACGAGACATATTGTTTCACAACACACGAAAACAAAAGAAACAAAGGCATAAGACAGCAACATCCTTTGTTCAGCTGAATGCTCATCCGTGGGTCGGATTTGCATTAGCAAGCTTTGGGCATCGGTTTCTGTAGTGGGTCAGATCCCCACAATTGTAACAGGCACCAGGTGGGTAGTGTGGTCGTGCAGCTTGACCCTGTTGCTGAGCAAGAGGCTGAGCAACTTGTTGAGCCGGGTTCTGAACTGGGCGATTCGGATTAGCAGGGATGCGGCAGGTGTCAGCAAGATGACCGGATCTTCCGCAGTTGGTGCACTGACGACACTGGAGGTGTGGTTGATGATGGCCGTTACACCTGTTGCACAAAGGTGCATTGCCAAAATAAGGCTTCTTGGCTAGTGGTTGCGCAGGCTGATTTGGTGCAGCTTGGGCCTGTGCAGTAATGGCATAGTTTTGGGAAACCTTACGCTTCCTTGCCCTCTTCGATGAACTAGAATCCTTCCCATTCTTGTTTTGACCTTTCTTGCTATCCTCCTTGTCAGACGACTGTTTCTCGCCCTTGTCACCCTTCCTGTGTAATTTATTCTTCCGAATCTACGACTCAGTCAATGTCGCTGATAACTCGATCGCCTGACGGAGTGTGGCAGGGTTACTACCAGTAAGGATGTCTTGTACCGAGTCAGGTAGGCCGTCGATGTACCTTTCGATAGCTATGTCAAGTGGGGTAACCATTGTCGGGCAAAGCAGACTCAACTCCTCAAACCTATCAGTATACGCCCTGTGCTCACCACTATCTTGCTTCAACTCATCAAATTCCTTCTCCAAAGCTCGCTGCTCATGACGAGGACAGAATTCCCTCATCATGAGAGCCCTAAGTTCAGCCCATGTCTGTGCTAGAGCAACTTCTGCACCACGATCCCTCATAATCCCGTTCCACCATGTGAGAGCCCTCTTCTGAAACACACTCGAAGAAAACTCGACCTTGCGATTGTCAGGACACTGCACGTGGCGGAAAGTATTCTCAATGCTCTCGAACCATTGAAGAAGCCCAGTCGCTCCTTCAGAACCACTAAACTTGAGTGGTTTAGCCTGGTTAAAATCCTTGTATTTGCATAGAACATTGTTGTTGTTGTTGGCTTGGTTCCATTGAGCAAAGAGGTTTGGGAATTGAGCAGCCATTTGCTGCGCAATGATTTCTGCCAATTCGGCAGTCTCTATCTGGCTTTCGCGTCGAGGAGGCATTCTAAAAGAGGAAACATGAAAGGAAACGAGAGAGAGAATTAGACGACAAGAATGAGATGAAACAAATCTGATGAAAGCAAGGATAGTGGTCATTTGTTTGTTACTACAAAGCAACAAACGACACACAGTGACAAATCAAAGTAAATGGGTCGAAAATAATGTATCGCGAAGACATGCTCGCCTATAAGTGAACACTCATCCCAAGAATTCCCAGGTAAGCACAACTGGTCTCGCGTCTGATGAGATGTATACGAAGTGCTTGCCTAGACAGAAAACCCAGAATACAGGCATTCACCCTTCCAGTTTGCACGTGTTCACATTATTTAAAACCCAAAACCTTGTCGAGATTTTGAAAATTTAAAAGGGGTTCAAAACCATATAACAGAGGGTTCAAAACCTTACAATAGAGGGTTCAAAACCTTGTAATCAATCATCCTAGAACAGATGATTAGTTTTCAAAGCGGTTTTGAATTTTATGTTCTTGTTGTGATCGTCGCCTAAGGATAGGTGACGGTATTGTTTTATGACTAAACGCAAGTAAACTCGCGTTAGGGTCCTAAGAAGGTTATAGACTAGGTCAAAGCATTACTAATAACCTAATTCCCTATAACCATTGGCTCTGATACCATCTTTTCTGTCACACCCCGACCACGTAGAACATACAAAACGTGGCGGAAACATCGGGGAGTGTTGTAACAGAATTAATGTTTCACAACCATGGAAATTAAAGTTTTGCTTTATTGATTAAAAGTGTTACAATGTCTTAACAAACAAAGAAATACAACATAATTAACTAGTCTTGCATCTTTTATTTTCACTAAAGCCCAAGTCTGCCTATGTGTATCTTGATCATCTTATGCAACAGCTCCTGAAAAACACATGTGAAAATAGGTACGTCAGCATAAAAATGCCTGTGAGATACATAGGTTTTGTGAAAATAGGTTTCATGACTTATGTTTGAGAAAATGTTTAGTCATGAACCTTGTAATTTGCTTTGTCTTTGAAAAACAATAAGTTCAGATGATATGTATAAATAAGAAAATAATGCATGGTTAAATGAGTAACCATGTAAAATGAGTTTGTAAAAGTTAAGTTGTTTGTAAAACAATGTATTGTGAAAGGTATGTTATTTGTATAAAATGTTATATGTATCAAACTGAAATGATTCAAATAACGCTACGATATATGTAATACCATACAAACACTTATATATAGGAAGTACCAGCGGCGTATCCACCATGCTTGTATCATATTACACACGCATCGTTACTTAATCACTTACTCAAACCACCAATGTAATAAGTCTATGTTTAAACCAATAGTCAAAAGTCCTTGTATAAACCATGTCAAATGTTTATAGTCCAAAAGTAGTCAAGTAATGTATAACCAAAATGATATGTATGGTAAGTAAAATTTAGACTACTTAAACCATAAGTAAAAATGTACAAAACAAAGTATTGAAGTAAAACTTGGTTTAAATCAAAGTTATGTTTTGTAAGATATATGCATGCTATACTGAATATGAACATTTATGCGGTATTGTGAAAATTCATACATCCAAGCCTTGAGACAGACGGATAACTATGTAAAAGTGAGTTATCAAGAGAATATGTATTCGGATTCGGTCATTCCTTTCATCCCCTTTCCCTGGGATGTCCGGAACGGGATTTGTCAAGTCCTATGGTACCACTACCTACTAACGAATGGCATGATCGGTGTTAATGAATGTATAGTATAGTTTAAACAAACCAAATGTCATACCAAAATGTAAGCATGTTTTATGAAGATAATGTACCTAGTATGCTAGAGTAAACATACAGGGTAGAGCTGTAAAACAATGTGTCCATATGTTACTGGAACATATGCAACAGAGATGCAGTATAAAACAATGTACTAAGTATGCAAAGTCATCATACAAAGTAGAAAAGTCATGTAAAACAATGTACTAAGTATGCAAAGTCATCATACAAAGCATAGAACACCATGAAATCATGTACTATAAATGTACTAATGAACATAGCAAGTATATGATGTGAAAACAGGAAAGCACGAAAGTAACAAGTAGGCACATGTGTTTCACCCCAAAACAGTTTGGAAAACAGTAAAAGAGGGGTCTATGTACTCACTTGAGAATGCTCAGTAGTCCTTGAGTGACAACCAAACAATGCTAGAGATCACGGAAATCAAACGACACCTAATATAGGTAACTACATTAATAAACCGGACCTAAATCGGAAGATCGGATAGAATGAGGTTTCGTAAACCAAACGAGTATAGAGACTCGTGTCATATGGTTTATCAAAGCCTACATGCTAAATGAAACCCAACCTAATAGCTTACGACCCATTACGACCCGTTTAGGTAGCTTATGCTACTTTAACGCGTCGTTCGCGTGAAACGCGTTCGGATCGCCTAACTAGCCCTATGACAAGTGTTATATGCCTAAACATGTTACATAATCAGTTATGTGACAAAGGTTTAGGTTACATATGCTTAATTACCAATTATACATGAAAAGGGTATTCTGGTAATTTACCTAAGGCATATAAACTACCTATCATACAACTATTCAAACGATGTGACCATAGGGTATAACCTCGGAAGGTTATTCCCTACCTACTATGGTCACCTAATGTATTTGGTCTGATCCTAATGATCGACCAAATGGGTCGAGTTCGAAGGTATAGGCGATTTATTAGACCGCCTACCCTACGACCCTAGACAACGTGGTAATCAGTGGGCATAGTCCCAAGGGACTATGACCAACGTGATTACACTCACGTTGCGAAGTTCAAACGAACTTCGCATTGACCATTACTGGTCAACGCTGAAAGTCAAACAAAGTTTGACTTTCTGACTCGAAAAGCAATAAAATAAGGAAAAGAACGAAAGAATACTTACGAAGGGTCCCCGAATGCTAACCTCGATTCAAAAATCTCAGGTATGAAACAATAGTTTCAACTTAGAGTTTCTCAAATCAAAGTTCTTGTAAGTTTTTCATTGGGGTGATGGGGTATTTATAGTTTTCGGATAACCGTTAGGATCGTTTCATGGAAAACGTGCCTTAATCCCACCCGTACAAGTGTCGGGACCTTATGGTGACTAAAATTTGATCCTTATCAGCTGACTAGACAATTGGGATTGTGTGGTGGTGGATCAAACAGCTGCAATCTGCTGTTAGAAACATTTAACCTGGTTAGAAGGTCTGACGCGGGCCGCTAGGGGATTAACAGAATCTGAGGCGGGCCGCCTGGCCTGCACAGATCAGCAATAAGTTTCAGAAGTTACAGTTTTGGTCCCTGCACGTGTTTAAGCTCATTTCCGGCACTTCCAAGGCCCGTAAAGCCAACTTTAAGGCCCTAAAATGTTGCCTAAACATTGTGGACATGAAACATGCTTAAAAATATGTCAGATGTTGGTTCGTTTGGTCGTACGAACGCGATGTTCGCTTAATTACGACGGAATGCGCATAAGCGCGAAAAACGATCCAAATGACGCGACGAATGGATTTTTGACAAGCCAAACACTAAAGCATAATATAGTCATGCTTACATACATTTTTGGATGTCCGGAGGTATTCAGAACGTGAGTTATGCGTAAAAATGCAAACTTGTGCACTTTTTGACACTTTTAGTCCCTGAATGACCCAAAAGTTTATTTTAGCACACCAAACACCTCAAAGCCTATTTCTAAGCCATGTAAAGGATATTTATGGTATGTTTAACTTATGGTCATGTTCCGGAATGTCTGTTACAGTTAAAATTGGCATACTTTCGTAGTTTGTCAAATTTAGTCCCTGTAAGCGATTTAACTTGATTTTGCCATACCAAAGCCTTCAAAACTTATTTCTAAGTTATGTAAAGGTTGTTTAAGGTATGTTAAGCCTATGTCACTATTCCGGAGTGTTTGTTGCATTAAACTGGTTATATTTACGCATCGGTGCGCGTATAACCTTCCAGAAAGCGATTTAGAGTTTGAAATTGAACAAGAATTGATATGTGCAAATGATACACAATTTTTTTCAAATCCCAAGTATGAAATATAATATTTCATTGGTTCGGTATTTGTTTGATGGCCGTGGAGGCACAGGTGTTACAGTCTCCCCTACTTTAGGAAATTTCGTCCCGAAATTTATTTAGAGGAAACTTGTGAGAGCTTGAAAACATGAAGGTGAAAAGATCGAACAATATTGATTAGGGTTCTGAACTTCTAGTAACCTTTAATAACATCATGATTGCAATGTAAGAGGGATACTTATATACAAGTATATAAAGCGTCATTGGTGCGTCCACCGTACCTCCATTACAACGTTCTCATTTCGTTATTGTTGTCACTATCGGCTCTTACACATAATAAATCTTACTGGGTTTCTGTGCACTAAATTTCATAATTATGTACGCGTCCATAATCAGACAATTCCTTGCACAGTTCACACAGTCTATTTTATAGTGTGTAGGGGAAAACCAAATGAACAAACCGGTGATGAGTGTGACTAGACCACCATAGGGTCCTTTTGACTAAATCAATAAATGATCTAAATAGACTCATCAAGGAGTCTGTCCAGCTACATCACTAGATGTCGTCCTTTAACCAAATTGTGAATCAATCTTTTAGACTAGACCACTAAAAGGATCTCTTATGAAACATGGAGCAGTACTTATATAATCCAAGGGTCTTAACTATTACATAGAAGCCCATTAAGGATTGAAGGTAGTACCTTTTGAATATCCTGCTACGAATCCCTCATATGAAGATATGAAAGATTCTGCGAGGATTTGGATAACGAATATCCAGAGTATTAAAAACACAAAAATGCATAAAAGAAAACATAAGATGAATAAACACATAGTCACATAACCACAAAATTATTTAACTAGAAGTTTGTTCTGCTAACAGAGTACATGTATTTAAAGCACACTAGGAATCCATCTCGTGGATTTCATTTGGCACTTTAAACATTATCAAGAATCTAACTATAAAGATAGAAAGATTCAAAAAGAAAATTCGATTTCGATTACTAGAACTCGAAATGTTCGAATTAAGGTACATAAAGAATCCAATTAAGGACTCTGATTTGAATGATGATCATCCACAAGGGTCTAAATATGAAGATAAAAAGATCCCATATGGATTTTAGAAGTTGAAGATGTTTTGAAACCTTGCACTGGACGTGCTTATGTCAAAACATGAAGTTGAAATGCTTTACAAAGTTGAGATGCCAGATATGCCAAGGCGACATATGAAGCGAAATTTGAAAGTTAAGTCGATGTACGAGGAAAATATTTTTGAAAACTGTGCATGGGGTTCTTTTAAGAAAAAATGTGTTTACCGTTTTTGAAACCTTATATATAATACTTTTGAAATAAAGTAGGTGTATTAGATAGATATATTTACAAAAATGTTTTAAAATCATGAGAGATGAATTTTGAAATTATGTATAAGGTTTTTTTTTTGAAAGACATGAATGATGCTTTTCGAAATCATGCACTTGATAAGAAAATGTATTGTGTTAATATTGCCTTCAGACTATATGAAATATTTTGAAATTAGGAAGGTTGGTTTTGATAACATGGCTAATGTTTTTGAAATAACATAGATAATGTATTTAGATAAATTGTTTTCAAACTATATGAAATGTTTTGAGATCATGAAGATTGTTTTTGAAATACTTGTACTGTATATGTTAAAAAATCAAAACGTAATGGGTATGAGATTTGAAAATACCCTTAGTTATTTAACCAAGGATTTCAAAGGCACAGATGTGCAGAAGCATGATTACTCATAATGTCACTTTATTTTCTGTACTTCGTATCTTAGAATGAAACGAGTACTTAAAATTTTCGAAGGAATCATGAGCGATCATTTGAAAGAGAGAATCACAAGAGTAGTTTGTAAGGAACATAGTTCCTTGATGTAGGTATCATAGGAAAAGTCATACACACATGTAATTATACTTGTATATCAGAATTGTGAACAACAACTTTTATTTATGAACGAGACATATTGTTTCACAACACACGAAAACAAAAGAAACAAAGGCATAAGACAGCAACATCCTTTGTTCAGCTGAATGCTCATCCGTGGGTCGGATTTGCATTAGCAAGCTTTGGGCATCGGTTTCTGTAGTGGGTCAGATCCCCACAATTGTAACAGGCACCAGGTGGGTAGTGTGGTCGTGCAGCTTGACCCTGTTGCTGAGCAAGAGGCTGAGCAACTTGTTGAGCCGGGTTCTGAACTGGGCGATTCGGATTAGCAGGGATGCGGCAGGTGTCAGCAAGATGACCGGATCTTCCGCAGTTGGTGCACTGACGACACTGGAGGTGTGGTTGATGATGGCCGTTACACCTGTTGCACAAAGGTGCATTGCCAAAATAAGGCTTCTTGGCTAGTGGTTGCGCAGGCTGATTTGGTGCAGCTTGGGCCTGTGCAGTAATGGCATAGTTTTGGGAAACCTTACGCTTCCTTGCCCTCTTCGATGAACTAGAATCCTTCCCATTCTTGTTTTGACCTTTCTTGCTATCCTCCTTGTCAGACGACTGTTTCTCGCCCTTGTCACCCTTCCTGTGTAATTTATTCTTCCGAATCTGCGACTCAGTCAATGTCGCTGATAACTCGATCGCCTGACGGAGTGTGGCAGGGTTACTACCAGTAAGGATGTCTTGTACCGAGTCAGGTAGGCCGTCGATGTACCTTTCGATAGCTATGTCAAGTGGGGTAACCATTGTCGGGCAAAGCAGACTCAACTCCTCAAACCTATCAGTATACGCCCTGTGCTCACCACTATCTTGCTTCAACTCATCAAATTCCTTCTCCAAAGCTCGCTGCTCATGACGAGGACAGAATTCCCTCATCATGAGAGCCCTAAGTTCAGCCCATGTCTGTGCTAGAGCAACTTCTGCACCACGATCCCTCATAATCCCGTTCCACCATGTGAGAGCCCTCTTCTGAAACACACTCGAAGAAAACTCGACCTTGCGATTGTCAGGACACTGCACGTGGCGGAAAGTATTCTCAATGCTCTCGAACCATTGAAGAAGCCCAGTCGCTCCTTCAGAACCACTAAACTTGAGTGGTTTAGCCTGGTTAAAATCCTTGTATTTGCATAGAACATTGTTGTTGTTGTTGGCTTGGTTCCATTGAGCAAAGAGGTTTGGGAATTGAGCAGCCATTTGCTGCGCAATGATTTCTGCCAATTCGGCAGTCTCTATCTGGCTTTCGCGTCGAGGAGGCATTCTAAAAGAGGAAACATGAAAGGAAACGAGAGAGAGAATTAGACGACAAGAATGAGATGAAACAAATCTGATGAAAGCAAGGATAGTGGTCATTTGTTTGTTACTACAAAGCAACAAACGACACACAGTGACAAATCAAAGTAAATGGGTCGAAAATAATGTATCGCGAAGACATGCTCGCCTATAAGTGAACACTCATCCCAAGAATTCCCAGGTAAGCACAACTGGTCTCGCGTCTGATGAGATGTATACGAAGTGCTTGCCTAGACAGAAAACCCAGAATACAGGCATTCACCCTTCCAGTTTGCACGTGTTCACATTATTTAAAACCCAAAACCTTGTCGAGATTTTGAAAATTTAAAAGGGGTTCAAAACCATATAACAGAGGGTTCAAAACCTTACAATAGAGGGTTCAAAACCTTGTAATCAATCATCCTAGAACAGATGATTAGTTTTCAAAGCGGTTTTGAATTTTATGTTCTTGTTGTGATCGTCGCCTAAGGATAGGTGACGGTATTGTTTTATGACTAAACGCAAGTAAACTCGCGTTAGGGTCCTAAGAAGGTTATAGACTAGGTCAAAGCATTACTAATAACCTAATTCCCTATAACCATTGGCTCTGATACCATCTTTTCTGTCACACCCCGACCACGTAGAACATACAAAACGTGGCGGAAACATCGGGGAGTGTTGTAACAGAATTAATGTTTCACAACCATGGAAATTAAAGTTTTGCTTTATTGATTAAAAGTGTTACAATGTCTTAACAAACAAAGAAATACAACATAATTAACTAGTCTTGCATCTTTTATTTTCACTAAAGCCCAAGTCTGCCTATGTGTATCTTGATCATCTTATGCAACAGCTCCTGAAAAACACATGTGAAAATAGGTACGTCAGCATAAAAATGCCTGTGAGATACATAGGTTTTGTGAAAATAGGTTTCATGACTTATGTTTGAGAAAATGTTTAGTCATGAACCTTGTAATTTGCTTTGTCTTTGAAAAACAATAAGTTCAGATGATATGTATAAATAAGAAAATAATGCATGGTTAAATGAGTAACCATGTAAAATGAGTTTGTAAAAGTTAAGTTGTTTGTAAAACAATGTATTGTGAAAGGTATGTTATTTGTATAAAATGTTATATGTATCAAACTGAAATGATTCAAATAACGCTACGATATATGTAATACCATACAAACACTTATATATAGGAAGTACCAGCGGCGTATCCACCATGCTTGTATCATATTACACACGCATCGTTACTTAATCACTTACTCAAACCACCAATGTAATAAGTCTATGTTTAAACCAATAGTCAAAAGTCCTTGTATAAACCATGTCAAATGTTTATAGTCCAAAAGTAGTCAAGTAATGTATAACCAAAATGATATGTATGGTAAGTAAAATTTAGACTACTTAAACCATAAGTAAAAATGTACAAAACAAAGTATTGAAGTAAAACTTGGTTTAAATCAAAGTTATGTTTTGTAAGATATATGCATGCTATACTGAATATGAACATTTATGCGGTATTGTGAAAATTCATACATCCAAGCCTTGAGACAGACGGATAACTATGTAAAAGTGAGTTATCAAGAGAATATGTATTCGGATTCGGTCATTCCTTTCATCCCCTTTCCCTGGGATGTCCGGAACGGGATTTGTCAAGTCCTATGGTACCACTACCTACTAACGAATGGCATGATCGGTGTTAATGAATGTATAGTATAGTTTAAACAAACCAAATGTCATACCAAAATGTAAGCATGTTTTATGAAGATAATGTACCTAGTATGCTAGAGTAAACATACAGGGTAGAGCTGTAAAACAATGTGTCCATATGTTACTGGAACATATGCAACAGAGATGCAGTATAAAACAATGTACTAAGTATGCAAAGTCATCATACAAAGTAGAAAAGTCATGTAAAACAATGTAATAAGTATGCAAAGTCATCATACAAAGCATAGAACACCATGAAATCATGTACTATAAATGTACTAATGAACATAGCAAGTATATGATGTGAAAACAGGAAAGCACGAAAGTAACAAGTAGGCACATGTGTTTCACCCCAAAACAGTTTGGAAAACAGTAAAAGAGGGGTCTACGTACTCACTTGAGAATGCTCAGTAGTCCTTGAGTGACAACCAAACAATGCTAGAGATCACGGAAATCAAACGGCACCTAATATAGGTAACTACATTAATAAACCGGACCTAAATCGGAAGATCGGATAGAATGAGGTTTCATAAACCAAACGAGTATAGAGACTCGTGTCATATGGTTTATCAAAGCCTACATGCTAAATGAAACCCAACCTAATAGCTTACGACCCATTACGACCCGTTTAGGTAGCTTATGCTACTTTAACGCGTCGTTCGCGTGAAACGCGTTCGGATCGCCTAACTAGCCCTATGACAAGTGTTATATGCCTAAACATGTTACATAATCAGTTATGTGACAAAGGTTTAGGTTACATATGCTTAATTACCAATTATACATGAAAAGGGTATTCTGGTAATTTACCTAAGGCATATAAACTACCTATCATACAACTATTCAAACGATGTGACCATAGGGTATAACCTCGGAAGGTTATTCCCTACCTACTATGGTCACCTAATGTATTTGGTCTGATCCTAATGATCGACCAAATGGGTCGAGTTCGAAGGTATAGGCGATTTATTAGACCGCCTACCCTACGACCCTAGACAACGTGGTAATCAGTGGGCATAGTCCCAAGGGACTATGACCAACGTGATTACACTCACGTTGCGAAGTTCAAACGAACTTCGCATTGACCATTACTGGTTAACGCTGAAAGTCAAACAAAGTTTGACTTTCTGACTCGAAAAGCAATAAAATAAGGAAAAGAACGAAAGAATACTTACGAAGGGTCCCCGAATGCTAACCTCGATTCAAAAATCTCAGGTATGAAACAATAGTTTCAACTTAGAGTTTCTCAAATCAAAGTTCTTGTAAGTTTTGCATTGGGGTGATGGGGTATTTATAGTTTTCGGATAACCGTTAGGATCGTTTCATGGAAAACGTGCCTTAATCCCACCCGTACAAGTGTCGGGACCTTATGGTGACTAAAATTTGATCCTTATCAGCTGACTAGACAATTGGGATTGTGTGGTGGTGGATCAAACAGCTGCAATCTGCTGTTAGAAACATTTAACCTGGTCAGAAGGTCTGACGCGGGCCGCCTGGGGATTAACAGAATCTGAGGCGGGCCGCCTGGCCTGCACAGATCAGCAATAAGTTTCAGAAGTTACAGTTTTGGTCCCTGCACGTGTTTAAGCTCATTTCCGGCACTTCCAAGGCCCGTAAAGCCAACTTTAAGGCCCTAAAATGTTGCCTAAACATTGTGGACATGAAACATGCTTAAAAATATGTCAGATGTTGGTTCGTTTGGTCGTACGAACGCGATGTTCGCTTAATTACGACGGAATGCGCATAAGCGCGAAAAACGATCCAAATGACGCGACGAATGGATTTTTGACAAGCCAAACACTAAAGCATAATATAGTCATGCTTACATACATTTTTGGATGTCCGGATGTATTCAGAACGTGAGTTATGCGTAAAAATGCAAACTTGTGCACTTTTTGACACTTTTAGTCCCTGAATGACCCAAAAGTTTATTTTAGCACACCAAACACCTCAAAGCCTATTTCTAAGCCATGTAAAGGATATTTATGGTATGTTTAACTTATGGTCATGTTCCAGAATGTCTGTTACAGTTAAAATTGGCATACTTTCGCAGTTTGTCAAATTTAGTCCCTGTAAGCGATTTAACTTGATTTTGCCATACCAAAGCCTTCAAAACTTATTTCTAAGTTATGTAAAGGTTGTTTAAGGTATGTTAAGCCTATGTCACTATTTTGGAGTGTTTGTTGCATTAAACTGGTTATATTTACGCATCGGTGCGCGTATAACCTTCCAGAAAGCGATTTAGAGTTTGAAATTGAACAAGAATTGATATGTGCAAATGATACACAATTTTTTTCAAATCCCAAGTATGAAATATAATATTTCATTGGTTCGGTATTTGTTTGATGGCCGTGGAGGCACAGGTGTTACACTGCCCACTTTTGAAAAGGCCAAGCCGTTGTGACAGGAATTAAATTGTTTTTGGGGAGGAGCGTTTGAGGAGCAAACTTTTGGCAACTATGGCATTTCTGGAGTTCATTTACCGCGTCTTCATACATCCCGGGCCAATAGTACCCGGCGTTATGAATTTTGGCGACCACTGCCCGGGGTCCAGCGTGAATGCCACATATGCCAGCATCTATTTCTTGGATTAGGTATTTTGCTTCAGCTGGAGATACGCACCGCAGTAGTGGTCCCAAGTATGACTTCCTGTACAGGACACCGTTGTTTACTTCGTATTGCAACACCTTGTTTTGTATCTTTTGGGCTTCGCCTCTGGCAGGGGGTAATTCCCCCTTTGTGAGGAACTTTAGGATCGGAGTGTACCAACAGGGTTCTTCCGTCGTGATGGCGGATACTTCCCGGGGTTCAATGGAAGGTGTTTGTAATGTTTCTACCTTGACTTCTCATTCCATACCCGAGGTAGCAAGTTTACTCAAGGCGTCTGCTATTTGGTTTTTTTCTCGATGGACGTGATTAAGCGTGACACTGTCAAAGGAAGCTATGAGCTCCTTGGTCTTAGCCAAATATTTTGCCATTGATTCGTCCTTGGCTTCATAAGTTTCATTTACTTGGTTATTGACCAGCAGAGAGTCAACATATGCATTGACCCTTGTTGCTCCCATAGATTGGGCCATTCTTAAGCCCGTGAGTAGCGCTTCATATTCTGCTTCGTTGTTTGAGCAATCAAAGTCAAACCGTAAGGCGTACATCAGCCTTATTTCATCTGGGCTTATCAGCATGAGACCCACCCCAGATCCTTTTCCACTGGACGATCCCTCAGTGTACAACTTCCAGGTTTGCCTGGCCGTGATGGACTCCGGTATGTCTTGTACCGCGGGGTCTTGTATTACTTCTCCATTGGGAATTTCAGCCAACAAATCGGCGATCACTTGCCCCTTAATTGTTGTTTGCTTTCGATATTCAATATCTAGGGCTCCTAATTCGATTGCCCATTTAGCCAATCTTCCGGAGATCTCTGTCTTGTGCAAGATTTGTTGTAGCGGGTAATTCGTTAAGACCTGTACGTGATGCCCTTGAAAGTATCTTCTGAGACGCCGGGTGGCGTGGACTAATGCCAGTACCAACTTTTCAAGTGTTGGATACCGCGTTTCGGGTCCCGCTAGAACTCGGCTGGTGTAGTATATAGGTGTTTGTTTTCCATCTCTTTCCACCATGAGTACCGCGCTTACCACGTTGTGAGCTGCCGCCAGGTACATTTTTAGTAGTTCTTCTGGGTATGGCGCTGTCAACATGGGTAGTTTTTCAATGAACCGCTTCATGTCTTGCAGAGCTTCTTCCGCTTCACTGGTCCACTTGAAGTTTTTCTTATTAAGGCAATCTTTCAACATCTTTATAAATGGCAAATATCTCTTGGCGTGTCTTGCCAGGAATCTGTTTATGGCTACTAGACGCCCATTTAACGCTTGTGCCACTTTCAAAGTCCTGGGGGAGGGCATTCACGCTATGGCGGCTATCTTTTCCGGGTTAGCTTTAAAGCCGTCCCGGGTAACCACCACCCCCAAGAACTTGCCTTCTTCTACCCCGAACGGACATTTCTTGGGGTTGAGCTTAATGTTGTATTCTCTGAGCTTTTGGAAGGTTTCTTCGACATCTTCAAGCATTTGCTTTTCCTCTCTGCTCTTGATTACTAAATTGTCGACATATACTTCCAAGTTTCTTCCGATTTGTTTTTCGAAAGCCTTGTCCATGAGACGTTGGTATGTGGCTCCGGCGTTTCAAAGACCAAAAGGCATCTTGGTGTAGCAGAAAATGCCTACATCAGTATGAAATGCCGTTTTTTCTTCGTCTTCCCTTGACATTTTGATCTGGTGGTAGCCCTTATAGGGGTCTAAGAAACACTTGTACCTATAAGGGACCAGGGAGTCAACCTTGAAGTCCATCTCAGGCAGCGGATAAGCATCTTTGGGGCATGCCTTGTTCAAGTCTTTGAAGTCGATGCACATTCGCCATGTGCCATCTGGTTCTTAACCATCACTGGGTTTGATACCCATGTGTGATACTTTGTTTCTCTCAGAATTCCCGCTTCAACCAGCTTTCGTACTTCTTTGACTATCGCCGCTTTTCGATCAGGAGCCATGCTTCGTTTACCCTGTGCGACTGGTTTAATGCCCGGGAGTGTTGCTAACTTGTGTTCTGCCTTATCACGGGGTATCCTAGTCATGTCAGAGTGTTCAAAAGCAAAGATATCCGCATTCCTTCTCAGCAACTGTTTTAGGTTATTTTTAACTTCAGGGGGAGAGACCATCCCCTATCGTCACTGTTTGCTTTGGATGGCGTGTGCTTAAGACCCACCTTTCCAGGCCGATAGCCCCGGTAGGTCCTTGACGGCATCTTTTGGTATCCAATACTTCTCCCAGCTTATCCCGGTATACCGTTGCGATACCCCGCGGGGTGGGAACTTCATGAAACCACGCGCCGTGGTGACTACGGCATCCAGTTTTCCCAGGGTAAACCTTCCAATGATCACATTGTGGTAAGACTCATCGCATACCACAAGGAACGTGAGGAGTATGGTTCTTTCCCGTGGGGTTTGTCCGAATGTAACTGGGAAAGTAATTTGGCCAACTGGATCGACCTTTTCTCCAGTGAAGCCTTTAATAGGGGCGTGTACTGACTCGAGCAATCTTCTGTCTTCTGGTTGCATTCTGTTGAAGCAATGCTCGTAAATGATGTCTTCGGAACTCCCGGTGTCTAACAGGATTCTCCTCATATTGTAGTCACCTACCGCGGCGGATATGAGTAGGGGGCTAGTGGTGAGGTGTAAATCCTCTACACGTGGTTCGATTGTCATAGTTGACAGCATCCAAGGTTCGAGTGTGGAGAAACTCCATTTTGCTCCCTTTCCCTTATCGGCGTATACCATATTCAGCTCCCGCTGTCTTTTGCCCGTCCCTTTGTTAGTCTCTTCTTTGTTGGGTGGCGGGCCTTGCTTTATATCTCGAACCAGGTGAGCCAACTTTCCCGCCTTCACAAAGTACTCGATTTGCTTCTTCAATTGATAGCAACCATTGGTATTATGGCCGCTCCCCTTGTGATATTCACAGTATTTGCTGGTGTCTTTGTTGGGAGCGTCCTTCAACGGCTTTGGAGGGTTGAACTTGAGGTTTTCGGAGGCCAGGATTTCTGCCGGCGTTTTACTTAAATTAGGGTAACCAGACCGCGGCTTAGAGGTAGATTCGTTTCTCGAATGTGAACTCTGAGATCTATCATATCGCGAATCTGATCTGTCACTCTTTTGGTACCTGTCTCCCCTTCCCTTGCCCTTAGAGCTCCGCTGCTCTCTATCTTCTTGACTTTTCTGGGCTTCCTTTTTCCTATTAGCCGCGTGACTGGCTGCCACAGTTTTTCTTGTGTGACATACACCTTGGCTATCCTCAGGATTTCTTCTATGGTGGAGGGCACGCCATCCCTTCCATAGAGTGTTCTTAAAAGCTCATCATCATTTACTCCTTGTAGGAAAGCGCCGCAGGCCAGATCATTTGTGACGCCTGGGATCGCCAGGCTCTCTTTATTAAACCTAACGATGAAACTCTCCACTGTTTCGTTGTCTCGCCGACGAATGTGTAGTAGTTCGTTTCGATCCTTTGTGTGCCTTCTCTGCTGGCTGAATTGCAACGTGAACTTGGCCTCTAGATCTTCAAAGCTATCAATTTCCCCAATGGGTAGACTATCCCACCAGACCCGTGCTGCTCCTACCAGCGTTTGGACAAACATTTTACACCAGAGGGGCATGGGCCAACAGGCTACTTCACCAGCGCTTTTGGACAGGTTGAAATGGTCATCAGGGTCTCCCAGACCATCGTACTTGCCCACAGTTTGAGGCATCTTGGGTTTTTCCTTAATTGGAGCTTCAGCTATTCTTCTGTTGAACTTGGATTTGAAAGTGGCGTCCACTGGTTTGTAAGGTCTAGTGAGATCGTCTTCTTCAACGTTAATGGGTTGTACTGGAGGGGTTGCTCCACTCTGGCTGGTTCCCTGAGTAACAGGGGGTTGAGCCGGGGTGATGTTCAGTGTAGAGCTGGGGCCCCTGGTTGGAGAAAAACGAGGCCTAGATGCGTTTCCTCTGTCGTACACGGGTTCCGACGTAGGCGGGGGTTGACTGTAAACCGGCTGAGATGTTGGAAAAGTCCACCAAGGTGGCATATAAGTCGCGTATGGCGACTTCTGAGCATAACTTTGTGCCGCCATCTGTGGAGTGTATGATTGGTATTGTATTGGGGTAAATACCCGTATGGGGGCGCGTAATAGTATCCTGGGAAATAGGCTTGATTCCCCGACGTAACCGGGGCATTCATGATCCCTGCAGGCATGACGACTGGCTGGTGTGGTGGAGTGGACAACGCCACTGTTAGTGATGCCGAGTATAAAGGCGACATGGCGTATGTGGCCGCGGGCTGATAGTATTGAGCCATGCTCACGGGCGGTGTAATAATACTTGGGCTTGCAGATGTGATAACCGGCATGGTGCTATGACATATAGTCTGTGCACTCATGAGTGATGCTGGGGCGGAGACATTAGTGTCTGTTATGCTCGATACTACTGACCGGAACTGCAAGGAGGTATATGGAAAGGGGTCTGCTGCTGTTGTCCCAGAAGAGACAACGGAGGTGACTACGAAACCTGGTGGTGGTGCTTCTGCTTCAAATTCCAGGTCGAGAGACTTGGTTACAGCAGGTGAAGCCGGCATGGTGGTAACTGGACTCGTCTCCAGCAATGGGTTGCTGGTCAACATTGCCTGACTTGGTGTTACTGCCGTGTTCTGATCGCTTGCCATTGGGCTCATTCTTGCTATTGTTACCGAAAAGACCCACGGATGGCGCCAATGAAGAAACACTGACCTTATGGGTAAGCTCCGGCTAGGACTTCAACTCTTTGGCGATCCGAACAGCTAACTGCAAAACAGAACACCGTTAGGACTCGTTACAGGAATGAGGTTATTCCTGTAACCACCCTCCGGCGTGAGAATAAGTCTCGGTTTGGGAGAAAGTATGAATGTAGAGAGAGAGAGAAGGTAAACGAGAGCAAGATGATCATACCTTAGATGTTTACCTCTATTTATAGTTTACCATTAGGGTTTCCCCTAACTTAGGATGGGCTCCGATAAGTTAGGGATTTGCATGATCTTCCCAAAAGATTGGGGATTTGGTTACGTGATTTATCCATGCACAATAGAACATTCTAGAATAAACGTTTGTAATAAAATAATAGGTACTGACCGGGTCGGGTTAGCCGATCCGGGTCATACCTCGTCACCGGGTTTTCCTCGGAATTGGTGGTGGACTCGGGTTACTCTCGGAGAACTCCGTTTGGTCAAGTTGGTGCCCCAAAAGTGCTCGGGATTGATTCTGTTGGCCGTTAAAAAAATAGTGGTAGTCCAAACTACATAAATAAAGTTTAAATTTAAACTAGATGCTAATTTGAAAATCATTAAATAGTAAAAGGACCAAACGTATCCTCATTCTAATTATATTATATATATATATAGTTTTCCAAGGATGATGAATAATAATTTCAAATTTTAAAATAATATAAAGCTTTTAATATTTTATTATATTAATATACTAGGTTATATACCCCTTGAGCTTCACGGGTTATGGGTTGTGTTAAAAAAATTATATTTACAAAAGAAATTTTAAGCGTCATTTTTTTTCCACTTGACTCGTTATATTTTAGATGACTTTCGATCCGTTTCATTTTAAGCGTCATTTTTTCCACTTGACTCATTAAGAAAGAATACAACACAAAACGATTAATTCTTAAGATATGTAAAGATTGCCACTCTGGATTCTAAAATGACCCAATTCAATTTTGTTAATATGTACAGATTACTTGTATCTTATGTATGAGCTGCTTATACATGGGTAATATTTGAGACTTAGGTTTCTTTTGATTTTACATAAGCCTTTTTTGGTTTTACATAAAGTTTTTTTTTTATATTTTTAGTTTAATATTTTAATCTTGTTAGTGTGTAAAAATTTAAAAAGTTAAAATACGATAAGTAGAGAAACCATTAGTAGTTTTATAAATACAAACATCTCGCATACGTGAAGTACTCTATCCTCACATATAAGTTTTCTGAAACGGCTCACACCTTTTAAAGCAAAGGACAGTCAATAAGTTAGGCCATCGAGTTTAAAAAAGTAACATATGATGTGTATATGTACACTTTTTTAAGGTATGATATAAACAAATGAATATAGATACATTATCCCATATAATATTTTGAGAAAAAATAAAACAATCCAAAATTCCAAATGTAACTTTTTCTAAATAGAATAAAAACCCACATGATGTTTTTAACTTAAATAGGTGTATCTATTGTCAAACGTCATTGTTATGTGTACACATGTATCCACACATTCAAATTTAATCCGTTGTAGGACTGATATGCATTTAGTAAACTCATAGCTTGAAAGTTTATATTTCATCCTTATTGTTATGGTTTTAGACTGTTTTCACCCTTTAAAACTTGAAAGTTTTCATTTCATCCCTATTGTTTTGGTTTTAGACTATTTTTACCCTTCAAGTTATGAATTATGTTTTTAAAGTTTGAACTTGGAGTTATGATCCACCTTGATTTATTTTTTTATTTTTTTATTTTTTTTTGGAACGGTACTTTCTTGTATTAAGCTACCGCACTCTCCAAATTGGAGAGCGCTGTTGCCCACTCCGGCCAGACTATGTTGTTTTAACCGGGCCTACGCTGGCTTCAAAGTTTGGCTTGGGTGTTCCCCCGGGAAACCATACTGCTGGCTGCCACTTGACAATCGTTGTGCCACCACAAGAGAAGAACTCTCTGGCGTAACACACGGTGGAACGAAAACCCAGGTGGGCTCAAGATAGAGATTTGTTGTATACTTGAGCTTGAGATTTGTTTGTTAGATGTTTCAGTATGGTTGAAGAATGAAGATTGTTTGTAAAGGTTGAATAGCTTGAAAAATGAGATGTTTTGATGTGGTTAGATTGACATTATTTTACTATATTTTTTTTTTGAATATAAACTTTCATTAAAAAACACCAAACCGGGCCCTTAAAACCAGGACCAATGCACAAACCAACTACAACATAAACAATGGGGACCGACACCAATCTTTCCAACCTATATTGTTACATTTAGATCTATTCTTTAGCCACATAGCCATTTTTTCCCATTAAACACCGAATCATTTCTAGCTTTCCAAAGAGACCACATCGTCACGATAACTAAAAAAAAACATTCAAGATAACTGAAATGTTCTGTCAAATCCCAAAATAAACAAACAAATGTACCCATATAATCCCATGCAGTACCTCAAATCCGGTTTTCACATGCATGTTTCGGTACCTAACTATGGACACAAATGCAATCGGGCAAGAAAGCACAAGTTTCTACCATGTGTACCACCAATCATGGATCCAAGTCTTTGTGTTTGGTGTCATGACGTTTGTATTTTTTACCACGAAAATAGATAAACTGGATTAGAATCTAATATGATGTCAAGGAGTAACAGTTTTATGTTATAGAATTTGATCACCATTGTTGAAATGCGTTGTTAGAATATTATAATTTTCAAGGATACGAAAGTATCAAGCATTACGCACCCACTTGCTTCCACCACCCATGGAAGATTTGGTTGTACTTTTGACCACTCCATGCTGCTCACAAGTATGCTATAAAAAGCACAAATCATAAAAGAGTAATAAGAGAGTTCAGTAGAAATGTTTGTTGATCAAGTGTGTAAAATGTCATTTAATACAAGACTTGTAACATTTTTCTCTTTTTGTGGGAATATTATCAGTTCCAGATGTCACATATATGATATATCCTAATTATCAAAATTGGAAAGAGGCAAGCCAAGTAACCGGTTAAAATGGATTCAGATCGAGATCAGTAACAAGTCAAACGTGCAATTCACCATTCACCAGTTGTTTACTCTCATGGCTGCATTTTCTTTTCTTGTCTACCGACTCGATCTGGATGATTTTGAAATGACTTTTAAAACACAAATTTAGAGTTCAACTGAAATCCAAAGCAACATATAAGAAGTCATATTCTTACCTTATGGAGTTGTCTCTTAGATGCCCCGTGAGAAAAGTAGCCGTAGTAAGTTGCTTGAGCGGCGAGAGCTAACGTAGTCACCAAGTACAGCTACATGCCCGCCAATATCCAGTGAATAGTGCCACTTTTGGCACAAAAAAAAATTTAAATAAGGATATTTTAGAGGTTAAAAACTGCTTACCACTACCGTATAGTACTGTGTTGGAAGCTCTAGTCACAAAGCCCTAGATATAATTACACCAATTTTGAGCATTGCGAAACTGTGCACATAAATACGTGTACTTGGATTGATCATATGATTCAAACACACATTGATTTTCAAAAGTAAAGAGACAACAAAAGTTTTAGGGTTAGAATCAAACATCAATAGGCATTTCATCGAACACCTGGTGGGTGATAAATTCAGGTCGATGGGACCTTCCATTGCACAAAGGACATAAGCAAATTGTATACTGGAACGATACATATGATACTTTAAATGTGAAATACCACACTATACCCTTCATTAATTCATCTTTCTCATATTGAAAACGATGTAGGGTGTATATTGGTATTTCACATTTAGAACATTTGGGTTAAGTATGAGCAACTAACGCTCTCCCATATACCTATGCGATTTTGTCTGCCATATTCCTCAACGCATAATAGTTCAATATGCTCAAAGGTCACTTCTCGTTTAACCTCTTTAACCTGAAATCAATAATTGCAGTGATGCAAAATGCAAAGGTGAAATTTTAAAGCCATATATGCTAGCAAAGGATTTAAAATTACCTTCGCCCAGCCATGAGTGACAACCTCATTTGACAACCCTGCTGATAGAAGTGCTGCAAATTGATTTTTTCATTCAATGTGATTAAAGTCCATACCTAAAATCTCATTAAACACACTGTTAAATCTAGAATCACAATAAACGATTTGATTCATAAAATTTATGTTTTTCGCTTTCTCTAAATTTTCTCCCAAATAATACCTTGTCCCTTCACCAAGGGCGGATTTACCAAGGGACTGGAGGAGGCCCATGCTACCACTTGTTTGAGCCCACTATAAAATCACATCAGCTTATATAAACTAACGGTTATCACTCTTTTATAAACAATTTAGAGTAAGTAGCCATCAAATAGTCTCCTAATAGCATTGCCTTCGTAAAGAAAAGATAGAATGACAGTATAGTTATATATAGCTAAGATAACAGTTAACAAAACTTAATTATGATTGGCCTGGTCCATTGCAAGGGTATTCTTTTAACTGCACACATTTGTAATGCTCCTAATCATTATAAGTAGCTAAAAGACTCGCAGTGAAGACATAAGCACAGTTAAATAACTAAAAGATAGCATACACAATATATAATTGGATTCAATTTCAACCATTAGCATGCTTTTATTATCATAAACATTTATCTTTTACATTGTTGAAAGTGTTTGTTGCCAGGACCAAATACTTGTAAAGTTTTTTAAGCCAAAGTATATTCTCATCTCCCAGCATAAGCAGGAAGATATTGTAAATTAAACCTATATTCAACTTATTTAACTTCAAGATTAATATAGTTTCTTTAACTTCTCAAAAACTATGGATGATTACATCCATCTTATATAACATGATACAAAAGATGATGAACAACAAACTTCAACCCAAATTCAAAACCCTTAGCAGTGGAGGATATAGTCTATGTAGTTTCATATGCATCATCTTCTTCAACTTCAGCCGTAACCTTAGCAGTAGAGGAATTATTACCTGAAAGACGCAAAATCAACAACAAATTTCTGCCCAAAACCCAAACCCTAGCGTCCACCAAACCAACATGGCCACAAACGCTCGTAACCCTACAAAGCAACACGAAATCCCCTAAAAGTGCAAAATCTTAGTGATTTAGGGTTGGGGAATCTGAATCAAACGAAGAAGAAGAGATCATCGTACCTTAGTTCGGAAATTAGCGGACGAAATCCATGCTCCGACATTTCCAATTGATGGCGTTAAAGGCCATCGACTTATTCAGCATCTAAGAGAGAGAGAGAGAGAAAGAGAGAGGAAAGTCTGATGATAAACCTAAACAATATGCAAAAGTTTTTGAGCGGTGGAAGTAATTTCAAAATTTGGTGGTCTAAATTTAGGCGGGATGTCAAAAATACAGTCACTGTGACAGAGCAGAGCAGGGGAGGAGATCCAATCACAGTTCTTCACCCGGATCACCACTTTTTGATACAGTCAGGGGATGGAACATGACATTGGTTTCACTTTACAAAGATGCATACAAAGGTAGTAACCTGTAAAACCCTTAATTTGAAGTTCTCTCTCCAATTTGTATTATATAAGAATGCAATTTGAAATTTGAATGAAATTTTGAACCCCTACTTTAGCCCGCCCAAACATTTCAGCAGGTTTGAAACATTAATAATACATAAAAATTCAAAAATCTCCAAAAATTACACCTAGGATATGGTGACGTGGACTGGCTAGAATTTTGACACCTAGGATAACAAACTTTTGCTTTATTATATAGGAAGAATTTTTATATCTATTTTTAACTTTTAATATATTTTATTTTTTTCTATTCACTTTTAGCTTTTAGCTTTTAACGTATTTATATTTTTCCTTTTCTAAAACCATATTTTCTTTATCATTTATTTTGTTTTCCATAATATATATTTTTTTTTAAATTTACCTTTACTTTATCAATTAATTTGATATTTCTTTAATTAATTATGTTTGTTAATTTTTTTCTAAAAGCTTTTAATATTTTTTTATATTAATATATTTTTATATCTATTTTTAACTTTTAATATATTTTATTTTTTTCTATTCACTTTTAGCTTTTAACGTATTTATATTTTTCCTTTTCTAAAACCATATTTTCTTTATCATTTATTTTGTTTTCCATAATATTTTTTTTTAAATTTACCTCTACTTTATCAATTAATTTGATATTTCTTTAACTAATTATGTTTGTTAATTTTTTTCTAAAGGATTATGAATAGTAATTTCAATTTTAAAATAATAATATATAGCTTTTTAATATTTTATTATTTTAATATATTTTTTAATATTTATTTTTAATTAATTTTATTATATTTTATTTTTTCTATTCACTTTTTAGCTTTTAACGTATTTATATTTTTCTTTTCTAAAACCATATTTTCTTTATCCTTTATTTTGTTTTCCATAATATTTTCTTCTTTTTTAAAATTTACCTTTACTTTATCAATTAATTTGATATTTCTTTAATAAATTATGTTCGTTAATTTTTTTCTAAAAACTTAATTACGTAAGTGAGCTTACTTTTTACCCTCGATTAATATAAGTTTGTTAAAAACGAATTTATATTCAAAAATAAAGTATTTATTTTCTATGGTAAAATGATACGATAATAAACTGAACCGATTCTAACGGTTTGGCTTTTTAAACAACATTCTACATTTTCAAATGACGTTTGTTTTATATTATCGTTTCCTCCGTTTTGCCGCAACGCGCGACTGAAAAAAAAAACCTAGCTCTAATTTATATTATAAAATCCACATCAAACGATGTGCATGTTCGTTTACAAACCAACACGTATGTCTGATTCATATAGCGAGCATATCAATGCACTCGCGTCGTCATCCCTTCATTTCAACTGTTTTATTATTATATTCTAAACAATGAGAATGAGAATTTCGTTCGAAATCGAGAATCTCAAACCCTAATTCGATCGCAAGCCTGACCCAATGGCTGCAGTTAACAAAACCAAAAATATCATCGACTTTGTTCGAGACGGATCAATAAAATGGCTCAATAAGAGCCAGAATTCATCTCATCAAGACTTTGACGAGATGAAAAGATCTCCGTCTGCTGCAGAGAAAAACTGGATCTACGAGCTATCTGCAGTCGCCAATGCTGTTGTTCGTCGATGTTCCAAGTAAGTTTTGTTGCAGAAAACTTATGATTATCTGCGATTGTGTGTGATTTAGTTAATTGTTAGGTTAATTGATTTCATGTTGTAATCATGTAACTGTTAAATTGAAAGCTCGTTTAGTTTATGTATGTTGATTGCAGAATTTGTATTGATGTTCACAGTAAGTTTTGTTGCAGAAAACTTCCGATTATTTGCAATTGTGTGTGGTTTACTGGATTGTTAGTTCAATTTATTTGATGATTTAGTCATGTAATTGTTAAAATGGAAGCTAGTTTAGTTTGTATATGTTGATTGCAGAGTCCTTGATGTTTCTGTGGATCATCTTCGTGAGAACTTTGAAGCGGTGGCATCTGAAGTCACCAAAACGCCGTCACGGTATGCTCGGAATTTTTTAGAATATTCATGTTTCAGGGCTCTTGCTCAAACTACGCAAGTTAATGGTTATATGGAAGACAAAAGGTTTAGAAGATTGACATTTGATATGATGCTTGCTTGGGAAGTTCCGGATGTTGCCAGTCAGCCTTCCATAGATGTATGTTCTTTTGTTATAGGGTGATGCTACACAAACACCACAGACAAACACCGACATAGGCATCGCTGACGTTTCATACGGGCCGTATGATGTATTGATGTGTTGTACCGACACAAAAGCGATTGGCGTGACAGGTTACACCATTGACAAGGTTGTACGGTCCGTATGTCCGTGTACCATTTTTCGCCTGTTATACAGCCCATCTGATGATCTCAGATGGTGTACCTATGACATCACACTTTGTTACATTGATATAATGATGATAAGCCAGCATATGGAACAGTAAAAAGGTAGTTCTTGCCAATATTTTATCCTTTGCAAAGCGGTGTAAAGTAAACGAGGTGGTTTGCATCTATAAATGCGGTGGTAGCATCTTAATGGTAAATAACAACCTTGTCTTACCTTGTATGCAGACCATAATTAGATATATTTACCCCCATTTTTCCACAACATGATTGATTGTCTAAGAGCTTGATTAACATATAAATTGGGAAAAAAATAATTCTTTTTGCAGCCCTAATGAGTTGGGAAATTCGTATAATCTACATGGAGTATGAGAACTAGTATTTTTTTTACCAAGGGCTCCCTGAGCTTATAGAACTTTAAAACTTGAATTTGTATGAGCATCTTTAATGGATTTCCCTCTTTAGCTTGAATACAAGCAGACATGGGTCAAATGCATTCCTGACGAAAATTTGACTTGCTGCAAAATTCACTATGCAGATAGATGAGGATGCAACTGTGGGGATAGAGGCTTTCTCTCGAATAGCTCCAGCAGTACCTGTTATAGCTAATGTAATAATAAGTAATTACATATTTGAGTTTCTTACTTCATCCACTGGAGGCCGACTTCCATTTTCTACCTTTGAAAAATACCTTATTGGATTGGAAAGGTAGTCAATACTTCTGTGTTTAGTATGGGTCAAACGGGCTGGGCTGGGTCGGGTCGCTGGGACTGCCCTCAGCACTTTCTGTCTTTTTTTAAAAATTGTAAAATTATTTTTTTACTACGATTACAAGAGCTGTTTATAAAATCCTCATGTAATTTTCTGAATAAACTATTAAGAAGGTTTTATGCACTTTGAATACGCGTTGAACGATATTCGACTCGTTTTCATTTTAGCAAACTTGTTTAATTTTGTTCATCTGACCCATTAAAGATAAGCTAGTAACTTCATGAATATACTCAACAAGGTTGACCGCATTTGACTTTTTTCACAGGGCTGTTAAAAAACTTAAATCTAACTCAGAGTCATCTCTCCTTTTATCCCAACGATCAGGAAGAGGGGAAAGGGTTCTAGAACTTGAAGGTACCGTCACCACACAGCCAGTTCTTCAGCATCTAGGGATTTCAACTTGGCCTGGTGGGTCAATTAGCCAACCTTCACCATTTAATTTTCCTTAAGTTGATAAATGTAAGGTTACTAGTTAAATTTCTGAAGTTCTTACATGTGTCCATGCATAACTTTATGATGTCAGGTCGGTTAACTCTGACAGATCATGCTTTGTACTTTGAAGCTCTCCGTGTTGTGTCATATGATAAGCCCACGGTTTATGACTTGGCAGATGACTTGAAGCAGGTTGTCAAGGCTGAGTTGACTGGCCCATGGGGATCACGACTTTTTGACAAGGCCGTCTTGTATAAGTCGAATGCTTTGTAAGGCTTAAGTCATATTTTATTGTTATCTTGTTTATCACTATAATTTGTAGAGATGACAAGTTGCTTGGGTTGGGCACATTCAGTAATGGATCGAAATGGATAATCTTTTAGTATAGGTTAGAGAAAGCGGGTTAAATTGGGCTGACCCACACACTTTTTGTGCTTGTTATTGAAGAAATCATAAATAGCAGGCTGATGTGTCGATTATGATCATAAAAACTAGAGTAAAATGCCATTTTTGTTCCTGAGGTTTGGCCACTTTTGCGACTTTCGTCCAAAGGTTTGGTTTTCCGCATCTGGATCTAAAAGGTTTGAAATCTTGCCATTTTCATCCCCTCGTTAACTCCATCCATTTTTTAATGTTAAGTCAAGGGTACTTTTGTTTTTTAGACATTTTTTTGTGATGATTAAAGGGTTTGGGTGGAGAGAAAGTCAACAAATGTGGATCTTTATTTCTTATAGTGTTTTTTATTTAAATAAAAATGTCTAAACAGACGGAAATGCACCTCATTTAACGGAGAAAAATGGATGGAGTTAACGAGTCGGATGAAAATGGCAAGATTTCAAACCTTTTGGATTCAGATGCGGAAAAACAAACTCTGGACGAAAGTCGCAAAAGTGGCAAAACCTTAGGGACGAAAATGACATTTTACTCTAAAATCTATTTTACTATAATAATAATTTAATCTTTGAAGAAACAATTTAGCAGACTTCGGACGACTTTTAACATGTTCAACTCATTTCCCTCTTTTAAGAACTGTGACAAGACAAAATCCAAATGGGTCGAAATCGACACCTCTACTAAGTAGCATTTCGTTCATAACTATTTGTTATGTGACCCATTTGACATGATGTTGGGTTCCAATGTAGATCAGAACCGGTTATTATGGAGCTTCCAGAGCTCAAAGGGCATGCGAGGCGTGACTATTGGCTAGCCATTGTGCGTGAAATTTTGTATGCCCACAGATTTATTAGAAAATACCGTATCACCGGTGTTGAACGCGATGAAGCACTGATAAAAGCAGTATTTGGAATTCTAAGAATACAAGCTCTCAGTAACATGAATTCCATAGTACCACTGTGTTATGAGGCAGGACTTATGTACAATGCCTGTGATCAACTGCCAGGTGGCGACCGGATACTGGAGACAATTGCTACATTGTTGACTTCCAAAGAGACCCAAAAGAATAATACTAAATCTGGTGATGGAATGCATTCGGTATCGGCTACTACCATGGCTTCTAGCCTAGGATTTGTATTTGGCACAAATTCTAATATGCCTAAACAATCACTGATTAATGTTGGTGAGATAACTGTTGGAGAGATGACGCCTTTAGAGAAAGCTGTAGAAGAATCTAGAAGCAGTTATAAGATGGTTGCAGATGCACAAGCAACAGTTGATGGAGCTAAAGTTGAAGGCCTTGACACCAATTTAGCTGTGCTTAAGGTTTGCAAACAATAAAAATAAAAATCAAGCATTTTTGTTTCATTCGCATGTGTTTTATAGAGATCGAAATTGAGTTGGTTTAATCTTAAATTGGTCAAGTAGTTTTTCTATAATTAAAAGGGCAACGGGCGACCTAAAATAATTTTTTGAGTAAAATGCCCTGAGGTGCCAGTTTTGCGTCTTTCATTCAAAGGTTTGTTTTTTTCGCATTTGGATCCAAAAGGTTTGAAATCTTGCCATTTTCATCTGGTTCGTTAACTCCATCCATTTTTCTCCGTTAAGTCGGGTATTTTGTCTTTTTTGTTAACTTAAAGGGCAATTTGGTCTTTTTTAGTTCATGTACAAGCATTTAGCATACTGTACAAATATTCAAAAGACCGAATTTCCCTTTAAGTTAACAAAAAAGATGAAAATACCCCTGAATTAACAGAGAAAAATGGATGGAGTTAACAAGCCAGATGAAAATGGCAAGATTTAAAACCTTTTGGATCCAGATGCAAAAAAAAAAAAAACGTTGGACGAAAGTCGCAAAATTGGCCAAACCTCAGGGACAAAAATGACATGTTACTCTAAATTTTTAATGCATGCCATTCTCCTAAATCGTGTTTATTGAAAAAAAAAAGATTTTGTATTAATATGGTAATCAACATATTAACCGTTTATTAGAAGTATAAAAAGGACAAAAAGCGTTTGTGAGTCAACCCAACTAGTGTACTACTCAATTATGCTAGACCAATTATATCGTGCTTGACTTATCTGTTCTAAATTTGTAGCATTCATTAAACTGTATTGAAATTTCACGGTGTCCATCATATTAGAAATATGATTATTTATTTTTGTTATTTTCAGGAGTTGCTTGTTCCTTTAATTAACCTTGGTAATCGTCTTCTCGCACTATTGTACTGGGAAGAACCTGCAAAATCCGTAGTATTCTGTTTCATATTTGCAGGCATCATTTACTGGTGAGCTTATTTCCTGCTAGAGTATTATTCTCATAATCACTTGGGATCTGTGTCATCTCATGTGTTTGAAGCTTCTATACATAGTAAATTTTGGTTACGGGTCTTAATTATACCATGTTTCCGTGTGCAGCGGATGGCTGGCTTATGTATTTGCATTTCTACTCATATTTTTTGCAATTAATATGATGCTTGCACGACATTTTAGTGGAGGAAATCCAACCAGTGAACTTAAGGTCACAGTGCCTCCACCGATGAACAAAATGGAACAGCTTTTGGCTGTTCAAAATGCAATTTCTCAAGCTGAAGAGCTAGTCCAAGAGGGTAATGTTATTCTTCTCAAAATACATGGCCTGCTATTATCCATATTTCCACAGGTAATATTTCTCGCAATGTTTGTCCTAAAAGGCATGCTATGCTATTTTGTATAATAACTAATATAGAATTGGATATTTTGTATAATAACTAATATAGAATCAGATTCCTAGATGTGGCAATTATTAGTGGCTTGATGTAGGTCATGTTTACTCTAATTAAAAAGGGAATGGGTAACATAGGCATCAAAAGTGTGTTTTTAATACATACGGCCTCCTAAATCCATTTTGATATTTTGTTATATTTTGTAATCATTTAACACACCAAATATATGTAAGTTCTGAAAATTTGGACAAAAAAGTGTTCTGGGTCAAACCAACCAGTCTTAACCGGGTCAGGTTGATCTGTCATCTCCCTGCCACCTGTTATCGTGACTATGAAAATATCTTAAATGTTATTGGAGGATATTGCTTTGAAGTTGTTTTTTTATTGGCAACCACTTGAATTAAATGCGACAAGACCTTCCCAATCAAATTAAAGAGGAAAATTATATAGGGTTGTAGTTAGACATGTTGAGATTGTTGGGCCATCAAGAAGACATAGCAGACATTTGTGTTTATATGCGATTTTATGAGGACACAGTCCAGGATATGGGTTTGTGGAGAAGTAGGATTAAGGTTGAGGAATTTTTGTGTCTTAGCTTTGTTTTAGAGGCTTATATTTAGGTGGACTTTGCATGTGATTGTCTTTTTGCATCTATGTCTATATGCGATTTTATATATTTGTTTCTATTTTGCTATGTTACTCCAACACCACATCTTTTGCTATTTGGTAGCTCTCTATTTCTATATTTTTAGGTTTAATTGTTTGTTATTGCTGTCGGGGTCTCTCTGGAACTATCCCAGGGATAGAGGTAAGGTTTGCCTACATCCCACCATCCCCTGACCTACCAATAAATTTATTACTAGGTACGATTTTTGTTAATTGGCAATCAATTGAGAATAGCAGACATTTATGATAGGTTTAGCCTCCATCTAACTATATCTGTATAATAAGGTAAGAAATTGAAAAAAACTGAAATAAAACATATTATTTGTATTGAAAAGTTATGACAACTTTTATTCTCACCAACTGTGGAATATTGGGCGGGTAGTGCGAGTTGGCTAACACATGAAACAGGTAGTTTTTTGTACGGTCAGGTTGGGTAGACCCTGGAACACTTCATTGTCCATTTTCTTAAAAGTACAATTTATCAAAATAAAACAATTTAGAACGTTGTATTTATTGTAAGTACACTTTGGCCGACTTTCAATCCATTTAGCCTGTTTCTTTTCAGTTATTTTTTCTTGATTTGACCCGTTGGAGATAAAACACAACCCATAATGAGTCAAAAACTGCCACAGAAAAGACTAATCTAGTGTTTCATGCTTGTGCACAGGCAAGCAATAGATTTGCAGCAGCACTTGTGGGTTTGGCTTTATTTATGACCATTATACCCTTCAAATACGTGCTCCTACTTACTTTTTTAGAAGAATTTACCAAGTACTCGCCTATGAGAAGAGCAGAGACAGAAAGAATCATGCGGAGGATGAGAGAGTGGTGGATTAGCATACCCGCAGCTCCAGTGGTACTCGAAACAGCTCAAGAAGATAAGAAGAAGAAGTAACGCAATTGCGTGCAGCGTACCTTGAACACACATCAAGCATTTGTGTATGTATATAAACCACAGGTTTGTAATTTCATGACAGAGGTGGCAAAAAGGTTAGGTTGGATCAAAATGGGCACCTTTTTTGTGTGTCAAAACTGGTTTGGTGAACGGTTGACCCGAAACACTTTTTGTATAGGTTTTTAGATCTATTTATAAATAACTAATCTTTTAAATTGTTTTTTACATTATATTATAAAAACAATCTATATTATTTATTAGTTATGTGGAGGTTTTCTGCCTTGGTCAACTTATTTGACTTGTTTTCTATATACAATTTCTCTCCATAAAAATAAAGATATCTTGTATGTAACCATGCACTCACATTCTATATCCTACATTTATAAAGGACATGTACAGTAACTAACCTTTTAGTTTTTTTTTTTTTTTTTGTCTTTTTTGTTTTGCTTTTGTCTTTTTTTATCTTTTTTTTTTGTCTTCTTAGTATTTATAACTTTCAAATTTTAGTTTTAACACGTACAACCCGTTAACTTTCTAAGAACTTTGTAATCGAGTTTTACGTGTTTATTTTTATGTATATGTTGGTATAAATTCAAATTAATTTACGTTTAGACGTAAATTTTTCTCAGAAATGAGTTATGTCAAATATAATATGCTTTTATACTTATTATTATATACGTTTTTCAGTTGGTATACGTTTTGACACAATTTTTTTTTTTTTTGAAAATGAGTCGGGTTAAATATAATACATTTTCTTGCTTATTTTTATGTATGTTTTAAGTTGTTCTACGTTTTGACATAAATTTTGTTCGGAAATGAGTTGGGTCAAATATAATACGTTTTCAGTAGACGGTATAAATTCGAGTCACTTTACGTTTCGACACCACTGCAACGCGTCGTAAATGTTTTCTTATGTGCTTATTTTTATGCATGTGTTAGTATAAATTCAAATTGGTCTACGTTTTGATATAAATTACAATTAGCAATTTGTGTGAAAAGTGTTTTCATCCTATTTGTTTTTTTGTTTCTTTCTTTCTTGATTTTTTTTTACTTTATTATTTTTTTTACTTTTCTTTATATTTAGTGTTTTAGTTTAAGGTTTCTTTTTCATTAAAGTTATATTTAAGAGAGAGTTTATATTTCCATCGACAATTAACTTAAAATTTCATTTTTATGGTTTTCAGTCGATAAAAACATGCTTTATATTCTTTTAAACATATTTCTTTCAGTTTCTATACGGAACAAAGATAGATATCGACCGAAACCCCGCTGCGTAGCGCGGGTAATCTTACTAGTTCTATATCTAACAAAATCAAAGGACTTGTACAGTACCTTTGACTTAAGCTTTATTTTTTTATTATTTTCAGTTTACCTTAAATATGCATAATGAATTAATATAATATTTAGTTTATGAAAATAAAATCAAGTAATTATATTACTCAGTCATATTCTTTCATCTTTAATTATTATATATATCTATATAAAAACAAAAGAAATATATATTAACTTGATGTTTTCGTATATTTATTGATTTTTTAATATATTAACTTGATGTTTTTGTATATTTATTGATTTTTTATTTATTATTATTATTATTTTTTTTATTTACCCTTGAATTTTTTTAAAACCCCATGCACTCTCTTTTTAAATATTTGAACTCTCCATACAATACGTTTCTTAACCTATTTAATTTTATTTTATTTTAATAATTTGCGTTTGTTAACTTAAAAAATGAATACGTACCAATAGGGTGGTGGTCCCCTAGCAAAGGCAAAACTTTTGAACACTTGGATGGGAAGAGGAGGTATTGGGTTCAAGTCTCATAGTCGTCAAACGTTAAAAAAATGTCGTTAAAAAAAATGAATATGTGGTTGTGATTAGTTTGCTGTAAAATGGAGTGTTTTTTTTAGTGTCGGTATCGTGTCCATGCAAACCGTATCAATTCTAATTGAACAACTTTGATGTTAGTATCGATGTTATAGAAACCGCCATTCATCTTTATCGTTTTTACGATTGATATAAAACATGTGCCGATATTCTTTTTGACATATTACTACTTTATTTTTTAGGTTTCTTTTCTGGTTGCTATAGCAAGCATCAGTACTGTAACAAGCCAACAAAATACCAATCTAATTCCTGCTTGCCCGCTGCGAAGCGCGGGTTACCCCCTAGTTTTGGAACATATTCATGTGTCATAGCTTTCCTGCGAGTAACATCACCATTCACTAAATATGATATTGTTACAAGGTTTAATGAAAACTAGTGAGATTTCTCTATGTGATGCGGCAGGAATTCGACCGGTGATGCGGCGGGAATTTGACCGGTATTGGGTGGGTTTGTGACGGTACCAACATTTGGTTTAAAGTCATGATACACGCAAAGAATGTGCTTTACATTGAAAAATATATAAAGGAATATCAGTACCGGTACCAATGTCGATAATAAACCATAAAACGAATACCGGTACCGATGTTGGTACAGGCTCGGTTCGTCATGGTACTATTTCGATTGAAATCTTCTTCAACAAAGTTTATACAGGAACGTCGAGAAAAAAAAAACAGTAAACACAATCACGTGTTCAACTTTTAAAGAAAAGATAATGAGCGTAAGTTATCAGAGAGGAAAAATCAAATTAAATAAAAACTAAATGGGTTAAAAACATATATTATTTAAAGTATAAGACCATGCGTAGTGCTTAATATTCACTCTTGGGCGTTTTGTGCCATGTGGCAGCCCAGTCAGCAATGGGGCATTATTGGGCGTTTTCTAAAATGGGTGTAGTGGAGATATGGGGATCGTGGGGCATTATGTTTGTAATCAAATAAAAGAGTAAACTGCCATTTTGGTCCCTGAGGTTTGGTCACTTTTGCAACTTTAATCCAAAACTCAAACCTTTTGCATCTGGGTCCCTGTGGTTTCAGTTTTATTGCCATTTTGATCCAAAAATGAAATCAGGTCATATTTGTCTTATAAATTCCTACAATTTTGTCATTTTCCTCAGGGGCAAATCAGATCATATTTGTCTTATAAAATCTAGTATTTATTTATAAAAAAGAAATGATCATTTTGCCCCTGTGGAAAAGGACAAAATAGCAGGATTTTGTAAGACAAATATGACCTGATTTCTTTTTTGGACCAAAATGGCAATAAAACTGAAACCACAGGTACCCAGATGCAAAAAAGTTTGAGTTTTGGACTAAAGTGGCAAAAGTGACCAAACCACAGGGACCAAAATGGCAGTTTACTCCAAATAAAATAAAAAAAAAACAATTCAAAAAATGTTATTGGACAAAACAATGCAAGCTCAAATCTGATTGGTCAATTCTTCCCCCTCTTGGCGTGATTTAAAAAACGCCCAAACCAAAAAAAGCCCAGTCACACCCATGCGTAGTGGCAAAGGGGCAATATTGGGCGTGATTAAGCCCCAAAAAGGCCCAAATTTACAACCACTACGGTGGTCTAAGGGGTGAAATTAGGATGTAAAAAATTCATATAATACCATAAAAAAATATGTTACTATTTCATCAGGGTTCTAAGTTAATGTATTCCAAGTGCAATGTCGTGAGAATTTGGTCAGTTCGGTTCGTGACAATATCGTTATGGTACCTACATTCTATTTAACGTCAATGATATACACAAAAAGGAATGTGTTTTGATGTCGAAAAAAATCATTAAAACGAATATCGGTACCGATTCTGATAATAACAAAATGATATTGGCACCGATATCGGTATCAGTTTGGTTTCTCATTGTATCATTTTGGAATAAAGTTTATGCAAGAACGCCGATAAAAAAATGTTAAACACGATCATGATTCAACTTTTAAAATAAGATAATGAACGAGAGTTATTGAAGATAAATTAAATAAAATAAAAACTAAGTGAATTGAAAACATATACTGAAGTGAAATTAGAAATTAAAAAATTGAATATAATAACATAAAAAATTGTTTTATTATTCACTAGTTTATAGCCCCATGTGTTACACGGTTTGACGAATAAAACCAAATGATGATATAATAATATTTCCATTATAAAGAGAACGACATAAGAGTCACGTAAAGTTAAAACTTATGGTTGTTTGCCTCTAATAAATAAGAGTCATTTTCTTCGACTTTGTGCCATCTTTTTCCTGGATATCACCAATTGGGAAGTAAAGATCAATATAGGCAACGAAATCTGTAGATTCAAGAACATGTTACCGATTAAAGAAAATAATTAAGACGTATATAATTTTATATATTTTGAAGTAGCAACATACATACATATATATACACTTAATATATATTTACTTACCAACTGGTGTGTTTCCAGAAAGTTCACATCTCGTAAGCACCTCAAAGCTAGTAAATGAAAAACCATATAGCACACTGCTAAAATCAGTGCAACGGGTTACTATGGTTTTAAATGTAAAGGTTCCTTTCAGTGGATTGTCAAGATATTTGTACTTTGAAGAATCTTGAACGATACTTAAGTTTTTAATAATCAAACAGTCCTTCTCCACAAGAAACTTTGCAAACCGTTTATACCATTTTCAACTACACTTGCTTGCATTTTGTTTACCTAAATATATATATATAGGGTAGGGATAGTGTAAAAAGGAGTAGAATTGTGAGAAGTGTAAGAAGTGTTTTAATCCATTAGATCTTAGATCTAATGGTTGAGATCAAAAGGGACTAAAATGTAAATTGTGTTTTATGTATAGGGTCTGATTTGTTATTTAGAGGGGTAATAGTGTCTTTTAACACATTCAAAATATGGAAACTGTATCCTAAAATCCTAACCCACTATCACATCTCCTGATATCACGCACCACACCTTCAAAAATCATTGACCAAATTCTATCAAAATTCGAAGATCACTGGCGAAATCGGAATCCTCATTGTGTTATAAAGGTAATCTGGTTGGTTCTTCATCCTTGTTCATTGTCATCTACATCGAAAAATTAGGGCTTTTTTTGATTTCTCAATCGCAGGGTGTTTATCGCGAAATCGAGGGGGATAACCAGCAATCGACATCCTCATTGTGTTATAAAGTGATTAGGTTTGGTTCGACATCCTTATTCCTGGTCATCTCCATAAAAAAAATAGGGTTTTTTTTATTTATTTCTCAATCTGCTCTGCAGGGTGTTTTACGGCGAAACGGTTGAGAAATTGTTCATGGTGTGGTGTTTTAAACATCTATGATTCAAGACTATACAGAATAAAACACTATTAATGAGGATAAAACACTATGAAAGGAACAGTATATTACATGATAAAACACTATAGAAAGATATAACACTGTCTGTTTCCTGTAAGACACTATACAGAATAAACAATATTGATGGGGATAAAACACTATGAAAAGGAGATTAAAAGATACCTGTACGTAATATAACACTATTGACTAGGGAATATAACACTACAACAAGAACTTACCGTAAACAATTAAATGTATAGAACAAATCGAATTCGAATCACATCCCTAATATATCGCCTGATATTTTTGGCAGTTATCTTTGGAAATCAATTAATTGATAAGAATGGACAATTACTAATATACCCTTTTGAATTAATTAAGATAAGGGACACTTGTCATTCCCAAATTATTTCTCACACTTCTTACAAAAGTTGGACTTTTTACAGGATCCTCTACCTATATATATATATATATATATATAGTGGAGGGTTCAAATGAGAAGAAATTCTTTGTAAGAAGAAAAAATAAGAAATTTCAACCAATAGGAATGCTTAATTAAACTTCATTTAATATTTGTACTTAATGTAACTATAGGGGTAAATTAGTAAACTTACATACATCATTAATTGGTAGTTTCATCTTTAATAACTAACTATATTAAATTTGTAACTTATTTTTAAGATATATATTTTTCACAAAAAATAAAAATAAAAATTCATTTAAAGTGTAGGATAAATACGAGGCGTGTAGGATAAATTACGAGTTGTGTAGGATAAATTTCAATATGTGTAGGATAAATTTCGAAATGTGTAGGATAACTTTTGATGTGTGTAGGCAAAAATATTTAGTGTGGAGAATTATAGTCTTAATGACTAATTAATTAGTCAAACATAATAATAAATGAGATGAGAAAAAAAACTATTTAATGTTTTACAATTATACCCTTTTATTCTTTTTCTTCTCAATAAAATTTTCTTTTCAAATGAACCTTCCCCTATATATATATATATATATATATATATATATATATATATATATATATATAGGGGATGGATCATGAGAAAACTAGTTTAAATGAGAAAACCAAAAAACTAACCAAAAAAACCTAAAAACATACCAAATTTTTTTTTTTTACAATTTTTTATATAAAAATCGCTACTTTTTATGTATGGAAAAAAAGTTTCAAAAAATAAAAAAAGTTTTTTTTTTTTTTGGTTGTACTGCACATGTGCATTGATACATAAAGCTTAAACCACTTAACCCACCCCCCACCGACACCCCCCAAAAACCTAAACCCCCACCCCCCAAAAACCTAAATTCACTCTCCCACCAAAAGCCTAACCCCCCCCCACCCCCCAAAAACCTAAACCCCCCACCCTCCCGAAAACCTAAAACTAAACCCTAAACATAAACCCGAAAAAAACCTAAACCCCCCACCCCCACCCCCCAAAAACCTAAACCCCCTCCCCCCCAGTCCCCCACACCCAAAAACCTAATCCTAAACCCCCCACCCCCCAAAAACCTAAACCCCCTCCCCCCACACCCGAAAACCTAAAACTAAACCCTAAACATAAACCCGAAAAAAACCTAAACCCCCCACCCCCCAAAAACCTAAACCCCCCCTCCCCCCACACCCAAAAACCTAATCCTAATCCTAAACCTCAAAAAAAACCAATCCTAAAAGCTAAACTAGACTCAAAAAGCTAATTTTAAGCATCTAATGCAATTGTATTACATGTTATATTGCACATGTGCACTACTATAATAATAGTATTGAAAACAAGACGACACCATAAATATTTTTTTATGTCATAAAAAATATGCTCGAATATACTTGAATGAAAGATACAAAAATTTGTGATCTTATGGTGCCATTTTTGTTTTAAAATGATAACGTACGGAGAAATGGGAAATGTTTGAAAAGTTATATATTTTTTTTCCAATTTTACCTCTCTTTCATTAAAAGTCCCCCCCTCCTTCATTAAAAGCCTCCCCCCTCCTTTTTAGGTGTTTTTAGTTAGTTTTCTAGTTTCTCATTTATATCTAGTTTTCTCATGATCCTCTCCCTACCATATATATATATATATATATATATATATATATAATGGTATCAGAGCCAGGGAATCAAAGGAAGTTATTGTATGTCTTGTTTCAATACTTTAATTTTCATAATGTTAAATCTCTTTAAGAGAAATAGTACTATTAAAAATAGTACTAGTGAGGAATATGATATACCTCAAGACCTTGATCTACTTAATAAATGGACAATACCTCATATAAATCCTAGGTTAATATATCAAATTGGAAGTTTTGATAATTTAATAAACAAACATGTGGTTAAAACCACTGAAGAATCAGTTTCTATAAAAGATGAAGAAATGATAATAAAATTGTTAAATATGTCTGACATAAACAGACATAAAAAAGATTATAATTTTATGCATGTTGGTTTAGTTCAAGTTGCTTTTAAACCATTAACATTAAAAGGCTTGCCAGAAAGTTTTATAGCTGTGTTACGAGATGCTCGTAACCTAAACTGGAAACAATCATTGATGGGTATTATAGAAACCAGTCTGGCACATGGTCCAGTTTATTTTAATGTTTATTCTGATGTTCATTTATCCTTAACAGATAAAAATATTGATGATGCTTTAACTTTATATGTTAAAACACATGGTTATAATTATGCTGAAGGATCTGAAGTTATATGTATTTGTTATAGAATATATTATAGATTACTTACTACTATGAATGCTAGATGTAAAAGAGTTGATAAATCTAGTGATGAAACTATATTAATAGAAACAAATTATGGAAAATCTAATATTTCTATAAGAAGACCAGTTAAATGGGAAGAAATTACTTTTCCTGAAAATTGGGTGATTAATAGGGCTGTTAAAATACCACCTCAAATAAATCATAAATTAAGGAGATTAATAGAAACTCCTGAAGGAAATGTGGAAATAGAATTTGAAGAAGAAAGAAAGGATAAAAAAACTTTTAAAATCTATTTCTTCTAGGTCTTATATATCACCTCTGGATTATAAAGTTGATTTACCAGAGTCTTCGAGAGCCTCTACTTCTCAAATAAGAAATAGAGTAGAAAATTTAAATGTTGATAATAATTTTGTTTCAGGAATATACCAACCTGTTAGTGAGGATGATACGGTCTCACAAATGAGTTTTAATTTACAATGAATAAAGAAAAACTTGATTTTAGTCATGGATCTGTCATTAGACAAAAAATTTCTAAAAATTTTAGACATCCTGTTTGGCAACCATTTAAAGATTGGTTTTTTGAGTCATACTCTAGAGAAAAAAGATTTGAACTAGGAAGAGAATTTTATAAAGATTTAGAGAATATCCAGGAAATTATAGAATTTCCTGTTTGGTTTATAAACAAATATTCTTTGAAATATATCTCTGTTATTGAGAAACATTATAAATTAATTACAGGAGAAATAACAAAATCTCTATTTCCTCCTCAAAATGATTTTGAGATGACAAAAGAAAATGATATAATTCATTTTGCTGCTTTTAAAAAAGCTTTAAGTAGTGGTCTTATGACTGTCACTATTTCTCATGTTAATCATATTATACAACAAAACAATTATACAAATTTATGTTTAAAGAATTTATCTGAAAATCTTCAGGAAATAAATAATAAAATTGATAAGGTTTTTCAAGAAAAGGAAATAGGAGAGTCTAGTAATACTAAGACTTCTGAACCTGAATCTGAGTCAATTATATTGGCTAAAGCTACCATTCAGCCTCCTCCTGAAATAAATAATTATAAAATAAGACCTGAAGAAGAGCTTAAGTCTATGGATGACTTAATAGAAATTTTAAAAGAAAAATTTTCTAATGTCCAACTTAATGTGTTAAGTGATATGGAAAATATGGATAATGAAACACATGAAGCTTATGTTAATGATTCTATAAATAAATTTGGAAAATGTAGAAAACATAAGAGTTATGATAATTATAAAAATAAGTATTCTGATAAACCTAGACAAAGATTATATTATTATCCTAGGCCTACTCCTCAAGATGTTCTTCATGAGGAACAAGAATTAGAAATAAATAATTCTTATAGTGGGAAAGCCATTTATGAATGGAATTTAGATGGCTATACTGATAGACAGGTTTATACTATGACTCATAGAATGTTAATGTATGCTACTATAGCTAAAAATAATGCTAATACTGATGAAGTAACCTGTAAGATGATAACTGCAGGATTTACAGGCCAGTTAAAAGGATGGTGGGATAATTATATAAGTGATAAACAAGACCAAATTTATAAACATTACAGGCAAGATGGTGAAAATAAAATTTCTGATGCTGTCTACACTTTAATACTAACTATTATAGAACATTTTACAGGTAGATGGTCTGATAATTCTGAAACTATTAGAACCTTGTTAAATGGGCTTAAATGTCATACTTTAACCTCTTTTAGATGGTATAAAGATGTATTTTTAAGTAGAGTTTATGAACTCCCAGAGAATAATAGTTCTCATTGGAAGTCTAAATTCATTGATGGTCTTCCTTCTTTATTTGCTGAAAGAGTAAGAAAAGTCCTTAGGGGTAATAATATTCAAATCCCCTATGATAGTTATACTTATGGCAGACTAATAGGAGTCTGTGTTCAAGAAGGTTTAGCTCTATGTAATGAGTTAAAATTAAACCAGCAAATTAAAAAACAAAGCCTAACAGAGAAAAGACAGTTAGGAGAATTTTGTGAACAATTTGGTATGGATTGTACCAAAGAAAAAAGTTTTGATAATGAAAAATATTATAAAAAATATAAATGGGAAAAAAGGGAAAAATATTTCCAGAAACGTAGGGAAAAAAGAGAAAGGAGAAAAACCCAAAGAAGAGAAAAATGGGTTCCTACTTGCTATATATGCAAGAAGAAAGGTCATAAGGCTAATGAATGTAGCCAAAGAAAAACTTTTAAAAATAAAATAAATAGTTTAGATATAGAATAAAATATCAAAAATGAATTATATAAGATTTTTGATTCTGAAGAATCTTCAGATTATAGTACTGAGTAAAGTTCTTGTTCTGAAAATTGTCAAGAAAATTGTTGTAATAAAATTGTTTCTGATAATGAAATGTTATATAAAGTTATGTCTCAATTTCAGGACAATAATATTAATGATAATGAAATAAATGTTATAGATAGTAATATTCTGGAAAATGTTTTGAACAAAATTAGAAGTCCAGAAGAAAAATTAAAAATTCTTCAAATGTTATATCAAAATGAAGAACTTCATAATAAAGAAGTTCAAAAAGGAATAGAGGAGCCTGAAGGTCCTTATTCCATGAAATATGGTTCATAATATATTAAATAATCGAAAAAATAGTTCTTCTACAACAGAAGATTTAAATGTTGAAATTAACAATTTAAAACAGGAAATTGTTATTTAAAAAATAAAAATTCTAGTTTTGAAAAAAGAATAGTAAATCTTGAAGAGAAAATCATAATTGATGAATCTTTTTATAAATCCTCTACTCATGAAATAGGAGAAACATCTTATAAAATTCCTTCTCCTATTACTAGTCTTACTAAGAGTTATGATAAGAATTTTCCCCTTTGATTATTAAAAATAAAGGAGAAGAATTTCTTAATAAAATAGAAAAATTTATTTCTCAGAAATGGTTAGTTAAGGTAACCCTTTTAATCCAAAATACTTTTAAAAAGAATTTTGTTGCTCTTATAGATTCTGGAGCAGATTTAAATTGTTTAAGGGAAGGATTAATTCCTACAAAATATTTTGAAAAGACTACTCATATTTTAAAGGCAGCTAATAGACAAGATATGGGAGTAGAATATAAAATCCCTAATGCAAAAATTTGCAATAATGGAGAATGTATTCCTTTATCATTTGTTCTTGTTAAAAATATAACAAATGAAGTTATATTAGGAACTCCATTCCTTTCAAAAAAATTTCCTTTAAAAGAAGTTAATAAAAAAGGATTTAAAGCTGTTTATAATAACAAAGAATTATATTTTGAGTTTATAACCCAACCTTTTGAAAAATATTTGAATGAGTTTCTTATACAAGCTAAAACTAATCAAATAAATTTTCTTAAAGAAGAAATTAATATTGATACGATTGAGAAAAAACTAAAAAACCCAAAGTTGATATTAAAAATTGAAAACTATAAAAAATCAGTTCAATATAGAAATATGTAATGACCATCCAAATGCTTTTTGGAATAGAAAACAACATATTGTTTCTTTGCCTTATGAAAAAGATTTTATAGAAAGTAATATTCCTACCAAGGCAAGACCTTGTCAAATGAACTCTGAATATTTAGAGTTATGTAAAAAGGAGATAGAGTCTTTGCAACATAAGGGATTAATATGTCCTTCAAAGTCTCCTTGGTCAATGTACTGCATTTTATGTTAATAAACATTCTGAGATTGAAAGAGGTGTTCCTAGATTAGTTATAAACTATAAACCCCTGAATAAAGTCTTGAAATGGATTAGATATCCAATTCCTAATAAGAAGGATTTATTAGATAGGTTATATGATGCTTTAATATTCTCAAAATTTGATTTAAAATCTGGGTATTGGCAAATACAAATTGATAAAAAAACAGATATAAAACTGCTTTTAATGTTCCTTTTGAACAATATGAATGGAATGTTATGCCTTTTGGTTTGAAGAATGCCCCTTCAGAATTTCAGAAAATTATGAATGAAATATTCATTCCTTTTTCAAGTTTTATAATTGTTTATATAGATGATATACTGGTGTTTTCAAAAGACATTGAAACTCATTTTAAGCACCTAGATATATTTAAAACCATCATTATAAAAAATGGATTGGTTATATCTAGCCCAAAGATGATGTTATTTCAAACATCTATCAGATTTTTAGGTCATATAATAGAAAAAGGGAAAATAGTTCCTATCAATAGAAGTATAGAATTTGCTTCTAAGTTTCCTGATAAAATAACTGATAAAACTCAATTACAAAGGTTCTTAGGAAGTTTAAATTATATAGCTCCTTATTACCATGATTTAGCTAAAGATTCTTCTATTTTATATGATAGATTAAAGAAGAATCCCAACCCTTGGGATGAAAATCATACTCAAGCTGTTATAAAAATAAAAAAGAAAGTTTTAGGTCTTCCTTGTATGACCATTGCTAATCCCAATTGGGAGAAAATTATAGAAACAGATGCCTCAGAAATAGGTTATGGAGGAATATTAAAACAAAGTCATCCAGAAACAAAGCAAGAATATCTTGTTAGGTTTCATTCAGGAAAATGGCTTGAAAGCCAGAAAAAATATGCTACTATTGCCAAAGAAATTTTAGCCATTTTGAAATGTGTTTTAAAGTTTCAAGATGATTTATACAATCAAAAATTTATAATAAAAACTGATTGTCAAGCAGCTAAATTCATGTTTCAAAAAGATTTTAAACATGATGTTTCTAAACAAATGTTTGCTAGATGGCAATCTCAATTAGCTCCATTTGATTTTGAAATTCAATATAAAAAAGGAGAAGAAAATAGTCTTCCAGATTTTCTAACTAGAGAATATTTAAAGATAATAGCTTCTGTTTAATTTGCAGGTTTAAATGTCAAACATCAAAGGACCCCTGAAAATAGTTTTTAATAATATTCAAAATGAAATTGATGACTATAATGTCTTGATAAGAGTTACTCAATACAGAATCCATGATTTGATGAATGATTATAGTATTCATCCAGCTGAAAGAATTAATAGACTTTCACAACAATTTACCAAATTACATCATTTTAAGGATCAAATAAAGATTCTTGAAGAAAGTGAGAAAATAATCTCATCAGCCTAATTTTATATTTTCAGGAATGATCCCTCATAATAGAGGAAAACAACCTTTTCCCACATCATACATGGGAAGAGGCAGGGGAAGAGGAAGAGGCCAAAATTTAGTTTTGGCCCAGCAAGGAAGCAGAAGGCTCATAGCCTCTAATATTGCTTCGAATAGTTCAAATAATAACAGAGGAATCCAGATAAGTCCTAATGATCCATCATACGAAAAGATCATGGCTATAATAAAAGCCCAAGAAGAAGAACAGGCTATTATAAAAGCCCAAGAAGCCTCAAAGGCTCCCTCCTATGCTAATATAGCACAAGAAGATGATGATGATGAATGGGTTATATCCGATAGACAGAAGAAAATAATTCTTCTAAACCAAGAAGATAATAAGTTTTTTGATGATCCTTGGTTTTTAATGCAAAAATATTTAGAACCAGCATCATATGATGTTACTTCTTATAAACCAAGGCAATACTATGAAAGTATTGTTCAAATTTCTGAGTCTGCTGAAATAAGACACTTTTACCCAGCAGATAATAAAAGATCATTTAATTTCAGTAAAATTTTTATAAAACATCTTCTATCTCCTCAAAAATGGGGATTAAATACTTTGAATGAAAAGGAAGTGATAAATCCTAACAATCAAATTTATAAATACAATTACTGGGATTACATTCAAAGTTTTGAAAAATGTTTATTTTATCAAAATCCCAGCAAGAAGCACTCATGGTTCATAAAAGTGAGTGACAAAATTTATAAAGATGGAATCCCAAGTTGGTTTCAAAGATGGTTTATGTTATATGGTCCATCGGTTCAAATTCTTCCTGAACCATTTAAAGGTCTCTACCAAGAATGGGTAGCAGTTTCTCCAGACCTTAGAGAAGCCGAGTATAATAAAACTTGGTTTGAGGGAATAGCTTCAATGTACTTTTTTATAGAGTTTTCCATACCATGGATTTGGAAATGGAAACCCACAACAGGTCATACCCTGAGGGATAATATTCCCTGTCTCAAAAGAACTAGTTATACAAAGTTCTGGTCCAAAATGATAAGAGTTAATAACTCCACTAAAGAATTGGAAGGTCAAGATACCATAAAATTGATCACCAATAAAACTGAGTATTATAGAACTCAAATCAATAAAAGACAACAGAGATAGCTTCCGAGTCCCTTTGAACAAATGACTAGGAGGATTCAAGAGAAACAAGCAGCCACAATAACATCAAAGGCTGAAATGCTGGAATTATACAAAGAAGAAATGAAGATGGAGTTGAAGAAATTTTTTGAATCAACTGCCGAAAGCTCATCCAAAGCAATGTCAATCTCATCTACCAGTCAAGAAGATGAGAATAACCGTTTCTCTTGTTTAGCAGGAGAATCTCAACCCATAGAGGAAATTCCAGAAATACGTCTGGATGATGATCTTGAAGCATACCTTCAAACGGTGGTAGAAGAGTTTACCCCGAAGAAAGAATCCGGGGAAGAAAAGAAAAAAGACAAATAATTGAGTCGACACCAAGGCCCCACTCATAATGGGCATCTTTGAAAGCTGAAAAAGAAAGGCCATCATACACGGCATCAAGGACAATAATAGAGTCACGCGGTATTGAGGGACAATCATAAAGTCCTCCTTTTACTGTTTTCTTTTTCTTTTTTGTCCACTGGTTCTTACAACTCGAGGTGGTTCTCACTGGTTCTTACAACTCGAGGTGGTTCTCATTTTAACCTTCCCCTATATATATATATATATATGGTAGGGATTCTAAGAGAAATCCACTCTATTTGAGAAACTTGAGAAGCAATCTGGACCACATATTTTCCCTAAGCAAAAAAAGGTGAAAAAAGGTGAAAAAAATGCACATTTTTTTTGGCAAAATCGCAGCTTTTTATTTAAGGATTTTTTTTTATACAGATGTGTATATTGTTAATCTTTTAACTATACATATATGTATATTGCCAATTATACATATATGTATATGCATGTTTAAAATTGAAAAAATATGTGTTATAAATCCTAAACCTTATACCATAAACACTAAAGCTAAACCTTAATGCTAAACCCTAAACTCTAAAGCTAAACCCTAATTCAAAACCCTATGCTAAACCCTAATGTTAAACCCTAAAGCTAAACCCTAATTCTAAACCCTAAAGGTAAACCCTGATGCTAAACCCTAATGTTAAACCCTATTTAGGGTTTAGCATTAGGGTTTACCTTTAGGGTTTAGCTTTAGGGTTTAGCATTAGGGTTTTGAATTAGGGTTTAGCTTTAGAGTTTAGGGTTTAGCATTAAGGTTTAGCTTTAGTGTTTATGGTATAAGGTTTAGGATTTATAACACATATTTTTTCAATTTTAAACATGTATATACATATATGTATAATTGGCAATATACATATATGTATAGTTAAAAGATTAACAATATACACATGTGTATAAATAAAAAAAATAATAATAATAGTCCTTAAAGAAAAAACTGCGATTTTTCCAAAAAAAAATGTGCATTTTTTTCACCTTTTTCACCTTTTTTTGCTTAGGGAAAATATGTGGTTCAGATTGCTTCTCAAGTTTCTCAAATAGAGTGGACTTCTCTTAGAATCCCTACCCTATATATATATATAGGGAGCCGCTAGAATGAGAACCACCACGAGTTATGAGAACCACGAGAACCGCGCCCCGCGGGTGGTCGTCGGCGACGAAATTTTTTTTACACCTAGATCCGTATATTTTAGGACTGGGTGTAAATTTTCGGTTCAAACGGCGCGCCCGAGGGGGTAGTTTTTTACGCCTAAAGTTTGGTAAAGAAAAATTAAAAAAACCCAAACTTTGGGCGTAAAAAACTACCCCCTCGGGCGCGCCGTTTGAACCGAAAATTTACACCCGGTCCTAATATATACGGATCTAGGTGTAAAAAAAATTTCGTCGCCGACGGCCACCCGCGGGGCGCGGTTCTCGTGGTTCTCATAACTCGTGGTGGTTCTCATTCTAGCGATCCCCTATATATATATATATATATATATATATATATATATATATATATAGGGAGAGGATCATGAGAAAACTAGATATAAATGAGAAAACTAGAAAAGTAACTAAAAACACCTAAAAAGGAGGGGGGAAGACTTTTAATGAAGGAGGGGTAAAATTGGAAAAAATATATAACTTTTCAAACATTTCCCATTTCTCCATACGTTATCATATTAAAACAAAAATGGCACCATAAGATCACAAATTTTTGTATCTTTCATTCAAGTATATTCGAGCATATTTTTTATGACATAAAAAAATATTTATGGTGTCGTCTTGTTTTCAATACTATTATTATAGTAGTGCACATGTGCAATATAACATGTAATACAATTGCATTAGATGCTTAAAATTAGTTTTTTGAGTCTAGTTTAGCTTTTAGGATTGGTTTTTTTTAGGTTTAGGATTAGGATTAGGTTTTTGGGTGTGGGGGGAGGGGGGTTTAGGTTTTTTTTCGGGTTTATGTTTAGGGTTTAGTTTTAGGTTTTCGGGTGTGGGGGGGGAGGGGGTTTAGGTTTTTGGGGGGTGGGGGTTTAGTTTTTAGGTTTTCGGGTGTGGGGAGGAGGGGGTTTAGGTTTTTGGGGGGGTGGGGGTGGGGGGTTTAGGTTTTTTTCGGGTTTATGTTTAGGGTTTAGTTTTAGGTTTTCGGGAGGGTGGGGGGTTTAGGTTATTTTTTTTTTGGGGGGGGTGGGGGGTTAGGCTTTTGGTGGGAGAGTGAATTTAGGTTTTTGGGGGGTGGGGGGTTTAGGTTTTTGGGGGGTGTCGGTGGGGGGTGGGTTAAGTGGTTTAAGCTTTATGTATCAGTGCACATGTGCAGTACAACCAAAAAAAAAAAAAACTTTTTTTATATTTTGAAATTTTTTTTCCATACATAAAAAGTAGCGATTTTTATATAAAAAATTGTAAAAAAAAAAATTTGGTATGTTTTTAGGTTTTTTTTTAGGCTTTTTTGGTTAGCTTTTTGGTTTTTTCATTTAAACTAGTTTTCTCATGATCCATCCCCTATATATATATATATAGGGTAAGGTTCATGCGAGAACCACCTTTATTGCGAGAACCGCGAGAACCAATGTGAACACAACCTAAAATAGCTAAAAAACCTAAAAAAAACCTAACCCCCACCCCCTCCCCCCAAAAACCTAAACCCCCCCACCCCCCCCCCCCCCAAAAAAAAAAAAACCTAACCCCCCCCCCCCCCCCACCACCCCCCCCCCCAACCCCAAAAACCTAAACCCCCCTCCCCCACCCCAGCTAAAAACTAAACCCCAAAAAAACCTAAATTTTTTTTTTTTGATTTTTTTAATATTTTTTATGTTAAAATCGCTACTTTTAGAAGCCAAAATTTTTTTTTTTTTTTTTTTTTAAAAAAATTTAAATTTTTTTTTTTTTTTTTTTTTGCTACGAAAAGTAGCGATTTTGTTATAAAAAATATTAAAAAAAAAAAAATTGTGTGATTTTTAGCTATTTTTAGGCATTTTTGGTTGCGTTCACATTGGTTCTCGCGGTTCTCGCAATAAGAGGTGGTTCCTAAGGGATCTTTGTCCTATATATATATATATAGGGACCGCTAAAATGAGAACCACCTCCAGTTGTAAGAACCGCGAGAACCACTCTCAACCAATCAGAAAAAGGGGTAGTTTCGTCATTTCCTTCAAATGTCCAATCTCTCCTCTCTCGTCTCTCCTCTCTCCTATGTCCTCTGTCTGTCTTTAAAGTTGCAGAGACTTTCTCTCTCTTGAATCATTTTCTTAAAATCCCAAAATCAAAACTCAAACCAACCATTTCTCCGGTAAAACTCAAACCAACCTTTCTCTATCTTGAATCATTTTCTTTAAATCCCAAAATCAAACTCCCATTTCTCGGGTAAAACGGTTGGCCACCACCGTTTGGTGGTGGCGTACGGCGGCGACAACAAGAGGGACGGAGAGAGATTGGAGAGAGAGTGAGAGAAATTTCCGGCCACAGTGATGACGGCGACACCGCCATGGGAGGAGCCGACGACGACAGAAACATCAGCAGCGGCGGTGGTGCTTCACTTTCCGACGAAACGTTACGGTAAACCCGCTAACTCCTCATTTCTTTAAACCTTCTCAGATTTCGTTTTTCTCCGGTTAGTACCTTTCGTTTCAGGTGGTTGGGTGGTGGTCCGACGTCGATGAAGACGTGGTGGTGGTCCGATGGCGGCACTGCCGCCGGAGCCATGGCTACGGACGTGGTGGTGCACTTGGTTCAGTTTTGTCCGGCTCGGTTCGGTCAACAGAAGACCGGATTACGGGTTCACATCAGACTAGTTCGTGTGCGGCACAGATATGGTTCGATTTAGTGGGTCTCGATTTAGTCTCAGGTCCGACGTGGTTCGGGTTGGGTTAACAAGAGTGGTGGCGGTGTTATACAACTCAGATTAGGTTTGTTCGACCCCGGGTTTTGTTCGAGTTCAGATTTGGTTCGGGTTTAACTCACGTGGTTCAAGTTTCGGTTCGGGGCAACTCACCACAAAACGGGTTCGGTCAACTCGAGCAATGGCAGCCAAAACAGTCGACTCAAAGACTCGGGTACATTTAACGGCGCAAAAATTTCTAGTTATATAGTTTTAGATTTTAGTTAGTTACGCGACCGAGCTCGACTCGATTCGACTAGATTCTAGCTTACGTTTAGATACATTTAACGAGAAATTTTATATATAGTGGTTATATTGTTGAAAAATGATTGAATTTTTGGAAAATATATCGACACTTAGTTGTGGTGAATCTGAACAACGGAAACAACGGCCCCCTTCCCTTTGCTCGTTTTTCCGATGATGGTGATAAGGTTAGATGAAGAGGATGATGGTTCGAGGCCCCCTTCCCTTTGCTCGTTTTTCCGATGACGGGTGCGTTCGTTTTTGCGTAAAAACGTTTTTGCGTAAACCGTAAACTTTTTAACGTAAAACGTAAAAAGTTTTTCGTAAAACGTAAAAAGTTTTAGGTAAAACGTAAAACGTAATTTTTTTTTAGTAAAACGTAAAAGGTTTTACGTAAAACGTAAAAAAACCGGCGCGTAAAACGTAAAAACGTAAAAAACGTTAACGTAAAAAACCAGCGCGTAAAACGTAAAAAAACGTTAACGTAAAAAACCGATGCGTAAAACGTAAAAAACCGGAAGTAAAACGTAAAAAACCTGCGCGTAAAATGTAAAAACGTAAAAAACGTTAATGTAAAAAACCGGCGCGTAAAACGTAAAAAAACGTTAACGTAAAAAACCGGCGCGTAAAACGTAAAAACCAGCGCGTAAAACGTAAATAACGTTAACGTAAAAATGGCGCGTTGAAAAAACGACGCGTGAAAAAGCCGGGCGTAAAAACGGCGCGTCAAAAAACGGGGCGTGAAAAGGCAGGGCGTAAAAACGTAAAACGTAAAACGTAGAAATCTGTAAATAAATCTGAATTTGAAAATGCTTAATAAAAAAACTATGTTTAAAAAATAAAAATCTAATATATTAATACAATAAAGTAATAAAAAAACAATAAACTCAAAAGGACAAAATAGCTAGAAAGTGGTTCTCGCGGTTCTTACAACCGGAGGTGGTTCTCATTTTAGCGGTCCCCTATATATATATATAGGGGAATGTTCATTTGAGAAGAAATTTAATGTGAGAATAAAAAGAAGAAAGAACATAATGGTAAAATATTAAATAGTTTATAACTCCTCGCATTAATTATGCTATCTCTTATTAATAAAGCAAAAAACATTTTATTCTACACATTTCAAAATTTATCCTACATTTACCAAAATTTACCCTACACATATATAAACTTATCATACACATTTAAAAATTTATCCTACACATACTAAAATTTATCCTACACATGTAAAAAATGGTCTTTCACCATAAATTATTTTATCTTGAAAGAGTATATTTAAAAGTGAGTTACAAGTTTAATTAGTTAGCTATTTAATTACAGTTATAAATTTACTTATATGCCCTTATTAAAAACATTAAATACATATATTAAATGAAGTAAAATGGAGCATTTCTATTGGTTTAAAACTTATTCTTTTTATTCTTACAAATTTTTTTATTCTCATTTGAACCCTCCACTATATATATATATATATATATATATATATATATATATATATATATATATATATATATATATATATATATAGGGAAAGGTTAACATACAAAAAGGCTTATCCTACAAAATGTACGCGACGCGCATAACCCTTGGATCTGGCCAAAAATCACGCATGGATCAGTTAAACGCATGGATCAGTTAATCACGCATGGGAGCCAGTTAATCACGCATGGGAGCAATTAATCACGCATGGGATCAATTTTTTTGACCTAATCACGCATGGGAGCTTAATTACGCAAGTTATGTTGATCAAAAAAAGTGATAATCACGCATGGGATACTAATTACGCACGTTATAACTCTGTCGCGTATGATAATGTAGGATAAGCCTTTTTGTACATTATACTTTCTCTATATATATATATATAGGGAGGGGCTCATGCGAGAACTCCATTTATTGTGAGAACCATGAGAACCAATGTGAACACAACCTAAAATAGCTAAAAAAACATAAAAAAAAACCTAAAAAACCTAACCCCCCCCCCCCCAAAAAAACCTAACCCCCCAAGCTAAATGCTAAAAACTAAAACCCCCAAAAAACCTAACCCCCCCCCCCCCCCAAACCCTAAACCCCCCTCCCCCACCCCCAAAAACCTAACCCCCCCCCCCCCCCCCCCAAGCTAAAATGCTAAAAACTAAACCCCTAAAAAACCTAAAAAAATCTAAAAAAAAATCTAAAAAAGTCTAAATTTTTTTTTGATTTTTTTAATATTTTTATGTTAAAATCGCTACTTTTCGAATCCAAAAAATTTAAAAAAAAAATTTTGCTTCGAAAAGTAGCGATTTTAACATAAAAAATATTAAAAAAATCAAAAAATATTTTTTTTTGTGATTTTTAGCTATTTTTAAGCATTTTTTGTTGTGTTCACATTGGTTATCGCAATAAGAGGTGGTTCTCGCATGATCTTCTCCCTATATATATATATATTATAATTTGACAACTATAATAAAAAAAATTAGTGGAAATCTAAACTTTTAATTTATTACCTGCTCATCAACGAAGACCATCCCATAATATAGTGTTGCAGTCGGGTTTTTGTAGACTGGTTGCTTCCACAGTCTGATGATACGGACTTTTATAGCAGAATCATCATCATCATGAACATAAAGTTCACTTACAAAGGATATGTTTGTTGTAGCCATTTAACTGTTTTAAAATTTAAGGAAGAGTAAGAATCCTCAAATCATACCTATAATAATATAATAATTGACCATAATGTCTACATAGAGGATGGAGATTAGAGTCTTACTTGTGTGTATAGAATTCTGAGGGTTTTTTGTGAGGATTGAAAGATGAGTAAATAGCTCTATATATAGATTAATGGATTAGAGATGATGGGTGTTGATTGTGACTCATTATTCTCTCAAAGGTTTATAAATTTTGTAACTAATAGTCTTTATTATCTCATAAGTATAAAATAATTAGTCCATAATTAATGAGGCTCTTCACCTTCATAAGTCACCATTAGATGTTTGTATAGATAATGTTTTTTTATCATAATGTAAAATATTAAAATCCCAAAATAAAATGAAACAGAATGTGCAAACTATCATGAACTTAGAGACACGCCTTAGAATATATCCCAACCACAACTGAATCATTTATTTGGCCTGACTCCCAACCAATTTTCAAATTTAACACAACTTTATATTTAGGTACGCATATTTCAAACACTTATCACAAAGAAACTATCATTCTATCACAACTTAATGCTCATAAACAGAGTCAACAAAACAATATAAAGTTAATAAAAAAGATGTTATAGAATCTGACCTGCTCAAAATTTGGTGTTGATATGTGAATGGGGTCAGAACCTCAATGTCCAAAAACTTCGACGCTTCCCATGTCGGTTTACAAAATTGTCATAAATATTTTGTTTTGAAACCCAGGTTATTTCAGTTATTCTGTTTCTTAAATATAACTTTTCAAAGTTAGAAAATTTGTTATTTTTGTCTAATAACCAGTGTTTTCAGACCCGGACCGGGAACCGGAGGTTGAGCCGGTCCGGGTCATGGTATCGGGCTGGAAATGCATTGAACCGGAGTTGAACTGGAGTTCAACCGGCGACCCGACGGTTAGACCGGGAAACCGGTAAGAAGACCGGTTCGACGTCCGGTCCGGTTCTGAAAAACATTGCTAATAACGGTTTGCTATTAAACATGATAACCTTAGTCGAGAGCCGACTTGAAAACGGATTTCCACCGGAGAAACGGACCGATTAACGGGTCAGACATGAATCATCATTAAGAACAGTGCATTTGTCCGAATGGGCTAAGACCATCCAGCCGAATGAACTGGACTTGGTATATTCCGTTGTTTGACACGTCATCACTTCGTCTCCGTTAAACTTAAAACTTGTTACTTAGAAAATTTTATAAAAACTTCAACTACAGATCCTCTCGCTCGAATGGCCATCCGTCCGGATGACCAGCCGACCGGATGACCAGACTATTATTTAAGGCGTTTAAACAATGAGAACTTTTAACGAAATTTCGAATTTTAACGATTTATAAACACCCACACACTGTTCGAATGGCCATCCGTTCGAATGCCATCCGCTCGGATGACCATCCGCACGGATGCCATGAAGAAGACTTATGCTTCTGTTTCCGTGCACATGCTAACTCAACGCGCTCCCTTCAATCCAATCCAGCTTGTGTTTACTTGATAAACACACATTGTGAGTATACTCGAACCCATTTTCGTTTATCGTTGCTAGAGGTGGTCTAGTGTAACACTGTATAAGCATAGTAACAAGCATTCAACAAATCACGTATAGCCTGCGGGAGCAGTTAGCGTTTGTAAAGTGTTTGCGTGTGTGTTGTGTTTTGTATAGTTTATTTAAGATTGTTAGGCCCATTACAATCTAGTGTACTTTAAGAAATTAAAATATTAACCACTACAATTTAGTCTAGTTATATACATATACAAAAACCAACTTAACATCGTCCAAAATCAATCGTCAACTTTTCCCTTATGTCACTTGTTCTCTTGATTTCGCCTGAATTGCCACAGTTTCCTTCTCCCAATTTCTCTTCTATTTTGCCTTCTTCTTTAACTGTCATTAGTTCATTACCATTGTGAGGTTTCTTGTATATTATCCATATTTTTCCGATTTCTTCTTAATCGTGCTTTCCTATCTTCTTATCGGAACCGGAAAATAAACTCATTTTCCATCACGATCCGACAACCAAAATACATTCTTTTTAATCTCAAACCCTGTTAGTGGTGGACACACCATAACGCAACCAACAATAACATTTAAATACCGTCATGACTTACTAGTTAATAACCAAAAAATGCATCTCCTCCAACCACCGTTTTCTCAGCTATGACTATTTTTTCGGTTTAATCGGTCTGCATTTTGCAAGAACACGTCGCAACGTGCATGCGTGGTTCAACGTTTTTAAATTTGTTTTTTTGGTCTGTTTAACGGTTCACCGCAACCCTGGGGTCCTAAATATTCATTTTATATATTATTTTTTAGGCCCAAGACATTGCTATTCAATTAAAGTGGACGGTTCAAGAAGAAACTACTTTGACAAGATGTTGGATCGACGAATCGCAAAATCCGATTCATGGTATTTTTTATATAACATATTTAAGGTTTACAATATTATTGTTTTAAGTTTCATTATAATTTTTTTTATAATGTCTAAAATATTTTTGGAATAGGGAATTCACGACACAAAATAGATTTTTGGGATTCCATAAAGAAATCATTTCATACGCAAATGCAAATGGCGGAGGTGTATCGTGAAATGATAGCCTCCCGTCCAAGTGGGGTGACATAAATACACACATCAATGCGTTCAAGAATGCCTTGCTAGCATATAGAGAAAACAAGAAGAATGAGTTCAAGTACATGCATTGTTGGGATGTATGTAGGTACGTTTCGAAATGGGCGAGAGTCCTTCCTGCTAGTGAGTCAACCTCATCCAAAAGGGCAAGAACACCCTCGTCCCAAGCTCAGTCCGATGCTCGTGATCAAGAGTTTGATCTTAGTTTGGATGATTTTGATGATTCTCCTTCCCGCCTACCCGGCAGAGACACGTTAAAAAAACGGATTCAAAGAACAAGATCGGGTTCGGCCTCGGGTAAAGGGTTGGAAGATATTGGGACGAAAATTGATACATTTAATTTCCTCCAACAACAAAGGATTGAGTTGACAAAAAATATCCAAGAGTCGTACAATAAAAAAGGTATCTCTAAAAGAAAAACGCAAGGATATAAAATTTCTCGTCATGCTCGTCGATCACCTTACCGGCCCACAATTGGCAATGACGCTGGAAATGAAAGAAGAAATCATGAAAAAATATAACATGGAGAATTAATGAAGTTTTAAATTCTATGTAGTTTTTTTTTAATTTTATGTAGTTTATTTTTTTAATTTTATTTGTAGTTTTTAAAAATATTTATATGTAATCTTCTATTTTAATTAGTGTAGTTTTTAAAAAATTTAAATAGTTTAAAAAAACTAACAAAATACACATGGCTGGTCACACCACACCTCACCTGCCACGTGTCGAATAATACCCCAAAACCTAAGCCCCCCATACCCCACAGTGTTATATGATTTTTTTTTTTTTTTTTAACTTGACCTCTTTAATTCCATATTTGTGTCTTCTAGAAATATTATTTTATTGTGTTTTCAGAGCTATGGAAGAATGTGCAATTACTACTATTTACTACTAGGTTGCCCATGATTAACGGTTTTCTTCTAGAAGATAGGCTATTGCTCACGACTAGAGTTTGTAATAAAAAAATGGCTTTCAATCATAAGATCAACATACAAACTACAAGGAGTTGCCAAGAGAAAGACTCAAAGATAGCGAAATTATATTCAAATTATCTTATGACACTAGGGGTATGTTTGGCGAAAGTAGCTGTTGGCTGGTAGCTGAAAGCTGGAAGCTGGTGGCTGGAAGCTGGTAGCTAGTAGCTGTAGCTTTTTAAATATATTTGGTGTTTGGTAGAGTAGCTGAAGCTTTTAATAAAATGTATAAAATGACCAAAATGGACATAACTAAAAATATAGAAAGTTGGTGCATTAAAAAGTTTCTTATTTTTAGAGGTTAAAATAGTCATTTTTTCCCTAAAAGCTTGTAGCTCCTTCTAAACGCTACTAGTAGTAGCGTTCAACCAAAAGCTTCAAGCTCCTAACCTAAAAGCTTAAAGCTCCTTCAACCAAACAAGACTTTTCATTGATTAGGAGCTTTTTCTTAAAAGCTTAAAGCTAGAAGCTCCTAAAAGCTCCAAAAAGCTCCATGCCAAACATACCCTAGAGCCAGCTCAATAAATTCGGAGGCCCAAAGCAAACTAAAAACTTGGGGCCTTTACGATTGAAACTGTTGTCCAACAATTCCTCTTTCTACATGTTCTTTCAAACAAACGTCCACAGATCCACAAAACTCTAAAGTAGTATTTTACTCTTAAACCTACATTTATATTTTAAAAAGAGTTAAATGTCATTTTAGTCCATGTGGTTTGTGTCATTTTGTCAGTTTAGTCCAAAAGTTTCATTTTTTGCCTGTAGGTCTAAAAAGGTTCCACCGTTGCCATTTTAGTCCACTGGGTCAACTTCATCCATTGTTTTTGTTAACGAGAATGACAATTCGGTCATTTTATATATAATTCTGTTAACTAGAAGGGCAATTCGGCCATATAAAATACCGAATTACCATTCTTGTTAACATAAATAATGGATGAAGTTGACCCAGTGGACTAAAATAGCAACGCTGAAACCTTTTTAGACCCATATGCGAAAAATGAAACCTTTGGACTAAACTTTTAAAATGACCCGAACCACAGGAACTAAAATTGCATTTTACTCTTTTAAAAATTACTATATATCGATTATTATATCAGCTAACCTTTGGTGCAAGATTTTTTTTTTTTTTTCTAGAAATCAAATAGGATAAATTATGAAGTCTTTTATGGTGTCCAAGTTTATAGCTATGGGGAGGCCCGATCAATTCTCAAAGTAAGCCCATATTTTTAGTTTTTAAGCCCACTCATAGTTTGAAATTCACAACGGTAAATATACAACGGTAAAAATATATTCAAACTTGTTACAAAAACCCTCGAGAAATATCCTATTTAACTTGCTTCGATTACCATTCACCACCATTTTCTCAACCTTTCTTTTCTATTTCCGCCATTAACGTCTGTTTCAACTTCTCCTTCTAGTCTGCTTCAATGGATATGAACATATACCCATATAGATATAATCACACACTACCCGTACCCGCATCAAACAGTTTCACTCCTGCAATTTCATCATCCTACCGTCGGTATGTGTTCATTGATCAAGCAGTTATCATCAATGCTGCTGATCTCCATAACAACTATCAACGTATTCGACAATCGGCTGTGTATCCTAATGATGATGAAGTTCTTATACTTGAAGGTTTCGATCGTGCTACGGAGCGTTACTGTCGGAAATGAGAATAATAGTTAGTGTAGGGGCTAGTGTGTAAAGTGGTGTCCTATATAAACACCATTCTTGTAACCCTAATTCCTTGATCAATACAATTTATCAATACAATTCAAACCCAATTCAGGGATTACTCTCTATACCAAACAACAGTTACAACGATGGTGGGGTGTCTAAGCATCTGGTAATTAAGAACTTGAATATGTCAAAGTACAGTGGAAGTGGAGAAGAAGGTGAACTATGCGTGATCTGTCAAGATGAGTTTAAAAGGGAGGAGATGTTAGCGGTTCTTGAATGCAAGCATCGGTATCATCCCAAGTGCATCAAAGAATGGTTGATCAGGATGAATGTTTGCCCGGTGTGCAAATCCCAAGGACTAAAGGTGTAAAGTTTAATGTTTGACTTTTTTTTTGACCAAATTATATGTGGGTCGGTTCAAAGTAGGTTTGAATTATGGTGTGTTTTGGTTGGTAATTTGTAAATTGTTTACTGAAATATAAATATCATCAATTTGGGATTTGCTGTCAGTATGTTATTCTCTTTATAAAAAATGTGAAATTTGAATTCTGGAGTTGAAATAGGTGTAGTATGTTGATTCTATATGTTAAATTAGTAGTTTTAACGAATAGGGTGTGAAATTTGAGTGTTAAATTACCTCTAAAATGTTGATTCTATATGTTAAATTAGTAGTTTTAACGAATAGGTGTGTGAAATATGAATTCTGTCGATTTTGGAGTTAAAATAGGTCTGATGTGTTGATTAGTAGTTTCGACGATTAGTTTATGCAATTTTTGTGCGTTGAAGGAATCGTTTAGTACAATTTGTAATTAGAAACTGAATGATATGATTATTGATGTTCTTCTAAAGTTAGTTACAAATCCTAATCCGAATTAATAATCGTTTAAAGAACCATTGCAGATATGGTTTTAATACCCAACCTTTGACAAACCTAGCGCGAAGAATCGGTAATAGCACATGTATGTTTGGGTCTAATTGCTACAAAACACCTGCATGAACTGATCAAAACAGATTCATAACTTTTCTCTGTATAAACCGAACCCTATATGTATGGGACGGTATAGATGCATATGCCGAATGTATAGAATAATTGGTATTTAAATGGAAATTTATAGTATCAGTTCTCAAGGTGATGCTGATGCCATTTTAATTTATATCCATTTTTCTGAATGTAAGTTGAGAACTTGTTGAATAAGGCATTTTTTTCATTTGCTTTATTTTTAAATAATTCTTGATTAAAAAGAAAATCGCTTGAAATTCCTAAAACTTTCTACGAGTAGTGCAACATGGAACTTGTCTCTTCTCAAGCTCGGTTGTCTCTCTAAATTCACAAAACAAATAAACGTAAAATATGAGAAAAACCATAAGTTTAAATGACCGTTTGACATTTGATGGCAGGGTCGATTAAAGATAGCGGATTTTGGGTGGTCTGTTAAGTAAAAAAGAACAAGAGACACACAATGTGTGGAACATTAGACTATCTAGCACCAGAGATGGTGGAAAATAAAGCTCATGATTACGCAGTTGATAATTGGACTTTAGGTGTTTTGTGTTATGTCCTTTCGAGGCAGACAGCCAAGCAGATACATTTCGAAGGTAAGGAACGTTAATCGATCATTTGATCACCCATTTAAAAGTAAAACAAACCCAAATCCTCATTCGTAAGTAAACGGATCAAAATTGACACCTTCAGTTCAACTAAATAATAAAATATTTGTTATCTGCACAGGATTATGAAGGTTGATCTCACCTTTCCTTCTACCCCTTATGTTTCTACTGAAGCTAAAGATCTCATCATACAAGTAAGTAAGTTGTAATGTTATATTCGCCAAAATGTTACGAGATTGAGTACTAAGTTTGAAGGTGAAATATTTGTTTCCTATATTTTTTATTATTTGAACAAATGCAGCTAGCTTTTAGTGCGAAAAGGCTCCCCCTTGACAAGATTTTGAAGCATCCTTGGATCATCATGAATGGTTCTTTTCCCGAATGAACTTTAGCCCAAATGTGTGTGAATTTGGTAGCCTATTGCTGCTGCTTTTTATTACACTCAATTAGAGAATGTCTGAATATGGCTCTGTAATTTGTATAATCCTTCCTATCTTTATGTTAAAACTTTAATAACAGTAGATCAGTTTGTAAATTTCCCATTCGTATGGAGAAAAGATGAACACAAAAGTATGGCAGAATTTTTTATTATTTAAAAAACTTGGGAAACTATTGTATGGTCTGGCTTATTTTTAACATTCCAGCTTAAGCTAGACAGGAGAAATGCCTAATTTTTCTTTGAGTTCCCGACTTGCAAAGCCTTTGTAAAGCGATCAGCTAACTGTTCCTTGGTGCTGCAATATTCAACTTCGATGTCTTCATCGTTGACGGTTAAAATGATATCTAATCCTGAGGTGCTTGCTTTTGCCATGATACACTGGATTTTTAGTTAGAGCAATTGCAGATTTATTGTCACAGTTAGAGCAGATTGAAGCCATTTTAATTTGTTATGATTTAATCAACAATTCAGCAGGTCAAATAAAGTAAAGTGGTCGTTAAACAAGCTGCTTAAGGGTAGAATGGTAATTGCACAATTTGTGTGTAAAGTTCTGTTTCTTACAGTTTATAGAAGTTCATAGTGTCCCTTGTTGGTTGGAGCATAATTCAGGTCGTTAGGGCTTGATTATGTTGTTGTCATAGTCACCCATGGCCCACAGGAAGAACACCATGCACCTCTAACATATTCGTCCTCTTGTAAAGAACCTGCATGACAAACATTATAAATAAAGTCATGTGTTTGAAACCTCATAAATGGTTTATCTTTAGATATTAAGCAGATTAGGGGTGTTAAATGGGTCATGTTCGCGGGTCGAACCCGTGGAATTTTGACATGACATGAACATGACACAAATCCAAAAATCGTGTCACAATAACAAGAACCCAAACATGATAATGAGTTTTTGCGAGTTTACACCAACACAACCTCTTTTACCCGGGATTTTATTTATTATTTTTGCATACAGATGCTTTAAAAAACTACTAACTATAAAACTTGATTCTCATTTCACTTTTATATTTTAATTTTTAGCATAAAAAACAAGATATATTATTTATGACATAAGTTAACCACTTTTTTAACTTGTGGACCCGCCAAGCCAAGCCAACCCAACATGACCCTTTCAGCTAAATGTGTTTGTGGATACGACCCAAACCTATTTAAACTAAGCCTAAGCCCGTAAAATTGCATGTCATGTCACAATTTCACACCGCTAATTAAGCTGCACTGTTTTCATAAATTATATTTTTGCGTTCACCTGATGCTTCATCATCAGCAATGTCGATGCAATAGTACAACAATTGATCATCGATTTTCAATTGTTCATATGCCAGGTATACATCCTCAATAGTGGCAACTTCATATAGCATTGTCATATCTTTAATGCATGAAAATACATGCCAAAAACGGTAATAAAACACCAAAAAACAGAACTATTCTGTGCATAAAGGGGTAAAATGGTCTATTCAGCAACTTGGTAGACTATCCAAATTATACAAGCTAAACTTTATATTAAGAAGGTTTACCATTATTGATTGACACTTTACTTATGGACACAAGAGAGTTTGTTCCATCAACTACATATCCCCAGCAGCGGTTCGGTGTTGGGCCCGCAATGTAAGCGCATGCTCTCTCATCAAGAACACCTGCATATAGGAAACAAGTCATGAGACAAGATTTAATTTATACAAAACATAAAATATAATATAATATATTTGCTCACCCATCAACAAGTATATCATATTTCTAAATATGATATACTCTCATGCCTGGGGTTTCAAAATTCTACTTATTATGCTATTTAATTTTTATTTTTAACAATCTGCAAATTGTTGATGCAGCCAATCCAAACGAACTACTTTGACTATTTGTTACAGGTACATCCGCCTTTATTATAGCCGCTATTAGTGTAACAGAAGTTGCCTGTTTGCAGTTGCTTCCATGTATATATATTTTGTGCATCTTATGAAGTGGTTTTATGTTATTGCAGAAGCAGTTTAACGAGCTGCTACCATTGCAGAAACGTTTGGGAGCTAATGTTAGCTTGATCATAGCAAAAATTTAATGATATCAGAGATCGATGCAAGTTTAGTCAATAAGGTCCTTGAATTTTTCGTTTCAAACTTTCATATTTCTATGTATTTATATGTATGCCTACATAAATATCATGTTGCGCATTCATGTATCATTTTTTTATGACTAGCCAAAGATGGATCTAGACTATGGGGTGTGGGTTGGGGTGGCGGTTAGTCTTTAACGTTGGCTAGACCACACCGGGCTAGCGTTGGCCATGGCGTTACCCCGCTGGTGTGGGGATTGTGCCTGGCGTAGGGCGGGGGGGGGGGGGGGGGGGGGGGGTTTGACATGGCTGGCTTTGGTTGGCTAGTCCAATATAACTGTTGGGGGTAGCCGTTGCCAAACGGCTAGTTTAATTAAAAAAAATATTGGCTGGCCACGCCACCCCACACCCCTACTTTTTGAGTATTACCTTGTGGATCCCACTCTCGCCAGCAATGCCCCCAACCCAAGCCCCTCCACACCCCATAGTCTTAGCAAGAAGCTAAAGGGAGTAGTACAAACAGACAAGCACATAAACGAACCAGAAAACAGAAACAAAGGCCTTGTAAGAATTGGTTAGGGGATCGAACGTGGGTGGCTGGGAAAACGAAACATGCCACTCTACCACATTCATGTATGCTTCTATTTGTATTAATATAGACTATGCTTTCATGATTGTTAAGACATTTGTATATCCTTCTAAATGTAATCAGCTTTGGTTCGGTTTAAATAATCTTGACTTTCGAGGCTTATCGTGATCATGGTTAGTGTTGAAATAATAGACTTGGGCTGTTTCATTCATTTGGGTTTAATTATGTCTATCTGATGGGCTCAAGTGTTTTTGTTATAATGTTGGGCCAGTGGGCCTGGTTGTTAATAAGTTGTTAGTTGTTGCAACAAATTGTACAGCCTGGCAAACTAAAGGGGGGCAATGTGCAACTTCTGAGGGACTGCGATTATCATCCTCTGAAGTTTTGGACTAATGTGTAACATTGGGTGCGCAGACATATAAAAGAGATGATCTCAGTCATTCGTTCATTATTCAACCCCAATTTCTCTCTGTCACTCTCTCTGTATAATCTACGGTTTCTGGGCGATTCGTTCTGTGCGATTCGTTGTATTGTTGTCTTCTCTCATCTGTGTTGAGAGATTGTTGTAGCTGTTTGGTAGATGATCACCAGTTGATGATCATCAAGACTCTTTTGTGTTTCTGTATTGATTAGATCTTACACTTGTAAGATCATTTGGGTTATTGGGGGGTAAACGTGTTGGTTTGGGTTAATAAGAGTTTTGTCGCTATATCTTGTCTCTATTGTGTTTCTATTTTGTTGATTGTTACAACTGATCATCATACCATAATTTCATCATGGTATAGAACCTCTATACTCCTATTGATGGTCGATTGCTCTTCTTCTGCTGCGTATTTGAGTTTTATTGATTGTTGTTTGATGTATTGTTTCTAGGTTTCTATTCTCGGAAATTGGTGTTGGTGGCTGATCTTCCCAGATCTGTTATTCTGGTGGTGTACTTGTTGCTACTTCAAAAATAACCAGTGGTGGTCCAACTTTTTCACATTTTGTAAACCAATGGACCTTTACTAACAAAACCTTAATTTCTTTTTCCTTTTTTGTTACTAAAGGTCTATTGTTTTGCAATATGTGAAAAGGTAGGACCACTACTGGTTATTTTTAAAGTTGGAATTGTTGCCGGCCACCAACAAATAGTTAGGATTATTAAAATCCGTTATTCCTATTATAATAAAAGTAAAGGAATATAATTTTATTTTCCTTAAACCAATTAAAGTTGGAATTAATGGGGTTGGTGGCACATTGAAAAGGTAAAACCTTCAGGGTCTGTTTGGTATGAGGTAATGAAATGGATGAAGGAATGAAATGGACGAAGGAATGCAATGGATCATTACCATTCCATGTCTTGTTTGGTTACCATGTATGAATGGAATACATTATTATTGTGTATTATTGGTAGGCAAGAAAAACGAAGTAATAAAATCAACGATGAGTGCTGGTGGTGGTCGGTGGTAGTGATTGTGGGTGGTTATAGCCTTATAGGTGGCGGTGGTTAAACATCGATTCCGAGCCCCTGATTCCCCGAACAACTAATGTAGCGTGTGGAAAAATAATGAAGGATTGATCTCGTTAGATTCTGTAATACCCGTGATAATCTTCTCCAAACCCTCAAATTCAACCCAAAAGGCATAGAATTTGAAATGGTAAAATGATTATTGCCAAATTGATGATTGATCATCCGAATTACAAGTGAAGAACATAAATAAGAACAGAAACTCGAAACAGGCCATAAAAAGGCTATGGGCCAAACACAAGCCCAAAAACAAAATGCAAAAAACATGAAAAAAAATATAAAATTCCCCATAACTCCCACTAATATGCGTTTTTTGGACTGAAACTTGGACAAGTCCCCTTCGGATACTACATTCTAGCTATTAACCCGGTTAACGACATCCTAAACTTACGCGAAAAAAAAGGGTAATTAATTGTGGAAACAAAAGAAAAGAATTATCTGTATACTCAATAGGTTAATCAAACTGTTTTCAATGATATAAACAATTGTTCATCTTCAAAACCGCATCATCAACAAACACTTAAACCAAATTGCTCATCATCATCATCTACACCTGCAAACCATCAAATCCACACTGTTTGGAAACCAAAGCTTGTTTCGTTGGACTTATGGCTATACCACAATCAACAGACGCCTGCAACACAAAAACAAACCAAATCCGTAATCCGTACACAAAACCACATTCAAAATCAAACAACTAACCTGCACAGACGGTGACGTCAGCCCTAGGATCCGAATCTCAGCACTAACATCACCAAGAATCCGTAACTCAACCCGATCGTTAACCAGAGCATCTTTCACCAGATCTGCAGCATCAGTCTGCATCAAATTCACTCGATCTACAGTCACAGTTGTCTGAACCTGCCGTACACTGTGTGCGGGTTGAAAAAAACCGGGTACGGAGCCCCGACCTAACGGAATACCGCGGTACATGATGTTGAATGTGGATGTGCCGTACTTGATTCCGACTGTGTTGTCGTTTTTGGCTGTGAATAGTAACCGTATGGCTAGGGAGAGAGAGGCGGTGGTGGCGACCGGAGCGGCGAGGTTGATGTATTCAACGGCGACTTGTTGAAGCTCGAATTGAGGTTTTTTAGGTTTTACGGCGAGGACGATGACGAGGACGACGGTTAGGGTTAGGAGGAAAAGGAAGGAGAAGAGGAGGATTAGGCAGCAGCAGCAGCCGCGGATCGAGGCGGCGGAGGTGGAGGTGTGCGGGTGGTAGTGCTGGTAGTAGTTACGGTGTCGATTCGGTGGCGATTCGGTGTGGTAGTGGTGGTTTTGCGACGGAGGCGGTGGTGGTTGTGGCTGGTGATTGAGCTGGCTGTGTGACAAATGCGGTGGTGGAGGTGGTGGTTCGGTGTGTTGCCGGTGGTGGTGGTGCGGTGGTGGTTGGTGGTGAGTCATGTTAATGGAGGTGAGGGAATGTGGTGGTGTGAGGTAATTAGTAAGGGTGTGAAGTGACGGTGGTGGGGTCCATTTTGTTTGGGAGTTAACGGTGGGTAAACGGAAAACGTTTATGTTTGATTTACAAGAAGATTTTGAAGTTGATGATAAAGGGGAAGAGAAAGAGAAGATAACATGAAAAAGAGTAGGTTTGTGGGCTTTTGATATCTTAGGGACTAAGGGAAATCAAATCACTACTTGTTGGGTGATGATGATAAGATGTCATTGTATATTCAATGAGTTGATTATTTATGATATTGTTTTTGAAATAGAAACGAAAATGTTTACCCGTTACGCTGAATAAGACATAACATGATGACGACGTTTGAAGGAGGATTATGCGGAACGATGCATCTTAGGATACCCCCATTGATGTGCTACACTTGTGTTGTAAAGTGTTTATATGAGAAATGTGCCGACGAGACTTGATACATAATGGGGTATGGGTCAAGAGTCCCGGTTGAGAAAAGATTTGGACTTTGTGTTAGATTTTATAGCATAGTTGTTGCATGTATGTTAAGTAGAATTGAAGATAATTTAACATGTTTCTTGTAGAAATATTAGTTCAATATAAGGTAAAATAAGTATCCCTATACTAAAATAAAATGTGAAACGAGAGACGACACAATCTTTTAATACATTGTTATTTTATGGAAGAAACTCAAATATTTATAGTTTTTTTTTAACGGCCAACGAATATACAAGTGGGGCTATCCAGGCAAAACTCAATGGCGAAAGACTACTCACACCCTAGCCCTACGTATGCAGATAACGTTGGTGACTAAGCCCGCCCACCATTTCAGAGAAAACCCACCATCCGATGACTCACTGTGGTAAAATCCTGGCCCACCTGAAATAAATTGTAAGCAAATTGTACCAAGTAGGACTCTAACCCATGACCGCTATAATGGAAAGTCATGAGATTCCTCCTCTCAAACCAATTAATCTAGGACTCATTGCGTCAAATATTTATAACTAATCTAAATATCTTTGTATATCAGATAAACAAAAGAGATCAGTAATGAGCAATTATCTCATTTGCTATAACATACTAAGAAGTAAGAAAACTTCATTTTAAATCATATCGTTTGATTTAAAATTTGTTTCCTGATCGAGGGCTTTGGGGCAATGTATGTCGGCAGTAGAATATCGGTCTGTCCTCAAATATCGTTTGATGATACCGTTATACCCTGAGGATGAACCGTGCCCTGTTTGTCGGAAGGTGTGTCTTGATAGCTTCGGGGAACATGCCCTTCACTGCAAAGAGCTTCCTGGCTTCAAGTACAGACACGATCTGGTTAGAGATGTGTTGTTTACCGTTCTCAAGCGAGCTGGTATCGCTGCTAAAAAAGAGGCTCCGGTTAATTTTCTAACGGACCCGAAGGAGGGGAGGTCTTCGACCAGCCGATGTGCTGGTTTTTGGATGGTCCGGGGGTAAGCATGCTTGCATTGATCTCACGGGGGTGTCGCCTCTTGCCGGTTTCAGGGGCAGTGGTTTTGTTTCAGGGCAAGCGACGCGGAAGGCTGAGGCGGGGAAAATATCCAAGCACGAGCAGGCCTGCATAGATAATCAACATGCATTCCTTCCTTTCGCGTTCGATACCTTTGGTTGTCTGGCCCCTGTGGCGTCCGGTTTCTTGAAGCGGGTTCAAAAGGCAGCACTTGCGCATGCGACAGTGTCTGTAGGTCATAGTTATGTGTTTAGCCGAGTAGGATTTGCAATTCAAAAGGGGGTGGTGGCGCAGCTTGTTGCCCGTCTACCAACCCATGATTTGTAATTTGCATCTATTTTATTTATAAAAATTCGTATCACAACCTAAAAAAAAAAAATCATATTTTATTTTCTATCAACCAAACGTGTAATACGTTAATTCCTAAGATTTGAATCTACAAAGAAACAATATATGAATGAAATTAACATAACTGAAGTATCATTCATCAAACCGTTTTTTAGAATAAGATTCTTTCATTTTAAACAGTTTCTTCCTTTAACTAACAATCTATTTATATTCATGTACTTATGTTTTGGTAATTAATCAAAGGTGTAAATCTACACTAGCTACTTGGTCCTTGGTATGGTTGAATGTGTGTTGAGGTATAACTTATAACCGGTCACTATGCAACGAAACTAGAGTATTCAGGTAGTTTAAAAAAAGCTTAGAGCCTTAGATACATCAAATGTTCTAATATGATATTGTACTAAGGGTGAGTATGATCCAAATTCGGTGGGTATTGAAAGAACCGGTTCCGGTTCCTAGCATAAAAAACCATACCCGGTTGGGTATGGAACTAGTTCTTCAAAAACGGGCTATTGAAAGAAACTTGGTACAAATACTAAAAACGGTTTTGGGGCAAGCTCAATTTGAAGTGTTATACGAATTTCCCCCACTGTTGCATGTTCATACAACACTTTTCTTTATGGATAATGCACTCATACACCACCCAACTACCACTTATATATCTTGGTCTCTTAAGATCTAGCAATTCATGTCCAAACTCTTCTGAATCTCTAATGGCTTTTATTTTATGTTGCAAAAAGAGCTTCTTTTAAGTTGGCTTAACTTTTATTTCTCTTGTAAAATAAAGCATGCTTCTAGGAATCAAACATTAAATGAAGTCTAACGAAAAAATAAAACTAAGATTGACCGTAACAAATTAATATGATAACTAAAAATCACAATATTTCATTATAAAACTATAAAATAAAAACATTTAACAATTAACATGAACATGTATTTGGGTATTCGGAAAACCCGGTTCCAGGTATAAACCGGGTCCAGTTTATACATAGAAATCTATACCTTATGTGTACCCGGTGGGTAGTGTCGGGTACGGTTCCGGATACGAAAAAAACAGTTTTTTTAATGCCAGGGTCCGGGCTTGATAATTTGCGTAAAAGCCCTTTTGAGTTTGATAATTTGCACTTTGAGTTTCGAAATGATTTGTGTTTACAGTGTTTTTTTTATTTTATTTACATAAGCATTTTTAGTTTTTACATAAGGTTTTGGTTGATTTACAGTAGAATTTTTTAGGTTTTTCATAAGGTATTGTTTTGGTTCAACATTGGTTTTTTTAGGTTGCACATCGGCAATGGTCTTTACCCCCGGGCGAAGACGATGATCAAGATCAAGGATTTTGAAGACGTTTTTGTTTAGTATATGTGAATGTAATTTTTGGCATGAAAACATGATGTAAAAAGTAAATGCAATTTTTAGCATAAAAAGAGTTAAATGCCCGGATAGTCCCTGTGGTTTGCCAATTTTTCACCTTTAGTCTCTAACTTTCTAAAATTACAGCTATAGTCCCCAACTTTTGCAATTTCATTCCCGGATAGTCCCTAGGTCTAACATCAGTTAGTTTTCTCAGTTAAGAGAGTGTGAAATGACAAAAATACCCTTACTATAAAACAAAATAACTTAAACTATTATATAGATTTATTTATTTGTGGGACCCACTCATTTATAAAAACAAAATAACAACCCACCCCCACCTTTCTCTCTCTTTCTTCTCTCTTCCCCTGCAACTCCATCACTCATGTTAACTGAAGAAGGTGAAACCCCCCATCACTGCTTTCCGCCACCATCATCGGCGACAAGAAATCTGCTTCCTCTCTCCAACTGAAACAACTTTGTTTTGGTGTGCGAGTGGATTGAACAATGAAAATGTCAGATTGATGTGTTCGTGTTATCCTAATTATGATTTAGTGTGGTTGGATTGTTAGTGTTTGTAACTAGAAAAGATTTTGATGTTTAATTTTATGCAAATAAGTGGCAGAAGTCGTGATTTGTAAAAAAAAAAATTTGGGTTCTGTTTTCTCGTTAACTTTGTTAATTTGATGTTAACTTTTGATGTGTGCTAAACAGGCTACTAAAATTAATTACTTTAGACTCTCTAAGCTAGACACTAAAAAGCTTTAAATCTAGACTCGACCTAAACCACACAATCAACAAGTGTACCGATCAATGTAGTATTACCTAAGTAAGTCCGGATATCGAACCCACGAGACTCTACTAATTACGCTACTAAACTCTAATAGACTCTGACAGACACGACTCAAACTGTTTCATTCTTTTTTTTTGGGGGGGGGGGGGTTACTGAAATTCTAAGGAAATTTATCAAACTAATTATTAACTAGAACTATGCGAATACGAACTAATATGAAGACTGTTCTTAGATGACGATGAAGACTACCTATACTAGAATCCTGGATTGATTTTAAGAATTTACCAATTAAGTTAACCACATGTTTTATAGGACCGGGATCTTGTGATGCTAAACCTATTAAGATACCAACTAAGCCCCTCAACCCTTCTCGAGGTGAAACTTATGGCATTACCTAGGTCGTTAATCCTACCGGTTATTAGACTTCTTTCCGGTTATCTAATTATTGTGTAAGTACCCTAATATTGACCTACTCTTTTCCAATTATAGATCTAGGGTAGTTTGAGTTTCTTAACTTGACTTGATAGACTAATAAACCGACGGGGCAACTAAGGCACGACTTTTTCCAAAGACTGTCTAAAGCAATTCGCCGGGTAAAACCTACCAATAGCCCTGCACCTTCCAGCTATAAGGACTAGTAGAATACTGAAATTTAGCAAATTATTAACTATCACTTCTAAGGTTTATTGGCCAATTCACCCTAAAGGTCAAAGACACAAGGTCAAAGATCTAGCGTGAACCTATTCTGTAGCAAACAACCACCTAGATTCACACGTAGCAATCGATAACAATTAACCAAATCAAAGTACGCATACACACCAAATAAATAAACCAAACCTCTTACAAAACACAATTAATCTATAAACACATGCATTTAACTAAAAAGGTTCAAACTTTATTCAAATCCAGTCATCGTAGTCTAGGCAGTTTAAGCGTTTAGCCAAGCATGTTAATCAATGAAAGTAAGACAAAGTTATTCAAACAAGAATTCATGGTTACAAGTTTTGAAAAGAGAGAAATCAAACAAACAAGGAACTAAAAACCCGTGCAAGTCTTCAATCTTCAAAGCGAACTCGAACCAATGATTCCCGTAGTCCAAACTCTTTAAACGCAGCACTTCAATCTCCAAACTAAGCTTTTGGACTTCACAAATTCGTCACCCTTCTGACGGCAGCTTCGCTTCGTATATATACCTGAAAGAACATCTCATCAAAACCTAACCGAAAAACACTTTTTCTGCGTATTTGACCCCGTCGCGCTACGCGACGGGTGTGGCCCTAAGGCGTCGCGTATGGCGGCGGCCCCCTATCTGCAGTTTTATTTTTTCTTGGTTCATTCAGCTCTCCGACTCGCATACGAATCCCGTTTTTCCTCTAAACTGCTCGTTTTGACTCGTTTTTCATCACTTTAAGCAACGGGACCTGAAATCATAGCTTAACGTCAGCAGTATCGAAATTCTAACCTAAACTAGACTCAAAATACCTAAAAACTGACCAAAATATACATTATAAACATATGTACTTTGCAGTACATCAACTTTCTATAATCTCTGTAAATTTGTTCTGTTGTGTGCGCAAATGGAATATTGTTTAAAATATCAAAATTATATTATATGTTCATGCCAAGCTAATCACTTCCGTCAATCATTGTGGCGATGGAAGAGATGGTTGCCGGCAACGTGTTCGAGTTGAGTCGTTATTAGTGTCCCCAATATGTCTTCCTTCTTTCAAAATTCAAATCAAACTTACCGATCACATTCTCCTACTGCTTGACCATTGTTAAACCCAATGGACTTCACTTTCCGAACAATTTATAAGCAGCACCACCACCACTTTTCCAACCACCCCAAGCTGCTCACATAGGGTGATAAACAACGCTGATCTGGAATTGGAGATTCTGTTCCCATCCCCGCGTTGATAGCTTCCGTAACCAATGTTCCCATAGCCCCGTTTCCATAGCCATCGTTTCCATAGCCACCATTTCCATGAAGCTTAGGGTTACAAATCACATCTAATATCGACGAGTTACAAATTGTCAAAACATGAAACAAACGCACAGTTAATATCGACGGAGATCCTCCATTAGTGTTTTTTTTGTAAGATAACGGTGAATTAGATGCAGGTATGGACATATTTGCTCTGAACACATACCAACTGCAAAGTTACTATTTAATCTTAAATGCATGTGTAGACATATTCTCTCTGAACACATACCGACTGCTTTATCTTGAGTCCATACATGCATTTAATTCAATCAAATCAATACATCATTACAAATTATCAAAACATGAAACAAACGAACAGTGAATCTTAAAAAGTACGAAATTTCATTTCTTTACAATTTGTAATGATGTGAGAGAATTAAAAGGCATGTACGTGAATCTTAAAAAGTACGAAATCAAAACCCTAATATATGAATATTAACTAAAAAAAAATAAAGCAAATCTGAAGTATACGGGTCGTAAAAGGTTATGCGGCCCGTATAAAAGTATCGTATACATTGTATACGGCCAAGTTAACTTATTTTCACATGGTGTATACGGGCCGTATAATTTTACCATGTGTTATTATTAGGGCCCTTTAAATATAAAGCATACCCTTTTCTTTGGTTATTTCTTTTCATTTCATTTGAACACAGTAGAGAGAGAAACCATGAGAGAGAAAGTATGTTCCTTAACCCAGTACTCCTCCGGCAACGAGGGTTCCTCCTCCGAAGATGAAACACCCGAACCCCGCCGTGTTGGTGCTCACTTAGGTGTAACACCCCAAAAACGGGTTTCGATAATCAAACCACGCTAATATTAAAGAGCGGGTAAAGTACCGTTAGTGGTAAAAGTTAACCCGTAAACAAAATAACTAGGAACAAATTAACCTAGTTAGTAATATGTAAATAAATAGTAAAACGATGAGTTGTAGCCCTATATTAATAAAGTCACAAACTAGAGGGGCCAAAAAAGAAAAGGAGTGAAACTTAGGTTTATTAATAAACAAAATAAAACATAACACACATTAAGTGTGAGTGAGAGTAACGATCAAAGAAGAAGAACAAGGAACAAACCCTTGCTCAACCTTAATCCATCAAATTGGAGGATTAATTAGGGCCAAATCACATGCATGAACATAAATTTGTGATCATCTAAGCTTGGAGATCATAAGGTATGTTGTAATTTATGCTTTGGTGATGATAAGTATGTGGATGAACTTGAAGGTGATAACTTTGAGTTCAGTATTTTAAGTAGCATGATGAAATTGATGATGTATTTATGTTTATGATCATCATACTAGTTAGAATTTGAGAAATACTTGAATAAATTAGAGACTAGGTCAAGTGTTCATATATGACATGAAGTGGGTTTCGATGATATGATAAAATTGATAGTGTAGTAATGTTCATAACCACCATGCTTGCTTGTATGAGTGAAATACATGAACAATTTAGAGAATTTGTTAAGTGTTCATAAATGACATGAAATGGGTTTTGTATGAAATGATGAAATTTATATATTATTGATGTTAATAGGTGCTTGAAATCATCATGTCTACTAGTTTGTATGAAGAATTTGATTATATTAGGTGTTTGGATGAATGTCTAGTATTAGATAATATTTGGTCAATATGTACATTTAATTGTAATTATTTAGTTGCTAATTTCTTGTAGTCAATCTCCTCAATTATAGGAGGAAATGTTGTATTGTTTTTATTATATAAAGAGCTCCCTCTCCCTCAATACGATTCATTGAGGTTGATTTATCACATGGTATCAGCCATATCATATCTCTCCTATCTTTCCCTTTATTTTCGATCCTTCCTTTGCCCTGTTCTTCCTTCCTCCCTTCCATGGCTGCCGACAATTCTTCCTTCCCCAATACCGTCCCTCACCTGACCCCCATAAAATTATCCTCGACAAATTATCTGGTCTGGCGCAATCATATGAAACTCCTTGTTGCTCTTCACCATTTTACTGCTCATATCGATGGCACCTCAACCCAACCGCCGGCCACCATTCTTGATAAAGACAAATCGATACCGAATCCCGATCTTACTAAATGGACCGCTGATGATCAAAAGGCTGCTCTTCTCCTCCTTTCTTCTCTCACTGAGGAGGCTGCCTCTGAAGTTCTTGGTCTCTCTACAGCCCGCCAGATCTGGTTAGCTCTCAAAAATGCATACAACAATGCCTCGGTCGAGCGTGTTCAGTCGCTGAGGGACTCCTTACGACAACTCACCAAAGGTAACACTTCTGTTACAGATTTATCTCGTCGTTTTCGTGTTATCTGTGAACAACTAGCCGCCATCGGTCATCCGGTGGCGAACATTGACAAAATGCATTGGTTTTTATGCGGCCTCTGACCGTCTTATGAGGTGTTTTCCACGGTCATTCGTGCAACCAAACCAGCCCCTTTGTTCCATGATTTAGTGGCTCAAGCAGAAAGTCACGAACTATTTCTTCAGTCGCTTCACGGGACTGCTACTCCACCAGCCGCATTCCACGCTCAAAACAGACGTGACAGCTCTAATCCGAGCCGCGGTCGTGCCTTCTCTGCTAGGGGTACTTCTACCTGTAGCCGAGAACGTGGGTCTTTTTCTCGCAGAACTCCTCATTGTCAATTATGTCGTACTAATGGACACTACGCCTCCGCTTGTCCAAGTTTGCATACATATGCTGCTCAATCTCGTCCATCAGGCGACTCAATAGCTAAAGCATTCCATGCCCAGTGCCATGTTACCAATGATTCCCCAGATTGGGTTGGTGATTCCGGGGCCACGACTCACATGTCTCCGCCCCATGAGCTTTTGCCAATAACACATACGGGCTCGACAACTATTGTTTTTGGTAACGGTCAACAATTGCCAATAACACATACGGGCTCGACAACTATTTCCAATACTATTCCTTTACGCAATGTACTGATTGACCGCTGATCATTCGGTGGATGTTTTATTCTCTAAACACTTTTTCCATATTCAGTATTGCAAAACAAAGCAGATACTAGCTAAAGGAACGTGTGGGAATGGTCTTTATGTGCTCAAGGATGAACCAAGAGCTTTTGCTACTACTACAGTTTCAAATAAAGCCTCTTACGAGTTATGGCATGCTCGTTTGGGCCATGTTTCTTTTGATGTTATTTCCATTTTGAAAAACTTTGGTGTTTTATTTGTTACTTCATTATTACCAAAACCTACTATTTGTTCTTCTTGCCAACTTGCAAAGGGACAACGTTTGTCCTTTGATTTAAATTTAAAGCGTGCTTCTAATCCTCTTGATTTGGTTCATTGTGATTTATGGGGTCCCTCACCAATTACTTCTACAGATGGCTATCGCTATTATGTTATTTTTGTTGATGATCATTCCAGGTTTACGTGGTTTTATCCACTTAAAACCAAGACATGATTTTATTCTGTTTTACCGGCTTTTATTAATCTTGTCCAAACGCAATGCTCAAGAAAGATCAAAACGCTCCAAAGTGATGGCGGCACTGAATTTGTGAACCATACCGTTCGAAAAATTTTGGAGGATAATGGCACCTTTCATCGTTTCTCGTGTCCATACACGCCCTAACAAAATGGTCGTGCGGAACGAAAACATCGGCACATAGTCGAAACGGGTCTTGCAATGTTGTTTAATGCTCATGTACCAGCTTGTTTTTGGGTAGATGCATTTGTTTCGGCCACATATATTATCAACCGATTACCATCTACTCTCTTGGATAACAAGTCTCCGTTTCAACTCATCTTTAATCAAAAGCCTCATTACTCAAACTTTAAGGTTTTTGGCTGCCAAGTCTTTCCTTATCTACGAGACTATGCAAAACACAAACTTGAACCTCGCAGTCTTTCTTGTGTTTTTATTGGGTACACCACCCAACATAAGGGATATTGGTGCCTTGACCCAACCACTTCTCGCATTTTTATCACTCGACATGCTCGGTTCAATGAGGTATCTTTTCCATTTAAAACCAAATCTTCAAACTCGGATCTCAACAATTTGGATCTGACCACCTTCCTTGATGACATTCCTGGATCTGTTTCACCTATTATTCCTGTAACCAAGCCCAATATACCTTCCAGCCCAGTAACTACCACATGTCCCATTTGTCCTTTACAAAATTTGCCTAGCCAAGACTCACATAATCCACCCATTAATTCTTCCACTACCAACGGCCCACTACCTACACCACCTACAACTCCCACGGCCCAAATACCCACCCCACCGACAACTCCCACGGCCCAAATACCCACCCCACCTACACCTCCCATGGCCCAAATACCTACCCCACCTGCAACCCTTACGACCCAAATACCTACACCACCTACACCTACAACGACCTAACCAACCTCAACTACTCCACACTTAACAGCCCAACATACCTCTCCAAGCCCACTATTTCATCATGCCAATCCTGCTGATGGTCCCACTCAAGATAATATCAATACTCATCCGATGGTTACAGGATCCAAAGCAGGGGTGTTTAAACCCAAGTACCAAGCGAACTTTGCTTCGCTCACCACTCATGCCTTACACGTGGCTCTGTCCGCTCTTACTCAGCCCCGTGGTTTTAAAACTGCAGCTAAGGATCCTAAATGGATGGCAGCAATGGTTGATGAGGTTGAGGCTTTAAAACACAATAATACTTGGACGACCCTGGTTCCTCGACCTACCTCGGCCAACATAGTTGGATCCAAGTGGGTTTATAGGATTAAGTATCATTCTGATGGGAGCATTGAACGCTACAAGGCTCGCTTGGTAGCTCAGGGGTTTACCCAAATTCCTGGCTTGGATTATTCCCACACCTTCAGTACTGTAGTTAAAGCCTCGACTGCTCGAATTGTTTTATCTTTTGCAGTTTTGCACAACTGGCGATTGCATCAACTTGATGTCAAAAACACTTTTTTTAAATGGCCATTTGCAGGAAACAGTCTTTATGGAGCAAGCACCAGGTTTTATTAACCAACAATACCCCAATCATGTCTGCAAACTCTCCAAGGCTCTCTATGGATTAAAACAAGCTCCTCGGGCATGGTTTCATCGATTGAGCACCTTTCTTCTATCCTACGGTTTCACATGCAGTCGTGCCAATACCTCCTTGTTTGTTCTACACAAAGACTCATGCATCATGTATCTCCTTGTCTATGTTGACGATTTGATACTCACAGGAAACAATGAAACCACCATCACCACCTTTATATCCCATATTCTGTAACACCCGTTCTTATAAATTAAGGTTTAACGTATCATTTACGAAAAACAGTCATGTAATTAAGATTACATATGCATTGGAAATTACGGGTTTATTAAAACTTTTTACAACTTAAAAAGTATACAACATATCATGTGTACGTTCGTCGTTTAACATAATAACGATACATAGTGCGGAAGCTTATTTCGTGATCGTGTTCGGTTCTTGCTCGTCGCTTGATCTTCATCTGTGCACTCTTGGCATTCACCTATGATCAAAACCAACTTAAAAGTTAGTTTTGATAGTCAAATATTAAGTTCAAACAAGTACAAGGGTTAAAAATGACAAAATTTAACAATTTTCGGAGTTAGGGGGCTAGACGTGACGCCAAGGGCCTAGGTGTCACGCCTAACCCTGTTTTTCACAGCCTACTGCCTTCAGCTGATGCTGTACATACCCAGCACGATCTGATTTCACGGAAACGGCCATAACTTCTTCGTTATTGATCCGTTTTACCCGATTCTTTTTCTACGCGTCCGTAATTTAATCCTCCATCTTATGGAGTTAAAATCCTACATCCAACATAAGAAATTTCGAGACTTCTAAGCCTTCGACTCGTTACCTTTTTACCGAATTTTAACCCGTTTATGCATTTTATCAAACAAACGTATTTATTTGATTCCTATATCTCATACACTTCTTCAAATTAATGTTACCTACTATATTAGATTCTAATCATAGGTTTATTACACAATTTAAACCCTTTTTCGCTTGTATGCTTATTTTGACCCGTTAAGGGTATTTAAACGCTTTCGAGCCTAAATTCGCTTTCGATTACTTCTAGCACTTCATGACCACATTTCTTATCCTATAATCTCCCACCACAACTGTGTTTATGGCGGGTTTAATGTGGTGATCAATATAAACCAAATTTTACCTCTCGAATCATTATTTTACGGCAAAAACTCAAATAGTGCCATTTGGCTAATATAATACCTCTTTCAGTTTCTATACTTATTCTAAGTATTTACCTAGTCATAAAACTCGTTTCCAAACAACCTTTAAGGATCGTTTGTTCCATTTAGCCTACAAGGGCATTTTGGTCGATTTTAGTCCTTTTATGAATAAGGACTCTCTCTCAAATTATTCGACCAAAATAGCACTTTTAACCACAACATAATTACGCGTACCTGGCCCGGATCAACAAGTAGACCCGATTTATACCTTGTTTTCATTATCACACCATAAATGGTGACACAGTTATCCGATTTGCTAATCGGTCCTGTTAACATAAGACTTGACAGCCACATTAGTCGATATTGTCAAATGGTGTTATCACCACCATTCGACCCGTTTGGACTATATGCCCAACATTATTTATTTAATCAAAAACATCGTTTTTGATTTCCAATTCATACATCCATCCCATCCCGGATTTTATAACCATACCCTTTTTCTTTTACACTTTTTTCTTACAATTTCAACCCATTTCGGCTTACACCATGGGTATCCTTTTATCCTTGATTTACATTAGTCGACACTTGACAAATTTCCATATTTCCAATATTATCATTATCACCTTTACAACGTATCGAATAAACGAGTATTCTCCATAAGTGTGTAAATTACACTTACCTCGCATCCACGCCACGCTTTTCTTTCCGTACTTGCTCCGTTTGACCCGCTCCCTCTTCCAAGCTTTCACCTAGCTTGTTACGCGTCAAACTATTGTCAAACATTTACAAGGCGGTTAAATTAGTCATTAACAATCACGACTATTCCACCTCACTTATTTTCTATGCCGAAGCTACTATTCGGCTTCATGATTAGTTAACTTAACTTATCTAAAGTTAACTACTTTCAATCACATGTTTACTACATTAAGTCTAAATCAACATAGTATTTAGAACTCTTATCACTTCATATCACGCGTAATTGCCATATCATTCAAATACGCGTTTTCACTCTAAATTCAATACTTTAGTTCTCATTTAGGCATTTTAACAAACACCTAATGTGCATAATTTCACATATTTACTAATTAGTTCATAACTAATTATTTTCACCAAGATTTACATCAAAATCAAACCTCTATGTCTAGTGTTCATGAACTACATCAAGAACTTATATCATAACAATCAATATTCATCAAATTAACACTCTAATCCGAGTGTTCATCATATTGTCAATAAACCCATTTAACACACATATAGGTAATCACCAAATCATTCAAGTCATAGCATCATATGCATGATTTTCACTTAGGGTTTCGTTCCTAAGCAAGTATACATCACTAATCTAGCCATAGCTTCTCTAATTCATGCCTAATTCGCGATTAGGATGATTATCAAAATTTTACAACTTCACGAATGTTAGAAATTCAACATACCTCACGATCCCCTTGACTTGGTGATCGTTTCTACGCGTTCATGCATTGATTTGGATCTTGATTCGAGCTTCAATTTGACCAATTTGTTGATCTAGGGTTTTGAGCTCCTTGCTCTTGTCCCTGGTCGTACGCACACACACTAAGTGTGTGTTGTGTTTGATTTTTAGTTTTTATAAATCAAGTCCCTTTGTTTGCAACTTAAGTCCCTCTAGTTTGGTTAGTTATTAAGTAGGCCATAACCTACTTACTTCTAGTAACATTCCCTCATATTAACTAGGTTAATTATTCCTAGTTAGCTTACTGGGTTCGGGAAGTCATAACCCGCTTTATTTTAAATCCCGTTAACTCAGGCTCTTATAAACTTAATTCCTTAAAACTTTGATTCGTTTTTATTTAATATTAGGATTTCTTATTTAAATCCAAATATTTGCCGGGTTATTTTTACTAATAACGGTACGTTACCCGTCTTTTAGTATTAACAGAGTTTAATTACCAAGCCCGTTTTCGGGGTGTTACATCTTCATAATGAGTTTGCTATCAAAGATCTTGGGGATTTAAATTATTTTCTGGGACTTGAAGTTGCTTATACCGATTCAGGACTTTTTCTCACTCAGTCTAAATATGCCAAAGATATTCTTCAGCGAGCACATCTTTACGATTCAAAACCGGTTAGTACTCCACTACTAGCTCATGAGTCCTTTACTACTAATGGTTCATCATTCTACGACCCAATGCTTTTCGCTCCCTCGTTGGTGCCTTGCAATATTTAACGATTACTCGGCCAGATTTATCCTATGCGGTGAATCAAGTGTCGCAATTTCTTCATGCCCCGACCACTGGTCACTTTCAAGCTGTCAAACGTATTCTTCGATATGTTAAAGGAACTATTTCTTTTGGTCTTACTTTTAGTCGTCTGCACATGAATTCTATTCTTGGTTATTCGGATGCTGATTGGGCTCGATGTCTAGATACTCGCCGCTCCACTTATGGGTACTCGATTTTTCTTGGTGGCAATCTCGTGTCTTGGAGTGCAAAGAAGCAACCCACCATCTCTCGTTCCAGCTGTGAATCCGAATATCGTGCTATGGCTAACACCGCTGCTGAAATTATATGGATTACTCATCTTCTACGTGAGTTGCATGCTTTACCACCTAATAGGCCCACTCTACTTTGTGATAACAAAAGTGCTCTTTTTATGACTCAAAATCCGGTTTCACACAAACGAGTGAAACACATTGATCTAGACTATCATTTCATTCGTGAACTAGTAAACTCTGGGAAGCTCTACACAAAATTTGTTCCAACCAATCTTCAGGTGGCAGATATTTTTACTAAAAGTCTTCCGCGCACTCAGTTTGAAATATTTCGAGCCAAGCTTCGCCTTGGACCGCCACCATTTCGATTGAAGGGGGTATTAGATAATATTTGGTCAATATGTACATTTAATTGTAACTATTTAGTTGCTAATTTCGTGTAGTCAATCTCTTCAATTATAGGAGGAAATGTTGTATTGTTATTATTATATAAAGAGCTCTTTCTCCCTCAATACGATTCATTGAGGTTGATTTATCACATCTAGTAATATGATGAAATGGGTTTTTACATAGAGATGAAAACCCTTAGTTCTAGCATGATAAATGGATGAACTAGTATTGATAATTGAAAGCTAAGTTAACTTGATGTTAACTATTACATGAACTTGTCAAAGTGAAAGAAATGATACGAACTTGGTTTGGAATTTAGTTAAAATGGTGGCCTAAAAATACGGCCTACCAAGTATTTGATGAAATTCCTAAATGAGTTTGTTGAACTTAATTGTACATTTGCATATGTTAATAGGCAGTTGACTCTTAAAAGTCAAACTGACCTATAATAGGATCGATGGTAATTTTGTTATAAAGTCCGTAAGGTGGAATAGTCGTGATAAATGATAACTAATCTAACCATCTTGCGAATGATAAATGGTAGTTTGACGTTTGACAAGCTAGGTGGAAGCTGGGGAAGAAGCGGGTCAAGATGATCAAATACGTGGGAAAACATAATCGGATGCAAGGTAAGTAAAGCTTACATCTATTGGTTGATAACAAAGTGATCTAGTATTCGAAATGAGTCTTTGAAATATGACGTTCCGACGCGAACCAATACGGGTCGGAACAAGTAAAACGGTAATTTGGTCACGTGTTGACGAATAAACAATGAGTTTTGAAAAGTTACCTTATGGTGTAAGCCATAATGGGTAAAATGGTAATCTGGTCACGTGTTGACGGATAAATAATGAGTTTTGAAAAGACACCCTATGGCGTAAGCCATAATGGGTCAAACGAATAGAGAAACGACTCTTAAAATAATACGATCACATGGTGTAAACCGTAACGGGCCAAATGGGTGAGATGGTAAATAAATACCATCTCGCAATACATAATGTTTGGTCATCCTTACGCGATAAGAGTAAGTCTAGAGGTGGGTAAAATGGTCATTTAGACCAAACAGGTCAAATGGTTGCTTGTCGAGTTTTGTGCTCACATGAAGAATAGCATATGGCTTGCGTTGATAATGCAAGGTATTAAAACGGGTCAATGCTTTGACCCGAGCCAGGTATGTGTAATGGGTCATTTTCGTAAAAAATGTCAAATTCGAGGGTAGAATAGTAGTATAATGAATTTTTCTATCATAATCCATCACAATTGAAGTTGTGATGATAGAGGAATAAAGATCATTAAGCGGAAATAAAAGATATGAAGGGTTGTGGATAATTTAAACTTAAAGTGCTTAAATCTCATAACGGGTAAAAATAATAATGCGCATAAACCCGGTAATGGTTGTGTAAATCATAAAATTTATGAATCCGGGTTAAAGATTAGGGGTTAATAATGTTGGAAAATGTATTACGGTAAAATAGAAACAAGTTTCAAGCTAAACGGATAAATATCGGAGAAGTTACGCAACGTTTACTAAAAAGGGGAAAAGTGGTCAAGTTCTGTAACCTAGACTTGTTAAATCTATGTCTGGGTTATCAGTTGCTTTTAAGGCATAACCCAGACGAGTTACCTGGTCATTTGGGTTATCGGTTGCTTTTAAGGCATAACCCAGACGAGTTACCTAGTCATCGTATTGATTTTTTGGGCTTAGCTAAATTAGTTATATATTTCATATAACTAAGGTGTATCATGATTTATGATATGTAGGTAATAATTGGAGTACCGGATGACGATCAAGCTCAACGAAGAACCGAACACGACCAAATTAAAGCTTCCGCACTTTGTTTTGTTATTACGAAACGAATCAATGATAACACGTTGAATTGTTTAATTTTTTATAAAGTTTTTAATAAACTCAATTTATCGTACGAAGGTATAATCTCATATAAATTCTTTTATATGCGAAATATCGAAAAATTTCGATTTATTAATTAAGGGCGTTACATTAGGCAATCCACCCAGTTGTTTTGATGTGTACTTTTCTGTTGTTGCACCTATCCCACCCTGTTCGCCACCCATCGTTCACCGTCGGAGCTGGCACCAACACCGGCATTGGCGCTCGTGCAAAAACCGCAAAATGCGGTAAAGTTTAGCTCTCGCCCAGGTTTATTCACACGATACACACATTCACCCTCATTCTGGGCATATCGGGGCTCTGCTAAAGAGGAAAATCCATCGAGTTCTTGGTCAGTGTTTCACCCCTCTTTATATAAATTTGATAGTGCAGTTGTTGATGTTGAAGGTGGAAATTTAGTTAATGATAATTGGAATATTAATGTTGTCGATGATCTTGATTCCGATAAAGTTGAAACTGGGGTTGTTGTTAAGGATGTTGGTCGTAGGGTTGATGATGGTCGCGTTTCAGTTAAAGAACGTCCGAATTTTAAGGCTATTGATGATCTTGATTACGATAAGGTTGATATTGCTGTTGACGTTGGTCATAGGGTTGATGTTGTTTGGATTTCAGGTCCTCGTAGTTTTAATGTGGTTCGTGAACTTGATTTCGATAATGTGGATACTGCGGTTGTTGTTAAGGACGTTGGCCGTAGGGTTGGTGATGGTCGGATTTCAGTGAAAGATGGTCATCGTGATGGCGATTTGTCGCGACGCTGACACTCTGGTTTTCCCGTGTGACGCAGGCGCCGTGATTCCCCCGCGCGCCTCCTGCGCCGTGACTCCCATGCGCGTCGCCGTGCAGATCGGCATGAGGCGCGTGTTGCCGGCACCGTGATTGTCCTGCGCGACGCAGGCGCCATGATTCCTCACGTGATTCCCCAGCGCGTCGTCGGCGCCGTGATTCCCCTGCGCGCCATACCGAACAAGAAAAAGCTATCAATTTTGTCTACCTCACGCGTCCTTGGAAGGCGCATCACGGATTCCAATGCACGGGATGTGTCTGATATGAAGATGGGATGCGTCTGAGATAAAGATGGGATGCGTCTTTAAGATGGGATGCGTCGTAAAACATAGTGGAGGCGTCAGCATTGTATTTGAAGCGTCTGGGTGCCGGAAAACAAGCAGGTTCATCGGCAATTACAGAACTCTCTGGTGCTGGAAATTGCAGACGTCTCCAGTCCCAGAAAACAAGTAGTTGAACCACGTTTCATGCGTCCCTCAGTGGGAGGTGAACAAGTTGCAGACTTCCATCGAGATTTCAGTTGTATCCGGTGGGAGGTGAACAAGTTACAAATTTTCGTCAGACTTCCGGCGAGTTTCATACGTCCTTCTCAAGTTTCAAGCACCTCCTCAAGTTTCATGAGTCCTCCTCAAGTTTCATGAGTCCCCCTCAAGTATTACATCATCCTCAAGTTGCATGCCTCCGGCGAGTTTCGGCACCTCCTCAAGTTGAAGCACCTCTGGTGAGTTTCAGCAACATCGTAGCATTTTATCCAATGTTCTCGGACTCGGACCGGACCGGTTCACCCCAACAACCCATTTTTGCAGTTGGCCGGTGGTTTGACCGGCAGGCGGCGGGCTGGCCGAAAAATCGGTGACCCTTTTGGACTGGCGAACCTGTTTGAATTTCATTTACTCAGAACCCGGCGAACCCCTTTGGGCCAGAAACTCATCGGACACCGTCAAAATAGAAGCATATTCAGTACCCACGTTCAAGGTCCAGGATTTGGGTTCACCACCAAAGATTATGAACGGCTTTTGAAGCTTCATGTATGGCAATGAAAGGTGAAATGTGAAGATTACCATTCAAAAACACTAGCTCTGTACCATAAATTTTAGAGAGAAGAAGAAGAAGAATAGATATATCAGAGAGAGTTGAAAAAGCGGTTGCACATCTTTAACTTTCTTTTATATTAGGGTTAAACATTAGTTTCAAAACCCCCCCTCATAAATATAGCTTTAACCCCTTTAATACTTCTAGTTCTAATCATTTTAGAGATGAATTTTATTATAAAACAAAAACAATATTTAACATTTAACACTCAAATATATATTATAATTTTAAATATGTATATATTATTTAAGAAATTGTCCGATTCTTAAATCCAGTTGAACCGGTCGGACCAGTCTGACCAGTGAACCGTTAAGGCATCCGATTTGATGTCCGATCCGGTTTTAAAAACATTGATTTTTGTCCATCCTTGATCTTGATTAAAAACAAGACCTGATGTTTTTGATATGATGTTTAACAAGTTGTGGAGAAAGAGAAAAAGTACCAAAAGCTTGAAACTTTATTGTACAATGTTAGAAAGAAAAAAAGTTGTAGACACAAGAAAAGGCTGCAAACATATTCCAATTCCAATGGGTCTGGCCCACCTGCAACAATTGAAATGGCACATGTCCATTTTTTATTGGGGTTTCAGTGAGACTCTACAAAAGACGCATCAAGTGCTTGAGGCGTCTGTATATGGATGCTTCAGGTGGTCATTTTAATAATTATTGTGGGTCAATGGCTATTTTTGTAATTTTCCCTAAAAACAATTTAAGTGAAGGAGATTGCTTCCCTCCCAAAATAAGCTTGAGACTCCACCATAACACGCCACGTGTCCTAAATGCATCTAATTTATTATACTAATTATTATATTATATAGATATAGATATTACTTCAAGTAATCGCTTCAAACTTTAATTGCCTAACCTCACTTTTCTAATTTATAATTATAAACTTTGTGGCATTCTTTTGTGTATTTATTATAAAATTCTACCGTTTAGCTCGTTTCACCCGTAACTTATAAAATATAAAAACAATTAAATGTAGCGAATTTTATACCAATATCAATGCATTTTAATTATAATTACTATGAACTAGAGTGTACCTAAAATGCATCAATCAGGGAGGTGGTTGTGCGGTGGTGATAGGGTTGCTAGGGGTGGTGGTGGTGGCCGATTTAGATGACGAGGTTCAAGCGTTTTGAAGAAGGTTCAACCGTTTCCGATCTGGGTTTCGATTCAGATGTCGTGGAAAACGGGTAATGGTTCGTTCGATGACGAGGTTCATCTCTTTTTGAAGGAGGTTTGACTCATGACGACGAATGAATTAGAGTGGTGGATATGGTGGTTTTAGGCGGTGAAATGTCGTGGCGGATGCGAGGTTTTAGGTGCTGAACCACCACATGGTTGACTTCAGCACCACCCGATGAGATGGTATTCCCCTAAACTTATCCACAAATATTTCAGATCGATACTTTGTTTTTGTTTTGCAAGTTAAGTTTGTTTGAGAACTTGTTGTTTTGATGATTAGATGAGGTGCTTTTAGGGTGCAATTAGGTGTGTTGTTGAAATAAGTTTGTTAGTGATGTTTGATAACTGTTTTTTTATGTTTAGATGAGGTGTTTGGGTCAAAATAAGGTGTTTTTGCGTGTTTTTTTCTTCAAAGTTGGTCTATTTTTTAATCGAGTGTTTTTTGTTTTGTTCAATTGTGTAAAAGCCCTTTTGAGTTTGATAATTTGCGCTTTGAGTTTCAAAAAAAATTTGTGTTTAAAGTGTTTTTTTTTTTTTTTTTACATAAGCATTTTTAGTTTTTACATAAGGTTTTGGTTGATTTATAGTCGGGTTTTTTAGGTTTTTCATAAGGTATTGTTTTGGTTCAACATTGTTTATTTTTAGGTTGCACATCGGCAATGATCTTTCCCCCCGGGCGAAGATGATGATCAAGATCAAAGATTTTGAAGACGTTTTTGTTAAGTATATGTAAATGTAATTTTTGGCATGAAAACATGATGTAAAAAGTAAATGTAATTTTTAGCATAAAAAGAGTTAAATGCCAGGATAGTCCCTGTGGTTTGCCTTTTTTTCACTTTTAGTCTCTAACTTTCAAAAAATTACAGCTATAGTCCTCAACTTTTGCAATTTCGTTCCCGGATAGTCCCTAGGCCTAACATCAGTTAGTTTTCTCAGTTAAGAGAGTGTGAAATGACAAAAATACGCTTACTATAAAACAAAATAACTTAACCTATTAAATAGATTTATTTATTTATTTGTGGGACACACTCCTTTATAAAAACAAAATAACAACCCACCCCCACCTTTCTCTCTCTTCCCTTGCAATTCCATCACTCCTGTTAACGTGAAACCCCCCCATCACTGCTTTCCACCACCATCAACGACGACAAGAAATCTGCCTCCTCTCTCCAACTGAAGCAGCTTTGTTTTGGTGTGCGAGTGGATTGAACAATGAAAATGTCAGATTGATGTGTTCGTGTTATCCTAATTATGATTTAGTGTGGTTGGATTGTTAGTGTTTGTAACTAAAAACGATTTTGATGTTTAATTTTATGTAATAAGTGGCAGCAGTCTTGATTTGAAAAAAAAGTTGGGTTCTGTTTTCTCGTTAACTTTGTTAATTTGATGTTAACTTTCTATAATCTCTGTTAATTTGTTCTGTTGTGTGTGCAAATGGAATATTGTTTAAAATATCAAAATTATATTATATGTTCATGCCAAGCTAATCTCTTCCGTCGATCATTGTGGCGATGGAAGAGATGGTTGTTGGCAACGTGTTCGAGTTGAGTCGTTATTAGTGTCCCCCAATATTAAAATTGAATGCTCACCAGAGATCGAGTCGGGCTGGTTGATTGAATCCGGTTCGTTAATAGTGACGACGATTAAATCCTTTGTAACACCCTAACAGGTTTAACATTAAAACGACGCAGCGGAATTTCGAGTTTGAAAATTTCTTTCATGTCATACATCTTGACATTCTAAAAATTCATTTTCATATATAAGAACATAACTTATCAACACTAAATTACGTATTTAAACATTCCCGTACAATCTGTCTGGTGACTCGATCTTCGATCTCCAATCCTTGGATATCCTCATGACTGGTACTATCTGCGCTCACCACATAAAATTTATACATTAGTACGCGTTATAAACATACAAGGTTCGTTCACGTTTACTTCTCGATTCATTTACTCTTTACATTCTAGCTTTTCCATCCTGTCATACCATCCGTGGTGAGACTTCTTTGCCATTCCTGCATTTCACTTATAACTCCATGTACACGAATAAACAACGTAAACACTTGATCGTACCAAAAGACTTACATACATGCCTAAACTTCATACACACTATCTCCATACATACATACGTACACACATACATGTCAACCTACATACAAACTTACATACAATTACATTTCAACCATTCTATATGTATCTACATATATACGTACCTACGTTGTCACGTACGATCATGTCATCCCTCCTATATACATTCTCACATACATACATACATACATACATACATACATACATACATACATACATACATACCCCTTATTACATGCCTTCACACAAACCTACATACGTGCATACCTTCGTACATACTCACTTTCGTACACATACATACTTCCTACGTATACCCATACATACCTACACTTATGTTTATCAAACATACATACGTACATGCCTACATACTTACTTACATATATATTTATATCCACCTGCTTTAGCATACCCCACTCATACTTACCTATTCATATACATCTTCGTATATCCTTATGTACTTGCTTACACACCATAATCTTACATACATTCGCGCATACACGTTTACATACATTTCTACATACGTGTATAGAGATATACAACATCCTTACATACCTATCCACACATACGCTTACCCCAATGGTCATAAAACATGAGTTAAACTAGTCATATGCGACTTAAAACGCGTTTAAACGAGTTCCCAAGGCAAAACGAAGCACAAAAACAATTTCCGGAGGAACAGAACCCGTCGCGCGACGCGACGGGCCGTCGCGCTACGCGACCCCCCACTTTTCACAGAAGCCTCGCAGCTGGTTGCTGCATCTTTTCAGCACGATCCGTTTTTACGGAAACGAGCATAACTCACTCGTCTTTGCTCCGTTTTACCCGATTCTTTTTCCTACGTGTCCGTAATTTAATTCCCCATCTAATGGAACTAAAATCCAACATCCGACTTAATAAAATTTCAGACTTTTAACCCTTCGGCTTATTACCCTTTTTCCCAACTTTGACCCGTTCATGCATTCATCAACGTAACTTGTTCATTTTACCAAAACCTCTTATAAACATAATGATATCAATTACGTCTATCATAAATTACCAAATTCTTGGATGTCTTGCATCCTTTTAACACATTATCATTCATATGTTCATTTCGACCCGTTAAGGGTATTCGTACATTAATTGGTCTATGACTAACCAAACCATCATCCCCACTTTCATACTTGTCCAAAACATTACACTAATCGAATAACTTACTTCTAAACTACTTTTAAGATCATCTACCCCAAAATACCCATCAAGGGCATTTTGGTCAACTTTAAACCCATCATTTACGACGAAAGACTTTAACACATATTTGACCTTAAACATCATGTTTAATTCATTACAATACTTTATTACTTACGCGTACTAAGAAGTGATTACGGAAATCACTTACCTTATGCGTCTGTGCTCGTATCCGATTCCTTGCCTCTTCTTGACCCGTTAACACCTTATGCTTGAGTCCGTCTCGGCGTGATTCCTATACTTTCATTTCATCGAAATCACGCTCTTATTAGCATACACCTTTGTACACGTAACAATCATATCACTCGCATAATTCACACTTAACTTTCCTTAGTCATTCTTAACAAACATTAAAATACATAATCAACTTCATATGATCATATCCGTATACGTTAAACTCCTGTAACTCATCATGTCATTACATTTAACACGAATATCTATAACATGTACCATACGACTTCCCATCAACCTACATTCACGACAACGAGTCAAGTCATGTTTCTTATGCTTAGTTGACTTTCAAAAGTCAACTATTAACCATACTTAACTATCGACTTATCATCATATACTCGTAACATCATAATCGACTATACGGACGACACTATATACATTTCATCATACACTTGATGTGAGTACTACCTTTTAAGCAATACGTACAACTATTTCATGCACAATTCTTCTAAACTCATACATAACCCATCAAAACCAACTACTAATCATCATGTATCATTCCAAATGAACATTAAACATAACATAATCATATTCCTATACTTTCATTTAACAATAATTCATCATACCCACAAAATACATCAATCATTCAACAAGACTTGAACATAGGAGGTGATACTAGTCATAATTTTCACCCTAACTAACGGGTGTCACCTCTAAACATCAAATTAACGCAAACCATTCATAACCCATGTTCTACACGAGGATTCTAACCCTTGTACATGATCAATTTCATATTAACTCACGGATTAGAACATAACCCACTTCACCCATGATCACCAATCTTAGATTTAAGACATACCTTATGATCCCCTCGTGTTGGTGATCATTAATCCATGCTCGGTTATGGATTTCAACTTCATCTTGCCTTCCAATTTGAGCGTAAAGGCGATTTAGGGTTTGAGGCTCCATGGGAGCCTCCTGATCTTTCTCGAACACACACGTATGTGTGTGTTTGTGTGTGTGTTTAGTTATCTTATAACTTAACTTTCATTTGTTCCATTTTAGCCCCTCGGGTTTACTTTTAAAACATAACTGACACTACCTTAATCATTTAAGACTTTCGACCATACCCTTAACTAGGTTAAATAGCCTAGTTATTTATTTCCTGACGTGTCACATAATAACATACAACAAACATTAACATTCAGATTTTGGGGCGTTACATCCTTCGAGCAGATCTGAAAAGGGAGTGGCTCAGTTGTGCCGACGGAGATGAAGATTGCCGGCGGTGGGACTTGGGAGCTTGTCTGCAAAACGATATCGACTGCACCCAGTTCGTATTTCTGCAATGTTATTAACGATGGTGACCCAACTTGTAGTAGGTTTCCGGAGTTGGTATTGGAAAATAATGTAAGCTATTTTGTTTTGTAAGACCATGTGTAGTGGTAAGTTGCTATAATGCCCCCACCATGGGGCATTATCCGACACGTGGCATCCTAGTCAGCGTTGGGGCATTATAGCAAAAGTGGCGTAGTGGGGCATTATTCCAATAACGCCCGTATTATTTTTAATGGAAAAAAAAGCAAACGAAATAGGTGCTCATTTTCAAAAGGTGTCAGGCACATGTGGTCATTTTCAAAAGGTGGTCAGGCACATGTGGGTAGCTCATTGGTTGGTCAACCATTCCTCAAACCCAATTGAGCGTTTTAAATAAAACGCCACCAACCATTTTTTTCCAAAAAAACACCGGGTAACGCCCCATGTAATGGGGGTGGGGGCGTTTTGGGGCGTTATTTTTCAATTTTTTTTAAAAATCACGCCCCACTACGGGTGGTCTAAGTGTGGGTGTTCTTGTGGAGCTAACATGAGTGATATAGTTGCAGGGGGAAGAGAGAAGAAAGAGATGGGAAGGTGGGGGTGGGGGTCGGTTGTTATTTTGTTTTTATAAAGGAGTGGGTCCCACAAATAAATAAATCTATTTAATAGGTTAACTTATTTTGTTTTATAGTAAGGGTATTTTTGTCATTTCACACCATCTTAACTGAGAAAACTAACTGATGTTAGGCCAAGGACTATCCGGAAACGAAATTGCAAAAGTTAGGGACTATAGCTGTAATTTTAGAAAGTTAGGGACTAAAGGTGAAAAAAGGGCCAAACACAAGGACTATCTGAGCATTTAACTCGCATAAAAAACATGATGTAAAAATTTTGTTAAAGTTGATGAAGATCAAGAGAAAAAAGACCTTTGGAATACATGTTTTGTGTTTTTTACAGTAGTGTTCGTTTGTTTACGCCACCTGTGATTGTGATATGTTTAACGTGATGTCTCTGTTGATCAACCGGATTTTGATAGAGTGGTCAAATTACAAAAACGCTCTTCTGAGCACTTTTTCATTCTTCTTAATAATGAAAACTAGGATTGCGACCCGCCGCAATGCGGCGGGGATTCTTTAGTTATAACTAAGTCAATATAGGACCCGCATGTTATGTTAAACCTGTCAAACAGGGAAAAAATAGACGATGTAAAAACGTTCACCCACACACGCACGTTGCGTCGTGTTAACTCGCAAAATTTAGAACGAAACGTAAAAACCTTAAACCAAAGACGCACGTTGCGATTTGTTAAGTCACAAAATTTAGAACCAAGCATAAAGAGAAAAATTTGCGGAAAATAAAAACTATAAAGGACCAAAGTTGAAAGTAAACAAAGTTATGAGGATAGATTGCAAAAGAGAAGAAGTTTTGGGTTAAAAGTAAAAAAACAAATAGTTTTGTGTTAAAAGTAATTTATGAAATACTTTTGGGTGAAAAGTAAAAAAAAAAAACATTTTTTTTAAAACCCCCAAAGCCAACGTTACGACAACCATATGCATAACCATTTTTTCTTTGAAAACCCCCCAAAACACACCCCGCGTTGCGGCGGGGCGTAAAACGGTGTCAAATAGTACTAATGTCACACAAGCGTCATCGACCATCAACACTGACTCGACTTAGGATATGCGTGTTGCGACGAACCTGTCAAACATGGAAAAATAGAGGTAAAAACGTTGAACCACACATGCACGTTGCGTCGTATTAACTTGAAAAATTTAGAACTATACGTAAAACGAAAATTTGCGAAAGATGAAATGTATAAGTGACTAAAGTTGTGAAGTTAAATTGCAAATAATGAAAAGTTTTGGGTTAAAGTTAAAAAACAAATTATATAGGGTAAAAATTGTAAAAAGTAAAAACCCTTAGGTTAAAAATAGAAAATTAACTTTTTATTTTTGAAAATCACCCAAAGCATAATTTACAAGTGACAATGCACAAATATGTTGCAAACTTATATATGGGATAATAGCAATAAAAAAAAAGATTAAATCTCAACCATTCATCAACCGTTGTCCCATTCTGGTCAGAGTATGTTGTCTTAACCGGGTCCACGCTAGCTTCAGAGTTTGGCTTGGGCGTTCCCCCGGGAAACCATACAGCCGACAGTCACTTGACAGACGTTGTGCCACCACAAGTGCTGAACACTCTTTGGCGTAAGACACGGTGGGACGATAACCCGGGTGAGCTCAGGATAGAGGATAGAAACTGACATCTTTGCAAAGAGTCTAGGCTCTATCCATCATTTCTTAATCCACCAAAGTGACACAAGTGAGGATTGAATATGGGTCTCCATTGGAGAAACCAAGCCTCTCTACCACTAGGCCACAAGTGGTGGATGAATAGTCAAATTTAATAATATTTGCTTGGGTGAAAAAAAAATCTATAAAATAAAGAGTTAAATGTCATTTTAGTTCCTATGGTTTGGGTTATTTCGACAGTTTAGTCCAAATGTTTCATTTTTCTCCTGTGGGTCCAAAAAGATTTAACCGTTGCCATTTTATTCTACCGGGTTAACTTTATCCAATTTTTATGTTAACGAGAAGGGCAATTCGGTCATTTTATATGAAATTCTATTAACTACAAGGGCAATTCGGCTATATAAAATGACCGAATTGCCCTTCTTGTTAACAGAAAAAATGGATGAAGTTAACCCAGTTGACTAAAATGGCAACGGTGAAACCTTTTTGGACCCACAGGCAAAAAAATGAAACATTTGAACTAAACTATTAAAATGGCTCAAACCATAAGGACTAAAATGGTATTTAACTCTTAAATAATAGCAGAACTTTTTTTTGAAAGGCAAACTATCTCAGCTAAACTACATCATAATTATGTCCCCATGCCTAGCATCAAACTTTGGACTTATCCCTCAAGAGACTTTTATCTCTGTCACTAGGCTACAACCTAGGACTTATCCCTTAAGAATTCTATAACATTAACTGTTAGATATTTTAGTGTAATCGGGGTTTGACTTGGTGATCAAAGTAAATAATAATACACATTAAGCAAGGTAGGAGGTGCGGGAGTACACGCTTGTTTGAGTTATTATACTTCAAAGTGTACGGGCGGAGCCCGTACTTTACAGGGGTTCCAAGGGGCGGCAGCCCCTGGGAAAATTTTTATTTTAATTAAATTGCTTTATGGAAAATGCCTTAGAAAATAAAATTTGTGAAAATTCGTCGTAATTTTTCAGACAAAAATTAAGGCAGTTTTAATGCAATTTAATTAAATTGGAATATAACCGCCAGAGGCAGTTATCTGCAAACATCCCCAAAATTCGAACACACAGTTTTGATCATCTTCCTGGTTCGAAAATTCACAGACATACTAACATACCCTGGTTCAATTTCTCATAAAATCAGAGTTGTATCCGATTGAATTTTTCGGGTGAACCACCGAAATAATTTGATCTGAGAGTGATTACACGCCTCTCTGATTATCCGGCAAACTGAAATTCCCCAACATAAACAAATGTTAATTGGTAACATGATCTAAACTGTCACGACCCCTGACCCACCCTGGACGGAATCGGGAGTCGCGAACAGCCCAGTGGTACCGGTGATTAATTTTTTTATTTTGAAAACGTTGCAGCGGAAATTTCATCAGGACCGTGAGTTAGGAAAAATATCAGAGTTTAGAAAACACCGGATTTTATTTATTAAATAGATGGGATAAACCCATGTTTTACAATGGTAGCTTTAATAAATAATAAATTTGATTACATAAAATAATATTTCTTAATTTGATTTAATTAATAAAATAAGCCACTTCTTGAAGTCTTTCAGTGCCGTATCCATCTCTACTGTAATTACCTGAAACATGTTTGAAAAAGGTTTTGTCAGCGGGAAATACTGAGTGAATCATTCTATTTACTAAAATGACACATTTGTTATAATTTACAGTATTAAGGAAGATTACAATGTTTCTGATATCAAACCAATTACCCACAGTACTTTGTCACTCGACCCATTGGCCCTTCCGTCCAATGGTGTCTGTGACTATGGTCATATCACCCATTGGCTGCCCCAATGGTGAAGATTATCAAGTAATGTATACAAAACCCCACATACCGGCTGTAATATGGTGATTATATAAACTTAATCCCTGTAATTATAACTTTGAAATAAATAGGGTTTTGTAAATAGATTTGATAAAAAGAGAATGACTCACATATAATCATGCAGATTCATACGGCCAAAGTTTAGTCTACAGATAAGCCTTGATATATTGCAGATTTATATAGGCAGAGCTTAGCCTATTGATTTAGCCTTATAGCCTAATGCATACGAACTAGGTAGGTAACTTAATACAGCATTTACGATAACTCACGAGATCAAATTCTCACAACGAACGACAAAGTGCGTTACTTAAACATCAATCGAATTAACGACGAACGACAAAGTACGATACTTAAACATCCAGCGGATTCACAACTAAGGACAGAGTATAGTCCGATTTCGGACAACACTCAACATCCCATCGAAATCACGATGAATGACAAAGTATAACCCTAATGTGGGCGGCACTTAAACATCCATTGGATATATTGATCAGTCGGAAAATGAATCGTAATAGCGATCGAGTTAATACCCTGTATCGTAGCAGAATTCGAGCTAGTGTGTGTTTGGTAGTAATCAAAGAATATCTCGGAGTGTATAACGAATTTTAACGTCGCTCCAGTGCCAGAAATCAAGTCCCACACCCCTCTATATATACTGGAAAAAGGGCGCGCCCGCGTGGCGCGAGGAGGGCGGTTTTAGCATAGGGTTGCCACGCGTCTCAGTAGCTTGGCTGAGTCGACCGTTCGAGAAAATTCGATTTCTATGAAAAACTGTAAGGATAATATTGAATGGGAAATGCCCCCCCCCCCCCCTGAGTTTTAGGGGCCCTGATCCTGATTCTGATTGTTATGAAAATTTAAGGGTTTATGCAGGATTACTTGAGTGTCTCAATTAGGGTTTCTTTTTAGACAAAATATAAATAATAATAATAGAAATAAAAATATAATAGTTTTGGTGAGAGTTGTTATGGTTTGGGATAAAAAGGAATAAAATAGTGAGAAAAAAGAAGGGACCCACTTTGTAACTTTAGGGTTCAACTAGAAAGATTCTGGTATAAATTTTGGGTATAACTTTTGGACTATAAAAATATATATTTAAATCTAGTACCCCTAATTCAACCTTGTCCCGATGTCCCGAGACAGAACCCCAACGAACTTAGTCGGGCAGAGCCCTGACATAAGTTATGAGGCTCAGATCAATCAGAAAAGGGTAGCGGTGATCTGGAGTTAAAATACTTAAAACGAGGCATGGTTTTATTATTATTACAGGTGAAATAAAATAATAATAAAAAGATAAGAATTTTAGTGAGAGAGGGAGACACTACGAGAGATGTGCCAAAGAAATGAAACTAGCTCTCTATTTATACAAAATTTTTAGCTTGGAGTTCACCCCAAGCTTAGTCTAGTCATAACTCATATGTTCAACATGTAGGGGCTGTTTGGTAACATCTGAACCAATAAGTGCTGAATGAATAAGAGGTCTGAATGGGTAAGAGGCTCTGAACCAGTAAGTGCTGAACCGATAAAATGCTGTTTGGTTGCACCTCTGAATAATTGTGTAAAATGACAATTTTATCCCTATGATTCAATTCATACACCTTGATTCAATTCATAGAATATTACCAGTACACAACAAACACACAGTACCACACATCCAAATTCACCTATAGACCCCACAGATGAGCAATGCAAAATCTAAAAAAAGGGTTCTTATCTTCAACCACCACAACACAAAAGAAAGAACACAAGAGATCAAAATTTTATCAACACCCAATCCCTTATAACACATCAATTTTTCTGCAAAAAAAGGGACCAAAATCAAATCAAGAAGTCAAACCCACAACTTAAAGATCAAGAAAAACAAAAAAGAACCTATTTTTATGAAACCCAGATGGCTGCGAAGAGAGCCGGAGCAGAAAGCTACTTGTTTGTTGAACCCAGATGGCTGCGAAGGAGAGCCGGAGCAGGTGCGACAAGGCGACTTCGAGGCGAGCAGCTGCGACGTGGTGGAGGAGGCCGGTGGAGGAAGGAGGTGGAGATGGAGATGGAGGAGTCGATGTGTGAAGAGGGAGAACACAGGTTTCTTTTTAGGGCAAAGGGTATGTTTGTGAAAACTTTCATTCAGCGCCCTTTAGTATCTGAATGAATCAGACTGAATGGAACCATTCAGAGGCAGGCTCTTTAACAAACCAAACGCATAAGCCTCTGACCGATTCAGAGGTTTCCCTCTGAATGGAGCCATTCAGACACAACCAAACAGCCCCGTAGACATGTATACTGTTTACATGCAATTGGTTAAAATTAACTATTCTATTATTATATCCATATCCTTATCTTTAATTAAAATTTCATTATTACATTTCATACGAAAATTTAGATTTTATTTTATTAATTTATATATTATAATTAATTTAACCGTTTCACTTATTTGGCGCGTATAACTTCTAAAATATAACGTTTTATAAAATAATAAATATGTTATTAGAACGAGAATAATTTTATCTACATTTGGGTCTAAGTTTCATTAAAAATAGAGTAAGTTTAAAGTACAATGTATTTTTATATTTTGATTATTATACGGTTCCTAGGCCCGTCTATGTACTTCATATTCCTAATATTCAACTTACCTGTAAACTACCCGTCTAATAATATAAGTTTCTATAGACTTTTATTTTATTAGAAAGGTCACCCATATATAGGCTAATTAATTAATAAAATATTTCAACCAACTATATAAAATAGTGTTTAAAACTATTTGGGTTGAATATTTATATTAAAAATAAACTAGTTACTAGTGGTTAATAAATTTAACCAAACCTATAATGTTTATAAAAAAAAATATGGTTGTTACATAAACCCATTTGAGTCCTATCATAAAACTAAAAGAACAAGAAGACACCATGCAAGTCTTTGTTAGAAGGCTATTGAAAAAGACTTGGACTAGTATCTTGTGGCATACAAGAATTTCCGATGAATATCTGGCGCATAATAACATCTAATAAATCTAATCATAAGATTGTCTAGGGATGTCCAACATATATAATAAATGTAAGGGTGTCCGGAGTGGGGGCGGCAAACCCATCCGGCACAGATCGGCAACCATTGCCAGCTCATTTGCCGCATGAGGTTTACCGAAAAAGAGGAAGAGTTCGGTGATGGAACACCGATGTGGGGAAGAGAGTATGTGAGAGAGAGTGGGTAGTGTGGAGTGGGGTCCATTCCAATCTCAATCAATCACACTTTTTCTTTTTTTTTTTAAATAAAATAGTTTACCACTTCACCGTTGTCTAAACCATTGCCAACACTTTGAGCATGGTTTACCACTTTGACATGGCACACTCTCATTGGTTGATTTTTTAGTTTGCCACTCTCAAGTGTTTAACCACTGCTAACACCCTAAAATATAAGATTTGTTTACAATTATACACTTTTAGGATGTCCGGGTGTTGGGTTTCGTGTTGGTGAAAAGAACACCTTTGCCCACAATCATAACGATTACTTGTATAATATGGTTTCACCCTAACTTGATAACCAGAATTAGGTTTACAATACTTGATTTGTTACATTTGATTTAATATCCCGTGAGCCCATTAGCGTAATCACTGACGTCACTTCTTTCAAGCACCCTAAACCATTTTCTATTTTTTTTAGTTAAAAGTAAATTATACATTTAAAAACACAAATAAACCTAAATTTTAATAAGATATTTAAGTAACTGAAAGAGTTTCTTCTATGATGAAGATTAGATACAACTTGTCTAAATAATATCATATATTTTTGTGGTACATTTCAATCCTTAAATACAGCTACAATATATAGGTAAAACCGGAAACTTAAAGCTACAAATCTTATATTCTTATCTCTATAATTAGTGTATACAAAAAGATATAAGCTAAAACAGACACACATAAAATATAGATTTATATAAATATAAAAATTGTTGAAAATAATTTGTAAAAGAAGTATTTAGTTGTTCAACGGTCAAAAAGACCATTCCATTATTATGTGTCTTATCATCCGTGAAGATTACCATAAAGCTATGGTCTATGGAGTGTGGTTTGTTAATAAACATTCATTATCATTCTCTACCTTAGTGGCACGTCAACATCTTCTTTTACTATCTCTCCTCCACTATTCAGATGTGTTCTCACTATTCCCTCAACTATCAATTCAAATCAAATAAACATATAGTTGGGAGCTCGTGGAGGTCCCCACGAATGTCACGACCATGATCAAGGGGGGCGGTGTTCCACTAGTGACCAGAAAGCCATCTTAGCTTCACGAGCTGCTCCACGAAGCCACACCCCACAACTTAAGGTACACATCGCCATGTGTAGATGTATATTTTATTAAGAATAAAATTTGTGTGTAATGTATTGAGTGTTAACCAAATTGCACATATAATGAAACTTTTTTTAACTTCTAGTTCGATGTCGCCTGAGGAACAGTCAGTGTCGGTATTCATTTTTATGTTCTTTTTTTTTTCATTACGAGTTGGTTTCGATATATTTTCAATGCCTGGAGAAAAGTAGTACCATGCCACAACATAACTTTTTAACTTGCAATTTTTTGTTTGTAGCTTACTAGCTTTTGTTCACGTCAACATCTTCTTTTACTATCTCTCCTCCACTATTCAGAGGTGTGTTCACCATTCCCTCAACTATCAATTCAAATCAAATAAACATATAGTTGGGAGCTCATGGAGGTCCCCACGAATGTCACGACCATGATCAAGGGGGGCGGTGTTCCACTAGTGACCAGAAAGCCATCTTAGCTTCACGAGCTGCTCCCGAAGCCACACCCCACAACTTAAGGTACACATCGCCATGTGTAGATGTATATTTTATTAAGAATAAAATTTGTGTGTAATGTATTGAGTGTTAACCAAATTGCACATATAATGAAACTTTTTTTAACTTCTAGTTCGATGTCGCCTGAGGAACAGTCAGTGTCGGTATTCATTTTTATGTTCTTTTTTTTTCATTACGAGTTGGTTTCGATATATTTTCAATGCCTGGAGAAAAGTAGTACCATGCCACAACATAACTTTTTAACTTGCAATTTTTTGTTTGTAGCTTACTAGCTTTTGTTTGATTATGTCGATGATATTGTATATATTTCATGTTTTCTTTTTTTATTTGTGTTTTTTCTTTAGATTAATATTATACTTTTAAGCTTCTTTTTTAATAGCGTTATTTTATCGTTGCGTCAACGATTCCATTTAAAATTTGTTAAAAATGAACCCGTCCCAGCTACGAAGCGCGGATACAACCCTCTTGTTTTAGTTAATCCATTAATTAGCAACATTTTCCAGCTGGTTTGTTACAAACTGTTGGGAAAGACAACAGGTCTTGATCCCGGGTTTCCCAATAGGGGTGTTCTTCGGGTTTTGGATTTGGTTGTTCGGTTTTTCCTACGAAAAAGTGACCTGATAACGACCCGTTTAAAGTTCGTGTTGATCGGGTTCAGATTAGTTCGGGTCGGGTTGTTCAGTTTTCGAGTATAGATGTAAAAATAAATGTTTTTTTTAACAAAATATCTTCAAAATTTAAATTGATTGTCACACCCCGACCACGTGGAACATACAAAACGTGGCGGAAACGTCGGGGAGTGTTGTAACAGAATTAATCGTTTCAAATCCATGGCAATTAAAGTTTCGTTTTATTAATCAAACATGAGAGTTTACATTGTTTAAACAAGAAACAAAGGGTACATAACATCAATTAACTAGTTATTGTCTCGTTTTAAGTTGCTAAGGCACGGGTCCGCCTAAGTATGTCTTGATAAGTCCTATACATCATCACCTGAAAACACATGTGAAAATAGGTACGTCAGCATAAAAATGCATGTGAGATACATAGGTTTTGTGAAAATATGATTCATGACTTATGTTTCTGAAAATGTTTAGTCATGAACCTTGTAATTTGCTTTGTCTTGTAAATCATTTGAAAAACGATAAGATCAGATGATATGTATAAATAAGAAAATAATGTATGGTTAAATGAATAACCATGTAAAATGAGTTTGCATAAGTTAAGTTGTTTATAAATCAATGTCTTGTGAAAAGTATGTTATTTGTATAAAATGTTCTATGTCTCAAACTGAAATGATTCAAATAACTCTACGATATGTAATACCATACAAACACTTATATATAGGAAGTACCAGCGGCGTATCCACCATTCTTGTATCATATTACACACGCTTCGTTACTTAATCACTTACTCAAACAAAACTACCAAAGTAAAATGTTCATGTCTAATGTAAATCATGTAATATGTATCCAAAATGTAAGCATGTGATGAATAACAAATGTACTAAGTATGCAACAAACAGACATACGTAGCATGTGACCTGTACTAAGTATGTAACAATAGACATACGTAGCATATGACTTGTACTAAGTATGCAACAACAGACATACGTAGCATGTGACCTGTACTAAGTATGCAACAATAGACATACGTAGCATGAAATGTAATGTAAAACGATATACTAAGTAATGCACACAATGGGCACACCTAGCATGAAATGTAATGAAATCATGTACTATAATGTACTAACGAACATAGCAGGTATATGATGTGAAAACAGGAAAGCTTGAAAGTAACAAGTAGGCACATGTATTCCACCCCAAAACAGTTTGGAAAACAGTAAAAGAGGGGTCTATGTACTCACTTGAGATTGCTCAGTAGTCCTTGAGTAACAACCAAACAATGCTAGAGATCGCGGATATCAAACGGCACCTAATTTAGGTAACTATGTTAATAAACCGGACCTAAATCGGAAGATCTGATAGAATGACGGTTTGTAAACCAAACGAGTATAGAGACTCGTGTCATATGGTTTAACAAATCCTTCATGCTAAATGAAACCTAACCTAAGTGTTTTCGACCCATTATGACCCGTTTAGGTAGCTTATGCTACTTTAACGCGTCATTCGCGTGAAACGCGTTCGGACCGCTTAACTAGTCCTATGATAAGTGTTATATGCCTAAACATGTTACATAATCAGTTATATGACAAAAGTTTAGGTTACATATGCTTAATTACCAATTACACATGAAAAGGGTATTCTGGTAATTTACCTAAGGCATATAAACTACCTATCATACAACTACTTAACGAAGCGACCATAAGGTATAACCTCGGAAGGTTATTCCCTATATACTATGGCCACCTAATGTGTTTGGTCGGATCCTAATGATCGACCAAATGGGTCGGGTTCGAAGGTATAAGCGATTTATCAGATCGCTTACCCTACGACCCTAGACAACGTGGTAATCAGTAGGCATAGTCCCAAGGGACTATAACCATCGTGATTACAATCACGTTGCGAAGTTCAAACGAACTTCGCATTGACCATAACTGGTCAACGCAGAAAGTCAAACAAAGTTTGACTTTCAGACTCGAAAAGCAATAAAAGAACGAAAGAATACTTACGAAGGGTCCCCGAATGCTAATCTCGATCCAAGAATCTCAGGTATGAAACAATGGTTTCAACTTAGAGTTTCTAAGATCAAAATTCTAGTGGGTTTTGAAGTTGTGGGGTGGGGTATTTATAGTTTTCGGGTAACCGTTAAGATCGTTTGTCGAATATCGTGCCTTAATCGCATCTGTACAAGTGTCGGAAAGTTATGGTGCCTAAAAATGGGTCTAAATGAGCTGAATGTGCAGTTGAGAATGTGTGGGTGAGGATCAAACAGCTGGAAACTGCTGACTGTTCGAACTTATCTGTTCTGGGAGGCGTACGCGGCCCGCTTCAGGATCACCAGAAGAGTAGGCGGGCCGCCTGGCACTTCTGATCAGACAACAAGTTTCAAATGTTACAGTTTCAGCCCCTGCACGTGTTTAAGGCCATTTCCGACACTTCTAAGGCCCGTAAAGCCAACTTTAAGGCCCTAAAATGATGCCTAAACATTGTGGACATGAAACATGCTCAAAAATATGCCGGGTGTTGGTTCGTTTGGTCGTACGAACGCGATGTTCGCTTAATTACGACGGAATGCGCACAAGCGCGAAAAACAATCCAAATGACGCGACGAATAGATTTTTCTTATGCCAAACACTAAAATAAAATGTTTTAGTGCTTACATAAATTTTTGGATGTCCGGATGTATTCAGAACGTAAGTTATGCGCAAAAATGCAAACTTGTGCACTTTTTGACACTTTTAGTCCCTGAATGACCCAAAAGTTTATTTTAGCACACTGAACCCCTCAAAGCCTATTTCTAAGCTATGTAAAGGATATTTATGGTATGTTTAACTTATGGCCATGTTCCGGAATGTTCGTTACAGTTCAAATTGGCATACTTTCGCAGTTCGTCAACTTTAGTCCCTGTAAGCGATTTAACTTGATTTCACCATACCAAACCTTCCAAAACTTATTTCTAAGTTATGTAAAGGTTATTTAAGGTATGTTAAGCCTATTTCACTATTCCGGAGTGTTCGTCGGATTAAACTGGTTATATTTACGCATCAGTGCGCGTATAACCTTCCAGAAGGCGATTTAGAGCTTGTAATCGAACAAGAATTGATATGTGCAAAAGATACACATATTTATACAAGTCCAAAGTATGAAATACAATATTTCATTGGTTTGGAATTTGTTGGATGGTTGAAGTGACACAGGTGTCACAGTCTCCCCTACTTTAGGAAATTTCGTCCCGAAATTCATTCGTAGGAGTCTATTTGTGACTTTGTGTTGAATAACCATCAAAGATAAGCAAGGCATAATCCTGTTACTTCTCTTTAACGGACATTTTTCAAAAATGAAAAATGAACGGAGTTATTTTCAATAGGCATTCTTTAGAAATGAAAATGAACGAAATTAGTCATTTTCCACCACTTCTTCAGAACCGAAAATGGACGAAATGAGTCATTTTCCACCACTTCTTCAGAACCGAAAATGAACGAAATGAGTCATTTTCCACCACTTCTTCAGAACCGAAAATGAACGAAATGAGTCATTTTCCACCACTTCTTCAGAACCGAAAATGAACGAAATGAGTCATTTTCTACCACTTCTTCAGAACCGAAAATGAACGAAATGAGTCATTTTCCACCACTTCTTCAGAACCGAAAATGAACGAAATGAGTCATTTTCCACCACTTCTTCAGAACCGAAAATGAACAAAATGAGTCATTTTCCACCATTTCTTCAGATTGAAACGAAAATGAACGGAACGAACTCTAGACACATGACAAAACTCGCTGTGGTTTCCGTGCACTGAATTTCATAATTATGTATGCATCCATAATTACGCAATTCCTTGCATAGTCCGCACAATTTGTTTGTAATGTGAAGGGGAGGAAAAATCAAACCTGTGATGAGTGTGACTAGACTACCATAGGGTCCTTTTAATTAGATCGACAAAGGATCCTTTTTAATTAGGCCACCAAGGAGTCCTTTCAGCTATATCATCACATGATATTCCTAACCAGATTTTTGGATCAATCTGTTTACCTAGACCACTCAGGGGTCTAATTATGGAATGGTACAATATAATCCAAGGGTCTTTACTATTACGTACAAGCCCATTGAGGATTTAATATAGCACCTTTGGATATCCTACTATGAATCCCTTATACGAAGATATGAAAGATTCTACGAGGATTTGGATAACAAAAACTTGGATTACACAAAAACATAAAAGAAAACACATAAGCACATAATCACATAGTTGTTTAACTTGGTTATTAATTCGTTATCTTTGGACGCGGATACTTAAAGCACACCAGGAATCCAATTCGTGGATTTCATTTGGCACTTTAATCATTTCAAGAATCCATCCATGAAGATAGGATGATCTACCAAAAATTCGATTTTCGTTTTCAGGAAAACGCAATGTTCGAATTAAGGTACACAATAATTTAGGACATACGGAAATACCCTTAGGTACCCTATTAAGAATTTATAGTGGTACTTGGGGTATTCGTACAGAGTTATAACTTGCACCTTGTACTTCGTTTCTTTGCAAGAGACGGGTACTTAGGATCTTTGTGGAAAACGCAAGAGATTGTAAAATGGAAGAATTTTGGGGGTAGTTTGCTTTTCAAGGAATACGATTCCTTGATTGTCGGTATTGTAAGGGATATGTTGTTTATACATACAATCATATAAATACATTGCAATGTAAATAAAAGATTTATTTATAAACAATGTTAACAACTGTTTCATGGACCTTGACAACAAAAGAAAATAATACATAAGATGTGATTATTTCTAAAGAGTGTTGTCTTCTAGTCGATCAGATGCTCATCTCTGTGCTGGATTAGCATTAGCACGCTTTGGGCAATTTTTTCGGAAATGTCCCATCTCGCCACACTTGTAGCAAGAACTTGGTGGAAAGCGAGCTCGAGCAGGTTTGTTGTCAGCTTGATTTGGTGCAACTGCTGCTACGCAAACTTTTGCTGTATGACCTTTACGTCCACAAATTTGGCATTCGCGGCACTTCACATTAACATGATGATAAAGGTTACATTTGTTGCACAAAGGTGAAGTTCCATTGTATGGCTTCCTAGCACGGAGTTGAGCTGGTTGTTTGGGGACGGCTTAACCACTGTGAGCGACCATGGCGAAGTTCTGAGAAGCCTTTCGCTTCTTTGACCTCTCAAGGGATCCAGTCTGTTCATCCATGGTCTTTGATTCCTCGAGCGGTTTCTTGTCACCCTTTCGGAAAAGCTTATGTTTCCTGATCTGAGATTCAGTCAACGTTGCAGATAGCTCAATGGCCTGCCTAACCGTAGTGGGGTTACTACCGGTAACAATGTCTTGAACTGAGTCAGGGAGACCATCAATGTATTTTTCGATCGCCTTATCCAAAGGCGTAACCATGGTAGGACACAACAGGCTCAGCTCCATATATCGATCAGTGTATGCTCGATGTTCACCGCTGTCTTGCTTAAGATCGTCAAATTCCCTTTCCAAGGCCCTGATCTCGTGATGAGGACAGAATTCCTTCATCATCAGTGCTCTAAGTTCTTCCCATGTTTGAGCCAGTGCCACATTGGCACCCCTATCTCTCACCATACCGTTCCACCACGTCAAAGCTCGTTTCTCAAAGACACTAGATGCGAAATCTACCTTTCGCTCGTTTGGACATTGAACATGCCTGAAAGTGCTCTCTAGACTCTCGAACCATTGCAGAAGTGCAGTCGCTCCTTGAGACCCAGAAAACTTTGTTGGCTTGGCCGAGTTGAACGTCTTGAAGTTGCAGAGGGCATTATTGTTGTTGATAGCTTGGTGACATTGGGCAACGATGTTCGGGATTGCAGCAGTTATTTGCTGTGTAATGACAGCTGCCAGATCGTCAATAGATACCGGATTTTCGCGTCGTGGAGGCATTCTAAAAGAGAAGAATATGAAAGGAAACGAGTGAGAGAATTAGACGAAAAGAATGAGATGAAACAAATCTGATGAAAGCAAGGATAGTGGTCATTTGTTTGTTACTACAAAGCAACAAACGACCTCGGTGATTAATCAAAGTAAATAGGTCAAAAAATAATGTATCGCGAAGACATGCTCGCCTATAAGTGAACACTCATCCCAAGAATTCCCAGGTAAGCACAACTGGTCTCGCGTCTGATGAGATGTATACGAAGTGCTTGCCTAGACAGAAAACCCAGAATACAGGCATTCACCCTTCCAGTTTGCACGTGTTCACATTATTTAAAACCCAAAACCTTGACGAGATTTTGAAAATTCAAAGGGGTTCAAAACCATATAACAGAGGGTTCAAAACCTAGAAATCAATCATCCTAGAACAGATGATTAGTTTTCAAAGCGGTTTTGAAATTTATGTTCTTGTTGTGGTCGTCGCCTAAGGATAGGTGACGATATTGTTTTATGACTAAACGCAATTAAACTCGCGTTAGGGTCCTAAGAAGGTTATAGACTAGGTCAAAGCATTACTAATAACCTAATTCCCTATAACCATTGGCTCTGATACCATCTTTTCTGTCACACCCCGACCACGTGGAACATACAAAACGTGGCGGAAACGTCGGGGAGTGTTGTAACAGAATTAATCGTTTCAAATCCATGGCAATTAAAGTTTCGTTTTATTAATCAAACATGAGAGTTTACATTGTTTAAACAAGAAACAAAGGGTACATAACATCAATTAACTAGTTATTGTCTCGTTTTAAGTTGCTAAGGCACGAGTCCGCCTAAGTATGTCTTGATAAGTCCTATACATCATCACCTAAAAACACATGTGAAAATAGGTACGTCAGCATAAAAATGCCTGTGAGATACATAGGTTTTGTGAAAATAGGATTCATGACTTATGTTTCTGAAAATGTTTAGTCATGAACCTTGTAATTTGCTTTGTCTTGTAAATCATTTGAAAAACGATAAGATCAGATGATATGTATAAATAAGAAAATAATGTATGGTTAAATGAATAACCATGTAAAATGAGTTTGTATAAGTTAAGTTGTTTATAAATCAATGTCTTGTGAAAAGTATGTTATTTGTATAAAATGTTCTATGTCTCAAACTGAAATGATTCAAATAACGCTACGATATGTAATACCATACAAACACTTATATATAGGAAGTACCAGCGGCGTATCCACCATGCTTGTATCATATTACACACGCTTCGTTACTTAATCACTTACTCAAACAAAACTACCAAAGTAAAATGTTCATGTCTAATGTAAATCATGTAATATGTATCCAAAATGTAAGCATGTGATGAATAACAAATGTACTAAGTATGCAACAAACAGACATACGTAGCATGTGACCTGTACTAAGTATGTAACAATAGACATACGTAGCATATGACTTGTACTAAGTATGCAACAACAGACATACGTAGTATGTGACCTGTACTAAGTATGCAACAATAGACATACGTAGCATGAAATGTAATGTAAAACGATGTACTAAGTAATGCACACAATGGGCACACCTAGCATGAAATGTAATGAAATCATGTACTATAATGTACTAACGAACATAGCAGGTATATGATGTGAAAACAGGAAAGCTTGAAAGTAACAAGTAGGCACATGTGTTCCACCCCAAAACAGTTTGGAAAACAGTAAAAGAGGGGTCTATGTACTCACTTGAGATTGCTCAGTAGTCCTTGAGTAACAACCAAACAATGCTAGAGATCGCGGATATCAAACGGCACCTAATTTAGGTAACTATGTTAATAAACCGGACCTAAATCGGAAGATCTGATAGAATGAGGGTTCGTAAACCAAACGAGTATAGAGACTCGTGTCATATGGTTTAACAAAGCCTTCATGCTAAATGAAACCTAACCTAAGTGTTTTCGACCCATTATGACCCGTTTAGGTAGCTTATGCTACTTTAACGCGTCATTCGCGTGAAACGCGTTCGGACTGCTTAACTAGTCCTATGATAAGTGTTATATGCCTAAACATGTTACATAATCAGTTATATGACAAAAGTTTAGGTTACATATGCTTAATTACCAATTACACATGAAAAGGGTATTCTGGTAATTTACCTAAGGCATATAAACTACCTATCATACAACTACTTAACGAAGCGACCATAAGTAACCTCGGAAGGTTATTCCCTATATACTATGGTCACCTAATGTGTTTGGTCGGATCCTAATGATCGACCAAATGGGTCGGGTTCGAAGGTATAAGCGATTTATCAGATCGCTTACCCTACGACCCTAGACAACGTGGTAATCAGTAGGCATAGTCCCAAGGGACTATAACCATCGTGATTACAATCACGTTGCGAAGTTCAAACGAACTTCGCATTGACCATAACTGGTCAACGCAGAAAGTCAAACAAAGTTTGACTTTCAGACTCGAAAAGACTCGAAAAGCAATAAAAGAACGAAAGAATACTTACGAAGGGTCCCCGAATGCTAATCTCGATCCAAGAATCTCAGGTATGAAACAATGGTTTCAACTTCGAGTTTCTAAGATCAAAATTCTAGTGGGTTTTGAAGTTGTGGGGTGGGGTATTTATAGTTTTCGGGTAACCGTTAAGATCGTTTGTCGAATATCGTGCCTTAATCGCATCCGTACAAGTGTCGGAAAGTTATGGTGCCTAAAAATGGGTCTAAATGAGCTGAATGTGCAGTTGAGAATGTGTGGGTGAGGATCAAACAGCTGGAAACTGCTGACTGTTCGAACTTATCTGTTCTGGGAGGCGTACGCGGCCCGCTTCAGGATCACCAGAAGAGTAGGCGGGCCGCCTGGCACTTCTGATCAGACAACAAGTTTCAAATGTTACAGTTTCAGCCCCTGCACGTGTTTAAGGCCATTTCCGACACTTCTAAGGCCCGTAAAGTCAACTTTAAGGCCCTAAAATGATGCCTAAACATTGTGGACATGAAACATGCTCAAAAATATGCCGGGTGTTGGTTCGTTTGGTCGTACGAACGCGATGTTCGCTTAATTACGACGGAATGCGCACAAGCGCGAAAAACGATCCAAATGACGCGACGAATGGATTTTTCTTATGCCAAACACTAAAATAAAATGTTTTAGTGCTTACATAAATTTTTGGATGTCCGGATGTATTCAGAACGTAAGTTATGCGCAAAAATGCAAACTTGTGCACTTTTTGACACTTTTAGTCCCTGAATGATCCAAAAGTTTATTTTAGCACACCAAACCCCTCAAAGCCTATTTCTAAGCTATGTAAAGGATATTTATGGTATGTTTAACTTATGGTCATGTTCCGGAATGTTCGTTACAGTTCAAATTGGCATACTTTCGCAGTTCGTCAACTTTAGTCCTTGTAAGCGATTTAACTTGATTTCACCATACCAAACCTTCCAAAACTTATTTCTAAGTTATGTAAAGGTTATTTAAGGTATGTTAAGCCTATTTCACTATTCCGGAGTGTTCGTTGGATTAAACTGGTTATATTTACGCATCAGTGCGCGTATAACCTTCCAGAAGGCGATTTAGAGCTTGTAATCGAACACGAATTGATATGTGCAAAAGATACACATATTTATACAAGTCCAAAGTATGAAATACAATATTTCATTGGTTTGGCATTTGTTGGATGGTTGAAGTGACACAGGTGTCACATTGATACTAAAAAAATATTATCAAAATTCCAACATCATTTGACAATTTCAAATGTTCAAAACTACTAAAAGTTCCAAATACTAAAAAATCAAAACACATATTTAAAAGTAGACGATAAATGTTCAGGGTTTTGTGTTAGGGTTATTCAGGTTCGGGCTTTTTGGATATTCTCTAACTTGGGATCGGGTGACTTTGAATTCGGGTTGGGTTTCGGATAAAAATGGACAGAAATACAGGTATATATACCTGGCCAATTGATCCACGCCTTCGAAAAACCCATAGCTATATATGAGAAATTCATATATACCAAGTCATCCAGGCAGCAGTTAATTTTATAACATTCTTTTATGCAGAAATAACATCTCAAAGAAAACCAAAAAAAAATGACATAAAAGATGCAGGAGTTATGGCTGCTGCAGAAATAAACCAATAAAGGAACAAGAAGCTTGTAAAATCTAAATTTCTGGCTTCTTTTCATGAAAAATGACCAATAAACCATCATCATAAGCTAATTCTACCCCTCTCAAGTATTTCAAAAGAAACAAAAATTTACCAACAAAATCCAAGATTTCTTTGCACAACCAAAAGCAATTCCCAATGACAAAACCCTAAACCCTTAAAATGCAAACTCAAGCCCCCTTATGTTATGTACTTGATCCTCCTCCACTACAAGGATTTCAAATCCCGATTCATGTCCACGTAAGCCTCAAGAATCCTTGGAAGAAATCTCCCCCACCGGCATCAATTGCTTTGGCAGTGTTCCCTTCAATATTTTTGAAGTCGGCTTTAAAGTCAGGTACTGCAAAAATAATATCAAACAAAAACGACCATGTCAGCACGCATACGTCCATAAGATATGTCAGCAAAACTTGCAACAACAACAACCGTACCCAGTATAATCCCACCTATAGCCAAGCTATTGGTAGGGTCTGGGGAGGGTGAGATGTAGGCAAGCCTTACCTCTATCCTAGGGGATAGAGAGGCCGCCAACTCCTAAACCAAATCCAGATATAAACATACAAAAAGTATATAACACAAATGCAAGTGATAACAGACATAGGCTATCAATATAAAGATGAAAAATCAAGCCCCTATTTCGAGCATCCAATACCAAATCGAACTATCCTCCTAAATGTCGTTAACCTTAATCCTACGTCTCCAAGAACTCCTAGCCTCGACCATGTCCTTAGAAAGGTGCAAGTCTATCAAATCCTGTCTAATCCTCTCATCCCAAGTCAGTTTTGGTCTACCTCTACTCTTCCTTCCCTCCACACTAATGGTTTCCACGGTTCTAACTGTGGCCACCGTCAGCAAAACTTAGGATATTAAAAATCGAGTAAAATGCCATTTTCATCCAAAGGTTTGTTTTTAAGCATCTCATCTGAATCCAAAAGCTTTGAATCATTGCCATTTTCACCCACCCAACTAACTCCGTTTGTTTACTCTGTTAAGTGAAGGGTATTTTAGTACTTTTAACTAAAGTATCCAAATGCGGAAAAACAAACCTTTGGACGAAAGTCGCAAAACTGGCCAAACCTAAGGGGCAAAAATAGCATTTTACTCTTAAAAATTTATAAAACCTAGTTTAATATACTTACATTTTGGTAGAAAGAACTAATCTCCTCTTCAGTAAGGCCTTCTTCCTCCTCAGCGGTTTCTTCCCAACCCAATGACCGTAAAAAACGGGCTTCTTCTTCCTCCGAATAAAGAATCACATCAGGGCCCTTACGGATCTTCCCATTAACCAAAGATGTCATGACCGCACCACAAGTATCACCATTGCAACTCACGTCAACCGTACTCTCACTGGATTGCTGGACAACCGTTGAGCCCGGCCCACCCTCAGAAGCCACAGGTTCACTAGAAGAACTGGTATCATAGGCGACAGAAGAAGAATTACTACTAGTCATTGATTTCTTCCTCATAAGGTTAAAGAAGTTATTACGGCTCTGAGCTTGTAATGAGGGTCTCTTCTCCAGATTAACAACTGGACCGTTGACCGGTTTTTTCAACGGGGCGGTGGTTCCGACAGCTGAAGGTACAGCAAGAGGACTATTTGGTAACTTGCTACCACCACCTGTTGGGCTCAAACTGTCCTTTGCAGTAGGTGTTATACCGTTCCTTTCTCGAGAGGGTTTGAGAATGAGAAGCTTTCCCACTGTAGATGCCTTTGAAACATCAGGCTTCACAGTAGCAGATCTTGGAGTGTTTGGATTACTGATAAGGTGAGAACTCTGAAACTGTGATTGTCCGATTTTCAGTTTCTGTTTATCAGAAGAGTTGAAGGCCTAAAAAATCCAAAAGAAAAAAATCATTAGAAACAAAGATTGTGCAATTTAAGTCTTTTTTCATGTTTTCTACTTTTCTAGTATTGAAATTGAATCAAACATAAACTTGAACAAAGTGATTAAAGGTGAACGCTGAGTAGTATACAACCAAAGAATCTAAAGTCATAAGTAACATAATCTACAGGTATAATTGGTATATACCATAGTTACCAAATTCGCTCGGAATTCGATTTCGATCCAATTCGCCCCCAATTCGCGAATGCAATGATTCTGATGGGCGCTCCAGGTAAGAAATCCAATCGTTCTAATCTAATTTTAAGACCCTTCCAATCGATTTGAAATACGCGGACCGGATCGTTTTTAGGGCGTTCCGAGTCGGAATTACCAAATTCGCTGGTAATGTTAAAAAGAGGCGGCTGGTGTAATAGAAATATAAGGGTTTTTTGTGTTGTTTAGTGAAGTAGAAATAAATAAAAAGAGATATAGATTGTGTGTGCGGCTGTTTTAGGGGTTTAGGTTTTTTTTTCTTATTTGTGGAAAAAAATTTATGTGTGTTTTTCTTGAAAGGTTTAGATAAAAAAAAGTTATAGATGGATGATGACAGATTCAAGAATTGTCAAAGAATAAATAACATATTATTATCTTCTACTTCAGGATAACATATTATCATCTTCTACTTCTACTTCTACTTTGGAATTTTAGAACTTTATATTTATGTTTATGTTTTCTATTTGGTAATATGAATAATGGATTTTGGTTAGTTGAATTTAGTAATTTGTGTTTTAATTTGTGTATACAGAACCGGACTCAATGGTACACCGTACCGGATCGTACCGAAATTAACCTACCCCCTCCGTACCGAATTCGTCGCATCTAGCGAACCGCGAACCCGAACCGTGTACCCGAACCGGAGCGAACCGCGAATTAGGTGACTATGGTTAAGTGAATTGTATAACTTCAAAAGGTAAGTTTATGAATAAACATTGCACATTTTAAAATTCTTGTGAATAGTTTTACAAATGTGTATAGAAAAAGTTAGAACAGTAGTTAATTATCAAACGATTGAACCCCTAAAAACAACAGAGGGAACAAAAAACTCTTACCAATGCTTTAGGCATGGAAGGGGTCATGGGAATCAACTGCCTGGATTGCTTAACAGCAAGCTCTTCAAGCCTTTGAGTTCCGACAGTCAACTACAATGAATAAAAGATTAAACGTCAATATAAGTTAACATACGATACTGGGTGTTTGGAATTTGGATGTGAGTTTTCAAACTCGCAATGAATTATATACCTGTTCGGTAGCATTCAATGTTTGGCAATTCTGATTATTAACTAGTAAATAAATAAATAAATAAATAAATAAATGAGCAAAATGACAAAAAACATTCTTAGTTATTGTTGAAATATTCAAATTTGAAATACGACAACTTGTTTATTCTCAAATATAGAAATATATTTAACAAGTTACTAATGTATTGAGTACAGGCGTAACGTATATTTTTATTAGTATTTATTACAATAAAATAATGTCAATATTTCTTAAAGAATCAGATTTGCTACAGGATGTGTATATAACTAAGTACCAAAACTGACTATTTGATTCCCTAGATAGTCATATAATCGGAATCAGTATCACTATATCTTAACACCAATGCTACAAAAAGTGCCAATATACGGATGATAAGTTTTATAAAATAAATCCAAACACCCCCACAATGTAAACAGATATAAAGAATATTAACACTACCTGAGGAGGAGTCTGAGTTCTTGGAGGGCCATGAGCCAAAGTTTCAGCCATGTTTCGCCCACCTGGCATGCCTGTAGTTGCAGATACTGGAGCTGGCTGAACTGGTGGTGCAACCGCTGAGCCATTTCCATTGCTACCAACAATTACAGGCACCTCAGCCAGAGCGGAGGTCCACCCATCTCCACCAATAACAGCCGAACTACCTACTGGGAGAGACTGAATGACTGAGCTCAATCCAGGTGACGAGACTTTCCCAACATCATTATCCACTTGTTTCTCATCTGCTCCAAGAGATGGAAAATCCCTCTCAAAAGATGATTTCACATTACCAGAAAGTAAAGAACCACCATTGTTGTGACTACTTTTTTTTACTATATTCGAATCACTTGCTACCTTTGTGGGCCACGACTCGCCGCGTTTTCCAGATAAACTTGAATGTGACCGTCTTAACCCGTTTTTTCCAAATCTACTCGGCAAAATGTTGCCCAAAGGATCAGAAAAGTCGTGATGCCTATTTTCTGATCTTTCCTTATTTCTAAACTCAAATATGTCCTTATCCCGATCACGATCCCTATCACGATGATTTCGGTTAAAACTACTGTAAGATCTTAAATGAGCCGAACCATTACTAATAGAAGCACGGCGAAAATACGAAGAATTTGGCCTATCTGAAACAGAAGAATGTCCTAAATCTTTATCCAATGACTTGTTGTTTCTCACCGATTTTGATACACCTTGTTCATCTACATCAACAAAACAATCAGAATGAGCATTCACACAAACAGAATTTAAAAACTAACACGAATACAAGAATTACCAGAGTGCGATGAAAATGATGTGAGCTGGTGAGACGTTGCACTCGAGCCTCCACTATTCTTTAACCATTCTGGTACAAATGTTGGCTCAGTTTTTTCCATAATTAGTATGGAACGTCATAAGAAAGCCACTGCATTATTAGAGTCACAACTCTCAAAACACTTCTACCAATCTACCGTTCCCTTCGCTAACGAATCACCACGATAACCGACAGCTAACTCCAACCAACAATGTTACCTTCTAACTATCAACTAAACTGCAAAACTTTCTATATCCTATAATTTCAGTCCCAAACTCCAATGAATGACAAAGATCAACACCAATTTCAACCAATAACACTAAATTCAACCCTCCAGTTTCAAATAACCAAACCCTAGGCCCCAAACACACAAATTGAACCCCCTAGGGTTTGTCCCGCAACCAAAAACCGACGAATTAACACACAAATTGAAACCCTAGGGTTTCAAATTCTCAATATCAGCAACTGATTAACACTTAACCGCTAGATTAACCGAAAACACGTAAAAAAAACCCTAACACGCCGCCTCTTCTCGTTAATCCGTCAGTGCAATTAACCAATTGATTACAATTACGATTACAATTTCAAATTCGCATGTGTATGCAATAATAACAACGAGAAGGATGAATTTCAATAGGATTTTATGTAATACGAAGATGTATCGATACAACGAGCGTGTATGTATAGTATGTGATTGTGTGTAGAGAGAGAAAAAACACCTAGAAATTGCTTTGATTTGCGCCTTTGTAGAGAGAGAGATTAGTGTGTGTTTGTGTGTGTGTGTTTGAGAGAGATGAAGAAGGAAGAATGGGATTTCTTGGGTTGGTGTGTGATTATAAAATGTTTATATAATTATAGCAAATTTTGAATTTAGGTTTTATTAACCCTAAATTTGGAACCCTAATTGATTCTGATTATATCTACAATATAATTGTTTAATTTGATTTTCAAAAATAACGGATTGCCTTTTATTGAAAGACATCTCAACATCTAAAATAACGCTAAATTTTTTTTAGAGTAAACTGCCATTTTGGTCCCTGTGGTTTGACCAGTTTTGCCACTTTAGTCCAAATCTCAAACTTATTACATCCAGGGCCCTGTGGTTTGCATTTTGTTGCCATTTTAGTCCAAAATCCAAAAAAACCCCTTTTTGACTGTTGAGAGCTGCCTATTTTGTCCTTTAGTGCAGGGGTATTTTGGTCATTTATGTTTTATTTAAAACAATTCAACAACAACAACAATAAAACCCAGAAAATCAAGAACATCTTCTTCAACAACAACAAAACCCAGAAAATCAAGAACATCTTCTTCAACAACAACAAAACCCAGAAAATCAAGAACATCTTCAAAGTTCATCATCAAAACCCAGAAAATCAAGAACATCTTCAAGAAAAAACGAGGCTCAGATCTGTATCTTCAAGAACATCATCAAACATCATCATCAAAACCCAGAAAATCCAGAAAATCAAGAACATCATCTTCAAGAAAATCAAAAACAAAAAACAAAAAATCCAGAAAATCAAGAACAGCCTGCACATATGTATAATTGATTATACCAAATTCAGATCTGAAGTTACAAAACAAAAAACCGACTCAAAACACAACATCAGAACCGATCAAAATTCAAATCGAACACTGCCATTTTGATCATCATCATCCCAAGAGCTGAGACCATCATCATCCTCAGCCACCACGCCACACCACTTTCCATTTTCAACCCACCACCACTCACCATGACAGATACCACCAAGCCCTCAGACACCACCACAGATTTACAAATAGTCGCCGCAGAAAAACAAGAAACCGGAAACAAAAAACAACAACAATTAGCAGTCAAACGAAGCTCAAACAAAGACCGGCACACCAAAGTTGAAGGCCGAGGTAGAAGAATAAGGATGCCTGCACTTTGCGCCGCCAGAATCTTCCAACTCACTAGAGAATTAGGTCACAAATCTGACGGCGAACCACCTGTGAAGTGAAGGTAATTTCCACCATCTCTCCTCCATAGGGGATTTTCGTCAAATAGATTTCGTCAAATCCCCTCCACTTTCGTCAAGACACAAGTTTTCTTTGGAATCGGAGAAAGAACAGAGGTTGCTGATGTGTATCGAAGAGGGACTGTAGAGATAATTTGTTGAATTTCAGTTTTGATGTTATGTTTAGGGTTATGTGGAGAAGATGAAGTTTGGGGATTTTGATTGTTGATGTCTGTATCGATGAGAATGAAGAAGGCAGAATGAAGAGAGATGATTATTTTTATTTGGGTTTTATTGAAAAAAATGAAATTTAAAAAATGACCAAAATGCCCCTGCACTAAAGGACAAAATAGGCAGCTCTCAACAGTCAAAAAGGGGGGTTTTTTGGATTTTGGACTAAAATGGCAACAAAATGCAAACCACAGGGCCCTGGAAGTAATAAGTTTGAGATTTGGACTAAAGTGGCAAAACTGGCCAAACCACAGGGACCAAAATGGCAGTTTACTCTTTTTTTTAAATATCAATCAACTTTTTTTAAATAAATATATCAACTTTTGTTTATAATAAAATGATAACTTTTACAAAAAAAATCTATTTCTATTATATATTATAAATGTGTTGTTTTTTGCTGATGTGTCAAGCTATTAGCCCCTCTAAATTGTGCATTTTGGCGGGAAAACCCGGTGCTCATATTTTCCGTATAAGATACCCGTTTTGATGGAATCCGACCCGCATATATGGATCCTTTATAACCTATGTTTTTCTCTTACCAAATCTTCAATAGTCATTGTAATATCTCTTTCTTCAAGGAATATCTCACATTCCCCCATAAACCCTTTCTTCTTCATCCGATTCAATATCAATCCATCCATATTCATCTCTATCAGATAATCGGAACTTGAAGGTATGTATCAATAACTTCCGTTTATCTTGATCTGTAATAATCCATTCTGTCTCTTCTTTTTTGTTCTTTTTATTTACGAAGAACCGATCTTCGTCAGTGTAGCACCGACTGTAATTTTTCTTTTAAATCTATTTATAAAGTCGTCTGAGTTTTTTTTGTATGTGTTTTTAACAGATTTATGCTATTTTATGTTTTTCTTGAAATTTGTTATCTGTTTGATGTGTTAAGGTTTTCATGTGTAATTTTCTATAATTTTCTCTCTAATAAGCTTATGGATGAAGTTATCTTCCTCGCTGAATTTTTTTGTTTTGTTAAAAGTTACTCCATGTTAGTATTTTTTTGGAAATAAAAAACCCAGATCGGTATTTATGTTATTATGTGTTAGTTTTTTTTTTCAAAATTCATTGATCTATTGATAGTAAAATTGTTATGCATCATTATTAGTTTTGTATTATTTTTGTTTTATATGATATTTTGTTTTGTGGATGTTATTTTTGCTTTATTGTCAAAATGTTTATTATTTTTGTTATTTACAGTAATACATACTGAAAAATATAAGAATGTTTACAATGGATTATGTTCTTTATTTTGTACCAGTTGATTTTTGTTAATATATTACTTTTTTTGTTCACACGCAGATCATTATGACGTCTTTTTATACAATTTTTTCATCTGACTTTCATGAATATTTGGTAAGTTTATCAGTTTTATAATTACCAAAAAAATTTCTTCATATTTTTTTTAATATATTTTCTTTTTTTCAAGGAAATACCATATGAATATAGCAACAGGTTCCTGATGTATGCTGAGCCAAACAATCGAGTTGTTATCAAGTGTGTTAATGGTAAAGAATTTGAAGTTCTATTTACTAAGCATAAAGGTGCGTTTGTGTTCATGGATGGGTGGCAAGACATTGTTGCTAAACTATCATTTACTGACGGTTGTTTCCTCATGTTTAAGCAAATCGAGCTATATTCTTATTTGTTAACACCCTTTAAGAAGATGCAACCACATCCGATCTTTGGTTCTAATGTTCCTTTATTTACGTCCATGTCTACGACGAAAACTGTTAGCAATGTCGAGTACTTCTGCCAACGCTTCACACAAAACTCCAATGATAATCTGGTTAGTATATGAATTTTAGTTATTTATTTTTTCAATATCAAATTTAAGTTATTAACCAAGCTGAATATATATGTAGGTCATTCCTTCTGATTTCGTTGAAGGAACAATACGTTTAACATCTATTCGTAAGTTAACATTCAAGGTCCATGTTAATTGGTGGGACAGTTTTGATGTTATGATTGTTAAAGATCGGAATCTTAGGGTTTATTTTATTTACGATGGATGGGACAATGTTGTTTCTTACGTACCTATATACCCGGATTATTACGTTGTGATGAGGTACATTTTTTAGAAAAATTTCCAGGTGATTGTTTATGACTTGAATGGTTGTGAGGTTATTGCGTCGAAGCGTGTATACACGCCTGCTACTGTAAACATACCTAAACCCGTTCCTTCTATTATTGAAATACAAGACACTGACGCTTACACCGATCATGAAAATGATGTTGATGAATCTGATCCAGATTATAATGAGTCCATTGAATATGATTCAGATGATGCTTCTTCCATTATAACTAACTCTGACAGTGATGGAATGGACAATGACGAGGAGGATGTTGAAGTTTCGGATTCTGAAGAAGATAAGAAGTTTGATCCGGACTACCATCCTATTGAGTTTCAATGGAAGTACGACAGGCGTTTTGTAAGTTAAGTTAATATCCGTGTTAATTTTATAAATTTTTTTTTATAAAAAACAGTTTTTAGTATTTAATGTAGCCTTTTTATATAGATCAAGTAACTAATATTTTTCTTTTATTATTTATTGTAGCGTCTTAATTCTGATGTTGCTGAAGCATCCAGAATTGACATGACTATGGAGATGTGCGTCAAGAACTTGGCTGGAGAGGATACGATGATTTCATTTCGTGCTAAAGAACACGGTAGTGGTTTTCGCTATGAGGCTTTGGAATGGCGTACGAAGTTTACGAAACCAAATGGTATAAATCATCCTGCTAAGTGCACGTTTGTTTATTGCCAACTTTAAAACAAGTTGATTCTCAAGAAGGTTGTCAAGTAGTACCTTTCGCACTTTCTAAACAATATAACTATAGTTTGAGTTTCCGTTAATTTTGTTGTTTGGCTACTTTAGAAGCTTCATTTTGCATCTTTATCTTATATGATTTTTTGAATGTTTTAACGTTATATGATCTAACCCTTTTTGGACTACTAAATGTTATATAAGTTAGCTTATGTTGGTTATGTTACATGTTTAATCTTTAGTTTTTGATTTTTATTGTTCAATCTTTAATGTAATTGATATTGTTTATAATCATAATATTTTAATATTCTTTGCAAACACGTACTTAAATTTAAAAATATTATGTTATATTCAAATTTGTAAATTCAGGAATACATTGGTGTAACTTCCATATTAAACAGAAATTGAAATTTGATATAATTACAACCTATAATTATTATTAATTATGTTTTATTTATTTCAAAGTAACTGATAATGGTTATACTTTTTATTTATTACAGTCAACTTATTGAAAAGTATTTATATTAAGACTTTTTGGTTCTTGATTCTGGTTACTTATTGATTAAGGTTCGTTATTGATTATGGTAAGTTTTTGTAAAGAATATAGTAATTACTAAATTAATTGAACTAATTATATTATATATTTGGAAATCGTTTTAATGGTCCGTTGAATAGATTTATATTTATATTAGATTATAGTTCCCTTTTTATCAATAAGATATGTGAATTAATAAAATAATCTTATTTATCAATAAGATACTTACCGTCAAAATTGCATAAATTAATATAGTAATATATGATTTGATGTGGTGTGTAAGTTGTCATCATAACATTCTTTTGTCTCGAAACAATCAAAACAGTAATGTATATTTGTCTTACATCATATAATAATGTTTTATTTTAAGTACAAATGATTTCATAAGAACAATGTTGGTGAAATTATTATTTAATCCGAATGTAACAATTTAAAAAAATCGCAATTTAATAAAAATTCTACTTTCATTTTATAACCTACTTAAAAAAAATGGAAATGATTTATCACTAAATAACGACAACAATAAAAAGGGAAATGTCAATGAAAATTTCAAATTCGAATTAGAAGAAAATGGAAATATGGAAAGTATTGTGGATTAATTACATATCAATCACATATCTATCATCTAAAAATATCAATGATTTAGTCGTATTATATATACACTTTGATTATCATAATATTTCATACATTCTTCCTCTATTGTTTTCTTCTATATTTCGATTTACTATTACTATTATTGTAATGGAAGATCAGAAGATTACAATGTTGTCTAAGCTGAATGCATTGTCAAATAACTACACTTTGAAGTTGAAAATCATATCTCTTTGGAGAAAAATGATGCATGCTTGTAAGAACGAGATATTCCGGGTTGATATGATATGTATGGACGAAGAGGTATGAGAAATTTATTTTATTATATTCACATTCTTTGATTTAGTATATAATTTTATCTAATTATTTATTTGATATGTTTATAATTCAACTTATTATCATTGTGCACTTACAGGGTCACACTATTCTAGAAAGTTGTCTTCATCGTATTTTGCCAAAGTTTGAGCAGTTCTTGAAGCTCGATGAATGTATTGTCATTAGCAGGCCTTCTGTTGCTCCTTACAATACAAGTATAAACCATACCAAAAATAACCAGAAGCTAACATTTAATATGCATACCCAAATTCAAAGAACCGTTGATTGGAAAGGTCCAAAGTATTGTTTCTCATTTGTGAACTTCAGAGATGTTGTCGAAAACAATGTTGAGATTAATTCACCTGTTGATATGTACTTTTTTTCAGTATTTTTTAATCTGTGTACATTATTAATTGTTTTTATTTTTATTTTTATGGCTTAGTTATTAATTACTATTTTGATTTTTTTTGTTAATTTATAGACTTCATAGGATATGTTGAAGTGTGGTTCAATCTGGAGGACACTAATAAGAAAGATAGAACAATAGGCAAACGATTGAATTTGAAGCTTAAAGATATTGAGTAAGTTTTTTTAAGTTATAATTCATAATTTTTATACCGTATTTATGTTACAACTTTTATATATATGACCTTTTTGTCACTATACAAAGTGATCAACAAGTTACTGCTACTCTTTGGGATGATTTCGCAATTGAGATGCATGGATACTTTAACAATCATAATCGGGAAAAGCATGTTGTGGTGTTGGTTCATTTTGGTGTTGTTAATATTTACAAAGGTACCAATTTTTTAAGTGACTAAGTTATTTTCCTAATTTATAAGTTATATTATAACAATTTAAGCATTAATTTTTTACCTCAATATATTGCATCCTATATTTGAATTTAAGTATGTCTTTTTTGATTTTGTAGATCAACCTGGTTTGTCTACTTCATTTGATATAAGTAGAATGTGGATCAACTCTGAACTTGAAGAAATTTCTTCTTCCAAAAACAGGTATATTTACTTTATTTTGCATACTTTTCAAATAACATTACAAATTTTTTGTTATATATATTTTCAACTAATTTTTGAAAAATTATATGAATATTCAAATTAATATAGTTATATAGAGAAGTTTGCATCCTCACCGTCATCCAGTGACAACGTCGGATCTTATATTATATCAACTGCTGAGGATTCATTTTTGAACAACTCTGGGTTTGTTCTGACTGCTTTTCTTAGTACCATTGAGAAGGTACCAATTATCTTTTATGTCTGTATTTGTAATTAATTATACATTAGTATTATAAAAGATTGACGTTTGTGCAATTGTTGATTAATCTTTTTTCTTTAATTAGAAGAAGAAAGTTATTTTGGTTGGCACCATAATTGCTATTTGCTCTGAAAAAAATTGGTACTACAATGCTTGCAACTATTGCAAATCCGGAGTTGAAGAATCGTTTGTTACAGTTGCTAAAGACAATGGTTCAGGTGATGTAGAAGATAGGAAGACTGTATTATGCACCAACACTAAGTGTAAAGGAGTTGATATTGTGCCTCTCACTCGGTTTGTTACTTCACCTTACCATTACCATAGATATATAATAAATGTATTATTATTACAGTAAAAAATTTACATTACGTTATATTTAAATTATTATCAGTTTTAAAATTCCTATTCGCGTACAAGACTCATCCGGTACGGTTACGTTGACGCTCTTTAATTACGAAGCGTACAAGATTTTTAAGAAAACTGCTAAAGAATTGGTTGAGGTGCAGGATGAGGTAATTTAAAATTTAAAATTTTTTTCTTACTATTTATGTATATTAAATACATGTTAATCCTTATTTATTATAATAATTTTGTAGGAGTTGTCTTCTGGTGATTTTTCTAAGGGATATCCGGATGTTTTTAACATTTTGATCGGTCAGAAAATGGCTTTTATCATCACTGTTTCAGATTTTAACCTTAAGTATCATGTCGAAAATTATGGAATTTCCATGCTTACATCTGATCCAAAGATTCTTTCTGCTTTGTACGAGAAATTTAAAATTCATGAGGTATAAAATATGTTATCAAGTCTTTTTTTGTACTTTCCATATAATGTTTTACAAGTCTAATTAAATAATTTTTGTATTTTGTTAGTATGAGAAATCTGAATCATCCAGTGTCCAAGTGTCAGACATTCAATCTATTCCTTGTGATGTTTCCAAGGTATATTTTGTATAAATAATTATATTTTATATATTAATACTGTAGTTATATTTATTCACTTTTATGATATCCATAAAAAAAAAGACATACTCAATTGATGCATGCCCTTTTTATTTTCAGGATGAGGTATCTTTCAGTGGAGATAATGAAACGCCAATGTCTAACCTATTGCATAATGATCACAAATCATCTTCTTCAGGTGAAGTGAAGCGTAACCTCCATGAAATGTATGATGTTGATGACATGGTTGGATGTTCTTCAACCAAAAGGCGCCTTGGAGATGAGAAAGAGGAAGCCCAAAATTCCGAATCTTCAAAACTTCTGATTCCTAAAATTGAGAAGTAGATTGTGTCCTTTGGTTTATTAGTTGGTTTTGTTGAGTTAAAGACAATTTGATATGGTTTGATTTCGAGGTGGAACATTTCTTTTTTTGAAACTTGGTTGTTGATTTAATATGGTTTTAAGACAATATTCATATGAATAATATGCTTATGGTTTTGATTACACCTGTTATGTTTTTAAATCCATGTGCCCTTTATTTTTTGGTTTCGTATTTATATGTTTTGATAATATTGCACAAAAGGCCCTTTAACCTTATCTACCTCAACAACTTCAATAAGTAAGTAGGTTACTTTCAAACTTGATTACATTATTAGTTTACCTTAGATAACTGTAAGATTTAACCAAACAGAATGTATTAAGAATTCAAAACTAAATCACTCATGATCTTTGTAAATATTTATATGTTTTGATAATATTGCACAAAAATCCCTTCAACCTTTTATACCTCATCAAGTTCAATAACTAAGTAGGTTACTTTCAAACATGATTACATGATTAGTTTAAATTAGATAACTATAAATTTAACCAAACAAAATCTATTAAAAATTCAAAACTAAATCACTCAGGATCTTTGTAAAAATTGTTTAAATTATTATTTATTAAAATTCTATTTGTGCATAATACATAATGTGTTAAAATATATAATTTATAATTGATAAGTTATTATACTACAATCCAAATAAGTTGTAATGTGTTATAATATATTTCGTTAATTTTGACCTTATATCCTTAAATACATAAAGTTGAGTATATAATTATTTTACTTTAGAAATCTGGAAGATTTAACAAATTACTAAAAAATTAAGCCTTTTAAATTAAAAAATTTTAAAAAGATGTTTTATGTGTTATTAATTCATATTTTTTTTTCGAACAATTCCTTAAATGCCAAAATTTGAGTTTCTAAAATTGTATTTAAAAAAATTAAAAGGTTTTGATATGCATTATAAGTAATTGATTACGTTTTTCAAATTTAATAAGGTCTCTTAAAATAACTCATGTATCATTTATTTTACGGAACATCATAAATTCCTAAATTAGTCGTATAAATATCATTAAACCAAACCAAAATTACTTTATTGCCAAATATAGTAAAATGATTTAAAAAATTAAAAAATAAATCACGTGTCTTTTTTAAAAAAAAATTGTTTTAATTATATCCTAAAATACATATACTTGAGCCTATAAATAAACGTTGAAATTATTCTCATTTTGCAACAAACTTTTATTTGTTTTCTTGTATTCTTCTTCATCAAGGTTCTTTTTTTTCTAAATTTTGTTTATATATGAGTTTTTAGTTATTATAGGGTTTTTGATTGTTAGTAACTTCATTTTGGTAAATATAATGCTAATGTTTAATGTGTATCAGTTGTCATGTCTGCCAAGGAAGATGTTTTATCATCTTTATTTATCAAGGATTCAACTTTTTCTAACGTTGGTGCCGTTTGGGAGATATCAAAGGTATACTTTATTTATTATATATAATAGATAGATTTAGAACGTTTACACTCAACAACTAAATTCTAAATGTATTTGTTTTTTTTTTCAGCCAAAGCATGTTCTTATTTTGGCTAAGGTCAAAAATATTATCAACAACTCTTGGTACTGTATGATATGTCCTACGTGTTCTAACGAAGCCACTTTGGAGGTCGAAGAATTTTTTTCACCTGATTGTTTTGATGACTTAAAGCAATTCGAAGTTTATCACTGTTCGAATTACGATTGTTCTAAGACTACAGTCCAACCTGTTCCTAATTTTAAAATTAATCTTGAAGTTGCTGATGACTCTGATTCCGTTGAACTGGTCTTATTTCACAAGCAGGCTGCTGAACTTATTAATAAGTCTCCTAAACAATTGATTCACAAGAACACCACGGTTATTTATATTTGTAGATTTATAAAAGTTATTCGTTTTATAAACAGTTTAAAATATAAAAAACTTACACAAACAATTTTTAATACTTTCAGTGTGATGATATTGTTGTGGTTCCTGAAGAGATAAGGTCACTGGTTGGAAAGCTATTCGCATTCAAGATAGAGATCATTGAGTACAATCTTGTACATTATGATGAGGTTTATGGAATCACCCATATAAGTGATGATGAAACTCTCATTGGTGACATTAAGAACAAGTTTTTGAGTGGACAGGTATTATAATCAAAATTTATGTATTTTTTTGCATCAATGCTTCAAGTATATGGCAAGATTTTATGGTATTCTGTTATGCAAGATTGCAAGTCGATAAATGGTAAACGCGGTGTTAATGAAGTTTATGACATTCATCAAAGTCAGCATTGTTCTGCCACAAAACGCAAGACCATCGATTGAGAATAAAGGCCAAGTGAAGAACGATTGAGTTTAAGTTATCAACATATTTCAATATTATTTGTCATTTCTGTTTTTTTCCGTTTTTTGCAACATTATAAGTTTCCTCTATTATGTTATCAAAGTTGACCATTTAAGACCAGTATGATTTTAATTAAACATTGTCGGTTTCTTTTTTATTCATGGACGCATCATTTGGCGAAGATTATAATAGATTATGTTTAATTAATATAGTTTGTTAGTTATTTTGTTTAATATCAATTATGGTTAATAATTATTATCTTTCCAATTTTTATTAAGGAAATAGGATTGTAATTGTGATTCTTGCTAATTAATGTAATTATATACATTCCATATTAACATAAACTTTAAAAAATAAAATATGTATTAAATCTATTATATATATGCCACGCCTTTTGGAAATTGAAAACATATCTCATTTCGTCAGTTCCAATTTCATTATTTGGCACTTGAAAACATCTCAATACTTTATTCAAGGTTAGTTTTTTTTTTTTTTTTACTTCAGAACATCTCAATAATTTATTCAAGGTTTATTTGGTTCTAAGAATGTATTTTTTTCAAATTCATTTTTTCAATTCGTCTGATGCCATGTTTATATGTTATGTATTTTGTTTTTGTGGATCTTAATTTGTATAGAATATGTCAAAGAGAACGTATAATTTTCCTTCATCAACATCAACGCCCGATAGATCAGTAGCAGTAGATGTTAACCGTAAGTTTTAAATTTCTAATAATTTATCTTTAAACCGACAATAGGTTACTTATACCTTTAATAATACATGTATACATGTAGGTATTTTGGACAGAACTCCTCTTTCAAACATTTCTAATGGTAAGTATTAGTTTTTATTAGATCACAAAATTAATTCATATAGTTATTTATTGTTTTGTTTAGATTAATAGTATATTTTTTTTTGGTTCATTATTAAGTAATTGATACTGGAGAAAGGCGTAGAGTTCGAAAAGCAATAATTGATAGTAAACATGCAAAGAGAAAATCTTCATATAGGAAGGTTGGTGTCACCTTACGTGACAAAGAAAACTTATCTCAGGTGTCAAATGTTACAAATCAGTTAAATGTTCCCATCCAGTTTCATAGAAGTATAAATTCTACGGCCTCCTTAGTTGATATTACTTCGGGTACGTGAAACATCTCAATATATTGTATTATAATCTATATAGTAGATTATTTAATTTTTTATATATATTTTATTCATAACTAATTATGTTGTAATTTCAATTTTTCTTTGATTTTATTTTCAGCAAATAATATTATACATAATAATCATGGGGCATTATCTACACCTGGGCTATATTCATTTACTTCAAGTATCGTAACACCTACAAATCCGTCTACAACATCTAACACATCATCACTTAGTAAGTTATCAGCTGGTAAGCGCAAATTGAAGCACAAGGCACGTGATATAACGCCAGTAGTTATGGTAGATTTGGATTCTGTTGATGAACCCAATGAAGAACTTTTTGTATTGGATCCTTATAAAGGAATTTCAACAGGTGTGCATTTTATATTATTTAATAGACAATAGTTTTTATTAAAATCAATAAATTTCATTAATAGAAACTTTTTTTATGTAGACTATTTAGATCATGGTGACCAAGATCTTATATGTGAGATTTGTCATGCAAAGTTGTGGACTTCCGAAGGTGGCAAAGGTCGTATAACAATGGATAAACTATGTTATGGTTTGTGTTGTGGATATGGGAAAGTTGAGCTTCCACTCTTAAAAGATGCTAATTCGGAGTATCAACAGCTGTTTCACATGTTCGATACGAAAAGCAAGTTTTTCTTGAAGAATATCCGACGTTATAATTCTATGTTCTCTTTTACTTCTATGGGTGGAAAGGTTGATTCGAAGATCAACAAGGGTAATGCTCCATTCATATACCGTATTAGTGGTCAAAATTGTCATAGCCTAGGTAGCCTAAGACCGCCTATTGGGAAGCAAGCTAAGTTTTCTCAGCTATACATATATGATACTGAGAACAAGATTTCTAACAGACAGGGTGTAATGGGGTTGTAAGATTAAATATTTATTTATTTATATTTAATCTAGTAGCCATCATTATCATTTATATAATATAGATCAAAATATATTAATAACCTATTAATAATTAGTTGGTAATTGTTGATGGACCATATTACCCTTATTAACTAATTGGGTTTCCTCTTGGGTGTATATATAAGGAGATTATTAGAGAGGTTAAGGGTTAGACACATAACCTAACAACGTAACATCTCAATTTCGTCCCTCTCTCTCCCTAACCGAAACTCACCCTAATTTCGGTTTCATCACCATCATCACCTTACACCCTAAGGAGGAACCAGATCAAACTGACAACTATGTCGAACTCCGTTGCTGCGTCTCTGACTGGATTCTCTATTGATGCAATCAAAGGTATGTTATTTCATGTTTTCCATTATGTTTAAACAGAACTGATCAACATGTGGTATCAGAGCATATGTTGATAAATCAGTTCTGTTTTTCGTATCCATTATTCTGGGATCATTATAAGGAAAACAGAAATTTTAAAGCCTTAACATCATGGCTGTTTTCGTTTTTAAATGTGCCGAAATCACTGTTTTCGGAATATGTTGGTTAATATGTTGTTTCGAAATCATAATGGGCAAATCTTTATATCCGAAATCTGTTAATAAAAGTATAAAATTTAAGGTTTCGGATCCCAGATTATGTTTTAAATTTATTAGGGTTCATCGCTTGTTCTTAATAAAACTCGAAAATTCCCTAAGATTTGGAATATAATTTGGATTAGTGGATGTTTTTCCAATGTTTGATCTAAATTTTATCTATTATAATTTTCGAAAAAACTGTTAATGGACTTTTAGTTATTATTTTCGAAATAATTGATAAGTTTAGATCATAAATAAATTAGGAAATACTATCCCAAATCCCTTAAATTTCAGGTTTTAGTTAATTATCACAATAAACAGCCTTAAATAGAGGATTCGAAATCATAATCGCACAAGTCCCTATAACAGTCGCACAAGATCAGATCACATAAAAAAACAGGTGATCTGATCGCACAAGGGAAATCGCACAAGAACTTATGGATTGCACAAGACCTGTGGATCGCACAAGATAGTGCTGATCGCACAAAACTTGGGCCTGACAAATCGCACAAGTTTTGGGCCTCACTGATCGCACAAATTTTGGGCCTCACTGATCGCACAAGATTTGGGCCTTACCGATCCGCGCTAACAGGTGGTTTGCTATTAAATACTTGGTTTTGTTTATACTTAATTAGTTAATAAGGATCAAATAATGTTTTACAAAACCAAACTAGCTTAACTTGAATGAGCTTCTGGTGTATCATTTCTGGCCAAAGCTGATTTAATACATCTATTTATTGTTCAAGTATTATAAAAAGCTATGTTGGGTATGCATTACAAACGTGAAATGTCTTAATTCTGGCCAAAGCTGATTTAATTCATTTATGTTTAGCATGCTTGACAAATGCATAACTAAAGTGATTGTCTCATTTCTGGCCAAAGCTGATTTGTCACGATTACTTTGCACACATACTTAAATGATTACACTTCTGGCCAAAGCTGATTTGTCTTTGTTTAAGTAGAATTTTACTAAGTCTATTATTTTTGATGTTAGTAATAGACATATCACAATCTCTTCACATAATGATCCTTATATTAATGATCCTTAATTAATTTTATGATCATTTCGTCTGTCTTATTCTTAGTACCCATAATTTTACTCACTATAATTTACTTCTACATATATCTCATCCACTTTAATTCCTAAACCTAAAATGTTTGCTTTATTTAAAGTTTCTATTAGAATTAGCTCTTAAATTAAATCCTTGATTATTTCTTAAGACACGATAATCCTAATGCTCTCTTCTGATAAAGATTATAAAGAAGAAAATTAGAGCATGATGATTAGGACAAATCGAACATGATGTCTCTTATGATAATAAAGAACTCTCTAACATAATGCTATCACTAAAGTTATTTCAGATTAAGTTTTTCCTAAGGCTAATCTCTTATATATGGAATAATCACTAGAACTCCTAAGATGCATGCCTTCTTTTATAATTCTAAACTATAAAGTTAAGTGGTATATGTGAATACATAATAATGTACAATACCATGACCCATAAAGTTAAGGGCTTACGCATGGAAATAAGTACATTTTCCAGTACATTACATATTAAGATTTTCACTTGTACAATTTGATGCCTTATAAATCAACTATAACACTCAAACATACCAAAGTATAATGAGTGTGTTGATAAGCAACATATGTACAAAGAGGATTGTTACTCACCTTACAACCACTTAAAACCTTAAAAGAGGATTGTTCTAAGGTCCGTAGACAAATTACAAGTGTTAATTCCACCTCTAAGGTTCTTCAAGGGAAAATCTCACTGCATAATTATGTCATTAGACTAAACATAAGCAACGAGACTATCCATTATTCTAAAGAACAGTTGGTTGAATTAATTAGATAGTCACTTATTAAAGATATTTAAGTCTACTAATTATAATATTCCTATTAACACATGATTAGTTGACTCTAGTTTTAAACGTTTCCTTACCAGAAGTTACCAAATAACTAACATGAGAGTTAGTGACAAAATTAAATGTTAAGGCTATAAGAACTATAATAGGCAGTCTTCTAACAAAGCTATTCGATACCTTACAAATTCTGAATATTAATCAGAATATAGTATCATAATTAAGCAATGTTATGAAGGTTGTGAGGTTTGCATAGTCAACATAAAGTCACACTTATCTTAAACTCTCATCTTATTTGTTCTAAATATCTGGATTGAAACATTATTAAGATAAAACTAGATGATACCTTACACTTTCACAACTTTTGTCATCATGCAAATGAAAAATTTGACAAAAGGAAAATGAGACTTACAAATTTCATCCATTATAACCAAAATTCATGAGAAATCATGACATGGTTAATGCGGATGATTTCTTATCTAATCTCATTCTAAGTGATTTTAAATCATGACGTTATAGCCCTAAATATTACTTGGCTCAAGGAATAAGTATGGGTCCATCATAAGTCATTCATTGACATTCGTGGAACTTATTCCAAATGGAATATTTAGACATCATTCATTTATCATTTAAAGACTATTTACTTGTATCTAAATTTTGTCGTATATGGCCCACGGTCTTATAAGAAATCTACTCATATATGTGCTTAACATGATTTCTATTAAATATGTCCCTAAGTTTTTGTGACATCTGGACATTAAGGAAATCAAGTAAAGTCTAACATATATATATGATAGGTTCCCACGTCACATACCTAATTGAAACTTCTCTTGTAGCATTCTAGAGATATTAAAAGATCAGTGGGAGCATTAAGTGTTTTAGAACAACTTGCAATAGTTGCAAGAGGTGGAGGAGTGAAAATTTTACATTACCTAAATTTGCACCTCTTGTACAAGATACCGCTCCATCACGACACTGTTCTATCATAACTTGTCTCCTTAAAATCTACAGCTACTCTTACAAAAGTTTCATTGTTGCTTAATTGTGGGCACACTTAGATTTCTTATCTAAACTAACATAATCCTCAACAAGAGAAACTACAATGACTAACGTCATTAATATGTTTTCTCTATTTAGAATTTGTTTGGTCGTTAAATATTGACCCTAAGCATGTTGAGTTCCTAAAGTTTTCTAAGGTTAGTGGGAGCAGTCAAAGTCCTTATCATGACTTGCAAGGAATACAAGAGGCGGGGGGAAGAGTGTCATTAAATTTCACTCCAAATTTAACTCCGATTACACCTCTTGTACACCATACTGCACCAACTCTTACAAACTTAGAATCCTGAAAATGATAGCAACTTAACCAAGAGCTAATCCATAAAACTGAAACTTCTAACAAACCCAATAATCAACTCAGGAGGTCATCTAGGTTTAAAAACCTACTAACTTTGATGATTACATAACCTCCCTAATTTGAAGTTGAAATGGATTTTGGAAAAGTTTACTGATCCTATCTCTTCTAACTAAGCCATTAGTGTCAATCAATCTTCTGAATGGAATAAAACAGTTTTCTAGTAAAACTGATTTTATGTGTTCGCATAACGTTTGGGATTTGATTGAATAACCTAAGAGTGTTCATAACTAAACCAAATCCTGATATAAACGTTAAGACACAAAGAAGCATGATTGATTGTCAAAGGTTGTACTCAGGAAGAGATAAATTATTAAAGAATCTTTATTACATATCTAACAAAAGATTTCTTTTAGGATCATCACTGTTCTAGTAGCTTATAATAGTTTAAAGCTACATTAGATGAATATTAAAACAATTTTCCCTAACAACTGGCTGACATATTTACATGTTCATAAAACAACCTGAAAGTTCTAAACTTAAGGTTAAAGAACAGTTTGTCTAGAAGCCAATAAAATCCATGTATGGTATAATGCAAACATCATAATGTGATGAAATCTTAACGCAATTATTTTCATCAACAACCAAGTGGAATAATGTACCTACCTCAAGATGAGTGAGAGCAACTAAGATAAACTTGTCTATATAGATGATATTCTTTTGACAAGTAGATGTTACATAAGTCAAAGCATTGTTAACACAAACTTTGATATAATAGATCTCAGAGATATCTCTTACATAATAGATATCATAACATATTGAGATAGACCAAATGGGACATTACTTCCGTTCCGTAAGTTTAACATTAAATTGGTCCTTACATATGTAACAAACAATACTGCTCTCCTTTAGAGGATAATAGGATAAATGAGATTATTTCTTATGCTTCGTTAATTAGAAGTCTTATGTAAGTTCAAGTCTATACTCGTTTAGATATTACTCACATTGCAACCCACTAGATATGTCTAGATAAACGTGAAGCATCTAATAGAGTATTACAATATCTTTAAAAGAAATGAGAGACTATATTTTGAAAGAAGAAGTGAGAATTAAAACCGGTTGATTACTCTAACTTTGTAATATTCAAAGATGACAAAATGTAATTTCGGGTATATCTTTATGTCAACAGACAAAACCTATCTCATGGAGGAGTCATAATACACTGTTATCAACAACCTAAGTTATAACGACATAATATAGTCACTAAATGTTGTTGGGAATTTATCAGTGGACTCATGAGTTTATTAACTCCATATAATTAATATATTGAAGACTTATTGTGATAAAGTCAGCTACCATGTCTCCTTGAACAGTAACAGTTCGAGAGGTGCTGCATTAAATTTCGATACGCAATTAATTATTCGTTTATGAACGAATTGAGGAAACTAAATCTTTGTATCGAATGCATTCGTGATATGCTTAAGGATCCTATAACTAAAGGTCTATTACCCATAAGTCTTATTAATAGTACTCATAAAAGAGACGGGTTTTAATTGATGACCATGTACAACTGCATATCGTACTATGAATGACTAACTATTAATCAATTTTCCTCATCAGTTTGATTTTGTATGTCTCTTACATATGTTCTGCCGGTGTAATGACATATAGACAACTATAAATACAAATCAAACGTTAAAGGGCTTACTTATTTTGATCATAACTGTTAGGTTTTAAATTAAGGCTATAGTATGACTAATGGGGGTCCTGAGTCGCATAATGATTCAACGGCTGTATTTCTCTGCTATAGTACTTGTTTAAGGCTAAAATGAGTATTAACTTCTGATCAGACTAATCTAATACTCATGATAAATGATTATTCGGCTAAGTGGGAGAATGTAAGATTAAATATTTATTTATTTATATTTAATCTAGTAGCCATCATTATCATTTATATAATATAGATCAAAATATATTAATAACCTATTAATAATTAGTTGGTAATTGTTGATGGACCATATTACCCTTATTAACTAATTGGGTTTCCTCTTGGGTGTATATATAAGGAGATTATTAGAGTGGTTAAGGGTTAGACACATAACCTAACAACATAACATCTCAATTTCGTCCCTCTCTCTCCCTAACCGAAACTCACCCTAATTTCGGTTTCATCACCATCATCACCTTACACCCTAAGGAGGAACCAGATCAAACTGACAACTATGTCGAACTCCGTTGCTGCGTCTCTGACTGGATTCTCTATTGATGCAATCAAAGGTATGTTATTTCATGTTTTCCATTATGTTTAAACAGAACTGATCAACAGGGGTAAGCATATTATTTGTTTGATTTATATTTTTAACAACTTATAAGTGTTATTCAAATATAATTATTGTTTGTTACTTAATTTTTTTTTTCTCATAATAGGAATCAACTATCTTCACATGAAAAGGAGTTGGACGTTGAAATAATTGAATACCTCAGAGATTTTTTAGATTCTCATAACGAGTTGGTTAAATCGTACAGAATGGTAAGAAACCACTTTCATGAGAATCCTTAAGCAAACTTAAAGCTCCGTCTCATTTACAAGAGAGACAAAGATGGTAGGACTTATAATCTATCATCCACTACTGAGGTTGCTGCACTGATTGTTGATGATTTAGATCCATCTATTGATCATCGAGACATTTTAGTTGAAACTGAATCTGGTATGCTTAAACGTATTAGTGAGTTACACCCATCCTATCTTGCTCTTCAATATCCCATTCTTTTCCCTTTTGGTGATGATGGATATAGGATCGACATTCCTCATAGAGAAGGTGTAACAACCAAAAAAAATACGACCAAAATGCACAATGCGTGAGTTCTTTGCATATAGAATACAAGATCGAAGTTGTGGTTATTCGTTGGTTTTAAATGCCAGAAGACTGTTGCAACAGTTTTTGGTTGATGCTTACACTATGATTGAAAGTGAAAGGCTCAATTTCATACGTGGTAAGTAGAAGAATCTACGTTCCGAGTCATTTGAAAATCTTCAAAAGTATAAGAACACTGGTAAACAAAATTTATCTAACACTGGTCAAAAGGTAATTTTACCTTCATCTTTTTTACTGGAGGGGCTCGGTTCATGCAACAAAACTACCTGGATGCTATGGCGTTATGTAAGTGGTTTGGATACCCAGATTTTTTCATAACCATTACATGTAATCCCAAATGGCCGGAAGTTTCAAGATTTCTTAAAGATACTTCCATTAAAGCAGAAGACAGGCCTGATATATTATGTCGATTGTTCAAGATGAAGCTGGATTCAATGATTAAAGATATAAAGGATAATAAGTTTTTTGGTGAAATAAATGCCGGTATCATTTTCTTATAATTTTACTTGATGTACAGTTTTTTTATATTTTCTATGTCATTTTATTTAGTATATTACTAACACATAATTTTTTTTTGTGTAGTTGTTTATACCGTTGAATTTCAAAAACGAGGCCTACCGCATGCACACATTTGTTTATTCATGAAGGTGGATCATAAACTTCCGACTGTAGATCATATAGATCCTTTTATTTCTGCTAAAATTCCTGATAAATCTGAAGATCCTCAATTACATTATCTTGTGTCCGAGTATATGATTCATGGTCCTTGTGGGACTGCTGACCTGAGTTGCCCTTGCATGGTTGACAACAAATGTTCTAAACGATTTCCGAAAAAAATTCGGATCATACAGTTATTGACTCAAGCGGTTTTCCGGTATATCGAAGACGAGATTCTGGGCATACTGTTATGAAAAAGGTGTTCAATTAGACAACCGAAGTGTCGTACCGTACAACAAAGGTCTATTAAAAAGATACCAAGCACACATTAATGTTGAATGGTGTAACCAAGCTGGTTCGATAAAGTATCTTTTCAAGTACATTAACAAAGGACCTGACCGTGCTACGGCAGTTTTATATACTGATTCAACCGGTACTAGCAATCAGAAAATAAAAGATGAGATCAAAGAATACTACGATTGTAGATACATATCAGCCTGTGAAGCGTCTTGGAGAATTTTCGCAAACGAAGTTCATTATAGATTTCCTGCTGTAATGAGGCTACCTTTTCATTTACCTGGTCAACACAGTGTAGTATACGGTGAAGATGATGATATTGAAGATGTGTTGAACAAACCATCTGTTGCTTCATCTATTTTTTTGCAATGGATGCGTTTAAATCAACATAGTGAGGAAGCACGTAAACTGACTTATGTGGAGTTCCCATCAAAGTTTGTTTGGAACTTAAAAGATAGATGTTGGCAAGTACGAAAAAGGTATAAAACTGTTGGTAGAGTTCATTCTGTTTCGATTGCTTCAGGAGAACCTTATTATTTAAGGATTCTTCTAAATAAAGTTAGAGGTCCTAAATCATTTGAAGAGATTCGAACAGTTAACGGACAATTATTTCCGACATTTAAAGATGCATGTTATGCGATGGGTCTTTTAGACGATGACAACGACTATGTTGAAGCCATTAAGGAAGCAAGTTTTGAAGCTCATTGTCGCTATTTAAGATCATTATTTGCGACATTGCTTTTAACAAATACTTTATCACGTCCTGAATTTGTGTGGGAAAAAACATGGCACTTACTAGGAGACGATATTCTATACAAGCGTCGCAAAGAGACACATATCCCTGGTAAGTTATTATTTTATTTTCATAGGAAGTACCTATTATATTTTTTTTATTTTTTATCTATTTTCTTTCAACATATGTTTAATTTTAGTTTATACTATGTGTAGATCTAATGATTCCTGAACATCAGTTGAAGAATCTTATTTTAGTGGAAATCGAGAATTATTTAATTTCCAATGGGTCAACCTTAAGTAACTTTTCTACGATGCCCTTTCCAGATGACGATTCCTTACGTCAAGCAACTAATCGTCTAATCAATGAGGAATTAAATCATGATACAAATGAGTTGAAAAATGAGTTTAGTCGATTGAAAGAATCTCTAACTGAAGAGCAGTTAAACGTTTTTAACCAAATTGTCAATTCAGTTGAATGCCAAAGTGGAGGGTTATTTTTCGTATATGGTTACGGTGGAACAGGGAAGACTTTTTTGTGGAAGACCTTGGCTTCTGCAATCAGATCTAAAGGTCAGATAGTGTTGAACGTTGCTTCCAGTGGTATTGCATCATTATTATTATCTAGAGGAAGAACAACACATTCTAGGTTTAAAATTCCCATAAACTTGACAGAAGATTCAATGTGCTTCATTAAGCCGAACGATGACGTTGCTAATCTTTTAAAAGAGGCAAAGTTGATTATATGGGATGAAGCCCCTATGGTGCACAAGCATGCGTTTGAGGCACTAGATCGAACAATGAAGGACATTCTATCGTCTTCTACGAATAATCATTCTGAACTACCATTTGGAGGTAAAGTTATTGTTTTTGGTGGTGACTTTAGACAAATACTCCCGGTTATCCCAAATGGTACTAGACAGTAGATTGTTAATGCATCTTTGAGTTCTTCATATATATGGTAAGAATGCAAGGTTTTAAAGTTAACAAAAAATATGAGGTTGAGAATTGGAGCTGAATCATCTAACAGCGATTCTATTCAGAAGTTTGCAAAATGGCTACTTGATATTGGTGAAGGAAACATTGGTTCAGAAAACGATGGTGAAGCGCTTATCGAGATACCCGACGATTTAGTAATTACCGACTCAGATAATCCAATTCAAAGTTTAATCGACTTTGTTTATCCTTCAATTTTACATCAGTATAAAAATCATGGATTCTTTTCAGAGAGAGCAATTTTAGCACCAAAGAATGAAGTAGTTCATGAGATTAATGATCGATTACTTTCATTATTTCCAGGTGAAGAAAAAGAGTATTTGAGCTCTGACTGTATATGTCAAACTGGGCAAGTTCTTGATTCTTTTAAACAAGGTCTATACTCTCCTGATAATTTGAATGCTCTGAAAATTTCTAGTTTACCTAACCATAGGTTGGTTCTTAAAGTTGGTGTTCCTGTTATGCTTCTTCGAAACATTGATCAACATAACGGATTATGTAATGGTACTAGACTTCAAGTAACCTTTCTTGGTAAATGAGTAGTTGAAGCGGAAGTAATATCTGGCGGAAATATCGGCACAAGAGTTTTTATTCCAAGGATTAGTATGGTTCCTTCAGACAATAAGATACCTTTTCAATTTCAAAGAAGGCAATTTCCTTTATCAGTTTATTTTGCTATGACAATTAGCAAGAGTCAAGGGCAGTCGCTAGCTAGAGTTGGTTTATATTTAAAAGAACCTGTTTTTACTCACGGTCAATTGTACGTCGTTTTATCAAGAGTCAAGAGCAGGGAAGGTGTTAAAATTTTATCATTTGATGCCGATGGTAAACCTACAGCGAAGACATCTAATGTAGTGTACAAGGAGATTTTTCGTAACTTATAATTTAATCGTGTATTTCATTTTCATATATTTCATATTTTTATTTAAGTTAGTTTGTTTTTCATAAATAAATGTCATAATTTATATTTAATGTTTATATTCTTTAATATTCTTATACATATCTGATATACATATCTCATATTAATTCTACTCGAATTGGGTTAATTAACTAACTTTGTCCACTTGAAGGGTCGTAGGGTTGTTTGGCAACAAGGTGGAATAAAGTGAAAACTACTGTATTAAATTTCAAAAAAATTATTATATCATATGTATTTTAACAAATTTATTCATTATTTCAATATTATTATGAAATCATCAATTGTTAATTACACTTTTTTAATGTATTGGATGGTACTATATAGCTTCGTTGCATCCAAGATTATTAATGAAGACATATTGATTTAAAAGAATAAATTTAAGGATTTCATATTCATAGTCAACAACCTGTTATAAAGTATTTGTAATTATAAAAGATACCAACGTTTCTATATTATCAAAAGTATGGTATCTGTGTTTATAGATTACCAAGGAACAAAATAAAACATGTTAACGTCTACTTTCATGTCCCAAAAAAAGATCCAAACATGTAATTCTAACAAAATAGAGTCATAATTTTATCCTTATTCATACATTGTTTTGTATGTCATGTATGCCATCGATCCTGATATATGATTTTGTACTATGTGTAGTATGTGAACAGGTTGTTTGTTCATCACTCTATGCTGAATACATGTCCTTCCGATCCTGTTGTGGTGCGTTCAGCTGGAAATTGTAAGTGGGTTGTTCGGATGGATGTGTTAGACCATGAGCTTTACATTACCACCGGTTGGAGTCGAATTAAGAAGGAGATGTCGATAACGGATGATCATTTGTTGGTTTTTGAAATGGTTGATTTTAAGACGTTTGATTTGAGTGTTTTTATCTGTAAGCCTGCTCTACTAACTTTCCCACCTGAAATGTGTCTTACCAAAAAAGAACCAAGTGATGAGTTAATTGAAGTGTCTGATGATGAAGTTCCTAATCCGGTTGTTGCACCTGGTATTGAACAGAGTGATGATGACGAAGTACCCGTTACTTTTGTTGTTGATAATCATTTTGTAAGTTTCTATTATTTTCTTCTTCATACTATTAACGTAAAAATTTGTAGCGTGTTTAAGAAATTTTGTTATAAATATTTGTATTATTATTTGTAGCGTCTGAAGAAGAAATGGGCACAAACGCATGGCTTGGATCGGAAGATGGATCTGACCATCAAGGACAGTGCTGGTCAAACTTGGGACGTGGCTATTGGTGTGGAGTTCTCGCAAAGGTGTCCGCGCTACAATGTCACTGGTATGAGAGAGTTTGTGAGAGACAAACAGTTGGTATATGGTTCCCAGTTTCAGATGATTTATGTTAAACGTCAAGGTATGTTGCTCTACAACTGAGCGAGTGGAGGTACATGGTATGTGGTGGTAGTATATTTTGTCCAAACAGTTTGTGGTTAGACAATGATTAGTAGTATTATTTTGGTACGGTCATTTCGATGATCGTTATGACTTGATAGACGTTCGTGATACACTTTTTTGGGTGGCCATGTTAATGTGTTCCTGATTATGGTAGACTAAGTATGCTTGTGACCATATTTGGATTATGTTTTGTGCTACATTTTGAAGTTATTTACACTTTTTTCACTTATATATTTAACAATATCATGATAGTATTGTATGTGAAAATGAAATGTCTAGGAATATAAATTGTTTCTTTGTTAGATTATGGTAGAATTAAAACATTGAATATATTGATAAAAGCTTGTAGATTTTATATGGTTTTAATCAACTTTTGAAATGAACGAAACATATTTCTAACTAATGATTTTTTTAATCTACTTGGCTAATTTCAGATGTTTTTTTTTAAATTAATGATTATTTATTTTTAAATTTGTAGATCTGCCTAAAAATTTTGTTTGTTTTGAAAGTTGTCAAATATCTCAACGAATCAAATGTTGGATTTAATTATTTTTTTTAAGTAATTGAATTTTCTTTAAATATGTATATTAAATTGGTTTCTTAAATTAAATGTTTCAGTTTTTTATTAAATGATAGTCCGTTGTATATAAATTTAAAATAAAAAATTGTTAAGGTTTTATTTACTATTGGAAACTAAAAAAAATCAAACTTTTTTATCGAAGTTTTTTTAAAACCGTTGTTGACCTTAAGTATTTTAACTTTAAACAGTGATTTGTAAAACCATTAAAATCATGCCATATGTAATTCATCAAATTAATTTATTTAAAGAAAATTCCAATTTAACTCCAACTAATTACATAAGAATCCAACCATACAAAACATAATTTAAACTAAATCTTAAATTTTCATTATTAAAAAATCCAATGAAATGTACACCTATTTTAAAATTTTTAAAAAATAGTAAGTACAGTTTTATTAAAAATGTAAGTTATTGGTTGTATTTTGTTATTCTTTTGTCCACAAACCTAATTTATTGCTTAGAATACACTTTCAGGTTACTTTTTTAATTGTTAATTTGATGTATCTTTTGTGTTGATTGTTTTGTGTGGTGTTGTATTTATGTGTCGTTTGCATGCATTGCTTTAGAGTTTAGTTTTAAGATTGTTTTGAATAAAACTTGCATATGTTTTTCTTTAGGTTTTGTATGTATAGATTGTTTTAAATAAATTATTATTGTTTACTTTTTTTTAGGTAACTAAAACATATATTTCGTCATATTTTTTAGATTTGTGGGTTTTTTATAAATGTCAATTCATTTCTAAAAATACTTTAGCATAATTGCGGTAATAATTTTTTTATAATAATAAACTGATTTTTCGACTTTACAAAAATAATTAACGAAATTTGTATATATATTTACTTACTACATTAATTTGATTCAATTACTAATCATTTTCTAATATCAATCATCTATATTCAGCTCATATTTCATCTAAATGGATGAAAACACTATTACTTTTTTAAACAATCTTAATTGGAGATCCAAGCTTTTTATCATCAAGGTCAAGGTGTTAAGACTTTGGATTCGTGTGAATCCAAAGAGAGAAGGAGAAATCCTTGGTATTGAAATGGTGGTCATGGATGAACATGTTGGTTTGAATGTCATTTGTTGTTTAAGATGTACTTTAATTTTTATATTGGTCTTTATACTAACCACTTTTAATTTTTGTTGTTGATTTGGGGACCAGGATGCATGCTACTGTTTGGAGCAAGTTTATGAAAAAACATGAAATTTTGCTTAATGAAAATGAGTGTTATTACATTTATAAATCTCAACTTTCTGTCATTAAGTTAAATTTCCAACACTTTGACAAGGAACATGCTATTAGCTTAAACTTTGATACATCAGTTAAAAAGTGTGAGAATTTTGATGGAAGTGTATATGGTATTCGGTTAGCATCGTTTGAGTCCATTAAAGCCGGTGAAATCGATGTCAAGTATCGAGTTGGTTTGTACTTCATCATATATAACAACCACATCCGAAATTAAAAAATATATAAATATATATTATTTTTTTAATTTTTGTGTTTTGTGCTGATTACATTTGTTTTGATCAAATTTTTTTTCATATTTTATTGGATATGTACATGAGTGGTCTGAACCAGAAGTGACCAAAACGAAGATGGGAAAAGATAGCAAATACATGAACTTGCTATTGCTGGATGAAGAGTCTGTTTTTTAAATGCTAATTTAATTTCATTGCAACTTTAGTATGATATGTTTTTTTTACATGAAATCCTCATATGTGTTTAATTTATATTTATGTAGGGGAACCAAGTTAAACTGCACTTTATGGGATGAGTACAGCGATCAGATGTTTGGTTACATTCAGAGCCATAAAGAAGAAGTTCATGTTGTTCTGATTGTGCAGTTTGGTAGTTTCAACAAGTATAAAGGTATTCACTGTTTATAAACTTTGTGGATTTTATATAAATTTTTATATGATTTACGAAATTGAATATCCTAATCTCTTATATTAATTTCTTTACACAGGGAAGACAATGCTATCTAATGCTTTCCAAATAACAAGGATGTTTATCAATGCTGACATAGAGGAGATTCGTTCATTTAGAACAAAGTAAACAATTTATAAAATAATATGAACTACTTATTGATGTTTTTTAACTTTTTTTTCCTTATAGTATTGTAAACAGATTTGTTGAGAAGATATGTAAAACATCCTCTAATGGTCAGAAATCCATTGGTTCATCTGGAAGCATCAGTCTTGCGGATGACTTTTTATTCAAGCATCCGTTTTCCAATTTCCGTGATATTACGCTCTTGGATAAGGTGTGTGTCTACTTTTTAATTTTTTAAATAAATACATTAAACAAAATTGTTTCACAAATTTATATTTATAACTCTATTTTCTTACATTTAATTTCAGCTTTGTGAGGTCATAGTTCATGGTACGATCATGGGTGTGGATGATAAAGATGATTGGTACTACCTTGGTTGTGATAAGTGCAATCGGAAGGTGGAGACAACATTTTTCATTGAGGAAGCTGAAGACGGTGCTGAGGAACCAAAGTGATTCATGGTTGAAGTATTTTTACCAAAAACAATTTAACTTTTTCCGAATATTGCTGCTTTGGTTTGGTTTGTGTGTTTGATTGGTATGGATTGATTTGTGATGGTTGGTTGGTTTGGTTTTTTTAACATATGCTACCAGTTGGTTTTTTTATTTGAAACATATGGTTTGTTGGTTTTAATGGTTGGTTTGGAATATTTCGTATTACCTATATTCCTTTAACGTTTATCTTTTGTTACTTTATCTTTGTTTTATTATGTTGCATGTATAAAACGTTTCCAAAAATATTTGTTTATGTTTTTGAAATTAGACATTTTTAAACTTATATTATAAACGCATAAAGGTTTTGCCTTTATACATTTAGTATTTTTTACAAACTATAATTTTTGAAACTATTAATATTTTTTTAATATTTAAATTGCAAATAAAGATTTTAGTAACCCAATTTAAGTAATTAAATTTCTGTAATCATTATGTAATTACTATAATTATATTTTTAACAATCCCCAATATTTTAAAACTTATAATTTAAAATTTGATAATAAACCGCCACTTTTTTAAAATTTATCTAAAAATAGAAATTTGTATGATTTTCTTTCCTTTTTTAAATTGTATAACCGACGATATATAATTTTTTTTTTAAAAGTTGGCCAGATTTAAATGATTTACCTCCAAATAATTTAAATTTAAATTGTTTCCTTTTTTACACTTATAAATGAAATTTTGTTTTTAAATTTATAGTTTTCTTTTTTACAATAACTTCAAATACTATAAGAACCTCTCTTCTTATTCCTAATACACACTCAATGTTAATCGTATAACAATGTAAATTGTTTCCATTTTTATGTAATAAAGGATGTTTGACCTTACTAAATCTTCTAAAAATAACAATTTACAAAATATTAGTAAAAAAAACTATATGTGAACCGAAAATACTATATTTAAATTCCATAAAATGATTTAGTTTAAACAACATACTATATTAAACTCATATCACAATTGAATGTTGTTTTTATTAATTTTATTTTGTTAAATCTCCAAATAATGGACGAAATATTCTGAAACAATCAATTCTATATTTGATATCTTCATTGTTTTACATTATTTCATACCTATCATCTTCTAAAAATAACAATTGAAAAAAACTTCTTAAAGGCAAAATTTGTTTAACCGAAAATATTATAATTAAATGTCATTCATTGATTTTAGAGTAAACTTCCGTTTTACTCCCTGTGGTTTGGTCATTTTAACGGTTTTGCTCCAATAGTTTAAAAAAAGCCATTTTCCTCCATGATCTTTCGAGTTTATCACCAGTTTGCTCCCTAATCTTTCGAGTTTGTCGCTAGTTTCCTCCCTGATGGAGTTAGAGGCCGGGAGCAAAATGAAGATAAGTTAGAAAAGTCAGGGAGGAAAATGACTATTTTTAAACTATTGGAGCAAAACCGTTAAAATGAACAAACCACAGGGAGCAAAACGGAAGTTTACTCTTGATTTTATGTAAATAACATACTATATTCAAATGATATCACAATTAAATATAATCGACTTTCTTAAACCGAAATTATTATATTTAAATGTATAGTTTGATTCGTATACATAATATTTAAAAAAAATATACATATTATCATATTAACTTAATATTATTTTTTAAATCTCATAATAATGTAAAACATTCTACACATGATCAATTCTATATTTAAATATCTTGATTGTTATATATAACATCATCATCCTTCTTACAAATCATTCATGCAATAACATCTCAGAAACTCATATTAAGGTATTACTCTTATAATGTTCATCATATCAAATATGTTTTCATAAACACAGATATCACAACTCATTTTCATAATGTACTTTTTTTTTGTTAAAACGATTATTTTTTATGTGTTTTTATAATGTTTTAGGTATTAATGATACAATGGTTGAGCTTCCTTTTCACTTGATACTTTTCCACATTTTAATCAAGATCGATACGAAATCAATACATCGTTTCAAGTTAGTATACAAACAATGGCGTGATGGCCTATCATCTTCTGAATTTGCTTTCAAACGTGGTTGTTATGTTGAATATTTTCTGGTAGTATTCATTGTGTTATAGTATTTACATTAAAACATAATTAGTTTTGTTAACAAGTTTTTATGTTATTAATGTCATTTGATGATGATCTTTTTTCAGGAAATGCTCCAAGACCAAGGTGTGTTCATTAGTTCGTCTGTTTTGATGGAATTGTGGTCGGGTGAACTCACTGAAGTTTATAAGTTTGATCATCAACATTTAACTCAAAAAAATTCAAACGTTTTGGAGGAGATGGTGATGTTTGAAAATGGCCAACGTACTGTTTATCAAGTTTATGATTATGACAATTAGCAGCTTTTGTTCACATCAAATAATTTGGTTTTTGCCTATGGGATAATCGTACTTTATATCTATTCTATCGTAAGTTTATTGTTTGTCGTACTTCTCTATTTCAAATCATCGCTACATTGTTCTTAGTTATAATCAAAATAATATATATCTATCTTGCTTCTTATTATTAGGAACGTGCAATTAAAATCGGCAACTCATGATACACTATAGTCCTAAAAATTATTTATATTTCTTTATATCTATTTTGTAATGTAAAGCTAAAAATATACGAATTGATATATTAGTATTGATATGATTTTTTAATCAAATAATATCCTATAATTTATACTTAATATTCCTAATTTGTCGAACATTCATACATATACTTATATATTCTTCCAAAAACTTAACATCATCCATATATGGACATTGTACCTAAACATGTAGTAAACAAACTTACACCAACGTGTTCATATCTGAATATATGCATATCCCAAAAAACTATAAGCATTAACAACCCATATACCAAAAAGTAAACAAACTACCATCATTCAACACAATTGTCTTAAACTCGATCCACGTTTCTTAACTCCAGCACCTGTTTGGAAGTAACAAAGCTGAAGCGAAGAATGTCACCTTTTTTTCAAATCATTTGCAGACATAAATTTGCCCCACTTCACCATTGTGTAACGCGGTACGTCACCATTTTTCTCTATGTCCACTTCGTTATCCATCATTGTTCCCTCCAACGTCTCAATCTTCAATGAATGAAGCTTCTCTATAAAACCTGATCTCCTGGCAACCTCAATAGGAAGACGCTACAAAAAAAGTGTTACATAGCATTATTAGCATTTACCCTATAATTCCTTTAAAAGTTCTTATAATTTTGGATACAAATTTTCATACCAATGTGTTTTCTCCTTTTCGAGTAAACTCGTAATTTTCAGGATCAAGTTCAGCCTTCATTCGTTTTCCACTATTACTTCTCGGTTGCTTTTCCTGTTCAACTTTACGTGCATTCTCACGGTAGTTTTTAACCTTCCATTTTGAATATCAATTTAAATCATTAAATGTTTGTAAACGTGGGCTTAAACCAATCACTCACAAGTGTATTACACTTGGTTGTAAAGTACAAATTACCTCTCTTTTGATTGATGATCGACGATAGCTTGAAATTTCGGGTGTGACAACTTCTGCAGTTTGGTGAATCACCTTTCGTTTTTTTGATGTTGAGTCAATCACTTATGCAACCTCTTTACCTTTCTTGCCAACCTATTAAAAATATATTTATAATTATCAAATTTCTAAATCTTATATTTACTAATCATATGTAATGTCATATATTTGTATATTAACTGATTATTACCTCTTTCTTGACGTGATCCTCATAACATGAAGCATTTTTTTTTTGGTGGTGTTAATTCCTCACATTTTAGAACTTATTGTGTGATATTCAACATGTCATCAGTTTCATTTCCAGAATTGTTATCCTGATAGTTAATGTGAGCTCAATTATCATTTATATAAAAAAATGCAATAATACGTGTGTAAAATCATTAATCAATGTATTATTAAAAATAGAAACGTATTGTAATGCACTACCTCATGCATCAAAGTATCTCTACATGTATCCGTTGCATTCTCAGATTGAACAAAGTTCTGTAATTAACAATTGCAAATATAAGTAAGTTAATTATTTTTTATATTTATGTGTAATAAAAAATACTTACAAAATAAACACTTTCTTGGAATGTTGATCGAGATATTACTTCACAAAAATCACTGTCTTCTGATTCTATTTTAAAACCCAATTCAACTTCAATGTCATTCCTGAATACCCTAAAATGAAATACAACATTATCGATCTTCTCAAACGTCATTGTGTCACCATTCATAATTTCCAAATTCTCACACAGTTTCGGCCATCCGTCTGTAAAAGCATAGGTTACATGAAGTTTGGCTGCCATCACATCCCAGTACTTACCACCTGCATATACTTGGTAAATGCAGTTTAGCTCGTGGTTTTTGTAAAACATGTTAATAAACTCATCTGGAATTACCTGCAAGTTTTTAAAATATGTTATAAAAATATAATTATTAAGTTATGTATTCCAAATCAACTCTTTACAATCTTTGACAGTTCATTAATTACCAAACAATACGCTTACCGTAAGTCCTAACTTTGTGTAGTTGTTCATTGTTATGTAGGTTTCACCACACACATCGTTTAGGAAATGATAAACCTCCAACTGTTTGTCTCCTATGCTTCTAAAGAGCAGCCAAGTGTTTTTTTTTTTTGACAAATTAAGATTATTAACAACAGCCCTCCAACCATCTGTTAAGACTGGTAGCTTATTCATGTGTCTAAGTCTTACACTCCAATGTCTACCGTCTTCATGATGAACCTCTATGTTCATATGTTGCCAATCTTCTCCCCATTTTTTTAACAAATTCAACAGGTACCACCTATATTAACATTGTTATATTATACATAAAAAAATATTTAAATAAGTCATATGTTTACAACGTTTAAGTCAATCAAACTAGAAACGGAAAGTATACATACCAACGAAAGATCTTTAGGTTCATCCATCAGTTGAACAAACGATAAAACCATCTTCTAAACTGCAATGTATGACATATATTATTTTAGATTCATAATATTTGTGGTTAATTTTGTTATTGTAAAATTAGTTTAAAACATCAAGAACACATATTATATTTCAATGTATGCGTTTAGAAGGAAGTTTTTTCCGGCATTTGAATAGTTTTTTGTTTTTTCTTCCAATGTATGCGTTTGTACAAAATATTATATTTCAAAATAAATAATATAGTTTTGGTTGAAGTCCGCGTATTACGCGGGCATTAACCTAGTATATATATATAGGGGAAGGATCCACTAAAAAGTGGATTTTGCCTAAGTAGCCTAAGAAGGATTATGATGATGACATGTGGCACTCCTAATAAGTAGGAATGAAGGGCATTTTGGTCCTTATAAATAGGAGTGAAAATGACATGTGGCACCCCTTTTGTTTTTAAAAAATATAAACAAAAAAAATCTAGTACAAAAAAATCTAGCACAAAAAATCTAGTACAAAAAATGTAGTACAAAAAAATATAACACAAAAAAATCTAGTACAAAGAAATATAGCACGAAAAAATTTAGCAAAAAATGTAGTACAAAAAAATTGAGAAAAAAATTTAAGACAAAAAAATTCAGCACAAAAAATTTAGCATAAAAATATAGTACAAAAATTCAGTACAAAAAAATGTTATATAACATAGAAATACAACACATTTAAGTGGGTTTTTTTAGTCTTCATGTTTTATATAGCAATATGGTACTCAAATTAAAGATAAAAAGACGCTCGATTTTACGGTGAAATTTTTATGAAAAAATAATGTCGTATAAAAAAGTTATGAACGTTTAAAAAATGAGGGTGGAATATGCATGTGACTTGCATGTGGAGAGAGAAAGTCTATAAATAGGATTTTCCCAAGATACCCTTGCACTCCTCCTTTCTCCTACCATTTCATCTTTATCATTGATTTGAAAAATGAATGGTTAAGATTCCTTCTTAGGCTACTTAGGCAAAATCCACTTTTTTATGGATCCTTCCCCTATATATATATATATAACCTAATAAAAGTCATAATTAGGGGACACATGTCCACCATCTAGAGGCTCAATTCCTCATTTTTCCGCCAAAACTTACACCAATTCATTTCCCTTTGATGATGGGTCACGCGAGATCCGTTTATACCTACATTTGAGTCAAATGGCTATTGGTATATAAACATACAACCCGGCCATTTTCTTTCCATATTCTTCACATTCTCACAGCAACGGCGATTAGGGTTTTATCTTCTTTTCCAATCAAAGAATCCAAGATCCAAGGTGTATATGTTCGTCGAATAATAGATTCTGATTTCCTGTTAACTTCTTCGATATGTTCATCTCATCGTTCTTTTCGCCGATCTGTGTTTATATATCATCTGATATGTTATTTTGATGTAATATGTGTTTGTAGGTTTTCTTCTTATTCTTTGATGTTGTAAACGAATTTTCTTTGATGACAGCGGCGGCAACTAAGGGTGATGTTGATGACAATTTTGGTACATAGCAGCGGTGGAATAGGGTTTCACTGTGACCTTGACGGCTGCGGGTGTAGTTTCCGCTGGTGACGTCCTCACGATCTTGATGGTTCAGCATGTAGTAAGTGGTTCGATTTTGATGGAAACAATTGGGATTTAGGGTTTATGTTCTGAATATGCTCATTTTTTGTGCATATTAAGGGCCCCCAATTTTTTTTAAGGGTTTTCAAGTTTTGTTGTTAATTTTTGCAGTGAAAGAAGAAGAAGAAGAAGAAAAAGAAAGCAATATAGTTTCTGATGTGTGCAAAATGCAACATATAAATTACATCAAATGAGGCAGGAAACTAACCCCTTTTTAGTACTAATGTTGGAAAAAGTGTGCTTTTGTCTTCCTTTTGTATTTTCAGGATCAAATGAGCTTAAACGAACAAAAGGAACAAATATACAGCCAAAACCAACATAAATACAAAGAAAAGGAAGAAACGTGGCATGCCTGACTCCTCGACAGCATCTCCCAAAGCAAAAACAAGAAGAAAGCTGAGCATGGGGCTGTGCCCAGCTGAGCATGGGGCTGTGCCCAGCTGAGCATGGGGCGTGCTAAGCTCAACACGGGGCGTGTCCAGCCAACACGGGGCGTGTCCAGCGGACACGGGGCGTGCTCAACTGTCTGCAGAAAAGACAAAGTTGTAGAAGCTTCTATTGCCCACCACGGGGCCGTGTCCAGTGAACACGGGGGCGTGGCGAAAGTACAGCAGGCGCATTAATTGTAATTGCGAATTACAATTAATGAAGAGAGAGAATGTCAGACGGGCACGGGGGCGTGTCCAGCGGACACGGGGCCGTGCCCAGCCTTCTGTTCAGCCTATAAATAGGAGTGCTTGGTTTCATTTCAACTCATCCCTTGGCACACCACCTCTCTCACACTTCATCCACCACCCACCACCATCACAACACCATCATCCACCACCATCATCCATTGTCCATCGTAGAGTGTGTGAGTCGTCTCGGGATCCAAGATTGATCGTAAGAGTTCTTGACAATCAAGGCCATGTTTGCCTAAGTCTCTTACATCACTTGGTGAAGACAAAGTGTCTAGTATAATACTTTTTATTTCTAATCTTTTGCACTTTTTATTTGGTTTTGTATTAATGACTTTAATAACTAGTTGCTTATGTTGAAGGTGATCTTTCCTTATCGTTTGTCCGTGGTGTCTTGGCATAATTTTACTGTCTATATAAAATAAAAGATTTTCACCATTCATATCTCCACGGTCTATATGGAGGTATGTTGGCTACCTGGTCGGGGGTTAAGGGAACAGTTTGGTAAAGGTCTTGCCATTGTTCAGCGTTTAGAGGTCCTGCAATGGACCTGGGTCAAATTTAGTAGGACCTCCTTCAATGCTTCACGGTATTGGATGGCGGGGGTCCAAACTCTTTGATCCCCTCATAAGTTAACTACTATTAATACTATAACCCGGCTATTTAGGACTGTATCCCTGCTGACTCAGACTACTTAGTCGAGGGTAACGTCACCGCCAAAAGCGGGGCCTACCATAATTTGCATTAATAACTTAATTCATTATCTTCCAATAATCCACCATTTTAGGATTGTATCCTTGCTGACTCAAACTACTGGGGTGAGGGTAACGTCACCTTCAAAAGAGGGGCCTACTACAATAACTAAGATAATCTCTTAATTATGTGCAAAAGTGCGGAAATAATCAAAGGTTATACTAGATACGAGTCGGAACCAAGTGATTCATCTTGTCTATCTGTTTTTCTTTTATTTTTATTTTCAGCATTTTAGTTAGTTTTTATTTTTCTTAGTTTAAAAACCTTTTTCTAAACTTTTTATTTTGATTAGACGTTGAGGATAAACCGGTACTAAAAGCTCTTGTGTCCTTGGACGACCTCGGTATCTTACCAACGCTATACTACTTTCACGATGGGTGCACTTGCCCATATGTGTGTTTAGTGTTAGTAAAATATCGTGTTTTATAAATTTAAAACTTGGCTAAAATAAGTGTTAAAGGGGCTTAAAATATACACCTAATAAATATAACACTTCGCACGCATCAGTTTCCAGCGGAGAAAGGAGAAGTATTCATCTTATGGTTTGTGCAGAAAAGGGGAACGAAAGCTTTACTAAACACTTCTAGGTATGTAATTTTTCCAATTTCTCTATGAATATTCTTTATGTGTTCTCCGTATAAATAGATTATAACCCGACATGAGCATCAGTTTTTCATCACGCACTAGGGTTTCCCCAGTTTATCTCCTGCTCTGCTCTTTACGGATCTTCATAGATCTTCGTATCAACGCTCGGATTCAAGGTTAGATTATTGATGTTTTCGGTTAAACATACTGATTTTATCATTCCAATTTGTAAATATATGTTTTCATTGTGAGCTGATTTTGATATTCAATCGTTTTTTGCTAGGGTTTCTTGCTATTCGATCTATTTACTACTCTTACACATCAATGTCGTCTCCATCAAGGTAGGATTCCGATATTAAGCTAATATTCAGATCTTTCTTGGCATGTAATAGATTTTGTCTTTATATCATCAAAATAATTGACCGATTGTTTCGTATTTAGGGTTTTAAACATTGGTGTTGTTTGAGATGATTTTGTTTTTAGATTTTTTTCCAGATCTGACTATTAGGGTTTCATATGATTTGGTGGTCTAGTGTTGAATTTGATTGGAGTTTTGCATATTCAGGGCTGCTTTTTAGGTACCCCTCACATGTATATATTTAAATATAGTTTATCAAATCGGTTTGTTTTTTTTTTTTAATTTTGGGAATGGATTAGAACTCATTATCATTTGAGCTTGATGTAGTTTGTTCAAGGGTAAAGATATTATTATAAGATTCAAAAGGATGTATATTTTCGAGTCAATCTTTTATAACTGAATTGATAAATGACAAATACTTGATATATTAGTTATACACGTCTTATTTTCATCAATTATTTTGTCATTATAGATCTGTTATGTAAGTATTACTATCTTTTTAACCCACACTTTGATTTAGTCGATTTAAATCCTTGCCTATATGGTGTTGTCTACCATAATTTATACTTTATCAACTAATATCATTTTAAAGTTTTATAATCACATTCTGTTTCTATTGCATGTTTGTTAAGATGATTAAATTTTCAGTTTTATTTAAGGATCATGAGAGTTTTTGCGCTTAATTGATCATGATGAGCTTATGATGATGATGACGACACCGACAAGGATGACGCTAAGGTATGATAAGGTTTTACGTATATGGTGTCGTGTCTTAGGGATGAGCTCGGTACCAGAAAGTACCGGTACCGAAATTCGCCAAATATGGGTACCAGTGCCGTAAATGTTCGGTACAGGAACAATATTTGAAGGCAAAATTCGGTGAAATACTGGTACCGAAAGTACCATACTGAAAACTCCAAAAAGTGGGTACCGATTCGGTATAGGTACCCGGTACCAAATGTTGAAACTGAGAATGACAACAACCTTATGTGAGTTAAGTTGCAAGACACCAAGTATGATAAGAGTAAAGATTTAAAAACAACTAGAGTTTTATAAGGTATTGTTTTTGTAGATAAAAGTACATATACTTTAGTTTGTAGAAAATATGGGTTGATTTTAAAGCTTAATAATCGGATATGTTGTTCTATTGACGACGATAATGTAACATGTCTCATTTCTGGTAATGGAAGCTTTGGATGGTGGTTTTAGGTGTTTTGGTTCACCTGTTCTCTCATTTACGATTCTTGATTTGGTTATAACGATACTACTTTTAATCTACTTTTGTTTACGTACTAGCAGTGGCAAGACGTCATCTTCCGGTTTTCAATGGAGCTTCAATTGCAAGGAAAGAGGTTTCTGTATCTGAAAATCCTACTGATTTATCTTTAAATGAGAATGGGAAACCCAAGTTCGAGTCAGGTTGATGGCTGGAAAATGGATGTAATGATGCACATGTGCAGGATTTCATATTTTTATATTTTCTGTTTGGAATATATTGGTAAGTTATTGACCGGTTTTATATTCGTGTTGGTGTTATGCAGTTCTTGATGGATGGAAAAGTATGTGGAAATGGATGATCCGAAAGTACCAAGAAAAGACAGAGAATTTCATGTGTCCATGCCTGGGAAAAAGTAGTACAAATGTTCAAAAGACTCCCGGAGGGTTAATTTCCAGGCAAAGATGGAACAATTAACATTTTTTCACAACTTCATCTTTCCTACTTATTGTTTATTCCTACTACTTGACTTATGCCAAGAGGAAATTACGGTGTTCTTTCGGCACAGTCACCCCACCTGAGCTGCTATCGTTTGGCAAATCTCAGGTACCTAGAAGTTATAATATACATTAGGGAATATGTCACAGAATAGTAACCAAGGTAGGACACTTTTAAAAATTGATTCATAAAAGCCAGCTACAGCTACTATAGTTTTTATGAAACTTTTTAAATGATGATTGTGGCCAAGGTAGGAAACACCCTTGCAGAAAAACGGTAAAAAACAATAGGGTGGTAATCAAAATCTAAACTTTTGGATTGGTTTTGGTTTTGTAGGTGGATTATATACTTGGAGACGACCTAAGAGCAACAAGTTACATGGATGGATACCGAAGCACTACCCACAAAACGTACACATTGTAAGAATAATGAGTGTGTCAAAGTGGGCTGTTATGAAAGAATATCGAATGGGCGATATTTGGGCTTTAAATAATTTAGGAAGCTGATCATTTGAAAACATAATAGAGTGACCCATTTTTGTTCGAGCAACTTTTTGTTATTTGACATGTTTGTCATCCTTATTTGTATGAACAAGATTTGGTATAAATATCTCTATATGATGTGCAATTTTGACCAGAATTAGGATTGTTGTCTGTATGAATTTCAGACTTTTTGGGAACCCAGTTTGCAATAATACCCTTAAGCAGACTCAGTACAGTCGACTCAGACAATCAACCTCGGGATATTCTACAAGCTTCCCAGATTATGGGAGCAAACCGTGTCGGTCTGATCAGAAACCGAGTTCTCTAAGATGTGACTGTGTTTATCCATATGAAGGCAACATGTTCTTTCGAGCACCATCTTTTCAGGTTTTAACAAAAGATACATTGTGGCATTCACTAGAATCCGACCTTTGGACAAAACTGTGCCTCACTTCGGGCTCAGTCACTCTCCAAAACACGTTCTTTGACATCACAATTATCTTCAAGTGCATGTGCAATTCTTTCCATAAAAAAAGAAATCATTTTAGTAACACTTCCAGTGAGACCCCAACTCGATAGTAGTTTTGCATCAAACCTTGGACATAAAGCACATAACACTCAGCAATTGAGACAAACGCTTATTAGTGCAAGTACCCCCCTTGTCTTTCGACTATCAACGTCACCACATGATACATGATTGTAACACCTCGAAATTTTGTGTTAAATGAAATAACGACACGTGTCGTGTAAGACAAAAAGTATTATAAACCCGGATCTAGTTAGAGATGTATGGCAGGATTTTAATCGTGTCGACATGTTAATTTATACCTCTGAACGACCTCATTATAAATCCCAAGACCCTAATATATATTAGAAACATCTGATATACTCAAATCCAGTAAATACTAGCAATAATTGACTCTTATTTGCAAAAGTGAAAATCTACGAAGAAATGCACGACAACCCTTCGTTCATGGCTTTTTGATAAAGTCCAAGACAATTGTACATCATTAAAAGTGATCTAAACTGTTCAAGGCACGTTCTTGAGGCCCCACACTGAATTATAGAAGCCCAAAATTCGTAATACATGGTTGCCTGTTCGAATGCTTGGAAGGTCAAATTTTTTGCCTTCTACAAAGAGCTTACGGACCGTAAGCTACCCCCTTACGGTTCGTAAGGAGTCCCCAGCGAGCAGAAAGTTGACAGTTGGCTGTTTTGAACGTTGTAACCCCTACACGCTTTTAGACCCTAGGAGCACTTGTAAATGATCTAGGAACAATGCTAGGCTTGTGTGTCAAGATCACAGGCAATTAAAATCACTATATAAAGCCACAATGTTTGCAACTTTGAGATCATTCATTCCATCTGCAATTGTGGAGCTTCCTGGAGCATAAGTGTGACAACCCGAGTTTTCAAGGTTATTAAACCCACATAGTACTCGTTCGTTTAATGTGTGTTATTCTTTTATGTATTGGTGAGCATTATAAGTGTTTATACTGATTTATGTTTTGTGTTAACTAATAAATAAAAGTTGTGAATCATTTATTCTAAATGAGACTTATCACCCGAAATGGGCTTTGGCCCAAGCCTATTCTGCCGGCCCACTTGTGTTTCTGGCTTTATAATTACTGTGTACGTGACCCTCCCTTATTCTTATTATCGTAACATAACAAACAAAACCCTAAACCGCTCAAGTGTGTGTCGGCAGAAGTGAAGCCCCCCCCCCCTCGAGAACATCATATATCCGATCGACCTGTTATTGCTGGTTAGTAAATTCCTTTGTTTAAGTTCTGTTGATAGCTTGATTGTGAGATGTGCATGATGTCAGAATTATGATAAAAATCGTATCAAACTTCCGGTTGTGTGTAATCAAGATTATGATGATTTTGATGTTTCATGAATCTGTGTTAATGGTCGATCAAGTTATGATTAGGGATCTAGAGCTCGGATGTTTTAGAATTCGATGAATGCTATAGGTAAATCTCTAATCAGATCCGATGATCATTGTTTGGCTTAGATTTATTTGATGGTTAAGTGGAGTAATTATTTGCATGATATTAGATGGTTATGCTTTGATAATATAGAATTCATATTATGAATAATATGTAGATATAACAGAAACTTATTCGGTCCAATAGAATTCTATGTCATGATTTGATAAAGTGGATAATCTTGAACAAGTAAATGGGCGGCCCATGTGTGCATTTGCATTCTTGATTTAATCAACCCATGTGCATATTTTTATTAATGTTGTCAGTATAGTATGGGTATTTGCATTCTTGATTAACATGCTGGTGATTTGTATGCATTATGTATGTTAGTGATTCATGTTGATTATGATGGCATGAAAATAATAACAGTGGTCGGCCATTGTGCTAGTCTTGTTAATAGCAATGATGATGTGAACTATTGTGAAAATTATGATTTGATCTAATTGACCATGTGCACCCCTGAATTTGTGTCAGAACTAGTCAAATGCTTTAATTGAGAAAAATCATGTGATGATATTAATTATTTCGATTGAACGATGATATGATGAAGAGATATAACTGTAGAGTGTAACTAGGGTTCTGTGATTTTATAATTGTGATTTCGTTGCAACAAGTGTTTTCGCCAATCTGTGATTTCGGCAATATGTATACAATTATCTATTAACGTCATTAAATATGTGATTTAATTAAGTTAATCACTTGAATAACTCAGTTAATTTATTTAACTCTGTTAAATAAGTAAATCTCTGTTAGTTATATAACTTTGTTAGTTGTTAACTCTGTTAATTTAATTAAGTAAAACATGTGACACAGTTAGTTACTAGTTCTGTTAGATGTTAACTTTGTTAACTGTGTAACCTTGTTGGAATATGATAATCAAGTTAAATTTGCTAACTCTGTTAAGGTGTGTTATCGGTAAACAACATTAGATTGTATGAAATTTGCATGAATTGGATTAACTGTTTACATGATACAAGATGCTATCTGCTAGACACACTCTGTGATAGAACTGTGATACTAGTTACTTGCGAGTCGTTACGAATGAAACTGATTTAGTATACGTGCACTATAGGATGTGATTGATTTCTTGTGAGCACTTAACTTAGCATACCGAGCAAACCTAAGGTGAGTTCATTGCACTTCTTTAAGCATGCGTCCCGGTGGTTTTGGAATATCATTACCAATGCTTGTTTAGGGGCATTGGGGTTGGGCACACTCCCAGGTTATATTGGGCACACTCCCAGGTTATATTGGGCACACTCCCATGGTATATATTGGGCACACTCCCATGGTATATATTGGACACACTTCCAATAGATAAGACTTTCCTACGTTAATAACAACTTCAAAATGAAACGATGAGTTGACTTAACAGATATCTGGTAACTACACACGTTAACAAAACCTTGAACTCACCAGCGTCGTCTGACACACTTGTCTGCATGCTTGCAGGTTTATAGGGTTATATCTTGTGGAACTTGCTGTCTGGAAGGCTGGAGTGGTCATGGGTCGAGAAACAAAGAATCTCCATACAAGCTTAATGGTTTATGTACACATGGTTTACGAAATACTTAACAAATGAATTATGCTTCCGCTGTATACAATGAATGACATATAACATTTGTAACACTTTATGTTAATGAATGAAAGTTTATTTAAATACATTTATGAGTTCAATGTGATTGGTGGCTTGGATCCTGGTACGACACACGCCTCGCGGGGGTTTCCGCATGTGGTATTTTTGGGGTGTGACAGTTTGGTATCAGAGCCACTGGTTATAGTGAACTTGGTTTTAAAAACGTTTTTATAAAACCAGACTATAACCGAACAGTTTTGACAACAGAGAATACGACCATGACACTCAGCTCCAGATTGCAAGGTTCGTCTCTTGAACTCATTGTACTGCGTAACTAGTGAACACTTACATATGATATTGCATGTGATTGCACGTTTAACACAACAGTATGAACTTACGTATTACTTGCACGTGTTATATGACTACTAGGGTGGTGTTTCCCTAAACATTCGTGACTCACGTTTTGTGATGCTCTTTGTTTGCTACTCGAGTTTGAGGAACCATTCGACATGAGTTAGGAGGAGCTGAGATGAGCATGCAAATCACAATATTATTGTGGGTGCACACATAATAATAATATGGGGTGCATGTGAGTCCCAGTGAGGCTTAACAAGTGAAGAAGGGGTTCCGCTCTGTTATTTGATCAGTGTGAAACGTAACAAATTTATAGGAGTCATATCAGTGACCATCTCCTACTCGAATGTGACCTTTTCACCTCTCTCTGAATCCTTTCGAATCTCGATGCCATCGAGTAGTACCTGAACACCCATCTGAACGCCTAGCGAAACGTGTAGAATGTTAGGTGCTTGCACAGACGTCCTTGTGCTGCTCTATATCTTTCTCGCTTCTCTTCGTTTGCTGAAACTCTATGTATTGACGTCTTAGACTCCGAAGTGTGGACACTTAGGCAACACTGCCACAACATACCGCGTATTACTCAATCTACTTGCTAGATCGATGGACAAAAGGGTGAGCGTAGTATTTTACCGACCTCAGTATTTGGACAACCCTGATTACCGGCAACAAACACCAGCACATTGGCTTCAATCGAATTCTTAACTCTAGTCAGCGACTCGTGGGAGTCAACTCTTACGAATCAATCGGAACATAAGCGATGACAACAGATTATAGTGTGAAATATGTGGCTACCAGCACAGTGAGTAGCGCGTGACACAGAATGGGAAAAGATGGATTTTGATGGTGAAAGATTGTAGGGCTTCGTTTCAAGCAACGGCATTGGGGGCAACAGTCGCGGCAACATCAAGGTACTCGTAATCGTAGTCTACAGCATGGAAACGAAGATGACATTGACAGGGATTGACTGTTGCTAAGTCAAGACATCAACAACCAAGGGAATAATGATAGTAATGGGAACCCTCGCAACCATAACAACAATACTGGAAATGATACTCGTGGAAGGACATTTAGGATTGGCGTAGGCGACGTCAGGCATAGCAGCAACATGGTAGCTTGTATGGGTAGCCGTTCGCTTCGTCTCTATTTTGCTTGACCCTGATACTTCTTGAAAACCAAACCTGATGTGGAATCGGCTGATGGCAAGTCAAATGAAATCTCATATGTTCGTTGGGGTGTAAACACGACCTTGTGGGACAAATGTTTGACGTCGACCTTCCTTCTACTATCCTCGATGGGTACAACGCAGTAGTTAGTGTGAGTTGGTTATCCAGGAATCACGCAGATATACTCAGTGAGGAGAAAACTTTGAGTGGAGAATCGTTATTTGTTCTAAAACATCAGAGTAGTGCAAAAGGTAGTGCCATTTCAGCTATGAAGGTCAGAAGTGTCTACGGAGGGATTACTCCGCAGTGTTAGCAACCGTTACTGATGTTAGGGCTGAGGGAAAAGAGGATCGAGGATCCACCAATTGTTTGTGATCCCTCTCGGTTTGCTACCCGAGGAACTTTCAGGCTTACTTCCACAACTATTAGGCAAAATCTCAGTTTAATCTCACGCCAGAAGCAGCCTTGGTCACGCGTACTCTATACCGACTTGCACCAGGAGGGCTGCCAGAACTGTCTAATCAGCTTCAGGAACTACCGGGTGGGAGTTTTAGCGATCTAGTTCTTCGCCCTGGGGAGCTCCAGTATTGTTTGTGAAGAAGAAAGATGGTACCTTCCGCATGTGCATAGATTACCGCGAACTGAACAAGGTGACCGTGAAGAATCGCTATCCTCTTCCACGCATCGACGACTTATTCGACCAGTTGCAAGGGTCGAGCTATTACTTGAAGATTGACCTGAGGTCAGGCTATCATCAATTGAGAGTCCGGGACGAGGACGTCTCCAAAACAGCATTCAGAACTCGCTACGGCCACTACGAGTTTCTAGTCACGCCATTCGGGCTAACAAACGCGCCTGCGGTTTTCATGGATCTTATGAACATGGTGTGCAAACCTTATCTTGACAAGTTCGTCATTGTTGTCATTGACGACACCCTGATCTATTCGAAGAGTCAGGAGGAACACGAGCAACATTTACGACTTATTTTGGAACCCCTTCGAACGGAACAGCTGTACGCCAAGTTTTCAAAATGCGACTTCTGGCTTCGTGAAGTCCACTTCCTAGGCCACATGGTAAACAAGGATGGGATTCATGTTGATCCATCCAAGGTAGATTCGATCAAGAACTGGCCTGCACCTCGCACACCAACCGAAATACGCCAATTCTTGGGTTTGGCGGGTTATTACAGACGGTTCATCAAAGACTTCTCAAAGATCGCACAGCCGCTTACACTACTGACACAGAAAGGTGTTGCTTACCGTTGGGGTAATACACAGGAAACAGCGTCTCAGCACTTAAAGGATAGACTTTGTAGCGCACCTATCCTCTCATTGCCTGAAGGCACGGACGATTTTGTAGTCTTCTGCGATGCATCCATCCAAGGTCTTGGATGTGTGTTAATGCAACGGGATAAAGTCATTGCTTATGCTTCGCGCCAACTTAAGATTCATGAACGGAATTACACTACACATGATTTAGAGCTGGGAGCTGTTGTTTTTGCACTTAAGATATGGAGACACTACCTGTATGGTACCAAATGTGCTATCTACACTGATCACAGAAGCCTCGAGCATATCTTCAAACAGAAGGAACTCAACATGCGACAACGACGATGGGTCGAGCTACTAAATAACTACGAATGCTCGATCAGGTACCACCCAGGCAAAGCCAATGTTGTGGCTGACGCCCTTAGTCGAAAGGACACTGCGCCCAAGCGCGTACGAGCTTTACAACTCACTATACAGTCTAGTCTTCCTTCTCAGATACGAAATGCTGAGGTAGAAGCATTGAAACCAGAAAACGTCAGGGCTGAAGCCCTACGTGGCTCAAGGCAACGATTGGAACAAAAGGAAGACGGTGCTTAGTACGTAACATGACGTATCTGGGTCCCGCTCTATGGTAACCTACGAGAGCTTGTGATGGATGAGGCACACAAGTCTCGCTACTCGGTACATCCGGGTTCGGATAAGATGTACCATGACTTGAAAACCACATATTGGTGGCCTAGCATGAAAGCTCACATTGCAACTTACGTCAACAAGTGCTTGACTTGTGCGAGAGTCAAGACTGAATATCAGAAACCATCGGGCCTACTCCAACAACCAGAGATACCACAATGGAAATGGGAGCAAATTTCCATGGATTTTGTTACTAGCCTGCCTAGATCTCAACGTGGGAATGATACTATTTGGGTGATCGTGGATCGACTCACAAAGTCTGCACACTTCCTGGCTATTAAGGAAACAGACAAGTTCTCGACATTAGCAGACATCTACTTAAAAGAAGTGGTTTCAAGGCACGGGGTGCCAACCTCCATTATCTCTGATCGTGACGCATGTTTTACTTCTGAATTGTGGCAAGCAATGCACAAATCTTTTGGCTCTCGGTTAGACATGAGCACAGCTTATCACCCTCAGACGGATGGACAGTCTGAGCGCACTATTCAAAGTTTAGAAGACATGCTTCGTGTATGTGTAATCGATTTCGGCAACGGCTGGGAAAAACATCTCCCATTAGTGGAGTTCTCGTACAACAACAGTTACCACACCAGCATACAAGCCGCTCCATTCGAGGCATTGTACGGGCGTAAATGCCGATCACCTCTTTGTTGGGCAGAGGTGGGTGATAGTCAAATCACAGGTCCAGAACTCGTAGTTGATACTACAGAAAAGATTGCTCAGATAAGACAACGCATGGCGGCAGCTCGTGACCGTCAGAAAGCATACGCCGATAAAGACAGGAAACCACTCGAGTTACAGGGTGGGGATCGAGTGCTACTCAAAGTTTCACCCTGGAAGGGTGTGGTTCGTTTTGGCAGACGAGGCAAGCTCAATCCGCGATATGTCGGACCGTTCGAAATTATTGAGAAGATAGGCAGAGTGGCCTACAGACTGAATTTACCAGCTGAACTCAGTGCAGTTCACAACGTCTTTCACGTGTCGAATCTGAAGAAGTGTCTGTCAGATGAGACCCTCATAGTTCCTTTGAGGGAGCTTACTATCGACGAACAGTTGCGATTCGTCGAGAAACCAGTTGAAATCACGGACCGGGATGTCAAGGTCCTCAAGCACACCAGAATACCTCTTGTACGAGTTCGTTGGAACTCCCGTCGTGGCCCAGAGTTCACCTGGGAACGAGAAGATCAAATGAAACTCAAATATCTCCAGTTTTTTTCGGAAACAGTGCAACCACTACTGAGGCTGAAGCTACTACAGAATTTCGGGAGGAAATTCCAAATCAACGGGGGGATGATGTGACACCCTAGGAAAACCAGTAAAGTACACAACACAACTAGCTTCCTCAGTAACCACGTTCTAAATTTCGGGACGAAATTTCTTTCAAGTTGGGGATAATGTGACAACCTGAGTTTTCAAGGTTATTAAACCCACATAGTACTCGTTCGTTTAATGTGTGTTATTCTTTTATGTATTGGTGAGCATTATAAGTGTTTATACTGATTTATGTTTTGTGTTAACTAATAAATAAAAGTTGTGAATCATTTATTCTAAATGAGACTTATCACCCGAAATGGGCTTTGGCCCAAGCCTATTCTGCCGGCCCACTTGTGTTTCTGGCTTTATAATTACTGTGTACGTGACCCTCCCTTATTCTTATTATCGTAACATAACAAACAAAACCCTAAACCGCTCAAGTGTGCGTCGGCAGAAGTGAAGCCCCCCCCCTCGAGAACATCATATATCCGATCGACCTGTTATTGCTGGTTAGTAAATTCCTTTGTTTAAGTTCTGTTGATAGCTTGATTGTGAGATGTGCATGATGTCAGAATTATGATAAAAATCGTATCAAACTTCCGGTTGTGTGTAATCAAGATTATGATGATTTTGATGTTTCATGAATCTGTGTTAATGGTCGATCAAGTTATGATTAGGGATCTAGAGCTCAGATGTTTTAGAATTCGATGAATGCTATAGGTAAATCTCTAATCAGATCCGATGATCATTGTATGGCTTAGATTTATTTGATGGTTAAGTGGAGTAATTATTTGCATGATATTAGATGGTTATGCTTTGATAATATAGAATTCATATTATGAATAATATGTAGATATAACAGAAACTTATTCGGTCCAATAGAATTCTATGTCATGATTTGATAAAGTGGATAATCTTGAACAAGTAAATGGGCGGCCCATGTGTGCATTTGCATTCTTGATTTAATCAACCCATGTGCATATTTTTATTAATGTTGTCAGTATAGTATGGGTATTTGCATTCTTGATTAACATGCTGGTGATTTGTATGCATTATGTATGTTAGTGATTCATGTTGATTATGATGGCATGAAAATAATAACAGTGGTCGGCCATTGTGCTAGTCTTGTTAATAGCAATGATGATGTGAACTATTGTGAAAATTATGATTTGATCTAATTGACCATGTGCACCCCTGAATTTGTGTCAGAACTAGTCAAATGCTTTAATTGAGAAAAATCATGTGATGATATTAATTATTTCGATTGAACGATGATATGATGAAGAGATATAACTGTAGAGTGTAACTAGGGTTCTGTGATTTTATAATTGTGATTTCGTTGCAACAAGTGTTTTCGCCAATCTGTGATTTCGGCAATATGTATACAGTTATCTATTAACGTCATTAAATATGTGATTTAATTAAGTTAATCACTTGAATAACTCAGTTAATTTATTTAACTCTGTTAAATAAGTAAATCTCTGTTAGTTATATAACTTTGTTAGTTGTTAACTCTGTTAATTTAATTAAGTAAAACATGTGACACAGTTAGTTACTAGTTCTGTTAGATGTTAACTTTGTTAACTGTGTAACCTTGTTGGAATATGATAATCCAGTTAAATTTGCTAACTCTGTTAAGGTGTGTTATCGGTAAACAACATTAGATTGTATGAAATTTGCATGAATTGGATTAACTGTTTACATGATACAAGATGCTATCTGCTAGACACACTCTGTGATAGAACTGTGATACTAGTTACTTGCGAGTCGTTACGAATGAAACTGATTTAGTATACGTGCACTATAGGATGTGATTGATTTCTTGTGAGCACTTAACTTAGCATACCGAGCAAACCTAAGGTGAGTTCATTGCACTTCTTTAAGCATGCGTCCCGGTGGTTTTGGAATATCATTACCAATGCTTGTTTAGGGGCATTGGGGTTGGGCACACTCCCAGGTTATATTGGGCACACTCCCAGGTTATATTGGGCACACTCCCATGGTATATATTGGGCACACTCCCATGGTATATATTGGACACACTTCCAATAGATAAGACTCTCCTACGTTAATAACAACTTCAAAATGAAACGATGAGTTGACTTAACAGATATCTGGTAACTACACACGTTAACAAAACCTTGAACTCACCAGCGTCGTCTGACACACTTGTCTGCATGCTTGCAGGTTTATAGGGTTATATCTTGTGGAACTTGCTGTCTGGAAGGCTGGAGTGGTCATGGGTCGAGAAACAAAGAATCTCCATACAAGCTTAATGGTTTATGTACACATGGTTTACGAAATACTTAACAAATGAATTATGCTTCCGCCGTATACAATGAATGACATATAACATTTGTAACACTTTATGTTAATGAATGAAAGTTTATTTAAATACATTTATGAGTTCAATGTGATTGGTGGCTTGGATCCTGGTACGACACACGCCTCGCGGGGGTTTCCGCATGTGGTATTTTGGGGGTGTGACAATAAGAGCAGACCCAAGTCATCCCTAGTCGTGCATTAGGCTTTGGTAAGTACCCTTGACCTTCCTTAACTTAGTTTTACTTAGTTATTAGCTTAAAAGTCAAACCGTCGTAATTAACGTTTGACTTAGCGATTAATCACTATTGGTTCAGTGTTTAGTCGAATCAAAGGTAGTTATAAGTTGGTAATCATGTGGGCATTAAACCCTTAAAAGGGCACCCTCTGATTCCCGCTGTAACTAGATCAAATGTCAGGTCAAAGTTTGCATTAAAAAGTCAACAGAACTACAATTTGCGAATTAACATGTAATTAGCAATGTAGAAGGCATGTAACCTATTTTATCACTCATATAACTTGGTAATAAGTATAAGAAAATGTCTAAGCATGTCCGACCCGAAAATTTTCGGTTTAGACCCGGTTCGGAACCGAAAGTCGCAAAACTTTGACTTTTTGCTTTGACTTCAGTTCTGACCCGATTTAGCATGATTTAGAAATGCCTTAGAGCTTCATTAGGACCAAGTTACATGTTGGAATAACCCTCTGTGTTTGGTTCGTTGATTGCTCGATTCGTTTACACGTTTTCGTTAAATGGCTAATGTTGACCAATATGGCCTTTTGACCATAAAACGAGAATTTTGGATATGTGAAAGGACAATAATTTTTGTTACTGATTTATAAACATGTCCCTAAATTTTCACATCAGTTGGAGGTCTAGATTAGGAGTTATGCTCATTAGCGTAATTAGAACGCCTTTTTGTAATTAAACGGCATCATTAGCATAAAGCCTATCTAAACCCAATTTTTGACACCAAACCTTTTACCCACTGATGCAATATAATATTTTGGGATTTTTAAAGATTTTTAATTTTTTTAACCTGCTCATAACCTAAGGTAATGGCATTAATTCGGTAAATACCGAATATACCCTTTTTGGTTATAAAATGAGTTCTACAAATATTTTGACGCCAATCCAGTTGCTACTGATTTTATTTAATAAATGAAGTATTTTGAACTTTATAACCTGTCCAGAAAACTCAGATTTCCGGTATAACCCGGAAATCGCTTAAAATGGCTTTTTAAGCGTATTAAACACATAGTTTATGTTTAAAACCATTTTTGTCATACAAGACTTATCACAACTGATAGGACCTATTAAAATAAGTTATTTTACTGATGTATTCAGACCCGAATCTCAGAATTATAAAATAACCTCTTTTATAATCTTTAAAATGACTAAAATACTCCTACGGGGCTTAAATTGAGATTAAACTCGTTTTGGGCATAATGGAAGATATCCTACTGATATCACAACATATTTAAGGCATATTAACTTAGGAAACCTGTATAGGACTCTCATGGTTACCCGTGACGTTTATGGCGCGTTCGGTTCGGTTCGGTTTATGTAACTAGTTTGCATAAATTAGCCGAGACGGGTCAAACCTTATCGTTTTTATCTCAAAATCCAGAACGTGGTTAGATTACCCATATTATACAAGTCTTCAAACTTGTCGGGTCTAAATCACATTCTATTCCGGTCTTCGCTTAATCGTGCGTTCGAACCGTATCTTTGTTAAAACTAACCGATCTAAGTTTAGGCTTAGTTAAAGACCCGTTAGGATTCTAATAGGTTATTATAAACCTTCGTTCCAGAATAGGAGACCCGGTAAAAGCTACACGCACTTGCTTATTGTGATTATTACTTTGCAAAGGTAAATAATTTTAACTTATTTTCCCTTATACGGGCTTGGGGTACGGTATATAAAATACCGCTTGGTCCGGCATTGAATCTTTAATCGAATAAGAGGTTAAATCATTGATATGCCTGTTTTGAAATGTTTTGTTTGCTTAAAGCCTTTGGGGGGTTAATGACCATGTCCCGGATATCCTTGGCATCATCTTACGAGATGGCCACGACCTGAGCACGGGGTGTAGGCGTACACCCGTCAGTGCATAAATAAATAATGTGGCGTGTCTATTAATCTTTATCCCGGTCTACGGATCGGGCTACTGAACGCATAAGGAACATGTAATTCTTTTACAAGTATTATATTCAAATAATTATCCAAGTTATAAAAAGTTTGTGCCATGAGCATTCAAATCAATTTTTATTAAACTTTTCAAAATGAGTCGGTTGAATGTATTTACCAGTGTAAACTGACGTATTTTCCCAAAAAGGTTAAGTGCAGGTACTACGCGAACTAGGCTGGCTTTCTCCTAGCGTCCACAATAAGTCTCGCCAGCTTGGATGTCAAAACTGTTGAACAATGTTTCCTATTTATTTTTAATCCTCATGTGGATTATTTTCAACTTTTGTGATACTTGATATTACAATTATATTCGGTTTAAATATATCTTTCATTTGCTTCCGCTGTGCATTTAAATATTGTGTTGTTTGACTGTAATGTTACCAACTACGTCACGATACTCCCCACCGGGCCCACCGGTAATACGTGGAAATATCGGGGTGTGACAGGTTGGTATCAGAGCCAACATTGAGTGAATTAAACACTAGCCTTTTGTGTTTAATCTCAATGACACAATTGCACATTCATAAATTTTCGAGTCTAGACAAAGAACATAGGAACAATCCAAATTTGTTTTAATTTTTACTTTGTCTTTTATTTTATATATATTCTTGTTGTTATCTATGTTTATATTGACAGGAAATATGCCACCAAGAATGAGAAGAGGAGGACGAGGAAAGGGGCCGATGAGCGCCCCCAACGATCACGAAGCCGGGCCTTCGCACCGGCGAGCTCCTTCTACTACTGCAAGTGCCGATCCGCAAGGATCCTGGAGGACCTATTCAGAGCCTGCTAGACGGTCTGTCTCGCACAGCTCAACACCTCCCTATCGTCATTCTTTTGGGCCGCATTCGGAAAACGAGCCCGATAACCCACAGCCTTCATATATACCTCTCCAGCGATCCCTTTCGCACAATTCCTTTGGCAACCCCACTCCTGTCTTTCAGGGCCGGTTCAACCCGGAAAATTATATTCAAGAACCAGTGGGTTTTAACCCATTGGGACCAGAGGACCACTTCTCAGAAGACAATGTGATGGACATGGACTAGGACACGGATCCCGTTGAACCTGCAAGCGGTACCCCCAACCATCCCATCGAGATCTCTGATGGATCTTCTTTCCACGGATCACCCTATGGTGGTCTAGACAGTTTTCAAGCGAGGTTTAACCAACATGAATGGTACTTCACACCTTCTCACCATTCATCACCTCACCTCACCAGCAGCAGCAGCAGCAGGATCCCTCTGGGGATTCACATTTCGTGGCAGTCACGCCACCACCTCCACCGTCGCCAGTTCATCAAGCACCTCCAGAACCACCAAGGCGTAGGAGAACGGGCGCACGTATGTCTACCCGAGCAGGGGATTTCCACTTTAGCACCCCTCGACACTCCAGTGGCAGTCACTACCTGCCACTACAGGAAGACCCACAGATGGGTGGGCCCTCAAACCCAATTCCTGAGGTGAGTTCTGCACCAGTTGCACCACAGCCACCACCGATGGGTTTTGATAACCCGATTCCTGCGTACGCCGGTTCAATGGCGTACAATCCGTTTGAGCAACCGGCTCACACCCATTATAACTATGTTGAAGACCCTTACCAAGTGGCATCAAACTACCTCGCCCAACATCCAGAAGGACCGTATGGAGCTCCTTGGGGAGTGGGATATCCAACTCATTGATATCAAGTACCTGCACGACCTCCGATTCGGCAACAGTCGCAGCCACCACGATTTTCCCCACCAGAACAGGAGGAAATCCTCCAAAGACTAAGTCGGGTGGAGCACGAGTTCCAAGAAGAACACAGGAACAACAGGGGTTTCCTCAAAGGCCTGGCAAGCTTGCTAAAGGGGAAGAAGAAGAGGGATCATTAAATCCCCATATGTATTGTTGTATTCCCATTTCAATCAAGTCCCTGCGTGGACATTTATCTGTGTATTTTGGTCCCTGCGTGGACTTGTATTTAATTTAGCCCCTGCGTGGGTGAATTGTTCTGTTAAAAGTCTCGTTTAGGGCGATGTGTACTCTTTTAAATGTTAATGGAATGTTAAGTTTATAGATTTCATTTTTGCCATTATATGCATAAATATATTACATGAAATAAATAAATCAGAATCATTCCTTTTTAATTTAATCTGCCTATTACATATTAAATAAGAATCTCAAAGGTATAACCTAGCTTTCATGTCATTATAAGACTTGGCCAAGATGGTAAGACCTGTTTAAAAGATTCGGATCCCTGTTAACATCTAAAAACATGTTAACGCTCCTGGCAGACGTGATTCGTTAAAAATCACACACGTCATTCTTATATAAGGATTCTTCAAAAGATTCCTAACCTAACTTAATGATCTATAAATCATGGGTTTAAATCATCAATTAAGATGATCATATTTTGACCGTACATTAGTAATATAGTGCCTACGGGCCATACTCATTGTCATATAAGACAAAAGACAGTAGTAGTCTACGACTCCCTGTCAGAGAAAGGTAATGAACTATGTTCAAACCTTAATGCCTTGATTCTCCGAAATCATGGCTTATGATTTAAAAATGTCCCTGTGACTAGGCCTTTTGTGCTAATAATACTGTTATTGTTTTATAATTAGGATAGGTTATAATAAAATCCTAAATAAATATGAGTTACAAATTAACCAAATGTGGTCTATGTTTACCATGGTTAATGAATTGCCCTAAAAGGCAATTCCATAATAAACTCCCCAAATAAATTATTGTCGATATCTTATGTAACAGTTCAAGATACAATGGTGGACTCAGATGATATCAATAGTCGGCCAAGGGAGAATAATGACACCACCAGGTTCAATGTGTCTGGTGCTGAACTCCAAGCATTAATCGACAATGCGGTTACAAAAGCCTTGGATAGGCAGTATAGTGAAACAAGTGGTACTCAGAGCAGAGCCTAATCAGTACCCCATTCCAAGCCTAAGACTCAATCTGAGGCTCACAGCAAGCCACCATCCAAGAAGGAAGAACCCAAGAAAGACGATGACGATCGTCACTCTTCAAACCAGCAAAGTGTCCCATCTCAAAGGATCGTGCTGAATCAAGGACCCCGTGATAAGGGTTGCTCCTACAAATACTTTGTGTTATGCAAACCCAGGGATTTCACTGGGGAAAAAGGGGCTATAGATTGCATGACATGGTTGGATGAGATGGACACAGTGGTTGATATCAGCGGGTGCGCTGATAGAGATGTGGTAAAGTTTGTGTCTCAATCGTTCAAAGGTGAGGCCTTAGCCTGGTGGAGGTCGTTGATTCAAGTTACTGAGAAGATTCCACTGTACAATATGACATGGGAACAATTTGTTACCCTCATCAGGGACAACTACTATCCCCAGCATGAGGTTGAAAAGATTGATTCTGATTTCCTATCGTTGGTGATGAAGAATCTGGATTGCCAAGCTTACCTTACGAGCTTTAATACAATGTCAAGGTTGGTTCCTTATCTGGTGACCCTGTGTCACACCCCAACCGATGGCGGAATCATCGGGACATGGCACTGAGCGAAACAGATTGTCCAGAAGTTTCCATAACAATTATCAATACCATTCAATTTAAAATAATACGTCCCATACCGTATCTTAAACAGTACAACAATTATTACAGACAAAAACTAGGCAAATATTCTGTTTCGACAACTCAGATTTCAAATTAGAGCAATTGTTTATCTGCTTCTAGAGACCCTTAATTTGACCACTACAGACAACTATTTGTTGGGCTCTAAAGCTTTATTCTAGCTTCAAATTCCTACCAAGTGTGCGTCCTAAGCACCTGTCACATACGTTAAAATGAAAGTCAATACATATAATGTAAAGGTGAGCATACAAGTTTGATATAGCATATAAAGTTCGAATTCGTTTACGCATAACCAGCACGTACACATAGTGAAATGAATCACGTTAGTTATCGACATAGATCCATCGATACCAATGACTGCGGATTGACTGCCCGAGGCAGTTCGCAATACATGATTACCACCGTAATCCATGCAAGTAAATGATCCTTAACAACCCCCGTGTGAACGGGTGCTGAGTCCAAACTATAGTACTATCGTTGCTAAGGCAGGTAGACAACATTCCATGTGTAAACATAACAAACAAGCATTCATAAGCCACGTATAACATGCATTAACGGTTAGCGTTCAAATAGCATTGAGTAGTGTGATTGTTGTGGTTTGAATATTCGTAACGTTGAAAAATTCGATTAATTATTGAAGCATAGTATCTCATGATCCGACGAGTAATCCGATCGGACAGTAACACTTGGTTGTTCTGTTCGTTTGTCATTTTATTGAGGTATTTTGACAACGGGTAGAACCATAGATCCCTCGTCCTTACTTGGTTCCCCTGGTCGGACATGAATCACCCAAATCCGGTCGGTGGACTGTTCGGAACGGAGTTTAACGTTTAACCCATAACCGATTAACCTCGTAGGTTGAATCCGGATCTTGAGCCATACAACCACCGAAGTGATTTGTAAACCGGCTCAGGGTCCGTTTCTACAGGTTTTGAAGTTATTGAGTGAAAAGGGTTGAAAGAAAGTTGGAAAATCCATCTTCCAATCCTTTTCACCGAGTATAAGTTTAGATCTTATGAAAGATCTTTGTTTGTTTATGTGGAAATCGGCTAGATCCAAGTCATTCTTGGTGGATTGAAGCCGAAACATGAAGTTCTTCAAGAACCCATGATGACATCATCCTAGAACACTTGAATCTTGATGATTTCATGGTTAGAAGTCAAGATTTGAAAGATAGAAAGGTGTAGGAGTGTGTATAGATCAAGAAAGTACAAGATTTAGGATGAAATCTTACCAGAATCGAAAGGAATCTGCGAAAAGATGAGCTGAGCGTGCTGGTCGGTTAGAGGTTTCCAAAAGTGGAAAGGATGACAATGACATGGGTATTTATAGAATGCCAAAAGGGGTAAGTGCTGGCCGATCGGCCAGGCGGCTCGATCGGACAGCCTGTCCGATCGGACAGCAGTCCGTTCGGCTGGCTGTTCGATCGGCTGGGAGCCTGATCGACCAGTCGCACTTTTTGAGTGTTTCACGCGCCGATTTTTGATATTTCGATTTCGATTGTGAGCAGTACGATACGATAGGGTTTCCTAATCAAATTACTTTCAGTCCCAAACACTCATATCTCGCATAATCTATTTTCCACCATTTATCATAGTTCGTTCACGATTCGGGTTCGATTGTAATTCGAGTTAGATTTCGAGTTTCGATTGAGCTCGCTTGATTATCACAACACAACATAAATAAACATGCACAGGTAACACGTAAGGCACACACACACACGTATAATAACAAGTAAAAAATACGTAGCTCGAGTTGAAATTTGATGTCGGTTCGATTAACATAGCTTGATTATTGATTAGTTAACTTTGTCGCATTGTTACTTCCTATAATTCACAGTCGTAGACCAATTGAATAGCGATTAACATACATCGATTATTGCATTTAACAACACTTACTCCACATAATACAAATAAAATAAAGAAATTCCTGTAAGTCAAGTTGCGTGAAAACGGTCGTTGACTTTGACCTTGACTTTGACTTATGAAAACACGGGGTGGTACAGCCTCCCCTTGTTTAGGGAATTTCGTCCCGAAATTAAGCTGGAAGTTGTACATCACCGTGAATCACGTTTGAGAACTTTCTCTTTCTAGACATTCTCTTTAAACAGCTGCGGGTACTTAGCCTTCATGTCGCTTTCGAGTTCCCAAGTGAACTCTGCGCCTCGTTTGCCTTCCCATCGGACTTCCACAATAGGAATGCGTGAGCGTCTGAGTTGCTTGGTTTGACGATCCATGATTTCGATAGGCTTCTCCACGAAGTGTAATGTTTCGTTCACTTGTAGATCGTCTAGAGAAACATGTAAATTGTGGTTGGCGAGGCACTTTCGGAGGTTTGACACGTGAAAAGTTGGGTGGACATTACTAAGTTCCTCCGGTAGTTCGAGTCTGTAGGCGACTTTCCCAATTCTTTCCAGAATCTTAAAAGGTCCAACATATCGAGGCGCGAGTTTCCCTTTCTTGCCGAATCGGACCACACCCTTCCAAGGTGATACCTTTAGGAGTACGTGGTCACCAACGTCAAATTCCAGGGGCTTGCGTTTCTTATCGGCGTAACTTTTCTGTCGATCCCGAGCTTTCACTAGGTTGTCCCGAATTTGGAAAATTTTGTCTGTCGTTTCTTGTAATAGCTCAGGACCGGTTAGTTGCGAGTGACCGATCTTGTGCCACACAATAGGCGATCGACATCTTCTTCCGTATAAGGCCTAAAATGGTTCCATTTGGATGCTAGAATGGTAACTGTTGTTATACGAGAATTCGACTAACGGCAGGTATTTATCCCAATTACCACCGAAGTCTAAGACACACGAACGGAGCATGTCTTCAACAGTACGAATCGTTCTTTCAGTCTGACCGTCGGTTTGAGGGTGGAAGGCGGTACTTAGATTAAGCGTTGTACCGAGCACCATTTGAAACGTTTCCCACAGTCGCGAGGTAAACCGAGCATCACGATCAGAGATGATGTCGCGAGGCGTTCCATGATTACAAATGATCTCGTCGGTGTAGATTCGGGCTAATCGTTCTACCTTGTAGTCTTCTCGTATCGGCAAAAAGTGAGCTGATTTAGTCAAACGGTCGACCACAACCCAAATGCTGTCGTGACCTGATGACGTGTGCGGTAGCTTGGTTATAAAGTCCATAGCTATACTTTCCCACTTCCACATGGGAATTGGTGGTTGTTCGAGTAAGCCAGAGGGTCTTTGATGTTCAGCCTTGACTCTAGCACAAGTTAGGCATTTTCCGACGTAGAGAGCGATATACCTTTTCATACCCGGCCACCAATACTTATAACGAAGGTCCTGGTACATTTTATCAGCACCGGGATGAATAGAATACCGGGATTTGTGGGCTTCATCCATCAAGATTTGTCGCAAATCCGTTCGTTTGGGAATCCAATTTGGTCTAGAAAGTGGAATATCCCATTCGATTTGCTCACAAGTTGGGCTCCATCGTGGTAGATTCTTTCTTTCTTCAGGGTGCGTTCGTTAAAACATGCATGTTGAGCATCGCGAATGAGGGTTTCGAGATTGTGTTGGGCTTGAACATTACGAGTGCTAAGCAGATAACTCCGTCTGCTGAGTGCGTCGGCAACAACATTCACCTTGCCTGGGTGATAACGGATCTCACAGTCGTAATCATTGAGAAGTTCTACCCATCGGCGTTGACGCATATTAAGTTCCTTCTGATTAAAGATGTGTTGTAGGCTCCTATGATCGGTGAAGATCGTACACTTGGTACCATACAGGTAGTGTCGCCAAATCTTTAACGCAAAAATAACTGCGCCTAGCTCGAGATCATGGGTTTTATATTTCTTCTCGTGGATTTTGAGCTGACGAGATGCGTAAGCTATGACCTTGTCCCGTTGCATGAGAACACAACCAAGACCAAGGTTGGAAGCATCACAATAGACAATGAAATCATTGTTTCCGTCGGGCAACGTGAGAACAGGAGCGTTGCAAAGCATGTGCTTGAGGGTTTGAAAGGCAGTCTCTTGTTTGGTTCCCCAGACAAAAGGCTGATCTTTATGTGTAAGAGAGGTAAGCGGCACAGCAATCTTCGAGAATCCTTCGATAAATCGTCGATAGTAGCCCGCTAGTCCGAGAAAAGAGCGGACTTCAGACGGGTTCTTAGGCGTAACCCAACCCTTGACAGCTTCAATCTTCGCAGGGTCGACGTGAATGCCTTGACTATTTACAATGTGACCCAGAAACTGAACTTCCTCTAACTAAAATTCGCACTTGGAGAACTTGGCATAGAGTTGGTTCCCCTGGAGTAACTCAAGAACCAAACGTAGATGTTACGCGTGTTCGACTTTTGATTTGGAATAGATCAAGACATCGTCGATGAATACGATGTCGAAACGGTCGAGATATGGTTTACACACGCGACTCATCAGATCCATGAAAACCGCTGGTGTGTTGGTTAAACCAAAAGGCATGACAATGAATTCGTAGTGACCGTATCGAGTGCGAAAGGCGGTTTTGGGTATATCCTCTTCTCAAATACGTAGCTGGTGATATCCTGAACGTAGGTCGATCTTGGAGAAACACGTAGCGCCTTGTAGTTGATCAAACAAATCGTCGATGCGAGGTAGGGGATAGCGGTTCTTGATAGTCAACTTATTCAATTCCTGATAGTCGATGCACATCCGGAACGACCCGTCCTTCTTTTTGACGAAAAGGACCGGCGCGCCCCAAGGAGAGGTGCTCGGGCGAATGAAGCCTTTCTCAAGTAATTCCTGGAGTTGGGTTGAGAGTTCGCGCATTTCGGACGGCGCGAGTCGGTAAGGAGCTTTGGCAGTAGGATTGGCTCCAGGAATGAGGTCGATACGAAAGTCGATATCACGACTTGGAGGTAGTCTGGGAAGATCCTCTAGAAAAACATTAGGAAATTCTTGAACCACAGGAACGTCTCTCACTTCCTTCTTCTCTTTCTTTTCCTTCTCCGCTACTACAATGTTAGCCAAGAAAACCCTGTATTCCTTACGGAGATACTTGCTAGCTTGGACACATGACATAAGCTTGAGACCCTTTGAAGTAGTATCACCGTATACATACAATAAGTCACCATTCGCGAGAGAGAATCGAATCATCTTGTCGAAGCATACAACTTCAGCATGGTTTTCTCGAAGAAAGTCCATGCCTATTATGACGGCAAAACTTCTGAGTTGCATCGGAATAAGGTCAATTGGGAAGATGTGATTGTTGAGCTCAAGAGTACAATCACGAAGAACAGAATTAACGGCGACGGTTTTTCCGGTAGCGACTTCAACATCGAACGTCGAGGAGAGTTTGGTGCGTTTACGACTGAGGAGTTTCTCGAATTCGAATGACACAAAGCAATTATCCGCTCCAGTATCAAACAAACAGGAAGCATAAATACCATTCACAAGAAACGTACCATTGACCACGTTGTTGTCGGCCTGGGCTTGATACACGTTGAGGTTGAAAGTTCTGGCGCCTGCGGCCTGTTGTTGTTGCTGCTGAGGCTGCTGTTGTTGAGGCTCTTGTTTCACTACCCTGTTTGGGCACATGTTGGCGAAATGGTTAGGATCGCCACATGCGAAGCAGGCTCTGTCTTTGACTGCGGGTGCCGGAGGAGCTTGTTGACCCTGTGGGGCAGTGAGTAGAGCTTGATTGGCAGGAGCTTGACGAATACGGCAGTTGGCAGTAAAATGGCCGTATACATTGCAATGAGCACAAAAGCGGCAAGGAATTGCAGTCGGGTGGTGGTATGTGCAAGTAGGGCAGAGCGGATGTGGCCCAGTGTATGCACGCTTAGCAAGAGGTGCATTGGCCACAGGCGCTGCCACTTGGCGCTATTGAGCTGGTACGGATTGAACTGGTGCAGCAGTGATCGCACAGTTCTTGTTGCTGGAGCTGTTCTTTCTCTTGTTCTTTCTCTTGTTGCTTGATGAGGTGGGTTCAGCAGTTGGTGCGGTAGTGGTAGCTTGATGCAGATGCTTCGAAGTCTTATCCCAGACCCCAGCCTTAACCCGCTTGTCGTTGATTTTAGCGGCCAGTAGATAAGTTTCCTCGATCGTCGCAGTCTTAGCCGCTTGCACGAAATCAGCAACGCAGTCGGGCAGGGCCCGGATGTACTTCTTGATTGCCATGTCTGGAGTATTGACTTGGTCGGGACAGATAATGCTGAGCTGTTTGAAACGAGCAATGAGACCAGCATTGTCACCGTCTTTTTGCTGTATGTGCCAAAATTCATCTTCTAGCTTTTGACGTTCGTGAGGAGGGCAGAATTCCTCTAGCATAACTTCCTTGAGCTCGTCCCACGATAGACCGTAGGCTGCATCGTTCCCTCGGTTGTTCCTCTCGGCCGTCCACCAGTCTAGTGCACGGGACTGGAAAACGCCGGTAGCATTCAGAGTTCGAAGGTCATCAGGGCAACCACTCTGTCGCAGAGTAACATCAATGGAATCAAACCGGTGAAATAATGCAGTAGGACCTCCTTCGCCAGTGAATTCTTTTGGCCCACAAGACTTGAATTGCTTGAAGCTGAAAGGCCTTGTGGCAGCTTTGGGAGCGTCGGTTCTTGATTCTTCGGATGATTTGCTGGCATTCTCGTAAACATCACTCACGGCCTTTACCACACTCTTAGCGATAATGGAAGCAAGGCGTTTGTCTCTCTTTTCTTGATGAGAAAGTGCGTGACGGGATCTAGACGACATTGTCTGCAATAGACATCGCCACGGAACTCAACACATTGTATTCGAATCTCACCTCACACGTTTACTACTTACTAAAGCTCAGTAACACGTACATTTACATGCACACATAACACATAGAGCACAAATCACATAAGCACGTAGAGCACATAACCACATAATACCTAAGCACGTAGAGCAAAGAAGGAGGGAAACACACACGCATTTAATCACTAGAGGTAGTCAGAAAACAAAAACCTATTATTCAAAGCTTGCGATCGTTCGAGAATAGCGTAGTATAAGTGTATATCGTAGCATAAGGTTGTCCAAAATTACGCGATTTGTTAACGATTTGAAATAGAAATGCAGTGTGAGTCATACATGTCGATGAAAGCAAAAACCGAGTAATCCCAAAAATTTAAACACATAAACAGGTAAACACATATACTTATAAAAATTGACGAATTATCAGAGTCAGCAGTTGCGGCTCAAAATTAAAAACACATAAAATTTTGAGATGTAGATCGTCTGCGGATAGTAGACTTCGACTAACCAAAGTAATTCAACTATTCACAAGGACCCGCTGTACACGTTCGACTTCCAGGAATATGCCCTTGCCTCGATTCTTGGGCGTTGGCACACATCCCGTTGGTCTTATTGTGACTTCAGGTCGTTGGAGTCCGTCGAACTTTGGTGAGGGTTTTGTAAAATGTGCGGAACAAGTCGTCAAGGTTAGGGTTTCACCCCTGGCTTAACAACTTCGTCCTTGTTTTTAATAAAATTGAGGAGATTATTCATCAAAATATGGATTTCACTCCTGATTTGGCATAATTCCCCTCGTTTGTAGTTAAAAATGCAGGTGGATGAAGCAACTTTAGTCGAGAGTTCGCGGTTTTCACACTTATTCTCGACTTTTATTGCCCATTCATGACTGAAAATTCGAGTGTGGTGATAGTGTAGAATAAGCGAGAATAGCGAGTGATAGTAGTGAGCTCATGCATATTCCCTAACGGATACGCACAAGTCGGTCTGTTGGTTCTTAACTATAGTCTAGGTTTCTAAGACTTCGACCCAGACTAGGTCGAGTCTTGCCTAATTCCCTATAGTTATGGCTCTGATACCAATCTGTCACACCCCAACCGATGGCGGTATCATCGGGACATGGCACTGAGCGAAACAGATTGTCCAGAAGTTTCCATAACAATTATCAATACCATTCAATTTAAAATAATGCGTCCCATACCGTATCTTAAACAGTACAACAATTATTACAGACAAAAACTAGGCAAATATTCTGTTCCGACAACTCAGATTTCAAAATAGAGCAATTGTTTATCTGCTTCTAGAGACCCTTAATTTGACCACTACAGACAACTATTTGTTGGGCTCTAAAGCTTTATTCTAGCTTCAAATTCCTACCAACTGTGCGTCCTAAGCACCTGTCACATACGTTAAAATAAAAGTCAATACATATAATGTAAAGGTGAGCATACAAGTTTGATATAGCATATAAAGTCGAATTCGTTTACGCATAACCAGCACGTACACATAGTGAAATGAAGCACGTTAGTTATCGACATAGATCCATCGATACCAATGACTGCGGGTTGACTGCCTGAGGCAGTTCGCAATACATGATTACCACCGTAATCCATGCAAGTAAATGATCCTTAACAACCCCCGTGTGAACGGGTGCTGAGTCCAAACTATAGTACTATCGTTGCTAAGGCAGGTAGACAGCATTCCATGTGTAAACATAACAAACAAGCATTCATAAGCCACGTATAACATGCATTAACGGTTAGAGTTCAAATAGCATTGAGTAGTGTGATTGTTGTGGTTTGAATATTCGTAACGTATGTAACACCCAAAAGTGCTTAAAGCAAAAAGGGATCGAGTATACTCACAGCGGTTAATGGATTGAAGGGAGCGCTTAGCGAGCACGGTTAGCCTGAATAGATTCGGTAGCATAACGATAAGTGAAATGTAAAACGTTACAAAGTATGAAAGGGTCGGATAGGGGTTCGATCGGATGGTAATCCGATCAGACAGCAATCCGTACGGGTGGTCATCCGTTCGGACAGTGACCCGGTCGGATGACGATTCGAGTGGATTGTTTCTTCCTAAGAGATGAATGTGTTTGTGTATGATGGTTTGACTTTTGAAGTTTTCGTTGTAGCATTTGAAAATATTGAAGTACCTTTACCTTTCAGGTCGGTCGATCGGACGACTGTTCGATCGGCCGGCAACCCGATCGGTTAGGCATTCAAATGAATTGCAATGTTTAGTCTTTGGATCAGACAGGTGTTCGATCGGACATGCCAACTAGTCAAAGACCTTAAATGAAATGTAAAGTATGGTGCAGTGGATCAGATAGTTGATCGATCGAATAACACAACTGCTGTTCGATCGGACAACAGGGTGTCACCTGATCCGACGGTTGTTCGATCGGGTGGCACTTCTAGTGCATTGAACACGTTGAAAAATTCGATTAATTATTGAAGCATAGTATCTCATGATCCGACGAGTAATCCGATCGGACAGTAACACTTGGTTGTTCTGTTTGTTTGTCGTTTTATTGAGGTATTTTGACAACGGGTAGAACCATAGATCCCTCGTCCTTACTTGGTTCCCTTGGTCGGACATGAATCACCCAAATCCAGTCGGTGGACTGTTCGGAACGGAGTTTAACGTTTAACCCGTAACCGGTTAACCTCGTAGGTAGAATCCGGATCTTGAGCCATACAACCACCGAAGTGATTTGTAAACCGGCTCAGGGTCCGTTTCTACAGGTTTTGAAGTTATTGAGTGAAAAGGGTTGAAAGAAAGTTGGAAAATCCATCTTCCAATCTTTTTCACCGAGTATAAGTTTAGATCTTATGAAAGATCTTTGTTTGTTTATGTGGAAATCGGTTAGATCCAAGTCATTCTTGGTGGATTGAGGCCGAAACATGAAGTTCTTCAAGAACCCATGATGACATCATCCTAGAACACTTGAATCTTGATGATTTCACGGTTAGAAGTCAAGATTTGAAAGATATAAAGGTGTAGGAGTGTGTATAGATCAAGAAAGTACAAGATTTAGGATGAAATCTTACTGGAATCGAAAGGAATCTGCGAAAAGATGAGCTGAGCGTGCTGGTCGGTCAGAGGTTTCCAAAAGTGGAAAGGATGACAATGACAGGGGTATTTATAAAATGCCAAAAGGGGTAAGTGCTGGCCGATCGGCCAGGCAGCTCGATCGGACAGCCTGTTCGATCGGACAGCAGTCCGTTCGGCTGGCTGTTCGATCGGCTGGGAGCCTGATCGATCAGTCGCACTTTTCAAGTGTTTCGCGCGCCGATTTTTGATATTTCGATTTCGATTGCGAGTGGTACGATACGATAGGGTTTCCTAATCAAATTACTTTCAGTCCCAAACACTCATATCTCGCATAATCTATTTTCCACCATTTATCATAGTTCGTTCACGATTCGGGTTCGATTGTAATTCGAGTTAGATTTCGAGTTTCGATTGAGCTCGCTTGATTATCACAACACAACATAAATAAACATGCACAGGTAACACGTAAGGCACACACACACGTATAATAACAAGTAAAAAATACGTAGCTCGAGTTGAAATTTGATGTCGGTTCGATTAGCATAGCTTGATTATTGATTAGTTAACTTTATCGCATTGTTACTTCCTATAATTCACAGTCGTAGACCGATTGAATAGCGATTAACATACGTCGATTATTGCATTTAACAACACTTACTCCACATAATACAAATAAAATAAAGAAATTCCTGTAACTCAAGTTGCGCGAAAACGGTCGTTGACTTTGACTTATGAAAACACAGGGTGTTACACCCCGGAACCCAAAAGAATAGCTGGTTTCATTGGGGGTTTAGCACCAGAAATTAAGGCAAACATGAAAGCCTCTCGGCCAGCTACTTTCGGATCTGTAGCTGATATATCCTTGTCCCTCACACTAGACGCGGTCAGGCAGCGATCGCTGAGGAACACGGATGCCGAGAAAAGGAAGCGTGAAGATGACAATTCACAAAGGTCAGATAAGAAGCACATGGGAAACCATGACCACAAGATGGGGTCTGGTTCTAAGAAGGATGGGCATCAATCTGGAGATAAGCCCAAGTGTAAGATCTGTCAGAAGCACCACTATGGGAGGTGCAGACTTGAGTCAAAATCCCAGTCTCAGTCGAGGCCATGTGGGATTTGCAAATCTTCGGAACATAAGACCCTAGAGTGCAAGAAACTGAAGGACGCAACGTGCTACAGTTGCAACGAAAAAGGGCACATTAAGACAAATTGCCCAAAATATGCAAAAAAAGCTGATGAAGGAAAGAAGACCAATGCTAGGGTCTTCAGGATGGATGCAAAGGAAGCTGTGCAGGACGACAATGTGATCACAGGTACCTTTCTCATAAACGATGTCTATGCAAGAGTGCTTTTTGATTCAGGCGCTGATAAGTCATTCGTAGATAATAAGTTTTGTAAATTGCTGAACTTACCTGTTAAAACCTTAAGTGTGAAATATGAAGTGGAGTTAGCAGATGGCACCTTAGAAACCACCTCAACCATATTAGATGGATGTTTCATATTCATTAAGAACCACTCTTTTCCTTTGTCCCTACTTCCTTTGAAATTAGCCTGTTTCGACATAGTTTTGGGTATGGACTGGTTATCTCATAACCAGGCCCAGATTGTCTGCAATAAGAAGCAAGTGGTGATCAAGACTCCGTCTGGTGAATCACTTACCATTCAGGGAGATACCCAGTATGGATTGCCTGAGCAAGTGACTATGCTCAAGGCCTCTAAGTGTTTGAAGAAAGGTTGTGTCATCTACATGGCACAGGTGACTATTGATGAGCCGAAACCTAAAATGGAAGATATCCCCGTCATTTCTGAATACCCTGAAGTTTTTCCTGAAGAACTACCTGGTTTACCACCAGATAGGCAAGTAGAATTCAGAATTGACATTATCCCTGGAGCAGCACCAGTAGCAAGGGCGTCTTATAGGTTGGCACCAACCGAGATGAAGGAATTGAGAACGCAACTAGATGAATTGCTAGCCAAGGGTTTCATTAGACCTAGTTCGTCTCCTTGTGGAGCACCAATCTTATTTATCAAGAAGAAGGATGGATCGATGCGTCTGTGCATCGATTACCGTGAGCTTAATAAGGTCACTATCAAGAATAGGTACCCATTGCCCAGAATCGACGATCTGTTCGATCAGCTTCAAGGGGCAAGTTACTTCTCCAAGATCGATCTGAGGTCAGGCTATCATCAATTGAAGGTTAAAGATGAAGATGTACACAAGACTGCATTTAGAACTCGTTACGGTCATTACGAGTTCCTAGTGATGCCTTTTGGGCTCACTAATGCACCTGCCGCATTCATGGATCTCATGAATCGCGTCTGCAAGCCCTACTTGGACAAATTTGTCATCGTCTTCATTGACAACATCCTCATCTACTCGAAGAACCAAGCTGATCATGAGAAGCATCTTCGATGTATTCTTTCACTACTTCAACAGGAGAAGCTTTAAGCCAAATTTTCGAAGTGTGAATTCTGGCTTCGAGAAGTCCAATTCCTTGGACATGTGGTTAGTGAGCGTGGTATCCAAGTGGATCCCGCTAAGGTTGAAGCTGTCATGAATTGGCAAGAGCCGAAGACGCCCACAGAAATTAGCAGTTTCTTGGGATTGGCAGGATATTATAGGCGTTTCATTGAGTATTTTTCAAGGATTGCTGCACCCCTAACCTCTTTGACTAGGAAGAAAATAAAGTTCAATTGGGGCCCTAAGCAACAAGAATCCTTTGATATCTTTAAACAGAAGCTAAGCAATGCACCTGTGTTGACATTGCCTGATGGGATAGAAGAGTTTGTGGTATATTGTGATGCATCACGCACCGGGATGGGATGTGTGCTTATGCAAAAAGGCAAAGTTATTGCCTATGCTTCACGTCAGTTAAAGGTGCATGAAAAGAATTACACCACCCATGACTTGGAGTTGGGTGCCGTTGTATTTCCACTGAAGCTATGGAGGCACTATTTATATGGTATCAAGTGTGTGATCTATTCTGATCACAAGAGCCTCCAGCACATGTTTAACCAAAAGGATTTGAAAATGAGGCAACGACGTTGGATGGAAACTTTGAATGATTATTATTGTGAGATAAGATACCATCCTGGCAAGGCGAATGTAGTCGCCGATGCCTTGAGTTGAAAGGAAAGGGTGAAACCCATCCGAATCAATGCCAAGAGCATTGAGATAAAGAATGGGTTGAACGAAAGGTTGTTAGATGCACAGAAGGAAGCTGTGTTGGAAGCTAACTATCCTAATGAAAAGCTAGGAGTAACTGAAGAACAGTTATCCTATGGCAAGGACGGAATTTTGAGGTTAAATGGACGAATATGGGTTCCAGTTTATGGAGGACTTCGGGATGTTATCCTCCAGGAAACCCATAGTTCTAAATATTCCGTTCATCCTGGAGCTGATAAGATGTACCAGGATCTAAAGGCAAACTATTGGTGGATAGGCTTGAAAAAGTCTGTAGCTGCCTATGTAGCTAAATACTTGACGTGTGCGCAAGTTAAAGCCGAGCATCAGAAGCTGTCAGGTTTACTACAACAGCCTGAACTTCCCACGTGGAAGTGGGAAATGGTGACGATGGATTTCATCACCAAGTTGCCAAAGACAAGGAAAGGGAATGATACGATATGGGTGATAGTAGATAGACTGACTAAGTCCGCACATTTCCTACCCATCAAGGAGACATATAGCTCCGACATGTTAGCCCAATTGTACGTGGATAAGATTGTATCTCTACATGGCGTACCAGTGTCTATTATCTCCGACAGGGATACTAGATACACATCTCATTTTTGGAAAAGTTTCCAACAATCTTTGGGCACGCGCTTAAATTTCAGTATGGCTTACCATCCTCAGACGGACGGACAGAGCGAGCGTACAATCCAAACGTTGGAGGACATGCTTCGTGCATGTGTGATCGACTTAGGTGGTAGTTGGGATAACCACCTGCCATTAATCGAGTTCTCATATAACAATAACTACCATACCAGCATCAAGGCTGCGCCTTTTGAGGCATTATATGGTAGAAAGTGCAGAACGCCCGTTTGTTGGGCGGAAGTTGGAGATGTCCAACTGTCAGGAACAGAAATAGTCTTTGAAACGACGGACAAGATTATCCAGATTCGTGACCGCTTGAAAGCTGCCAGGGATAGGCAGAAAATCTACGCAGACCTAAAGCGTAAACCTCTGAAATTCGAGGTAGGTGACAAAGTGTTACTCAAAGTATCACCCTGGAAGGGAGTGATGCGATTTGGTAAGAAAGGTAAGTTAAGCCCGAGAAAGATAGGACCATTTGAGGTCATCGAATGTGTCAGATCAGTTGCTTATAAGTTAAACTTACCTGAAGAACTCAGTGGTATTCATAATGTATTCCACATCTGCAATCTGAAGAAGTGTTTCGCTGATGAATCACTAGTCACACCACATACAGATGTGCACATAGAAGAGAGCTTGAAGTTTGTTGAAAAACCTGTGTCGATTGAGGATCGACAGGTTAAGAAGCTTTGAAGGAAGCATGTGTCAATAGTAAAGGTTAAATGGGATGCCCGTAGAGGTCCCGAGTACACTTGGGAGGTAGAGTCTACCATGAAAGAAAAGTACCCTCATTTATTTCAGTAAATCTCGGGGTTGAGATTTCTTTTAAGGGGGTGAGGATGTAACACCTCGAAATTTTGTGTTAAATGAAATAACGACACATGTCGTGTAAGACAAAAAGTATTATAAACCCGGATCTAGTTAGAGATGTATGGTAGGATTTTAATTGTGTCGACATGTTAATTTATACCTCTGAACGACCTCATTATAAATCCCAAGACCCTAATATATATTAGAAACATCTGATATACTCAAATCCGGTAAATACTAGCAATAATTGACTCTTATTTGCAAAAGTGAAATCCTACGAAGAAATGCACGACAACCCTTCGTTCATGGCTTTTCGATAAAGTCCAAGACAATTGTACATCATTAAAAGTGATATAAACTGTTCAAGGCACGTTCTTGAGGCCCCATACTGAATTATAGAAGCCCAAAATTCGTAATACATGGTTGCCTGTTCGAATGCTTGAAAGGTCAAATTTTTTGCCTTCTGCAAAGAGCTTACGGACCGTAAGCTACCCCCTTACGGTCCGTAAGGAGTCCCCAGCTAGCAGAAAGTTGACAGTTGGCTGTTTTGAACTTTGTAACCGACTTAGTTAGATATTTTTCACTTCTTGGGCGACCCCTACATGCTTTTAGACCCTAGGAGCACTTGTAAATGATCTGGGAACAATGCTAGGCTTATGTGTCAAGATCACAAGCAATTAAAATCACTATATAAAGCCACAATGTTTGCAACTTTGAGATCATTCATTCCATCTGCAATTATGGAGCTTCCTGGAGCATAAGAGCAGACCCAAGTCATCCCTAGTCGTGCATTAGGCTTTGGTAAGTACCCTTGACCTTCCTTAACTTAGTTTTACTTAGTTATTAGCTTAAAAGTCAAACCGTCGTAATTAACGTTTGACTTAGCGATTAATCACTATTGGTTCAGTGTTTAGTTGAATCAAAGGTAGTTATAAGTTGGTAATCATGTGGGCATTAAACCCTTAAAAGGGCACCCTCTGATTCCCGCTCTAACTAGATCAAATGTCGGGTCAAAGTTTGCATTAAAAAGTCAACAGAAGTATAATTTGCGAATTAACATGTAATTAGCAATGTAGAAGGCATGTAACCTATTTTATCACTCATATGACTTGGTAATAAGTATAAGAACATGTCTAAGCATGCCCGACCCGACAATTTTCTGTTTAGACCCGGTTCGGAACCGAAAGTTTCAAAACTTTGACTTTTTGCTTTGACTTCAGTTCTGACCCGATTTTGCATGATTTAGAAATGCCTTAGAGCTTCATTAGGACCAAGTTACATGTTGGAATAACCCTCTGTGTTTGGTTCGTTGATTGCTCGATTCGTTTACACGTTTTCGTTAAATGCCTAATGTTGACCAATATGCCCTTTTGACCATAAAACGAGAATTTTGGATATGTGAAAGGAAAATAATTTTTGTTACTGATTTATAAACATGTCCCTAAATTTTCACATCAGTTGGAGGTCTAGATTAGGAGTTATGCTCATTAGCGTAATTAGAACGCCTTTTTGTAATTAAACGGCGTCATTAGCATAAAGCCTATCTAAACCCAATTTTTGACACCAAATCTTTTACCCACTGATGCAATATAATATTTTGGGATTTTTAAAGATTTTTAATTATTTTTAACCTGCTCATAACCTAAGGTTATGGCATTAATTCGGTAAATACCGAATATACCCTTTTTGGTTATAAAATGAGTTCTACAAAGTATTTTGATGCCAATCCAGTTGCTACTGATTTTATTTAATAAATGAAGTATTTTGAACTTTATAACCTGTCCAGAAAACTCAGATTTCCGTTATAACCCGGAAATCGCTTAAAATGGCTTTTTAAGCGTATTAAACACATAGTTTATGTTTAAAACCATTTTTGTCATACAAGACTTATCACAACTGATAGGACCTATTAAAATAAGTTATTTTACTAATGTATTCAGACCCGAATCTCAGAATTATAAAATAACCTCTTTTATAATCTTTAAAATGACCAAAATACCCCTACGGGGCTTAAATTGAGATTAAACTCGTTTTGGGCATAATGGAAGATATCCTAATGATATCACAACATATTTAAGGCATATTAACTTAGGAAACCTGTATAGGACTCTCATGGTTACCCGTGACGCTTATGGCGCGTTCGGTTCGGTTTATGTAACTAGTTTGCATAAATTAGCCGAGACGGGTCAAACCTTATCGTTTTTATCTCAAAATCCAGAACGTGGTTAGATTACCCATATTATACAAGTCTTCAAACTTGTCGGGTCTAAATCACATTCTATTCCGGTCTTCGCTTAATCGTGCGTTCGAACCGTATCTTTGTTAAAACTAATCGGTCTAAGTTTAGGCTTAATTAAAGACCCGTTAGGATTCTAATAGGTTATTATAAACCTTCGTTCCAGAATAGGAGACCCGGTAAAAGCTACACGCACTTGCTTATTGTGATTATTACTTTGCAAAGGTAAACACTTTTAACTTATTTTCCCTTATACGGGCTTGGGGTACGGTATATAAAATACCGCTTGGTCCGACATTGAATCTTTAATCGAATAAGAGGTTAAATCATTGATATGCCCGTTTTGAAATGTTTTGTTTGCTTAAAGCCTTTGGGGGGTTAATGACCATGTCCCGGATATCCTTGGCATCATCTTACGAGATGGCCACGACCTGAGCACGGGGTGTAGGCGTACACCCGTCAGTGCATAAATAAATAATGTGGTGTGTCTATTGATCTTTAACCCGGTCTACGGATCGGGCTACTGAACGCATAAGGAACATGTAATTCTTTTACAAGTATTATATTCAAATAATTATCTCAAGTTATAAAAAGTTTGTGTCACGAGCATTCAAATCAATTTTTATTAAACTTTTCAAAATGAGTCGGTTGAATGTATTTACCAGTGTAAACTGACGTATTTTCCCAAAAAGGTTAAGTGCAGGTACTACGCGAACTAGGCTGGCTTTCTCCTAGCGTCCACAATAAGTCTCGCCAGCTTGGATGTCAAAACTATTGAACAATGTTTCCTATTTATTTTTGATCCTAATGTGGATTATTTTTAACTTTTGTGATACTTGATATTACAATTATATTCGGTTGAAATATATCTTTCATTTGCTTCCGTTGTGCATTTAAATATTGTGTTGTTTGACTGTAATGTTATCAACTATGTCACGATACTCCCCACCGGGCCCACCGGTAATACGTGGAAATATTTGGGTGTGACAATGATTAACCATCCGACTCTTTTAACGTGATTTTCACGAAATTAGTAAAATAACGTTAAAATTAGTGCACTTTCACTTTTGCCCCCAAGCGCCCCACACATATATACATTATATGAGCATACCGCAAGCGGAACGTACTCGAAATCTAGTGATTTATTTATTTGAGTTTTTTCCTAAAATGGTGTAGTTGGAAAATTATTTACCTAAATGGGTACTTTGAAAATCATCTACCAAAATAGTTTTTTTTAAACTAATTTTTTCTCACTCCTAATCTTATTGGATAAAATAACTTCTTTTAAAAAATATGTTATTTAACATGAGTTAAGGAAAATTTATAGTTCAATTTGAAAAAAACAGGTCGTGTGACTTTGAAAAAATTATTTGAATGTTATTTAAATTATTTATTTCCTTTAACTATTTTTTAAGAACATTGTCTTTATTCTTTCTCATATATTTTTTTGAACTTACATAACAATATTTTTCATAAATGTTTGCTAATTGTCGTTTTAAAATGTCACACATATCATTCAATTTAGGGGTGTTAAGCGGGTCAAGTTTTCGACGCGAAACATACTCAACCAAATAAGTTTTTGACGTCAAAGGCATATCAATAAGTCAAATAAAAAAATGGGTCAATCTATGAACCTGTCGGGGTGACATGAAACTGACCAGTTAGATAAACATGTTCGTAAGTTCACCTGAAATTAACCTGTTTATACTAAACCAAACTCACGAATTTTGCTTGAAGTGTGTGTCTTATCACATATTCAAACCCTTATTTTTCATGTTTTAACTATTTTTTAATTTTTTTAATACTTTACATAAAAAAAATACATCTTAATTATTAAAAAAAATATAAATATGATTTGTTACTAAAGATAATGTTCTTAAGAATATTAAATAAACCATTTGTAACTCATATTATTTGATCATGTTATTTCATAAAATTGTCTTGGAAAGTACATATTCTAAATTATTTAAAAATGTATTTAAAAATATTATTCTAAATATTTTTTTAATTTGTTAAAAAAGTATTTGTAAGAAAACTAATAGAAAATTTATAAAAGAATATAGACTTTTATGTTAAAAAAACGCTTTAATAAAAGCAAATGAAAACGTTTAAATTAAAAAGAAATTAAAAACTTTTTCATAAAATTTCATGATAACTGTTACTAAAGAACATTATTCCATATATAAGTTAGTAAGTTTTTTTGTGCATTAGCACTTGTAACTTGTGCTTAGAGAGTTTTCCAAAAAAAAACCTACTTTTTCACTTTCAACCCAAAAGTTTCATCTTTTACGTTTTAACCCCTCATACTTTTTATCTTTCGCAAGTTTTTCGTTTTACGTTTCGTTCTAAATTTTGCGAGTTAACATGTCGTAGCGTGCATGTGAGGTTCAACGTTTTTGCTCTATTTTTTCATATTTGACAGACTCATCGCAACGCACCCATTTTTCCTCTTTTGAAAAGTTCGCCGCAACCGGGGGGGGGGGTCGTAGATCAACTAAGTTATTATTTTCTACGTTTTACGTTTCTGCTTAATTTCTTCGCATTAAGACACTGTAACGGGTGTGCGTGGTTCAACGATTTTAGTCTACTTTTCGTTCTGTGTAATTTTTACCATTTTATCTATTTTATTTTTACGATGTTGAGAGTCGATGTCGTTGTGCCATTGGTGCTACTTGGCACGGTTTTACGAACGTTTTTAACCTATTAAATTTTTTACTAATATTTTCTTTCGGTTTACCCCTATTCTTCCTTTACTTAAAAACTATTTTTATGTGCATATTTTATGTACGGGTGTGTATAAATATGATCTGTTCTATATTCCGACGTAAACTTTTTTTATAGACGAGTCATGTCAAATATATTACGTTTTCGTTTAAAGAAACCATTTTTACGTGCATATTTTTACGTACGTTTTGGTATAAATTCAAGTTCTACGTTTTGAAGTAAACTTTTTTGGGAAATGATTTAGGTCAAATATAATATGTTTTCGTGTTTATTTTATGTATGTTTCGTAAAGTTTGTTTCGAACCGAGTGGAGTCAAATTATGGTTTCTTTTTCTCCCTTTTTCCGAAAGCTCTAATTAATCCCTTTCGATTACATGTGCATATTTTCCTTCATACCTGTTACGTTTTCTATGTATGAGTTGGGTCACATATAATACGTTATGATTGTTCGATATGAATTCCATTTACTTTACGTTTGATCCAATCACAATGTTTATACAGGTTACACTGAGTTCAACTGGATACGTCGAAATGTGTGTTTTCATATGGTTAATGCATCATATAACGTTTGGACTAATCCATTCAATATTTACGATGTACCCGCACCGCAACGCGGGCGGGTCTTAACCCTAATTGTTTTTAAATAGACATTATTTTACCCAATAAGATTTGCCGATTTGGAGTTAGAAAGTAACCGTAAATAATTTTTCCAACTTGTTTTTATTTTTTCTAAACTTGTATAAGGAATAATTTGGCTTTCCCCAATCTATCGCTACCAATGAGCATTGCCACATGAATCGGTCCTCCACCCAACCAAATACATATAACTCTTTTCTCTTCCAATCTTAGGGTTCCTCCTGCGTTCTCCAAATAAGGTATGAATCATGAATCAAATTTCTATAATAAAATCTCAGTTTCATCGCTGGATGTACGAATTGCAATTACGAATTAAACTTTCTATTGATAATGCATTGCAGGTTATTTCAGCAAACGGGGTTGTTTGAAAATGTAAGTACCATTGGTTGTGGTTTATTGTATACAAAATCATATACAAATACAGTCATATTTGTCAAGTGTTCATGAATTATGTTTTGTTGATAGAATTGTCGAATTGGATCTGTTCCTTTAGCATGCTAGCTAGAATTTGGATTTAGAATAATTGTAATTCATATGGTTTAGTTATGAGGTACCCACCCGGTATCGAAAAATTGGTACCGTACAGTACCGGTACCGAATACACCGGTTCGGTACAGTACCGGTACCAGGTACTAAATGCTCATCCCTAATAACAAGTTTTGGAAATTATGTAATTCTCAAAATGAATTCCCGTACTCTTAGTATGGATATTTTTGTGTTCAAGTTATACAAGGTTTCTACTTGCATAGTTTCGATGTTCTTGATTGTTCATGTAGTGAAATAATATGTGTTTTTGATGTTTGGTTTTGTTCCTTTTTCAAGGGGTGATGTTGAACCAGTTGATCAAAAGAAGTACTTGGAAGATTCTAGCAAGCCCAAGTGTGTTAGACCTCTCATCGAGTATCAGGTGCTTTCAGCGACAGTAGGCCTTTACTTGAGTATCAACTTTGCATATTTGTATGTTTTTAGAGCATTCACATCCAACCCGCTATATTATCTTATTCTCTAGAATTTAAAGTATAAGTTAAAGAAACTATCCATAATACCACTCCATCCCATCCTCTATAATAGAGAACACTTTAGAGAAAACAAAAGCAAACCTCTATATTTAAAGTCTCAAATCCAAGCCTCTATAATTTATTGTCAATGTATAAGAAAGAGAAAAAAATAATAAAATAAGTGTTTGTGAGTAGGATAAGGATAGAGATGGAGAATGGGATGTGTGAGATTTTTCAAAAATAAACAAATTTTATATAAAAGTGTGTTTTTTAGTTAAATTATATAGGAGGAGAATGGGATGTGAATGCTCTTACATTGTAGAGTGCTTAAGTTCATAACTTGAGTTTATTTGCGAAGTTCAAAGCAGCAATGGCTAGTTCAAATAGGGCATTAAATTGTGGTGTGTAGTTTATATGCTATAAACATTTACAAGAGGGTGTAACCGTAGGAAAAAAAGTATGAGAAATCATGGAAGTAGCCATTTTTTTGTGTGATATACTCCTAAAGCCATGTCAGAAAATAATCATCTTATACGTGACACAGATGTCGTGTATCTACTTTTGCTTGTGCGTCATCAGTTTATTCACATTGATATTAATGATACACGACTACTGGTCATGTAGAAGATACATTCATGAACATATTAATGTGATTAAATTGATGATACACGAGCAAAAGGGGATACTCTACATTCGTGTCTCGTATGTCATTGCCGTGGAGGTGATTTTTTTCAGCCATGGCCATAGGGTATATCATACTCGGAACCAATGGAAATGGAACCCAATTCCCTAGGAGGTTAAATAAAGACTACGAAAATAGAACTGTAAAGCGGTTCAACATTGGAACCCATTTGGATCTATTCGTAGAAGTTTTAATTAAATTTCTCATCTAGGATGTCCTAAATGTTTCAAATTTTGGTTTTTTTATTATCATGCATTCATGAACATGTCATTCAAATTGTGTCGTTTGATTTTGATGAGGCCAGGGGAATGTGCCATAATATTCTCTAGTTTTTTACATTGCTAAACATCCTTACTATATTTTGGGGTTTTAGAAAAGAAAAGAAAATTGTATACTTAGTTTTCTACCTAATTTCTACAAGTCATGCTTCATACCATTAAAAAACCTTCTATAAAAAAATACAGGGTCATGTATTACCCTTTATATATCTATGTTTGTAATAAATACCACATTAATTATTTTTAAAGTAAAAAAAATAAAAAATTTGCAGGTTGGCACTTGGCCCAACTCGACTTTGCAAATTTTGTGGTTGATCTAATTCAAATCTAGTGAAATTTACAGGCATGTGTGAAACGAATAGAAGGAGACGAAACTCGAGAAAAGCATTGCACTGGACAATACTTCGATTATTGGCATTGTATTGACCGAGCTGTAAGTTTATCTTCCTGTATTCTTTGTTCCCGTGTTCCATTTCAAATAACACAATTGTTACCAAAACATGTTTCTGTTTTTGTTTCGGCAGGTTGCACCAAAGCTATTTGACAAACTCAAGTGAAAGAAGAAATGATTCTCAGGACATTAAGATTACATCTCGCTTACTGGTTCTTGGTTTGCTTAAAGTAAATTCACCTGCACCGGCTTTCTTGGTACTGTAGTCGTGTTGTTGGTACTTAATAAGTAGCATCTCATCTCCATGGTGAAGTTTAATCTTCATCAATTCACTTGTTTTGTTTCTTTTTTTTGGTGTCGGGATAACAAAATGAGATGCGCTTTCTTTTGTTTATGAAGTAATAAGGTACCAAACGTTTGACCCTATTCAAGTAGATCCAATCGTATAAAGTTGTATGGAGTACGGCCGCATAGAGAAGCGTCGACCAAATCTAGGAACTTTGTTTCATTGATGCTTCAAATGAGATCAAAGCCCTTTTGTATAATGCTCAACTTGTACTTCACAATGATAAACATTTCAAAATTTGATGCAAGTTGTGATCAAACATGTGATTCAAAGTACCCCTAATACATGTATAAGTAGGACTGTAAACGAACCGAACGTTCAGCGAACAGTTCGTGAACTGTTCAGTGAGAAGTTCGTTTATGTTTGTTGTTTAACTTATTGAACCAAATTTCATGTTCGTGTTCGTTCAATTGTTAAATGAACGAACATAAGCGAACTTCCCACCAAACAGTTCTCAGCAAAAAGAAACATTTAGGCCCTGTTTGGTAGCCTCTTAATCCATTCAGAGGCTGCCTCTTAATGAAATCATTTGTGGCCCTTATGTCTGAATGAATAAGAGGTAACTTTATGTCTGACCGGATAAGAGGTAACATCTGAATGGTAAACCATCACATGTCACATTCATCTACATTATCTTTGTTAAACTCTTAAATGATTTCATTAAGAGGTAGCCTCTTAATGTCATTCAGATGCTACCAAACAGCCCCTTAGAAAATAACTAAAACTTAATTACGAAAACTAGTGGGTTTACTGTTACGTTGCTGGGTGAAAACAACTTGCAATACAACAATGTGTTATGTTTGGGGATCCAAAAACAACTTGCAATACCACAATATGATTATGTACAAAACTTAAAAATGCATATTTAATAGTGCTTTAGGGGTGGCCATGGATATTTAAGCTCCACCTATGGTGGGTCCGGGTGAGTTTTCCACTCCAGGTCTCAAGTTTGAGTCTGGGTGATAGAGGTTTCTCATTGAGGGGTTTAAACTGGGGATCTATTGTGTGAGGGGGCTCTCTAGCGCGGACCCGGTTAAGACAACGTATGCTAGACCTCCCGACATTCGCGAATAATTCACACCTTTCAAAAAAACAAAAATAACGTTGTGGTTCGAATAAGCCCGGTGACATAATTAGAAAATTGGTTTTCACTAACACTCTGTTCCTGAGACTCATTTAACGGGGGGAGGGGAGGGAAAAGAGATGAAAATATGAAAAACCATGTTCCCGAGTTTCATTTAACAGGGGGAGGGGAGGGAAAAGGGAAGAAAATATGACCAAATATGACCATATATTCATCCTCCCAAATTGGAGAGATTATGAGAGAAAATTTTCCTTCCCCTCCCCTCACCTCCCCCTGTTAAATGACTCGGGAACATAGTGTAAATGATGTTGCGTGAAGGTTTACTAATAATAGTATATTGCCATTCCAATACTTGGATTTCTTCCTTCCATTTAGCACTCTTTGTTATCCAGAATACATTTTGTTCTCAAAGAATCTAACTATGCTTCAATAATAACCACTGGATGCTTCATTCCTTGACATGAAGTGTACAATCATTAGTAAGACTACAACCCAAATTGCTACCATCACAAATATGAGCCCCACTCCACCCAAGATTACGATTCCAGCGACCGCATTAAGTTGTTTATCACCAATTACTACTTGAAAATTTGAAAGTTTTACAACCCGTTGACAAACACGATTCTTGGTTAATGATGACAAACCACACGATTCAGTAGTCGTATTGGAACCATCACCAGATTTTAGAAAAAAATGTGGTTAATAACTTAATATTGAGTTGCAAATATCAGAAACTATATGCAGTGTGTTTGTTTCATCAACATTAATGTTTACTTTAGCACCTCATCAAGTAAATTGTAAAAAACAGTTGGTAAGACTAAGAATTATGTCAATTGCCCTTATTCTCAAATCTCAATTGCACCTCTTGATAACATCTTCTACTAAATCCCAACATAAAATTTTCATTTGTGGACCATAGCTTTCTTATTGACTAAACTTCTATCTATTACATCATAAAGGAACCTAAGAACAAAACGTGGTTCTTTTGCTATAATCTCTTCCTAGCTTGACAAGCATATTAACATAAGAAAAAAAGTGACCATAGGAACCGAGTTTTCTTGTTTCTTACCGGTTCCATCCGGTTCAGTCCAAACCAATTTAGACACATAAAAATCCTTCCGTATCGCACCTCATAAAGTTTCCAAACAAATTTTTTGAATGACACTTCATGGTTGATTTGTTGATACAGTTGTGAATCTTGATTGTTGTTGTTGTTACCCTAATTCTTGAATTTGATACCGTTGCTATGAACTTAGATGTTGGTCATGTCAGATTGTTGTTCCTGCCTACTGAATCACGGGTCGCTTTAATCAATTGCTTAAAACACCAAGAATCAATTCGTTGCTGTTGATTATAAATTGAATTTATGATTTTCACTGCTATGATTGGACAAACGTCGCTACAAGGAATATCCATTTGGTCACCTCTATACTGTTAGAAATCCGCTCCTGATAAGAACTAAAAAATTAATCTGAAACAGAAATAATAAAACGAAGAAACAGTTAACGAGTGAACCGGGCTTGTGTTTAACACAATTCCCTTAAACAGATTCGTCGTCTGTTCCCAGGGTACGCCGGTTCGAAGCAGCACCGCGCACTGCCGGACTTGAACACTTGCCTGAAAATAAACCGGAGAGATGATGTTTGCAGAGATTGCGAGAGAGAGGAAGAAGCTGTGTTTCTGTGTGTCTAAACTGATCAGAATCATCTGATTTTATAGGCACAAAATTATAACCGAATTCCAGCCATCATTGCAGAGATTAAAACTGAATAAACGTATCATTGCAGAGATTAAAACTGAATAAACGTCATTACTACATCAGTTTCGAAACTGATAATAATAACCTTTCAAAGACCACATCAGTTTCTGTTTTAAATCTCATTAAAATAAAACGTCAGTTTCTGTTTTAAATCTCATTAAAATAAAAACGGTTATTAGTCTTGAGTGCAAAAAACTGCCTCACGCGGGCCCGGGTTTTCGGAGCTGCATTCGTGTCTGCAGGACGTGCGGGCACACGCGAGTTCAACTAAATCCGGTTCCATTTTTTGCACCCCCCTGTGCGCGCGCGGGTAGGACTTGTGGTAAAACATGTCATAAGACTTCAAAGGCTTCATTAAGGTTTCACCTTATAAATAGCCTATCTTTTCACTCCCACACCGATGTGGGACAAGGTGAATTACCAACTTGAGACTTTCATTCACACTAAACTTCCAACAATCCCCCACATGAATGGAGGTCGATCTCAGAAACAACATAATTCCTTGTTACATTTCAGCAGTTGAGTTTTGCATACGATAGGTAGGTGTTACCCTTTGAACCTTCGCTCATGAAATGCACTTAGCCCATTAGCTCTGAGTAGAACTCGATGTCTTTGAACTCGTCTGCCGTTTGTGTAGACGACAATGCACTTCACACAAGACTCTCCCTGACAAAGTCAAGTCCTCATAGTTATGTTCGTTATGGTCATGAACATGATGCCTGGTTCTGCGAGAGCCATTAAGTATTGTGCCCCAACAATACCCTTCGAAGCGACCCCACTTCTCTCTCACATATGTGATTCACTATGTATGTTTACTTTAGTCAAATCATTAAAAGCCATAGGCTTAGCCTCACACTTGTCACTTTTAGGAATGGACTAGGAAGTTTATAAATCTTTATAATAAACTACCTTATTAAATGCGTAGGGTTATCCCCCCACAGTGACCTTGCTTATTCATACAATTAGGTTTTCCTATTGAACTCAATTCTTGGGATCTCCAGTCTATTGAGTTAGGTTTCCATCATATGAACTTCATTTTTCAAGGGCTTCAGTCCCATTCCCATGGACGACGTCTGTACTAACTCTCTACTTAGGCCTTTTGTCAGCGGATCCGCAATATTATCCTTTGACCTCACGTAGTCAACAGTGATAATTCCTGTAGAGATTAGTTGTCGTATCGTATTATGTCTACGTCTGATATGTCTGTTCCTACCATTATACATTGTGCTACGAGCTCTGCCAAGTGCCGATTGGCTATCACAATGTATACAAATGGCCGTTGCCGGCTTAGGCCATCTTGGTATATCCTCAACAAATTGACGTAGCCATTCTGCCTCTTCACCTGCTTTATCTAAAGCGATGAACTCAGATTCCATCGTGGATCTAGCAATAACCGTTTGTTTTGATGATTTCCACGATATCGCTACACCTCCAAGTGTGAATACATACCCACTTGTTGCTCTGGAATCATTCGTGTCAGATATCCAATTTGCATCGCAGTGTCCTTCTATAACTGCTGGATATCAGTTATAATGCAACCCGTATTTCCGAGTGTATCTTAAGTAGCGAAGTAACCTAGTGATACAGTTCCAATGCATTGAACTTGGGTTGCTTGTGTATCTACTTAGCTTGCTCACAGCAAATGCTATGTCTGGCCTAGTACAACTCATAAGATACATCAAGCTACCAATAATTCTTGAGTATTCCAATTGGTTTACGGGTTCACCTCTATTCTTGGCTAGATGTTGACTTGTGTCAAGTGGAGTTCTAGCTTCATTAGAGTCATTTGCATTGAACTTCTCAAGAATTTTGTCCACATAGTGGGATTGGGTTCGCGTGATTTTGACCCCCAAAATCACATCCGCAAGACCCATATCTTTCATGTCAAATCTTGCTTTTAGCATGTTCTTTGTAGATTTTATGATTTTGTCATCGCTTCCAGCAATGAGCATATCATCTACATATAGACACAAAATGACATATCCATCAGATGTGTCCTTCACATACACACACTTATCACATTCATTGATTTTGAACCCAGCATCAAGCATGACGTGATCAAACTTTTGATGCCATTGTTTTGGAGCTTGTTTCAATCCATACAAGGAATTCACAAGTTTACACACTTTCTTTTCTTGCCCAATAGCTGTGAAGCCTTCGGGTTGCTCCATGTAAATTTCTTCCTCTAGAATTCCATTCAAGAAAGCTGTTTTCACATCCATTTGGTGAACTTCCAAATTTCTAATGGCGGAAATGGCAAGCACCAACCTGATGGATGTTATTCGCGTAACTAGCGAATATGTATCAAAGTAATCTAAACCTTCTCGCTGTTTATATCCTTTGATCACCAACCTTGCTTTGTACTTATCGATGGTTCCATCTGGTTTCATCTTCTTCTTGAAGATCCATCGATATCCTAGTGGTTTACATCCTTGAGGAAGATCCACTAGTTCCCAAGTATGGTTCTGTAAGATAGAGTCTATCTCACTTTTGATTGCCTCCCTCCACTGAGGTCCTTCTGAGGAATGTACCGCTTGTTGGTACGTTTGAGGTTCATCTTCTACCATATAGGTAAGAAACTCAGGACCAAAGGATTTTTCAGTCCTTTGCCGTTTACTTTTCCTGATTTCAACTTCCTCATTCTTAGATTGCTCTCGAGGTTCATCGTTTTCAACTACACCCTCGGGAACAATTTCCTCAACCGGTCTAGAAGAACTCGGTTCACTTCTATCTAAGCATGGGAACACATGTTCAAACCACGTTGCATCCTTAGATTCGATTATGGTGCCTTTGCATATTCCAGGGTTCTTGGAATCATGCACAATAAAACGATAAGGACCATAAGGACGGGTGTATCCTATATCCACCGTTTTGGGACCTATTAGTAGGCGCTTAGGTGGTGTGACCACCACCTTAGCTAGACACCCCCATACTTTCAAGGATTTATATGGTGATTTCTTTCCCGTCCATAATTCGTAAGGCGTTACATCCTTTTTCTTATTGGGTATCATGTTCAACACATAATTTGCCGATAAGATTGCTTCCCCCCACATGTTTTGGTTTACACCGGAGCTTATCATCATGGCATTCATCATTTCTTTCAAGGTACGATTTTTCCGTTCCGCTATGCCATTTGATTGAGGGGAGTAAGGAGCTGTGAGTTCGTGGATGATTCCACTTTTTGCACATACGTCAATAAAAGGTGAAACATATTCACCTCCTCGGTCGCTCCTTACAATTTTGATTTTCCGATTTAGTTGATTCTCAACTTCGGCTTTGAACAAGATAAACTTGTCAATAGCCTCGTCCTTACTCTTAAGTAAGTACACATAGCAATACCTTGTACTATCATAAATGAACGTGATGAAGTACTTGTTCCCACCACGAGTAGGAATTGCTTTTAGATCACACACATCAGTGTAGATCATCTCGAGGGGTTCGGTGTTTCGCTCCACCTTTTTGAATGACGATTTCGTTTGTTTTGCTTCTACGCAAGTTTCACATTTATTAATTGAGTCGATATCGAATGTTGGTATGCAATTAAGTTTGATTAAACGACGAATGGAATTATAATTTACGTGACCTAGTCTACCATGCCAAAAATTAGAAGACTCAATCAAGTAAGTAGAACTAGTAGCATTTTCTTTCATTGCATTCACGACAATTACATTGAGTTTAAACATTCCATTTAGGGCATAGCCCTTACCAACATACACACCATTTTTGGTCAACACGACCTTATCCGACTCAATCACCATTTTGAACCCAAACTTGTTCAATTGCCACCCCGAAACAAGGTTCTTACGAATTTCTGGAACATACAACACATTGGACAATGTGAGTTATTTTCCAGAAGTCATCTTCAAAACAACATTACCCTCGCCTTTTATTTCCGCAATGGCAGAATTTCCCATGAAAACCTTTTCTCCATTAGTCACCTCTTTAAAGGTGTTGAAAAGGCTTTTGTCAAAGCACATATGTCGGGTAGCTCCCGTATCGACCCACCAATCCTTGTTATTTTGCCCAACTATATTCACTTCCGTGACCAAAATCGAGAGGTCCGTGACCATGGCAACAAGCTTATCGACTTCATCTACCATGTTCACTTGTTGAGCATTTTCCTTCTTCTTGGGAAGCTTGCATTCGCTAGCCTTGTGGCCTTGCTTTTGACAATTGTAACAAGTTCCAAGGAACTTCTTTTTCCCAACTCCCCCCTTAGGACCAAGGTTGGAGCGTTTCCCATGACTTTTCTTTCCGCCCTTTCCACTGTTTTTTCCCTTCGAAGATTGCCCATGTTCAACAAGATTCGCCTTCACAGTTTCAAGACCATCAACCTTTTTTAGGGCCACTTTGTTATCTTCTTCAATCCGAAGACGAACAACAAGATCTTCAATGGTCATCTCCTTTCGCTTATGCTTGAGATAGTTCTTGAAATCAACCCAACTTGGTGGCAGTTTTTCAATCATTGCCGCAACTTGGAATGTCTCGCTGAGGACCATTCCTTCCGCATGAATATCATGAAGAATAACTTGCAATTCTTGGACTTGGCTCATGACAGTTTTAGCATCTATCATTTTAAAGTCCAAGAACTTAGCCACCACGAATTTCTTAGTGCCCGCATCTTCTGTTTTGTATTTGCGATCCAACGACTCCCATAATTCTTTGGCAGTCTTGGCTTTGCAATACACATTATACAATGTGTCCACCAAACCATTCAAAATAAAATTGCGGCACAGGAAATCCGAATGATTCCAAGCATGCATCGCGCTCACAGTTTGAGTATCCAAATCCCCTTCATCAACATGGGGTTTAGGTTCAGTCAGGAACCTTGCCAGATTCAACGTGGTCAGATAAAAGAACATCTTTTGCTGCCACTGTTTGAAATTCACACCACTGAATTTCTCTGGTTTCTCAGCATGCGACACTGCATTAGGTAGTGGTGTCACCAGACCGGTAGTGACGGTAACAGCAGAAGTCATGACCGCAGAAACAGCACTGGTCATGACAGCAGAAACAGCAGTAGTCATCGGCTGGGATTCCATTCTGAAAATAAACATAATGCAGGAACAAATCAGTAATATAATCTGTTTAAGTTTGTTAGAAATCCGCTCCTGATAAGAACTAAAAAATTAATCTGAAACAGAAATAATAAAACGAAGAAACAGTTAACGAGTGAACCGAGCTTGTGTTTAACACAATTCCCTTAAACAGATTCGTCGTCTGTTCCCAGGGTACGCCGGTTCGAAGCAGCACCGCGCACTGCCGGACTTGAACACTTGCCTGAAAATAAACCGGAGAGATGCTGTTTGCAGAGATTGCGAGAGAGGGGAAGAAGCTGTGTTTCTGTGTGTCTAAACTGATCAGAATCATCTGGTTTTATAGGCACAAAATTATAACCGAATTCCAGCCATCATTGCAGAGATTAAAACTGAATAAACGTATCATTGCAGAGATTAAAACTGAATAAACGTCATTACTACATCAGTTTCGAAACTGATAATAATAACCTTTCAAAGACCACATCAGTTTCTGTTTTAAATCTCATTAAAATAAAAACGGTTATTAGTCTTGAGTGCAAAAAACTGCCTCACGCGGGCCCGGGTTTTCAGAGCTGCATTCGTGTCCGCAGGACGTGCGGGCACACGCGAGTTCAACTAAATCCGGTTCCATTTTTTGCACCCCCCTGTGCGCGCGCGAGTAGGACTTGTGGTAAAACATGTCATAAGACTTCAAAGGCTTCATTAAGGTTTCACCTTATAAATAACCTATCTTTTCACTCCCACACCGATGTGGGACAAGGTGAATTACCAACTTGAGACTTTCATTCACACTAAACTTCCAACATATACTGACCGCAGAGGAGGGTGAGCGTCCACTGCATATTATTGGCCACACACCCACACACCGCTTTCAAGGTATCGTTGTCTCTTCTGGTGGAGGTTTTGGAGGATGTGAATTTGCGCCGTGTGATTGGTCAGACGTCGTTATCACATGCACTTCTTGTCTCTCTTGCGATAACCATTAGCGGAGATCTTGTGGCATAGTGGTTTGCATACTGTTATTGGTTGCATGTTGCTTTCACATCGTCCCTTTGTCTCCTGTGTGTGTGTGTGCTGTGTGCTGGTGTATCCTACGTGACGGGTGAACCCCGCATACGACTTAGCATGGCCAGCTAATCAGGTTGTGAATTGGATATGGGTTTCCCCATATCTTTTCACGAACGAAATACAAATAAAAATTACACTAAAAATAACGAAAAAAAATATAAAAATATTTCTGATAAATAGAATATTCTAAATTAATTATACCAAATACCATAAAATAAGTTCGGGTCGGATCCGTTGAAGTTCATAATAAAACCCACTCATTACTTCCGTTGACTGCAGTTTCCATCCCTTCAACGAACGACGGTATACCGGCCTTCTTTTCCCTAACCCTAACCCTAACTCAAAGTTGGTTTCTGAAAATTCGATCGTGTTAGATCTACAATTCTTTCGATCATCTACTTATGGTTTGAATTTCGAATTTGTTGCTTGTGCAGGTTGTTTAGATCGGACGACGTTGAGTTCCTTGATTGCATTTCTCAGTTACTTATGTAAGTAATCGCAGCTTAATTTCAAGTTTCATATACTCTTGCTTCTGAGATCCGATGGTTTGCGGTTAACAAATGTTGTTAGCGGTACTTTTATCCTCCTGTGTAGATAGATAGATAGATGATTAGGTTCACAAATTATTAACCATAGCTTAGAGGCTTGAATTACAAGTACAATGCTATCACTATATAGAGACTAATCTAGGGTTAGGAAACTTAATCCCCAAGTTAAGCCTAAGCCTGCATAGAGATAATTAGGGCGGACTAAATTAAGCCTAATTTACTGCCAAATAAAAGACGTGTGAGCCGACCTAAGGCTAGGGCCGGCCGCCCTTCCTCCCTTGATCGGGCCTCCACACCAAATCGCTCAACAATGCACGCATCATGGTATCGCATCACGTGATGCGATCTCATCACTGCATCATGTGATGCGTGCATTATGCGCTTCTGATGCGCGCATTGTAAAACCAAGTTTGGAGTATTGTAATTGATGGAGCATGATATGATTGAATTCTTCGAGCTCCTTGTAGATCTGTACCTTTTTGTAGATTGGAAACCTAAAAGAAAACCATCTTTGTCATCCAATATTGATTTAAGAAATCCAAATATTGAAATGATTTTCATTATGGGAGTATCATAGTTGATCACGACAATTTATAGGGAAAATTTTCAAGCTACATGTTATAAAATTTGAAGCTTTGATTCAAATTTTGTGCAAATTTATACTTTTAATCATAGGGCGGACGAGGAACCAGTTGACCAGAAGAAGTACTTTGAAGATTCATGCAAGCCCAAGTGTGTTAGAGCTTGGCTCGAGTATCAGGTTCTTTCTGTTAACCCTTTAAACTATAAGTTTAATGTTTAAACTGCTGTTTGTGTCTCTTTAAAATATCAAGTTAGCCATTGTGACATTTATTTATATGATTTCTGAACATTGTTATTGACCATGCAATGTGATGGTGGCACCTGGGTTAATCCCATAATCTTCATGCTTAGCTACCGATTTGAGTATCAAGTTAGTTGTAAGTACTAAGTACAAAGTTGAGATTTTAATCTAGGAGTAGACCGTGGATTGGATTAAAGGTTATCCTAAAATGTGTTCACATATGTTACAAACTGAAATCTACTGAACGCCTGAAATACAAGTGTACGGGTGCCATACAACTGCTTTTAGTTTTCATTAATGGAGGCAAATTGGGAGGGTCAGGGTCGGTAACGGGTCAAACTGATATTTTTGGTACAGTTTGAAACAGCCTTGGTTGGATTGGATTGACCTAAAACTTTTTTTGATCAGTTTTTGTAAAAATTTCTTTTGAATAATGTGTTAAATATGATAGAGAAAAATGCATATCAATACTCTACTTCTTTGTGAGTGAAGGGATGTCGGATACTCGGTTATATGTATGAAAATATTGAAATTACACTTTAGGCCACTTTTAACATTTTCCTTCGTAGCATGTTTTCTTTGAATTGACCCGTTAGAAATACAACATGTCATAAGTAAACGGGTTGAAATTGCCACATTTACTTTCCAAGCTGGAGTATGTCACATACTATGCGATTAAAACAGTAATTGTAGTTTTTCTGTTACCATGGGCATCTGTGCTTCCCAAAAAGAAAATGAAAATCTTGTTTTTCATGCGTTAAGCTTCCGGGTTTCTTACATAAAGTGAATTATGATTGACAGGGATGTGTGAAAAGGGTCGAGGCCGATGAAACCGGGCACAAGCATTGCACGGGCCAGTATTTTGATTATTGGCATTGTGTTGACAAATGTGTAAGCTTATTTTCCATTTATCTATACCTTTAAATATATCGACATGTAAAGAATGTCATTCATCTGTGTGTTTGCTGCAGGTGGCGCCTAAGTTATTTGAGAAACTCAAGTAACTGGAGGGAGTTTATGAGGATTTTCAAGACTATTTCTTGATATTTATGATTCCTGTTTGGTTTTTAGAAACTCGTATCTGTGAAAAAGCAAGACCGGTCGAACATGAATGAAAACAATGTATTTGTTTGGATGAATTGGATGGAATTTAAACTGCTTTGAACCGATTTCAAACAACTATCTTTTGTGGTATTATTACGTTAATGTCATCAACAATAAACTATTTTGATTTTGCAATCTTCTTTTTGAGGTCTTGAGTTGATTTGGACATCAAGGGGATTGAATTATTACTTATTAGCATAAGAATACTTGTAGATAAACCTTCTGGGGTAGCCCAGTTGGCCAGCCTCACCCAGGCCTCTACTTGAAGTCACCGGTTCGATTCCCGGCAATGCCCTTATGGGGTGTTGGGGCTCTTCACCGTGGGTAATCACCGCCAGGCAGCTATGGGGCTAAGCTAGCTTGCGGAGTTGCAATACTCCGGCGGATGGGAGGTCCGTGCAACTACCCCCCCTACTTGTAGATAATATTTAACTCGGATGTTCATTGTTCGTAGAATCATTTACATAGATGACCTATATTGTAATTGGGCATGTATGTACCGGAATATCGTTTTTTATGATATCAAAAATGACAAACATGTAGGCTAATTGTAAAAGAAAAAAAAATGCTTATTAATATTTTCATAATCTATTACCATTTTTTATTTTTTTAGAACCACAACTTACATACTCTCTAGTTCTATTAAACTACACATATTTGTCTTATCCACTTGAAAAGCAAAGTCTTATCCAACACTTTGATACCGCTAGACCAAAGACCCTTTGGTTAATATATTACCATTTATTCCCCGTGCACATTTAACATTTCATGAGCATACAAATTTTAAATGACCATACAAGAAGAATGAAAATAACGAAAGCGTGCATGTGTGCGCACACACATATATATTCTACAACAATCAGTGTTTGATCAAACAATCGGTGTTTGATCAACTAAAGCAAGCGAAAAATTAATTTGTTTCAACATTAACATGTAGTGAAACAAAAATTGTTTCAAACACAACAATGAGAGAGACGAGATCATTAGTAATCGTTACCAGTCGAACATGATTCCTTGCTTAAGAACTTCGAAAATCTCATTCTTTATCAAGTTGGAAAACCCTTTTAGTTATCTCTTCACGTAAAGCTCCTTCTTGAGCTTTGCACTTCCTTTCCAAAATGAGCTTGTTTCCATATAGGGCTGTTCATGCGCCGCCGAGCTAGGGCAAGGGCTCGCCTCAATTAGAAACCGAGTTGAAAATCAAAGCTCGGGCTCGTCTCGGCTTCGTTTGGGTCAATTTTAAAAAGAAAAATTAATACAGAGTTTCTAAAATTCAGTAGTCTAAAAAATTATTCATAGAACATATTAAAAATATGTCCAACCTAATACATTGCAAGTCAAAATCAAGTTCAACAACACAAATAAGTTTTAAATTTTAATGTATGCCATATATATTAAATTTCACTACTAAATACATGTAAATAATAATAAGTTTTTTTGTAATTTATTATAATGTATATAAAAATAATATATATCACAAGTAAAATAATCCAAGTTGAGCTACCAAAACGAGCCAATCCAGCTCATTACGAGTCGAGCCCAGCTGGGCTCACTTTCAAGCGAGCTTTTTCTGAGCTAAAACCGAGTAAGCTCCAAGCAGCGAGCTTTTTGAACAACCCTATTTCCATAGATATCTACAACTCTTTGAAAATAAAATATAAATAAAGTTAAAACCTATTTTTAACAAGCAAGTAATAACCACAGTTCTTAAAAAAAGACAAAAAAAGTGAAATGGAGGGAAAATAAAGAAGATAAAATAAATTATAATCGCCACACACTCACACTCCAATTAAAATAATACACTTTTTCTCTTCAAAAAAAAAAAAAAAAAAACATAAAGTCAAAAACCCAACTCTACACAGGCTCCACGTACAGTAAACACACACACACACTTTCCATTCAAATGACTACGCCGCCGCACACGGCGTCAAACGGCGGCGAAACGGAAAGCCAGTCACGTTTATACGAAGCCTACAACGAACTACACGGACTCGCACAAGAGTTCGAGACGCCGTTCGATGCTCCGGCTGTATTAGTCGTCGGACATCAAACCGACGGCAAAAGCGCACTCGTAGAAGCCCTAATGGGCTTCCAATTCAACCACGTAGGCGGCGGTACTAAAACTCGTCGTCCTATCACTCTCCACATGAAGTTTAATCCGGAATGTGATTCGCCTCTGTGCCACCTGATTTCGGATTCTGATTCGTGTGTTCCGTTACAAAAATCGCTACGAGAAGTTCAGGTATATGTTCATTGAATTGGTTGTTGTGAATTGTTAGGGTTTGGTTTGGTAGTTGAGGTGGAATTAGGTTGTTTTTAGTGGTTAATGAGTGTGTAATTTATGTTTTTATGTTATCAGGGACCAGTTATGGAAAATGTGGTTGAAGTGATTGCCATTTGTCTTGTTATGAAAATAGACAAACTGATAACTCATTTTCATGTCTTTTGTTTTGTCTTAATTGAGATGATTGGTTATTTGTCCATAAAGCTTTTCTACTTTTGTTCTAGTTACATTGGCCATTTTTGCTACTTAAATATGAAGTAAATTGATGTAATAGATATGATTGTGAGAATAATGTTGAGACCTTTCCGAAAGATATCGCGTTTGTGATTATGCGTCCTCACTGGTTTCGTCCTGCAATGGACTCTTTAGCACTCCCGACTAGTGAGGTGCTGAGAAGTGACTCATCTTTCCTCACTGTGACATCGCTTTTGTGATTATGCGTCCTCACTGTTCCCGAGTCTCATTTAACAGGGGGAGGGGAAAGAAAAGAGATGAAAATATGAAAAAACCATGTTCCCGAGATTTTTTAAGGATAGAAGGGGAGGGGAAAGGAGGGAAAAGGGAAGAAAATTTGTACGTATATTTATCCTCCCAAATCGGAGAGATTAGGAGAGAAATTCTTATTAATTACTAAATTACCCTTATATCTAATTAAAATGTTTTATGTTTAAAGGGTATAATGGTAAAATTGTTCCTTTCTTTTCTTTTCTTCCTAACTCGGGAACACATAAAATGTTTGATTTCTTCTCTTTTCCTTTACGAAAAAAATCACATCTTTTCCTTCCTTTTCTCTCTTAATTCATTTTCCTTCCCCTCCCCCTGTTAAATGAGACCCGGGAACACAAGCGCGCTCGATCTACCTATCTTTCTGAGTTTGATTGGTTTTCGCTCCAGCTGACCTTTCCATTTAATCACTGACAAAACCTACCTTTCAATTCTTCTTACCCTATGAGCTTTCAGCAAAGGACATATTTCTTGGTCCATTGACATCGTTCAACGAAATAGGCCTCCTTCTTTCACTTTTGTCGTTGTCTTCCAATTCAAAGAGCCCCATTAAGTTAGTGTTCCCTATAAGATATGATAACTATAAGCACATGTTTGAGTAGACTCCATTTTCAAACATTTGGCCAGTGTCCTGTTATGCAATTCATAATTTTTTTTTTGAGTTATGCAACTAAGAATGCTAAGAAATTGAGAATTGTTCGTTATTGTATTACTATATCCAAATTTAGTGCTTGCCTCTGTATGAGAACTTTAGTCACGTTTATGAATACAGTAGGTAATTTGGTATTCCCTTTTGAATATTATATAGGAGTACATTGAAGCTGAAAACATGAGACTGGAGCGTGAAACCTGTCAGTTTTCTTCAAAGGAGATAATTGTTCGAGTTGAATATAAATACTGCCCGAATCTTACCATCATAGACACTCCTGGGCTTGTTGCTCCTGCTCCCGGACCAAAAAATCGAGCTTTACAGGTTATTTATTCATAATGTATTCAGTTGTGCAAGATTTAGTACCTTTTTATTGCCTAAAAATATCTTTAACCCCCTACGATTTGCAGGCTCAATCTCGTGCGGTTGAGTCTCTAGTGCGTGCAAAAATGCAGCATAAAGAGTTCATTGTGTTATGCCTTGAAGACTGCAACGACTGGAGCAATGCAACTACTAGAAGAGTAGTAATGCAGGTATGTGATTCTGTAGTACATTAGATTGTTTTTAAAAACTACGTTCTATTATATTATTTTTTCTGTTATGTTTTATATTTTATTATTTTTGCAGATTGATCCGGAACTTTCGAGGACTGTTGTCGTTTCAACGAAACTTGATACGAAAATACCTCAATTTGCACGTGCTTCAGATGTTGAAGTTTTTCTTTCTCCACCAGCATCTGTTCTTGATGGTTTCATGCTTGGTGATTCACCCTTTTTCACATCCGTACCTTCTGGAAGAGTTGGTTCAGGACAAGAATCAGTTTACCGATCCAACGATGAGTTTAAACAGGTATTGCTTTAAATGCTTGAGCATAATTTGTTGTGTATCATCTAAACCAGACTGCGTCCATAAATCCATGCATAGTGACATGGCGTAAAAGGGTGTTTGAATGCATGTCTTATAAGTGATGATGTAATATTATATAGTCAGAATCAGATATTCAATTGTAGTAAAAGGGGCTGCATTGTATAGGCTATTTCTCTAAGAGAGATGGAAGATGTGGCATCTTTAGAAGAAAAGCTTGGTAGGTCACTATCAAAGCAAGAAAAAAGCAGAATAGGAGTGAGCAGCCTTAAATTATTCTTAGAAGAACTGTTGATGAAAAGGTACAAGTTTCTTTATCATCGTGGGCCTAGAACAGAATTGACCGACTTCTTCATTATTATTGATACTTTGACTATTACGTTGTTTCAAGATATATGGATAGTGTTCCTTTGATCATTCCTCTTCTTGAAAAGGAGCATCGTGGTACAACACGAAAACTAAATGACATAAATCATGAACTCAGGTTTGCCGTTACGACCTTTTTATCCACACGTCTCTTCAACACGCGTTTTAGAATTGACAGATGACAGACTTCCTTTTCTTTTGACGTTTTTTAGTACTTTAGATGAAGTCAAACTAAAGGAGAAAGGAAGAGCTTTTCATGATCTTTTTTTGACCAAGGTAGGGATTTTATTAATATAATCCATAAATGTTTCTATATATGATGTTTGAATTCTTATCTACGTGTCACAGTTATCACTGTTATTGAAAGGGTCAGTTGTTGCACCCCCGGATAAATTTGGTAAGTATTCCTTACATTTTTCCGTCCTTGATCCATAAACATTTTAAAATAATGAATTTTAGAGCTTATGTTTATATTCTGCTTATTTGCTTTGGTTTTTCATTGGTTGTAGGGGAAACACTACAAGATGAAAGGGTTAATGGAGGGGCACTAATCAGCATTGATGGGTCTCAGTTTCCACTCAAGCTAATACCTGTAAGTGTGTTACAGTTATACAACTTCCTAAATCATTTTGTTACACAAATTAAATCTGTTTTTTGTCCTACCATTAGAATGCAGGTATGCGTTTATATGGAGGTGCTCAATATCATCGTGCAATGGCTGAGTTTCGGTTTGTTGTTGGAGGGATAAAATGCCCTCCAATTACACGTGAAGAAATTGTAAACGCGTGTGGAGTGGAAGATATTCATGATGGAACAAATTACTCTAGGACTGCATGTGTCATTGCTGTTGCAAAAGCTCGTGATACTTTTGAACCATTTCTTCATCAGGTTCTCATTCTTCTTATTTTCTTTTTCTCATTTTTTTTATTTATTATTTTGTTTGTTTCATTCAGACTCTCATTTTGCATACAGTTGGGCAGTCGACTTCTTCACATTCTCAAGAGATTGCTTCCTATATCTGTTTATCTTCTTCAGGTACTAGTTTTTTATATGCTTTAATAGCGGCGGCAATTTTGACCCGTATACTTATGAATGGTTCAATTTGTGTCATGTTTAATTAGTTGATAAAAAGAAACTGGTCAAGCGGGTCGAAAGTCGTCCAAAATGTATTTTAACACCCTATGCAGTTAAAGCGGTCCAAAATCGAATAGCGGTCAAGGTCCGCTATATGATATATAGGTTATAGCGGTGGTATTGCGGTGATATAGCGGTAATTTTTATACCATGCATAATTTATGTATTTTTACATTTATATAAATATATCTTTGAAAAATATTAATAGTAATATCATTCCATTATCAAAAACCTGTTGCAAATCAAATACTATTAGTAATTTGAAGTATTTAATTTAAGAATCAACACAATCAAACACCGTTACTGCTATAACCGCTATAGGCCACCGCTATAGTACCGCTATAGTACCGCTATAGCGGAACCGCTATAGGCCACCGCTATTTGGACCGCTATACACCCTGAGGTCCGCTAACCGCTATAGCACCGCTATTGACTGCTTAGTTAACACCTACAACCTACTAAATTGTTTGATTAAAAACCAGTGTTATAAGAATCACTAGTCGGCCGGTGGGGTACGGACTAGCGATTTATCGGGAATAATAGGGATTAATCGTGATTAGGGTTTTACCCCATGCGTGATTTCTGATTTTGTACATGCGTGATTATGTTTTTTCAACATGCTTGATTAGGGTTTTGAGTTTTATAACGTGCGTAATTTCATCTCGTACGCATCGTACGTTAAGGAATATTGTACGTTAACCAACCCCTATATATCTATATGCACACATTTTTATGTGTAATTTTTTTAGCAAGACAAGTTTTAACCCCTCACCCATTCATTTTTTTAAGTAATCACCGAAATTTACAAGGTTTGACCGGAAAATGGCCGGAACCGCCGATTTTTGGCCGATTAGGACTGCATAGGGCCGCCGTTGACCGTCTAGCAATTAATCGGCATCGGCGACTAATTGGATGCTAGTCGGGATTTTTACAACCATGTTAAAAACAATTTAGTTTTTGCAATAATATATACATGAGAATTTCAAACCATTACAAGTGTTTTGTGCCAACCCGATCCGCCTGTACTAAAAGTTACTATTTTGTACCCGAACCTGTTTTGAGTCATTGCCCAACCCGCCTGATCCGCCCGTTTTGAAACAGAAAGAAGGCGAATTCTTAAGTGGCCATGAAGTATTCCTGAGACGCGTGTCTTCTGCCTTCAACAACTTTGCTGAATCAACTGAAAGATCATGCCATGAAAAGTAAACAAAATAAAGTTATATCACTTCATCCTTTTCGCTTCATGTCCTTTTTTTTATAAATTTCTTGGAACTCATATGCAGATGTATGGAGGATTTAATAAGCACCACCCGTTACGTCACATGGTCCCTTCACAATAAGGTTGCCTTTTCTCATAAACATCAAGACCCGACCCGTTCTAATTTTTATTTTTTTTTACTTCGTTTTAGTTTTCTCAAATTTCAACGTTTTTTTTTTCAGAACCGTGCTGGATTACGGCAATTCTTGGATTCTTTTGGTGGAGCAGAACAGCCTGCTAATGGTGGTAATAACTAATAACATATCTCCTTGTACCCCTAAGCCAATAAAATTAATTGCAAATGCCACATCAGCAAAAACCGATTACCATATTGTCATTTGATCTCAGGTACTGACTTGAGCACAAGTGTTCAGAACACAGAAACACGATTAGCTGATCTTCTGGATAGCACACTCTGGAACAGAAGACTCGCGCCTTCATCTGAACGTATCGTTTATGCCTTGGTGCAACAAATATTTCATGGCATTCGAGAATATTTCTTGGCTTCGGCTGAGTTGAAGGTGACTGTTACATTATTTTTTTGTACCAAAATAGTAGTATTTTTAAAAAGGTTTTTTATGTTGTTTGCAGTTCAATTGCTTTTTCCTGATGCCGATTGTAGACAAATTGCCTGCACTCCTTCGAGAGGATCTAGAATCTGCATTTGAGGATGATTTAGATAATGTTTTCGACATTACTAATCTTCGACACTCCCTGGGCCAGCGGAAACGAGAAACCGAAATCGAGATGAAACGGGTATTTTTAAATATTATCATCTACCAACCAACCCAATCACATGACAGACAGTAGTTTTGAGCTAATTTGGTTAAATGTTGGAATGTTTGCAGATACAGAAGCTTAAAGACAAATTTAGAAAAATCCATGAGCAGCTTAGTTTGCATCAAGTTGTGGCAGGACCATGAGTTCTTGAAATACTGGTCATTTCCCTGATTTTTGGTTGTATTGTGTATAAACATACAACAGCAGCTTGAAGAATGCAATTCCTACTTCAAATTTTTTCTTTATATTAGTTGGGTGTTATATCAAAGGTTAAGAAACTCGATTGACCTAAAACGAAAGCAAAAGCGGATATATATATAAGAATATGGATACATATATCTTATATATGTATATTGGTGGGATTTACTGAGTATGATGATGATGATACGTATATCGTAGTAGATGGAGGTTCAGATAAGAACCATAAAATATCCGAAGGAACCATTTGTTAGCCCTAGGATCATATTTGAATGGATGGTTGAGATCTCATCTCTTTCGCTCCATGAATCAGGCTATGGAAGTTTGAAAACATAATGATTCAATTATAAGTTAGTCTTAGGAAGTTTGAGAATTAAGTATTGATGGCTTTTAAAATTTTAAATCAAACAGTTAGACCATTGTTCGGTGTCTTGAACCGACGCAATAACTACTTTGCGGTTCACAACGAACCATTATCACGGTTTGCACGTAAGGAAGCCAGTTAGAGACAAATATTTTTAGGAGCCATTACAGGCAACAATACGTATGTGTGCCTAAACGACAAAAGTCTTTGAAGGGTAGCTATAAACGATTGTGTATGTGTCGCAGATTTGTAAAACTTATACTTTGCCTGCATATGAAATCTGTATTTTTGGGATCGGAAAATCATTTTCGACACACCGAAAATTTGTCTCTCTTGTGCTCAAGATACTTATGTTTGTAGTAGAACGAACATGTAAAACCGATAAAACACAAATTATGCGGGCTTATAACCACTCGTGCATTGTTAATATGCTACTTGCTTTGTTGTATCTTGAGAAGTGATTTACTGTAAATCAAAACCACGTTTTATTGAACAGTGGAGGTGAAATTACATAAAGATAGCTATCTTTTTAACAGGTGAACATTCACTCTCTACTCTATACCTACACTACTTCTAAAACCACAACACCTCCGTTTAGTAGGATTTGAATTCACAACCATTTTATTGGGGAATGCATCACTTTACCACCTTAATGTCCCTTAGTACAATCAATTGTTGTTTTCAGGTCAGTTTAGCCATTCCAATAATTTTTTTGGTTTAAATAACCTCAGGCTAGAACTAAACACTTCAATGTCTATTTATTTAGTCACGATACTTTTGAATATCTAGTACTTAACTACTTATTCCATTGCAAGTTGACATAATTTTCCAATTTGTTATATCATGAATTATAAATCTATTCATTTTAACAACAAATGTGTGGTTAAAGTATGAGCACACTTGATTTCCCATAGTTTGGTTGTAAACCGAGTACTTGAGAAAGCAATGGATTATACTTTAGAATATAGTGGACATCAAGAAGACAACTATCACAATTGGTGGGGTTTAGTGTTTTGGAGATCAAAGATACATACTTGTATGATAGACTTTACTACGACAAAAAAATATTTTGTAGTTTTAGTTTCTTGTTTCCAAGAACTAAGAATTTTTTTTAAGATACCCTTGTGGTCAAAGCCTATGCCTTCGATTTCTTTGCATTGCTGTAATTTTTTTTTATGTATATTTCTAAAGAACAATTTTGATATATAAAATCAGATAACCTTACACCCACAAAGATTTAAATCCACATCACTTTTATTGGGGCAAACACTATACCACTAGGCTATTAGATCATGAGTTTGCATTGCTATGGTTAGACTTCTTGGACATTTGTAACCATTGTACTGATTATAGTGTACATGCTATGGATTCCACACATAGTGTGTTTGTTCGTTATGGATCCTACTAGTGCTTGGTTAGGTGACCTTACAAGTGGTATCAGAGCAGACTCTGTATAGAGAGAGATCATATCACTGTAGGCAGTTTGTTTGAGGTTTAGAGGCAGCTATTTATGAGTATGAGAAGTGTTTCATCAGTTTTTAACGATTTCAGCAGTTCTACATCATTTTTCTTCATTTATGTGGTTTTGGTTCGTTTTGTTGTTCAGTTTGATCCGTATGAGAATTTGGTAAAAAACAAGCCAAATTTGAGTGTTTGGTGAAGAATTTACTTTGATTTCATGATTGTCCGGAAATAATCATTGATGCGGAAAAAATCGAGTTGGTTAGACTTGTCCGGATTTAACTCATAACCTTAGCATGTTTATCACGCCCTGGTTGTTATACCCGGAGTACTTTTTACTTGCCTGGAGTTGTTATAGCTTCCGGAAATCCACTCTGTCCGGAAACACTTTATGTCCGAAATAGTTTACTCTATCCGGAACAATTCAGGTTGATCCAAGATTATTAATCAACCACGGATTATGGTACTTGTCCGGAAATAGTTGAGATCAAGGTATAAAAGAAATGACGAAAAGGAAATGATAGATCATGGGGCATGTCGTTGTTATTAAAATTGAAGGTTGAAAAGTCAACTTCAAATTAATTGTCTATAGAAAAGCTAACAAAAATCTCGGTGTATTTTTTTATGAAAGTCAAATGTTGAATTGGTATAGCTCTAATATCTGATTGTTATTGTGATTAGAGTAAATTTCCATTTTAATCCTTGAGGTTTGATCAAAATTGTCATTTTAGTTAAAATAGTTTTTTTTTTTCCCATTTTAGTCCAAATAATTTTGTTTTCTGCCATTTTAGTCTCTGACTTTTGTCATTTTTTGACATTTCATCAAACACCACCACCACCAACTCCCACCATTGACCTCATCACAACCTTCTATCATCGCCACCACTTGCCTGCCCCGTCACCATCCACCCACCCACCCACCCCACCACCACCCACCATTTCCATCACCACCGGCCACTTTTCCGCAACCCACGTCATCAACCAACACCACCGCCATCATCGTAAAACCAACAACCGTCGCCATCATCTTCACTATAAACCGGCCAACACCATCCTCATACCATCGCACCTGCAAAAAAAGAGAGAAAAATGTGGTTTGACCAAAATTCACCTAAGTTAACTAAATTTTTTGAATGAAGTTAGTGGTGTGGGTGAAAACGGAAAAAATGACAAAAGTTAAGGACTAAATGGCAGAAAACAAAACTATTTGGACTAAAATAACAAGAAAAAAACTAGTTGGACTAAAGTGACAATTTTAGTCAAACCTCAAAGACTAAAATTGCAATTTACTCTTGTGATTACTAATAAAATTGAGTAGTGTGCTGACAAAGTCAAAGAATTAAATCCATTTGGGTCTCAATATGTCCCGAGATGTTATTTTAAATGTATCGAGAATTTTTGGATTCAATGGGCTTTTTTATTTACATTTAAGACAAGTGGGCCGTGATTTGCAGAAAAGTTTTGGACCGTTAGTTGCAATAAGTTTGGGGTCAGTACTAAGTTTTTTGAGCATTGGATTACAAAATTTTTGGATCGAGTTAGAAATGAGTTCATCATTGTTCGAGTTTAGTGCCAAAATTGTTCACTCTAGGATACATTTTTGGAGTGTTCGAATTTGGAGATTGAAAGAGAAAACGAAGAAAATTTGGGAGTTTTTGCAAAGAAAAGGGGAGTAAAAATTTCAAAATTAATTTGTTTCTTTGCAAAAATAAAAATGCTTGAGGTGCGTTAACGAAATAAGTTCGTGTTAAAATCTTAAGATTAACTGGGTTAATCTTACTAGTGGCGAAATGTTAAACATGATGCAAATTTTGAGCATTTTTTGTTGAATATTTTTGACAAGTATGTTAGCCGAATTTGTTCATGATAAGGCAGATTGCTCGATGGATGATTTGTTGAAGATTGAGCCTTATCATATGCTGGTTATAGTAGAGAAGATTAGTTGTCTTGGTCCCTCTTCCAAAGTTTGTTGCTAGTAGGATTCTCAAAATAATTTGGAGGTTCTTACATTGATTGGGAGACCAGAGATAAAAGGCATCAGATAATTTGTGGATTTGTGATAAAAAACAAGATTGATTCATGAAGGTCTGTGATGAAATGATATCAGACATTTGGTTGAATATTTTGATGAAGCTGGTAGTTGTACGTTTTCGAAACTGAATTTCCTGCATTTGTGGAAGTTGAAGTCTTTGATGTTGGACATTGAAAATTAATCTTCGAAAAAATTATATCATTGGTCCTTGTGGTTTCTGCCAAATTTCAATGTTGAGTACTAATAGTTTTTTGTTGCAAAATCAGGTATTAACGTTCTAATTTGTCACAACGTTGAGTACTAAGGCCAATCTTTGTCACAATGGCCAATCTTTGTCACAATGTTGAGTACTAAGGCCAAACCTTGTTAACTTTTTTGTTAAGTTATACGAAAATGACTAAAATACCCTTTAATAATTAAAGTTTTTAGTCATTTTGTGAAACTTAGGAACCGCAGAGACTATATGTGTTAAATAACCAAACTTTTTAAATCAAACAAATAGAAAGCCTACCTTTCAGGGGATCTTCTCCGGCAAAGCCGTCAGAGTCCAGCCATATCGGATCCGTAAACATTGTCCGTTTAACTCGTTTTTTTCGTTAATGTTTATCTCCGTCATAATCAAAACTAACAACTCGTTTGTGTCACATATAAACTGCAAATTATGCTTATCCGCTAACCCATTTAACTCCGAAATTCCCATCATCCTCTTGATCCGTTATATCTTTAATTTGAGTATAAAATACGCCTCTTGACCCGATGCGACCTCGTTCCCACACAATTTCACAGCCAATTCCGTTTCTATAATTGATCGGAGCCGCGTCGGCATGCCGGAACTCCGGCGATGCAATTCTTATACATAACATCGCAAACTGGTGCGAATATTACATGATATTTGTTAGTTTTATTATACAGAACCATAGCCCTATACTTATTTCAACTTACAAAACTGTTATATTTCTAGATCAAAAAATTGTTTTAGTTATTTTTATAAATCTTAACTTGGCTTATTATTTAGATTAAGTTAAAAAGTTTATTTTACTAGCATATTATTTATAAACTCTAAGTTTATAGATAATAAACTTCAAATCCATTTAATTTTATAAAAAAATATAAATAAAACAGAAAACATTACTTTAAATTATTTTAGTCAAATATAATTAATTAAAAAATAGACCCTCTAATTATTAAAGGGCATTTCAGTCATTTTAGTAAGACTTAACATAAAAGTTAACAAGATTTGGCCTTAGTACTCAACATTGTGACAAAGTTTGGTCTTAGTACTCAACATTGTGACATATTAGAACGTTAATACCTGATTTTGCAACAAAAAACTATTAGTACCCGAAATTGAAATTTGGAAGAAACCACAAGGACCAACGGTGTAATTTTTTCTTAATCTTCTCTAATTTTTGCCAGTTAAGTGTTCTTAATTCGGAGGTGGTCACGGTTGGGGGGAGAGCTTCCGTGTTTGATGTTGGATTCTTCAAATTTCTCAAAGCGGCCATTTTTGTGATTGTTAGCAAGTCTTTAATTAGAAGGTTTGAAGATTCTTTGTGCCATGATTACCGAGTTTGGCTCCTAGCTCGATTCCCAGATTCTTTGTTGTCTATGCTTCCTTATCGATCTTGTCGCTCTTACTCGAAGGAACCTGCAAAATATCATTAGCGGGATCATTAGCAGTCGCGGTATTGATCTTCGTATCTGGTGTAGAATTTGTCCCCCTCCTGATCCTTCTACCGAATCGAAATACACTTTTCCCCTCGTCTTCATTCACCATTTCCTTCTCATCTTCAACACTAGCGTCCTCTAATCCTGAATCATTAACAACCCTCTTAGAATTACTCTCGGTCAAACCCATAAGGTTGTTAAGTTAAAAGGGATTTTCCATAACAACCTTGTTCTTTTTTAGTCCTCTTCTCATCAGTTGGGCTAGTCAAGGAGTTTTGTGTAACACCCCAACCGATGGCGGAATTATCGGGGCGTGGCACTGAGCGAAACATATTGTTCATGAGAATCCATAATAACTAGTACTGCCAATATTTTTAAGGTTCCATATCCCATACTATTAAACAAATAAAGCATAATAGTCATTACAAATATTCAGTCTCAAAAACAAGTTCCATTTCGACAACTCAGATTTTATTTGGTGGGTTTCTAGACTCCTAACTTGTTTGCAGCATAACATCCAATCAACCTGTCAGATACGTTAAAATAAAAGTCAATACATAAAGTAAAGGTGAGTACACAAGTTTGCATAGTAATAGTATGAAAAGCGTTTACGCATAACCAGCATGTAACACGTAACGGGCGAAGCATGTAACTATCAACAATGATACAACCTAACCACGAGACTGCGTTGTAGAGTATGAGTGACACATGTTCACCGAAGCGAACACGTGAAGTAAAGTAATGTGATCCCTAGCAACCCCTGTCACACAGGTGCTGAGTCCAAACTATAGTACTATCGTTGCTAGAGGCGGTCTAGTGTAACACTGTGTGAGCATAGTAACAAGCATTCAACAAATCACGTATAGCATGCGGGAGCGGTTAGCGTTTAAAAAGCATGTGCGTTGTGTGTTGTGTTTTGATATAGAACGTATGTAACACCCAAAAGTGCATTAAACGAAAATGGGTTCTAGTATACTCACAGTGTGTGTTTAGCAAGTACACACAATCTGGATTGGATTGAAGGGAACGCGTCTGGTTAGCCTATGCACGGAAACAGGAGCATAAGTCTTCCTCAGGGCTGACTGGTTGTAAACAGAATGTCAGACGGGATAAGTGTTCAACAACAGTCTATCCAAACGGATGGGTCCCATCCGGACGGATGGTCATCTGGGCAGATGGCCATTCGAATAGGCTGTGGTTGTTTGTGAATCGTTAACATTTGTAGTTTAGTTAAAAACGTTTAAACAATGGAAATTATAAGGGTCAGGTCATCCAAACGTTAAAAACGTTCAACAACAGTCTATCCAAACGGATGGGTCCCATCCGGACGGATGGTCATCTGGGCAGATGGCCATTCGAATAGGCTGTGGTTGTTTGTGAATCGTTAACATTTGTAGTTTAGTTAAAAACGTTTAAACAATGGAAATTATAAGGGTCAGGTCATCCTGACGGATGGCCATTCGGGCGGATGATCTGTGGTTGAAGTCTTGTAAAATTTTCTAAGGAAAGGTTTTAAGTTAACGAAGACGACGTGTCAAACAACGGAAATTACCAAAACCAGTTCATTCGACCGGATGGGCCCAGCCCATTCGGAAAAACGTGCTGTTCTTGATGAAGATTCATGTTTGATCCGTTAATCGGTCCATCTCTTTGGTGGAAATCCGTTTTCAAGCCGGCTCTCGACTAAGGAACGAGTGGAGAGTCTGATTGAGTCTAGATTCCATTAATATTGTGTAAAAACCAAAAAAGAGTTCAAAGCAAGTTGAAAAAGTGTGGGAGTTGTTCATAATCAAGTTGAAAAGTGTGGAAATCCTTTAGATCTGGAACCAATCTTGATTAAACGGTGCTCCACCACAGTTTTCCTAAGCAAAACGAGTGGGAACCACCTTCAAGAGGTCCAAATCAGATGATTTCGAGAAAAAGTTTAAGTGTGTGTGTGATTTTGATGAAGAAGAGGGAATAGAAGTGATTAGAGATGAAGATTGGCGAAGATTCAGGAAGAAATGCTTACAAAATGGCCTTGAATCGCGACAGAGACTTGGGGAGCGGATGAGAGTGTCAAAGTGTTGAAATGAGGGTGTACGGCTAGTATTTATAGAGGGAGGGCGAAGGTTAAGTCGGTTGCGAGTGGCAGTGTTCGAATGGTTCCATCCGGACGGATGGTCATCCGGACGGATGGTCATCCGGGCGGATGTCCATTCGAACGACCGTGTGCGCGAGTTAGTTTTCCAAGCAGATGGCCATTCGAACGACCGTGTGCGCGAGTTAGTTTTCCAACTTTGGTTCGTTTGTTAAGCGTTGCGTTTAATCGAGTTGCGAGTGATCGTATAAGCGTATAAGTGTTGCGTTGATAACCACATAACATTCTAAACAAGTAATCACACAAATAACACACATAATATAATTAAATCCGTGTTTCGAGTCTGCGTTGAGTTTGCGTTGCGATAACGTTTAGTCTAAATAAGTGATGTAAAATGCGATAAAATGCGTTTAAGTAGTAAGCGTTATAATAAGCGTTTTAAAATGCGTTGAAAATATAGTTTAACCCATAGCGTTAATCGAATCCCAAGAGTACAAGCGTTTACGAAAAGAATAACTGCGACATGTAACGATCCGAAAAGTCGGGTTGTTACATTTTGGGCTTTAGATTTATGGCCTTTGTAGAATAATGGGCTTTTTCATAGGTCATTTAGGTTTTTCCACAGAAGAAAAAGGAAATGTTGTCTATCTTCCATCGAAGTTGTCAACATCATTGGAAACATCCTTAACCGTACATAATGGCTCTTTCCTCGGAACTTGCGACCCTAACAACTCGGTCTCTATCTTTCCAGAAACCTAATTAATGTTCGACTCATCCTCCCTCTCCTCGTAATCCTCCTCATTAATTTCACCTTCTTCTCTTTCCGATGAATTTTTGTGTTATCCGTTCACGACGCTGGAATGACAATTTTCACTGAAACCTAAAACCCATCTTTTTCGACGTCGTGTTTCTCTTCAAATTCTCCACCTCTCCAGACTCTCGGGTTCCCAATCCCCATTCTCTTTATGTATCCAAAGCTTAAAGCACTTGTTCTTCCATTTGATTGTTAGTGATTCGTTGATTATTTCCTCGTCTCTGACAAGAATACCACAGCATTCCATAGAGAAGTCGTCATATTCCGCATCCATCTGAGACAGATGAACCACCGACCCATACTGCCCGACGACATAGTCGAACACCCAGTTCTCAGCAAGGTGAACGGGAACACCATGGATCTTCAACCACGCAATCCTTTAGAACGATAAGACTTGACCTTCCCATACATCCAATCTTGAAAACCATTTGTTCCACACCTCCGGTCTTCTCAGCAGGTCTGTCGCTTCTGTTTGGTTCTGGTAGATGATTATCAACAAGAAACCTCCGATATACTTGATACACATACCTTCGAACCCTTCTTGCTTCAACAACATGTCCAATCTGTTCAAAGTGGTGAGATCACACACTCTTCCTACTAATGCCCTTCCGTGGAGGTCTTGGAATGCTCTGGTTTCTTCTTGTATCGTGAGAACCTTACCTTTTGCCTCCTCTTGATTCCCACAGTGGCCAGAACTGGACGCCCCAATGGCCTTGAACAAATTGTCGTATGACACACCCTTGTTGTGAGAGAACACCGTATAGTTTTTTGGAGCCTGATTAATGACTTTAGGAATCAGTATATCCTTTTGCTTCTCGGTCTATTTCGAATCCGGTTTATTCAGCTCCCAAAGTCTGGCGTTTTCGGTCGCGAACATCGCAACGTTCACTCTTAATTTGTTATTCCCCATCTTCACCCCATTTAGTCGATGTTCTAATTCTTTTGCCAATCCAACATTCTTGAATGTGGTAAAACCAAATCGCTTACCTTCTTTGTCTCTTTTCCTGGCGACATAGGTGCCGACCACTTCTCCGAATCCTCCCACAGAGTACACCCGTTGGGGAGATTGGAGTTGAAGAACTTAGCGACATCTCTTTCCGGTTCTTTGTTTTCTTTGGTTCTGACGTTATATTGGCGAAATGGCACATCGTGCCACGGCTCATCTTCTCTCCCGCCTCCGTTCATATTTTTTCTATTCAATATTGGATTGGTTCCTAGGAAGTGTTAGAAATAATATTGTTGGCTTTCAAATTATTTAATTAAATGGCTCTATATCCTGGTTTGGCGGTTCGAGCCAATTAAAAACAATAACTACCTTTGTGTTTAACAATGTACCATTACCATGGTTTACCATCAGTGACACATGTTAACCGAGCCAACCATAGTGTATGTCTAAGTGACGACAATTAGCGACACAAGTATATAAAGTGTCATTATGAATCATATACTGTGTATGCTTGAAAATCTCTAAACAGTTGGAGACACATGTCGTAATATATAAAAGCAGGGGCAGATCTAGCTTAGATCCAGGGTCGTCACAAGTATATAAAGCGTCATTATGAATCTTATACTGTGTATGCTTGAAAATCTCTGAACAGTTGGAGACACATGTCGCGATATATAAAACTAGGTGCCTATTTGAAGATGATACAGTGGTTGCTTTGAAGCGTCACTATTTTCACTTATACACAATGATGGTATAGATAATTTTGGGGAACAAAACTCATTTTTCACACACTAAAACACTATTTCTCTCATAGTAGATTACTAGGTACTTATACTTGGTATGAGACATGATCTACGGTTAATCGAAATCCTTGAAAACTAGTAAGACTTATCGCTTGTGTTTTGTTGACAAAAGAATGTTGGTTGTTGCTTCATTGCATTTTGGGAAGTAAATTTATCATAAATCCAGACCTCAGTGTTCTATTAAACAGTGAGAACTGATAACGAAGTTGCTTGAAGTGGAATGAAATTACACGTCTCGAAGCAATAACTTGTAGTAATGATTAATGTTGTTTTCAGTTTACCTCAACCATCATTTGAAAACCCTAACTCGAACACACCGAGTAGTACTTGATATATTAGTTTTTGAAATAGACCATTGTTTCATAGACACGACTACTTAGAAAAGATTTAAAAAGCTCCTTTTAAGTATGAGAAAGTTTGATTGAAAACAAACAAACATGGAGAGTGAAAGTGATTGAAGTCCACCTTTTATGTGGAAGGAGTCCATTAGGCGTTCTAAGTTCCTTTGAGGCTCATACCTACTTACCCATTGATTAAAAAATTGAATTCATTTAATTTATTTTTAACAATTGTCCAACTTAAGTTTAATTTATTTTTAACAAAATCAATGTCACCAAGTTTTTTTTAAATACGAACTATTAGGATGAAGAAATGTGAAGTCCAAGCCTAATGTTTTGGCCAACAACAAACCGACTTAGGTTTTCAAACCCTAAAAAAACTTAACTTTTTGGTTTTATGAAAAAGTTAAGCCAAATCAATTAGTGTTCATCCCTAATTACTAGCCCCTTATCATAAACAACTTTCATTCATTAGTTGCTATACAAATCGGTACAAGAAAATATTACATGTTCCCATCTTAACTTAAAAATGTACTTTTTTTTTCCAAGAAATAATTTCTACTATTTGTATAATATGGAAATGTTAGGGAATGATACAAGGATAAGAGATTCGAAGAGTAAAATAAAAGTAAGTTTCTCTTGGGTTAGATAGTTACACGTTTTATATTTTATTTTAACAAACTTTTATACTCCTAATCACCACCTACCTCAACTTAAATTGAACAGACCCTATCAAAAAAAGTTGCTAAACTACAAATACTAATTTTTATCCTTTTAAAACATTTAATCCTTTTGTCATCAATAATACTTTTGAAAGTTCGAGTTCAGACCCCATCAAGAACACAAAGTTTTGAGGTTTAAGGTAGTGAGTTAATTAATTGTAATCAAGTGTTAGCAGAAGTGAAAATTCCCAAATCTAACACCCGGGTCCTACTATTTACACTAATTTTTTTTTTGCTAGTTACACCAAATGATGTGACATTAACAAGTTAAAATTTGTGTTTTTCTTTTATAACTTTTGATATATAATGTTTTATTAAATTTACACCAAATGATGTGACATTAACAAGTTCAAATTTGTGTTTTTCTTTTATAACTTTTGATATATCATGTTTTATTAAAAAATGAATATGGTTTTGTGATATGCTTCTTTTTATCTACGTTTTAATATAAATTTTATAAAAAATGGAGCTATAACAAATATAACGTCTTATAAGTCGTTATAAAATTTTATATTCCGTTTTTTTTTATAAATCTATATCAAAACGTAGATAAAAATAAACACATCACAAACCATATTCGTTTTTTAATAAAACATTATATATAAGAAGTTATAAAAGAAAAACACAAATTCGAATTTATTAACATCGTATCAATTGGTGTTAATAGTAAAAAGTTGGGTGAAAATAGAATCACCCTAACACCCTCTTTTCTAGAGTTTAAGTTTCGTCAAATGACACTTCCAATCTTTCAAAATTTCTTCATTTTATGTAAACACCAGACTTAAATTTAGTCAATTTTAATCTCACTTATTGACTTTTGTTTATTTCTTTAACCCTATATACAAGGGCACATCTTAGTTGGGGGCCGAGGTTTGCCCACCTCTCTATTTGCTCGTTTAAAAATGTAATTGCCTCCATGATTATTTTCTCTAAAATTTTTGGCCTCCTTTATTTAAAAGTTCAAGTTCCGTCATCACGTATACAATAATAATAAAACAATAATTAATAGGAATATCTTCAATTCTCATAAAAATAATAAATTAAAATTTATAAACAACTTTCAGACTCTCTTCTCTAATCTTTGTCTTTGATTTAATTAAACTATTACCAATAGAAATATCTTCAATTATCATCAAAGATAATAATTAAAATTAATAACCAACTTTCAGACTCTATTCTTTATTCTTAATCTTTGATTTAATCTTAACTATTACTAACTTATTGTCGGTTGAAAGGTCAGCTTGAGAGTGAACAACTTTATAGTGTAAACTTTTGAAATGGCAACTTGAGAAGTTAGCTTCCGGTAGCTTAACTTTGAAGATTGACTTTTGGTTTCTCTATACTTACCAACCCATAAGTTACCTCTGATAAAACGTGATTTGGCGTAAATATTTTATGTTTATTAACTGTAAACTGCCTACCTAGCTAACCAACTGTAAACTGATGCCAATGGCCTCATGACCATACTCAATACTCAGTAAATACCATCAATAGCTAAGCTAAGTTAGGGTCTGAGGAGAGTAAAATGTAGACAACCTTACATCTACCCCGTAAGAATAGAGAGACTGCAGTGAGACCCCCGACTCGATTGTAGTTTTCCATCAAGCCTTATACATAAGGCGCATAACACTTAGCAATTGGGACAGAGACCGATTAGTGCATGTACCCCTTGTCTTTCTGCTATCAACGCCACCACATGATGCATGATTAACAGTCCCTCGTTTTTAACATTATTTTCATGAAATTAGTAACATAATGGATTTGCAAATGGGTCAAGAACAAGAATATACAGTGACCAATTTCATAAACCAAATCACAGAAGTTGTGATTGGAAATTGAAACTGGTTTTCATGACGCTAATGATCTATCAATACATACATAAGATCGGTATAGTTAACAGCAAACTACCTTAACCGACTGTTAGCTAATTAATGACTTTGTTCGGACTTTACTTGACTCGATCTTGAAATAATATTTACATAATAATTGTCACAAATATACTACAAACTATGATTAAGTTACTAACTTAATACAATTAACTAGCTTTCAAACTAATATGTTTTGTTAGTTACATATCCCACCATTAACCCCTCTACTTTGAGCATTTACATAATAGCCCTTTTATTTCATTTAAATTGTAACAATATTCTTCCCATATAAAATCATTCACTTCAAGGATTAAAATTGGGAAACGGAAATATGTTCATCCAAATATTCCCACAGAGCATCCTAAATGGTGTGTCCTTCCACTAAACCAAAATCTTAACAGTAGCTGTTGGATTAATCGGTTTGTTTCCGGGTCGGTTCGGGTCAAGTACGAGCCGAATAATTATACGGGTCAGAAGGGTTGTGGAAGAAGTGGTCTTGGTTGACCAGAAAAGAAGGAATTGAAATGTGGATAACGTGAATGTTGGATGGTGGCTGATTTTATGGGATACATGGACCGAGTAATTTAGCATGTGCATTTATTTTTTTTTCTTATAAATAGCAGGTGATAACATTAGTTTGTTTTGTACCACTTCTTTTCGATAATATAGTAACATAAGCAAACTTTTCCTTTTGTTATCTTCTGTACGTGAGTTTAGTGAGTGTTAAGAGGGGCCTGAAACTAACATTTGGTATCAGAGCCTAGTTCTCGTATCGGGAAACCTCTGTCGCCGGCGGGTGTGTCGGTCGGTGGAGGGCAGGCGTAAACGAAGTGTTCGAGACAGCAGGTGGTTGTTTTCGGATTGTTTTGCAGCGTTAAACGGAAACAGAAAGGTGTTTCGGATCTACCGTTGTTGCGGGTAGTACATGTTGAAACAACGGGGTGACCGGTAATTTAAACATCAATTTTTCGGTGCTGTTTCAGCACTGTTATACAGCTGAAGACGGAGATTGAGAGGTGTTTTCCGTTCGGTCGTTGTCGGGTGCGACGACAGGGGGTGACCAATGATGAACGTCGGGATTTTTCGTGGCTGTTAGTCATGATCAAAACAAAGAAAAGGGGCTGTGATGTTTCAGTGACAGGTTGAAGAAAGCCGTAAACGGAGACGTTAAGGTGTTTTGCGTCAGCCGTTGTTATGGTGGAAGTACCATGTGAGAAGACGGGGTGAACGGTGATAAACATGTGTGTTCTGTGGCTAGTAGTGGTGAGAACGGTTGCCTTGATCGGCTTGGTTCGTGATAAGAGGAGACCAGCGTGGTGCGTGAAAAGCGGGCAGAAAGGATCTGTCAAAGCAGGTGGCTTTGGATTCGTCTCGTTTAGCAAGGTGAGAAAACGGAAGAAGCGGGTGGCTTGTCTTCTTTGTCGGTGGAGAGTCTCTTGAACAAGAGTGATCGGAAAAAGGTAAGAAAAAAACACGGTGTAATATTATGGCGTTGGAGTTCAAATCGGGTGGCTTTGGATGTGACCGGGGAGAGGTCATCGATCCGTGAAAAGTCATGATGTTAGTGAACGGTTTCAGTGTGATGCCATGTGAGATGTTACAAGTGTAGTGAGTTTTTGTTCGGGTTGAATCGAGAGGACTTTGGACGTGATCGAGGTGAAGATCGGGTGTCCGGTAAAAGTCGTAGTATGGTTCGGAACCGAGGTGGTTCGGTGCTGCAATGAGTGGTGTGAACAAATCGATTAAGGGGGTGAATGTTGGATTAATCGGTTTGTTTCCGGGTCGGTTTGGGTCGGGTCGAGAACAAGCCGAATAATTATACGGGTCAGAAGGGTTATGGAAGAAGTGGTCTTGGTTAACCAGAAAAGAAGGAACTGAAACGTGGATAATGTGAACGTTGGATGGTGGCTGATTTTATGGGATACATGGACCGAGTAATTTAGCATGTGCATTTATTTTGTTTTTCTTATAAATAGCAGGTGATAGCATTAGTTTGTTTTGTAACACTTCTTTTCGATAATATAGTAACATAAGAAAACTTTTCCTTTTGTTATCTTCTGTACGTGAGTTTAGTGAGTGTTAAGAGGGGCATGAAACCAACAGTAGCACAGTCACCCCTCTTCGCCATCTTTCTATCCACGATTGTATATGGTAACAAACAGAACAATCTTCATAGAAGAAACCGAAGCTTGTGCATGTGAAAAGTGGAGCATGGAATGTAGGATTATTAAGGACATTGATAGATAAGTCTAAATGATAAGCTACTACACCAATTCCTTTAACAATTAAAGGAGGTCCAAAATATTATGCTCCTTTCTACGCATGCATGTAAATTGCTAGATCACATTATGAGCATGATGTAGTGAATGCTTTATGCAACCTCACTATTCTTTCTTGTTCTCACATCAACTCATCCACAGCTGCAACTTATATATGGAATGTGTAAGAATGGTATAACCATACGATGCTTGAAAAGGAGTCATAGTATAGCTGTACATAATTCATATTATTCCACCATTCAACCAGTGATAACCAATTTCTCCACAAAGTAGGAAGCTCCACTTTCATGCGCCTCATGACTCTCTAAACATCGGTTAACAACCTTAGTTTGTTTGCCTGTTTGAGGGTTGAAGAAACAAAGACAGATCAACGGTGATTCGGATCTGAGCTCCAACCAGATTTTGATTCGAGTACTAAAGGATTGCTTAAAGGATTGGATCTACAAAACAGAAAATGGCGTTAGCCTTGCCATAGGAAGGGGCATCGCCCTCGTGACCACCCTCCGATGTGAAAGTAAGTATTTGTTCACTAGTGAAATATGATTAAGTAAGAGAGAGAGAGAGAGAGAGAGAGAGAGAGAGAGAGAGAGAGAGAGAGAGGAGAAGGAATGCAAGTTCACTTTCTTTGTGTGATCTCCCTAGTTTTATAATAGGACTGATTACTTGTAGCTTACATCCTAGATGTAGTCTCTATTGGAAGTTTTGGTGTGAATGAAAGTCTCAAGTGGTAAAACCACTTTGTCCCACATTGGTGTAGGAACAAAAGAAAAGGCTATTTATAAGGCAAAAACATGGCCAACCTATTGTAGTCTTATGACATGTTTTACCACAAGTCCTACCCGCGCGTGCGCAGGGGGGGGGGGGTGCAAAAATTGAGTTTCGGAACTGGAATTTGGTTGAACTCGTGCGTGCCCACACGTCCTGCGGACACGAATGCAGCTCCGAAAACCCGGGCCCGCGTGAGGCAGTTTTTGCACTCAAGACTCATAACCATGGAGAATTTAGTTGCACTCAAGACTAACGCAGTGACTTCGCATGCTGAGAAACCAAAGAAATTCACCGGTGTGAATTTCAAACAGGGGATATGGATGTTCAATCAGTGAGCGCGGTTCATGCTAGGAATCATTCGGATTTCTTGTGCCGTAACTATATCTTGAATTGGTATGGTTGACATGCTTTACAATGTGTATTGCAAAGCCAAGAATTATGGGAGTCTTTGGATCGCAATTACAAAACAGAAGATGCGGGCACTAAGAAATTCGTGGTGGCTAAGTTCTTGGACTTCAAAATGATAGACTCTAAAACTGTCATTAGCCAAGTCCACGAAAAGCTACCACCAAGCTGGGTTGATTTCAAGAACTATCTCAAGCATAAGCAAAAGGAAATGACCATTGAAGATCTTGTTGTTCGCCTTCGCATTGAAGAAGATAATAAAGTTGCTTTTAAAAGGATTGATAGTCCTGAAACAACAAAGGCCAATATTGTTGAACATGGCCAATCTTCGAAGGGAAACTAGAACGATGGAAAAGGTGGAAAGAAAGTTCATGGGAAACGCTCCAACCTTGGTCCTAAGGGGGAGTTGGGAAAAAGAAGTTCCAAGGAACTTGCTACAATTGTAAAAAATAAGGCCATAAGGCCAACGATTACAAGCTTCCAAAGAAGGAAAATGCTCGACAAGTTAACATGGTTCATGAGGATGATAACCTCATTACTATGATCACGGACCTCTCGATTTTGGTCATGGAAGTTAACTTGGTTGGGCAAAACCACAACGATTGGTGGGTTGATACGGGGGCTACCCATCATGTGTGCTTTGACAAGAATCTGTTTAGCACCGTCAAGGAGGTGATCAATGGAGAAAAGGTCTTTATGGGAAATTCCGCCATGGCCGAAATCAAAGGCGAGGGGAATGTGGTTTTGAAAATGACTTCTGGAAAGGAACTCACTTTGTCCAACGTGTTATATGTTCCATAAATTCGTAAGAACCTTGTGTCGGGGTGGTATCACCAGGTTGGTAGTTCAGAAACGTTTCTATCTTGTTTCTGGGGTAGAACCGAGATGGCTTCTCTTACGGTTGATGCTTTGGGAAAATCCGGAGGGTTAGCGTCTATTTGGGACCCGGGTACGTTTACTCTAGTCGATGCGATAAAAGGGGTGATTTTTTTGTTAAAATCTGGGTCTATTAGAGGGGTGGATAGCAGGGTAAATATCATTAAAGTTTACACCCCCAACGACTTGCCCAACCGAAAAATTCTATGGGAGGAAATAGACAGTTTCAAGACTCAGTTTTCGGGATTATGGGTAATTCTTGGGGACTTCATGTAACACCTCGTAAAATCGTTTCCAATAATGTATCAACACGTGTCCCTATTCCTAATTATGCCTAATGTTGGCTAGGGGGACTATTTTTGCCAAATTTGAAAAGTATGAATATGAAGGGACTAAAAGTGTCAACATGCTGAAACTATGCATCTGAGTGACCTTATACGATGTCCGTATTCTTAAATGAGCCACTTTTTGGACGAGAGGAACCGTTTGTGAAATTGTTTGAAAGTTTGTTAATTGAAGGGTTAAAAGCGTCAACATGTTAATTTATACCTCTAAGTGACCTTTTAACGAACCGAGAGTTTTATGATGTTCGGTCATACTCTCGGGTGTGCCTAATATTGGCCATGAAGGGCTTTTATGCCATTTGTTGATATAACATTCAAGTATGGAAGCTTAGGGGCTTAACGTGTCAAAGTATGAAAGTTAATAAATTGGTCGAGAACCCATACGAACCGCAAGGGCAAGGCCTTACGGTTCGTCAGCCTGTGCCCAGGTGTGAATTATGCCTTGCAGCCCACTACAAGCTGCCATAAACCACCAAATCAAATCTATGGGCTGCATAACCACCAAATCGAATCTATGGGCCGCATACTTGTTTGTGACACGTTTAGGGACACTTGTTATCATTTCTTGAAGCCCCATAACACTTGAAATGATCTGAATAATCCTCAAGAACTATAAATAGGTGCTTGTGTTCATTGTGAAACTTGCACTATTTCTTGATTTCTTTCTTATCTTCACTTCTGGAGGTTCTTGAACATTGGGGACTTACTAAGCAAGTGCATTTTCATCTAAGGACCACTAATTAGAGCCTTCCAGTAAATTGTTACCTATGCTTTATTAATTGGATACGACTGTGTTACTATAAACCTTGCATTTGTATCAAGTATTAGCTCAGGCAAATATTCTTAACCTATTTTCCCTATACGGGCTTGGGATACGGTAAATTATTACCGCTTGGTCGGGTATGGGATCATATGTCGGATTGTGGCTACAAAATCTTCATAACCCATTTTAATACGTTTTGTCTGATAACTTAAACTTTGGGGGTTAACACGACTGTGTCCTGGATATCCAAGGCTCAATAAATTAATAATGGCCACGACTGAGCTTGGGGTGTAGGCATACACCCATCAGATGCTAACGCACGTATAAAAATGTTTTCTTACCCGTTGATCAGGAGATACCCCTTTGTGGGTTTAAGTGGTGTGTCGGTTAATCATGTCTCGGTGGTTAGTACTGGGCCCCATATTTCTTGACAGGCATGTAAAACTGTATACCAGATCATTTTGAATTGTCCCAAGTTATTTATAAAAACATGTGCCTTGTGCACTTAATCAATTTTGAAAATGTTTTCAAAATGTGTCGGTTGATTGTATTTACCAATGAAAACTAACGTATTTTCAAAAGACTAAGCTACAGGTACAAATACGTAAATAGGATGGAAGCTGCTCGATAATGCTAGAAGAGGAATTTGCAACTTCTTTGCTTAAGCCTATTAGTATGTTGGCCTATTTATAGAAATTAAGATGGAATAGGATGATGCCAAGTGTTTCAAGAGTTCATTAGATCATAACAAGTGTTATGACAGCTGGTTGTAAATAATGGGCAGCCCAAGGTTTTAGTTTGATGGTTTTGTGTGAGAGTGAAATAGAAAACCATCAAAGAATGAAGAAATACAGCAACTGTGCTGCTGTTTGCTGCTGTTACTTGGGTCGCAGCCCGCGTAGGTGGCCCAGGTGGCCTTCGCGGCCCGCCTAGACATCAGGCCCAACTCATTACTTTGGAAAAATGTACAGTTCTGGTCCCTATTTCTGATATGTGCATGTTTCAAGTTCCAGAAATGACCATATCAGTCCCTGTTATGTTCTCCAAACATAATTGACTTTCAAAACTGACCAGATCAGCCCCTGTACATGTTAAATGCCATTTCTGACATATTTAAGGCCCGTTAAGTCATTTTCAAGGCTCTACAATGATTCCTAAACATAGGGGACATAAAAAATGCTCAAAAATATGCCAGATGTCGGTTCGTTTGGGCGTACGGTCACGTTGTTCGACTAATTACGACGAAACACGAACGGACGCGAAAAACGATCCAAATTACGTGACGAATGGAATTTTTTCATGCCGAACACTAAAATAAAATATTTTAGTGGTTACATAAATTTTTGGATGTCCGGATATATTCAGAACGTAAGATATGCGCGAAAATGCAAACTTATGCACTTTTTGACGCTTTTAGTCCCTGTTGATCAAATAAGTTTATTTTTGCGCACCAAACACCTCTAAGCCTATTTCTAAGCTATGTAAAGGATATTTAGGGCATGTTTAACTTATGATCATATTCCGGAAAGTTCGATACCATACGAATCGACATACTTTTGCATTTTGACGCAAATAGTCCTTTAATTGCGCAAAGTAGCTCGAAATGTCGTTTAATGATATCCAAGCCTTACATGGCCCATAATGGGTATTCCCAAGCATGTGCTTAATTATTTCTACGCTCTCGTTCGCTTAAATGGTCACCAAAAGGCGTAGATTCAAAAGTTGACGTTTTTGGTCCCTCTAATGCGCAAACTTGCGTATATAATCGATTAATAGCATCGAAGCTTTACCAAATCCATATTAGGAATTCTTGAGAGTATTATCATACATCACGATGCTTCGGGTTCGTTAAAAGGTCATTCAGAGGTATAATTAAACAAATTGACGCTTTTAACCCCTTATATTTGCAAAGTTGCGCAAAACGTCACTTAAAGGCGTAAAAGACTTGGACGGCCAATGATTGGCATTCCCGAGAGTATAATCAAATATAATGAAGCTCTCGGTTTGTTAAAAGGTCGTTCAGAGGTAAGAATTAACATGTTGACGCTTTTAACCCTTTTATTGCGCAAACTTTCAATTGATTACGCAAACGGCTACACTCGATCAACAAGTGGCCCATTCGTGAATATAAATACCGTACGAGGTTATTTAGAAACTTATTTTAGGTATGTTAACACTTCTAGTCCTTTCATAATCAAAGTTTTCGAAAAATTAGTCCCTAAAATTCAACGTTTGACTTTATCAGGGTTATTTACACGTGTCAATACATTATTGGACGTGATTTTACGAGGTGTTACATCCTCACCCCCTTTAAAGAAATCTTGACCTCGAGATTTGCTAAAATGATGGAAGTACTTTTTGTCGCATAATGGACTTAACTTCTATAGCATATCTGGGGCCTCTCCAAGCACCCAAGTTGACCTCTATAATAGGTACATGTATCTCTTTGGAGCTTCTTAACCTACCGATCCTTAATCGATACGGGTTTCTTATCATATCATAAATCTGCATATCATTATGTGATAATGCTTCTCGACTTATTGGTGAAACATATCCTTAAATCATTAGTGTGTAATGCATTGCGAGCTCCGCCAAGCTCCTTAAATAGGGTTTAGCTTATAAGCTATTTGATCTTGATACATCCGATTCCTTCGAATGATTCTATATATTTAGAGCTTAACTAGCCTGATAATTAACAAATTAGCACACCCTTCCAGGGTGATATCTTTTGTTGAACCTTATTCCTTAACAAGAACTTAGGAGGGTTGCTACTTTCATTAATCCTTGATTTTCTGCCGAATACTGGCAACTTACAGATGATTATGGATTTGTATGATCTTATTCGTTGTTTCTAAGGCAACTTTCAGATTCTGATAATTGGACTTACTAATCTTCTGTCTAACAATAGATGTTTAACATTCCATCTATGCAAGGTCTCCAAAGAAGCATCCTTGATATTTATATAACATCTATTATAAAAATGCATATTTATGGTGAGATGGTTATTCCAACTATAGCTTAAAACCAATCTTAAGGGATAGCTAATCCTTACAGTTAGTCGAACAAATCGACGATCCTGGGCAGCTGATGGCTATTCTTAATTGTTGCCTAAATAGGGTTACGGTAATCATTGCATAAGAAAAATGAACCATTTTTCTTAATTAACAATACCGAACTTCCCAGAATAATGAATTAGGCTTTATGAACCTCTATCTTAAAACTCACTTAATCAGGGATTCGATTATTCGATAATCAACATGGAGTCTTTACAATACTGCAACCCTAAGCGGGATGTTAATCTTAACTCTACTTGCCTCTCAGAAGGTAAAAAGGGTAATCTTTGGAGAAAATAACCAAGGTACTAGGAGGTTACAGAGATTTTCCAAATCTCAGGCTCCAGTTCATCTAGCATAGTCTGTGTCAGATAAGTGACACATTTATATTACGAGTCCACGAATTCCTTAATCGGAGACATTTACTTGGACAATTCCATTCTGGATATCTTCTTTGAATACCATTAGCTGACTTTAGTACCATATGACCATTGGAATATCCTTGCGGTTCCATGCATTAAACATCCATACTGATTAGGCATGGAAGCAATCTATGGAACTTATTAAGATACATCAATCCTCATGTGGTGCTTTTGTCATACCATTTGGTATTCACAATCGATAGGGATCAAGAGATATCAATTACATATGCTGACGTACTACACCTAGAGAGAGGATGCTTCTAGAATTCTACGACCGAAGGTTTCTGACAGGAACAGAAGAAATGGTTCTTATGATTTCGCCTGTAAGTTTTACCTTACACTTAATCTCTGGGGTTCTTACGGAAAAATTTCTAAAAGTTTGCTAAGCTTATGGTCTTATGAGAGACTCAGCAGCACCTGAAACCAAACGTATCTCCTAGCAATAAAATCACAATAAGGGATTTATCTGGTGTCATTATTAATGTGAACTGCCTCTAATCATTCATCAGGAGGGTTAAACACCTCCATTCTTAATCCTTTTAAACTTAGTTGTAAGGTCTTTGACAAATTTTAGGGCGGACTCAGCTTTGACTGGTTGTTTCATAATCTATATAACGTGAGTAGCTGAGGTAGATCCATAATGGATTTATAATAAGCAGGCTTTGAATCCTTAATGTGCCCTCTTATTGCCGTTGCTAACCACCAATAATTATTTGCATTAAGCTTAGATTTTGGGTAAATGGAATAGGGTACTATTTCAGCCAATGAATTAAAATTTGTAACATACTGTCGACAGTCTAGAACTTTTATGGTGAGAGTCAGAAAATTCTTATTCCATCTTTTTCCATCTCGTGATGCGGATAATAGGTTTTTCTAATAAGGTCCTTAAAACTTGGACCATCCCATATTGTATAAGAGGATCTTTCTTGTGAACTTCATTAATGTCCTCACTAATTAAGGATATTACCATCGAATGACTGTGACGCATACCTCACCGTGTCCTTTCTAGCATAACCGCTGATACACCTAATGGTTTCTACTTCATCCAACAATTTTTTGCAATCGATGGCCCCTTTTTACTATTGAAGTCTCTTGACTTCCAAGAGACGAAGTACTTTTAAGTATATCCTAAAAAGAAATGGGGCTCCATGCCACATATGATTTTGTTTAGTTTATTCTTCGCATATGAAGTATGAATAAAGCTCCTCTTATGAGCAGCGACATGTGTTTTAGAGCAAACAACATTCGGCTTCTTGAACCTTTTCATGACCTTTCTCATAGCCAAGTGATGTAAGAGACTTAGGCAAACATGGCCTTGATTGTCAAGAACTCTTACGATCAATCTTGGATCCCGAGACGACTCACACACTCTATGATGGACAATGGATGATGGTGGTGGATGATGGTGTTATGGTGGTGGTGGGTGGTGGGTGAAGTGTGAGAGAGGTGGTGTGCCAAGGGATGATTTGCACTTGAGCCAAGCACTCCTATTTATAGGCTGAACAGAAGCTCGGGCACGTCCCCGTGTCCATTGGGCACGGCCCCGTGTCCATCCTCTTCTCTGTCTTCATTAATTGTAGTTTGTCTGCATTAGTTGACCACGCCCCCGTGTCCGCTGGGCACGCCCCCGTGTGCAGAAGCATATCTGTACTATCAAGATTTGCCTGGATTCTGCGAATCTTATAGTCGACCACGGCCCCGTGTCCGCTGAGCACGGCCCCGTGGTGGGCGATAGAAGCTTCTACAGCTTTGTCTTATCTGCTGGGACTTGGGCACGCCCCCGTGTTCACTGAACACGGGGCGTGTTCAGCCTTCTGTTTTCTTGTTTTGCTTGGGAAGATGCTGTCGTGGGGTCGGGCATGTCACGTTTGTTCCCTTTCTTGTATTTATGTTAGATTTAGCTGTCTTTTTGCTTCTTTTGTTAATTTGAGCTCATTTAATCATGAAAATACAAAAGGAAGACAAAAGCACACTTTTTCCAACATTAGTACTAAAAAAGGGTTAGTTTTATGCCACAATTGATGTAATTTATATGTTGCATTTTGCACACATCACATGTCAAACATTTGCTGACGTATTTCGCGATAATTGCTTTCATGTTTGGCCACAAATATAAAGTCTTAAGGTCGTGGTACATTTTATTGGAACTTGGATGTATCAAGTAGCGGGACTTATGAGCCTCGTCCAGCTCTCAGAGATTTCCGTAGAACGGAACCCAGATACGTTCCATGAAGTAGTGGATGCCATCGTCCTTGAGTTCGAGTTGCTTTTCCATGCCTCGTAAGGACTCTGCTAGCAGGTTCTCTTCTTTTAGTGCCCCGACTTTAGCGTTACGAATCTGTTCAGGAAGGTTCAAATGAATGGTAAGCCGTAGCGCTCGAACACGTTTAGGTTTTGTGTCCTTACGGCTAAGGGCATTGATTACGACGTTTGCCTTGCCTGGGTGGTATTTGATTGCGCACTCTTAATCGTTTAGGAGTTCGAACCATCGGCGTTTTCGCATGTTTAACTCCTTTTGATCTAGGATGTGCTGGAGACTGTTGTGATCAGTGTAAATCGTGCATTTGGTACCGTACAAGTAATGTCTCCATATCTTGAGTCCGAAAACTACAGCTCCCAGTTCCAAGTCGTGGGTAGTATAGTTCTTTTCGTTAACTTTGAGTTGGGGTGATGCGTAAGCAATAACTTTCTTGCGTTGCATTAGCACACAAACGAGTCCTTGGATATACGCATCGCAATAGACAACGAAATCGTCTGTTGACGCGTGCGCGTTTATACATATTTTTATAATGAAATTACACACAAATCGGTTTTAAATTTATAAAAGTGATTTATACTTCAACATCAAAACACACATGAAAGAGGCAAGTATACCCCGTCATATATGTAGTAAAGCATCGGTAAGAACCAAGTATCGATCCAAGGAAATTGGCAGAGGAATAATACTAGACCTTTATCATTAAATTATCGGAAGAAAGATAAGTTGTTTGATTTTATAAAAACTAAAGTAAGCATAAACAAATATTTAATACAACATAGTAGACTCTAAATAAGAAAGTAGATATATAGCCTTGCTTTATACACAACTATAGCATGCAAACTAAGTCGGTTTTGCCACTAGAAACATTTGGTCAATTCTTCATTTTCAAGTCAATTAGTATCCCTTTCGGGAATCCTAACATGACAATCATTCGGAAAGCTAAAACGATAAACACACTTTAACCACCTAAAATTGTTCTTTAACGTGCAATTGATAAATGTCTATGAAAATCTCTTAAAAATAAGTTAGTCATCCGTTAGGAGTTTTCTAACCTCACTTAATCAAGGAAAGTGACACCGATAAACACAATGCAACCACCAAGACAAGCATAAACTAGATTAAATCACAACCGAGTTCATTTTACAAATCTTGAACATAAATTCACCAAGATAGCAATTTTGGCCTAAACTACTAACTAAGCTAATAATTCATGGCAAGAATTCATAACAACACCATTTAACCCATCAAGGTCCTTACGTGATGGAAAGCTTTCTTGATTAACAATAATTACATTTTATTAAACCACTAACCATTTCTAGTATCATGGTGCACACATTTTAAACAAGTTAAACAAGTTAAGCATGTTCAAAGTCTACTAATACATGATTAATTAAGCTTCATCTTTCAACTATCTCAACTAACCATATACTAATCATCCAACACAATTACTTATAATCAAGAAATCAACAACATAACAAGGTTGCAAATTAATCATCAAATATTAACATAGAAAATACTTCCAAGTGTCATTACAAACAAAGTTAACATAATAATGGTTATAATTAAGCAAGGGATTGTTGTTTTTGCCCAAAGGCTTACAATAATACATAGAACATTAATCTAAATGCTTGAATTAACAAAATTATGGAAAGATTAGAGAATCAAACCATAAACAAGCACTAGATTAAGAATCCGGATAGTAATGGAGCTAAACGGCACAATGTGGCTTGAATCTGGGTCAAAAGCAAAGCCTCCGGAGCCTGTAAAATCGCCTGTGAAGCTCCCAAAGTTCCAGAGTTTCGAGCAGAAAGTTTCTGCATGTTTTTTTTATAAAATTATTGCAATCGCACGGTCGTGCCAATAAAGTGCACGACCGTTCACTTTTTGAATTATTGGAGTTACTGTTCACCATACCACATGACATCATCAGATCTTGACCAGTCTTCGATCTCGCACGACCGTTCCTTTGGTGGCACGATCATGCATCTCCGGGTAAGGGTGGCACGAGCTCTTAAAGGGGCAGTGCATAGCCGGGGTTGTGCTGGACATCGGATCCGCATGGGGTGCAACCATCCGCACGATCGTGCATCTCCGGGATTGGCTTGCACTCCGGGTCGCACCGTCGTTCATCGCTGAGATGGGCTTTGTCGTCGGAACCGCACGGTCGTTCCACTCATCGCACGACCGTGCCAAACGTCCAGGTTAAAATTCTTAACAGAATGTTTGCAGCTTTGTCGCTTCGTCCGGAAAGTCCTCATTTTCACTATCATCTTGTTTGGCATGCTGTTTTAGGCCTGCAAACAAAAGTATACCTGATTAAGTATCCGATTAACGGTTTTACGGCCGAAAACGCATAAAATGGGGGACTAAAATATGTGTAAATTGGTGAATATCAAATCTCCCCACACTTGAACCTTGCTTGTCCTCAAGCAAGCTAAACTAAAATGCAATAAAAGATAGAATCTAACAAGAACGAGAATTTACAAACTATCTACTAAAACAACTACAAACTTACGGTTAGCCGGTTTTTTGAAAGACAACATCAAATGAATCAAACCAAACAAGCACCTTCAAATATATGTATGGATAACCAAAAAGCCGTAACTTCACTTTCAATTGACTTAACATGCTAAACTTCACACAACTCACAATGTTCACACACACTCGGTTTTATATGTGAAACATACATAAAATATGTATGTGCAAACACTCAATGCCTTGTCAATGAAATGTGTAATATCATAAGCTTGTCATAAGATCTCGTCTCCACCAACTAACATGCGAAAAAGTGTAAATCAGGAGGTCTTTACGGGGTGTAACGTTAGGCTTGGGTGAAAGGTATGGAAATGGATATTTAAAGTGGCGAAACGGTTAAAACTCGGTAATAGCGTTTAACTAGCGTAAAACAATACAACAATACATACAAACACTTTAAAAAGGCGACTTTTGCGACAACGAGCTCATCAACAAGATTTCATCATTTTATCATTCAAAATTGCTCGAATTTTGTCTACTTCACCCTATTTTAGGGTGTTTTATTTTTTATTTTTTACTAACGGATTTGTACAATGAACAATAAACTATAACAAGCACTAGTTAAACGATGATTTTGACCGAGTTTCAACACTAAAAAAGTTTAAAAATTAAAAAGGCTAAATTTGGCTAAGTGGGTGATATTGTTGGGTAAACAAAGGGAAACACGGGGAAGGCTCGACATGGTTAATCCTAAGGGGTAATTTAAGGTTTATAGGAAACACAACACAAAGAACAAGGATAACACAAAGGGTTTTCTAAGTGCCTCTATCACTTCTACACAATTTCGCAAGTTCATGGTCTTAACAAGCATGCTAGTGACAAGTTCTAAATTACACATGACATCCGGCTCACTCCTACTCCGAAATGAACAATCATATAACAATTTTACGGCTCAAATATGCTCACATAATCGGAAGGAATGGGTAAAAGTGTGAAAATTCTCATGCAAGTCCTTCTTTGTTTGTCACGCTTTCCGGTTTTCTTTTTCAAAATTTATTTTGCTTGTCGAGTTTTTATCATGTCCGAAGCTTTCTAAAACACAACCAACCGGTTTATTTACTAAAAATATATACAAATTACTGATATTTTTGAATGATTTTTTTGAAATTTTTTTTAGGACAAACAAAGTCAACAAGTTAAATCCCTCCCCACACTTGAACTTCGCATTGTCCCCAACGCGAAACCCGAAATATAGAGATAAAGGAGAGTAATACTCCCCTGAAGATGATTTTAATGCAACGAGACTTCAAAGCTGTATCTGTGATGTGCTCCGGTCCAAGACTTGATAGCCAAAATCTGTAAGTATGTCACAAGGCACAGCAAGACAAAATAGAAACAATATGAACGCAAATAAACCATAATTTACATAAATAAAACTACTAAATATCCAAACATAGATAAGATAAATAAACTAAAGTGTCTGAAAATAAAGTACATATCCGGGGATGTTTGAAATAATAACCAAAATGAACACCCAAAAAACAAACTACTGAAATAACAAAACCACCAACAAACCACTCCACCTAATCCTCGCCATCGTCACCCGCATCATCTCTCGTGTTGGATGGGCCTGCACCTCCATAACCGGGTGGGTTCCCGAATGGGAACTGTGGAGGCTCCTGAAAGTAGTCGGGAAAGGCATTATGCAGACCCCCGAACAGGTATGAGAACCCAGCTTGCACCTCCTGGCGTATAAAGTCCTGGTTCACCCTGAGCTGGTCCTGACCAACTCGTAGATGCTCTATACTAATGCGCTGCTGCTCCTGACTAGCATACAACTGCTCTAAACTGGTGCGCTGATGCTCTTGACTCACCTGCATCTGTTGAAACTGCTGGTAGAGATCAGGATAAAACGGGATGCCCTCTGGCCAATCCTGGTGCTGGTGGTATCCTTGATGCTGTGGTGAATGTGGTGGTGTCTGTGGCTCATGCTGCTCTCCCATCTCCTCATCCTCCGCCTCTGCTGGAGGTAACGGGTCCCAGACCTCGTTGTTCAAACCCCTCAATCGATCCCATGATCCGTCTCAGCAATAAGTCCCATGGCTTTCAACAAACGAATGTCAACATATAAACCCTCGGTCACCAGAGTAAATCCCTGAAGTACCTCATCAGTCATTAACCCCAAGTTGTAAGCAATTTCAGTCACATACTGACCGCCGTGAATCTGACTGCTGTTGGTCCTTCCAAAACTATTCACAAAATACTCCGCCATCCTCGCGGCGAGGTTGGTGTGTACCCCCTCCGCTAGCGCATATAGAAAAATAAGATCCGGTGTTGGACAGTTGCCTAAACTGTCCATGCGCCCGCATATGGTATGGCTGAATATATGATGCATGACTCAATGCAGAGGGTCTCGTAGCCTTGAAGCTTTTGACATCCTAGGATCGTATGGGTCTCCAACTGCGATATGAGCCCAAAACTCGCCCCGCGCTTCCTCACTTAGGAAATTGAACAGATATGTGAAGAACTCTGAATCCATATCCTCATTTGTGTAGATTCCAAGTCTTCGCCCCAATCTTCCCACCGTCCAGTTATGCCAACGTCCGCCCAATCTGAAAGTTATCCTATTTTTGTAGCGGAAGTTGGGGATTTTATGCGCTTTGGGCTTGTCGTAGGAATAGGTAGCAAAGAATTCAATTGTAAGTTCACGATAGATAGGGCGGTCAATGGTGACCAAACGCGAAAGCGGAATAGTTAGCATGTTTTCCAGTCGGTTGAGCTGATTTAAATCACGCATAACATCTGTGACAACCCTCATAATTACATGTATCCGTACGATTTATTAATGTTAATTAAAGTGCTTGATGACTGTGTTGAATTACTTAACTGCTTTCTGATTACTGCGTCATACTTACATGTGCTTGTTAACATACTAGTCTTGTGCAGAAAATTGACTAAATGGTCCTGAATGTTTTCCTAAGCGTTAGGAATTAAAAGTGTTATAAAAAGTTACATAAAAGACACTATACGGAATAACTTAGCACTTTAACGAAACGGTATCTAACCGAACAACCGGACATTACCCGGAACACCAAAATATTACTAGAAACATTGTCTTATTATTTCTTGGCTAGTTATGATCCCCGTACACCATAACACCCACTAGATATCAACTAAACTAAAACATGTAAGTATATACTTGGAATTTAACTATTAGTTACAAACTTACCATGAAAATGTTACAATTAACCCCCCCCCCCCCCCGCACCAATCGGTCACCATCACCACCATATCTCCACACCATACCTCAAAGATTTTACTTCTTATTTTATTAGATCTTGCTTGATCTTATGGCCAAAATATGAGAAGGACACGATTATAAGTATGGTCTTGAGATTTCAACATCACTTCATATCTTCACTCCCCATCCCTCACTCTCTCCCTCTCCTCTCGGCTCCCTCTATAACCGCCACCACCACCACCTTGTCACCACCATATCATTCCAATTCCAAGCTCATTCAAGTCTAGAAGGTGATACATGGAGTTTGGAGCTTGAAGGTCTTGGAGAATCCTTCTCATTTGCTTTCATCATCCCCTCTTCATCATCTTTTTCACTAGAGATCTTCCCTAGCCTTTGAGCTAGTCGTAAGTTCTTGATTTACTCTTGGTTACTTCTATTTTTTTTATGGATATAAGATGTAGTATGATGAAATACAAGAAACACTAAAAGAACACAAACATAAATCATGAACTTAAACCTTTACATAAAGATGAAACATGATGAAATGACGCTGGTATGATGTTGTTTTGTTTATGTTGATGATGGTATTTGACATGATAAATCTGAGATTAATAAACGATAACCTGCTGCAAGTGATGTTAAATGTTGTTGTTGATCACTAAACATGTTAACGGAACAAATAGAACTTGTGTTAGAGCGCTATAAACTGAAAACAGGAAGCTGTCAAACTGTTACAGCCGCCATCAGTCGGCTGTAACCGGGCCATAACTTAACGAAAAATTGATTTTCTTGAGTCTATTACGTGTTATTTCGAAATACGGTTCTAATGGCACTAGAATCATAATTTTTGGACTTCGTTTGCTATTTTTAAAGGGTCGTTTTGTATAGCAGCAAAAGCTGTGTTTTTACTGCAGAAAATGTGCGTGATGTTTTTCGTCATAACTTGAAATATATGTAGAATTAGCTCATGAAATTTGTACTGTAGATGACTACTGATGTCATTATAATGCTCCAATTGAAATTTCATCAATCGTATTTACGATGAATTTTAAATGAATTATTCCATGGACTGCAGTTAGAAAGTGACGAATCCGATTGCAGTCCGGTAAATGATTTTTTATAAAATATTGGTAGGGAATTGGATCCCGAGATTTTTACACAATAATATTTGGATCGTTTAAGACCTTGTGTAAGAAAGTTGGAAATTTTTGGAACAGGTTAACTATTTTATTAAAATTCCCGAAAATAGCCCAGTTTTGAATGTTAAAGCTGAAACAACATAAGCGTTTATCATGCAATCTTTTGGTGCGCTCTTTGTACAACACGGAGCTCTCATAAGCGTGTTGTCATAGCTCCTCCAATTCATGAATCTGAAGAAACCGGGCTTCACCTCCGGTTTTTAAGTCCAGATTTGCGGTTTTTAGAGCCCACATCGCTTTGTGCTCCAACTCCACCGGTAAATGACACGCTTTTCCGTATACAAGCCTAAAGGGAGTAGTCCCAATAGGGGTCTTGAAAGTTGTACGGAAAGCCCACAACGCCTCGTCTAGTTTGTCCGACCAATCCTTGCGGTTTGCAGCAACAGACCGCTCAAGGATTCGTTTTAGACCCCGGTTTGTGACCTCCACCTGCCCACTTGTCTGTGGATGATAGGGCGTGGATAAACGGTGATGCACATCGTAGCGGGACAAAGCTTTTTCAAGCTGGGTATTGCAGAAGTGAGTCCCTTTGTCACTGATAAGCGCCTTCGGAGCACCAAACCAGGCGAACAAACTTTTCAAAAATCTCACGACCACCCTGGCGTCATTGGTGGGTAAGGCCTGTGCCTCCCCCACTTTGATACATAGTCAACTGCGACCAGGATGTACTTATTTCCTCGTGAGGGGGGAAATGGTCCCATGAAGTCTATCCCCCAAATGTCGAAGACTTCACAAACTTGTATCCAGTTCTGAGGCATTTCATCACGTGTCGATATATTTGCCGCCCTCTGGCAGGCATCGCACGCTCTAACCCAACTCTGCGCATCACGAAAAATAGTCGGCCAATAAAACCCGGAATCCAGCACCTTCTTGGCGGTGAAATTGGCTCCATGGTGGCCTCCGGTAGGTCCCTCATGACAATGGCGCAGAATATCGGTCGCCTCCTTCCCTGAAACGCATCTTCTGATCACCTGATCAGCACCAACCCTGAATAGGAAAGGATCGTCCCAAATGTAGTGCTTGACATCCGAAAAGAATTTCCTCTTTTGTTGGTGAGTCAACCCTTTAATCAGAATCCCACAAGCAAGATAGTTCGCAAAGTCGGCGAACCAAGGTGACTCATCGCATATCTCAACACCCATCAACGACTTATGTGGGAAATTGTCATTGATTGAATCCCAACGCCTGTCCTCGATGGCTCCATGCTCTAACCGAGATAGATGGTCAGCCGCTACATTCAACGCACCCTTTTTATCTTGAATTTCTATATCAAACTCCTGCAGCAATAAGATCCATCTGATGAGACGCGGTTTAGCGTCCTGTTTGCTGAAAAGATATCTGATGGCTGCGTGATCAGTATACACAATGGTTTTTGAAAGCACCAAATACGATCTAAATTTGTCAAATGCGAAAACAACCGCCAAGAGCTCTTTTTCAGTCGTGGTGTAGTTCTCCTGCGCGTCGTGAAGAGTCTTGCTCGCATAATAGATCGGGTGAAAGTGCTTTTCTTTCTTTTGACCTAGAACGGCCCCTATAGCGTAATCGCTCGCGTCGCACATAATTTCAAATGGCAGACTCCAGTCAGGTGCAACTAAAATAGGGGACTCAATCAACTTTTTCTTGAGAAGGTCAAAAACCCTCAAGCAATCATCTCCAAATATGAACGGAGCGTCTTTCTCCAACAAACGGGTCATGGGCCTAGCGATTTTTGAAAAATCCTTAATGAATCGCCTATAGAACCCCGCATGACCAAGAAAGCTCCGTATCGCTGACGCTCTCACAGAGGTGGGAGGCGGAAGTCATGAAATAACGTCAACTTTAGTTGGATCGACCTCCATACCAGCACGAGAAATCTTATGTCCCAGAACTATGCCCTATTTCACCATAAAGTGGCACTTTTCCTAGTTTAGGACCAGATTCATCTCTTCACACCTCTTCAACATCTTCTTCAAATTTTCCAAACAATGATCGAAGGAATCCCCAAATACCGAAAAGTCATCCATGAAAACCTCCATAGAATCCTCGATCATATCATGAAAAATGGCAACCATGCATCTCTGGAAGGTCGCTGGTGCATTACACAACCCAAAAGGCATACGCCGGTAGGCGAATGTAGCGAAGGGGCAGGTAAAGGTAGTTTTCTCCTGATCCTCAGGAGTAATAGGAATTTGGAAGTACCCTGAGAACCCGTCCAAGAAACAGTAATACAACTTCCCTGACAGACGCTCCAACATCTGGTCGACGAATGGAAGCGGGAAGTAATCCTTTCGATTAACATCATTGAGTTTGCGATAATCAATGCAAACTCGCCACCCAGTGACGGTACGGGTAGGAATTAGCTCATTCCTATCATTTGCGACTACAGTAATACCACCTTTCTTGGGTACTACCTGCACTGGACTCACCCACACATAGTCAGATATAGGATATATCATCCCGGCATCCAACAACTTAATCACTTCTTTCTTCACCACGTCTTGCATATTTGGATTTAAACGCCTCTGATGCTGTGCACATCGTTTGTACTCGTCTTCCATCAAAATCTTGTGAGTACAAAAAGAAGGATTGATGCCTTTGATATCCATGATTTTCCTCGCAATGGCTCCTTATGAAGTCTAAGAACCTCGAGAAGCTGATTCTTCTCATCCTTCTCCAATAATGCCGAAATGATGACCGGTAAGCGACACTCCTCGTCCAGAAATGCATACTCGAGATGTGGTGGGAGTTCTTTCAACTCCAAAGACGGCGGATCTTCAATCGAAAGTTTTGCTTTCTCTTATTCTACATGTCCAATTTCTAGAAACCGATCCGGACTCTGGGAACCATCGTCACCAATCTGATAGACTGGCTGCTCGAAATCGTGGCCCTCCTGCGTAATGCCAATCAGGTCCCCACACGACAGACGTGTGTCCGAATCAATCTCGTCAATAGTGCTTTGAAAATGAGAGCACACACATGCATAGACAATGTCGACATAGTAAAGCATGTCATCGTGACTTTGCGGATGCTGCATTGATCTTTTGATATCAAATGTCACGTGCTCGTCATTTACTCAGAGCGTGATTTGGCCAGCTGCCACATCAACAATCGTCCTCGCAGTATTGAGGAACGAACGCCCAAGTATCAAAGGCACTCTTGAATCTTCGTCCATGTCAAGAATAACAAAATCCACGGGGAAAACAAATTTATCGATTTTAACAAGCATGTTTTCAACAAATCCACGCGGATACTTGATTGAACGGTCTGCCAACCGAATGCTCATTCTAGTGGGTGACGGCTCACCCAGATCCAGTTTAGTAAAAACCTTATAAGGCATAAGGTTGATACTAGCTCCCAAGTCAGCCAATGCATGGCTAACAGACATGTTTCCAATCAAACAAGGAAGCGTAAAACTACCCGGATCTCCTATTTTCATGGGCAGACGGTTTTGCAGAACGGCAGAACAAGTTTTATTTATCACCACACATGATATATCCTCGAGCTTCTGCTTATTCGAGAGGATGTCCTTTAGGAATTTCGCATACTTTGGCATCTGGGCCAAGGCTTCAACAAACGATATATTTATGTGAAGTTGCTTAAACAACTCAAGGAACTTACCGCATTGTTCATCGTTTTTCTGCTTCTTCAGCCTGCCCGGATAAGGTACTGGGGAGTGTAATATTTGACTGGCTCCTGGACTTGTGCTGTACTTGCTGGGCGTAGCCTGGTTTGCACCTCGTCCGGTGTATCAGTCAGAACCGCTCCAGTGATTGGTGATGAGTCCGATATGTCGGGTCTGGTAGTCTTACCACTCCTGGTCATGACAGCATTCACATGCCCGCTTGGGTTTGTCTCTGTATTGCCCGGAAGACCACCTGGGGGTCTTTTAGACATCATCTGTGCCAGCTGACCAACCTGGTTCTCGATATTCTGAATCGAGGCTTTGTGACTCCTCATTTCTCCCTCGTGGGAAAGAAAACGATCCTCGCTCTATTGGTATCGTTTTTCTGCCAACTGATTTGCACTCGAGGAGCTAGTAAGAAGCTGAGCCATTATATCCTCCTGCTTGGAACTAGATTGAGGGCCTGCTGCTGGGAACTACTCCCAGTGCCCTTATTCTGATACGAATATGGACGCTGCTGGTAAGGTTGGTTGTATGGCTGGAACTGTTGGCCCTGAGCCTGCGGTGGCGCTGGAGCGCACTGAGTAAATCCCAATGGGTTTTGATTACCCACATTCGCTCGCCACCCAAAATTTGGGTGATTCCTCCATCCGGGATTATAGGTATTGCTGTAGGGATTGTTCTGCGGCCTCACTTGATTACTCACAAAATCCACTTCTTCGTGGCCCTCATACACGACTCCCTGAAAGCACGCACCAGTCTCGTGCGACACTCCTCACTGGTCACATCCTGAACCAACTTGCGCGGCTATCTGGGATTTATCGAATTTTGCTGCAAGAGCCGAGATTTATGTAGTAATGGCCGTGTAATCGTCCAAATCGTGAACTCCTGGGCGAGGTGCTGATGATGATGATGTTGTTGCCCGGCCTCTATCTCCTTCACGACGCGAGCTAGACTTCAACGCAGCTTTTTCAATGATATCATACGCTTCATTCGGCGTCTTCGTTCCTAGATCGCCTCCTGCATTCATGTCTAATCGCTCCTGCGTGTTGTAACTGAGCCCTTGATAGAATGTCAATACCAGCTGTCTCTTGGTGAAGCCATGATGTGGAACATCAATAAAAAAATCTTTAAATCTCTCCCAGGCCGCGTGCAACGACTCTCCCTCGTCTTGGCGAAAGGTCACAACCCGGTTCCGTAGCTTGGTTGTTTTCTCAGGTGGAAAATATTAACTCATTCCAGGTCCTGATGGACCTAGCTGGAAGTGACATAAGCCATGCTCTAGCTTTTTCACGCAATGAGAAAGGAAACAACCTCAACCGAACTGCATCATCCGAAACACCTCTAATCCTAAATGTCGAACAAACAGCGAGAAAAGCAGCGATATGTCTCCCGGGTTCCTCATGCTCATGCCCGTCAAACTGCACCGAATTCTGCACCATGTTAATAATACTAGATTTAATTTCAAAAGTAGGTGCATCTATAGTAGGCTGTAGGATACTCGGCTCCAGGCCTGCCCCTCCGGGCTGATTCGAGTCATTCAAAGGTCGCTCGTCGTCCGCCATGATTGCGTTTCCTGCTGCCCCTGAGCCGTCGGCTTCAGTGGGTACCACCTGCTCCTGCTCACTAGCTGCGAGTAGCAGCGCTACCGCGCGGGATCTATCACGAATACGTCTCCTCAGATCGCGCTCGGGTTTGTCTGACGGCTCAACAGGATCGGGAGCGGGGGTTGAGGACATCAACCTGCAAACGAAAAAAATGACACAATGAATATTTTATTAATATAATAATGCTGTTCTTTTTTTTCTGAAAAGAAACAAAATATTATTTTAAATGGGCTGAAAATTTTATAAAAAATCCGAAAATAGGTCCGTAATTTTATAAATATTAAAGCAATAAAAATAAACGAATCGGCTAGTGTGGAAATGATTTTTCGAAGCCGAAAACTCAAAGAATAAATAAATAAATAAATTCGAATTCGAACAAATAAATGGACTAAAAATTTACAAGTGTACAAAATAATCTAGAAAATGAATAAATTGAATTAAAACAAGAAATATTAACAAATAAATAAATGAATAAACGAATCGGAAAATATTCACAAAATATACACAGGTAGATACACCGATAAAATAAAGACTCGGGTCGTTCCAAAAGCTCGCCAACACCCCGGCAACGACGCCAAAAACTTGACGCGTGCGCGTTTATACATATTTTTATAATGAAATTACACACGAATCGGTTTTAAATTTATAAAAGTGATTTATACTTCAACATCAAAACACACACGAAAGAGGCAAGTATACCCCGTCATATATGTAGTAAAGCATCGGTAAGAACCAAGTATCGATCCAAGAAAATGGGCGGAGGAATAATACTAGACCTTTATCATTAAATTATCGGAAGAAAGATAAGTTGTTTGATTTTATAAAAACTAAAGTAAGCATAAACAAATATTTAATACAACATAGTAGACTCTAAATAAGAAAGTAGATATATAGCCTTGCTTTATACACAACCATAGCATGTAAACTAAGTCAGTTTTGCCACTAGAAACATTTGGTCAATTCTTCATTTTCAAGACAATTAGTATCCCTTTCGGGAATCCTAACATGACAATCATTCGGAAAGCTAAAACGATAAACACACTTTAACCACCTAAAATTGTTCTTTAACGTGCAATTGATAAATGTCTATGAAAATCTCTTAAAAATAAGTTAGTCATCCGTTAGGAGTTTTCTAACCTCACTTAATCAAGGAAAGTGACACCGATAAACACAATGCAACCACCGAGAGAAGCATAAACTAGATTAAATCACAACCGAGTTCATTTTACAAATCTTGAACATAAATTCACCAAGATAGCAATTTTGGCCTAAACTACTAACTAAGCTAATAATTCATGGCAAGAATTCATAACAACACCATTTAACCCGTTAAGGTCCTTACGTGATGGAAAGCTTTCTTGATTAACAATAATTACATTTTATTAATCCACTAACCATTTCTAGTATCATGGTGCACACATTTTAAACAAGTTAAGCATGTTCAAAGTCTACTAATACATGATTAATTAAGCTTCATCTTTCAACTATCTCAACTAACCATATACTAATCATCCAACACAATTACTTATAATCAAGAAATCAACAACAATAACACGGTTGCAAACTAAACATCAAAGATTAACATAGAAAATACTTCCAAGTGTCATTACAAACAAAGTTAACATACTAATGGTTATAATTAAGCAAGTGATTGTTGTTTTTGCCCAAAGGCTTACAATAATACATAGAACATTAATCTAAATGCTTGAAACATTAACAAAATTATGGAAAGATTAGAGAATCAAACCATAAACAAGCACTAGATTAAGAATCCGGATAGTAATGGAGCTAAACGGCACAATGTGGCTTGAATCCGGGTCAAAAGCAAAGCCTCCGGAGCCTGTAAAATCGCCTGTGAAGCTCCCAAAATTCCAAAGTTTCGAGCAGAAAGTTTATGCATGTTTATTTATAACATTTTGCAATCGCACGGTCGTGCCAATAAAGTGCACGACTGTTCACTTTTTGAATTATTGGAGTTACTGTTCACCATACCGCAAGACATCATCAGATCTTGACCAGTCTTCGATCTCGCACGACCGTTCCTTTGATGGCACGATCGTGCATCTCCGGGGAAGGGTGGCACGAGCTCTTCAACGGGAAGTGCATAGCCGGGGTTGTGATGGACATCGGATCTGCACGGGGTGCAACCATCCGCATGATCGTGCATCTCCGGGATTGGCTTGCACTCGGGGTCGCACCGTCGTTCATCGCTGAGATGGGCTTTGTCGTTGGAACCGCACGGTCGTTCCACTCATCGCACGACCGTGCCAAACGCCCAGGTCAGAATTCTTAACAGAATGTTCGCAACTTTGTCGTTTCATCCGGAAAGTCCTCGTTTTCACGATCATCTTGTTTGGCATGTTGTTTTAGGCCTGTACACAAAAGTATACCTTATTAAGTATCCGATTAACGGTTTTACGGCCGAAAACGCATAAAATGGGGATAAAATGGGGGACTAAAATATGTGTAAATTGGTGAATATCATCTGTGCCTTCTGGTAGCGAGAGAATAGGTGCACTACACAGCTTTTTCATCAGCTGCTGAAACGCGAATTCCTGAGCATCACCCCACTTGTAAGCGATTCCTTTTTGGGTTAAGGTCGAAAGGGGTTGCGTGATCTTTAAGAAACCCTTGATAAATCTTCGGTAGTATCCTGCCAATCCCAAGAATTGACATTTTTTGGTTGGAGTTTTCAGAGCAGGCCAGTTCTTGATAGAGTCAATCTTAGCTAGATCTACGTGAATCCCTGCTTCATTGACCACATGTCCGAGGAAATGGACTTCACAAAGCCAGAAGTCGCATTTCGAGAGCTTGGCATATAGTTTCTCGTCTCGTAGGAGTTCGAGAATAAGATGTAGGTGTTGCTCGTATTCCTCTTAGCTCTTCGAGTAGATCAGGATTTCGTCAATGAAGACGATAACGAATTTATCAAGGTAAGGTTTACACACTCGATTCATGAGATCCATTAAAATCGCACGTGCGTTTGTCAATCTGAATGGCATAACCAGAAACTCGTAATGACCGTAACAAGTCCTGAATGTCGTTTTAGAGATGTCTTCGTCTCGGACTCTCTTTGAATAGAAACTTGACCCTTGCAACTGGTCGAATAGATCATCGATGTTTGGAATTGGGTAACGGTTCGTGATAGTCACCTTGTTCAACTCACGGTGGTCGATACACATTTGAAAAGTGCCATCCTTCTTCCTAACAAAGAGTACTGGGGCTCCCCATGGTAACGAGCTGGGACAAATAAAACCCTTATCTAAAAGCTCCTGTAGTTGCGTAGATAACTCTTCTTGTTCGGCTGGGGCTAAATGGTAAGGTGCACGAGCTATAGGTGCCGCTCCAGGGGCTAGCTCGATCTGGAATTCAACTTGACGATGAGGTGGGAGTCAAAGTAGATCATTGGGAAATATCTCGGGATAGTCGCGTAAGATAGGAATATCTTTGATCCTCTTTTCATTTGCTTGAGTATCAGTGACGAGAGCTAGAATAGTAGTATGGCCATTTCGCAGACACTTCTGGGCTTTTAGGAATGAGATGATGCCTACAACAACACCACTCCTTTCGCCTTGAATAACGAGAGGTTCGCCGACCGAACAAGGAATGCGAACAATTTTCTCTTGATAGAATATTTCTGCTCGATGCTGGGATAACCAATCCATTCCAATAATAACGTCGAAACTTCCAAGAAGGATAGGAAAGAGATTTATGGGAAAAGTCTGACAGGACAACACAAGTTTACAATTGTTGACAATGTGCGTAGCTTCGATATTTCTACCATTGGCCAATTCGACGACGTGTTTAGTGTTCAAAGGAGTTGGCGGAGACTTAAGCATCTTACTAACACTAATGATACATAACAAGCATTGGCTCTAGGGTCAAACAATACTGAAACAAAATGATCATCGAGTAGGAACTTACCCGTCACAATGTTGGGGCCATTCCTTGCCTCTCCTTCGCTAATCACAAACGCGCGTCCTCTTGCGCCGTTGTCACCATTGTTGCCATTCTTCTTGTTGTTCTTGTTGCTGCGGTTCTGGTTCAATTGCGGGCAATTCTTCTTGGTGTGCCCCTCATCTCCAAACTGAAAATAACCTCTAACATTACCCCAGTGCTACTACTGCTAGGGCCTCTGGTTCTACTTCACTTGGTGTGAACTTCTACAATCCTTGGCTGCATGTGCCACTTTGTTGCACCATTGACAACGGTTCTTCTCACACGGCCCGTAGTGGTGCATATTGCATTGGTTGTATTTGGGTCGGTATCCCTAGTAACCTCCAGCTTGCTGGTTAGGACTCTTGTTTCCATCGATTTTTCTTTGCTGAGCTTGAGGCTGTGAGGAGTTGGAACCCTTGTTGTTATCCCACTTATGCTTGTTGTCTCCAGAAGCATCAGCAGTAGTGCTAATTCTTTTGGGAAACTTCCCCTGTTCAACAGCCTGGTCGGTGAGACGGTGTGCCATACGAATAACTTGCTGAATTGTGACGAGGTTGGCTGAAGTCACCAAACTTTGAATCTCGGGGACCAGGCCGTTTAGGTAAAGCTAAATCCTCTTGTAGGTAGGCTGCGACATGCTGTGACAGAGGGCAGCTAGGTCATTGGACCTCTTAGTGTACGCCTCGATTTCGGACCCAACCATCTTTAACTCGTAGTACTCCGTCTCAAGTTTATGGATGTCATCCCTGTGACAGTACTCTTCTTTGATTAGATCCTTAAATCATTCCAGGGAGTGGCATTGGCACCCGCCAACCCGATCATCTGAACATGCGCATTCCATCAGGAGAGCGTGTTTCCTTCGAGAGTACCAGTAGCAAACTTCACCTGATTTTTGGTAGGGCATTCACACATCTTGAATACTGATTCGATCTTTTCAATCCAGTGTAGAAGGCCTACGTCTCCTTCGGTGCCACTAAAAGAGTGAGGCTTGCAGTCCATGAACGCCTTGAATGTGCAGACTGGGGTGGAGCATGTAGGTTGACCTGTTGTGAAGGAAGAAACGAATAAGTTTAGGAATGGTAAAGTGACAGGAGAATTGGATCTAGACGTTCTAGGTTGACTTGGATCGGTCGTTGTACCTCCTGGGTGGGCTGTCATCGCTTCAGCCACCCGAGCATTGATCAGGGCCGTCAGCTGGTCCTGAGTCATGTTCACGTTACCTCTGCCACGTCCGCTCATTTTCTTCACATCCACAAAAACATAGAATGAGAATGACGACAAAAAGATTGAGAGAAAGGATATTGAAAGATGTCTAACTACGATAAGTAAGCTTCCAAGTATCGCTTAGAATAGAACTATAAGTAAGTAACATAATGTATTACTAAGTATACTATCACGTAATACATTAAGCAAGTAGTAAATATGCATATACTTATGCTTAGTAGTCTTAGAGCGCTAAGTCTTGCATTTAGAGTGTAGTGTCGTTGCGCACCGATTAGTATAAAACGGGTTATAGTCTGTTTTTTCTTAAAAAGAGTTTTTTCTCTTTAAAACCGAGTTCATTATAACCGATGGCTCTGATACCAATTTGTCACACCCTAAAATTCCACATGCGGAGTACTACCGCGAGGCGTATAACTGCCCAAGATCAAGCCACCAATCAAATTGAACATTTAATATAAGTAAAATAAACCATCACCAATATGATTAGTGACATAACATTTAAGTCTAAAACATAGTTTAATTATCCAGCGAAAGCATTAAGTACATAAATCCATTGATAGTTTAAAACTCAAGTTTCAAAATAGGAATCCGACAACGGATTCTAGACGACCACCACACTCCTCAAAGCAGACTCCAGCGCAGCATTTACGGACCTGGAAGCATGCAGTAGTATGTCAACATAAAGTTGACGAGTTCACGGTTTTCAAAAAGGTTTTCTCGTTTTACCCCCAAAACATCAATTTATAAAGTTACCAAGTTATAAAACACGCCATGGGGAGCTACCCCATATCTAAGCTACTAAATTGTGCAGTACCGAAACTTTGACGTAATTGTTGATTTTGCCCTAGGTCAACGTCTACCATCCTTGACAAGATTCCAGGTATAAAAGTTCACTCCCGTCCTTCTCAGGCATGGTGTGAGGTTGTCAAACCTAATAGCGGTATCAACTAATATCCCGTTCTCCCAACCGACGATTAATCGGTATAAATGAAAAGGGACTTTCATGGTAGAGTTTCGCTTAGTAGGCTAAGGCATGAATTATGAGTATTGTTGAATCACTATACTGTTACCTCAGTATATTAGGTTCCCAAACCATCGGGAATACATGCTTTTAGTTTTAGTGTGAACTCACCTTTGATTGCTCGATAGATAGAATATTTATCCTAAGCTTGTTCAACCACGTCCTATTATGGTTACCAATATTAGGATCGTACACAAGTAATCACGTATTCTTTACACGTATTTATCACGTAGCGTACAAGTAACAACTAGTGTATGACGCATCAATCATGTACATATACTTAAGCATTATACTGTATAAAAGTTCAATAAACAACTGGGGTAACAATGTTTATGTGTGGTTTAAATAAGATTTGGGCTTAATTAGTGTGCGTCCCAACATGAGTGTGCGGCCCTCTAGAATACGGCCCAAATTAAAATAGTGTGCAACCCACTTGTCAATGTGCGGTCCACACGGGAGTGTGCGACCTACTGATGAGTGTGCGGTCATGTAGAAGGGTGTTGTACGATGTGAAATAGACAGTTGTACGTAGGAACTATGTCTTTCTAAGGAGTGTGCAGTCTTACTAGTCTGGTGGTACAATGTGCATCAAGGGTTGTACAGAGCAGGAGTGTGAGGTGATGCACCTCCTGTTTGTACATTGTGCACTTGAGGTTGTACCGTACAGAAGTGTGTGACCTGTTAAATATGCGGTATGCAATGTGCGCGTGTACCTCATGCAGTAAAAAGTGTACCTTCCTAGTGTGCATCAAGAATCAGACAAACAATTCATCATTTTAAGTTTACCCCAATCAAATCGGCCAAGTATAGACTTTAATATTATTCATCATAAAATCTACTAGCATTTCTTGAACATGATTCACAAATCTTATATCAATCCTAAATCAATATGGGCAATATAACATAAAGTCACTCATTTACGAAACAACAATCATACCCATACATTTCTAACATTATCTAATCATTTTCAGCATATACATATATTGGTTCAGTTGGATCTATGAACATTTTGCCATTCGGATCACCTAAACAACAATCAACATATCATAACCTCTACATCTTCAACAGATATATTATTCAAACAAATGAGTAACATACATTACTACCCAAAATTTTAATATCATACACGAGTTCATTCAAGACTAGTAAACATCAAAAATCCTAAACATTCATGAATCATCAATCCTAAAGACACCAACCGATGAAACAGTGAATTGCATCATTCAAACCTATTCCCATTTTGCAACATACAAACCCTAAGTTCATTTATCATATCTGTCACACCCCAACCGATGGCGGAAACATCGGGGTGCGAGCACTAAGCGTTCAGATTGCTCATGAGAATTCCATAACACTATTGTTTCAATAAAGATTAATTGATTTCATGTAAATGTCTAACAACGTTATCACAAGTATCACATTACAGACCCAATCATAAATTGTTCAAATTGTCTAAAAGACTATTATTATCTAGGCGACGTTTCTAGCATCTCCTAGCTGAATTCCATGCGTTCCAAGCATCCTATCAGCCTGTAACATGTATTAAAATATCAATACAAAAAGTATTGGCGAGTATACAAGTTTGATAATAGAATAATAGGTTAAAAACAACTCATATCCATAGTGTAAACAGTAAAGTAGTTTCAGCCGTGCTAGTGTCGCAGTCCATGCAGTGATATCCCAAGTATCCCGATGCTTTAGTGTTTACCCAAGACTCATGGTAAACTTGAATCCTCCTAACAATACGCCCTAAAATAATGGGAGAGGTGCATCTCCTATAGCGCTACTATTGTTAAAGCGGAACTACACACTCTGGATTAAACGTCACATAACACAAAGAATCAAGAATCAAGAATCACAAGTTTCATATTCACATAGGATAGAGTATAAGTTTCAAAGATTCAAGTTTAAGTTTCATAGAATACATGTTACACCCCAAAAGTTTAAAGTAAAAAGGGGATCAAGTATACTCACAATGATTGCTTAACAATATGAACTGCTATTAGATCAAAGGGAGCTCTTTTGAGTTAGCCTGATTAGATCATAATAGGATAAGAGTCGGGCAGAGTAACGAGGTTGAATAAAGTGTCAAACCAGTCACTGGATCGGCTAGCTGTCCGACCGGATGGCTGTCCGATCGGATGGTCAGCCGGTTGGGTGACCAATGAATGTGAAAAGACATATAGCTGCCCGATCGGATGACCATCCGATCGGGTTGCCACTTGTGTTTTGAAGTTCATAGATGGAAGGGGTAGGGTGGCTGCTCGATCGGACGGCAGTCCGATCGGGTTGTCACTCAACCCGTGTGTCGGTATCCTGGTCCTTCCAATCGAATGGCTGCTCGATCGGACGACTGTCCGATCGGGTTTCCGTTTGATCAGACTTCCATGCTTTGATTGTATACCAAGTGTTTGAAAGTTTCAAGACTAAGGCAAGTGTCACCTGATAGGGTGGTTGTCCGATCGGACGGCTGTCCGATCGGGTTGCCACTCGATCGGGCGACCCTTGTTCTTGTTTAACATGTTTGTTAAATTTTCTAAGTTTCTTAGATTAATGGTGACAGCACGGCACGTATCGAGACAACGGTAAAACCCTTTAGCACCCAAAATTCCGATTGAGTGGGAATCACCCCTGTTCGATCAGTCGTGTGTTTCTAATAGGTTTATCTCGGAATCCGTTGCCATGCTCGTCTTTTACCGGTAAGAACCCAGATCGATACCAACTCTAGACTATTCATCAGATCTATAGTTAGTTTAGACCCGATTTCCACCGAATAAAGTAAAAGTTTGAGAAAATGATGAAGATACTCAAGTTTTATAGGAAAATGTCTAGATTTAGCTTAAATTTAGGTTAGATTTAGTGTAAAAACGCATGAACCATCTTAGATCTGAGCTAGATCTTGCTTAGAATGACATCACATGTCAGTTTGTACAAACCTCCATGATGACGTCATCCTCAAGAACTCAGTTCCGAGAGATTTCACGGTGAAAAGTGTGATTTTAAGTGAGAATCATGAAGGAAATGAGGTGTAGATCACAAAAGTACAAAGATCTAGTGCAAAACGTACCGAAAACAACAAGATAATGAAGAAAGAATGTAACACCCTGAAAATTTACGTCCTATAAGGTGTTGACACGTGTCATAGGTTTGAACGTGTGAAGGAATGTTCTTGAAGGACTAAAGTTGACAAACAGTGAAACTGTGTAATTATAAGGGTTCAAAGTGTCAACAATGAATAAATAGACTTTGCAATAACTCTACATGATGTTTATAACCTTAAATGAATAGATCATGGATCATACGAAGCGAATTGTGAAAGAAAGTGAGAGATTACAAACTACAGGGGTTAAATGTGCCAACATGTTTAAGTTATACCTCTGAGTGACCTTTTGACAAACCCGAAGCTTTGTAACGATTAATTATGCTCACTAGAATGTACCACAAAAATTTCATGAAGTTTCGATATCGTATGAGCAAGTTGTGATAAAATTCGTGTACGAGGGTTATAAGCGTCAACATTGAAATTTAGGGCTTTTCGGGTGATCACAAAGTTACCCGAGGACTTAACAAAGTGGGTATAAGTCTTAAAGCCCCACATATTAAATAAACAAAGCTTCTTGTGCAAGTTGGATGGTGAAAACGACCTTTCGGGGGACCAAGGACCAAAATGCAATAAAAGAAAAATAAAAATCAGGTTTACATGTCCCAAGCGGCCCGCTTTGGTTATGCTGAAATGGGATGCGGGCCGCATTAGGACTGCAAATGCAGAAAACTTGCAGAATCACTGGCAGGTGGCTGTTTGCATGCTCTAACCGACTCAAAACTTAGTTTTTCGAAACTATGGGCTGCCAAGAGTGGTTTGTAGCTTGTAGAGGACACATGCTTGCATCTTAGAACATTCCTAGACCTTGTTGGCACCAATCTAGATTGATAAAAGTCCTTATATGAATGACAAAGTTGCAACATACATGCACAATGCACTTCTGGTCATTTTGAAGAACTTTCAAGCTGATACAAGCTTTCCATAACATCCATCAATCACGTGTAAGTATGTCTAACACTTCTCGATTCAGTTTTACATCGTTTATAGCCTAGAAATCAAACCGTCGTAACTACGGTTTGACTTTGTGATAAATCACAATCGGTCCAGAGATTTGTCGAATCGAAAGTCATTATAAGTTGGTATTTATATGGTTATTAAACCCCTAAAAGGTCACTCACTGATTTGAACCCTAACCATGTCGTTTGTCGAGTCAAAGGCTTTCCGAAAAAGTCAACAGAAACCTTAATCGCATATTTAATGATACGGAAGGCGTGTAACCTGTTTTATCGGTCATATAACTTGAAAATAAGTATAATAACTTGTCTACGCTTGTATGATTCGACAACTTTCTGTTTAGTACCGATTCGGAGCCGAAAGACGCAAAAGTTTGACTTTTGCGTTGACCTCAGTTCTGACCCGATTTATATAGGTTTAGACATGCCTTAAGGTTCCATTAGGACCTAGTTACTTGTGAGTATAAGCCTCTGCGTTTATACCACTCGAATCCCTAATCGTCCGATGTTTCCGTTAATCGCCTAAATATTGACCGTAATGCCCTTATGACCATAAAACGAGATTTTTGGAAATATGAAAGTGCCATAATCTTAGTTACTGATTATTAGGCATGTCCCGAAAATTTCACGTTAATCGGAGGTCTAGATTAGGAGTTAGGCTTAATGACGTAATTAAGAACGCTTTTATTAATTAAACGGCGTCATTAGCATAAAACCTATCTAAACCCAATTTTTGACACCAAACCTTTTACCCACTGATGTAATATAATATTTTAGGAGTTTTAAAGATTTTTAATTATTTTTAGACTGATCATAAGCTTGGATTAGCGCCTTAATTCGGTAAATACCGAATATGCCCTTTTAGGCCATAAAACGAGTTTTACAAATCCAAATGGCGCCAATCCAATTGCTACTGATTTTAAATAATAATTATAGTATTTTGAGCCTGTTAAACTGACCTGGAAACTCAGAATCGTATTTTAAACCGTACGTCGCTTAAAACGACTTTATACGCGTATTTAACGCATAGTTTGGGTTTAAAACTATTTTAATATATAAGACTTATTACCAAATGTTATAACCTGTTAAAATGGGCCATTTTACTGATCAACTCAGACCCGGATCGCAGGTGTCTAATTAAACCCTTTTATAATCTTTAAAATGACCAAAATACCCCTACGGGGCTTATAAAGAGATTAAACTCCTTTGGGGCGTCACGGGTGATATCCTACTGATATCACAACTTATTTAAGGCATGTTAACTTAGGAAACCTGTTTAGGACTCTTACGGATACCCGTTACGCTTCATGCGCGTTCGGTTCGGTTTATGTAACTAGTTTACATAAATTAGCCGAAACGGGTCAAACCTTATAGGTTTTGTCTCAAAATCCAGAATGTGTATCATATACCCATATTAAGCAAGTCTTCAAACTTGTCGGGTTTAAATCACATTCTATCCGGTCTTCGCTTAATCGTGCGTACGAACCGTATCATTAAAACTAATTGGTCTAAGCGTAAGCTTAACTAAAGACCCGTTAGGATTCTAATAGGTTATTATAAACCTTCGTTCCAGAATAGGAGAACCAGTAAAAGATACTTGCACTTGCTGATTTTGAACTATACTTGCTCAGGTAAATACTTTTAACTTATTTCCCTATACGGGCTTGGGTACGGTATATAAAATACCGCTTGGTCGGGCGTTGAATATTTAATCTTATTATGGTTAAATGATTGAGATGTCTCCGTTTAATTTGTTTTGTTGCTTAAAGCCTTTGGGGGGTTAATGACCGTGTCCCGGATATCCCTGGCATCATTTTACGAAATGGCCACGACCTTAGCACTCAGGTGTAGGCGTACACCTGTCAGTGTCTCATAACTAAAGTGGTGTGTTAATTGATCTTTAACCCGGCTCGATCCGGGCTACTGAACGCATAAGAAACATGTAAATCCTGTACAAGTTTATATATTTAAATAAGTATCCCAAGTTATAAAATATTATTTGTGCCTTGTGCCTTAAATGCATTTTCTTAAACTCTTTTCAAAATGAGTCGGTTGATTGTATTTACCAGTGTAAACTGACGTATTTTTCTTAAAAAGGTTAAGTGCAGGTACTACGCGAAATAGGCTGGCTTGTCTCCTAGCATCCACATTAAGTCTCGCCAGCTTGGATGTCATAAACTGTTGAACATTTGTTTTTCTTTTATTTGGATCTACCTGTGGATTTATATTCGACTATTTGTGATACTTAATATTACAATATCGATTGGTTGAATTAAATCTATACTTTGCTTCCGCTGTGCATTTAAATATTGTGTTGTTTGACTATTATGTTGCCAACCACGTCACGATACTCCCCTACCGGGCCCACCGGTGACACGTGGATATTTGGGGTGTGACAGGTTGGTATCAGAGCCAACACTGAGTGAATTAAACACTAACCTTTTGTGTTTAATCTCAGTTACACAATTGCACATTCCTAAATCTTCGAGTCTAGACAAAGAACTTAGGAATAATCCAAATTGTTCAAATTTTTATTTAATTAAATTTTTGTCCTTTATTTTTCCTTGTTATTACCTTGTGTATTTTAATAGGTACAATAATGCCGCCAAGAATTAGACGAGGTAGTCGAGGAAAGGAGCCAGCTAGTGCCCCTAACGACCATGAGGCAGGGCCTTCATATCGACGAACTTCTTCTACAAGGAATGATGAAACGAGGGAGCTATGGAGGACCTATGAAGACGATGCCAGACGATCTTTTTCGCACGCCTCAACGCCTCCATATCATGACTCCTATGGGCCTCAGTCAGAGAACGAACCCCACAACCCGCAACATTTCTTCGGCGACCCTACTCCTGTATTTCAGGGTCAGTTTAACCCAGCAGAGTACCTACCCGAAAACGTGGGCTTTAACCCACTAGGTCCGGAGGATCACTTTTCTGGTGATCAAGATATGGACGAGGACACAGATCCTGTCGAAGCTTCAACCGGATCCCGGAACCATCCTTTTTCAATCTCTGATGGTTCATCTTACCACGGACCACCCTACGAAGGTCCGGATAGTCACATGGCACGGTTCGAACGGTGTGAGTGGTATTATACCCCATCTGAACACTCATCGTCTCACCATACACCATCTCACCATACACCGTCTCACCATACACCGTCTCACCATACACCGTCTCATTCAGCATCTCATCAGCAACAGCAGCAACAAGATCCCTCTGGGGATCCCCATTTCGAGACAGTCACGCCACCGCCTCCACCGCCGCCAGTTTATGTAGAACCTCCAGAACCGCCGAGACGTAGGAGGACTGGCCCGCGGATGTCAGTACGACCAGTGGGAGTTCATATCACCACTCCTCAACACTCTAGCGGTAGCCATTATCCGCCTACTCATGAAGTCCCACAGATGGGGGGACCTTCTGTTCCAGTTTCAGAGGTGAACTCGGCACCTATTGTACCGCCATCACCGGGTTTTGGCCACCCAATCCCTGCTTATACTGCTCCGGCAGCTTACAACCCATATGGACCACCAGCATACCATAATTATAACTATGCCGAGGCCGACCCCTACCTAGTGGCTGCAAACTACTATACCCAAAACCCTGAGGGACCATATGGAACCCCTTGGGGAATGGGACATCCAGCTCATGGGTATCAAGTACCTACTCAGCCACCATTTCAGCATCAGCCGCCACGGGTTCCTCCTCCTGAGCAGGTTGAGCTCCGTCATAGGTTGGATCGGGTTGAGCGAGACCTCCAGAGAGAGCGTAAGAAGAACCAAGGATTTATTAGTGGTTTAGCAGATTTGCTGAAGGGGAAGAAGAAGAAAAGGGATCGTTAAATCCCCATATGTAATATTGTATTTCTTTATTAATCAAGTCCCTACGAGGACTTGTCTTTGTTAGCTCCTGCGTGGGCAAATATTTGTAAAAGACCCGTTTAGGGCAAAAATGTAAAATTTGTAAATTATAATGGAATGTTAAGTTTGAAAATTTTATTTCTGTCATTTATGCATTTATATATTATACATGAAATAAACAAAAATAACATTATTCCTTTTGTAATGATCTGCCTATTTAGTATCAATTAAGGATCTTAAAGGTAAAACCTAGCCTACATGTCATTATAAGACTTGGCCAAAATGGTAAGACCTGTATAAAAAGATTTCAATCTCGGTTAACATCTAAAAACATGTTAACATTCCTGGCAGATGTGATTCGTTAAAATCACACACGTCATTCCATATAAGGATTTTTCCTGACCCAATAAATGATATATGAATCATGGGTTAAATCATTAATAAATATGATTACTTCTTTTTACCATCCATTGGTAATGGAATGCCTACGGGCCCTTCTCATTTTCATATGAGACAAAAGACAGTATTAGTCTATGACCCTGTCTGATAAAGGTAATGAACCTTGTTCAAACCTTTATGCTTTGATTCTCTGAAATCATAGCTTATAACCTAAATTGTCCCAGTGACTAAGCCTTATGTGCTAATAAAACTGTTATTGTTTTATAATTAGGATAAATTATATTAGAAATCCTAAATTTATGTGAGTAATAAATTAACCATATTTGGTCTACGTTTACCACGGTTAACAAATTGCCATAAAAGACAATTTTATAATAAACTCACCAATAAATTGTTGTCGATATGTGACAGTTCTAGATACATGGCAGACTCAAATGAGGTCAACAGTCACCCAGGGATAGTGAATGAAAATGCCCAAGTTAACGTAGCAGGTCCAGAGTTGCAAGCTATGATAAATAATGCGGTTAATATAGCTATGGGTAGACAGCATCATGGATCAAGTGGTACCCATACGAGGACCCATACTGCATCACACACTAGAACACCCTCCAGGACCCACACTGCCCACAACAGTAATTCTCACCACTCCTCGAATCAAAGGAGTAATCCATCCCAAAGAGCAGTACAGCACCAAGAACCTCGTAATAGGGGTTGCACCTATAAATACTTTGTGTCGTGCAAACCCAGAGACTTCAATGGGGAAAAGGGAGCTGTTGATTGCATGACGTGGATGGATGAAATGGATACTGTGGTGGATATTAGTGGTTGCCATAATAGGGACATTGTGAAGTTTGTCTCGCAGTCTTTCAAAGGGGAAGCCTTAGCCTGGTGGAGATCTTTGATCCAAGCCACAGGGAAAGTCCCGTTATACAACATGACATGGGAAGAGTTCATGGCACTAATCAAGGAAAATTTCTGCCCTCAACACGAGGTTGAGAGAATTGAATCTGATTTCCTGGCACTGGTCATGAAAAATTTGGACTGTCAGGCCTACCTTACTACTTTCAATACTTTGTCAAGGTTGGTCCCTTATTTGGTGACTCCGGAGCCTAAACGTATAGCTCGTTTTATCGGGGGTTTGGAACCGGAGATCAAAGCAAGTGTAAAAGCTTCCAGACCAACCACTTTTCGGTCAGTAACGGACATATCGTTATCTCTGACCTCAGATGCTGTCAGGCTGAGGTCACTGAGGAAAACTGATACGGAGAAAAGAAAGCGTGAGGATGACAACTCACGGCGTTCAGATAAGAAGCAGAAGGGAAACGATGGCTCTAAGAAGGGGTCAGGATTCAAGAGAGAGGGTCAGCAGTCGGGTGAAAAACCCAAATGCAAAATCTGCAAGAGACAGCACTTTGGGAAGTGCAGGTTTGAATCCAACTCACAATCACAATCGAAACCTTTTTCTTGTGGGTTATGCAAATCCAGGGAACACAAAACCGTGGATTGCAAGAAGATAAAGGATGCGACCTGCTATGGTTGCAATGAAAAGGGGCACATCAAGAGCAATTGCCCAAAATATGCCAAGAAGCCGGAAGAGGCTAAGAAGACCAATGCTAGGGTCTTCAGAATGGATGCTAAGGAAGCCGTCAAGGACGACAAAGTGATAACAGGTACCTTTCTCGTAAATGATGTTTATGCGAGAGTATTATTTGATTCAGGCGCTGATAAGTCGTTTGTAGATAATAAGTTTTGTGAATTATTAAAACTACCTGTTAAGAACTTAAGTGTGAAGTATGAGGTGGAACTAGCAGATGGTACTTTAGAAACCGCCTCAACTATTTTAGATGGGTGTTTTATATCCATTAGGAATCACTCTTTTCCTTTATCCCTACTTCCCTTTAAGTTAGCCGGCTTTGACATAGTATTAGGTATGGACTGGTTATCTCATAACCAGGCCCAGATTGTTTGCAATAAGAAGCGAGTGATGATCAAGACTCCGTCTGGAGAATCACTTACTATCCAGGGAGATACCCAGTTTGGGCTACCCGAGAAAATGTCTATACTTAAGGACTCTAAGTGTTTAAAGAAAGGTTGTGTCATCTACATGGCGCAAGTGATTATAGATGAGCCGAAGCCCAAGATTGGGGATATACCCGTCGTTTCAGAATACCCTGATGTTTTTCCTGAAGAACTTTCTGGTTTGCCACCAGAGAGACAAGTAGAATTCAGAATTGACATTATTCCTGGATCAGCACCAGTTGCAAGGGCGCCTTATAGATTAGCACCAACAGAGATGAAGGAATTGAGAACGCAGCTAGATGATTTGCTAGCCAAAGGTTTCATCAAACCTAGTTCGTCTCCGTGGGGAGCACCAGTTTTATTTGTTAAGAAGAAGGATGGGTCGGTGCGTCTGTGCATCGACTACCGCGAGCTTAATAAGGTTACTATCAAGAATAGGTATCATTTGCCCAGAATCGACGATCTATTCGATCAACTTCAAGGGGCGAGTTTCTTCTCAAATATTGACTTAAGGTCAGGCTACCATCAATTGAAGGTTAGAGATGAAGACGTGCACAAAACAGCATTTAGGACTCGTTATGGCCATTACGAGTTCCTAGTGATGCCTTTCGGGCTCACTAATGCACCGGCCGCATTCATGGATCTCATGAATCGCGTTTGCAAGCCGCACCTAGATAAATTCGTCATCGTTTTCATCGATGATATTCTCATCTACTCAAAGAACCAAGCTGACCACGAGAAGCATCTTCACTGCATTTTGGAACTACTTCATAAAGAGAAGCTCTATGCCAAGTTCTCAAAGTGTGAATTCTGGCTTCGAGCAGTCCAATTTCTTGGGCATGTTGTTAGTGAGCATGGTATCCAAGTAGATCCTGCTAAAGTTGAAGCTGTCATGAATTGGCATGAGCCAAAGACGCCTACTGAAATTCGTAGTTTTCTAGGTTTGGCAGGATACTATAGGCGATTTATAGAAAACTTTTCAAGGATTGCTGCACCCCTGACTTCGCTGACACGTAAGAAGATTAAGTTTGACTGGGGTCCTAAGCAGCAGGAATCCTTTGACATTCTGAAACAAAAGTTGAGCAATGCTCCAGTACTGACATTGCCTGATGGAATAGAGGAGTTTGTAGTTTATTGTGATGCATCACACACCGGGATGGGATGTGTGCTTATGCAGAAAGGCAAAGTCATTGCCTATGCTTCACGTCAGTTAAAGGTGCACGAAAAGAATTACACCACCCACGACTTGGAGTTGGGTGCCGTTGTATTTGCACTAAAACTGTGGAGGCACTATTTGTATGGAATCAAATGTGTGATCTATTCTGATCACAAAAGCCTTCAACATCTGTTCAACCAGAAGGACTTGAACATGAGGCAACGTCGTTGGATGGAAACTCTGAATGATTACGATTGTGAAATAAGATACCATCCCGGCAAGGCGAATGTAGTCGCCGATGCCTTGAGTCGGAAAGAAAGGGTGAAACCCATCCGAATCAATGCCAAGAGCATGGAATTAAAGAACAGCTTGATAGAAAGGTTGTTAGCTGCACAGAAAGAAGCTGTGTTGGAAGCTAACTATCCTAACGAAAAGCTAGGAGTAACTGAGGAGCAGTTATCTCTTAGTAAGGATGGAATTCTTAGATTGAATGGACGGATATGGGTTCCAATTTATGGAGGACTCCGAGATGTTATTCTCCAGGAAGCCCATAGCTCTAAATATTCTGTTCATCCTGGAGCTGATAAAATGTACCATGATCTTAGAGCAAATTATTGGTGGATAGGCTTGAAGAAGTCTGTAGCTACCTATGTAGCTAAATGCTTGACGTGTGCGCAAGTCAAGGCAGAACATCAAAAACCGTCAGGTTTGCTACAACAACCTGAACTTCCTACTTGGAAGTGGGAAATGGTAACTATGGATTTTATCACCAAGTTACCCAAGACAAGGAAAGGAAATGACACCATCTGGGTGATAGTTGACCGACTGACTAAGTCAGCACATTTCCTACCTGTTAAGGAGACCTACAGCTCCGATATGTTAGCCCAACTGTACGTTGATAAGATTGTAGCTCTACATGGCATACCTGTAGCTATTATCTCTGACCGAGATACTAGATACACATCACATTTTTGGAAAAGTTTCCAACAATCTTTGGGCACACGTTTGAACTTTAGTACGGCTTACCATCCACAGACAGACGGTCAGAGTGAGCGTACTATTCAAACGTTGGAAGACATGCTACGTGCATGTGCGATCGATTTGGGAGGTAGCTGGGATAAGAACCTGCCATTGATCGAATTCTCCTACAACAATAGCTACCACACCAGCATAAAGGCTGCGCCTTTTGAGGCATTATACGGTAGAAAATGTAGATCACCTGTTTGTTGGGCGGAAGTTGGAGAAGTCCAGTTATCAGGACCAGAGATCGTGTTCGAAACGACGGACAAGATTGTCCAGATTCGTAACAATCTCCAAGCTGCCCGGAATAGGCAGAAGATTTACGCTGATCCAAATCGTAAGGATTTCCACTTCGAAGTTGGTGACAAAGTCCTACTTAAAGTGTCACCCTGGAAAGGAGTGATGCGATTTGGTAAGAAGGGTAAGCTAAGCCCGAGATACATAGGACCTTTCGAGGTTATCGAACGTGTCGGGTCAGTTGCCTACAAGTTAAACTTACCTGAAGAGCTCAGTAGTATACACAATGTGTTCCACATCTGCAATCTGAAGAAGTGTTTCGCTGACTCCGCTGACGAATCAGTGGTTATACCCTATACAGATGTGCAGATCGATGAGAGCTTGAAATTTGTGGAAAAACCTTTGTCGATCGAAGATCGACAGGTGAGGAAGCTTCGAAGGAAGCATATACCTTTTGTAAAGGTCAAATGGGATGCCCGAAGAGGTCCCGAATTCACGTGGGAGGTTGAATCCACGATGAAAGAAAAGTACCCTTACTTGTTTCAGTAAATCTCGGGTCGAGATTTATTTTAAGGGGGTGAGGATGTAACACCCTGAAAATTTACGTCCTATAAGGTGTTGACACGTGTCATAGGTTTGAACGTGTGAAGGAATGTTCTTGAAGGACTAAAGTTGACAAACAGTGAAACTGTGTAATTATAAGGGTTCAAAGTGTCAACAATGAATAAATAGACTTTGCAATAACTCTACATGATGTTTATAACCTTAAATGAATAGATCATGGATCATACGAAGCGAATTGTGAAAGAAAGTGAGAGATTACAAACTACAGGGGTTAAATGTGCCAACATGTTTAAGTTATACCTCTGAGTGACCTTTTGACAAACCCGAAGCTTTGTAACGATTAATTATGCTCACTAGAATGTACCACAAAAATTTCATGAAGTTTCGATATCGTATGAGCAAGTTGTGATAAAATTCGTGTACGAGGGTTATAAGCGTCAACATTGAAATTTAGGGCTTTTCGGGTGATCACAAAGTTACCCGAGGACTTAACAAAGTGGGTATAAGTCTTAAAGCCCCACATATTAAATAAACAAAGCTTCTTGTGCAAGTTGGATGGTGAAAACGACCTTTCGGGGGACCAAGGACCAAAATGCAATAAAAGAAAAATAAAAATCAGGTTTACATGTCCCAAGCGGCCCGCTTTGGTTATGCTGAAATGGGATGCGGGCCGCATTAGGACTGCAGATGCAGAAAACTTGCAGAATCACTGGCAGGTGGCTGTTTGCATGCTCTAACCGACTCAAAACTTAGTTTTTCGAAACTATGGGCTGCCAAGAGTGGTTTGTAGCTTGTAGAGGACACATGCTTGCATCTTAGAACATTCCTAGACCTTGTTGGCACCAATCTAGATTGATAAAAGTCCTTATATGAATGACAAAGTTGCAACATACATGCACAATGCACTTCTGGTCATTTTGAAGAACTTTCAAGCTGATACAAGCTTTCCATAACATCCATCAATCACGTGTAAGTATGTCTAACACTTCTCGATTCAGTTTTACATCGTTTATAGCCTAGAAATCAAACCGTCGTAACTACGGTTTGACTTTGTGATAAATCACAATCGGTCCAGAGATTTGTCGAATCGAAAGTCATTATAAGTTGGTATTTATATGGTTATTAAACCCCTAAAAGGTCACTCACTGATTTGAACCCTAACCATGTCGTTTGTCGAGTCAAAGGCTTTCCGAAAAAGTCAACAGAAACCTTAATCGCATATTTAATGATACGGAAGGCGTGTAACCTGTTTTATCGGTCATATAACTTGAAAATAAGTATAATAACTTGTCTACGCTTGTATGATTCGACAACTTTCTGTTTAGTACCGATTCGGAGCCGAAAGACGCAAAAGTTTGACTTTTGCGTTGACCTCAGTTCTGACCCGATTTATATAGGTTTAGACATGCCTTAAGGTTCCATTAGGACCTAGTTACTTGTGAGTATAAGCCTCTGCGTTTATACCACTCGAATCCCTAATCGTCCGATGTTTCCGTTAATCGCCTAAATATTGACCGTAATGCCCTTATGACCATAAAACGAGATTTTTGGAAATATGAAAGTGCCATAATCTTAGTTACTGATTATTAGGCATGTCCCGAAAATTTCACGTTAATCGGAGGTCTAGATTAGGAGTTAGGCTTAATGACGTAATTAAGAACGCTTTTATTAATTAAACGGCGTCATTAGCATAAAACCTATCTAAACCCAATTTTTGACACCAAACCTTTTACCCACTGATGTAATATAATATTTTAGGAGTTTTAAAGATTTTTAATTATTTTTAGACTGATCATAAGCTTGGATTAGCGCCTTAATTCGGTAAATACCGAATATGCCCTTTTAGGCCATAAAACGAGTTTTACAAATCCAAATGGCGCCAATCCAATTGCTACTGATTTTAAATAATAATTATAGTATTTTGAGCCTGTTAAACTGACCTGGAAACTCAGAATCGTATTTTAAACCGTACGTCGCTTAAAACGACTTTATACGCGTATTTAACGCATAGTTTGGGTTTAAAACTATTTTAATATATAAGACTTATTACCAAATGTTATAACCTGTTAAAATGGGCCATTTTACTGATCAAATCAGACCCGGATCGCAGGTGTCTAATTAAACCCTTTTATAATCTTTAAAATGACCAAAATACCCCTACGGGGCTTATAAAGAGATTAAACTCCTTTGGGGCGTCACGGGTGATATCCTACTGATATCACAACTTATTTAAGGCATGTTAACTTAGGAAACCTGTTTAGGACTCTTACGGATACCCGTTACGCTTCATGCGCGTTCGGTTCGGTTTATGTAACTAGTTTACATAAATTAGCCGAAACGGGTCAAACCTTATAGGTTTTGTCTCAAAATCCAGAATGTGTATCATATACCCATATTAAGCAAGTCTTCAAACTTGTCGGGTTTAAATCACATTCTATCCGGTCTTCGCTTAATCGTGCGTACGAACCGTATCATTAAAACTAATTGGTCTAAGCGTAAGCTTAACTAAAGACCCGTTAGGATTCTAATAGGTTATTATAAACCTTCGTTCCAGAATAGGAGAACCAGTAAAAGATACTTGCACTTGCTGATTTTGAACTATACTTGCTCAGGTAAATACTTTTAACTTATTTCCCTATACGGGCTTGGGTACGGTATATAAAATACCGCTTGGTCGGGCGTTGAATATTTAATCTTATTATGGTTAAATGATTGAGATGTCTCCGTTTAATTTGTTTTGTTGCTTAAAGCCTTTGGGGGGTTAATGACCGTGTCCCGGATATCCCTGGCATCATTTTACGAAATGGCCACGACCTTAGCACTCAGGTGTAGGCGTACACCTGTCAGTGTCTCATAACTAAAGTGGTGTGTTAATTGATCTTTAACCCGGCTCGATCCGGGCTACTGAACGCATAAGAAACATGTAAATCCTGTACAAGTTTATATATTTAAATAAGTATCCCAAGTTATAAAATATTATTTGTGCCTTGTGCCTTAAATGCATTTTCTTAAACTCTTTTCAAAATGAGTCGGTTGATTGTATTTACCAGTGTAAACTGACGTATTTTTCTTAAAAAGGTTAAGTGCAGGTACTACGCGAAATAGGCTGGCTTGTCTCCTAGCATCCACATTAAGTCTCGCCAGCTTGGATGTCATAAACTGTTGAACATTTGTTTTTCTTTTATTTGGATCTACCTGTGGATTTATATTCGACTATTTGTGATACTTAATATTACAATATCGATTGGTTGAATTAAATCTATACTTTGCTTCCGCTGTGCATTTAAATATTGTGTTGTTTGACTATTATGTTGCCAACCACGTCACGATACTCCCCTACCGGGCCCACCGGTGACACGTGGATATTTGGGGTGTGACAGGTTGGTATCAGAGCCAACACTGAGTGAATTAAACACTAACCTTTTGTGTTTAATCTCAGTTACACAATTGCACATTCCTAAATCTTCGAGTCTAGACAAAGAACTTAGGAATAATCCAAATTGTTCAAATTTTTATTTAATTAAATTTTTGTCCTTTATTTTTCCTTGTTATTACCTTGTGTATTTTAATAGGTACAATAATGCCGCCAAGAATTAGACGAGGTAGTCGAGGAAAGGAGCCAGCTAGTGCCCCTAACGACCATGAGGCAGGGCCTTCATATCGACGAACTTCTTCTACAAGGAATGATGAAACGAGGGAGCTATGGAGGACCTATGAAGACGATGCCAGACGATCTTTTTCGCACGCCTCAACGCCTCCATATCATGACTCCTATGGGCCTCAGTCAGAGAATGAACCCCACAACCCGCAACATTTCTTCGGCGACCCTACTCCTGTATTTCAGGGTCAGTTTAACCCAGCAGAGTACCTACCCGAAAACGTGGGCTTTAACCCACTAGGTCCGGAGGATCACTTTTCTGGTGATCAAGATATGGACGAGGACACAGATCCTGTCGAAGCTTCAACCGGATCCCGGAACCATCCTTTTTCAATCTCTGATGGTTCATCTTACCACGGACCACCCTACGAAGGTCCGGATAGTCACATGGCACGGTTCGAACGGTGTGAGTAGTATTATACCCCATCTGAACACTCATCGTCTCACCATACACCATCTCACCATACACCGTCTCACCATACACCGTCTCACCATACACCGTCTCATTCAGCATCTCATCAGCAACAGCAGCAACAAGATCCCTCTGGGGATCCCCATTTCGAGACAGTCACGCCACCGCCTCCACCGCCGCCAGTTTATGTAGAACCTCCAGAACCGCCGAGACGTAGGAGGACTGGCCCGCGGATGTCAGTACGACCAGTGGGAGTTCATATCACCACTCCTCAACACTCTAGCGGTAGCCATTATCCGCCTACTCATGAAGTCCCACAGATGGGGGGACCTTCTGTTCCAGTTTCAGAGGTGAACTCGGCACCTATTGTACCGCCATCACCGGGTTTTGGCCACCCAATCCCTGCTTATACTGCTCCGGCAGCTTACAACCCATATGGACCACCAGCATACCATAATTATAACTATGCCGAGGCCGACCCCTACCTAGTGGCTGCAAACTACTATACCCAAAACCCTGAGGGACCATATGGAACCCCTTGGGGAATGGGACATCCAGCTCATGGGTATCAAGTACCTACTCAGCCACCATTTCAGCATCAGCCGCCACGGGTTCCTCCTCCTGAGCAGGTTGAGCTCCGTCATAGGTTGGATCGGGTTGAGCGAGACCTCCAGAGAGAGCGTAAGAAGAACCAAGGATTTATTAGTGGTTTAGCAGATTTGCTGAAGGGGAAGAAGAAGAAAAGGGATCGTTAAATCCCCATATGTAATATTGTATTTCTTTATTAATCAAGTCCCTACGAGGACTTGTCTTTGTTAGCTCCTGCGTGGGCAAATATTTGTAAAAGACCCGTTTAGGGCAAAAATGTAAAATTTGTAAATTATAATGGAATGTTAAGTTTGAAAATTTTATTTCTGTCATTTATGCATTTATATATTATACATGAAATAAACAAAAATAACATTATTCCTTTTGTAATGATCTGCCTATTTAATATCAATTAAGGATCTTAAAGGTAAAACCTAGCCTACATGTCATTATAAGACTTGGCCAAAATGGTAAGACCTGTATAAAAAGATTTCAATCTCGGTTAACATCTAAAAACATGTTAACACTCCTGGCAGATGTGATTCGTTAAAATCACACACGTCATTCCATATAAGGATTTTTCCTGACCCAATAAATGATATATGAATCATGGGTTAAATCATTAATAAATATGATTACTTCTTTTTACCATCCATTGGTAATGGAATGCCTACGGGCCCTTCTCATTTTCATATGAGACAAAAGACAGTATTAGTCTATGACCCTGTCTGATAAAGGTAATGAACCTTGTTCAAACCTTTATGCTTTGATTCTCTGAAATCATAGCTTATAACCTAAATTGTCCCAGTGACTAAGCCTTATGTGCTAATAAAACTGTTATTGTTTTATAATTAGGATAAATTATATTAGAAATCCTAAATTTATGTGAGTAATAAATTAACCATATTTGGTCTACGTTTACCACGGTTAACAAATTGCCATAAAAGACAATTTTATAATAAACTCACCAATAAATTGTTGTCGATATGTGACAGTTCTAGATACATGGCAGACTCAAATGAGGTCAACAGTCACCCAGGGATAGTGAATGAAAATGCCCAAGTTAACGTAGCAGGTCCAGAGTTGCAAGCTATGATAAATAATGCGGTTAATATAGCTATGGGTAGACAGCATCATGGATCAAGTGACAAGGCTCCAATCTCTCGTTTAACCAAGAATCAAGTTTCACGAGTCTAAGGACTCAAGTCACCAAATAAGTTTCAAGAGTAAAGAATCATGATTTCTCAAGCATCAAGAATCAAGAGTCCAAGCATCAAGTATCATAAAGAATATAGTTTCCATAGCATCAAGAATCAAGGGTCTAGATTAAGTATCAAGAGTCAAGTATCCAGATTAAGTATCAAGTCTCATAGTTTAAGTTTCAAAATCAAGCATCTAGAATAAAGAATCAAGCGTCATAGTATCCAACATCAATTTTATCAATAAGATTCATGCCAAAAGTATCCAAGTATCAACATTACACAACTACTGGGACTTACATTAATAATAGGAAAAAGTTCAGGGATTGATCTTGCCAAGAGCCTAAACTTAGGGACGCTGGGCGTTACAGTCTCCCCTCCTTTAGGAGATTTCATCCCCGAAATCTTAGAAGAAGACTGCTCAAAGAGATGCGGGTACTTGGCCTTCATATCACTTTTCAACTCCCAAGTGAATTCGGCACCACGCTTTCCTTCCCATCGAACCTTAACAATGGGAATTTTGATGCACCTTAAACGCTTGACAGTCTGATCCATGATTTCGACCGGTTTCTCCACAAACTGAACAGCTTCGTTTATTTGCAAGTCTTCAAGAGGAACCTGCAGTCCCTCGTCGACCAGGCATTTACGTAGGTTGGATACGTGGAACACTGGATGCACGTTGTTTAGTTCTTGTGGCAAGTCGAGTTTGTATGCTACCTTGCCAATCCTTTCAAGTAACACGAAAGGACCCACGTAGCGAGGAGCGAGCTTTCCCTTCTTTCCAAAACGAACTACTCCCTTCCAGGGAGATACCTTGAGAAGAACTCGGTCGCCAACCGCAAATTCCAAAGGCTTCCGCCTATTATCAGCATAGCTCTTTTGTCTGCTCCTAGCCTTGGTCAAGTTATCATGGATTTGAAGAATCTTATCCGTTGTCTCTTGAACAATCTCAGGGCCAGTGAACTGCTTTTCCCCAACCTCATGCCAGCTGAGAGGAGATCGGCACTTTCGCCCATATAAAGCTTCGAATGGAGCCATCTGAATACTGGAATGATAGCTGTTGTTGTACGAGAACTCAATCAATGGTAAATGTACATCCCAGTTACCACCAAAGTCGATGACACAAGAACAGAGCACATCCTCTAGGGTTTGAATAGTACGCTCGGTCTGCCCATCCGTCTGAGGATTAAAGGCCGTGCTAAGATTCAAGTGCGACCCATAGCGGACTGGAACGTTTGCCAAAGACGCGAAGTAAAACAACCATCACGGTCCGAGATTATGTCCAGAGGTATGCCATGACGGCATATAATCTCATTAGTATAGACTCGAGCAAGTTTCTCCACTCTGTAATCTTCACGAATAGGAAGAAAATGAGCGGATTTGGTCAAACGATCAATAATCACCCAAATACTATCAAGACCTTTAGAGGTACGGGGTAGCTTAGTAATAAAGTCCATAGCGATACTATCCCATTTCCAAACTGGGATTTTGGGTTGTTCTAAGAGTCCAGAAGGACGCTGGTGTTCCGCCTTTACCTTTGAGCAAGTAAGGCACTTAGACACATATACAACAATGTCCCTCTTCATGCCATGCCACCAATAAGTCGCACACGGATCCTGGTACATCTTATCGGCACCTGGATGGATAGAGTAACGGGATTTGTGAGCCTCGGTCATAATGAGCTTACGGAGATCATCGCGATCTGGTACCAAGATGCGATTTAGATAATACTGCAAACCATCAGATTTAGTTTCGAGCTGGTCCATCCTAGCGCCGTGGATTTCTTCTTCTAAACTTCCTTCATTTGCGGATGAATACTGAGCTTCACGAATACAAGCATGCAGATCACTCGAGATACAAATAAATTTGAAATGGGTTTTACGACTAAGGGTGTCGGCTACTACATTCGCCTTGCCGGGATGATAGCGAATTTCGCAGTCGTAGTCGTTAAGCAATTCCACCCAACGTCTCTGTCGCGTGTTCAGTTCTTTTTGGTCAAAGATATGTTGAAGGCTCCTATGGTCGGTGAAGACCACACACCGTGTACCATAAAGGTAGTGTCGCCAGATCTTTAATGCAAAAATAACTGCACCAAGCTCCGGATCGTGAGTAGTGTAGTTTTTCTCATGCAACTTGAGCGGACGAGAGGCATAAGCAATAACCTTGTCCCGCTGTATGAGCACACAGCCCAATCCACGGTTCGAGGCATTACAATAAACCATAAAATCGTCGTTGCCATCTGGTAGAGTTAACACAGGAGCATTACACAAAAGATTCTTAAGAGTTTGAAAGGATTCCTCTTGTTCGGGACCCCAAACAAAAGGTTTCTCCTTTTGGGTTAGTATCGTAAGAGGAAAAGTGATTTTAGAAAAATCCGCGATGAATCAGCGGTAATAACCCGCCAGTCCTAGAAAAGAATGAATCTCAGACACGGATTTAGGCGTACACCAATTCTTTACTGCCTCAATCTTAGAAGGGTCAACATGAATACCCTGACTACTAACAATATGACCAAAAAATTGCACTTCATCAATCCAAAACTCACACTTGGAAAATTTAGCATACAAACGTTCACCACGTAGAAGTTCAAGCATAAGACGTAAATGACGAGCATGATCAGCTTTGGACTTAGAATAAATAAGAATATCATCAATAAAGACTATCACAAAATGATCCAAATAGGGTTTACAAACAGGGTTCATAAGGTCCATGAACACTGCAGGTGCGTTGGTCAGGCCAAAGGGCATGACTACGAACTCGTAGTGCCCATATCGTGTACGAAACGCAGTCTTAGGAATATCATCTTCGAGGACACGTAGTTGGTGATATCTCGAACGTAGCTCTATCTTAGAGAAACAGGACGCGCCTTGTAGTTGATCAAATAGGTCATCGATACGAGGAAGCGGATAACGATTCTTCACAGTAATCTTATTAAGTTCACAATAGTCGATACACATACGGAAGGAACCATCCTTCTTCTTGACGAATAGTACGGGAGCACCCCACGGGGAGGTACTTGGACGAATAAAACCCTTGTCGAGTAATTCCTGCAGCTGACTAGATAACTCTTGCATCTCGGAAGGTGCAAGACGGTAAGGAGCCATGGCGACAGGAGTCACACCAGGTACGAGATCAATACGGAAGTCAACGGATCTGGGAGGAGGAAGACCAGGAAGATCTTCATGAAAGACATCGGTGAAGTCACACACCACTGGAACGTCGCTTATGTTCTTCCCCTTGCCTTTTTGTTCCACCACGTGGGCCAAGAAGACAGGGTTCTGTTTTCATAAGTTTCTGCTCGCTTGTGTGCATGACATCAATCTCAGTCCTTTTGAAGGTCGGTCTCCATAGACAATCAAAGTATCACCAGAGGGAAGAGGAAGACGAACAAGCTTCTCATGACAAACAATCTCGGCATGGTTCTTATGCAACCAGTCCATGCCAATGATGACATCAAAACTACCCAATCGCATGGGTATAAGATCAATAGAGAAGACGTGATTGTTAAGAATCAAGGAACAATCACGCATGATAGATTTCACAAGAAACGACTTACCGTTAGCGACCTCAACAGAGAATGGCTCGGGTAACTTGGAGCGTGTACAGTTTATCAAAGACTCAAATTCCACGGACACAAAGCTTTTATTGGCACCAGTATCAAATAGAATCAAAGCATAAAGGTTATTAACAAGGAACATACCATTGACAACGTCATTGTCATTGCGAGCCTGATTTGCATTAAGGTTGAACGCTCGTCCACGAGCGGCTGGCTGTTGGTCCTGGTTCAGTTGAGGACACTAGTTACGGAGGTGGGTAGTATCTCCACACTTGTAGCATGCACGAACGGCGTTGACTGGCCTTGGGTTCTGCAGAGGTGCTGGAAGTGTAGGTAGAGCTGCCTGAGCTGGGGCTTGCTGAGCTTGCGGGGCCGAGTTAGCTTGACGACAATAGGGAGTCGTGTGACCATAGCGGTTACAGTTGGTGCACAGACGACATGCAGAGGCAGCAAGATGATGGTAGTTGCAAGTAGTACACTTTGGGTGAGGACCAGTGTACTGTTTCTTAGCTTCAGGAGCAGCAGGGTTTGCAGCAGCAACAGTAGAAGCGGGTTTAGCAGCAGGGTTTGCAGCTGGAGTAATAGCATTACATCCAGAACCCTGTGATTTGCTTTTCTTGTTCTTGCTGCTGCTCGGCTGCTGGGTAACTCGATTTGCAGACTTAGAGGGAGCAGGAGTAGCAAAATGCTTATCACGCACACGATTGTTGTTCAAGCTTGCTGTAGGCGATAGACTTCTTCAATAGTTTCCAGTTGAGCTGCTTCCATAGAATCACGCATAGCAGGAGGTAGACCATTGATGTACTTGGTTATCATTCGCTTAGGAGTCGAAACCAAGTGAGGAACGATAAGACTCAGCTACTTAAAACAGGTAGTATAAGCCAGGTTATCATCACCAACCTGCTTCAGATGCCAAAACTCTTCTTCAAGCTTCAGTTGTTCATGAGGAGGGCAGAACTCAAGCATCATTAGTTCTCGCACCTCAGCCCATGGAAGAGCATAGGCTTCTTCATTTGAACGGATGTTTCTCTCATTCGACCACCACTCCAATGCTCTGCCTTGAAACATCCCGGTTGCACTCCTAGTCTTTAAGTGGTCTGGGCACTCGCTGTTAATGAAGGTAACCTCGATGTTGTCGAACCACTCGAGCATAACAGTCACCCCATCACTGCCTGTGAAAGACTTAGGGTTGCAAGAGATGAAATGCTTATAGTTGAACTTAGTAGGCTTATTCTCCTCAGCCTTGGAGACCGTAGAGGATGGAGGCGTGTTTAATCCTTGGAGCTCAGAGACGATCTTTGGCACGACTCGAGCAATCTGGTCGGCCATGAATGACATCATCTTTTTCTGAGACTTCTCCCTGGATTTCCTGAGAGTGTCGGATAGCTTTCGAGAAGACATCCTAAAGATCCAATAAGAGGATCGTATAAGTCTAAATTAACACATTTCACGTACGGTAGACTAAGACTCAAGATTCACAAGATTCTCATAGATTCCGCAAACCTACGACCTTCGCATGGCGCGTTGTACGGAGTTTGGTAACAGGTCAGAAGCGCTTATATATAGGAAGTACCAGCGGCGTATCCACCACGCTTTGGGCACATTGCTTCCACCCCGCACTCGGCGTCATGTTACGTGTCGCAATTGCCAAACAATACACTAATCATTACATAGACTAAACCAATAGATTCCAATAGATTACACACTGCAATCCACTACCCTCACATGGCATGTTGTATGAAGCTTGGCAGTATGCCGGAAGCGCTTATATATAGGAAGTACCAGCGGCTTATCCACCACGCTTCGGACACAATACTTCCACCTCGTACTCGATGTCATGTTCACATGTCGATATCCACACTCATCAGAGATTAGTCCAAATAGATTCAAATAGTCTCAAGTAGTTTCCAATAGATTCAATAGTTTCCCATAGATTCAATAGATTCAATAGACTCCAAATAGATTAAATAGATTTACATAGATTTGTGCTAACAATCCATAACAACGAAATCCTGCATGGCACGTGTTACGAAAGTTCGGTAGCATGACGAAAGCACTTATATATAGGAAGTACTAGCGGCATATCCACCATGCTTCAATTATGCCACATTCGTCTCGTCGTTGGTGTCATGCCTCGTTAACCACCGTTTTCGATTCCACCACTCCTCAAAACATAGATTAACCAAATAGATTCAACCACATAGATCAACAAGGTAGATCCAATCACTCAACCTGATTCTGTAAAACTACGAATTTCACTTAGCGCGTGGTATGAAAGTTTGGTAGCATGCCAGAAACACTTATATATAGGAAGTACCAGCGGCGTATCCACCACGCTTCGGACATGCCACATTCCCCCTCATCTTTGGTGCTAGGCTACATTTCGTATTTCGTTTCTCCGTCTTACATAAATAGATTACACGATAGATCTCACTTAAGTTTCTCATAGTATACACAAATAGTCCTTCCATAGCTTTAGAATCCTTTACTAGACACTAAATTTTGCATGGCACTTGGTACGAAGGTTGGTAACATGCCAGAAACACTTATATATAGGAAGTACCAGCGGCGTTTCCACCACGTTTCGGACACGTCACTTTCCCCTCGTATTCCATGCCATGTTACATCTAGTGTCTTACAATCACCTTATTACTTAGGTTACACACAGAATGAAGCCGCATAAATTTAGTTCGATCTGAGGTTAGAATTTATGTTTTAGATTGCGGACAATGTGTGACTCGTACCAAATGATCGAAGAATCAAACTTAAAACCACATGCATAAAATCGAGATAACATAAAAGCAATATAGGCTCATAAAATATAGAATGCTCCGGGTAGAGGAACGGCGACTAACCAAAGTGATTCGAACCCCTTTTGAATTGAGGTAACGTGTCTTAACTTACTTAGACAAATACGTCATCGATGTTAGGCCTATGTTATTCGTCCTTTTGGTCATTTCACGTACTCAATTTATCGGAAGTTACGAGACTTTGGTGAGACATGAAATCAAGGAGTGGGACTAGTTATCAAGATCTGAGTTTCACCTCTAACTTGACAACATCGTACCCTAACAGTGTTGGTACTCATCCACAGATAAGACCTACTAGAATAACATGGAGATCTTCCGTCAAGGTTTGGATGTCACTCCTGTCTTAAGGGTAAATCTCGTGCAAAATACAAACACCGATGAACAATGTTTTCAAGGTATCAAGTGTAGATTATGTTAGCCTTAGGAAAGGCATGTAAGTTTATCAGAACAAGTGCTGCTAGGAAGCAGATACGGTAGAATCCGTAAGTCTTAAACAACAAATAAGAGTCAAGATTCCTAGAACTATAGACTAGGGCAAGTATTCCTACTTATCCTAATTCCCTATAGTTATGGCTCTGATACCAATCTGTCACACCTCAACCGATGGCGGAAACATCGGGGTGCGAGCACTAAGCGTTCAGATTGCTCATGAGAATTCCATAACACTATTGTTTCAATAAAGATTAATTGATTTCATGTAAATGTCTAACAACGTTATCACAAGTATCACATTACAGACCCAATCATAAATTGTTCAAATTGTCTAAAAGACTATTATTATCTAGGCGACGTTTCTAGCATCTCCTAGCTGAATTCCATGCGTTCCAAGCATCCTATCACCCTGCAACATGTATTAAAATATCAATACAAAAAGTATTGGCGAGTATACAAGTTTGATAATAGAATAATAGGTTAAAAACAACTCATATCCATAGTGTAAACAATAAAGTAGTTTCAGCCGTGCTAGTGTCGCAGTCCATGCAGTGATAGCCCAATTATCCCGATGCTTTAGTGTTTACCCAAGACTCATGGTAAACTAGAATCCTCCTAACAATACCCCCTAAAATAATGGGAGAGGTGCATCTCCTATAGCGCTAATATTGTTAAGGCGGAACTACACACTCTGGATTAAACGTCACATAGCACAAAGAATCAAGAATCAAGAATCACAAGTTTCATGTTCACATAGGATAGAGTATAAGTTTCAAAGATTCAAGTTTAAGTTTCATAGAATACATGTTACACCTCAAAAGTTTAAAGTAAAAAGGGGATCGAGTATACTCACAGTGATTGCTTAACAATATGAACTGCTATTGGATCAAAGGGAGCTCTTTTGAGTTAGCCTGATTAGATCATAATAGGATAAGAGTCGGGCAGAGTAATGAGGTTGAATAAAGTGTCAAACCAGTCACTGGATCGGCTGGCTGTCCGATCGGATGGCTGTCCGATCGGATGGTCAGCCGGTCGGGTGACCCATGAGTGTGAAAAGACATATAGCTGGCCGATCGGATGACCATCCGATCGGGTTACCACTTGTGTTTTGAAGTTCATAGGTGGAAGGGGTAGGGTGACTGCTCGATCGGACGACAGTCCGATCGGGTTGTCACTCAACCCGTGTGTAGGTATCCTGGTCCTTCCAATCGAATGGCTGCTCAATCGGACAGCTGTCCGATCGGGTTGCCGTTCGATCAGACTTCCATAATTTGATTGTTTACCAAGTGTTTGAAAGTTTCAAGACTAAGGCAAGTGTCACTTGATAGGGTGGTTGTCCGATCGGACGGCTGTTGTCACGGCCCCCGACCCGGTTTGACCCGTTTCCGGAGCCGCGGGACAGAAATCCCGTGGTATTTAATTAACAGCGGAAGTTTCTTCAGGATCTTTTTAAAGTTGAAATATTTCCCGATTATTTTATTTCACAATTCGGGATAAAAACCCGGTAATTTACAATCTTGAGATTTCACCAGGAAATCTTTTATTTTACAAAACATGTTTCATTATTTTATACTGAGCCACTTTCTTAAGCTGATAGTGCTTCACGGCACTTTTCCTGGATCACAACAGATCACCTGAAACATGTTTGAAAAAGGTTTTGTCAGCGGGAAATACTGAGTGAATCATTCTATTTACTAAAAACGACTCAATTATTATAATTCACAGTATTAAGAGAGATTACAATGTTTATTTCAACCAACTACCCACAGTATTTGTCATCGACTCGTTTCGGTGACTGTGGTCATATTACTATTGAGTCCGTTCACCCAATAGTAACGAGTATCATTAATTAGGTACGCCCACCTAAATTGATAAAAACAGTAATGTGCACAATACCCCACATACCGGCTGTAATTTGGTGACTACATATACTTAATCACTGTAATTATAATCTTTGAAAATAAACATGCTTTTGTAAAGTAATTTGATAAAAAGAGAATGACTCACATTGCAGATTTAATAGAGCTTATTCTACTGATTAGCCTTGATAACCTAGTTTAATAACAAGCACACAATTTGGTTAGTAACTTAATACAGCATTTACGATAACTCACGAGATTAAAACCTTCACAACGAATGACAAAGTGCGATACTTAAACATCCATCGATTTAACGACGAATGACAAAGCATAAACCCTAATGTGGGCAGCACTTAAACATCCATTGGATAGTTTAATCGATCGGACATTGAATCGTATCAGCGATCGAGTTATTACCCTGATTGCGGCGTCGATTAGTGAACCGTGTGTGTTAATTTGTGTAAACAGAACGTATCTCAGTACATGCAGCGAAGTTTTACGTCGTTTGAACACCAAAATTCGATTGCCAATGTCTGTTATTTATAGTTAAAATTTCACTTTGCTTACGGACCGTAAGCCTCAAATTGTTACGGTGCGTAAGGGTGCTTACGGACCGTAAGACTCAAATTGTTACGGTCCGTAAGGGTTGAAAATAGGTTATAGGGTAGCCACGGTTGGGACTAGCTCTGCTGACTCGACTGTTTTGTAAATTCTATTTTTGACAACGAGATTTTTAGGATAATCGTAAATAGGGTTTACCCCCCCCTGAGTTTTAGGGGCCCTGATCCTGATTCCGATTGTTCTGAAAATTTTAGGGTTTGTGCAGAATCACTTGGGTTTCTCAATTAAGGTTTCCTATTGGTTAAATTAAAGTAATAAATAGTACTTTTTGATGAGAGTTGTTACATTCTCCCCACCTTAAGAAAAATCTCGTCCTCGAGATTTACCGGAATAAATGAGGATACTTTCGCTTCATTTCTGATTCCAGCTCCCAAGTGTATTCAGCTCCTCTCTTTGAATCCCATCTGACTTTGACTAAAACTATTCGTTTGTGTTTGAGAAACTTGATCTTTCGATCCTCAATTTGAAGAGGTTTCTCAACAAATTTCAGCTTTTCGTTTACTTCTATATCTCGAAGAGGTACTACCAGTGATTCATCTGATAAGCATTTCTTGAGATTGGATACATGAAATACATCATGTACTCCTGCTAATTCTTCTGGTAGTCGTAAACGATAAGCGACTGGTCCTATACGTTGGATCACTGAAAATGGTCCTATGTACCTTGGACTTAACTTTCCTTTCTTACCGAATCTAACTACTCCTTTCCAAGGAGAAACTTTCAATAGTACTCTGTCTCCAACTTGGAATTCTAACGGCTTGCATCTATTATCTGCATAACTCTTCTGGCGATCTCAAGCAGTCTTCAGCCTTTCCTTGATTTGAGTAATCTTGTCAGTCGTTTCTTGCACTATTTCAGGACCTGACAATTGATTTTCTCCTATTTCTGCCCAACAAACTGGAGTTCTGCACTTTCTTCCATACAGTGCCTCGAATGGGGCAGTTTCAATACTTGAATGATAACTATTGTCATAGGAGAATTCAATTAATGGTAAGTGATCGTCCCAATTTCCACCAAAATCTATTACACATGCTCGGAGCATGTCTTCTAGAGTTTGGATCGTCCTTTCACTTTGTCCGTCTGTTTGGGGATGATATGCAGTGCTCAGATTTAGTCGAGTTCCCATAGCTTGCTGGAAACTTTTCCAGAAATGAGAAGTAAAACGACTATCCCTATCCGAAACAATGGAGAGTGGAACTCCATGTAAAGATACAACTTTATCTACATATAATTTTGCCAACCTTTCCATACTAAAAAGTTTCTTTCATTGGTAGAAAATGAGCTGATTTGGTTAATCGATCCACAATTACCCAAATCGCATCATTACCTTTTCTGGTTTTGGGTAACTTAGTAACAAAATCCATTGTTATAAGTTCCCATTTCCATACTGGCATTTCTAATTGTTGTAGTAACCCTGAAGGTTTCTGATGTTCTGCCTTAACTTGTGAACAAGTGAGTCATTTAGAAACATATTGTGCTATATCCTTTTTCATTCCTATCCACCAAAAGTTCTTTCTTAAATCTTGGTACATCTTATTGTTTCCGGGATGCATAGTATACCTAGATTTATGAGCTTCTTCTAAAATCTTAGGTCTTAATTCTCCCTGCTTAGGTACCCAAATTCTACTTTTGTGAAATCTCCAAATTCCATCTACTCCTTGTTCTAATTCCTTGATTCGTCCTTTCATTCATTCAGCATCATCCTTGATTGCTGTAGTTTGAATATTCTTCAATTGTTCCATTAAATCTATTTGTAGATTTAATCTGAGAGCACGAACCCGTCGTTGTTTCTCATAATACTTACGACTTAAGGCATCTGCAACTACATTTGCCTTTCCTTCATGATACTGAATATCACAGTCGTAGTCACTTAGGATTTCCATCCATCTCCTTTGCCTCATGTTTAACTCTTTTTGCCCAAATATATATCTTAAACTTTTGTGGTCTGTGTAGACAGTAAATTTACTTCCGTAAAGATAATGTCTCCAAATCTTAAGGGCAAAAATTACGGCTCCTAATTCTAAATCATGAGTCGTATAATTTTCTTCGTGCTTTTTCAATTGCCTTGAAGCATATGCAATCACCTTTTTGCGTTGCATAAGCACACATCCATATCCTAGTTTTGAAGCATCACAATATACCTCAAAATCTTCAGTTCCTTCTGGTAAGGCTAAGATTGGTGCATTTGTTAGTTTCTGCTTCAATATTCTAAAGGCTTCTTCTTGCTTTAGGTCCCCATTCAAACTTAATGGCTTTACAGGTTAATTTAGTTAATGGTACGGCTATCTTGGAAAAATTCTTAATAAACCGTCTATAATACCCAGCTAAACCTATAAAACTTCTTATTTCCATTGCTGTTTGTGGAACCTTCCATTTGGTAATTGCCTCTATCTTAGCAGGATCTACGTGAATACCTTCGTGATTCACCATGTGTCCTAAGAATTGCACTTCTTGCAACCAAAATTCACACTTTGGAAAATTTGGCATAAAGCTTTTCTTTTCTTAACAAAGTTAAGAGTGCATGAAGGTGTTCACAATGCTCTGTCTGACTTTTGGAATAAATAAGTATATCGTCTATGAAAACAATTACAAATTTATCCAAATATGGTTTACAGATTCTATTCATCATGTCCATGAATGCAGCAGGTGCATTTGTTAACCCAAAGGGCATGACTGTAAACTCATAATGACCATACCTAGTTCTGAAAGCAGTTTTAGGTATGTCTTCTTCTTGTACCTTCAATTGATGATATCCGGAGCGTAAATCTATCTTAGAAAAATATCTAGCTCCTTGAAGTTGATCAAACAGATCATCAATCCTAGGTAATGGATATCGATTCTTAATTGTAACCTTATTCAGTTCTCTATAATCGATACACATTCTCATTGAACCATCCTTTTTCTTAACAAACAACACAGGTGCTCCCCACGGGGATAAACTAGGTTGTATGAATCCTTTACTTAGTAATTCATCTAATTGCTTTTTCAGTTCTAACATTTCTGTGGGTGCTAACCGATAAGGTGCCTTGGCTATCGGTGTAGTTCCTGGAATTAGATGAATCCTAAATTCTACTTCCCTATCCGGAGGTAATCCCGGAAAATCTTCTGGGAATATATCTGGATATTCTGAGACTACAGGAATTTCCTTAAGTTCTTTACCCTTAGTACTAATGATTACTGAAATCATATATACTATTCCTTGTTTTCGTTCATAATTAGCAACTTTCATTACTGATATGAACTTCATGGGCTTACGTGGTTTATCTCCTGTAATCCTAATCACTTCTCCGGTGGGTGATTGAACTTCTATGGAATTCTGATCACAAAGGATTTTAGCATGGTTGGCTATTAACCAATCCATTCCTAATACAACATCAAATTCAGCTAAATTCATCGGCAATAATTTTGCAGAGAATTTATGTCCTAAAAGTTCTATGTTTTCTTCTTGCAAAACTTTATCTATTTTAACTGAATTTCCGTCTGCCGTTTCAACTGTAAAAATCTGCCTAATATTGGTTAAAGGTAAATTAAGAGCTTGGCAGAATGAAGTATTTATAAAACTTTGGTTTGCACCAGAGTCAAATAATACTTTGGCGTAAATGTTGTGAACTAAGAACGTACCCGCTATCACATCTGGAATGAGTTCTGCTTCTTGAGTGGTCAGCTGAAATGCCCTGGCATTCTTCTTAATAGTTCCGTCTGTCGCCTTAGTTTTGTTGTCTGCCGGTTTGATTAATTTAGGACATTCTGTTTTGAAATGTCATGTTTCTCCACAATTGTAACAAATTGTGGATTTCTTCCTGCAGTTCTCTTCCCGATGTCCTACAACTTTGCAAAAATTGCAGGTTATATTACATCTTCCATAATGTTTATTTTTGCAATTCCTGCAGAATGGCATAGTTGAGGATTTTCCCGTTCCTCTTCTGTTGAAGTTGTTATTATTACCTGTACGAAATCCTTGGGTAATTTTCTGAGCCAGTTCCTTCTTTCTGTTTTCATCTTGGGTGCGTACCAGTTCATCGGTTAGGGTATTAGCTAATTCCACAGCATCGTCAATAGTGCGAGGTCTCGCAGCTTTAACGATGTTGCGGATTTCACTAATCAATCCCCAAATGTAGCGAGAAATGAGTACCGGTTCTGGCGAAGCTAGTGTTGGTACCACTCTAGCATATTCAAAGAATGTCGAAGTATAACCGCGACAATCTACACCCGTCATCCGATGATTTAGGAACTTATTTGTCATTTGTTCCTTTTCATACTCGGGACATAATTTTCTTTCTACAAAACCCTTAAATTCTTCCCAAGTCATAGCATAAGCTATTATTCTTCCTTTTGATTGTAACACAGTGTTCCACCATTCGAGTGCTCCTTCCTTGAAGAGATTTGATGCGTACCTGACCTGATCATCTTTAGCACATTTACTTATTGCAATGACTGCTTCGGTTTTCTCTAACCAACGCAGTGATGCAGTTGCTCCTTCATTGCCTGCAAATTCAGTGGGTTTACAAGCAAGGAATTCTTTGAAAGTGCAACCAGGCGTTGCGGTTTTCATTTTCTTGGGTAATGGAGCTTGATGTGGTTCCCCATTATGATTAACATTATTATTGCCTCCGTTTACACTATTACTGAAGTTATCTTCAGTAATACGTTTACTAGGGACAATTTGTTGCGGTTCAATTGGATTCTTTATAGCAGCAACGAATGCTGGAATAGCATTGGCTATCCCTTGAGCAACAATGTTTTCAATATCTTGCCGAGTCATATATTGATCTCCTGGATGTTGCTCAGACTGATTAACCTCATTTACTGGTTCATTACCAATGTTTGACATCTGATAATAAATTTTATGTAAATAATTAGTATACATATAAATATAATAAAACAGTTTGCACATAATCACATTAACATGTATAATCAAAATTTATTGATTTCACAAGTTTCATTTTTATATATTATATTATGCCTCGTACACACGATTATCATACAACGTTTTATTGTTAAGTTATTACACATATTAGTTATTATGATTATTTATTCACATATATTCCTGCAAACTCTCATTATCTGGTCAGCTAATTTCTTAAAAACGACGCTCCCTTTCATCATACTTCCAAGTGATTCTTTCTCCCACATCCCTAATCCGATTTCCTGCATCAATTATTTCTTCGCCCCAGAGGCGAAGTTCAGTCAGATTCTCCGGGCTCATAGTTGGGTATAATGGAGGTTCTGGGTCAACTTGTGGGAAAAATGTATCAGGGTTATTTAAAAGATTTTGGTATTGCCAATCAGTTGTCCACCATTCATCTAATTCTACTGGTAGTGGTTGAGGTTGGACAATAGGATCTGGAATAGCAGGTTCCAGATTGATTGGGATTGGAGCTTCTAGTGGGTAACTAAAAAGATCTTCCTCAGTAAATATAAGGTTTGGATTAGCTGCTTCAAGGTTTCCATCGGCAGGTCCGATGAGGTCACTCATTACTAATTGATGATCTAAAACTTCCCAAGGAGTCATTTTCTGTTTCTGTCTAGAACTTTCTCCGACCTCTATTTCTGTTTGCTTAAAACTTTTCTCAGCTTCTATCTCTCCTTGATTAACATTTTCCTCGATTTCTACCCCTTTTCCTTTGTCTTTTGGATCTTCAGTTTTGGTAATCTTTCTTGTTGCTGGCTTTTTCCTTCGTACTCGCCTCCAGCCCACAAATCTGCTTCTTTTCTTGGGTTTAGGTTTTGCCAGTGGTTTGGATTGAAATTCCATGGGTTCTTCTTTATTAGCGAAGTAACCGATGAATTCTTTTGAAACTTCTATCTTAACAGGATAGAGGTTAAGATTTTCTAAACCTTCAGATATCTCATTCATGCTGTTTAGCATATATGCAAAATACATACCAAATGTTAAAATAATAAAATTTTATAGATAACCCATAAATATTATTGCATACATGAAACAACTGACAAGTAAATTATACTATGATTTACTGTAACTTATTTATTTACTAAATAAGGTTTCTGAGAAATAAAAGTGCTAAAACTTTTGAGTATTTAGAGATTTGCATTTTCTGCTACTGTGGCTAGCATATAAAGATTTGCCCATTTCTCATCTAATTTGTCCTCCCAAGGTGATTTATTGATTAAATCCTGGGTTTCTTGTTTAACTTTCTTCTCTCGGTTTTTCCTTATTTCCTCCTGACTTTTCCTAATAATCAAACTTCTTTTATTAGGAGAAAGTGGTTCCTCGTAATGTGCCTTACGGACAAATATTCCTTCTTCAGGAATTACATAAGGTTTTGTTTGGGATGAACTTCCCTTCTCGTTGGTTGACCTATCTAGTTTAAGATAGATGTTTGACAGCTTTTGTTTACCCATACTGTAATTAACAAATAATCAGTTAATAAAACACATAATCACAAAATTGGCAATCAGTAAAATTAAGTATTTCTAAATACTTAATAGGCTTAGATCAGTGGCTCTGATACCACCTTATTTCTGTCACGGCCCCCGACCCGGTTTGACCCGTTTCAGGAGCCACGGGACAGAAATCCCGTGGTATTTAATTAACAGCGGAAGTTTCTTCAGGATCTTTTTAAAATTGAAAAATTTCCCGATTATTTTATTTCACAATTCGGGATAAAAACCCGGTAATTTACAATCTTGAGATTTCACCAGGAAATCTTTTATTTTACAAAACATGTTTCATTATTTTATACTGAGCCACTTTCTTAAGCTGATAGTGCTTCACGGCACTTTTCCTGGATCACAACAGATCACCTGAAACATGTTTGAAAAAAGGTTTTGTCAGCGGGAAATACTGAGTGAATCATTCTATTTACTAAAAACGACTCAATTATTATAATTCACAGTATTAAGAGAGATTACAATGTTTATTTCAACCAACTACCCACAGTATTTGTCATCGACTCGTTTCGGTGACTGTGGTCATATTACTATTGAGTCCGTTCACCCAATAGTAACGAGTATCATTAATTAGGTACGCCCACCTAAATTGATAAAAACAGTAATGTGCACAATACCCCACATACCGGCTGTAATTTGGTGACTACATATACTTAATCACTGTAATTATAATCTTTGAAAATAAACATGCTTTTGTAAAGTAATTTGATAAAAAGAGAATGACTCACATTGCAGATTTAATAGAGCTTATTCTACTGATTAGCCTTGATAACCTAGTTTAATAACAGGCACACAATTTGGTTAGTAACTTAATACAGCATTTACGATAACTCACGAGATTAAAACCTTCACAACGAATGACAAAGTGCGATACTTAAACATCCATCGATTTAACGACGAATGACAAAGCATAAACCCTAATGTGGGCAGCACTTAAACATCCATTGGATAGTTTAATCGATCGGACATTGAATCGTATCAGCGATCGAGTTATTACCCTGATTGCGGCGTCGATTAGTGAACCGTGTGTGTTAATTTGTGTAAACAGAACGTATCTCAGTACATGCAGCGAAGTTTTACGTCGTTTGAACACCAAAATTCGATTGCCAATGTCTGCTATTTATAGTTAAAATTTCACTTTGCTTACGGACCGTAAGCCTCAATTTGTTACGGTCCGTAAGGGTTGAAAATAGGTTATAGGGTAGCCACGGTTGGGACTAGCTCTGCTGACTCGACTGTTTTGTAAATTCTATTTTTGACAACGAGATTTTTAGGATAATCGTAAATAGGGTTTACCCCCCCTGAGTTTTAGGGGCCCTGATCCTGATTCCGATTGTTCTGAAAATTTTAGGGTTTGCGCAGAATCACTTGGGTTTCTCAATTAAGGTTTCCTATTGGTTAAATTAAAGTAATAAATAGTACTTTTTGATGAGAGTTGTTACAGCTGTCCGATCGGGTTGCCACTCGATCGGGCGACCCTTGTTCTTGTTTAACATGTTTGTTAAATTTTCGAAGTTTCTTAGATTAACGGTGACGGCACGGCACGTATCGAGACAACAGTAAAACCCTTTAGCACCCAAAATTCCGATTGAGTGGGAATCACCCCTGTTCGATCAGTCGTGTGTTTCTAATAGGTTTCTGTCGGAATCCGTTGCCATGCTCGTCTTTTACTGGTAAGAACGCAGATCAATACCAACTCTAGACTATTTATCAGATCTATAGTTAGTTTAGACCCGATTTCCACCGAATAAAGTAAAAGTTTGAGAAAAAGATGAAGATACTCAAGTTTTATAGGAAGAAGTCTAGATTTAGCTTAAATTTAGGTTAGATTTAGTGTAAAAATGCATGAACCATCTTAGATCTGAGCTAGATCTTGCTTAGAATGACATCACATGTCAGTTTGTACAAACCTCCATGATGACGTCATCCTCAAGAACTCAGATCCGAGAGATTTCACGGTGAAAAGTGTGATTTCAAGTGAGAATCATGAAGGAAATGAGGTGTAGATCACAAAAGTACAAAGATCTAGTGCAAAACGTACCGAAAACAGCAAGATAATGAAGAAAGAAGGAGAATAGCGTGTCTGGTCGAGCAGAGCTGTAACATCACTGAAAAGGGTGAGTGACAGGTTTATTTATAGGGTGAGTGTGAGTGAAAGAGGTATGAGCGTATGGGTCGGATGGCAGTCCGTTCGGAGTGCTGTTAGATCGAACAGTCATCCGATAGGGTGACAATCCGGTCGGATGACAATCCAATCGGATTTGCCATTCTGGCCAATGAAATCCCTCCGTGTTCCAAGTTTTATTGATTCTACCAGTGATAAGGCTCCAGTCTCTCGTTTAACCAAGAATCAAGTTTCACGAGTCTAAGGACTCAAGTCACCAAATAAGTTTCAAGAGTAAAGAATCATGATTTCTCAAGCATCAAGAATCAAGAGTCCAAGCATCAAGTATCATAAAGAATCTAGTTTCCATAGCATCAAGAATCAAGGGTCTAGATTAAGTATCAAGAGTCAAGTATCCAGATTAAGTATCAAGTCTCATAGTTTAAGTTTCAAAATCAAGCATCTAGAATAAAGAATCAAGCGTCATAGTATCCAACATTAATTTTATCAATAAGATTCATGCCAAAAGTATCCAAGTATCAACATTACACAACTACGGGGACTTACATTAATAATAGGAAAAAGTTCAGGGACTGATCTTGCCAAGAGCCTAAAGTTTAGGGACGCTGGGCGTTACAATATCACAAATGTTTCTATCTCATGTTATTCACAAGAAACCACCAAGATCTTTGCTAGATTCAAAACAATACATCACAAACGTTTGATGAGTCAACTAACACAAACAATGAAGAATCAAGAACAATACAATTCATCTTTCATACAATGAATCAAGTGATAATACATACACTTTTACAAGCAACACAATCATCAAACAAGCTTGATTACTAACCCGTGATATGAGGATAAAGAATGTAAGCGATGAAATGTGAGATGATCTTCAATAAAGGGAATGTTTGTTGATTTTAGGGAATGTTTCTAAATGAGGAGAGAGAGAAAGATGGTGTAGCCGCTAAGAATGTTTTGGGAAAGGGTGTAAGGTTTTGGCAGGTGTGGTATTTATAACCCACCTGAATGGTGCTGTCCAGGTGTCAACGTGATACCGCACACATGCACCCATTTGTGTTTGTGCGTCTGGGTTTGGTTATGGGTGTGAGACACAAAGTGCGGCCCAATACAAGGGATTGTGCGGTCCTCTAAGCCTGGGCTCAGCAGATTTGAGGCCCAACAGAGTGGGTGTGCGGCATTGACTTAGGTGTGCGGACGCACTAATGTGCGATCGGGTTTATTTCTATTAGTAATACTAACTCTTAAAATTTTATATCACATACATAATAAACTGCAATCCAAATATTTAAGCACTTAAACGCTTTTTATTAATATCAATTCTTATATTAGTTACAAATACACGTATGGTGAGACGTAAAGGAAAACAATACGAGGTGAAACGCACGAGTTGTCACATTATCCCCAAGTTGAAAGAAATTTTGTCCCGAAATTTAGCGTGCACTGAGTAAGCTAAACGTTTTCCCGGGTGTCACACTGGCTCTATATATAAATATATATAGTGTGGTTGCTGTTAAAAAAAAGATATCTAATCAAATGAATTATAATCTTTCGCTTTTGCATTATCATTGCCATCATAGCCATCGTCATTGGCCATTACCGAAGTTGCAATCAATGCTGCCACAATCACAACCTTCACCATTACATTTCAACATCTATATATAATTTCAATACCAAATATAGTTTCTTGTAATTCTAAAGTTATACGTTCCGAGCTAACAGCAGTGCCAAATATGCAAAGGAAGGCACCAAACACCGCACCGTGGGTCCATTGAGGGGCGCTATGGGCAACTCCGTGAGTGTAGTAATGGTCGTAGGTCTTGAATTCTTATATATGTGTGTGTGTGCGCGCGCGCCCACGTGTCTTCCAACCAATGAGAGGGGCAAAAAGTGAGGTGGGGCCCCTTGGTTGACCCCAACGCCCAACCTAAATGTTTTGAGAAATTCTATGTTTTTTTAAACATACTCAATGTACCAAATGTTAGCATAACGTATAAGGAACATCAAACTTGTGAACAATGATGTATTTATTTACTTGTCCAAAGTTACACATAAGTTTTTTACCCATCGCGCGACATGATAATGTGTAGACTACAATCGACTAGACTTGTGTCCAAACTAAATTTATGTCGATACATACATTAACTCAAATTTATACCACCGAATCAAGACATATTACATTTGACCTGATTTGTTTCTAAACAAAATTTACGTTAAAATGTAGTCCAACTCAAAACATACATAAAAAAAACATTTTATAATTGACCCGTCTCGTTTTCAAACAAAAAATACCTTAAAGTGTAAACGAATTCGAATTTATGTCAAGGTTAAATAAAAGTTAGAAAGTATGGGGATCTTTTTCGTCAAGTTATAAAGTAGGGGGTCATTTTTGTCAAGTTATAATGATATTTTTGTCAATTTAGAGGGTTGAGGGGTGAATCTTGTCATCTCATAAAAACTGATGGGTGAATGGTGATTTTAAAGGTCACCGATGATTGAAATTAGGAGACTTATGGAAAAGTATAGAGAAAAGAAGAGAGATTTGCATATGGTTTTAGTTGACCTTGAGAATGCGTAAGACAATATGCCTCGTAGATTGATTTGGGAAAGTTTAAAGGGGAGATGAGTACATATGAAATATATTGAAATAACTAGGACTATGTACGATAGGACTATGACAAGCGTGTTAGCGCTTGTGAGCGATACCGACTTCTTCCCGGTGGAAATATGCATCCATCAAGGATCCGCATTGAGTCCTTTTCTTTTCACAGTCGTCTTGAACGAGTTGTCAAAGTCAATCTAGGAGGCAGTTCTGTGGTGCATCCTTTTTACTGATGACATTGTGTTAGTCGCAAAAAGTAAGTATAACCTAATGGAGAGATTGAATATATGCACTGTGATTTTAGTGGTGTAGCCGACCATGTCTACACCCAGGTCACCATTATCTAGGATCGTTTTTTAGGGGACAAAGATCGTGTCGTGTCACATAGAGTTCAGGCAGGATGGTGTAGGTGGAGAGCGGTTCCAGGGGTAATGTGTGATAAGAATTTCCCAATTAGATTAAAAGAGAAATTTTATAGGGTTGTTGTTCGACCGACTATGTTATATAGAACAAATTGGTGGGCTATCAAGAAGACACATGCACACAAGATGGAAGTATCAGAGATGAGTATGTTTTGGGTGGATGTGTAGACACGCAAGGTTAGAGCGAATAAGAAATGAAGTTTTTCGGGAAAGATGTCACACCCTCAATTTTCACCTGCCGAGTTTTATCGTGAAGCGTGTGACAAACCAGGATCTAAGACACCAACCATATAGATTGACCTCTACATGAATAAAATATGTTTTCGAAATCTTAAATGAAATGCAGAAGTGTAAAGTTAATGTAAAGTAAATTGTGTGCAAAAAAACGTCCAAATAAACTAACAAGTTTATGAAATGTAACCATGCAAATAAATAAAATTGTTTTTGACATCCATGCGTGCAACCTAGCCGTGAGAGATACCTTAGCGACCCGAGAAACACATGCAAGAAAAAGTGTCAACAATGGCAAGTGAGTTTGCAAGTTTGTCAAATAATGTTTGTTTCATTGTCTGTATATAATAGTAGTTATTAACAATTTGTTGTCATATCTGTAGGTAGCTAGGCTGTGTATTATGTCACTAAGTGTTCGACACCGAAGCTGCCTGTGTTATGTGTTATTTGCCTTGGTACCATGTCTATCACTCACAATGGTAGAAGCTTAGGCAAATTTTACACCCGTTCGACCTTAACAGGTCGGGTTAGCACGACGAACCCCGGTAGGGATTGTCAAACCCAATAGTACTACTTAAAACTTACTCGCTATCCAATACTAATGGTCTGAGAATGTAAGGACATAACTTGTGATACTGTTTCACTCTAGTGACCATAATGATATAACAAAAACTCTAATTAAACTGTACATTAATTTACCGTAATATTGCACATGTTTTCTCCCCATGTGTTTAAATTATTTTAAAAGAGAGTAGGGGTCATGAACTTACCTTAGTTTTGCTCGGTTAGAATTATGTGACTACGAAGTGTTGGGGTTAATCACGTCTTGATATGTTTACATATGATTATTAGTTAATTGATTTGGACATCACATAGTGATTTCACGTATACTATCATACAAACATTCTAGAGCAAAGATCATGGCCAGTTCATGCATACACGTACCACATGGACACACTCACATGCTAAAAGACATTTATTCATGTTAGACACCCCCAAAAACACTTGTATAACCAATTAGATGCATTCACAAACGGTAATACAGAGTTTGGGTGTTGGTAGCTCTCTTTTAATTTGTTTACTTATTTATTTTGTCTCGTGTTGTTTGTATGTATGTGAATGCTTTGGAGTTGGGATCTCTCTGAAACAGCATCTCTATCCCCGTGGATAGGCGAAAGGTTTACCTACATCCTACCATGTCCAGACCCTACAAATAGCTTTGATATGAATGAGATTCACTGAGTCAGGTTGTTGTTGTTATGTTAAATACCTATAAGGTTGTTGTCAAATGACCCAGAGTAATGAGAACAACCTTGTGTACTCACGCAACTTAAAGATTCGTACATCAGACCACATGGAACACACACGGACCCTGCGCATGCGGAGGCATCGTGCACCGTGTATGATAAATACCTATATATTAATTCGTTTAAATAATTGAATATATTTTAAGCAACAATAAGATGCCAAGTATGAAAATATTGTTATTAGGTACTAATCATTCGTTGAATTACTATTTACTAGTTACATGTTAATAAGCATGTGGCAAAAGTTTCTTACTTGATCTTTCTAAAAGAAGACTTAATTCAATGGTTTTGGTTCCATTTCTTTGTAGTTGGTACAAAGATCGAGTCTTAAAATAATAAAAATTCAATGAACCAAACTTCCATCATAGCGTCGTTAACATCACACTTAGAAACTCTCTTGTTTTGATTTACTTATCCGAAGTGACATATAAAATAGTTATCATTATACTAATATAATGTGATTTTGATATTACATTTAATCGTATACACTTGTTTAAACAATTGAATATTTTTTAAGCAACATTAAGATCCCAAGTACGAAAGTATTGCTATTAGGTACTAATCATTCGATGAATTACTAGTTTTATGCCAATAATCAAGTGGCAAAACTTTGACTCCTAATAAGGCTTACTTGATCATTCTTGAAAAGGACTTAACTCCATGATTTTCAGTCCATTTCTTTGTAGTTGTACAAAAATCAAATAACAACCCCTTAGTTGTACAAAAATCAAATCTTAAAATAACAACCCCTTACTTTAATATATAATCACAACAATAACAACTTAATCTAATTCTAATAAAGAATTACAAATAATACCACATGACATTCTCTTATAACCTCACAGCTTTTATTTTGTATTTTTTTTAATTTTAATAATAAATACATGGGAAAAGATCAAATAGGAAGTTTATTTTGGCTAGGAAGTGTAGGAAGCAATAGGATTAGGACATGTGGCAACATTTAAAATAAAGAAAAATGGTATTTTAGTCAATCAAACTCTTTCTTCTTCCTTTTCAAAACCCAGTAACTTCAAAACCTACCATTTTCAAAACCCACCATCTTCAACCATTTCTTCACTTTCTATCTCAATAATCACTACATTATAGTGTGATTTTCATCACCAATCAATGATTCAAACACCCGATCAACGTGTTCTTCAGCTTTTTTGAAGAAAACCCAGTTTAATTTCATACAAAATCTCGTTTTTTCCGGTGATTTTGAAGATAATCACTCGATCCGTTCGATTCGAGCGCTGATAAGTGTTTCAATCATTCAAAAATCGTCAATTGTTAAAGAAATCACTTCGATCCATGTAAGAAATTCTTTAATTTCATTTTTACGATATGGGTTTTTGATTTAGTCATTGCGTTTTACAATCTTGGCGGGGGTCCGGGGGCAGCGCCCCTGGTAGCGGGGTCCCAGGGGCGGCAGCCCCTGGCTGGGGTTGAGCTGCATTGGTCCAGACAGTTCACAACACAGACAATTGCGTTTTAAAACTAAAACATGGTTTAATGCGTTTTAGAAAATGCATCAGAAAAAAAAAATTCTGTAATTTTCTGTAAATTGCCTCATGGTTTAATGCGTTTTAGAAAGAACACTTTCTTTGGTGTTTTTAGGCAATTGCGTTTTAAAACTAAAACATTTTTATGTGTTTTCTGGCCATTGCATTTTAGAAAAACACATTCTTGAAGTGTTTTTGGTGCATTGCGTTTTAGGCAAAACACTTTTTTAGGTGTTTTCAGTCCATTGCGTTTTACAGATAACACTTTCTTTTGTTTTTTAGGCAATTGCATTTTAGAATGAGTCATTTTTAAGTGTTTTCTGGCCATTGCGTTTTACAAATAAGACATTTCTTTGTGTTTTTGGTGCATTGCGTTTTAGGTAAAACATTTTTTTATGTGTTTTCAGTCCATTGTGTTTTAGAAAACAGACATTTTAAGTGTTTTCTGGCCATTGCGTTTTAGAAATAAGACATTTGTTTGTGTTTTTGGTGCATTGCGTTTTAGGTAAAACACATTTTTATGTGTTTTTAGTCCATTGCGTTTTAGAAACTACATTTTCTTTTGAGTTTTTAGGCTATTGCGTTTTAGAAATAAGACATTTCTTTGTGTTTTCTGGCCATTGCGTTTTACAAATAAGTCATTTATTTGTGTTTTTAGTGCATTGCGTTTTAGAAAAATGTCATTTTTTAGGTTTTTTTTTTCATTGCGTTTTACGTAACTGGGGGCTTTCTATTGCGTTTTACGCAAGTGGGTTTTAATTTTTTTTTAAATATAGCAATAGTATACTCGTTTTAAAGATAAAAAAACGCTTGTTTTTTTGGTGCAATTTAAAAAAAAAATAATGTCGTATGAAAGAGTTATTAACGTTTAAAAAATGGGGGGGGGGGGAATTGGAGGAGAGAGAAACTATTGGCTTGGATTGACTAGAATGCCCCTAAACAAACTCACGCGCCTCTTTTCTTTCTTTCAATTTCCCTGATTTAATCTTAGCCCTTTATTAACTAAATGGATGGTCAAGATCACTTCCTAGCCTTCCTAGCCAAATAAACTTCCTATTGTATCTCCACCCATAAATACATAAGTATCACTTATCCTTGTCCATATATTGATAATAAATTTTTAACTATATTCGAATTTAATTAAAAACCTTCTCATGATTGTAATCCATACGTGCGCCTATATATTTTATTGAGTTAACTTTTGTTTTGCTCTCTAAGGTTTGGTCATTTTAATGATTTTGCTCAAATAGTTTAAAAATAGTTATTTTCCTCCCTGATCTTTCGAGTTTGTCGCCAGTTTGCTCAGTGGCTCTAACTCAGTTAAAACGTTCAATTAAAAGTAGGGGTATTTCGGTAGTTTACTCCTTGGGTCTAAGTCAATTAAAACGTTTAGTTAAAAGTGGTGGTAGTCTTGGTGGCAGGTGGTAGTTGCAGGTGGTGGTAGATGGTTGTGGATGGTGGTGGCCGGTAGAAATAGTGGTTGGAAAGATGGGGATCAGAAAATAATTACTTATATACATGTAAATAAACAAGTTATAGGTTTATTTAGGTGAAAAGGCTTACATACCCTTGCTTTTATTTATAAAATTACCAAAATACCCTTCTAGTTAATGGATTTTTTATATGGAATTAGAGGCGGAGAGCAAAATGACGATAAGTTAGAAAAATCAGGGAGGAAAATAGCTATAATTAAACTATTGGTGCAAAACCGTTAAAATGACCAAATCACAGAAAGTAAAATGGAAGTTAACTCTATTTTATTTTTGGACAAAACTAGATAATTCATTTCGATCATTATTTATAATAATAATAATAATAATAATAATAATAATAATAATAATAATAATAATAATCTAACCTCTACATTCCAAATAATATCACATGTCATTTTCTCCTTCAACTTCACAACTTTTATTTATATTTTTTTGATATAATTTTTTTACATTTTAATATCAATTAATACATGGATATCATTTATCTTCTTTTATAATAATTTATTTTAAATAATATCATTTGTCAGCAATATCTTTTCTCCTAATATTAATATATTAGAGCATTCACATTGAAGCCTCTATATTAATACATTCTATATAATATAAATGAAGAAATAGAGGAAACAACAAAAACACCACTATATTGGAATCTCTATAATAGAGAAAATTTTATAGATATTAGAGTTAATTGTCATTTTCGTCCCTGTGGTTTGTTCAATTAATCCAGTCTAGATCAGATTCCAAATTTTTACCCTTTTCGTCCCTTACATTCTTGAAACATGCCACTTTCGTAAAAAAACTAAGGTTAAATCGAATAATTGGACAAACTAGGGATGAGCAAATCCCAATCCCGTCCCGATCCTGAATTTCGCCAAAACTGGGTACCGATACCGAAATATGTCGGTACGGTACGATATCGGTACGGTATCGGTATGGTATCAGTACGGTAGCGGTATTTGAAGGTAAAATTCGGTATTTTACCGGTACCGTACTGAACCGGTACCGATCCCGAAAATACCGATACCGAAAATGCCAAAAAGTGGATACCGTTTCCGGTACCGAAAAAATTCGGTACGGTATTTTCAGGATCGGGAGCGGGACGGTATCGGGACGAGATCGGGATTTGATACCAAATGCCCATCCCTAAGACAAACCACAGGGACGAAAATAACAGCTCTCATGTATTTTTGGACGGAACTGACATGTTTCAAGAATGGCAGGGACGAAAATGGTATAAATTTGAAATTTGACCTGAACGACATAATTGGACAAACCACAGGAACGAAAATGACAGTTAACTCTAGATATTTAAGTAAACCTCTATATTTAGAGGCTCATATTCAAGCCACTTTATTTTAATTGTGAGTGTGTTGGAAAGAAAGAAATAATAAAATAAGTGATTGTGAGTTTGATAGAGATATAGATAGAGAGTTGGATGTAGGAGGTTTTTAAAAGTAAACATAATTTAGAGAAAATGTGTTTTTTTGGTTAAGTTATATAAATGGAGATAAATGCTCCAATATGAATGCTCTTATGTGTCATCATCAAACCTCTTCTTTTAATATTAATATTTATATATAATCTAATTTGTAACATATATAGGCATTAGGTGGTTGTACTGTCTGCATAATAAGTTTCTTGGCATATTGAACTTGTACGTTTCTTTACTTTTGTTGTACTATTTTGTATTCATTACACGTTTCTTTGATTTTGTTGTACTCTTTTGTATTCATTACACGATTAGGTTTACTCTCTCAAAACACAATCGCTCCTCAAGAGAAAGAGAGAGAAGAAGTTCAGATGAAATAGGGGAGAAAGCAAGAGATGGAAAGAGACTGGAGGAAGGAGACAACGTAAAGGACAAGGAGGCCGACCACAGTTGTTAGGGGGTGGCTTGGCGTTGGCATCATCGTCATCCACACGCTTGGGCTGGCTGTATTCCGACGAACCTAGGGTTCTGCCGTGACTTCCGGCGGTGGTGGATAGGTCAAATCAACCACCAAACCCGGCGGCGGCTAGGGTTTCTTGGTGTAAGGAGTTGCTGATGAGATTCAGATCCCACTCAGGCAGATCTTTGTTGAGTTTCTTGAGACTTCTTCTTCGTCAAACAAGAAACATCCGGTGCTTTATATTTCTGTTTGATTAATATAGTATTTGTATTATTATTATTATTATTATTATTATTATTATTATTCCATATATAAATAATCAACTTTTTAGTGCATCATGACTTGTACATTATTCTTAGGGGGTGTTTAAAAAAAACTTTGATTTTTCAGTTTTCCCCACGTATGTCTTGCGTTTACATCTGCTTACACATGTGGATTGAGATATCAAACAGAGATCATGAGAGAGGGAGGCGGAGCTTCCGGCGGAGCACGGCGGCGATGGATCTCTTCGTTGTCATGACCGTTCCCCTTTCGATCATCATCAGTCAACGCTACCATGATCAATAACGAAGCTGCTGTTTCCACCACCACCACCACCGTCGCAACACCATCCACTTCGTCCTCTAACATCGCCGCTCAATATCTCGGTCTCAAAAACTTCTTCAAAACTCCCGAAGGTCGTTACAAGCTTCGTCATGATAAATGTCATCCTTCTTCTCTTCTTCCCTACACTCTCGCCAAATCTATAACTCAGGTAACAATCTCTCCCACTCTCAGGTGTTTGAATTCGTGTATGATGTTAGGTCGATTAAGTATCGTTTATGTTTGTGTTTGTGAAATTGCAATCGGAAGTTAAAATTAGGTTTTTTGTTGATTAGATAAACCCTAGGTTACCTGAAGGATAGTTACATACACATGTCTAGGCTAAATGTGTCACTAAAATACATTAATGTTTGCAAACTTTTGGCTGTTTGGAAGGTTTGTTAGTTGATTCTGATTTACCATTTAAGTTTTTGAAACCCTTTCTTCATCGGTCTATTTTGTATAAGCAAGAGAGAAGAGAGAGAAAACATACTGTAGAGAGTTAGAGAGAGAGTCAGAGGAGGTCGCGGAGACACGGCGTCGTTTAGGGTTCCTGCAAACACTGACAATTAGTTTCAAATATTCGAAATCTTGCTGGATCTGCTTCCAGTTTTTCCTTTGAACTGAGTGTTTTTGCGAATTCGTCAAACAGTTCTTCAAATTAGGTTAAATTTGAGTTAACATGTAGCGATTTTCTTTTTGTAGGTAATACGATTTGATCGCCGGTGGTGAAGGATATGAGGGTTGTGTTAGCACCGGTTACAGAGGCAACGGTGGCGGCGGAGGTATGGTTGTCGAAGTTGAACGTTATGATGTCATCATCTAAAACTCATTAAAACTGTAGTATTCACGATTTTATTTTGCAATCTATTTACTTAATTCTATTTAGATGATATGTGGTAATTACGCTTCACATGTGTAGCAGCGAGAATTGACTAGAAAATTCATGCTTGGATGAAGTTTTGACCTTCACGGTTCATTGTTTTGGTTGCTTTTTATATTAGTTTTTAGTTTATGATTGTGAATTTCATGAAAACTATCATAGATTCAATCATTCAAATGGGTATTTCTAGCTTAGTTTGTCACTTGGGTTTCCAAGAAACAAAATCTTGGATAAAGTTTTAGCCTTTGTGACTCAATTAAACAGCATTCTTTGCAAAATGCAAAAACCAGATTATTAGTTTAGGAATGTTTTGATTTAATAACGTATGAGGTAGTGAAAAGTGGGGATTGTTTATCTTATCATTTTGGTTTCTGTATAAAAGTACCTAAGAAACTCCTATGACAATTGTTCCATTGACTTCTCATTATTCCCAAATGTTCAACAGTGGTAAGGTACGGTGCTTGCTATGTTTGATTTTGTCATTCGTTTTTTTATGCCACAGGTGGTTGTGAGTTTTGCCTTTTACCCTCAATGGCGATAGGAGGAGGTTATGGGGCTAAAATCAGGAATAACATAAGGCTGAGGAGGGTAACATCGGTAAGCCTCACTGGCGTGGGAGGTGAGTGATGCTCTACTTTAATTTGGTTTTTATACTTATATTAGGCTTATATGTTTGGTGTATGTTGGGTTAATCTTAACTTAAGATGATTTCAAATAGAATTGTTTAGAATTATGTGTCTTAATAAATGGGTGGACATATACGGTTGTGGTTGTATCAAGAAAATTTTAGAGACGACACTTGGTTGCAAGTCAATTATAACCAGTTAGGTCCGTGTTTCCTATTTCTATTTGAGGTCCTAATTAATGTATAAATTTCAAACTTTGTCTACTATAACATCGGTTCGTGTCTCTTGAATGTTCAACATATGGCCATTCATATAGCCGCATGAAAGCGCCACTTGATATCTTCCATCATATAGACGGGATCCACGATTGCAATCAACATTTAACTTCTTTTGCATGAAAATCATTAATTAGCATTCCACCAAGCGGGCTAAGTTTTTCTTTAACACCTTCACACTTGGCAAGCCAAAAGTTCAATATTAGAAAAAAGGATTTTACCAAGGCCTGATTGTTTCTGAAAGCGGGAGGTTTCATACTTTGATTCATTGCTAATTATATATCTATGGATGTGATTTCAGGTGAATTAGAGGTGTAGCCAACCATATACTCTTCAAGGTAACCAATCATTACTATGAAATTAACATGCTTTGTGAAAAATTTTGTTTGGTTTCATGTGTTATTGTATACGTTAAACAGTAGCCTTACCAGTGAAATTCGGATCTCTCAGGCATGACCTTGGTTTAAAAAAGCGGGAAGCGCACAAAAGCAATGAGGTCTAAAACAGAAGCGTAAAAGCGGTGACCTTTTCGTACGCAATTAAGGGTTGGATTGGACCTGACTGAAGATTTATGAGTTTCAAGCAATTTTTCTTTAACTGTATGAACTGCACTTTGTTGGCGACTTGGCGGGTTATTATGTAAAACTATGTAAGCAAAGATAAATATTATCTTTATATATGGGGTTTAGGTGATTGAGAAGTGGTAGGTAGGTATGGCTGGGAAATCAAGCATAGGGCGGCGAATGCTGTCGAACTGGTCGTCTCGGTTCGAATTTTAATCTTGGGTGTCAAATCGCAATCAAATTACTTAGGTTTTTACACAGTTTTTACGCCGCCGCAACGCACGGCGGGTAAAATTCTAGTTATTATTATTATACATATTAATTTAAATTCCTCATGAACAGTGATTTCTCATTTTAAAAGGCTCTTTGAAAGTTTCATTTAATTTTTATCCTATTTTCAACATTTATTTATTTTTCTATAAAATATTTTATTCATTATTCAATTTTTATTAATCACATGCGTTCATTAACTTTTCAAAACATTAACCCCGCACCTATGTTTTCTTTTCAACGTTACGATATAAGTATTATTGGAATTGGATAACGTGTCGTGCCGCTTTCATACCAAACGGAACCGAAACCGACAATGAATGGTAATTTATTATTTGAATCAATTATTTTTCATTTATACAACTCGGTACTTGTATTTACTTTTATTGTTTTTGTTTTAGATAAGCTGGCACCATATCGCTACCGTACTATACCTGACAAAATTGGTACCTGTATCTGTACATGTATTCATTTTGATGGTTTCTGGTTTCAATAATTTTTCATTTATAGAACTTGTTTACGAGGATAAATGAATATCTATACGAGTTTTGTGATGATGAGAACCAATTAATACCATTCGAACAATATCAATGTAAACACATGTTGGTTTTTATATCGAGTGCAATCGTCCCGGTATTGTACGAATCAAATCGATGCCAATCTAATGCTCACGGTAGTGTACCGCCGCAACGCGCGGTCATATAACCTAGTTATTATTATTATTATTATTATTATTATTATTATTATTATTATTGTGATTATAATGAACGATTCTAATAAATCAAACAGACGATGTTAACTCGAAGTTTTTTTCCTGGGTTTGAGGGTGTAAATAATGGAACCTCAAAGATGAAAATGGCATTTTACTCTAAATTATATTATTTTCTTCGGTTCCGAGTCAATTAAGCAACTCAGGAGCTTGTGGATGTTGGAAACTCAGGGGCGTGTGCTAGGGCGCCTCCTTGCTACTGGTCGCCAATTCCAACTCCGAGTTAAGAGGTGAATCTATGAAAGATTTGAGCACTAATGGAGGATTTGTATCATTCGGTATTTAACCAAGCTTGATAATCATATTTTTAATGATGACTATAGAACACTAGATGGGCCTTCGCAAGTTCAATTGATATTTGCAGAAATATCTGCACGACATATTGAAGGCAAGAAACTAGACAAGACCGTATGGAACCTGCTCAACTTTAATGCATTAGTAAAGTATCATGTAAAGGTAACATTAGAGTAATTATTATTATTATTTATTAATCAGCTAAGTTTACAGAATTTTCATATCTTGATGATGAAAATGATTCTTAAACAGTGTACTAAAGGGTTTGTGCAATGAAGAATGAGGAGCCGTTTGCAAAGCTTGGTTGAGGTAAAAGGGCCAAAATTATTATAAAACAAAACCACATTATTAATAATTTTATACCTAAAGGAGTTTAACCACTACAGATAAAACATAACCAAAATCGACCCATTCGTAATTATTAACTTCCAACCGTTGTGTGCATATTTTCGATTAATTATGTTTGTTGCCAATTGCAGGCCCTGCAGCACACGGGCATGGAAGAGGATCATAATATAGCGAAAGTTAAAGGTACTCTTTCTACACGATCTAGTGAGAGATTAAGTCTGTTGATCATCCTCACACGTAATAAGTCTGATGTAGGACATATACGCATGAAGAAACTGATTAAATTTACAAGAGCTGCCATTCCAATTGTTAATAAACTGATTAAAAAGATTCTAACTTTGGTACTGTGGATTTACAAAAGAAGTGTTCTTAATGACAATGAATTATGGATTAAGGTTAAATATTTGTGTTTTTGGAAGACACGCAGAATGGGAGCTGGTCGCAAGTTGAAGTCCCACCGCAGGAAGCAAAGGTGGGCTAACAAATCATACAGAAGAAATCCCGTCTTGGTAACGAACGGAAGAAACCTTTTGCTGGTTCTGCTCTTGTTAAGGGCATTGTTATGGAGAAAATGTAAATTCATTTTTTAAGTTACATAATTTTTTTACTTTTATTTTTTATTTTAACAATTGGTGGTATTATGTTTTGTAGCCTAACTCTGCTATTAGAGTTCAACTTATCAAGAACAGCAAGAAGATTGTCTCATTTGTTCCCATTTTGCCAATGATGGTTGCTTGAACTACGTATTGTAAGTTTTAATATATTTTTTGTATTTGAAATAGTATTTATATAATGTTGGGTGTTTTTTTTTTAAATCTATAATCTTTAATTGTTTTTGTGTCACGACGAAGTTTTGAGCCCATGATTTGGGCGAAAGGGTCATGCGATATTCCTAGAGTTAGGTTCAAGGTGGTTAAAGTTTTTGGTGTTTCTCTTTTGGCTCTCTAGCCCCCTGCCGCATCGCGGCGAGTTACTCTTCTAGTTATATCTAAATCTCTTCTTTAAATTTTAATATTATATGATATATTGTATAAACTAAAGATCAAATACAAATACCTTTAACGTACAAAACATACGAATTGAAAGTTTTGCTAAAAAAACGCGATGACATTTTCGTAATTATCAAAATTACTCTACAAATGATCTTGTAGGGTAATTTTGTAAAACTATCTTGTAGGATAATTTTGATCTTTGTATGGTAGTTTTGATCTTTGGGTAATTTTGAAGAGTATTATAATTACTTTACAAATGATCTTTTAAGCTAATTTTGATCTTGTAGGGTAATTTATACATATATGTTGTTTGATACACAAGTAGAGTAAATTTGACACACTTGTAGAGTAATTTTGATAATTACCCTACAAGCACATTTTGCAAAATTACCCTACAAGATTAAAATTACTCTACAAGATTATTTGTAGAGCACTTTTGATATTTACCACACGAGCAAATAATTACACAAATGCCACCGTGGTTTTTTTGTTTTTTTGTTTTTTATGTCTTTCTTACGTTTTATACGATAAGACACTTTGTACTTTAACCTGTATTAAGAAATATATTACAAAATAGAGAATTGGTGATGGGTGAAAGGCAGAGAAGATGAAATGGGTGGGGAGGGTGGTGGGACCCACTTATATTCTTAAATATTATGTATATTTTTTTGACTTTTTAATTATTATATCTTTTAATAGTAAGGGTAGTTTTGTCATTTCACATGAACTTAACTGGACTAACTAACCTTCATCCACGTTACGGACTATCTGAGTAATAAGTTGTCAGACCACAGGGAACATACATGTAATTTTAGAAATTTGGGGACTACAATTGAAATTTTAGCAAACCACAGGGACTATCTGTGAATTTTACTCCTTTAAATACTATATAAATACCTAACCATTTTACCTTAATCATTCATCAATCAAAACATCCACCATTCACAAACCTCTAATCCTTTTGTAACACCCTAAAAACGGGTTTGGTAATCAAACCACGTTAATACTAAAAGACGGGTAAATTACCGTTAGTGGTAAAAGTAACCCGGTGAATATTAGGAATTTTAAATAAATAAGCCTAATATTAAATAAAAGTTGAACGAAAGCTTTTGAAGAAAAATATAGTTTATAGAAACCCGAGTTAACGGGACTTAAAATAAACTTAGTCAATAATTCCCCAAACCCACTAAGTTAACTAGGAATGTTTAACCTAGTTAATTAGAGGGAATGTTATTGAAATTAAGTAGGTTGCGGCCTACTTAATAACTAACCAAACAAGAGGGGCTAAATTCGGATAAACTTGAAAGTTTAATTATAAAAACTTAAAACAAAAACAACACACACTGTCGCAACCCTCGTCCCGTGATTACCCGGGAATGGGCGGTCGTGGTCAGTTTCAGTGGTATCGGTGTTTATCATTTTGGCAGCGAAAATTACATCAGGACCGTAGTTAGGAAATATTTTATCAGAGTAAAATACCACGCTTTTAATATATTAAACACATGGGAAAATCCCAATTTTCAAGTACACACATTTTTCATAGAGATAAACCTTCTTTTATTTAAATAAAACATCTCTTTATTTTAGGTAACTTTATAGACACTTTTCCAAGTCTTTAGTGCTGTCCAGCTGGCTTCTATTTGGCTTTCACATTTTGTTACCTGAAATGCGTTTAAAAATATTTTGTCAGTGGGAAATACTACTGAGTGAATCCCAGTTTAATCAAGTTAAGTAAAACCATTGTACAGTATTGAGGGCGGTCGCGCAATTACATTTGTTTCCATATACTTTAATTACCACCCACGGTACTGTCAACCCGACTTGTGGGCATGTTACTACTCACAATGTAGTAACAAATTTTGTATACAAAACCCCAACATACCGACGATAATTGTAGAATACAAATACTCAATCACTGTTTAATATAATGTTAATCATATGAGGTTTTGTAAAAACAATTTGCAAAAAGTAGATTACTCACATTGCTGTCTTAGGGTTTTCCTTAAGGATTTCCTGGTGATTATCTATTAAAAACACAAATGCACACGCGTTAGTATAATAACCCAATATTTACATTAGCAATACCCTCCCCGAGACGGCATTCCAACGACTACGTCGGGTAGAACCACGACAGCCGTTACGGAACCCTGGATCAATCGGGCAGATTATCTAATACGTAACCGGGGTTATGATACTTACAACGGGGCAGAACTTCGTTAATTAGGGGGTATAATACCCGAAAATTATGTTTGCTATGTAGAAATTCGAGAGAGAGAAATATTGTGAGCGAATTTGACTGAACAGCCGATGCCCTCAATTTATAAGGCCTGATTTCAGGTCCCTCGCGGCCCGCGAAGGATGTAGCTAAAGGCTACGCGGCCCGCGACGTAGGTCGCCTAGGGTTTAGCCTTGGCCAGTCACGAGCATAGGTCGTCCGTGTGTCTCGCCACGTGGCAGCCTAGGGTTGTGCCACCAGTCACTCGCTCGTGGCCCGCGTAAGACCAGGGCAAGGTCTTCGCGGCCCGCCACAGCCATTAAAATTTTTGATTTTCAATTAAGTTAAATAAAATAAAGGTATTCGGGGCTCGTTTGCGTATACGGGGTGTATTTTAGGATATATTGGGGCACTCTAAATATTTTTAGGGTGTCGGATTGTGTAGGGGGGTTGTTATATCCTCCCCACCTTGTTTTAGAGCTCGTCCTCGAGATCTACTGGAATAGGTATGGATATTTCTTTTGCATTTCTGATTCAAGCTCCCATGTGTACTCTGTTCCTCTTTTGGAGTCCCATTTCACTTTGACCAGAACTAATCTCTTGTGCTTGAGATTCTTGACTTTCCTATCTTCAATCTGTAGAGGCCTTTCCACAAATTTGAGTTTTTCATTTACCTCTATATCCTTAAGAGGTACTAACAGTGATTTATCAGCTAAACATTTCTTGAGATTAGATACATGAAATACATCATGTATTCCTGCCATTTCCGCTGGCAGTTGTAGCTGATAGGCTACAAGTCCTATTCTTTTAATAATCTCAAAAGGACCAACATACCTGGGGCTTAGCTTTCCTCTTTTAATGAATCTTACCACTCCTTTCTAAGGAGAGACTTTCAATAACACTTTGTCTCCTACCTGAAATTCCAATTGCTTTCGTCTGTTATCTGCATAACTCTTCTGTCGATCACGTGTTGCTTTCAATCGTTCTTTGACTTGAATGATCTTGTCAGTTGTTTCTTGCACTACCTCAGGTCCGGATAGTTGCTTTTCTCCAATTTCTGCCCAACAGACTGGCGTTCGGCACTTCCGTCCATAAAGTGCTTCGAATGGTGCAGCATTGATACTTGTGTGATAACTGTTATTGTAAGAAAATTATATTAATGGTAAGTGATCGTCCCAATTACCTCTGAAATCAATTACACAAGCTCTAAGCATATCCTCCATTGTCTGAATTGTCCTTTCGCTTTGTCCGTCCATTTGAGGATGATAGGCTGTGCTTAGATTCAACTTGGTTCCCATTGCTTTTTGGAAACTTGTCCAAAAATGAGAGGTAAAACGGCTATCCCTATCAGACACGATTGATAAAGGAATTCCATGTAATGAAACTATTTCATTTACATAAAATTTAGCTAGCTGTTCCATACAGAAAGTTTCCTTCATGGGTAGGAAATGAGTTGACTTAGTTAGCCTATCTACAATCACCTAGATTGTATCATTACTTTTCTTGTTATGGGTAATTTGATAACAAAGTACATTGTTATTAATTCCCATTTCTATACAGGCATTTCCAGTTGCTGTAACAAACCTGAGGGTTTCTGATGTTCAGCTTTAACTTGTGAACAGGTTAAACACTTTGCAACATATGCTGCTATATCTTTTTTCATTCCTATCCACCAGAAATTATTTCTTAAGTCCTGATACATTTTATCACTTCCAGGATGCATCGTATACTTAGACTTATGGGCTTCTTCTAATATACGGTGGCGTAGGTTTCCTAATTTGGATATCCACATTCTTTTCTTATGGAATCTCCAATTTCCATCGGTTCCTTGTTCTAATTCCTTAATCATTCCTTTTAACTTTTCAGTATCATCCTTGATTACTGATTCTTGTGTCTTTCTAATCTGTTCATTTAAATCTATCTGTAGATTTAATTTAAGAGAACGTACTCTTTTTGGCTTTTCATGACACTTTCGACTTAAAGCATCAGCCACTACATTTTCCTTTCCTGCATGATACTGGATATGACAATCATAATCACTAAGTATCTCCATCCAGTGCCTTTGTCTCATATTCAATTCCTTTTGCCCAAAAACATACCTTAAACTCTTATGGTCGGTGAAAATGGTAAACTTACTGCCGTAAAGGTAATGTCTCCAAATCTTAAGGGCAAAAATTATGGCTCCTAGTTCCAAATCATGGGTTGAATAATTCTCTTCATGATTGTTAAGTTGTCTAGATGCATAGGCTATAACCTTTTGACGTTGCATCAACACACATCCATAACCTAACTTAGAAGCATCACAATAGACTATAAAGTCTCCAGTTCCTTCTGGTAAAGCTAGTATGGGTGCGTGGGTTAATCTTTGCTTAAGAATTCTAAAGGCTTCTTCTTGTTTTGGTCCCCATTCAAACTTAACAGATTTACAGGTTAGCTTAGTTAAGGGAATGGCTATTCTAGAAAAATCTCGAATAAACCTTCTATAATAACCGGCCAATCCTAAGAAACTTCTAACCTCGGTTGGTGACTTAGGGGTTTTCCATTTGGTAATCGCCTCGATCTTTGTGGGATCCACATGAATTCCTTCATGATTAACTAAATGTCCAAGAAACTGTACCTGTTCTAACCAAAACTCACACTTTGAAAACTTTGCATAAAGCTTTTCTTTTCTTAATAAACTTAAAAGTGCGTACAAATGCTTTTGCATGTTCCTCTTTACTCTTAGAGTAAATGAGAATATCATCTATAAAAACAATTATGAACTTATCCAAATATGGCTTACATATTCGGTTCATCATGTCCATGAATGCGGCTGGGGAATTGGTTAAACCAAATGGCATGATAGTAAATTCATAATGGCCATACCTCGTTCTAAAAGCGGTCTTAGGAATGTCCTCTTCCTGTACCTTTAGTTGATGATATCCTGATCGTAAGTTGATTTTAGAGAAAAATCGAGCTCCTTTTAATTGATCAAACAAATCATCGATTCTCGGTAATGGGTACCGATTTTTGATCGTGACTTTATTCAATTCACGGTAGTCAATGCACATACGCATTGATCCGTCTTTCTTTTTAACGAATAAGATCGGTGCTCCCCATGGCGATGAGCTTGGCTGTATGAATCATTTTTCCAACAATTCGTTTAACTGTTTTTTCAGTTCCTGCATTTCTGCGGGTGCCAAACGGTAAGGTGCTTTGACAATTGGTGATGTTCCTGGTAGTAGATGAAACTTCTCTGTCTGGAGGTATTCCTGGCAATTCTTTTGGAAACACACCTGGAAATTGAGATACTACAGGGATATCTTTTAATTCTTTTCCTTTAGTGTTAGTGATTATAGAAATCAAATACACTAATGATCATTTTTCTTATATAACTTGTTGTTTTCATCACAGAGATGAATTTCGTGGATCTAGATGGCTTATCTCCTTTAATTGTGATCTTTTCACCCCTTGGTGAATTTACTTGAATCGACTTTTGGTCACATAAAATACTGGCTTTATTGGCTATTAACCAATCCATTCCTAATACAACATCAAATCCGGACTGATTCATTGGGTAAAGGTTTGCAATAAATTTTTGATTTAAAAATTCTATTCTTGCTCCCTGCAAGATTTCAGAAATCTTAATGGTTTACCCATTTGCTGTTTCTACGAGACATTGTTGTGGGAGTTTAGTTAATGGTTGATTGAGAAGTTTGCAAAATGAAGTATTAATAAAACTTTGGTTTGCACCAGAGTAAAATAATACTTTAGCAAAAACATCATTGACTATAAACGTACCGACAATCACGTCCGAAATCATCTTTGCTTCTTCTGCTGTCAGAACAAATGCTCTAGCATTTTTAGTAGTCTTGTTGTTCATGGCTGGAACTAGTTTTGGACAGTTTGGCTTGATATGGCCCTTTTCTCCACAGTTGAAGCACATTCCATTATTTGGTTTCTTCCTACAATCTTCTTCCTTGTGTCCTGGTATTTTGCAGAAATTGTAGTAAGTGGAGCATCTTCCTGAATGTTTCTTCTTGCAGGCCTTGCAGTAAGGTGTGGAGGTAGAACCTACATTTTTCCCTCGGTTGGAATTACCGTAAAGGAATTATTGGGTAAGCTTTTTGTAACACCACGTAAAAACGTGTCCAATTATGTAAAGACACGTGTCCTAAACTCTAAATATGGGAAAGATTGAGTTTGAGGGACTAAAGTTGCCTAACGATGAAAATATGAAACCACAGGGACTAAAAGTGTCAACATGCCAAACTTGTGCCTCTGAATGACCATAAATGAAGAATATATTCTTAAATGAGTGATTGATTGGATGTAAGAAGCCGTTTATGAAAATAATCGAAAGATTGTAAACTACAGGGGTTAAACATGTCAACATGTTAATTCTTACCTCTGAGTGACCATTTAACGAACCCGAGGCTTCGAAATATTCAAATATACTCTCAAGAATGAGTGATATAAATTTCACATGGTTTCGAGATCGTTATGCAAGTTTTAAAGACTTTGGGTTAAAAGTGTCAATAGTAAGAAACTTGTGTTTATGGAGATCTTTAACGGAACCGGGCCTAACGGAGTTTGGTTATACTCCCTTAAACCTCTACAAAGTAACTACAAGGACCTTATATGCCAAAAATGATGTTATATAAAGTTTATAAGGACCAGGGACAGAATCTGCCAAGCTTGAAACATATTTCACCTGATCAGAAGGTCGTCGCGGCCCGCGTAGACTCCTTCTGAGTCTTACGCGGCCCGCGTGGAAGTGCCCAGCGCAGAAAAAACTTGCCAGCTGCAAGGTTCAGCTCCAAACCGACTTTAACTCATTCTAAGTGATACCATGGGCTATTTATCAGTCTTATAATACCACTAGGACACCTTGGGTGATCCTAAAGCTTCCAAAAACACCTGCTTTGGTCTCCATGCATGGCATTTCACTATATAAAGGCTCCTAAGATCATTTGTTCAAGTGCTCATTCACTTGCAACATTTAATACACTCACTTCTGGAGATAGCCAGCATTAGATAGGATCAACAAGTGTAGAAAAGATAGCTAGGACCTTATGTAAGTGTTTTAGCCCTTTCTTAGTTCAGTTTATTAGCTTAAAAACTGAAAAGTCAAAGATATCGTAAATAGACTTTGACTTTCGGTTTAATCACGAATGGTCCAGCCCCTTACCTAAATAAAACTGGTTATGTGACCATATTAAGGTAGGTGATTAACCCTTAAAAGGGCACCTCTTAATTATTTCGTTTGACTAGTTAATTGTCGGGTCAAACTATTAAGTCAAAAAGTCAAACTGGACAGAAATTAAAATAATGATTTAAACTAATAAAACAAAGGTTATAAATTATATTTTAGCATTCTAATAACTTGGTAATTAGTATTAGAACATGTTTAAACATGTCTAACCCGACAATTGTCAGTCTAAGGTCGGTTCATGACCGAAAGTCGCAAAAGCTTGACTTTTGCTTTGACTTTCAGTTCTGACCCGATTGAGCTTAATTCTCCCATGTTTTAAGCTTCCATTAAGACCACATTATATAGTAGTATAACCCCCTGGAGTTATATTGTTTGGTCCCTAGTGGTTTGAATTGTATACTCTTGTTTGTTATTATGCTTATAAATGCCATAATTTCCCTTTTTACATATAAATGAGTTTTTTTTTGAAATGTGAGAGGACAAAAACCGTTGTTACTGATATATAAGCTTGTCCCGAAAATTTGACATCAGTTCTTGGTCTCAAACAGAAGTTATGCTCGATATCGTAAATAAAAGCTTTTTATTAATTAAATTGCGATATCTTGCATAAGACATGTTTAAACTTGGATTTTAACCCAAAACTCATTACCTAATGTTAGGATATCATTTTTAAGGATTTTTAGGATTTTTGGTCAGATTATAATCTGATCATATCATAGAGTTCTTGTGTAATTCGGTAAATGACGATAATACCTTTTTTATGCATAAAATGAGATTTACAAATGATTTGAATGTCAAAACTTTTCCTATTGATTTCATACATAAAATAAATTATTTTGAGCATTTAAAACTGATCAAAATCTCAGATTTACATAAACATCTTAATTATCGTCAATTAGCGAGTTTTACACTAATTAAGTGCATAGTATGGTTTAAAAACCATATTTAACACCTAAGACTTGTTACCTACTGAAGTTTTAAACAAATTTCAATATTATTACAGTAAGTATAAGTCATGAACTCAGACTTCCAAAAATGTCCTTAAAAGCATATGTGAAATGACCAAAATGCCCTTTCGGGGCATAGTTTGGCCATAAATGGTAAACCTCACATATGTATAATATCTTACTGATGTAATGTGATAAAATAAATATTTTTACTGATTATCAAAGACCAGAACTTCAGTTTGTTATAAAATCTCTTTTATAATCATTAAATTGACCAAAATGCCCTTACGGGACTTAATTTGGTTTTAAATACTTTTTGGGCATATATGTTAACATCCTACTGATGTATTAACATATCTTAAGCATAATAACATTTGCGACCTGTATATAATTCATTTGGTTACCCGTTATGCAATTATGCGTTCGGATCGGTTTATATGACTAGTTTACGTAAAATAGCCGAAACGGGTTTAACCTTATCATTAAATCCTCAAATTCCAGAATGTGTTTGGTTTACCCATATTATACAAGTATCCAAACTTTTCGGGTATAAACCACATTCTATTCCGGTCTCCGCTTAATCTAGCGTTTAAAACCGTAAAGTTTCTTTCTAGTTAGCCGGTCTAAGTCTTTGACTTAACCAAAGACCCGTTAGCATCCTAATAGGTTAATTAACCTTCCATACAGATTGAGTAGCTTCAGTAGAAGGTATTATCATAAAGCTTTAGGAATATACGGCTGAGTTACTTCTCACATTTTAGCTAAGGTAAATACTTTTAACTTATTTCCCTTATATGGGCTTGGGATATGGTATTATAGTAATACCACTTGGTCGGGTATGAAATCATTTAATCGGATTGTGATTAATAAATTTACATAACCCGTTTTAATCTGTCTTGTTTGATAACATAAACATTGGGGGTTAATACGACCGTGTCCTGGATATCCTCGGCTCATTTCATTTGAAAATGGCCACGACCTATGCACGGGGTGTAGGCATACACCTGACAGATGCAAATGCTAAAATATAAACCCACATGTTGGGGATAACTCCTTTGTGGGTTCTATAAGTGGTGAGTCGGTTAATCATGACAGGCTTCCAACCGGCCCCAATTGTATGACAAACATATAAATCGGTATACAAGATTATCTTAAATAATTGTCCCAAGTTATAAATGATTTGTGCCTTGTGCACTTAAATCAATTTTCATAAATGTTTTCAAATGAGTCAGTTAATTGTATTTACCAGTGTAAACTGACGTATTTTCTAAAGACTAATTGACAGGTACTTCTCGTAAATAGGCTGGAGCTACTAGGTGTCATATAAGAGGATCTTGCAAATCCCTAGATACCTGGAGTCTGTTATTTCCGTTTTCTTGTATTTTAATTTATTATTCGCCTGTGGATCTTATTACAACCAAGTCTGTATATTCTTTCATTCGAACACTTAAACACTATGGTTTGTAATAGTAATTATTCACCAAGCCTTCCGCTGTGCTATTTATTGTGTATATTGACTATGATGATATCAACTACGTCACGATACTCCCCGCTGAGCCCATCGGTAATATGTGGAAATATCGGGGTGTGACACTTTTGAGCTAAGTTTCTCCTCTGATCCTCTTCTCGTGTACGTACTAATTCATCAGTTAAGGTGTTTGCTAGTTTTACGGCTTCTTCTATAGTTTGAGGTCTAGCTGCCTTGACTACATGCCTAATTTCACTGATTAGTCCCCAGATGTAGCGGGAGATTAATACTGGTTCAGGTGATGCAAGGGTTGGCACTATTCTAGCATATTCAAAGAATAACGTAGTATAACCCTTACTATCTACTCCAGTCATTCTAAGGGTTAGGAACTTATTTGCGATCTGTTCTTTTTCATTGGCGAGGGCAGAATTTCCTTTCCACCATGTTCTTAAATTCCTCCCATTCCATATTGTAAACCCTATCACTTCCCCTAGACTGGAGGACAGTGTTCCACCATTCTAAGGCTGAGTTCTTAAATAGATTGGAAGCAAACATTATCTTATCCTCTTCCGCACACTTGCTTATTTTTAAGACAGCCTCAGTCTTTTCTATCCAGCGTAGAGTTGCAACGTCCCCTTCATTGCCCGAGAATTCCATTGGTTTACAAGACCAGAATTCTTTATAAGAACAACCATAAGACATGGTTCTTCTTCTTTTGGGAATGGACACTTGAAGTATGGGTCCATTGTTTACGTTGTGTTCAGGTTCAGTGTGTCGCTTACTGTCATTGTTACTTTTATTATCTGCTTCCCTAATTGTTTTGATAATATATGGCATTGCATCTATTATCCCTTGTGCCACTATGTGTTGGATGGCACTGTTATCCACTTGGTTTCCATTATTATCGTTGTTCGGGTTATCATTATTCGGGTTATTGTCATTCTGGTTTTCCTGGTTCACTTCGTTGTCCATCTGAATTTTAAACATTTTCCACATATTAATATCACAAAATAATATTTAATCAATCACACAACACGCATATTGATCAAAATCGTCGAGCATTGCGACTTACTCTATTTTATAGTATGCATTTATAATTATTACAATACAACTGGAATAAGAACACAATACTAGTATGCATCACTAACCACGAAGTGGTCTATACTACGATATATATATCATCATTTTTTTCTCAAACATACACACATATTATATATATTTATTATTATTATTATTATTATTATTACCACCATCACTGATATGGGTTCATCCAGAACTCCATATTATGCTCGTCGTACTTCCAGACGAGTCGTTCTCCGATCTGCCTCATCCTGTCACTACTTTCTAAAATCTCCTCACCAAAGGTTCGGAGTTCTTGCACATTCTCTACACTCATTGGGGGTGCAGGTGTTGGTACTGTGGCATGGGTTCTTCCTAAGGATATGGATTCTCTAGGATTTCCCTAATGTATTCATCATTATCATAATAGGGATCTAGAGGGTCCAGACCTGGGTAAGCTGCTAGGTTTGGCATGGGTTCCTCTGATATGGGGTAGCGTTGCTGATAATCCCTATGGTCGTCAAACCACGGGTCGTAGTCTGGGTCTAACGGATTGGGTGCTGGTACTCTAGGTATCTTAGTGGGGTCAAAAATAGGCATTGGGATTTGATTTTCTGGGTTGACTTCAATCTCCATTGGTTGGGTGGGAAACAAGGGTAATGGTTGGGGTGCTATAAGTTGCTCCAAGTTAGGGTCTGCAGCTGTAGTTGCTAGAATATGAAAGTTTGCTAGACTCCTATTGAGCATATCTTGGGTGTGGGCATCTGTTTCTCTCTTAGTGGCTGCTAAAACTCGCTGTTGTTGTAACTTTTTCATCCTCTTCCTACGTTCATGCTCTCCCCTATTGAACCATCCTCTCTTTTTAGGAGGGAATGGCTCTTCAGACTGAGCCTTAAACACGAATATCCCATCTTCATTGTCAGCTGAATACCCTGAGAGGGTAGGCTGTGAAGAGGTACCTTCGCTCCTAGGTGAGCTGGGCAACTGACGATAGGCGTCGGAGGGTCCTTGATCGCTCATATTGTAAACTAACAAATAGTCAAATAACAAACAATAAAATACAGATATGCACGTATTTCTGTAGATAATTTCCTAACATTTTAAATAATATCTTGGTGTCAGCAGAACACTTATGTGGCTGAATCAGTGACTTAGCTCTGATACCACCTTCTGTCGCAACCCTCGTCCCCTAATTACCCGAGAACGGGCGGTCGCGGCCAGTTTCAGTGGTATAGGTGTTTATCATTTTGGCAGTGGAAATTACATCAGGACCGTAGTTAGGAAATATTTTATCAGAGTAAAATACCACACTTTTAATATATTAAACGCATAGGAAAATCCCAAGTTTCAAGTACACACATTTTTCATAGAGATGAACCCTATTTTATTTAAATAAAACATCTCTTTATTTTAGGTAACTTTATAGCCACTTTTCCAAGCCTTCAGTGCTGTCCAGCTGGCTTCTATTTGGCTTTCACATTTTGTTACCTGAAACGCGTTTAAAAATATTTTGTCAGTGGGAAATACTGGTGAGTGAATCCCAGTTTAATCAAGTTAAGTAACACCATTGTACAGTATTGAGGGCGGTCACGCAATTACATTTGTTTCCATCTACTTTAATTACCACCCACGGTATTGTCAACCCGACTTGTGGTCATGTTACTACTCACAATGTAGTAACAAATTTTGTATACAAAACCCCAACATACTGACGATAATTGTAGAATACAAATACTCAATCACTGTTTAATATAATGTTAATCATATGAGGTTTTATAAAAATAATTTGCAAAAAGGATATTACTCACATTGCTGTCTTAGGGTTTTCCTTAAGGATTTCCTGGTGATTATCTATTAAATACACAAATGGACACGCGTTAGTATAATAACCCAATATTTACATTAGCAATACCCTCCTCGAGACAGCATTCCAACGACTACGTCGGGTAGAACCACGACAGCCGTTACGGAACCCTAGATCAATCGGGCAGTGTATCTAATACGTAACCGGGGTTATGACACTTACAACAGGGCAGAACTTCGTTAATTAGGGGGTATAATACCCGAAAATTATGTTTGCTATGCAGAAATTCGAGAGAGAGAGAAAGATTGTGAGCGAATTCGACTGAACAGCCGATGCCCTCAATTTATAGGGCCTGATTTCAGGTCCCTCGCGGCCCGCGAAGGATGTAGCCAAAGGCTATGCGGCCCGCGACGTAGGTCGCCAAGGGTTTAGCCTTGGCCAGTCACGAGCATAGGTCTTCCGTGTGTCTCTCCACGTGGCGGCCTGGGGTTGTGCCACCAGTCACTCGCTCGCGGCCCGCGTAAGACCAGGGCAAGGTCTTCGCGGCCCGCCACAGCCATTAAAAATTTGATTTTTAATTTAGTTAAATAAAATAAAGGTATTCGAGTCCCGTTTGCGTATAAGGGGTGTATTTTATGTCACGGCCCTAGCCCCGGTTTGACCCGGTCAGGAGCCGCGGGACAGGAACCCATGGTATCTATGATGCGACAGCGGAAGATTTTTAACAGGATCTTTTTAAAACTCAAAATGCGCAATTCTTTTATTCCATAAATTGGAGATAAACCCTGTAATTTACAATAGAGGAATTTAACTAGGAAATTCCCTGATTTATTAAAACATGTTTATTCATTTTAACTGAGCCACCTCTTCAAGCTTGGTAGTGCTCCTTAGCACGTTTCCTTGATTTACAGCAGGTCGCCTGAAACATGTTTTAAAAATATTTTATCAACGGGGAAATGCTGGCGAGTCACTCAAATTTGATAAAATGACACATAGTTATCAATTACAGCATAAGAGCGATTACAATGGCTTCTATCTTATTTTTATCTGGCGTCGTGTCACACTGTGTGACGATGGTCATACCACTATTGGGTCCTGTCACCCAAGTAGTGATGATTATCCCTGTAAGGTCAATGAACCTAACCGGGAGAAAATCAGTAATGTGCACAATACCCCCACTAGCCAGTGATTAAGATAACCACGACTTACTCCCTGTAATAATAACATTTGAAAATGATTTGAGGTATTGTAAAACAGTTGATAAAAAGAGAATGACTCACATTGCAGATTTATACAGGCAGAGTTTAGCCTACTGATTAGCCTTTTAACCTAAATTTAAACAACATGCACACGAACTAGGCCAGTAACTAATACAGCATTTACGATAACTCACGAGATTAAACCCTCACAACGAATGACAAAGTGCGATACTTAAACATCCATCGAATTCACGACGAATGACAAAGCATAACCCTAATGTGGGAAGCACTTAAACATCCATTGGATAGTTTCAATCGATCGGACATTGAATCGTAGCAGCGATCGAGTTATTACCCTGTTTTGCGGCAGCGTTTCGTGCTGTGTGTGTTTTTGTAGTAAACAGAAGATAACTCAACGTAGAAACCGAATTTTTATGTCGAACAAGTGCCAGAATTCAAGTCCCACACCCCTCTATTTATACTTAAAATTTGACACCCTCGCGTGACGCGAGGGGTCACACCCTACCATAGGGTAGCCACGTCCCTAACTAGCTTAGTTGAGTTGGTCTTTCGTCAAAATTCGATTTTGACAGCAAATTATGTGGATAATCGTCAATAGGGAATACCCCCCCTGAGTTTTAGGGGCCCTGATCCTGATTCCGATTGTTCTGAAAATTTTAGGGTTTGTGTAGAATCACTTGGGGGTCTCAATTAGGGTTTCCTTTTGGACAAAATATAATAATAAATAATAGTTTTGGTGATGTAACATTGAGAGTTGTTATATCCTCCCCACCTTAATAAAAATCTCGTCCTCGAGATTTACTGGAATATGTAAGGATACTTTCGCTTCATCTCTGATTCCAGCTCCCAAGTGTATTCGGGTCCTCTCTTTGAATCCCACTTGACTTTGACCAAAACTAATCGTTTGTGTTTAAGGAATTTGACTTTACGGTCTTCTATTTGAAAAGGTTTCTCAACAAATTTTAACTTTTCGTTTACCTCTACATCTTGAAGAGGTACTACCAAAGATTCGTCAGATAGACATTTCTTGAGGTTGGATACATGAAATACGTCATGTACTCCAGCTAACTCCTCTGGTAGTTGTAGACGATAAGCGACCGGTCCTATACGTTGAATTATTGGGAATGGTCCTACGTATCTTGGACTTAATTTTCCCTTTTTACCAAACCGAACTACTCCTTTCCAAGGAGAAATTTTTAATAGTACTTTGTCTTCGACTTGAAATTCTTACGGCTTACGCCTATTGTCTGCATAACTTTTCTGGCGATCTCGAGCCGTCTTGAGTCTTTCCTTGATTTGAGTGATCTTGTCGGTAGTTTCTTATACAATTTCAGGACCTGACAATTGACTTTCTCCTATTTCTGCCCAACATACTGGAGTTCTACACTTACGTCCGTAAAGCGCTTCGAATGGGGCAGCTTTGATGCTTGGATGATAACTATTGTTATAGGATAATTTAATTAAAGGTAAATGGTTGTCCCAATTTCCACCAAAATCGATCACACATGCCCTAAGCATGTCTTCCAGAGTTTGGATTGTCCTTTCACTTTGTCCATCTGTTTGAGGATGATATGTAGTGCTTAGATTTAGTCGAGTTCCCATAGCGTCTTGGAAACTTGTCCAGAAGTGGGAAGTGAAACGACTATCCCTATCCAATACAATAGAGAGTGGAACTCCATGTAAGGATACTACTTCATCTACATACAGCTTTGCCAACCTTTCCATGCTAAAGGTTTCCTTCATAGGTAGAAAATGAGCTGATTTGGTTAATCGATCCACAATTACCCAAATCGCATCATTACCTTTTCTGGTTTTGGGTAACTTAGTAACAAAATCCATTGTTATGAGTTCCCATTTCCATACAGGCATTTCTAATTGTTGTAGTAAACCTGAAGGTTTCTGGTGTTCTGCCTTAACTTGTGAACAAGTAAGACACTTAGAAACATATCTAGCTATGTCCTTTTTCATTCCTATCCACCAGAAATTATTCCTTAAATCTTGGTACATTTTATTGTTACCAGGATGCATGGTATACCTAGATTTATGAGCTTCCTCTAGAATTTGATTTCTTAATTCTCTCTGCTTAGGTACCCAAATCCGTTTCTTATGGAATCTCCAGATTCCATCATTACCTTGTTCTAAGTCTTTAATTCGCCCTTTCATTCCTTCAGCATCATCCTTGATTGCTTTTTCTTGAATTCTTTTCAGTTGGTCCATTAAATCTAATTGTAAGCTTAATCTAAGAGCACGAACTCGTCGTTGTTTCTCATGATACTTACGACTTAAGGCATCTGCAACTACGTTTGCTTTTCCTTCGTGATACTGAATATCACAGTCGTAGTCACTTAGGATTTCCATCCATCTCCTTTGCCTCGTGTTCAATTCTTTTTTCCCAAATATATATCTTAAGCTTTTATGATCTGTATAGATAGTAAATTTACTTCCGTACAGATAATGTCTCCAAATCTTAAGGGCAAAAATTATGGCTCCTAACTCTAAGTCATGGGTCGTATAGTTTTCTTCATGCTTTTTCAATTGCCTTGATGCATACGTAGTTACCTTCTTGCGTTGCATCAGCACACATCCTAATCCTAGCTTTGAAGCATCACAGTATACTTCAAAATCTTCTGTTCCTTTCGGTAAGGCTAGAATTGGAGCATTTGTTAACTTCTGCTTCAAAATCCTAAAGGCTTCTTCTTGCCTAGGTCCCCATTCAAACTTAGCTACTTTATAGGTTAGCTTAGTTAATGGTACAGCTATCTTGGAAAAAATCCTTAATAATCCGTCTATAATATCCAGCTAAACCTATAAAACTTCTAATTTCCATAGCTGACTGTGGGACCTTCCATTTGGTGATTGCTGCGATCTTAGCAGGATCTACATGAATACCTTCGTGATTTACCATGTGTACTAAAAATTGCACTTCTTGCAGCCAGAATTCACACTTTGAGAATTTGGCGTAAAGTTTCTCTTTTCTTAACAGAGTTAAGAGTAAATGCAGGTGCTCACAATGTTCCTCCTGACTTTTGGAATAAATGAGTATATCGTCGATGAAGACAATTACAAATTTATCCAAGTACGGTTTACATATTCTATTCATAATGTCCATAAATGCTGCAGGAGCATTTGTTAACCCAAAGGGCATGACTGTAAACTCATAGTGACCATACCTAGTTCGAAAAGCAGTCTTAGGTATGTCTTCTTCTTGTACCTTTAACTGATAATATCCGGGGCGTAAATCTATCTTAGAAAAATATCTAGCTCTCCGGAGTTGATCGAAAAGATCATCAATCCTAGGTAATGGGTATAAATTCTTAATTGTAACCTTATTCAATTCCCTATAATCGATACACATTCGCATCGAACCATCCTTTTTCTTTACAAACAACACTGGCGCTCCCCAAGGGGATGAACTAGGTTGTATGAATCCTTTATTTAGCAATTCATCTAACTGTTTTTTCAATTTTAGCATTTCAGTGGGTGCTAACCGATAAGGTGCTTTAGCTATCGGTGTAGTTTCAGGAATTAGATGAATTCTAAATTCTACCTCCCTATCAGGTGGTAATCCAGGTAGTTCTTCTGGGAATACATCTAAATATTCCGATACTACTGCAATGTCCTTAAGTTCTTTACTTTTCGTGTTAATGATTACTGAAATCATATACACCATTTCTTGTTTTCTGGAATAACTAGCCAATTTCATTACTGGAATGAACTTTAGTGGCTTACGTGGCTGATCTCCTGTAATCACCACTAATTCTCCTGTGGGTGTATGAATTTCTATGGAATTCTTATCACAAAGAATTCGAGCATGATTGGCTATCAACCAATCCATTCCTAATACCACATCGAATCTGGCTAAATTCATAGGTAATAGGTTTGCATAAAATTTATGGCCTAAGAGTTCTATCTTTCCTTCCCGCAAAACCTTATCTATGTTAACGGAATTTCCGTCTGCCGTTTTGACTGTAAGAATCTGCCTAAGTTGGGTTAAGGGTAAATTAAGTGCTTGGCAGAACGAAGTATTTATAAAACTTTGGTTTGCACCAGAGTCAAATAATACTTTTGCATAAACGTTGTGAACTAGGAACGTACCAGCTATCACATCTGGGATTAGCTCGGCTTCCTGAGTAGTCAGTTGGAAGGCTCTTACGTTATTCTTGTTAGTTCCTTCTGCAGGCTGATCTTTGTTGTCAGTGGGTTTAACTAATTTAGGGCAGTCTGGCCTAATATGTCCAGTTTCTCCACAGTTGTAGCAAACTGTGAATTTCTTCTTCCTGCAATCTTCTTCTTGATGCCCCGGAATCTTGCAAAAATTGCAATATCCTTTGCATCTTCCAAAATGCTTCTTTTTGCAAGAATTGCAAAATGGACCAAAGGAAGATTGCCCGGTTCCCCTTCGTTTAAAATTGTTACGGTTACCCATATGGAATCCCGGGGTAATCTTTTGGGCCACTTCCTTCTTTCTATTCTCTTCTCGCGTCCGTACCAGTTCGTCAGTCAGAGTATTGGCTAAATCCACCGCATCATCAATCGTGCGGGGTTTCGCAGCCTTGACGATATTACGGATTTCGCCAATCAATCCCCAAATATAGCGGGGAATAAGTACTGGTTCTGGCGAAGCCAGGGTTGGTACTACTCTCGCATACTCGAAGAATGTCGAAGTATACCCTCGACAGTCTACGCCTACCATCTGATGATTTAGGAATTTATTGGTCATTTGCTCCTTTTCGTACTCGGGACAGAATTTTCTTTCTACAAGACTTTTAAATTCTTCCCAGTTCATAGCATATGCCACAGTTCTTCCTTTAGCTTGTAGAACTGTATTCCACCATTCTAGCGCCCCTTCTTTGAAAAGATGCGACGCATACATAACCTTGTCTTCCTCAGCACATTTACTTATAGTAATCACTGCCTCGGTTTTCTCTAACCAACGCAGTGCTACAGTCGCCCCCTCGTTACCTGCAAACTCAGCTGGTTTACAGGCAATAAATTCTTTGTAAGTGCAACCAGGCGTTGCAACTTTCATTTTCTTGAGAATCGGGGCTTCCAGAACATTATCGTTATTGTTGTTGCCTCCGTTTACACTATTACTGAAGTTGTCCTCAAGAGTACATTTACTAGGAATAATTTGAGGTTCAACTGGAATTCGAGCGGCAACAAGTATTGCTCGAATAGCATTGGCTATCCCTTGAGCAACGATATCCTCAATATCTTGCCTATTCAGCAATTGCTCTTCCTGATTTTGCTCAGATTGATTTACTTCATTAACAGGTTCATTACCAGCGTTTGCCATCTAGTAATTAATTTATGTAAGTGATTAGTATAAATAATAATTAACTAAATAAAACAAAACAATTTGCACATAATCACATTAACACGTATAGTCAAAATTGTCAATTTTTTGACTTCTGTTTTATATATTATATTATGCATCCGTACACACTGTTATCTTACAACCATTTTATTTTTAGATTATTACACATACTGATTTTTATTACTATTATTATTATACAAACACAATTTCACAACCCCACTTTTCCCTCGTCAGCTAGCATATTAAAAGCGATGTTCCCTCTCATCGTATTTCCAGGAGATTTGTTCTCCAATCTCCCGGATCCTATTCCCTGCATCCATCAACTCCTCGCCATAATGGCGGAGTTCAGCTAAGTTTTCATTACTCATTGGTGGATTTGGTGCAGGTTCTGGGTCGAACTGAGGGAAGAAGGTATAAGGATTATTTAGGAGGTTTTGAAACTGCCAATCATTGGTCCACCATTCGTCCATTTCTCCTTGAGGTTAGGTGTGAATTAAAGGTTCTGGGATGGCTGGTTCCAGGTTTATTGGAAGTTGGGTTTCAGCAGGATAAGGGTAGAGGTTTGTATTGATAGGCCTAAGGATATCACAGCTTGCCAGTATTTGATCCAGTTCCTCCTGGAATGGCAATTCCTCAACTTGCTTAGAACTTTCCCCAATTTCCATCCCTACTTGCCTCGAATCTCCCTCAATCTCGATCCCTTTTCCTTTATCCATAGGATTCTCTATCTTGGGAATTTTCCTAGTAGCTGGTTTCCTTCTGCGTACACGCCTCCAGCCCACAAATCTTCTTCTTTTCTTAGGTTTTGATTTTTCCCAGAGGTGGAGCTTGAAATTCCATAGGTTCTTCCACATCGGCCAAGTAACTAGTGAAATCTCTTGAAACTTCTATTTTCACAGGATAGAGGTTCAGATTTTCTAGGGCTTCAGATAATTCATTCATGCTGTTTAGCAGTTATGAAGAAACATACAAAATTTCTAGGTTAAAAGTTGTAAATTAATTTTCACGGAATTGCAAAATGGCAATTTTAAATATAATTTATTTGATTTAAACGAACTACTGCTAGATTTTTATTACAACTGAACTTTTAAAAGATACTAGTGGTTATTTAATAATTTAAAGTTTCTAGTTTTATTGGTGATATGGTTGCTAATATTGAGTCGGGGTGTTGGTAGTCTAAAGGTTAATATTTACTGCTACAGTGGCTAACATATAAAGATTTGCCCATTTTTCGTCTAGTTCGTCTTCCCATGGTGGTTTGCTGTCGATTTTCTGGGTTTCCTGTGACTTCCTTATTTTCTCTTGACTTTTTCTAATAATCAAACTTCTTTTATTAGGGGAAAGTGGTTTCTCATAATGTGCCTTACGAACAAATATTCCCTCCTCAGTATCTGCTGAGTATCTTGAGGAATTTGCTTGGGATGAAGTCCCCTTATCTTTCGGTGAACTATCTAATTTATGATAGATATCTGAAAGTCTTTGTTTACCCATACTGGAAAATAACAGATAGTCAAGATAGAATCACATAATCACAGAATGGTAATCAGGAAAATTAAGTATTTTAAAATACTTAATAGACTTAAATCAGTGGCTCTTTCAGTAGCTCTGATACCACCTTTTCCTGTCACGGCCCCAGCCCCGGTTTGATCCGGTCAGGAGCCGCGGGACAGGAACCCGTGGTATCTATGATGCGACAGCGGAAGATTTTTAACAGGATCTTTTTAAAACTCAAAATGCCCAATTCTTTTATTCCATAAATTGGAGATAAACCATGTAATTTACAATAGAGGAATTTAACTAGGAAATTCCCTGATTTATTAAAACATGTTTATTCATTTTAACTGAGCCACCTCTTCAAGCTTGGTAGTGCTCCTTAGCACATTTCCTTGATTTACAGCAGGTCGCCTGAAACATGTTTTAAAAATATTTTATCAGCGGGGAAATGCCGGCGAGTCACTCAAATTTGATAAAATGACACATAGTTATCAATTACAGCATAAGAGCGATTACAATGGCTTCTATCTTATTTTTATCTGGTGCCATGTCACACTGTGTGACGATGGTCATACCACTATTGGGTCCTGTCACCCAAGTAGTGATGATTATCCCTGTTAGGTCAATGAACCTAACCGGGAGAAAATTAGTAATGTGCACAATACCCCACTAGCCAGTGATTAAGATAACCATGACTTACTCCCTGTAATTATAACATTTGAAAATGATTTGAGGTATTGTAAAACAGTTGATAAAAAGAGAATGACTCACATTGCAGATTTATACGGGTAGAGTTTAGCCTACTGATTAGCCTTTTAACCGAAATTTAAACAACATGCACACGAACTAGGTCAGTAACTAATACAGCATTTAAGATAACTCAACGAATGACAAAGTGCGATACTTAAACATCCATCGAATTCACGACGAATGACAAAGCATAACCCTAATGTGGGCAGCACTTAAACATCCATTGGATAGTTTCAATCGATCGGACATTGAATCATAGCAGCGATCGAGTTATTACCCTATTTTGCGGTAGCGTTTCGTGCTGTGTGTGTTTTTGTAGTAAACAGAAGATAACTCAACGTAGAAAATAAATTTTTACTTCGAACAAGTGCCAGAATTCAAGTCCCATACCCCTCTATTTATACTTAAAATTTGACACCCTCGCGTGACGCGAGGGGTCTACGTGGGTGCGTCGCGTGACGCGAGGGGTCACACCCTACCATAGGGTAGCCACGTCCCTAACTAGCTTAGCTGAGTTGGTCTTTCGTCAAAATTCGATTTTGACAGCAAATTATGTGGATAATCGTCAATAGGGAATACCCCCCCCCTGAGTTTTAGGGGCCCTGATCCTGATTCCGATTGTTCTGAAAATTTTAGGGTTTGTGCAGAATCACTTGGGGGTCTCAATTAGGGTTTCCTTTTGGACAAAATATAATAATAAATAATAGTTTTGGTGATGTAACATTGAGAGTTGTTATATTTTAGGATATATTGGGGCACTCTAAATATTTTTTGGGTGTCGGATTGTGTAGAAGGGTTGTTATACACACTAAGTGTGTGTGTGTGTGTGTGTTTTGGACGTACAGGGGAAGCTCCCAGGAGCTCAAAACCCTAGTTCTTGCTAAATCATCAGATTGAAGGGCCAAACGATTTCCAAATTCACAATTGAACGTGAATTGGTGATCACCCAAGCCAGGGGATCATAAGGTATGTCAAATTTTGCTGATTTGTGAAGTTGTGAAATTTGAATAATCTTCGTAATCGCGAATTATGAATGAATTATTGAAGCTATGATGGAATTAGTGAAAATTATACATATGTTGCTAAGAATTGAATGATTTGATGAATTAGCACACTAGGATAAGTGGGTATTAATCATATGATGAATTTGATGATATAATTGTGTTTAGAATCATCATATAGGATAGTAATGTGGAAATACTTGAAAAAATTGTGTGTTTGAGTATATAATCATACTTACTAGGAAATGAGTTTAGTATGATATGATAAAAAAATTGATGATATGTTCATGTTCAATGATGTTTAATATCATTGTGTATTAATTCAGTAAATTATGATTCAAGAACTTGGTTAATAAGTGATTTAAATGTTAACATAAGAATGATGCTTACCGGATAATTGACCAAGTAATTAAACGAGTAGTTGAGCTACTTCGTGTAATTATTTATGTTGATAAGCAGTTAACTTTTAAAAAGTCAAACTGACCTTTGATATGATCGAATGAAGAATTCGACATACGAATCGTAGGATGGAATAGTCGTAAATGATTATGAGTAATCTAACCATCTTGCAAATTATAATGATTGTTTGACGCTTGACAAGCTAGGTGAAAGCTTGGGAAGGAAGCAGCTCAAACGAATCAAGAATGAAGGAAAACTATAATTCGGATGCAAGGTAAGTCAAAGCTTACACCTTTTATTTAATACCTATTGGTTTTATAGGTTATGAATAATAAAAAATCATATTTGAATTATGATGTTTCGACACGACATGTGCGGTTCGGAATAAAAGACAATAATGATAAACCATGTTGAATGGTTAAAAGAGTTAATAAGATTATTTAGTCATGCAATGACTAATAAATAACGAGTTTTGAATGATTACCTTATAAGGTAAACCAATACAAATAATAAGGGTAAAACGGTAATTCGGTCACTCGTTGACGATAACCGTTAGTTTTTTAAAGACACTTTATGGCGTAAAACATAAAGGGATCAAAAGAATCAAGAAATGGGTTATAAGTAAAATGACCGTACGGTGTAAACCGGAGCGAGTCATGTAGATGAGATGGTAATAAATATCGTCTCGCAAATATAAACGGTCACTTAGACCAAATGGGTCAAATGGTGAAAATATCACCATTTGAAAATATCGACTAATGAATATTGTCGAGTCTTATGTTCACAGGAGTGAATAGGGGAAGGATAACTTGCATCGCTATTAAGTAGCGATTATTAAAACAGGGTATTAAAACGGGTCAATATATTGATCCAAGCCAGGTATGTGTAATAGGTTAACTACCCATTTAGAACGAAAGGTTCATTGAGAGTTAAATGAAGTCAAAATAGACATTTGGTTACTTTAATAATTAAACCGAATGATTCAAGTAATAGTCATTTTGATTTGAAAACATAATGACTTTCTACACAAAATCATAGTTAAAAATAGGGATTTTGGGTCAAACATGCTTTTAAAGGTCATTCATCGTAAATAAAAGGCTAAAATGGACCAAAACGCCCTTGTAAGCTAAATTAAGCAAACGACCTTTAAAGGTTGTTTGGAAACGAGTTTTATGATTAAATAAATACTTAGAATAAGTATAAAAAGCGAAAGATGTAAACCTTTGGTCAAATGACTCTATAAGGGTCTTTGCCGTAAAATAATGATCCGAGGGGTAGAACTCAGATTATATAAATCACCACATTAAATCCGCCACAAATATAGTTGTGGTGGAAGATCGATTGATAAATAATGTGGAAATAAGATGCTAGAAGTAAATGAGCATGAATTATTCGGAAAAATGCTTAAATACCCCTAACGGGTCAAAATAAACATTTAAGTAAAAACGGTTTTAATAATGTATATAAACCCGGGATTTGAATCTAGTACAATAGATAACATTGAATTTATAAAGTTTATGAGAAATCGAGATCAAACAAACATGTTTGTTTGATTAATACGCGAACGGGTCAAAAGTTCATAATTACCTTTTTAAGCCGAAGGCTTAAAAGTCTAAAATTTTGTTATTCCGAATGTCGGATGTTAACTCTATATGATGGAGAATTAAATTACAATCACGTAGGAAGAAACGTGGGTCAAATCGGATAAAAAAGGAGCAAGTTATGCTCGTTTTCGTAAAAATGAGTTTGGCTGGAAAATGCAGCATCTGGCTGCAAGCTTTCTGTCGAAACAAAGGCCTCACGGCACGCGACGGCCACAAGCTTTGTGGTCGCGGCACGCGATGGGTATCAAATTCAGCCGAAGTTGCTGTATTGTTTGTTTTGCGTTGCGAACTCGTTTAGACACGTTTTAAACGCTATATGACTAACTCATTTCATGTTTTATGAAATGTAGGTACTATTTGAGTTACCGGAGGACGATCAAGCTCAACGAGGAACCGAACACATAAAGAACAAAGCTTCCACGAAATGATTCGTCGTCACGTTTTTAAACGACGAATGTTTTATATAATGTTGAATCGTGTTAGTTCTTAAAAGTTTTTAAGAAATACATATTTTGTAATGTATATGTAACTATAATTAAATAATTATTGTTGAAAACTATATGAAAAGCGTATAATTGGGCTAAGGGTCTTACACCTCTCAATTTTATCAATTACCGGATAGCATAGCTAATTTATCATATAATGATATCGACTGATTCATATATGACAATGAGTTCTTGCGTAGCCCGACAAGACATGATGTTGAGGTTTTGTACCAATCACATGAAGAAAAACATCACATTCGTGGGATGATGGGTAGCATCGACTGTACACGTCCGATATGGAGGATGTGTTCTATTGCGTTGTGAGGCCAATATCCAAGAGGTGATAAAAAATACCCAACGGTTATGCTCGAAGTTGTTGCGTCACAGGATTTATATATTTGGCATGCGTATTGTGAGCCGCCTAGGTCAAACAACGACATCAATGTTCTCTAACAATCTCCAAAATTTCTCACTCAATGGAATGGAACCGCACCTAAGTGTCCATTTACTATGAATGGACGAATAGACACACACACACACAAACGTGGATACTATATAACCGACAGGATCTACCCTACTTCGTCATTGTTTGTGAAAACATTTCAATATCTGACCGATCCGAATGAAAAGAAGTTCAAAAAATTGCAAGCGTCAACAAGAAAATATGCAGAGTGCGTTTTCGGTGTTCTAAAGATAAAACGGGACATACTTAAGCGACCCATGCGGGCTATGACTGTAGACAAGATTAGAAGCGTGACATATGCGTGCATTATATTGCACAACATGATTCTAAAGGACGACAGAACAATTTTCACCGGTTCGCATACAAGATCCTCCAACGCAACTCGTTTTGGACAATGATGCACTTGGTGAGTTGATTGATAAAAAATATGCATTTATGACTTTGATTTGATCTTGTGGCACATCTTGCAACTTAATATCTACCCTACCTCGCCGTGTCGGATGAGGAATGGTTTAATTGTATTTTTTATTTAAATTATGTCTTTTTTATTTGTGTTTAAGTGTTTATTTTTCTAGTTTGAATTGTGTATTATTTTTAATGAAAGTATTAGTTATTTTGGTTGAATTTATGTTTTATTTAAAAAAACTAAAAAATTTTAAGGTAGTTGAAGTGACTGTTGTTAGTGTTAAAGGTAGTTTAAGGTAAATATGACGTAGAAGTGAGTGTTGTCTAGTGGCAAAGCTTGAGATTTCCGACCGGGGGGTTGAAAACGTACATACCAAAAATTTCTATAAAACTACATGCTCTCCACTACTGAGTGAAAAATTTATACGAAAACTACATGTTCTCCACTACTGAGTGAAAAGTTCGAGGGTTCGGCCGCCCCCTCAAAGCTACGCCCTTGTAAGTCATAGCTGATATAGTTTATCTAATATATATTCTAATTAACATATAATATCATAGCATAGTGTTATTATACCGGCAAATGTTCTTTAAACCTATCTTAGAGCTAGCTCCCGTCATGGCTAAATCATTAAATGCTACGTAGACTAGTATTTTTTTAATAGTTTAAAAAGTGAAAGAGATCGAGGATAAACGATTGTTGTTAGAATGGAAACGAAGGAAATGGTTAGGCTAAAAGTGATTGGGAAGTCAAATAATGGCAAAAGTGAGGATGGAGATTTGAGTTTCTTGCCACTAATGAAAAAAAAGGACTAATCACCATATCCACCAATTAATCTATATCTTCAACTCACTTTTATTATTATTATTTTATTCTTTGGGATTATCAAAACTATAAAAATAAAAAATAAAAGTTCAAGGAAAAGCTTCAAAGAAGAGTGTATACAACGACATCTTGTTCTTAATAAGGATATGATATTTAGGGTTGTCATTTTCATGTTGTTTAACCTACTTTAATTATCACTAGGTTTTTTTTCATTCATGCGTTGCGACGAAACGGAACAAATGATAATGTAAAACAAACATTATTTGAAAATGTAGCATGTTGTTTAGAAAGTCAAACCGTTAGAACCGGTTCCGTTTATCATCGTATCATTTTACGATAGCAAATAAATACTTTATTTTTTATATAAAATCGTTTTTAATAAAACTTATATTAATCGAGGGTAAAAATTAAGCTCAACTATATACTTAAGTTTTTAGAAAAAAAAATTAACAAACATAAGTTATTAAAGAAATTTCAAATTAATTGATAAAGTAAAGATAGATTTAAAAAAAGAACAAAATATTATTAAAAACAAAATAAATAATAAAGGAAATATGGTTTTAGAAAAGGAAAAAATAAAAATACGTTAAAAGCTAAAAGTAAATAGAAAAAAATTAAAATATGTTAAAAGTTAAAAGTAAATATTAAAAAATATATTGATATAATAAAACATTAAAAAGCTATATATTATTTTAAATTTGAAATTATAGTCCTTAAAAACTATATAAATAAAATTGGTACTTATGGTTTCACCATTAAAGGTATGTTTGGCATGGAGCTTTTAAAAGCTTCTAGCTTTAAGCTTTTAAGAAAAAATTCTTACTCAATAAAAAGTCTTATTTTGTTGAACGAGCTGGAAGCTTTTGAAGCTTTTAGCTACTTTTGCCAAACATACCCTAAATATACAATAGCCAAGACAATTATCACTACAAATTGAATAAGTTTTACTATTGGACTAAGATCCGTTGATGAATGTGGGTATCGCCACTAATCTGTCAGTGATACAACGCTAGAGATTCAGGACGTGGATAGTCTTATTTCCAACGGATATCACCGACGGGTCATCTAGATATTTAATGACATATTGTCGAGTAATAGTGAAAATTGTTACCATGATAGTTTCACTGATGGATTAGCCACGAATATCTCATTTGTGGCTTAACAATAAATAGTAACGTTGTGGCTTAGCAACAAAAAGTAATGTTAGATTACTGACTGAATATTTAATTAGTGATTAATTTTATTTTAGTTAAGATTAAGAAGTATATTTTGTTTTTCTAATGTATATGAAACGTACAAATAATATATTTTTTACTACAATAATGAAAAATTCTAACTAGCATAAAAGTCAAATACAAAATATATACAAAACGATATTAGTTACAAAATGTTTTCATTTTCTATTTATTTTGGTTCTTATTGGATTCCATCGGTGATCCATCGATCACGAACGGGCACTATCCATTGATGATAACTCATTGGTAATCCTCATTTGTGAAGTGGTGTAAATATCGACGGTCACCTTAACCATATCACTCCTATTCTCGTCTTAATACGTATTTATTTATCGAGTGATGTTTAAAAATCTCGAGTAATGTGGCCTTCAATTGGAGCACGACTCTAAACTTACTTGGATTCAATTGGTGCATTTGGAAAGCTAGGAATAAAAAAGTTTTCGATGACATTTTCATTCCTGTTTCCTCGGTTGTGGACCAAATCAAAGAGGAGAGTTTCGGCTGGGTGTCTACTCGGTCATTCATTCAGCAGACGGTTTGGTGCAAATGGAAGTCTTTTGATTTAATCGGTTCGATGTAATCTGCTTTTTGTTTGGTCGGTTTGTTTGTTTTGTTTTTGTTGTTTTCAGCCTCTTGCTGGCTCTTTATATATATATATATATATATATATAAAGTGTGTTTGCCGTTAAAAAAAAGGTTAAAAAAGGATAAAGTGTGAAAATGGTTGATGATAAGCATGGATTGAAGATGAATTGATTCCTTTTGGGGAGATGATTTAATTTTACATGTAATTATTACATCTTTTGTTCACACCTTCTATGACTCATTATCACTTCACTATTGTGGATGGATCTTTTACCTAACCACATATTTTGGCGTAATTAATTACCTTTGACCCTTCTTTATTCAACATAGAAGTCGGCTTTAGTTCATTCTAGTTGTACAAGGCGTGTTATAATTGACATAATAAGACCACCCGTAGTGGGGCATTATTTGCAAAAAAAAAACGCCCCCCCCCCCATTACATATGGCGTTTTTGGGCAGTTTTTTTTGAAAAAAAATTGGTTTAGCGTTATATATAAAACGCCTAAAATGGTTTGTGGAATGGTTGACTGGGTTTGACCCACCAATGAGAAACTAGTTTGTTTGTTCTTTTTTTTTTGTTTAATGATTGGAAGGGGCATTATTCCCACTACGCCACTTTTGCAATAACGCCCCATGCTGACTGGACTGCCACGTGTCGAATAATGCCCCATGGTGGGGGCATTATTTGGCTAAACCACTACACATGGTCTTAAAACTTAACCACACACAATTAATCAACTTTGGTCTCTCATGTTTAACCTATTTACTAAATACGATATGTAGGTAATATAACATATGTAATGGTTATTTAGTGTACATAGCTTATACATATGTATATGCATGGTTGTAAAACAAGGTCTCAAAGGCCGAGTACTCCCCGAGTAGTCGCTACTAGGTAGGCTACCAAGACAACTTTTTTCAACCGCGCCTAATTACTCGGAATCGATCAAACGCGGTCAACCTCGGCCAGAATCAGATCTAGTAGGTCAACTCAGGCCAAGTTTGACTTATAAAAAAAACATAATTTTTATGTCTATCATATTAAAGAATGAATATCATTTTCACGTATTTTGTTATAAATATTAGTAAATTTATGTTATTTGACGTATATTTAATGATTTAACATGTCCGACCCGAGTACCCTCAACTCCCTGATCGATCGACTAACCAACGCCAATAACCATGTGTATATGTATGTTAAGAAACATAAAATATAAAAAGTATTAAACGATTTAATGTGTTTGTACATGCATACACCACATCCACCTCCAACTACTTTACCAATTTCGTGCGTGTGATATAACAACGGCTTATTGGTATTTACTAAAAATAGCTAATATTCAACGAAATCGGCTTATTTTCAAGTTCCCATTACAAAAATTCTTCTACATAGATAGAAAAAAAAAGGTTATAAAAGAAATTACAATGTCAAACTTGAAAGCAAACATATATTTTTTTTTTTGAACGGCAAAATCACTTTATAGCTGAATATAAAGAGCCAGCAAGAAACTGGGATACAAAAACGGAAAGAAACCAAACAAGAAACTGAAAAACAAGAACAACTACAATAGATCTAACACATCAAAACGGACCCAATTCTCCCAAACCGGCTTCTTAATCTTCGCTCTTAAGCTGATCCACAAAAAAGACTCTTCTTTGATCATCTCAACCGTCTTCATTATTGGAACGAAATTACCTTCGAAGACCATAGCATATGTTAAAAGGGGTGGCAAATTTTTAAGCAAACAGGGCCCCAATTCTTAAGCAAACATATGTTAAAAGGGGTGGCAAATTTTACTCATTGTGTTGGTAAAACCCATGTCACTTGTGTTTTACATTGACTTTGAGAAGAAATGATATGGAATTAGTGTCTCAAGGCACTTTGCAATTAATATTAAATAAATTTGGTTGTCTCCTTAAAACCTATCACCCCAATATTTGGCTTGAATAATTTCATTTCATTGCTACCGGAATCATATATCCCAACACAATTTACGGTAAAACTTTTTTAGTCGGTATGATGATAAAATGTAATTTTTCCAACTGTTATTTTTGTTTTAATAATTTTGAACAAATATAGAAGATTAAAAGATGATAGATTTGTAGTAGTTGAAATTGAGAAAAAAAAAGTGTAAAATAGATGTATAAAAATTTACATTTTATACGAGCTGCTTCCAAGTAAAAGGATTTCAAGTTTTAAAATATAAGCTACTAAATGTAGCAATGATTCAATTCAAAGTATTTGCTCTTAAGTCATAAGGTGTGTTCGATTCTTTGCGCAACTTGATCTTCAGCCGGTTTTCTAAGACATGTATTAACTGATATTTAAATACATTCAACGGTTAGTAATTTAGGCATTTAAACTTAATAGTTAAAACCAGAAAAAACAAAACAAAAAATCTAATTCAGAGTGTCCCCGCGTGTCGCGGGGGAACCAACTGTCTCTCAGCGTGGTGCGGGATGAGTAGTTTGACCAAATCATTGACCAGGCTCCCCCGCACATCGCGAAGGGGCCTGGTGTGTCTTCCGCATGGTGCGGACAAGCCACCTTTCCAGCAGGTTCAGAGAGCTAGGCACTTTTCCAGCATCCAATTTTCACCCAAATCGCATCAAATTCGGTCCAAATCCAATTTATTCACTTGGATTTTATTCTTTAACATTTTTAAGCTATGACCCACCACTACCCGGACCCATAAATCTTAAGTTCTTCACTCCTATTATTTGGTTTTGGGTTTATTACCCGTTTGTCTCGTTATGAAATTTTGATCGTTTTAACTCAAGTCTTCTACATCCTTAGCAAAGCATTTCATTATTTTTTTCCTAATCACAACTACAGTGATGATTGATTTTTTTCTTAGAAATAACCATGGCATCAAAATGCCATCTTTTCATCCGGTATCTTGCTCATTTGAGCTATTATGTGTATTCTCTCATCAAAGTTTCCTTATCGTTTTCTAACCACGGTCAAGAATCATGGTTGGTAACTTGGACAACGTCTAAGCTTATACGACCCCAAGGGTCGTTTATACATTGGTTTTACTCGTCCGTTATCTAGCTTATGGCCTTATAGACCATAAGCAACTCGTTTGGTTCACCCGTATGGCTCTCGTCGTTCACAGGCTAAGATTCTCACTTTTAATCATTTTCATCATGGTCATTGACCACACTCATTTGCGTTGGGCATCACCTCCACTTCTACGACTCCGCGGGTTATTTTTGTTTCGGTTTTACATGCCCTTGACATGGCTTGTTTTAAAAACTCGTTTTTTTTTTCTTTACTTATTCCACAAACCATAAATCATCCCTTTTAGTGTTTCATTTTAGCAACATCAATAAGTTAACCAATGATAATATTAATGACGTAACATCATAGCTACTTACCTTAAAATTTTCCCTTTAAAGGAGTAATCGTCCTGACTTGGCCTCCCGAAGCGTCATTTGAGTTGCCTATGGATTTAACCCAAGTTGTCTTTCGCATACATTTTGTTCATATCTTTGTCAATGAAGGGTTCACTAGCATTCCTTCATGTCATTTCTCAATTTTCAAAGCTAAATAATAAATTAGATTTTTACTTAGGAATTTTATCAAACATCTAGTGGGCATTGCATTTAAGCCATTCTATTTAGCTAGATTTGACCATCCCTCACCATATTATCTCAACTCAACGAGTTCAAACTTTCATTGAAATTAAAAGGACACGTGAATTTGAGTTTATCAAGGCCATTACTTCTAATTATTACACATGTAATTGGGGTTTTTCACACTTAGGTTAAAACCCACTTCTCACATACACAGATGATCATCCAACTTCTATTTCACATCTAATACTTCACATATTCAATAAGCATGATGATCCCAATATCCAAACAATCGTTAACATCTTCTTATAATAACCAAAATCACTAAATCTCTTAATTCATGGATTCTCTAAAGCAAAAAAACTCATCAAAAGTGAAATTACAACTTCCTTAGGTTTACTTGGTGTTAGATAATCAGAAACCTCCATTACAACATTTTGAATCTAAGACTAACGCCTCATGGAAGAATAGAGTAAGAGAGGGAAAGAACCTTGAGAGGTCTCCCCTAGAAGTGTATGTCTTTTATGCGTCGTGGGTGTGTAGAATGAGATGTTTTGAATGATAAGTGGATGCCTCTATTTATAGGGAAAATTTCCCCGACACACCTCCATGCATCATGGCACGCACGACCATTCCACGGTCATCCATACCCAGTACTTGGTACTTTTCTTCAGAGTTTGTCAAAACGGGCATGCGTTTAAGCACGCACAGGAAAAGGTCAACGCACATTGTTGTGTATCCCTGTTAGCAAGGAAGTGTATTGTACATTTTTGTTAACATGCCCATGCATCCTAGTCAGCATGAGTGTTTATCGGTCGAAGTTGATTTTGTCATGACTTGGATGTGGCGACAAGGCCATGCAATGCCTTGCACGGCCGTGCTCCAACTAGAACTTATCGTTTTCTTCATTTTTAGCTTGTTTTCCAAGAGTTAGCCGAATTCACCTGAAATTTCACAAAGAACGATATTCAGTACTAAATCAAGTGATAATTCTTTCAAAATTATCAAAAGTGGGGGGAAATACATAAAAAAAACATGTATAAATGATGGTACATCAATACCAACATGAATTAGGTGCAATACTTCTAGTACTAGTTGGAAAAGATAAAAGATAGACATTGTTGTCTAGATCGATGACATATGACACATTGATCAAGATTATTAAAGTGTGTTGTAGAAAGCACGTTCAATTGCTTGAGTTTATACAATGAAAAATGTCCGAGTCTACAATGCCATGTAGTATTGCTAACAACAAAATTGCAAAGAGAATTAGAAACCACAAAAGGTCAAAAGGACGATGATATGTGAACCCAAGTGTGCTAGGTTATATCACATATAGTCCTTGTATAAGTTTACTAAGAACCAAAGACCTCTTTAGTGAAGGGGCTTGTAACATAGAAGTGACTTTAGAAAATTAGACTGGACCACATGTATCATTACAAAGCCTATGAATAGAAAGCAAGTTATGCTTAAAGTCTAGCACAAAAGAAACATGTGAAAGAGAAAGTTCTTAAGTGAGTTGAATTGTGCCAAATTTGGTAATTGTAAGGATACTTTCATTAAGGTAAAGGAATATGGAGATGTTTGATAAGAAACTTCTAATTATCTTTCGAATCAAATAAGATGGATGCACACTAATGTCTAGTTGATTTTAAACTGGTTTATGTTATGAATTGTTACAAATTTCAAACAATTAGATTGAGAATCGCGAATAAACAACCTACAAGCGAGTTTTGGTCACTTATTCCTACCAAAAGCATCAAACTCATCAACAATATCAATAAATTCAGCAAAACAAAAGCATGCACAATCAAATCTGGCAACAAATCATAACCAATTTACTCCAAAACATTATCAAAGTCAAATAGTCAAGATAATTGTCAAACATGCATCAAAAGATCATCCAAACCTAAGTAGTTTTAATGATTTAGCTACTCGTCAGATTCAAAAACATCTTAAAATCAGTAATCAAACCAAATACAAACATGGTTCCAATGTTTAAACTACGAAAAATCAACTGAAATACAAACCCGTGGCGCTCCTGCTTCAATCCTAGATCCAGAACCTTCAACTCTTCAAAGAGCTCTTCAAAATCGCCTCTCAATTAGACTTGTTCGTTTAGTTTCGAGATATATCAAAAAACCAGGTTGTTAGGGGTTTAAAACATATTTTCTGGTTTTTCACAACCCTTGCGGACCGTATGGCTAAAGCCTTGCGGTCTACAAGGCTTCCCGCGTCAGATTTCCATCGCCATAGCCTTGCGGACAATATGGATTTGTCCTTGAGGTCTGCAAGGGGTCCAGGAAACCTCATAGTTGGATTCTTCTCATCGAGCTACCTCAAATTCATATATTATACACCCTGTAACTCATTTTCTAACTTAAGATATGGCCGTATGAAGTTCAAACTCTTTACTGCGCACTGTTTTTTCCTCAGCTTTTCTTCGTGTGCTCCTTTGTTCATGAATTTGACTTGATTTTCGCTCCTTTTGTACACAAAAACCTACAAATCATCAATGTACTAAGTACAAGCTATAAATGACCAAGATCGACAAAAAACTATCGAAAACAAATACAAAATACAAAGGAAAATGGTGTGTTACACATCAGTAGGGGTCTGCATGGGTCGGTTCGGGTCGGTTTTGATCAAAAACCATAACGACGATGTCGGTTATTGGATAACCATAACCATAACCGATCGGTTTTGGTGGTTATGATTATTCGGTTTGGATGGTTATAGCAGGTCGGTTATGGGTGGTTCACCGGGTATTTAGCTTAGATAAAAATAGCTTAATTTTTTTAACATGGAATAAATTGTTATTGCAAATTTGTATTGTAACGCCCTGCTACTTCATACTTTCCATAAATGGAAAGTCTTGTTTGTATTTCTATTTTTGGAAGTCTTGTGTTCTTGTAATCGTTCTTTCTTTGTAACCGTTGTAAAATCCGAGAATAGGATGATAAATGAAATTCGTATTTTGTTCAATTTATGTGATACATACTTTATACATGCTCATACACTCAATTTTGTAAAACAATTGATGCTTATTCGTAATTCTTGGAAACTATGTGCTAAACTTGCAAATATGTGAAACTTATGCATAAAACGTGATTTGATCGTAAACGATATTTAAATACAACCTTCATACGCTTAATTATACTTGGTTTATGTTCCTCATACCTTATTTGGCCTTAAACTATGCTTAAATGGCGAAAATGGCCCTTAAATCACCTAAAAACACTAAATAACAAACTTGAGGGGCCTAAGTGTAATAAAAGGAAACTTCAGCTCCACCCTCCATACCAGCCATGTAGACTTATGTCTATGGCTACGTGGGCCGTGAGCCAACTCCCAGCATCAGCAACCTTGTTCACTTCGCGATTTTGAGCGGGATTTGGTTGTTTTTGAGTTCAAAACCGAGTTTTTGGCATTAATTAAACACCTAAACCAACCCTAATTCATTCCCTATATAAACCCACACTTATCCAAGCCATTTTCACTTTAGAAACACTCTCACAACTCTCTCAATCACTCAAAAACGTAGCTGCAAGTGCAAGTTCGGACATAAACATCAAGCTCCACTAAAGTGAGCATAACTTCTTCATTTCTCATCCGTTTTTGCTCATTCTTTTTACAGAACGCTTGGCTTGACCTTAGCTTCGATTCCATGGGTATTTCACAGAGAATAAGTCCCTAGAACTCCGGAAAATAGGCTCCAAAGTTCACTGTTCGTTTTATTTTGAATCAAATATTGTTTATACTTGTGCAAACTTGAGTTTAACTCACTCAAACCCACGTCCTTACGCTTATAACCACTTCTATGATTAGTTAAGCTTAAAAACGGTGCTGAGACATACAAAATCAGAGGTTAATCCTCAAATACTTTCTGTTTTGTTTGGGTTTTTAACCCACAAGTGGTGTTCAAGCTTCAAGCTTGATAAAGGTGTGATTGTGGACTAACTTGGGTTGCTAACATAAAATCCCCACATCCCTTGATGATTTCTCATAGTGTAGATGTTTCTTATTCTTATATTGATCTTAGTTCACGACCCTCCTTGTATGTTTTACATCAAGTGTAGTGGTGAACCATAAGAGGTACCTAAATGGAAGCTTATTCTTCCTACCTCCTACATGAATTCTATGACACAATAGAGGTACCTAAATGAAGATTTATCTTCTACCTCATGCTTGAATAATGGACTAAATAATACATATAATACTTATACATATATATAATATTCGAACTCTTGATGGTGGACTCGTGTTCATTCGTCAAGATATTAGAATAACATCATCTAAGGCATAAGACTTGTTACGATTCTAATGAGTATATTACTCATGAAAACATTAACCCTTGAGGTTTCATAGTGTCAAGAACAACTACTTAGTGTTAAAAGATGATTACTTTCGAATACATATATTCTTGTGTTTTAACTTCCTAAATCCCTAAATCTTCCGAATTCCCAAACTCACACACCTATGTTTCCTTTGTGTAGAAGGACTCGGTGTTCCAACTCCCTAATCAACCAACTCACTCGCGGGATTACCAAGTAGAAGACTTGCAAAACCATGAGTATACTCGCAACCCCCTTTTATGTTTACCACTTTTTGGGGTGTAACATGTTACCTTATTAAAACACACTTAAACTTATTCTTTATGTAATGCAAGAAAACAATCCTTATACATGAATATTATGTTATGATACTTGATGCTTACGTGAACCATACTTATGTGATATGTTTTAGTCATTAGCTTTCACGAGCCTCCATTTGACATGTATATCGCTATAGGAGTAACGCACCGCCCGTAGACTAGTGGTTATGTTGAATTATATCATTGTTGCGTAAACAGATGATTGGCTAGAAATATTGCATGCCATGTTAGGTTGATCTTGTATAAACTAAGTTGCCATGTGGATTCGTTTTTAAACTTTTATACTTACACTTATTCTTAAACTTGTATACTCGCCTTTGCTTTTGCATTGAATTATATTTATAAACATGTTACAAGTTGATGATTGATGATGCTATGAAAATGAATAGCAAAGATGCCTAGATACTCACTTAGACGTTTAGGTTTAAAGTGTTGTATCAATTTTGTTAATGATATGCTGAACAATGTTGTTATTTGATTTTCTTGTAATGTTTTGACAATTTATCTATGAAATGAAATCGGTTGAATTAAATATTGTCACAAATAGTGTTATGAAGTCTCTTGCAATCTTGAACAAGTCCCACTCCAATGATTCCTCCATTGGTTGGGGTGTGACAGATTGGTATCAGAGCCATAACTATAGGGAATTAGGTAGAATTGCCATGTTCGACCTAGTCTATAGTAGGAACCATATTTTTGACCATTCTTTTTTTTTTTTTTTTTTTTTTTTTTTTTTTTTTTTGTTACATGTTTAAAATGCTATTCTTCATACATTGCTTCTTTCTCTTCTTTTTGGTCTTAATATATACATAATGTCTTTCCTAAGACATTTTACACAATACACTTGAAGCTTAAAGTCACTCTTTATACAAAAGAGACGAGTTTACCAAAATAGGCGTGAAACCCACAATTTGGTGAACGACTCTCATTCCTCTTATTGTTATTTTGCACAAAATTTCGCCATTTAGCTAGGAGTGAAATCCACATCTAAATGGTAAATTTCCAATTCAAACTCTAGTGGACCCTCGTCATAGTGTCGAATTTATATTTTGACCCGACGAGTACCAACCATATTAGGGTACGAAATCTTCAAGTTAGGAGTGAAACCCGCACCTTGTCGATTGAGTCACATTCCTCGATTTTCGATCTTGCCAAAGTTTCGATTGTTTCAATCGATTAGAGACGTGTAGTAACTGGAAGGGTAAGATACCGTTAATCGCTTCTCGACGAGAGTATCTTACCTATAGGCCAAAGCACGTTTCTCTAATTTGAAAGGACTCTCGGTTCACTTTGGAATAGTCGACGTTTCTAAACCCGAAACAATCCTATGTTTTATGAGCCTCTCTTTTATGTGATTCAATTTATATGTGATTTTATACTTGTTACCTCGTTCATTTTGAAATCGTTACACAATTCGCACGTCTCGCGCAATAAAAAACAATAATAATTCTCGTGAACAAACTAAATTTATACTCTTTTCATGCATTCATACGTGTTTATACTTGTTGAATACTTGTTGAAATCATGCTAACTATGTGAACTATACGTGTTACATCATGCTTACATGTTTAAAACCTGCAAACTTATTACAAATTTATGATCAAGTCTCATCCTTTCCTTCTCTTTCGATTCCTTAGATGTCGTCCGACGGTGCTTCCAAGAAAACCAAGTCAAAGAAGGGTTCGACCTCCAACGCCAACGCCAAATCCAACTCCATGTCACAAAGGGATTGCATGAAATTCATGGCCAAGGTCATACCCGACATTGTTAGCAAGATTCAGCCCAACACCGATTCACCGCATGGCTCTGTCGATTCGAAGGCCGAAAACCCCAAGCCGACATTCCAATTCAAGCAATTTATGGCTTGTAAACCTTTGGAGTTTACAGGCGAAGATGGCGCTACTGCCATGATGAATTGGTTTGATGCAATTGATCTTACATTCTTACAAAGTAGTTGTCCTGATGAGCTGCGAACCTTGAACGCAACTGGAGTCTTCCTCTCGAGGGCACTCGAGTGGTGGACCACCGAACGTAACAAGAGGGGAAACGATGTTGCGTATGCATTACCTTGGGATGAGCTTAAGCAGCTTATGAAAGACTACTTCTGTCCTCCTCACGAGCTCCAAAAGTTGGAGAACGAATTTTGGAACTTAACACAAAAGGGGAGCGACATGTATGGTCTGATCACGAACTTCAAGCAGCTTAGTATCCTCTGTCCTGGATAACTCGTTTCCGTTCCCAAGACCATAGCCAAGTTCATTCGCTGTGTTGCACCTTCCTTGACCAACCACCTTGCCTCTGCTAACCCTAAAACCATCGAGGAAGCCTATATCATAGCCACCGAACTTAACAACAACTACGTTCTCCATGGAACCTATGACAAGGTTTCAACGAAGAATGCACGCCAAGCAACCACCGATACCGCCACTGTTGAGCCCTCACCCTCCCAATCGTCCAAGAAAACCAAGGCAAGAAGTGGAAGGCTTCGAGCCAAAACTGTGCGGTCGTCACTCCGCCAAACCCACAACCCTTACAAGCTTTAGTTGTCGTTGCACCCGCAAACACCGAACCACCAAAATAAGGTTATGTTGGAACTCATCCCAAGTGTGCCACCTGTCTGTTTCATCGTCCTACCAATGTACCTTGCCGCAAATGTGCCAACTGTCAGAGGTATGGTCATTTTGCTAACCGATGTCGAAACTTCCCTCAACCTCAAAATGCTCCTGTGCGAGCATGTTTCAAGTGTGGCGATCTCAATCATCTCGCCAATGTCTATCCCCAGTGTTATCAACCTCAACAACAACAGCAGCAGCAGCAGCAGCAACCGCCACAGCAACAACAAGCTCAACAACCTGCTAGAGGCCGAGCTTTTGTCATCACTGCCGCTCAGGCTCAAAACGCCAACGATGTCATTACTAGTACGTTTCTTGTGAACCATGTTTATGCTTCTTGTTTGTTTGATACTAGCGCCCATAAAAGTTTTGTGTCGCTAGAATTTGAACAATTGCTTAAGTGTAAACGCTCTAAGTTGCCAAAATCTTTTGTTGTCGAAGTCGCTAATAGTAAATCCGTCACTGTTGATTCCGTTCTTTCCAACTGCTCCTTGAATCTCAATGATCATACGTTTTCAATTGATCTTATACCTATGCAAATGGGTAGCTTTGACATCATAGTAGGCATGGACTGGCTTAGGCGAGTTCGTGCTGAAGTTGTTTGTTCTGAAAAGTTTATCCGCCTCCCTCTTCCAAAGGGTGATTCTTTACACGTGTATGGCGAGAAACCTTCTCAAGGTCTCAAGCTTATGTCGTGTATCCAAGAAAACAAATGCTTACGCAAGGGTACCTTCGCCTTTCTTGCCCATATTGTGGAAAAGAAGGACAAAGGCCCAAGTATAAGTGACGTTCCCGTTGTACGTGATTTTCCCGATGTGTTTCCCGACGATCTTCCTGGTCCACCCCCTGCTCGTTCTGTCGACTTTCGCATTGATTCAGTGCCTGGTGCAACGCCTATCACTAAGTCTCCTTACCGCTTAGCACCCTCTGAGATGCAAGAGCTCTCGAGTCAACTCCAAGAGCTTCTTGATAAAGGCTTTATACGCCCTAGTACTTCTCCTTTGGGCGCTCCCGTTTTATTCGTTAAAAAGAAAGATGGGTCATTCCGTATGTGTATTGATTATCGTGAGCTCAACAAGCTTACTGTCAAGAACCGATACCCTCTTCCTCGCATCGATGACCTCTTCGACCAGTTGTAAGGCGCGACCTGCTTTTCAAAAATCGATCTTCGTTCAGGGTACCATTAACTTCGAGTCCTCGAAGAAGATGTACCTAAGACCGCTTTTCGTACGCGTTATGGTCATTACGAGTTCGTGGTCATGCCCTTTGGTTTGACCAACGCACCTGCCGTTTTCATGGATTTGATGAACCGCGTGTGCAAAGCATACTTGGACCGTTTCGTGATCATTTTCATCGATGATATTCTTATCTATTCCAAGACACAAGAAGAGCACGAGCGACACTTGCGTCTTATCCTTGAACTTCTTCGTACTGAACGTCTATACGCCAAATTCTCCAAGTGTGAATTTTGGTTAAAAGAGGTTCACTTCCTTGTCATACTGTCAACGAACTTGGTATTCACGTTGACCCCGCTAAAATCGAAGTAGTGAAGAACTGGATCGCACCTAAATCTCCGTCTGAAATACGTTCGTTTCTTGGTCTTGCTGGTTATTATCGTCGTTTTATCTCTAACTTCTCGAAGATCGTTGTTCCTTTGACCTCTTTGACTCAAAAGGAGAAACCTTTCCCGAATAAGAGGAATCTTTTCAAACGCTCAAGGAGATGCTTTGTAATCCTCCTATCCTCGCGCTTCCTGAAGGTAACGATGACTTCGTCGTGTATTGCGATGCTTCACGCCTTGGTCTCGGTTGTGTGCTTATGCAACGAGACAAGGCCATCGCTTATGCGTCGAGGAAACTCAAAATTCATGAGAAAAACTATACTACTCACGACCTTGAACTTGGCACAGTTGTTTTTGCGTTGAAGATTTGGCGACACTACCTTTATGGTACTAAGTGTGTGGTTTACCGACCATAGGAGCCTTTAACATATCTTCGACTAAAAGGAACTGAATATGCGTCAACGTCGTTGGGTGGAATTGTTGAACGACTACGACTGCGAAATCAAATACCATCCAGGTAAAGCGAATGTAGTAGCCGACACCCTTAGTCGTAAAACTCATGTGAAGAGTATCCATTGTCTCCAACTCGTTAACGATCTTCAAAACCGTATTCGTGAAGCTCAATACGCCTCCATTAACGAAGGTAGCCTCTCTGTTGAGGTACGAGGCGCTAAAGAACATGAACTCGTGTCTAAATCCGATGGTATTCTATACTACCTCAATCGTATCTGGATCCCTAATCGTGAAAACCTATGAGACTTTCTCATGAATGAGGCACACAAAACAAGGTATTCTGTTCATCCTGGTGCTGATAGGATGTACCATGACATGCGTACGTCCTATTGGTGGCCTGGGATGAAGAGAGATATCGCCTCTTACGTTGCGAAATGTCTTACCTGCTCGAAGGTAAAAGCTGAACATCAATGTCCCTCTGGCTTACTCGAACAACCAGAGATTCCTGTCAGGAAATGGGAGAGCATCGCCATGGACTTTATCACTAAACTTCCTCGTACTTCTTCTGGTCATGACAACATTTGGGTGATCGTGGATCGATTGACCAAGTCAGCTCATTTTCTTCCCATTCGTAAGGATTTCAAAGTCGAGAAATTGGCTAGAATCTACACTAATGATATTATTTGTCGTCATGGTACCCCCATTGACATCATTTCCGATCGTGATGCCCGTTTTACGTCTCGTCTTTGGCAAACTTTTCAAACTGCTATGGGTATTGTCCTTAACCTTAGCACCGCTTTTCATCCTCAGATAGACGGTCAAACTGAGCATACTATCCAAACATTAGAAGATATGCTTCATTCATGCGTAATAGATTTTGGTGGCAACTGGGATTCACACTTGCCGTTGATCGAATTCTCGTACAATAACAGCTATCATGCGAGTATTCAAATGGCACCCTTCAAAGCATTGTATGGTCGCAAGTGTCGTTCGCCTATTAGTTGGTACGAGATTGGTGAATCTCAATTCACTGGTCCCGAGCTTATACAAGAAGCGACAGACAAGATTTTACAGGTTCGAGACAATTTACTGAAAGCCAGGAGCCGACAAAAGAGTTACGCCGACAAGCGTCGCAAACCTTTGGAATTCAAGACAGGTGACTTCGTGCTTGTCAAGGTATCCCCTTGGAAGGGCGTGGTTTGATTTGGCAAGAAATGGAAAATCGCACCCCGCTATGTTGGTCCTTTCAAGATTCTCGAAAGGATTGGCAAGGTTGCGTATAGACTGGACCTGCCTGAAGAACTCAACAATGTACATCCTGTCTTCCATGTGTCAAACTTAAAGAAGTGTCTAGCTGACGAAGGGCTTCAAGTTCCACTCGAGGACCTTCAAGTCAACGAGACCTTTCACTTTGTGGAAAAACCCGTCGAAATCGTGGATCAAGGAGTCAAGTTATTGAGGCACAGTAAAATTCCTATCGTCAAGGTTCGATGGGAAGGTAAACGTGGCGCGGAATTCACTTGGGAACTCAAGAGTCACATGAAGACGAAGTATCCGCAACTCTTCCCTACATCTTCCTAAATTTCGAGACGAAATTCCCTAAAGGAGGGGAGACTGTAATGCCCTGCTACTTCATACTTTCCATAAATAGAAAGTCTTGTTTGTATTTCTATTTTTGGAAGTCTTGTGTTCTTGTAATCGTTCTTTCTTTGTAACCGTTGTAAAATCCAAGACTTGGATCATAAATGAAACTCGTATTTTGTTCAATTTATGTGATACATACTTTATACATGCTCATACACTCAATTTTGTGAAATAATTGATGCTTATTCGTAATTCTTGGAAACTATGTGCTAAACTTGCAAATATGTGAAACTTATGCATAAAACGTGATTTGATCGTAAACGATATTTAAATACGACCTTCATACGCTTAATTATACTTGGTTTATGTTCCTCATATCTTATTTGGCCTTAAACTATGCTTAAATGGCGAAAATGGCCCTTAAATCACCTAAAAACACTAAATAACAAACTTGAGGGGCCTAAGTGTAATAAAAGGAAACTTCAGCTCCACCCTCCATGCCAGCCATGTAGACTTATGTCTATGGCTACGCGGGCCACGAGCCAACTCCCAGCATCAGCAGCCTTGTTCACTTCGCGATTTTGAGCGGGATTTGGTTGTTTTTTAGTTCAAAACCGGGTTTTTGGCATTAATTACACACCTAAACCAACCCTAATTCCTTCCCTATATAAACCCACACTTGTCCAAGCCATTTGCACTTTAGAAACACTCTCCCAATCACTCAAAAAACGTAGCTGCAAGTGCAAGTTTAGACAGAAACATCAAGCTCCACTAAAGTGAGCATAACTTCTTCATTTCTCATCCATTTTAGCTCATTCTTTTTTCCAGAACGCTTGGCTTGACCTTAGCTTCGATTCCATGGGTATTTCATAGATAATAAGTCCCTGGAACTCCGGAAAATAGGCTCCAAAGTTCACTGTTCGTTTTATTTTGAATCAAACATTGTTTATACTTGTGCAACCATGAGTTTAACTCACTCAAACCCAAGTCCTTATGCTTATAACCACTTCTATGGTTAGTTAAGCTTAAAAACGGGTCTGAGACATACAAAATCAGATGTTAATCCTCAAATACTTTTTGTTTTGTTTAGGGTTTTTAACCCACAAGTGGTGTTCAAGCTTCAAGCTTGATAAAGGTGTGATTATGGACTAACTTGGGTTGTCCAACATAAAATCCCCACATCCCTTGATGATTTCTCATAGTGTAGATGTTTCTTATTCTTGTATTGATCTTAATTCATGACCCTCCTTGTATGTTTTACATCAAGTGTAGTGGTGAACCAAAAGAGGTACCTAAATGGAAGCTTGTTCTTCCTACCTCCTACATGAATTCTATGACACAATAGAGGTACCTAAATGAAGATTTATCTTCTACCTCATGCTTGACTAATGGACTAAATAATACATATAATACTTATACATATATATACTATTCAAACTCTTGATGGTGGACTCGTGTTCATTCGTCAAGATATTAGAATAACATCATCTAAGGCATAAGAGTTGTTACGATTCTAATGAGTATATTACTCATGAAAACATTAACCCTTGAGGTTTCATAGTGTCAAGAAGAAGTACTTAGTGTTAAAAGATGATTACTTTCGAATATATATATTCTTGTGTTTTAACTTCCTAAATCCCTAAATCTTCAGAATTCCCAAACTCACACACCTATGTTTCCTTTGTGTAGAAGGACTCGGTGTTCCAACTCCCTAATCAACCAACTCACTCGCGGGATTACCAAGTAGAAGACTTGAAAAACCGTGAGTATACTTGCAACCCCCTTTTATGTTTACTACTTTTTGGGGTGTAACATGTTACCTTATTAAAACACACTTAAACTTATTCTTTATGCAATGCACGAAAACAATCCTTATACATGAATACTATGTTATGATACTTGATGCTTACGTGGACCATACTTATGTGATATGTTTTAGTCATTAGCTTTCACGAGCCTCCATTTGACATGTTTAGTGCAATAGGAGTAACGCACCGCCCGTAGACTAGTGGTCATGTTGAATTATATCATTGTTGCGTAAACAGAGGATTGGCTAGAAATATTGCATGCCATGTTAGGTAGATCTTGTATAAACTAAGTTTCCATGTGGATTCGTTTTTAAACTTTTATACTTATACTTATTCTTAAACTTGTATACTCGCCTTTGCTTTTGCATTGAATTGTATTTTAAACATGTTACAGGTTGATGATTGATGATGCTATGAAAATGGATAGCAAAGATGCCTAGATACTCACTTAGACGTTTAGGTTTAAAGTGTTGTATCAATTTTGTTAATGATATGCTGAACAATGTTGTTATTTGATTTTCTTGTAATGTTTTGACAATTTATCTATGAAATGAAATTGGTTGAATTAAATATTGTCACAAATAATGTTATGAAGTCTCTTGCAATCTTGAACAAGTCTCACTCCAATGATTCCGCCATTGGTTGGGGTGTGACATGTATATATTAGTATATTACATAGTATTAAAAAATACATATAATCTATAATATTAATACCAATTATTATCGAATATTCAAATAAAGTGATATTATACATTCCATAAATTCAAATAAACATTAAACCAAAACCACAAAATGATATGAAAAACCCATAAGTACTAAAAATATTCAGTCAAAAACATCAAATGTTAAATATATGGTGAAAAGTCTTAAATCCTACAAAGATTTATTACATGTTGGTTCGGTTTGGTTATGGTGGGCATGGAAAATATGATAACCATAACCGACCCGCTACTTTCGGTTTTCAAAAAAAACATTAACTGACCCACCAGTTTTTTATTTGGTTTGGTTTTTTTGGTTCGGTTTTGTCGGTTAATTCGGTTATGGTTCGGTTAATTCGGTTTTTTGCACACCCCTACACATCAGTACTCATCTTTGTTAGTTGAGAAGCTCTCATCCAAGAAGCGTAAACCATTAATTAATATTATATTAAAAATAGTTATGTGTATCCAAAGTTAGTAAAAAAACCATTACATCGCTAAATTTTCTGACAGTAGAGCCTAAATATTTCATAAAGTTGCGTTACCAAGACATAGGGACTGAAGACAGAACTTAATCATATATAGCATCTGGTCTTCCTCACGATAGAATTTGTAACCACATCCAAGACCATATGGCTTGTTAACCTTGGCGTGAGTTAAATTGATTACCAAGACTAAATTGCGTGTTATCTATGGTTTGAGTTGGATTGATGGCCCATAGTTCTCCCCTAAATACGTCTTAGTAGAGAATGATGACGTGTGCATAAGGGTGTTATAGAAATAATGTTCATAGGTTGGAAAATTGGACATGTCACGAACACGTAAATTGTATCATACACATATATGGAACATGACATAGGTTAGCATGACACTACTACAACAAACTATCAACGATGTTTGAAACTGTCAGCAACTACGTATGTAAGTTGTAGCTCATAATATCCATCAGTAAATTCTTTACCCACATCATGTTTTTCGATAGAATATCACCGATTGTTTACCGATGACATCCACTTTTGATGGAAATTAATGTCCGTCACTAAACGACCTCTATTTTGTAACGTTGACACAATTTTATTTTCATTCATGATAGTATTGTGAAAATGCAAATTTATAGCAAACATACATAAATTCCTATAAAGAAACTGCGTATGAATCACGGAACCTAACACTTATTTGCTGTACCAACTTGCAAATCTCAACATAAACTACTCAACTACACCCCTTTATTTTAGTAAAATTCGGTTCTTTTGAAATACGCAAAAATATGTGACTTAATTTTCTTGTGAATATTCTATAAAAAAATCTCTAGTTGCTTGAAATAAAATAAGCAAACTTATTGCTTATAAGCAGTTAGTTTGCACCTAAGCCACAAATAAATTTTCAAAAGAAGACCGGCATTTTACGCCTTTAGCCACTTTTCAAATAAAACCACTCTACCCTTAAACAAAAACCTACCCTTTCAAAAGTTCTATTGATATTTACAAAGATTATGTTAAAAAGGAGGAGGTTTGATTACTTGTCAAGCATATGGCAGGAGTAAGTTCCACACCCGGATCGAGCGTTTCACTTATACATCTTCGACCGAGTGTTGAGTGATCACTTGTGAGGTGTGTGAATTTGTATATAGCTAAATGAAATTTTAAAAGGCATGTTATACCCAAAAATATTTATTTTCTTAAAAGAGTTCTAAATAAATCATGTCGAATAGGATTGCAAATAAAATAAAAACAGGAATAAAAAAAAATTAGGATTCCCGACACTGTACAAACAAGACCCGAAAACTTCTCTTCTACCTATTTCATTTGGGCGTGTAAGCAAATATTAAAGAGTTTTGCTTAAGTACAAGCAAAGATTCAAGTGTGAGAGTATTTGATATGCGCCAAATGCAACATATAAATTATAGGGTAAATTACAGTTTTCATCCTTTATGTTTATATCGGATTGCAATGGATACCCTTTAACTTCAATAATTACAGTCACAATCCTTTATTTATAAAACTCATTACAGTCTAGGTCCTTTAGCACTAACCAGGTTACTTTTCATGGTTGAATATAATCATATGAGTTGCACATGAGGGTATAATTGTCTTTTTACCCATCTATTAAAAAAACACTTTATCCATATATATAATGAGAGAGAGATGAAAAACCCTAATTGATTTCATTACCTGCCACCATCTACCATCACCACATGGCACTACCACCATCCTAATCCAGCTGACCATCTCTCTCATCGTTACAACTTTGTAACAAGAAACCCATTTAAGGTAACCCACTGATGATGAAACCCTTGGATCAGAGATGGATCTCGACGGAGGTTCGCGGTTATGGCCGGATCTCGGAGTCGTATCGAAGGACTGTAGTGGTATTTTCGATGGAGAACGGGTGGCGGTGGAGGAAGGAGGCGAAGGATGCGGAGAGAGGTTTCAGGAGACCAGAGCTCTGGTGAGTTACCGGAAAACAGATCAGAGCATAGTCACCTGTCTGGTTGTGAAGAACAACATGTAGAACTGATACGTGACCGGAGATACCGAGTTCCGACGTGGTTCCGATGAGGCCCCTTTATAGTCATAAAATATTTGTAACAACCTTTATAGTCAAAATCGAATCGAATCTGGCCATCTGGGTCTTGTGCACTTGATTAGAAATATGGGGTTTCTAAAGATTGTGGTGCTGGAATTGCACTTGAGGTGGTAGTGGTGGAAACAAATTTAGATTTTGTGGATGTTCAGACATGGTGGGATGGGTTGAACATCTGGCCATTTTGGGTCTTGCGCAGATTCACATAGCAAATTTAGTCTTGAGAATCAGACATGGTGGGATGTCAACAAATTGAGTTTTGTGGATGTTCAGATATGGTGGGATGTTACATTGGTGGAATAGTGATGGTGCAGCCGTCGCCCACAGAGGATATATATTATAAGTTTTTAATTTTTTTTGTTTTATTTATAAGATATTTTAATCAGATTGGTAAAAAGACTTCACTGTCCTTATATGAATAAACTTAACTTAAAAATTTAACCTGGTTAGTGACAAAGGACCTATGGTGTAATGGGTTTCACAAATAAATGATTGTGACTGTAATTATTGAAGTTAAAGACTATCCATTGCAATCCGATACAAACATAAAGGATGAAAAGTGTAATTTACCCTAAATTATATCAAATAAGATATAAAAACAACCATTTTTAGTACTAATGTTGGAAAAAGTGTGTTTCTTTGTATACTTTTGATTTTCAGGAGTAAAAAAGCTTAGATGTACAAAAGGAACAAATTAACGGGAAAAAAAGCATAAATACAAAAGAAGGGAATTCGATACAATATACCAACCCTCCGAGCTTCGCCCAAAGACCAAAACCAACAAGTCAGGTGCCTGCCAGGCATGGGGACTTGCCCCACTCAAGATTCCTGGACGAAGAAGACAAACAGAAGCAAACAAGGGACACAAGTTGTGGTCAACTCTCAGATATGCAACTCTTGGATCGTACAACAAGTATAATGGCCACGGGGTCGTGCTGTTGACAAACGGGGCCGTGTGAGCATCTGGACTGACAAGCTCATTAAATGAAGACAGGGAATAAGGAGGGCACGAGGCCGTGTAAACCTTCTGTTTTTCAGCTATAAATATGGGTGCTTGGTTCAATTGCAACCCATCCCTTGGCAAAACACTTCTCTCATATCTGCCACCACTCCACCACCATAATACCACCATCATCCACCACATTTATCCATCATCCATCTTTAGAGTGTGTGTAGTAGTCTTGGAATCCAAGATTGATTGTAAGAGTTTTTGTCAAACAAAGGTCATGCTTGGCTAATCTCCTGGCCTCACTTGGTGAAGACAAGTCATTTATGTATTAGTTTTGATTTCAAATCTTTGGTTTATTTTTTAATTGGGTATGTATTAATGACTTTAATAACTAGTTTTTTATATTGTAAGTGAACTTTATTCTATCATCTCTTCATGTGTCGTTGATTCACTCATTCGTGTCTTTGCGGTCTATATAAAGCTTGTTAACTGCCTAGAAGGGGGTTAGAAGGGTGGAATGGGTAAAGTTCTTGCCTCATTCAGTGTATAGATCCTGTGAGGACTTGATTCAAGCTTATTATGACTTCCTTTGAGGCAGATAGCATCAAATCGGGAGAAGTAAGAACGGCTTGAATCCCTTATAAATAAACTACTATTAAAACTTTAAACCAGCCTTGCGGGACTTTATCCCTGCTGACTTAGACCAATATGGCTGAAGGTAGCGTTGCCTCCAAAAGAAGGACATACCGCATTTTGCATTAATAACTTACTTAATTATCTTTCAATAATCTGACCTTGCGGGACTGTATCCCTGCTGACTCAGACTAATATGGCCGAGGGTAGTGTTGCTTTCAAAAGAGGGACATGTTACTATAACTAAGATAATCTCTTAAAAAACCCAAAGTGCAGAAATCATTAAAGGATAATTAAAAAATAAGTCGGAACCAAATGATTCTATTTTGTCTATTTATTTCTTTTATCATTTTAGTTCTTTTCTTTATTTTACTTACTAAAAAATCTTTTCTCAAAATTTGGTTAGATTAGACGTTGACGATATTCCGGTATTAAAAGCTCTTGTGTACTTGGATGACCTCGGTATCTTACCATCACTATACTATGCCAACGATGGGTGCAATTGCCCTAGCGTGTTGTAGAGAGTGATAGTGTTATATCGTTTTTATAAATTTAAAACTTGATAAACGAGTAAAAGTGCTTAAAAATATATTAAAATCATACACTCTCACTCCATGTCATTAACACTTATTTTTTCTACCAACTTGCAAGTCTCAACATAAATTATTCAACTACATTAAGCTATGATGTAAATTAAGCAACCTACGAACCACACAAATAGATTCGTACCTGATCCATTTAGCTAAAACGTGACCCGTGACCCAAAACTAAGGAAGGTTGTTTAGGTTAAAGACTAAAAATTAAACTCATAAACTTAACGTTGCTTTCGTGTGAGTGGCAAAACACCACCACTATGCATGAGTTCCAAAATGATGAGCCTACGCTATCACTTCCTAGTTCCTACAACTATTTCCACAAATGTAGTCCATGAGTGTACAACTCTAGAGCGACTGGATGTTTCTATTCGATCACCGTACACCACCTCATATCGACACATCAAAACTAAAATTGTAGCAATGTACAACTTTTGATCACATAGAGTGCATATAATACATATAGTACACATGCCACCAACTACTACACAAATGATAGTGTGTTGTGTGTGGCTCTTTGTTTTCATATGATGGTGACCCACATATTGCACATATGGTAATACTACAATGAACTCCATAAAGATGAAAACAACATAAGTACAAGTGTTGATACACAACGTACAAGTCATGATCACCTTCCCTTCAACATCAAGAGAGCCCATGACTTGTTAACTTTCCAAGCCTTCCTTTTTCCCACTGCAACTACATAGCCGCCTTAAACACAGATACGAAACTTCCACCTCACGTCAACCTTTTTCTCTCTCTCATACACTCTCACACATATAATATATATTAATATAATATATACACACTTCAAACACTATATAATCCCTACATTCATAGAGTTTTGTCACACACATCTCCAACCCTGCCACATCATAAATATATATACAACTTGATTTCTTATTAGTTCTAGAGGAACCAAGATATCCAAAGTAAGCATCATGGGTGACAACAAGAACATGAATCTCCCACCGGGTTTTCGATTCTCTCCGACCGACGAAGAGCTCGTTGTTCATTTCCTTCAACGTAAAGCTTCGCGCTTGCCGTGCCATCCCGACATCATTCCTGATCTTGGTCTATATCCATATGATCCTTGGGACTTAGATGGTAACTTCAATTCTTTCTATGAACACTAAATTATTATTACAAGAACAAAAAAACAAAAAGATATGATGGTTATCTTTTTTTATTAACGGTTCATATTTTTATAAAGTTTCATTTTTTGCATACAAATGTGTAAGCGTTTGTTTTGTACATAAAAATATTAAGCTAATATGTTCATTTGTTTTTTTTTTTTTTAATTTTTAAACGTTTAGTTACACATGTGTAGGTTATGTGTGTAGTTAATAGAACATACTTACACTTGTGTAGCTTATGTAAATAAACATGATATGTTCATTTTCTTTTAGCTTAGGAGAGAGAATAAATATTGCATTTCAACATTTTCTTATATTTTAAATACTTTTAAGATAGAACAAATGAATTAATTATTTTTTTTTCTTTATATTATAGTACGAAACATTGTTCAGTCTAGGCATGATGAGCAAGTGTGCATGCATGGGTTTTTGTTGCAGGAAAAGCTATGGTGGAAGGGAATAAATGGTATTATTTCAGCAGAAGATCTTCAAATCGGGTAACCGCAAACGGCTACTGGAAATCGTGTGGTGGAGATGAGGAAATTATGAGTTCAAATGATAGCAAAAGAATTGGTGTGAAGAAATATTTTGTGTTTCATGTTGGTGAAGCTCCTGAAGGTATGAAAACTGATTGGATAATGCAGGAATTTAGGGTTCATGATGGTGCTAATTCGTCTAGATCAAGAAGAAGAGACAACTCTAAGAATGTAAGTCACCATCACATCTTTTCTTTTTCTGTATTCAAAATATACCATTATTATCATTTAATCTAGGGGTGGTTAAATTTACACTAGGGGTGTTCATCGAATCGAATATCGAATTTTCGAATTATACGAATCGAATTGTTCGAATAATTTTTATTTTTCCTTGAATTCGTATTCGATTCGAATTCGATTAAAACCTACTAAATTCGATTCGAATTCGTATTCGAATAAAAACCCGATTCGTATTCGATTAAAAATTCGAATCAAATTCGAATAAATTCGATTTAATTCAGATTCTTTAAAAACATGTAAAAAACTTTAAAAATGAAACATAAATTTTAAAGCAGTCATAAAGCACGATATCGCATTAAAAAGTCCCAAATAAAGTACCACAAGTCTAAAATTCAAAACAAGAAGTCGGGAATAACCACTCCACATTACAAGTTAATATTTTTACACTTAGAAATTTGTTGATAGATTTATTACTTAGGTTTTAGTTATGGGCCATGTAGTGAGTTTGGTAATAGGTAATTTTAATACTTGGAATTTTTTTTTTAATAATTTATACTATAGCCTAATAAAAGTTATATATGTATTATATATAAAAATAATAAATAAAAATGTATAATTTTTATTCGAATTTCGAATCGAATTTGAAATTATAAATTCGTATTCGATTTACTTGACTCGAATTGAATCGAATTCGAAATTCTTATAATCGAAACGAATTCTTGATAATCGAATCGAATTTCGAATTTTTCGAATTCGAAACGAATTCTGCACACCCATAATTTACACACCCTCTTTCATGGCACTCCACTTTGAAAACATAAAATTAAGAGGGTTTTGTTAGGGTTATCTTATTCGCATACCCCTAAATTACATTCATTCAATCATTTTTTCACCCTAAATTACACTAAAAAACACTATATCTTCTCTCTCATTTTCAATTAAATAATATTCTTTTATATCTTTATCATTATCTTTTCTCTCTTCTCCACTCACAACCACTTTCAAAATATATTAAAAAATTATAGGGGGAGAATAGTGTCCCCTCAAATATACAGATGAAAAGTAACATTTTCTCTCTTCTCCACTCACAACCACTTTTTATACTTTTTATATTATAAAAACTACACTCACATATTTTAGTGGGTTGAATGTGAATGCTCTTATTCTGATACTCTTTTTTATCTCTTTATAAAGTTATGTATATAAAAAGAGATATAGAGGGAAGAGGTGTGTGTGAATATTAACACTCTTTTTTATTATCATTTAGTGTGAAAAATAGTTAATACTACCGATGTAATAAGTTGAAGAAAACGGCGCAACAAATAAAAGAGATAAGAGTGGGACACATTTAACACAAACCATTAATTTGTTTGATAAGACTTTATATCTTAAATTACTTCATTGTCACAAATGCATTACTTGGAACAAATTATTGTGGTTTTTGTAGTACATTTTTTAAAATGATGTCAATTTAATTACATCAACGGTACATCGGTTTCCTTTTTGACAAATGGACACCAAAGAAGGAAGTGCACAATTTTTTTTTTCAAAATGTGACTTAAATTAAATACCACTGGACAAATGCTTAATTACAAAGTTCAAAACCTTATATAAACATGATTTAAACGGAAATTAACATATTGATATTGATGGTGGGAAATTTGTTAATAAGGGTATCTCATAATTTTAATTGATTTGATAGTCGGTTTATATTTTTCTTTTATATTGAAATGTGTTTATCGTATATTATTCAGGATTGGGTAATATGTCGAGTGTGTGAGCAGAACTACGATAACGATGATGGAAATGATGGCATGGAGCTTTCGTGTTTAGATGAAGTATTTTTGTCATTAGATGATTATGATGATATTAGCTTTCCGAATTAGGATTAAACGTTACATGCCGATATTAATCTTTGTTATACTTGATGTAAAATGTTTTTATAGTACGTAATATCAAGAAGTTACACTGTTGTAGTGACAAAGTCGTTTAAAAAACAAGGGGCAGAGAGTGAAAACTAAATAGAAATTCATTCTTTGAGTAGGGATTTATTCAATTTGTAAAATTAATTCATTAACTAGTGGTGGTGGTAATTTGAATTTGGATTAAAATGAGTGTTAATAATGACACTTTAAATGTGAGAAAAGAGAATCCATCATGCACAAACCCACCAACGCACACAAATCAGGGGGTTTGTGGCTACAATTGCTTGAATTTTCTTGCATTTGACGGTATAAAAAGTTGCATAACGTATATACAATTTATTTGAAATAATAACTTTTTAAATATAAAAAATTATTAACTTACACGTCTGATTTTATAAAAAAAAAAAAGGGTTGTGGAAGAACAAATTGTCATAATATGAAAATTTTGTGAAAGCTTAGTAAGTTACAAATGATAGTTGAAACTAGAAACCAATATTATATTGAATATATCTGAAAAATACATATAACTTAAAACAAAATCACAATTTCATATATCTTATCTAAACTTACAAAATTACATATTTACTTGAAAATGTTTGAAGAATATATTATAGATTAAAAACGTGTATGTTTGAAGAATATATTATACATATTAATATAAAGTTATAATGAACAGTGTTTCAAAATTTAAAGTATTTGGTTTTTTATTTTTTAATAATATTTTATTTATATTAATATTATTATATTATAGATATTAACAGAAACAGGTGATGAATAATATAAAGTTATAATGAACAGTGTTTCAAAATTTAAAGTATTTGGTTTTTTATTTTTTAATAATATTTTATTTATTATTTATATTAACATTATTATATTATATAGCATAGATATTAACAGAAACAAGTGATGAATCGTGCTTCAATTTTTTAATATTGATTTTTTCTAAGGTTTGATATTATATTGGTTTATTGTATCATTTGATTTTAAACATATTTTTATATAACTTTAACATATGATCAAAGTATCTGTTATCAAACAGGATACCATAAAAATTAATGTATACTGGTATTGGTGTTGTTCGGTTCAGTTTGGTAAAATATGGTAGCAATACGGTGTCAGTTTATCGAAAGCAAAAACAATAAAAATAAAACCGATACCTATACATAAATTTTTCAATCGGTTTCGATTTGGTTTGGTAGCGGCACGAAGGACCATGAATAGTAAATAAAATTTTAAGTATTTGTTTTAGTTTTGTTAATAGTATTTTACCTTTTATTTAATATGATATTTTTGCTAATAACTTGCGTATGTTAAGTTTTAAAAAATGATCCAAAGACTCAACTATATTTGATTTTTTTCCAATATCCCGATATAAATCTTATTGAAATGGATGTTGCGCCGCTACCATGCCGAAATGAAAACCGACTGAATAACATTGGTACCGATATTCATTTTTATGGTTTTTGGTCAATCTTATTGAAAATGGATACCGTGTGCTATCGTATCGAACATAAAATTGACCAAACAACATCAGTATTGGTACCGATATTTAGTTTTATGATTTTTAGTTTCGATAAACTAACACCATATCACCACTGTACTGCACTGTACTGAGCTGAACCAAACAACATCGGTAGCGGTACCCGTATTCTTTTTTATGGTTTTTGGTTTTGATAATATTTCATTTATACAACTCCGTTAGCGAAACAATACCGATACTGTGACCAACTGAACCTATATCATCCAAACAACATCGATACCGGTACCATGTTTGTTTTTTGTTTTCGATCGATGTAAAACGTGTGGTGATTGCTATACCGAATGTTTGTATCGTACTGGTAAAAAACAAACCAAATTGATATCGGCTTAAATGCCGCCGCGAAGCGCGGTGCAAATCAACTAGTTATAGATTAAAAACGTGCAGGTCTAGAGGAGAATATATGAAAGTCACTTATAATGATAAAAAGGAAAAAAACAGTTAAAATTAAAAAAAAAAAAAAAAAAAAACCAAAAAACCAAAAAACCAAAATCGTAAGGCAACAAAAAAGGTAAAATGGAATTCTTAAAAATAAGTTGTTACGTGCAAAAATCAGAAGTCAAAGATCTGACAAATAGTAATTAATACAAAAATAGCTTTCGTAAAGATGATATAGTAATTTTAAATAACCACATAGACTCGGGTTCGATCCCGGTCTGTGGCGGTTTCCTGCACAAAATGCTCTAGTCTGAACCCAGCTTCGACCGAGCTATGGTCATGTACAGCCCTGACTTACTTGCCGTTCAAAAAAAATGTTACTGAATGAATCAATATTTTTAGAAGGCTAGGTGGAGTGGTTTTCTTCCATCTTTCAGAGTTTCACGTCAACAACCACGTCATCACAGGGCGGGATGATAATTCAATGTTGGAGCAAAGGAGTGGTGGATAGATCTCCCCTTTTTATTTTTTATTTTTTTAACTTAAATTACAATAAATATAAAAACAAAATTAGATTAAAATACTAAAATTAATATTACACCATTCATTACATTAAAAAGAAAAACCTAAACTTAGATAAAAAAAAATACAAGCTTGCATATCATTAAAAAAAATTAAACTAGTCGTCAACGGGATCGTTGGGTGCTGAATTCCAAATAAATTCAATCAAGTCCACTTGTAGGTTGTCATGAACGAACTCGTTATGTAACGAGTACATGTTTAAATCTTCTTGTTCAGCGCTAACCGGAACAGAATTCCATTTAACCGCATTTTCGTCGTACTCACATCTCGCTCTACCTTCATCTTCGATAATCATGTTATGCAACAACACACAAGCATACATACAGTATCGCACCTTTTTTGGCTCCCATGTACTTGTCGGGTTTTCGATGATGTGCCACTTTTTTGTAGAACCCCAAAATAGCGTTCAATGTCCTTTCTAGCCGACTCTTGAAATTTGGCAAATTTCTTTCTTTTTTCGTCGGCTAGGTGCAGAACAGTTTTAACAATTGTAGTCCACTTTGGGTATATTTGATCTACAAGATAATACTCGCGTCTGTATTCCACCCCTGAAACCGTAAAGCTAGTATCCGGATCGGTTCCTTGAATGACATCGTTGAAGATCTCTGATTGATTGATGACGTTGATATTGTGACACGAACCTTGTACTCCAAAGAAAGCATGCCAAATCCACAGATCTTGTGACGCAGTTGCCTCTAGTATTATTGTTGGTTCTCCCTGATTGCCTCGGGTAAATAGATCTTGTGACGCAGCTGCCTCTAGTATTAGTGCATGTAATCGATGTTTCCAAGCATTCCTGGAAAACCATGCCTTGCAAGGTGGTGTTCATACAATTTTTGGACCTCAAAGGCGTTTGGTTTTCGCAAATATTTCTTGTTTTACAAATTCACCATATTTTTGCAAAACTTGCAAAGACATTCTCGTGCAGTTCTTTCAGCCATCTTTAAATACTCGTCCCACGCATTTGGTGTCGTCCCATAAGCCGATTGGTGAATTGCCGAGGTGCATTTTTGTAATGTGGTGAACCCCCTTTTCCCTCTTGCATCGAATTGTAAAGTAAAATAGGGGTCAAAGCTGGACATGTCATCGGCTATACGTAAGAACAAACGTCGACTCAGTCAGAACCGACGTCTAAAAATCTCGTCCGAGTACAACGGTTGATCGGAAAAATAATCGGAGACTAATCTTTCATGGGCACCTAAACGTATGTTGCCAATAAAATTATTAATTCAAAAAAATAACGAAAAAATACAATAAACTAACCTGCACGGTTTTTGTTAATATACGTACGTGGTTGTGACGTGATTTCTTCCTCTTCTTCCTCGCTAATGATAATCTGTGCCACCTACACTATAGTGTTTATAGAATTATGTCCGGCTTCACTGGAAGATGACGAAATCAACGAAAATGAAGACGATGAAGATGAAAATGTTTTTATTTTTTTAGAGAGAGGTTAGGTTTTGTAAAGATGATTTTATAAAAAATATAGAGAGATTAGGAGAAGTGGTGTAAATAAAAATGGGGTGGAATGGTATTTATAGATAAAAAAAGGGTTTAATTTTTTTAAACCCCCAACGTTCAAATCTACAACGGTATACTCGCTCCAACGTTCAAATGTGCTTCGTCTTCATCGTCTTATGGATGCCGCCTATGCCACGCCTAGAGCCGTCCCCGATAACTCTCAAAAAGTTTAAGGCCTCGGGCGACAAAAAGAACTGGGCCCAAAATTGTTGTCAAAGGGAAATAAATTAAAAAAAATCAAACCTTAGTGATAAAGGCAAGACTTTAACCTGAGACCTCTATAATACTTTAAGATGGTTTTTTCCACTCAACTACCAACACTTTTTTTGAATAATTAATAAATATATAATTTAACATATATATAAAATCTCATAAAAACTTTTCAGACCCTTTGAAAATTTGGGCCTCGAGCAATGGCACGAGTTGGCCGGCCCAAGAGCCGGCCCAAGAGCCGGCCCTGGCCATGCCGTTCCGATGCCGGGGCAACCCGGAGTGGTGTTGCCGACCCATCTTACAGCATGCCGGCCCTATGCCGCCACCACTCCGCAAGCCTAACCTGAACAGTAATACTATTATTGTTTCCATCAAATATATTACCATAATTTTATTTAGAAGTGTTTAAAATTTGAAGAAAAAATTAAAAAAAAATACAAACTTTCTTTTTACGGAACAAGTGGTTTATCGACTTATCGTATTTTTTTTTGGAGTACATGTTCACGTGAAAGACTATGTGGGGCCCAAAAAGCAAAATGGGCTTGTTTGGTGGGGGCCCATTCGTAGCATACTTTTCCATTTCTGCTACAGAAGTCCTTTTTGTTGTTAGTTGCCTGGTGTCATATAGACATGCACATAAAAACCGGTTTTTTAACCTTCATCGGTTAATAACCGCAACCGAAACCGGTTTTTAACCGGTGCCACAATAACCGGTTACGGTTAATAAATAACCGGCGGTTCGTAACCGGTTTTCATTATTCCCGTCAATAACCGGTTTGTAACCGGTTAATTAAAAACCGGAGGTCTTGAATCTTATTAACCGGTTAACCGGTTAACCGGAATTATCATCTTCAGCAGCATGCAGACACCTGGAAAGCTTGTTTGTTACCGTTTGAACAGCACAGCAGCATGCACAGCAGCATGGATACACTTGGATGTGTATAAATAAGATGATGTGTGCTCCACTATTTCTTGCAAACCAAAAGCCACGTTTTAGGGAGTATTTTATTTCCTAGTACAAGTGTTAATTAAAGGAGTGGAGGATGTCCTCATACTCCACGTACAATCCATGTTTCCAGTTTCTTTTCCATGTGTTAAGTAAGTGGCTGAGTGGTATTGGTTATTTGTAAGGCTATATATTAGCCAGTTGGTTTGTTTTGTGGATATGGAGAAAAAGGTTGAATCAAGTTTTCCTTCTTAATTTCTCTCAAGTTCTTCACCTCTTTTCTTGGCCATCTGATCATAATCTGGACCATATCATAAGAGTTCAATGCATATGTATAATCCCACTTCAAGTTCAATTCTAGCTCAAAACACACTTACAAAATACGTTTCAACTTTCAAATGGCGAGTTCGAGTGGCGATGCTTCGACCGTTGTTGGTTCATCTAGCGAGTTCTTTGTGAAGAGGATCTTGACCACGAATAGAGACCCGACACTATGGGTGAATTTTAATAATTCTGCAGCATTTTTTTTTAACTTTCTGCAGTTTAAAAATAATTCTGCATATTTTTTTATATTTCTGCATGTTTTTAAATGTTTCTGCATGTCTTTATAAAATGATTCTGCATGTTTTTAAAATTCTGCATGTTTTTTAAATGATTCTGCAGCTTTTTTTTTAAAATTCTGCAGTTTTTATAACAAGTCTGCAGCCTTGTTTAAATAACCGGAAAAACCGGTTTTTTTTAACCGGTTGACAAGTTAACCGGTTTTTTATAACTGATCGGTTATTACCGGTTCTTGATATTCGGGGTTAATAACCGGTTATTAACCGGTCGGTTATTAACCGTAACCGGTTTTGTTTTTTTGGCCCATTAACTACCCCAACCGGTTAACCGGTTTCGGTTACTATAATAACCGATTTGTGCATGTCTAGTGTCATATAGCATTGGAGATTTTGAAGTATATTTTCCAATTTTAATAGATTTTATTTTTTTTAAAGATTATTTTTTTGGGTGGTTGCTTAGCGCAGCATGCGTCACATGTGACGTCATCCAAGTATTTTAAGCATGACATGTACAAAAAAAATGGTTCTCTTTGTTTAATTTATTAAATCTTTGTAATTAATCTAATTATAATTTTATACCAACTAGGTTTATCACCCTAGCCGCGTTGCGGCAAACTTCTTTTGTTCTTTAGTCTGTGTTTACATGTGTTTTGAAATCACTATGAGCACGTTGCACATGAAACCACTAACAAAAATAAAAAGAAAATGTAAAAAACCGTAAAAAAATAATCGAAAGAAAATCAACAAAAAAAGTTGTATGTTAATGATGTTCGTATGAAACCCGTGGTCAGAGATGAGCAAATAATACTGGGTACCGGTACCGAATTTCCCGAACCTAAGGATCCTAAGTACCAATTCGGTACCGACTTTTGGCGTTCCTTGTACCGGTTCGCTACCGAATTTTACCTTCGTATACCGGTACCGTAACCGGTATTTTCGGTATCGGTTGTCACCGAGCTCATCCCTACCCCTGAAACTAAAAAAAGAAATCATTAAAAGTTGAAGAAAATCAGCAAGAAAAAGTTGTACGATACCGTTGTTGTTTGTACGACACCCGTGATCAGGGATGAGCAAATGGTACCGTGTAGCAGTACCGAATTTACCGAACTAAAAGATTTTCAAACTCAATCCGGTACCTACTTTTGGCGTTTTCTGTATTAGGTTGGTGTCGATTTTTACCTTCATGTACCGATAATGAACCGGACCGTACCCGTATTTTCAATACCAGTATTGTTTGATACCAAGTTATCCAACTTAGAAAGTAAAGAAAATAATAATTATTATTATTATATTAATATGTTATTATAATATATTTAAACCACTGTTGATTTCATCTTTCTTATTAATATATAGTAATAGTAATAATAATTAATTGGGTATTAAGAATTCACTTTGTAAAATTTTATACAAAATGAGAAACTATAAAAAATAATGTATCCAATAAATCATCCTTGTACAATATAATTTATCTACCTATTTTGTAAGTGCTTGTATGATCTTTGTTAAGAATAAGCAATAATGTAATGATGTTGTGTATTACACTCACGATTTTCATGCTCACACTTTATTAAGACATCAAAGATGAGTAACACCATAGACTACATGAGCACCTTGGAATCAACCATTCTATGAGAACCTTTAGACTATATCTTTTTTTTTAATCATCACTTATCTGAATCATTCCACACGAAAAAGGGCAATTACAAAGCAATGGCAGGTAGTTGGGCAACAAGTTGCGCCGCCACCCCCTTTTGAATAGAAAAACCAATTCTACTAAATACAAAGTTTGAAACCTTTAGCGACGAAGAATTACTATTAACGACTTTTTGAACCCGATTCAAAAGTCGCACAGCGTCAGGAGCGAGACCACCAAAGGTATCAAACGCAAACGGGACAAACACATGTTGATTCTCCAGGCAGGCTTTCTCATGTTTTGCCACTTTGCTCGCCTCTGCCTTGAGCAAGAAACGGAATTTCATATCGAGTACAATGCATGGATCAAACTAGCCTTCGAATAGTAAAAAAAAGCTTCTCGGCTTGTAATATCGACTAAACAACAATATGTAACTAAGTCAATTCATTTGTTTAGTGTAGAGTATGGAGGGGGCGAAAAATATTTCTTGTTAAAAGATGTGCACATTTTATCTTGGATACTTATATCTCATCATAAGGCACAAGTTTAAGTTTGAACATGTCAAGAGATTGCAATCATTTCAGGTATTGTGGACAATCTAATAAGATGACTCATAACTAGAGATCATCGAGTGATCTTAATGTGAGTCTTTAAAAGATTGCTTACAACAATTACATGTGAATTTGGTTGCATACTCTTTGCAATGTTGATCATATTAATGTAAACCAATCTTTCAAAACCACTTTAACCTTACATTTATTTGATGATAAAATAAGAGATTGATGGTTTTGAAAAGATTATTAATTTAACCTTATATTTATTTGATGATTTCTTCCACGAAAGATTACTTCAATCATCAAAGATTTGGGGTGTGAAGTGCAATACCTTACCACTATCCTTAGGAATAGAGAGGTTGTTTACAGAGAGACCCTCGACTCAAACATATACAACAGACAAACAACCAACAACAAGAAAATATAACAAAAAGTTACTAGTAAAACAAACAAGAGAAATGTGAAAGAGTAACATATTAAACTAAAAAAAAAGAAGCAAATATGACATAACAAAACAACATATAGGCATACATAAAAGCATATAAACACTTGCAAAGTCCACCTAATGTAAAGGCATATCTAAAGACCCTAAAATAAATCTAGGCCACATTTGTAAACCACCCCCCCCCCCCCCCCAAATGCGTTGGTCGTTGGTGAATAGGGGCAGATCTACGGCTACCGAGGGGTTTCCAGGAACCCCTCGGTTTGTAATTTATAGGGGAAAACGATATAGAAAAAACAGAAGGAACCCTTTAATATTTTTAATGAGAATCCTTAACCAAATGCGTGTTTATTGGTTAGCGTTGTGAGTTCGAATTCCTTTCGCATGATTCTTTTGTTTTTTTTCTCTCTTCAAATATCATATAAAATGTAGTCACAGCTAGGGCCTTTGTCTTCACTCTTTGTAATCATGATCTCTGAATAATTGTTTTACATTTTTAATGTTTTATTTTTAAATTAAAATTGTTGTGTTGGTTGTACCAAGAGTAAAGTTGATCGATACCTTACTTTTGATTGCCAAATCGGTTGTAGCTAAATGAGTTTAGAAGTTTCGTTGGCCGATGTCGTTAATTTCAGCCGATAAATGTGTTTACCGAACTTCATGCCTCTTTTCAAATTTTTATATTTTCAATAAAATAAGCTTGAGAAGACATCGTACAATGAAATTGGCCGTTTAATATTGGCCTTTTGAATGGTGTTTTCTCGTATGGAATGATATTTTGGTAACTTTCCCGGCATTATGCTTTAGATTTGCTAGCAGTTTGCGGCTATCAATGACTACATTTTAAACGCCAACATAAAATAGTTTTTATTTGTGTTGTTTGGGTTTAGGGTTGTAAATTGGCTAACAAGATGATTTGCTTAATTAAGATGAATGAAAAGTCAATTTGAATATTGAATATTATATATTTTTGCAAGATTTTAAAATGATTTTATTCGTAAAGACCAACTCAATTATATTACGTGTTTTTAAATTTATGATGATCATGGTTTTTTCTTTATTGTATCATATTTTTATCATGTGATAAACCTTATCCGACTTGAACCGTCAAACCAGCCCGAATTTTTTTTTTATGTTCGGACATATGAAATTGGAGCATTTAAAAAAGTGAACCCCTGAAATAAATTCCTGAATCCGTCACTCTTGGTTGGTGAATCACATTTTTTTTTTAATAGCAATACGAAACCTTTATTTCTTCAACAAACCAACTGGAATCATAGCAAAGTACTATGATACCAAATGTTTACAGCCATATTAAAAGTAACAGAGAGTAAACTAGAGCTATAATTAACTACCATTCACCATGTAAAGTAAATCCACTTTTCCCACGAATCCAGTCGCAACTTTGCTTTTTGTTTCATCCATTGATACGATTCTTCTTTGATTTCTTCGATCATCTTATAAACTTCACCGTCTCTTGCTCTAAATAATTTTTCATTTCGGTTCCTCCATATTACCCAAGTAGTTAATAGATAAATGGCATGCACAACTTTTTTCCTCGCCTTTGGCCAATTAGTATTTTAATTAAATTTATGTTAAGTCAACTTATATGATTTAGACAATACAGAGTTAATTCAAGTGTTTAAAAAGATTTATAAAAAGCTAAAGAAAAGAACAACACCAAATCTCTTCTGTAGTCTAGAGAGAGACCCAAAGAAATGGACAAATGGTATATTTCATACTATCTTTTATATATTTAACTTCATTAATTTAACGCAATTAACGGCCAAAAATCATTCCTGTATTTTTCAGAAAATCACTTTTTACATGAAATATACATGTTAGGTGCGTGGGGTGAGGTTCTAGAGTGAACACTAGTATATTTGTGAACTGAGTGAACAAATCCTGACCATTGATTTACATCATCAAATCGTAAAATACACAAGTGTATATTCATCATCAAATCCTGATCAAATCCTGGCCATTGATTTACACTTGTGTATTGATAACCAAAGGCTAGAATTAGTTCACACAGTTCACTATCAGGAGGGAAGAGCTTGATATGCGGCTATTGAAATGAAATTGGGGTTAGGGTTTCACTCTTTTAAATACTAGGTTTTTCTTTAATGGGTTTGGGCCCAAGGCCCACAAGCCCAACCCCGTGTTTTAGGTAGCCCATCAGCACTTACAAATCCGTTTTCAAACCAGAGCGTCGTAGAAATGTCGTAGGATATAATATTAGGGTCAAAATACGTAAAGTAACGTCAGAAATCAATGTTTTACGTGCTTGTTCCTCGATTATGGTAAAAATCATGAAAAATTGTGTCGTTGTCGTCTTAATCCGTTTTTCGATCCGGTTTCGACTACGGTTATTAAAATTTAATTACGAACCTAAATATATCGCAAAATTTCAGTTTTGAAGGTAATACGCATGTCCGATGCTTCCGTTCTTTGCTGGTGCGTTCCTGCAGTCGCGTTTTTCGTTCACGTTTGCGCTTTGTGACGTACGGAAGCACGATAAATTCGCAAAACTAAATTTATAAGTATAAAGTATTCGTATAAAATTCGTCTTTGTCGGCGTTGTCAGTATTTTGTTCGGTTCAGTTCGTTATCGTTTAATATTCAGCGGTTTTTCCGTAAACCACCTTTCGCGCACTGTAAACCCGGTCCGTCGTTCCTAGACACTCCAAAGTCCTAATTAAGTTAATTTGCATCTTAAACTATACTTATAATTGTCCTAATGTTCGTTTTCCGCGTAATTAAGAGGCGTAAATTACCGGTTGTCACAAGTGGAGACCTCGTGCGGGTACACCGCCTCCCTTTGGTTCGGTGATGTGAGGAATTCGGTGAATACTCACCGTTTTAAATTTTCGATCGTTAAACACTTCAACGGCTATAATACAGTTATAAAACTAAAAAAATTGTTTTCTTATTTAAAACCCCACACATTTTAATTTTCTCACACAACTCAAAAACATTCTCACTACAATCCTACACACCATGCATAAACAAAACAAAGGTGAAGTCAAGAAAAAAGATTCGGCTAGCCGAGGATCGGATTCAAACCTAAGGGAACGCGTCTCGCAAACGAGGCGAAGTGGTTCTAACGGTCCGAGTGCATCGTTTCAAACCCCACACGAATATTCAACACCCTCTGAACCTCAATTTTTTTACCCCCAAGTATCACAACCGTCTTTTGACAACACCTAACCCCAACCTAATTTTCCGCCACAATTATTTAACACCTACACGGTCCAACAATGGTCACTCTCGGCATGTACGAATATTCCATGGAAGCGCAAAACTCATTCGACCTGTTTGCATTTAGGAGCCCACCAATTCAATCACCAAGAGAGAATGTCAAGCGCTCGCTTCCGATCTACGATGACAATGAAGACCAAGATGCAGATGTTGTCCCCGAAACGCAACATTTGGATGAAGATATTGGCAAAGACGAAAAAGAATATGAGGTGGAAGATGAAGACGGAGATGTTGGTGAAGCAAGTGAACCGAAAGAATAGAGAGGAAAGGTGGAACGTCAATTTTAGACGAAAAAACAAGAAGAGGCCTTAGCCAAGGCATGGGGTCATTGTTCTTTAAGCAAGTAAAAAGGAAATCAACAAAGATCAGACTGTTTTTGGAGAAAAATTATCGAGCATTACAACGCAAAGGTCGGCGGAAGTAGCCGAACCGTTCATTAAATACGTTCAAAATGGCCCCCTATGTTGACGAAGTTGAACTACTTCGACTGCTTTTGGCGTCAAGTGGTATAATTTTTATTTTTTAACTTTATGAAATATTTTCTATAACATTGTTTTTGTTTTTATTTTTCAGGTTATGTTTGTTATAATATGTAGGATCCTATATGTGGTAGTGGGTGTGACGATGTTAATGTCATGAAAAGGGCTTAGAAGATTACCAATCAAAACATCCTAGTGGTTTTCATCATGTTGAGGCGTGGGAGGTGGTTAGAAAACATGATAAATGGGCCCCGATACCATTGTTGGGTGAAGATCGTAGTAGTTTAGGCCAAAAAATAAAGTCGTCGGATTCGGGTAACTACAATGTGGGTACACCAGGAACCGAGTTCACTAGTTCTATACCCGACATAAACATAGACCCCTCACCAACAAGACTACAAAAGAAAGATAAGAGAGCCGCAACACTGTCCAATAGCTCAACGAATTTGACCGAGAAGCTCTCACAATACACCCTTATGAAAGAAGCATAAAAATCATGAGGGATAGAGTTGTCGAATATAAGAAAGAAACGTGAGGAACACACCATAGCATTAGTGGCGGAACAACGCGAGGTGGTGTGACAACATTTGTATCATCGGGATATAGAGATTTTATTAAGCCACACGACCATGGTTCACCAGTAATGTTGCCGTTTATTCTAGCCCGAAAATGAGAGATCGTGAACAAATATAATTAGTCATGCCCTTTCTAATTTTTAGTTTTATGGTTTATATTTTTATTTTCCTAGTTTTAATTTCATCTAATGCCTTTAAATGTAATTTTACTTTGTATAAAATATGGTTTAGTTATTTTTAATGCATAATTTGTAGAAATAAAAAATAAAAAGAAATGGACTCCCCATGTGGGGAGCTGTCACACCCCAATTGATGGCGGAATCATCGGGGCGCGGCACTAGGCGAACCAAATTGCTCAAGAGAATCCTTAACAACTATTTAGTGACAATATTTAACAAGTTCATTATCCCATACTAATAAACAAATATTTCAACAAACAGTCATCACAGAGTTCAAATCTCTCAAACAAGATCCAATCCGACAACCTAGATTTTTATTGCGGGTTTCTAGACTTCCTATCCATTTGCAGCAAACAAACCATCAACCTGTCACATACGTTAAAATAAAGTCAATACAATAATGTAAAGCTGAGTACACAAGTTTAGCATATATATAGTACAAAAGTGTTTACGCATAACCAGCATGTAACACGTAACGAGCGAATCAAGTAAGCTATCAACAATGATATAACCTAACCACATGATTGTGAGTAGAGTATGAGCAACACATGTTATCGAAGCAAACACGTGAAGTAAAGTATGTGATCCTTAGCAACCCCTGAACAAACAGGTGCTGAGTCCAAACTATAGTACTATCATTGCTAAAGGCGGTTGGGCAAGTAATCACTGTGTAAGCATAGCAACAAACATTCAACTAATCACGTATAGCATGCGGGAGCAGTTAGCGTCTATAAAAGTGTTAAGTGTGTGTGTGTTGTGTTTTTTATAGAGAACGTATGTAACACCCAAAAGTGCGTTAAGCGAAAAAGGGGTTCGAGTATACTCACAGTGCGTGTCTAGCAAGTAAACACGATCTGAAATGGATTGAAGGGAGCGCCGGATCAGCCTGCGTACGGGGACAGAATGAGTAAGTCTTCGAAAATGCTGAAACGGTCGAAATCGAAGTGTCGGGTGGGAAACGTAAGTTTCGTACGAAGTTGTGCCTTCGTACGAAGGTGGTGGTCTTCGTACATGTGTGGTTTCCGTTGTCCAAAATCGAGTGTGATTCACGTTTGTCTTCGGAAAATCGAGTGTTCATACCTCAAACCTTAAGCTACTGATTAAACTTAGAGTCGGAGAGGTCTTTGTCTGAGTCAGTGATGAGAATCGGGCTGTAATGTGTGAAGTCAGTGCCTTCGTACGAAGCCATGTGTGCCTTCGTACGAAGCCAGGCTTCGCACTGAACAGACCATCTCACATTCGTGGCTATTCTTGGCGTTCGGAGCTGCGTTTTCGCCTGAATCAGACGTATTTTCGAGTCCTCTTCAAGACGGTTTTGACACTACCTCATCCCACTATCCAGTGAACAAAATACATGTTTTAGGACCGTTTTAGTGTGAAAATCAAGTTTAAAGGGGTTTTAAAGGGTTTTTACTTAGATCCAACACTTGGTGAGTGTGAAATCTGTAGATTTCTAACTTGGGAAGCCGAAGCTAGGCCCAATCCACTCAGTTAAGAGTAGATCCGTGATAAAATAAGAAGATTTGACGAAAAAGATGAAGGTTTTCATGAAAATAGAGAAGTTTAGAGGAAAAAGTTGAAGTTTAAGTGAAGAAGATGAAGTTTGATGAAAATAGAAGAGTTTTGGTGAAATCGAAGTGAATCTTGTGGAAAATCGTAGTGGAAAACGTTGTGTAATCATGTAAAAATGATAAATCTTACATGAAAACAGTCGGACAGCAATTCGACAGCGTTTCGGTGCAAAGGCAGCAAGTTAGAATGAAATGGAGAAGTGCTTGGGTATTTATAGAGGTGGCTGGCACTCTTGTTCGAAGCTAGCTGCTTTCGTACGAAGGTGCCAGTTTGGTGTACTTAACCCTCGTTTCGCGTGTAGGATGCTCGTTTAATGCGTTCTGTTGCGTTAGTTAGTATTAGTTCCTTAAGTATCTTAGCGTGACACTAAGTGTCGGGTCGCGTCGCTTTTTAGAGTGATACAACGAGTCGTTCGAGTGTGTGTTTAAGCATTTTAAGCAAATAATAACACCTAATATCTCGCTAATTAATTAAACACATAAGTAACACAAATAATATAAATAAATCCGCGTTTCGAGTTTGCGTTAAGTTTGTGTTTTGGTGCGAGTTACATCGAGTTGCGAGTATAATCTATAAACACATAAAGCACACACAAGTAAAGCATATAAGAACACACAACATAACATTACTACTATTAACAGCGTTTGCGATTTAGCGCGATAAACGAGTGCGAAGGAGAGAGTGGTTACCGAACAAACAAACACACTCGACAAGTAAAGTAGCATAATTCTCTTTGATTCGTGTTGCGTTAGCATTGAGCGTTTGCGAATATAAAGTGTTTAAGCATGCAGTGGTGCTGTGTGATGAAAATGTATATAGTATAGCATAACCCTCTATTTATTTCGAATCTCGGAGTACAAATCGGATACAAATCGAAGTAAGTAGCAAACGGATAACAATCCGAAAAGTCGGGTTGTTACAATCACCCCTACTTTAGGGAATTTCGTCCCAAAAATAAGTAGCAGACGTAACAAATAGTTGCAGATATTTAGCTTTCATATCACTTTCGAGTTCCCAAGTGAACTCGACGCCGCGTTTGCCTTCCCAGCGAACCTTCACTATGGGAATGCGACTGCGTCGAAGTTTCTTGGTCTCTCGATCCATGATTTCTACTGGCTTTTCCTCAAAGTGCAGAGTCTCGTTTATTTGCAAATCTTCGAGAGGTACATGAAGATTTTCTTCAGCTAGACACTTTTTGAGGTTTGAGACGTGTTAAAGTTGGATGTACGTTGCTGAGTTCAACCGGTAATTCGAGTCGGTAGGCCACTTTACCAATTCTTTCCAGAATCTTAAAGGGACCCACGTAACGTGGCGCTAGTTTCCCTTTCTTGCCAAATCGGATTACCCCCTTCCAAGGTGAAACCTTTAGGAGTACGTGATCACCAACTTCGAACTCTAGGGTCTTGCGGCGTTTATCGGCGTAGCTCTTTTGACGACTCCGAGCTTTCAAGAGATTGTCTCTTATTTGGAGAATCTTGTCTGTCGTTTCTTGTGTAACTCGGGACCGGTGATTTGTGCGTCTCCGATCTCGTGCCATACAATAGGCGATCGACATTTTCTACCATATAATGCCTCAAAGGGTGCCATTTGTATACTACCGTGATAACTGTTATTGTACGAGAACTCTACTAAGGGTAATGCGAATCCCAATTACCACCAAAATCTATAACGCATGAACGAAGCATGTCTTCGAGAGGGCGGATCGTACGCTCAGTCTGACCGTCGGTCTGGGGATGGAATGCGGTACTGAGATTGAGATTCGTACCGAGAGTGGACTGGAATGTCTCCCAGAGACGTGAGGTAAAACGACCATCGCGGTCAGATATGATGTCATGAGGCGTCCCGTATCGACAGATGACTTCGTCGGTATAGATTCGTGCTAATCGTTCAACCTTAAAGTCTTCTCGTAACGGAATGAAATGAGCAGATTTCGTAAGACGATCGACGATAACCCAAATGCTATCGTGACTAGAAGGCGTGCAAGGGAGTTTTGTAATGAAATCCATATCGATACTCTCCCATTTCCACATCGGGATTTCAGGTTGTTCAAGCAAACTAGAGGGTCATTGATGTTCGGCCTTAACCTTCGAGCAAGTTAGGCATTTCGAGACATATAGGGCGATATCCTTTTTCATTCCCGGCCACCAATACCTGGAACGCAGGTCCTGGTACATCTTGTCGGCATCGGGGTGAATGGAATATCGAGATCTATGAGCTTCAGTCAGCAATATCTCCTGAAGGTTATTGCAACAAGGAATCCAAATGCGGCCGAGATAATGAAAGATACCGTTCGATTTAGTCACAAGCTGAGTTTCGGCACCACACTTCGTTTCCTCTTTCGAGGTATTCTCAATGAAGCATGCATTTTGCGCGTCGCGAATTAGAACTTCGAGGTCGTTCTGGGATTGGACATCACGAATACTATACACATAGCTTCGTCGACTGAGGGCATCCACTACGACGTTAGCCTTGGCCGGGTGGTATCGTATCTCGCAATCATAGTCGTTGAGAAGTTCAACCCATTTGCGTTGGCGCATGTTCAGTTCTTTCTGGTTCAAGATATGTTGTAGGCTCTTATGGTCGGTGAAGACCATATACTTTGTACCATAAAGGTAGTGTCGCCAAATCTTTAACGCAAAAACAACTGCACCGAGCTCAAGGTCGTGGATAGTGTAGTTCTTCTCGTGGACCTTGAGTTATCTAGAGGCATACGCGATAACCTTGTCTCGTTGCATAAGAACACAACCAAGACCTTGGTTAGAGGCATCACAATAAACAACAAAATCGTCGTTTCCGTCGGGAAGTGTGAGTACAGGAGCGTTGCAAAGCATACGCTTGAGGGTTTGAAAGGCTTCCTCCTGTTCGGGACCCTAAACAAAAGGTTTGTCCTCATGAGTTAGGGCGGTAAGAGGTACGGAGATTTTGGAAAAGTCGGCGATGAATCGACGGTAATAACCCGCCAATCCAAGAAATGAACGGATTTCGGACGGAGACTTTGGCGTAATCCAACTCTTTACAGCTTCTATCTTCGCGGGGTCGACGTGAATTCCTTGACTGTTAACGATGTAACCGAGAAATTGAACCTCCTCGAGCCAAAATTCACACTTGGAGAACTTGGTGTAGAGGCAATTTCCTTGAAGAAGCTCGAGAACTAACCAAAGATGTTGCGCGTGTTCAGTTCTCGACTTCGAATAGATAAGGATATCATCGATAAATACAATGACAATGCGATCTAAAAAGGGTTTGCACACACGGTTCATCAAATCCATGAAGACTGTTGGTGCATTTGTGAGACCAAAAGGCATGACCACTAATTCATAATGGCCATAACGAGTACAGAAAGCGGTTTTCGGAATGTCTTGCTCTTGTATACGCAACTGATGATAGCTTGAACATAAATCGATCTTCGAGAAACACGTAGCGCCTTGTAGTTGATCAAATAAGTCGTCGATTCGGGGTAGCGGTAGCGGTTCTTGATAGTAAGCTTGTTGAGTTCCCTATAATCGATGCACATTCGGAACGATCCATCCTTCTTTTTCACGAAAAGGACAGGTGCGCCCCATGGTGATGTGCTAGGGCGTATGAAGCCTTTATCAAGCAATTCCTGAAGTTGGCTAGACAATTCACGCATTTCGGATGGTGCAAGGCGATAGAGAGCTATCACAACAGGAGTAGCTCCTGGAATTAAATCAATACGAAAATCGATATCACGAGTAGGGGGTAACCCAGGTAAATTGTTGGGAAAGACGTTAGGATAATCACAAATAACAGGGACGTCTTTCATCCTTTTATTTTCTTCCTTCGTCTCCACAATATGGGCTAAGAAAAAGAAGTATTCCTTGCGCAAATACTTGCTCGCTTGAATACACGACATAAGCTTCAGTTCTTTCGAGAGTACTTCACCGTAGACACATAGCTGATCACCGTTTGAAAGAGAGAAACGTATCATCTTTTCGAAACAAACAACTTCGGCACGATTCTCACGAAGAAAATCCATGCCTATTATGACGTCAAAGCTACCTAGTTGCATAGGTATGAGATCAATAGGGAAGACGTGATTGTTGAGTTCAAGTTTACAATCACGGAGAATAGAACTAACGGTAACGGTTCTTCCGGTGGCAACTTCTACGTCAAAGGTCGTTGGGAGGTTAGCGTGTTTACATTTTAAAAGCTTTTCGAATTCAAATGATACAAAACAGTTATCGGCTCCGGTATCAAATAAGCATGAAGCATAAATACCATTTACAAGGAACATACCGTTGACAACATTGTTGTCATTCTGAGCCTGGCAGACATTGATGTTGAAAGTTCTTCCGCGAGCTGCTTACGGTTGTTGTTGTTGCTGCTGCTGCTGAGGCTGCTGTTGTTGTGGTGGCGGTTGCTGTTGTGGCTCTTGTTTCACAACACGCTGCGGGCAGACATTTGCAAAGTGATTTGGATCACCGCATGTGTAGAAGGCACGTGCATTAGCAACTTGTGCTGGAGGTGTTGGATTAACCTGAGGGGCAAGAGGTTGAGTTGGCAGTACTGCGAGAGCTTGAGTGGCTTGCTGACGAGGGCCTGAGTGGCAGGGTGCTGTGTAGTGCCCATAGAGGTTGCAATTGACATAGAAATGACAGTTAGTCCCCACTGGATGATGATAAGTGCAAGTAGGGCACAGTGGGTGATTCCCAGTGTACGCCTGTAACACCTCATAAAACAGTGTCCAATGATGTGTTGACACGTGTAATAAACCCTAATAGAATCAAACGTTGACTAGGAGGGACCAATTTCGTCAAAGACGAAAACTATATTTATGGAAGGACTAAAAGTGTCAACATGCTGAAACTTATGCCTCTGAGTGACCTTATACGATGTTCGTGTTCTCAAACGAGTCAAAAAGATGGACACAAGAATCTGTTTGTGAAAACAAATGAAAGTTAAGGTAACAAAAGGGTCAAAAGTGTCAACATGTTAATTCTTACCTCTGAGTGACCTTTTAACGAACTTGGGGCTTCGTAATGTTCAAACATACTCTCGAGAATGCTTGATATTGATTATGAAAGGTTTTGATATCATTACATGATAAAATGGGCAAGATTGCAAGAAGAAGGGCGTCAACAATAGAAACTAGTACCTTCAGGTGGTCTACCGACGAACCGGGAGCCTTAGAATATTTGTTCACACTCCCATGTATGCCTAAAATTGGTCTTAAGGGGTTAAAAGTGAAAATTATGATAGATATATAAAGTTTTAGTGCATAGGGACTAAAACTGCCAACTTTAGAAACTTATTTGAGGCAGTGGCGGCCCATGAAGGACTGAGGCTTTGCCCGTCGCGGGTAGCCATACCCTTACTAGTTCGAAAAAATGCTTGGAGGCCACTCCAAGCAAATTTAAACCATCAACTTGATTCTAGGGGCTTGTATCTGGATTGTAAGTTGTTTTAGGACACTTGTAATCATCTCCTAGACCCTTGAAACACCTGGAATGATCTTGTGAATCCTCAAAAACTATATAAAGGGGCTCTTGTTCATTGTTCCAACTTGCACCATTCTTTGAAATCTTCTATCTTCTCATCTCTGGAAGTTCCTGAGCAATTAGGGGCATCCCCTGAGTTCTTTTCAGTCCCTAGGACCACTTGTAAGTGATCCTTTCATGGCTTAGTCGTTTTATAGGCTTTTAAAGCCGAAAAGTCAAGCATTTACGATGAACGCTTTGACTTTTAGTTAGACCATAAACGGTCAAGCCATTGTTCTCAATGAACATGGCTACGTAATCGTAATTAGGTAGGTGTTAATCCCTCAAAAGGGAACCTCCTGAGAATCACGTTTGCTTGGTCAATTGACGAGTCAACATAATATTGTTTTAAAAAAGTCAACGGGTCAGTTTTTAAAATAATTGTGATTTGAGTTTAAAAGTGTTCTAAAATATTTTTTATCACTTAAACAAGTCGGTAATAATTATTAGAACATGTGTAAACATGTTCGGCTCGTCAATTCCAGTTTTAGGGTCGGTTCGTAACCGAAAGTCGCGAAGTTTGACTTATGCTTTGACTTTCATTTATGAACCGAATTGGAACTAGTTTGCTACTGATTTAAGTTTCTGTTAGGATTGTAATATGATGTAGTATAACTCCCTAAGCTTATATTACATGTCATATAGTAATTCGAGATTTTATTGCAAATTCCGTTATTATGCTTAAAGTTAACCAAATTGCCCTTTTTCGCTAAAAATAAGGTTTTAAGCATACATGAGCATGCAAATAAATTGAATTCTGATATGTTAACATGTTTAGCATGATTTGATGTTATAAATCTGGTCATAAACTGAGTTTGCGTAAATAGTCGTAATGCTTTTAAAAGGACGAAAATGCCCTTTTTACGTCTAGAATGATTTTAAGCATACTTTATTGGTAAAACTTGATACCTACTGATATGATATCATAATTAGGATTATTTGGGATGTCAAGTTAGACTATATCCTGAGTTTATGCACAAGTCTTTGATAAGTATTATTAAATGACGATAATGCCCCTAAGGCACTTAAATTAGTTTTTGAGCATAATAATCATGTCAAACCTTTTACCTACTGATATGTTATGACAATTAACATATTTTAAACTATTCAAAGCTGGTCATAACATCAGATTTACTAAAACATAGTTAATATCGCCATTTAACGACTTTTACGCCGATTAGGCAGATAGTATGGTTTTAAAGCATACTTATCACCCAAGACTTATTACCTACTGATTTTATAAATCATTTTAAATATTTTTACAGTAGGTATAAGTCACGAACTCAGAATCCCAAATAAGTCCTTAAAATTATGTGTGAAAGGACCAAAATGCCCCTACGGTGCATAGTTTGGTTTTAAAGCATAAACCACACATATAGTTGATATCCTACTGATATTATATCATAAATCAAATATTTTTCCAGAATGTTTATGACCATAACATCAGTTTACTTGCAAGCTCCTTTTATAAGTCAGAAAATGACCAAAACGCCCATTTGAGGCTTAATGTGTTTTTAAAACCTTAATGGGGGTTAATGCGACCGTGTCCTGGATATCCTTGACTCATTAATTGCAATGGCCACGACCTAAGCACGGGGTGTAGGCATACACCTGAAAAATGTGATATGGTTTATTATTCCCCAAAAAGGGAATAAGATATAAATTTTGATAATTCCTTTGTGGGTTTTTCCGAAAAGGGATAAGTGGTGTGTCGGTTAATCATGAACCGGCATAGTCCGGGCCCCGTATGTAGAGCAAGTTATGTAAAACTGATAACATGAGATATAGTCTGTCCCAAATATAAAAGATATTTCGCGCCTTGTGCACTTAAATCTATTTTTGAAACATTTTTTTCAAAATGTGTCGGTTGATTGTATTTACCAGTGAAAACTGACGTATTTTCAAAAGACTAAGTGACAGGTACAAATACGTAAAAAGGCTGGAAGCTACTCGAATTTGTTAGACGAGGAACTTGCAACTCCTTCGCATAAACCATTAGTCTGCTAAACTACTTTTGTATTTAATGATCCGCTTGTGGATTATTATTACAAGCTCGTCTGTAATTATTACTTTGATATTTCAGACAATTGAGTTGTAATAATATTTTATATTCCAAAAGACTTCCGCTGTGCTATTTTGTGTATGTTTGACTATGACGATATCAATCTTACGTCACGATACTCCCCACGGGCCCACCAGATTATGTGGAAATATCGGGGTGTGACAGGTTGGTATCAGAGCCAACATTGAGTGAATTAAACACTAGACTTTTGTGTTTAATCTCAATGAAACAGTAGCATATTCCTTAGACCTCCTGAGTCTAGACTTGACATAGGAATGCTCTCATCCCTAGTAAGTAAACATTGATTTGGATTTATGTATTTTGAATATGTAACCAAGAAGCCGTTGATGGAAATTCTCCTTATTTCGAAGCCAAGGAATGCCAAGCTTCGTATCACAGCTAGGATGAGCGTGCGACCAGTTTGGAGGAAGACCTTCACGGACTTATTCCCAAAACCAAACCCATTGAAACTTGTAATCAGACTTCAGAGTCCATACTGGAGGTCCCTGAGGCTCAAAATTTTAAGTCTGTGCCAGTGGAGTCCATACTAGTAGGTCCCTGAAGCTCCCGTATTGAAAATAATACTAGTGGATGCTAATGATCCTTATTTCTTACCTCCAAGTTTTGGAATCCCAGACTTGGATTATATCAGTCAAAACCCAATCCGTGATTCACATCATTCTTTAACCATAGTATCCTTGAATTCTATTTCTACAACGGATCCTGATTGGATTGCTTATTTCATTCACTAAGATCTTCAGTATCACTACCGCATATGGTAAACAAAGAAGAGAAACAATTGTAATGAAGCAAGGAAGGCCTTAGAAAATCCTTCTTTCATTGTATTTCATTTTCCTTTAAGTCCCTGTTTGGGCATTTACTTATTGTAGTCCTTTGAGGACATATTATTTCATCGTAGTCCCTGTCTGGACCTACCTCTTCTGATAAGACCCTGTATAGACGTTTGTTTATCGAAGTCCCTTTGTGGACATTATATTTAAATATACAACCTTCGTGGACATATCTTTCGACAAAAGTCCCTGCGAGGACACTCGTTAAATATAGTCCCTTTGTGGACATGATATTACACTATAGTCCCTTCGAGGACATATTGATTTGTTATAGTCCCTATGTGGATATATCTTTCGACTTTAGTCCCTATACGGACTTATATTTTCCTTCTAGTCCCTGTGTGGACTTGTGTTGCTTTAAAGTCCACGTGTGGACAAATTAGTTACTAAAAGTCCTGATTAAGGCACCATTATAATTTCCTATTGATTCACGGAAAAGTTTTTGGATTTTTACATCCTTATGTACAAAATGATCGTCTTATTTTAATTCAAACTTTAATCGATCTGCAAAATATTCGAAAAGATCTTCTTAATGGTTAACCTCTGCCAAGTGGCAAGACCACATTAATTGGCCAAAATTTTAGTAGTTAAGGATAATTATTCCTTCTGCTATGATAGTTAAGGGAGATACCCCTTCTATCCAAAGGTGGTGGACTACGTTCAAGCCTCCAAACCTATATGATCAATGTGACCATGGTAATAATGGTGTAACCATTAAGACAAATTATTCTATGGTAGCATTTAGAAAATGTTAACACTCCTGGCAGTGTGACTTGAGAAACCACACCAGTCGTCAAGGTATTTGGACTACGTCCAAGCCTTAAAGCCTATATGATCAAATTAGATAATGGCAAGTATCATCAATGTGATGATCATACTATAAACATCCATTAGTGATGAAGTGCCTACGGGCTATACTTGTTGTCCAACAAAACAACGACCTATGACCCCCTGTCTAAAGATGTTGGACTATGTCCAAGCATCATAGTCTATACGATCAATATAATCGTGACTAATATCATCTAATACGATGATCATATTATTTAACATCCTTAAGTGATGTTTCGCCTACGGGTCATATTATATTGTCTATTTGTGACAAAGACAATTAGGCCTGTAAACGAACCGAACGTTCATGAAGTGTTCATGAACTTGTTCGGCGGGAAGTTCGTTTCTGTTAGTTTATTTAATAAATGAATAAACACGAACAAAAAAATTGTTCGTTTAATTAAATGAACGAACATGAACACACCTTGTGTTTGTTCATTTATGTTCATGAACATTCGTTTATGTTCGTTCATTTATGTTCATGAACGTTCGCTTATTTATGTTGGTTTATATTCGTTTAACTTTTAGTAAATACATAAATAGTTATATTTATATAAATATTAGGTTTTCTAACTACTTATATAAATAGAACTAATTAGTATATATATGAACCCTAATTTAGATGTGTTTTCGGATGAACTGTAATATATTAGACTTGTTTGTTCAATCATGTTAATTTATGTTTGTTTATGTTTATTCAAATATGTTCACTTAATTTTTTTCTTGTGTTCGTTTGTGTTCGTTAATGTTCGTGAACTGTTCGTTTAGGCTTTAAACGAACGAACATAAACGAACACGAACATGCCCGATTTCTTAATGAACGAACACGAACAAAAAAATGTGTTCGATTATATGTTCGTGTTCATGTTCGGTTAAAGTTAAATGAACGAACACGAACATGCCTATGTTCATGTTCGTTCGGTTCGTTTACTGGCCTAAAGACAATGGTGATCTTTTATGATTCCCTGTCCAAGGTGGTGAGCTATGCTCAAACCTAATAGTCTATATGATCAATGTGATCATGACTAATATCATCAAATACGATGATTATATACATATAAACATCCATTAGTGATGTCAACTGATTTGCCTATGCGCCAAAATGAATCGTCCTTCAAGATGATGACAGTTGTAGTTTATGACTTCCTGTCCAAAGGTGAAGAACTATGTTCAAGCCTTGAAGCCCCTGATCCAATAAGATTGGGCTTATAAATTAATATCCTTCGTTACAGGCCAATGAGCCATACTCTAAATGTCCTTTGTGACAAGCCAATGTACTATATTTTAATGTCGTTCGTGACAAGCCAATGTGTTATATGATAATGTCCTTTATGAAAAGCCTCTATGCCATATCTTAATGTCCTCCGTGACAGGCCTTTTGTGCCGTATCTTGTAATGTCCATGTGACGAGGCCTTCTGTGCCATATCTAAATGTCCTTTGCGACAAGGCCTTCGTGCCATATGATTATTTATGTCATTCATAACTAGGCTTTATGCCATATCATTTTATGTCCCTCGTGACGGGCCTCTGTGCCATATATATTAAAAGTCCTTTGAGGCTAGCCTTCGAGCTATTCATAACCGTCAATATGACAAAGACAGTTATGACATTATGATCCCCTGTCAAAAAGGTAATGGACTCGATCCAAACCTTAAATGCCATTGATGGTCCTTTTATGACCTAGGCTAAATATAATTTATATACTTTCAAGTAACATACTATAAGGAAGTTAAAACCTAATAGCCAATATGGTTTAATGATACCATGGCTTGTTAATCACCAAATACGATGATTCACTATTATTTTACAACTAAGCAGTTGTTATTATTGGTGTTTGGTACCAAAAGCTTCAAAATGGTGGATTCTGGTGAAGCACACAACAGTACTGCAAATAGAAACACTGATGCAAATGTTAATGGCGTTGATCTTCAGACCATCATTGACGCAGCAGTTAGTAAAGCTGTGGGTAAAGTTCTCGAGAACTATAAAGAGACGAGTGCTACTCGCTCAAAGTCCCATACGAAACCACATTCATCAGCTCACAAAGAGAGCTCAGTTCACTCTTCGAATGCGAAGAGCGAACCTCGAGAGTTAGTACTTCATGATAAGCCCCGTTCAACTAAAGACGGGTGCACCTACAGATATTTTGTCTCCTGCAAGCCCAGAGACTTCGATGGAAAAATGGGGCGATCGATGCCATGAAATGGCCCGATGAAATGGAGACTGTTGTGGACATCAGCAGTTGTGCTGATAAGGATGTGGTGAAGTTTGTTTCACAATCCTTTAAGGGCGAGGCCCTCGCATGGTGGAAGGCCATGGTACACTCCACAGGGAAAATTCCCCTATACAATATGGGATGGTCCAAGTTTGTGGACCTTATCAGGGAAACGTATTGTCCACAACATGAAGTGGAAAAAGTGGAGACAAATTTTCTGACTCTCACAATGAAAAACCTAGATTGTCGTCAGTATGTTACCGACTTCAACTCCATGTCTAGGTTAGTACCTTATTTAATTACCCCTGAGCATAAGCACATTGCGCGATTTATTGGTGGTTTAGCACCAGAAATAAAAGGTATGGTGAAGACTTCTAAGCCTACTACTTTTAGGTCAGTTGTGGACCTATCATTGTCTCTCACTTTAGATTTAGTGAGACAAGAATCAGTCAAAACTGAAACCGATTAGAAAAGAAAGATGGAGGAGAATGACTCACATGATTCTAAGGAAAAGGGCAAATCCGAGTTCAATAGGAACCAACAGGATTCTAATAAAAAGCCTACATGCAAAAACTTTTAGTACCGGTTTATCCTCAACGTCTAATCAAATCAAAATTTAGGAAAAAGGTTTTAAACATGAAAAATAAAAACTTAAAATGCTGAAAAATAAAAATAAAAACAGATAGACAAGATGAATCACTTGGATCCGACTCGCCTTTAGTGTAACCTTTGATTATTTCCGCACTTTTGCACTTTTTAAGAGATTATCTTAGTTATAGTAGTAGGCCCCTCTTTTGAAGGTGACGTTACCCTCAACTTAGTAGTTTGAGTCAGCAAGGATACAATCCTAAAGGGTTGGATTATTGGAAGATAATTAATTAAGTTATTAATGCGTAATGGGGTAGGCCCCTCTTTTGAAGGTGACGTTACCCTCGGCTAAGTGGTTTGAGTCAGCAGGGATACAATCCCAAGTAGCCGGGTTAATGTATTAATAGTAGTTTACATATGAGGGGATCAAGCTATTCGCACCCCCGCCATCCAATACCAGTGGGTATTGAAGGAGGTCCTAGTAAGCTTGACCCAGGTCCTTGAAGGATCTATACACTGAACAAGGCAAGAACCTTACCAAACCATTCCCTTAACCCTCGACCAGGTAGCCAACATATCTCCATATAGACCGTGGAGATATGAATGGTGTAAATCTTTTATTTTATATAGACAGTAAAATAACGCCAAGACACCACGGACAAATGATAAGGAAGTTTCACCTTCAACATAAGAAACTAGTTATTAAAATCATTAATACAAAACCAAATAAAAAGTGCGAAAAGATTAAAAATAAAAAGTATTACACTAAATGCTTGTCTTCACCAAGTGATGTAAGAGACTTAGGCAAACATGGCCTTTGATTGTCAAGAACTCTTACTATCAATCTTGGATCCCGAGACTACTACACACACTCTATGATGGATGATGGATGATGGTGGTGGATGTGGGTTGTGATGGTGGTGGAGTGTGGGTGAAGTATGAGAGAGGTGGTTTGTCAAGGGATGCCTTTGAAGTGAACCAAGCACCTCTATTTATAGCATGCACGGAAGCCCGGACACGGCCCCATGCCCGCTGGGCACGGCCCCGTGTCCATCCATCTTCTCTTTCTTCATTTAATGTAGTTTGTCTGTATTAGTTGACCACGCCCCCGTGTCCACTGGGCACGGCCCCGTGTGCAGAAGCGTATCTGTACTATCAAGATTTGCTTGGATTCTGCGAATCTTAGCATTGACCACGGCCCCGTGTCTGCTGGGCACGCCCCTGTATTGGGAAATAGAAGCTTCTACAACTTTTTCTTTTCTGCAGACACTTGGGCACGCCCCCGTGTCCGCTGGGCACGGGTCGTGTTCAGCCTTCTGATTTCTTGTTTTTGCTTGGGAAGATGTTGTCGAGGGGTCAGGCATGCCACGTTTATTCCTTTTCTTGTATTTGTGTTAGATTTAGCTATACTTTTGCTTCTTTTGTTCATTTACGCTCATTTAACCCTGAAAATACAAAAGGAAGACAAAAGCACACTTTTTCCAACATTAGTACTAAAAAAGGGTTAGTTTTATGCCTTATTTGATGTAATTTATATGTTGCATTTTACACACATCATATTACAAACATATTTATAGGGATAAATCCTATTTTATTGAATTTAAAACATTGTCTTTATTAGGTAACTTTTATAGCCACATTTTCCAAGCCTTCAGTGCTCTCATGCTGGCTTCTAATTGGCTTTCACATTTTGTTACCTAAAACCCGTTTTAAAAACATTTGTCAGTGGGAAATACTGGTGAGTGAATCCCAGTTTAACCAAGAAGCATTTTATCCTTTAACAGTATTGAGAGCAATGACAATGTTTATATCTACACAATTACTCATTCAGTATTGTCAATCCTGACTGGTGGGTCATATTACACATTGGCTATCTCGTTGTCCAATGGTAACGTGTTCCACATTTGGTATACAAAACCTCAACATACCGGCGGTAATTGAAGAACTACAAAGACTCAATCACTGCTAATCACATTGTAAATTATTTAAGGTTTTGTAAAAACAGTTTACAAAAAGGTTCACAAAAAGGAGTTTACTCACATTGCTATTTTAGACTTTTCTTGGTGGATTTCTGGTTATAATCTATTAATTAAACAATGCGCGTGTGTTAATATAATAACCCAATATTTACATTAGTAATACCCTCCCCGAGACAGAATTCCAACGACTACGTCGGGCAGAACCTCGACAGCCGTTACGGAACCCTAGATCAATTGGGCAGTGAATCTAATAAGTAACTGGGGGTTAAAATACTTACAACGAGGCAGAACTTCACTACTTTAGTTGGTATAATACCCGGTATAATTGCTATACTACAGAAAATTGAGAGAAAAAAGTTGTTTGTGGTGCAAATTGTGAACTGAGGCCAACGACCTCTCTATATAGTGCTGATCAGAAAGGGCATCGCGACCCGCGACGAAAACGGAGGAGGGCTTCATGGCCCGCAACGGCAACTAGGGTAGGCCCTAAGGTTGGTAATTCGGACTCTAGACTCAACACGCGCTCGACACGTGGCGGCAGCGGATGAGGGCGGGTGGCCAGACGCTCGCGCCCTGCGGCGGCCCTCAAGGGATCTTTCGCTCCCCGCTACGACCCATTAAATTTTGTTTTTAATTAATTTTTATAAAAATAAAGATATTTTGGGCCATTTCTCGTATACGGGATGTGTTTGAAGACATATTGGGGCGTTCTAAATATATTAGGGGTGTCGGAAATAATTTTGGAGGGTTGTTATATCCTTCCTACCTTATTTTAGAACTCGTCCTCGAGGTCTACTAGAATAGGTGTGGATATTTCATCTGCATCTCTGATTCAAGCTCCCACGTGTACTCTGGTCCTCTCTTGGAATCCCATTTTACTTTGACTAGAACTAATCTCTTGTGTTTAAGATTCTTGACTTTCCTGTCTTCGATTTGTAGAGGCTTTTCTACGAACTTGAGCTTTTCATTTATCTCTATGTCTTTAAGAGGTACCATTAATGTTTCATCAGCTAAACACTTTTTGAGATTACATACATAAAATACGTCATGTATTCCTGCCATTTCCTCTGGCAGTTGTAGCTGATAAGCTACTGGTCCTATTCTTTTAATAATCTCAAAGGCTCCAACATACCTGGGGATTAGCTTTCCTCTTTTGATGAATCTTACCACTCCTTTCCAAGGAGAAACTTTTAATAAGACTTTGTCTCCTACCTGAAATTCCAATGGTTTTCGCCTGTTATCAGCATAGCTTTTCTGACGATCGCGTGCTGCTTTTAGTCGTTCCTTGACTTGAATAATCTTGTCTGTAGTCTCTTGTACTATTTCTGGTCCAGATAATTGTTTTTCTCCAATTTCTGCCCAACGGACTGGGGTTCGGCACTTTCGTCCATAAAGTGCTTCGAATGGTGCAGCATTGATACTGGTATGATAGTTGTTGTTGTGGGAAAATTCTATTAATGGTAAGTGATCGTCCCAATTTCCTCCGAAATCAATTACACAAGCTCTAAGCATATCTTCCATTGTCTGAATCGTCCTTTCGCTTTGTCCATCCGTTTGAGGATGATAAGCGGTGCTTAGATTTAGCTTGGTTCCCATTGTTTTTGGAAACTTGTCCAAAAATGAGAAGTAAAACGGCTATCTCTATCAGAAACAATTGATAAAGGAATCCCATGTAATGAAACTATTTCATTTACATACAACTTGGCTAGTTGTTCCATACTTAAAGTCTCCTTCATTGGTAAGAAATGAGCAGATTTAGTTAGTCTATCTACAATTACCCAGATTATATTATTACCTTTTCGTGTCTTGGGTAATTTGGTAACAAAGTCCATTGTTATCAATTCCCATTTCCATACAGGCATTTCCAATTGTTGTAACAAACTTGAGGGTTTCTGGTGTTCAGCTTTAACCTGTGAACAAGTTAAACATTTGGCAACATAAGCTGCTATATCATTTTTCATTCCTATCCACCAGAAATTCTTTCTTAGGTCTTGATACATTTTATCTCTTCCAGGATGTATCGTATATTTAGACTTATGGGCTTCTTCTAATATACGGTGGCGTAGGTTTCCTAATTTAGGTATCCAAATTCTTTTCTTATGGAATCTCCAAATTCCATCTGTTCCCTGTTCTAATCCCTTAATCATTCCTTTCAATTTCTCTGTATCATCCTTGATTACTGATTCTTGTGCTTTCCTAATTTGTTCATTTAAATCTATCTGCAGATTTAAATTAAGAGAACCTACTCTTTTTGGTTTTTCGTGATATTTTCGACTTAAAGCATCTACTACGTTAGCTTTTCCTGCATGATACTGGATGTTACAATCGTAATCACTTAATATCTCCATCCAGCGTCTTTGTCTCATGTTTAACTCTTTTTGCCCGAAAACATATCTTAAACTTTTATGATCGGTGAAAATGGTAAACTTACTACCGTAAAGATAATGTCTCCAAATTTTCAGGGCAAAAATTATAGCTCCTAATTCTAAATCATGGGTTGTATAATTTTCTTCATGATTCTTAAGTTGTCTAGATGCGTAGGCTATAACCTTTTGACGTTGCATTAATACACATCCATAACCTAATTTAGAAGCATCACAATAAATTAAAAAAATCTTCAGTTCCTTCTGGTAATGCTAATATGGGTGCGTTGGTTAATCTTTGCTTAAGGATTCTAAAGGTGTTTTGGTCCCCATTCAAACTTAACAGACTTACAAGTTAGTTTTGTTAAGGGAATGGCTATTCTAGAAAAATCTCGGATAAATCTTCTATAATAACCGGCTAGTCCTAGAAAACTTCTAATTTTTCGTTGGTGATTCAGGGGTTTTCCATTTAGTAATCGCTTCAATCTTCGTGGGATCTACATGAATTCCTTCATGATCGACTAAATGTCCAAGAAACTGTACTTCTTCTAACCAAAATTCACACTTTGAAAACTTTGCATAAAGCTTTTCTTTTCTTAATAAACTTAGAAGTGCATGAAAATGCTTTGCATGTTCCTCTTTGCTCTTAGATTAAATGAGAATATCATCTATAAAGACAATTATTAATTTATCCAAATATGGCTTACATATTCGGTTCATCATGTCCATAAATGCGACTGGGGCATTGGTTAAACCAAAGGGCATGACAGTAAATTCATAATGGCTATACCTGGTTCTAAAAGCGGTCTTAGGAATGTCCTCTTCTTGTACCTTTAATTGATGATATCCTAAACGTAAGTCGATTTTAGAAAAGAATCGAGCTCCTTGTAATTGATCAAACAAATCATCGATTCTCGGTAATGGGTACCGATTTTTAATCGTGACTTTATTCAATTCACGGTAATCAATGCACATTCGCATTGACCCGTATTTCTTTTTGACGAATAAGATCGGTGCTCCCCAAGGCGATGAACTTGGTTGTATGAATCCCTTTTCCAAGAGTTCCTCTAACTGTTTCTTTAGCTCTTGCATTTATGCGGGTGCCAAACGGTAAGGTGCTTTGACAATTGGTGTTGTTCCTGGTAGCAGATGAATTCTGAACTCGGCTTCTCTGTCTGGCGGTAGCCTTGTAACACCCCGAAAATGTAAATCATTTATTTTAAATATAATGTCGGTAAATAAACAAGAGAACTAACTAGGATTAAAAATAACCTAGTTAGATAAAAGTCTTGTAGTGACTTATAAGTGGGTTAAAACACTAAAAATAAGAACTAAACGATAGTTGAAGGACCAAAATTGTTTAAAGTGAAACTAATTATAATAAAACATAAATAAAACTCAAAACACACACTTGTGTGTGTGCTGAGTTCGATCAAAACACAGGGGGCGACACAAGCTCCCCATCAAACCCTAAATCCTCACAAATCTCACAAATTGAAGGTCAAGATCAATTCCAAAACAAAATCCGAGCCTGGATTAGTGATCTCCATTGTAAGGGGGTCATAAGGTATGTGAAATTTGATAGGAAATCTCTACTTGAAATTCTCATGAACTTAGGGAATTCGAAATTTATTGATGCATGATTGCTATATGGATAGATTAGGAACAATATAGTCTCTAGGAGTAAACCCTAGACAATAACATGTGAAATCATGTTTAATTTCTGAGAATTTCATGAACACCATTGAAGGTGATTAATGGGTTTTGTGAGAACTTGATAAGCACTAGGGTTTTGAGTATTATTCTAGTGTAATCTGGTTCATAGAAAGTAATTTCTGAAATATTGATGTTGAAATTTATATGTGATTGTCCGATTGATGTTAATTTTGGCCACATAACAAGTCACGAACTTGATAAGGAATAGTGTAAGATCTTGCCCGTAAAGTGTTTGTAAAAATGCCTCAAAGAAGGCTTAAAACTGAAATTTCAAGTTAAAACGCATATTTGTAATGTTTTGGCAAACTATGCGATATATGTTGAGGAAAGAGTTCTAAACATGCTATGGTTGAACTCTATACGAAAGGAAGCCAGAGCGTCTAGTGGACAAGCCGGTGGTGACGCGCGTTCGAAGGGTTTGCTTTGAAGGTATGTAACTCGATTCATTACATTAAGTAAATTTGCTATTTGAACACGTATAGTTGTGTTTTAGAATAAAAGTTGTGTTGATTGAGGTGACGATGTTCACTACTTGAATTAATAGGTTAAGAATCAACTAGGAATCGTTTGGTAGTCATTATAATGGAGGATTCCATAGATGTGCCAAATGGGTCGAATAATTGTGTAATTAGTAGTGATAGTGTTTGATAGTTAGCATTTGGCGTTGAGAATCACAAGATCCTGAAGCCATAGGATTGGTAATGAAATTCCGGTGATATGAATCCCCGGATGTTGGGTAAAAGCGCCTTATGGTTTCTATTGCAATGGTAGCAAAATGGGTGTAAATATAATGGGTCGAACAATTTTGTAGTGATTTTTAGTCGTTCAGTCCGTAAACCAAATTTTCGGTATGATAACTGTAATAGACACGTCGGTAATTAAATTACAGATGTATAGGAAGAAGAATCACCTAAAACGGACCTACGGATCAAAAGTTATGGGCATTTGAAGTTAAAATTGGCGAATTTCGGAGCTGGCAGGAAATGCAGGTCAAAAACCTGCACCTGCTGGAAAATGGTCTCCCCCGCGCCACGCAACAGGATCATTGGGATCTGGCACGACACGCAGGAGTCTTCGCGACACGCGACAAGTCGAAGGGGTTCTGGCGCGACACGTGACAGGACCAAAACTGAAATTTTATTTTATTTTTGATGATTTGATACTAGAACTCGTTTATATGCTGTATATCAATGTCAAAACTAACTTTTTAAGTGGTTTTGACTCTAGGTGATGATGGGGTCTCTCCGGATGGCGATTAAGCATGTTTTTGAAGAACTGAACACGAACTTTTGAAGCTTCCGCATTAATTTAACTTTGTTTAGACAATGTTTATGATGTAATCAATTCACTAATCATGTTTTGAATGTTTAAACTAGTCGGTAGTTAACTAGAATGTGATCAATTAAAGCTTCGATTTGTACTTGTGTTGAAGAAAAATACTTTTTATATAAAATCATGCATAATTTTATTAAATTCAAATAGAAATTAGACAGATGTTACAGTAGCCCTGGTAATTCTTCTGGAAATATGTCTGAAAATTGAGATACTACAAGGATATCTTTTAATTCCTTTCCTTTAGTGTTAATGATTATAGAAATCATATACACTAATGATCCTTTCCTAGCGTAACTTGTTGTTTTTATCACAGAGATGAATTTTGTGGATCTAGTTGGCTTATCTCCTTTAATTGTGATCTTTTCACCTTTTGGTGAATTTACTTGTATTGACTTTTGATCACATAAAATACTGGCTTTATTGGCTATTAACCAATCCATTCCTAATACAACATCAAATCCTGCCAGATTCATTGGGTAAAGGTTTGCAATAAACTTTTGATTTAAAAATTCTATTCTTGTTCCCCGTAAGATTTCGGTAATCTTAATGGTCTCTCCATTGGCTGTTTCTACTAAACATTCTTGTTGGAGTTTAGTTAATGGTTCAATGAGAAGTTTTCAAAATGAAGTATTAATAAAACTTTGGTTCGCACCAGAGTCAAATAATACTTTGGAAAAAACATCATTAACTAAAAATGTACCCGCAATCACGTCCGGAATCATTTTGGCTTCTTCTGCAGTCAGGACAAATGCTCTAGCATTCTTAGTAGTTTTGGTGTTTGTTGCTGGAGCTAATTTTGGACAGTTTGGCTTGATATGACCTTGCTCTCCACAATTGTAGCATATCTTATTGGTGGGTTTCTTCCTGCAGTCTTCTTCCTTGTGTCCAGATATTTTGCAAAAATTGCAGTATATGGAGCATCTCCCAGAATGCTTCCTCTTGCAATACTTGCAGTAAGGCACAGAAGTAGAACCTACATTTTTCCTGGGTAAGCTTTTGAGCTAGGTTCTTCCTCTGGTTTTCTTCTTGGGTACGTACCAGTTCATCTGTCAAGGTATTAGCTAGTTCTACCTCTTCTTCTATGGTTTGTGGTCTAGATCCCTTGACTACATGCCTAATTTCACTGATTAATCCCCACATGTAACGGGAGATTAACACTGGTTCAGGTAATGCTAGGGTTGGCACTATTCTAGCATATTCAAAGAATGTAGCAGTGTAACCCTTACTATCTACTCCAGTCATTCTTAAGTTTAAGAATTTATTTGCTATCTGTTCCTTTTCATTGGGAGGACAAAATTTCCTTTTTATCGTATCCTTAAACTCGTTCCATTCCATACCATAATCCCTGCCATTTCCTCTGTATTGGAGGATAGTGTTCCACCATTCTAGAGTTGCATTTTTAAACAGATTGGAAGCAAACATTATCTTATCTTCTTCTGCGCTCTTGCTTATTTTTAAGACTGCCTCAGTCTTTTCTATCCAGCGTAGAGCTGCAATGGGACCTTCATTGCCAGAGAATTCTATTGGTTTACAGGACCATAATTCTTTGTAAGAACAACCATAAGACATGGTTCTTCTTCTTTTTGGAATTGGCATTTGAAAAATGGGTCCATTGTGAACGTTGTGACTAGGTTCCATATGGGTTCGCTTACTTCCATTACCACTTTTATTATTATTTTCCGCGTCCCTAACATTTTGGATAATAGCTGGCATGACATCTCTAATTCCTTGGGTTACAATGTGTCGAATTTCACTGTTATTTATTTGATTTTCATTATTATGGTTTTCCTGATTTGCTGTGTCGGCCATCTGGATTTTAAAAAATTACCAAGTATTACTATCGTATGAAAATATCCAATGCAATAATCACACAACAAGCATGTTGATCTAAAATCATCGAACATTGCTACTTACTCTATTTTATATTAAGCATCAATATTTATTACAAATACAACTGGAATTTAAAGTACAATACTAGTATGCATCACTAACAACAAGATGGTCTATACTACAATGTATTATTATATTATATATATTTTCTTTCTTTTTTTAAACACACACACACACATATATATATATATTATTAGTGATAGGGGTTCATCCAAAACTCCATATTACGCTCGTCATATTTCTAGACGAGTTGCTCCCCTATTTGCCTCATCCTCTCACTTTCTTCTAAAATCTCCTCACCAAAGGTTCGGAGTTCTTGCACATTTTCAGTGCTCATGGGTGGTGCGGGTGCTGGTATTGGGTCTGGGAACTGGGGCATGGGTTCTTCGTGTGGGTAAGGGTTCTCTAGAATTTCCCTAATGTATTGATCATTTTCATAATAGGGGTCTAGAGGGTCCAGGTCTGGGCTGATAGGTTTGGCATGGGTTCCTCTGGTATTGGGTAGTGTTGCTGGTAATCCCTATGGTCGTCAAACCATAGCTCATAGTCTGGGTCGGAGGGATGGGGTGCTGGTACTCTAGGTATTTCTGCTGGATCAAAAGCTGGTGCTGGGATTTGGTTTTCTGGGTTGGCTTCAATTTCCATTGGTTGTGTGGGAAACAATGGTAGTGGCCGGGGTGCTATGAGTTGTTCTAGATTAGGGTCTGCAGCTGTAGTTGCTAAGATATAAAATTTGCTAGACTCCTATTGAGCATATCCTGAGTGTGAGCATCTGTTTCTCTCTTAGCGCCTGCTAAAGCTTGCTGCTATTGTAACTTTTTCATCCTTTTCCTACGTTCATGCGCTCCTCTGCTGAACCATCCTCTCTTCTTGGGAGGGAATGGCTCTTCAGATTGGGCCTTGAACACGAATATCCCATCTTCAGTCTCAGCCGAATACCCTGAGAGGGTAGGCTGTGAAGAGGTGCCTTCATTCTTAGGTGAGCCGGACAACTGACGGTAAGTGTCTGAAGGTCCTTGGTCACTCATGCTGTAAACTAACAAATTGTCAAATAACACAAAATAATAATCTACACGTATGCACATAGTGTTATTGATTATTTCCTAACAAAATTGATAATTTAATTATCAGCAGAACACTTCTTTGGCTGAAATTAGTGGCTGTAGCTCTGATACCACCTTCTGTCGCAACCCCCGGCCCCTATATCCTGGGATCGGGCGGACGCGAACTTTGATTTGGTGGTATCATGGTTTATCATTATTTGGCAGCGGAAATTTCATCAGGACCGTAGTTAAGAAATATTTTATCAGAGTAAAATACCACATTTTTATATTAATAAACACATGGGTAAAACCCAAGTTTCTATTACAAACAAATTTATAGGGATAAACCCTATTTTATTGAATTTAAAACATCGTCTTTATTAGGTAACTTTTATAGCCACATTTTCCAAGCCTTTAGTGCTTTCCACCTGACTTCTAATTGGCTTTCACATTTTGTTACCTAAAACGCGTTTTAAAAACATTTGTCAGTGGGAAATACTGGTGAGTGAATCCCAGTTTAATCAAGAAGCATTTTATCCTTTAACAGTATTGAGAGCAATCACAATGTTTATATCTACACAATTACTCATTCAGTATTGTCAATCCTGACTTGTGGGTCATATTACACATTGGCTATCTCGTTGTCCAATGGTAACGTGTTCCACATTTTGTATACAAAACCCCAACATATCGGCAGTAATTGAAGAACTACAAAGACTCAATCACTGCTAATTATATTGTAAATTATTTAAGGTTTTGTAAAAACAGTTTACAAAAAGGTTCACAAAAAGGAGATTACTCACATTGCTATTTTAGTCTTTTCTTGGTGGATTCCTGGTTATAATCTATTAATTAAACAATGCACGTGTGTTAGTATAATAACCCAATATTTACATTAGTAATACCCTCCCTGAGACAGAATTCCAACAACTACGTCGGGCAGAACCTCGACAGCCGTTACAGAACCCTAGATCAATCGGGCAGCGTATCTAATACGTACCGGGGGTTAAAATACTTACAACGAGGCAGAACTTCACTACTTTAGTGGGTATAATACCTGGTATAATTGCTATACTACAGAAAATTGAGAGAGAAAGTTGTTTGTGGTGCGAATTGTGAACTGAGGCCAACGACCTCTATATATAGTGCTTATCAGACAGGGCGTTGTGCCTCGTGACGGAAACGGAGGAGGGCTTCACGGCCCGCGTCGGCAACTAGGGTAGGCCCTATGGTTGCTGATTCGGACTCTAGACTCGACACGCGCTCGACACATGGCGGCACCGGGTGAGGGCGGGTGGCCAGACGCTCGCGCCCCGCGACGGCCCTCAAGGGATCTGTCACGCCCTGCGACGACCCATTAAATTTTGTTTTTAATTAATTTTTATAAAAATAAAGATATTTTGGGCCATTTCTCATATACGGGATGTGTTTTAAGACATGTTGGGGCGTTCTAAATATATTAGGGGTATCGGGAATAATTTTGGAGGGTTGTTATACGAAGGCACTGGGGACAGTGTCGATCAAACTAAAAGCCAAAGCAATGTGGCATCTGTAAAAGAACTGGTCATCAGTCCCACGAATGTAGGGACATACAAAATATGGTTTGTTTCAGTTGTGGCGAGAAAGGCCACATCAGTACTAATTGCCCTAAAGTTGCCAAGGAAGGTACAGTTAAGCCTGGAGAGGCTATGAAAGGAAACGCCTGAACTACCTGATGAATGCCAGAGGCAGTACATATCAATAATGTCATCAGGTACATTCCTTATCATTTATTAGTGATAATTTCTACTAAGTGTCCTGTTTTAATTCAGGTAATAATAAGTCTTTCATAGACCATAAGCTTAGTAAACTTTTGATATACTCATAAGGACTCCAGATATTAAGTATAAGGTAGAACTTACCAATGAAACCAAAGAGACCGTTTCTTCTATTCTCGACGATGACCCTTCAGTAAGCATCTAGAGTACTCTTTCTCCAGACAGAGTACGACAATATATGTTATTTTATTTATTATCTCATTGATTTCTATCAACTGCGAATGCCAAACTATGTTTGATAAAAGCGCCATATGAGGATTGGCGTATCCCAGTGTGTCCCATAGATTGCTTCCATGCCTGATCAGTATGGAGGTTTAATGTATGGAACCACTAAGATATTCCAATGATCATATTGTACTGAAGTCAGCTAGTGGTTTTAACAACCATAATTTTACTTAGCAATCTCCGTAAATAATCACAAAATTTCTGAGTATTTATATTTAAACATTCATGCTCAAATACGGGTTTATTAAATCTTTACTAAACTTGAAAGTAAAACAATATAATGTAATTTAATTCATCCTTTTAGAATAACGCGTGTTCGGTTCTTGCTCGACGCTTGAACTTCATCCGGGGCTCTTGACATTCATCTGTGTTCAAAACCAACTTAAAAGTTAGTTTTGATAATTAAATATATATGGGTTGAATCATAGAATTAAAGAAAATCAGGAAATCCCAATATTAATCCCTTGATCCTAGAAGTAAGGATTCAAATCTGGCCTCCACCGTAACTTACGGTGGTCACCGTAAGTTACGGTGGCCCCTGAATTAATAAGTTCCCACCGTAACACAGCAGAGAACTAGCGCACCGTAACTTACGGTGGGCATCGTAAGTTACGGTGGCCCCTGTATCAGCCCATTCCAATTTTGCCGTTTTTGACACGAAAACTTTCGTATCTTTCAATCCGCTTGTCCGTTTAACCTACCGTTTCTTCCTACGTGATTGTAATTTGATGCTCCACATTATGGAGTCAAAATCCAACATCCGGTTTAACAAAATTTCAGACTTTTAAGTCTTCGGCTTATTACCCTTTTTACCAAATTTTGACCCGTTGAATTTTTTTATCAAACAAACATGTTTATTTGATCCTTAAACGCATGAAATTCATAATTTCCATATCTCATATCATATTAATTTCAAATCACGGGATTCTTACATAATAAAAACCCATTTACGCACAAGTTCTTATTTTGACCCGTTTAGAGCGAATTATGTACAATTAAGCATCAAACTCTCTCTTCTCTTTCCACACTTCGTATTCTCACTTCTAAATAGCCTCTTATATTCCACCACAACTATTTTTGTGGTGGATTTAACATAATGAACCACATTCCTAATTTTTACCCTTAGGATAGTCATTTTACGTGATTTACCCGTTCATAGGCATTTGACCCCCAAAGTTGATGCCTACAACTCTTACATGTGTCTAGAGTTACATGATGATAATGCTAATATCTAAATGACCTCTAAGGGTCGTTTGCCCGATTTACCTATCAAGGGCATTTTCGTCAACTTATTTCCTCCTTTTACGACATTGGTCTCTTTGCTAAGGTATTTGACCAACATTGCATTTTTAACCATAAATCTATAAATATGCATACCTGGCTCGAGTCAACATATAGACCCGTTTTATAGCTCGCGTTAATTAACCAACATTCTATGGCGTCACAATTATCCAAATTGCTAATCACTCCTGATAACATACGACTTGACAATCACATTAGTCGATATTGTCAAATGGTGTTTCATCACCATTTGACCCGTTTGAACTATAAGACCAAACATTTACATAAATTAGAATAAAAGCATGGTTTTAAATTTCCAAATTCACCCATTTGTCCCGTTCACCATAAACCATGGTTTTTATCATTTATACTTGTTCTGACTTGTGTCGGTCGTGTCGGAACCCTTATTTTGGGTATTACATCATTCGCATTTATAGTTTATAAAATAAACACGTGTCCTACATAAGGGTGTAAGTTTTACTTACCTCGTATCCAAGCTACACTTTTCTTTTCCTTCTTGATTCGTTTGACCCGCTTTCTCCCCAAGCTTCACCTAGCTTGTTAAGCGCCAACTATTATTCATCATTCATAAGGTGGTTGGTTTAATCATGACTTAATACGATTATTCCACCTTACGCATTTCTATATCTAATTATCATTCATCACATCGTAGGTTAGTTTGACTTTTTAAAAGTCAAATGCCCATTAGTATACTAAATGCGTATTCGAGTTCATCAACTAGTTTTTGCATTCTTTAATTACCCGGTAGGCGTTATCTTTAGGCCACCGTTTTAACCAAAGTTCTAACCACGTTTATCACATTTCAATCACTTTAATTAGTTCAAGCGATTATCAAAACTAATTTATTCATTCATTTCACAAGAACTAAGGGTTCTCACCTATAAGTGAGACCCGTTCATCATATCACTAGCATTCATCCCAACACCTTATATAATCAAGTTCTTCATATGAACTAATATACTACACGATTTCATACACCTATTTATATGAACGAAATTACCAATTTCATCATAACATACAAAACCCACTTCGAGTCATGCATAAGCTTTCACTCAAACTTATAATTTGTTCAAGTATCTAACTTCAACTACCAATTATGACGATTTTTAGAACAAATATATCATCATCTTCACTAAATAATCAAAACCCACTTGTCTAAAAGTGGTAAATCATCAAATTACTCTAATCATAGCATGTTATGTATGATTTTCACTTAGGGTTTCGTTCCTAAGCAAGTATACATCACTAATCTAGCCATAGCTTCTCTAATCCATGCCTAATTCGCGATTAGGATGATTATCAAATTCTTACAACTTCACCAAACATCAAGATTTTACATACCTTATGATCCCCACGACTTGGTGATCGTTTATACGTGTTCATGCATTTGATTTGAGCTGGATTTGACCTTCAATTTGTTGATTCTTGTTGAAGTTAGGGTTTGGGCTCCAAAGAGCTCTTCCTGGTCGATCTCCACACACACCCTTAGTGTGTGTATTGTGTGTTATTACTTGTTTTAATTAAAACAAGTTTCCCACTTGGCAAGTATTAGTCCCTCATGTTTTATTTTGATCAATTGAAGCTACAACTTACCATTTATCACTTAGCCACATGCTAGTAACTAGGTTAATTATCCCTAGTTAACTTAATAGGTTCGGGAAGTTATAACCCGCGATATTTTAAGTCCCGTTAACTCGGGCCTTTCATAACTTTATCTTTTCTCAAGCATTTATTACCCCCTTTTAATTAATATTAGGTTTATTTATTTAAGTCCTAATATTTACCGGGTTAAATTTTACCACTAACGGTATTTTACCCGTCCATCACTATTAACGAGGTTTAATTACTAAACCCGTTTTCGGGGTGTTACAAGTCTAACCCCCTTAAAGAGGTTTCGTCCCCGAAACCTTTCTTACGTACTTTACTAGTTTAGATCATCCGAACCTTAGCTTTGGTGATCATTTGAACCTTGCTCGCACATAATACTCCTACCAGGAAAGTATGATAATGTGCTTTTGGTTTCAAAGTGTATACGCCTTTTATGTGTATGGCCTCGCAGGCCGATACTTTCATTTTGTATTTCTTATTCTTGTCATTTATTTGACCGAGTTGTCATCTGATCACTCGATTATATTTATTTTCATTATGTTTACTTCAAGTTAGTCTTATTTCAACAGGCGCTTTATATAGGTGATAAGTCGTAACACTACTCTGACTTTGAAGGGTTTTACCGGCCAGACTGATTAGTCACCGTCATCATACTTCCCATCCTTAGGGTATATCTTATTGCCAACCCGGCCTTTTATGATCTCTTCGCTTTTAACTCATTTACTTAACTTAACTTAGCGAAACCCATCGCTTTTATACGAATTTTATCTCCCGTTATTAATTTACGCCGGAAGTTACAACCAGTTTCCTCGTCTTTTACTATTGACCCGTAGGTTCTTTCACTTAGCCTCGTAGGTTATTTCTTTAGATTTTCAACTTTTTACCTTTTTAAGGTGAAACCCCGACAATTCGTTTCTTTCTATCTGTGACCCAAAGGTCTTCTTGGTCTCGTAGACCTTATCACTACGTTTAATCCCGTAGGTTATGATGATCCCGTAGATAATCTTTTATTCGTATTCATTTTCAAATGTATATATACTTATATAGCTTCAAGGCATCCCTTGTTATGTTTGGAATCATTTGTTTTCGCTTTTTGAACCTTAGTTGGTCTTGACCGTAGTCTAAGACTTCATTTGTTTACTTTCGGACTGACCTTCCGACTTATGACTTCTAACGTTGCTTACGCGTCAGTTTGTCCTACGCTCACCGTTTTCCCCGATTTATAAATTTATTTCTTTTAAACCCTTTACATAGGTTCATTAATATTTCGCACTTTTATTTATTCGATTCACGCTTACTTACATTAGCAATCGTCATCATTTATTTAATTCTTTTGACTTGTTCGTATGAAATTTCATTGCTTATGAATGAAAATTTTCATTCTTTATTCAACCCGTTCAACTTTAAAATAGTTGAACATAATTTATCAAAATTTCAATTTACAGCTTCTTATCATCTTTTAGTCATGACCCAAAACCCGAGTCTTTTAAGTTTCCATCCGAGGTCCCGTTTCTCAGTCTCCGCAGGTGTTTAAAGCCTTACCCATCAACCAGGTATTTTACCGAAGTCGTTATTATTGCAACCCTCTCGATATGCATCAAGACATCGCTTCATTTTTATATTCCGACTTTGTCCTCAAGTTTGACGTTTTACAAAAACAGCCCGTTAAGAGGCATATTTGCATTTTCCGGGTTCGAGTGCAAGTACACCCCCTCCCAAAGCATATCCTAATCACTTTACATGTGTCTTTGTCCCTTCTCTCGGGCTCATCATCCTAATATAATACGCTTCCGTCACTCGGCTGTGCGTTTACATTATGATCAGATATTCTGCTTATCTGATTCATTTGGGTACTTTTTAATTTGTCCCTCTCACCCCGTCCTTACTACATCGGATGTAAATGTGTCCACTATAAGAAACTCATGGTATCATATGCCATTACTTACTTGGCCAGAATAAGCAATTAACACATGACATACACGACCTTTTTATAGTTTTCACATCACGCCCTATGTAAGTAACGCCTCTATTTAATTTTTCTTGGAATAATATCCTGGATATGTATTTCTATTAAGGTTTTCCAAGTTTCTAATTTACGTATGCAACAATCATTTTCTACGTATTTGTTGCATATTTATATTCATGCAAAAATTTAAACATGCACCTGGTAAATGCTCGCCCTAACGGGCTTTCTTGCCATTACTTATTTGCGATCGTTGCGCGAATTAGGTCCTTGATGAGTATGCTCTTCTTATCCTATCTCGGACCGTTCCATCATCATATCTACAATTCGTTCCACTCTCGTCATCTTCAGATGCGAGTTTCCTTCAATTAAAACATTCACAAGAGTTAGTAATGTCAACTTCAATAATCGCCTGTATTATAATACAAGGCTTTTTCTACCATATGCATCAACGCGTGTATTTTCATCAACCATACCAATCCTTTTAATTGGGGTAACGTGTATCACACGATAGCCCTATGTGCTGTTTACAACACTTTAGCATACTAAACTATTAACATACATGTACTTACCGGATTTGCGATCAAGCCTCGAACCGAACACCAATCTTTATCAAGAGCATAAGGTTTAAGTCCAAGCATCGTTTTCCCACCATACTTGAATCTCTTAAACCAAGGCTCTAATACCAACTTGTAACAACCATAATTTTACTTAGCAATCTCCGTAAATAATCACAAAATTTCTGAGTATTTATATTTAAACATTCATACTCAAATACGGGTTTATTAAATCTTTACTAAACTTGAAAGCAAAACAATATAATGTAATTTAATTCATCGTTTTAGAATAACGACGAAACAACTTGCGGAAGCTTCATTTAACGCGTGTTCGGTTCTTGCTCGACGCTTGATCATCATCCGGGGCTCTTGACATTCATCTGTGTTCAAAACCAACTTAAAAGTTAGTTTTGATAATTAAATATATATGGGTTGAATCATAGAATTAAAGAAAATCAGGAAATCCCAATATTAATCCCTTGATCCTAGAAGCAAGGATTCAAATCTGGCCTCCACCGTAACTTACGGTGGTCACCGTAAGTTACGGTGGCCCCTGAATTAATAAGTTCCCACCGTAACACAGCAGAGAACTAGCGTAATGATATCAGCTCCACCGTAAGTTACGGTGGCCTCTGTATCAGCCCATTCCAATTTTGCCGTTTTTGACACGAAAACTTTCGTATCTTTCAATCCGCTTGTTCGTTTAACCTACCGTTTCTTCCTACGTGATTGTAATTTGATTCTCCACATTATGGAGTCAAAATCCAACATCCGGTTTAACAAAATTTCAGACGTTTAAGTCTTCGGCTTATTACCCTTTTTACCAAATTTTGACCCGTTTAATTTTTTTATCAAACAAACATGTTTATTTGATCCTTAAACTCATGAAATTCATAATTTCCATATCTCCTATCATATTAATTTCAAATCACGGGATTCTTACATAGTAAAAACCCGTTTACGCTCAAGTTCTTATTTTGACCCGTTTAGAGCGAATTATGTACATTTAAGCATCAAACTCTCTCTTCTCTTTCCACACTTCGTATTCTCACTTCTAAATAGCCTCTTATATTCCACCACAACTATTTTTGTGGTGTATTTAACATAATGAACCACATTCCTAATTTTTACCCTTAGGATAGTCATTTTACGTGATTTACCCGTTCATAGGCATTTGACCCCCAAAGTTGATGCCTACAACTCTTACATGTGTCTAGAGTTACATGATGATAATGCTAATATCTAAACGACCTCTAAGGGTCGTTTGCCCGATTTACCTATCAAGGGCATTTTTGTCAACTTATTTCCTCCTTTTACGACATTGGTCTCTTTGCTAAGGTATTTGACCAACATTGCATTTTTAACCATAAATCTATATATATGCGTACCTGGATCGAGTCAACATATAGACCCATTTTATACCTCGCGTTAATTAACCAACATTCTATGGCGTCGCAATTATCCAAATTGCTAATCACTCCTGATAACATACGACTTGACAATCACATTAGTCGATATTGTCAAATGGTGTTTCATCACCATTTGACCCGTTTGAACTATAAGACCAAACATTTACATAAATTAGAATAAAAGCATGGATTTTTTAATTTTCCAAATTCACCCATTTGCCCCGTTCACCATAAGCCATGGTTTTTATCATTTATACATGTTCCGACTTGTGTCAGTCGTGTCGGAACCCTTATTTTGGGTATTACATCATTCGCATTTATAGTTTATAAAATAAACACGTGTCCTACATAAGGGTGTAAGTTTTACTTACCTCGTATCCAAGCTACACTTTTCTTTTCCTTCTTGATTCGTTTGACCCGCTTTCTCCCCAAGCTTCATCTAGCTTGTTAAGCGCCAACTATTATTCATCATTCATAAGGTGCTTAGTTTAATCATGACTTAATACGATTATTCCACCTTACGCATTTCTATATCTAATTATCATTCATCACATCGTAGATTAGTTTGACTTTTTAAAAGTCAAATGCCCATTAGTATACTAAATGCATATTCGAGTTCATCAACTAGTTTTTGCATTCTTTAATTACCCGGTAGGCGTTATCTTTAGGCCACCATTTTAACCAAAGTTCTAACCACGTTTATCACATTTCAATCACTTTAATTAGTTCAAGCGATTATCAAAACTAATTTATTCATTCATTTCACAAGAACTAAGGGTTCTCACCTATAAGTGAGACCCGTTCATCATATCACTAGCATTCATCCCAACACCTTATATAATCAAGTTCTTCATATGAACTAATATACTACACGATTTTATATACCTATTTATATGAACGAAATTACCAATTTCATCATAACATACAAAACCCACTTCGAGTCATGCATAAGCTTTCACTCAAACTTATAATTTGTTCAAGTATCTAACTTCAACTACCAATTATGACGATTTTTAGAACAAATATATCATCATCTTCACTAAATAATCAAAACCCACTTGTCTAAAAGTGGTAAATCATCAAATTACTCTAATCATAGCATATTATGTATGATTTTCACTTAGGGTTTCATTCCTAAGCAAGTATACATCACTAATCTAGCCATAGCTTCTCTAATCCATGCCTAATTCGCGATTAGGATGATTATCAAATTCTTACAACTTCACCAAACATCAAGATTTTACATACCTTGTGATCCCCATGACTTGGTGATCGTTTATACGTGTTCATGCATTTGATTTGAGCTGGATTTGACCTTCAATTTGTTGATTCTTGTTGAAGTTAGGGTTTGGGCTCCAAAGAGCTCTTCCTGGTCGATCTCCACACACACCCTTAGTGTGTGTATTGTGTGTTATTACTTGTTTTAATTAAAACAAGTTTCCCACTTGGCAAGTATTATTCCCTCATGTTTTATTTTGATCAATTGAAGCTACAACTTACCATTTATCACTTAGCCACATGCTAGTAACTAGGTTAATTATCCCTAGTTAACTTAATAGGTTCGGGAAGTTATAACCCGCGATATTTTAAGTCCCGTTAACTCGGGCCTTTCATAACTTTATCTTTTCTCAAGCATTTATTACCCCCTTTTAATTAATATTAGGTTTATTTATTTAAGTCCTAATATTTACCGGGTTAAATTTTACCACTAACGGTATTTTACCCGTCCATCACTATTAACGAGGTTTAATTACTAAACCCGTTTTTGGGGTGTTACAGTGGTATTCAAAGAAGATATCCAATATAGAAATTCCGAAGTAGGCGTCTCTACTTAAGGAATCCATGTACTCGTAAAACGGATGTGTCTTTTGCATGGCACAAGTGACGGTAAGTGAACTGAAGCCGGAAATTGGAGCTATTTCTATCATATTTGGATAACTTGATGTCTTCTCCGTAGAACTACCCTATTTACCTCCGGAGAGGTAAGTGAAGTTAGGATTGACATCCTATTAGGAGTCGTATCTGTCACAGAAGCTCTATATCGGTTAGCATCAACGGAAATGGAAGAACTGAAAGTCAATCAGATGAGTTTATGGAGAAAGGCTTGTACAGCCTAGCTCATCGTCTTAGGAGCTCCGATTATTGTTGTTAAAAGAAAGCACGGTGCAATAAGCTTTTGCATCGATTTCCGCAAACCTAACTAGGAAATGATTGAGAATCGTTATCAGCTGCCCAGGATCGTCGATTTCTAAAACTAACCATGAGGGTAGCTATTCTTTAAGGTTGATTTAAGTAGTAGTTGGAATGACTATCTCACCCTAATTAAGTTCTCCTATACCTAATAGTTATTATATAAGCATCAAGGCTGCTCCTTTGGAGGCCTTATGTGGAAGAAAATGTTAGACACCCGTTGGTTGGACAAAAGTTGGGAAGGCCCAACTAACAGGATCAGTGACTATCCTAAAGATGACGGATAAGATAACATGAATCCGTAATCGTCTGAAAGCTGCCAGTAATTGGCAGAAGAACAATGCGAACAAGAGACGCAAATCTCTTAAAAGTTCCAAGTAGGGAACAAGACTCTATTGAAAATACCAACATGGAAGGGTGTGATATGTATTCAGTATAAAAGGCGAGTCAAGCCCTGGATATATAGGACCGTTCGAGAGCATCGAATACGTCGGATTAGTAGCCTATAAGCTAAAACTTACTCGAGGAACTTAGTCTAATTCGCGATGCATTCCACATTTGTAATTTAAGGAATATCTAGCCAATAAGTTGCTAGCATTGTCACATGAAAATGTGCAGATAATAAAATTTCCGGTCTGCTGAGAAACCGAATATCAATCAAGAACCGATAAGGATAAAGAAGCTCCGATGAAAACATATATCTATTATTAAGATTAAGCGGGATACCATAGAGGCCCCGATCACACATGGGAGGTCGTGTTTACTACATAACCGAAATACTCTTATCTTTTGAGCAAATATCGAAGTCGAGATTTCTTTTAAGGGGGTGAGGATGTAACACCTCGTAAAACAGTGTCCAATGATGTGTTGACACGTGTAATAAACCCTAACAGAGTCAAACGTTGACTAGGAGGGACCAATTTCGTCAAAGACGAAAACTATATTTATGGAAGGACTAAAAGTGTCAACATGCTGAAACTTATGCCTCTGAGTGACCTTATACAATGTTCGTGTTCTCAAACGAGTCAAAAATTGGACACAAGAATCCGAGTATGTAAACAAATGAAAGTTAGGGTAACAAATGGGTTAAAAGTGTCAACATGTTAATTCTTACCTCTGAGTGACCTTTTAACGAACCTGGGGCTTCGTAATGTTTAAACATACTCTCGAGAATGCTTGATATTGATTATGAAAGGTTTTGATATCATTACATGATAAAATGGGCAAGATTGCAAGAAGAAGGGCGTCAACAATAGAAACTAGTACCTTCAGGTGGTCTACCGATGAACCGGGGGCCTTAGAATATTTGTTCACGCTCCCATGTATGCCTAAAATTGGTCTTAAGGGGTTAAAAGTGCAAATTATGAAAGAAACTTATTTGAGGCCGTGGCGGCCCATGAAGGACTGAGGCTTTACCCGTCGCGGTTAGCCATACCCTTACCAGTTCGAAAAAATGCTTGGAGGCCACTCCAAGCAAATTTAAACCATCAACTTGATTCTAGGGGCTTGTACATGGATTGTAAGTTGTTTTAGGACACTTGTAATCATCTCCTAGACCCTTGAAACACCTGGAATGATCTTGTGAATCCTCAAAAACTATGTAAAGGGGCTCTTGTTCATTGTTCCAACTTGCACCATTCTTTGAAATCTTCTTATCTCTGGAAGTTCCTGAGCAATTGGGAGCATCCCCTGAGTTCTTTTCAGTCCCTAGGACCACTTGTAAGTGATCCTTTCGTGGCTTAGTCATTTTATAGGCTTTTAAAGCCGAAAAGTCAAGCGTTTACGATGAACGCTTTGACTTTTAGTTAGACCGTAAACGGTCAAGCCATTGTTCGCAACGAACATGGCTACGTGATCGTAATTAGATAGGTATTAATCCCTCAAAAGAGCACCTCCTGAGAATCATGTTTGCTTGGTCAATTGATGAGTCAATATAATATTTTTTTTTAAAAGTCAACGGGTCAGTTTTTTAAATAATTGCGATTTGAGTTTAAAAGTGTTCTAAAATATGTTTTATCACTTAAAAAAGTCGGTAATAATTATTAGAACATGTGTAAACATGTTCGGCTCGTCAATTCCAGTTTTAGGGTCGGTTCGCAACCGAAAGTTGTGAAGTTTGACTTCTGCTTTGACTTTCATTTATGAATCGTATTAGAACTAGTTTGCTACTGATTTAAGTTGCCGTTAGGATTGTAATATGATGTAGTATAACTCCCTAAGGTTATATTGCATGTCATATAGTAATTCAAGATTTTATTGCAAATTCCCTTATTAAGCTTAAAGTTGACCAAATTGCCCTTTTTCGCTAAAAATAAGGTTTTAAACATACATGAGCAGGCAAATAAATTGAATTCTAATATGTTAACATGTTTAGCATGATTTGATGTTATAAATCTGGTCATAAACTGAGTTTGCGTAAATAGTCGTAAATTATGCTTTTAAAAGGACGAAAATACCCTTTTTACATCTAGAATAATTTTAAGCATACTTTATTGGTAAAACTTGATACCTACTGATATGATATCATAATTAGGATTATTTGGGATAAGTATTATTAAATGACGATAATGCCCCCTAAGGCACTTAAATTAGTTTTTGAGCATAATAATCATGTCAAACCTTTTACCTACTGATATGTTATGACAATTAACATATTTTAAACTATTCAAAGCTGGTCATAACATCAGATTTACTAAAACATAGTTAATATCGCCATTTAAAGACTTTTACGCCGATTAGGCGCATAGTATGGTTTTAAAGCATACTTATCACCCAAGACTTATTACCTACTGATTTTATAAATCATTTTAAATATTTTTACAGTAGGTATAAGTCACGAACTCAGAATCCTAAATAAGTCCTTAAAATTATGTGTGAAAGGACCAAAATGCCCCTACGGTGTATAGTTTGGTTTTAAAGCATAAACCACACATATAGTTGATATCCTACTGATATTATATCATAAATCAAATATTTTTCCAGAATGTTTATGACCATAACATCAGTTTACTTGCAAGCTCCTTTTATAAGTCAGAAAATGACCAAAACGCCCATTTGAGGCTTAATGTGGTTTTAAAACCTTAATGGGCATATATGTTAGTATCCTACTGATATTATAAATTTTTTTAAGCATAATGACTAGTGGAACTTGTATATGTCTCATCCGGTTACTCGTGATCGCTTATACGCGTACTGTTAAGGCTTACGTAACTAGTTTACGTAAGTTTACCGAAACGGGTTTAACCTTATCATTTTTATTTCAAAATCCAGAATGTATTTAGTTTACCCCTACTATACAAGTCTTTATACTTGTTGGGTCTAAATTACATTCTATTCCGGTCATCGCTTAATCTAGCGTATCGTACCGTTATTAATACTTTAAGCTAGCCGGTCTATGTCTATGACTTAAATAAGACCCGTTAGCATTCTAATTGGTTATTTATACCATCATTCCAGACTAGAGCCTTCCGGTAAATTGTACCTACGCTTACTTAATTGAATACGGCTGAGTTATTATAAATCTTGCAATTTAAGACAGGAGCTAGCTCAGGTAAATACTCTTGACCTATTTTCCCTTATACGGGTTTGGGATACGGTAAAATATTTACCGCATGGTCGGCTATGGGATTCAAAGACCTATGTGTCGGGAAATTCATATAAACCTTTTTAATTCGTATTGCTTGACTGAAACATTGGGGGTTAATGCGACCGTGTCCTGGATATCCTTGACTCATTAATTGCAATGGCCACGACCTAAGCACGGGGTGTAGGCATACACCCAACAGATGCGATATGGTTTACTATTCCCCAAAAAGGAAATAAGATATAAATTTTGATAACTCCTTTGTGGGTTTTCCCGGAAAGGGATAAGTGGTGTGTCGGTTAATCATGAACCGGCATAGTCCGGGCCCCGTATGTAGAGCAAGTTATGTAAAACTGATAACATGAGATATAGTTTGTCCCAAGTATAAAAGATATTTCGTGCCTTGTGCACTTAAACCTTTTTTTGAAACATTTTTTTTTCAAAATGTGTCGGTTGATTGTATTTACCAGTGAAAACTGACGTATTTTCAAAAGACCAAGTGACAGGTACAAATACGTAAATAGGCTGGAAGCTGCTCGAATTTGTTAGACGAGGAACTTGCAACTCCTTCGCATAAACCATTAGTCTGATAAACTACTTTTGTATTTAATGATCCGCCTGTGGATTATTATTACAAGTTCGTCTTTAATTATTACTTTGGTATTTCAGACAATTGAGTTGTAATAATATTTTATATTCCAAAAGACTTCCGATGTGCTATTCTGTGTATGTTTGACTATGACGATATCAATCTTACGTCACGATACTCCCCACTGGGCCCACCGGATTATGTGGAAATATCGGGGTGTGACAACACCCGCTTAGCAGGCGGTGCGTTGGGAGTAGCAACTTAACGAGCCTGAGTGTTGGGCGGTGCTGTGACTACCGCGTTGTTCTTGCTAGAGTTTCTTCGCTTGCGATTCTGACGAGAGGACTTGGGAGTTTGAGATGGAGCGGTATCGGTGCTTGGAGTTGCAGTAGCTTGGTTGAGACTCTTAGTCGAGGTTTTGAATACCCCAGTAAAGACTCGCTTGTCATTGATCTCTGCTGCGAGCTGATAAGTTTCGTCGATCGTAGCAGGTTTCGCTGCTTGTACAAAGTCAGCGACATACTCGGGAAGAGTGTGGATGTACTTCTTGATCGATTTCTCAGGAGTGTCAACTTGACTTGGACAGATGATGCACAATTGCTTGAATCGGGCGGTGAGACCAGCGTTATCACCTCCATCTTGCTTGATGTTCCAGAATTCGTTCTCCAGCTTCTGGGCTTCGTGAGGAGGACATAATTCCTTCATTATGAGCTCCTTCAGCTCCTCCCATGTGAGGCCGTAGGCTACATCATTTCCGCACCTGTTGCGCTCAGTCCACCAATCAAGTGCCCTTGACTGAAAGACTCCAGTGGCGTTGACAGTGCAGAGATTCTCAGGACATCCCTTTGACGGAAGGTAACTTCAATTGCGTCAAACCATTGAAACATCGCATTGGGTCCATTTCACCAGTAAAGTTCATATGACCACATGCTTTGAACTGCTTGAAGCTGCACGGAGTTTTCGGCGCTTTAGCTTTAGAGTCAACAGAAGAGTTGCTACCAACAGCATTGATTTCACTGACAATTTGGGGAATCGCCTTGGCCACGAGAGAGGTGATGCGTTTGTCAGCAATGTTTCGCTGGACGGTACAGCGAGTATGAGATCCAAAGGATGACATCTGCTATTAGATGAGATTCGATTATATTGGGTTTTGTTGAAAAGTTTAGCATTTCATACCACATATTTTATTATTATTATTATTATTATTATTATTATTGTTGTTGTTGTTGTTGTTATTCTTCTCATAAAGCTCAGGAACACTCAAGCACATATTTACGTATACACATAATCACGAATTTGCACGTATACATATAGTTCACATAAGCACGTATACACATAAGCACATATGAGCACATAATTCACATAAACACATATTTTACACGTATTCACCTTCTCTACCAAAAGCTCCATTCTTCGATTTGCGTGTAGCGCGTTCGTGATTCACGTAGCGTGAGCGAGGAATATAGCGTACATAAGCGAGTAACATAGCGTATGAGAGTTCTTAGTTCGTTCGCGATTAGTTAGCATTTTAGATTGCGAGAGCTGTGTGAATTGTGCGCGCTTTGTAAACAAGAAGCGATAAAACGAGAAATCGATAAAGTGTAAACAGTAAATCCACAAACTTAAAACACATAGACGCGATTTTGATAATGCGTAAAATCAACGATTGTAGGCTTAAAACAAAATAGAGTGTCTTGGGTGTTTGACATCGACTACCCAAAGTGATTCAACTATTCACAACGAGTTCGAGTACACGCTTTGGCCTAATAGACTATGCTCTCACCATGATACGACTACCGGCATCCATCCTTCCAGTTACTACGTGACTCGAGTCATTGGAACAGTCGAGACTTTGGTGAGATCTTTTGAAAATCAAATTAGAGAGTGGAACGGGTTATTAAGATGCGGGTTTCACCCCTAACTTAACAACTTTGCTCCTAACTGTGTTTAAACAACCACGAGATAGAAATGGAGATTCCCGTCGGGATATGGATATCACTCCTAACTCGACAAAAGATTCTCGTGCTGAGAGTAAAATGTGCGGAGTGAGTGATCTTATTGGGAGTTCTTGGTTTTCACACCTAATCTCGACACAATCACTCGTTGGTGTTATATGAGCATTTTCAAAACGTGTGTATTGTGCTAGCCTTAGGAAAGGAAAATTGAGTTTCCAGCCTTAGGAAAGGTTGCCTTTGTACGAAGCTGGTGAGCTCGTACGAACGTGTAGCATGGGGAGTTCGTTCGAGGGCATAACATGAGGGTTCGTACGAAGCCCCAAGTGGGTTCGTACGAAGGGTTTGTTTTGGTACTTAGGCTATAGACTAGGTCTGTTCTACACGACTCGACCTAATTCCCTATAGTTATGACTCTGATACCAATTTGTCACACCCCAAACGATGGCAGAATCATCGGGGCGCGGCACTAGGCGAACCAGATTGCTCAAGAGAATCTATAACAACTATTTAGTGACAATATTTAACAGGTTCATTATCCCATACTAATAAACAAATATTTCAACAAACAGTCATCACAGAGTTTAAATCTCTCAAACAAGATCCAATCCGACAACCTAGATTTTTATTGCGGGTTTCTAGACTTCCTATCCATTTGCAGCAAACAAACCATCAACTTGTCACATCCGTTAAAATAAAGTCAATACAACAATGTAAAGGTGAGTACATAAGTTTAGCATACATATAGTATAAAAGCGTTTACGCATAACCAACATGTAACACGTAACTGGTGAATCAAGTAAGTTATCAACAATGATACAACCTAACCACATGACTGCGAGTAGAGTATGCGCGACACATGTTCACCGAACCGAACACATGAAGTAAAGTATGTGATCCTTAGCAACCCCTGAACAAACAGGTGCTGAGTCCAAACTATAGTACTATCGTTGCTAAAGGCGGTCGGGCAAGTAATCACTGGGTAAGCATAGCAACAAGCACTCAACTAATCACGTATAGCATACGGGAGCGGTTAGTGTCTATAAAAGTGTTAAGTGTTGTGTGTTGTGTTTTTTATAGAGAACGTATGTAACACCCAAAAGTGCGTTAAGCGAAAAAGGGGTTCGAGTATACTCACAGCGCGTGTCTAGCAAGTAAACACGATCTGAAATGGATTGAAGGGAGCGCTGGATCAACCTGCGTACGGGGACAGAATGCGTAAGTCTTCGAAAATGCTGAAACGGTCGAAATCGAAGTGTCGGGTGGGAAACAGAAGCTTCGTACGAAGGTGGTGGTCTTCGTACATGTGTGGATTTCGTTGTCCAAAATCGAGTGTGCTTCGCGTCTGTCTTCGAAAAATCGAGTTTTCATCCCTCCAACCTTAAGCTACTGATTAAACTTAGAGTCGGAGAGGTCTTTGTTTGAGTCACGGATGAGAATCGGGCTGTGAAGTGTGAAGTCAGTGCCTTCATACAAAGGCAGTGCCTTCGTACAAAGCCATGTGTGCCTTCGTACGAAGGCAGTGCCTTCGTACGAAGCCGGGCTTCGCACAGAACAGTCCAGCTCGCATTCGTGGCTGTTCTTGGCGTTAGGAGCTGTGTTTTCGCCTGAATCAGAGGTATTTTCGAGTCCTATTCAAGACGTTTCGACAATACCTCGTCCCACTATCCAGTGAACGAAATACATGTCGTTTTAGGTCCGTTTTAGTGTGAAAATCAAGTTTAAAGGGGTTTTAAAGGGTTTTTACTCAGATCCAACACTTGGTGAGTGTGAAACCTGTAGATTTCTAACTTGGGAAGCCGAAGCTAGGCCCAATCCACTCGGTTAAGTGTAGATTCATGATAAAATAAGAAGATTTGACGAAAAAGATGAAGGTTTTCATGAAAATAGAGAAGTTTAGAGGAAAAAGTTGAAGTTTAAGTGAAGAAGATGAAGTTTTGATGAAAATAGAAGAGTTTTGGTGAAATCGAAGTGAATCTTGTGGAAAATCGTAGTGGAAAACGTTGTGTAATCATGTAAAAATGATAAATCTTACTTGAAAACAGTCGGACAACAATTCGGCATCGTTTCGGTGCAAAGGCAGCAAGTTAGAATGAAATGGAGAAGTGCTTGGGTATTTATAGAGGTGGCTGGCACTCATATTCGAAGCTAGCTGCCTTCGTACGAAGGCAGTGTTGGGATTAATGTGTGAAGCCCGGCCCATTCCGGGTCGGTCAATTTTTTGGCAGAAATTAGAAGACCAACGGGCCGGCCACCCTTTGTGTTTTTTTTATGGCCCACATGTTTATGTAACCCTAGATCAGCCTCCTTATATATTGTCATATTGTGTACTTGTAATCTTGTCACCGAAAAGTAATAAAAGAAGAAACCCTGTTCGTTGCCCGTGGACGTAGATTGCACACCGCAATCGAACCACGTAAATTCTCCGTGTCCATCTTTAATTTTCTGCACTTGATTAATATTATTATATATTGTTTTTGTGTGGATTATTATTTGCCGTAAAAGTGTGCCGTAAAGTTCTATTCCAAGTCTTCCGTCGCAAGCACTGTTTGAAGAACCAAAGCAAGTTTTGCTTTGAATTAATTGTTTAGCCAATCAAGAATTAGCAAAGCTTCCACTCACGTTCAAGGTACAACAAATATATTTCATATTTTTTGTTGTGATTGATTGCATATTCGAACAAGAACAGTAGCAAACTAGGAGTAATCAGTTTAGCTTATTATGGTTTGAATACAATCTTGGTTTTGAGTTGGTTACAAATAATATAGTTTATTATTTTGGTTGTTATTCCGCTGCGTAATTTTGGTTCGGTTAATTACTCGTATCACTTCTTGTGTTATAACTCGTTTTAGTAATTAAATAGAAATACCGTCAAGTTCTTAAGGCCCGAGCCGTAGTATTGTTTTAATTACTGTAACCCCATACTGACTCCTTTCGGGTCAGTCGCGTGCGTGTGAGTGCGAAGTAATACCAAACAAGTGGTATCAGAGCTAGTGTTGGCTCTCACTCTTTGATTTCTGGTATTATGGCTGATGAGGGTAAAACGAAGATCGAGAAGTTCGATGAACAAAACTTTGGATGGTGGAAGATGCAAATCACGGATTTGCTGATACAGAAAGATTTGGATGTGGCTTTAGAGAAAGCACCTGAGAAGCCTACAGCAGAATGGTTAGATATTGACAAGAAGGCGAAGTCAACGATTAGACTTGCTTTGTCTATGAATGTGGCATACAACATCTTAGAAGAAACCACACCACGTGGAATCATGGAGGCGTTGTCAAACGTGTATGAGAAGCCATCGGCTGCAAACAAGGTGTTTCTAATTCGTGAGTTAGTGAACATACGCATAAAGGAGGGAGGTTATGTTACTGCACACATAAACACCTTCAACTCTCATCTGGCACGTTTTTCATCAGTGAAATTCAAGCTTGATGATGAATTGCAAGCATGCCTACTCTTATCTTCATTACCTGACAGTTGGTCTGGAACAATCACTGCAGTTACAAATTATGTTGATTCCGATGCTTTGACTTTCAACAAAGTTCGTGACTTGATTTTGAATGAGGATTCAAGAAGGAGGAATAATGGAGAGTCATCAAGTTCTTTGCTAAGTGCTGAAGGTAGAGGACGGAGCAACAACAGAGGAGGCAATAGGGGCAGATCAAAATCTAGGAAAAGAAGTAAGTCTAGACCTAGAAAAGATGTTACTTGCTGGAACTGCCAGGAGAAAGGGCATTTCAGAAATCAATGCACAAAAGCTACAGTATGATGTCTGTCGTTAGTGACATGCAAAAACCAAAATAAACTAGGTAGCTAGAGTAAGTCGGATATCGAACCAGAGGAGGATTGTGGAAAGTGTCGAATGCAAAGTATTAATTAATTACTACTGAAATGGAAAATCGGTGTGATTGATTATAAGAATTATCTAAATTAACAAATAAAATTGAGGAAAAGATTGAGTTGTAATAAACAATGATAAGGAAAGGTGATCACTCCGGGATTCAGATTGTGTGATTAACTAATAACTTAGCTGATTGTCATATTGGATACTATTGGTTAAACGATATAATTATCAACTATTCATGCAATGAATAATTATTCAACCAACAAAGTATAATCGGATTTAAACGTATTTATGTCTCTGTCTATCACACAGGATTCGTTTGTCAAACGAATTATAAAAACGCAAGTAAAGACCGTCTGTCACACGGTTACAATCCAAACTCAATACATAAAACAATAAACCAAATCAATAGTGTCTTACACAATCATTCACCCGAAGTGTCCACAAGAGATTTAGCCGCTCATGTCGGTTGATTGATCTTCATAGCCTTCTCTATCCTCTCCCTCCCACCTTCTGTCTGCCGTCGAAGATGATGCCCCTATGTGATATTTCGATCCTTTATTATATTGATCCCTCAAAACCATTGATGCCCTTGCATGGGCCATCCATTAGGTCTGCCAAGTGATGATGATATGTGTTGGTATCGGCCCAAACCAAAAAGATCCAAAAGTCCCTAGATGTGTCGCCACTTTCAATGTGTGTATTGTATTTGATAAATTTCCACACCTCCCAAGTCACGTGCTAATGATGATGATTTTTTAATGTTGAAGTCAAAAAGTTTTTTTTTATGATGTGACTTGATTTTTTATTAAAACAATAATGGCCACCAAAAGAAATCCCCTCCAAGTCCACAAGTCTGCGCCACTTTCTTTTCATGTGTAATCCAAGAAGTAGTCCCATCATCTCCTGATTTGATACATAGTTCTCAAAACCTCACATGTGGTGTCGGCCCATTATGTATTAGGCTTTTAACCTTTAATACATTCCAAAGTCAACGTGCAATCCTTTTTTTTTCTAACCGTAAGTCAAGGTCAAAAACTGTAAGTTACGGTTTGTTTAAACTGTTGAAACCAGAATCTCTATACCGTAGCCTACGTTTCATGGCCGTAAGCTACGGTCTTCATTGGTGTGTTATTTTTGTCCACCCAACTTCACTCTTTTCACAATACCAACTTTCCTCAAATGACACTTAGACCCGAACAAGTCCCGTTTAATGTGCGATGTCTTGATTCCTATCCACGATCGTTCCGCTCCATCTTTTACCACTTTAACTTCACCGAATTAAGCGTTTAACCTGAAAAATCATAATCTCGCGTAGTTATCACATTCAAAGTATATAAATACACAAAATGCAATAAAACACACAAGATAGCAATATTAACACTCGGTTTTGAACCTCTCCATCACATCCCCACACTTAACGTTGATTGTCCTCAAGCAACCATTACAAACATTACTCACCTTATTAACAAATCACCACTGAATCCCTTACCGAATTAGCAATTTAAGGTCCCAAGTCATACCCGTCCCATAGACTGACACAATCGAGATTGACAATCTGACAGATAAATGATACGCATTTAAAACAATTTAAGACTTGCCTAACTAAAACTAGCATGCTTATGATACTACACACATGCCACATGCCCCTCACAATCAACTCTCCTCTCGGTTTTATCAAGACTAGCGTGTAATGTGCTAGTATGTAATTCACTCAAAACCAAATACGCGACTTTGTAATCATAAGCTTGTATAGCAATCATACCTTCACTGTATCAAATAACGTAACACATATCAAAAGGACTTTTATGGGTTTTAGGTTAAGGGTAAAGGGTAAAGGTAGGGATATATTTTTTGGTTTTTATGTTTATTGGCTAACACAAACGAATACCAACCCATGACAACTTATTCACAATGGTACTAACACTTTGGGTGATTTTCGACCCATTTATTTAACACGAACATAACAATGATTTTTTTTTTCTCTTTTTTTTTCTCTTTTTTTTTTCTTTTCATTTTCATTTTTTTCTTTTATAACATACTTCTAAACATACTTGTCATTCATGGTTGGTAATCAACGGGTCAAACAAGGTGTACAAACGAAAGGTGAAAGGCTCAACATGGTTTACTAAGGTAAGATAGATAAACAATCAACATATGGAACAATGAATGGATCCTAATGCCTTTATCATCTATGTGTAAACGCTAAAGCACAGTCTCGGCACGTATCAAACCACACAAGTTCTAACACAAAGCAACATATGGCCTACTCTCAACAATTGAACATTTATTGCAATTCAACTAACAAGCTAGTAGGCTCAAATATCTCACCGAATAGAAGGAATATGGGTTACCGACATATAGCATGTGTAATTCCTAAAGCATGTTACCCCTAGTTAGGCATCTCTTCTCAACTATTCTCTAAAAACAAGTCAGAAATACTCTCATGAAACTTAAAGGGACAACCATGACTAGGGATCTAAGTTAGTTTAATATCAGCAAGAAACCCTTTAGCGATTGAAAATGTTGGTTTTCATGTAGTCAAGCATACTTGAGACACAAAAATTTTTAAAATTTTTCAATTTTTCCCAATTTCAACCCTTTTCAAGCATTTAAGATCAACAATCTTACCAACCCTTTTCTCGAGTTACCGCATCCCCACACTTGGGATACATTGTCCCCAATGTATGGTGCAATTTATAATCTAAACTCGAGAAATACCACCCGCAAACCATGAACGGCAACTAGACGACTCGACATATAAAACCACTCCCAACACAAAGACTCACACCACCAAAAACAATTAAAACACAGGATAGATAAACACATGCACCTGATCAGAACACAAGTGAGTGTTTGTGTTGGTGTAGCTCCTGCGATCTAACCGGAACATACGCCCCTCATATATTCTTTGAGATCTCACCGGGGATGTTGCCAAACATCCCCACACTTGATTCATTGCATCCGTGAAGATGGAACGTAGAAACCTGTCAAAACACAACACACCAAACGAAACCAAAACAAAATACAATACTCTACATCCTCGGGCTGCCTCCCGAGAGCGCTAAGTTTAAAGGTCTTCAGCCAGACCGTACCTGATATGCGCTATGGTGGTCTCAATGCACACTTACCTAATGTATTTCCAATGAATGCCCGGAAATTTACATGCCATCTCCATAAGCTCGTCAATATAATTGGCATGTTTAGAAAGCACATGCGGGTTTCGCTGATCCACTTCACGAGATATACACCGATGTCTTGTAGCTTCACCCTTTTCATCTTCTTCCTCGAACCCTCTTCCCCACACTTGTTAATTGGAATGATTGATATGGGAAGAGGTTCGGTACACCCATTCATCTCATCAGACTGCTCTGCCTCCTCAGCCTCACACATCATCTGATCCACCAGTGACTCTTCATCAGATAAAGGATTCATTGGTGTGGTATTATCCTCCACAACCTCCTCCTCCATGTGAGAATAATCTCTAATATCATCAGATAATGGTGCGAGACGCTCTTCTATTTCTATCTTCATTTTTAACTTCTGACACTTGGAAACTAGGCAGCTGATTTGATCTTCATCGGAAAGGTTGGGTGCTAATAAATACTGCTCGAGTTTGGACAAACTTGCTTCCAACATAGCAAGCTTTTTCTCCTCCTCGGTCTGATAAGCATACACACCCTCGGGCTTAGAATATTCCTCGGGATGATACTGTCGGTATCCCTGATACGGTGTTGAGATGTACGCATCCATCATTTTTTTATTCCAATACTCTGGATTTTCCAAATACACCGCGCACACATCATCATAAACAGAAGTATGATTACGACCGCAATAGAAACATCGTCCATCCATCCTTGGTTCATAATAAGCATCCTCGTCCCGATCATATCCATCCGAGTAATAATCATCCTCCATCTCTAGGTCATAATCATCAGCGTATGATGGAGGTGGAAGCTGTGAAACATAAGACACCGGTTTTCCATGTGCCCTCCTGTAGTGGGCCTCGTGGCAACCGATACACGGATGACGTGGACCCCCGCACAATATACACGTAGAAAAGCTGAAATCTGTGTAATGCTCTGTCATCCTGCACAACACAACTCCACTACCAAGTGTAAATCACGAACATCAAAGAAAAATCTTTTTGGGATTTTTAAATTTATTTTATTTTTGTTTTTTTTATTATTATTTTTTTTACTAAAACTTAACACTAAACACTTTGCGCACGCCTCCCCGGCAACGGCGCCATTTTGATGTCTGTCGTTAGTGACATGCAAAAACCGAAATAAACTAGGTAGCTAGAGTAAGTCGGATATCGAACCAGAGGAGGATTGTGGAAAGTGTCGAATGCAAAGTATTAATTAATTACTACTGAATTGGAAAATCGGTGTGATTGATTATTAGAATTATCTAAATTAACAAATAAAATTGAGGAAAAGATTGAGTTGTAATAAACAATGATAAGGAAAGGTGATCACTCCGGGATTCAGATTGTGTGATTAACTAATAACTTAGCTGATTGTCATATTGGATACTATTGGTTAAACGATATAATTATCAACTATTCATGCAATGAATAATTATTCAACCAACAAAGTATAATCGGATTTAAACGTATTTATGTCTCTGTCTATCACACAGGATTCGTTTGTCAAACGAATTATAAAAACGCAAGTAAAGACCGTCTGTCACACGGTTACAATCCAAACTCAATACATAAAACAATAAACCAAATCAATAGTGTCTTACACAATCATTCACCCGAAGTGTCCACAAGAGATTTAGCCGCTCATGTCGGTTGATTGATCTTCATAGCCTTCTCTATCCTCTCCCTCCCACCTTCTGTCTGCCGTCGAAGATGATGCCCCTATGTGATATTTCGATCCTTTATTATATTGATCCCTCAAAACCATTGATGCCCTTGCATGGGCCATCCATTAGGTCTGCCAAGTGATGATGATATGTGTTGGTATCGGCCCAAACCAAAAAGATCCAAAAGTCCCTAGATGTGTCACCACTTTCAATGTGTGTATTGTATTTGATAAATTTCCACACCTCCCAAGTCACGTGCTAATGATGATGATTCTTTAATGTTGAAGTCAAAAAGTTTTTTTTTATGATGTGACTTGATTTTTTATTAAAACAATAATGGCCACCAAAAGAAATCCCCTCCAAGTCCACAAGTCTGCGCCACTTTCTTTTCATGTGTAATCCAAGAAGTAGTCCCATCATCTCCTGATTTGATACATAGTTCTCAAAACCTCACATGTGGTGTCGGCCCATTATGTATTAGGCTTTTAACCTTTAATACATTCCAAAGTCAACGTGCAATCCTTTTTTTTCTAACCGTAAGTCAAGGTCAAAAACCGTAAATTACGGTTTGTTTAAACTGTTGAAACCAGAATCTCTATACCGTAGCCTACGTTTCATGGCCGTAAGCTACGGTCTTCATTGGTGTGTTATTTTTGTCCACCCAACTTCACTCTTTTCACAATACCAACTTTCCTCAAATGACACTTAGACCCGAACAAGTCCCGTTTAATGTGCGATGTCTTGATTCCTATCCACGATCGTTCCGCTCCATCTTTTACCACTTTAACTTCACCGAATTAAGCGTTTAACCTGAAAAATCATAATCTCGCGTAGTTATCACATTCAAAGTATATAAATACACAAAACGCAATAAAACACACAAGATAGCAATATTAACACTCGGTTTTGAACCTCTCCATCACAGTACCCAGAGAGAAGAAAGAAGTTAATGCTACTACAGCAACCTCAGATGATGAAGCACTAATCTGCTGTGTAGAGGAAACAGTTAAATCTTGGATAATGGATCCGGGGGCATCTTTCCATGCTACTTCTAGCACGAAGATGATGAAGAATCTAAGAATGGGAGACTTCGGACAAGTTCATTTGGCTAACAACCAGGCTTTGAATATCACAGGGATGGGTGATATTGATCGGAAGACTTCATGGGGAACTACATGGACACTGAAAGATGTCAGGGTAATTCCCAAGCTGAGGAGGATGCTGATTTCGATTGGACAGTTAGATGATCAGGGCTATGATGTGTTATTCGGTGGAGGTCAGTGGAAAGTAGTCAAGGGAAACCTTGTCGTTGCTCAGGGGAAAAAAGAGGCAGTTTGTACATGGCTGAGATTTCGGCAGGAGAAATGAATGCAGTGACTAGTCAACCGAGTCCGTCCAGTTTGTGGCATCAACGGCTCGGTCACATGAGTGAGAAAGGTATGAAGGTACTAGCAGAGAAAGGTAAATTTCCTGATTTGAAAAGGGTGGAAATTGATACAGGGTTTTGTGAGCCTTGTGTGCTAGGCAAGAAGAAGCGTGTCTCATTCATAAAATCTGGGAAACAACTTAAGGCAGAGAAGCTTGAATTGGTTCATACTGATGTATTTGGACCAACACCAGTGTCATCGCTAGGAGGTTCAAATTACTACGTCACCTTTATTGACGACGCCACTCGAAAGCTTTGGGTCTATTTCATGAAGAACAAGTTTGAAGTATTTGAAATGTTCAAGAAATGGAAAGCGGCAGTGGAGATGGAAGTGAGTTTAAAGGTGAAATGTTTAAAGTCTGACAATGGCGGGGAGTATGTTAGCAAGGAGTTTACAAACTACTGTGCTAAGCATGGAATCAAGATGATCTACACAGTCCCAGGAACGCCACAGCAAAACGGTGTCGCTGAACGCATGAATAGGACTTTAAACGAGAGAGCCAGAAGCATGAGGCTAAATGCCGGTCTTCCTAAAACCTTCTGGGCTGATGCAGTTAATACTGCCGCTTATCTGATAAACCGAGGACCTTCGGTTCCTCTTGGTTTCAAACTTCCCGAAGAGGTGTGGACAGGCAAAGAGGTTAATATCGAACACCTGAAAGTTTTCGGTTGTGATGCTTATGCTGGTCTTAAAGACTTTGAGAGGGACAAGCTTGTTGCTAAGGCAAAACGGTGTACTTTTATCGGCTATGGAGATGAAAAGATGGGCTATAGGCTCTGGGATTCTGAAGTCAGAAAGGTATGCAGGTGTCGTGATCCAGTGTTTAATGAAGCAAAGCTATACAAAGATAGAAACACAACTCTTATAGAGACTGAAAAGAAACATGTAGTGTTTGAAGATGCAGGAGTACACAGTCAGAGACTTGAAGAAGAAAATACCGAAGAAGCTGAGTTAGAAAATCAGGAAGAACATGGAGAATATAATGAATTCTTTGACAGTGGGAGTTCAGAGGCTATTACTGAACCGGAACCAGATCCTGTTATCAGCCGGAGGTTAGGAGGTCAACAAGAGTTAGTAAACCTACTCAGAGATATTCTTCATCTGCTAATTTTCTTCTTCTGACTGAGAATGGTGAACCACAATGTTACTCTGAAGCAGTTAGCTTGAAAGACTCGTCTTAGTGGGAGTGAGCTATGAAAGAGGAGATGCATTCACTGAATAAGAACAAGACATGGGTTATTACAAAACTTCCAGCTGGGAAGAAAGCTCTTCAGAATAAATGGGTATACAGAATCAAGGACGAGAGTGATGGAACTAAACGATACAAAGCACGATTGGTAGTTAAGGGGTTCCAACAGAAACCAGGGGTGGACTTTAATGAAATTTTCTCTCCTGTGGTGAAAATGACTACAATCAGGCTGGTGCTTAGTATTGTGGCTGCAGAAAATTTACATCTAGAGCAGCTGAATGTGAAGATTGCTTTTCTGCATGGTGACCTTGAGGAGGATATCTACATGGCACAACCAGAGGGATTTCAGACTGCTGGAAAAGAAAACATGGTGTGCAAGTTGAAAAGGAGCTTATATGGATTAAAGCAGGCGCCCAGGCAGTGGTATATCAAGTTTGATGATTTCATGGGCAAGAATGGATACAAGAGATGTGAGATGGACCATTGCTGCTATCTCAAGAAATTCGCTAATTCCTATATCATTCTACTGCTGTATGTAGATGATATGTTGATAGCCGGTTCAGACATGTCAGAGATTAATAAGCTGAAGCGACAAATGTCTAAAGAATTTGAAATGAAAGATTTAGGTCCAGCCAAGCAGATCCTTGGTATGAGCATCATCAGAGACAGAAAGAACAGTTCTCTAACTTTATCTCAGGAGAAATACATTGGGAAGATCTTAGAGAAGTTCAACATGGGCAGTAAGAATACCACTACCCGTAGTACGCCTATGGGTAGTCACATTACACTTTCAAAGGATCAGTCTCCTAAGACAGATGAAGACATGGCAGAAATGGAAAAGATTCCTTATGCATCAGCAGTGGGTAGTCTTATGTATGCAATGGTGTGCACGAGACCCGATATAGCTCACGCAGTGGGAGTTTTCAGCAGGTATATGTCTAATCCAGGGAGAGCTCATTGAGAAGCAGTCAAATGGCTGCTTAGGTATTTGAAAGGTACATCAAAGATGGCATTATGTTTCAAGGGAAAGGATGCTATTCTTAAGGGGTATTCAGACGCTGACTTAGGTAGATGCAAGGAGACCTACAAGAGTACAACTGGTTATGTGTTTACTATGGGGGATACCGCTATTTGTTGGATGTCTAGATTGCAAAAGAGTGTGGCACTCTCGTCCACTGAGGCTGAGTACATGGCAGCCGCTGAAATAGGAAAGGAGCTTGTTTGGTTGAGAAATTTCTTAGAGGAGTTAGACAGAAAACAAGTGGATTATCCGTTGTACTGCGATAATGAAAGTGTTGTTAAACTGGCAAAGAATCCTGTATATCACGGGAAAACGAAGCACATTCATATGAGGTATCATTTTATCCAGGGATTAATAAATGATGGGATTATTCAGTTGAATAATATCAAAGGAGACAGGAATCCGGCGGATATGTTTACCAAGGCGGTGACCTTTGATAAACTGAGGCTTTGCATAGCCTCAGTTGGCCTCCAGGAATAATGTTGAGGAGGCGGTGGCGAACAGGTGGAAGACAAAGACTTTGAAGATTCAAGATTACAGAAGTACATGTACATACAGGTGAAGCACAGGTGAAGAATGTTCCGTGGCTTCAAGTGGGAGATTGTTGGGATTAATGTGTGAAGCCCGGCCCATTCCGGGTCGGTCAATTTTTTGGCAGAAATTAGAAGACCAACGGGCCGGCCACCCTTTGTGTTTTTTTTATGGCCCACATGTTTATGTAACCCTAGATCAGCCTCCCTATATATTGTCATATTGTGTACTTGTAATCTTGTCACCGAAAAGTAATAAAAGATGAAACCCTGTTTGTTGCCCGTGGACGTAGATTGCACACCGCAATCGAACCACGTAAATTCTCCGTGTCCATCTTTAATTTTCTGCACTTGATTAATATTATTATATATTTTTTTTGTGTGGTTTATTATTTGCCGTAAAAGTGTGCCGTAAAGTTCTATTCCAAGTATTCCGTCGCAAGCACTGTTTGAAGAACCAAAGCAAGTTTTGCTTTGAATTAATTGTTTAGCCAATCAAGAATTAGCAAAGCTTCCACTCACGTTCAAGGTACAACAAATATATTTCATATTTTTTGTTGTGATTGATTGCATATTCGAACAAGAACAGTAGCAAACTAGGACTAATCAGTTTTGCTTATTATGGTTTGAATACAATCTTGGTTTTGAGTTGGTTACAAATAATATAGTTTATTATTGGGGAATTGGCCTGTAATAATCTCACCTAGACCTTATTGGCCATTAATAATCTCACCTCAGAATATTCCCCCCACCAGTCTCACCTTTCACTTATTTTTTCTACAATGGTCCCCCGTTAAAAAAACTTAACAGAGTTAAGCTTTTTTCCAAGTTACAAACAGATTTTTTAGGGCTTTGGATCAGAACGATGATACGAGTCCATTGATGTAAAACTTACTTCGAAATAGTGCTCCAAGTGACTTGATTTTGGTTAATTAGAAATTTAAACACCCGAATTGAAGCGTCGTTTTCATCGTTTGGAGCACCGTTTCGATGCAAGTTTTACATCAATGGACTCGTATCGTCGTTCTAATCAAAAGCCCTAAAAAATATGTTTGTAATTTGGAAAAAAGCGTAACTCCGTTAAGTTTTTTTAACGGGGGACCATTGTAGGAAAAATAGGTGAAAGGTGGGACTGGTGGGGGGAATATTCTGAGGTGGGATTATTAATGGCCAATAAGGTCTAGGTGGGATTATTACAGGCTAATTTCCCTTTATTATTTGGGTTGTTATTCCGCTGCGTAATTTTGGTTCGGTTAATTACTCGTATCACTTCTTGTGTTATAACTCGTTTTAATAATTAAATAGAAATACCGTCAAGTTCTTAAGGCCCGAGCCGTAGTATTGTTTTAATTACTGTAACCCTATACCGACTCCTTTCGGGTCAGCCACGTGCGTGTGAGTGCGAAGTAATACCTAACAGGCAGTGCCTTCGTACGAAGTTGCTGGCTTCGTTCGAAGGTGCCAGTTTGGTGTACTTAACCCTCGTTTCGCGTGTAGGATGCTCGTTTAATGCGTTCTGTTGCGTTAGTTAGTATTAGTTCCTTAAGTATCTTAGCGTGACACTAAGCGTCGGGTCGCGTCGCTTTTTAGAGTGATACAACGAGTCGTTCGAGTGTGCGTTTGAGTGTTTTAAGCGAATAATAACACCTAATATCTCGCTAATTAATTAAACACATAAGTAACACAAATAATATAAATAAATCCGCGTTTCGTGTTTGCGTTGAGTTTGCGTTTCGGTGCGAGTTACATCGGGTTGCTAGTATAATCCATAAACATATAAAGCACACACAAGTAAAGCATATAAGAACACACAACATAACATTACTACTATTAACAGCATTTGCGATTTAGCGATTTAGCGCGATAAACGAGTGCGAATGAGAGAGTGGTTATCGAACAAACAAACACACTCGGCAAGTAAAGTAGCATAATTTTCTTTGATTCGTGTTGCGTTAGCGTTGAGCGTTTGTGAATATAAAGCGTTTAAGCGTGCAGTGGTGCTGTGTGATGAAAATGTATTTAGTATAACATAACCCTTCTTTTATATCGAATCTCGGAGTACAAAACGGTTACAAATCGAAGTAAGCAGCAAACGGATAACAATCCGAAAAGTCGGGTTGTTACAGGAGCACCCCTTGTGCTTGAGTGGAAAATAGGGAGTGAAAAGGGTAGTTGACATGGCATGAGTTGATTGGATGATGTGGAGAGGTTACCACTTCCCCACGTAACGAGCACCCCTTCCTCTACAATGCATCATTTTAACCGTGGATACGACCCGACCAACCCTTTTGGATATTGCTAGCGAATCAACTTCATCCAAAAGAGGACGAACACTCTCGTCTCAAGCTTAGTACGATGCTCGTGATCAAGAGCTTGATCTAAATTTGGATGATTTTTGATGATTCTCCTCGCCCACCAGGTAGAGACGCGTCAAAAAAGCGGGTTCAAAGAGGGAGATCTGGTTCGGCATCGGGTTCGGCCTCGGTTTCGGCCCCTAGCTCGGCCTCAGGTAAAGGGTTATACACTGACCAGTTGGATGAAATTGGAACGAAAATCGACACATTCAATTTCATCTAACAACAAAGGATGGAGATTAAGAAAAATATGCAAGACGTGTACGATAAAAAAAACATATAACAAAGAAAAACGTGAGGACATGAAATTTCTCGCCATGAACGTCGATCACCTTAGCGGCCTATAATTGGAATTGGCGTTGAAGATGAAACAATAAATCTTTAAGAAATATGATATGGGCGAATCTTGAAGTATTTCTTTTTCTTTTTTTATTTTATGTAGTTTTTTTTTCTTAATTTTATTTGTTGTTTTTTTTTAAATTATATTTAGTATTCTGTTTTAATTAAAATAAAATTTAAATAGTTTAAAAAAATAACAAATGACACATGGCTGGCCACGCCAACCACACCCAGCCATCAGCCCCGCCACGCCGCATCATCCATTTAACCCCACCAGCTTGCCACTTGTCGCTCAAAGCCTCAACCCAAACCCCCCACTCCCCGCCCTCTTAGTACATAAAATGAGTTATGGTGATTGACTAGAAGTCTAAAATCTAGAGTTGTAGGCTATAATTTATGCCATTAGTTCTTAATAAGAACGTATTCTTCTCTCTTTCTCGTGAGGCTAGTTACAACTAATTGAGTTTTTTTCCTCAAAATCCGACGTCTCAAACTACTAGTACTACCGATGACACCCTTTTCTTCTTTGCCATCGTTGTCGCTATATTTTTTCTTCGGTTTAGTGGCGCATCCAGTAATGATTTCAGAAAACCAAAAAAAGTGCGTCTTTGAATCGTGTTTGATGTTGCCTCAGCCACACAATATAATGTGCTTACCGTGTTAGTGTAGTCTGCAACCACATGTAGCTGTTGCAATAGCACTATAGTATGATCATAGCTTTAACACTAGAATTACAAAGTAATATTTGATGCTTTCTAGTTTCTACTAACTCGTAATGGTACGTTCAGTGGCGGATCTTGCCCGTTGAACATGCCAGGGCCGAAAGACACAGGCACTGAAAAAAGCCCGGGCAAGCCCGGGCCAAACATGGTATATATAAAAAATTTCGATCGAAATGCGGAAAATTAACACTACGGCCAAAAAACTTGCCCGGGCCATGGCCCTGCCAGTGGCCTTCTAAGAACCGCCCCTGGGTACGTTGAAACAAATACAGTGTGCATCTCAATAAGAAACCTCGTTTATTACATGGCAAAATATATGTATAGACAGGTTGATCTTTTTTATTGTAATTCTTTTTATTTTGTTTTTTTAATGGCAAACTAACCTACTCCAAACACTCATATACATGCGTATAACGGGATATGAACACTTCACCTCTTTGGATAGACATAGAGGAGTGGAACCTTACTAACACATTGTAAAAAAAAAAAAATATATATATATATATATATATATATATAGAGAGAGAGAGAGAGAGAGTATAATGTACTTCACGCCTTAAGCTACATTAACGTACGCGACCAGATACATAACGTGCGTGATTATTTTTTTTTACCATCTCAACGTGCGTGATTATACTTTCCATGCGTGATTATCACTTCTCATGCGTGATTATCACCAAAAAAAACTGATCTCATGCGCTATTTTGTGTCCCATGCGTGATTATTGCCTGATCCGACGGTTTCCAGCGTCGCGTACGTGAAGTACGATAACGCGTAATGTATGTTAACCGCACTCTCTCTATATATATATATATATAGGGAGGAGTTCATGCGAGAACCACCTTTATTGCGAGAACCGCGAGAACCAATGTGAACACAACCTAAAATAGCTAAAAAAACCTAAAAAAAACTAACCCCCCCCCCCCCCCCAATGCTAAAAACTAATCCCCCAAAAAACCTAAAAAAAAAAAAAAAATCTAAATTTTTTTTATGCTCAAATCGCTACTTTTAGTGGCAAAAAAAAAAACTTTTTAATTTTTTTTTTTTTTTTGCTTCGAAAAGTAGCGATTTTTATATAAAAAATATTAAAAAAAAATTTGTGTGATTTTTAGCTATTTTTAGGCATTTTTGGTTGTATTCACATTGGTTCTCGCAATAAGAGGTGGTTCTCGCATGATCTTCTCCCTATATATATATATATATATATATATAGATGATAGAGAAGTAATAAAAACTAATTTACTATTTTTGTTATTTATGTTTTTGTATACTTATTTATGTTGAATTTATATTTTCATATGATAAATTTTATTATGTGTGTGTGTTTACTAAGGAAATAATAATAATGAAAAAAAAAACAATAAATGACAACTAAAAGACAAATTTAGAAAATAGAATAAAGAAAAGGATTGATAGGATTTTAGGATAGATGGATTGTGTGGGAATTACCTAACCCACATAACTTAATATTGTGTTACTCTTTTTAATTATGTACAGAGATTCAAGTAAGTATATGTAAAGTATATGATTTGTATATGAAATAAACACTTTATAAGAGGAATTTTGTGTATGTAATAAGTGTTTTAAAACCACTAGACATGATGAAAGCCCCACACATGTTTTTTTGTTTCTTGTAACATTGGTTAAAAGCCAAACTAAGCAAAAAAGAAATCATGGTTGGAGCAAGCATGAGGCATGTACCTTTTGAGCAAGGCTAATTATACTAAAAGAAGGTCAAAGCAAAAGGCCACTAAAAGTCAACACCACTTGTGTGGCTTAGAAAGTGAATCACCACTTGTGTGCCTTAAAAAGTGTATGATATAGTACTTCTCTTTATTGTAAGAGATATTTATAACATTTTTTACATTATAATAATCCATATTTAAGATAAAGAGACATGCAATATAAGAGATTTATATGGTTCACCCAATATTCACATGCTAACGACAAAATGGACAGGTCAGACAGGTTGGATCACACGGGGTAAGATGGGGTAACCTTTTGCAACCGAAAAAGGCCGGATCAAGTTAACCCGACATGTCAAATACTTAGAAAAGAGTTTAGGAGTGCGTAGATTAGAGTGTAGAGGTTTTCAACACGTTTGACTTGTTTCCTATTTATACCTATTGATATGCGCGTCTCAGAAGAAGCATAACCTAAATAGAGTCAGAGTCACAAGTAATTCGTACTGAAACTACAACTCTTTAACTAAAAACACACGGTACAACTAATACACTTCAATACAAATGTACTCTTTATATAAGCAAAGGACTCGAGACATGTCAAGAAAGATGAATTTCATTTTCATCCAAAAGTGGAATTTGTTCGATTCAAGAAATGTCAACAAAGGTGACTCCTTTTTCTAAGTTAAAGATTTGTTTAAATGACATATCATATGGTTTAATGTTTGGCAAAAGTTGTAAAACCCTTATTAAGCTTGTACAATGAATATTGCTCATCTTGAAACTAGGTGATCAATCATGAAAAAGTAACTACCTGTAAGAATAAACGATGCAACTCCACTGCACGCCATTCGCAACCTAATGCCACGAAAAAGTATATTTCTATCTCGAGGATGAATGCCTGTAAGTCTCTCGAACCTCTTTCCTGGCAAACTCCACCTAAGAAACTTTCTCTCCATGGTAATATACTGCATATAAACAGTAAAAGATAACTACCAAATAGTTGGCATGTGCATACCATGTAAAGCAATTTCAACCCGTTTATGTGAAGACGTGTGATTTGGATGTTGTTACAATGCAAACGGGCCAAACAGGTAAGCTTTAAAATGTTAATTAAAAGGGAAACCAGCGGAACAGGTTAGAAGTAGATGATGACACAAGTTGTGGCCCATTCAGGCCCGATCAGATGCAATACCTAGGCTCCAAGTTATAATAAATATCATTTTACATTTATTCTTTAATTTCTAGGATTTATTTAAATGGGTTTTATCATTATAATAGGTTCTAGAATACACTATTAAATAGTTAGGGCCTATTGAAGGACTCTTCGTAGCTTAATTCACATTAAACAATTGTATTCAGTTTACCCTTTAATCCGTGCTTTCACGTTTACTTATCTTATGTTCCTCTGTGAACTAGAATTTCAACTCGGGTTTTGTCAGGTTTAAATTCAACCTGTTAACAAGCAGTGAACCAACCTGATTATGACGCCATGAGAAGAATCAAGTATCTACAGCCTTCTAAATTGTTTTATTTAGAAACGAGTGGATATTATTGTAATTATAGTTTTTATAGTCATATGGATTTCATTAACCATTGATAAAACTGCAAAAAAAAACTTGTTAGTGGGTCAACCCAGCCCGTTTGGGCATGTCTTAAAAACCTTACCCATTATAGATAGGGAAAACGTGAAGAAAACCTAACTTTTCCCTTTTGTGTAGTTAAGTCCTTAAACTTTGTTTTGTATGGTTAATTCCTGAAATTTGGTTGGCACTAACAAAAACGTCTTTTTCACCTTTAAATCCAGTCACATACTGATGCGGACACCACACTAGCATTTTTTTCCTGGCGTGTATTCCAAACTTGATTATATATGATTATGACTTCTTTTAAAATTTAGCTCTATTATACTATTGCATGACTATATCATCATCATACCTTTGGCAGCACAAGACATTGTGATCGGCATTTAGCAGTGTCAAACGAATGGGATGCTGCTGCAGCAATCGAGCCCGAAAATCCAGCTGCCAGACTAACGGCTAATGGGTGTAACGGCCCAATATCTTCATCCGAGCTGAAATCATTGAAAAAGAAATTCAACCATATAAAATAAAAATCGACGTTAAAGATTCTAAGAAAGACAATGTTAAATACGTAAACAGACCTTGGTATGGGGTCCATCCCAACAGCTTTCCAGTCGAGCATCGCGCGGTGCAGAAATTGCCAGCTGGAAAAAAACACACCACCAAATATACAATCACGAACTAACCCTGATCGCATACCCCTCCACATGGCACCCCATCCTTCTAAAGATATAACGTCTATGGGCCGCCTAACATGATACACAGGTGGGGCCCTCCCAGTCCCAGTCATCATCCACGGGTACTCTTTCAGAGAGCCCGTCAAGTTCGAACGTTTAGTGTCTAGGGTGGACAACAGACCAACCGAATGGTCCAGTGCCTTGACGTCTGGATTATACCCACGCAGTAGTTTTGTAACTGAAGTGGATACAGACGCTTTTTGTAAATTTGTAGAAGTGTTTGGAACACGAGAAGCGGCTGCCACCTGTGCACGAATTGTAAAAAGCTCAAACGGAGAGCTCATTAGTGATTCCACACCACCTGCTACGATTCCTGCCGTGAGAGCTTCAGAGACGTACACGTAGTTGTCTTTACGACCGTCTACATAAAGATGGGACCCACATAATGAAAATGTATTATGGTGTAGTTTCGAACATTCGGAACATAACAAGTATAGGCAATAATAAGTTACTCAACTAACCAAATAAGTATAATGCCTAAAAGATGAATAATCCACCTTTATAGAAAGCCGTCAATAACTCATAGGTACCAAAACGTGCTCCAACGCCCAACATTCTCCCTGTAGCCAACCACCCGAAACCATTGTATAACCCTACAAGAATACGCACATTGAAAAGAGATTCCCCTTCAGTCAATCAATTTCATAAATCTTGAATTCACATTATAGAATTTAAATCAGCATCCTGAGTGTCAAATTCAAAGGGATTGTTCCTTAGAACTCTAACTGATGTGACAATGGATAGCATCTTAGTTTAAATAAGCGTGAGACGCTCTGAGGCGTTTTGGTCCCAAAAATCACGACGCAAGGCACACACCTCACGTACAACCAAATAAGCTTTATTTACAACCAGAAACTGCATATCTATCATCTATTTTACATATAAATCTATCTATCAAGTAAACGTTTCATCATTTTTGCATCCCTTAGTACATATAACCCTCCTGGTACCCTAAGTTTGACCAACTTTGACCCAGAACTAAATGAAGGTGTTTTTGCCCCAAAAGTCGAAGCGCGATACATACATGAGGTGTGCATCTATGTACAACCAGCAGTTGCAGTCTTTTTACATATAAACCTATTATCAACTAAACCTTCCATGGTTTCCACATCCCTTACTTGTTTACACATATAAACCTCCTACGAGCTATGCAGTTAATATCGGTGATATATCGGTCATATCGGTCCCCTGGTAAAATATCGGTACCGATATTATCGGCGATATTGACCGATATAATAGATATATCACCGATATTTGACTTTTGACCGATATATCACTGAATTATTAGTGTTAAATTGCTATATATATATATATATATATATATATATATATAAATTCTGCATTATATTAAAATCACCGATATCCCACCGATATCTCACCGAGATAACCTATATCTCAAATATCGGTCCTTGACTGATATCCGATATTTTACCGCATTAACTGCATAGCCTACGAGACACGCCAGCATTGCCCTGGTTCGTTTTCCTAACGCGCATCACGCAATAGGCGCGCCCTTTAAAACGAAGATAACATAATTGCATAAAGATCTATCTATCTAAGGTAAGAATATACAAACTAGAAACATATTGTTAAAACTCTAATCAAGAAAGTGAAAACAACATTACCGGAATTGCCCGACAATTTACGCACTCTATCAAACACCTGAGCTGCACTCAACTGTTTATCAGGACCTGATCCAACCTGTAAGCACCCACATTAATTCTATCAATAAACAGCTTCAACTGTTGCATTTGAAGTTCACATAGCGATTATAAACATGAAATGGGGAGCCAATTATGAGATTTAAGAACAGACAATGGTGTGTATGAACAATCAATGGAAACCTGAATGAGGGTTTTGATAGTCTCGAAGGGGTAAGTTGCGGCAGTTCCGAATGTAAGAGCTCCTGCACCTGCGACTGCGTGGATTGCAAATGTTTGGTTTTTGATGAAATCTTCCATCTGGAATTGGAAGATTTGCAGGAGTGGTTGATGATTGATGGTGATTAAGAAAGGGTTTTACATTTGATGTTTTTAGGGCAACAAGGTTTTTTTTTTTTTTTTTTTTGTTGAGTAAATTACAAGTTTTGTCTTTGTCCAAAATTTCAGGCGTTGTCCTTTACCTTTAAAATTGATGAGTTTTGTCCTTAATGTTTGCAAATGTTGCACGTTACGTCCTTTATGGCAAACTCAGTTAAATTTTTTGGTTAAATTTGATCATGTGCAAGGCACATGAGGGTAACATTGTCTTTTCACCTCCTCACTTGTCTTTCCCACATTTTAATGCCCTAATTATAGAATCAGATCCAGCAAATAAAGTCAACTACCATTTCATCAGATCTGATTTCTTCCAAAACCTCACGCAAATCAGCTCCCGCCATGGTCGGTGCACCAAACTCCTCCTCATCCACCATGGATACTAAATATGCTCCAACCAACTATGAAAAAAAACACGTGAAATCAACTGACAACCAGCTCATTCCACCGGATAAAGCAGCTCAAAAGTTCCCTAATGGCTCATTCCACGTCCGTCGTCACCTCCACCGCCGGAAATCGTTGAAGACCACCATGAACATAAGCAACAGCCATCAAAATCCTGATTATCATACAACAAACCCTAACGATCCTATCCAAAGCCCTAATTTTCATGAATCTCCTTTTTCAAAGCAACCGCCATCAACAACCGCCATGAACATAACCCTGATTTAGATTATGAATCTCCATCTCCATCTTCACATGCAAATATCGAAACAAACCCTAGCCCTAAACCAAATCAATCATCCAAAAACCCCTCTCTGTCACAAAGAATCGCTGCAATCAACCCTGATTTAGATCATGAATCTCCATCTCCGCCTTCACCTGCAAATATCGAAACAAACCCTAGCACTAAACCAAATCAATCACAGTAACGCTTCCTTCTTGCCGTCGCCGTCACGGTGGCGGTGTTGTCACCGGTATGTTCAGAGGACGCCATTGTTGCAAGATAATCGTAGATCCGTCTGGTTTGGCTTTACTAGGTTTTGTGTACAGATACTCTGTACAGATACGACATTTTAGGGCTCAGATCTGGTATCAAAGTGATGAAATGACATAAATGAAGAAGATGAAATGGTGATTTACAGGTACAGATCCAGAAACGTTCTGGTTGTCGATTGTTGTGTAATTGCCGGACATCATTTTGAAGAATCTCCGGTGAGATGTTGTCGGCGATTGTTGTTTATCTTTGTCGGCGATTGTTGTGTTATACACACACATATATATATGGTGGTTGCAGTGGTGGATAGTGGCTGAGGCAGTGGTTGATGGTGGTAGAGATCGAGAGAGAAACAGATAGCTAGAGAGAGAAGCAGTTGAGGAGAGAGAGGAGAATCAGATGATGATATATATAAATAAATAATAGTAATAATAATAGTATTTTTTTAATAATAATAATATTAAATATATAGGTAAAAAGACAAAAATACCCTTGGGTAATCAGATTTAACCAAAAAATTTAACTGGGTTTGCCATAAAGGAGATAACGTGCAACATTTGTCACACCCCCAAATTCCACCATGCGGAGTATCACCGCTTGGAGGCGTGACGTGACTAGGATCGAGCCACCAATCATATTGAACATCGTAATTAAGTAAATAAGACCAACCACAATACGATTGGTGACCAAAGCTAGTTAACCATGTTTAGTTTAAACAGCGGAAGCATAAAAGTAAATCCAAAAGCATAAGTCCATAGTTTATAAGTTAAAGTTCAAAACGCAAGTTTAATAAGTTCATATGGATTTAAATAATACGCACGGAACATAACAGTCCGTACACCACAACGACTCCTTCCTCGTGCAAGCTCCAAGCGTTTAGCGACCTGTAAAGCATGTAACAACGAGTCAACAACAAAGTTGAGTGAGTTCACGTTTGGTTGTTTGGTTTTAAGTTGTTTCTGAAAAAAACGTGGTTTGACTTTCGTTGGCTTATTTGCCGTGGGGATACCCCGTAGTTGAAAGTATGTTTAACCAGTTCCTTTTTATTACCCAATCCATATCCATAATTAGTGGGGGCTTTCCCCGTGTGAACTACTAGACGGTATGATATCGACTGCTACGCAAATAAGTGGTGCCCTATATCAGCGTCTATCATCACTGATAATCTGCCATAGTCCATTAGTACACGCCCGTCCGACCGGCACGGTGTGAGGTTTGTTAAACCTAATAGCGCTATTAACTAATGACCCGCTCGCCATTGGCCTCGGCGATTAAGTCGATATAATGAAGAGGGACTTATTGATAGAGTTTTGTCTAGCTAGTTTTAAGGTTGTTGTCCTGCACCAGGAGGATGAACGTACGTATTCTGCACCAGGAGAATTCGTAGGATTAATAATGGAATCCTCCCCATAGGGAGGATGGCCGTACATATCTCCCCAAAGGGATATGTACATTCAGTTTTAAATTCTTTAACCCATTCCCAAACTACCGGGAATCCCATGCCTTGTAGAAAGTGTGAACTCACCTCGGTTTGCTCGGTTAGGTTCTCAAATATAGCTAACAGTCAAGGTCGGTCAATCACGTCCTAATATGATTACCAGTTAGTCATTTAGTGATTTTTAAATAGAGCACAAAGTTCCTACACGTATCTATCACATAACATGCATTACTTTAACTGTTTATGCCCATATAGGTTTCCCATCCATTCCCCACTCATAAACAAACATACGATAATGCACGTAACACATATAACATGTTAGATCATTCACAGAAAGCATACTCGACATTTAGACACGCAAATTACAACTTATGTCATTTCAGCATTAGTATTCAAAACCGGGCTGTTTTCGGACATTTTAATAAAATAGTTAACTTATTCCAGAAATTCTAAAATTTTTACAGAATGTCTTAAACATTCCAAATTTTATTGTGTAAAAATATCGGGGTCCAGTTCATTACCAATATTTTGTAAAAATTCATTTTCCGGACTGAACTCAGATTTATCTTTTTCTGACCACAGTCCACGGAACAATTTATTAAAAATTCATCGTAAGTCCGATTTATGAAATTCTAGTGGGGTAATTACAAATACATCGGTGGTCATCTACAGTACAAGTTTCATGATCTAACTCTACACAGAACTCAAGTTATGACAGAAAACAAAACGCATAATTTCAGCAGAAAAATGCAGCTCTAGCTGCTGTTACAAAATAACACTTTAAAAATAGTAAACGAAGTCTAAAAATTATGATTCCAGTGCCACTAGAACCGTATTTCATAATACATGACCCTAGACTTCAGAAAATACATTTTCTATTAAGTTGTAGTCCTGTTACAGCCAACTGAAGTTGGCTGTAAAAATCAAACAGCTTTCTGTTTCAGCTTTTAACTCTCTAATTTGTGTTCGATTAATTCCGTTAACAAGTTTATTGATCACAACAACATCAAACATCAATACTAACCAGCAAAATCATCAGAAAATCAGCAAGAATCATAACAACACAAGATCTACATGATTTACACACATGTCTTCTCTTTATCCATCTTTTATTCCATATGTTCAAGACTTTAGTGCAAGTTCTTTAGTGTTTCATAAGTTTAATCATCAAATCACCTATTAACCACTTAAATAACATGAAGAATGAACGGATCTAAGTTCTTACCACTAGCTCAAGGCTAGGGGAGTTCGAGTGTAGAAAAGTGGTGGTTAAAAGCGAATAGAGAAGGTCCTTCCACTTCCGAGAGCACCGAGCGTCGTTGTATGATCTCTTGCACCTCTAGATGTATGTGGATTGCTTGGAAAATGAAGTGAGGGTGGTAGTATGGTGGTGGTTGATGGCTGCCGAATCAAAGGAAGAAGGAGAGAGAGAGTTGCAAGTTTGAGTTGGTGATTGAATGAGAGTTCTTGACTTTGGTGTTTTATTTGTAACCAATTTCCTATTATCCATTATACAAAGTGTCCCCTAGATATTTAGCAATGTGATTAAAAAAAATCAAACAAATGAGGGTGGGTGTCCCACATGAGGGAACCGTTTGGTTTATGGGGGGTGGGTATATGGTTTGGTTTCAATTGATTAGTTAGTAACTAGTTATGTGTAGTTAGGGGTTTAAGTTAGTTACTAGTGTGTCATGGATTTTAACGGGTGTTAGGGTGTTCGGGTACCCTAACTAGCTCAGAAAAAGAAAAAAACAATGTCATTGACAATATTTTCATGTCCCGGGTAAAGTCCGGTTGTTCGGTTTGACACTGTTCCGTTAAAGTGCTTAATTAATCCGTAAAGTGTCTTATATATATATATATATATATATATATATATATATATATATATATATATATTTGCAACGTTTTTAATTTTTAACACTCAGGAAGTCATAACAGACTATTTAATGACTTTTCTGTACACTACTAGTGTGTTAACATGCACATGTAAGTATAACACAGATATCAGAAAGCAGTTACGTAATTCCACACAGTCGTCAAGCACTTTAATTGTCATTAATCAATTGTACGGAATACATGTAAATTTGAGGGTTGTCACATTCTCCCCCTGTTAAGAGAATTTCGTCCCGAAATTTAGCGCGTGGTTACTGAGGAAGCTAGTTAAGTTGCGTTGTTTTCCTGATTAACCTGGGGTGTCACATCATCCCCCCGTTGATTTGGAATTTCGTCCCGAAATTCTGCAGTAGCTTCAGCCTCAGTAGTGGTTGTGTTTTTCTTAAACAGTTGGGGATACTTGAGTTTCATTTGGTCTTCTCGTTCCCAGGTATACTCTGGGCCACGACGAGCATTCCAACGAACTCGGACAAGAGGTATTCTTATGCTCTTGAGAATCTTAACATCTCGATCAGTAATCTCCACAGGTTCCTCGACGAATCGCAACTAGTCGTCGATAGTGAGTTCCTTGAGAGGAACTATGAGGGTCTCATCTGACAGACACTTCTTCAGATTTGACACGTGGAATACGTTGTGAACTCCGCTGAGTTCTTCAGGTAAATTCAACCTGTAGGCGACTTTGCCAATTTTCTCGATGATTTTGAACGGTCCGACATAACGCGGATTGAGTTTGCCTCGTTTGCCAAAACGAACTACGCCTTTCCAAGGCGAGACTTTGAGTAGCACTCGATCTCCACCCTGGAACTCGAGTGGTTTTCTTCCCTTATCAGCATAGCTTTTCTGACGGTCACGAGCTGCCGCCATTCGCTGTCGTATCTGAGCAATTCTCTCGGTGGTATCTACCACAAGTTCTGGGCCAGTAATTTGGCTGTCACCAACTTCTGCCCAACAGAGAGGTGATCGGCATTTGCGTCCGTACAATGCCTCGAATGGAGCGGCTTGGATGCTGGTGTGGTAGCTGTTGTTATATGAAAACTCCACTAACGGGAGATGCTTTTCCCAGCCATTACCAAAGTCTATTACGCATGCCCTAAGTGTAGGATCGTATTCTGACCCAAACGAGTCTTTCAGAGGAGTTTTAATCAGTTTCAGGTGCGGAAAACAAGAAACTGATGTAGAAACAACAAACAATTCACTTTTAATCACCTTTTGTATTGATTTATAACAGATTACATGCAAACGTCACACCGGCAGCACCTCGGTATGGAATACAAGAACTCACTTCTAATTTCGCTCATGCTAGCCTATATATAGTATTCTAATTCCGCCCGAAATGACACGGTTACAACAAGAGCGGAATCAAAACTTTTGATTCCGGGCGAAATCACCTTTACGTGATGTTTGGAGCGAAATCACACTAATTACAATTCTATTTTGTCTTCATGTGATTTAACATTCTGCTTTGTGAATGTGATGCAATGATGATGTAATCATGATGATGTCATCATCAATGATGATGACATAATCCTTGTTCCAAACCGCAACGAGACTGAGATTCGACATAAGACGAAGACGACAGATGAATGCACTAACAGACTCCCCCTCAGATGTTGACGAGTCTTTGCATCTTCAGTCTTGATCTGTCTCTGGGCTTCTTTCTCTCAATCTTTTCTCTCAGGTCTTCAGACTCCCCCTTGCGATATGCTGGCATTTCTTCAGTTCATCAGCATCATCTGTTTCAAGATCGTAGTCTGGCTTTCACAGATTCAATCTTTGCCTGGCTCATGCTTTGTCTTCAGAATTCTCAAATATCGGAATCTGGCTTTTCAAACATAAGCTTCTCAGAATCGATCTACCTGGCTCACATCTAGCTTTTCTTCAAACCTGCATCATCTCTACCTCAAAGTAAATTTTACAAATTTAAAACAATAACATGTAAACATCAACTCAAACTCTCTCTCAAAACAAACATCTTATCAATAATAAACCTGATGAACCATTTGAAAAAAAATAGATTAAACTATATTTGATTTTCAAACACATAGACTCCCCCTCACAACATAGTCATCATGTTTAGCACTCAGAATTTTGAAAATCAGCTTTTCAATATCAGTCGTCAAAAATCTTTTGGATTTTGAAAACTTTATGCTAAAACACACTGAAAATCTTTTTGGATTTTGAAATAAAAAACATGTAATGCAGTAAAGAAATATTTACAAACAATATTTTTGTGAGTTCGTGTAAGAGGATCATATCAGTTTTTGAGACAAATCACCAACACCGTTAAGCTTAATTTCATTTTAAGTTCTAAACAATTCACCTAGATTGTCAGTATATTTGTCCACTTAAATTTTCACACAAAGTTTAATTGATCCGAGATATGATGTTAATGTTTTAAATGACTTGAACTTATCCGTGTGTCCCACTTCTTGAATATACTCCCGTATCCAGATCCCAATATTCAGTCTTACAGGTGAGTATACCATAAATGATATCTGTAGGGGGTTAATAAATTATGAAGAATCATGAGAGCTCAGGTCAGAACTACCGTTCAGCAGAGAGATCATGACTCTTTTGGGTATGTCCCCTTTAGAGGATCTTTTGCATTACAACAGCAATGACTATCAATTTTATTGTTTCATCAATTTGCTGAGGGCGATGCTATGTTTCAAGCATTTGCGGAAAGTATTATCCGAGGACTAGGTCAGAACTTCCATTCAGCAGAAGTCCCGGGATAATACCCCAGATATCACTGAGCATAAAGACCTAGCATCTCAGAATAAGGGACCTTTCAAACAAGATTTCAGGGGTTACCTATATATCCAAGCAGTTTTGTTAACCCACATAATAAGCAAGTTTGATTTATAGGTTTATATCTCGTCACAATCTACTAAATGTGCAAAAACCTACTGGCATATCCTCAGTGAGACTGTTTATCACATTTTAACTTTCCAATTCTTTAGCATGTTGTGACAGCCCACTGATGTACTATCATTTCCTCTTTTCTCAACGAAACTCATTTTTGAATTTTATCATGTTTTTGTCTTTTTCAAATTTTCAAATGTTTTTGTATTTTCAAAAATTTCTACTCCCCCTAAAATGCAAACACATTTTAGGAAATTTGAAAACAAACTGTACAATAAACTTGACAACCGATATCAAATTGCATCAATTCGCCATCCACTAGGCATAAACAATCAGAACTCCCCCTTACACAAAACTATTTTCTCATTATGATTTCAAAACACTTAAGTTTGTTTTAATCAGAATGATTTTTCCGGAAAATAAGTTTTGTTGGTTTTACCACTTGTAAAGTTAAGGGTTTGGTTCATCATATTATCCATTCAATCATTAATATGTGGATTACATCAAGTTCAAACTAATGACCTTGAGTAATCACTTTGTCAGAATCAAACTCTTACCACTTGTAAGTATATCCAAAACATATAACCACATGTAGGAATAAATCATCTACACAAACCATTTTACCACTCAAGATGCCGATTCCTGCTTCACACTTACCAACCTGGAAGCTCCGGCAATTCACAACCTGTAAAATTTAACACTTTTAAAATCTTTCATAAAAACAAGTTTAACAAGAATGATGCCGATTCCTGATCCACGATTACACACTTGGGATCTCCGGCAAGTCAGGTTTTTCAATGAAAGAAAATATCCACCCAAGCCTGACCAGCCTTGGGTGTTTTCAATTCAGAAGCAGTTGGTATGTAAGTTGCTTTCTTTGTAGCGTAAAAGTCTTTTACCCCTTTCACCTTTCCATCAACCATTTTTCCGAAAATTTTCTTAACTTTCCCATTAAACACTTTTTCAACATCAAAGTTATCCTTTTCAGAATAACCCTGATTTGAAATTTCAGACTTTCCAGTTTTCCTTTTAAAATTTTCTTTCCCCAATGATGGAAAGTTTTCCTCATCCATTGAAGGAACTGAGTTCTCATCACTCTCATCAAACTGTGGCTCCTCTGATTTTGTGGAATCAGATTCATCGCCAGATTTTACATCAGATTTCTTAACAACCCATTTTTGGTTGTCAAGTTTCACACTTCGCCCGTAAAATCTTTTCGAACATTCACCAACTTCAAATGTAGAATTTTTAAACACTTTAAATCGTTCAGTTGGTGGCTCCGTATTATCAACAACTACTTCTTTGAGTTTTTCTGAGACTCCCTGTTTTGTATTGGTTGCTTTGGGACAATTCCATGCAATATGACCAACTTCATTGCATTTGTAACAGGTTCTTGTCTCTTTTCTATGAAAAGCTCCATTCTTCATCTTTTCAGCAAGAAACTCCTTATTTGACTGTTTCCAGAATGAGCTCTTTGCTTCTTCTTCATGACTAGTTCCTGCAACATATGTCATTTTTGATTTAAAATCTCGAACATATTTTTCATTTTTATAATTTTCAGGTGGAATAAAACCAATTCCTTTCTTTTTGTAGCTACGATTGTGGTTTTGTTTCTTTTGAAAACCAGAACCAGAATTGTAACCCTTTTTCTTGTTCAAACGTTGTTGTACTCTTGAGGTGTAAGGTCTTGGTTTTCTTGTAAGATTTTCATCTTTTATTTCAGAAATATTAATTTCTGTTAGTTTGAAAACCTTTTTGATCATTTCAGGTTTAACACCTCTTATTGGAAACTCTTTATCAAAATATAATTTGTCAGAATCATTCAAAGTATACACAACTTCAAATGTTTCATCATTCAAATTAGATTTTGACAATAAAAACTCTTTACTATAAACCCATTTTCCCGACGATTTTGAAATCCTTTCGGACGAACTTGAACTCCCAACTGACTGACACGAACTTTTGGACTCAGACTTTGACTCTGACTCCTCATCCTTATCCAACACCTGATCGACCACTCGTTTTATCAGTTCTGACTCATGATCTGTGTCGGACGCTGTGAATGTGACATCAATATTATCCGGTAAAACATCGGTTATCTCGGACTCCAACTTTATATTGACTGCCTTTTTTAGTTCTTCCTCGTTAGGTTTTCTAGACGAGTACCCTTCCCAAATCGGAGGCGGACACTTATTATAACAGACACCCTGTTTCTTACCAGTATCCTTCTTCTTCTTTGGCTTTGTTTCTTCACCTTTAAACGCTTCAAATCCTTCAACTGTTGGATAAATTCTATCAATTATGTAGTCACAACCTTTGTAACTTTGTAGCAATCTTCTGATTCTTTCATTCTCAGTTGCTTCACTATCCAACTCTTTCTTCCACTTTGCACATTCTTCTATGTACAAGTTGATCTCTTTCTGCTTTGTCATCATAGTAGCATTCAACATCTTCAAAGCTTTCTCTCTTTCAGAGTTAGTCTTTTCCAGACTATTCACAGTTCTGTTCAATACATCATATGACTCTTTCAAATTTTTTACATCAAACAACAACTTTTCTTTCAACTTTTCTAACTCACTAAACCTCTCATCTTTTTCTATACATTGTTTACATGACTCTAAACAAGTAAGATAAGGTTTTGTGACTTCAACTATTTTTTCTATCTCCACAATCTTCTCAACTTCCACTATTTTCTCCATTTCAACTATCTTCTCAATCACTTTGACTTCTTTCAATTCTTTTGCAGCTTTCCTCTTTTTGAGTTTCTTCAATTTATCTGCAAAATAAAATTCAAAACTGTCAGAAGATAGATGAGTTTTTCCAACATTTATCTGTTCAAGCTCTTCATCATCACTGTTATCTGTTGAACTGTTTTCAGAGGAAACAGATTCTTCATCTTTTTCTTCATCATCAGATAACACAGCCATCCATTCTTTCACTAACTCTAGCCTTTGAACAATCTGAGCAATAAAAGCTTTAACATTGGGATCAGCTGGAACATACTTATCCCAGCTAAAACCTTCAGCTACTTTCTCATCATCTTGATCAACAATGCCCTGATAAGCTTTCCTGTTTGCATCCTCGATCATTCTTCCATGTGCCGTTTGAGCTTCTTTTTGTTGATGTGGTTGATGAGTGATTTGTTGATAAATGGATTTCCTATAATAATCATCTTTCCCAGACGACTCCTTTGCTCCTCTCGGCTCCTGATTCTTGCATTCTCTTTTAAAGTGACCTTTCTCCCTGCAACGAAAACAGACAACTTTAGATTTATCAAAACCTAAATTAGAAAGGTTTGCATCCAAGAAATCATTTCTTCCTATAACCAATCTAAATTTTTCTGCTCTCCTCAAAACACTAGCTAAGGCCCATTTAATATCCATCAGTTCCAGCTCCTCTGCATCGATTTGGTCATAATCTTCCTTTGTGAGCATCGGATTACCAATTTTTCCCGCAATCAACCCTTCATAAGACTCTAATGCAGTGACCAATAATCCCATATGATGTTTTACAACTTCTTCAGAATAATTTTGACCATTTTGAAGATGTAGAGCTACATTACACTGAATTGAATGCCCATTTCCAGCAGATGCACTTTGAACACTTGGAGGATTCACCGTTGAGAACCCACTAGTGTTGACTGATCCTTGACTGCTTGGTGTAGATTGATTTCCAGCACTAAATGCGGTTTGTATCTTTGGACTTGCTTCAGCAGTTTGAACATTTCCTTTATAGTACAATTTAATATCTTGTTGATGAGTAGAACTGTTCATTCTAGCAATTTTCTGCTGCTCCAGATCCTGTGCCTCCAACTTCTCTATAAACTGTGCAATCGATAACCTTCTAAACTGTCCGGAATTCTTCAATATCATCATATATGTACCCCATTCCTGTTGCGGTAACGCATCAGCAAGTTTTTTAACCCATTCTGCTGGAGTTTTTGTAATCTTCAACTGTGACATAGTGCGTACAAGATGACAGTATCTTTCAATAAGACTCTTTGTTGTTTCACCAGGCATGCATGTAAACAGTTCAAATTCCTTTTTCAACAATGCTGCTTTACTCTGTAACATCTCAGTACTTCCTTCAAATTTCTTTTCAAGAGCTTCCCAGATAGAATAAGCGTTTTCATCATGTTGAAGCAACATAAATATATCTTCTTTAACAGCTTGTTGTAACAAATTGATCATCATCTTTTCTCCTTTGTAACTCTCTCTTTCTTGCTCCGTGAACTCTGAAATGATTTTACCGACTCCCGCTGAATTCTTTGGCCTCTCATATTCAGTTTCGATGCTCTCCCAGGCTTTTAGATGATTCGCCCGAACCCAATTCTCAAACCGTTTCTTCCATCCGTGATAATCTTTAATTCCCATAAGTTTCGGGGGTTTTTGCATTGTTCCGGTTTCATTCTCCATTGTCATGTTCTTAGCAATGTCACCCGGAGTATTCTCGTGAATCACCTGAACCAAACAAGCAAAAGATCAGTTTAAAGAATTATCAGTTAACAGAATAAGACTGGTACTCGAACTGGTGAATATTCTGTGCGGACTGAAAGTTGACACACTGTGCGGACTGCTTATGACCAGGATCAAATTCGGATGACCTTTTTCAATGACCTCACTAAACCACACGACCTGAAACAAGTTTGAATTCAAATAAACTGAACCGCCTCTTGTGAACTGTTTCTAGTGATTTGACTGAACTGCTTTGATCCGAATAACTTTGATGCGATGTATGACCCTAAGATTATTACAAACACCGCCTTTTGCAAACAAGATTAATAACCGACAACTCTGATGCTTATACACTTTGACCAAGATGTAATAATATCAAACTCTTTCAAGATTCTTTCATTTTGTCAATTTAAAAAATGGGCTGACACCAAACAACTTTAAATTGTGAAAATGGCCGACAACTTTTACCAATATAAATCCATTGGGCCTTTAATTCCACTAAACCGACAAACTATATAACCCAATTACTTCTATTTGACCTTTATCACATGTAAACTTATCCAACAACACGTAATTGCTTCACATGGATTTCGGTATTCACATTTACCAACAATGATTGGACCGCAGATGATACTCATGTGGGCTGATAAACTTTGAAATGCAAACTGACAAAACTCACTTGTAGGATCTGATCGTAAATCCACTTAAATGCTTTAATGAACTGACATAGTTACACAACTATTGGACCTTTAATTCTTAAGATCACATGAATCAATGAAGCGTAACTTGTGCCAACAACATCACATGTGCAACCATCATAAACTGACAACACCAATTTCAAAAACAATCTAATTGAACCTCAACTATACTGGCTGACACCTGACTATATCTTCATGCAAAATCAACTTTGCTTTAAATGAAAGCACATGGGTCTGATTAAACTTGTCATCTTGTGAAATCAGACTTTGAAACTATGAGCGGAATCAAATGTTTACAGGAGCTGAATCAGAAACAATCAGGAGCGGAATCAAAAATTTGGCAACCAGGAGCGAAATTAACATCAAGTTCAGGAGCGGAATCACAGATTTAGCAGCCAAGAGCGAAATCAACAGCAAGTTTAGGGGCGAAATCAGACTTTCAAGAGCGAAAACAAGAATGATCATTACGAGCGGAATCAACTCGGAGTCCATTTTGGTCCATTTTTAAGTCGATTTTAGCTATGAAACTTTCAAGGATTTGTTAATAGTCACTTTTATACAATTTGTGAAAATTTGAACCGATTTTGACCGTAAAAAAATTTCTGAAATGAAGAAAGAATGGTGTAGAAGACAGAAAAATGATGATATCCAGCTGAATTCGACAGAACTCCTCGTACTTGGCTCTGATACCACTTGTAGGATCGTATTCTGACCCAAACGAGTCTTTCAGAGGAGTTTTAATCAGTTTTAGGTGCGGAAAACAAGAAACTGATGTAGAAACAACAAACAATTCACTTTTAATCACCTTTTGTATTGATTTATAAAAGATTACATGCAAACGTCACACCGGCAGCACCTCGGTATGGAATACAAGAACTCACTTCTAATTTCGCTCATGCTAGCCTATATATAGTATTCTAATTCCGCCCGAAATGACACGGTTACAACAAGAGCGGAATCAGAACTTTTGATTCCGGGCGAAATCACCTTTACGTGATGTTTGGAGCGAAATCACACTAATTACAATTCTATTTTGTCTTCATGTGATTTAACATTCTGCTTTGTGAATGTGATGCAATGATGATGTAATCATGATGATGTCATCATCAATGATGATGACATAATCCTTGTTCCAAACCGCAACGAGACTGAGATTCGACATAAGAAGAAGACGACAGATGAATGCACTAACACTAAGCATGTCTTCAAGGGCCTGGATGGTGCGTTCAGATTGCCCATCCGTCTGTGGGTGGTAAGCGGTGCTCATATCGATTTGTGCATAGCTTGCCACAGTTCAGAAGTAAAACGCGCGTCACGATCAGAAATGATGGAGGTTGGCACTCCGTGCCTTGATACCACTTCCTTTAGGTAAATGTCTGCAAGAGTAGAAAACTTATCCGTTTCTTTGATAGCCAGAAAATGTGCAGACTTGGTCAGTCGATCTACGATCACCCAAATGGTATCGTTTTCGCGTTGAGATCTAGGCAAACCAGTAACGAAATCCATGGAAATTTGCTCCCATTTCCATTTCGGGATCTCCGGTTGTTGAAGTAGGCCTGATGGTTTCTGATATTCAGTCTTGACTCTCGCACAAGTCAAGCACTTACTGACGTAGGTTGCTATGTGGGCTTTCATGCCAGGCCACCAATACATAGTCTTGAGGTCGTGGTACATTTTATCCGAACCAGGATGTACCGAATAACGAGACTTGTGTGCTTCATCCATCACAAGCTCGCGTAGGTCTCCATACAGTGGAACCCAGATGCGTCCGTTTACATGGTAGGCGTCGTTTTCCTTTTGTTCTAGCCGTTGCCTCGATCCTCGTAAGGATTCCGCCCTGATGTTTTCTGCTTTCAATGCTTCAACCTGAGCATCTCGAATCTGAGCGGGAAGGTTAGATTGGATGGTGAGCTGTAAAGCACGTACATGCTTAGGTATAGTATCCTTTCGACTGAGGGCGTCGGCCACAACATTGGCCTTGCCCGAATGGTACTTGATAGCGCATTCATAATCGTTCAAGAGCTCAACCCATCGGCGTTGACGCATGTTTAACTCCTTTTGCTTGAAGATATGCTCGAGGCTCCTGTGATCGGTGTAAATGGTGCACTTGGTACCGTACAGGTAATGTCTCCATATCTTAAGCGCGAAAACAACTGCTCCCAGCTCCAGATCGTGAGTAGTGTAGTTCCTTTCGTGAACTTTAAGTTGGCGCGATGCGTAGGCAATGACCTTGTCACGTTGCATCAACACGCAACCAAGTCCTTGGATGGAAGCATCACAGTAAACCACAAAATCATCTGTGCCCTCGGGCAATGAGAGGATAGGCGCGCTACAAAGTCTATCTTTCAAGTGCTGAAATGCGGACTCCTGTGCATCACCCCAATGATAGGTGACACCCTTCTGAGTCAGTGAAGTGAGAGGTTGCGCAATCTTTGAGAAATCCTTGATAAACCTTTTGTGATATCCTGCCAAACCCAAGAATTGGCGGATTTCTGTTGGTGTGCGGGGTGCATGCCAGTTCTTGATCGATTCAACCTTAGATGGATCCACATGAATTCCATCCTTGTTTACCACATGGCCTAGAAAGTGGACTTCGCGAAGCCAGAAGTCACATTTCGAAAACTTGGCATACAACTGCTCTTTTTCGAAGAAGTTCCAGCATAAGTCATAGATGCTGCTCGTGTTCCTCCTGACTCTTAGGATAGATTAGGATATCATCGATGAACACAATAACGAACTTATCCAGGTAAGGTTTGCATACTCGTTTCATGAGATCCATGAAGACCGCTGGTGCATTCGTCAGCCCGAATGGCATAACCAGAAACTCGTAATGGCCGTAACGAGTTCTGAATGCTGTTTTGGAGACGTCCTCATCTCGGACTCTCAGCTGATGGTATCCCGATCTCAAATCAATCTTGGAGTAATAGCTCGACCCTTGCAACTGGTCGAACAAGTCGTCAATACGTGGAAGAGGATAACGATTCTTCACGGTAACCTTGTTAAGTTCGCGGTAGTCAATACACATTCTGAAAGTACCATCTTTCTTCTTCACAAACAAGACTGGAGCTCCCCAGGGCGAAGAGCTAGGACGTATAAAACCCTTTTCCAAGAGTTCTTGCAGTTGCGTAGACAGTTCTTCAAGTTCTGATGGAGCTAGACGATATGGCGCTCGAGCTAGCTCGATTTGAAACTCAACTTGGCGATGAGGCGGAAGACCAGGTAATTCCTCAGGAAATACCTCAGGAAAATCGCGCACAATAGGAATGTCCTCAATTCTCTTCTCTTCCATTGATGTGTCCGTGACAAGTGCTAGAATGGCAGTGTGGCCATTTCGCAGGCACTTCTGGGCCTTAAGGAAAGAGATGATGCCCACAACGGCACCACTCTTGTCGCCATGAATCTCGAGGGGTTCTTTACCAGAACGAGGGATGCAGATAATCTTCTCGTTGCAAAGAATTTCCGCTTGATGTTGAGGTAACCAATCCATCTCAATAACAACCTCGAAACTACCCAAAACAATAGGGATAAGATCGATAGAGAAAGTCTGACCAGCTAAGACGAGGTTACAACCTTTAACTATGTGTGTGGCTTCAAGACTTTTACCATTGGCTAGTTCTACCGTGTGTTTGGTGTTCAAAAGTGTTGGAGTGCGCTTAAGCATTTGACGAACTTTTAAGGACACATAACTAGTATCGGCACTCGAATCAAATAAAACAGTAATAAGGAAATCATCCAGAAGGAAACTTACCCATCACAACGTTGGGATCGTTCCTTGCATCATCCTGCCCAATCACGAACGCACGTTCCCTTGCTCCATTGCCATCATTGTTTCCCCTTTTATTGTTTTCGTTCCCCTGGTTGTTGTTGTTGTTCTGTTTCCGGTTCAACTGGGGATAGTTTCTCTTGAAGTGACCTTCAGCACCACACTGATAGCATTCCTTGTTACCCTGCTGTTGTTGTTGGTTCTGTGGGGCTTGTGGCTGCTGTTGCCGATTCTGATTCGCAGGACGTGAGCTCCTGCAATCTCTGGCTTTATGTCCAAGCTTGTTACATCTCTGACAACGATCCTTGTTGCACGGCCAGCTGTGGTGCAAATTACATCGTTTGCACTTAGGGTGATTTCCCCTGTATCCACCCTGGCCTTGTTTTCCAGAAAACTGCTGACTGGGGCTCCGGTGTTCATCTGTCTTTCGTCGCTGGGGCTGGGACTGAACTGGAGTGGAACCCCTGCCCGAATTTCCATCCCACTTGCGCTTGTCACTGCTGGGAGCACCAGTAGCAGTAGTGCTAACACGCTTGGGCAGCTTGCCCTCTTCCACCGCCTGATCGGTGAGTCGGTGCGCCAAACGAATGACTTGCTGGATTGTGGAAAGGTTGGCCTCCATTACAGACCCTTGGATTTCCAGAACTAAGCCTCTGAGGTATAGCTTGATTCGTCTAGATATGGGTCGTGACAAGTTAGGACATAAGTTAGCCAAGTTGTTGGACCTCTTTGTGTACGCCTCAATTTCTGATCCTTCCATATTCAAACCATAATACTCTGTTTCAAGTTCCAGGATGTCGTCCAGGTGGCAGAATTCTTCCTTAATCAAATCCTTGAAGTCGCTCCAAAGGGTGGCATTCGCGTCTGCCAATCCGAGCATCTGGACTTGTGTGTTCCACCAAGAATACGCTTTCCCTTGCAACATGCTGGTAGCGTACTCTACTCGTTTGCTGGCAGGGCTTTCACTCTCTTCGAATGCATATTCGATTCTTCGGATCCAGTGCAGAAGGCCGATTGCCCCTTCAGTGCCGTCGAAAGTGGGAGATTTGCATTCCAGGAACGCCCTGAATGTGCCCATGCGTGTTGGAGAGTGCATGGGTTGACTCCTTGATTGGGTTGCTAAGGCTTCAGCAATCCGTTCGTTAATCAAGGTCGTCAGCTGACCCTGGGTCATGTCGAGACGTCCACTCATGATCTTCATAATGAAGCAACGTAAGTGAGAAAGGTGTCGCGAAAGTGCGTAAGTGTGGGACGACAATAGAGAGTAAGCACGCAAGGTTTAAATTGCAATTATCATGTTAATTAATGCACAGTGTGAACTATCTAACCGACAATATAACATAAATCATACCACATATTGTGTCGAGTCTTGCACGTGGAGCGAAGCGTCGTTGTGGATCGTTAAGCACTGTACAGGTTATAGTCTGGTTTTATCAAAAAGCTTTTCCCTTTTTAAAACCAAGTTCACTATAACCAATGGCTCTGATACCAATCTGTCACACCCCCAAAATCCACCATGCGGAGTATCACCGCTTGGAGGCGTGACGTGACTAGGATCGAGCCACCAATCATATTGAACATCGTAATTAAGTAAATAAGACCAACCACAATACGATTGGTGACCAAAGCTAGTTAACCATGTTTAGTTTAAACAGCGGAAGCATAAAAGTAAATCCAAAAGCATAAGTCCATAGTTTATAAGTTAAAGTTCAAAACGCAAGTTTAATAAGTTCATATGGATTTAAATAATACGCACGGAACATAACAGTCCGTACACCACAACGACTCCTTCCTCGTGCAAGCTCCAAGCGTTTAGCGACCTGTAAGGCATGTAACAACGAGTCAACAACAAAGTTGAGTGAGTTCACGTTTGGTTGTTTGGTTTTAAGTTGTTTCTGAAAAAAACGTGGTTTGACTTTCGTTGGCTTATTTGCCGTGGGGATACCCCGTAGTTGAAAGTATGTTTAACCAGTTCCTTTTTATTACCCAATCCATATCCATAATTAGTGGGGGCTTTCCCCGTGTGAACTACTAGACGGTATGATATCGACTGCTACGCAAATAAGTGGTGCCCTATATCAGCGTCTATCATCACTGATAATCTGCCATAGTCCATTAGTACACGCCCGTCCGACCGGCACGGTGTGAGGTTTGTTAAACCTAATAGCGATATTAACTAATGACCCGCTCGCCATTGGCCTCGGCGATTAAGTCGATATAATGAAGAGGGACTTATTGATAGAGTTTTGTCTAGCTAGTTTTAAGGTTGTTGTCCTGCACCAGGAGGATGAACGTACGTATTCTGCACCAGGAGAATTCGTAGGATTAATAATGGCATCCTCCCCATAGGGAGGATGGCCGTACATATCTCCCCAAAGGGATATGTACATTCAGTTTTAAATTCTTTAACCCATTCCCAAACCACCGGGAATCCCATGCCTTGTAGAAAGTGTGAACTCACCTCGGTTTGCTCGGTTAGGTTCTCAAATATAGCTAACAGTCAAGGTCGGTCAATCACGTCCTAATATGATTACCAGTTAGTCATTTAGTGATTTTTAAATAGAGCACAAAGTTCCTACACGTATCTATCACATAACATGCATTACTTTAACTGTTTATGCCCATATAGGTTTCCCATCCATTCCCCACTCATAAACAAACATACGATAATGCACGTAACACATATAACATGTTAGATCATTCACAGAAAGCATACTCGACATTTAGACACGCAAATTACAACTTATGTCATTTCAGCATTAGTATTCAAAACCGGGCTGTTTTCGGACATTTTAATAAAATAGTTAACTTATTCCAGAAATTCTAAAATTTTTACATAATGTCTTAAACATTCCAAATTTTATTGTGTAAAAATATCGGGGTCCAGTTCATTACCAATATTTTGTAAAAATTCATTTTCCGGACTGAACTCAGATTTATCTTTTTCTGACCACAGTCCACGGAACAATTTATTAAAAATTCATCGTAAGTCCGATTTATGAAATTCTAGTGGGGTAATTACAAATACATCGGTGGTCATCTACAGTACAAGTTTCATGATCTAACTCTACACAGAACTCAAGTTATGACAGAAAACAAAACGCATAATTTCAGCAGAAAAATGCAGCTCTAGCTGCTGTTACAAAATAACACTTTAAAAATAGTAAACGAAGTCTAAAAATTATGATTCCAGTGCCACTAGAACCGTATTTCATAATACATGACCCTAGACTTCAGAAAATACATTTTCTATTAAGTTGTAGTCCTGTTACAGCCAACTGAAGTTGGCTGTAAAAATCAAACAGCTTTCTGTTTCAGCTTTTAACTCTCTAATTTGTGTTCGATTAATTCCGTTAACAAGTTTATTGATCACAACAACATCAAACATCAATACTAACCAGCAAAATCATCAGAAAATCAGCAAGAATCATAACAACACAAGATCTACATGATTTACACACATGTCTTCTCTTTATCCATCTTTTATTCCATATGTTCAAGACTTTAGTGCAAGTTCTTTAGTGTTTCATAAGTTTAATCATCAAATCACCTATTAACCACTTAAATAACATGAAGAATGAACGGATCTAAGTTCTTACCACTAGCTCAAGGCTAGGGGAGTTCGAGTGTAGAAAAGTGGTGGTTAAAAGCGAATAGAGAAGGTCCTTCCACTTCCGAGAACACCGAGCGTCGTTGTATGATCTCTTGCACCTCTAGATGTATGTGGATTGCTTGGAAAATGAAGTGAGGGTGGTAGTATGGTGGTGGTTGATGGCTGCCGAATCAAAGGAAGAAGGAGAGAGAGAGTTGCAAGTTTGAGTTGGTGATTGAATGAGAGTTCTTGACTTTGGTGTTTTATTTGTAACCAATTTCCTATTATCCATTATACAAAGTGTCCCCTAGATATTTAGCAATGTGATTAAAAAAAATCAAACAAATGAGGGTGGGTGTCCCACATGAGGGAACCGTTTGGTTTATGGGGGGTGGGTATATGGTTTGGTTTCAATTGATTAGTTAGTAACTAGTTATGTGTAGTTAGGGGTTTAAGTTAGTTACTAGTGTGTCATGGATTATAACGGGTGTTCGGGTACCCTAACTAGCTCAGAAAAAAAAACAATGTCATTGACAATATTTTCATGTCCCGGGTAAAGTCCGGTTGTTCGGTTTGACACTGTTCCGTTAAAGTGCTTAATTAATCCGTAAAGTGTCTTATATATATATTTTTGCAACGTTTTTAATTTTTAACACTTAGGAAGTCATAACAGACTATTTAATGACTTTTCTGTACACTACTAGTGTGTTAACATGCACATGTAAGTATAACACAAATATCAGAAAGTAGTTACGTAATTCCACACAGTCGTCAAGCACTTTAATTGTCATTAATCAATTGTACGGAATACATGTAAATTTGAGGGTTGTCACAACATTTGCAAACATTAAGGACAAAACTCATCAATTTTAAAGGTAAATGACAGCGCCTGAAATTTTGGACAAACATAAAGGACAAAACTTGTAATTTACTCTTTTTTTCATTAACTTTTTTGTATATATATATATATATGTAGAATGGAAATTTTTTCGTGTGAATGTTTTAGACTTAGGCATGATGTTTTGGGTTGTTTTGACAAGAAAAATACTAAATATAACAATTTAAAACACAATGTAACGTATTATGAGCGTGAAATTCAAAACACAACTAAAACAGATTGTTTCACACTTAAAACACACTACTTAACGTTTTTGGCATGGTGTTTTACGTTTTAAGTCTAGAATTCATTGCATTGTGTCTTAAAATGATATATTTGGTGTTTTTTTGCCAAAACAACCCAAAATATTATACTCAAGTCCAAACCATGATGCCTACTTGTCAATTTTTATGTCTTCTCACACTTCACACGAAAAATGTTCTTATTACAAGATCCTAAGACTCTATATATATAATAATAATAATAAATTTTGATATCTGTTTATCTATATTTTTAGCCGACAAGAGATAGTGAAGATTTCTAATTATGGAAGATAGTGCAAAATAATTCAACAAAAGGACAATCAACTTTTCTTATTTTCAAAAGTGGAGCAAATAATTCAACAAAGAGACAATCTACTTTCTAATTATGGAAGATTGTGCAACAAAGAGACAACCAACTTTCCAATTCTTCAAAGATGGTGCAAATAATTCTCAAAGATGACAAACAACTTTAAGAGTATTTTCAACAAAGGCAATTTCATACGGAAGCTCTTTTCAAAAATCAATAATGAAGACCCTTTTACTCCATCTATAAAAGGGAAGAAGATCAATGAAGAAAGACACACATTTTCTTACATCTTCTCTTATGTATGAAAAAACCCTCAAACCCAAAACTTGTATTATCAACATCTCTATGTTCAAAATCTTTAGATTTTCAAATTATAGTTGCTCCTCCCGATTGTAAGGAAATCAATTGTAATCAAGATTTTCAATCAATAAACTCAAGTATATTTTAAATTTATATCATGGTTGTTTATGTTGCCATCTCTTTAAATTAATTTATATTGTCTTCATGTTTAATCTTCTTCAATCAAACGATCCTAAACCGTTTTGGTATCAGAGCCATGTCTCTGTTTAGAAACTGTTTTAATAACTAATTTATTATGATTATTAGCCCTGAATTTTTAAAGGGGGGTAGAACTGTGTTGGTAAGCCCTGTCGATTGTCGGTTAGATTAGCATTATGCCCAAAAGAATATTGAAAATGGACAGCCGGATCACGACGATATGGGGGTGTTCCCTCAGTATAAGCTCTACTTTAAAAATTTAAAGACTAATAATTATAATGAATCAGTTATCAAAATTCTTTTCTAAACGAGATTATAGCTCAAATACTAATGATAATGATGAAGAAGACTTAAACATGAACTCTTTACATATGAATTCTGTTGATATTAATATTTCTCAAATTGAAAATAATCTTTTAAATTGGAATATACCAAAACAAGATGTTAAAACTATTTACAAAATTGGTACTTTTGATTTTTTACAAGATTATTCTATAAAAACTCATAAACAAACCATACCTATTAACAAAGAGTATCAAAACATGCAATTATTATCAGTAGAAGCTATTAAAAGACATAGAAAATTATATAAATTTCTACACATAGGACTAGTTCAAGTTGCAATTAAACCTATGTTCAGATTAGGAATTGATGCTCCTGTTTTACTAATTCTAAGAGATGCAAGACATACAAACTTTAATAATTCTTTGCTAGCTATGGCTGAGTCTAATATTTCAAATGGTCTTATTTACTTTAATTGCTACCCAAACTTTTCAATTGGTTTATTTGATCCACATATTTTAGATACTTTAACATTAACAATTAAAACTAAAAACTTAGAATTTAAAAAAAAAAACTAATGCTGCAGTAGTTATATATAGAATATATTATAAGACTATGACTACCACTATAGAACCTAAAACAAAATTAGTATCTCCAAAAGATGAAACTATTATTTTTGAAGCTAATACTATGCATACAAAAATAAGAACGCCTAAAAAATTAAAATGGAATGAAATAACTCAATCATTAACATGGAATTTACAAGATATAAACCCGCCAAAACCTATAGCGATAGACAATCAAACATCTAGCATAGTAGAACATTCTGATGGTTCAATAGATATTTCTTTTAGTAATATTTTACCAAGGCATTCTATAGGAGCAAGTACTTCTAGAAATACTTTAGACGAAAGTCTATTTAGAAGAAGTTTATCAATGAAAATGAAAGGTGTTGATTTTTCAAATACTATCCCAAGACCACTATATGAAGAACATGATAGTGATAATAATACTTACGTCCCAACTAAGTCTGATATGGAAAAATATGAAGATATACAATGAGTGATTCAAAAGTTCAAGCTCGTAGAAATAACAATATTTGGTTTTTGAAAAATTGCAATAGAAGAATCTATATATATATATATAAAAAAATGAGATGGATTTGGACTAGGTGGCATTTGATTTTGGCCATTTTTGCTGATGTGGCAACTGTTTGTGATGAGTTTAGGAGGGAATTCACAAATGCTTCTACATTCACGATTTTAACAAAAAAGTGGCGGGATCCGAATCCATTTGGGTCGGGTTTTTTTTTCAAATACAACTTTCACCTTTATTCGGATCATTTAAAAGCTAGGTCATTTTCTCTTCTCTCATTCATACCTACCTCAACTTTACCCTTTTCTCTCTTCTGTTTCTTCTACAATCGGTCATCTTCTCACCGGATTTACAAGATTGAATCAACATCAAAGGTAAATACACCAAATGGAAGGTAAATATTTGTTATTATATGTTCTGAATCAAGATCGGAGTTTGATTTTATGTTATTCCGTTCTATATAAAGTTGATTTTATAAACATTGTTTGTACTTCTATTAACTTCTTCTTTGGTCTTATTTTTGTAGATCCGACCATAAATCTTGAAGGTATGTTGTTTTACTTTGTTGTTTATGTAGTATTCATCTTTAATCTAACCGATTCAACATGTTTACTTTTTTTTTAAACCAAAATCTAGATCAGAGGTTTTTGTTGATTTTTGATTCAAACAAAATCAAGTTTCCCAGTTTTTGTTAATCATGTTTTCCATATTTATCGCAGTTACTGATTTTTCTTGATTTTTTTTTTCATGTGAATCCCTAACTCCGTCATAACAATCGGAATCCCACCATTCGTCAAGCAACAGAGGTTAGTTAAATCTTATACTTTTTTTTATTTATTTTAAGTTTTTCATATATAATTTTATGCTTTCTGTTCAGTTTTTTTTAATTAATAATATATTCTGAATGTTTTATGGGTTATGTTTTTTTTAATTAATAATATATTTAATTGATATTGTTTGTTTTTTGATATATATAGTTTGCCTTATTCTTATTAAATTAACAGTGTTTTGAAAATCTTATAATTTGATTTGTCAGTTATCATTTTTTCAATTTTGCTTTAAAGATATCTTTAATTTCTTTTTAAAAATGTTTTTTTTTTCTATAAACAGAGTAATGTTTTTAAGGTTAATATATGAATTTGAAATTATAAGTCTGTTTTCGTAATTAGACATTGTTTCTAAAATTAGGTTGCCGTTATATTTTTAAAAAAATTTACTTACTTTCTTTGCTGTTATGGATCCAATCAACTCTTCAACTTCACTCCAATCTTCTTCCAAGAATACCATCGGTTTCCATATAACAATGAATTACTTCACTGGATCTACATATATAGATGGTTTTACATTCTTCAGTGTCTTCATCTACATCTACTTTTTCTTGATTCGATTTCAGAATTTCTCATATCGCTCTATAAATCTGTAAGTTGTTTTTGATAAATTCCTTCTTTAATCATTATTCATTTGTTCTTCCTTTTATTTAATGTTTTTAAACTATGTTTATGTTGATTTAACCCTAAATCCGAATGGGATTGAAAAATATGTTGATTTTGGGGTTTTAAGATTGTTGTTTTGTTAAAGAATATGTTGTTTATGCAAAACCCTAAATATACAATTTTGATGCAGAATATTTTTTATTTCTAATGTTTATTTATTCTATCAAGTTTATACGAAACCCTAGATCCGATTGTTATGGAATATTTGTCTTAAGTTTTATATGAATTGATGTAAAATAAGTTTTATTTGATTGTGATTGTTAATAAGTTTGTCATGCAAAATCTTATGATTTTGTTTTTATTTCACATGTTTATGTAATCTATCAACTTTTGAGGTCACTTTTGTTGTATTTGATGATAGGATAATAGGATTTTATATTTTAAAGAGTTTTAATTTTTGTTAATTTGCAGTGTAAATCATTTGGTTACACGATTTTTTATTATGATGTATCATAAGTAGATACATCATTATCATTTGACATAACTTGCTTACCACATTATGTTTATGATACATAGCTGCTTTCATATTATTTTTTTATGACTTTTGTGGATGATTGCATAATTGGATTCCTTTGTTTGTTATTTGTTTTTCAATTTAAGTGTACCCATTTGTGATATGATGTAAACTGCATGTGACATCAATTATATTGAGGTTTGTTAATGGTTATATCATCGGTTACCTCCATTTGTTCTAGATTTTGGAATTAAAGATACTTTTGATGAGGTTTGTTATCTTTTACGTAAATATTAAATCTATTCATATATATTGATTGTTATATTCATATATATGGATTGTTATTATAACATGCCCTTCACATTGTTTTTTTGTTGTTATTTATATTTTTTTTTAATAATTCATCTGATGTGGTTTGTTTATGTAACCTGTTTTTGTAGGTATTTCATATAGCTGAAAGTTCATCAAGGTATTTTTTGTTCATTTTGTTTGTTTATGTAACATTTCATTTGTAGAATCTGTGTTTTTTTTTTTCATGTTTTCGATTTTTTCTCACACTAACCTTAACATGTTACACTTTATTAACATCGTCATTTTTAAATCAGTTTCAGAGGCCCCTGGTTCTGTAGGCTAATGAATGTAGCAGACAAAGTTATTCTGGTAAATGATAAATTATTACATTAGTTATTTGTGTTCTTTTGTTTTTCTTATCATTAAATACAGTTTATTATTATTGTATTGTTTATATCTTTTCACTATAATTATAATTCATTTTGCATTTGTTTGTTTTATTAGTCCATTCCAGATGACGCTACGTGCAAACTATGGGGTACAGATAAAGGCCCTACAAATGTTATGATACACACTGAAGATGGCCGATTATTTAATGTTTCTTTAAGCGCTTCTAAAGGAAAGTTACTCTTTTTCCATGGTTGGTCCAATGTTGTAGAACATTTGCGACTAACCAAAGGCTGTTTGGTAGTATTTAATCCTGTAGATTCTACTACGTTTAAATTAACATCTTTCGTTGATGGGGTTAGTCGTGGCTCTTTTTGGACATATCTGCTCCCTCAATCATCTCATTTTTATGTAAGATAAATTATATTTTTATTTTTCCTAATGTATTGATGTATTACTTTAGTTATATTAAAACTAACTTTTTTTTTTCTTTTTTTATCATTCCCACAGGTCATTCCTGAATGTATCCTGCCAAAAATTTATGATTATTTCTCAAATGATGTAATCTCTACTGTAATTATAGACAACAAAACGTTTAACGTTGCCATTGAAACGTCTGACGGTAAAGTCGGTTTTACCGTTGGTATTGACGTAATTGTTAGTCAGTTACAGTTGAAGGCTGGTTGTTTTTTGTTATTTACAAAAGCTTTTGGTAATTTTTTCCATTTAATTTTTTTTTGGAAAAAACGGTGTTGAAATGAGTTTTCCTGATGTAGATGTCGATGAGGTAAGTTACATTTTGGTACTTAATTATATATTTTATATATGTTAATGTAATACATGTTATATATTTAATTTGCAGGCTGAAGTTGCACCTATCGATGCTGAAAATGAAATTAATGAACAAATACATGGTGGTGTTTGTCGTTTTGTTCGTATGGCTGGTGAACGTTATTTTGTAAGTTTTAATATCATTTTACAAACCACTAAAAAACAAGTGTTACAATTTTATGTTACTTAATAAACATTGTTCTTTTAGTTTCATATTTATTATTAATTTTATTTTTACAATAATACAGAGGATTCCTGATCCTGTTTCACGGATGGCTAGACTTGATGAAGGTTTAAAAGATATCACCGTTAGACTTATGCATCTGGATACGCCACAACAATTTACCAACGGTACCAGACGTGAAAGAAAAAGCGACGGAGGTTTTCGATACGCGTTAACCGGTTGGAAGAAGTTCATGAAAGCCGCTCGAATTAAGGTCCGTGACACGGTTCACTATTCTTTTGATGAAAATGACCAGGTGTTGAGTGTTGAACAGGTTGTACCTTACGTTAGGCATAGTCATTAGTTATATGACATTTAGGGCATTTTTTTTGCCTTTCATATGTTAGATATTAACTTTTTATATGGTTATTGGTTTTTGACATTCGTTATGGTTTTGAATTTCAAGTTATTACATTTTTTCATATCTTAACTATGCTTTTAACCACTCGTCATGTCTTGAAATTTTAATCTATGTGTTAAGTAGTCATTTCTTAAATTTTATATTCATTTTAATTATAGAAAGTCAACTGTTACTTAATATGTTGCAATTTCAAATTTTCGTTCTTACTTTGCAAGTGATTAATCATAAAAATATCGTCCTTACTTTGCAATTTCAAACTGATAATTATGGAAATTGATTATTCATAAAAATTTAGAAAAATATATTTTTTATATTTTAGTAAAGGTTGACAATTATAATTAAAATAAAAAATATTGCTACCAAAATTATGTGCTCACTTTCTTCTATAAATAAGTCTCAATTGTTATGTTTCATACTTATATTTTGATATTTTTCTGCCCATTTTTACAACAAAAATATGGTAAACATTTTTTTAAATTTGTTTTATATATAATATAAAATTATGATACTTAAATTGATTTCTTAACTAATTTACAATCAATTTTACCTAATATGGAATCTAATTTTTGTAGACTAATAATTTTAATGTATCTTGCATGTTTAACGTAATTGTAATCTTTATATGTAGATTCTTATAGATATAGATTTAAAATTGCCGTATTTTTTCCTCATTTTTTATTTTATATATTTGTTATATATTTATATATATATATAGAAATTATGTTACAAATATAAAATTTTAAATTAATAATTGTAAATAATATTTAAATTCGTAAAGTCAACCCGAAGTTATATAATGATTATGATTATTGCGGATCTATGTACAGTTTCCGTTTTTACAAATTTGTATTTATGTTAATTCGTTTTATCTAATTATAAATTATATCGTTTCTTTATTTATTGTATTTTAAAAAGGAGGTTTATTTTGATTAGAAATATTGATAATATATTACTAAAAATATTAAGTTTTATAATTTGATATAAATAGATCATTTGTTTTCTTTTTAAGTCAAACTAATTTTTTTGCAACAGTCCATTCATTTATTTGATTTCTTCGTAGCTACAATGGAAAACGAAGGTCAGATCACCTTGCTGAACGATATCGATGCTCTTAGCACAAACTACACTATCAAGGTTAAAATTATTAGTTTGTGGAGGAAGAAGATGAGAGGTAATGAAAGAGAGACGTATCGTATAGATATGATACTGATGGATGAAATGGTAAATTAATGATTTAATCTTTTTTTTGTTTTAATTATACTGATTTTATGTGCATTTTAACATACCCTTTGCATGTTATTCTGTATTTACACACAGGGTACCAAGATTCAAGCTTTTTGCTTGCATAAGCTATTTTCAAAGTTTGAGAGACATCTTAATGTTGATGAATGCCTTATCATAAAACGGCCATCTCTTGCTGCGAACACTGCATCTTTCAAGATTGTTCCTAACAATCAGAAGCTATCTTTTTACTATCATACGTTTGTGGAAAAGTGCAATAAATGGGAAGGTCCGCAGTACGTTTTCAATTTTGTTGAGTTTAATGATGTTCTTTCCCAGAAAATAAAAGAGGGTACGACAGTAGGTATGCTAGTTTTTATTTACAATCTTTATATACCATAATATTTGTTTGCGGATTTTATAGATTTTTTTATGTTCTTATATATGCTGACATCTATTTTATATTTTTGTTAGATTTCATTGGTTATGTTGGTGTTTATTATAACATCGAGGAGACTAACAAAAAGGATGGTAGTAATGGGAAACGCCTTAATCTTAAGCTTCAAGATCTTGAGTAATACATTTTATAAATTGTGTTTATTTTTTTTTCCATTTTATGCTTTCAAATTTACAAAATGTTGTTATTGAAGACAAATGAGATTCCAAGAGAATATCCAGTTGAATTTGAATCGTTGGTTAACCTAAAGTGTGCTTTCGTGATTAAAGTAACTGACTTTAATATTGTCAATGCTGTTGAGAATTATGGAATATCAGTTGTTACCACTGATGATGACATCTTGGATAAGCTCAACAAAAAATTTAAAATTGACCAATTAAGCGATTGTTTTATTAATATATATTTTCACTTTCAAAACCGTTTAAAATATGTTGAACTATTTGTCATTTGCTTTTCATGTTTTCACAGCTTGATGTCTCTGATTCTTTTGGTATGAGTCAGTCTGAGTTCCAAACTTCTGGTGGTGAATGTTTGAAGGTATAACTTAAAAAATAAACTTATATATAAGTTTAATAGTTGTGTTATTATAATTTGTTTATTTCTTTAAGGATGCTGATTCTTACACTGGGGATAACACCACACCTGTTTCAAAGGATTATGTGGGTGACTTGAAACAATCATATTCTGACATGAAGCATAACCTTGATGATGTTTATTTGAATGAAGAGGGATTGGCGTCGTCAGCAAGTAAGCCTCGCATGTGTGTTGAGAAGAATGATCTTGATCAAGATATAAGCAAGAATTGATAAAGGAGATATGGCAAATGGTGGTTTTAATAATAAAAAAAACAATTTATTTGGTATTTGAATATTGGAATTTTGTTTTGTTCGTATGACTTTTTGATGTTTCAAGACATTTTATGGTTTGCATATATATTATGACTTTTTGAGTTATCCTATAATATTTTTGGTTGAGAATCATGTTTGGTTATATTCTTTATTTTATGAGACTAAGTTGATTACTTTTTTATTTTTGTAATGTAATAATGCGATAATATAAATACTGAAAAAATAAAAAAAATTGGTGTATTACTTTTCACCTTACTTAATTACTTTTCATGAACTGAACATTAATCATTTGTGGGTATATATTATTTACTATTCAGTTACAATTCTAAAGTTATTTTAAGAAATATGCTAATCATGTCAATTTTTACTATTCAGTTACATTTCTAAACTTATTTTTAGAAGTTTCGTAATTTTAGCAATTCTATTTTACGAAATGACACACTATCTTCTAATTTCGAAACTAATAAATATAGAATTGTTTTCATATTTATGATCATTAATTTGGTTACAATTTATTTTTGTAATGTATATTATTAATTCCTTAAATAACTTTACCTTAGGTCTATAAATTCAGATATTTCACATACTTTTGAAACATCTTCATGGTTATCTGAATTTGCATTCTTAGCTTCCTTCTACGGTGGAATAAATTTTTTTCATCACTCTTTACATTTCCAGTAAGTTTTTATGTAATTCGTTATAATTTTATTTATTCATGCGTTTGGTTTTCATTGTAAAGCTATTAGTTTTTTTGTTGTAGTTCTTTGTGTTGGTTAAAAAATGCATAATAGGTTTGAACAACTTACGTCGTATTCTTCTGAACGTCCACATATTGGCTTTGATAATAACTGTAAGTGTTTTTTTTCTTTTATCTCAAACATTTTAAATAGTATTCAATTTGTTTTTTCGAAAACGTTTTATGTTCTAAATTCTATATTTCTTTCTTCTTATTTACTTTTTTTTTTTCATTTTAGTTGACGAAGCTAAATATAGACGTTGGTTAAGAAAACTATATCTTGATAATAAGAAATCAAAATCAACAGCACTTCCGGATTATTTTGTTAGAGGTAAATTTTCTATCATTTTTCTATGCATATATGTTTTGAATATATTTAATCATATTTAAGTTGTATATATCACATTTTGGTCATTAAAGAAAGTAAATTTTTAACTATTGTATGATTTTTAATGTTTACTGTTACATATGTCAAATTTTATTCATTATTCTATTTTTATATTATAGCTGTTCAGGCTAAACACAGGCGCAAGTTAAGAAAACTATACCTTGATAGTAAGAGATCAAAGATTACTAAAAAATTCATTTCTAGAAATGGTGCTTCAACGTCTTCATCATCAACACGAATCCTTTTAAATAACAAAGAGAATTTAACTCCCAATTTTTCAATCACAACCTTTCCTACCCAATCTTCAACTGTTATAGGGACAAGTAAGTTTACTTTTATGTTAGATAATGTTACAAATTTCACATTACTAATTTAGTTCGTCAACTCCAGTTCGGTTATATTACATATTATATAATGATTGTTTATATCTTATTAGGTAATCATTTAAATTCGTTCGTTAATGTAAGATCTTCCATTATTACACCTTCTACTTTGAAGAAGAACGGAAATGTACTACAAGATCAGTTTACAACACCCAACCGTACACCGTTTGCAAACATAGAAAACATAATCCCAGGTTTGTAAATAAAAAACAAACAGTTACTACTTGGTGATGTTTCACATTTTGTTTGTTTTTACTACATATAATATTTGAACAAATTATTTTTTAAATACTTATTTGTATTATCTTATTTCAATTTTTTTTTGTTTAGGAAATAATTCTAATTCTTCGAGAAATGTAGCTTATTCATCTGGAGCATTTTCAAATCAGAATAGAAAGACAAATCTTTTGCAAGATTCTTCTACATCAACACGACGAATGACGAGGTCAAACAAAGAAAACATAACACCAGCTTCTTGTATTACAAACATACGTTCTCAAGTTCCAAGTGTACCTCATTTTTCTAATGCTATGTCTTCTTTGAATCGTATATCACCTGGTAAAATTTATAATTATATTATTACATACATTTTTAATTGTATAATTCATATAGTTAACGAAAAATTATTTTTTCTTTTTTATTCAGATAATATTGCAAGCTCATCAACTTTACCATTGAATGAGTGCTATTCTCTTAATCCCAGAATAACGAATAAACGTAACACAACATCTTCGACCTCGGAATTTAGCTCGCTAAAAAAGATGTCTTCTGGAAAGCGTAGACTTTTTCATAAACCAATTGAAATAGAACCCATACCAATGACTGCTCTTGATTCTGATGATGAAAATCATGTTCACGAGGTTGTGTTAGACGCCACCAAAGGCGTATCTAAAGGTAACTGATTAATGTTATTCATTGTTGTTTCATATTTTATTTTACCTACTTAATTATTCAATTTATGTTAAATGTTCAGATTACGTTGACCATGGTGACCAATCTCGTACGTGTGGTTTATGCTTTGCAAAGTTATGGCCAACCGAAAGTGGAAAGGGTCGCATTACACTTCAAAAGCAAACATATAGCTTATGTTGTGGATATGGTAAAGTTGACTTGCCTGAATATAAAGATTCTGATCCATCTTATCAGATGCTTTTTCGCTGTTTAGATCAGGAAAGCAAGTTTTTCTTAAAGAACATAAGACGTTACAATTCTATGTTTTTCTTTACTTCAATGAGAGGAAAAGTAGATACTAAAATAAACAAAGGTAATGCTCCATTTGTTTATAGAATCAGCGGTCAGAATGCACATAGTATGGGTAGTCTTCTTCCTAAGCACGGAGACCAGCCGAAATTTTCACAGCTTTATATCTATGATACTGAGAATGAGCTTGCTAATAGAGAGTTGTTATTTGGGTATGTATTTTTGTTTTTACTTACCAGTATCTTAATATTACGTTACAACGTAGAATACTATTTTTTTCATTTCAACGCTTGAAACTGTAATTTAAAACGTATCATTTTCTTACAGTGATTCTTCAAGCAAAGCATCTTTAAGGGCAAAGGAACTTGATGTTAAATTTATAAAGTTTCTTACCAACATGTTAGATTCTAAAAATATGTTGGTAAAAAATTACAGGATGGTACGAGACCATCTCCATGAGAATCCTAATGTTTCCCTTAAGCTTCGTATAATCTCACAGAGAGATCGGGACGGTAGGACTTACAATTTACCTACGTGTTCTGAAGTTGCTACTTTAATAGTTGATGAACCTGATCTCAAGATAGAAAGTCGTGATATTATTGTCGAAAAGCGTTCAAGAGTTCTTAATCGTATTAGCGAGTTACATCCTTCTTATCTTGCTCTACAGTATCCAATTCTTTTTCCGTACGGAGACGATGGCTATAGGATTAACATTCCTCATAGGGATTTTGGTCCTAACACAAAGAAGACAAGACCAACTTGTACAATGAGGGAGTTTTTTTCTTATAGAATTCAGGATAGGCATAACAAGTTTTCTCTAATTCTTAATGCAAGAAGGTTGTTTCAGCAGTTTTTAGTCGATGCCTACACAATGATTGAAAGTGAGAGGCTAAACTACATACGTTTTCAGCAAATCAATCTGAGATCTGATTCGCTTAACAGTCTTAAAAATGTTCAAGAGGTTGGTCAGAGTGATTTGAGTCATACAGGACAACCTGTTATATTACCGTCATCGTTTACTGGTGGTTCTTGCTACATGATGCAAAATTACTTGGATGCTATGGCGTTATGTAGGACGTATGGGTATCCTGATTTCTTTATCACAATCACATGTAATCCGAAATGGCCTGAGATTGTAAGATTTATTGGTGACTCTTCAATTAAGCCAGAAGACAGACCTGACATACTCTGTCGATTGTTTAAGATGAAACTTGATGAATTGATAAAAGATATGAAGTAAAAAAATTTTTTGGCGATATTAATGCAGGTATGTCAATGCTACACCGACTTTCAATTTATACAATTTTTTGGTTTCCCATACATTTTATTTACTATCTTTTATTCATCGTTAGTATTCTTTTTTTTGTTGTAGTTGTTTACACTGTTGAGTTTCAGAAGCGTGGTTTGCCACATGCGCATATTTGCTTATTTATGAAAGTTGATCATAAGCTTCCTACAGTTGAACACATCGATCCCTTTATCTCAGCTGAAATTCCTGATAAAAATAAGGATCCTGAATTGTATTCTCTTGTGAGAGACTTTATGATTCATGGTCCTTGCGGACATGCCAACATGAAATGTCCATGCATGGTTGGGAACCGTTGTTCTAAGAATTTTCCAAAGAGGTTTTTGGAATCCACTTCCATTGACTCTGATGGATTTCCTGTTTATAGGAGAAGAGATTCTGGTCACACGGTTGTGAAGAAGGGTGTTACTTTGGACAATAGGAGTGTAGTTCCATACAACAAAAAACTTCTTAAAAGATATCAGGCGCACATCAACGTGGAGTGGTGCAATCAGGCTGGCTCAATTAAGTATTTGTTTAAATACATTAATAAAGGACCTGATAGAGCCACTGTTGCTGTTTTTGATTCAGACAGAGGCCCCGATGAGGAGATCCCAAAAGATGAAATTAAAGAATATTACGAAGCTAGATGTGACAACCCGAAATCTCAAGGTTCTTTTCTATGTATAACTTGCCACCTTCCCTTATCCCTTGAATACGAGATTGCATGGGAGGTGCACGCAACTTCTTTTAAAAATAAATAAAAACCCTAAACCCCACTTGTCAATTCTCAGCCGACAACAACCCTTTCTCCCTCTCGTTCTTGAATCCGACGACTTCTCCGGCCGGCGATGGGACTCCGACGAAACCTACAGCCCTTGCTCCCTGTCTCTCTTTCACATCTAGTGACCGAAGACTCCGGCACACCTTGCTCCGACCATCACACACACCCACTTAAACCTCTTTCTTCACAACATCGACGACAGCAGTAGTGGAGTACGGAAGACAATGGTGGCTGGGTTAGGGAGCAGAGATGGCGACAGACGGAGGAGCCGTCAAAACCGGCACCCAAAGCCGGGATGCAGGTGGTGACGGAGTCGACGATAATGACGACTGCCGGAGCGGCGGCTCGTGCGAAGCAGCAGCAACAGCGGACAGTTCTCATTTGTTTATTTTGCTTTCAACACCCTTCGGTCAGTATTATGCTACCTCATATATATATATATATATATGTGTGTGTGTGTGGGTGTTTATTATGGATTTTGGCTAAATATTTATGTGAGATAACTGTTTGGAATGTATGAGATTTGGAATATGTCTTTTTAAAATAATGAAGTACAAGTTGATTGTTTTTAATGTGAATTGAGATGATTAGTTGTGTAAACTTAAGTATAATTTTATCCTTATTTCTGGGTCTCGCATATACTATGTGTATCGATATGTATCTGCTTGTTGATCTTGATTATGGTTAATTTGATTTGGTATATAAAAGTGTGCACATGAGTGAGGATAAACTGTAAGTTTGGATTTACACTAGTGTTTGTTGATAGGTGATTTAGGGTTCTAGGGATATGAGAGTATTAATTTCAAGGGTGACCAAGTCTAGACCTGGTTGCATGAAAACTAGATTCAAGAAAAGAATTAGAAAAGATCTTGTGCCAACTGTTAAATGCTGATTAGTTTGTTAGGAATCATAGGAAGTTTGTTTTGATTTTTGTTTGGGAAACTGTGGGTGGTAATTGAGGAATGGATTGGTGAGGAAATTGCTCACATGGGCCGAACATCATTATTGGATCACACACCTCTTGTGTTGGGCTATGATGGATCGCACAAGGGCACCAGGTTAAACAATTGGGTCAGTCGCATAAGCCTTTGGGTTAGGTTTAGTGGGCCGGTGGTGTTGGGTCACACACGTTGACATCAGTTGCACATTGCACGTTTGGGCCGGCCATGTTTGTGGCAAGTCACACACGCTTAATGAGCCATAATTGAACTATTTCATATTGTTGAGTTATGCTTCTGAATACGCACCACTGGATAATAATCGTATGTGAAATATGAAACATGAAATGGATAATAATTATATGTGGAATTTGAAACATGAAATATGACTGTGTACAAATGGTTAGCTTATGTGAGATAATTTGTGAGCTACTGGAATGTGAAACTAATTTCTTTTACTAATAATCGTATTAGGGTTGATTGAACCACTGTAAACAAGTAACCAATCTTACCGAGCAAACCTAAGGTGAGTTCATCTCTTGAGCATGCGTCCCGGTGGTTAGGACAGTCAGTGGGTATCCCGGGGAGGGATAAGTCTATTGGGTAAAAATGGTAATGTTGGATAATATACTCATCCTATCACCATTAAAGTCCCCCCTTGTTGTTTGGTTACCTGAGAGGTAACATGGTATTAGTTAGTAGCGCTACTTAGGTTTGGCAACCTCACCCTATACCTGGGAGGACGGGTGTTGAACTAATGACCTAGTCATGACCAATGCTTTGATAGGAGCATTGGAGAAATGGCAATGTAAATCAGGAGCCGTCTTGTATTCGGGGTATTATCAACATTAAATTCAATGGATTAACTAAACACTTGGTAACCAATGTTTTTGTAAAACTATGAACTCACCAGCGTTGTCTGATACACTTGTTGCATGCTCGCAGTTCGTTATATATCTTGGATTTGGGAACTTGCTGTCTGGAGTAGCTGGAGGGGTCATGGGTCGACTGGAGGGATTCATGTGATTGAGTTATTGATTTTATACATTGGTTTGAAACAGTTTAACTTTCGTTTACTATTTGCTTCCGCTGAACATATTGGTTTTCATTTAAACTATTTTCATTAATAATTGAGGATTTTATTTTGAAACTTGTATGGGTTTAGTGTAATTAGTGGCTCGTTGTTGGTACGTCACACGCCTAACAGGGACATTCCCTAGGTGGTATTTTGGGGGTGTGACAGTTTGGTATCAGAGCCACTGGTTATAGTGAACTTGGTTTTTAAAACGTTTTTGTAAAAACCAGACTATCACCGAACAATTCTGAATACATGAATACGACCATGACACTCAGCTCCAGATTGCAAGGTTCGTCTTTCTCATTTGTTGCATACATTACATGACTAGTATACATTTACTTATGACGCAACATATGAACATACACTCGTCACTATAGCATGATTGCATGAGTTGCTTGCTTACGTTATGATTAATTTTAAAACCGTGAGGGGCGGGCGCTGAGAGTGTGCTGGCTGCCAAATCGGACAATATCATGGTGCGTTGATAGTATGTCATAGTCTTTGGATTTCTGTGATCTTATTACCTTGACAACCTCCGTTTGACACTTGAATTTGAGAAACCATTTGACATGAGTTAGGAGGAACTGAAATGAGCATGCAAAACACAATATTATTATGGGTGCACACATAATAATAATGTGGGGTGCATGTGAGTCCCAGTGAGACTTAACAAGTGAAAAAGGGGTTCTGTTCCGTTATTCGAACAGTGTGAACGTAACAAATCTTTAGGAGTTATAGCAGTGATTGTCTACTACTCGAACGTGATCTTTCCACTCCTCTCTGAATCCTTACGAACCTCGATGTTATCGAGTGATACCTGAACACTCATCTGAACGCCTAGCGAACTGTGTAGAAAGTTAGGTGCTAGTACGAACGTCCCTGAGTTGGATGTCACAGCGTCAAATGATTAGTCTATACCCCTCTCACTCCTCTTTGTTTGCAGGAACTCAATGTATTGACGTCTTAGATCCCAAAGTGCGATCACTTTTGCAACCCTCTCGTAACGTACCATGTGCTACTCAATTAACTTGCTAGATCGATGGACAAGAGGATGAGCATAGTACTTTACCAACCTTAGCAATTGGACGACCCTGATTGCCGACAACGAACGCCAGTGAATCGACTTCAATCGGATCCTTAACCCTAGCCAGCGACTTATGGGGAATCAACTCTTACGAATCAATCAAGACATAAACGATGACAATTAACTACAGGGTGGGATTTGTAACTTCCCGCACAGTGAGTAGTGCCCTGGTTCGTGGCACATAATGTGAAAAGATGGACCCTGTTGGTGCCAGGTCGCAGGACCCCGTTACAAGCAGCGACATTAGAAGCAACAGTCATGGCAACATCGAGGTGTTCGTAATCGTAGCCTACAGTATGGAAATGGAAGTGCCTACGACATGGATCGACCGTTGTTAAATCAAGACGACAACAACCAGGGGAACGACGGCAGTACTGGAAATTCAAGTAATAAAAACAACAAACACCAGAAATGAAACTCATGGAAAGGCATTTAGGATTGGCTTGGGTGACACCAGGATTATAGCTGCATGGTGGCCTGCATGCTCTTGGTAACTAATCGCTTCGTCACTGTTCTACTTAACCCTGAAGCTTTTGGAAACCAACCCCGTTGTGGAACCGACTGATGGCAAGTCAATGGAAACCTCCTATGTTCGTTGGGTTGCAAACTCGACCTTGTGGGACAAGTGTTTGACATCTACCCTTGATAGTTTTGTTGTAGTAGTTAGTGTGGATTGGGTATCCAGATAACGCGCATAAATACCTTGTGAGGGAAAATTTTGAGTATCCCTCTCCCTAGTGGCGAATCGTCGTCTGTCCTAAAGCATCAGTGTGGTTTAAAGGTTAGTATCATTTCAGCAATGAAAGCCAAGAGCGTCTACGGAGGTACTACCCCGCTATGTTGGCAACTGTTGCTAACGTTTGGACTACGGAAAGAGGATCGAGGATCCACTAATTGTTCGTAATTCCTCTCAGCGTGTTACTCGAGGAACTTCCAGGTTTACCCCCCCCCCCGGCTGATTAGGTAAAATCTCAGTTCGATCTCACAACCAGAGGCAACCTTGATTACTCGTACTCCTTATCGTCTGGCGCCTGGAAAGTTGCAAGTACTGTCCGATCAACTTCAGGAAACTACAGGATGGGAGTTTTAAGACCGGACTGTCATCTGATGGAAGACCATGGGGAGGAGGATTCCTAACACGGCGTTACAGATCCAGTATGGCCACTACGATTTTCTTTCCAAGTTATTTAAGATATCCAACACACCAGCAGCCTCAGGGATCACATGAGTAGTATGCGTCAACCTCGTTTCGCCAGATTCGTCGACCGCATTTATCTATGATGTTTAGAATCACTACCAGCGGAAAGGAACACCATGAACGGCACCTGTATTTTTGTCCTAGAGCTCCTAGGGGAGGAGCAACTCCACGCGAAGTCTACCTAAGTGTGACTTCAGGATTTGGGAGGTACATCTTCTGGGTCACGTAGTCAACAAAGTGGGGATACATGTAGATCTCGCTGAAGATCCATTTCATTAGATATTGATCGGCACCAAATAGTCCATCGGGGATACAATAATTTCCTGGTCCAGCTAGATACTATCGTAGATTCATCACAGGATTTTCGAGGATTTCACAACTATTAACCTCTTTAGCACATCAGGGTGTTGTGTATTCGTGGGAGATAAACAGGAGAACGTCTTATCAGCATTTGGAACCCATCACTACAATGCACCGAGCATCGTCTTTACCCAAGTGTACGGGTGATCTATTGGTATACCATGATGGTTCGAATCAGAGTCCCAGTTACACGCCGATGTAACACGAGAAGGTGATGGCTTACATAGTGGAGTAGCAGGAAGAATTGCACGACTCACAGCCTAGGGTGGAAGCCACGATCTCGGATTTGAGCTGGAGGCATTACTTGGACGGTACCAAAAGCACTACTAAGACCGATCACAAGGGCCTCCCATGTACCTTTGTTTCGGAAGAGCTAAACATATAATAACATCGCTGGATGGAACTTTTAAATGATTACGACTGTGAAACATAAACTTGCACAGTATCAGCAACCGGAAACACCCATAAGGAAATGAGAACAAACTGACAGGGATTCTGTCCCTGGTTTACTTACAACTCGAAACGGAAACAATATCACATGGGAAATCGTTGATTGTCTCATGTTACCAACACACTTTATTGCAATCAAGGAAACCGACGAGTCTTCACAACTTGTGAATATTCCTCTGAGATAGGCTGCTTTTAGGCACGAGGTGCCAACTCCCGTTACCTCTGATTTTGAACTATACCTGATTTATGACATGCATTACACAACACCCTTGACTCGCGTCTAGACATAAGCATTACTTATCACCGTTGGACAAATCGTCAGAACAAGTGAACCATCCTGACACACGAAGACATGCTACGAGCATGTGCGTGATTGACGTTAGTAGAAATTGGAAGGACACTTACCATTCTAGTATTCAGACAGCTCTGCTTAAGGTATTGCATAGATGATAATGCCACTCTTCTTGTTAGACTATGGTGGGTAATAACCTAATCACAGGTCCATGACTTGTACTCGAAACTTTTGGGAAGAAAGTTTAGATCGGAAATTGTTTGGGCGGCAACGCGTGACCGCCAGGAAAGTTGACAAACTTAGGAAACACTGGGAGTTCGCTGTAGGCGAACGTATCATGATTGAAACTCTCACCCTGAGAGGGTGCGGTACGCTACGGGGAAACGTGGTAGGCTTAATTCACAATACGTTGGTCATTTGGAATTCTGAAAGGAAGCGGTGACTTGGCTCACAAACACGAGTTACCTGACGAATTGGGTAACGTTCACGATGACATTATGTCTCGAATCTAAAGAAGTGTCTGCCCGTAGGAACACTTGCGATACCCTTACTAGAGCCTAAAGTTTACAACCAGTTGTAATTGTCAAGGAATCTATTGGAAGCATGGAACTGGAAGTCAAGGTTCGTTATTATAGTCGAATTCCAATCGCGAGAGTTCGTTGGAACTCAAGACGTGGACCGGAGTTCATGTGGGAAAGCAATGATCGGAGAAAGCTCTAGCACCCTCAGCTGTTAAAATGGTTGAATCAATTTTAGATATCATTGGCGAATTTCGGGACGAAATTCCTTTCAAGTTGGGGATGTTGTGGCACTTGGAGAAAATCCACAGTCATCCTGATCTAATATCGTGCTGCTTTGGATTACTTACTTTGGACCACTTGTCAAATTTCGGGACGAAATTTCTTTCAAGTTGGGGATGATGTGACAACCCGAAATCTCAAGGTTCTTTTCTGTGTATAACTTGCCACCTTCCCTTATCCCTTGAATACGAGATTGCATGGGAGGTGCACGCAACTTCTTTTAAAAATAAATAAAAACCCTAAACCCCACTTGTCAATTCTCAGCCGACAGCAACCCTTTCTCCCTCTCGTTCTTGAATCCGACGACTTCTCCGGCCGGCGATGGGATTCCGACGAAACCTACAGCCCTTGCTCCCTGTCTCTCCTTCACATCTGGTGACCGAAGACTTCGGAACACCTTGCTCCGACCATCACACACACCCACGTAAACCTCTTTCTTCACAACATCGACGACAGCAGTAGTGGAGTACGGAAGACAATGGTGGCTGGGTTAGGGAGCAGAGATGGCGACAGACGGAGGAGCCGTCAAAACCGGCACCCGAAGCCGGGATGCAGGTGGTGACGGAGCCGATGATAATGACGACTGCCGGAGCGGCGGCTCGTGCGAAGCAGCAGCAACAGCGGGCAGTTCTCTTTTGTTTATTTTGCTTTCAACACCCTTCGGTCAATATTATGCTACCTCATATATATATACATATGTGTGTGTGTGTGTGTGTGTGGGTGTTTATTATGGATTTTGGCTAAATATTTATGTGAGATAAATGTTTGGAATGTATGAGATTTAGAATATGTCTTTTTAAAATAATGAAGTACAAGTTGATTATTTTTAATGTGAATTGAGATGATTAGTTGTGTAAACTTAAGTATAATTTTATCCTTATTTCTGGGTCTCGCATATACTATGTGTATCGATATGTATCTGCTTGTTGATCTTGATTATGGTTAATTCGATTTGGTATATAAAAGTGTGCACATGAGTAAGGATAACTTGTAAGTTTGGATTTACACTAGTGTTTGTTGATAGGTGATTTAGGGTTCTAGGGATATGAGAGTATTAATTTCAAGGGTGACCAAGTCTAGACCTGGTTGCATGAAAACTAGATTCAAGAAAAGAATTAGAAAAGATCTTGTGCCAACTGTTAAATGCTGATTAGTTTGATAGGAATCATAGGAAGTTTGTTTTGATTTTGTTTGGGAAACTGTGGGTGGTAATTGAGGAATGGATTGTTGAGGAAATTGCTCACATGGGCCGAACATCATTATTGGATCACACACCTCTTGTGTTGGGCTATGATGGATCGCACAAGGGCACCAGGTTAAACAATTGGGTCAGTCGCATAAGCCTTTGGGTTGGGTTTAGTGGGCCGGTGGTGTTGGGTCACACACGTTGACATCAGTTGCACATTGCACGTTTGGGCCGGCCACGTTTGTGGCAAGTCACACACGCTTAATGAGCCATAATTGAACTATTTCATATTGTTGAGTTATGCTTCTGAATACGCACCACTGGATAATAATCGTATGTGAAATATGAAACATGAAATGGATAATAATTATATGTGGAATTTGAAACATGAAATATGACTGTGTACAAATGGTTAGCTTATGTGAGATAATTTGTGAGCTACTGGAATGTGAAACTGATTTCTTTTACTAATAATCGTATTAGGGTTGATTGAACCACTGTAAACAAGTAACCAATCTTACCGAGCAAACCTAAGGTGAGTTCATCTCTTGAGCATGCGTCCCGGTGGTTAGGACAGTCAGTGGGTATCCCGGGGAGGGATAAGTCTATTGGGTAAAAACGGTAATGTTGGATAATATACTCATCCTATCACCATTAAAGTCCCTCCTTGTTGTTTGGTTACCTGAGAGGTAACATTGTATTAGTTAGTAGCGCTACTTAGGTTTGGCAAGCTCACCCCATACCTGGGAGGACGGGTGTTGAACTAATGACCTAGTCATGACCAATGCTTTGATAGGAGCATTGGAGAAAGGGCAATGTAAATCAGGAGCCGTCTTGTATTCGGGGTATTATCAACATTAAATTCAATGGATTAACTAAACACTTGGTAACCAATGTTTTTGTAAAACTATGAACTCACCAGCGTTGTCTGATACACTTGTTGCATGCTCGTAGGTCGTTATATATCTTGGATTTGGGAACTTGTTGTCTGGAGTAGCTGGAGTGGTCATGGGTCGACTGGAGGGATTCATGTGATTGAGTTATTGATTTTATACATTGGTTTGAAACAGTTTAACTTTCGTTTACTATTTGCTTCCGCTGAACATATTGGTTTTCATTTAAACTCGTGAATGGTATTTTCATTAATAATTGAGGATTTTATTTTGAAACTTGTATGGGTTTAGTGTAATTAGTGGCTCGTTGTTGGTACGTCACACGCCTAACAGGGACATTCCCTAGGTGGTATTTTGGGGGTGTGACACTAGATATGTTTCCGCATGTGAAGCCAGCTGGAGAATATTTGCCAATGATGTTCATTATAGGTATCCTTCTGTTATGAGATTACCCTTTCATCTTCCAGGACAACAAAATGTTGTATTTAGTTGTGACGATGATATTGAGGATGTCCTAAACAAACCTCAAGTAAATTCCTCAATTTTCTTAGAATGGATGAAGATGAACAATTCTAAGCCTGAAGCAAGAGAACTTACTTATGTTGAGTTTCCTTCAAAATATGTGTGGAAGTTAAAAGATCGTTGCTGGCAGCAATGCCAAAATTATGTTGTTATTGGGAGAATTTATTCTGCGTCTCCTTCTCTTGGTGAGGCTTATTACCTAAGAATTCTTCTTACTAAGGTTAAAGGACCACGATCATTTGAAGAAATCAGAACATATGATGGTGTTGTTTATCCTACTTTTAGGGATGCGTGTTATGCACGTGGCCTGTTAGATGATGACAATGAATATATCGAGTGTATTAAAGAATCCAGTTTCACTAGAAACGGTCATTATCTTCGTTCTTTGTTTGGAACACTACTTTTGTCTAATACGCTTTCAAGACCTGAAGTTGTTTGGGAGAAAACGTGGGAGCTATTGTCCGAGGACATTTTATACAATATCCGGAAAGATACTGGCATGAGCGGTATGTTTTTCAGCCTTTTGTTATATTTTGTGATGTTATATTAACAAATTGTTTCGTTATATTAAATAATTTTCGTTTTCATTGTAGGATTTGTTGTTTCTGATGAACGTTTAAAGAATATAACGTTGTCCAAAATCGAAAAATTTCTTCTTCGTAATGGATCCAGCTTGCACAGGTTCCCACCAATGCCTTATACTGATGATGACTATCTAATGTCCGAGAGCAACCGTCTGATAAATGAGGAGCTTTCTTTTGACACGGATGAACTTAGGGCTGAGTTCAATAATCTTCACAGCTCTCTAAACGATGATCAAAGAGCAGTGTATAATGAAATTATGAATGTTGTTCGAAGTGGAAAGGGTGGTGTGTTTTTTGTGTACGGTTATGGTGGTACGGGCAAGACCTTTCTGTGGAAAACTTTAGGTGCTTCCATTAGATGCAATGGACAGATTGTTATTAATGTTGCTTCAAGTGGTATTGCATCTTTGTTGTTATCACGAGGTCGTACTGCTCACTCATGATTTCATATTCCAATTAATCTCAATGAAGATTTGGTATGCCATATCAAGCCTAATACTGAAGTCGCTAATCTTCTAAACGAAGCCAAGTTGATTATTTGGGATGAGGCACCGATGGTACACAAACATGCTTTCGAGGCTCTTGATCGTACAATGAAGGATGTTTTGAGTGTGTTTTATTCACGAAATTCAGAACTTCCATTTGGTGGAAAAGCTATTGTCTTTGGTGGTGACTTTAGACAAATCCTACCTGTTGTACAAAATGGAAGCAGGCAAGAAATCGTAAACGCCTCTTTATGTCATCCCACATCTGGTCCAGTTGCAAGGTGTTAAACTTGACAACCAACATGCGTTTGTCGGTTGGATCCAGTAGCTCAAACATCGAGGAGATAAACGAATTTGGTAAATGGCTTCTTGAAATCGACGAAGGCAATGTTGGTGATTCTAACGATGGTGATGCAAATATTGAAATATCTGATCATCTTTTAATAACTGATGAAAATGATCCAATTCAAGGTTTGATTGACTTTGTATATCCTTCAGTTCTTCATCGTTTTAAAGACAGTGACTACTTTTCTGAAAGAGCTATACTCGCTCCTAAGAATGAAGTTGTTCATGAGATAAATGATCGTTTCCTGGCGTTGTTTCCCGGTGAAGAAGTAGAGTATCTTAGCTCTGATAGTTTATGTCCGACTGAGGAAATTAATGATCCGTTACATCAAGATTTATATAATCCAGATGTGTTAAACAGTGTGAAAGTATAAGGATTACCAAATCATAGATTGGTATTAAAATTGGGCGTTCCGGTTATGCTTTTGAGGAATATTGATCAGCAAAACGGCCTGTGTAATGGTACGCGTCTTCAAATCACATGTCTTGGTAAACGTGTTATTGAGGCTGAGATATTATCGGGAAGTAATGTTGGTTCAAGAAATTACATCCCAAGAATTAGCATGATACCATCTGACAAGAAAATACCCTTCAAGTTTCAACGAAGGCAGATTCCAATAACCGTATGTTTTGCGATGACTATTAACAAAAGTCAAGGACAATCTCTATCGAGAGTTGGTCTATACCTGAGAGACCTCGTGTTCTCACATGGTTAGCTTTATATTGCTTTGTCGAGAGTAAAGACTAAAGATGGCGTTAAGGTTTTAATATTTGACAAAGATGGGAGGCCAACAAATAAACCTGCAAACGTTGTTTACAAAGAAATATTCGGAAAATTGTAGTTTAAACTTTTGTTATGAGGTTGATTTATCCTAACATCAATGTTTTAGTAACTGTTTTTTATAATTTTTTTTCATATATATATGTTATCATTCTTCTTTTTCGTAATTTTCATATTAATAATATATAATTTTATTATTTAAATATACTTAACCTCATTGTTATATCATTATAAGACGATATTTCTATGTATTAAATATAACATATAAACAAAAACTAGACCAAGTAGATATTTATAAACACGGTTACATAATAGAAGTCCAAACTACATAAAGATCGTAACTATCAAACATGTTAAGCTACTAGAAAACAAAGGGATAGTTTGATTTAGAGTTTGAGTATTTTAAAATATAATGCATAACTGTATTTGTTTTCGTTGAATTTTTTTTTTCGATAGCCATCTTTAATTTTTTACTTCATTTTGTTTTGTTACATTACATCTTTAGTACATCTTACTTTCAACTTATATAAACAATCCGAATCACATATAAACGTCAACAACTTATTATGTAAAGATATCTACTTAAACATTGATAATCAACAACCGTTTATAGACGATACAAACGTTACTTACATTCAAAAATATGGTTTCTGGGTTGATGATATAACACTAATTGTCTTTAAACTTAAACTACCAAGGAACAAAATAAAACATCATAACCACTGCTTACGTGTCCAAAACAAAATTAACATAAAATAAGTAGCATAAAAGAGTCATGATTTCGTATACGCAAACATCTTCAGTATTAGCTTATAACATTACCTTTTAACCTGCATTAACTGCATCCACGTTTAATAAGATCGGCTGATTTCCTGAGCTTACAAATTTGAAATGCATTTTGTCACCCAAACGAAGGCCATTCTCCTTCATGAACATCGGCCAACCTTCGATTGCATACCTCACAGCATCTCCATTCTTCTGCCGCCTAAGATTCATATCAATTGTTTTTCCATTCATGTTCGTCACTTTTAACTCATGCACTTTCTTTTTGAATCCGCCAATTCTTACAACATTAGCAGGCATTCTCTGCATGAATACCATAATTAACAATTAAATCAGCCTTATGAATCTTATAGTACTACTGTTTAGGCTTTAGTATTGGAAAAAAGCATACCAGGCGGTTTTCTCCCTTCATTGTAAATTCATAATTATCAGTTTTCTCAACATAATTCGTCCTTGCAACACGCTTTGGTGCAACATCCAATATTTTCAATGCACTACCAGATCTCTTTCTAATGTCTTTTTCCTTATTATTACAGAAACACATTATATTTAAAATAATATATCTATTATATATCTTTATTACTATCAAATATTCATCAATAAATGTTGTTAAATTATGCTATACGTACCAACCGGCTGAGTGTTCTTTGTCCAACTTTTGACACGTTTTGCATTTCCATTTATGTTCCGCATATCAGCTCCTTACTGTCGTCTGCATTACAATATGACTCAATCTGTTTTCCTTTCTCCTTAACCTGTTAACACAATGACTAACTTTAGATAACAATAACCAACAATGAATAAATAAATATGGCTAAACATATTAAAATTACTACTCATGTATTATTATGTTTCGAATAATTACATCTTCTTTTGTTGGTTGGTTGATCTCTTCTCTCATCAGACTCTTTGTTCCCACGTTCGACATTTGTTTTCCACCAATGTTCTTATTCACCTCCTCTTTGTTACGACTTTCATTCATCTGTTCATGATAGTTAATAAAATCAGAAAATCTTATTGTAATGTATTTTAATCTATATAAATGTAAGGTTAGTACCTCAGACATAAACAGATCTGTTGAGTCATCATCTTCATAGAAATCCTGTCATACAATAAGATACGTAAGTAATTCGTATTTTGTATTAAAGCGTTATAGTTTATTATAAAATACTTACAAAGTTGATGTTTTTGTAATATGTGTCTTTAGGTATTTCCAGCAGAGAGTCATCATCACTTTCTTCTTTGTTGTTCAAAACTAACTCAACTCCTCTACGATAAATGTTTAACTCAAATTTGTCGGTGTCCGTCTTCAACAACAATAGTAAATCATCTTCTTCTATTCCAAGATCATTAAATAATTTTGGACAACCTTTTGTAAAAACATAATTATCATTGATTTTGTCGGTCTCAACTTTCCAAGTATGACCTGCTGCATTTATGTTATAACAATCTTTCACTGGTGCGTAAGAGTAACAGTTTCTGACATATGGTTCTGGAATCAACTGAAAAGTTATGTAACATATTTTTTATAGATATTTATGTAAATCATTTGTATTTGAACTATAACAGAATAAATATTCATTCAGATATAATATTATACTTACTATTATCTTTAAAACGTTGTAACGGTTTACTGTGACAAAAGATTCACCACATATGTTTTCGATGAAGCAATTGATTTCCATATTTTTGTCTTCGATTATCCTTAACAGCAATAACGTCCTTTTTGTCAATTCAAGATCCCTTACCACATTACTCCATTCATCAGTGATAACGCATTCCCCACTTACACTTCTCAAAGAAATTGGCCAACTTCTACGACTTTCATGATTTATCATTATTTTTGTCCTTTGCCAATAATCTCCATATACGTTCTTAACAAAATCAATTGGCAGCACCTGCGGTTAAATTTAGGTTATACATATTCAGTAATACAAGTTATATATATTTTAATCTAAGCTTTGTACATACAAGTTTTAAGGAGGATGGCTCTTCTAAGACAGCGACGCACGAGGGACTCATTTTTCTAAACCTGCATTATAGCAACATATGTTATAAACAATTACTATTGAACTTGAATACATACGTATATGTTCATAGCAATAACAAAATTACGTGTTAAACAGATTTTCACACACATTTTTTTATAAATATGCCTTGATCATTGTTATATGTATAAAATTTTTACTGATATAATTTAAGCAATATTTTAAATATTCTTAATCATAATTCATAATCTACATCAAATCTGTGTATGAGGACTTTCAATATTACAATATACATATACAATACACATATAAACAATACTAAAGGAACTTTTATCAGATCATTATATTTAATTACAATATTACAAATACTTAAATCTGTCAATAATTTTTACCAAAAATTATCCTTTTATAGTGTTCAATATTAGTCTTAACATATGAGTTAAATATAATCGTATTTTGAATATAAGTGAACACAAAATTTTCTGAATCATAAATTTTAAATGAGAATCATATCTATTCAATCATCCAAATCACACTATTAAGCAAGAAATTTTATTTTTCATAAGATCATCAAAATCTATCAACCAAATCAAACTATTAACCGAAATTATATACAGTCAAGCACATGCAATACATATAATCCCTCTTAAATACATATAACATACCCAACTTTCAATTTAATAAAAACCTAAACTCCGATTTCACGTCTAATTGTTCATTAATCGCCGGAAATAAACACAATTCAGGAGTTATTTGTACTACCGAAGATAAATTTAGTTGGTAAATCAAAGTGACAATCTTCTTATAACTGATCGGAGATGAATTCGGAAAATTACCTTTACTAATTCTTGAACCGTCGTTGAAGTTTCTTGATCGTTGTGATAGAGAGGAACTGGTTTTGCAGAAGTTGAGTTGATATATTTGTAATGATGATTCTATATTTTAATATTTATGTATTGTCATAGATATTTTACTTAACTATATATTAAAAAAATAATTATACTTGACGGTAACTTTTTTTTACCAATATTTAGTTATATATATTTTACTTAAATAGATATTGGTTTTGTATTTTAGGATATAATTTTGTTATGAGACGTTTAATATTTTTACAACTAATTGTAAATGTATTTACAATTATAGTAATGTATAATCATATTTTGAAGTATTATTTTTCAATTTTCTGTTATAAATACATACTCTACATTTTTTGTTTCATTCTATGTGTTGCAAGTACTATTCAATCTTTAGTCATCTTTCTGATTCTTCGTGTTTTGGTTAACATGTCGTCATGGTTCGAATTTTGTCATAACTATACTTGATCCGCTATCGCTTCAACAGTTTCATACCTCTTCCTATTTATTTTTTAAGTAATTATTCGTATTGTTTTATCTTTTATTCCAAACAATTTTTCCTTTTGTTTTTTGTTTTTCAGGCTATACCTATATGTATGAGTAGATTTATATGGATGAATAAGTTAGAATCTTCAACTGTTAGTCTTAAATTTGATGAAACGCATTCATGGTCTGTTGTTATCAAATTAATAGAAGATGTATTCTACTTTACCGATGGATGGTGTGAGCTTTTAAACTACTTCGGCCATGAATCTTTCTTCATGATTTTCAACTATCTTGGTCATCGTACTTTCAAGTTCAACCTCTAATCTCATGATCCAAATAAAGAGTATGGAAAATCGTTCTGTAAAATTATTCAAAATCCTTTACAAAGTCCAACGGTACGTAATTTTCTTATAGATTTAATTTTTATTTTTTGTTATTATGATTTATTTAAAAAAACATATTACGCATAAATGTGTAATAATTATTTTTTGTACAGGTTTTACCAAATACTTTTATTTCAGAACATTATGATTATCGTTTACCCGATAGTATGGTTATACTTAATGTATCTGAATATCATCAATGAGAAGTCCGTATTAGGAAGATTGGTCCAAATTATTGTTTTGCTGATGGTTGGTTTAAATTTATAGAAGATCTAAGGTTAAGTCTTGGTGATATCCTGTTATTTCAAATAAAGGACATCACACATTTTAATATTATGATATTCAATAAATATGGTCGTGAAGTTTTGTTAAAAAACACTCCTTTGATTGAGCAAGAATATGAACATATTAGCAATGTGGAAGGTTATCGACAAGTTAGTGACGATGCTAACTACCCTTTTTTTGCAATGACAGTAACTCATCAATTGGTATTATACTATCCTCTTTTATATTAATTTTTTGTTTTTGTTTTTGTTTTTTAGTCTTTTTCATATAAAAAATTTTACGTATTTTTAATCTTCTTACAAAATGTAGATCCTTCCCAAGTTAATTACTGACTTAGGTGGTTTAAATGAGTTTTCTGAAGTAAAGATCAAAGTTCTTAAAGGAAATACTTGGGTTAAGAATCTTTGTACACACAATATTGATGGTCAAAGAAGGTATGTCAATCAATTTATTATGTTACTTATTACTTCTCTTTTACCCAATTTCTTTATATTACTAAAAAAATTCATATTTTTTCTATCATAGGTACGGTGTTGTTGGATGTCATGATATACTTCAAGCTGAACATATTTCGTTAGGTGACGATTGTTTTTTCAACTGGTCTAAAACGAATTGGAAGTTATTGGTTACGAAACTCCAGCAAGCAGAAGTGTTAGAGTAACAGAGTTTCAGTTTATGTTGAACATCCGGAAAACATATTTATTACATGTTATCATATGTTAGTTTATTATTACTGTTTCTTTTAATGGATAACACAATTTTGATATTATTTAGTGTGCAAACTGTATCGATCATTGTTTTGACTTCCAATGCAGTTTTTGTTATGATATCCATTCATATAATCAGCCACAGACCGTTTTATCATTTATTCATACACCTTATTCATCATACAATGTTTTCGTTTATTAATATAAATGTATATATTTATTTGTTTAGAAAGATAGATTAACAACCCGTGAGTATTCATGGGTTATAACCTAGTAAAGTATATAAGAGAAAGAATAGAAGAATATAAAAATCCATGCAACATGCCTCCATCCGACCCGTATCATCCCTCTAATTTTACATCTAACTCGTATCATCCCTCTAGATATATATTATTTTTAGAAAAAAGGTTAAGAGAAGAAAATAATTATAGAGTAAAACTTATAGAAAAAATTTCAAGAACAACTTGTTAATTATGGATAAAGAAATGATAAAATATTTAAAAGATGAAATGTTCAATGAGTATAATAATAAAAATTTAATATGGTATTTTTTCTACATTTAATGAAAAGAAAGATTTTTACATGAGATTGATTGGCATTTATATATGTGTGAAAATGATGAAAATATTCCATTTTTCTCCTGGTTCCCTCTTTATTGTATAGAAAATAAAATTAAATATCCATTTTTTGAAAATATATCTGTTAGTAATACTATAACCAAAACCTATACAATTATAGATAAAAATGAAGAAAATACTAGCATACACCCTCCACATACGGATATAAAGATAAAAACTGAAAATAAAGATTATATTGCAAAGCCTTTGGCAAATATTAAGGAAGATATAGATAAAAACGTAAAGACAATTATTTTTCAAAATAATTACACTAATGAAAAATTAAATACCATAGGAGAACAATTAGAAAGGATAGAAACTAATAATAAAAATAATCTAGATCAACCTAGTACTTCAAATACTAAAATAATGACTGAAACTATTGAAAATCTAATATTTAAACCACATAGTATAGATATCCCAATACGTCTAAATAAACAACAAGATATGTTACAAGATATTTTCTCAAAAAACTCAAAGTTAAATATAAATGTTATTTCAGATCAAGAAATTCAAAGTATTGAAGAACAATTTAATGATTTTCAATTAGAAGATTCTATAAACAAGATTAAAAAAGGAAATTATCTTTTTTCAAAAAATAATACCTATACTACTAGACCTGAAACAAGAAATTACTACCCTAGACCTACTCCACCTGATTTACAATTTGAAGAACGACATACTTTAGTTCAAGCAAAATATGATGGAACTTCTCTACACGAATGGAATATAGAAGGTCAAACATAACATCAAATTCTTAATCTATTACAAGAAATGATAATGACAGCAAATGCATATAAAGCAAATGGAAATAATGAAGCTCAAATTCTTACTATGATAGTTTCTGGTTTTACTGGAATTCTAAAAGGTTGGTGGGATAAGTATCTTACAGAAGAAGAAAAACATATAATTCAAAATGCTAAAAAATTAATTATTAAAACAGAAAACAATGTTCAAACTCCAACTGAAATACCTGATATAATTAATAATTTAATGTTTGCTATAATTAAACATTTTATTGGAAATCCAACAGATTATCAAGAAAGAAATTCTTTAATATTATTAAATTTGACGTGTAGAAAATTACAAGATTTTAGATGGTATAAAGATGTATTCCTTTCAAAAGTTATGACTAGAGATGATTGCAAAGAAGCCTATTGGAAAGAAAGATTTATAGCTGGGTTACCAAAATTATTTGCAGAAAGAATTAGAGAAAAAATTAAAAAGGATTTTAATAATAATATTCCTTATAGAGACTTATCTTATGGTCAAATAATAAATTATATAAATCAAGAAGGATTAAAAATATGTAATGATTTAAAATTAAAAGAAAAGATAAAAAAAAGATGGTATTTGATGAAACAATGGTTAACCGGGTAGGTTAACTCACTGGTCTCGTCAAGAGGGTTAAACCCTTCTTTCCGAGGATCGCCGGCTGGATCGTCTGGTGGTGGGTTTCCTGCACAAGGAAACAAACCGTGACTCGCAACAAGGAGGATGGGGTGGGGGGTGCTCCTTGTTACCACTCTCCGGCGTGAGAATCAGTAGTTTGCTTGGGAAGCAAAGTGTGATAGTAGTAGTATTGAGAGAGTTGAGAAGAGATACCTCAAACCTGGTTTGGGGTCAGTATTTATAGCCGAGGAGTGGAGGAGGGTAGTTGAGTAGCTAGCCTGACATCGCACAGCTATTTGTAGGTATGCCAGACCTGTCGGACACTGTGGTGATGCCACGTCCTGCTGTGGTGTCAGACTGTTGTATACACGTGGGCCGGTAGGCGACCGTTCCCAGTGCCACTTGCACTGTGGTGTCAGACCCACTTGCCTAGTAGGCAGGATGCGGTGCTAAGCCGCATCGCTGCTTGCGGTCTTTGATGTTGTTCCCGCGTTGGTTGTTCCATCCATGATTTACGCGGGATGCGGTGTTATGCCGCATTGCCTGCTGAGTGACTGTTACTGTTATCCAGATCCCTTGTCGTGACGAAAATGTTCATAGGATGCGGTGCGGGGCCGCATCGCTATGTGTAACATTAGTTTCTGTCCTTAAGGTAAGTCTTCTCATCACTGGACAGATTGGACCGCTGTGTCCGCATGCGCCCACGCGGACGCAGGTGAATTTATTGCTGTTGGAGGTTTTTGATGAGGGTAATGGTCCTTCGCGGTCGTGCTGACGCGAGATCTGAGACCATACCCCTTCAAGTCCCCCCAGTCTAGTGTTCCTTCCGTATGCAAGTTGCATGTGGGAGGGATACTGGACTATGTTGTCTAGAAGGTTAAGTATGGGCCATGCAGATGGCTAGGCCTTTCTAGTGGATTGTTTCTTCCTTTGAGAAGGGTGTCTGGTGAGCAAGTTCTGTCTGATGCGGAATTCTCAGCCAAGGACTTGACTCTTAGTCTACCTTTTCTTGGTGTCATCAGCCACCTGTTGGTGTTTCGAACCAACCTTTGAGACGGTGACTGAAGGTGTTAGCAGGGTTCGAACCAACCTTTGAGATCGCGACAGAAGATGTGCGTCTTCGTCAGTCTAGTTGTAACCTCTGCGACAGCTAGTGCAAAGTTGTGAGTACTTTGCTCAAGCTCTATGTTTAGCAACTGGACATGCAATGATGAACCCTTATTCGTGTTCTCCAGTTGAGTTTTCTAGTAACCGCACGTCCTCTGCGGTTTATCTCTCAAGTAACCGCACGTCCTCTGAGGCTTAGCTCTCTAGTAACCGCACGTTCTTTGCGGTTACCTCATTGCCGCACCTTGTTGGCCATGTTCGTTTGAGGAACGTGGGATAGTTGCGCCATTGTTGGCCGTGTTTGGTCGAACAATGTGAATCTGGACTATGGGCAGATAAACATGGTCATAGGCAGGGTTGTGCCCACCATTGTTTATTCTATGCGGTCCATAGGTGGGTAACTAGTCATAAGCAGACTTGTTACCACTGTTCTGGAGCTACTTTCCTTCACGCTTTTGTGGAAGGTAGCTTTTCTATAAGTGGTGTTACCAGAGGAGATCACCTTGGATACTTGGGAAGTTGGTTGAAACTCTTCCGCATTCGTTTTGTAACCACTTTCCTTAATGCTTAGTTGAAAAGCAGTTTTCCTTGAAGTAGCTTTGCTCCTCCGCATGGTGCTTTAGTTGTGGCTCTTCCGTAGCTACCGTTCGCATAGTTGCGGTTTGTAGTAACTACTCACGAGTGGTTGCGGTTTGCAGCAAAGAACTCGCTTCTAGAAGTCTTGTAGCCTGGACGTAGCTCTTGAAGGTTCAGGAGACAGGGTTGCTGATGTGCGGTTGCTCAGCATACTTATCCTTTTCCTTAAGGAGAAGCTGTTTGCGTTCCCTCTGTGGTTGTGAACCGGAAATGAGGGTTTTGAAGCTTGAAGAAGCTTACATGGAGTGCGGTTTACCGCATCCTGGGAAGCGGTTTTCGCAGTCCAAAAAACCATGCTGGTTTTGGGTATCTGACACACCTGTGCGGGTTGGTGTGTGTCCTCTCCGCATATTCCACGTGTGCGCGTGGGTATGTGCGATTATTGCTTATACCCCCTTATATAATTTAAAGATATATATTTTTTCCTTTTTTGAGGGGTATGTAAAAAACGACATGCAGTATGGGTTATGGTGCGGTAAACCAGAGAAACCGCATGCCGCTTAAGTTTGGATAATGTTTGTCGCTTTTGTTTTGTCTACGTGGCTGATGGCACGTGTGGGTTGTTGAAAGTTGGTAGAACTCTGACATGTGATGTTCTGAAAGGATGTTTGCATTGACCGAGGTCATAACTGCACTGTAGCAAGTAGTGTAAAGGTCAAATCTGTCAGGCGCGTGGGCCGCCACGCACGCGTGATAACCGTCAGCTGAAAAGTCGCTGAACACGTGGCGAAACGTAAGTGGCCCTTTTTTGAACTTTGCAAGTCGGTTACACCACCGCATTTATTGCGATGAGTATATAAGGGGAAACCATTTGGGTTCCCCTCACTTTGTTCAAAATTTGAAAAAATTCTCCGGTGAAAAGGGGTGTGCTCTCTTCGTCTTCTCCGGTGAATCTGTCTTCTTTCCGGCAACCTTCTGAGTTTTCTGAGTTTTTGTGTAACTCGAATCTTCTCTTCTTCATATTTCTGATGGCTGAATCATCTAACCCACATAATGTGGAGGGTGAAAACCCTGAAACCTTTTATCCGGTGGCCGGGGAAGAAGAAGATGATGGTGGTAGTGTTCCTGGTGGTGGCTTGCCACCTTTGAAGTGGTCGAAAGCGTCGTTCAACCAACTGATGATCAGTACACAAATGCCCTCCGAGTTTGGGGCTGTTCATCCGCAAGACGGTGACACCGGTGCTTGTGCTCCAGCCGGTCACGTGACCCTGTGGGCCGATTCTTTCATCGATGGTAATCTTCGTTTACCATTGACCGTTTTTGTTGCTGATTTGTTAGAGTATTACAAGGTCCATATCTCCCAAATGAGTCCTTTTGGGTTTATTCGGATTAGGCACTTTGAATCAACTTTTCGTGCCCTTGGTTTGCCGGTTACCGTTGACAATTTCCGGGGATTTTATCAGTTGACGGTGAACACAGGCTTCTTCTCTTTCCGAGAACGGTACGGAAGTATTAAGTTGATGACCCCTCCTAAGGGTATTACAAAGTGGAAGAGCAAGTTCTTCTATGTTAAAGCTGTCGCGGTCGTTCTCAACATACCTTTGCGGAATGTTAATGAGCCTATCCCTGCGGAGGACATTGCCATTCCTAATGCGGAGAATGCGGAGTGGTTCCCACGGTTGAAGACTATAGAGCATAGGCTGTTGAAGAACACCGAGTTGTGGATGCTGCGGATGTTATTGACTAGGGCCGATAAGCATTCAAGGCCCGTTGTGCGGGAGAAAACTGGTGGTAAGTGTTTTTACTCTGCACGGTTTTATTATCCCCTTGTTTGCTTATTAATTTGAACGTGTATATCAGAAGAAGTTGTTGAGTTGTGGAAGATATTTGATCCAACCTTTACTGGCAAGGTTGATATTGTCCAGACTGCTGAAGGTGCAGGGTTTAACTTGACCATTCTTCATAACTTCCGCGTTCCTACACGCGATGCACTGAATGCACTCCTGCCGCAGGGCAAAGGTATAATTCGTAGCCTTCTTTTCTTGCCTTATAAGTTTCATGTTGCTGATGTTCTTCTTGCAGGTACTCTTGGGGCCCTTGGTAAGTTTGAGTCAAAGGGTGCCCCTAAAAAGCATGCAGAGAAGAAACAAGTTGATAAACCCGTGCGGGGTCACGGCAAGAAGAAAAATGAGGCTCCTGTTGTTCCGCCTTTGGTTCCGCATGCAGCAGGTATCTCTCGATCTCATTTCCGCAGATATACCGATTACGTGGTAGTATCTGACACCCTTGAGGGCTTGGGTGTTCCAGGTGCTGGTGCGGCCACAGGTGGAACCACTGCGGGTTCTGAGGCTGCGGATGAGAAGAAGAGGAAAGCGGGGAAAGCTGTTGATGCTGGTGAGGGAAAGAAACCGAAGATTCAGGTCAGACGCAGGGCTTTTGTGGGACAAAGGAAGCCTGCGGTTGTTCCTGGTACGTGATGTATTACTTGGTCAAATAATTTGTATTTGTACTTGTAAATTAAAGTGTTTTTGCTTTGATTTCAGAACCCCAAGATGAAGGGTTCACCATGTTTGATGCTCCTCCTCCTCCCCGCATGACACTGCTGCGGATGCGGGGGTTCATAAGGTTGTTACGCCTGAGCCCTCTGTGCGGGAGGAAGATACTGGGAAGGGGCCTGCGTCCCAGATCCATGACACGATGGATTCCCATGATAATGTCATTACCCCAGAGGATGCTGAAGGTTTGAATCTGAAATTTGCTTATACTGAAAAACCAAAGTCTCCTGCTGCTGAGAAGGCTTCTGGTTCCGGTTCCGGAGGTGCGGGTTTCGTAGAGACTCCCATTTAGCCTGAAGAGTCTGAATTGGAGTATTATTACCGCACCTATACGGAAGATCGGGCCATGGCTTACCACCGCCCTCCATGGTCTGTGATGCAAGGGGATGACATTTCTGCTGATCCCTCCGCGTGTAGGGAGATTTTGGGTGGTCTGGGCACCCCATTTGAAGTCAACAGGGCCCGTGCCTTACCAACTGAAGCCCAGATTAACCAACTCTCCTCCCTGCTTGTTGGGAGTTTCGTAATGGCCAATGCCATTATGGAAAACTATAAGGTGTTGGGGCGCAGGGAGGAGGAGAATGTGCGCTTGCGTGCAGAGGCTGAGGAGTTGGTGAAGGCTGCACGTGAGGGTGCCGAGCAGCTTGAAAGGGATAGGGTTGCGTTTGAAAAGTGTAAGCAGACTGAAGAGTGGGCTGCAACTGCTGAGCTTAAACAGGTTCGTACCCTTGCCAAACTGCTTTCCACTGAGCGCCAGAGTTGGAAAGAATCTCTTTCTAATGAGCGCGAGACACTTTCTAATGAGCGCAAGGCTTGGAAAGTCCCTTGGGCCAAACAGAATGAAACTCTCTTTCGTGTTCGCCAGGAGCTTGTCAATGCTAAGGCAGCAAATGCCGCGCTTGCTAAAGAGAAAGCAGCAGCTGTTGCGGCCGCCCAAGAAGCCAAAGAGGCGGAAGCTCGCCTTGCCAAGGCTCTTGAAGAGTCTAAGGAGGCGGAGGCTCGCCTTGCCAAGGCTCTTGAAGAGGCCAAGGAGGCGGAGGCCCGCACTGCAAAAGCTCTCGAGGGGGCGAATGTTGACCGCACCAATTTAACCAACACTATCTTGGGCCTCCAGGTATAAGTTTCTTGCTTTTGAATTTTTACATCTCACAAGTATGTTGATTATTTTCGTATACTTGTTTTTGTTTTGTTAACAGGCTGAAGTGCGGACCCGGGGGGCCACTATTGAAGAGGTTTCTGCCCGCGTTGATGAGGTTGAAGCGTGGGCAAGAGAGGCTGAGGAGGCTAGAGATAGCCTTGATTCGTCGCTTAAGTTGCTCAAGGCCGACCATGAATGGATGCGTATGCGCGGGATCGGGCATGTAAGCATTCGTTGCGTTTGTTATTTTTGTTATAGGTTTGCCTTTGATAACCTTTGTATTCTTGTATCGCAGATTGTTACTGCCATCCTTGACGCACCTGAGACCGTATCAGGTGTTAACGAGATCAAGGAGCGTGCCCGGGATGCAGGTTTTAAAGCTGGCTATAACCGATGTATTGGTCATTTGAATGTTGCAGCCCGGGGCGGATTTACTGATGAGCGATCCGGGTTCCACGGTGTGGATACTGAAGCGCTTCTTGATGCTGCGGTTGAAGCGTATAACGAAACAACCCTTTCCGGTCTCGAGGATCTTGAAAGGTGTCTAGAAGCGGAGGACTATGTGGACCGCTTGCGAGTGTTATACGCTGATGAAGAAGATGAGGAAAAACCTTCTGTGGCAAGCAAGGACGGTGAGGGTTCCAGCGGCACAAAGAAAGATTAGCCTGGCCTGCGTGCCTTTTGTTTCCTCATAATTGTTTGAAAACTTTATGTAAATTCTCTGTGCACCGCGCAGGTGTAGGAATTTTTTGAATATAAAGAATTGTTCTGTTCAATTTGTACAAGTGTTTTTACTACTTGTATGTTTGAATTTATAAGGGTTTAATGTTACTGTGAGTAACACTAAACCTGTAATTGCCATTTGCATATTTAGGTTATATGCAAGTATGAAGATTTGTCTTTGGTCGGACAAACAGTGTTGCCATTGCTGGCCTATTATAATAGTTGCGTGTGTTTACCGCTCTGTGTAGGTATCACGAATGAAGATTTTGCTAATCTGTTTTTGTGTATACCTCAGAGTGGAACACGCATTTATAATAGAAATAAATAAACAATATTGCATTGAATCGTCTATTTATTTATTTGCAAATGGCCCGTGGCCTGATAGGTTACATGGTGAATGTAAAAACAAAACATGGCTTACATATAACAGCGTCGAAGCTGTTGTGCATTCCATGTGCGTGCGATAGTTTTGCCTTCCAATGTTTGAAGTTTATACGCGCCTTTGCCCAGGACCTCTTGGATGAGGTAGGGTCCTTCCCACTTGGGGGCAAGTTTCCCTGGGCGTTCCGCGTTAGATGCCTCGTTGTCGCGAAGGACGTAGTCTCCCGGGTTGAAAGTACAAATGCGAACGCGTGCATTGTAGTACTTTTCAAGTTTGGTTTTGTATTTGGCCTCGTTGATGGTAGCGTTTTCGCGCCTTTCTTCCAAGAGGTCTAAGTCAATCCTGCGTTCCTCATTATTGTCTATCTTGTTGATAGCCAACATTCTAGGTGAGGGGAGGCCTACTTCTGCGGGGATCATCGCTTCAGTGCCATAGACCAGGCTGAAGGGTGTCTCACCGTTGCTTGTTTTTGGGCTTGTCCTGTGAGCCCATAGAATACTTGGGAGTTCATCAACCCAGCCGCGTCTGGCTGTTCCCAACCGTGCTTTGATGCCTTCCACTAAGCTTTTATTGATACTCTCGACTTGGCCGTTCCCTTGCGGATGCGCCACTGAAGAGAATATGTGTTCAATGTTTAGCTCTTTTAGCCATTTTTGAAAGTCATCTGCGGCGAAGTTGGTACCGTTATCGGTGACGATGCACATTGGTAGACTGAAACGGCAGATGATATGTTCCCACACGAATTTCCTTGTTATCATAGCGGTGGTTGATGCAAGTGGTTTTGCCTCTACCCATTTTGTAAAGTAGTCGACAGCCACTATGATAAATTTTACTGCACCGGGTGCGTCTGGAAATGGTCCCACTACATCGATTGCCCATTTTTGGAATAGCCATGCGGTTGTGACGGGGATCAGGTTGTTCTTGGGACGCAAGGTCTTGGGAGCATGTCGCTGACAATTGAAACACTTGCGTAAGATTTTGACTGCGTCCAGGTGCATGCCGGGCCAATAGTACCCAGCGTTCATGATTTTGGCCACGACCATGCGTGGGCCTGCATGTATGCCACATATTCCCTCATGAATTTCTTTGATAAGGTATATGGCATCTTCGGGGTTGACGCATCGTAGGAGTGGTCCCAGGTATGATTTACGGTATAAGATACCGTCTCCCATTTGGTAATGACACGCTTTGTATTGTAGCTTGCGTGCCTCTGCCTTGCTTTCGGGAGTAACACCTGATTGTAAGTATGCAATTATCGGTGTCATCCAGGAGGTTGTACCGTACTGGATGACATTAACTTGGCGTAGGGGTACTGAAGGATTTTGCAGAATCTCGATGCGTACCTCTTTTGCCAGGTGTTGGAAGCTGGTGGATGCGAGTTTTGAAAGTGCATCCGCGGGTTTATTATCACTCCTGTTGATATGGTGAATATTGAAGGAGGTGAACTTTGATTTTAGTTGCAAGGCTTGTTCGAGGTAGAGGATCATGATAACCCCTCTTGCGGCATAATCGCCGCGCATCTGCCCTGCAACCAATAGTGAGTCGACGTGTGCTTCCAAATGTTGGACGTCGAGTTTGACTGCCAACCGTAGCCCTGCCAATAGAGCCTCGTACTCCGCTTCGTTATTCGTGCTTTTGAAATCGAGGCGGATGGCATAGGTTAGCTCTTGGCCATCGGGGCTGACGAGTCGCAGACCTGCACCAGCACCATCTTCGTTGGATGCACCATCTGTATACAGTGCCCAGGTTTCTGCGGAGGATGGTGGTGATGTCGGGTTTTGTTCTTCTTCGCATTCTTGAATGCGGTTTGCTGGTACTTCAGCAGCGAAATCAGCCAAGACTTGGCCTTTGATTGCGGGGCGCGGCTTATAATTCAGTGAAAGTGCGCCCAGCTCAATTGCCCATTTTGCTAACCTCCCAGAGATGTCGGGTTTGGATAGGATCGGGCCGATCCTGTAGTTGGTTAGTACTGTGATGACGTGGTTCGCGAAGTAGCGTCGTAAGCGTCTCGACGCGTGCACTAGTGCTAGTACTAACTTTTCCATGATGGAATACCTTGTCTCTGGGTCGTTGAGCATTTTGCTGATGTAGTAGATGGGTGTTTGAACTCCTTCCCGCTCCACTATGAGTACCGCGCCTACCGCGTTGTCCGCGGCAGACAGGTATAGAATAAGTGGCTCAGCTTTTCGTGGTGCGGTTAAAGTTGGGAGCTGGATCAAACACTCTTTCATCTCCCGGAAAGCTTTTTCGGCTTCTGCGGTCCATTGGAATTGTTCCTTTTTTAGGCAGCTCCGCAGGGTCTTGATGAAAGGGTATGACTTAGCTGCGTGGTTGGCTAAGAATCTGTTTAGTACGGCTAGCCTGCCGGCTAGTCGTTGCATTTCTTTCATCGTTGAGGGCGATGGCATGCGTTCGATCGCCTGAACTTTTTCCGGGTTTACCTTGAATCCATCCTTGGTTACGATGAATCCTAGGAATTTGCCTTATTCCATTCCAAACGAGCATTTCCCTGGATTAAGCTTCATGTTGACGCTTCGCAGAGTCTGGAATGTTCTTTCGATATCGTTGAGCATGGTGTCTTCCTCCATGCTCATGACGACCAGGTCGTCCATATAGATTTCGACACTTTTGCTGATTTGACCGCGAAAAGTGTCGTTCATCAACTTTTGATAGGTTGCGCCAGCGTTGCGCAACCCGAACGGCATTTTGGTGTAACAGTAGTTCCCGGTAGGAGTGCGGAATGCCGTTTTGTCTTCATCTTCGATTGCCATCTGTACTTGGTGGTAGCCTTTGTAACAATCGAGGAAGCACTTCCATCGAAATGGTGCGAGGTTATCGACCTTCTCGTCGATCTCCGGAAGTGCGTAACAATCCTTGGGGCAGGCCTTATTGAGGTCTTTGTAATCGACACACATGCGCCAGCCCCCGCTTGGTTTTTCTACCATGACTGGGTTGGATAACCAAGTCTGGTATTTGACTTCCCGCAGGATTCCTGCGGAGAGCAGCTCCTGTACCTGCTCTTCCATCGTCGCGTTTTTTGCTGATCCAAGGTGGCGTTGGCCTTGGATCACTGGCTTGATACCTGGCATGGTATTCAAGAAGTGTTGCGCTATGTCGCGCGGTACCCCTGTCATGTCTGCGGGTGTCCACGCAAAAATGTCTTGGTTCCTGAAGAGTAGTTGCTTCAGGCGCGCTCTGATGGTAGGTGTCAAGGCATGGCCCAACGTGACCGTTTGCTCTGGGTGCCTTGCGTTAAGCACCCATTTTTCTGGTTGCGTGTTGGGGGTAGGCCTTGCTACCTTGGCTGGACGCAGGTCGTCCGTAGACAAAACTTCCCTTCGGGCATATATTATCGCGACCCCCGTCTCGGTTGGGAAACCGATAGCAGAGTGAGGGACGGATGTGATCATGTTGAAATCGCCCTGGGATTCTCTCCCGAGAAGTACGTCGTATTTGGAGGTATGCGGTAAAACCATGAAGTTTACCTCCTCCGTTCTTGTGTGCCTCCCGTTGGTGAGGCGCACAGGAAAAGTAATCTGGCCCAGGGGGAATACGGTTTCCCCTGCAAACCCGGCCAACGGGTAATCCGCTGGTTGCAGTCGATCTTTGTCTTCTTGATCGAACTGCTTGAAGCATTGCTCGTATATAATATCGGATGTATTGCCCGGGTCGATGAACAATCGCTCGGTGCAGTAGTGAGCCAGGTGGCCTGTGATAACCACGGCGCGTCTATCGCGCGGGCCGCCGCGGACTTTTGGAAAGACGACTTGCTCGTCTTTCCAGTCATTCTCCGGTTTTCTTCCCGCCTTGCGCGGCCTTCCTTTTCCTCCGTTGATCATGTGGGTAGAGGCTACGTACATGGTCCTCTTTCCCGTGGAGGTGCCCTCGTTGTGGGGAGTGATGCGCTTGGTAGCTTTTTGTGCGCATGTCAACAGGTGTTGCAGTTTTCCCTCTTTTAGGGCTCGCTCAATCTCCAATCGGAGACTGATGCAACTGTTTGTTATGTGGCCATTTTCCTTGTGATAGTTGCAGTAGAGTGCGAGATCCTGGTTCTTTTTGGACTTCATCGGTTGGGCCGGTCGCAGGACTTGTGCGTCTGTGAGAAGGACGTCGCTTGGCGACTTGTTAATCTCGGTCCAGCTGCGGTCCCGAGATTCCTTTTTTGACGCCCGATTTTCACGCTGGGCGTTGATTGTAGCCCTTGCGTCGGGCTGGTTGCCTCGTGGGACATATGGTCTGGAATCGCTGCCACGATTCCATGTGTCCCGGTTGCGCTTATTGCTGCGCTTCGGCTCTTGGCGGGAAGACTGGCTTTCCGCCTGGGGTTGTGCCTTTGACATGTGCGGTCTTAGGGACCGCTGAGTCTGGGCGTATGTCTTGACCGCAGCCATGACATCTTCCCACTTCTTAGGCAAACCATCTTTGCCAGAGATATTCATAACCATTTGCTCGTCTTTAACGGCAACAATGAAATGGTTACGCGCCATTTGGTCGGCAACATCGCCTATCTCTAGGCATTCTTTATTGTAACGGACAACGAATGCTTCAAGCGATTCGTTATCCCTGCGCCAGATGTTCATGACGTCCATGGAATCACGTTTATGGTGTCGTTGTTGGCTGAAGTGTGCGAGGAACTTTTCTTGTAAGTCCTCGAATGAGGTCAGTGATCCTGGTGGTAGGGAATCGAACCAGGCCCTGGCCAGACCTGTTTGGGTCTGTGGGAAAAAAATGGCACCAGGTGGGTTCATCCCACCTACCGTTGCACCCGGCACCGACGTAGATGTTGTTGTGATCATCTGGGTCGGTCGAACCGTTGTATTTCCCAATGTTTAATGGGAATTTTGTGGTGGTGACATCGGCGTGGGCGATTTCTGGGACAAACTTGGAGTTTTCGGCCGCCGATTTCGGCCTGTAGGGTTGTCCGCGGTGCTGCTTTGCAGCGCGGAGGTACGTAGTACGGGGATGAGTGGGAGGAACGTAGTTACGTCCTCCCGGTCTGCTGGTGGTGGCATGGGATTCCGCACGGTATGTACCATCGTCCGGATCGGTATATCCTTGCCCTTCACGGTGGGATTGGGGTCCCAGTCGGCTGTGAATGCCTAGGCAGTGGTGGGCTGTAGACTGTCGCCTAGTTTCACCATGTGGGCCTAGGCGACTCTGTATATGGCTCCTGTGGTGGGACCCATATGTGGAGTCGTCCTCATCAAGTGTTTGGACGTCGCAGTAAGAGGAACCGCGATCTTCGTGCCTGCTTCTGGAGGCCGGATTGGTTGGGGCCCTGCCCTCGTACTGTAAAGTACGTCCCGCGGGGGTGTGCTGTGCTGGGGTATGCCCCGCAGAGACTTGCGCTTCTGCACAAGCTCTGTTGTATGTTGCAGCCAACATGGCTGCTTGTTGGTCGTACCAGGCATGAAGGTTCATGCCTGTAGGTATCACAGGAGCGTACTGTGATAAATCGTGTCCAAACGTAAGGGATGCGCCCCCTTGCGTTGATGTGCCAATGTGTTCAGCATTTGGGCCTGGGGGAATGGTTCCTGCAGGCCCTTGGTTTGCGGGGTTTAGGTTATCCCCGGTAGTGTTGTTTTGACGATCAGACATGATCTTTGGAGAGAAAGGGATGGTCAGAAAAAAGTGCTAAGAGTAGCGGTGGGCGCCAATGATGAAACAATGGTTAACCGGGTAGGTTAACTCACTGGTCTCGTCAAGAGGGTTAATCCCTTCTTTCCGAGGATCGCCGGCTGGATCGTCTGGTGGTGGGTTTCCTGCACAAGGAAACAAACCGTGACTCGCAACAAGGAGGATGGGGTGGGGGGTGCTCCTTGTTACCACTCTCCGGCGTGAGAATCAGTAGTTTGCTTGGGAAGCAAAGTGTGATAGTAGTAGTATTGAGAGAGTTGAGAAGAGATACCTCAAACCTGGTTTGGGGTCAGTATTTATAGCCGAGGAGTGGAGGAGGGTAGTTGAGTAGCTAGCCTGACATCGCACAGCTATTTGTAGGTATGTCAGACCTGTCGGACACTGTGGTGATGCCACGTCCTGCTGTGGTGTCAGACTGTTGTATACTGTGGTGATGCCACGTCCTGCTGTGGTGTCAGACTGTTGTATACACGTGGGCCGGTAGGCGACCGTTCCCAGTGCCACTTGCACTGTGGTGTCAGACCCACTTGCCTAGTAGGCAGGATGCGGTGCTAAGCCGCATCGCTGCTTGCGGTCTTTGATGTTGTTCCCGCATTGGTTGTTCCATCCATGATTTACGCGGGATGCGGTGTTATGCCGCATTGCCTGCTGAGTGACTGTTACTGTTATCCAGATCCCTTGTCGTGACGAAAATGTTCATAGGATGCGGTGCGGGGCCGCATCGCTATGTGTAACATTAGTTTCCGTCCTTAAGGTAAGTTTTCTCATCACTGGACAGATTGGACCGTTGTGTCCGCATGCGCCCACGCGGACGCAGGTGAATTTATTGCTGTTGGAGGTTTTTGATGAGGGTAATGGTCCTTCGCGGTCGTGCTGACTCGAGATCTGAGACCATACCCCTTCAGTATTCAAGGCCATAAGGAATTAGGAAGTTTTTGTCAACAATATGGACTTGAATCATTTAAAACTCCTTCTAAATCTAAAAAGAAAATTCCTAAACAATTTATCAGAAAGAATTATAAAAGAAAACCATATATTAAAAATAAACAAAAATATTATAAAGATAAGACTGATTTTCAAAAGAAAAAACAAGGTAAACAAGATATTGTCATTTGCTATAAATGTGGATGACAAGGACATTATTCTAAGGATTGTTATACTAAGAAAAAGATAAATGAGCTAAACATTTCTGATGAATTAAAAAAACAGATAAATAAAATACTAATTTATGATAATTCAAGTGAAAACAGTATTTCAGATTATAGTGATAATTATTTAAACAATATTGAAGATTCTAATTCAGAGAGTAGTTCAGAAGAAAATTTATGTGAATGTATTGGTCCTTGTATTTGTGAAATTGATGGTACAATAAATTCTCTAACAGCAGATAATAAAGACCTATTCGAATTATTAGAAAAAATTGATGATAAAGAAGTAAAACAAGTATATTTAAAATAATTAAAAGAAAAGTATAAATTACCAATAGAAAAGGAAGAAAAAGTGTATAATTTCAATGAAATATGTCAAAGGTTTCAAACAAGACAAATAAAAAAAATCATGTTACAATAACTGAATTAAAAATAGAATTAAAAAATATTACAGAAGAAATTCGAGAAATAAAATTACAAATTAAAGAATTAGAAAAAGGGAAAATTAAAGAGGATGAAGAAAACAATAACAATACTAAAAAAGATACTGAAAATGTAGGAAAAATAAATCGTTTAAAAGGATTAACTTCTCAAAAATGGTATACTAAGTTAAATATAATAGTCAATAATGAATTTCGATTAACATTAGTTGCCATGATTGATAGTGGTGCTGATATGAATTGTATTCAAGAATGATTAATTGTAACACCCCGAAAACGGATTTGGTAATCAAACTCCGTTAATACTAAAAGACGGGTAAAATACCGTTAGCAGTAAAAATAACCCGGTAAATATTTGGATTTAAATAAGAAATCCTAATAATTTAAATACAAGCGAATTAAAGAATTAAGGAATTAAGTTTATAAGAGCCCGAGTCAACGGGACTTAAAATAAAACGGGTTTTTAACTCCCGGAACCCACTAAGTTAACTAGGTAAAATTAACTTAGTTAGTAATGGGTAATCAAAGAGTAAAATGCACGGATTGTCCCTATGGTTTGGTGAAATTTCACCTTTAGTCCCCAACTTTTCAAAATTACACTCTTAGTCCCTGTGGTTTGACAAGTTGTTACTCGGATAGTCCCCAAAGCGAATGGAGGTTAGTTTTTCTGGTTAAGTGGGTGTGAAATGACAAAGACTATCCGAGTAACAACTTGTCAAACCACAGGGACTATCCGAGTAACAACTTGAAACCACATGGACTATCCGAGTAACCTTCATCCGCTTTAGGGATTATCCGAGTAACAACTTGTCAAACCACAGGGACTAAGAGTGTAATTCTGAAAAGTTGGGGACTAAAGGTGAAATTTCACCAGACCACAGGGACTATCCGTGCATTTTACTCGTAATCAAATAATAAACTATGAGTTATAGTTTCATTTATGAATCTCTAAACATGAGGGACTAATATGGACAAGTGGGAAACTTGTTTTATTAAAACAAAAAAAATAAAATATAAAAATACACACACACGCATTGTGTGCGTGTTCTGATCGACCAGGAGAAGCTCCATGGGAGCTCAAACCCTAACTTCAACAAATCAACAAAATGGAAGGTCAAATCTAGCCCGAATCGGATGCATGAACACGTATTAATGATCACCTAGTCGTGGGGATCACAAGGTATGTTGAAATTTATGATTTAGTGATACTTTGAGATTATGATGAACAATCATAATCGAAATTCTGGAATGAATGTTGAATCTATGAGTGTTATTGTGATTATATCTTGGTTTAGAAACAAACCCTAGTAGAAAATTTGATGAATTGTTGTCAAAACTAGGGATTTGGTAATTACCCTATCATGTGCTAAGTGGGTTTTATGTTAATATGATGAACACTCAGATTAGAATGTAATATTGATGAATATTGAGGTTATGATATAAGTTCTTGATGTAGTTCATGAACACTAGACTTAGAGGTTTGAATGTGTTGATGTAAATCTTGGTAAAGATAACTAGTTATGAACTAGTTAGTAAATAAGTAATATTATGCACATTAGGTGTTTGTTAAAATGTCCGAATGAATGTTGACATAATGAAATTGTGAAAGAAACGCGTAATTGGCTAACTCGACTAACTACGTGTAATACGGAATAATAAGGGTTCTAAACGTGATGTTGATTGAACTTATTGTGCGTATAATATGATTGAAGTTAGTTGACTATCGAAAGTCAAATAAACCAACATTGAAGTCGAATAGTAGTTCTGACATAGAGTTCGTAAGATGGAATAGTCGTATGTGATAATGACTAAACTAACCGTCTTACGAATTATGATGATAGTTTGACGCTTGACAAGCTAGGTGGAGGCTTGGAAAGGAAGCGGGTCAAACGAAGCAAATAAGAAGGAAAAGCGTACTTCGGATGCGAGGTAAGTAAAACTTACACCCACTTGTATTATATGTGTTTATTTTATAAGCGATGAATACAATAAAGGATTAGGTTCGAATCATGGGTTCCGACACGAAACGAAATGAGTCGGAACCAATAAAAATGTTTTAAACTATGATTAATGGTGAAAGAGGCAAAATGGTAAATTAGTCACGAATTGGTTAAGAATTAGTGAGTTTTTCTTAAAGTTACCTTGCGTGACTAGTAATGGGAAAAATGCGTAAAAATGGAAATTTAGTCAAGTAGCGACTAAAGTAAAATAAGTTTCAAAGGACACCCATAGCGTAAGCCGAATGGGTTAAAAATATAAGAAATTGACTTTAGAAAAAAAAGGGATCTAGTGAGAAAATCCGAAATGGGTCGGATGTGTGATTGGTAATTAAAACCCATGTTTTGTTACATATGAAAATGTTGGGTTATGTAGGTCGAACGGGCCAAATGGTGGGAATAACGCCATTTGACAAAATCAACTAATGTGGTTGTCAAGTCATGTGTTTACAGGGGCGAATAGTAGTTTGGGTAATTGCGTCGCCATAAGAATATCGGTAATAAAAGCAAGGTGTCGAAACGGGTCACTAGGTTGACTCGAGCCAGGTACGTATAAATAAGATTGTGGTTAAACATACATTTTGGGTCAAATTAGTAGTAAATGCCCTTCGTCGTAAATGAGGGGCTAAAGTTGACTAAAATGCCCTTGATGGGTAAATTGGGCAAACGACCTTTAAAGGTTGTTGGAAATAAGTGTTTTGATAGATTAAATCCTTTAGACAAGTATAAAAGAGATGATATGGGACCTTAGTGCATAAATACCCTTAACGGGTCAAAATAGAAGTAATAGCGAAACGGGTTAAAAATGTGTAATAACTCGTGAATTGAACCTTGTACAATAGGAAATAATCATAATAATATGTTTACAAAAGAAACAAGGGCCACAAACAAGTTTGTTAGATGAAACCGCGAACGGGTCAAAAAGTGTCATAATTGAACTTCAAGCCGAGAGCTTGAAGTCTAAAATTTTGTGAAGTTAGATGTTGTATTTTAACTCCATAAGATGGAGAATTTAATTACGGACGCGTAGGAAAAAGAATCGGGTAAAACGGACCAATAACGAAGAAGTTATGGCCGTTTCCGTGAAATCAGGTCGTGCTGAGAATGTACAGCAACTGTTAAGCAACAGTCTGTGAAAACAGGGGCTAGGCGTCACGCGACGGCCCTAGGCGTCACGCGACGCCCCCTGTTCCGGAAAAACTTTATTTTGTTGTTGTTTGACCCATGTAACTTGTTTAAACTATTTATTTAACTATCAAAACTAACTTTTAAGTTGGTTTTGATTATAGGTGATCGCCAAGAGTGCCCGGATGAAGATCAAGCTCGATGAGGAACCGAACACGATAAAATTAAACACTCGAGATTAAAGCTTCCGCACGGCGTTACGTCATAACTTTTAAACGACGAACTTGTTTATATTATGTTGAAAACTTTTAAGTTGTAAAAGTTTTAGATTACTCGTATTTTCTAAGGATACTTAATTGTAATTACATGTTTATTTTCGTTATTTATACGAAAATCTTTAAAATAATAACAAGGGTGTTACAAGTTGGTAATCAGAGCTTAAGGTTGTTGACAAAATGTGTTCGGTTCGAGGCTTGATCGCAAATCCGGTAAGTACGTGTATTTTAATGGTTTAGCATGTTAAAGTGTTGTAAACAACACGTAGGGTTATCATGTAATATACGATACCTCAATTAAATAATAGATATAGTTAACAAAATTACGTGCGTTAACACGTGTAGTAGAAAAGCCTTGTATTATGATACGGACATTTAGTAAAGTTGACATTACTAACTTTTATGAATGTTTTAATTGGAGGAAACTCGCATTTGAAGATGACGAGGGTTGAACAAATTACGGATATGATAGAGGAACGGTCCGAAGTATGACAAGAGGAGCATGCTCACCGAGGACTAAATCGCGTAACGACCGCGAACAAGGTTAACGGCAAAAGAAGCCCATTAGGGCAAGCATTACCAGGTGCACATTTTAAATTTAATTGCACAAATAGAAATATGCGACAAACATGTAGAGAATGATTGTTGCTCTTGTAAATTGAAAACTTGGAAAAACCCGAATAGAAAACCTATTCGGGATATTGTTTCCAAGAGAAACAAATAGAGGCATTACTTACATAGGGCGTGATGTGAAAACTATAAAAAGGTCATGTGTGTCATGTGTTAATCGCTTACTCTGGCCAAGTAAGTAGTGGCATATGATACCATGAACTTCTTGTAGCGGACACATTTACGTCCGATGTAGTAAGGGCAGGGTGAATGGGACTAACTAAAAAGGTACCTAAATGAGTCAAACAAGTAAGATGTTTGATAATAAACGTAAACGCAAGTCGGATGACAGGGAGCGTATTACGTTAGAATAACGAGCCCAAGAGAAGGGACAAAGATTAAAGTAAATGAAAATACAGACCAACTAATGAGAATGCTAAGGCATAAAGGTAAAGTTTGACTATCATAAGTGATGAAATTCACATAGACAAGTCAAAGGGGTAGAATAAAAGAATAAAAGACTTGACTAAATAAAAGCAATGGATTTCGCTAAAACGATCAAATAAATTAAGATGATGTCTAAAACCATATAAGAATGGTTACTTGATGATAATTTCGGTAAAGATACCCGATAGATGGGTAGGATTTTGAAAGCATGTGTAAACCAAGAGACGGGTACGCGAAATAGAAAGTCAAAGGACTCGGATTAAGAGTCATGACTAAAAGACGATGAGAACGTGCAAACCGAAATTTTGATAACTACGTTCAACTATTCTAAAGTTGAACGGGTTGAATAAAGAATGAAGTTTGACGTTCATGAGTAATGAAATCTCACGAGAATAAGTCAAATGGGATAAATAAAGTATAAAAACTAGGTAGTGAAAGTTAGCGCAACCGAACAATGGAAGCGCGAGATAAAAAGAACCCGGGTAACGGGTCATAAAGAAGTATAATTAAGAACCGGAGAAACGGTGAGCGTAGAACAAACCGACGCGTAAATGACGTAAAGAGTCATAAAGTCGGAAGATTAGTCCAAGAGTAAACGAACGAAGCTTTAGACTACGGTCAAGGCCAACTAAAGTTCAAAAGCAAAAATAAACGATTCCAAACATAATGAGGGATGCTTTAAAGCTATATATGTATAAATAGACAATTGAATAAATACTAGAATAAAAAAATGATCTACGGGATCATCATAACCTACGAGATACTAATTAGTGTAAAGGTCTACGGGGCCAAAATGACCCACAGGTCATGAATTGAAGCAAAGGGATCATAAGGGCCTCGTCTTAAAGAGATGAAAGCTTAAGGAAATAGCCTACGAGGTTAAGTGAAGGAACCTACGGGTCAATAGCGTAAGGTGAGGGAACTTGTTACGATTCCCCGCGTAAAACGAGAACGTAAAACAATAAATTATTGGTTGTCAATTTCCTTGATATGAGTAATTGACATAGTTAAAAAAAACGTTAGACTAAAATTCAGTTTTAGTAAGAAATAACATTTTTACAAATATAAATTCTGATAGGAAATTGAATAGTAAGCATGAAAGATTCAAGTCTTGACGCTGATAGGCGCAAGACGATATATTCAAAAAGTGATCTTTTCGAAAATGAAAGGTAGATATATAAATTAAACATGATGCGACACGATCACGGTTAAGAAATGTAATGTGAAGTAGAATCGCATTATAACCAAGCGAGCGGTAAAAAGTAACTGGACTAATAAGTCTAGTTAGTGAGACCGGTGAAGGTCAGCAATTCAAATCGAGAAATTTGGTTTGCTCGAAAGTGGAGGATTCGGAGTAACTGAACCGAATAAATGAATTTGAAAACAAAAGAAATAGTTGCTAAAAGTGAAAAAAAAAAATCACTAAAAACCTTTAAATGGGTCAAGGTAACGGATTCACCAAGAGTTCGATAATATATAAAAGCGATGGATATCGCTAAGTTAACTAAACTAGTAGAAATAACGGAATTACGTTATTTCAAGTTACATTATGTCGTATGAGGTACGTAGATGTTCTGTAACCAAAAAGATATTACCATAATTTTTATGGTAATACTAACAATTGGTTAAAGTATGAGTAATGCTTAAAAGATTACTCAGGTCAAACGCATTGAGTTTAGAACTCGATGAACTATGTAAGAAAGGTTTCGAGGACGAAACCTCTTTAAGGGGGGTAGACTTGTAACACCCCGAAAACGAATTTGGTAATCAAACTCCGTTAATACTAAAAGACGGGTAAAATACCGTTAGCAGTAAAAATAACCCGGTAAATATTTGGATTTAAATAAGAAATCCTAATAATTTAAATACAAGCGAATTAAAGAATTAAGGAATTAAGTTTATAAGAGCCCGAGTCAACGAGACTTATAATAAAACGGGTTTTTAACTCCCGGAACCCACTAAGTTAACTAGGTAAAATTAACTTAGTTAGTAATGGGTAATCAAATAATAAACTATGAGTTATAGTTTCATTTATGAATCTCTAAACATGAGGGACTAATATGGACAAGTGGGAAACTTGTTTTATTAAAACAAAAAAAATAAAATATAAAAATACACACACACGCATTGTGTGCGTGTTCTGATCGACCAGGAGAAGCTCCATGGGAGCTCAAACCCTAACTTCAACAAATCAACAAAATTGAAGGTCAAATCTAGCCCGAATCGGATGCATGAACACGTATTAATGATCACCTAGTCATGGGGATCACAAGGTATGTTGAAATTTATGATTTAGTGATACTTTGAGATTATGATGAACAATCATAATCGAAATTCTGGAATGAATGTTGAATCTATGAGTGTTATTGTGATTATATCTTGGTTTAGAAACAAACCCTAGTAGAAAATTTGATGAATTGTTGTCAAAACTAGGGATTTGGTAATTACCCTATTATGTGCTAAGTGGGTTTTATGTTAATATGATGAACACTCAGATTAGAATGTAAGATTGATGAATATTGAGGTTATGATATAAGTTCTTGATGTAGTTCATGAACACTAGACTTAGAGGTTTGAATGTGTTGATGTAAATCTTGGTAAAGATAACTAGTTATGAACTAGTTAGTAAATAAGTAATATTATGCACATTAGGTGTTTGTTAAAATGTCCGAATGAATGTTGACATAATGAAATTGTGAAAGAAACGCGTAATTGGCTAACTCGACTAACTACGTGTAATACGGAATAATAAGGGTTCTAAACGTGATGTTGATTGAACTTATTGTGCGTATAATATGATTGAAGTTAGTTGACTATCGAAAGTCAAATAAACCAACATTGAAGTCGAATAGTAGTTCCGACATAGAGTTTGTAAGATGGAATAGTCGTATGTGATAATGACTAAACTAACCGTCTTACGAATTATGATGATAGTTTGACGCTTGACAAGCTAGGTGGAGGCTTGGAAAGGAAGCGAGTCAAACGAAGCAAATAAGAAGGAAAAGCGTACTTCGGATGCGAGGTATGTAAAACTTACACCCACTTGTATTATATGTGTTTATTTTATAAGCGATGAATACAATAAAGATTAGGTTCGAATCATGGGTTCCGACACGAAACGAAATGAGTCGGAACCAATAAAAATGTTTTAAACTATGATTAATGGTGAAAGAGGCAAAATGGTAAATTAGTCACGAATTGGTTAAGAATTAGTGAGTTTTTCTTAAAGTTACCTTGCGTGACTAGTAATGGGAAAAATGCGTAAAAATGGAAATTTAGTCAAGTAGCGACTAAAGTAAAATAAGTTTCAAAGGACACCCATAGCGTAAGCCGAATGGGTTAAAAATATAAGAAATTGACTTTAGAAAAAAAAGGGATCTAGTGAGAAAATCCGAAATGGGTCGGATGTGTGATTGGTAATTAAAACCCATGTTTTGTTACATATGAAAATGTTGGGTTATGTAGGTCGAACGGGCCAAATGGTGGGAATAACGCCATTTGACAAAATCAACTAATGTGGTTGTCAAGTCATGTGTTTACAGGGGCGAATAGTAGTTTGGGTAATTGCGTCGCCATAAGAATATCGGTAATAAAAGCAAGGTGTCGAAACGGGTCACTAGGTTGACTCGAGCCAGGTACGTATAAATAAGATTGTGGTTAAACATACATTTTGGGTCAAATTAGTAGTAAATGCCCTTCGTCGTAAATGAGGGGCTAAAGCTGACTAAAATGACCTCGATGGGTAAATTGGGCAAACGACCTTTAAAGGTTGTTGGAAATAAGTGTTTTGATAGATTAAATCCTTTAGATAAGTATAAAAGGGATGATATGGGACCTTAGTGCATAAATACCCTTAACGGGTCAAAATAGAAGTAATAGCGAAACGGGTTAAAAATGTGTAATAACTCGTGAATTGAACCTTGTACAATAGGAAATAATCATAATAATATGTTTACAAAAGAAACAAGGGCCACAAACAAGTTTGTTAGATGAAACCGCGAACGGGTCAAAAAGTGTCATAATTGAACTTCAAGCCGAGAGCTTGAAGTCTAAAATTTTGTGAAGTTAGATGTTGTATTTTAACTCCATAAGATGGAGAATTTAATTACGGACGCGTAGGAAAAAGAATCGGGTAAAACGGACCAATAACGAAGAAGTTATGGCCGTTTCCGTGAAATCAGGTCGTGCTGAGAATGTACAGCAACTGTTAAGCAACAGTCTGTGAAAACAGGGGCTAGGCGTCACGCGACGGCCCTAGGCGTCACGCGACGCCCCCTGTTCCGGAAAAACTTTATTTTGCTGTTGTTTGACCCATGTAACTTGTTTAAACTATTTATTTAACTATCAAAACTAACTTTTAAGTTGGTTTTGATTATAGGTGATCGTCAAGAGTGCCCGGATGAAGATCAAGCTCGATGAGGAACCGAACACGATAAAATTAAACACTCGAGATTAAAGCTTCCGCACGGCGTTACGTCATAACTTTTAAACGACGAACTTGTTTATATTATGTTGAAAACTTTTAAGCTGTAAAAGTTTTAGATTACTCGTATTTTCTAAGGATACTTAATTGTAATTACATGTTTATTTTCGTTATTTATACGAAAATCTTTAAAATAATAACAAGGGTGTTACATTAATACCCACAAAATACTATGAAAATACTACATATAGATTGTCTGGAGCCAATGGAAACCCATTAAATATTAAATATAAATTATTAAATGTTCATATTTGCAAAGAAAACTATTGTTATAAAACTCAATTAGTTATAGTAAAGGATTTGACATCTCAAATTATATTAGGACTCCCATTCATAACTCAATTATATCATTTTACAGTTGAAGAAAAAAGAATAAGTATTAAGGTATTAAATAAAAGGATTTGTTTTGAATTTACTCATCCAATTACTTCAAAACAAATAAATATTTTAAGCTTAAAAGAAAAACAAAATGAATTTTTAATTGAAGAAATTGATCATGTTAGAATAAAGAATCAATTGCAAGATAAAATAATTTTAAAAAGAATACAAGAAACTGAGAATAAATTTAAAGATAATATCTGTGCAAATATTTCAAATGCTTTTTGGGAAAGAAAACAACATATTGTAAGATTACCCTATATTAAAGACTTTAATGAGAAAAGTATTCCAACAAAATCTAAAGCTATACATATGTCTCAAGAATTAGAAGGCTATTGTAAAAAAGAAATACAAGAATTACTAGATAAAAAATTAATAAGACCATCCAAATCTCCTTGGTCTTGCTCTGCCTTCTATGTTCAAAATAATGCAGAAATAGAAAGAGGAGCTCCTAGATCAGTTATAAATTATAAACCATTAAATAAAGTTTTAGAATGGATCAGATATCCTATACCAAATAAAAGGGATTTATTAAAAAAGATTTACGATTCAAAAATATTTTCTAAATTTGATATGAAGTCTGGATTTTGGCAAGTTCAAATTGCTGAAGAAGATAGATATAAAATTGGATTCAATGTACATTTGGACACTATGAATGGAATGTAATGCCTTTTGGATTAAAAAATGCTCCTTCAGAATTTCAAAATATAATGAATGATATCATTTTACTATTAGGAAATTATGCAATTGTTTACATTGATGACGTATTAATATTTTCAAATTCCTTAGATCAACATTTTAAACATTTAAATGCTTTCTACAATATTATTAAAAAAAATGGATTGGTAGTATCACCTTCTAAAATGACTCTTTTCCAAACAGAAATAAGATTTTTAGGACATAATATTATTCAAGGAACAATAAAACCTATTAACAGAAGTTTAGAATTTTCAAATAAATTTCCAAATGAAATCAAAGATAAAAAGCAATTGCAGAGATTTTTAGGATGTTTAAATTATATTCATGACTTTTTCAAAGACTTCGGAATCATATGTAAACCTTTATATGACAGGTTAAAAAAGAATCCAAAACCATGGACTCAAGAACACACATATATAGTAAAATATATCAAAGATAAAATAAAATGTTTACCATATTTACATATTCCCCATCCTAATGCAGAATTAATTGTAGAAACTGATGCAAGTGACTTAGGATTCAGAGGAATACTAAAACAGAAATTAAATAATAAAGAAAGTTTAGTCAAATATTATTCAGGTGCATGGAATGATACTCAAAAGAATTATTCTACAATTAAAAAGGAAATTTTAAGTATAGTTTTATGTATAAAAAAGGTTGAAGATGACTTATACATGAAACCATTTTTATTAAGAATCGACTATTTATCTGCAAAATATATTTTAGAAAAAGATATAAAAAATTTGATTTCAAAACAAGTTTTTGCAAGATGGCAAGCATTATTAAGCAACTTTGATTTTCAAATATAATTTATAAAAGGAGAAAATAATTCTTTACCAGATTTTTTATCAAGAGAATTTTTACAGGGAATATGAGCAACTCTGATTCTACAAAAAAGATTGTATTCTCAAAACAACAATTCTCAAAATCTCAATTATCAAGTTCTCCATCAAGACCAACCCATTTGCAACAATTTCCCTTATTACCTAATATTCAAAACATATTTGCCCCTCTAACCCCAGGGCCCAGACCTAGACCTCCATTCTCATCCATTATTCAAAATCTAGAATCAAAACCCATTATTCAATCTCCTTCTTTCACAAAACTTTCTAAACCAGCCTCTCCTTCAAGCTCTTCACCAGCCACTATTCCTTATACTATCAACCAAAATAAAAAGATTATCAAAATTCTAGAACCTTTGGAAGTCGAAAAGGTTAGCAAATTTTTTTTTATCCTTAATCGACTTCATTTATCCAAGAGGATGCCATTTTTTCAAGGACGATTACAAGACCAGAGATTATTATCAAGCAATTTTAGTAGATTCAGAATCAGTTATTATTCGGCACAATTTTAATAGTGGAGATCTTTCCAAGATTGCTTATAGTCAAGTTAAAATTTTAAAGGTTCTATCTTTAGAAGATTGGAATTCGAAGCCCTATAATTCAAAAACCCTTTCAAATTTCAGTGCTTATCCTCAATATAACTATTATGATTATCAAGATGCATGGGAATATGCATTTCTTCTAAGGAACTTTGATCATTCTTGGTTCTTCCAGTTTGATGAAGATTTTTCAAATATTTATCCAAGATGGTTTGTTAAATGGTTTAAATATATGGGAATTATTCCAGAAGCTTTTCCCAAAGAAATTTCAGAAGCATTTTCAAGATTCGTCGAGTATTTTCAACATGATGGAACACCAATTTTCGAATATACTTTACAGTTTATGAGTGTTTTCAGAATTCCATGGATTTGTTTATGGACCTACAATTTTCAAGAAGAAAGTCCTACAGAACTTTCTCCTCCATTGCTATTCAGACAATACAGATGTAAATGGTGGAATAAGTTTATCATCACAAAAGCAAATTCTCAAGCAGTTACCAAGTATTATAAGGAACTAACTACTCAATATGAAAGAAGTCTAAAGTCTCCGATTCGAGATATCAAAGCCAGCAATGAAGATCAAGAATATATTCAAAGACTTTTAGGTTGCAATTCTCCAGAAGAAATTTTAAAGATAGTCAAAAAAATTCGACAGTCTCCATCCCCTTCAAAACATTCATCTCCGAGGACTGAAGTTTTTCAAGATTCTCAAGACCCATTTGATCTAATATAAAATAATAATAATAATAATAATAATAATAATAATAAAAATTTTTGATGTCTGTTTATCTATATTTTTGGCCGACAAGAGATAGTGAAGATTTCTAATTATGGAAGATGTTGCAAAATAATTCAACAAAAGGACAATCAACTTATCTTATTTTCAAAAGTGGAGCAAATAATTCAACAAAGAGACAATCTACTTTCTAATTATGGAAGATTGTGCAACAAAGAGACAACCAACTTTCCAATTCTTCAAAGATGGTGTAAATAATTCTCAAAGAGGACAAACAACTTTAAGAGTATTTTCAACAAAGGCAATTTCATACAGAAGCTCTTTTCAAAAATCAACAATGAAGACCCTTTTACTCCATCTATAAAAGGGAAGAAGATCAATGAAGAAAGACACATTTTCTTACATCTTCTCTTATGTATGAAAAAACCTTCAAACCCAAAACTTGTATTATCAACATCTCTATGTTCAAAATCTTTAGATTTTCAAATTATAGTTGCTCCTCCCGATTGTAAGGAAATCAATTGTAATCAAGATTTTCAATCAATAAACTCAGGTATATTTTAAATTTATATCATGGTTGTTTATGTTGCCATCTCTTTAAATTAATTTATATTGTCTTCATGTTTAATCTTCTTCATATCAAACGATCATAAACCCCTCTAGGTGTTTATTTTTCAAGCTCGAGCTCGGCTCGGGCTCGACTCGTTTAGTATTTATTAATTAATTTATATTAATTATAATTATTATATATATATAATTAAGTTATTTTTTATATTTATATAAATGGTAATTATTATTATATGAATATATGTTTAATATATTAATAAAAAATATATAAACAGAAAGCTCGTTTAGGCTCGCGAGCCGGCTCGAGCTCGATAAGAGAAGCTCGGGTTCGGGCTCGTTTACTAAACGAGCTTGTTTTTTAGGCTCGGGCTCGAGCTCGTTTAAGCTCGGCTCGTTCGAGCTTTTTTTCAAGCCGAGCTTGAGTAGCTCGGCTCGTTTGCACCCCTCCCATACATAGCAAAACCATCTAGAGACTAAAGAGGGTGGAATAAGACTCTTCGTACTAAAACGCCACGGTTTCAAAATTCATTGTGTATAACATAGTAATATAGATAAGCTAAGATGTGGCTAAGGCTGCAAATGACTTGATCATTACAAAATAACAAATGTTACTAGCTTTTAAAAACTAATAAAAATGAATGAATGAATGATTAATCAATTAATAAATATTTATATTTTTTGTTATAATTACAATTGATTAGAACTCAGCCAACTGAGAATATATGAATCATTATACAAAGAATAGTCAAACTCATTTGACCTATTAAACATTTTGACTTGATATCTTTCCATTTGAATCATATATGAAACCAAATGCTTATGTTGAGCTACAAAGGTTACAAAATTTATAAATGAAATTTTTGAATCAAACCAATATTTTCTCTCTTCCGACTTCTCCATGTAGTATATCTTTACTGTGAAAACTAAAGAACGGGTTTGACGGGTCGGATGGGAGGACGTAATATAGCGAAGTTAACGCTTGGTCCGGTTGGCGCAAACCCATTGCCTACGTGTCTCAAAGTCATCTCCGATCACAGTTGGTATGTGCCAGCTGCCTTGTTCCGACTCCTGCAATCGCAACCCATTGTTCGATAATAATAAATAACCATAGATATAACAAAACAAGAACATATTGTTTGGATGTGATTCTAGTGTTTAAAGATTGTATTAGATAATTAAAAGTTTCAGAGTTAATCTTTTTATTATTAATAAACAAAATGACTAAAAGATGTATTTTCTTGTGAAAAAGACAGATGGCCATGTGATGGGAGTAGAGGTGTCAAATTTAAAGGTAAGGGGTAACTATATATTCGCTTCGAAACTTCGTATAATATCATATTTACCCAACAAAAAAAATCCTAATATCGGATATATCCATGTTTAAGCTTATGGCATTTACACCCTTCTCTTATTGCATTATGACATGAGAATTTGAAGTGCAAGGAGAAAGAGAAGGATATAATGGTCAAACTGTAATTAGTATTAATGAATAATGATATGGGTTAATATGAAATTGCAAGTATTTTGAATAGGTATGTATGATATTAAAAAAAATGGTTTTGTCACAGCCAATGTAAAACTGTTTCTCTAAAACTAGTTATTCAACATTTCGACCACTAAATAATTGGAAATGGGATGCCTTTATGTAAGATTTAGAAACTGATTATACGACTTCACGTCACAATAATCAATTAATCAGTTCCAAAACTCAAACTTGGCAAAGCAAGAAACACACCTGAATAACAATGGAGTATGGTGGAGGCATGTGGAATTTGAGTCCGTCTCTTGTAACTGACAATCGAACCTGCAAACCGACATAATATAAAAACTCCATAGAAGCTACATGAAAAGTAGTCCAATTGTTTGGGGGCTAACCAACAATTACTTTGTGTTTTATCTTACCCAAGTCAAACTAAAAAGTAGTCCAAATGCATGATGTTTGACCCAATCAGCTTGACACATTTAGTAAGTATTCTACTCTCCTTATCATAAAAGTTGCAGAATGCTTTCATTACAGGTCATGATAACTTAATGATCATAGTTATCGATAGCGAATAGCGACAACGTACCTATATGCTACGTAGCGATAGCGATGAAATAACGCCCACTATTTCGTGTTTAGCGATAAGGTAGTTAAAGATTTAAGAAATAAAAAAAAGCTATCTATATATATTTTTTATATATAATGCTAATTTTATACCTTTTTATGTATAAATTTATAAGTTTAAGGACCATGTAAGCCAGTGAAAATAGGGGGGTTTAATGTTAAAATGCACAAACTAATTTTACACTTTTTATGTAAATTTTACAAGTTTTGGGGACTAAATGTAACTTAATGGAAGATAGATGGGTTAAAAGTTAAAATCCATAAACTTATTTAACCCTAAAAAAGCTCAAACGCAACAAAAACGCAGTTGCTCTTCTTCTTCCTACTTTCCAGCAAGTTTCCGGCAGAAGTTGCAGGTTTCCGGCCGGAATTCGTCGTCGGAATCCGCTATAATCACGCTATGGAGTCGCTACTTAATAGATTGCAAGACATGGGCGCTTTGCTACGAAGCGCGCGATAGCGAGTGCTATCTTCGCTATCGATAACTATGTTAATGATGATAATAATTCAGTTCACAAGATTCTCTATATATCAATCGCTTTTACACGTTTAATAGAACAGAAAGAAAAAAAAAATCATACCTGATGCTTTTCTTTCCATCGTGGAAAAAAGCTTGTGCCTAGCAATTGAAACAAGTGATCTCTCATCTCATCATTTGTCACTAGCAAACACTTGCTACTTATAGCAGCATATAACCAATACCTGAAAAAAATATCCACGTATAAATTAACAAACAGCTTGTGTAGTTTAACTTTAAAAAGTTGAGTTTAATATTATACGAGCCTCCACAACCGCATAAAAATCGAGCCTATATACAATTGATCTCTCGTTTTATACAATTTTATAGTTTTGTATAAACATATCGCATCAAATATAACAATATTTTTTTAAATAAATAAATTTAGAAGTTTAAACACATTTTCCTTGCCTTTCGAACCATTTGACCCATTTCCTCTAGTCATTTTTTTAGCTTTAACCTTTTTGTAGCATAACCCAAATCAACCCGTTTGTATATGAATGGATAGAAGTTCCCGGATTTTAAAAATATAAGCTTTACCAATCATCATTTGATCCTTGTGGAGTGACATAAAGTGCCCCAGATTCTTGCCAATGCTGCAATGTGGTTTTATTCTTTGGATTCCCGATGTGTTGACCTTTTACACGCCCACTATGCAGAATTACTAGTGGTAACTTATTTGATGGACTCAGTTTACGTGCTAAGTTCACTGCAGATTTAAGCTACAAAAATATATATAAAATCATTATTACTTTGTGACTTTGTTTATAACATCAAAAACAGTAAGAACGGCCTTGATTCAAGCCTTTTTGTTTAATTTAAACCTGATTGAATAAGAAATAATTCTGCTTGATATGACCCACATTTGCACCATCCACAACTGCATCAAATGGACCATGCTTTTGAAGCCATTCCTGCATGAGTTTGCTTAAATGAGTACAGTTAGCAGCAACATAAGTTGGTTTAGAATGTGTTTGAAAGTGTTATAAAACGAATTATTTGATACTATAGTTTAGGGCGTATGAAAAGAAAGAAACGGTCATGTTTTAAGTTCGATACTTTAACAATAAATAAAAAAGTATGTTCTATTCATTTCATCTATTAACTTCTAGAACGATCAGCGGATCAGAATTATCTTAACACTCAAACAACACTAGTTACCTGATTATTACAACTCCAAGTTGATTATCTCATTGTGATTATGCAACATAATACATTTTAAAACACACAACCAAACACCCTTTAACTAAGGGTGAGCAGAAAACCGAAAAAACTAATTTCACCGAACCGGAAAAAACCGAACTGAAATTTACGGTTTGGTTACGGTTTTACATTTTTTGAAAACCGAAAAAACCGCACTGAACCGAATAACCTAAAAATAATTTTTATTAACGTTTGTTATATATTGATTTAGGAATTATTAGTTTTGTTCTTGAATGTTAAGTATTTATAAATTATAATAAAAACATTAACATGTTTATCTATCTTTGAAATGATTTATCCATTGCCTAGAAGAAATAACAAAATTTAACATATAAATTAAATTGTTTTCAAAGTATTATAAAAGAAAATGTCTTAATAAAAACTTTGGAGAAACATAAAAATAGATTAGATTAATGTAAACAAAATTAATTAAAATCATTAAATATAATAACTTAAATAAATGTAAACATCTAAGAAAGATTCTTGAATCATGGATTATACTTTTTTATTTTTGAATCATACGTAATTTTGTTCCAAAAACCAAAAAAACCAAACCAACCCGTTGCTAAAACCGAAAAAAACAAAACCAGGCGGTTTTCAATAACCAAAAACCAAACATTTCGGTTACAGTACCCCTACCTTTAACTGAACAAGATAAAGTATCATGAATACATAACTAGAAACACATGATTATACCTGAAACTGCAAAAAATCAGCCCGTGTCTCCCTCTGGCAAGCCAAAGTACTCAAAGAGCTAGCAAAGTTTTCAGTTTCCAACGGATCAATATCAACACAAACAAGCCTCTCACCACACGCTTTACAAACACCCGTCTCATCCATTTCCGTTCTCGTCACTTGCCATCTCCCCTTCCCGAACCACCCTTGCCCATGCCACCCGCCACCACCTTTCACCACCGCCTCTTTAACCTTCCCCACATCCCAATCCACCACCCCGACACCCGCCGCACAATCCGACCTAAACCAATCCTCTATCAACCCCGCCGTATCCTCACCAACCTGCCGCACACTCGCCCGCAACCTCTGCAACATCTCGTACACTTTATCCGTCCTTCCCGAATCAAAACTAACCCGTAACAACATCGCGAGCTCCGCCTCTTCCGCCGCAACACCGTTCTCATCCATGTAACAATCAACTTCGTACGCTTTATCCGCCATCCCCTTTTTACAAAACCCGAGTAAAGCCGGCACGTACGACCTCAACTTGGGAGAAATCCCACACCCCTCCTTCATTCTTTTCACCAAATTGAAAGCCAATTCAGGGTCTTCTTTCGCAGCCGCTAATCTAGCCATTGTAGTAAATGTTGCTTCATTCGGAATCACTTTAATTCCATTATTTTTACAACTTTCCATATGTTTGTAAATCTCAAAACCCCTTTTCAACCCTAAATCAGAATCACTAGCAGAACACAAATACAACAGCTTATTATAATGCTCAACATTAAGTGGAACATTATTAACCAATGCGTCGTCGTATAGACGAAGGGCTTCTTCAAGATTATTATCTTTAGAACAAAGACCTAATAAAAACAGAAGTTTACCAGATGGGGATTCATAACGACGTCGTTTCTCTGCGTTGCGGCTCATTTGGGATTGTGGGTGTCGATTGGTGATGAAAGATTGGTGCTTTTTCATCAGGGTTGCTCCGTCATCGGCGGCGGAGACGGAGGCGGCGGTGCCAAAGTGTTGAGAGGGTTTGGGAAATATGAATTGGGTGATGGGGTTTAAGGGTTTTAGTGAACGAGTGCGGCATGAACAGCAATTGAGGAAGGAAGATGGGGGTTTGTAAGCGATTAGGGTTTTCAGGGATAGATTGAAGGTGGGTTTCAGAAGCATTGTAGAGGGATTGAGGATAGAGGCATCGAAGATTGAGGAAGATAGATGTTTGAAAGCTTCAAGTTTTTGTTCTTTGGTTGGATAAAGTTTAGGGCATGTTTGGGTAAGCTTTTAGAAACAACTTATTGACTTATTGGCTTCTTGGAAAAGTCAGGATTTTGTGACTTATTGACTTATTGGCTTTTTCCCCTCACATACACCCTCTTTGCCAAACATCATTTTAGAGCTTATGACTTTTCAAAAAGCCAATAAGTCAATAAGTTGTTTCAAAAAGCTTACCCAAACATGCCCTTAGTGTTAATGTTTCTAAGAGGCTGTTTGGCAACCTCTGAATGAGTAAGTGCTGAACCAGTAAGAGGTCTGAATGAGTAAGAGACCATGAACCTGAACCAAAAAGTGCTGTTTGGTTGAACCTCTAAGTGACTATGCACAATGACTACTTTACCCCTCTAAACTATTTTATGCTGAAGAAAATGTATCTGTTTGGTCAGTGCTCTGAATGACGGTTCTGAAAGATTAATAATTATAAAATGAAAATACATAACATTATAGAAAATCCAAATTACATATAAATCCTTCAAAATTCTTAAAAACATACTAAAATTCAACTAGAAATTAATAATTTGCGTAGAATTTTAATTTTAAACATTTCAAATTAGTTGACTAGCTATCTGGTTACGCAAAGTAGTCATATACTCGATGTCGTGTGAACCCCATTCTATGTCGTGAATGAACTGGCCAACATTTTCTCCACCTTGTATTTCAGAAAACCCAGTGTTCTTGCCATACTCCATAAATAATTGATCACGAATATTGCATTTCCTTATAAAATTATGGACGGCGAAACAAGCGATCACTGTGTCCATTTGGATTGGAAAAGAAAAGGGAGCAATTTGCTTTAGGATTGGGAATCTCGCCTTCAAAACACCATATGAGCGCTCAATAACATTTCTGAGTTGTGCATGGGCATGATTGAATTTTTCTTCCTTAGTTAACGCACGTTGTCGTCGAAAATCGGCTAATCAATATCTCGTATTACGGTAGGGAGTCATAAATCCACGAGTGTTGGTGTATGCAGCGTCACAAAGATAATATTTATCTGTAAACACCAGTATCAAAACTGTTACATAAACAATAGGTAATTTATAAATAATCAAAGTTAAGATGATTAAAAACCTGGTGGGGGGAGGAAAACCCGGAAGTCGGGTTAAATGCAACTCGTGAATCATGTGCAATCCCCTCCTATCCGGCCCATACAAACGTGAATATCATATCAAAATCACAAATTGCTAGGATATTCTGAAAGCATTCTATTGAATTTATCATGTTTATTCATATAAAAAATTATAGAAGTCAGCATTACTCATTCAAAAAGTTAATAAGAATACTTGATTTCACATGGTTTTAATCATATGTAGTACAATATGTCAATACGGTTTGAATATTAATAGATCATCAAATATTAATGAAACTATCAGATCTTTAAAAGGCATATTGGAAATAGAAAAATTTATAGATGATAGAATTACCAGTAAAATCCACATAAAAGCACATCAGAAATTAGAAAATAAAAATCAGCGATTGCCGGCTCGGTATGGTACCTAAACTGAAAGTTAATCCCGTTTTTTGAAAGTTTTAGGAACATATAAACAGACCTGTTTCTGATTGATCTTTCATCTAATGCGTCTGACCTGTTTCTTTTAGCTAATCTCTTAGTACTTTATTTGGTCGACCCGTTACCATAAAAGTACCTAAATTGAGTAATTGACTCGTTTCATGTTATAAGCATTTGTGTAACCCAGCCAATCCATCTAACACTTGTTTTAGTTAAGTTTTATCTTGTACTTGTTTGACCCGTTATCCACATGCTTAAAACGTTTTGATACTTTTCCACTTGTCGACTCCTTTGGCCCATTGACACTTTTAACACATAGGTCAGACAAACTCAAATCTTTTGGAATGAAGTTTCGAACTTATGAGTTTCAAACAAACCTGGCCTGAATATTTAAATTCGAAGTATACACTTTTAATGAAATCCATAAAAGAACAGATTCGATGGGCACCCCTAATTTAAACAACTAAAGTTTGGACACATGATAGGATTATGAGATAAGTAGAACATTATATTAACAAACTAATCAAATATGGCTTCCAATTTTTTATACCAAAACAAACACACCTTTATTTCATCTTTGCTTACAGCAATTTTGAAAGCATACATAAGTTAGATATCCACTTCTACCAAGGCCACACTGTCAGCACATTTATCTTTGACTTTTGATGCCAAAAGGCTACATTCTAAAGTTTTCAATACACTGTCAGCACATTTATCTTCGGCGAATCAAATATGGCATCAAATTTTTTATACCCAAACAATCACACCTTTATTTCCCTATCTAACATATACATCGAAACATTCAAATATATCAAATTAACATGAACATGATGATTACCATGAACCACACGATGATTGTTGATCAAATACATAACTAAATGATCAAACATATTGGCGAATGAACATGCCCAAACAATCACACCTTTATTTCCCTATCTTGCATCTTTCGTTTACAACAACACAACCCATCATCGTTGCCACCACCCACCATCGTTGCTGTCACACCCCTAAAATACCACATGCGGAAACCTCACTAGGCGTGTGACGTACCAGGATCCAGCCACCAATCATATTGAACTATTACAATATATTATATAAAGGGGAAAGTGAATACGGTGCTGTTAGACGTATAACCTTACGCGACAAACCAATCAAAACTACGTAGTTTTGATTAAAACCCTTAAAAAGAAAATAAACCTTTAATTTCTTAAATCCCTAACTAGTTGAAACAAAAAGAACGACTGCAAATCCCCAAAAACCTTTAATTTCTTAAATCCCTAACTAGCTGAAACAAAAAGATCGACTGCAAATCCCCAAATCCAAATCGCTTGCAAATCTCATGGCTTCTCTAATTACGAATCTGAAGATAAGATCAATTTTGTTGTGTTCCACTCTCAATTAATCGATCAGGCTTCTTTAATTACGAATCTGAAGACAAGATTCGATCAGTTTTCTCTAATTTTGGTGTGTTCCACTCTCAATTAATCGATCAGGTATTTGCTAATTGATCATGTATTCAATTAATTAATCTTCATGTTTTTTGTTTAAAAGTTCCTTAGAATGGATTTAGTACTGGTGATGATTTGCTTAATAAATCTCCATGTTTTGACTAAAATTACCTTAAATATCATGATCCGACATGTTTTTTAGAATGCTTCTTTCCCATGTTCGTTCATCTATTTATCGGTTTCGACATGTTTGTATTTTTGTTGATGCAGAACATTCAGAAGCTAAGCTAATGGATTCAAGAGTTCAACCAGAGGATGAAGCTTTAGAATCGAATTTGATTGACGATATTGGTGCAAATGGGTATTTAGTCGTACATAGCGATTCCGATGTTGAAGTAGAGAATATAAAAGATTTTGAGTTTGAGAAAGAAGTAGATGATGATGTGATTGGGCAAGTATTTGATACTCTTGGTGACGCATATGATTTCTACAATCGCTATGCATTTGTACATGGGTTTGGAATACGTATCCGTTCGACTTTCAAGGATAAGACTACAAATGAACCTTATAGGAGGAAATATGTATGCAACAAAGAGGGGTTTAAAGATTTAAAGCGTGATAGTTCTAAAGGAGATGTCAAACGTCGTAGGGAATTAAGCACTACACATCTATTGGCTGTAAATAAAGGGAAGCTGCTTATTTATTGGCTGTAAATAAAGAGAAGTTGCTTTTCTTGCTTTGATCCATCGGCTTACGTATGCCATGGCTCTTTCTCTCTTAATAGCTACATCCGCTTTTCTTTGCAACCTTGCTTCTCTTTCTCTTTTAATGCCAGCCAAAGAGGGTCGCCACAATGTGTTCAGGAATGCGTTTTTTCAGGTGCGTGTGCCAATGGTTCTTAATCTCGTTATCACTTCTTCCAGGTAATTTTACAGCAACGGCTGACCATCTGCAACACATCAAACAAATCTGCATAAGCATAACTATTGATATACATAATTAGTAGATTTAAATCAACAATATGATCACACATACTTGTTTCCCATTTCTCTATGATACTTGCAGATAAGATCTTCTTCTCCTTTACTAAAATTCCCACGTTTAACCGTCGGTCCAAGATAATTCAGCCATCTCAATCTACAGCTCTTACCACAAGCTAATCCTAATCCCCCCCCCCCCCCCCCCAAAAAAAAAAAAAAATCAAGAGTAAATTACTATTTCATCCAAATTACAAATAACATAATTCAATCAAAATTACAAATCAACCAACAACATTTAATCCAAAATTCCATAGTTACAAATCCAACATGGGTGATAAAGCCGTTGAGGCTCGAAGGGCTGCTCGAATCGAATACTTTACCAGATATGAACAACACTGGTGAATTTAAAATAAAATTAAAATAGAATAAAAAACTTAAAAAACACCAGACCAAAATATATGTAAGAGTTGTGTTGTGAGCTATATGACCATCATGAGTCCTTACCTGTTAAGCCAAGAGGACGAAGATCCCACAAAACAAGATGGTTTTCAGCTCCACCGGTCATATATGCATGTTTCAACGCAACCGCTAGAGCACCAATCTGGTGGTTGTGCGGCCCACCTTGCAGAGCCGGGAACACAACAAAATTGATCTTGTCTTCAATTCGTATTAAGAGAAGCCATGGGATTTGACGTTGCAGTCGATTAATGGGGGAGGTATTTGCAGTTGCAGGCGATTTGGATTTGGGGGAGCTAGAAATTGATCTTATCTTCATATTTGTAATGAGAGAAGCCATGGGATTTGCAGGCGAGTTGGATTTGGGGATTTGCAAGCGTTCTTTTTGTTTCATCTATTTAGGTGTTTGATGAGAAATAAAAGGTTTATTTTATCTTCTAAAGGATTTTAATCAAAACTACGTAGTTTTGATGGGTTTGGCGCGTAAGGTTATACGTCTAACAACACCGTACTCATTTTCCCCTTTTATAAAAGATCCCATTTATTACGTTAAAGTATTATCAAAACATAACTTAAAATTCAACATGTTCAGCGGAAGCATAAAGTAAATCATTGTTCACTGTTCAAGAGTAAGTATTTGAAAACCAATGGTCTTGTCATACGTTTGCAAGTTTCTCGACCCATGACCACTCCAGCATTTCCAGACAGCAAGTTCCAAATCCAAGAATCTAACGACCTGCGAGCATGCAACAAGTGTATCAGCACAAAGCTGGCGAGTTCATAGTTTTACCAAAACGTTTAGTTACCAAGTGTTTAGTTCAGTTTATTAACAATGTTGATAATAACTCGAGTACCGCAAGATGGCGTCAGTTTGTTTGCCCGTCCCCAATGCCCCTATCAAAACATTGGTCGTGATTTAAGGTCATTAGTTCACGCCCGTCCTCTCAGGTACGGTGTGAGGTTGCAAAGCCTAATAGCGCTATCAACTAATACCCCGTTATCTCTCAGGTAACTAATTCGGTATAAGATGGGACTTAAAGTGATAGGAATGAGTGTATTATCCAACATCCCCGTTTAACCCAAAAAGATGTATTCCTCTTAGGGATACCCGTTTGATTGTCCCACCCACCGGGACGCATGCTCAATAGAAATGAACTCACCTTAGATTTGCTCGGTAGGTTAAATAACTTGAACTAATGTGGTCAATCACGTCCTATTACAATTGTCATACAAGTCAGGTTCGGTTCAAGTAATGCACGTATGTGTTCCACAGGTATGCTACAGGCTAGTACAATGGAGGTTCATGGAAAACACGTAGTATCATGGCAGTTAGGTAACAGTTCATAACATGTTTCACAGTAACATCTACGTATGCGGACAAAGCCCAAGTGTGCGGCCCAATTACTTGGGCCTGTGACAGGTGTGCGAGTCCACGAGAGGTGTGCAACCAGGTTGTCTCGAGTCGAGACTGTGCGGTCTCGTGTTGTGCAGTTTTCACTTGAGACTAGGTGGTCTTGAGTCATGTCTTGAGTCGCAACAAGACCCGCAACTAATGGTCTCGAGTCATGCTGTTTTTGTGCGAGTGAGGTGTGGTCTCGAGTCGAGACGGTGAGGTCTCGGCTCGCAACCCTTGTCGAGACCAAGTGTGCAACAAATTTCCTTGTTTTCAGCTCATTATATCCGTAACAATTGCTAACAAGTTTGGCTGTTTTCCAATCAGATCAAACAATACTTTTTTTAACAATGATCATGCACCCTAATTATAAACAATCATCAACAATTCAACAATTCATTCGAAACATAACAGTTACACCACTTATTATCATACAAATCATAGCTAACAACTTAACATGTGATCATTATGCTAATCAAACAAATCATCAGTCGGATACGAAATCAAAGTCACGCAACATACAATCATCGATCATGACATCAAACCTTGTCATCCGAACATCATGCGATAACCAAACCAAACTTGCTTGTATACCGTCGATTCATTCAAACCAACTCCATCAGTTTGTTAATCCTAAGTTTCTAATCACTAAGTCCAACATAAATTAACACCATGTTCAGTCACATGTTCTAGATTTACAATCTTATTAATGAAACCCTAGTTTTCACATAAAATCACAACATCAAGATTTTAGCAACTAACAATGATAGACATTAACCGTGATACCGAAGTGATTAGTTTGTTCGAGATGGAGGTCTTCGAGTGCGGTCGCGCAAGGAGGAGAGGAGAAGAGAGCTTTAGGGTTTGTGTGTGTTAAGTATTTTGTGAATTATGAGGATTATACACCCATCCCCATATTGTTATGCGCAACAAGGAGTGGGCCGAACCCATCTTGGGCTGCCCTTGGATCTCGAGTTCAAGACAGACAAGATTGGGCCGAGAAAGGTGTGCGAGTAGGATCAATGTGTGTGGCCCAAACGTTTGTGCGATTGGACAAGTGTTGTGCGACCAAACATACATATCCTCATACAATGACGTAACATATAACCTAACAAAATCATAACATTCCATTGAAATCAAACATATCAATAAGTCACGTAATGTTCATACAAGTTACATCAAAGCATGACGAAAGGTTCTAAAATACGAGTTATCATATCATCCCCAACTTGAAAGAAATTTCGTCCCGAAATTTGATAAGCCCTACCCAAAGAAATGAAGTGATAGATCAGGATGACTGTGGATTTTTCTCAGATGCCACACCATCCCCAACTTGAAAGGGAACTTCGTCCTGAAATTCACCAGTTGCATCAGGATTTGGTTGAGCAGCTTTGAATAGTTGAGGGTACTTGAGTTTCATCTGATCCTCGCGTTCCCACGTGAACTCCAGTCCACGTCTTGAGTTCCAACGAACCCTCACGATTGGAATCCGACTATGTTTACGAACCTTAACTTCCCTGTCCATGATTTCTATGGGTTCTTCAACGAACTGCAACTTATCATCAATTTTCAGTTCTTGAAATGGTACCACAAGTGTTTCATCGGACAAACACTTCTTTAGATTTGAGACATGGAAGACATCATGAACGTTACCCAACTCATCAGGTAACTCGAGCTTGTAGGCCACTTTACCGATTCGTTCCAGAATTTTGAATGGCCCAACGTAACGTGGATTAAGTTTGCACGCTTCCCAAAGCACACCACACCCTTCCAGGGTGAGACTTTCAGCATGACACGATCGCCTACAGCGATCTCCAAAGGTTTCCTACGCTTATCAGCGTAGTTTTTCTGGCGGTCACGCGCTGCCGCCATACGATTTCTGATCAGGACAATCTTCTCTGAGGTTTCAAGTACCGGCTCCGGACCTGTGATCTAGCTGTCACCCACCTCAGCCAACAAAGAGGAGATTGGCATTTCCGTCTGTACAATGCCTCGAACGGAGCTGCATGGATGCTGGAATGGTAACTGTTGTTATAAGAAAATTCTACTAGAGGCAAGTGTTTTCCCAACCTTTACAAAAATCGATCACACGTGCTCGTTGCATGTCTTCGAGTGTCTGAATGGTTCATTCGCTTTGACCATCAGTATGAGGGTGATAAGCAGTGCTCATGTCAAGGCGTGAGCCGAATGATTTGTGCATCGCCTGCCATAAATCGGATATGAAACGCGGATCACGATCGGAGATGATAGAGGTTGGCACCCCGTGCCTAGAAACCACGTCTTTCAGATAGACACCAGCAAGTTGTGAGAACTTATCAGTTTCCTTGATCGCGAGGAAGTGCGCAGATTTCATGAGACGGTCGACGATCACCCAAATGGTATCATTCCCGCTTTGAGTTCTAGGCAGTCCGATGACAAAATCCATGGCAATCTGTTCCCATTTCCACATGGGTATTTCTGGTTGCTGAAGTAATCCAGAAGGTTTCTAGTATTCCACCTTGACCTTCGCACAAGTCAAGCATTTGCTCACATATGCTGCGATGTGGGCTTTCATCTTCGCCACCAATATAAGACTTTGAGGTCCTGATACATCTTATCAGAACCTGGATGAACAGAGTATCGAGACTTGTGTGCTTCATCCATCACAAGCTCTCTAATGTTTCCGTACAGAGGGATCCATAATCGTTCATGAAATAGTGAACACCGTCAGATCTCTCCATAAGTTTTTTCTCCAAGCCTCGTATCTCTTCAGCCTTAAGGTTCTCGTCTTTCAATGCTTCAGTTTGGGCAGAACGAATCCAATCGGGTAGATTGGAGTGGATAGTGAGCTGTAGAGTGCGGACACGTTTGGGTTTCGTTCCTTTTCGACTCAGGGCATCAGCTACAACGTTAGCTTTGCCTGGATGACACTTGATGGCACAGTCGTAATCGTTTAAGAGTTCCACCCAATGACGTTGTCGCATGTTCAACTCCTTCTGATCAAAGATATGTTGAAGGCTCCCGTGGTCGGTATAAATAGTACATTTAGTACCGTACAAGTAATGCCTCCAGATTAGCGCAAAAACCACGGCCCCCAACTCCAAGTCGTGAGTCGTGTAATTCTTCTCATGAATTTTCAACTGTCGAGAAACGTAAGCTATCACCTTCTCGCGTTGCATCAGCACGCAACTGAGACCCTGAATAGAAGCATCACAGTACACTACGAAATCCTCGGTACCCTCAGGTAAGGACAAGATTGGTGCACTGCAAAGTTTTTGTTTCAATAGTTGAAAAACGTCTTCCTACTTCGTTCCCTAGGAATATATAACCCTTTTCCATGTCAACGTGGTAAGAGGTGGAGCGATCCTTGAGAAGTCTTTGATAAATCTGCGGTGGTATCCAGCGAGACCAAGAAATTGTCGCACCTCCGAAGGATTCTTTGGTGTCACCCAATCTCTGATAGCATCAATCTTAGCGGGATCTACGTGTATTCCCAATTCGTTAACAATGTGGCCAAGGAAGTGTACTTCTTGAATCCAGAAGTCGCACTTAGAAAACTTCGCGTAGAGTTGTTCCTTCCTTAGGAGCTCCAAGATAAGACGCAAGTGCCGCTCATGGTCCTCCTTGCTCCTAGAATAGATCAGAATGTCATTAATAAACACAATGATGAAATTGTCAAGGTAAGGTTTGCACACACGGTTCATGAGGTCCATGAAAACCGTTGGTGCGCTAGTTAATCTAAATGGCATTGCCAGAAACTCGTAGTGGCCATACCGCGTACAAAAAGCCGTCTTAGGAACATCCTCCTCTCGGACTCTCATCTGATGATAGCCTGATCTTAAGTCAATTTTTGAGTAAAAGCTTGACCCTTGCAACTGGTCAAACAGATCGTCGATGCGTGGCAAAGGATAACGGTTCTTAATCGTCACCTTGTTGAGTTCACGATAATCTATACACATACGGAAGGACCCGTCTTTCTTCTTCACAAATAGAACTCGGCTCCCCAAGGCGAAGAACTAGGTCGGATAAAGCCTCTATCCAATAGTTCTTGAAGTTGATTAGTCAGTTCTTGCAACTCTCCTGGTGCAAGACGATAAGGAGCACGAGTAATCGGGGCTGCTCATAGTATAAGGTCGATCTGAAATTCCACCTGACGGTTAGGAGGTAAACCAGGAAGTTCATAAGGGAATACATCGGAAAACTCACGAACAACTGACAGGTCTTTGATTTTCCTTTCTTCAGGCTGAGTGTCAGTAATAAGTGCTAAAATAGCAGGATAGCCCTTTCGTAGACACTTCTGGGCTTTCATAGCTGAGATGATGCCAACCATTGCACCACTTCGATGACCTTGGACTGACAGAGATTCTCCACTGGGGAGAGGAATACGTACGATTTTCTCTTTACAGAGAATTTCCGCGTGGTGGTTAGACAACCAATCCATACCCACGACCACATCAAAGCTTCCAAGAGTAACGGGGAGTAGGTCAATGTTGAACACTTGACCCATAAGATCAAGTTTACATCCAAGATGAATGTGTGAGGCTTCGATTGACTTGCCATCAGCCAATTCTACTACGTGTTTGTTCACAAGAGGTGTTGGACTCAATCCTAACTGACGACGGAACCCCAAAGACACATAACTCCAGTCGGCACCAGAGTCGAATAAAATAGAAGCAAATAGGTTGTTCACAGAAAACGTACTGGTCATGACATTGCCATAATTCCTGGCTTCACCTGCTCTGATGGTAAACACTCTTCTACGCGCACCATTCCCACCGTTATTTCCGTTGTTGTTGTTGTTCCCAGCATTGTTGTTATTCCCAACGATGTTGTTATTCTCAGCATTCTGATTCAGTTGAGGGCAATCCCTCCTAAAATGACCCTCGTCTCCACACTGGAAACATCCCTTTCGATTACCCTGGTTTTGTTGTGGTTGCTGCCTTTCTTGTTGTTGCGGCTGCTGCTGCTGTGGAGGTTGTTGTTGCTGCTGTTTTGGGAATGGGGCCCTACAATCCCTTGTCATATGACCCACTTTATTGCATATGTGACAGATTCGGGTAAACGGTCCACGATGATGGTAGTTGCACTTGCTAAACTTTGGCTGTTTCCCTGCGTAAGAACCCTGGTTTGAGTTGTTGCTCTGATTCTGATTAACAGAGGACGACTGGCTAAAATTGCGGTTGTTACTATTGTCTGGCTTCTTCTGTGACTGATTTGAGTTGGACACCTTGTCCGTATCGTTCCACTTACGTTTGTTATCCGTAGCAGGAGTGGTAGCTGTAGCAGTAGTGTCAGTAGTAGAAACACGTGGTGGTAGCGAGCCACGCTCCACCTCCTGGTCAGTGATCTTGTGAGCTAAGCGGATGATTCGAGGCAAGTTGTCAAAATTCCCTGCAGTGACCAAACCCTTGACTTGCGGTGCTAGACCGTTGATGTACAGCTCAATTCTTCGATATGGTGGTCGTGATAAGTTCGGACACATATTCGCAAGTTCATGAGATCGCTTCGTGTATGCTTCGATCTCGGATCCAGCCATCTTCAGGTTATAGTACTCATTTTCCAGCTTTTAGATCGTATCACGAGGACAATACTCTTCTCTCATCAGTTCCTTGAAATCGTCCCTAGTAGTCGTGTTTGCCATTTCAATACCCAACATCTGGACTTGGGCATTCCACCAAGTCAAGGCACCATCCTCCAGTGTGCCTGTAGCATACTTCACCCGGTCCCCCAAGGGACAGTTACACATAGCAAAAACTGACTCAGCTTTCTCAAACCAACGGAGTAGTCCCACAGCTCCTTCAGTCCCACTGAACGTCTGTGGTTTACAATCCATGAACGTCTTAAACGTACAAACATGTGGATTGTTCTGATTCTGATTCTCATGTTGACCTAAGGACGAAAGAAAGTACAATACACAAGTAAGAGTCGAGTATGCAACAAGAGGGTAAAGAGTATTTGGCACATATCGTACCAGCTTGCTGAGCCACTAGGGCTTCAGCCACACGAGTATTGATCAAGTTGGTTAGTTCAGCTTAGGACATTACAATGTTGCCACATCCACCGCCGCGGCCACCACCACGTCCACCGTTTCGTTCGCTCATGATTCTATATGAAAAGAGTGGGAAAGGTTAAGGGTCAGGATGGAGTAGGAGTCAAACATCGCTATGACTTCTACATATTACTGAGTTCTATCATTACGTCAAACAACGGAACAGAACCCCTCTCACACTCATTAAGCCTCACTGGGAGTCACATGCACCCCACATTATCATTATGTGTGCACCCATAATGATAATGCGATTTGCATGTTTATCTCAGCTCCGCTTAACTCGCGCTAAAAGGTTCCTCAGTTTCGAGTAATGAGTCAAAATTATCAAAAACATAGATGTAACACCCCGTGTTTCGAAAGTCAAAGTCAAGATTGAAGTCAAAGGAAGAAAAGATTGCTAATTGCGATCTGTCTCTCCTTGCTCAATTCTTGTTTTGACTTCTGTGACTCGTAGTTAGTCTATTTTATTTTCGCTTTAGTTGTATTATGTGGAGTATCTATTAATAATCGCATACTAATCGCTATTTATCGTATGTTTAGTCGCTTTATCGCTATCGCAATCGCACTCGCAACTCGAATTACGCATTTTGGTTATTGTTATACGTGTGTGTGTGCCTTATGTGTTACTTGTGCATGTTTATTTATGTTATGTGTGGTAATCAATCGAATCGCAATCGAACTCAATCGCAAATCGAATCATAAACGCTAAACGAAGGGAAAATAGGATGATTGTATGTTAGATATAGTAGTTGGGATTAAAAGTAATTTGATAAGCAACTCCATCGCATCGCTCGCTCGAACCGCATCGCAACACGCTACACGCGAATCGAAATGGCAAAACTCGTCATGCCGAGCACTCGAACCAGGTGCCAGCCGGCCGGATTGCCATCCGACCGGACTGCCACCCGATCGAGGTGCCATCCGACCGAGGAGCCACTCGGCCGGCTGCCATCCGGATGAGATACCATCCGACCGACCAGCCCTTTCCACTTTGGGAATCCTATAAATACCCCTTGTCACTTTCATTCTTTCCACTTTTGGCAAGTGACGTCTGACCAGTGCTCCTACTCGCTTTTTCCTTCGATTTCTCGCAAATCCGGTAAGATCTCGTCCTAAATCTTGTACTTCCTTAACCTACACGCACTCCTACACCTTTCTATCTTTTGAATCTTAACTTTTAACCGTGAAATCACTAGATTTGAGGTGTTTTAAGATGACGTCATCATGTGTTCTTGAAGAACTTCATGTTTTGGACTCAATCCACCAAGAACAACTTAGATCTAACCGATTTCCACATAAATGAACAAAGATCTTTCATAGATCTAAACATATTCACAATGAAAAGGATTGAAAGATGGTTTTCCAACTTTCTTCCAACTCTTTTCACTCAATGCTCTCAAACCCAATGGAACCGGACCTAATGCTGATCGTCTACTCATTCTTAGCGATGTATCAATGCTAGATCCAAGTTCCATTTGAAAGATAGTGATTTCGGGTTTGGACACGAACAACCGCCTCAGACCGTGCACTGACGGACTAGGGTGATTCCTGTTTGGTCAGGTCACTGGGGACGAGATGGGGTTCCCACTGTTTAAACCTGTCATCACAACGTCTCGCTCAAGTTACAACACTTCAAGCAAAATCAATTAACAGCACGATCAAGTCGTTGGGACGAGTTGTCATCCGACCGAGTTACCATCCGCTCGACCCACCATCTGATCGGGTTGCATCTTGATTCATTTGAAACTAAAACAATTCTCAACATGTTCAGTAACAGGGTTGCCACCCGAACGGATGGACATCCGACTGAGTGACCGCCCTACTGTGGATTTGTCCTCACTAAGAAACCTCGCCATTCGACTCGCCGTCCGATCGGACGACTGTCCGATCGACCGACCTGAAAGGTAGAAATACTTCAATGTTTTCAAAATACTACAACGAAAACTTCATAAGCCAAGCCATCATACACAAACACATCCTTCTCAAAGGAAGAAACAATCCACTCGAACAGTCATCCGAACGGACTACTGTCCGAACGGATTGCCACCCGCACGACCGGCTGTCCGATCGGACTACCATCCGATCGAACCGCTGTCCCACTCACTTGTACCTTGCACCGTTTTACGCGCCGCTTATCGTTATGCTATCAATCTGTTCAGGCTAACCCTACTCTTTAGCGCTTCCTTTAATCCATCAATCGCTGTGAGTGTACTCGATCCCTTTTTGCTTTTCGCACTTTTGGGTGTTACATACGTTACTTATACAAAATCACATCGAACACACTACGCAATACTTTAAACGCTAACCGTTACCGCATGTTATACGTGACTTAATGAATGCTTGTTTGTTATGTTTACACATGGAATGCTGTCTACCTGCCTTAGCAACGATAGTACTATTAGTTTGGACTCAGCACCCGTTCACAGGGGGGTTGTTAAGGACAATTACCTACATGGCTCACAGTGGTGAAAATGTATCGTGAACTGCCTTGGGCAGTCAACCCGCAGTCATTGGTATCAATAGGTTCATGTCGATAACTAACATGCCTCATTTCATTCGGTGTACTTGCTGGTTATGCGTAACGCTTTCAAACTCTATATGCTATTATCAAACTTGTATGCTCACATTTACACTATGTGTATTGACTTTTACTTTAACGTATGTGACAGGTGCTTAGGATGCTTAATTGCTTTTCTTTATGGTGATGAAATTAAGGCTAGGGACGGAGTCCTAGAAACCAATAAATAAACAATTGTCTGTAATAAAAAAAATCTGAGTTGTCGGAACAGAACAATTTGACTGGATCTTTGCTGTAATAATTATATTATCATCTATGACATGGTATGGGACGTGTTACTTTAAAATATTTGGTAAATATAGTTGTTATGGAAACTTCTGGACAATATGTTTTGCTCAGTGCCATGCCCCGATGTTTCCGCCATCAGTTGGGGTGTCACAATAGATCACGAAAGTCCAGAGGGAACGTCACACTATCAGTCACATAACGTAGGCAAGTAACACATGAATTCATATTGATGTACTAAGTGTGCAATCACATGCAATGTTATACGTAAATATACACTAGTTATGTTGTGCAATAAGTAAACGAGTGACGAACCTTGCAATCTGGAGCTGAGTGTCATAGTCGATTTTCAGAACTGTTCGGTTATAGTCTGGTTTTGTAAAAACGTTTTAAAACCAAGTTCACGATAACCAGTGGCTCTGATACCAAACTATCACACCCCCAAAATACCACATGCGGAAACCCCACTAGGCGTGTGACGTACCAGGATCCAGCCACCAATCATATTGAACTATTAAAAAGATATTATATAAAAGATCCCATTTATTACGTTAAAGTATTATCAAAACATAACTTAAAATTCAACATGTTCAGCGAAAGCATAAAGTAAATCATTGTTCACTGTTCAAGAGTAAGTATTTGAAAACCAATGGTCTTGTCACACGTTTGCAAGTTTCTCGACCCACGACCACTCCAGCATTTCCAGACAGCAAATTCCAAATCCAAGAATCTAACGACCTGCGAGCATGCAATAAGTGTATCAACACAAAGCTGGCGAGTTCATAGTTTTACCAAAACGTTTAGTTACTGATGTGTGTAAAATGCAACATATAAATTACATCAAATGAGGCATAAAACTAACCCTTTTTTAGTACTAATGTTGGAAAAAGTGTGTTTTTGTCTTCCTTTTGTATTTTCAGGGTTAAATGATGAGCTTAAATGAACAAAAGAAGCAAAAAGGCAGCCAAATCTAACAATAATACAAGAAAAGGAATAAACCTGGCATGCCCGACCCCTCGACAACATCTCCACAAGCAAAAATAAGACATCAGAAGGCTGAACACGCCCCGTGCTCAATGAACACAGGGGTGTGCCCAAGTGTCTGCAGAAAAGACAAAGCTGTAGAAGCTTCTATTTCCCAACATGGGGGCGTGGACAGCGGACACAGGGCCGTGGTCAACGCTAAGATTCGCAGAATCTATGCAAATCTTGATAGTACAGATACGCTTCTGCACACGGGGTCGTGCCCAGCGGACACGGGGTCGTGCCCAGCGGACACGGGGGCGTGGTCAACTAATGCAAACAAACTGCAATTAATGAAGAAAGAGAAGATGGGTGGACACGGGGCCGTGTCCGGGCTTCTGTGCAGGCTATAAATAGGGGTGCTTGGCTCACTTGCAAATCATCCCTTGGCAAACCACCTCTCTCACACTTCACCCACCCACCACCACCATCACAACCCACATCCACCACCATCATCCATCATCCATCATAGATTGAGTGTAGAAGTCTCGGGATCCAAGATTGATCGTAAGAGTTATTGACAATCAAATGCCATGTTCGCCTAAGTCTCTTACATCACTTGGTGAAGACAAGCATTTAGTGTAATACTTTTTATTTTTAATCTTTTTGCACTTTTTATTTGGTTATGTATTAATGACTTTAATAACTAGTTTCTTATGTTGAAAGTGAAACTTCCTTATCATTTGTCCGTGGTGTCTTGGCGTTATTTTACTGTCTATATAAAAGAAAAGATTTACACCATTCATATCTCCACGGTCTATATGGAGATATGTTGGCTACCTGGTTGGGGGTTAAGGGAATGGTTTGGTAAGCGTCTTGCCTTGTTCAGTGTATAGATCCTGCAAGGACCTGGGTCAAGTTTAGTAGGACCTCATTCAATACCCACTGGTATTGGATGGCGGGGGTCCGAACTCCTTGACCCCCTCATATGTAAACTACTATTAATACTTTAATTCGGCTACTTAGGATTGTATCCCTGCTAACTCAAACTACTTAGCCAAGGGTAACGTCACCTTCAAAAGAGGGGCCTACCACATTACGCATTAATAACTTAATTAATTATCTTTCAATAATCCAACCATTTAGGATTGTATCCTTGCTGACTCAAACTACTGGGTTGAGGGTAACGTCACCTTCAAAAGAGGGGCCAACTACTATAACTAAGATAATCTCTTAAAAAGTGCAAAAGTGCGGAAATAATCAAAGGTTACACTAAAGGCGAGTCGGATCCAAGTGATTCATCTTGTCTATCTGTTTTTATTTTTATTTTTATTTTCAGCATTTTTAGTTAGTTTTATTTTCTTGTTTAAAAACCTTTTTCTAAACTTTTGATTTGATTAGACGTTGATGATAAATCGGTATTAAAAGCTCTTGTGTCCTTGAACGACCTCGGTATCTTACCAATGCTATACTACGCTCACGATGGGTGCACTTGCCCATATGTGTGTTTAGTGTTAGTAAATATCGTGTTTTATAAATTTAAAACTTGAGTAAAGTGTTAAAAAGGGCTTAAAATATACATAAATATATATCACACTCGACACGCATCAAGTTTTTGGCGCCGTTGCCGGGGACACAAGGATTTTAAGAAAGTTAGGAATCAACGGCCTAATCGTTTTTCTTATTTTTCTATTTTTTTTAGGATTTTTCTTTAATTTTTCAGCTTCTGCAGAGCTCAGCACGGGCCGTGCCCGCTGAACACGCCCCGTGCCCGCTGAACACGCCCCGTGCCCAATCTTTGGTACTGGCAATCCTGTTTTAAGTCAGACAGTAGCTGAACACGGGGCCGTGCCCAATCAACATGCCCCGTGCCCAAGTATCAGTTACTAAAAACAGAACCGTAAGATCCCGATGGTTGGTAATTTCTGACACAATCATGACTAATACTGATATTTTTTACTTCCGACCCTCTTATAGTACGTGGTGTCAAATATGTGGCAGAAATCATGAAGATTTAAAATGTTATTTTTTAAACTACAAGCCCCACTATATAGACCCATTGTTTTCCTGTAGCCTTAAGAGGGGAGAAAGTAAAAATAATCCCTATCTCTCCCTCGAATGCTCTCAATCGACCCTTCTAGGAGAAATGCTTCTTGATGAGTTATTTCAAATGGAAGATCTAATTCTTAATTAGGTAAAAGAACTTGAGATGGATATCATTAATTCACCTCAAGACGATACCCAAGAAGAATTATTGGGATCGCATTCGGATAAAAACAACTTCGTTGTTCCCGAAATTACCTCTAACTCTTATGAAGACTTGAGCAATAGTCGTCCCTGTGTCGATTGTGACGTGAAGGACTCCCCATCGACTTCCTTCGATGCATATATAGACCTGAGCGATTCGACATACACCTTCTTTAATGAGAGCCCGGGAAAGGGTTGGACTTGTCCACCTACATTTAGCATAGGAATCACCCTCACCGATAACCTCTTGCGTTCTCGTCTAAATCTAGAGCAACTAAGGTATCTCAGGCACTTCGGTGTTGTTCCATCCAGTAAGGAACCACCCGATCTGGATAAATTCCTTAAAAATATACAAAACTTCATAAACAGCCTCTAGGCACGGGGCCGTGTCCAGGTCATCACGCCCCCGTGTCCACCAAAAGATTCCCGTCTGACTTTTGGTCAGAATAGGGACAAAATGTGTCAGGATCTTGTCTGCACACGGGGCCGTGTGCAGCGTGCTGTCGTTTTCTATAAATGCAGCCAAGATTCCTGCACATTTGGACCACTCCAAAGACAAAGATCTAGTGGGATCTTTACACATACCATCCTAGGTATATTCTAAAGAAGGTCTCAACAACCATCTTGTCTTTTTTACTTTTGTCCATTGCCTTCTTCTTCAATTATCACCTCAACACCTCCATTAGAGCTTGAAATCACCATGGTTCCAAGCTTTATTGTAATGTTTGTTAGGTTTTTATTCAAGTAATCTTGTTAAAAATAAGTTCTACAATGTTGTTTTAAGTTATTTCTGCTTAAAAATGCTTTAAAAATTAGAAAAATAATTTGAAACTCCAATTGTTAAAAATAAGTTCTACAATGTTGTTTTAAGTTATTTCTGCTTAAAAATGCTTTAAAAATCAGAAAAATAATTTGAAACTCCAAGACTCCTTGTTCCAAAGATCTGTAGACAGGTGAACACGGGGTCGTGCTCATTGAGCACGGGGCCGTGTCCGAGGTGCTGTTCCAACAAAATTGAACTCTTTTCGGTCTGTTTTCTCAGAATGGCGAGCAGAACTAGCGGAACATCTTCATCGCACTCAAGGAACAACCGACAAGGGAGAAGGTCATCAATGGTAGAAGACTCTCTTATAAACTACGTTTACGCTTTAAGAGAGGCCGTTGATGAGATGACGGGAGTAGAAGAAGCATTGGTCGACCGTATCAATCATTTAACGGTGGGGCTAGAGGGATGTCTTCGAGAGGTCAACCTTTTGCACCAAAGGTTGAACATTCTCGCTTATCCTCCTTTGGTACCAATCATCACCCAAAGGGTATGGAATGTGGTACCGGAAGTCATCATACCGGCCGAGTGGTACACCCTACACCCAGAGCCCCCTCGAGACATATTACAAGGGGTTCCGGTCGGTGTCACTCCCTGATGTGCTGAAAATGGGTTAACTAAACTAACTAAATTTACCCTAATTCTAGACTCTCTAAGCTTTAAATTTATAAAACTAAGACTCTCTAAACCCTAAAACACACAACCGGCAAGTGTACCGATCGAATGTAGTATAGCCTAAGGAAGTCCGAGTATCGAACCCAAGAGACTCTACTGATTACGCTAACGACTCTATCTAGACTCAAACTGACACGACTTAACTAAATGGTTGTTGATTGGGGGGGGGGGGGGGTTTCTAAAAATCCTAAAAATGCAAATAATGAAAACTAGCTAAACTAGACGAACTAGACACGAACTCACACGAAGACTGAACTCAAGGATGATGAAAGAACTACCTAGACAGGAATCCTGATTGCTTTTAGTTATGATTATAATTGGAAGTTGTCTGCTATGGAACCGGGATCTTGAAATTCTCACCTATCGGGAAATCTAAGGACCCCTAATCCTTCTCAAGAGCACGCTAAGATCCCCTAAAGGTTGTTAAACTACCGGTTTTTAGACTCCCTTACAAGACATCTAATGGGGTTTATAAAAGTATCCTACAAGGCTCACTCCCTTACGAGACCTAAACCTAGGATAGGTTTGTTTTCTCAGTTAGACTTGCTAGACAGCAACAAATAGGTTAACTTTCTAAGAAGGACCCACCTTGCGGTTTAATCACTTAGACCTAGCAATAATCTCGCACCTTACAGCTATTGATGATTAGTAGAACACTTGATTTTATTAAATTACCAATTATTACTTCTAAGGTTACTTACATGATTTTCACCCTAAAGGATCAAAGGTTTATTATGTGATATAGACACTCACCAAAACCTAAAACCCTAGCCTGACTCTATTCCGTGATAAAGACCGTCACCAAGATTTAAGCGAAGCAATAATCAACAATTAAATACCATCAAGCACGCAAACACATCTAACCGATAGAACAAACCGTTTACAATTTATAAACAATCCATAGCTTCCATAAATCCAAAAATAATCAAAACCTATTGCAATCAATCATCCATGTCTAGGTAGTAACAGAAATTTAGCCAATAATCATGTTCAAAAATACGAAAATAAACTGTTTTAAATCTGAATTCATCATTAAGAATCAAGAACAAGTGAACCGAATGATAAACAAGTAGAGATAACCCGAGTATCTTCCAATCCGAGAGCTCCTGAACTTCTCACGATGATTCTGCAAGACCCGAACACTTCAACAGCCTTGAATCAGTGCCCAATATCGCCCAAGAACTCTAACTTTCGTAATTGATGATGTTTCCAGCCGTATGATGCCTCCCATATAAATATGCGGCTCCCCAATATTAATAATTTCCGTCTGATTTCGTCCAAGTATATATGGGCTTCGGCCCAACAATTTAGCGGCCTTAATAATTTCCAAAACAGCCGTCCCATTTGAATTAATGTTCACCTCCTATGTATTTGTTATATTCCTTGCAGCCACCAATGAGAAGTAATAAAAATCCACCCTAACATATAATATTAACATATATATATATATGCCTTGTGTAATAATATAGAGATAGCGGGCTCGACACAGTCACGGAAAATAGCGCCAATTTTACTCCGGTCACTGGCATTCTACTCTGGCCAACTAGCAGGTCATTTCCATATTACTCGTTTTCGCTCCATTTGCACAGAACCTGTCCCACCACAATATAATATAATAAAGCACTAAAACTAAATAAAAATAAATAAAACTTATACAATAATTATACATTTTACACGGGACAAATATGTATATTTTACCCTACATCACTCCCCCTCCACAAGATGTTGAGGAAAATGAGCCCGACTTCTTCCTCCCAAGAGAGATAGAAGAATGGCTTAACAACGTCTAGGGGACACCCCTCGGTTCGGAATTCTACAAGCCTTTAAATACCGGAAAACTATTTCCGGAATTTTGATTCCTATTGTAAGAGTAGAATTCCTTAGGATGATTCTATGCATCACTTGACCTATTTTAGGACTTTTAGTTTTTATTTTTCTGCTTTGTTTTTAATTTTCTAGGACCCTATGTAATGTGTTATTTTTATGAAATAATGGTTTTAGTTAAATTGGTGTTTGGATGATGTTGTAATGGGAAAAGCATACTCGGGATGGTGAAGGATACTAAGGGAAACTTGAACCAGCACCCCATGCACAAAAACAAAGCCTCCCGACAATTTTTCTTCATTACAGCAAGTTCGGCACGGGCCGTGCCCACCCAACACGGCCCCGTACTGAAAGATCTGCAGAAAAACGCCCAGTTCAGGTAACTGGACACGGGGCGTGTTCGCTGAACACACTCATGTGCCCAGGCTTCTGTTACTTTCTGATAATTTCTGTTAGTGGCAACCTGAACACGGGGCCATGCCCAGAAACCACGGGCCCGTGCCCAGATGCCCAGTAACATTAAATTTTGTTTTTAACACACCTTTTACACATTCAATCAACCTAAAAACTTATTTTTGAGACACATTGAGGATAATGTGTAATTTAAGTGTGGGGGGATGCTAAAACCTTGAATTTTGCAAGTCCTAATTACAAGCCTTACACAAAACTCTATTGGAACCGCTAAACACCCCAAATCTTTTTCAAAAACTTTTTATTTTTTTACTTGTCTTGGTTTAATTTGGAAATATCAAGTTCTAAAAAGGTTATATTTTTACAAGTTTACAACCGATAGCGTCATGATAAAAAGAACCAACATAAGAAAATCATGAAACGACATGACAAATCTAGTTAAAATTTGATTAAATATACTTGATCACATAAAAACCCATTCCCACAAAAAGTGAGTTTTGAGCCTTTATTGAGCATACAAATACACATCTTTAAACTAAATGCTCATTTTTCGTTTCTTGTGTGAATACCCGCCTGGTTTCTTACGACTCTAGAACTTGCCATGACAATACTTTCTCGGTCCTTACCAACTTAAACCAAGTAAGTAAATGATGGAGGCATTAGGACTAACCATTTTTATTTCAACACCATTATTTTCTTTTTTTTACCACATACCCAAAATCCCCCTAGTTAACCCCTTTGAGCCTAAACCTTTTCATTTCTAACCCCAAAACAAACACCCCTTTACCCACCAAAACCCTTTTTCATTTTAAACCCTTTATTTTAGTAAAAAACTCGGTTTTTCATGTGACATTCCTTATAAAAAAATGATGAAGTCAAGAAATAAACAAACAAGTTCATCAAAAAGAACTTTGTTTGAAGAAATTGCTTCATTAGAATAAAAAAAAAGTAAAAAATAAAAAGTCTTACGAAAACCGACGCTTTTTACGCCTTTCGCCCTTTTCTACTAACCACTAACCCAAAACCACCTACCTTTAACCCAAGCCTAACCCTTCCCCAAAGTCCTCTTGATATTTACAAAGGTTTATAGTTAAAAAGGAGGAGGATTGATTGCTTGGCAAGCATATGGTAGAAGTAAGTTCCATGCCGCTCTCGAGTGTTTCACAAAAATACATCTTCGTCCGAGTGTTGAGTGATCCCCCGTGAGGTATGTGAACTTGTATATAAATGGAATTTTAAAGAGGCATGTTATGCCCAAATAAGTAATTTCTCTTATGAAATGTTCAAAATAAATCATAACGAATAGGATTGTAAATAACATAAAAATAAAACCTAATAAAAGATCTTGGAATCCCGACACTCAAGACAAGCCCAAAACCTTCTCTTCTACCCATTCCATTTGGGTGTGTAAGCCACAAAATAAAGAGTTTTGCTTGAGGACAAACAAAGATTCAAGTGTGGGGGTATTTGATGTGTGTAAAATGCAACATATAAATTACATCAAATGAGGCATAAAACTAACCCTTTTTTAGTACTAATGTTGGAAAAAGTGTGCTTTTGTCTTCCTTTTGTATTTTCAGGGTTAAATGAGCTTAAATGAACAAAAGAAGCAAAAAGGCAGCCAAATCTAACAATAATACAAGAAAAGGAATAAACCTGGCATGCCCGACCCCTCGACAACATCTCCCCAAGCAAAAACAAGACATCAGAAGGCTGAACATGCCCCGTGTTCAATGAACACGGGGGCGTGCCCAAGTGTCTGCAGAAAAGACAAAGCTGTAGAAGCTTCTATTTCCCAACACGGGGGCGTGGCCAGCGGACACGGGGCCGTGGTCAACGCTAAGATTCGCAGAATCTAGGCAAATCTTGATAGTACAGATACGCTTCTGCACACCGGGTTGTGCCCAGCGGACACGGGGGCATGGTCAACTAATGCAGACAAACTGCAATTAATGAAGAAAGAGAAGATGGGTGGACAGGGGGCCGTGCCCAACGGGCACGGGGCCGTGTCCGGGCTTCTGTGCAGGCTATAAATAGGGGTGCTTGGCTCACTTGCAAATCATCCCTTGGCAAACCACCTCTCTCACACTTCACCCACCCACCACCACTATCACAACCCACATCCACCACCATCATCCATCATCCATCATAGAGTGTGTGTAGTAGTCTCGGGATCCAAGATTGATCGTAAGAGTTCTTGACAATCAAAGGCCATGTTTGCCTAAGTCTCTTACATCACTTGGTGAAGACAAGCATTTAGTGTAATACTTTTTATTTTTAATCTTTTCACACTTTTTATTTGGTTATGTATTAATGACTTTAATAACTTGTTTCTTATGTTGATGGTGAAACTTCCTTATCATTAGTCCGTGGTGTCTTGGCGTTATTTTACTGTCTATATAAAATAAAAGATTTACACCATTCATATCTCCACGGTCTATATGGAGATATGTTGGCTACCTGGTCGGGGGTTAAGGGAATGGTTTGGTAAGCGTCTTGCCTTGTTGAGTGTATAGATCCTGCAAGGACCTTGGGTCAAGTTTAGTAGGGCCTCCTTCAATACCCACTGGTATTGGATGGCGGGGGTCCGAACTCCTTGACCCCCTCATATGTAAACTACTATTAATACTTTAATCCGGCTACTTAGGATTGTATCCCTACTGACTCAAACTACTTAGCCGAGGGTAACGTTACCTTCAAAAGAGGGGCCTACCTTAATTAATTATCTTTTAATAATCCAACCCTTTAGGATTGTATCCTTGCTGACTCAAACTACTGGGTTGAGGGTAACGTCACCTTCAAAAGAGGGGCCTACTACTATAACTAAGATAATCTCTTAAAAAGTGCAAAAGTGCGGAAATAATCAAAGGTTACACTAAAGGCGAGTCGGATCCAAGTGATTCATCTTGTCTATCTGTTTTTATTTTCAGCATTTTTAGTTAGTTTTATTTTCTTGTTTAAAAACCTTTTTCTAAACTTTTGATTTGATTAGACTTTGAGGATAAACCGGTATTAAAAGCTCTTGTGTCCTTGGACGACCTCGGTATCTTACCAACGCTATACTACGCTCACGATGGGTGCACTTGCCCATATGTGTCTTTAGTGTTAGTAAATATCATGTTTTATAAATTTAAAACTTGAATAAAGTGTTAAAAAAGGCTTAAAATATACATAAATATATATCATACTCGATACGCATCAGTTACCAAGTGTTTAGTTTGGTTTATTAACAATGTTGATAATAACTCGAGTACCGCAAGATGGCGTCAAATTGTTTGCCCGTCCCCAATGCCCCTATCAAAACATTGGTCGTGATTTAAGGTCATTAGCTCACGCCCGTCCTCTCAGGTAAGGTGTGAGGTTGCCAGGCCTAATAGCGCTATCAACTAATACCCCGTTACCTCTCAGGAGGTGACGTTATTATCAACATTGTTAAACAGATAGACAAGATGAATCACTTGGCTCTGACTCGTGTTTAGTGTAACCTTTGATTATTTCTGCACTTTTGCACTATTTAAGAGATTATCTTAGTTATTGTAGTAGGCCCCTCTTTTGGAGGTGACGTTACCCTCAACCCAGTAGTTTGAGTCAGCAAGGATACAATCCTAAAGGGTCGGATTATTGAAAGATAATTAATTAAGTTATTAATGCATATTGTGGTAGGCCCCTCTTTTGAAGGCGACGTTACCCTCGGCTAAGTAGTCTGAGTCAGCAGGGATACAGTCCTAAGTAGTCGGGTTAAAGTTTTAATAGTAGTTTAACTTATGAGGGGATCAAAGAGTTTGGACCCTCGCCATCCAATACCGTTAAGTATTGAAGGAGGTCCTACTAAATTTGACCCAGGTCCTTTGCAGGATCTATACACTGAACAATGGCAAGACTTTTACCAAACCGTTCCCTTAACCCCCGACCAGGTAGCCAACATACCTCCATATAGACCGTGGATATATGAATGGTGAAAATCTTTTATTTTATATAGACAGTAAAATAATGGCAAGACACCACGGACAAACGATAAGGAAGAATCACCTTCAACATAAGAAACTAGTTATTAAAGTCATTAATACATAACCAATTAAAAAGTGCGAAAAGATTAAAAATAAAAAGTATTACACTAGACACTTTGTCTTCACCAAGTGATGTAAGAGACTTAGGCAAACATGGCCTTGATTGTCAAGAACTCTTACGATCAATCTTGGATCCCGAGACGACTCACACACTCTATGATGGACAATGGATGATGGTGGTGGATGATGGTGTTATGGTGGTGGTGGGTGGTGGGTGAAGTGTGAGAGAGGTGGTGTGCCAAGGGATGGTTTGAGCTTGAGCCAAGCACTCCTATTTATAGGCTGAACAGAAGCTCGGGCACGGCCCCGTGTCCAGTGGGCACGGCCCCGTGTCCACATCCTTCTCTGTCTTCATTAATTGCGCTTGTCTTTATTAGTTGACCATGGCCCCGTGTCCGCTGGGCACGACCCCGTGTGCAGAAGCATATCTGTACTATCAAGATTTGCCTGGATTCTGTGAATCTTATAGTTGACCACGGCTCAGTGTCCACTGAGCACGGCCCCGTGGTGGGCGATGGAAGCTTCTACAACTTTGTCTCTTATGCTGACACTTGGGCACGCCCCCGTGCTCACTGAGCACGGGGCGTGTTCAGCCCTCTGTTCTCTTGTTTTGCTTGGGAAGATGCTTTCGGGGAGGTCGGGCATGCCACGTTTGTTCCTTTTCTTGTATTTATGTTAGATTTAGCTGCCTTTTTGTTTCTTTTGTTAATTTGAGCTCATTTAATCCTGAAAATGCAAAAGGAAGACAAAAACACACTTTTTCCAACATTAGTACTAAAAAAGGGTTAGTTTTATGCCACAATTTGTCACACCCCCAAAATCCACACGCGGAGTATCACCGCTTGGAGGCGTGACTGGCCAGGATCAAGCCACCAATCATATTGAACATAAAAAGTAATACGTAAAATTCAACCACACAATATGAAAGGTGTTTCAAACCAAAACGTAGTTAAGTGTTTAGCGGAAGCATAATTGTAAAACCCAAAGTAAGTATTAAGTACGAAATAAAGTAATGTTCTTAGCATGGCACACACTGCCATGTCCCACAATGACCGCGCCTCCCTGTGCAAGCTCCATGAGTACTTAACGACCTACAAGGCATGTAGCAATGAATCAACAACAAAGTTGAGCGAGTTCACAGTTGGTTGTTTAGTTATAGCATTCGTTTTGTAAATCGTATGTTCGTTTTGTAAATCATGTATCGTATTAATTTGTATCGTGGTCTCCCAGACATGTTTGCGAAGATTGGTGGGGGCTTCCCATGTGTTACTAGACCACGCGTATCGACTGCTACGAAAATGTAAGAGGTGCCCTAAGTCAATGTCTATCAGCATTGACCCTTTGCCCATAGTCCATTAGTACACGCCCGTCCGATTGGCACGGTGTGAGGTTTGTTAAACCTAATAGCGCTATTAACTAATGACCCGCTCGCCATAGGCCTCGGCGATTAAGTCGATAAATGAGGGACTTAAAGTGATAGAGTTGATGGTCTTATGGTCGTGTACGTAGGTTTTACGTACGTGCCCTTCAATCCGAGGACAATAGCAAGTATGAGTGTACGTAGGTTTTACGTACGTGCCCTTCAATCCGAGGACAGTAGTAAGTAGTTTAATAGTAATGATAGTTCGAGAAGTTATTCAATCCCATTCCCAACCCCTGGGAATCCCATGCCTTGGAAAGAGTGTGAACACACCTTGGTTTGCTCGGTATGCTAAAGGAATACACGCTCACAATTAATCAATCACGACCTATAGTACGCACGTATATACAATCAGTTTCGAGTTCGCAATGTTTCACATGTAATCTATGTCACAAAGTGTTGGATCTGAGTTTGTTTTTGATTGTATTTTCGTTTGAAATTAAGATGGAAATGAGAGAGTTTTGCAGCGGAATTAAGATGAAAACAAACTTTGCATACAATCAAACGAGAGTAATACTTTAATCAAACATCTTTACACAATGAATCGAAAGATTGAATTTGTTTCAACAACGATTACAATGATTGATGAATGAATGCAAACTCCCCCTCAGCCAGAGCTCAGTAGTTTGTTCGTGCAAAGAAGACGATGTTGTGAAAGAGCTAATAGAACAGTACAAAGTACTGAACTATTTATAGGCACTTGCAAACCACTGAGCATCTTAGCTGACGTCACCATGAAAGTGACATCTAACCTCCTAACAAACTCTAACCTCTGATCTATACAAACACTGATGTACTAACTACTGCTATTACATTTCTTTACATAAAAGACACTTAAACAGCTGCTGCATCCTTCCACTGCTGTGAACCCAGCAGTGCTTGTCCGGATCAGCAGTACTTGACTCAAGGCAGTAGATTGAATCAGCAGAGCTTTGTTCTTCCATCAGTCTTTGACATTGGGCAGTAAATGCAAGGCAGCAATTGTAGGTCAGCACTTAGTAAGATCAGCAGATAGGAGGTCAGTAGATATGAAACCACTTTCAAGGGGAGAGATTTGTATGAACCAACTGTAATCGTCTGCTTATTCTAAATCCATTGCTCTGATCCAGTTTTGGCTTTAATTATCTGTTCCTCTGATAGGGTTCAATCCCAACACAAAGTGTGTTTATGCAATCATCATCAAGTAACACATAACAGTTATTTCCTGTTCATACAATCATACATCATATAACTGAGTTCTTGGTCAATATCCAACATGGCTATCAGTTAACATACTTAACATACCTAACCGAGTTAATGAACTAATAGAGTTAACTGAACTAAGAGGGTTAATGTTTAACAGTTTTAACGTGTCACAACACTCAACGAAAACATGCATGTGACGAAAACACATGTTGGCGAAAACACTAATGGCGAAATCACTTTTGACGATCGGACATATGGCTTGACGAAAACACCAAGGTGTTTTCGTCCGGTTGTTGTGTTTTCGTCTGTGGCATCAACATCATCAGTAACAGTTACCCAGACATCCTAATACTCGAAATCCCCACTAGCCGATAAAGAAAATCATCATCACATGTAACCAAATTGTCAGTTTATGCATGCCGCCCAAGTCATGAAAATTATCAAATAATTAAACTACTCAAAACCTCACATGGACTCAATCATCATGTACTGGTTTACATCATCAATAATATTATCCACACCACCAACAATGGCCGACAAGTGTGGATGGTTTTCATGATGCTATTGGACCAAATCTATGAAGTGGCTATCCATTTAGTCACATGATGTCTACATCTAATAGATCACTTAAATTCAACATATATTTTAATCAAAAAGAAGTTGGGCTGTCACCTTCATAAATCTCGATTTCATAAGCAGAATACCACTTCAACACTTGTTACACATGCAAGACTATTGACAACTACTAGGATGACTTCATGATTTGACTAGATTTACACATGGGCCCTATACATTCAATTATATTTGACCGATAACACCACTGACACCTACCAATATTCATTTATTAGCCAACACCATCACCAAAGCCATCCAATCTACATCAATCAATCGCTATATACTTTTTATCATGTCTTGAATTCTTGCAGCTTCATCTTCAAGCTCAGGAACAGTCCACTCTTTGTACATGTATCTCTCTCCTTTATACTTTTTGTGATCCATGATGCTTTTAATGTAGTCTTTCTTCAAAGTTTCAGCTGTTCTTTCTGAAATTTGTTGACTGACATTTTTTGCAAATTGTTCTAGGGATCTGACTTGTGTGAGCAGATATTGATAATTTCTTGAAATTTCTTTGTCAGATTTCCCTTGTGTGTTTCTTTTTGAGATATCCTCTGCTTGCTTGGCCTTGATTTCCAAATATTCATCAACATTTTTAGGCCATGGATATCCCTTTATTGATGGCAAACTCCTTTTGGCAGGGTCATCCTCATAGTAAAAGGATTTTATTTCATCTCTAACAGCTGCTAGTTCAAGAGGAAATTGAACACCTGCAGGAGGTAAGGGCTTGTACATTGGAACTGAAGAGAGAGGAACAGGTTTTGGTATTGTGACAAGAGCTGAAGATTTTGAAGATGTTTGTGGTGGTGAAGTGTCATCATCTTTGAGAATTAGCCTTCTCCTTTTTGTTTGAGGAGAGGCTGATGATGATTTGGATGGAATAGTGGTGGTGGATGTAGTGGCAGTGGTTTGTGATTGACTAACAGTTGTTGAAACAACTGGTGTTTCAACCACTGTTGTCATTACAGCAGATGTTGTAACAACCACTGTCTTCTGCTTTTTGGCAGGAGGTGATTTTGTTTTTGGTGGTAATGGTGGTAAAGCAGTGGATTTGGTGTATTTTGAAGTGGTGTGTGTTGAAGTGAGGACATATGTTGAAACTACTGAGGTACCAGCAGTAGTTGATACAACAGGAGTTACAACAGCTGTTTGGGTGGAGGTTTGATGCTGATGACTTTTGGATGGTGGTTTTGGAATTCTGGATGAGGTGGACTTAGGCTTCCTTTTTGTCTTAGGATTTTTAGTATCCTTTGAACCAGAACAACCCTGCTCATACAGCTCCATGAAAGCTCTTTTCTCCTCATTCCACCTTGAAACATCCTTTGCCATTCTATCTCTTTTTACACTTGCTACTCCTTCATCAAGTGCTTCTTGAGTGGCATCAACCTTTTTACTACCATCTGGCACAGGAATTTTTCTGGTCATAGCATCCTTTTCATGTTCAATGTAGAGACCATCATCTATTCCTTTCTTCTTCCACTCCTGAATTTTCTCCCCCTTTTTGGCATTATCGTCTGGGAGTTGATCAATGAAAAGTACTGTTGGAGGAGCAGTGCCAGTGGTTTGCAGGATCTGAGTTTTGAGAGCCTTTAAATCAGCCTGAGTGTTTTTGAACCTTGACTCCATTGCATTTCTCAGCTGTTGGACATGTTTCTCATGTTGCTGATCTGCTAATTGTGCTTGTTGATGGAGAAAAGGTTGAAACAAGTTCCAGAGCTCATTTGTAGCAGGTACCCTTTGTGGAGCAGGTGCTTGAGATGGAACAGCAGTTGATTGTGCTTTTTGTACTTGTAACACCTGTTGTAGCATATCTTTGAGTTCTGCAACAGAGTTATCAAGTTTTCCAATACGATCCGTCAAATCCTGATATTTTAAATCATCACCCAAATTAATGGGATCATCTGATTTCCCACTAGCAGTGGTTTTATCAGTGGTTGAAGTAGGGAGTGTGCTCCAAACATCTACCACTGATGCCCCTTTTTCTTGGTACTGGGGTCTTCTTCCTTCAACACTTGACAACCTTTTGATGTTGCCAGTAGGATAAATAAATCCACTGGTGGTTGACAGAGGTGCTATAAAAGGAATTGCCTCCAAGGAAGTCTTATTAATGTAACCACTGTCCAACTGTAAACCAATGGGTTCAACATTTGTAGTGGCTGCTTCACTTGGACTACCACCAAGAGTTACTTGTAACTCAAGGGGTCTAACCTCCTAAGGTTGTGTTGGTAGGTTAGCAAAGATTGATACAACAGACCCAGTCAGTGGTTGAGGCATATTCTCATTGATAGGTGATTGAGAAGGACTGGTTAATGCCTGGTTCAAATCAATTGCATCCAACAGCAGTTTAGTTGGTGTGGGAATTGTGGATGTGAAGGGTGGTGTAGAAGATGGATTTGCCCCGGGTATTGAGCTGTGGATGATAGAAACAAGTGTTTCCAGAGCATCATGATGTGGAGACCCTATTTGTACAACCTGTTCTTTTTGTGAAGAAGCAGGAGGAGTTTCGGTTATGGGTTGAGATATTTGTACCAACTGCTGTGAGGAAGTAGCAGCAGTGGTTTCTTGTGACTTTTGTGTTGTCACTGGCAGGAGCTCTGGTATCTCATCCTCCAGAGATGCCTTTTTGATGGTTTTGGGGGGGTTTTTGTGTTTTTTTTTGTTGGCTTTTTGGTGATTTTAGGTGTGGGTTTCAAAACAGTTGTTCTGCTGCTTTGATCACCTTGAGCAGTGGGCTCAACAGCAGATACCTGAGGAGCAGTTGTAACTGCTAAAATCTGCTCAGGCACCTCTGCTTGTGTTTTGCAAGGTGCTAACATTCTTGAAAAAGTTTCAGTTGTTAAACTGTTTATTTGAGTAGAATCACCTTGGTTTATTACAGCTAAATCATCCTTACTGAATTTCTGTGCAAAATAGTAACTTAAAAACCTTGGAAACAGTAAGAATGATTTTGTTTCAACATTATTAACCAAATCTTTAAAAATTTCCCGAGAATAGTTAAAATTTTCTCCTTGAAGAATTGCATATCCCAGATTTTGAATCTTTAAAGGGATTTCATTGAAAGAAGTGGTTTTGTTTGAAACACATAGTAGGAGGGTATGAAATAAAAATCTGGTTGCAGACGGAAAATAACCTTTTTCTAAGGTAATTTTCTTCATCATTGTGGCTTCATACCCTCTCTCAATGAAGTCAGTTTGTAACTCGTTTTTAGTGAAAGAAATTTTACCTTCCTGATCACCGAGTTGAAAGACCTCAGAAATGGATTGTGGCGTGATTTGGATTGCTTTACCCTTTATAGAAGAGTTTTTGGTGGTTGCAATGTCTCCTTGTTTTTCAAGGGTTGCATTCTTCCAGAACTCCCTTTGGGTCGCCAAATAGATTGGTGCATCGGCGGTGAACAAAGTTTTGTACTTTGATTTTGCCATGATGTCAATGATGGAATCGAAAACTTTGGTGGTTCCTGGTTTTGTGATAAGACCCAGGAGATTGTGAGATGGCTTATGTGGAATTTCAGTGGAGATTGGCTTTTGAGAGGCTGTTTTCGATGAGGATTTGGATGAGGGTTTTGAAGATGACTTCGATTTTGTCATTTTGAAGATGAATGATCGAAGAAATTTGTGGAAGATGAGAAGAAAAACTGCTTTGAGAAGAGAATTTTTAAGAATTCAATTCGACAGTAAAACCCTGTTTTGGTGGTGAGTGGGGGATTTTATAGGGAATAAAGTGAATGCTGAGGTGGCAGCCGTTACAAAAGGTCTGACCACTATGTACTGCCCACGTGACAACCCCTGGTGAAAGTGAAGGATAGTACTTTTGTGAAAGTGACTGATGAAGGCAGTGGTATGAAAGCAGTGGATGATTTTCACTATCAGTGGATAGCATATCGGTGGATAAGACACTGCTTTTGAACAACAGAGTTTGTCAAAGGAATGAGAGAGCAGGGGTTGACTTTCAGCAGTGGACAGACTTTTGAAGTAGAGCAGACTTTTGAATAATCAGTGGTTAATGGCAGACTTTTAAGGATTTTAATGAAAAATATCATTTTTAGCTATTTTTAAGGATGGAGTTTTGATTTTCTGAAAACATTTTGTTGCTTTTATTCATAGAAAAACAAGATGGTGCTTGTTATTCCATGTTTAGCATCCCAATTCTAGAGACCAAGCTTTCAAAAGTGGCTGTATCAAGTGCTTTTGTGAGCACATCTGCCAGCTGATCTTTAGTTGGGACATGATGCAGAGAAATCAAACCTTTTTCATAGCAATCCCTCACAAAGTGATGTCTGATGTCGATGTGTTTGGTGGTTGAATGGGAAACTGGATTTTTGATGATATTTTCTGCTGCCTGGCTATCCAACATGAGTGGTGTCTTTAAGGCAATGATACCAAAATCCAGTAACTGATTTTGAAGCCACAGGAGTTGGGCTGTACAGCTTGCAGCAGCAATGTATTCAGCTTCAGCAGTGGATGTTGAAACAGCTGCTTGCTTTTTGCTTTGCCATGAGACTAAGCAATCACCTAGAAACTGGCACCCTCCTGATGTGGACTTCCTTGTGGTGTGACATCCAGCAAAGTCACTGTCTGAGAAACCAGGCCCTTGGTGCTTGTTTCAGGCCATACAAGGCTTTGTTTAGCCTGTAGACATGATCTGGATAAAATGGATCCTCAAAACCTGGAGGTTGACAAACATACACCTCTTCTTGAATTGTACCATATAGGAAAGCACTTTTGATATCCATTTGAAACACCTTCATATTGTGGTTGACAGCAAAGGCCAGGAACAGTCTAATGGCTTCTAATCTTGCAACAGGGGCAAATGTTTCATCATAATCAATCCCCTCTTCCTGTCTGTAACCTTGAACCACAAGCCTAGCTTTATTCTTGACAACAATACCCCTTTCATCAGTTTTGTTCTTGAAGACCCACTTTGTGCCAATGGGACTAACCTCTTATGGCAGTGGTACAAGCTCCCATACTTGTTGTCTTTTAAACTGTTGGAGCTCCTCTTGCATGGCTTCTACCCAGCTGTTGTCTTTCAGTGCCTCTTGGTACTTGACTGGCTGATGGAGTGATAGAAAACCAACAAAAAGACAAATGTTTTGGGTTTGGCTTCTTGTGAGCACCCCTTCATTTATGTTGCCAATGATTTGATCAGGTGGATGAGATCGCAAGAAGATTAAATCTCCTTGGTATGGTATGATGGCATTGGTTGGTGAAGGCTGCAAATGTGTATCATCTGAGCTAACCACTGATGAGGACTTTGATGATCCAGCAGTGGCTTCAAAAGGTGGTGGAATAGGAGGTAATGAAGTGGACAACTGCTGACTTTTATCCACTGTTTGAGGACTTTTGTCAGCAGTGTTTGAGGATGTGGAAGCAGTGGTTGATGGGCTACTTTGGTCAACAACTGTTGAGGTAGCAGTGGTTGAGCTTTGACAACTGTTTTGAACAGCTGGTGCTTTTCCCTTTGTGGCAGACCTTTGAGGGATGATGATTTCATACCCATAGTCTGGTGTTGTATCCTCGGATGGACCTGCACTGTTAGTCTTGACAACAGTATTTTCAAAAGTAAAATTTTCAAGATCAAACAGATCTGCAGGGTTTGCTGGGATTTTCATTGATGAAAGTTCATTGAACTTAACATTCAAAGTCTCCTCCACTGCCTTGGTCCGTGTATTGAACACTTTGTAGGCCTTGGCAGTGGTTGAGTACCCCAGATGATAACCACAATCAATTTTGGCTGCAAATTTTGAAATGGAATCTTTTAAGTTCAAAATAAAGCATGGACAACCAAACACCTTGAAGTATGAAATCAGTGGTTTAATTTTATACAGAATTTCATAGGCAGTCTTTTTGTGCCTGGGGTTTATTAAAACTCTGTTCTGAACATAGCAAGCAGTGTTTACTGCCTCTGCCCAGAAGGTTAATGGCAAACCTGAATCTGCAAGCATGGTTCTGGCAGCCTCAATCAGAGTTCTGTTCTTCCTTTCCACTACCCCATTCTGCTCTGGTGTTCTAGGGATGCTGTACTGCCTTACAATCCCTTTCTTCACACAGAAGGCATCCAACTCCCTATTTTTGAATTCTGTGCCATTGTCACTCCTGAAGCTTTTCATTGGAAGGTCAAATTGCTTTTCAACCTATGTTACAAAGTCTTGCAAAATGCCTGCAGTCTCATCTTTTGAGTGTAAAAAGAAAGTCCATGTAAACCTAGAAAAGTCATCAACAATAACCAAACAATATCTTTTCTTTTTGAGGCTCATGACTTGAACTGGGCCAAACAAATCCATGTGTAGCATTTGCAAACACTGGGTTGTTTTGGACTCTTCAATGGACTTGTAAGAACTTTTATGCTGTTTTCCTTTTAAATAGGAAATGCAATGTTCAGGACATGAAAACAATTTTTGTGGTAGGCCTCTCACCAAACCATTTTTTGAAATTTCTGTGATTGTCTTAAGATTTGTGTGCCCCAGCCTTCTGTGCCAAAGTTCTGTCTCTTTGTTAGAGGCAGCTGAGAACAAACAGGCATCAGCTCTGGGACACTCTTTTGACATGTCAACAACATAAACATTGCCACTTCTTTGAGCAACAAGTTTAGTTTGACCAGTTTTGATTATTGCTTCAATCTTTTTGACCATTTCTGGTCCAACAATCCTACAGCAGTCTTTTGTGAAGAATGACCCAAATCCCTTGTCACTCATTTGGGACACACTCAGAAGGTTGAATTTTAGATTGTCTATTAGATTGACATTTTCAAATTTTACATTTCCAGATTGCACTGTACCAGACCCCAGAACTTTCCCTTTACTATTATTCCCAAAGGATATATCACCCCCTCCATGGATTTTAAAGTCTTTGAGGAGGGCTTTACATCCTGTCATGTGCCTGGAGCCTCCACTATCTACATACCAAAGACTATCAAAGCATGCAGAAGCTCCCTGCACATGAAGTAAACGGATTAGTTCATTAAGGTCTCCAAAGCCAACAAGGCTTTGGATGGGGTCTCAACAGTGTTTGGGATGGATGCAGAGTGATGGACAGTGGTTAGGTCAGGGGTTTGGACTGCTTTAGGATAGTGTTTCTCTAACCACTGTTGTGGGTCCTGACCAATCACCTGCTGGTAACCAAAAGGATGCCTGTTCACTTTGGGTTTAGAGGGCTTTTTGTAGGCCTCATAAACGTGTGGAATCCTTTGGTAAGACTGTTTTTCCTTGCCTTTTCTGAATTGATTACCAGGGGGTGCATCAGTAACCTGAACATCTCTTTTGACAGATGTTTGGTTCAGCTGTTTTGTAACAACTGTTTGAACTGGCACAAACAGTGGTTGTTTCTTGGTGAATTTGACAGATGTTGATGATGATGATGGACTCAAGGATGTTTTAGCAATGTACTCATTCTTTTTCACATCAAAGTTTTTGAGATACACACATGCTTGAGTTTTGTGGTTTGTTTTACCACAGACAATGCAACCTTCAGCTGAAACAATGACACTTGTTCTGTTTAAATCATAAGCTTTTAAGTGGAAACAATCTTTTGTTAGATGATTCCTTTTCTCACAGAATTCACAAAACAAGTTATCAATTTTTTCTTTCCTCTTTCTCTTTTCAGAATCCTTTGCAGCAGAGGTTTTAACCACTGCTGGGATGTCCTTGAGAGGTATAACTTTAGCTTTTGGAGCCTTGACACCATCAGTTGATGTAAAGTCCATTGGATTGAAGTTTTCAAGAATGTCACACTCATCAGACCATTTTGGTTTAAACTGGTATTCTTCAAGCTCCTCAAAAGTAGAGGATCCCATTGGCCTGTCAAGTGTGATTTTATTACCAAGTTTGTCAGTGATTTTCACTTCTTGGCCATTCTTGTTTGTGGGGATGAACTCAGTGGTTACATCAGTGGTTTGACCAGATTTTTCAAAAGCAGTGTTTTCATCATCATGTTTTCTATAGCCAACCCCAAATTTCACATTGTTTTTTCTCTGTTTTTCAAGCATAACCTCATATCCTCTGCAGGATTCCACCCATCTTTCACAAGTAATCTGGGTGGATTCCAACTCCTTTTTGCAAACTTGGTATTTTTCTACCATAGTTTGAAGTTGGGTTTTGGTTATGCTTTGCTCTTCTTTTAGACAGCTGATCTCTTTTTCTTTTTCGGTCAATTTGTTTTTAAGTTCTTTTAAAGACATTTCAAATTTAACCTCATCAGTCAAGATTTTATCCCGAAGGTTTTCATTCACCTCTTTAATGTTAGCAAAAGCAATTATGCAATTGTCAGAACACAGTTTTTCAAGAACTTGAGGAGATACCTTGGCAGCTGCCATCATTGCACAATCACATTGATGATCCTCTTCATCAACAGCTTTCACCTTCTTTTCACCAGCCTTTTCTTCTTTCTCTTCTTCTTTCTCTTCTTCTTTGTCCTCTTTGGACCATGGGTCTGTCAATGGTTCAATCAAGGTACCTGAACTTTCTCCCAACAGTAGTTCACCAGCCACAGCAGTAACCACTGCTTCAGTCACCTCTTCCACTGTTTCAAAGCTCTGCTGTTCCTCCTCAGTTTCAACCCCCTCCTGTATTGACTCTAATGCCATCAAACAAAACTCATCATGAGAAGAATCATTAGAAGCATAGAGTGCAAAATTTTCATCACTAAGATCTTCAGGCATACTGCTCCAGTCAACAAACCCTTGAGTGAAAAAACTTTGTTGATCTGGTTGTGCTGCTGCTGGAGCAGTGGTTTGAGGTGCAACAGGTTGCACTTGAACCTGTGGAGCAGGGTTTTGAATATATTGGATCTGTGGAATAGTAGTTTGGACATAATGTACTGGCATAGGGGCAGTAGCATAGTGAGCAGTGTTCACTTGAGCTGCTGGGGTATACTGGGCATAGTGCACAGTGCTTTGGTTTTGAGGTCTAGGATTTGAGCTAGGATGAGTAATTATGGGACCAGTAGTTTGACTCCTACATTCCCTAGCGAAATGTCCCAACCTATTACACTTGTAGCACTTGATTTTCGATTTATCCAACCCAACCCTTAGATTCCCATGCAAACCTGGGAATTTTCGCCCTGTTCTTTTGTAGAACTTGCTAGTTCTAACACTTAGCAAAGCCAGTTGGTGCAGGATGTCCATTTCCTCTAAGTCAGTGGGATCAAAATGTTGCAAATCATTTAGTTCAAAGCTTAAATTGTCTGACATCTGGTTTTCGTTTGCAGTGAATGCATAACTAGCAGAGTGAGGATCAGGGTTGTTGAAATTTGCACCAGCAGTTATGTCAATGAAGTGATCATAACCCTGATCCTTACCACTGCTCCCAGATTCTTCTTGACCCAGAAGAGCAGTATTACCGAAAGTGTAATCATCGGTAACTTTTCCTGACTCTTGTAACCTCCTTTTCTGGTTCAACTCCCTTTCGTAGGTCAGGAGTCGACCGTGGAGTTGGGTCAAGGTCAGATCCTTGAATTCAGGTGAGTTTCGAGTGACAAAAGCTATGGTGTCCCATTTTTCTGGCAGTGACCTGAGGAACCTGCTATTTTGAGTTGAATTTGTAAAAGTGGTGTTAACAAGCCTCAGTTCACTGATGAGACAACTGAAACGCTCAAATTGTTGCGTTAGTGATTCACCTTTAACGTAGCAAAATGTTTCATACTGTTGGTTCAGGATTTCCCTGTTGTTTTCTATGACTTCTTCAGTCCCCCCAAACTGTTCCTTAAGTGCGTCCCATAATTCTTTGGCACTGTTACAGTGTAACAGTCCAGCATATATCTCATTGGGCAGCGCTGATGCTATGATGCTAAAAGCTTTAGCATCTAGTTCGATCTTTTGAAAGTCGGTTTCGGTATAATTTTCAACTGGTTTTGGAACGAACTTTTTAGCATCTTCAGCGCTTGGCACTGAAGGAACATGGGGACCATAAATGACAGACCTCCAACAACCTGTGCTTTGTTGAGCGAGGATGTGACCCATCCTCCTCTGCCAGATGTTGTACTCATTTCTTTTTAGCATAGGTGGTTTAAAAAGTGAGCCGATGTTGTTTTTATCATCCTGAGATTGTGACGTCATTCTTGTTGTTTTATAGACACTGAGAAATCAACTTTAATGGTGATTAATCCTTGCTCTGTTTTTCAACGGACGAACAAACGATCAGTATCAACTGTTATGAGCTGAACTATTTACGTCAAAATGATTGTTAAATCAAATTTGACTGTCCAAGCTCTGATACCAATTGTTGGATCTGAGTTTGTTTTTGATTGTATTTTCGTTTGAAATTAAGATGGAAATGAGAGAGTTGTGCAACGGAATTAAGATGAAAACAAATTTTGCATACAATCAAACGAGAGTAATACTTTAATCAAACATCTTTACACAATGAATCGAAAGATTGAATTTGTTTCAACAACGATTACAATGATTGATGAATGAATGCAAACTCCCCCTCAGCCAGAGCTCAGTAGTTTGTTCGTGCAAAGAAGACGATGTTGTGAAAGAGCTAATAGAACAGTACAAAGTACTGAACTATTTATAGGCACTTGCAAACCACTGAGCATCTTAGCTGACGTCACCATGAAAGTGACATCTAACCTCCTAACAAACTCTAACCTCTGATCTATACAAACACTGATGTACTAACTACTGCTATTACATTTCTTTACATAAAAGACACTTAAACAGCTGCTGCATCCTTCCACTGCTGTGAACCCAGCAGTGCTTGTCCGGATCAGCAGTACTTGACTCAAGGCAGTAGATTGAATCAGCAGAGCTTTGTTCTTCCATCAGTCTTTGACATTGGGCAGTAAATGCAAGGCAGCAATTGTAGGTCAGCACTTAGTAAGATCAGCAGATAGGAGGTCAGTAGATATGAAACCACTTTCAAGGGGAGAGATTTGTATGAACCAACTGTAATCGTCTCCTTATTCTGAATCCACTGCTCTGATCCAGTTTTGGCTTTAATTATCTGTTCCTCTGATAGGGTTCAATCCCAACACAAAGTGTGTTTATGCAATCATCATCAAGTAACACATAACAGTTATTTCCTGTTCATACAATCATACATCATATAACTGAGTTCTTGGTCAATATCCAACATGGCTATCAGTTAACATACTTAACATACCTAACCGAGTTAATGAACTAATAGAGTTAACTGAACTAAGAGGGTTAATGTTTAACAGTTTTAACGTGTCACAACACTCAACGAAAACATGCATGTGACGAAAACACATGTTGGCGAAAACACTAATGGCGAAATCACTTTTGACGATCGGACATATGGCTTGACGAAAACACCAAGGTGTTTTCGTCCGGTTGTTGTGTTTTCGTCTGTGGCATCAACATCATCAGTAACAGTTACCCAGACATCCTAATACTCGAAATCCCCACTAGCCGATAAAGAAAATCATCATCACATGTAACCAAATTGTCAGTTTATGCATGCCGCCCAAGTCATGAAAATTCTCAAATAATTAAACTACTCAAAACGTCACATGGACTCAATCATCATGTACTGGTTTACATCATCAATAATATTATCCACACCACCAACAATGGCCGACAAGTGTGGATGGTTTTCATGATGCTATTGGACCAAATCTATGAAGTGGCTATCCATTTAGTCACATGATGTCTACATCTAATAGATCACTTAAATTCAACATATATTTTAATCAAAAAGAAGTTGGGCTGTCACCTTCATAAATCTCGATTTCATAAGCAGAATACCACTTCAACACTTGTTACACATGCAAGACTATTGACAACTACTAGGATGACTTCATGATTTGACTAGATTTACACATGGGCCCTATATATTCAATTATATTTGACCGATAACACCACTGACACCTACCAATATTCATTTATTAGCCAACACCATCACCAAAGCCATCCAATCTACATCAATCAATCGCTATATACTTTTTATCATGTCTTGAATTCTTGCAGCTTCATCTTCAAGCTCAGGAACAGTCCACTCTTTGTACATGTATCTCTCTCCTTTATACTTTTTGTGATCCATGATGCTTTTAATGTAGTCTTTCTTCAAAGTTTCAGCTGCTCTTTCTGAAATTTGTTGACTGACATTTTTTGCAAATTGTTCTAGGGATCTGACTTGTGTGAGCAGATATTGATAATTTCTTGAAATTTCTTTGTCAGATTTCCCTTGTGTGTTTCTTTTTGAGATATCCTCTGCTTGCTTGGCCTTGATTTCCAAATATTCATCAACATTTTTAGGCCATGGATATCCCTTTATTGATGGCAAACTCCTTTTGGCAGGGTCATCCTCATAGTAAAAGGATTTTATTTCATCTCTAACAGCTGCTAGTTCAAGAGGAAATTGAACACCTGCAGGAGGTAAGGGCTTGTACATTGGAACTGAAGAGAGAGGAACAAGTTTTGGTATTGTGACAAGAGCTGAAGATTTTGAAGATGTTTGTGGTGGTGAAGTGTCATCATCTTTGAGAATTAGCCTTCTCCTTTTTGTTTGAGGAGAGGCTGATGATGATTTGGATGGAACAGTGGTGGTGGATGTAGTGGCAGTGGTTTGTGATTGACTAACAGTTGTTGAAACAACTGGTGTTTCAACCACTGTTGTCATTACAGCAGATGTTGTAACAACCACTGTCTTCTGCTTTTTGGCAGGAGGTGATTTTGTTTTTGGTGGTAATGGTGGTAAAGCAGTGGATTTGGTGTATTTTGAAGTGGTGTGTGTTGAAGTGAGGACAGATGTTGAAACTACTGAGGTACCAGCAGTAGTTGATACAACAGGAGTTACAACAGCTGTTTGGGTGGAGGTTTGATGCTGATGACTTTTGGATGGTGGTTTTGGAATTCTGGATGAGGTGGACTTAGGCTTCCTTTTTGTCTTAGGATTTTTAGTATCCTTTGAACCAGAACAACCCTGCTCATACAGCTCCATGAAAGCTCTTTTCTCCTCATTCCACCTTGAAACATCCTTTGCCATTCTATCTCTTTTTACACTTGCTACTCCTTCATCAAGTGCTTCTTGAGTGGCATCAACCTTTTTACTACCATCTGGCACAGGAATTTTTCTGGTCATAGCATCCTTTTTAGGTTCAATGTAGAGACCATCATCTATTCCTTTCTTCTTCCACTCCTGAATTTTCTCCCCCTTTTTGGCATTATCGTCTGGGAGTTGATCAATGAAAAGTACTGTTGGAGGAGCAGTGCCAGTGGTTTGCAGGATCTGAGTTTTGAGAGCCTTTAAATCAGCCTGAGTGTTTTTGAACCTTGACTCCATTGCATTTCTCAGCTGTTGGACATGTTTCTCATGTTGCTGATCTGCTAATTGTGCTTGTTGATGGAGAAAAGGTTGAAACAAGTTCCAGAGCTCATTTGTAGCAGGTACCCTTTGTGGAGCAGGTGCTTGAGATGGAACAGCAGTTGATTGTGCTTTTTGTACTTGTAACACCTGTTGTAGCATATCTTTGAGTTCTGCAACAGAGTTATCAAGTTTTCCAATACGATCCGTCAAATCCTGATATTTTAAATCATCACCCAAATTAATGGGATCATCTGATTTCCCACTAGCAGTGGTTTTATCAGTGGTTGAAGTAGGGAGTGTGCTCCAAACATCTACCACTGATGCCCCTTTTTCTTGGTACTGGGGTCTTCTTCCTTCAACACTTGACAACCTTTTGATGTTGCCAGTAGGATAAATAAATCCACTGGTGGTTGACAGAGGTGCTATAAAAGGAATTGCCTCCAAGGAAGTCTTATTAATGTAACCACTGTCCAACTGTAAACCAATGGGTTCAACATTTGTAGTGGCTGCTTCACTTGGACTACCACCAAGAGTTACTTGTAACTCAAGGGGTCTAACCTCCTAAGGTTGTGTTGGTAGGTTAGCAAAGATTGATACAACAGACCTAGTCAGTGGTTGAGGCATATTCTCATTGATAGGTGATTGAGAAGGACTGGTTAATGCCTGGTTCAAATAAATTGCATCCAACAGCAGTTTAGTTGGTGTGGGAATTGTGGATGTGAAGGGTGGTGTAGAAGATGGATTTGCCCCGGGTATTGAGCTGTGGATGATAGAAACAAGTGTTTCCAGATCATCATGATGTGGAGACCCTATTTGTACAACCTGTTCTTTTTGTGAAGAAGCAGGAGGAGTTTCGGTTATGGGTTGAGATATTTGTACCAACTGCTGTGAGGAAGTAGCAGCAGTGGTTTCTTGTGACTTTTGTGTTGTCACTGGCAGGAGCTCTGGTATCTCATCCTCCAGAGATGCCTTTTTGATGGTTTTGGGGGGTTTTTATGTTTTTTTTTGTTGGCTTTTTGGTGATTTTAGGTGTGGGTTTCAAAACAGTTGTTCTGCTGCTTTGATCACCTTGAGCAGTGGGCTCAACAGCAGATACCTGAGGAGCAGTTGTAACTGCTAAAATCTGCTCAGACACCTCTGCTTGTGTTTTGCAAGGTGCTAACATTCTTGAAAAAGTTTCAGTTGTTAAACTGTTTATTTGAGTAGAATCACCTTGGTTTATTACAGCTAAATCATCCTTACTGAATTTCTTTGCAAAATAGTAACTTAAAAACCTTGGAAACAGTAAGAATGATTTTGTTTCAACATTATTAACCAAATCTTTAAAAATTTCCCGAGAATAGTTAAAATTTTCTCCTTGAAGAATTGCATATCCCAGATTTTGAATCTTTAAAGGGATTTCATTGAAAGAAGTGGTTTTGTTTGAAACACATAGTAGGAGGGTATGAAATAAAAATCTGGTTGCAGACGGAAAATAACCTTTTTCTAAGGTAATTTTCTTCATCATTGTGGCTTCATACCCTCTCTCAATGAAGTCAGTTTGTAACTCGTTTTTAGTGAAAGAAATTTTACCTTCCTGATCACCGAGTTGAAAGACCTCTGAAATGGATTGTGGCGTGATTTGGATTGCTTTACCCTTTATAGAAGAGTTTTTGGTGGTTGCAATGTCTCCTTGTTTTTCAAGGGTTGCATTCTTCCAGAACTCCCTTTGGGTCGCCAAATAGATTGGTGCATCGGCGGTGAACAAAGTTTTGTACTTTGATTTTGCCATGATGTCAATGATGGAATCGAAAACTTTGGTGGTTCCTGGTTTTGTGATAAGACCCAGGAGATTGTGAGATGGCTTATGTGGAATTTCAGTGGAGATTGGCTTTTGAGAGGCTGTTTTCGATGAGGATTTGGATGAGGGTTTTGAAGATGACTTCGATTTTGTCATTTTGAAGATGAATGATCGAAGAAATTTGTGGAAGATGAGAAGAAAAACTGCTTTGAGAAGAGAATTTTTAAGAATTCAATTCGACAGTAAAACCCTGTTTTGGTGGTGAGTGGGGGATTTTATAGGGAATAAAGTGAATGCTGAGGTGGCAGCTGTTACAAAAGGTCTGACCACTATGTACTGCCCACGTGACAACCCCTGGTGAAAGTGAAGGACAGTACTTTTGTGAAAGTGACTGATGAAGGCAGTGGTATGAAAGCAGTGGATGATTTTCACTATCAGTGGATAGCATATCAGTGGATAAGACACTGCTTTTGAACAACAGAGTTTGTCAAAGGAATGAGAGAGCAGGGGTTGACTTTCAGCAGTGGACAGACTTTTGAAGTAGAGCAGACTTTTGAATAATCAGTGGTTAATGGCAGACTTTTAAGGATTTTAATGAAAAATATCATTTTTAGCTATTTTTAAGGATGGAGTTTTGATTTTCTGAAAACATTTTGTTGCTTTTATTCATAGAAAAACAAGATGGTGCTTGTTATTCCATGTTTAGCATCCTAATTCTAGAGACCAAGCTTTCAAAAGTGGTTGTATCAAGTGCTTTTGTGAGCACATCTGCCAGCTGATCTTTAGTTGGGACATGATGCAGAGAAATCAAACCTTTTTCATAGCAATCCCTCACAAAGTGATGTCTGATGTCGATGTGTTTGGTGGTTGAATGGGAAACTGGATTTTTGATGATATTTTCTGCTGCCTGGCTATCCAACATGAGTGGTGTCTTTAAGGCAATGATACCAAAATCCAGTAACTGATTTTGAAGCCACAGGAGTTGGGCTGTACAGCTTGCAGCAGCAAAGAGGTGATCGGCATTTACGCCCGTACAATGCCTCGAATAGAGCGGCTTTAATGCTGGTGTGGTAACTGTTGTTATACGAGAACTCCACCAAAGGGAGATGTTTTTCCCAGCCGTTGCCGAAATCAATCACACATGCCCTAAGCATGTCTTCAAGGGTTTGAATAGTGCGCTCAGACTGCCCATCCGTCTGAGGGTGATAAGCTGTGCTCATGTCTAATCGTGAGCCAAAAGATTTGTGCATTGCCTGCCACAGTTCTGAAGTAAATCGTGCATCATGATCAGAGATAATAGAGGTCGGCACCCCATGTCTCGAAACCACTTCCTTTAAATAAACGTCTGCTAAAGTGGAGAACTTATCCGTTTCCTTGATAGCCAAGAAGTGTGCAGACTTTGTGAGTCGATCCACGATCACCCAAATAGTATCATTTCCACGTTGAGATCTAGGCAGGCCGGTAACGAAATCCATGGAAATTTGCTCCCATTTCCATTGTGGAATCTCTGGTTGTTGGAGTAGGCCCGATGGTTTCTGATATTCAATCTTGACTCTCGCACAAGTCAAACATTTGCTAACGTAAGTTGCTATGTGAGCTTTCATGCTAGGCCACCAATACGTAGATCTGAGATCGTGGTATATCTTATCCGAACCCGGATGTACTGAGTAGCGAGACTTATGTGCTTCATCCATCACCAACTCGCGTAAGTTTCCATAGTGTGGGACCCAAATGCATCCTGTTACGTAATAGGCACCGTCTTCCTTTTGTTCTAACCGCTTCCTTGAACCGCGTAGGGCTTCAGCCTTGACGTTTTCTGGTTTCAATGCTTCTACCTGAGCATCTCGTATCTGTGCAGGAAGACTAGATTGAATGGTGAGTTGTAGTGCTCGCACACGCCTAGGTGTGGTATCTTTTCGACTGAGGGCGTCGGCCACAACATTGGCTTTGCCTGGATGGTACTTGATGGCACATTCGTAATCATTCAATAGCTCGACCCATCGACGTTGTCGCATGTTCAATTCCTTTTGCTTGAAGATATGCTCGAGACTCCTGTGATCGGTGTAGATAGTGCACTTGGTACCGTACAGGTAATGTCTCCATATCTTGAGCGCGAAAACAACAACTCCCAGCTCCAAATCGTGTGTAGTGTAATTCCTTTCGTGAATCTTAAGTTGGCGCAAGGCGTAAGCAATAACCTTGTCACGTTGCATCAACACACACCCAAGACCCTGAATGGATGCGTCGCAATAAACCACAAAATCGTCTGTGCCCTCGGGCAATGAAAGAATAGGTGCGCTACAAAGTCTATCCTTTAAGTGCGGGAATGCAGATTCCTGTGCATTACCCCAACGATAAATAACGCCTTTCTGAGTTAGTGAGGTGAGGGGTTGTGCAATCTTGGAGAAGTATTTGATGAGCCTTCTATAGTAGCCCGCCAAACCCAAGAATTGGCGGATTTCTGTTGGTGTACGGGGTGCAGGCCAGTTCTTAATCGAGTCTATCTTAGATGGATCAACATGAATCCCATCCTTGTTTACCACGTGGCCTAGAAAGTGGACTTCACGAAGCCAGAAGTCACATTTCTCAAACTTGGCGTACAGCTGTTCTGCTCGAAGGTGTTCCAAAATGAGTCGCAAATGCTGCTCATGTTCCTCCTGACTCTTGGAGTAGATTAAAATGTCGTCAATGAATACAATCACGAACTTATCCAAGTAAGGCTTGCACACTCTATTCATAAGATCCATGAAGACTGCAGGCGCGTTTGTTAACTCGAATGGCATGACCAGAAACTCGTAATGGCCGTAGCGTGTTCTGAATGCTGTTTTGGAGACATCCTCGTCCCGGACTCTTAGTTGATGGTAGCCTGACCTCAGATCAATCTTTGAATAGTAGCTCGACCCTTGCAGCTGATCGAACAAGTCGTCAATGCGTGGGAGAGGATAGCGATTCTTCACGGTCACCTTGTTCAGTTCGCGGTAATCTATGCATATGCGGAAGGTACCGTCTTTCTTCTTCACAAATAATACTGGAGCTCCCCAAGGCGAAGAGCTAGGATGAATGAAACCCTTTTCCAAGAGTTCTTGCTATTGCTTAGACAGTTCTTCCAGTTCGGTTGGAGCTAAGCGATAAGGTGCTCGAGCTATGGGTGCTGCTCCAGGAGCTAGCTCGATCTGAAATTCGACCTGGCGATGAGGCGGTAGCCCAGGTAAATCTTCAGGAAACACTTGAGGAAAGTCGCGTACAACTGGAATATCCTCAATCTTCTTCTCTTTCGTTGATGCGTCAGTAACAAGTGCTAAAATAGCAGTGTGGCCCTTTCGCAAACACTTATGTGCCTTAAGGAAAGAGATGATGCCCACTACAACACCACTCTTGTCGCCTTGAATTTCGAGAGGTTCCTTGCCAGAACGGGGAATACGAACAATCTTCTCTTTGCATAGGATCTCTGCTTTCTGTTGGGATAACCAATCCATCCCAATGACGATGTCGAAACTACCCAGAACTATAGGAATGAGATCGATAGAGAAAGTCTGACCAGCTAAGACGAGATTACAACCTTTAACTATGTGTGTGGCTTCTACACTCTTACCGTTAGCTAACTCTACGACATGCTTGGTGTTTAAGGGAGTTGGTGTGCGTTTTAACATTTGACTAACCTTTAGAGACACATAACTGGTATCAGCACCCGAATCAAATAAAACAGTAACATAAAAGTCATCCAGTAGGAACTTACCCATCACGACGTTGGGGTCATTCCTAGCATCACCCTGACCAAGCACGAACACGCGGCCCCGGGCGCCATTGTTTCCATTGTATCCCCCGTTGTTTTCCCCATTGTTGTTCCCATTGCCCTGATTATTGTTGTTGTTCTGATTCTGGTTTTACTGAGGGCAGTTCCGCTTGAAGTGGCCTTCAGCACCACACTGAAAGCATCCCCTGTTACCTCACTGTCGCTGCTGGTTCTGTGGAGCGGGTGGTTGTTGTTGATAGTTCTGATTCGCAGGTCGTGAGCTCCTGCAATCCTTAGCTTCATGACCCATTTTGAGACACCTCTGACAACGACCCCTGTTGCACTGACCACTGTGGTGCCTGTTGCATCTATTGCACTTTGGGTGGTTTCCTCGATATCCACCCTGCCCTTGACTACTAGAAGACTGTTGACCAGGGCTCTGATAGTCATCAATCTTTCGCTGCTGTGCCTGGGACTGAACTGAAGTTGAACCCTTGCTGGAGGTTCCATCCCACTTTCTCTTGTTGTCACTGGGAATAGCAGGAGTAGTAACAGTAGTGGCAGCACCAATACGCTTAGGCAGCTTGTTCTGTTCCACTTCCTGGTCTGTGAGACGATGAGCAAGACGAGTAACATCCTGGATAGTAGCAAGGTTGGCAGAAGTCACATGACTTTGAATCTCTGGTACTAAGCCTTTGAGGTACAACTCAATGCGTTTGATGGGAGGATCCACCATAGTTGGACATAATACTGCCAGTTCGTTGGATCATTTCGTGTACGCTTCTATCTCTGACCCCGTTATCTTCAGGTTAAAGAACTCCACTTCCAGCTTGTGGATGTCATCACGACTACAGTATTCACGTTTGATCAGTTCCTTAAAATCATTCCATGGGGTGGCATTAGCAGCCGCCAGCCCCAGCATCTGAACTTGCGCGTTCCACCAGGTTAGCGCAGTGCCTTCGAGAGTACTAGTGGAATATTTCACCCTACGAGCCTTGGGGCATTCACACATTTCGAAGACCGATTCGAGCTTCTCAAACCAGTGGAGGAGTCCAACGGCCCCTTCAGTGCCACTGAAAGTAGTAGGACGACAGTCCATAAATGTCTTGAATGTGCATACAGGTGGCTGAGCGTGTTGACCTGTCGTGTGCGTAAGAGTAAACAAAATTAAGCACAAGTGTTGAGTTACGAGAGTAGGATCTAAAGATCCTAGAGTGAGTTGTGATGGCATGCTATACCTCCTGCCTGGGCAGCTGCTAGCGCTGCAGTAACTTGTTCAGTGATCAAAGCCGCCAACTGGGCTTGAGTTAGGTTAACGCGTCCACTCATGATCTTCATATCAAAGGAAACATGAGTGAGAGAGGTTCGCGAAAGTGCGATGACAGAAGAGAGTAAGCACACATGTGTTTTCAATCTATAGTTGTTACGTTTATCTAAGCATACCATGAGCAAAGTTCTATGTAATCTAGCAAGTAGGCAATGTAAACATAAATCGTATCACCTAGAATGTCGAGTCTTGCACGTGGAGCGAAGCGTCGTTTTGGATCGTTGAGCACTGTTCAGGTTATAGTCTGGTTTTAACAAAAACTTTTTCCCTTATTAAAACCAAGTTCACTATAACCAATGGCTCTGATACCAATCTGTCACACCCCCAAAATCCACACGCGGAGTATCACCGCTTGGAGGCGTGACTGACTAGGATCAAGCCACCAATCATATTGAACATAACAAGTAATACGTAAAATTCAACCACACAATATGAAAGGTGTTTCAAACCAAAACGTAGTTAAGTGTTTAGCGGAAGCATAATTGTAAAACCCAAAGTAAGTATTAAGTACGAAATAAAGTAATGTTCTTAGCATGGCACACACTGCCATGTCCCACAACGACCGCGCCTCCCTGTGCAAGCTCCATGAGTACCTAACAACCTGCAAGGCATGTAGCAACGAATCAACAAAAAAGTTGAGCGAGTTCACAGTTGGTTGTTTAGTTATAGCATTCGTTTTATGAATCGTATGTTCGTTTTGTAAATCATGTATCGTATTAATTTGTATCGCGGTCTCCCAGACATGTTTGCGAAGATTGGTGGGGCTTCCCATGTGTTACTAGACCACGCGTATCGACCGCTACGAAAATGTAAGAGGTTCCCTAAGTCAATGTCTATCAGCATTGACCCTTTGCCCATAGTACATTAGTACACGCCCGTCCGACTGGAACGGTGTGAGGTTTGTTAAACCTAATAACGCTATTAACTAATGACCCGCTCGCCATAGGCCTCGGCGATTAAGTCGATAAATGAGGGACTTAAAGTGATAGAGTTGATGGTCTTATGGTCGTGTATGTAGGTTTTACGTACGTGCCCTTCCATCCGAGGACAGTAGTAAGTATGAGTGTACGTAGGTTTTACGTACGTGCCCTTCAATCCGAGGACAGTAGTAAGTAGTTTAATAGTAATGATAGTTCGAGAAGTTATTCAATCCCATTCCCAACCCCTGGGAATCCCATGCCTTGGAAAGAGTGTGAACTCACCTTGGTTTGCTCGGTATGCTAAAGGAATACACGCTCACAATTAATCAATCACGACCTATAGTACGCACGTATATACAATCAGTTTCGAGTTCGCAATGTTTCACATGTAATCTATGTCACAAAGTGTGTTTATGCAATCATCATCAAGTAACACATAACAGTTATTTCCTGTTCATACAATCATACATCATATAACTCAGTTCTTGGTCAATATCCAATATGGCTATCAGTTAACATACTTAACATACCTAACCGAGTTAATGAACTAATAGAGTTAACTGAACTAACAGGGTTAATGTTTAACAATTTTAACGTGTCACAACACTCAACGAAAACATGCATGTGACGAAAACACATGTTGGCGAAAACACTAATGCCGAAATCACTTTTGACGATCGGACATATGGCTTGACAAAAACACCAAGGTGTTTTCGTCCGGTTGTTGTGTTTTCGTCTGTGGCATCAACATGATCAGTAACAGTTACCCAGACATCCTAATACTCGAAATCCCCACTAGCCGATAAAGAAAATCATCATCACATGTAACCAAATTGTCAGTTTATGCATGCCGCCCAAGTCATGAAAATTCTCAAATAATTAAAATACTCAAAACCTCACATGGACTCAATCATCATGTATTGGTTTACATCATCAATAATATTATCCACACCACCAACAATGGCCGACAAGTGTGGATGGTTTTCATGATGCTATTGGACCAAATCTATGAAGTGGCTATCCATTTAGTCACATGATGTCTACATCTAATAGATCACTTAAATTCAACATATATTTTAATAAAAAAGAAGTTGGGCTGTCACCTTCATAAAGCTCGATTTCATAAGTAGAATACCACTTCAACACTTGATACACATGCAAGACTATTGATAACTATTAGGATGACTTCATGATTTGACTAGATCTACACATGGGCCCTATACATTCAATTATATTTGACCGATAACACCAGTGACATCTACCAATATTCATTTATTAGCCAACACCATCACCAAAGCCATCCAATCTACATCAATCAATCGCTATATAAATACTAGTATGTTCGAATTTATAACAGTAATATCATTAACCACGAATCACAGACAACAACACGTGACAATCATCAGACAGTACACATCAACAATCTAATAATTATCATTACTAACCACAGATCGAGCGGTTGATTGGAGGAAAAGACTTGCAAGAGAGGAGTAGTTTACAAAGAAGGAACTGCCGTTTGAAAGCTATGGTTTGACAATGAACTGCTTCGAAAACCTTAAACGTGTTTAAGCAAACAATTCAGGCCATTGGGCCGCGTCTGACTTTGGGCCCAACATCTCCGACGAAATCCAAAGGGATTTCGTCATCTTACAAGTTGGCGAAAACCCCTTGTTCTCGTCAGGGGTGTTTTCGTATGGAAGGTGTTCGGCCAATGCTCCACATTTAATTATAAAACACAAATGAACACAATTCACATTATTACATACACCCAAATATAATGCACCCCAAATATATATATATATATATAAAACACACTTAGCAAATAAATACAAGGTTAAGTCAAACAGAGACCTTGAAAACTCGGGTTGTCACATTATCCCCAACTTGAAAGAAATTTCGTCCCGAAATTTAGCACGTGGTTACTGAGGAAGCTAGTTGTGTTGTGTTGTTTCCTGGTTTTCCTGGGGTGTCACACAATTGATGTAATTTATATGTTGCATTTTGCACACATCAAATACCCCCACACTTGAATCTTTGCTTGTCCTCAAGCAAAACTCTTTATAATATGGCTTTACACTCCCAAATGGAATTGGTAGAAAAGAAGGTTTTTGGGCTTGTCATAGAGTGTCGGGATTTCCAAGATTCTTTATTTAGTTTTATTTTTATTTATTTACAATCCTATTCGTCATGATTTATTTAAAACTTTTCATAAGATAAATTATTTATTAGGGCATAACCTGCCTCTTTAAAATTCTATTTAAGATTCTTTATTTAGTTTTATTTTTATTTATTTACAATCCTATTCGTCATGATTTATTTAAAACTTTTCATAAGATAAATTACTTATTAGGGCATAACCTGCCTCTTTAAAATTCTATTTATATACAAGTTCACATACCTCACGGGGGATCACTCAACACTCGGCCGAAGATGTATTTTAGTAAATCACTCGAGAGCGGCATGGAACTTACTCCTACCATAGGCTTGCCAAGCAATCAATCCTCCTCCTTTTTAACTATATACATTTGTAAATATCAAGAGGACTTTTGGGTGAAGGGTTAGGCTTGGGTTAAAGGTAGGTGATTGGGTTAGTGGTTAGTAAAAAAAATGAAAAAGCGTAAAAAGCGTTGGTTTTCGAAAGACTTTTTATTTTTTTATTTTTTTTTATTTTGATGAAGCTATTATTCAAACAAAGTTATTTTTGATGAACTTGTTTGTTTATTTCTTTTGCTTCATCAACAAAACAATTTTTTTTAAAGTCAAATGAAAAACCGAGCTTGTTACTAAAACAAAGGGTTAAAAATAAAAAGGTTTTGGTGGGTGAAAGGGTGTTTGGTTTGGGTTAAGAAATGAAAAGGTTTAGGCTCAAAGGGGTTAACTAGGGGGATTTTTGGGTAGGTGGTAAAAAAAAAAATAATGGTGTAGAAATAAAAAGGGTTAGTCCTAATACCCCTATCATTTACTTACTCGGGTGTAAGTTGGTAAGGACCGGGAATGTATCGTCGTGGCAAGTTCTAGAGTTGTAAGAACCAGGCGGCTATTCACACAAGAAACGAAAAATGAGCATTTAATTTAAAGACATATATTTGTATGCTCAATAAAGGCTCAAAACTCACTTTTGTGGGAATGAGTTTTTATGTGATCAAGTATATATAATTAAATTTTAACTAAGCTTGTCATGCCTTTTCATAATTTTCTTATGTTGGTTCTTTTTATCACGACGCTATCGGTTGTAAATTTGTAAAAATATAACCTTTTTAGAATTTTGAAATTCCCAAATTAAACCTAGACAAGTAAAAAAAAATGAAAATTTTTGAAAAAAATTGGGTGATTAGCGGTTCCAATAGAGTTTTGTGTAAGGCTTGTTATTAGGACTTGCAAGATTCAAGGTTTTAGCATCCCCCCCCCCCCCCACACTTAAATTACACATTGTCCTCAATGTGTCCCAAAAATAAGTTTTTAGGTTGATTGAATGTGTAAAAAGGTGTGAAAAAGCAAAAATTTGTGTTACTGGGCGCTGGACACGGCCCCGTGTTGTCCGGGCACGGCCCCATGTTCAAGTGCCAGTAACAAAAACTAAACAAAAGAAACAGAAGCCTGGACACGGGGGCGTGTTGGGTGAACACGGCCCGTGTCCAGTTTACCTGAACTTGGCATTTCTGCAGACTGTGCAGCACGGGGCCGTGTTGGGCGGACACGACCCGTGCTGAACTTGCTGTAATGAAGAAAAATTGTTGGATGGCCCTGTTTTCCAGCATGGGGTGCTGGTCCAAGTTTCCCTTGTTATCCTTTGCCAACCTTAGTGTATTTTATTCATTTCAACACCATCCAGACACCAAATTAACTAAAAGCATCATTCATTAAGTCATAGAGAGAATTACATAATAGTCTAAAAGTTAAAATACTAGATAGTTAGGTCAAAGAAACACAAGAAATCTAAACCAAGAAGTTCTAGCCTACTATTTATTCTATTAGCAAAATTTCCGAAAAGGTAAATCCCTCGGTTAAATGTGGCTTGAAAAAAACTTCTTTCTCCGGGCATGGGTTCCTCACACGTCGGCGAGCCATTCTTTTATCTCCCTAGGGAGAAGAAAAGCGGGCTCGCTGGCATTGGTTTGAGGAGGTGCAACCTCCACCGGGACTTCTTGTAGATCTTCAAGAGGAGGTTCCGCTGGAATGTCGTCCCAACCGGTAGGATTGTGGATTCCAAGTGCTAGGTTCCAATCCTCTTGAGGGAGGATAGGTTCCATGGGAGGTGTTACAAGAATATTTAACCTCTGGTGCAAGAGGTTAATTTCTTGAAAACTGTTTTCCAGCCCTACCGTAAGATAATTTATACGGTCTATTAGGACCTCCTCTACCGAAGTCATCTCGTCAAGAGCTTCACGTAACGCCATTACATATCGCACGAGAGTTGCTTCAATTGATGGCCTTATTTCCCTTCGACTGTTTATGGAGTGCGCAGAAGAGGTTCCACTGTTTTGGCTAGACATTCTACGAAAACAAACCAAAAATAGTTCATTTTAATGAAACAGTACCACGGACACGGCCCCGCGCTCAATGAGCACGACCCCGTGTTCACCTTTCTGCAGTTTTTTAGAACAAGGAATCTTGGAGTTTCAAATTATTTTCCCAACTTATGAAGCATCTTTGAACAGAAATAACTTAAAACAATGTTGTGCAACTTATTTTTAACAAGATTCCTTGAACAAAAGTTTAACAAACATCACAATAAAGCTTGGAATCAAACCTCAATGGAGGTGTTGTTGCAAGAAAGATGAAGAAGAAGGTAATGGATAAAAGAGGAAAGGACAAGATGTTTGTTAGAACCTTCTTTTAGAACATACCTAGGATGGTAGGTTAGAAAATCCTTTCAAATCTCTGTCCCTGGGTGGTCCAAATGTGTAGGATTCTTGGCTGCATTTATAGAAAACAACAGCATGCTGGACACGGCCCCGTGTCGACTGGACACGGCCCCGTGTGCAGGCAGGATCCTGACACGTTTTGTCCGTATTCTGAAAAAAAGTCAGAAGGGAATCTTTTGGTGGACACGGGGGCGTGTTGACCTGGGCATGGCCCCGTGTCGAAGGGCTGTTTATGAAGTTTGTCTATTTTTAAGGAACTTTTCCGGATCGGGAGGTTCCTTACTGGATGGAACAACCCCAAAGTGCCTAAGATACCTTAATTGTTCTAGATTGAGACGAGAACGCAAGAGGTTGTCGGTGAGGGTGATTCCTATGCTATATGTAGGTGGACAAGTCCAACCCTTTTCCGGGCTCTCGTTAAAGAAGGTGTATGCCGAATCGCTCAGGTCTACGTATGCATCGAACGAAGTCGATGGGGAGTCCTTCATGGCACAATCGGCACAGGGACGACTATCGCTCAAGTCCTCACTAGAGTTAAAGGTATCGTCGGGGACAACGAAGTTGTTTGAATGCGATTCCAACACTTCTTCTTGGTTATCATCTTGAGATAAATTATTGAAATCTATCCTAAGTTCTTTTAACCAATTAAGAATTAGATCTTCAAATTGAAATAGTTCATCAAGAAGCATTTCTCCTAGAAAATCTGGTTGGGAGCATTCGAGGGAGAGATAGGGATTATTTTTTCTTTCGCCCCTCTTAAGGATACAAGGAAAGGATGGGTCTATATAGTGGGGCTTATAATTTAGAAAATAACATTTTAATTCCTCATGGGTACCACCACATATTTGACACCACTTACCATAAGAGTGCCGAAAGTAAAAAGTATCAGTATCGCTCATGTTTGTGTCAGAAATTACCAACCGTCGGGATCTTACGGTTCTGTTTTCAGTAACTGAATCTTGGGCACGGGGGCGTGTTGAGTGGGCACGGCCCCGTGTTCAGCTTACTGTCTGACCTAAAACAGGATTGCCAGTTCCAATGATTGGGCACGGGGCGTGTTCAGCGGGCACGGCCCGTGCTGAGTTCTGCAGAAGCTGAAAAACTAAAAAAAATCGTAAAAAAATAGAAAAATAAGAAAAACGATTAGGCCGCTGATTCCTAACTTTCTTAAAATCCTTGTGTCCCCGGCAACGGCGCCAAAAACTTGATGTGCGTTAGGTGTATATGTAGGTTTAAGTATATTTTAAGCCCTTTTACACTTTCTTTAGCCAAGTTTTAAATTTATAAAACACGATATTTACTAACACTAAACACACATATGGGTAAGTGCACCCATCGTGAGCGTAGTATAGTGTTGGCAAGATACCAAGGTCGTCCAAGGACACAAGAGCCTTTAGTACCGGTTTATCCTCAACGTCTAATCAAATCAAAAGTTTAGAAAAATTGTTTTAAACTAAGAAAATAAAAACTAACTAAAATGCTGAAAAATAAAAATAAAAGAAAAAACAGATAGACAAGATGAATCACTTGGCTCCGACTCGTGTTTAGTGTAACCTTTGATTATTTCCGCACTTTTTCACTATTTAAGAGATTATCTTAGTTATTGTAGTAGGCCCCTCTTTTGGAGATGACGTTACCCTCAACCCAGTAGTTTGAGTCAGCAAGGATACAATCCTAAAGGGTCGGATTATTGAAAGATAATTAATTAAGTTATTAATGCATATTATGGTAGGCCCCTCTTTTGAAGGCGACGTTACCCTCGGCTAAGTAGTCTGAGTCAGCAGGGATACAGTCCTAAGTAGCTGGGTTAAAGTTTTAATAGTAGTTTAACTTATGAGGGAATCAAAGAGTTTGGACCCCCGCCATCCAATACCGTTAAGTATTGAAGGAGGTCCTACTAAATTTGACCCAGGTCCTTTGCAGGATCTATACACTGAACAATGGCAAGACTCTTACCAAACCGTTCCCTTAACCCCCGACCAGGTAGCCAACATACCTCCATATAGACCGTGGAGATATGAATGGTGAAAATCTTTTATTTTATATAGACAGTAAAATAATGCCAAGACACCACGGACAAACGATAAGGAAGAATCACCTTTAAAATAAGAAACTAGTTATTAAAGTCATTAATACATAACCAATTAAAAAGTGCGAAAAGATTAAAAATAAAAAGTATTACACTAGACACTTTGTCTTCACCAAGTGATATAAGAGGCTTAGGCAAACATGGCCTTGATTGTCAAGAACTCTTACGATCAATCTTGGATCCCAAGACGACTCACACACTCTATGATGGACAATGGATGATGGTGGTGGTGGGTGAAGTGTGAGAGAGGTGGTGTGCTAAGGGATGGTTTGAGCTTGAGCAAAGCACTCCTATTTATAGGCTGAACAGAAGCTCGGGCACGGCCCCGTGTCCAGTGGGCACGGCCCCGTGTCCACATCCTTCTCTGTCTTCATTAATTGCGCTTGTCTTTATTAGTTGACCATGGCCCCGTGTCCGCTGGGCACGACCCCGTGTGCAGAAGCATATCTGTACTATCAAGATTTGCCTGGATTCTGCGAATCTTATAGTTGACCACGACCCCATGTCCGCTGAGCACGGCCCCGTGTTGGGCGATGGAAGCTTCTACAACTTTGCCTTTTATGCTGACACTTGGGCACGCCCCCGTGCTCACTGAGCATGGGGCGTGTTCAGCCCTCTGTTCTCTTGTTTTGCTTGGGAAGATGCTTTCGGGGAGGTCGGGCATGCCACGTTTGTTCCTTTTCTTGTATTTATGTTAGATTTAGCTGCCTTTTTGTTTCTTTTGTTAATTTGAGCTCATTTAATCCTGAAAATGCAAAAGGAAGACAAAAACACACTTTTTCCAACATTAGTACTAAAAAAGGGTTAGTTTTATGCCACAATTGATGTAATTTATATGTGGCATTTTGCACACATCAGACACTAACCGTGATACCGAAGTGATTAGTTTGTTCGAGATGGAGGGCTTCGAGACCAAGACTATTGTCGCGCAAGGAGGAGAGTAAGAGAGAGCTTTAGGGTTTGTATGTGTTAAGCGTTTTGTGAATTATGAGGATTATACACCCATCCCCATATTGTTATGCACAACAAGGAGTGGGCCCAACCCATCTTGGGCTGCCCTGGGATCTCGAGTTAAAGACAGACAAGATTGGGCCGAGAAAGGTGTGTGAGTAGGATCAATGTGTGCGGCCCAAAGGTTTGTGCGATTGGACAAGTGTTGTGTGACCAAACATACATATCCGCATACAATGACGTAACATATAACCTAACAAAATCATAACATTCCATTGAAATCAAACATATCAATAAGTCACGTAATGTTAATACAAGTTACATCAAAGCATTACGAAAGGTTCTAAAATACGAGTTTTCACAGTTGCCACCACCTATCGCTACCCACTAGTCGCCGATACCTGCCACCGCCTTCGCCGCCACCCACTCGCCACTGTTGCCACCCACTGCCACTGCCACCTCCATCGCCGCCAATCACCATCGAAGCCCTCCATTGTCGTCGCTATCGCCGCCACCGCCACCACTGTCGTCGCCACCGGCAACCCGCCTCCGCCGCCATGAACCACCACTGACACCCACCACCACCACCCGCACATCATCATTGCCACTTATCGTTGTTCCCGCCGCCACCAACCACCACCGTTGCCGCCACCCACCGCTTGTAACGCCTCGATTTTTAGAACTTCCCGTATTTAGAAAGCTCGCCTTGTATTCTACTTATGGAAACTCGTATTCTTTTGTAATCGTATTCCGTTGTCAGTCAGTACAAACCGACACTTTCATCGTAATAAAAACTTGGTCATTTTACTTAAATTATGCATTTATTATATGTACTCATTTTATATTCAAGATACATACTTGTTTGGTATACGTTCATCTTACGCGCAAACACATACTTGTTTTACTAACAAACTATCATAAATACGTGATCTTATACGCTTTATACACGCAAATTGTCACACCCCAACCGATTGCGGAAACATTGGGGCGCGGCACTAAGCGCTCAGATTGCTCGAGAGATTCCACAACACTATTTGTTTCAATATTAATTAATTATGAAATTGTCTAAACATCAACCACAAAATCACCATCACGAAAGTATCAAATACATAACACTCAAATATTGTTCAAAATTCTTGTTTTAACTAGATGTGTTTCTAAGCATCATCCTAGCTTGTTTCTTCAGTGTTCCAAACTTATCAACCTGCAACAGGTATTAAAATACTATCAACAAAAATATTGGCGAGTATACAAGTTTGAGTGCGTAATAACATAATTGTTTGAAAACGTTCCAAAACTCATATCCGCCATGAAAACATATAACAAGTTTCACCATGCTAAGCTAACGCAGTCCCTATGTAACACGCATTTCCAACGCAATTAACATAGCAATCTCAAGAGTCTAGTGGGAGCTATAAACGTTCATTGCCTTTCCCAAAGTCTAATGGGAGGTTTGATCTTAACAATACCCAAGAGAATAGCAGGCGGGGCGTTACAACCTATAGCATATGCATAGTACCATAATTGTTAAGACATGTTACATACAGGGATTTAAACGTCACATAGCATATAAGTCTCAAGTTTCACTCGTATCCTGTTTCCATGTTTACTACAGATAGAGGATGTTTCCAAATAGTTCAAGTGTCAAGTATCATGTTTATAGAATACATGTTACATCCTAAAAGTGTTTAAAACAAAAGGAATCGAGTATACTCACAGTGGGTGCTAAATATCAACACCAACTAATTAGATCGAAGGGAGTGTTGGAGTTAGCATGATTATAGCATAATAGTATAAGCGTTGAACAGAATGTTGAATCGTACGAGAATCGAGTAAAAGTGTCTGACATGTTTCCTGATCGGATGGTCATCAGGACGGATGGTCATCCGGTCGGATGACCATTCGAGCCAGATAGACCTATTCGATCGGACGGTCATCCAATCGGATGAGTATTCGATCAGTGGTGTGTTTGCAAATCATTTCAACTTTTGAAGTTTTCATTGTAGTATAAATCCAAGTCATTCGATCGGATGGCCATTCGATCGAGTTGTGTTATTTTGGAAAATAGTTGAACTTTGAAAGTTTTGCGAGTTTATATATATCGCCCGATCGGATGGTCATCCGATTGGAGGGTTATCCGATCGGATGGTCATTCGATCGGTAGATCTGTTTGGTTGTAATAACTTGTAAAAATCTCCAAGTTCGAGTTTAACGGAGACGACGTGGTAACGTATCAAGACAACGGAAACCCACCAAGGTTCAGCTTGTCTGATCAGATGGGAATCACCTCATTCGATCAGGGTAACCATTCTTGACGGAGCTTCATGTCTGACCCGTACATTGGTCATCTCTCTGGTGAACTTCTGTTTCCCAGCCGACTCCAGACTAAGGAACGAGTCTAGGCCGGTTTAGGATCTGATTCCCTTGGGTTTAAGCAGAAAAGTTAAGAAAGTTTGAAGAAAATTTGAAATGTATGAATTTCCTTTGAGAAAAGTTAAAGTTTTGCAAGGATTTGTGTTTAAATGTGTAGAATATAGGTGGATCTACACCATTCCCGAGGAGATGACATCATTCACCGATTACATAAGCAACCCATGATGATGTCACCTTCAAGAGTCTAAATCGGGTGATTCTGTGAAGAAAACCAGTGATTTTGATGGAAGGAATGGTGGGGAAATGTGTAATGATGATAGAAGTACAAGATTCATGGAGAAACTTACAAGAATCGCTTGAAATTGGAAGAAAAGTGCCTTAGAAAGAGTTGGAAGCTTCTAGGTCGGACGACGCCCATCACATCAGTGAACAGTGATGTGACAGCAGGTATTTATAGTGTGAGAGTGAGGGTAAGGCGGTGGGATGGCATGGATCGGATGACTATTCGATCGGATGGCCATCCGATCGGATGTCCATCCAGACAGCCAATCCTCGTTTGCTAGTTTCCGACTTTGGTTTGTTTTGCGGGCTAGATTAAGCGTTGTGTATTATTTGTGGGTAACCTTTACAATGGTATAGTTATATAATTTAACACAAAAGTTTCCATATTTTAAGTCTACGTGTAAGCTAGCTATCAAGTTTCTTGTTTAACAAAGTATCAAAGTTTCTAGTTCAATCAAGTTTCTCGTTCAATAAGTTTCAAGAGTAAAGAATCAAGTATCAAGTATCGAGTTTCAAGTCTAAAGTTTCTCGTTTACGTTGTTTCACATAACTCAAGAGTCAAGATTCAAAGTATCAAGATTCATATTGTTAAAGTATCACAAGCTTCAAGTTTCACATCATTACCAAAACGTTCCAAAAGTTTCACTTAGAGTAATAGTTTCACATAGTCTTACATAGTTTAAGGCTCAAATAGTCAAGACTAAGTATTACAGGGACTAGACTTGCCAAATGATAAAAGATTCGAAACGTAGGGCGTTACAGTCTCCCATCCATTAGGAGATTTCGTCCCCGAAATCTAAGAGGAACACTGCTCGAAGAGCTGTGGATACTTGGTTTTCATCTCACTCTCGAGTTCCCTAGTGAATTTGGCACCACGCTTTCCTTCCCATCGAACTTTGACTATGGAAATTTTACTGCACCTTAGTCGCTTGGTTCCTCGGTCCATGATTTCGACCGGTTTCTCTACAAAGTGTAAAGTTTCATTTATTTGCAAGTCTTCGATGGGAACCTAAAGTTCCTCGTTGGCTAAGCATTTTCTGAGATTAGATACTTGGAACGTTGGATGTACATTGCCAAGCTCTTGATGTAAATCGAGTCGGTATGCAACCTTGCCAATCCTTTCGAGAATCTTGAAAGGACCTACATAGCGAGGGGCAAGCTTTCCCTTTTTACCAAAACGTATAACTCCTTTCCAAGGAGATACTTTGAGTAGAACGTGATCTCCAACATTAAATTCCAGAGGCTTACGCCTTTTGTCAGCATAGCTCTTTTGTCTGCTCCTATCCTTGATCAAGTTATCGTGGATCTGGAGAATCTTATCCGTCGTCTCTTGAATGATTTCAGGTCCAATAAGTTGCTTGTCACCAATCTCATGCCAACTGAGAGGAGATTGGCACTTGCGACCGTATAAAGCTTCGAAAGGAGTCATCTGAATACTGGAATGATAGCTGCTGTTGTACGAGAACTCGATCAATGGTAAATGTACATCCCAATTACCACCAAAGTCGATGCTACAAGAACGGAGCATATCCTCCAGGGTTTGAATTGTGCGTTCTGTCTGTCCATCCGTTTGGGGACGAAAAGCTATACTAAGATTCAAAATAGAACCTATAGCGGACTGGAAGGTTTGCCAAAGACGTGAAGTGAATCGACCATCACGGTCGGAGATAATGTCAATGGGTATGCCATGACGACATATGATTTCCTTGGTGTAGATTCGAGCAAGTTTCTCCACTTTGAAATCTTCATGAATCGGAAGAAAGTGGGCTGATTTGGTCAAACGATTAATGATTACCCATATACTATCATGACCGGCAGGTGTTCATGGTAGTTTAGTTATAAAGTCCATAGCGATGCTATCCCATTTCCAAAAAGGGATTTCGGGTTGTTCAAGGAGACCTGAAGGACGTTGATGTTCGACTTTAACCTTTGAGCAAGTAAGACACTTTGAAACGTACGCAACAATATCCTTTTTCATGCCAGGCTACCAATAAGTCATACGCAGGTCATGGTACATCTTATCAGCCCTCGGATGAATAGACTATCGTGATTTGTGAGCCTCATTCATAATGAGCTCACGAAGGTTATCGCGATCCGACACCCAGATGCGATTGAGGTAGTACTGAAGCCCATCAGACTTTGTTTTAAGTTGGTTAATCATAGCACCTCGAATTTCCACATTTAGACTTCCTTCATTTGCTGACGAGTATTGAGCTTCACGGATACAAATATGAAGATCACTAGTGATCTGAGAACAGAGGATGTTACTAACATGAGTCTTACGACTAAGAGCATCGGCCACGGCATTCGATTTGCCAGGATGGTAGTGAATCTCGCAATCATAGTCGTTAAGCAACTCTACCCATCGTCGCTGACGCATATTCAGTTCCTTTTGATTAAAGATGTGCTGTAGGCTCTTATGGTCAGTGAAAACCACACACTTAGTGCCATACAGGTAGTGTCGCCAAATCTTTAACGCAAAAACAATTGCGCCAAGCTCTAAATCGTGGGTACTATAGTTTTTCTCATGTATTTTGAGTTGTCGAGAGGCATAAGCAGTGACCTTGTCCTGTTGCATGAGCTTACAGCCCAAGCCACGGTTCGAGGCGTCACAATATACCACAAAGTCATCATTCCCATCAGGGAGAGCAAGTACATGAGCGTTACAAAGTAGATTCTTAAGAGTTTGGAAGGATTCCTCTTGCTCGGGACCCTAAGCAAAAGGTTTCTCTTTCCGAGTCAACGTAGTGAGAGGAACGGCAATCTTTGAAAAGTCCGAGATGAATCGGCGGTAATAACCCGCCAATCCCAATAAGGAACGAATCTCAGATGCAGATTTAGGCATACTCCAATTCTTCACAGCTTCGATTTTGGAAGGGTCAACATGAATTCCTTGTTTACTAACAACGTGCCTGAGAAATTGTACTTTATTAATCTAAAATTCACATTTAGAAAACTTTGCATATAAGCGTTCACCACATAAAAGTTCTAACATAAGGCGTAGATGACGTTCATGGTCAGCTCGAGTTTTCGAATAAATGAGAATGTCATCAATAAAGACTATCATGAAACGATCCAAATAAGGTTTACAAACACGATTCATAAGATCCATGAACCCAGCAGGTGCGTTGGTCAAGCCAAATGGCATAACCACGAGCTCGTAGTGTCCATAACGAGTGCGAAACGTGGTTTTGGGGACATCTTCTTCGAGAACACGGAGCTGATGATATCCAGATCGAAGGTCGATTTTAGAGAAACAACTTACGCCTTGTAATTAGTCGAATAGATCATCGATACGAGGAAGAGGATAACGATTCTTAATGGTGAGTTTATTAAGCTCACGATAGTCGATACACATACGAAACAAACCATCTTTCTTCTTGACAAACAACACCAGAGCACCCCACGGGGAGGTACTTGGACATATAAAGCCTTTGTCAAGTAGTTCTTACAGTTGACTAGATAATTCTTACATCTTAGAGGGTGCAAGTCGATAAGGAGCCTTGGTAACAGGAGTCGAACCAGGTATAAGATCAATACGAAAGTCAACAGATCGAGGAGGTGGAAGACCAGGAGATCTTCAGGAAAGACATCGGGGAAATCACACACTACTGGAACATCTTTTACGCTCTTTCCCATGCCCTTTTGTTCCACAACGTGGGCCAAGAAAGCAAAGTACGGTTTACGTAAACACTTATTCGCTTGGGTGCATGACATCAACTTCAGTCCTCTAGAAGGTCGGTTTACATAGACGTGCAAAATTTCACCAGACGGAAGAGGTAAACGAACATACTTCTTGTGGCTAGCGATTTCGGCATGGTTCTGACGCAACCAATCCATGCCGATTATGATATCAAAACTACCCAATTGCATGGTTATGAGGTCAATGGCAAAGACGTGGTCGTTAAGAATCAAGGAACAACCACTGAGAATAGAATCAACTAGAATAGACTTACCATCGACAATATCAATAGAGAATGACTTAGGTAGTTTAGAGCACACAACTTAACAAAGATTCAAATTCTATGGACACAAAGCTTCTGTCGGCACCAGTATCAAATTGTATCGAAGCGTAAAGATTATTGACGAGAAACGTACCATTAACAACGCCATTGTCGTTACGAGCCTGGTTTGCATTGATGTTAAATGTTCATCCTCAAGCGGCTGGCTGGTGCTCCTGGTTCAGCTGGAAACATTGGTTACAGAGATGAGTAGTGTTCCCAATCTTGTAGCATGCGCGAACATTGTTTGCCGGTCTGGGATTCTGTGGAGCTGGAAGGGCTGCCTGAGCTGGTGGTGCTTGTTGGACCTGGTTGGCTTAATGGTAGTAGGGAGTTGTGTGACCATAACAATTGCAGTTGGTACACATACGACAAGCAGAGTTAGCCGGGTGATGAAAGTTACAAGTAGCACACTTGGGATGAACCCCAGTGTATGGTTTCTTGTTTTCTGGGGCAGGAGGGTTAGCAGCAGCAGTCATAATGGCATTGCTAGTAGGATTTGGATTTACAGCAGGGACAATGGCATTGCAGCCAGAACACTGAGATTTTCGTTTCTTGCTCTTGCTGCCACTTGGCTGCTAGGTGATTTGGTCAGCTGGTTTCGAGGGAGCAGAGTTTCCAAACTGTTTATCACAAACACGGTTGTTGTTTAAGCTTGCTGCAAGACGGTAAACTTCTTCAATAGATCTAAGCTGAGCTGCTTCAATGGCATCATGCATAGCAGGAGGTAACCCATGAATGTACTTGGTGATCATGCGCTTAGGAGTAGACACCAAGTGTGGTACAATGATGCTGAGTTGCTTAAAACGGGTAGTATAAGCCAGGTTGTCGTCACCTACTTGTTTCAGATGCCGGAATTCATCCTCAAGTTTCTGCTGCTCATGCGGAGGGCAGAATTCGAGCATCATCATTTCCCTAACCTCTGTCCAAGGTAAAGCATAAGCTTCATCATTGGAGCGGATGTTTCTCTCGTTTGTCCACTAGTCGAGAGCTCTTCCCTGAAACACGCCAGTTGCACTCCTAATCTTTAAGTGTTCTGGGCACTCGCTGTTGATGAAGGTGACCTCTATGCTGTCGAACCATTCCAGCATTGTAGTTACCCCATCACTGTCCGTGTAAGGCTTATGGTTGCAAGAGACGAAGTGTTTGTAGTTGAAGCTCACAGGCTTTGGCTCCTATGCTTTAGAGTCAATAGAGGAGTGAGGAGTGTTTGATCCCTGGATCTCAGAGACGATCTTGGGCACAATGCGTGCAATCAGGTCGGCCATAAAAGACATCATCCTTTTCTGAGTGTTGGCCCTTGACCTCTTGTGAGAGTCGGATAGTTTACGGGAAGACATCTAAAGATCCAAGAAAAGGGTCGAGTGAGACTAGTTTATAATGTCTCGCTTACTAATAACACAACATAAAGTTTCACACGTTCACATTGTATGCTCAACTTGTTTCATCTTTCACAAAACGTTCAATCATGTTTCACATAGCACAAAACGTTCAGCATTCTCTCCATCGGATAAATTACTTCCTTGAGTTGCAAAACACTGAATTTCGCATGGCACGTGGTACGAAAGTTTAGTAATATGGTGGAAACACTTGTGTATAGGAAGTACCAGCGGCGTATCCATCATGTTTCGACCATATTACGTTTGTCTCGTCATTCGGTGTCATATTACGTACCGTGTTTTGCCACGCACCATAGCAGACTCCATGACCTTCACGCGCTTCTAACAGTTACGTACGTATTAGGGTACACATAGATTAATCAAGTTGTTTCATATAGCGTAAACGTTCAACATGTTTTCCCACAGTTTCACCAAGATTCCACGTAGTATTGAATAAAGCATCATCAATTTAGTTCGATCCTGAGAGTTTATGATTATTGTTTTAGATTGCGGGGATACGTGCGTTTCGCGTACAAGTTTCGAAACGAGCATAGAATCAAGTTTAAAACCACATGTAAAATTGGGATAACATAAAAGATAGGCTCATAAAACATAGGATTGTTCCGGGTAGAGGAACGTCGACTAACCAAAGTGATTCGAACCCCTCTCGAATTGAGGCAACGTGTCTTGGCTTACTTAGAAAAATGCGTCATCGATGTTAGGCCTACGATATTTGTCCTTTCTATCACTACACGTTCCTAATTGATTGGGAATTTCACGACTTTGGCGAGACTGAAAATCAAATAGTGGGAATAGTTATCAAGATGTGAGTTTCACCTCTAACTTGACAACATTGTACCCTGGTAGTGTCGGTACTTATCAAAAGATAAGACCTACTAGAATTTAATATGGAAATTTCCCTTCAAGGTTTGGATGTCACTCCTGACTTGAGGGTAAATCTCGTGCAAAATACAAACACGGCTCAGCAGTGTTTTCAAAGCATCCAAGTGTGTATTGTGTTAGCCTTAGGAAAGGCGTGTAAGTTTAGCTGAAAATGTGTTGCTAGGAAGCAAGTATGGTAGAATGCATAAGTCTTAAACAACAGATAAGAGTCAAGATTCCTAGAACTATAGACTAGGCAAAGCATTCCTACTTTTCCTAATTCGCTATAGTTATGGCTCTGATACCAATCTGTCACACCCCAACCGATGGCGGAAACATCGGGGCATGACACTAAGCACTCAGATTGCTCGAGAGATTCCACAACACTATTTGTTTCAATATTAATTAATTAAATTTCATGAAATTGTCTAAACATCAACCACAAAATCACCATCATGAAAGTATCAAATACATAACACTCAAATATTATCCAAAATTCTTGTTTTAACTAGATGTGTTTCTAAGCATCATCCTAGCTTGTTTCTTCAGCGTTCCAAACTTATCAACCAGCAACATGTATTAAAATACTATCAACAAAAAAATGTTGGCGAGTATACAAGTTTGAGTACGTAATAACATAATAGTTTGAAAATGTTCCAAAACTCATATTCGCCATGAAAACATATAACAAGTTTCACCATGCTAAGCTAATGCAGTCCCTATGTAACACGCAATTAACATAGCAATCCCAAGACTCTAGCGGGAGCTATAAACGTTCATTGCCTTTCCCAAGGTCTAATGGGAGGTTTGATCTTAACAATACCCAAGAGAATAGCATGCGGGGCGTTACAACCTATAGCATATGCATAGTACCATAATTGTTAAGACATGTTACGTAAAAGGATTTAAACGTCACATAGCATATAAGTCTCAAGTTTCACATGTATCCTGTTTCCATGTTTACTATGGATAGAGTATGTTTCCAAATAGTTCAAGTGTCAAGTGTCATGTTTATAGAATACATGTTACATCCCAAAAGTGTTTAAAACAAAAGGGATCGAGTATACTCAAAGTGGGTGCTAAGTATCAACACCAACTAATTAGATCGAAGGGAGCATTGGAGTTAGCCTGATTATAGCATAACAATATAAGCGTTGAACAGAATGTTGAATCGTACAAGAATTGAGTAATAGTGTCTGACATGTTTCCTGATCGGAAGGTCATCCGGACGGATGACCATTCGAGCCAGATAGACCCAATTCGATCGGACGGTCATCCGATCGAATGAGTATTCAATCAGTGGTGTGTTTGCAAATCGTTTCAACTTTTAAAGTTTTCATTGTAGTATAAATCCAAGTCATTCGATCGGATGGCCATTCAATAGAGTTGTGTTACTTTGGAAAATATTTGAACTTTGAAAGTTTTGCAAGTTTATATATATCTCCTAATCGGATGGTCATCCGATCGGAGGGTTATCCGATCAGATGGTCATTCGATCGGGAGATCTGTTTGGTTGTAATAACTTGTAAAAATCTCCAAGTCCGAGTTTAACAGAGACGACTTGGTAACGTATCAAGACAACGGAAACCCACCAAGGTTCAGCTTGTCTGATCGGATGGGAATCACCTCATTCGATCAGGGTAACTGTTCTTGACGGAGCTTCATGTCTGACCTGTACATTGGTCATCTCTCCGGTGAACTTTTGTTTCCCAGCCGACTCTAGACTAAGGAACGAGTCTAGGCCGGTTTAGGATCAATTCCCTTGGGTTTAAGCAGAAAAGTTAAGAAAGTTTGAAGAAAAGTTAAAATGTATGAATTTCCTTTGAGAAAAGATAAAGTTTTGCAAGGATTTGTGTTTAAATGTGTAGAATATAGGTGGATCTGCACCATTCCCAAGGAGATGACATCATTCAACGATTACATAAGCAATCCATGATGATGTCACCTTCAAGAGTCCAAATTGGGTGATTCTGTGAAGAAAACCAGTGATTTTGATGGAAGGAATGGTGGGAAAATGTGTAATGATGATAGAAGTACAAGATTCATGGAGAAAACTTACAAGAATCGCTTGAAATTGGAAGAAAAAGTGCCTTAGAATGAGTTGGAAGCTTATGGGTCGGACGAGGCTGTCACATCAGTGAACAGTGATATGACAACGGGTATTTATAGTGTGAGAGTGAGGGTAAGTCGGTGGGATGGCATGGATCAGATGACTATTCGATAGAATGGCCATCCGATCGGATGTCCATCCAGACAGCCAATCCTCGTTTGCTAGTTTCCAACTTTGGTTCATTTTGCAGGCTAGGTTAAGCGTTGCGTATTATTTGTGGGTAATCTTTACAATGGTATAGTTATATAATTTAACACAAAAGTTTCCATGTTTCAAGTCTACGTGTAAGCTAGCTCTCAAGTTTCTTGTTTAACTTCGCCAACTATAAACTTTTTAGTTTATATGTTGAACGGGCAATTTTGCGAAAAAGGCCTCCACTTCGAGTTCGCTTAGGGTCTCCAAAAACCTAGGAACGGCCCTGTATCAAAGTTTCTAGTTCAATCAAGTTTCTCGTTCAATAAGTATCAAGAGTCAAGAATCAAGTATCAAGTATCGAGTATCGAGTTTCAAGTCTCAAGTTTCTCATTTACGTTGTTTCACATAACTCAAGTGTCAAGATTCAAAGTATCAAGATTCATATTGTTAAAGTATCACAAGCTTCAAGTTTCACATCGTTCACAAAACGTTCCAAAAGTTTCACTTAAAGTAATAGTTTCACATAGTCTTACATAGTTTAAGGGACTAGACTTGCCAAATGATAAAAGATTCGAAATGTATGGCGTTACACAAATACTTATTTTTCCACCCAACCAAACCACAAACTCACCCTCAACCCACCAAGAGACAACCATCCCACAAAATTCCGAACCTACAAAAAACCCCTCGGTACCCTACTCCACTCGGTTACTTCGCTAAAAGACCGATGAGCAATTCATAAAATTCATAAGCCTACGAAAGCAATTGCATATCAATCTCCCATTTGTAGAAGTCCTCACTCAAATGCCAAAATACTCAAAATTCATGAGAGACTTTCTCACCCACAAAAGAAAGATTGAAACTTTGCAATTAGTCAATCTAAGTGAAGAATGCTCAGCCGTACTCCTCAACAAACTCCCATCAAGATTCCGAAAAGAACAAAAACGAAATTGGGTCAGAATACCATCAAGCTCCACCATCGTTGGAGGATAATTATACATTCTATGATGGCGAAAAGGTGAAAAAAGCAATAAACATGTTTGACCAATTAACCGACAACATCGATGTGACTTACACCAAATCTGATGATCTCGGTGATTCAGAGGTGGTTGGTAAGGTTGTTGAAAGCGTTTTTTCAGAGGAGTCTACCAAAACAGATAAGTCTGAATCACAAGATTAAAATGAGGGAAGTTTTCATGATAGTTATCTTAAACATTCAAAATCTGAGAAAGATGAGAATGATGATCCGATAGGATTGGCTTATACCATGATTGGATCGGACAAATTATTCTCAGATGTTAAATTCCCGATTCATAATGTGATTTTAGATAAAGTTGAGAAAGTGTTCAAATTTGTAGAAATTAAAAAATCTGAAATTTCAAAATTTGCTGGAACGAGCAAGAAAAGTTCTTTTAACAAACCTAACTATAAGAAGAAAAACATGAAGGTTGGGTTGGGTTACAAGAAGAAACATAATCAGAAACGATTTGAAAAGCCAAATTATCAGAAAAAGAAGAACTTTATTCACGGAACAAGTTTTGAAGAAGAGAAAGAACTCTAATTTAAACGACAGTCTAATGAAGAGTTCTATGCCCAGAAGAAACAACAACAACAGGCCAAAGATGTTTCAAAAAACATGTTTTAAATGTGATCAAACTGGACACCTTAGTCGCAAGTGTCCAAATCTTAAACCTGTTGATGTTGAGAAAAGAAAGTTTGATGGTGTGAATCAGAATTCAACCAAGTTTGAATCAAAACAAACTTGGAAGCCGAAAAGTTCAAATGCTGAATCACAACAAACTGAGAAACCAGTGACACCCAGATTTAGAATAACATAAAGTTGGAAAACAACGGTTGATGCAACAAAACCACACCAGTTTTGGAAACCAAAAGTTGTTGAACAAAATCAAAACATTCAAAATGAATCAAGATTTTATAAAAGGAATGTTTCAAAAGGGCAAATCTGGGTGGTCAAGCAACAAAAGGTTTTAGTTGACAAGGAAATTAAAGAAAATGTTTTTGAAAAGAACAAACGAAACTATCCAGTTCTACCTGGAAAGATACATGTTCAACTACCTGAGTCTAAACAGGCTTGGGTTGCATTGTTCAAATGATCAAATGAGTTGAATGTGCAGGTGCTCATGAAGACAACTAAATATCAACAAGAGGAGTATCGGAGCAACCTCGAGCAGCCTGGCACAAGAGGAGGAGGCTGCTGATCCCTGTGACTGATACAGGGAGTTTGTTTGTTTTCTGTACATAAATAAACCATATTTCAAAAACCCTAAAAATTGAAAAATTAAAAAAAAAAACAAAAATATGTTTTTATTCTGTTAAAAATTGAGAAATGAAAAGAATATGTTTGTTTTTAAATTTTTCTTAAAAATCAAAAATTTTACAAAAAGATGTTAATTGAATATGCCGAAACCCTCACGGCGGAACAAACATGATTATTTCATAATTGAAAATGGTTTTAATATGGTTAAAAATCAGTGTGTTGTAAATCATGGGGGTACTTTATGCGAAACAGAGTATGTGACGCAGAAAGTTGATGGCGAGACAAAGCTATCTACATCGGTTTGTCAAATTTTCTTAAATGTTTTGAATTTTAGGGGGAGTAAAAATTTCAGAAAATACAAAAACATTTGAAAATTTGAAAAAGCCAAAAACAATATAAAATTCAAAAGAGTTTTGTAAAAAGAGGAAATGATAGTACATCAGTAGACAATCACAGTACGCTAAAGAAATGGAAAGCCAAATGTGATAAACGGTCTCACTGATGATATGCCAGTAGGTTTTTACACATTTAATAGATTGTTTTTGAGATATAAACCTGAATATCAATAACTTACTTATCTCGTGGGGAACATCTCTTGGATATATGGGTAACCCCCGAATCTTGTTTGAGAGATTGCCAAATTCTGAGATATTAGGTCTTTATACTGTTTGATATCTGGGGTATTATACCAGGTCTTCCTGATATTACGGAAGCAATGGCCTAGACCTCGTATAATACTTTATGCGCTTAAAGCTTACCCTCTGCATAAAAATTGAGAAAATATCAAAAGATATAAATCAATTGCAGTTGTAAAGAAGATCCCTAAGTGGGACACACCTCAAGTCGAGCCTTCATCTCTTTGATTGAACGGTAGTTCATACCTGAGCTCTCAAGGTCTCGCACTAACCCAGAGAATAAATATCAATATGGTATATTCACCTGTAAGACTGAATATAGGGAATTTTGATACGGAAGTATATTCTGAGATGGGACACGCGAATAAGTTAAGTGCTTAAAACACTAATCTCGTATCTCGAATCAATTGAACTTTGTGTGAAAATTTAAATGGATCAGTATACTGAGTCTGACAATCTAAGTGAATCGTTTAGAACTTAAAGTGTTTATAGCTCAACGGTGCTAGTGATTTGTCATAAACTGATATGATCCTCTGACATGAACTCAAACAAAAATATTTTCTGTAAATATTTATTTACTGCTTTATATTTCAGAAAAATTCAAAATGATTTTGATTCTACTTTATTTTTGACAACCGATGTCTGAAAGCTAAGTTTCAAAATCTAAGTATGCTGATCGTGTTTCTGAAAATAAACAAGTTCATTAATTTGAAACTTGAAGTTTTTAATTGAAAAATCAAAAACAGTTTGTGAGATCTCCAAGGTCATTAAGTTGGACTTCGAAGATTATTTGTGAAGTTTTGGATACTTTAACTGTCAAATTTATAAAGTCATTTGATAGGGGGAGTGGAGTCGGGTAATCCTGGATAAATTCATATTGTTACATTTGAATAATAGAGGAAGGTTCTCAATCCAAAGATATTTTTTAGAGCCAGGTTATCACTCCTGGGAAAAACTAAAATTGTTAAATTCTAGTGTGTTTAAGGGCCAGGTCATCGATTTTTGAAATTATAAAGTTTAGATTTCTGTGAAATAACGATGTCCTGTGTAGTCACATATTTGAAATGCTCCAGCTTATCCATATTATATGTTTAGAGCAAGATTGTCGATTTTAAAATTGTCAAATATCTTATAAATGTTTGAGATTTTGCATATGATTTGCCAGAATACGATCCTAATAGTTGAGCTTAATGGGAAGTCTGAAGACGAGCTTACAAACAAAGAGCCAGGTGACTATCCTGAAGGAACTTGAAGAGCTTGTAGAGCCAGGTGTCGATCCTAGAAGCTGAAAGCACGAAAGCTTAAAGCAAGGGGGAGCCTGATGATAGAGTTAAACGAAAGGGGAAGCAGCTGAAGCTGAAAACAGATCCACGGGGATTCTGTTAGAGATTGGGGAGTCTGTGTTGCTGACAATGTCAACAATTTCTAAAAGACTCAGGGAGAAACAGAAAGCTACGAGACTGACTGCAACAATATCCAAGGGGGAGTCTGTGAGTGCAGTATGTCTATCGTTTGTGTCTCACGGAACGTAGCTAAAATGAAGGAAACAAGTATAGCGCAACAATGAAGAATTCAAGATTTGAAGCTAAGGCAGCTTCGTACGAAGCTAGCCAGTCACCCTTGGTTCGAACCTAGAATTCTATAAATAGTAGTCTTGTTAGTTCATTTGTAATCTTTTAAACATTGTTGAGGCGAAGCTCTGCCCATTTGGTTTCTTGGTGTAAACTTTGTCAGATCAGTAATAGAAACCAGTTATATTTACATCTCTGTATTCATTCCACACACGTGATTGGATTCCACACATTTCACGTGTCGGTACGCATTCAAGGTTAAGGAATTCATCAAGATCTTGAATGCACACCCGCATCAATGTTCGACCGACTTGGACTAGGAAAGACGAGCCCCACAAAAATGAGCATGCAACTCGCCGATAGGTCTATCAAACATCCACAAGGTGTCATTGAGAATCTATTGGTAAAGGTCGAAGAATTTGTTTTCTCGGCCGACTTTGTCATACTCGACATGGAAGAAGACACCGAAGTTCCCCTCATTCTAGGAAGACCATTCCTCGCCACCGCTCGTGCCATGGTATATATGAGTGACGCGAAGTTAACATTGAGGGTTGGAGATAAGGAGATGAAATTCGGGGTTGGAAAAAGAGTAGAGGACGACCCGGTCAACTACATAGATGTCAAAGACTCAAGCTTGGATGACGCTCTTCGACGGTGTAACACGGGGTGTGAGACATCCCACTCGGGTAACATATGTCTGGCTTTGGGTCTAGCCAAGGACCCTTATAAACGTGGCGCATCACGGAGGCATTCCGCGGAACTATCCTTAGTTTTAATTTAGTTTAACTTTTATGTTTTCTAGTCTAGTCTTACTTTTCAGGAATAAATCACACTCGAAAAGATGAAAACTTCTGAAGGGACGTTAAAACCGCACCCCATGCACGCAAACAATGCTTTCCGACAACTTTTTTCAGCTTTCCAGCATGTGCAGCACGGGGCCGTGCTCAGCCCAACACGCCCCGTGCCCGGAGCTCTGCAGAAACAGTTTCTTGTCAGGTAACTAGCCACGACCCGTGTTCAATGGACACGCCCTGTGGCCTGCCTTCTGTTCATTTTTGTTACTGGCAATCTGACCACGAGGCCATGCCCGGACCACACAAGGCCGTGGCCAGATGCCCATTAACACAAAACCTTGTTTTTAAACACACTTTTACACATTCAAATCAACCTAAAAACTTATTTTGGGACACATTGAGGACAATGTGTAATTTAAGTGTGGGGGAAGCTAAAACCTTGAATCTTGCAAGTCCTAATAACAAGCCTTACACAAAACTCTATTGGAATCGCTAATCACCCCAAATCTTTTCAAAAATTTTCAATTTTTTTTTGTCTTGGTTTAATTTGGGAATAACATGTTCTAAAAATGTTATGTTTTTACAAATTTACAACCGATAGCGTCGTGATAAAAAGAACCAAATAAGAAAAATCACAAAAAGGCATGACAAGTCTTTTTAAAATTTGATTATATATACTTGTTCACACTATAAACTCATTCCCACAATAAGTGAGTTTTGAGCCTTTATTGAGCATACATGTATACATCTTAAAACTAAATGCTCATTTTCGTTTCTTGGTGAATAGCCGCTTGGTTCTTACGACTCCAGAACTTGCCAAGACGATACATTCCCGGTCCTTACCAACTTGAACCCAAGTAAGTAAATGATAGAGGCATTAGGACTAACTTTTTCTTTCAAAACCATTGTTTTCATTTTTTACTTCACCACCTAAAATCCCCCTAGTTAACCCCTTTGAGCCTAAACCTTTTCGTTTCAAAAACCCGAAAAACAAACACCCATTACCCACCAAAACCTTTTTCTTTTCAAATCCATTTGTTTTAGTAAAAAGCTCGGTTATCTTGTGACATGAAAAAAAAGTAGATAATTTTGCAATAACCAAACAAGTTTCTCAAAAATCTTGTTTGAATATGCTTTGTGTGAATAAATGTCACAAAAACAAAAAGTTTTACGACAACCGACGCTTTTTACGCTTTTCTCCATTTTGGTAACTACTAACCCAAAAAGCACCTACCCTTAGCCCAAGCCTAACCCTTTCCAAAGTCCACTTGATATTTACGAAGGTTTGTAGTTAAAAAGGAGGAGGTTTGATCGCTTGGCAAGCATATGGTAGAAGTAAGTACCATGCCGGAATTGAGTGTTTCACAAAAATACACCTTCGTCCGAGTGTTGAGTGATCTCCCGTGAGGTATGTGAACTTGTATATAAATAGAATTTTAAGGAGGCATGTTATGCCTAAATAAATAAATTTCCTTAATAAGTTGTTCAAAATAAATCATGACGAATAGGATTGTAAATAAAATAAAAACAAAACTAAATAAAGATCTTGGATTCCCGACACTTAAGATAAGCCATAAACTTCTTCTCTACCTATTCCATTTGGGTTTGTAAGCCACATTTAAAGAGTTTTGCTTGAGGACAAGCAAAGATTCAAGTGTGGGGGTATTTGATGTGTGCAAAATGCAACATATAAATTACATCAATAGAGGCATAAAACCAACATTTTTTAGTACTAATGTTGGAAAAAGCGTGTTTCTTTCTTCCTTTTGAATTTACAGGACCAAACGAGCTTAAAAGAACAAAAGGAACAATTAAGCAGCCAAAACCAACATAAATACGAGAAGAAGGAATAACGAGACATGCCCGACTCCTCGGTAGCATCCCCCAAAGCAAAAAGACAAGAAGACAGAAGCTGACCACGGGGCGGTGCCCAGCCTGGTATGAGGCGTGGTCAGACCTTGCATAACAAGTCAAAGTCTGCAGAAGCTTTTATGCCCACCACAGGGTCGTACCCAGCTCACCATGGGGCGTGGTTGATACGTGGTCGAAAACTGGTGTTCTTAAATTTTTAAGTAAATGTTTTTACGTGGTTTTTAATCTCGAATAGCCTACTTTTAATGGGATTTGTGTTTTGCAGGTCTTACGGAGTTTAAGGAGCTATTTGGGAGCTTTACGGAGCACTGGGAGCGAACGGGATTAACCGAGGATGTGAAATGAACAAAATCGGGTTAATAACTAAGATTGGATGTGTTTTGGGGAATGTTAACGGATTTAAAATGAATATATTGGAAGATGGCATGATAGAGGGCTGAATTAAGAGTACGTGGGCGAAAACGGTGAGTAAAACGGAGCTATAACGAAGAAGTTATGAAGAAAACAATTTTGGACGAAACCGACAAAACCAGGCAGCGTCGGGGACGCCCCAATAGGCCGTCGCCGACGCCATCCAGAACCTTTCGTCGCTGAAAAACCTCCGTAGGCAGTGGGTTAAGCCGTCAGACGAATTGGGAACAACCATAGGCCGTCGGCGACGCCACCTGCATTCTCACTTCGCGAAAAACTTGATTTTTGAGTTAGGGGACGGGTTATATCACTTGTTTTGACTCTTTTTTGGGGGATCGCATTTTTAGGGGTTACGAGTTCGCACAGGAGGCAGTACCCTTTGGCTACTTTGCACGCAAGTCAAGGAGGGAGCACATGATTTTTTGTAATTGGTGTTATTGCGAGACGCGATGTGTATACGAGGCTAGTCTCTTCCGTTTCACCCCGGTTTAGATTTTTGTAAGATTTTGTAGGGTTTATGCATTTTTATTTTGATTTGATTTTGTGACAAATTGTTTAGTATTTGAAACCTTTGATAATTATCTTGCATTTGTTTCAAATTCGTAAATTGTCGAGTGATGATAAAATTTGACTTTGCGAAATGGTTATGTGCAATTATGCCTTATCTTAGGTTAGGATTTACATGTCCGAGGTAACGAAGTGCATTGCGGTCCATTATCTATGACGTTGATAACAATTGGCACCTAAGCTTCGTGATAGAAATCCGTTAATCACTATATGCAATTGAATCAAGTTAAAACATGTAGGAACCCTAGGTCTTTCAATTATCGAATTGGGTTTGATTCGTAGTCCCAATTCTTGTTTTCAATTAAGTAAATTAGTTTTGCAATCTTAGTTAGTAAACAATTGTTTTAGATAACAGTCATTTGTCGGTTCACTCCGATTTCTTTTCAAACCAAATAAACAAAGAAAATTAGCAATCTTCATAATCACTGTGTACATTTTTGTAAATAGTCTAACTAATCGAACAGGTCATGCGATACTGACCACATGCTCTTCGTGGTTACGATACCCGACTTACCCTAGCTACCTAGGTTTAATTGGGTTTTTGACTGATCGGAACGACACGGTCACGTCAGTGGTTAACTCTTAGATTTGCAGAATCTTGATAGTACAGCGAAAAGTTGACCACGGGGCCGTGCCCAGAAGACACGGGGCCGTGTGGGGCCCTCTGCTGACAGATGCAATTAATGAAGGAAGAGAAAAAGACTGGCTACGGGCCGTGCCCAGTGGATACGGGTCCAAGGCCGAGGCTCTGTTCTGGCTAAAAATAGGGGTGCTTGGTTCACTTCAAAGGCATCCCTTGGCAAACCACTTATCTCCCACTTTGCCACCATTCCACCACCACTACAACACCAACACCAACACCCACCACCATCATCCATCTTTCATCTTTAGAGTGTGTTGTAGTCTCGGGATCCAAGATTGATCGTAAGAGTTCTTGTCAATCAAAAGCCATGTTTGGCTAATCTCTTACATCACTTGGTGAAGACAAGTCTTTAATATATTACTTTTGATTTTTAATCTTTCGGCACTTTTTAATTGGGCTTGTATTAATTACTTTAATAACTAGTTTCTTATGTTGAAAGTGAATTTTCTTTACCATTTCTTCATGATGTCATTGATTTGCTCATTCGTGTCTTTATGTTCTATATAAAGCGCGTTAACTACCTGGAAGGGGGCTAGGAGGGTGGTTTGGTAAAGTTCTTGTCTCGTTTAGTGTATAGATCCTGCGAGGACTTGGTTCAAGCTTACTAGGACCTCCTTCAATACCTCAAAGGTGTTGGATGGCGGGAGTGCGAATAGCTTGAACCCCTCATATGTAAACTACTATTAAAACTTTAAACCGGCTTCTTGGGATTGTATTCTTGCTGACTCAAACTACTTAGCCGAGGGTAACGTCACCTTCAAAAAAGGGGCCTACTTTTTGTATTAATAACTTACTTAATTGTCTTTCAATATTCCGACCCTTTGGGATTGTATCCTTGCTGACTCAAACCACTGGGTTGAGGGTAACGTCACCTTCAAAAGAGGGGCCTACTACTATAACTAAGATAATCTCTTGAAAGTCCGAAAGTGCGAAAATCATCAAAGGGTACATTAAAGATGAGTTGGATCCAAGTGATTCTATCTTGTCTATTTGTTTTTCATTTTATTTATCTTTTAGTTTTTAGATTTATTTTCATGTTTAAAAACTCTTTTAAAAAAAAATTAGATTGATTAGACGTTGACGATAAACCGGTATTAAAAGCTCTGTGTCCTTGGACGACCTCGGTATCTTACCAACATTATACTACGCTCGCGATGGGTGCACTTACCCAAGTGTGTGTTTAGTGTTAGTACAATATTGTGTTTTATAAATTTAAAACTTGACTAATGTGTAAAATGAGATTAAAATATTAATAAAATCATATCACGCTATACGCACACCAGGTTTTTGGCGGCATTGCCGGGGACATAAGGATTTTAAGAAAGTTTAAAATCAACGGCCTAATTATTTTTTGTAGTTTTTCTTATTTTTAGGATTTTTTCTTAAATTTTTCAAAATCTGCAGAACTCAGCACGGGTCGTGCTCGGTCAGACACGGGGCCATGCCTATCATTCTTACTGGCAGTTTTTGTTTTTTGAGTTACAGAAGAGTGACCACGGGCCATGGAGGTGCACCACGGGGCCGTGCTGATCTCCCCAGTAACTAGGGATCCAAAAAACAACAATTGTAACATGACCACGGGCCGTGGTTAATGACCACGTGGCCGTGGTGAAGAATCTGACCAACATTCTTTTTTGTTTTGATCGCAGGGCTTAGAACTCAATTGCAGGGCCTGATATCTCTACGCAGTGCCTGAGCTCCAGTTATGATAAAGACGTAAAAGAACCTCCATATGAACCCGAACGCTTTCTAAGAAAAAGTCTAAAAGCCAAGAATCAAGAGAAAGCTTTGGGGGATCGAATCCCGTTGGCGGATCAACGTACCCTATTAGATTACTTGCGGCCCACGGTCGGTAACCTCAGAGCCGCCATCAATGCACCGAACGTCGATACCAACAACTTCGAACTTTGGTCGCATTTGATCCAAATGCTCCAAAATTCCGCAACATTCCATGGCCTACCCGATGAAGATCCCCATTTACATATTACCAACTTTTTGGAAATATGTGACACTTTCCGGATCAACAGAGCATCAAACGACGCCGTCCGCCTCCAAATGTTCCCATTCTCACTAAAAGACCGAGCTAAGGCTTGGCTTAACACCCTCCCAAATGGATCGGTAAACACTTGGGACGAACTTGCTCAAAATTTCTATAAAAGTATTTCCTGCCCTCTAAAACCGCTAAATTAATAACTGAAATAAATACATATTCACAAGAGGGCGGGGAATCCTTATACGAAACTTGGGAAAGATTCAAGAAGCTACTGAGGAAATGCCCTCATCATGGTCTCGCAGTGTGGCAATGATCGGTACATTTTAGGTACACTCTTATTATATCACAACTATATTATAAATGAATTGATAGTTGTATATAATTTATTACTTTTGTTGGTTTTTATGTTCGATTGGCTTGTGAATAAATTGTGCTTAAATGATATATAATCTATATTAATACTAAGTGTATGGGTGAAATTGAAAAACAAGTGTTACGTGAATTAATTAAAAGATGTAATAGTTAATGAATTGAGATTAAAATTAAATGAATTTCTTTGAAGGAATTAAAGGATATGACGTATGGTCATTTAGAAAAAACATAAATGCAATTAATTGAGTTTTATTGTTATATATTTGATTGGTTGTGAAATTGGTATGCAGGTGGAGACAAAGATATTGAAGCTAGATGCTTAACAATAATATTCTGAATGAGTGTTTACACAAGTGAGCTTCTTAGGATTAAATGAATTAGAATGTGCATTTCAAGGATATGTTGTGTTGGGCTGCTTCTTGGGCTTAGCCATCGAGAAACAAAGGCAATAACTTATGGCAATTGGAATTGGGCCCAAAAAAAATAAAACATGGACGGTTACGAAAAAAAAAAAGAAAAAAGAGTGGACTGTTGACAAAAGGGGGTTCGCAATTTTTAGAGAAGAGAACGCAGGGGGACGGTTACAAAAAAAAAACGGAACGGAAGGCAACCCTTGGCTGTGGTGGTTCTTGTCTAATTGGCATGCAAATCAAGAAAGAAATAGTATTTTGTGTTGACGACTTTGAACGCGATGAACGGCTAGCCTCTTCGGTTTCACCCCGGTGTAGATTATTGTAAGAATTCTAGGATTTATGCATTTGTATTTTGATTTGATTTTGTGACAAATTGTTTAGTATTTGAAACCTTTGATAATTGTCTTGCATTTGTTTCGAATTCGTAAATTGTCGAGTGATGATAAAATTTGACTTTGCGAAATGGTTATGTGCAATCATGCCTTATCGTAGGTTAGGATTTACATGTCCGAGGTAACGAAGTGCATTACGGTCCGTTGTCTATGACATCGATAGCAATTGGCACCTAAGCTTCGTGATAGTAATCCGTTAATCACTATATGCAATTGAATCAAGTTAAAACATGTAGGAACCCTAGGTCTTGCAATAATCGAACCGGGTGTGGAACTTGTCTGTAATTTCTTGTTTTAATCATTTAGTAATTTAATTTGCAATCTTAGTTAATTGACAGTAGTTTTAAATAATAGTCATTTATCGGTTCACCCGATTTCTTTTCAAACCAAATAAACAAAGAAAATTAGCAATCTTCATAATCACCTTGTACATTATTTGTAAATAGTCTAACTAATCGAACAGGTCGTGCGATACTGACCACATGCTCTTCGTGGATACGATACCCGACTTACCCTAGCTACCTAGGTTTAATTGGGTTTTTGACTGATCGGGACGACACGGTCACGTCAAAATGGCGCCGCTGCCGGGGAGCTAGTGCGCTTAGTATTTCATTGCTTGTTCGATTTTAGTTTAGTTTATTTATTATTTTTTTTTTTGTATATTTGTGATTTTACTTCGGGTGGTCGAGCTTGTCTGTGCAGGTACATGTTTTGCAGGCACATCTTTCAATATGAATTGGGTAGATGATGATCCGTGTGAGTGTTGCGGAAGCGGAGAGCATTATTTAGAAGATTGCTCTGTTTCCACGCAAAAGTTCAAGCCAACAGGGAGCGGAAAGACTACCTTAGCGGATTATATGATTATAGGAGGGCGGACTATGAAGATTTCAGTGGTCCATCCTCATATTATCCATATGATAATCCACCACCACCACATTATCAAGAATACTACTATGAGCCCGAATTGCCACACTTCTCAAGTTACCGGGAGGAGTATGATGATTATGATAATGAATACCCTCAACCGGTATACGAGGAACCTCAAGAGTCGGTGCATTCCAAGCTCGATGCCATCATGAATGCTCTTACTAATTCACATCAAGAACTTAAAACTAAAATGCGGAATTCAAATCAAGAGTTCAAAGCCGAAATAAAGAAAGAGTTTGAAGTGAGGGATAAAGCCCATGAAGCATTGGTGATGCAAGTGGGTCAATTAGCGGAGGAATTAGCCCAATTTAAACGCGAGCGGGAGGTTTTGGCTAATGGTACAATGGTGGATGGTGATGTGGTGGAAGAGGTTATGGAACTTCCGGAGCAAGTAATTGAATGTTTGAACCGACCGGAAGACATGACACCGCAAGACGAATCGGATTCGAAAGAAGCTCACATTCATATTCATCCTTCTCCCAAACTTATCACTCCAACCAACAAAGTTGGGGATGCGGGTTCGGGCATAAGGATTCGAAAAGTGGCATTGAAAGACATTGGCCATGTTGTTAAGAGACGACCCCGAAGTTGTACATTGTGTATGCCGAATATAATAAAAAGAGTATGGATTCGGCATGCCAAATACCGAGCGTATGTAGGCAACTCGGTAGGAAAATGTGCACTTCGACCACCATGAGAGGCAAATCAGGTATAATTGTTGTAGAGTTTGTACTATTATTCGTTTTATTTTTATTTTATTTTCTTTGCCTAGTTAAATGAACGTTGTGGGTGTGTTCCCTATATAACCCTCACGAGACCTCTCGTCCTCCCAAGCTATTGGGGGGTTTAAAAGGGCTTGTTGCATAAGCTAAATGCAACCGTGATTCCTACGAAAGTGAGTTAGGTTTGTTGTTGTTGTAAATTATTTTCCACATAAATCAAAGTGAAACAACGCATGGCTTGGTAATACTTTCATAAAAATGGTAGAACTAGGTAACTAACAAATTTTGATGGTTGTGAGAAGCATGCTTCTACACAAGGGTTAGAATTTGTAGGTACATGATGTTCGAGAGACAACCGTTTTTATGAAGAGAAGAGGAAGATGTGAGCATCAAGCAACAAAAATCAGGTGCATGCGTTTCCTTTTTACTTTGATTATTAGTTTAATAATAAGTGGATTGTATTTTGTATTTTATTTTTTCCGGGGTGAAATTTTGGGAAGGTTAGCCGTGTCACGTCCCTTGTGCGTTTTAAAACTCTAGTTCTTACACTTTGAGGACAATGTTTACCTCAAGTGTGGGGATGGGGGAGTAGTAAAAGTTTTAGATTTTTAACCCGTTCATTTAAACACTACACATTGAGGACAATGTTTACCTCAAGTGTGGGGATGGGAGAAAATTTCAAAAATTTTTCAAAAATATCTTGTTTCAAAAGCGATCTTAAAAACACAAGTAACTAAGTCAACGAGGGATGTCACAACCTATTTGGTCTTTTGTCATGGTCAAGTTCAAATTAATAGCATGACGGGTATTTAGCGGGTGGTTATTTGGGAATAATCCGCCTACGAAACTAGTATTTTATGCATGTCACATACCATACCCTTTTAGATATGTGAGGTTTTGATCCACTTTTATATCATAGATTACATACATATGTTTCTTTGTTTGAGTGGACCATTAGTCATGTATTGTAGAACTTGCAACTTTTGATACGTTTGAGACCATAGACCGAATACAAGCACGAGAATGATTAAGGCATTAGGCAAACCTTTTTCCATTTTACACCTTTTTTATATCCTTACCAAAAAATTATCCCCTAGTAGTCAATTTTGAGCCTAATCCTTTCGTTTGACCACCTTATAGCCCATAACCTTAAACCTTTTTTCTTTTAAACCCGTGTGATGGAAATTCGATTATAGGAGTCGTATTTGTATAGTTGTTTGAATGTTTGCAAAAAAAAAAAAATTAAATTAAATTAAATTCAAAAAATGTTATGAAAAAGAAGTGAAAACCATTGAGAAAAAAACACAAAAATTTGAAGTTAGTAGTTGTTGAATAAAAGGCTAAAGTTGTTGCCTTGTAGTTGATGTTTATAGTTTAGTTTTGTTTAGAGTAGTCGTTTGTAATAAAGATCGAATTTTTCATCACCTTAGCCACTTAAAAAAAAAAAAATCCTATTCCATACCCTAAACCTAGCCCCGTTACAACCCTCCAAAGACCTTATGACTTGTTCTTAGTATTCGTGTTCGGTGGTGGAGAATGATTTAGTTGCAAGCCTATGCGGGTACGTGTTCTAATCGGTTTGAGTGATTATTTCAAAAGCGCTAATGCATCAACTATTAGCCAATTTTAAATCGAGTGGAGAGAACATTGTGAGGGATGTGCATGATTTATTGGTTTCAAGGGCGGGTTAATCTTGGATAACCATTTTATATGTGATTATTCACTTTACCGTTAGATATTTTGTAAAAAGTTTGAACTGGGTATGACTTTGAACCTTAACCTTAGTCTCGGGAATGAGACGTGTGTTTCTCGCTCGACCCACGTGAAAGTGAAAAACAGATTTGCTTGAGGGCAAGCAAAAGATAAGTATGGGGATGTGATCGGTACATTTTAGGTACACTCTTATTATATCACAACTAGGGCCGGGCAAGGATATATAGGAAACCATTTTTTAGTGAGAAAACTAAGGAAACCCAAATGTGACCATTGATCTTGATCATCTAAGGGTTAGGGAAATTTGATGTTTATTAATTTAAATTTAATACATAACATATGTTGATGAGTGGGCCAGGAGGGTATTTGTGTCAAAAAGACCCTATCTCATTCTCTCTCTTCTGTATAGTTGTCACCATCACCATCACATCATCATTGTCTCTCTTTCTTCTTTCTTCTTTCTTCTTCTTTGAGAATTCAAAATATCTTCTGTACATTCACCATCATCATCATCCATTCTCTCATCCTCTCTCTTTCTTCATGTTTCAATCACCAAGAACACACACACAAGTGTGTGTGAAAGAAGCAAGCCTGAATCGTTATTGTTAAAGAAAGTGAAACACCAAAAGCATACACACAAGTGTGTGAGAGAAAGAGAAACAAGATTCTCCTTCGTTTTCATGAAAAACACCAAGAACACACACACAAGTGTGTGAGAGAGAAGCAGGCCTGAATCATTCGGTTGCATGTGTTTTTAGAGAGAGAAAGTTATTAGAACACCAAGACCAAGAACACACACAAGTGTGTGAGAGAGAAGCAGGTCAGAAATCATTTGGTTCATGGGTTTTTAGAGAGAGAAAGTTGTTAGAATGCCAAGAACACACACACAAGTGTGTGTGAGAGAGAAGAAGGTCAGAAATCATCATCACCCCCATTCGATCTCTCCAACACAGTACGGCGGTACAAATCTTCATCATGTTCATCTAGAACACACGCACAAGTGTGTGAGAGAGAATCATTTTTGAAGATCTTCATCGTGTTCATCGGACGGGTCAAGATCCGGTAAGTGTTTTACTAACAGCAAGAACACACTTGATTTTTTTTGTTAAAATGGTTGTCAATAACTTTTTGTGTGCTCAAAGTGTTCTATTAATGGGTTAATGTTCATGTATTTTGCAGGTTTTTGTTTTTATGTTAAAATCATTTTTAGTTTTTTGATATTTTCAGTTTGTTGGCCAATAATTTATGGGTTGGGTTTGTGTTAGGTTTTATGAATTGGATTTGCTTTATTTTGTTTTCTGTTTTTTGTTTAAATTGGGCATCCCAATTATTGGTAGATAATTAGTTTGAAAATCCATAATTGTTACAGTAAAGGTTTCAAAATTTTGTTGGTTAAGTTGTTCTTTTTTTTATAATTAGTGTTAAATGTTTCAATTTTTTGCAGGCATAACTAGTTACGTATGTTACATTTCTGCCAGCTACATTTCTGCTAGTTAGATTTTAAACTGTTTGTCCAGTATGTTGTAACATATGTTACACTTTCAGACAATATATGGTGCATACATTGTGTTACACATTTTGTTTTGATATGAGTGGATATTGAAATGGTGAATGGTAATTGTTGTATCCTCATCTTAGCAAGTACTCTTTTGCTGACTACTAATATTTGTGTTTTTTCATTTCTTGGGCAGGACTGGGACTGGGAAGAAACCTAACAAAACATTATGTGTGAAATGATGCAGATAAAAACTCAAAATTTAGGGAGTCTTCAAGTTCAGGGCATAATTGGGTAGAAGGTAACTAGTGTTAGTTATGTTACTACTATTTTTTTAATTAATAGATTAAAAATACTGGAGTGTAACTTGTGTTATTACGACTTGACCATAGCAGTTGCAACCAAACGAGAAGGGATCTTGGCAGGAAAAAAAAGAACTACAATATCGGATACGACAAAAGGTGGCCATAAAGCGAAAGAAGGTAGATGGAGAAACCAATGAAGAATGGGAACAAGAAGTCGATGAAGGGCAGGTGGTGGGTACCTTTGACGTTGCACAAAAGTTACCCTCTAGTGTAACACATGTTACAAACATGTGTTACGCATGTTCAACCCCTTTGTTACCAAAAATCGGTGCTGCACATATGAAAGACATGTTTGTAACTTATGTTACACTAGAGGGTAACACATGTATGATCATTTTTGGATCATTTGTATATATTTAAGTCTGAATAAACCTACAACATCGAAACCCCCAAAAAGGTTACACATGTTATGACAGAATGGGAAATGTGTAGCAGCGTTCAATACTGTTGTTTCACTCTATAGTGTGTAACATGTGTGACATGGCGTTTGTCAGCAAAACATATAACTTGTAAGGTGATACGGTTGTATCTTTAAAACATGTTTACCTATAAATACTTACATGTTACAGGTTGTATCTTTAAAACATGTTTAAACTGGAAACTGGAAACACTTACAAAATATAAAGCAGAGTTACATAAGATGTAACATGTGTAAACTGGAAACACTTGTGTAACATTTCGGTGTAACACATGTTACATGTTGTATCTTAAAAAACATGTTTACCTATAAGTACTTAAAAAATATAAAGCATAGTAGGAACACAACTTTTAAGGATATTACACACGTTGTAGAGAAGATGTTACATGTGCACACACAATTAACATGTGTAACATGGCGACAAGTGTCATGTGTGATCTTTTTTTGTTACCCTAGGGGGCTAAACGTATTACAACGTTCATAACGCACGTAAACTTATACTAACATCCATCCCTATGTCTACAGATGATCTAGAACATACTCCACATTACCATCTTTACGAGTCTTCTAATGGCACTAAATTGTGGACACCGAATGTCAACGAGCAATATCATCCTATTAATGTTAAATCATACGTCACACTAGAAGAACTTTTTGCCATGTATAAGACTTATGACCAATAAGCTGGGTTCAATGTAAAAAATATACGTTAATGCAGTTTTTTTATCTACTAATAACATTGTTAATAACAACTCTAGGTACATATGTAACATGAAGTGTATCGTTTGTCCCTTTAATTCGTTACGCTAGTCTCATATACTTATAGTTACATATATTACTTGTTTGTTCATTGATATGACATTTTGGATGATTTAATGTTGTTACATATGTAATTTTACTAAGTTTAAATTGACACCAAAGGGACTGACATATGTAACACATGTTTATAACATATGTTACACTATGGGGCAACATATGTAACACATGTATAGCCATCTTACACATGTTACATATAGGTGTTACATGTGTTACAACGTCAAGGTTACACATGTTACATATAGTTGTTGCATCTAAAAAGGGGCTACACATATGTAACACATGTTTGTAACGTGTGTTACACAGGAGGGTAACACATCTAACACATGTTTGTAACGTGTGTTACACAGGAGGGCTACACATATATAACACATGTTTGTAACGTGTGTTAAAACCAGCCCTTTCTTGGACACAAAAGGGGCTACACATATGTAACACTAGTTTTATATCAATAGCTGGTGTTAGTAACTTTAGGAGTTCACACTAATGCACTTGTTTTGTTCAAAGGTGAATGGATGTTTGTGTTCAAGATAAAGATGGTTATCAAGACGCGAAGCATAGCTAGATTTTTGTTTCCTTATGATATTTTTTGGATCATTTTTATATATATTGAAGTTTGTATAAACATTTTTGTTACGTTTAAGTTTAATTCTAATGTGTGCAAATACTAAAAACCCATTATGACATAAAACTTACTAACACCAGCTATTGATATAAAACTAGTTAGTTTTTTTAAGCATTACAACTATTGATATACAACTAGTTAGTTTGTACGATACTAAGCAGGTCGTAGCTGTTGCTTAATCAGGTTACATATATTACACAAGATGTAACATGTGTAAATTGGAAACACTTGTGTAACACTTCAGTGTAACACATGTTACAGGTTGTATCCCTTAAACTCCAAAGTCAACGTAAGTCATTGTGATTGAACAAGAAATTTAACTCAAATCCAATGTCAACGCAATATCATCCAACTTCTCTATACATGTTACATGATGTAGCAAACCTACAACATCGATAGTGTGTAACATGTATGACATGGCGTTTGTCAGCAAAACATGTGTGACATGGCGTTTGTCAGCAAAACATATAACTTGTAAGGTGATACAGAACCAACAATTTCTTTGATTTTGAAACGATGTTACACATGTTACAAAACAAAAATGTAACATCGGTGAAACAGAACCCACTATTTCTTTGCTTTGGGAACGATGTTACACATGTGTAACATCGATCAACCTGTTGCATCTGTTGTATAACGTGTGTGACATAGCGTATATCATGTGATTGGTGACTATTACACATAAAATGTTACATGTAATGTATTTTATATATCTGCGAAAAGAAAAAATTCAAAGCATTGGACTATTACACATAAAATGTTACATGTAATGTATAACTTGTGTGGCATAGCGTATATAATGTATTTTATACAAGTATAGACCAACTCATCACTAAATAATCATTCTTCCATCGGATTTCTTGTTTTAGTTCTTCAAGTTTGTCGTCAATGCTAACTCATCAGTAAACAATCTCTCCAAAACATTAGCTTTCTTTCTCTAAAACACATAGCAGCCAACAAAAAACACACCATCTTTACCACGAAAACCTGATGATGCGTTGTAATCCTTCGGCGGGCTTCGCTTCTTAATTACCATCTTCATCTTGAACACAAAACATCTATTCACCTATGAACAAAACAAGTACACCAGTATTAATCTTCTATAGTTAAACTTATTGATCTCCTATGTAACATGTGTACATGTGTAAAGTTTTGTTGTAACACCTGTAACAACTATATGTAATATGTATAACGTGGCTATACATGTGTTACCTCACTAGTCTAACACATGTTATAAACATGTGTTACCTATGTGCAGCCCCCATGTGTGTCCAAAAAAGGCTGGGGTATCTATAAGTTACTTGTGTAACGTTGTTACTACATATGTAGCTAATTATCCCACAAAAAAACACGACTTTTTATTGGTAAAATTAACGTGATATTCTGAATAAATTATGAAGTTTATACATTTTAACATTTAACAGCCCATCTAAAAAACATTTTAACATTTAAACTTACTATTACATTATGTATAACTGTGTAAACCCCTGTATGCAACATATATTACCCCGAAGTGAAACACATGTTACAACATATAGGACAAACAGTTTAGAATGTAGCTAGCAGAAATGTAACATATGTAGCTAACATATGTTGCAACATATAGGTCACATGTGTAACCTATATATGTAACATAGGTATACATCTTTAACCAATTGGGTGTAACACATGTAACACCATATATGTAACACATGTTACCCGCAGTGTAACATGTGTTACAACATATAGAACTTTGTCAATAAAAAATGTAACACCCTGTATGTATCACATGTAACACATATAACACCCTATATGCTAGTCATCTCCACACATAATTGCAAACTCAAAAATTAAATAAATCTACAACTAACTAGAACTTTGGCAATAAAAAACCTAGAAATCATTAGAAAAATCCAAGGAAAGCATGAGTTTAAGTAAATAATTTATGGAAAACTTAGAAAGAAAAATAACAGAGTTTAAAACACAGGAGTTTAAGAAAAACAACATCAAACACATCACATATCGCAAACCCTTTTCAAACAAAATAAAAGAGTTTGAGATTACCAAATATATAAAAAAATAAAGAAAATAAAATTTGGAAGTTAAGAAAAACTCACTAGGTAATTCCCATGGCTTAGTTTTGTTCATATCCACCTCTGCAAATTAGAATCCTTGAGGCATATCTATATGATCTTCCTATTAACCATGACCAGAGAGCTTTTTCATTATCTAAATGCTAGATACCTGAATCTTTTTCTTTTTAAATTGAAGTTTATCATCCAAAGTTTTCATCTTGCCAGGTCTCTCGGTTCTTACTGGATTCTGGGACAAACATAGATCTGGAACGATTTTGAACAGACTTTCATCCTGAGAAAACCCTAGCCGACGTACTGAATCATCGACTGCCTTAGCCATACATATTTGGAACGAACATGGATCCTGAGAAAACTCTTATTAGTATCTTTGAGTCTCATGAGAGAATATCATGGGTTTTTTCTTCAGATCTAGAATTGAAAGTATTGAAGATGCGAAGAAGATAATGTTGAAGATCTAAGAGAGAATATTATCTTCAGATAATCTTGAAGATGTGAAGAATAAAATATTGAAGATCTTGATATATGAGAGAGAAAGTGTTGAAAGGTGTGTTGAAGATCTTGGATGTATGAGAGAGAAAGTGTTGAAAGGTGTGTTGATGATCTTGGATGTATGAGAGAGAAAATGTTGAAATGTGTGATTGATTTAAGACAAAGAGAAAGAGAATAAAAATTAGTGACAAAAATACCCTCATATGCATGTAATTGAATTGATGAGGTGGATGCATATGGACCACAAATTCTAGTTTCCTAAGTTTTCTCATTAAAATGAGTTTTCTCCATATACTTACACATCACAACTATATTATAAATGCATTGATAGTTGTATATAATTTATTACTTTTGTTGGTTTTTATGTTCGATTGGCTTGTGAATAAATTGTGCTTAAATGATATATAATCTATATTAATACTAAGTGTATGGGTGAAATTGAAAAACAAGTGTTACGTGAATTAATTAAAAGATGTAATAGTTAATGAATTGAGATTAAAATTAAATGAATTTCTTTGAAGGAATTAAAGGATATGACGTATGGTCATTTAGAAAAAACATAAATGCAATTAATTGAGTTTTATTGTTATATATTTGATTGGTTGTGAAATTGGTATGCAGGTGGAGACAAAGATATTGAAGCTAGATGCTTAACAATAATATTCTGAATGAGTGTTTACACAAGTGAGCTTCTTAGGATTAAATGAATTAGAATGTGCATTTCAAGGATATGTTGTGTTGGGCTGCTTCTTGGGCTTAGCCAACGAGAAACAAAAGCAATAACTTATGGCAATTGGAATTGGGCCCAAAAAAAAAAATAAAACATGGACGGTTACGAAAAAAAAGAAAAAAGAGTGGACTGTTGACAAAAGGGGGTTCGCAATTTTTGGAGAAGAGAACGTAGGGGGACGGTTACAAAAAAAAAAAAAAACGGAACGGAAGGCAACCCTTGGCTGTGGTGGTTCTTGTCTAATTGGCACGCAAATCAAGAAAGAAATAGTATTTTGTGTTGACGACTTTGAACGCGATGAACGGCTAGCCTCTTCGGTTTCACCCCGGTGTAGATTATTGTAAGAATTCTAGGATTTATGCATTTGTATTTTGATTTGATTTTGTGACAAATTGTTTAGTATTTGAAACCTTTGATAATTGTCTTGCATTTGTTTCGAATTCGTAAATTGTCGAGTGATGATAAAATTTGACTTTGCGAAATGGTTATGTGCAATCATGCCTTATCGTAGGTTAGGATTTACATGTCCGAGGTAACGAAGTGCATTACGGTCCGTTGTCTATGACGTCGATAGCAATTGGCACCTAAGCTTCGTGATAGTAATCCGTTAATCACTATATGCAATTGAATCAAGTTAAAACATGTAGGAACCCTAGGTCTTGGAATAATCGAACCGGGTGTGGAACTTGTCTCTAATTTCTTGTTTTAATCATTTAGTAATTTAGTTTGCAATCTTAGTTAATTGACAGTAGTTTTAAATAATAGTCATTTATCGGTTCACCCGATTTCTTTTCAAACCAAATAAACAAAGAAAATTAGCAATCTTCATAATCACCTTGTACATTATTTGTAAATAGTCTAACTAATCGAACAGGTCGTGCGATACTGACCACATGCTCTTCGTGGATACGATACCCGACTTACCCTAGCTACCTAGGTTTAATTGGGTTTTTGACTGATCGGGACGACACGGTCACGTCAGGCAACAAGTGTCCACTTTCTAGTATCAAAGTAACATCACCCCGTCTAGCCTCCGACACTTAGGATTACCTTTCCATGTTGTGCTGGCTCACCCGGGTTATAGACTTACTTGGCTACTTGACATGTATTAGTTAGTTCTTTTAATTCTTGTTATTCATGACCCTCCGAATCATCCTTGTGGTGATTTTGTGCAGTGGTGAATCATACAATGAGGTTAAATCCTCCATGCTTGACTTACATGATAATACATGATATTTATGATGGACTTAGCTTAGGTTATTATTATAATTATGTAATACATATATATACAAGAACGTGGCTGAATTTATGATGTTAATCGGACCATGATTATTCATCATAAACTTAGGCTACATTATCTACAATCTAAGTCTCTCGTTAACGATTCTAATGGGCAAACTAGTACCCATGAAAACACATACAACATAGTGTCAAAAACGAGTACTTAGAACTAGATAATACTTTTTGTAAATACATACTTTTCGTACTTTAAATTCTAAATCCCTAATCTAGTCACTCCATAAACATCATATAACCTTACCATTTACTCCTTAAACACAAACCACACGCCACTCACGGATAATCAGAAGGCTTTGCAATGTTGTGAGTATACTCTACGCCCTTTTTAACGGTTTTACACTTTTTGGGTGCAACATGTTTACATATACAAAAACACATTCAACATACATACTTTTATGCAATCATACATACAAACAATCCATTACATGCTTACTATTATGTTATGCTTAACTTCGTACGAGCCTACCGTCAACATGTATAACGCTATAGGAGTAACGCACCGCCTGTGAACATTGGGTTATGTTAAGGCATTCATTCATACTTGCGTTAACCTTTGGTTTGACTTGTTTGTTCACATGCCGGTTTATACGTTAATCTTGATAACTAGGTTTTCCATGTGGATTGTTCATTTTCTTTTTATACTTATATGCTAGTACACCAACCTTGTATACTCGCCAATACTTTTGTGTTGAACTATACTTTTATACATGTTGTAGGATTATAATGCTAATGATTATGCACGGAACTTAGTAGGATGCCTAGAAATGCATTTTAAACTTTAAATACTTGTTGTAATGTAATTCATTTGTTTCATCTTGTAGTATTCAATTTCAAACAATGTAATTTGATTCTTGTAGCAATGAAATGAAATTTATTATTAAATACTTGTCACAATTTAGCGTTATGAAGTCTCGAGCAATCTATTTCGTCTCACTCCGATGTTTCCGCCATCGGTTGGGGTGTGACACCACTGCCACCGACCACCACTCACCGCCAATTTTATTCCTTCGTCTTTTCTTGCCTACCAAACAATACATGGTAATAATTCATTACATTCCCACATGGTAACCAAAAAAGACATGGAATGGTAATGATCCATTCCATTCCCTTGTTCATTCCATTCCCTCATCCATTCCATTAACGCATCTAACCACCTCATCGGGTAGCAGCTCCTGCTGTAACGCTTCGCCTTTTAGTACTTTCGTTATTTAGAAAGTATGTTTGTATTTCTATTTTTGGAAGCTTGTAATCTTATTTAGTTTTTCCTTTCAAACATTGTAATCTGAGGCTTTGATCATAATGAAACTATATTAGTTCATACTTATACATGTTCTACGTACTTGTTATATGTTGCAAATATTGATGCATGCTCATACTCGAAAACTCATACTTGGAATACTTACAACATCATTTATACACGCATTATACTTATAAACTACACTCGTGTGCTTGAAATACTTAAAACCGGCTAAAATACGCGAAAATGGCCAAACTCAACCCTTTCATGCGACTAGACTCCCTTCGTGCGAATGGACCTCCCATTCGTGCGAAGAGGCCAATCCCATCCGCACCAACACCACTCTGCACCTATAAATATGAGACCTCACCCTCATTTGACATTTTCTAGCCACTCCTAACTCTCCCAAACGCTCTGAACTCGTGCATTTCAGACATAACTCTCCAGCAAACTTCTAAGTGAGTTCTAGCTCACTTACTTATCATTTCCTTAAAAATTTATCCTACTTTTCTACTTTTCTTCAAGTCTCCCTACTTGGTTAACCTCTGGAATGGTTCCACAGACTTGCCATGGCAGTCTAAGGTGAAACATCACTACTTTGAGGCCGAAACGAAGACTTTACATTTCTGTTTTTATTCAAACTTTTATACAATACATTCTGACTTTAAAAATTGATGAAATTTGGAACCTACTTAGCTCACAGCTAAGTCCATAACTGTGGGTTTGCGTTGAGGTTGATAGTCATCAAGAAACGAGCTCAAAACAGAGATTTTCATAACGAACCAGGCTTCAGTCGTATGAAGCAATCCCTTCGCGCGGACAGACTTCCCTTGTGTGAATAAGCCCACTTGCACGAATGAACAATCTGTTATTTTCCTTTTCATTCTTACAAAACTCCAAGTGTTGAAACCATCCAGGATTCACCATTTTCAATATGGACGAACTTGTGTTCTAGTAAAGTGTGAACCGTGGGAGTCTTGGCTTTCCAAACTAGTTTTTCCATTATGATCAAAGTCTTGATGTTACATGTTTCACACTATTAAAATAAATATATATGCTTGTTACATGAAAAAACCGTCAAAAGACACAAACTAATCGAACTAGAAATTTCGAGAGGAAGGGAAGTCCCTCTCGCTCGAACTTCCCTCTCGTCCTAACTCACCCTCTCATCCCAACTCACCTTTTAGCCTATAAATAGATGTACTACTTCACTCATTTTCCTTGCTAATTCACTCAGACTTCTCTTAGAAGTCTCAACTTCTCTCTCGCGATCAGAACTTTTGGTATCGATTTTCTTCCATTTTCTTATACTTTAAATTCATTTCTTTACATTTCATGCATTTTAATTCAAGTACTCAAACTTTTCTTGCAAAACCTCTTGAATGAACACGTCTCATGGATGGCTTTCACGAGTTTGCTTGGGCAAAGTGATGTTGAAGCCTCACTACATATGAGATTCAACCAAGATTTACAAACTTTGATGTTTTACAACTTGTTCATACATTTCATTTTAATTTATGTATAATCTTGGTGGAATCTGGAACCCATCAGACTCTCAACTCAGTCCATAGTTAAGGGGGGTGCATTAGGGTTAATTTCCACCAAGAAATGATCTGTTTCGGATAGATCAAACAAACGTTTTTGACAAAACTAACACCTTTCGCACAACAGGGCATCCCCCTCGCTCAAAAGGCATCCCTCTCGGGCAAAAGGGGACTTTTTCATAAGTTTCTTTTTCGATTACTTTTCTGTTCAATGTCAGTTCATCAAGGATGAACACCAAACGGTTTGCTAGTCACAAAGTAAGTTAACCACGTCTAGTCTCCAACACTTAGTTCACTCTTTCTCTGTCGTGTTGGCACACCTGGGTTGTCCTTACTTGACTGTTTGGCTAACTTTACTTTCTGTTTTCATTTTAATATAAATTGCAGCTTCCGTGTTTAGTTAAAACAATTTACAATTTAATCGTTACGCACAAATCCACGTTTAAACAGTCATGTCGCCCGAAAGGATACCTTTCACACGAAAGGGTTTGTTATTTATTTCTCACTTTCTCTTATCTTAAAGTCTGATCCGAACCCTTTCACAACAGAACACTCACACCTCCGTTTACCCATTTTAGGGTGACTTCAGTGTACTAGCTCTTGCCTAATCAACTCCTGCTTTTCGTGGAACTCTATGCAAAACTGTGAGTATACCCGGTCCCTTTTTTTCCATTTTAATCACTTTGGGTGCAACATGTACATATATACAAAAACACGCAACACTATTAAACATGTTTATCAAATCACACTCTATCCACTATTAAACATGAGACTTGTTATACTTGTTAATCTCATATGCTATGTTTACATTTGTCTATATGCTCACTAATTTTGCAAAAACTTAACAATTATAGTGCTATAGGATTAACTCCCCACCCGTATTCTTGTGGTAATGTTAAGTAAACACCATTACACCCCTCTTCGTTTCGACGATGTTGGGTAATCACCATTGTGTTAAACTCTGATTTGACATATAGCTTACACTAGTACAGCATGTTAGTAACACTATATACATTTTATCAAGTTGGATATGAGCACCATTAAAACATTTTCTCTATTATGCTATGTATTCAAACCTGTATACTTGTCAACATATTTTTTTATCAATATTTTAATTCATGTTGTAGGTTGATAGGTGTTGATCGAAGAAACAAGTTTAGGGTGGACTTAGATACACACCTAAATGAATAAACAATTATTTATGTTTCATATTATTGTTGCTACAATTTGATTTGCTTGGTTTGAAATAATGTATTTCATGATTAGTATTTATACAATTGGAATTATTTAATTATTGTCATAATTTAGTGTTATGATTCTATGAATAACCATGTTTTTGTCTCACTCTGATGTTTCTACCATCGGTTGGGGTGTGACAGATTGGTATCAGAGCCATAACTATAGGGAATTAGGAAAACTTGTTATGCCTTTTACCTAGTCTATAGTTTAGGAACATCTTCTTATTTGTTCTTTAAAACTACTTGCATTCTATCTTATTTGCTCCTATCTATTCTCTTTAGTCTTTAATATACATGCCTTTCCTAAGGCTAACACAATACACACTTGTGAATTTAGGATCTGGATGAATTCCTTGACCGTTGAATGCGAACCAACACGTGAACTGTGCGGAATCCAATCACGTGCGTGGATAGAACAAGAAGTAGAAATTATAAACTGTTTTCTATTAATGGTATAACAATCAACAAAACCACGAAAACAATTGGACAGAGTTTCACCACTCTAGTCACGAAAAGTTCCAAATGACAAAGACCCAACCTCCTATTTATAGGCATGGCTCATCCGGATGAACCAGGTAGCAGATGGCCTCATCCGGACAGATGGACCTTATCCGGATGTATGGGCTTCATCCGGACGGATGGTCTTTCAGATGAACAAATGATCTGCATTCGTTCGGATGGACTATGTGTCCATCCGTCCGAATGGACTTCAGTACACATCAATGTTGCCTTTTGCTCTGTTCAGCATCGGTCTTGTATCATCTGACTAAGCTATGTTACGTGATTGACGCAAGCGATAGACATATGCATTCACAGACTCCCCCTTGGATATTACTGCAGTTAATCTCGTAGCTTTCTGTCTCTCTCTGAGTCTTTGTAGAAAATGTTAACATATTTAGCAACACAGACTCTCCCTTTTTCTCTAACAGAATCCCGTGGATCTGTTTTCAGCTTCCAGCTGCTCCCCCTTTCAGTTTACTCATTCTACATGCTCCCCTTTCGTTAAGCTTTCGTGCTTTTCAGGATCGACACCTGGATCTAACACTCTCATCCATAATTGTTATCTGACTATTTGAAGTCATGCTTGTCTTCAGACTCCCCCTTAGCCTTAGCTATCAAGATCGTAGTCTAGCTCTATCATCTGAAAATTCTCAAACTATTTATAAGAATTTGACAATTTAAAGTTCATAATTAACACTTTAGCTCTAAACATATAACATGGATAAGTTGGAGCATTTAAAATATGTGACAGCACAGGACATCGTTTGTTTACAGAAATCTTGATTTTATATTTAACAATGAAAGCGATTTGGTTTTCCAGAATCGATGACCTGGCTCTAAATTGTCGCAGCCTGATCCCTGATCCCCGGGAACGGGCGGCCGCGAGCCAGTTTCGGTGGTATGTGACGGGTGGTCCGTAGGACAACCCTTTATGATGTTAAAAGACAAGTTTATCCCTCATTTGATTGTGTAATTATCTTGAATTAGATAACTACGGTTGCTTATGTTTCAGGTGCGGTTCGGGAGCTAAAAGTGGATTAAACGCAGCTTTGGACGGTTTGGAGTTGAACGGGCCGAGTGTGGAACAAAAGATGAAACAAAGCACAAAATTCAGGCTACCACCGTAATTTACGGTACCACCGTAAATTACGGTGGACCTGAATCATGCCTGAATCCCACCGTAACTCAGAAGAATAATACCGTAACACTTTGATGGCCACCGTAACTTACGGTGGCACCGTAAGTTACGGTGGAGGCTGCGACAGAAACGTAACTGCCCTCATTAAGTCAGTTTTATGGTGTCTTTTCATGTATTCTCATCATTGGACGTTTTGGGAAGACACTAGGGGCGAATTTAGCTGTTCTTGCTTGGTTCTAAACAATTTCTAACATTCGGTTTGTGATTTTGATTCGTATGAACATTGAACTTATTGTTATGATGATTCACCAAGCTATGTGTGGCTAAACCTTTCGGTGACCATCTTAGGTGAAGGTTTCTCTTGAACTTTTGTGTGTTTATTTCTGAATTTCTAGAATGATAACTTGTGTTTGCTTGTTTATCATGGTGTATGCATAATTGTTTGTAGCGTGTTAATTGATAGTGCAATTTCTAGTCTCAATCGTACGTTCTTGGTGCCGTTGGCAATCGAGATATCACGGGAAGGGTTAGGGTTGGTTATTGATTAATTGATCATCGGGAAACACCCTCGCGTTTATATAATCCGAGTACTTTGTTCCCTTTTATCACTTCAATTATTTATGCATGAGTTATGTTTATGTAACTCTTTTTAGTTGGAATTTCACACAATTGTTAAAAGAAACTGAATCCTAAGATGGTCATTGTTCTCCTAATCTGTTAAACAACCAATTTTGATTTGCAATTAGTTATTAATTTAGTTTTCTAAAACAACAATCTAAATCATTGATCTTTATTTTCTGCAAATTAGGTTAATTGTAGTTTAATCGCAAAGCTATATAATCGACATATTTTCCACATACATTATATAGCTTTGCGATTAAACTACAAGTAACCTAATTTGCAGAAAATAAAGATCAATGATTTAGATTGTTGTTTTAGAAAACTAAATTAATAACTAATTGCAAATCAAAATTGGTTGTTTAACAGATTAGGAGAACAATGACCATCTTAGGATTCAGTTTCTTTTAACAATTGTGTGAAATTCCAACTAGAAAGAGTTACATAGACATAACTCATGCATAAATAATTGAAGTGATAAAAGGGAACAAAGTACTCGGATTATATAAACGCGAGGTTGTTTCCCGATGATCAATTAATCAACAACCAACCCTAACCCTTCCCGTGATATCTCGATTGCCAACGGCACCAAGAACGTACGACTGAGACTAGAAATTGCACTATCAATTAACACGCTACAAACAATTATGCATACACCATGATAAACAAGCAAACAAAAGTTATCATTCTAGAAATTCAGAAATAAACACACAAAAGTTCAAGAGAAACCTTCACCTAAGATGGTCACCGAAAGGTTTAGCCACACATAGCTTGGTGAATCATCATAACAATAAGTTCAATGTTCATACGAATCAAAATCACAAACCGAATGTTAGAAATTGTTTAGAACCAAGCAAGAACAGCCAAATTCACCCCTAGTGTCTTCCCAAAACGTCCAATGATGAGAATACATGAAAAGACACCATAAAACTGACTTAATGAGGGCAGTTACGTTTCTGTCGCAGCCTCCACCGTAACTTACGGTGCCACCGTAAGTTACGGTGGCCATCAAAGTGTTACGGTATTATTCTTCTGAGTTACGGTGGGATTCAGGCATGATTCAGGTCCACCGTAATTTACGGTGGTACCGTAAATTACGGTGGTAGCCTGAATTTTGTGCTTTGTTTCATCTTTTGTTCCACACTCGACCCGTTCAACTCCAAACCGTCCAAAGCTGCGTTTAATCCACTTTTAGCTCCCGAACCGCACCTGAAACATAAGCAACCATAGTTATCTAATTCAAGATAATTACACAATCAAATGAGGGATAAACTTTTCTTTTAACATCATAAAGGGTTGTCCTACGAACCACCCGTCACATCCCCACACTTAACCGTTGCTTGTCTCAAGCAACTCATCAAATCAATTTCTCAACAAGTGATCAATGTAAACCAAGCAAAAACATGCAATCCTTTCACTAACCCCTTTTTAACACCCAACTTATGCACCCCTCACTATGACTCTCCTCTCGGCAACAAGTAAGCACTATCAATATGAGCTAGACACACAAAGGCTAACGGGCGGTTGCACAACTATAGGCTTGTACCTAAATCGATCCTTCTCCTAACAAGTGCCAAACATGAATGCAAATCAAAGGGACTTTCAAGGTTGTAGCGTGGCTAGGTGTATAGGTAGGAAATGGAATATATATGAAGTAGCGAAAACTTAACCCGATCTTTTTATTACAAACTAAAGCAAACTAACAACTACCAATTTGACTAACATATACAAGACAACTAAAATCACTTCTTTTTTTTCATTGCTTTTTCCTTTTTTTTCTTTTCTGATTTTTCTGATTTTTTTTAACAAGCAAACATAATAACTTTCAACATAACATCAATTACATACTACTAAACAATCACTAATCACTATAAGACCGAGTCAAGTTGGGTAAATTTTTAAGTAAGTAGCTAGGGGTAACAATCGATAGGCTTTTAGGCACAAAATTGGGCAACTAAATGTCCAAACCCCCGCCCCTCTCGCAACCATGCTCATATATATAACTTATGAGGTCCAACCCCCCAAATCCCACACTCACACACACTATGACGAGGCTACCTAAATGCCCTTATCCTTTCTACATTCATGTCCAACTAAGGCCTCGAACCGTATTCAAGCACAAGTTCTAATGCACCCCCACCCGTTGCCACTCTCATCAAAGACAATCATTATTTATGTACAAGTGTGGCTTCAACTCTCACCAAGAATGAAAGGGTATCAAGGGTTGCCGGTGCACCATTTGGGGTTAATCTAAAGTGTTCAAATTCTCACAATGTTTTGCTCGACTCAAAATTTTTTCAAAAATTCCAAAAATTCCCCCCATCCCCACACTTGGGATACATTGACCCCAATGTATGGTTTTAGGAGGCTTTGATCACTAAAATTCATTCAACATCAACAAACATTTAAACACTCAAACCCCAAATTTCTTTTTGGATTTTTCATTTTATAATTTTTTTATGTTTTTCTTCTTTTTAACACCAACACCACCGACTAGCACCAACCCAAACAAAACAACACAATCATACACCACCCAACCGCCCAACCATAAACATAACAAGCTAACAAATATGCACAAAATATACAAAGGAGGAACACAACCTGACTAATAATAGCGCGGTCCCGGAGGCCCAAAAATGGAAGACATCATGTCGTTCCATTCTCTAAACGCAAATGAGCCGCTACTACTCCCACCTTATTGTTGTTGGGCTCCTTCTTGTTGTCGCGGGTCAATCCATTGTGAATGGTGGATCGGCGGGGTTGGATACGAAACACTACCATCATACGGTGGTAGAGACGCATAATCCACATGTTGTGGATCCACAACCACCGGCCGCCCGGCATGCCAATCTGAGTGCATTCTCCTTTCTTGATCGTCATGGTATCGATTATTCATTTCCACTTCGCGGGAATACGCATGTGTGCGATTCCATGCCTCTTGACGATCAAGGTTTTGCTTCAAGGACCACTCTATACTTGCACTCATCCTCGTGTTTTGATCAAATAACGTCTGCTCCGACCCCGACCACGACTCAAAAATAGGTGCCGGAGGACGTTAATTCTCAATCACTTCTTGCATCGTGCCTTCATAAGCCCAACCCGGCACATAAGATTGCTCCGTATAATTGTAAAACATACCACCATAACCTCTACCATAACCCCCTTGACCTACATTCTCACCTCCTTGCGGCTCGTCAGCATAATCCTCGTCACCACTTGGAACTGCCTCCTCATCACTTTCAGGCTCATCCGGCTCACCCGGTAAAAGATCTCTTGCACCCACCTTTAGTGCTCTCCATCGCTGCCCCTCAGACTTAAGTTTATGATACCGCTCCGACTGTTTGTATGACCAACCAATCCCCAACTTATCTAATGTAAAAGGCAGATGCCTTTTTGTTGCCCCTCTATCTTCAGATGTTATTGCCTTTTGCTGTTTCATCAGTCCCTGATTATTCGGCAATACGGGACGATATCTCTTCCTAACTTATTCCGGCAAATCCATAAGTGGTTCATGATTAGATATCAGATGGGAAAGCGTGGAGCCCCATGGAGTAGCGAATAAAGAACGGGTACTTCGGGAAACCTCACTTGCTCTTTGTCCCCCCTTCTCGGAATGACATTCAAGAGGCAAATAGCCAACAACAACTTTGCTTCGATTCTCAAATTCTTCCGTGTCACACCCCAACCGATGGCGGAATCATCGGGGTGCGGCACTGAGCGAAACAGATTGTCCAGAAGTTTCCATAACAACTATCATTACCATTTAAGCAAACATTACGTCCCATACCGTAACATAAATAGTCAAACAAGTTATTACAGACAACATCAAAACAAATACTCTGTTCCGACAACTCAGATTTAAATAAGTAGCAATTGTTTATCTGCTTCTAGAGACCCCTAATAAGTTATCTACAGACAACTATTTGTTGGGCTCTAAAGCTTTATTCTAGCTTCCAATTCCTACCACATATGCGTCCTAAGCACCTGTCACATACGTTAAAATAATGTCAATACATATAATGTAAAGGTGAGCATACAAGTTTGATAATAGAATATAGAGTTCGAATTCGTTTACGCATAACCAGCACGTACACATAGTGAAATGAAGCACGTTAGTTATCGACATAGATCCATCGATACCAATGACTGCGGGTTGACTGCCCGAGGCAGTTCGCAATACACGATTACCACTGTAATCCATGCAAGTAAAAGATCCTTAACAACCCCCGTGTGAACGGGTGCTGAGTCCAAACTATAGTACTATCGTTGCTAAGGCAGGTAGACAGCATTCCATGTGTAAACATAACAAACAAGCATTCATAAGCCACGTATAACATGCATTAATGGTTAAGCGTTAAAATAGCTTGAGTAGTGTGACAATTGTAGTTTGAATAGTTGTAACGTATGTAACACCCAAAAGTGCTAAAAGCAAAAAGGGTTCGAGTATACTCACAGCGATATGGATTGAAGGGAGCGCTTTTACAGCGAGTACGGTTAGCCTGAATAGATTCGATAACGTAACGATAAGTGACGCGTAAAACAGTACAAGTGAGAGTGGGTAGGATGACTGATCGTGCGGATCACTTATCCGTGAGTAGAAGTCATCCGTGCGCATGACCTATCCGTGCGGATGGTGATGCGTGCGGATGGTTTTCCATCCGGATAGGTTATCCGTGCGTACGACAGTCCGTGCGGGTGGTAATCCATGCGGACTAGTTGTACGTGCGGGTGACTTATCCGTACGGTTAGATTGTATGTGTGGATAAATGTTCAAGTGGATTGTTTCTTCCTAAGATGTGTTTGTGTATGATGGCTTGTGCTTTGGAGTTTTCGTTGTAGTATTTAGAAAACACATAAGTGTTTCTACCTTTCAAGCCGGTCGCGCGGACGGCAGTCCGTGCGTGTGGTAGTCCGTGCGGGCAGCCTGTGCGCGCGGGCAGAGACAATCCGTCCGGATAGCCTGTCCGTGCGTACGACTTGGCCGTGCGGATGAAGATTGTTTGATTTTCATTTTAAGGCCTTAGTATCTCATGATCCGAAGAGTAGTCCATTCAGAGGTCGTCTGTCCGGATTGCTCGTTCGTCGATACTCAAACCTTGTTTGGGAAGTGGGTCCCAAGGGTAGTCCGTGCGGGTGACAACCCGTGCGTATGACCTGTACGTGCGTATGACCTCTACGTGCGTACGGCTTGTCCGTGCGGACAGCTAGTCCGTGCGGACAGCTTGTCCGTGCGGACAACTGGCCTGGTTGTTCCGTTCGTCTACACTTGGTTTCTGTTGTCGTTTATCGAGACGTTCTGATTACGTGGTAACCACTTGGAGTCGTGTTCTCACCCACGTGACTAGACCGGTCAGGAACCACCCTAACTCAGCCTGTCGGCGACTCAGAACGGTTACCCCGGTTAACCCCGAAATCAGTTGTCTATGGGTAGGATTCCAGATTTAGAACTAGTGCATCACTATTGACGAGTAGAACACTGGAACTGATCGGATCCGTACCGGTTTTAAGGGTAAAAGAAGGAGAGAACTAAGGTTTATTTCTTCCAACTCTTTTATCCTTAGAAAAGTTTAGATTTAGGTGAAATTATTGTAAAAACTTGTAGAAATCGTTTTAGATCTGAGATATTCTTGGTGGAATGAGGTCAAGCTTGAAGTTCTTATGAACTTCATGATGACGTCACCCGGGAATACCTCAAATCCGGATGATTTCATGGTTAAAATCGAAGATTCGAAAGACAGAAATGTGTAGAATTGTGTAGTGATCAAAGATGTACAAGAATTAGTGCAAGATCTTACCTGGATTGAGAGAAATCTGAGAAAAGGTGAAGAATGTGTGTGGTTCGGACGTCACTTGCCAAAAGTGGAAAAAAGTGGAGAGTGACCCGTGTATTTATAGGATGCCAAAAAGGGAAAGGGTGAGCCGTGCGCATGGCACGCACCCGGGTAGGCTATCCGCGCGGACTGGTCATCCGTGCGGATTGCCAATCCGTGCGGATTGGCCGTCCGTGCGGATGCCACCTCCTTTGGTATGTTCGGTGCGATGTTGATTCGGTTCCGATTGGCGAGAGATTCGATAGGGTTTCCTAATCAAATTACTTTCAGTCCCAACTACTTCTTATATGGTTCGACTCGGGATTCGGGTTCGGGTTCGTTTATATTCGTGTTAGACTTCGAGTTCGATTGAGTTCGCTTGATTATCACAACGTAACATAACGTAAAATAAACATGCACAAGTAACACGTAAGGCACACACACACGTATAATGACAAGTAAAGTACATAGCTCGAGTTACGATTCGATGTCGATTTGATTAGCATAGCTTGATTAACTTTATCTCATTGTTACTTCCTATCGTTCACAGTCGTAGGTCGATTGAAATATGGTTAACATGACTCGATTATTGCAATGTACGGCATTTACTCCACATAATCTAAATATCATACAAACAATTCTACGAGTCACGTCGCGCGAAATCGGTCGTTGACTTTGACCTTGACTTTGACTTTCACTCGTGAAAACACGGGGTGTTACAGCCTCCCCTTGTTTAGGAAATTTCGTCCCGAAATTAAGCTGGAAGCTGTAACTAGTTCGTGAATCACGTGTGAGAGTCCTTCGTTTGGATCACTGAGAATCGTCAAATTAATCAGGATTTTACGGTTAACAATTGATAATTTTCGGATATGATATGCGAAAGCATTTAATCTAAAGGTCTATAAAGTTTTAGATTTCAATTCAAAGCCGTTTGAAAGAAATCCCTTGTCAATTTTTAATTTTTCATTTTCAAAACCTTTTTCTTTTTCTTTCAAAACCTTGATTATTGTAGGTTCCGGTTTGAATTCGTTTCGATTGCGATCCGACTCGTACGACGTGCGGAATCCGTGTACGAGCGAGATCGATACACAAGAATGTACAATTTTAACGTGATTCTATTGATAAGATGTCGCGTACAATACCGAGAATCACACGAGAGACTTTCTCTCTCTAGACTTTCCCACTCTAAGATTATTTACACGTATGCCACCTTGCCTTTCTTAACCGGACATTACTCCTTCGTTAAACAACTGCGGATACTTTTCCTTCATGTCGCTTTCGAGTTCCCAAGTGAACTCCGCGCCTCGTTTGCCTTCCCATTGGACTTTCACAATAGGAATGCGTGAGCGCCTGAGTTCTTTGGTTTTGCGGTCCATGATCTCGACAGGCTTTTCCACGAAGTGTTATGTTTCGTTCACTTGTAGATCATCTAGAGGACCATGTAAGTTGGGGTCGTAGATGCACTTTCGGAGGTTTGACACGTGGAAAGTCGGATGGACATTGCTAAGTTCTTCCGGTAATTCGAGTCTGTAGGCGACTTTTCCGATCCTTTCCATAATCTTAAAAGGTCCAACATATCGAGGCGCGAGCTTCCCCTTTTTGCCGAATCAGACTACACCCTTCCAAGGTGATACCTTTAGGAGTACGTAGTCACCAACGCCATATTCACGGTGCTTGCGCTTTTTATCGGCGAGAACTTTCTGTCTATCCCGAGCTTTCGCTAGGTTGTCTCGAATTTGGAAAATTTTGTCTGTCGTTTCTTGTAGCAGCTCCGGACCGGTTAGTTGCGAGTGACCGATCTCGTGCCACACAATAGGCGATCGACATCTTCTTCCGTATAAGGCTTCGAAAGGTGCCATCTGGATGCTAGCCTGGTAGCTGTTGTTGTACGAGAATTCGACTAACGGAAGGTGTCTATCCCAATTACCACCGAAGTCTAGGACACACGAACGGAGCATGTCTTCAAGCGTACGAATCGTTCTTTCAGTCGGACCGTCGGTTTGTGGGTGGAACGCAGTACTTAGATTAAGCATTGTACCGAGTGCCGTTTGAAACGTTTCCCACAATCGTGAAGTAAACCGAGCATCACGATCAGAGATGATGTCACGAGGCGTCCCATGTCGACAAATGATCTCGTCGGTGTAGATTCGGGCTAATCGTTCTACCTTGTAGTCTTCTCGTATTGGCAGAAAGTGAGCTGATTTAGTCAAACGGTCAATAACAACCCAAATGCTGTCGTGACCTGATGACGTGGTTGGAAGCTTGGTTACGAAATCCATAGCTATGCTCTCCCACTTCCACATGGGGATTGGAGGTTGTTCGAGCAAGCCAGAGGGTCTTTGATGTTCAGCCTTGATTCTAGCACAGGTTAGGCATTTTCCGACGTAAAGAGCGATATCCCGTTTCATACCCGGCCACCAGTACCTGTATCGAAGGTCGTGGTACATTTTGTCAGCACCAGGATGAATAGAGTATCGGGATTTGTGGGCTTCATCCATGATAATCTGTCGCAGGTTGGTTCGCTTGGGAATCCAAATCTTGTCTAGGAAGTGGAATATCCCGTTTTATTTGCTCACAAGTTGGGCCCCATCGTGGTAGATTCTTTCTTTCTTCAAGGTGCGTTCGTTGAAACATGCATGCTAGGCGTCGCGAATAAGAGCTTCGAGGTTGTGCTGGGCTTGAACATTACGAGTGCTAAGCAGATAGCTCCGTCTGCTAAGTGCGTCGGCAACAACATTTGCTTTGCCTGGGTGATAACGAATCTCACAGTCGTAGTCGTTGAGAAGCTCTACCCATCGGCGTTGATGCATATTCAGTTCCCTCTGATTAAAGATGTGCTGTAGGCTCTTATGATCGGTGAAGATCGTACACTTGGTACCATACAGGTAGTGTCGCCAAATCTTTAATGCAAAAACAACTGCGCCTAGCTCGAGGTCGTGGGTTGTATAGTTCTTCTCGTGGATTTTGAGCTGACGAGATGCGTAAGCTATGACCTTGTCTCGTTGCATTAAGACACATCCGAGACCAAGGTTAGAAGCATCACAGTAGACAATGAAATTATCATTTCCGTCGGGTAGTGTGAGAACAGGAGCATTGCAGAGCATGTATTTGAGGGTTCGAAAGGCAGACTCTTGTTTGGTTCCCCAGACAAAAGGCTGGTCCTTATGAGTAAGAGAAGTGAGTGGTACAGCAATCTTCGAGAATCCTTCGATGAATCGTCGATAATAGCCCGCTAGCCCGAGGAAAGAGTGGACTTCAGTCGGGTTCTTAGGCGTAACCCAGCTCTTAACAGCTTCAATCTTCGCAGGATCGACGTGAATACCCTGACTATTTACGATGTGACCCAGAAACTGAACCTCCCCCAACCAAAACTCACACTTGGAGAATTTGGCGTAGAGTTGGTTCACCTGGAGTAACTCGAGGACCAAACGTAGATGTTGCGCGTGTTCGGCTCTCGTTTTGGAATAGATCAAGACATCGTCGATGAACACGATGACGAAACGGTCAAGGTACGGTTTACACACTCGATTCATCAGATCCATGAAAACTGCTGGTGCATTGGTTAGTCCAAAAGGCATGACAACGAATTCGTAATGGCCGTAACGAGTGCGAAATGCGGTTTTGGGTATATCCTCCTCTTGTATACGCAGCTGATGGTATCCTGAACGTAGATCGATCTTCGAGAAACACGTAGCGCCTTGCAGTTGGTCAAACAAATCGTCGATTCGAGGTAGAGGATAGCGGTTCTTGATAGTCAACTTATTCAATTTCCGGTAGTCGATGCACATCCGGAACGACCCATCCTTCTTTTTGACGAAAAGGACTGGTGCGCCCCAAGGAGAGGTGCTCGGGCGAATAAAGCCTTTTTCAAGCAATTCCTGGAGTTGGGTTGAGAGTTCGCGCATCTCGGACAGCGCGAGTCGATAAGGAGCTCTGGCGATAGGATTAGCTCCAGGAATGAGATCAATGCGAAAATCGATATCACGCTTCGGAGGTAGTCCGGGAAGATCCTCTGGAAAAACTTGAGGAAATTCTTGAACCACTGGAACGTCTTTTACTTTCTTCTTCTCTTTGTTTTCCTTCTCTGCTGCTACGACATGAGCTAAGAAAGCCCTGTATTCCTTACGGAGATACTTGCTAGCTTGTAGGCATGACATAAGCTTGAGACCCTTCGAGGTAGTATCACCATAAACGCACAATGAATCACCGTTGGCGAGCGAAAAACGAATCATTTTATCGAAGCACACAACTTTGGCATGGTTTTCGCGAAGAAAGTCCATGCCTACTATGACATCAAAGCTTCCTAGTTGCATAGGAATGAGATCGATTGAGAAGATGTGATTGTTGAGCTCGAGAGTGCAATCACGAATAACAGAGTTTACAGCGACGGTTCTTCCGGTAGCAACTTCGACATCGAATGCAGAGGAGAGTCGGGAACGTTTACGACTAAGGAGTTTCTCAAATTCGAGTGACACAAAGCAATTATCGGCTCCAGTATCAAACAAACATGAAGCATAAATACCATTCACAAGGAACGTACCATTGACCACGTTGTTGTCGGCCTGGGCTTGACGCACGTTGAGATTGAAAGTTCTGGCACGTGCGGCCTGTTGCTGCTGCTGTTGTTGCTGCTGTTGCTGCTGGGGTTCTTGTTTCACCACCCTGTTCGGGCACATGTTGGCGAAATGATTCGGGTCGCCACATGTGAAGCATGCTCTGGCTTTGACTGCGGGTGCCGGAGGAGCTTGTTGACCCTGTGGGGCAGCGAGTAGAGCTTGATTGGCAGGAGCTTGACGAATACGGCAGTTGGCAGTAAAGTGGCCGTAGACGTTGCAATGAGCACATAAGCGGCATTGAATAGCAGTCGGATGATGATAGGTGCAAGTAGGGCAGAGTGGGTGTGGCCCAGTATATGCACGCTTCGAAGGCGGTGCATTGGCCACAGGCGCCACTACTTGACGCTGTTGAGTAGGTACAGCTTGGATCGGTGCAGCAGTAATCGCACAGTTCTTGTTGGTGGAGCTGTTCTTTCTCTTGTTCTTTCGCTTGTTGCTTGACGAGGTGGGTTCAGCAGTTGGTGTAGCAGTAGTGGCTTGATGCAGATGCTTGGAGGTCTTATCCCACATCCCAGCCTTGACCCTTTTGTCATTGATCTCAGCGACCAGCAGATAGGTTTCTTCGATCGTGGCAGTCTTGGCCGCTTGCACGAAATCAGCGACGCAGTCGGGTAAAGCTCGGATGTACTTCTTGATGGTCATCTCAGGGGTCTTGACCTGATTAGGACAGATAATGCTGAGCTGTTTGAAGCGAGCAGTGAGGCCAGCATTGTCTCCATCCTTCTGATGTATGTGCCAGAATTCATCTTCAAGCTTTTGGCGCTCGTGAGGAGGGCAGAATTCCTCCAGCGTGACTTCTTTGAGCTCTTCCCACGACAAACCGTAAGCTGCATCATTCCCTCTCTTGTTCCTCTCGGCCGTCCACCAGTCCAAAGCACGGGACTGAAAGACGCCGGTAGCGTTCAGAGTTCGAAGGTCATCAGGGCAACCACTTTGTCGCAGAGTAACCTCGATAGAGTCAAACCAGTGGAATAGAGCAGTAGGACCTCCTTCGCCCGTGAATTCTTTCGGCCCACATGACTTGAATTGTTTGAAACTGAAAGGTCTCGCGGCAGCTCTAGGACCCTCAGTCCTCGATTCCTCGGATGATTTGCTGGCATTCTCGCAGACATCGCTCACAGCCTTTGCTACAACTTTCGCGACGATGGAAGCAAGGCATCTGTCCCTCTTTTCCTGGCGAGAGAGTTGATGACAGGATCCAGACGACATTGTCTGCAATAGACATCGCCATGGAACTCAACACATGTATTCGAATCTCACCTCACACGTCTAGTACTTACTAAAGCTCAGTAACACGTACCATTTAAACGCATATAGTCACAAAATCACAGAATTGCACAAAATCACATAAACACATAGAGCACATAATCACAATATTCCTAATCACATAACCATAACAGCAAGAAACACATATACTTAGTCACTAAAGGCACCTACGAGCATACAAACCATTCTGACTGCCTCTATTATCGATTCGCTAGCGATGAGTTGTGTGGGTTTTGTGTTTTAGCAGGAGCAATAGTGTTGAGTTGAAACCAATAGTATCTCAAAACGTTAGCAAATAACAGAAAATGCATAAAATTTTCATAAAGATCGATAAATCGAAGGTAGATTGTCTGCGGCTAATAGACTGTGACTAACCAAAGTGGTTCGACTATTCGCAAGGATCCTGCACAACGACCTCCAGGACTATGCCTTTGCCTCGATTCTCGGGCGTTGGCGCAATTCCCTTTGGTTGGGTTGTGTCTTTAGACCGTTGGAGTCCATCGAACTTTGGTGGAGTTTTGTATGAAAGCGGGACGGGTTGTTAAGGTTAGGGTTTCACCCCTATCTTGCAACTTCCGTCCTCGTTTTTGATAAAAATTGAGGAGATTATTCATCAAAATATGGATTTCACTCCTGATTTGGTATAATTCTCCTCGTTTGTAGCTAAAAACGCAAGCTGATTAGGCAACTTTAGTCGAGAGTTTTCGGTTTTCACACCTATTCTCGACCTTATTACCTGTTCACAACTTGAAAATTCAAATGTAATGATAGAAAAGAGTGAGTGATAGTGACGAGTTTACGCATACGCGTGAGTTGGTCTGTTGGTTCTTAACTATAGTCTAGGTCTCTAAGACTTTGACCTGGACTAGGTCGAGTCTTGCCTAATTCCCTAAAGTTATGGCTCTGATACCAATCTGTCACACCCCAACCGATGGCAGAATCATCGGGGCGCGGCACTGAGCGAAACAGATTGTCCAGAAGTTTCCATAACAACTATCATTACCATTTAAGCAAACATTACGTCCCATACCGTAACATAAATAGTCAAACAAGTTATTACAGACAACATCAAAATAAATACTCTGTTCCGACAACTCAGATTTAAATAAGTAGCAATTGTTTATCTGCTTCTAGAGACCCCTAATAAGTTATCTACAGACAACTATTTGTTGGGCTCTAAAGCTTTATTCTAGCTTCCAATTCCTACCACATATGCGTCCTAAGCACCTGTCACATACATTAAAATAATGTCAATACATATAATGTAAAGGTGAGCATACAAGTTTGATAATAGCATATAGAGTTCGAATTCGTTTACGCATAACCAGCACGTACACATAGTGAAATGAAGCACGTTAGTTATCGACATAGATCCATCGATACCAATGACTGCGGGTTGACTGCCCGAGGCAGTTCGCAATACACGATTACCACTGTAATCCATGCAAGTAAAAGATCCTTAACAACCCCCGTGTGAACGGGTGCTGAGTCCAAACTATAGTACTATCGTTGCTAAGGCAGGTAGACAGCATTCCATGTGTAAACATAACAAACAAGCATTCATAAGCCACGTATAACATGCATTAATGGTTAAGCGTTAAAATAGCTTGAGTAGTGTGACAGTTGTAGTTTGAATAGTTGTAACGTATGTAACACCCAAAAGTGCTAAAAGCAAAAAGGGTTCGAGTATACTCACAGCGATATGGATTGAAGGGAGCGCTTTTACAGTGAGTACGGTTAGCCTGAATAGATTCGATAACGTAACGATAAGTGACGCATAAAATAGTACAAGTGAGAGTGGGTAGGATGACTGATCGTGCGGATCAGTTATCCATGAGTAGAAGTCATCCGTGCGCATGACCTATCCGTGCGGATGGTGATGCGTACGGATGGTGATGCGTGCGGATGGTGTTCCATCCGGATAGGTTATCCGTGCGTACGACAGTCCGTGCGGGCGGTAATCCGTGCGGACTAGTTGTACGTGCGGGTGACTTATCCGTACGGTTAGATTGTATGTGTGGATAAATGTTCAAGTGGATTGTTTCTTCCTAAGATGTGTTTGTGTATGATGGCTTGTGCTTTGGAGTTTTCGTTGTAGTATTTAGAAAACACATAAGTGTTTCTACCTTTCAAGCCGGTCGCGCGGACGGCAGTCCGTGCGTGTGGTAGTCCGTGCGGGCAGCCTGTGCGCGCGGGCAGAGACAATCCGTCCGGATAGCCTGTCCGTGCGTACGACTTGGCCGTGCGGATGAAGATTGTTTGATTTTCATTTTAAGGCCTTAGTATCTCATGATCCGAAGAGTAGTCCATTCAGAGGTCGTCCGTCCGGATTGCTCGTTCGTCGATACTCAAACCTTGTTTGGGAAGTGGGTCCCAAGGGTAGTCCGTGCGGGTGACAACCCGTGCGTATGACCTGTACGTGCGTATGACCTCTACATGCGTACGGCTTGTCCGTGCGGACAGCTAGTCCGTGCGGACAGCTTGTCCGTGCGGACAACTGGCCTGGTTGTTCCGTTCGTCTACACTTGGTTTCTGTTGTCGTTTATCGAGACGTTCTGATTACGTGGTAACCACTTGGAGTCGTGTTCTCACCCACGTGACTAGACCGGTCAGGAACCACCCTAACTCGGCCTGTCGGCGACTCAGAACGGTTACCCCGGTTAACCCCGAAATCAGTTGTCTATGGGTAGGATTCCAGATTTAGAACTAGTGCATCACTATTGACGAGTAGAACACTGGAACTGATCGGATCCGTACTGGTTTTAAGGGTAAAAGAAGGAGAGAACTAAGGTTTATTTCTTCCAACTCTTTTATCCTTAGAAAAGTTTAGATTTAGGTGAAATTATTGTAAAAACTTGTAGAAATCGTTTTAGATCTGAGATATTCTTGGTGGAATGAGGTCAAGCTTGAAGTTCTTATGAACTTCATGATGACGTCACCCAGAAATACCTCAAATCCGGATGATTTCATGGTTAAAATCGAAGATTCGAAAGACAGAAATGTGTAGAATTGTGTAGTGATCAAAGATGTACAAGAATTAGTGCAAGATCTTACCTGGATTGAAAGAAATCTGAGAAAAGGTGAAGAATGTGTGTGGTTCGGACGTCACTTGCCAAAAGTGGAAAAAAGTGGAGAGTGACCCGTGTATTTATAGGATGCCAAAAAGGGAAAGGGTGAGCCGTGCGCATGGCACGCACCCTGGTAGGCTATCCGCGCGGACTGGTCATCCGTGCGGATTGGCAATCCGTGCGGATTGGCAATCCGTGCGGATTGGCCATCCGTGCGGATGCCACCTCCTTTGGTGTGTTCGGTGCGATGTTGATTCGGTTCCGATTAGCGAGAGATTCGATAGGGTTTCCTAATCAAATTACTTTCAGTCCCAACTACTTCTTATATGGTTCGACTCGGGATTCGGGTTCGGGTTCGTTTATATTCGAGTTAGACTTCGAGTTTGATTGAGTTCGCTTGATTATCACAACGTAACATAACGTAAAATAAACATGCACAAGTAACATGTAAGGCACACACACACGTATAATGACAAGTAAAGTACATAGCTCGAGTTACGATTCGATGTCGATTTGATTAGCATAGCTTGATTAACTTTATCGCATTGTTACTTCTTATCGTTCACAGTCGTAGGTCGATTGAAATACGGTTAGCATGACTCGATTATTGCAATGTACGACATTTACTCCACATAATCTAAATATCATACAAACAATTCTACGAGTCACGTCGCGCGAAATCGGTCGTTGACTTTGACCTTGACTTTGACTTTCACTCGTGAAAACACGGGGTGTTACATTCCGATACAAGATTCCACTGTATGTACCGGGTAAAAACAGTGTCGCCAACATATCATTCCACCGGGGATGCTTTTCCGGCTTTACCAAAAGGTTATCAAGAGTGGGAATCATGTAGTCACGAGCTGGAAGGCTATCGTATTTCCCAAGCTTCTTCAACGTGTCAAAAGTCATCTCCACCGGAATCCCATTCACTATACCCGTTAGCTTCATTTGTGATGGCTTTTCGTATCTGTTGCATTTGAGAGTTGCCATCCATTCTTGTATTTCGGATATGAACAAGTTGTTTTTATCTTTATCAAAACAATTAAGCGCCCCCTCCCAACCTAGAGCGCGGAATTTATCAAACACACCGAACGGGCTGAATTGAACCTCATTAACTTCTCTCTCACAAATGAATGCAGCAGCCTTGTTTTTCAATTTATTCATACTGTCATGGTAGAATGTTGGTTGCCACTCCTCTGGTTGATCATCCAATGGACCCGAATCCCATTTTGGCTTTTCCACTGGGTCTAACTCCATTTCCTCATCTTCACTTTCGCTTTCGCTTACTCGACCCATGTATTGTCTCTTCCTTGGTTGTTGTTCCGGCTGTTTGCCCTTTCCCTTCGATGACGAAGATGAACTAGCTCCGGTCTTTTCTTTTGTTCGTGCCATTTCCTACACACATTAAAGCAAACAACACAACCAAATGCAAACATTAGTCTTCTCTCCCCACAATATCCCCACACTTGTTTGTTACTATGGTTGTAGATGTTAGTGAACTAAAAGTTTATAAATTTTTCAAAAATTTGGGCATGATGTCTCTACAATGTAGAGATTCCCAAAAGTTCACTACTTTACTATCCATCCTACATCTACAAACCATCACCATGTTCAAGTAACAAGTCAAAACTATGAACAAACAAGTGGGTATGAACAAATATAAAAAATAACCTCAATCTTCACAATGCATCATCAAAATACAACAAATAAACTTCCATACCTTTGTCTGAAGATGCTAGAATGCTTGTGAAACAAAAACTCCAAAAACCCCCAAAAATTTTCGGACTAGGGTTTGGAATTCGGACCCGAAAACTACGTTTTCTCGTAAATCTCTTGGCAAAATCAGAAACTACGTGAAAAATTAGTCAAGATAGACCTAGATTTCACTTAGTTTGAACAAAAATTGAGTGAGATATGGAGGATTGAAGGTTGAAGAAGAATGTGGATCTTGTGGGTCTTGATGAAAGTGATAAATGATAGAGATGGATGAGAAAGATGAAGAAAGAATGAGTGGTTGGGGTTAATTTTCGGAACTAATGTGTTTATTATTATTATTATTATTATTATTATTATTATTATTATTATTATTATTATTTTTTATAAATGCGGAACCCGGAACGACCCATCTGACTTCCAGGTCTACCGTAAATTACGGTATCACCGTAACTTACGGTAGAACCTGGAACAATATCCTACCGTAACTCAGTAGGGTTACACCGTAAAGACCAAATGTTTTTCACCTCCACCGTAAATTACGGTGAGACCGTAAAGTACGGTGGCTTCTGGGTATTTCTGGATTGCTGCAAAAGGTGATTTTAAGTGTCATTTTTTATATTTTTCAAGTTTTTTCGATTTTTTTATGTTTTTTAAAATTTTTCAAAAACGCGTAAAAATCACCCTACCCCCTCGAAAGTCCCATGTTGTCCTCAACACAATGTAAGAGTAATTCGTGACCCGAGTAATTGTGCAAACTATACAAAACAAAACAAAATGAAATACTACTATTTACACTACCAAACCTGGGCCTCTCACGGTTGTTCCTCATCGACCGGGCGTAAGATGTAGCCCGCTTTGTCAAGCTCCAAGTTGTTGATGTCGTTCCCTTCCAAGTATGGCTTCAACCGGTGACCGTTCACCGTTTGTTGTTTCAATGTTTACTCATCTTGGATATCTACATCACCAAATCTCCCAACTCTCCGAACGAAATACGGGCCCATCCATTTGCTTTTAAGCTTGCCCGCGAACATCTTGAGTCTTGAGTTATACAACCAAACTTTTTGCCCAACTTCAAACGTTTTCTTTCTCAATTTTGCATCATGTACCTTCTTGAGTTTATCTTTATAAGCCGATGCACATTCATATGCCTCATCTCGAATCTCTTCTATCTCGCTTAATTGTAACTTTCTCAACTTTCCCGCCTCGTCATAATCCGCGTTTACCGTCTTAATTGCCCAATGTGCCCGATGCGCTAACTCCATTGGCAAATGACAACCCTTTCCATACACCATCCGATAAGGCGTTGTGCCAATTGGAGTCTTGTAGGACGTTCGGTATGCCCACAATGCATCGTCTAACTTACTCGACAAATCCTTCCTATCCGTTCTAACCGTCTTCATGAGAATTTCTTTGATTTGACGGTTGGACACTTCGACTTGTCCACTCGTTTGCGAATGGTAAGGTGTGGCAATCCGGTGATTCACGCTATACCTCTTCAGCAATTTCCCAAAATTGAAGTTCTTGAATTGCGAACCACCATCGCTTATAATAACCCGCGGGATGCCAAAACGAGAGAAAATGTTGGATTGAACAAATTTACAAACAACCGAATGGTCGTTTGTGCGTGTTGCAATAGCTTCAATCCACTTCGAGACGTAATCCACCGCTACCAAAATATATAGGAGGCCATTTGAATTCGGGAAGGGACCCATAAAATCTATACCCCATACATCGAATATTTCCACAACCAAGATTGGTTGTAATGGCATCTCATCCCTCTTCGATATGCTTCCCATCTTTTGACAATTTATGCAATTTCTAGCGAACTCACATGCATCCTTGAAAATTGTGGGCCAATAAAACCCACATGAGAGAACCCGGTAGCCTGTTTTGTGCCCACTAAAATGACCTCCACATGCGGACGAATGAGCATGGTTCAAAATTTCCAACACTTCTGTCTCGGGCACACACCTTCGTATAACTTGATCCGGTCCAATCTTGAAGAGATCCGACTCATCCCAAATGTATTGCTTTACTTGAACCATAAATTGTTGTCGTCGCTTTTTGGTCCAATGACTTGGGATGGCACCCGTGGCTAAGTAATTAACGTAATGAGCATACCACGGTGCAACAAAGGTGGATACGGCTAGAAGTTGCTCGTTGGGAAAACTTTCATTGATTTCACTAACATCGTCAATTCCTTCAATCGGAATCCGAGACAAATGATCCGCCACTACGTTCTCACTTCCCTTTTTGTCTCGAATTTCCAAATCAAACTCTTGCAACAATAATACCCACCGAATCAACCGAGGCTTCGCGTCCTTTTTCTCCATCAAATATCGGACCGCACTATGATCCGAATAAACCACTACTTTGCTCCCTCAAATATAAGCACGAAACTTATCCAAAGCATACACCACCGCTAATAACTCCTTTTCGGTTGTGGTGTAATTGAGTTGCGCTTCGGATAAAGTCTTGCTTGCATAGTAAATCACCACCGGCTTTCTATCAACCCGTTGACCCAAAACTGCACCAATAGTGGTGTCGCTTGCATCACACATTATCTCGAATGGCTTTGACCAACCTGGTGGTTGCAAAATAGGAGCTTTGACCAAGTGTTCCTTCAAAACAGTACAAGCTTGCATACACTCATCAGTAAAATCAAATGGAACATCTTTTAATAGCAAGTTGCATAAAGGTTTGGTGATAACACTAAAACCTTTTATGAAACGTCTATAGAACCCCGCATGTCCCAAAAATGACCTTACACCCTTAACATTTTTCGGAGGTGGCAAAGATGCTATTACCCGTATTTTCGCCTTATCCACCTCCATTCCCCTTTCAGAAATTACATGACCCAATACAATACCCTCTTGCACCATGAAATGACTTTTCTCCCAACTTAACACTAAATTTTTCTCAACGCACCTTTTTAAAACTTTTTGTAATTCGTTGAGACAAGCATCAAAACTAGTGCCAAAAATGGAGAAATCATCCATAAAAACTTCAAGCGACTCTCCAACCATGTCCGAGAAAATACTCATCATACATCGTTGAAAAGTTGCCGGTGCATTGCACAAGCCAAATGGCATTCACCGAAAGGCAAAAGTGCCATATGGACAAGTGAAGGTGGTCTTGTCTTGGTCATCCGGGTGTATTGCTATTTGATTGTAAGCCGAACACCCGTCCAAAAAGCAGTAATATTTTTGACCCGATAATTTTTCAATAATTTGGTCAATGAAAGGTAGCGGGAAATGGTCCTTAGAAGTGGCGGCATTCAATTTTCGGTAGTCAATACATACACACCACCAGGTAACCGGTCGGGTGGCAATTTGTTCACCACTTTCGTCCTTGACTACTTGAATGCCGACCTTCTTAGGCACAACTTGGGTGGGACTCACCCAAGCACTATCCGAAATCAGATAGATGATTCCCGCATCCAACCATTTAATTACCTATTTTTTAACTACCTCCCTTAGGTTTGGATTTAATCGCCTTTGAGCTTCTCGTGTCGGTTTGGCATCTTCGGTGGTAATTAATTTTATGCATGACAATTGATGGACTAATTCCTTTGAGATCGGCAATTGTCCATCCAATAGCTCCCTTGTTCTCCTTTAACACTTCCAATAAAGCTTGCTCTTGTGCCAACTCCAAATTAGAGGCAATAATGACCGGTAGAGTGTCATTATCCCCTAGAAAAGCATACTTCAAGTGGCTTGGCAAGTCTTTGAGTTCCAACTTTGGCGGTTCCTCTAACGATGGTTTAGTACCCGAATTTATCTCCGCCGGTAAACCTTCAAATTGATGCGTCCATGGTGGTCGACCTTCCTTCAAAGCCATGGCATCCTGTTTTTCCTCTTCAACCCGGAGTGCATAAGCATGTACCTGTTCAGAAAAATCACACAGGCAAACATCCAAACCATCCTCCTCATACTCATGCGAGTTGCATCCATCAACTATATCTGCCATGAAACACTCATCAACACCATTAGCATTAGAATTGTTAGTAAAAACATTCAAACGCATTTTCCGATTTCCAAAAGTCATATCGACTGTACCAAATCTACAATCGATTACTGCATGTGCGGTGCTCAAAAATGGCCGACCCAAAATTACGTTTTGTTGTTGTTTTGGGTCCGCCGACGAGTAGTCCAAGACTAGAAAGTCAACCGGGTAATAAAATTCATCAATTTTAACAATTACATTTTGAACCATACCCCGGGGTAGCTTATGAGACAAATCGGCTAAAACAACTGTTGTCTCCACCCTTGCTAACGGACCAAAGTCATATTGGTCATATAAGCCCCCCGGTAAAATGCTAACCCCGGCTCCAAGATCTAGCAACGCCTTAGCCATTTGAAAATTACCAACTTGTATGTTAATCAATGGTGTGCCCGGATCTTGGAGCTTAGGAGGAAGCTCCCCATTTAAAACTGCACTTACTTGCCCGGTTAAGTCCACCCGCTTAGGCATTTTCTTCTTGTTTTGCCTTTTTTGTGTGCATAACTCTTTTAAAAATTTTGCATAGGCGGGTACTTGCTTTATTGCATCAAGTAATGGAAGGTTAATTTTAACTTGTTTAAACATGTCCCACAACTCTTCTTTTTGGGGACCTCTTGATGCAATAAAATTCTTCTTTCCCGGGTCAAGTAAAGCCGATGGAAACGGGACTTGACTCGGTTCACCCTCAACTTTTTCATTCTTTTCGTTTTCACCCAACCCCGGTTTGTTAACATTTAATTCTTTAGGTTTAACCGGTGAAACTTCATCATCACTATCATTACCCGTGATGTCTTCAACTACCCCCTCAACCAATTCGGGTGACAAATTGGCTTTAAACTCTTTTCCACTTCTTAAAACACTAACATGATGAACATTAACATTACCTCATGACGAACCGTGTGATGGATTTACCTTGGTGTCGCTAGGAAGTTGACCCTTGTTTTTCTTCAACTCCGCCACATCGGTTGCCAATTGACCCATTTGGGTTGTTAGTGATTGAATGCTTTTGTCACGAACCTCATCCTTTTGCATTCGAACTTCATCGAGTTGGTTCCGTTTTTTGCATCTCCGTTTGCATACTTTTTAACATCTCCATCATCTCATTTCCACCCGAAGACCCCCTTGTTCTTGACCCGTTTGATATTGCTTTTGATAGCCTTGGTTGTTCCCGCCTCGATATCCACTTTGGTTGTTGTAAGGTTGGCGCGAACCAAAGTTACCTTGGCTACCTTGAAAGTTCGGGTTAGCTTGATTTGAGGGGTTCCCATACCGAAAATTTGGGTGGTTCCTCAACCCGGGGTGGTAGGTATTAGAATTCATGTTGTTGAAATTTCTACCACCCCCTCCTTGACCTTGAACCGCATGAACCTCTTCATATTGCCCTTCCACCATTCCTTGGCAATTTTCAGCCACATGACCTATTTCATTACACAAAGCACACACATCATAAATTTGGTTAGTAGTTTGAACATTACCATCATCTATTGCGTGCACTTGCGGTCGGGCAATGGCCGGTCTTGCTCTCCTCGATGCTTGAGCCTTTCTCTTTGATGTAATTGCCATGTTCTCCAAAAACTCCCAATCATCATTCTCGTAGTTTGTACCAAAAGTCCCACCGGTAATGGACATTAAATCACGAGCATCTTCGGCACTCAACCCCTCGTGGAAGGCATTCATCAACTCCCAAAGTTCAATTCCACGATGAGGGAAATTTTTAATCATCATATTGAAACATTCAAATGCCTCATGGAACATTTCACCATGTTGTTGTTGAAAACTCCTCAACCCCTTTCTAGCATCATTAGTCTTTTGGGCGGTGTAAAATTCGTCTAGGAAAATTTGTTGCATTTCCGCCCAAGTATAAATAGATGCTGAAGGCAAAGTGTAGAACCACTTCTTTGCCTTGTCCTCTAAAGAAAACTGAAACAAAACTAACTTGACATCGTCGGCCGAAAAACCTTGACTCCCAAGAGTATTACAAATTGAGTCATAAGCCTCCAAATGAAAATATGGTTCCTCCGTTGCTAGCCCTTTGTATTTCGGCAAACTTTGCAAAGAATTTGTTCTAACTTCAAAAGTCCTCCCTTGATCATTGTGAGGAATAACTACCGGTGAGGGATTTTGAGTGATTATCGGCCTAAAATGCGCTTCAATTCCCCTCGCATTTTCTCTAAAATGCCTTCTTGGCACCCCCAACCTAACCCTTGGTCGAACAGGACCCATTGGCCTTGGTATAGGCCCTTGTGGTACATGTGGTTGTAATTGTTGTTATGGCATCGGCTGGTGTTGTATCGGCCTTTGGAATTGTCGTTGTACGTTTTGCGGTCGAACTTGTTGCAATGGAATAGGGCATTGCACTTGTAGCCCTTGTGGTCTTGGCTGAATATGTTGTGGTAGGAGTTGTTGTTGTTGTGGCACTCCACCTACATTTGCCATCCCTTGAGGTTGGTTTTGCACATAACCGAACTCTCCTTGATCACCATAACCCCCATAAGGATACCCGTCTTCATCATAGCCCTCAAAATCTTCGTATCCTTCCTCATATCCATCTCCCCCTATACCCGAAGTTTGCCCAAAGGGAAGAGTCGAGTATTGAAAGCCCGATTGGTTCGATGGTCTAAATGTTGAAGTTGCATGAACGACAGTTGAACCTTGGGGTATTGAAAAATGTGACGATGATTGACCCAAAACTGGGAAGAAATGAGTGAGTGGTGGAATCGTAGTAGACGGGCTAAAGGTAAGACTAGGTTCAACTTGAGTGGTGATCGGTTGTGTGGTGTTAGATGGTGTAGTGTCATGAGGTGGAGTAGGAATTCTAGTGGAGTTTGGTATAGTGGTGTTTGGTGATGGTTGTGTGGAAGTAGGTATAAATGACGAGGTCGTTTGACCCGTTGTGGGTGGTACTTGAGATTCTTGCATGATGTTTCGTGGTGTGATGGGTGATGTGGGTGAACCAATAATTCTGTTTTCTCGTACTAACACACGATTTTTCCTTAATGTTCTTTCGATCTCCGGATCAAATGACAATGGTGACGCTTTGTGAGAGCCTCTAGTATGCATGCACCTGTAGAACCTGCACACTAAACACACCAGTGTAAACCCGAAAATAACAAAACAAACTAACAAACTGACACATGTTGCGCACTACTCCCCGGCAACGGCGCCAAAATTTGACGTGCTTGTCGTGGTACACGCAAATTTAATCCCAATAACAACTCTAGATAGTGGTAAAAGGGTATCGAACTCAGGGAGTATGTGGAAAATATGTCGATTATATAGCTTTGCGATTAAACTACAATTAACCTAATTTACAGAAAATAAAGATCAATGATTTAGATTGTTGTTTTAGAAAACTAAATTAATAACTAATTGCAAATCAAAATTGGTTGTTTAACAGATTAGGAGAACAATGACCATCTTAGGATTCAGTTTCTTTTAACAATTGTGTGAAATTCCAACTAGAAAGAGTTACATAGACATAACTCATGCATAAATAATTGAAGTGATAAAAGGGAACAAAGTACTCGAATTATATAAACGCGAGGTTGTTTCCCGATAATCAATTAATCAATAACCAACCCTAACCCTTCTCGTGATATCTCGATTGCCAACGACACCAAGAACGTACGATTGAGACTAGAAATTGCACTATCAATTAACACGCTACAAACAATTATGCATACACCATGATAAACAAGCAAACACAAGTTATCATTCTAGAAATTCAGAAATAAACACACAAAAGTTCAAGAGAAACCTTCACCTAAGATGGTCACCGAAAGGTTTAGCCACACATAGCTTTGTGAATCATCATAACAATAAGTTCAATGTTCATACGAATCAAAATCACAAACCGAATGTTAGAAATTGTTTAGAACCAAGCAAGAACAGCCAAATTCGCCCCTAGTGTCTTCCCAAAACGTCCAATGATGAGAATACATGAAAAGACACCATAAAACTGACTTAATGAGGGCAGTTACGTTTCTGTCGCAGCCTCCACCGTAACTTACGGTGCCACCGCCGTAAGTTACGGTGGCCATCAAAGTGTTACGGTATTATTCTTCTGAGTTACGGTGGGATTCAGGCATGATTCAGGTCCACCGTAATTTACGGTGGTACCGTAAATTACGGTGGTAGCCTGAATTTTGTGCTTTGTTTCATCTTTTGTTCCACACTCGACCAGTTCAACTCCAAACCGTCCAAAGCTGCGTTTAATCCACTTTTAGCTCCCGAACCGCACCTGAAACATAAGCAACTGTAGTTATCTAATTCAAGATAATTACACAATCAAATGAGGGATAAACTTGTCTTTTAACATCATAAAGGGTTGTCCTACGGACCACCCGTCAGTATCTCGTATTTGGCAGCGGAATTTTTCATCAGGGCCGTAGTTAGGAAATATTTATCAGAGTAAAATACCACATTTTCATACATTGAACAAATGGGTTAAAACCCAAGTTCTTATTACAAACTAATTTATAGGGATACATCCCATTTTATTTGAATTAAAACGCCTTCTTTATTTAGGTAACTTTTATAGCCACTTTTCCAAGCCTTCAGTGCTGTCCAGCTGGCTTCTAATTTGGCTTTCACATTGTGTTACCTGAAAAGCGTTTTAAAAACATTTGTCAGTGGGAAATACTGGTGAGTGAATCTCAGTTTAATCAAGAAACATTAATTTAATTTAAACAGTATTGAGAGCGATTACAATGTTTATATCTACACAATTACTCCATTAGTACTGTCAATCCTGACTTGTGGGTCATATTACACATTGGCTAACTCATTGTCCAATGGTAACGTATTGTCGTCCCGACTTACTACTCAAAGTGTAGTAAATTTTGTATACAAAACCCCAAAATACCGGCAGTAATTGAAGAATTACAAAGACTCAATCACTGCTAAATTGCATTGTAAAATAGTTAAGGTTTTGTAAAAACTGTTAACAAAAAGGAGATTACTCACATTGCTGTCTTAGATTTTTCGTAAGGGTTTCCTGGTGACAATCTATAATTTACACAAATGTACACGCATTAGTACAATAACCCATTTTAACATTAGTAATACCCTCCCCGAGACGGCATTCCAACGACTACGTCTGGCAGAACCACGACAGCCGTTACGGAACCCTAGATCAATCGGGCAGCGTATCTAATATGTATCCAGGGGTTATAATACTTACAACGGAGCAGAACTTCGCTAATTAGGGGGTATAATACCTGCGTATTATGCCTAATATTCAGAAATTGAGATTGAGAAACGTTGTGAGTGAATTTTGAATGAAACCCGATGGCCTGCTTATATAGGTGCTGAATCTAACTTTTACGCGGCCCGTGTAAGAGTAGGCAAGGGCCTACGCGGCCCGCGTCAAACCCCGGTCAAAGCGTAGCTCGTCCGGATCACCAACTAGACTTGACACGATGATGACACGTGTCATCACCGGGCTGCGCCATTATCTTTATCTCACGCGGCTCGCATTAACTAAACGGGGTCTTACGCGGCCCGCCTAAACTTAAGAAAAATCACAGAAATCAGGTTTTAACCTTGAAACTGCCCGCGTAAGGGTTGGGGTGGGTCTACGCGGCCCGCCTCAACTTAAATTTTCTTGTTTTTAATGCTATACTGTATTTCGGGCTCGGTTTTCACATACGAGGTGTATTTAAAGACATAGTGGGACATTTTAAAATATACTAGGGTTTATTTTCTTGAATCCTCCCCACCTTGTTTTAGAGCTCGTCCTCGAGATCTACTGGAACAAGTGCGGATATTTCCTTTGTATTTCTGATTCAAGTTCCCATGTGTACTCAGGTCCTCTTTTGGAGTCCCACTTCACTTTGACCAGAACTAATCTCTTATGTTTGAGATTCTTGACTTTCCTGTCTTCACTTTGTAAAGGCCTTTCTACAAACTTAAGTTGTTCATTTACCTCTATATCCTTAAGAGGTACTACTAGTGATTGATCGGCTAAACACTTCTTGAGATTAGATACATGAAATACATCATGTATTCCTGCCATTTCCTCTGGCAGTTGTAGCTGATAAGCTACAGGTCCTATTCTTCTAATAATCTCAAAAGGTCCAACATACCTGGGACTTAGCTTCCCTCGTTTGATGAATCTTACTACTTCTTTCCAAGGAGAGACCTTTAATAGTACTTTATCTCCTACTTGAAACTCCAATGGTTTGCGTCGGTTATCAGCATAACTCTTCTATCGATCACGTGCTGCTTTCAGTCGTTCCTTGACTTGAATGATCTTGTCGGTTGTTTCTTGCACTATCTCAGGTCCAGATAGTTGCTTCTCCCCAATTTCTGCCCAACGGACTGGGGTTCGGCACTTTCGTCCATAAAGTGCTTCGAATGGTGCATCATTGATACTTGTGTGATAACTATTATTATAAGAAAATTCTATCAAAGGTAAGTGATCATCCCAGTTACCTCCGAAATCAATTACACAAGCTCTAAGCATGTCTTCCATTGTCTGAATTGTTCTTTCGCTTTGTCCGTCTGTTTGAGGATACTAAGCTGTGCTCAGATTTAACTTGGTTCCCATGGCTTTTTGGAAACTTGACCAAAAATGAGAGGTAAAGCGACTATCTCTATCAGAAACAATTGATAAAGGTATTCCATGTAAAGAAACAATTTCATTTACATACAATTTAGCTAACTGTTCCATACTGAAAGTTTCCTTCATTGGTAGGAAATGAGCTAACTTGGTTAGCCTATCTACAATCACCCAGATTGTATCATTACCTTTCTTTGTTTTGGGTAATTTAGTAACAAAATCCATTGTTATTAATTCTCATTTCCACACTAGCATTTCTAACTGTTGTAACAAACCTGAGGGTTTCTGGTGCTCAGCTTTAACCTGTGAACAAGTTAAACATTTAGAAACATAGGCTGCTATGTCCTTCTTCATTCCTATCCACCAGAAATTTTTCCTTAAATCTTGATACATCTTATTACTTCCTGGATGCATCATATATTTAGATTTATGGGCTTCTTCTAATATACGATGACGTAGGTTTCCTAATTTAGGTATCCACATTTTCTTTTTATGGAATCTCCAAATTCCATCTGTTCCTTGTTCTAATTCCTTAACCATACCTTTTAGTTTTTCAGTATCATCCTTGATTACTGATTCTTGTGCTTTTCTTATCTGATCATTTAAATCTACTTGCAGATTTAATTTAAGAGAACGTACCCTTTTTGACTTTTCATGATACTTTCGGCTTAAAGCATCTGCCACTACATTTGCTATTCATTCATGATACTGGATATCACAATCATAGTCACTAAGCATTTCCATCCAGCTTCTTTGTCTCATATTTAACTCCTTTTGCCCGAAAATATACCTTAAACTCTTATGATCGGTAAATATGGTAAACTTACTACCATAAAGGTAATGTCTCCAAATCTTAAGGGCAAAAATTATAGCTCCTAATTCCAAGTCATGGGTTGAATAATTCTCTTCATGATTCTTAAGTTGTCTAGATGCGTAAGCTATAACCTTTTGGCGTTACATTAATACACATCCATAACCTAATTTAGAAGCATCACAATAGATTACAAAGTCTTCAGTTCCTACTGGTAATGCTAATATGGGTGTATTAGTTAATCTTTGCTTAAGAATTCTAAATGCTCTTCTTGTTTTGGTCCCCATTCAAACTTAATGGATTTACAGGTTAACTTAGTTAAAGGAATGACTATTCTAGAAAAATCTCGAATAAATCTTCTATAATAACCGGCCAATCCTAAGAAACTTCTAACCTAGGTTGGTGATTCAGGGGTTTTCCATTTAATAATTGCCTTGATCTTTGTTGGATCCACATGAATTCCTTCATGATTCACTAAGTGTCCAAGAAATTGTACCTGTTCTAGCAAAAACTCGCATTTTGAAAATTTAGCATAAAGCTTTTCCTTTCTTAATAGACTTAAAAGTGCGTGCAAATGCTTTGCATGATCCTCTTTACTCTTAGAGTAAATTAGAATATCATCTATAAAAACAATTATGAATTTATCCAAATATGGCTTACATATTCGGTTCATCATGTCCATAAATGCAGCTGGGGTATTGGTTAAACCAAATGGCATGACAGTAAATTCATAATGACCATACCTCGTTCTAAATGCGGTCTTAGGAATATCCTCCTCCTGTACCTTTAATTGATGATATCCTGACCTTAAATCGATTTTAGAGAAAAATCGAGCTCCTTGCAGTTGGTCGAACAGATCATCGATTCTCGGTAATGGGTATCGGTTCTTAATCGTGACTTTGTTCAATTCACGGTAATCAATGCACATACGCATTGATCCGTCCTTCTTTTTAACAAATAAAATCGACGCTCCCCATGGTGATGAACTTGGTTGTATGAATCATTTCTCCAACAATTCTTCTAATTGTTTCTTCAATTCCTGCATTTCTGCGGGTGCCAATCGGTAGAGTGCTTTGGCAATTGGTGCTGTTCCTGGCAACAGATGGATTCCGAATTCAACTTCTCTGTCTGGAGGTAGTCCTGGTAATTCTTCTGGAAATACATCTGAAAACTGAGACACTACTGGAATGTCTTTTAGTTCTTTTCCTTTAGTATTAGTGATTATGGAAATCAAATACACTATAGATCCTTTTTCTTATATAACTTGCAGTTTTCATCACAGAGATGAATTTTGTGAATCTAGATGGTTTATCTCCTTTAATTGTGATCGTTTTACCTTTTGGTGAATTTACTTGAATTGACTTTTGATCACGTAAAATACTGGCTCTATTGGCTATTAACCAATCCATTCCTAAAACGACATCAAATCCTGCCAGATTCATGGGATAAAGGTTTGCCATAAACTTTTGGTTTAAAATTTCTATTCTTGCCCCCTGCAAGATTTCAAAAATCCTAATAGTTTCTCCATTAGCTGTTTCTACTAGACATTCTTGTGGTAGTTTAGTTAATGACTGATTTAGAAGTTTGCAAAACGATGTATTTGTTTTGGTTAAAAATTACCGAAGCAATTAAGTGATCAAATTAGTTAAGTGAGGTAGTGTGCTAGAAATGAGTGTCGAAAATATGTTAATCAAGTTAATTGCAAAAACAGTTTCAGGATACGGCTTAGGATATAGAGCTGTATCTATGATCAAACAATGAGCAAAAAAGTAAAGGTTGACACGTGATGTACGAGGAAAGCCCTTGATCAATCTAGATCGCCGGCACAAAACCTCGGGAGCTGACAATCGCAGCTGCCTTGTTCTTCTATTGCTTCAAATATCAGGATACAGTGCAGGATGTGATGCGGATCAACTAGGTGTTATAATGTAATTTGAGTACAAGTGTTTGTGTGTAGTGACTGCTAAAAGCTAGAGAGCAAAAGTGTTCGAAAGTGTGTGTGAAAGTTGCGTGCCTTAATCTGATCCGCCCCCATCTATTTATAGTAAAAGAAATGCAACAAACTATCCTAATAAACCGGGATCCGACGAATATTCCCCACTCGAACGTTGTAGACCTGGTCTTTCGGGTTCAACGTCTCTCACATAACAGATACGCCCGAGTCTTGGGGAGAAGAAGTCCATCTGACCGTTAGTAACCCACAGCCTCTAACCTGCACGTGGTCAATTTAGTTAACACCAGGATATCGCCCAGGATGTTAGCAATATCCTAATCCAGTATCCTGATCACAAGTAAACAACCAAAAGCAGGATATTAGTCAGGATATATATACTCAGAAAATGGCCCATAACAATTGTCCCCAAATATATCTGTTGGTATACCAATCTAACGGATATATTTTAAAAATTCTATCTCGTAAATCAAGGCAATTAAAACGAAACGACGGTCAAGATTACACCATAACTTCCAACGCGCTTTTAACTCGATGGAGATCTACAAGGCTCCTATATATTCTCTCTTCTTGTTTTAAAAGCAGATATCTCCAATGGAGTCTCCAGGTAATTCCCTACTTCTCATTTATTTTTTGTCAATCTTTCTTCCTTTATTTGCAATGGCTGCCAGAACTTATTCCCAAACCGGTCAATCATCCGAGACCTTCATTCAGCAGAATCTTCTCAAAAATCCCGAGAAGGAGGTCTGTGCTTTTGACAACGCAGACATTGCGGCTTTGAGAGCTTCCGGTGCTTTCCCCGATAACACGGTCTTTAGACCATTCGATCGGTCAATTCGATCGGACGTTTCTTCTACTGATTGGGTTTGCTTCCCAGCATACCCTTTCTCGCTAGGTCTTCGATACCCTTTTCCCGAATTTATGATGCAATTCTTCCGGACCACCGGTATCTCCTTTGCTCAGACCATGCCCATGGTCTGGCGGGTATTAATCGTACTCAACCAAATTAAAAATCTTCACTGTCCCGACCTTTGTATCGAAGATCTGCCAATCGCTTACCGCCTCCGATCCCACAGTTCTAGCCGGTGTTTGCTTTTTTCGACTTCCAACAAACCCCTTATTCTTAAAGCCACCAAAAACGAAGACGGATGGCAACGCAAGTTCTTCTTTGTCAAACGAGACTCCATTGATGAGGGTGATAGCCTTCCGGTGGAATGGTTAACCACCGGTAGGATCATAAATGTTCCCATGTACCTTTAGACTTTTATCTTTTGCTAATATCCTCCTTTTTGATCCCTTTGCAGTAAATTTCAAGGAAGTAGCTCCCCCTACTGCGGAATCAGAGAAAAGAATCAAAACTGTTTACCAATTACCTGCAAGTGACATGAGTTTTACCACACATATCCCGAGTTCCAGTCAATACTCATCATCTGAAATGTCTGGTAAGGATTACTTTTAAAATAATTAATTAGCACAATATAATATAATGAAGGGTAATAAAGATGTAAGACTTTTCCCTTTACGCAGCACCAGCCAAGATCCCTGAAGTCTTTGACCTCGACGAGCTGGACAGTTATTCCGATCAGGTCTAGATCAAAAAGGAACCTAGTCCCAAGGCCACGGCCTCATCCAAGCCCCGCAGTTCCAAGGCCATCATCATTCCCAAACCTTCGCCAGCTACTAATCCCCGGAGTTCTAGTTCTCGTAAAAGAAAGGAGCCTGATTCTCCTGTTATCTCTTATACATTTCCCTATGAGAATCATGGGTTCATTGAGGCAAGCGGGTTCATGACTTCTTTTCTCAACCAGGTTAATATCCTCGAGTCATATCCTGCATCTTATACTGCTTATAAGTATTTAACAAAACCAGTACTTGTCCTTTTAATTTGCAGGGTCTCGAACGTCTGGTTCACTTATATTAGGAATCTTGTGGGCTCAACAAGACGCTTGAATCCAAGTTGAAGAAAGCTGAGGTCACCATCTCTTATCAGGGTATAATTGCAGCCACCAAATCTCGGCATTACGAGGACAAGTTCAAGGCTATGACCCAGGAACACCAGGCTGCTCTCAGCAAAGCTGCTCTTCAAGCTCAGAACGATCTTGATGCCGCCCATGCTCAACATGAACAAGATATGATCAGCTATTGGGAAAGTCTTAAAAGTTCTATCATCACTTCCCTTCTCCAGGCCAGGCTAAAGATGGCCCACGAAGCCAAAGCACTGGGTTTCGAATGCCCTTCCTGGGACATCAATGCCTGGGAAACAAAGCTGAAGAGTCTCAGCGGCACTTCTGCTAAACCAGCAGCTGAAGGATCTTCAAAGGCAATCGAAAAACCAACTGATGCTGAGAGGGAAGTTCAGGTTGATCCCGAGACGAATGCTGCCGAGAATGTCACGAACGAAGAAGGCGCTGCCTCCTAAAACTCATTTTCTTTAAATTTGAAAGTTATGCTTATGTTTAAACAATTTTACTTCTAGTCCTATGAATAGTTTCTATTTCTGTATTAAGACGACCTGATAGCCGAAGGTGGATGGGTCCTAGGTTTTAGGATGAAACCTTCGGTCATCAACTGGTATTGCTTATCTCAAATAATTTAGTCTTTCAATTGGCTTGCGGTTGTTTTCTGTCATGTATTTCTTAATGTAGATTTTAGCTTTGCAAAATTTTGTACAACTATCCTTTGAAAATATCGTGATCAATATACTTAGTGATATATTATGAAAACTTTTATTAAATAGAATTTCTAAAAATTCAATCAACTTTAGAGAAAACTTCTAAAGAATAAAAGATAGTCCATTTTCTAAAACCTGTTTTGACAATACTTGTTTGATCAGAGTTTTAATTTCAATCAAGTATCACTTCCAAATATTTCAATCAAATATCCCGAAACGCATCCCAAAAACACATTTTGAGGATATATCCTAGAGATATATCCTTTTCAGGATACTTAAACCTTAACCTGAGTTATAAAACTTATGCAAGGTTATAAAGGAAAGATCATACCAGGAACTGAGTCTAACCCTAGTATTAAACTCCAATCCTTTTTGCGACTTCTTCTACTAAGATGTCCCCAATTCGAGACACTTAGCTCAACTTTAATCCTTTGTGCATCATACAATTGCTTTAGATGGAATGTCCCCTGTGCATGAAGTCCCCAAACACTTAGAAAATTTTTGAACACTAGTTCCAATTGTATAGACAATTTTTTGTATTACAGGGGTAAAACCCAAAAATATACTAGAGATAAATCCTTTGTATCCTGGGGAAAATCCCAAATTTTCGTGCGCTACAGGCGGGAGTGTATAAACTCCAAGACTTAGAAAGGTGAAAACCTTTAAACCTTAGAGAGTATGAAAATACCCTTTCGTGAGAGAGGGTGATCAATCCTCATATACCTTTAGGATTCAGGATATAGCCAACAGTAACGAAATTGTCAGCCACTTTTACATGGACTGGTCCCGCCACCTTGAACTATTCCCGAATAACTTGCGCTCCAGGCGGGGTGTTTAAACCCAATTCGGAAGAAAGGTGAATACCTTTAAACCTGTGAAGGGATCATGATCCCTTATACGTGAGAGAGGGGGCCAATCCTCTAATCTTCCGAAGTATCCTGAGTGTGTATCCTGGTGCTATATCCCGAAGTGTATTCTGCAAAACCACTATAAGCTAAGGTGGGTGTTAGCCTGGCTAACACCCCTCCGATGCTTAAGTCAGTAATAGATTCAAAATAGTAAATAATATCAAAATTTAATAAGAGAGACAGAATTCATACCATCCTGAGTTGGAATTTAAATTCCATACTCACTTGAAATAGAGCTTTAAATGTATAGCATTCCAAGATCTCGGTAGCATATCCCCCTCTATATTCTTGAGTCGGTATGCTCCTTTTCCTGATTCTGATTCAACCTCATAGGGTCCTTCCCATTTTGGAGCCAACTTTCCATCAGCAGGATTAGTAGTATTCTGAAAAGCTTTTCTTAATACCCAATCTCCAACCTGAAATTTTCTAGTCCTTATATTCTTGTTATATGCTTTAGATATCCTCTGTTGATATGCTGCCATCCTTAGCCTTGCAGCGTCTCTTGTCTCATCAATAGTATCCAGTTCCTGGCATAGGACTTCAGGATTCTGCTCAGGATCCCTAAGGTTGGATCTTGCTGTAGATATCACCATTTCCGTCGGGATCACCGCTTCTGCTCCAAACACCAAGGAAAATGGGGTTTGGCCAGTTGCATTCTTCACCGTTGTCCTATCAGCCCACAAAACAAAGGGTAATTCTTCTGCCCATCTTCCTTTCTTAGCCCCTAGTCTCTTTTTCAAGTTGTTAACAATTATCTTGTTCGATGATTCTGCTTGTCCATTTGCTTGAGGATGTACCGGAGTAGACGTAATCATTTTGATTCCCCAACTCTTGCAGAAGTCAGTAGTCCTTTTACTTATAAATTGAGATCCATTGTCACAAATTATCTCAGCTGGTACTCCAAACCTAGTCAGGATATTCCTTTTTATGAAGGATACCACTTCTTGATCTCTAACTTGAACAAATGCTTCTGCTTCAACCCACTTGGAGAAATAATCCGTCATTGCCAACATGAAAACCTTTCCTCCTGGAGCCTTTGGAAGCTTTCCCACTATATCCATACCCCATTTCATGAACGGCCAAGGGGAAACAATAGGATACAGTGGTTCGGTAGGCTGATGTAATATGTTACTATGTCTTTGACATGCGTCACATCTTCGAGCATATTCTGTGGCATCTTTCCTCATCGTTGGCCAATAATATCCTGTCCTTAATACTTTTGAGAATAAGGACCTGCCCCCAGTATGGTTACTGTTAGGGGAGGATTTCTTAATGACCTGTGATCCTCAATTATTATCCTGCTTGGTGATCCTTACTTCTGTGTCAGTTAGTGATCCTCAGAAGTGCTTCAGGATCAGGATCATGGATCATCCTAAGGATCCTTATACTAATGATTGTCTGCTTTGAATTCGATATTGTTTTGCAGGAATACCGGTTTGGACTTAGTCTTGGTAACGTTCCTGGAGAATATTCCACGCTTATTCCGCACGTGCTTGACCATGGTGAACGTTATGGAGATCGTGGGGAGAAGGCATGAATTGCGGAAATTTAGTTATTTAGATATTTTACTAAATTTAAAAGGGGTAGCGAGCTAATTAGACAACACTTGGTTATTTTTTGGCTACACACACTCGTACAACTGCACTCACCAGCTCTCGGCAAAACACTTAGCATTTTTCATACGTTTCTACACGATACACTATAGTGATCCTTGTACTTAGCTCGCTATCATCCGAAGTTGTAAAAGGATTATTGTTTAATTTGAGTTGGTGATCGGTAGTTTCCATCACCCGAGGTTTTTTATGCCGGAGATCATACAATGATCAAGGGCTTTTTTCTCGTATAAATCTTTGTGTCCCCTGTGCAATTCATTTCATAGTGATCCTCATTGTTGTTTACCAATTCAAGCATCATACCCCGTAACAGAGAGTTTGGTTACATCATCCTCGTCTGATTTTTGACCAAAACAGTTTGGCGCCCACCGTGGGGCAATTGGTGCTTCGTTCCTAAGAAATTCTCATTTTTGTGATCATTTCGATTCGTTACATCCAAGCAGATGGCTTCATCATCAAAGAACACCTCCAGTGCGATGTCTGCAGTCAATTCGTCCCAGGGCATTCCACCTTTGCCTCCACCACCTTCTGGACCTCAGAAAAATGCCGAGAAGAAACCAACTCCCATTTTCTCAAAACCTCCAACTTCTTCTGCTTCTTATACTCCTACTACTAGTGACTTGTTTACTCTGATTTTGCAGATGAAGGAGCATATACAGCAGCAGGACAAGACCAATGAAAGGATTCTTAGAGAAATTAGAGACATCAAGAAACAGAAGAGATCGGCAGAGGATCATTCCCCACTGATGCCCAGATCTTTGAATTTCGATACTCCGGTTATAACTTCTCAACCTTCAGTGGTTCCAGACGTTCAATATGTGGGAGGACCAAAAGGAGTGCATAACGGATCATCAGCAATGACTCAGGCTTCAGGGTTACACTTCCAACCAGCAGGATCCCATCCTCAGCATATAGGATCCTTCGCAAGCTCAGGAGGATACTCGGGAGCGCAGCAGATTCAAGGGTTCTGGCCGTTTCAAGGATCCTCCCAGGTTCAAGGATCCTCCTATGTTCCAGGATCCTCCCAGGTTCAAGGATCCTCTCAGGTTCAAGGATCCTCCCAGGTTCAAGGATCCTCCTATGTTCAAGGATCCTCCCAGGTTCAAGGATCTTCCTACGTCCCAGGATCCTCCCAGGTCCAAGGATCCTCTCAGTTTCAGGGATCCTTCCAGATTCCGGGATCCTTAAGGAGTTTGCAATCAGGGAGTTCCGATATCCATCAGGGAGATTTTATTCCAATGCAGACCATTGCTTCTACTGGTCCATCGGTCATTCCAGAGCCCCAACAATATGGATTCACATCCGCTCTTCCTAATTTGAATCCAATGGGAGGTAACACTTTCAATAATTCTTATACCACTAACCATGGCCTTATGCAGGATATAGGTATCAATCATGCCATGGCTAGAGAATTGCAAAAGTTAAAGGATATGATATCAAGTATCCCAGGAGTGGTCAAGCCTATCCCGGAGATTGCAGATGGGAGCCACAAGATATCTCGTTTTGCACCACCAATCTGTGATGCTGAGATACCCAAGAGGTTCCATGTGCCTACCATGAAGTTGTATGATGGTTCAACAGATCCTGAAGAACACATAGCACAGTACAGGGAAATGATGGAGATTAATCCCATCCCAGAAAGGTTAAAGGAAGCATGTATGTGCAAGGGATTTGGATCCACTCTTACTGGATCGGCTCTTAAATGGAATCTAGATGAGGTAAGAACCCGGGCCCTTAGGTTCATCCGGCTAGAGGATGACAAAACGATCCAGGAGAGGTTAGCAGGATCCTCAAAGCAAGAGAAGCAAGGATCCTCATTCAAGAATAACAAGTTCAGATCCTATAACAAATCTGATAACTAGAATGTGCATGCTGTTGAACAAGAAGAGGATGATGAGGATTATCCTCCAATTTCTGAATATTGTTTTTCTGTTGATAACAATGAACTAATCCTTGCGATGCAGAATTTAGGTGATAAAGCTAGATGGCCCAGGAAAAATGACAGACCAGCTGCAACTAAAGATAAGTCAAAGTGGTGCGTATATCATGAAGATTTTGGGCATCTCACAGAAGAATGCATCGCACTGAGAAAAGAAATTGGATACTTGTTGAGCAAGGGGCATTTGAAAGAATTATTGGGGAGAAAGAAGTCAAGGACTCAGGATCCTGAAAGGATCCTAGAGAAAGCTCCAGCCCCTCCAGCAGATGCACAAGTTATAAACTTTATTTCTGGAGGATCAGACATTTGTGGAACATCCTTCTCTGCAGCTAAAAGACATGCAAAGGAAACCAAGATGGATAATGGAGATAGACCCATTCGAACATCCAGTGTCTCCGAAGGAAAAGTTATAACTTTTGATGAGGATGATCGTGTTGACATTCAGGATCCTCATCATGATGGTTTGGTTATCACTCTTTTTATTTCTAACCATTTTGTTCGCAGGATCCTTATAGACGGAGGAAGCTCTGTGAACATTATCCAGCTTGATGTCCTCAAGAAGATGAATATTCCTGAATCTGATATCATACCAAGATCCTCTGTGCTCGTGGGATTCAGTGGCGAGACTAAGAATACTCTGGGGGACATTAAACTCCCAATCTATATCGAAGGCCTACATTCTTACCAAAGGTTTTGTGTTATTGACTGTTTATCTTGTTGTAATGTTATCCTTGGCAGGCCTTGGATACATGACATGAAGGCAGTCCCATCCACTTATCATCAATGTGTGAAGCTTCCTAGTCCTTGGGGAATAGTGAAGATTGATAGTGATCAGCAAGAGGCTAAGAACTGCTACACCTCATCAATGAAACCAGCATCAAAGTCAAGGGAGCAATAGCAATTAAAGCGTCCTCCAATGGATGTCTTGGAGGCAAGAGAACAGGATGTAGTAGAAATCCTTATGGATCCTGATGATCCTGAATCTAAAGTTTATATAGGATCAGGGATCCTTGGCGAAATAAAGGAAGACCTCATATCCTTCCTCAAAAGGAGAAAGACTACCTTTGCATGGAAACATGAAGACATGACAGATATATCTAAAGATATAATCACTCACAAACTTGGCATTGATAGGTCCTTCAAACCAATCCATCAAAAGAGGAGGAAATTTGCACAAGAAAGAAATGCCATTATCCAGGAGGAGGTAGAGAAATTACTCCAAGCAGGTATGATTAGAGAGGTCAAGTATCCAAGATGGTTGACCAATGTGGTTGTTGTTCAAAAGAAAAACGGAAAGTGGAGGGTATGTGTCGATTTCACCGATTTAAATAAGGCATGTCCCAAGGATCCTTTCCCATTACCCCACATTGACTCCATGGTGGATGCAACTGCGGGTCATGAACTGTTAACTTTTATGGATGCTTCATCTGGATTTCAACAAATTCAAATGGAACATCCGATCAAGAGGATACAGCCTTTATGACTCCAACTAGTATATACTGTTATATTGCTATGCCATTTGGACTAAGAAATGCAGGTGCAACTTATCAAAGGCTAGTGAATATGATGTTCAAGGATCAGATTGGACAGACTATGGAGGTTTACATAGACGATATGGTGGTAAAATCAAAAAAGGCTGAGGATCACCTAAGAGACTTGGAGGAAGCATTCAATATCCTTGACAAATATAACATGAAACTTAATCCTTCAAAATGTCACTTTGGTGTTAAAGCAGGTAAATTCTTAGGATATATGGTGACAAAGAGAGGCATCAAAGCCAGTCCAGAACAAATCAAAGCTATAGTAAACATCAAGTCCCCTGCCAATGCTAAGGATGTTCAGAGGTTAACAGGCAGGATTGCAGCTTTAAACAGATTCATATCCAAATCCTCATAAAAGTGCAAGGAATTCTATGATATCCTAAGGAAGAACAAAAAATTCGAGTGGACTGAGAAGCATGAAAGTTCCTTAAGAGCTCTTAAGGATTACCTATCCTCGGCCCCGGCCTTGATGAAACCAGAAAAAGGAGATGTGTTATCCTTATATCTCGCGGTATCCTCAAAAGCAGTAAGTGCCGTCCTTGTTAAGGATCACGAAGGTACACAACATCCTGTCTATTATGTAAGTAAGAGTTTACTTGATGCTGAATCCAGGTATTCACACTTAGAAAAACTTATCCTTGCATTAATTATGGTATCTACTAAATTGAGACATTATTTTGAAACTCATGCCATTATCATCAAAACTAATTTTCCAATTAAGAATGTCCTCAGGAAACCTGAAATGTCAGGAAGGATGGCTAAGTGGGCAGTGAAGCTTAGTGCATATGATATAAGATATGAGCCCAGGACAGCTATTAAATCCCAAGCATTAGCCGACTTTGTGGCAGATTTCAGTAGTGATTTGCAAAAGGAAGCTGAGTTAGAAGTTCAGCAGCTAGAGGAGACCAAGGATCCTTGGATACTCTATACTGATGGATCCTCAAATGTCAAAGGAACAGGGCTTGGAATACTACTAAAATCACCACAGGGGGACATAATACCCCACTCTATAGCTTGTGAGTTCCAAACCACTAACAATGAGGCTGAATATGAAGCCTTGATAGCTGGCTTGCAAATTGCTAAGCATATGAGGATCAGGTATCTTGAGGTACATGTAGATTCTTTGTTAATCACTAATCACTTTAATGGATCCTATGCTGTTAAAGGTGAAAAGCTAATCAAATATTTGGAGATAGTCAAAGAATTGGCACTCTCTTTTGTATCCTTTAGTTTGACACAGGTACCAAGGGAAGAGAATGCAGAGGCAGATGCATTAGCCAATTTAGGATCATCCTTGAAGATCCCGGAGGATATCAAGATCCCTATTATCCATATCCTGGCCCGGCTATCGAGGATCATGTGGCTATGGAGATAGGAGAGGATTCTGCAATCATCCCTAGTGATGATAATCAATCTCATTCAGGATCATGGATCCTTCTAATCATGAGATACATACAACATGGAGAGATTCCTACAGGAGAAAACCCTAGGGCTTTCAAAATTAAGGTATCTCAATTCACAATTTTAAATAATATGTTGTATAAATGATCTCTTGTAGGACCATATTTAAGATGCATTGAGGATCCTGAAATCCAAGAAGTTTTAAAAGACTTCCATGAAGGAGATTGTGGAAACCACACTGGGGGCAGGGCATTATTCTCAAGGATCCTAAGGACAGGATACTATTGGCCAACTATGAAGAGAGATGCTGTGGAGTATGCTAAGAAGTGTGATCCTTGTCAGAGACACAGCAATATCCTTCATCAACCAGCTGAATTATTGCATCCTATATCCTCCACTTGGCCATTCATGAGATGGGGCATGGATATAGTTGGTAAGCTCCCTAAGGCACCTGGTGGAAAAGTGTTCATGCTTGCTATGACTGATTACTTCTCCAAGTGGATAGAGGCTGAAGCTTTTGCCCAAGTCAGGGAAAAGGAAGTTATATCCTTCATTAAAAGAAATATTATAACTAGATTTGGTATTCCTTCTGAAATTATATGTGATAATGGTTCCCAATTCATTGGGGGCAGAACTACTAACTTTTGTGACAGCTGGGGGATTAAGATGATAACATCAACACCAGTCCACCCACAAGCTAATGGTCAGGCAGAATCCTCCAATAAGATCGTCATCAACAATTTGAAGAAGAAGCTTGGATCCAAGAAAGGGAAATGGGCAGAAGAACTACCTTATGTGCTTTGGGCTGATAGGACAACTCCTAAGAATGCTATAGGCCAAACTCCATTCTCTTTGGTATTTGGGGCAGAATCAGTGATCCCTACAGAAATGATGGTTCCAACTGCTAGAACAAGTATTCGTGATCCTGAGGAAAATGATGAGAACTTGGTTCAAGACCTAGATACTATAGAAGAAATCAGAGATTTGGAAAGGATAAGGATGGCCAGTTATCAGCAAAGAATGGCTGGAGCCTACAACAAAAATGTCAGGATCAGGAAATTCCAAGTTGGTGATATGGTACTAAGGAAAGCATTTCAGAATACCACCAATCCTGCTGATGGAAAGTTGGCACCAAAATGGGAAGGACCTTACTTGATTGAAGCTGAGGCAGGAAAGGGGGCATATCGATTGCTAACAATGGAAGGTGATTTGCTACCTAGAGCCTGGAATGCTGTCCATTTGAAGAAATACTTCATGTGATAAGGATCCATGATCCTCACATGATAAATATCCTTAAAGGATCCTTAAAGCACAGATGATCCTCATTTTGGTTCAGGTACTCTTAGCAAAAGGATGATTATCCACAAAAGCAACCAGTTACTTGGGTTTGACCCCAGTTATTTGGGCTTGACCCCAGTTCCGCCAGTAGCGCACGATGATCCTGATATAGTTCATGGCAGTGGGACCAGTACTCGTTTTAGGGGCTGATAATTCCATTGTACTGGCTATACCTAGGATCCTACGTATAATGGTAGACGTACCATACATCCGTTCTTAAGGTTTCTAACGTTTTCACGTTAGCTAAGGTTTTGGCATTTTCATGCCACTAAGTTTGGATAGTCGCCAGTTAGGGCCATACTCCAGTTCACACGATCCTTGGGCTTGTCCCCAGTCATCCTTGGGCTTGTCCCCAGTTATCCTTGGGTTTGTCCCCAGTTATCCTTGGGCTTGTCCCCAGTTATCCTTTGGGCTTGTCCCCAGTTGCTAACTTTTATCTTATAATGGCTTAGTCCCAAGTTATGTTCTATTTCAGGTCTTCGAAGTTAAACATGTGACAACCGGTAATTTACGGCTCTAATTACGCAATTAACAGATGATTAAAACGATAATAAATAATGTGTACGACGCTAATTAACTTAACCAGGCCCTTGGAGTGCCCAGGAACGTTTGTTCAGCTATACAGTGCGCGTGTGGTGATTTAAGGAAAATCTGCTGAGTATTACGCGACAACGGACTGATACCGTACGAAATACTGACAACGCCGACAAATATGGATGTTACACGAATGTTTTATGATTATGGAGTTTGGGTCACGATAACGGGTCTCGTAGGAATTACGGGCCACTTACACACGAGATGAGCTTGTGGGCCCTGGGCCCAAGCTCAAATCCCACAAGTCTAAACCTGCACATAAATTAAAATCTATACTAGATTTACTAAATCTACCAAAAATCTTAACAAGATCTAAGAAATCTCATCAAATCTAGGAAATCTCTACAAAATCTAGGTAAAATCTGCAAATGATCTTGCAAAGATCTCAAGAACTCTCTATAAAAGCCCACACCCTCCTAATTTCTTTTAACCACCCACACAAGAAAGAAAAACACAGACTTTAGTCTGTGTTTCCCCTCTCTCGGTTCCATATACAAACAAGGAGAAATCAACTTCTCAGAAACATAACCCAAATCAAACACAGGCAACACACACACTCACTCTACAATCAAGCCAAACAATCTAATTGTCTCCTCCTCTCTCACTCGACACCCCCCCTGTTAATAAATTCAATGACCACCACCACCACGGTCCGGTGGTGGTGCGGCGACGAAGAGAGAGAGATCGAGAGGAGAGAGAGGCGATGAGAGAGAGTCCGGTATGAGAAGAGAGGAGAGAGAGAAAGAGATCGGAGAAGGAGTTAGGGGAGCCGGCCACCACAGCGGGTGGCGGCGCACCACGAACAGCGGCGGCAGCCGCAAAATCTTCAATAGAGGTGGTTACGGCGGGGCTTGGGTTGGGTTGGGTTTGCTTTGGATTTGGTGAACACGGTGACGGCGCACGGTGATGTGATAGGGAGCAGCAGCAAACGCCGTGTACGGCGGCGAGCTCCGGCTGTCGGAAAATGTCAGACGACAGAGATGGCTACGACGGCGATTGTATTCAAGTTAGACTCGTTCAACATCAACTGGGTTTGGTTCGATTCAGATTCTTTTCGGGTCTCGTTTTCAGGAGCGGCCAGTCTCATATTTGGTTTCACTCTCGGCCCAGGTTTCGGGTTAGTCGGGTTCACTTCAGAATCGGGCTCGGGCAGAATTCACAACATCAGATATGTGTGTTTTCGGTTCATATCCAGAGATGGTTTCGGTTCAAGTCAACTCAGCGAGTTGACTCGGTCAACTCAGCGAGTTGACTCGGTCAACTCAGTCCAACCCGGTCAACCCAGTCAGCGGTTCGGTGTCCGACACGAAGACTTGGTAAAAGTACAGAATGCATTTAACATATATGTTTTTATAAAGTTTTGTTAAATACGCGAATCGAGCTCGACCGATACCTCTAGTGTTTAACTATGTTTTAGTTTGTCGGAAATTTATTATATATTGATTGAATCACTTGAAATATTGTTGAATTGTGACAAAATAACGACACTTTAGTTGTCGGGGCCGTCCAAAAACAGAGGAAACGCTGCCCGTTTTTCGAGAAAATCCTAAAAATAACGTGTTTTATTTTAAACCAAAACCATCGGATACAAATAATCTTTTCGAAAAACAGATACAAATATACTATTATTTTCGACGGCATTTTATAAATACGACCTATTTTCATAAAAATAAATATATTGTATATTTATTTCATCAATCAAACGAACGGACGATTGTTTTACTAAAATAAATATAGTTTATATATTTATTTGAAATACTGAACGACACGAATTCCTTTACAAAAATAAATATAATTTTATATTTATTTCTAACTTCAAACAACTTGATGATACTTTCGCAAAATAGATATAACTTTTTATATTTATTTCAAACGCCTAAACGGCATATACATTCGACATATAGTATATGAAACTTAACAATTATAACTTAATCATTTTTATTAAGTTAACAACTTACCGTCAAATCGTTCGGTGAACGATTCGGTAGAGCTCGGTGACACGTAGTTTAGTACTGCGTTTATTTAGAAACTTATTAGATATTCCGTGTTAGGAATATTGTAGAACGCACACTAGCGAGTCTCGTCTTGGAAACAACATCACGAAGTCGTAAATAGCTAATTTTGCACAAGACAATTCAGGTGAGTTCATAACCCCACTTTTTTTTTACGGAGTTACATTTTTCTAAATGTTTTTGGGGTGGAAAGACATGCACTTTTTGCAAAGCATACAAGAATTACATATTTCTAAACCATTTTACAAGCAAGTTTTAACTGACACAAATGGTTTACGAAAAGCTTATGTTTTATACCGGTTTTTCAACAAAAGCGTTTACACACGAATTCTAGTTTTCTAAACTACAAAAAATACAAATACAAGAGTATACAAACACATGAGAATTGATACTTGACATAAAGAATACAAGAACTGAAAATTGATACTTGATATGATGAATACAAAAACAAGAAGCGCCCTTGGTGATAACTAGTACCAAGTAGGATGCGTTTGAGGAATGATACGAGAAATCGTGTCGCGAATAGGGTACCATAAGCACCATTAATCGTGTACATACTTAGACCGCAGAACAAAAGGTTAGATCTAACGGGTGTCAGGGCAGCCCCACTCTTGGTGACAACTAGTACCGAGTAGTGTTTTTGTGTCTCAGTCGTGAATCGACTACTAGAAAAATGCCTATGGTTTGGTTGCTTCCTATGTCGTGTCACATGTTAATGGCCTTGCAACCCATTAACAACTTGATACATACAGAATACGTGATTTATACAAGAATACTTGATTTATACAAGAATACGTGATTTATACAAGAATACCTGATTTATACAAGAATACGTGATTTATACAAGAATACGTGATTTATACAAGAATACTTGAGTTATACAAAGCATACAAACGTTCAATACAAAGTTTCCATATAACTTGACAAGAAAATGATTTTTGTTTTCGTTTTCTCAACAATACTGCAAAAACCGGTTATTCCAAAAAGATTTATTTCAAATCTTTTACAAACAAACTATGAACTCGCTCAACTTTATGTTGATTTTTCGCATGTTTCTTTCTCAGGTTGCATTTCAGAAATTATGGCACGGTTGGAATAGGAGAACCATGAAGAGTCGAGTACTTAGTGGGCGTTCAATTTCTAAAAGACTTAGCTTATTTGCTTCCGCTGTGCAATGAAGATACCAGTCCAGTCACGCCAATGCTCTGATATTTCGGGGTGTGACAGATTGGTATCAGAGCTATAGGTTACAGCGAATAGGGTTTTCTGAAGAAATACCTAGGCTCTAACCTCACTTTCCTCTGGGAACTTAGATTATTAAAACGTCGAATACATACAGAACGCCTAGTACTCGAATATGGTCTCCAACCGTTGCCGAAAAACAAACAGTCAAGATTTTGTTTTCAAACATACACTATTGTGGTGTTTTACACACAGTGCACAAAATAGTCGCATATAGTACACAAAACTCTGAGAGTTTAGGAAACATGCATTTAAGACCTTCGGAAACTCATGTTGAAGTTCATTAAAGGTCATCACGTAGGAACTGCGAATATTAACTCGGGCACACACTATTATTCATATTGTCTATGATGTTTTAACTTCCCAAGCAGGCATCCAACGCATAACGAAACACTAGTGCACAGGTATACGTGAAACTCAAGCTATACATCAACGAAGGTTGAAGTATGTCACATACGACTTTCTAGGAAGCGGCGGTTTGGCACGCGGTCCTGCAAACGACACGAGTCATGCTAATGAGAAGACATATGTCTCCGCAGTCCCCCTAACTCAATAACGACGAATACGCTATGTTTGACATTCCATGGTAATGTCACCTAACAACTGGTTATCACATGCAACCCCAGGTAAAGTCCTTAAATTTCTTCTATTGAAATTTCGACTTTCACTTTTACTGAGTAGATTTTCGTATCTCTACTCCTCTTAATGGTCATTGTGTCACGATCATTTCTTTCAGTATAATGAATATTCATTAGCTATAATTCTTGAAAATTCATATGTCACGCATGCATCATTTGTTACGCATGTGGTTTCGCTTCGAATAAAGCATTTCATTAAAGTTCAAATATTATTTCGCTTGTGATTCGAATGACCCGCATTATCGTAATTGTTGGCTTCTTTGTTATCAAGTCAACACATTTTCTTGAAATTTCTTTTCTTTTCAAGTTACATACATGGTTTTTTTTTTTTTCGTTGTGACCATGCCGAAAGTTTTCTTGTCGATTCATGTATTTATTGTCGGCTTGCGGCGAAACCAAATTCAATTGTTTGAACTTGTTCATTCCACATATTCAATTCAAGACATCACATGATGTATTGAAAACATCATATTCGAATTCGTTTTAACAAGCGTTTCATTGTTCTGAGTCGTAGTAGATTTGTTTGGTCTACGACTCCATCAAGTCGTTTGTTGATTCCGACACATTGTGGTGTTAGTATAAACTTGTATCTTGGGCTAAATATGATTGAGGATTTGATATAAAACACAGGTGATACTTGTTCAATCACCGCTATTATTGAATTGTTTCATTCACTACGACACCTTGTGGCGTCGGTAGAACTTGCAGCTTGGGCTGATCATGATCGAGCGTTTCATGCAAAACTAATTACATTTGAGCTTGTTGAATCTAAGTTCATTTATTGGATGCGATCATTTCTAGAATTCATTTGCATATTGTGATACGTCCTTGAATTCACATCATTCGAATAAGTCTTGATTCGACTTCATGATCGTTCACTTTGGTACTATTCGTATTTTCTACACATAACGTAACTCTAAGGAGTTAACGTAGTCTAAATTTCGAGGACGAAATTTTATTAACAGGGGAGAATGTGACAACCGGTAATTTACGGCTCTAATTACGCAATTAACAGATGATTAAAACGATAATAAATAATGTGTACGACGCTAATTAACTTAACCAGGCCCTTGGAGTGCCCAGGAACGTTTGTTCAGCTATACAGTGCGCGTGTGGTGATTTAAGGAAAATCTGCTGAGTATTACGCGACAACGGACTGATACCGTACGAAATACTGACAACGCCGACAAATATGGATGTTACACGAATGTTTTATGATTATGGAGTTTGGGTCACGATAACGGGTCTCGTAGGAATTACGGGCCACTTACACACGAGATGAGCTTGTGGGCCCTGGGCCCAAGCTCAAAACCCACAAGTCTAAACCTGCACATAAATTAAAATCTATACTAGATTTACTAAATCTACCAAAAATCTTAACAAGATCTAAGAAATCTCATCAAATCTAGGAAATCTCTACAAAATCTAGGTAAAATCTGCAAATGATCTTGCAAAGATCTCAAGAACTCTCTATAAAAGCCCACACCCTCCTAATTTCTTTTATCCACCCACACAAGAAAGAAAAACACAGACTTTAGTCTGTGTTTCCCCTCTCTCTCGGTTCCATATACAAACAAGGAGAAATCAACTCCTCAGAAACATAACCCAAATCAAACACAGGCAACACACACACTCACTCTACAATCAAGCCAAACAATCTAATTGTCTCCTCCTCTCTCACTCGACACCCCCCTGTTAATAAATTCAATGACCACCACCACCACGGTCCGGTGGTGGTGCGGCGACGAAGAGAGAGAGATCGAGAGGAGAGAGAGGCGATGAGAGAGAGTCCGGTATGAGAAGAGAGGAGAGAGAGAAAGAGATCGGAGAAGGAGTTAGGGGAGCCGGCCACCACAGCGGGTGGCGGCGCACCACGAACAGCGGCGGCAGCCGCAAAATCTTCAATAGAGGTGGTTACGGAGGGGCTTCGGTTGGGTTGGGTTTGCTTTGGATTTGGTGAACACGGTGACGGCGCACGGTGATGTGACAGGGAGCAGCAGCAAACGTCGTGTACAGCGGCGAGCTCCGGCTGTCGGAAAATGTCAGACGACAGAGATGGCTACGACGGTGATTGTATTCAGGTTAGACTCGTTCAACATCAACTGGGTTTGGTTCGATTCAGATTCTTTTCGGGTCTCGTTTTCAGGAGCGGCCAGTCTCATATTTGGTTTCACTCTCGGCCCAGGTTTCGGGTTAGTCGGGTTCACTTCAGAATCGGGCTCGGGCAAAATTCACAACATCAGATATGTGTGTTTTCGGTTCATATCCAGAGATGGTTTCGGTTCAAGTCAACTCAGCGAGTTGACTCGGTCAACTCAGTCCAACCTGGTCAACCCAGTCAGCGGTTCGGTGTCCGACACGAAGACTTGGTAAAAGTACAGAATGCATTTAACATATATGTTTTTATAAAGTTTTGTTAAATACGCGAATCGAGCTCGACCGATACCTCTAGTGTTTAACTATGTTTTAGTTTGTCGGAAATTTATTATATATTGATTGAATCACTTGAAATATTGTTGAATTGTGACAAAATAACGACACTTTAGTTGTCGGGGCCGTCCAAAAACAGAGGAAACGCTGCCCGTTTTTCGAGAAAATCCTAAAAATAACGTGTTTTATTTTAAACCAAAACCATCGGATACAAATAATCTTTTCGAAAAACAGATACAAATATACTATTATTTTCGACGACATTTTATAAATACGACCTCTTTTCATAAAAATAAATATATTGTATATTTATTTCATCAATCAAACGAACGGACGATTGTTTTACTAAAATAAATATAGTTTATATATTTATTTGAAATACTGAACGACACGAATTCCTTTATAAAAATAAATATAATTTTATATTTATTTCTAACTTCAAACAACTTGATGATACTTTCGCAAAATAGATATAACTTTTTATATTTATTTCAAACGCCTAAACGGCATATACATTCGACATATACTATATGAAACTTAACAATTATAACTTAATCATTTTTATTAAGTTAACAACTTACTGTCAAATCGTTCGGTGAACGATTCGGTAGAGCTCGGTGACACGTAGTTTAGTACTGCGTTTATTTAGAAACTTATTAGATATTCCGTGTTAGGAATATTGTAGAACGCACACTAGCGAGTCTCGTCTTGGAAACAACATCACGAAGTCGTAAATAGCTAATTTTGCACAAGACAATTCAGGTGAGTTCATAACCCCACTTTTTTTTTTTACGGAGTTACATTTTTCTAAATATTTTTGGGGTGGAAAGACATGCACTTTTTTCAAAGCATACAAGAATTACATATTTCTAAACCATTTTACAAGCAAGTTTTAACTGACACAAATGGTTTACGAAAAGCTTATGTTTTATACCGGTTTTTCAACAAAAGCGTTTACACACGAATTCTAGTTTTCTAAACTACAAAAAATACAAATACAAGAGTATACAAACACATGAGAATTGATACTTGACATAAAGAATACAAGAACTGAAAATTGATACTTGATATGATGAATACAAAAACAAGAAGCGCCCTTGGTGATAACTAGTACCAAGTAGGATGCGTTTGAGGAATGATACGAGAAATCGTGTCGCGAATAGGGTACCATAAGCACCATTAATCGTGTACATACTTAGACCGCAGAACAAAAGGTTAGATCTAACGGGTGTCAGGGCAGCCCCACTCTTGGTGACAACTAGTACCGAGTAGTGTTTTTGTGTCTCAGTCGTGAATCGACTACTAGAAAAATGCCTATGGTTTGGTTGCTTCCTATGTCGTGTCACATGTTAATGGCCTTGCAACCCATTAACAACTTGATACATACAGAATACGTGATTTATACAAGAATACTTGATTTATACAAGAATACGTGATTTATACAAGAATACCTGATTTATACAAGAATACGTGATTTATACAAGAATACGTGATTTATACAAGAATACTTGAGTTATACAAATTACATACAAAGCATACAAACGTTCAATACAAAGTTTCCATATAACTTGACAAGAAAATGATTTTTGTTTTCGTTTTCTCAACAATACTGCAAAAACCGGTTATTCCAAAAAGATTTATTTCAAATCTTTTACAAACAAACTATGAACTCGCTCAACTTTATGTTAATTTTTCGCATGTTTCTTTCTCATGTTGCATTTCAGAAATTATGGCACGGTTGGAATAGGAGAACCATGAAGAGTCGAGTACTTAGTGGGCGTTCAATTTCTAAAAGACTTAGCTTATTTGCTTCCGCTGTGCAATGAAGATACCAGTCCAGTCACGCCAATGCTCTGATATTTCGGGGTGTGACAGATTGGTATCAGAGCTATAGGTTACAGCGAATAGGGTTTTCTGAAGAAATACCTAGGCTCTAACCTCACTTTCCTCTGGGAACTTAGATTATTAAAACGTCAAATACATACAGAACGCCTAGTACTCGAATATGGTCTCCAACCGTTGCCGAAAAACAAACAGTCAAGATTTTGTTTTCAAACATACACTATTGTGGTGTTTTACACACAGTGCACAAAACAGTCGCATATAGTACACAAAACTCTGAGAGTTTAGGAAACATGCATTTAAGACCTTCGGAAACTCATGTTGAAGTTCATTAAAGGTCATCACGTAGGAACTGCGAATATTAACTCGGGCACACACTATTATTCATATTGTCTATGATGTTTTAACTTCCCAAGCAGGCATCCTACACATAACGAAACACTAGTGCACAGGTATACGTGAAACTCAAGCTATACATCAACGAAGGTTGAAGTATGTCACATACGACTTTCGAGGAAGCGGCGGTTTGGCACGCGGTCCTGCAAACGACACGAGTCATGCTAATGAGAAGACATATGTCTCCGCAGTCCCCCTAACTCAATAACGACGAATACGCTATGTTTGACATTCCATGGTAATGTCACCTAACAACTGGTTATCACATGCAACCCCAGGTAAAGGGTGTCGGTTTATTTAGGATTGTTACATAAATATTCTCCCCCTATCAAACAACTTTATAAATTTGACAGTTTAAGTATCCAAAACTTCACTAATAATCATCCAAGTCCAAATTAATGACCTTGGAGATCTCACAAACTGTTTTTGATTTTTCATTTTAAAACTCCAAGTTTCAAATTAATGAACTTGTTTATTTTTAGAAACACGTTCAGCATACTCAGATTTTGAAACTCAGCTTTCAGACATCGGTTATCAAAAATAAAGTTGAATCAAAATCTTTTTGTATTTTTCTGAAATATAAAGTAGTAAATAAATATTTACAGACAATATTTTTGTTTGAATTGCGTCAGAGGATCATATCAGTTTATGACAAATCACTAGCACCGTTGAGCTATAAACACTTTAAGTTCTAAACGATTCACTTAGATTGTCAGTATACTGATCCACTTAAATTTTCACACAAAGTTCAACTGATTCGAGATACGAGATTAGTGTTTTAAGGACTTAACTTATTCGCGTATCCCACCTCAGAATATACTCCCGTATCAAGATTCCCTAGATTCAGTCTTACAGGTGAATATACTATATTGATATCTGTACTCTGGGTTAGTGCGAGACCTTGAGAGCTCAGGTATGAACTACCGTTCAGTCAAAGAGACGAAGACTCGATTTTGTGGTGTGTCCCACTTAGGGATCTTCTTTACAACTGCACTTGAATCATATCTTTCGATATTTTATCAATTTTCAGCAGAGGGTAAGCTTTAAGCGTGTAAAGTATTATACGAGATCTAGGCCATTGCTTCCGCAATATCAGAAGATCAAGTATAATACCCCAGAAATCAAACGGAATAATAACCTAGTATCTCAGAATCTGGCAATCTCTCAATCAAGATTTCGGTGGTTACCCATATATCCAAGAGATGTTCCCCACGAGATAAGAAAGTATTTATAGTAGGTTTATATCCCGAAAAAAAATCTACTAAGCGTGTAAAAACCTACTGGCATATCATCAGTGAGACCGTTTATCACATTTTAACCTTCCATTTCTTTAGCGTACTGTGATTGTCTCCTTATGTACTATCATTTCCTGTTTTTACACTAAAACTCTTTTTCATTTTCTCATGTTTTTGGCTTTTTCAAATTTTCAAATTTTTTTGTAGTTTCTGAAATTTTCTACTCCCCCTAAAATCCAAAACATTTAAATAAAATTTGATAACCAATGTAAATTGCTTTGTCTCGCCATCCATTTCTGCTTCACATGCTCTGTTTTGCAGAAAATACCCCAATGATTTACAACACATTGATTTTAACAACATTAAAACCATTTAATCATTTTCGAAATAATCATGTTTGTTCAGCCGTGAGGGTTTTGGCATATTCAATCAACATATTTTGAAATTTTTTTTATTTTTTAAGAAATTTAAAAACAAACATATTTTTTTCATTTTTCAATTTTTGACAGAATAAAAACATATTTTTGGTTTTTAAATTTTTAAATTTTTAGGGTTTTTTATTTAAGGTTTATTTATATACAGAAACAAACAAACTCCCTGTATTCAATTGTAGGGTTCAGCCTCCTCTCGTGCCAGGCTGCTCCCTCATTCATCTTGACAATCATCAATCTGCTGGAGCACCTGCATATTCAAATAATTCGATCATTTGAACAATGCAACCCAAGCTTGTTTAGACTTAGGTAACTGAACATAAATCTTTCCAAGTAGAACTGGATAATTTCTTTCATTCTTCTCAAAAACATCTTCATTTTATTTATCACTCACAGAAATTTGTTTCTTTGCCACCCAAACTTGTCCTTTTAGAACATTCCTTCGATAAAATTTTGAAATATTTTGAATATTTTGTTTTGACAAATTATTTCTAGGTTTCCATATTTGTTTAGTTTCTAAAACATTTTCTTTCTGTTTCCAAATCTGTTGTGGCACAACTTTGGGTGTCGTCGGTTTCGGTTTCCAAGTTTGTTTTGATCCAAACTTGGTTGACTTCTGTGTTTCAACCTTCCTTTTCTTATCAACATCAACAGCCTTTGGATTTGGACATTTGTGACCAAGATGTCCAATTTGATCACACTTAAAGTGTGTTCTCTTGGACACATCTTTAACTTGTTGTTGTTGCCTTTTCTTTTGAGCATAGAACTCTTTGTTAGACTGTCGTCTAAATTAGAGTTCTTTCTCTTCCTCATAACTTGTTCCGTGAACAAAGTTCGTCATTTTCTGAAAATTTTTCTTTTCGTATCGTTTCTGATTTTGTTTTTTCTTATAACCCAATCCAGCCTTCATGTTTTTCTTTTTGTAACTATGTTTGTTATAAAAAGTTTTCTTGCTCTTACCAACAAATATTAAAATTTCAGATTTTTCAATTTCTACAAATTTAAACACTTTGTCAGTTTTATCTAAAATCACATTCTGAATCGGGAATTCAACATCTGAGAATAACTTGTCCGATCCAATCATGGTATAAACCAATCCTGTCGAATCATCATTTGCGACTTTCTCAGATTTTGAATTTTTAAGATAACTTTCATGAAAACTTCCCTCATTTTCATCCTGTGACTCAGACTTAAATGTCTTCATAGATTCTTCTGACAAAACGCTTTCAACAACCTTACCTACCACCTCTGAATCACCAAGATCATCAGATTTGGTGTAAGTCACATCAATGTTATCAGGTAATTGATCAACCATGTTTATAGCTTTTTCCACCTTTTCGCCATCATAGAATGTATAATTATCCTCCAACGGTGGCGGAACCTGTTGGTATTCTGACCCAATTCCTTTTTTGTTCTTTTCAGATTCTTTTCCATCGGGTGTGATATTGAAAATACGTTCCAGAATGTATGACGAAGCATGCTAACTTTGAAGTTTGTTAACTAATTTTTCTTTTTTAGCTAGTTCTTGTTTAAGTTTAGCCACTTCATCAGTATAGTTATTTAAAACCTTTTGTTTTCCTTCAAATCTGGCTTCTAGAAATTTATTTGATTCTTGGCATGCTGACAATCTGTTATCCAAACTTATGACTTTACTTTTCAAAATTTCATACGCTTCTTTTACCGTGTGATATGACAATTTCATTCCATCATATTCTTTTTGCAACTCTTGAATCATTTTATCTTTTGGAATACATTCTTTGCATTCATCTAAACACTTTTGTATTCAAACTTCATTTTCTTTTTCAAGATTTTCACATTTTTGTGTTAGCTCTTTTTCTTTCAGAAATCTTTCATTTTCTAACATTTCGTTACACTTCTCTTTGAAAATCTTTTCAATTTTAGTAAATTCAATGTCTCTGAATCTCAGATTGTTATCCTTTTCAGTACAAGCCTTGCACGTTTCCATGCATTTCTTGCACTGTTGTTCAGTTTTATGATCAGATTTATCTAACATTTCATAAGATTCAGTTTGAATTTTTATCTCAGCATTTGGCACCTCGGCATCTTTTACCTTCTTTTTCTGATCTTCTTCCTCTGGCTGTTTCTCTTCAACAACTACCTCTGCTGGCTTTTCTATTCTTTCATCAGCTTTCTTTACCTGTTGTTCTCCAGCAACAGCTTCATCAACCACTTTTTCTTTCTTCACCTCTTTCACCATTTTCTGACTTTCAACCACAATCTCCTCCACTGACTTCTTCTTCTTCTTCTCTAAGCTCGCATAGATCACCTTGTTTATTCCTTCCTCGACCTTTTCTCTGTAACATGGAATTTCTTTGAGCCCCCGACACCAAACACCAATAGTTGGAATGCAGCAACTAAGGCTTCAAAATCAACCACTTCAGGATCAACTGTCGGATTCCCTTTCGGATCAACATAGCAATCTTTCTCTTCACACCATCTATTTGCCCGTCTTGCTTCTTTGTAAGCATCATATACATGACTCAAATAACATTGTGCCTCTTCTTCCTCTCGACCTCTTTTAATCTCAGCAACCAACACCTTTTTCCCAACTTTTTCATCTTTGATATTTTCCCCAATCAAAACCTTCATCCTCTTGAACCATCCCGGGTCTGGGACTATCATCATGAATCGTCAACATAGCTTGCTTCTTCTCTTTAGACGATCCTTCTTCAATCTGCTTTCTAGTTGCCTGCTCATTATTGCGATGATAGATAGCTTTCTTGTAGTAGTCATCGTGAAAAGGATTCACACTATCATCTTCTTGACGATTTGAGCACTCTCTCTTGAAGTGCCCCTTTTCCTTGCACTTGAAACAAGTGACTTTGGCTTTATCAAACCCCAGCTTCAAATCGGGACCTTCCAGACACTTTCTTCCAGTGATCTCCATGAACCGTTGAGCTCTCCTGGTAACGCGTGCCATGCACCAACGAATATCCATGAGTTCCATCTCTTCTGGGTCAACTTGATCATAATCTTATTTGGTCAGGTTTGGATTACCGATCTTTCCTGTAATCAAACCCTCATAAGACTCCAGAACGGAAGCTAAGAAACTCATTTGCTGTCTTGCGAAATCAGAGTTCAAATTCGGAGAATCTTTCCAGTTTTGATTCGACTTGAATTTGATGATGCGGAAGATGAATGATATCCTGAATCATAGCTTGAAGACTTGTTCTTTGATGAATCACCAGCATTGTCAGTACTAAATGCTGTACCGATATTTGGTGACTGACTGTTTTGCAGCAAACTTCTTCGATAGTATAGATCAACATTTTGCTGATAACTGGAACTAGACATTTTGTTTTGTTTCTGTAACTGCAAATCATGTCCTTCAAGTTTTTCAATCAATCCATCCAACGTCATTTCTTCAAACTTTGGATCATTTTTTAGAACAATCACAAACGTTTTCAGATGTGCACAAAATGCAACATATAAATTACATCAATTGTGGCATAAAACTAACCCTATTTTAGTACTAATGTTGGAAAAAGTGCGTTTTTGTCTTCCTTTTGTATTTTCAGGATTAAATGATTTCAAATGAACAAAAGAAGCAAAAAGGCAGCTAAATCTAACATAAATACAAGAAAAGGAACAAATGTGGCATGCCCGGCCGCCCCGACAGCATCTTCCCAAGCAAAACAAGAGAACAGAAGACTGAATACGCCCCGTGCTCAGTGAGCACGTGGGCGTGCCCAAGTGTCAGCAGAAAAGACAAAGCTGTAGAAGCTCTATCAACCACCACGGGGTCGTGCTCATCGGACACGGGGTCATGGTCAACTCTAAGATTCGCAGAATCTGGGGAAATCTTGATAGTACAGATACGCTTCTGCACACGGGGGCGTGCCCAGCGGACACGGGGGCGTGGTCAACTAATGCAGACAAACTGCAATTAATGAAGACAGAGAAGAAGGTGGACACGGGGCTGTGCCCGAGTTGCTGTTAAGGCTATAAATAGGGGTAATTGGCTCAATTGCAAACCATCCCTTGGCACACCACCTCTCTCACACTTCACCCACCACCCACCACCATCACAACACCATCATCCACCACCATCATCCATTGTCCATCATAGAGTGTGTGAGTCGTCTCGGGATCCAAGATTAATCGTAAGAGTTCTTGACAATCAAAGGCCATGTTTGCCTAAGTCTCTTACATCACTTTGTGAAGACAAGTGTCTAGTGTAATACTTTTTATTTTTAATATTTTCGCACTTTTTACTTGGTTATGTATTAATGACTTTAATAACTAGTTTCTTATGTTGAAGGTGATTCTTCCTAATCGTTTGTCCGTGGTGTCTTGGCATTATTTTACTGTCTATATAAAATAAAAGATTTTCACCATTCATATCTCCATGGTCTATATGGAGATATGTTGGCTACCTAGTCGGGGGTTAAGGGAGCGGTTTGGTAAGAGTCTTGCCTTGTTCAGTGTATAGATCCTGCAAGGACCTGGGTCAAATTTAGTAGGACCTCCTTCAATACCCACCGGTATTGGATGGCGGGGGTCCAAACTCTTTGAAACCCTCATATGTAAGCTACTATTAATACTTTAACCCGGCTATTTAGGACTGTATCCCTGCTGACTCAGACTACTTAGCCGAGGGTAACGTCACCTCCAAAAGAGGGGCCTACCATAATATGCATTAATAACTTAATTAATTATCTTTCAATAATCCGACCCTTTAGGATTGTAGCCTTGCTGACTCAAACTACTGGGTTGAGGGTAACGTCGCCTTCAAAAGAGGGGCCTACTACAATAACAAAGATAATCTCTTAAAAAGTGCAAAAGTGCGGAAATAATCAAAGGTTACACTAAAGGTTTTAGTTAGTTTTTATTTTTCTAGTTTAAAACATTTTTCTAACTTTTGATTTGATTAGACGTTGAGGATAAACCGGTACTAAAAGCTCTTGTGTCCTTGGACGACCTCGGTATCTTGCCAACACTATACTACGCTCACGATGGGTGTACTTGCCCATATGTGTGTTTGGTGTTAGTAAAATATCGTGTTTTTTAAATTTAAAACTTGACTAACGGGTAAAAAGGGCTTAAAATATACTTAAACTTATATACACCCTCGCACACATCAAGTTTTTGGCGCCGTTGCCGGGGACACAAGGATTTTAAGAAAGTTAGGAATCAACGGCCTAATCGTTTTTCTAATTTTTCTGTATTTTTTTTTATGATTTTCTTAGTTTTTCAGCTTCTGCACAACTTAGCACGGGTCGTGCCCGTTGAACACGCCCCGTGCCCAATCATTGGAACTGGCAATCCTGTTTTAAGTCAGACAGTAAGCTGAACACGGGGTCGTGCCCACTCAACACGCCCCGTGCCCAAGATTCAGTTACTGAAACCAGAACCGTAAGATCCCGACGGTTGGTAATTTCTGACACAAACATGAGAGATACTGATATTTTTTACTTTCGGCACTCTTATGGTACGTGGTGTCAAATATGTGGTGGCCCTCATAAAGAATTAGAATGTTATTTTCTAAATTATAAGCCCCACTATATAGAGCCATTGTTTTCCTGTAGCCTTAAGAGAGGCGAAAGTAAAAATAATCCCTATCTCTCCCTCGAATGCTCTCAACCAGATCTTCTAGGAGAAATGCTTCTTGATGAACTATTTCAAATGGAAGATCGAATTCTTAATTGGTTAGAAGAACTTAGGATAGATTTCAATAATTTATCTCAAGACAATAACCAAGAAGAATTGTTGGGATCGCATTCAAATAAAAACAACTTCGTTGTTCCCGATGTTACCTCTAACTCTAGCAAGGACTTGAGCGATAGTCGTCCTTATGCCGATTGTGCCGTGAAGGACTCTCCATCGACTTCATTTGGGGCATACATAGACCTGAGCGATTCGGCATACACCTTCTTTAACGAGAGCCCGGGAAAGGGTTGGACTTATCCACCTACATTTAGCGTAGGAATCACCCTCACCGACAACCTCTTGCGTTCTCGTCTTAATCTAGAGCAATTAAGGTATCTTAGGCACTTTGGGGTTGTTCCATCCAGTAAGGAACCGCCCGATCCGGATAAGTTCCTTAAAAATAGACAAACTTCATAAACAGCCTTTCGACACGGGGCCGTGCCCAGGTCAACACGCCCCCGTGTCCACCAAAAGATTCCTTTCTGACTTTTTGTCAGAATACGGACAAAGTGTGTCAGGATCTTGCCTGCACACGGGGCCGTGTCCAGCCGACACAGGGCCGTGTCCAGCATGCTGTCGTTTTCTATAAATGCAGCCAAGAATCATGCACATTTGGACCATCCAGGACAGAGATTTGAAAGGATCTTCTCACCTACCATCCTAGGTATTTTCTAAAAGAAGGTTCTAAAAACCATCTTGTCCTTTCCTCTTTTATCCATTGCCTTCTTCTTCTTCATCTTTCTTGCCTTAACACCTCCATTGAAGCTTGAGATCACCATGATCCCAAGCTTTTTTGTGATGATTATTAGGTTTTTGTCCAAGGAATCTTGTTAAAAATATGTTGTACAACATTGTTTTAAGTTATTTCTGCTAAAAAAATGCTTCATAAATTGGAAAAATAATTTGAAACTCCAAGATTCCTTATTCCAAAGATCTGCAGAAAGGTGAACACGGGGCCGTGCTCATTGAGCACGGGGCCGTGTCCGGAGATACTGTTCCATTAAAATGAACTATTTTTGGTGTGTTTTCGTAGAATGTCTAGTCAAAACAGTGGAACCTCTTCTGTGCACTCCAGAAACAGTCGAAGGGAAAGAAGGTCATCAATTGAAGCAACTCTCGCACGCTACGTAATGGCATTACGTGAGGCTCTTGATGAGATGACATCGGTTGAGGAGGTCCTAATAGACCATATAAATTATCTTACGGTGGGGTTGGAAAACAGTTTTCAAGAAATCAACCTCTTGCACCAGAGGTTGAACATTCTTGTGACACCTCCCATGGAACCAATCCTCCCTCAAGAGGATTGGAACTTAGCACTTGGAATCAACAACCCGACCGGATGGGACGACATTCCAGCGGAACCTCCTCTTGAAGATATACAAGAAGTCCCGGTGGAGGTTGCACCCCCTCAAACCAACGCCAATGAGCCTGCCTTTCTTCTCCCTAGGGAGATAGAGGAGTGGCTCGCCGACGTGTGAGGGACCCGTGCCCGGAGAAAGAAGTTTTTCAAGCCGCATCCAACCGAGGGAATTATCTTTTCGTAAATTTTGCTAATATAATAAGTATTAGGCTAGAACTTCTTGGTTTAGATTTCTTGTGTTTCTTTGACCTGTTTATCTAGAATTTTAACCTTTAGGATTATTATGTAATTCTCTCTACGTTTTAATGAATGATGGTTTTAGCTAATTTGGTGTTTGGATGATGTTGTAATAGATGAAACACAATCGGGGTGGTGAAGGATAACAAGGGAATGTGAACCAGCATCCCATGCACGAAAACAGGGCCACCCGACAAATTTTTCTTCATTACAGCAAGTTCAGCACGGGCTGTGCTCGCCCAACACGACCCCGTGCTGCACAATCTGCAGGAAATGCCCAGTTCAGGTAACTGGACACGGGGCGTGCTCACTGAACACGCCCCCATGCCCAGGCTTATGTTTCTTTTTGACAATTTCTGTTACTGACGATCTGAACATGGGGCCGTGCCCGGACACCACGGGGCCGTGTCCAGACGCCCAGTAACATAAAATTTTGCTTTTTCACACCTTTTTACACATTCAATCAACCTAAAAACTTAATTTTGGGACACATTGAGGACAATGTGTAATTTAAGTGGGGGGGGGGGGGGATGCTAAAACCTTGAATCTTGCAAATCCTAAATAAAAGTCTTACACAAAACTCTATTGGAACCGCTAATCACCCCAAATTTTTTTCCCAAATTTTTTCATTTTTTTTACTTGTCTAGGTTTAATTTGGGAATTTCAAGTTCTTAAAAGGTTATATTTTTACAAATTTACAACCGATAGCGTCATGATAAAAAGAACCAACATAAGAAAATTATGAAACGGCATGACAAGCTTAGTTAGAATTTGATTATATATACTTGATCACATAAAAACTCATTCCCACAAAAAGTGAGTTTTGAGCCTTTATTGAGCACAAATATATATCTTTAAACTAAATGCTCATTTTTCGTTTCTTGTGTGAATAGCCGCTTGGTTCTTACGACTCTAGAACTTGCCACGACGATACATTCTCGGTCCTTACCAACTTAAACCCGAGTAAGTAAATGACGGAGGCATTAGGACTAACACTTTTTATTTCTATACCATTATTTTTCTTTTTTTTACCACCTACCCAAAACCCCCCTAGTTAACCCATTTGAGCCTAAACCTTTTCATTTCACAACCCAAAACAAACACCCTTTCACCCACCAAAACCTTTTTATTTTTAAACCCTTTGTTTTAGTAACAAGCTCGGTTTTTCTTATAACTTCCTAAAAAAAATTTGATGATAAAGCAAAAGAATAAACAAACAAGTTTATCAAAAATAAATTTGTTTGAATAATGGCATCATCAAAATAAAAATTTCAAAAAAAAAAGTCTTACGAAAACCGACGCTTTTTACGCCTTTCGCCTTTTTACTAACCACTAACCCAACCACCTACCTTTAACCCAAGCCTAACCCTTCACCCCAAAAGTCCTCTTGATATTTACAAAGGTATATAGTTAAAAAGGAGGAGGATTGATTGCTTGGCAAGCTTATGGTAGAAGTAAGTTCCATGCCGCTCTCGAGTGATCCACTAAAATACATCTCCGGCCGAGTGTTGAGTGATCCCCCGTGAGGTATGTGAATTTGTATATAAATGGAATTTTAAAAAAGGCATGTTATGCCTTAATAAGTAATTTATCTTATGTAGTGTTTTAAATAAATCATGACGAATAGGATTGTAAATAAATAAAAACAAAACTAAATAAAGAATCTTGGAAATCCCGACACTCTACGACAAGCCCAAAAACCTTCTCTTCTACCCATTCCATTTGGGAGTGTAAAGCCACATTATAAAGAGTTTTGCTTGAGGACAAGCAAAGATTCAAGTGTGGGGGTATTTGATGTGCACAAAATGCAACATATAAATTACATCAATTGTGGCATAAAACTAACCCTTTTTTAGTACTAATATTGGAAAAAATGCGTTTTTGTCTTCCTTTTGTATTTTCAGGATTAAATGAGCTCAAATGAACAAAAGAAGCAAAAAGGCAGCTAAATCTAACATAAATACAAGAAAAGGAACAAATGTGGCATGCCCGGCCTCCCCGACAACATCTTCCCAAGCAAAACAAGATAACAGAAGACTGAACACGCCCCGTGCTCAGTGAGCACGGGGGCGTGCCCAAGTGTCAGCAGAAAAGACAAAGCTATAGAAGCTTCTATCAACCACCACGGGGTCGTGCTCAGTGGACATGGGGCCGTGGTCAACTCTAAGATTCGCAGAATCTGGGGAAATCTTGATAGTACAGATACGCTTCTTCACACGGGGGCGTGCCCAGCGGACACGGGGGCGTGGTCAACTAATGCAGACAAACTGCAATTAATGAAGACAGAGAAGAAGGTGGACACGGGGCCGTGCCCGAGCAGCTGTTAAGGCTATAAATAGGGGTGCTTGGCTCATTTGCAAACCATCCCTTGGCACACCACCTCTCTCACACTTCACCCACCACCCACCACCATCACAACACCATCATCCACCACCATCATCCATTGTCCATCATAGAGTGTGTGAGTCGTCTCGGGATCCAAGATTAATCGTAAGAGTTCTTGACAATCAAAGGCCATGTTTGCCTAAGTCTCTTACATCACTTGGTGAAGACAAGTGTCTAGTGTAATACTTTTTATTTTTAATCTTTTCACACTTTTTACTTGGTTATGTATTAATGACTTTAATAACTAGTTTCTTATGTTGAAGGTGATTCTTCCTTATCGTTTATCCGTGGTGTCTTGGCATTATTTTACTGTCTATATAAAATAAAAGATTTTCACCATTCATATCTCCACAGTCTATATGGAGATATGTTGGCTACCTGGCCGGGGGTTAAGGGAACGGTTTGGTAAGGGTCTTGCCTTGTTCAGTGTATAGATCCTGCAAGGACCTGGGTCAAATTTAGTAGGACCTCCTTCAATACCTACTGGTATTGGATGGAGGGGGTCCAAACTCTTTTATCCACTCATATGTAAGCTACTATTAATACGTTAACCTGGCTATTTAGGACTATATCCCTGCTGACTCAGACTACTTAGCCGAGGGTAACGTCACCTCCAAAAGAGGGGCCTATCATAATATGCATTAATAACTTAATTAATTATCTTTCAATAATCCGACCCTTTAGGATTGTATCCTTGCTGACTCAAACTACTGGGTTGAGGGTAAGGTCGCCTTCAAAAGAGGGGCCTACTACAATAACTAAGATAATCTCTTAAAAAGTGCAAAAGTGCGGAAATAATCAAAGGTTACACTAAACACGAGTCGGAGCCAAGTGATTCATCTTGTCTATCTGTTTTTACTTTTATTTTATTTTTCAGCATTTTAGTTAGTTTTTATTTTTCTAGTTTAAAACATTTTTTCTAACTTTTGATTTGATTAGACGTTGAGGATAAACCGGTACTAAAAGCTCTTGTGTCCTTGGACGACCTCGGTATCTTACCAACACTATACTACGCTCACGATAGGTGCACTTGCCCACATGTGTGTTTGGTGTTAGTAAAATATCGTGTTTTATAAATTTAAAACTTGACTAATGGGTAAAAAGGGCTTAAAATATACTTAAACTTATATACACCCTCGCACACATCATTTTCCAGTCATCAACTTGCGGTAACGCCTCGACAAGTTTATCAACAATCTCTTCTCTATCTTTGTTGATTCCAAACCTATCTAACTCGATCTTGAGATGACAAAATCTTTCAATCATTTGTCGAGCAGTTTCTCCTTTCATACTTCCAAACATATCAACTCCTTTTTCAATAGAGATATCATGTTCTACTTGATATCTTTACCACCATTAGCTTTCAGTTTTAACGCTTCCCACATTGACTTGGATGTTTCACCATGTTGTAACAAAAACAGAATATCCCCTCTTACTGATTGTTGTAATAAAGTTACAAAACCAATTGGGGTAGCCCAGTTGGCCACCGACACCCACCTCTTCCCAGAGGTACCGGGTTCGAGTCTTGGGAGTGGCATATGTCGCCCAGGGTAAGAACTCGGCAAGGGGAATTCACCGCGGAGCTAGCTTGGTTGGGTAGCGGCTCCCGGAGTGGGATCACTCTGGCGGTTGGAAGGACCGTGCACTATCCCCCCCCCCTAATAAAGTTACAATTTTTAGTTCATTAGAATGTTTTTCTTTAACAATTTTTGAATATTCTGGAATTGGAAATAATTCATTTTGTTCAGTTATAGGTTTTTTATATCCATACATCATCATTATCCAACTCTCATAGGCATACGCCTTCACCCAGTTCTCAAAACGAGTACTCCACCAATGATAATCTTCTATGTTCATTAGTTTCGATGGTCGTTGATGATTTCTGTACAAAGTATCATTCTTCAAACTTTTAGAAATAGCACTTGAAACCGATTTAGTTGTAATCGGGATTGGTTAAGTCATTGTTTCGGATGTATACGCATTGTAAAACACGTTGTAAAATTCTTCAGCCATGATCACCTACAAACACACAAACACTTGATCAAACTTGAAAATCACACAATACAAAGTATTTGGTCCGGATGGACTCGTTCGGATGTACTTGTCCGGATGTGGTTTTGTCCGAATGAACTGTTGGTCCGGATGGGTATTTGGTCCGAATGTGGTTTTGTCCGGATGTGGTTTTGTCCGAATGAACTAGGGACGTTGTAACACCCCGAAAAATGTAAAAACCTTAAACTGGAATTAGTAAGGTTTAAATAAACGAGAAGTTACTAACTAGGAATTTTAACCTAATTAGTTAAAAGTCTAGAAATAACCATAAAGTAGAGTTAAAATTCACTAAAAACAATGTTGATCAAAGTAGAGGGGTTTAAGTTGTTAAAATTGAAACTTTAATTCTAATAAACAAATAAAACACAAACTTAACCCCCACTTGAAATCCCTGGTCGACCAGGACTATCAGGGGCGACACCCACCTTCTATCAAACCTAGAATTCTACTAAAATTCACAAATTGAAGGAGCAAATCTGGTCCAAACGAAAATCCGAGCATAGAATCGTGATCCTCATCACAAGAGGATTACAAGGTATGTATAATTTAAGGATTTCTTTCAACTTGAAATTTTGATGATTTGGAAAAAAAATCTGGAATTAGGGTTGCATGTGTATGTTATGATGATTGTGGAACAATTATAGTGTCTAAGGACAAACCCTAGATCAATAGAAGTTGATATCATAAGAAATTTTGGGTGAATCCATAATCACCATGGTAGGTGGTTAGTGGGTCATGTGTATTTGGATGAACACTAGAAAGTAAATTGTTAATCTAGTATAATTTAGCAATCTGGAAGTGATTTCAGCAATTAGAAGCTAACATTCATGTAAATTGATTGATTTATATGAAAATAGGGTTAAATGATAAACTAAAGATGTGATGTTTAATCATGTAAAAATCTGCTTATAAAGTGTTTGTTGAAATGCCTCTATGAAGGCTTAAAAACTGAAATTTCGAGTTTAAACGCATAATCATGATGTTCGGTGTATTATGCGAATTATGATATGAAGAGAGTTCTAAACATGTCTTGAATTGAACTCTATAGGACAAGATACCGGAACGTCGAGTGGACAAGCCGGTGGTGATTCACGGTTGAAGGGCGTGCGCTAAGGTATGTAACTTGATCCGTTACATTTAGTAGATTTTGATGATTGTATATACGTATTTGAATTTTAGAACAAAAATGGTTGGAATAAAGCAGAGAGGTACTATATTAAAATATTTGTCAAACTCGGTTGGAACTCGATGGTAGTCGTCATATGGGAGGATTCTCTAGATGAGCCAACGGGTCGAATAAGCATGTAAAGCGTGGTTAATGTTTTGGAGTATGATGATTTGCTCTTTGATATTGGTTTAGGTATAATATGTTGGAAATATGGGAATTTGATGCAACGGTTTCTTAGAAAAGCGGAGTCCGGGAAATTGGTTTGAGTAAGATAAACAAACCAAACAAAAACATAATTTTCCAGGAACTACCGTAAATTACGGTTATACCGTAATTTACGGTAGAGGTCATGTGTCTTACGGTGATTTCCCACTGATTTACGGTGGACCAGAGACTTCCAGCACTTACCGTAAATTACGGTAACACCGTAATTTACGGTGGGGCCTGAAATCTTCTATTTCTTTTTATTTTTTATTTTTTTGTTGAATCATATGATTAAGTCTTATATGTTTAAGTCAAAACTAATATTTCATTGGTTTTTGACCCTAGGAGACTAGATGGACTTTACGGACGGAGGTCAAGCAACGTCAAAGAACCGAACACGACTCACGAAGCTTCCGCTATGTTTTGAGACTTTTGTAGTTCTTGTGTATGGGTTTTAAACACATGTTTTGTTTCATATGAACTTTATTATGAAAGTCAGGTTTTGTAAACAATATTTTACTAGAAATGATACAAACTATTATAAATATCAAGGGTAAAATTTAGGGTGTTACAAGTTGGTAATCAGAGCTCAAGGTTGTCAATAAGTGTTCGGTTCAAGCTTGATCGATCGTCCGGTAAGTGTTAACTTATTCTGTTAATAAATTATGTATTATGTATTGAATGAGAAATGAATAAATATGCATGAAAATGAAAAGAGTGTGTATAAGCTCACTCAAAAACAAGAAATGCATGAAACAAGAATTATTAAATCAAGTTACGAACTTGATTGAATTGAAACAAGAATGACTAAATCAAGTTACGAACTTGATTAAATTGAAACAAGAATGATTAAATCGAGTTATGAACTTGATTAAATCAAAACAAGTAAAGCATGTGTTATAAATGGAATGTTTAACAATCTATGTAAACATTTCAGAAATCGAGATGGCTGATGGAGGTAATGATAATGCGGTGCCAAGAGTCACCGAACAAATGAGAGAAGTGATTGCCGAAGAGGTTGGAAAGGCGATCGAAAACAGTTTGTCGGGCTTTATTGATAAAATTCAAAACACAGTTTTATCAATAGTGGAAGAAAGAATCAAGAAATTGGAAGATGATTCCAATTCAGCAAAGGAAAAGCATGGTGGACGAAAGCCTTGTTCATACAAGGAATTCATGGCATGTAAACCACCATTATATAATGGAGAGGTTGATCCAATTGTGTGCCAACGATGGCTAAGTGATATCGAAGGAGTATTCGAGAGATCTCATTGTGATGAAAACGACTACGTAGCTTATGGTACGGGTCAATTAAGAAGTCAAGCGAAAGATTGGTGGGATAACAAAAAGAAGGAGACTGGAAGTGAAGCGGCTAAGGCCATGACATGGGAGGAGTTTAAGACGCCGTTTCTTAAACACCATAGTCCCAAAGCGGTCATAAATAGAATCAAGGAAGAGTTTATGCAACTCAGACACAAGGGTGAATCCATAGACAAGATCACGGGAATGTTTATGGACAAGATAAAGTTCTGTGATGATTTGGTGACAAACGAAGAACAAAAAGTCTATTACTACCATAACATGCTAAGTGCGGAGTATAGAGAGTTCATAACCCCTTCAAAATACGAGACCCTTACCGAGATTGTCAATGCTGCTCGGGAAAGGGAGATCGAATTGAAAAAGAGCATAGAACGGGGTGAACGAAGGGCACAAGATGCGAATCCAAGCCCTACTAAGAAGGCACGAACAAATGAAAGCACAAAGAAATCTGATACGAAAAGTGGGTCGCCAAGTTGTAGAATCTGCGGGAAAGGTCATAAGGGCGAATGTCGTTACAAAGATAAGCCTTGTCCCATATGCAAGAAAACGGGACATATGGCTATGTCATGCCCGGAGAAAGTGACGGTTTGTTACAACTGTTATCGAACGGGTCACAAGAAGTCGGAATGCCCGGAATTGGTTGGAAAGAAGGATGGGCAAGAATCGAAAGGTGAAGCCCCGAAAGCAAAGGCAAGATCTTTCCAACTAACTGCCGCAGAAGCAAAGGTTGAACCTGACGTGGTCTCAGGTATATTTGCTGTAAATTCAATTCCTGCACACGTGTTATTTGATACGGGTGCGAATAAATCCTTTGTTTCATATGGACTTATTCGACATCCTTCATTTATTCTAACAAAATTACCTGTGCCTTTAGAAGTAGAGATAGGTAATAACAAAAGCTTTATTGTTTGTGATGTATGTGAAAATTGTAAACTGAGCATTGACGATGAAGAATATTCGATAAATTTAATCCCTATGTCGATGGGAGAATTTCAAGTAGTCGTTGGGATGGATTGGCTATCTCGACATCATGCAAAGGTCGTGTGTTTCCGTAAAGAGATAAAACTAACATCTCCGAGCGGGAAACACGTCACCATTTATGGCGAAAAAGGAGGCAACCCCATAGTATGCTCGATGTTGAAAGCTCACAAGCTAATGAAGCGAGGATGCAAGGCATTCATAATATATGCAAATGAGCCCGAGAAAGAATCAAGAAAGATTGAAGATGTACCAGTAGTACGAGATTATGAAGATATTTTTCCGGAAGATTTACCGGGGATACCGCCTGAACGGGAAGTGGAGTTCGGGATCGAACTGATTCCGGGCGCGAAACCTGTAGCAAAACCCCGTACCGACTTGCACCGTCGGAACTACAAGAGTTGATGTCCCAAATCCAAGACCTGCTTGACAAGGGATTCATAAGGCCGAGTGTGTCTCCTTGGGGCGCACCGGTATTGTTCGTGAGGAAGAAAGACGGGAGCATGCGTATGTGTATTGATTACCGGGTGTTAAACAAACTCACGGTAAAGAACCGATACCCGCTCCCGAGGATAGATGATTTATTCGACCAACTACAAGGTGCGAATTGGTTTTCCAAAATTGACCTTAGATCGGGGTATCACCAACTAAAGGTCAAAGAAGAAGATGTGCCGAAGACGGCTTTCCGCACGAGGTACGGACATTACGAATTCCTCGTGATATCGTTTGGGCTAACAAACGCACCCGCTGCTTTCATGGACCTCATGAACCGGGTTTGCAAGCCAATGTTGGATAAGTCGGTCATCGTGTTTATCGATGATATCTTGGTGTACTCGAAAAATGAAGCTGAACACACACACCATTTACAAGAAGTGTTAGAGACACTTAGGCGAGAGAAGTTATACGCAAAATTCTCTAAATGTGCCTTTTGGTTACGAGAGGTTCAATTTTTAGGCCATGTCATAAATGCCGACGGAGTATTGGTGGATCCGTCAAAGATAGAGGCAGTATCGAAATGGAATCCCCCGAAGAACCCTTCAGAAATTAGAAGCTTTTTGGGGCTTGCGGGGTATTATAGGAGATTCATTCAAGATTTCTCTAAACTTGCGTCACCGCTAACCAAGCTAACTCAAACGAAAGCAAAGTTTATTTGGGGAATTGATCAAGAAAAAGCGTTTCAAACGCTAAAAGAAAAGCTAACCCAAGCTCCAGTACTGACATTGCCAGACGGAGTCGAAGACATGGTGGTTTATTCGGATGCTTCATTATCGGGGCTCGGTTGCGTGTTGATGCAACGGGGCAAGGTAATAGCCTATGCCTTGAGACAATTGAAGATACACGAGAAGAAATACCCCACGCACGATCTCGAATTGGCAGCGGTAGTGTTTGCATTAAAAATATGGAGGCATTACTTGTATGGGGTAAAGTGCACCATATTCACCGATCACAAGAGCTTGAAATACTTCTTTGATCAGAAGGAGTTAAATATGCGACAAAGGCGATGGCTGGAAACAGTGAAGGACTACGATTGTGAGATACATTATCACCCCGGAAAAGCAAACGTGGTAGCGGATGCTCTAAGCAGAAAAGCGGACTATGTCCCAATACGAGTGAGGTCGATGCAACTCGTGGTGACCTCGGGTATACTTGAACGTATTCGAGAGGCGCAGTTAGAGGCAGTAAAGGAAGAGAATTGGAAGAGAGAAAGAATAATTGGTCAATTGAAAGATTTGTCGGAAGGGAATCATGGGTTGAAGACTCGATCCGGAAGGATATGGGTCCCACATACTTGTGGAGTGAAGGCGCTTCTACTTAACGAAGCTCATAAATCCCGTTATTCGATTCACCCGGGTGCAACCAAGATGTACAACGATTTGAAACAAAATTATTGGTGGCCCGGAATGAAGAGGGACGTGGCGAAATATGTGGAAAAATGCTTGACATGTTTACAAGTCAAGGCGGAGCACCAGAAACCATACGGCAAACTCCAACCGTTAGAAATCCCGGTTTGGAAATGGGAACATATTACAATGGACCTGTTAACCAAGTTGCCTAAGACGAATCGTGGTTTTGATGCCATATGGGTAGTGGTGGATAGATTGACGAAAAGTGCTCACTTCATTCCGATTCGTGAGACTTATACGTCGGAAAAGATGTCAGAAGTCTATACCAATGAAATCATAGCACGTCATGGAGTGCCGGTGTCCATCGTGTCCGATAGGGATACCCGGTTTACTTCGAATTTCTGGCGTGATTTCCAAGAACAAATGGGGACCAAATTGTTCATTAGCACTGCGTACCATCCTCAAACGGATGGACAAAGTGAAAGAACAATACAAATATTGGGAGACATGCTACAGGCATGTATAATCGACTTTGGAGGCAGTTGGGATGTTCACCTACCGTTAGTCGAGTTTTCGTATAACAACAGTTACCAATCTAGTATTAAAATGGCCCCATACGAAATGCTTTACGGTAGGAAGTGTCGAACCCCGGTTTGTTGGGGTGAAGTGGGTCCACGTGAACTCGCCCACCAAGATATAGTACGAGCCACGAACGAAAAGATCGATAAAGTTCGGGCACACTTGAAAGCGGCTCAAGATAGGCAAAAGGCGTATGTTGATAAAAGGAAAAGGCCAATCGAATTTCAAGTCGGTGACATGGTCATGCTAAAAGTGTCCCCATGGAAAGGCGTTATTAGATTCAGAAAAAGGGGGAAGTTAAGCCCAAGGTTTATCGGGCCATTTAAAATTATCGGGAGAGTTGGCAAGGTAGCTTACCGTCTTGAATTACCGGAGGAGCTAAGTGGGATCCATGGCACGTTTCACGTATCGCAATTAAGAAAGTGCCTAGCAGACGAAACGACCTATATCCATTACGATGATATCGAAGTGGATAATAGTCTAAATTATGCGGTAAGACCGGTTGAAATTTTAGACAAAAAGGTCAAACGTTTACGAAATAAACAAATTGACCAAGTCAAAGTCAAATGGGAGCATAGGAAGGGTTCGGACACTACATGGGAGTCCGAAGAGGAGATGCGACGTCTTCACCCTACTTTATTTGGTACGTATTACGGTTTCAAGGACGAAACCCTTTTTAAGGGGGGTGGACTTGTAACACCCCGAAAAATGTAAAAACCTTAAACTGGAATTAGTAAGGTTTAAATAAACGAGAAGTTACTAACTAGGAATTTTAACCTAATTAGTTAAAAGTCTAGAAATAACCATAAAGTAGAGTTAAAATTCACTAAAAACAATGTTGATCAAAGTAGAGGGGTTTAAGTTGTTAAAATTGAAACTTTAATTCTAATAAACAAATAAAACACAAACTTAACCCCCACTTGAAATCCCTGGTCGACCAGGACTATCAGGGGCGACACCCACCTTCTATCAAACCTAGAATTCTACTAAAATTCACAAATTGAAGGAGCAAATCTGGTCCAAACGAAAATCCGAGCATAGAATCGTGATTCTCATCACAAGAGGATTACAAGGTATGTATAATTTAAGGATTTATCTCAACTTGAAATTTTGATGATTTGGAAAAAAATCTGGAATTAGGGTTGCATGTGTATGTTATGATGATTGTGGAACAATTATAGTGTCTAAGGACAAACCCTAGATCAATAGAAGTTGATATCATAAGAAATTTTGGGTGAATCCATAATCACCATGGTAGGTGGTTAGTGGGTCATGTGTATTTGGATGAACACTAGAAAGTAAATTGTTAATCTAGTATAATTTAGCAATCTGGAAGTGATTTCAGCAATTAGAAGCTAACATTCATGTAAATTGATTGATTTATATGAAAATAGGGTTAAATGATAAACTAAAGATGTGATGTTTAATCATGTAAAAATCTGCTTATAAAGTGTTTGTTGAAATGCCTCTATGAAGGCTTAAAAACTGAAATTTCGAGTTTAAACGCATAATCATGATGTTCGGTGTATTATGCGAATTATGATATGAAGAGAGTTCTAAACATGTCTTGAATTGAACTCTATAGGACAAGATACCGGAACGTCGAGTGGACAAGCCGGTGGTGATTCACGGTTGAAGGGCGTGCGCTAAGGTATGTAACTTGATCCGTTACATTTAGTAGATTTTGATGATTGTATATACGTATTTGAATTTTAGAACAAAAATGGTTGGAATTAAGCAGAGAGGTACTATATTAAAATATTTGTCAAACTCGGTTGGAACTCGATGGTAGTCGTCATATGGGAGGATTCTCTAGATGAGCCAACGGGTCGAATAAGCATGTAAAGCGTGGTTAATGTTTTGGAGTATGATGATTTGCTCTTTGATATTGGTTTAGGTATAATATGTTGGAAATATGGGAATTTGATGCAACGGTTTCTTAGAAAAGCGGAGTCCGGGAAATTGGTTTGAGTAAGATAAACAAACCAAACAAAAACATAATTTTCCAGGAACTACCTTAAATTACGGTTATACCGTAATTTACGGTAGAGGTCATGTGTCTTACGGTGATTTCCCACTGATTTACGGTGGACCAGAGACTTCCAGCACTTACCGTAAATTACGGTAACACCGTAATTTACGGTGGGACCTGAAATCTTCTATTTCTTTTTATTTTTTATTTTTTTGTTGAATCATATGATTAAGTCTTATATGTTTAAGTCAAAACTAATATTTCATTGGTTTTTGACCCTAGGAGACTAGATGGACTTTACGGACGGAGGTCAAGCAACGTCAAAGAACCGAACACGACTCACGAAGCTTCCGCTATGTTTTGAGACTTTTGTAGTTCTTGTGTATGGGTTTTAAACACATGTTTTGTTTCATATGAACTTTATTATGAAAGTCAGGTTTTGTAAACAATATTTTACTAGAAATGATACAAACTATTATAAATATCAAGGGTAAAATTTAGGGTGTTACTAGGGACGTGTAGTAACTGGAAGAACAAATACCGTTAGTCGTTTCTCGATGAGAGTATTTGTCTATTAGGCCAAAGCACGTTTCCTTAACTCGAAAGGATTTCGATTTACTTTGGAATAGTCTTAGTTACGTTCCATGACAATCCAATTTTTTACATTAACTCTCTTTTATGCCCTATCAATTATAATGTGTTTTACATTTGAACGTTATTTCATTTCAATGTTGGAGACACAATTCGCATTTTCCTCGCAATCTAGAACATTAATAATCCCTCGTGAACAAATTAAATTATAATGCTTTCATCATTATTTGTTATACAATGTGAATTCTTGTTATGCTATGTGAACATTTATGTGCTATGTGATGCATCATAAGAAACAAACTAATTTTCCAAAACATTATGATCAAGTCTCATCCGTTCCTTTGTTTTTGAATCTCTAGATGTCTTCCAGTCGTCTTTCCAACTCCACCAAGAGGTCCAAGACCGGCTCTAAGAAGAAAATGCTTGCTTTCATGGCTAATCAAATGGCTCGTGTAATCCCTGAGATTGTTACCAAGATCAACACATCCTCTACTCCTAGCTCCTCAGTTGACTCTAAGGTTGACCAACCCATGCCTGTTTCCTTCAACTTCAAGCACTTCTCAACTTGTAACCCTAAGCCCTTCACTGTAATGATGGTGTGACTGTGATGCTCGAGTGGTTTGACAACATCGAGGTTACATTCATCAACAGTGAATGCCCTGAAAACTTGAAGACCCGCAACGCTACTGGTGTCTTCCAGGGAAGAGCCCTTGACTGGTGGTCGAATGAGTGAAACATTCGTTCCAACGAGGAAGCTTATGACCTCCTTGGGCTAAAGTCAAGGAAATGATGATGACCGAGTTCTGCCCTCCCCATGAGCAGCAGAAGCTTGAGGAAGAGTTCTGGAACCTCAAGCAAATCAGGGATGACAATCTTGGTTATACCACCCGTTTTAAGCAGTTGAGTTTCATTGTGCCCCATTTGGTTTCGACTCCTGAGCGCACTATCAGGAAGTACCTTCAAGGTTAACCCTCTGCTATGAGTGACACCATAGAAGCCTCTCAACCCGAAACTATCGAGTTAGTTCATCGCCTTGCAGCCAACTTGAACAATAACCGCATTGGAGACAAACAAAATGCAACCCCCACCTCTACCAAGTCAGCCAATCAAGCCACCACTGAAACTAAAACCCAATCAAGTGGAAACAAAGGCAAGAAACGCAAGTTTCAAAACCAAAGTTGCAACGCGATTACCCCTGCTGCTACCCCAAATCCTACCACACCAGAACGCACAAGAAAGCCTTACACTAGGACTCATCCCAAGTGTAATACCTGCCATTACCATCACCCTGCAAACACCATGTGCCGCTATTGCACCACGTGCAATCGGTTTTGGCACACAGTTGCCATATGCCGCAGTGGTCTTACACCACAAGGCAACCAAGTTCAGCAACCTCCTCAAAACCCAAAGCCAGTCAACAATGTGAGAGCCTGCTACAAGTGTGGAGGCACTACTCACCTTCGTCGACAATGCCCCCCGCTTAACCAAGAGCAGCAACAACAAACACCTCATAGACGTGCTTTCAACATTAATGCAGATCAAGCTTAAAATGACAATGAAGTCATGAATGGTACGTTTCTTGTTAATGACATTTGTGCCTCTATACTATTTGATACTGGCGCGGACAAAAGTTTTGTGGCAATTGAATTTGAATCGATGTTAAATTGTACACGCTCTAAGCTCCCAAATTCATTCACACTCGAAGTTGCCAATGGCAAATTCATCACCGTTGATTCCATTCTTCGCGATTGTTTTCTCACCCTTAACGATCATGTTTTTCCTATCGATCTCATACCAATGCAACTGGGTAGCTTCGATATCATAGTAGGCATGGATTGACTTCGTAATAACCATGCTGAAATCGCTTGTCACGAGAAATACGTTCAATTACCTCTTCCTTCGGGCGATACTTTACACGTTTATGGAGACAGACCTTCAAAGGGACTACAGCTTATGTCATGCACACAACCGAACAAGTACTTACATAAACAGTACTTTGCCTTTTTAGCCCACGTTGTGGAAGAAAATGTCAAAGGAAAGAGCATAAGTGATGTTCCAGTGGTGTGTGATTTTTCCTGACGTCTTTCCTGAAGATCTGCCTGATCCTCCTCCATCTCGATCTGTTGAAGTTCACATTGAGCTCATTCCTGGTTCTACACCTATCGCTAAAGCTCCCTACCACCTTGCTCCCTCTGAAATGCAAGAATTGTCAAGTCAACTTCAAGAGTTGCTTGATAAAGGTTTCATACGCCCAAGTACTTCTCCTTGGGGAACACTTGTGCTTTTCGTCAAGAAGAAGGATGATTCATTTCGCATGTGTATCGATTATCATGAGCTTAACAAACTCACTGTAAAAAACCATTACCCTCTCCCTCGCATCGATGACCTTTTTGATCAACTCCTAGGTGCAACGTGTTTTTCCAAGATTGATCTTTGTTTTGGCTATCATCAACTTCGTGTTCTCGAAGAAGACATCCCCAAAACTGCGTTTCGTACTCGATATGGTCACTACGAGTTCGTGGTCATGCCTTTTGGTTTGACCAATGCACCTGCGGTCTTCATGGACTTAATGAACCGAATGTGTAAAACTTATTTGGACCGTTTTGTGATTGTGTTCATTGACGACTGTCACGACCCCCGACCCCACCCTGGACGGAATCAGGAACCGCGAGCAGCCAAGTGGTACCGGTGGTTATTTAGAAAAGTAGTGCAGCGGAAATTTCATCAGAACCGTGAGTTAGGAAAAAAATATCAGAGTTTAGAAAACACCGGATTTATTTATTAAATAGATGTGATAAACCCATGTTTTACAAAGGTAGCTTTAATAAGGGATAAACCCAATTACATAAAACAATATTTCTTAATTTGATTTAATTAATAAAATGAGCCACTTCTTGAAGCCTTTCAGTGCCGTATCCAACTCTTACTCCAATCTACTGTAATTACTTGAAACGCGTTTTAAAAAGATTTGGTCAGCAGGAAATACTGGTGAGTTCATTCATTTTTGAACAAAACATATTTGTTATAATTCACAGTATTAAGAGTTTTTACATTTGCTTCTTTAAGATTGGAAAAGACTTAATCACTTCAAAGTATAACTAGAAAACAGTGTTATAAGTTACAGTATTAAGAGCGATTACAATGTTTATATATATATACCATCTACCCACGGTATTTATCACTCGACCACCTATTGGCTATCTCGTTGTCCAATGGTGTCTGTGATTATGGTCATATCACCCATTGGCTAACCCGTTGTCCAATGGTGACGGTTATCAAGTAATGTATACAAAACCCTACATACCGGCTGTAATTTGGAGATTACAAAGACTTAATCCCTGTAATTATAACTTTGAAAACAAGTAGAGTTTTAAGAAAGCAATTTTGGTAAAAAGATAATGACTCACATTGCAGGTTTAAACGAGCAGAGTTTAGCCTACTGATTAGCCTTGTAACCTAATTCAAATAATAACGTATACGAAAACTAGGTTAGTAACTGAATACAACTTTTACGATAAGCTCACGAGATTAAAACCCTCACGACGAATGACAAAGTGCAATACTTAAACATCTATCGGATTCGCAACGAATGACAGAGTCTACCCCGAGTTTGGGTAGCACTCAAACATCCTGTCAGATTCACGACTAATGACAAAGTATGGCATTTAAACATCCTGTCGGATAGTTTCAATCGATCGGATATTGAATCGTAGCAGCGATCGAGTTATTACCCTGTTATTGCGGCAGCGTTTCGTGATTGTGTGTGTTTTGTAGTAAACAGACGATATCTCGAGGTATAAAGCGAATTTTAACGTCGAACGAATACCAGAAATCAAGTCCCACACCCCTCTATTTATATCTGAAAAACAGCTCCCTCGCGTGGCGCGAGGGACACCACCCTAACATAGGGTAGCCCCGTGTCTTGGTAGCCTAGCTGAGTCAACCGTTTGTTAAAATTCAATTTCGACAACAAACTGTTTAGATAATACTGAATAGGAAATACCCCCCCCCCCCCCTGAGTTTTAGGGGCCCTGATCCTGATTCCGATTGTTCTGAAAATTTTAGGGTTTGTGCAGGATTACTTGGGGGTCTCAATTAGGGTTTCCTATTGGGCAAATAAAATAATAGATAGGACTTTTGATGAGAGTTGTTACAGAATAAAATGGTGAGAAAAGAGAATGGACCCACTTTGTAACTTTGGGGTTCAACTAGAAAGCCTCCTGGTATAAATCTTGGGTATAACTTCTGAGCTATAAAAATATATAATGCACTCGTGTTAAGTATAGTACCCCTAATGATTCAACCTTATCCCTATGTCACGAGACAGAACCCCAACGAACTTAGTCAGGCAGAGCCTTGACATGTGTTATGGGCTCAGATCAATCGGAAAAGGTAGCGGTGATCGGGAGTTAAAATACTTAAATCGGGGCAGGGCTTTGAAATATTATTATGAGGTAAAATAAATAAATAAAAAAATATAAATAGAATGGGAAAGTTGGCGACACCTAGTGTGGGCCAGAAATGGATTTTTGAGAAATGTTAACTTCTTATTTATAGGCTTTTTCAAAAGTCTTAGTCATGATCCCTTTTCTTTCCATCTTTAGACACGTACTCATGGAATTCCATATTCCATACACATGTAGCCAATCAAAGACTCCTATCCAACATATTAAATTCATTTAATTGAAATGAAGGACACGTATAACACTAGTTAGTTTTATTATTATTATTATTTTAAAAATGGGACACGAAACAAGTTTTCATTTCAAATATATATATATATATTATTATTATTTTATTATTATAATTAATTCAGCTGCTTCACTTATTTGGCGCGTATAACTTTTAAAATATGACGTTTTAGAAAATAATGAATATGTCATTAGAACGAGAATATTCTCATCTACATTTTGAACCAAGTTTTATTAAAAACGGAGTAGGATCAAATATAATGTATTTTTATAATTTAATTATTATACAGTCACTAGGCCCGTCTAGATACTTCATATTTCTAACATTTAACTTACTTGTAATCTACCCGTTTAATAATATAAGTTTTTATATACTTTTTATTTTATTTAGAAAGGTCACTCATATACATGCCAATTATAATATTTCAACCTACTATATATAAAATAGTTTTTAAAACTATTTGGGTCGAATAATTATATTAAAAATAAAACTAGTTACTAGTTACTAGTGGTTAATAAATGTAAACAAACCTATAATTCTTATATGATAAAAATGGGAATGTTACATCCTCCCCACCTTGTTTTAAATCTCGTCCTCGAGATTTGGGCTACGATATCTCTTTTAGAGTTATGTCACGTCTTAGTCAATAAGAACAGTATTAAGGTAAATGGTACAGAATCAAAATATCAAATTTTGTGAATACGAGTTTTACAATAATTTGGACTCAATGGTTTAACTGAATTAGTTTCAGAAATCGATGTCAAATGAATGAGATGAAATGATATAATGACTAGGTTCAAGCCAAAAGAGATATATGATCAATAGATGTCTAAGTTGAACGTTTACAAGTTGTGAATGACTTTTAAAATTCATTGTCAAAAGAAAACTTACTTTGATTGTCAACTGAGGAAGACTCAGAATCAACAAGTTTGAATGAAATAGAAGTACGAAAATAAATTGTCAACTATTAACCCATGATATGAGAAAACTTAATGTGTTGACATTTATGGAATTGCAAGGATACACCGAAATACAATAGGGTTTAGTGTATCATTGTCTTAATACATAATTGCATTAAGACTATTTTCAATGATGAGTCAAACGAAAGACATACATATACATATACATATATATATATATATATAGATTAGCTCAAGCTACAAGTTTATAGTGACGCCACAAGGTGTCGTAGTAATCGAAATAATAATAGTGGTGACTGAATGAATTCACCATGCTTGAAACCAAATGAAAGTTCAACGAAGTAAGTCCGAATGTTTGTTTCAAACAAATCTAGTAGGATTTTCGATTGAAATTGAAACAACTGAATAATGTTTTTCGATTGAAGATGATAAAGCAATAAATATCACGAAAGGCTCGATTGATGCTGTAAGAACCATTAAGAGATACACTGAAATATGACATGAATTTGTGCATCATTATCTTAGCACACGATTGTGTTAAGATTGCTTTTATATGATAAACCAACAAAGCGGATTCAATATAAATAAATAATTAAATCCGTATATGATGTGTGCAAATGAGATTAGCGCAAGCTTCAAATTTGTGAAAACGTTACCACAAGGTGATCGTGATCAAAGAAACGATTTAATGAAGTCGAAGACCAAACAAGCATGTTATGGTTCAAAACAAATGAAGTGCTTGTTGGGACTATTTTGAATATGATGGCTTCAATCCATCATATGGGACCTTGAATTGAATATGTAATGCGAGCAGGTTCAAACAATTGAACTTGGTTTAAATACAACGAGTTTATGTATAAGAAAGTTCGGACATGGTCACAACAAAAACCATGTATGCCAAAGAAAATTGAGTTTTTCAAGAAATTCATTGACTCGATATCAAAGAGTCATCGTTTTGCAAGAAACACGGTTTACATTGAAAAAATTAAGTACAGCGAAACGATATTTGAGTTTTGATAAAAACAACCAATTGGAATGAAGTCCTCCAATGGTCTTCATGTAAAAAACAGTGCATGTGTAATGTGTGAATTTACCAAGAAATGAAACAGATCAATATTCGCTACTATGAAAGAAATCCTCATGGTATGATGACCATTAGGGGAAATAGAAACGCGAAAGTCAACTTATTATATGCAGAAATCGGAATTTCAACGAAAGAAATATAAGAACTTTATCTGGAATTTCGTGTGATAACCGTTGTTAAGTGACATTACCAGGGAATGTCGAATATTGTATATGTGAAATAGGGGGATTGAAAAGATATGTGACTTCTTTTGCAGAGCAAGTAATTATGCCTCTGATTAGAATGTGCACCGATGGTTGTGAAACCTTGTTCCAACGTACCTCAGCGAGATTCATGTCGTTTGTAGGATCACGTGGCCAAGTGCTGCTTTTTTATTAGTAGTTCTTCCACTGACGGGATTCGCATTGGTGTCGTCGTGCCCAATTATATTTTCCAAAGGTCTTTCCTTGGAAGTCGTGTGTGATATACTTCGACGTCTGTGGACGTATAATTTAAATTTCATGTGTTTTCTTGTGCACTATCACAACTTTACATGCTTCTTACTTGCGTTAATAGTCTATGGAAACGCATTGGAAATTTTTATACTTTTGGTGGTGTTCCAACTTAAAGGGTTTCCATTGTTTATACTGTTGCACGAGTTACGAGACAGATGATCAAACGAAATAATGTTTGATATCAGAATTATAGACATATGCAAGAGATTTCTGATAAAGAAATCTAGAATTATTATTGACACTTATGTTCGTGATTTATTTTAATTTGTCAATCGTTATGGCTCTTGGAATTTCTTATAGATATACATATCTATATAATCATATATTTCACATGCTGTAATATACATACCCTTCATAAGGTCAATGTATTTAACAGATTTTTATTTCCAAAAACAAGTCAGATATCAGATCATGATACTATTTAGGGAAATCTTGTCACTTGTTTGACATATTATATACCCCGTTTTATCCGGTTCTCACCGGAGAGGTAACCTCAGTATATCCGGACAAGCTGGAGAGTCTGCTACACCATACCCAGTCTTGCCGGAGAAAATTTGTATATTCCCATAAATAGTATTTTTAGAAGTGCCTCTTTTATTAAGGCTTTCATCCTGAATTAAGGAAATTTGTATTCCCATAACATATCTTATTCTAGACCAAGTACTATCAATAAGCAATGATTAATAGTAATTAAGTGTTATTGCTTATTTATCGTACCTTGCAATGTTCTAATTATCATTCTCGCGGCATATAAAAATCCCTCACATTTTACAAGTATTTAGCTTATCTCGAAGCTTATACTAAGGCATCTTTTCTTAAGTTCAAGTCTAAATACTATCCTGAGTGCTAACAAAAATATCAAGTTCCTAACTCTTCGTTTAAACTTAGGTATTTTATTATAACACCTAATGGCTTAAACCAGTGGCTCTGATACCACCTTCTGTCACGACCCCCGACCCCACCCTGGACGGAATCGGGAACCGCGAGCAGCCAAGTGGTACCAGTGGTTATTTAGAAAAGTAGTGCAGCGGAAATTTCATCAGAACCGTGAGTTAGGAAAAAAAATATCAGAGTTTAGAAAACACTGGATTTATTTATTAAATAGATGGGATAAACCCATGTTTTACAAAGGTAGCTTTAATAAGGGATAAACCCAATTACATAAAACAATATTTCTTAATTTGATTTAATTAATAAAATGAGCCACTTCTTGAGGCCTTTCAGTGTCGTATCCAACTCTTACTCCAATCTACTGTAATTACCTGAAACGCGTTTTAAAAAGATTTGGTCAGCAGGAAATACTGGTGAGTTCTTTCATTTTTGAACAAAACATATTTGTTATAATTCACAGCATTAAGAGTTTTTATATTTGCTTCTTTAAGATTGGAAAATACTTAATCACTTCAAAGTATAACTAGAAAACAGTGTTATAAGTTACAGTATTAAGAGCGATTATAATGTTTATATATATCTACCATCTACCCACGGTATTTATCACTCGACCACCTATTGGCTATCTCGTTGTCCAATGGTGTCTGTGATTATGGTCATATCACCCCTTGGCTAACCCGTTGTCCAATGGTGATGGTTATCAAGTAATGTATACAAAACCCCACATACCGGCTGTAATTTGGAGATTACAAAGACTTAATCCCTGTAATTATAACTTTGAAAACAAGTAGAGTTTTAAGAAAGCAATTTTGGTAAAAAGAGAATGACTCACATTGCAGGTTTAAACGAGCAGAGTTTAGCCTACTGATTAGCCTTGTAACCTAATTCAAATAATAACGTATACGAAAACTAGGTTAGTAACTGAATACAACTTTTACGATAAGCTCACGAGATTAAAACCCTCACGACGAATGACAAAGTGCAATACTTAAACATCTATCGGATTCGCAACGAATGACAGAGTCTACCCCGAGTTTGGGTAGCACTCAAACATCCTGTCGGATTCACGACTAATGACAAAGTATGGCATTTAAACATCATGTCGGATAGTTTCAATCGATCGGATATTGAATCGTAGCAGCGATCGAGTTATTACCCTGTTATTGCGGCAGCGTTTCGTGATTGTGTGTGTTTTGTAGTAAACAGACGATATCTCGAGGTATAAAGCGAATTTTAACGTCGAACGAATGCCAGAAATCAAGTCCCACACCCCTCTATTTATATCTGAAAAACAGCTCCCTCGCGTGGCGCGAGGGGCTGTCGCGTGGCGCGAGGGACACCACCCTAACATAGGATAGCCCCGTGTCTTGGTAGCCTAGCTGAGTCGACCGTTCGTTAAAATTCAATTTCGACAACAAACTGTTTAGATAATACTGAATAGGAAATACCCCCCCCCCCCCGGAGTTTTAGGGGCCCTGATCCTGATTCCGATTGTTCTGAAAATTTTAGGGTTTGTGCAGGATTACTTGGGGGTCTCAATTAGGGTTTCCTATTGGGAAAATAAAATAATAGATAGGACTTTTGATGAGAGTTGTTACAGAATAAAATGGTGAGAAAAGAGAATGGACCCACTTTGTAACTTTAGGGTTCAACCAGAAAGCCTCCTGGTATAAATCTTGGGTATAACTTCTGAGCTATAAAAATATATAATGCACTCGTGTTAAGTATAGTACCCCTAATGATTCAACCTTATCCCTATGTCACGAGACAGAACCCCAACGAACTTAGTCAGGCAGAGCCTTGACATGTGTTATGGGCTCAGATCAATCGGAAAGGGTAGCGGTGATCGGGAGTTAAAATACTTAAATCGGGGCAGGGCTTTGAAATATTATTATGAGGTAAAATAAATAAATAAAAAAATATAAATAGAATGGGAAAGTTGGCGACACCTAGTGTGAGCCAGAAATGGATTTTTGAGAAATGTTAACTTCTTATTTATAGGTTTTTTCAAAAGTCTTAGTCATGATCCCTTTTCTTTCCATCTTTAGACACGTACTCATGGAATTCCATATTCCATACACATGTAGCCAATCAAAGACTCATATCCAACATATTAAATTCATTTAATTGAAATGAAGGACACGTATAACACTAGTTAGTTTTATTATTATTATTATTTTAAAAATGGGACACGAAACAAGTTTTCATTTCAAATATATATATTTTATTATTATTTTATTATTATAATTAATTCAGTTACTTCACTTATTTGGCGCGTATAACTTTTAAAATATGACGTTTTAGAAAATAATGAATATGTCATTAGAACGAGAATATTCTCATCTACATTTTGAACCAAGTTTTATTAAAAGCGGACTAGGTTCAAATATAATGTATTTTTATAATTTAATTATTATACGGTCACTAGGCCCGTCTAGATACTTCATATTTCTAACATTTAACTTACTTGTAATATACCCGTTTAATAATATAAGTTTTTATGTACGTTTTATTTTATTTAGAAATGTCACTCATATACAGGCCAATTATAATATTTCAACCTACTATATATAAAATAGTTTTTAAAACTATTTGGGTCGAATAATTATATTAAAAATAAAACTAGTTACTAGTGGTTAATAAATGTAAACAAATCTATAATTCTTATATGATAAAAATGGGAATGTTACAACGACATCCTCATTTATTCGAAAACTCAAGCCAAACACGAACGTCATTTGCACCTCATTCTTGAACTCCTACGTGGCGAACGTTTATACACAAAGTTTTCCAAGTGTGAGTTTTGGATCAAGGAAGTTCAATTCCTTGGACACGTCATGAGTTAAAAAGGAATTCATGTTGACCCCTTGAAGATCGAAACTGTGAAGAACTGGATCGCACCGAAATCTCCATCTGAGATTCGTTCTTTTCTCAGATTGGCAGGTTACTACCATCGATTCATCTCGAACTTCTCTAAAATCATCGTTCCCCTCACCTTGTTAACCCAGAAAGAGAAACCTTTTGTTTGGGGTCCGGAACAGGAGGAATCCTTTCAAACGCTTAAGGACTTGCTTTACAATACTCCTATTCTCACACTTCTTGATGGAAATAACGATTTTGTGGCGTATTACGATGCATCAAACCAAGGTCTTGGTTGTGTTCTCATGCAATGAGACAAGGTTATCGTGTATGCTTCGAGACAACTCAAGATACATGAGAAAAACTACACTACTCACGATCTCGAACTTGGCGCAGTTGTTTTTGCGTTAAAGATTTGGCGACACTACCTATATGGTACAAAATGTGTGGTCTTCACCGACCATAAGAGCCTACAACATATCTTTAACCAAAAAGAGCTAAACATGCGTCAACGTCGTTGGGTAGAATTGCTTAACGACTACGGCTGCGAAATTCGTTACCACCCTGGCAAAGCGAATGTCGTGGCCGACGCACTCAGTCACAAATCTCATGTTAGCAGCATTTGTTGTTCTCAAGTTGTTAGCGATCTTCGCAATCGTATTCGTGAAGCTCAGTTTGCATCCTTCAATGAAGCAAACATGTATAACGAAATGAAGTGTGGTGCTAAAAACCAACTCATGACGAAATCTGATGGACTCCAACACTACCTCGATCGCGTTTGGTTGTGAAATCGTGATGAAATTTGTGAACTCATAAAGAAGGAGGTGCACAAATCACGATACTCTATTCATCCTAGTGCTGATAAGATGCACCATGACTTTCGTACGTCCTATTAGTGGCCTGGTATGAAGAAAGACATCGCCACCTTTGTTTCAAAATACCTCACTTGCTCGAAAGTCAAGGCCAAGCATCAGCGTCCTTCTGGTTTACTCGAACAACCAGAAATCCCAGTTTGGAAGTGGGATAGCATTGCTATGGACTTCATAACCAAACTTCCTCGAACTCCTCTTGGTCATGATAGCATTTGGGTGATCATTGACGGTCTGACCAAATCCGCTCACTTCCTCCCCATTCGTGAAGATTTCAAAGTTGAGAAATTAGCTCGAATCTACACGGATGAAGTCATTTGTCGTCAAGGTATACCTATTGACATCATTTCAGACCGCGATGGTCGTTACATCTCATGACTTTGGCAAACATTCCAAACCGCTAGGGTACACATCTTAATCTCAGTACGGCTTTTCATCCTCAAACGGATGGACAGACTGAACGTACTATCCAAACCCTAGAGGATATGCTTTGCTCTTGTGTTATCGACTTTGGTGGTAATTGGGACGTACATTTACTTTTGATTGAGTTCTCGTACAATAACAACTACCACTCTAGTATTCATATCGCTCTTTTTGAAGCACTATATGGTCGCAAGTGTCGGTCTCCTATTTGTTGGCACGAAATTGGTGACGCTCAAATTACTGGCCCTGGGCTTATTCAAGAAACGACGGATAAGATTCTCCAAATCCGCGACAACCTCCTCAAGACTAGAAGCAGACAAAAGAGCTATGCAGATTAACGTCGCAAACCTTTGGAGTTCAATGTTAGCGATCAAGTACTTCTCAAGGTATCCCATTCGAAAGGAGTTGTTCGTTTTGGTAAAAAGGGAAAACTTGCCCCACGCTTCGTTGGTCCTTTCAAGATACTCAAGAGGATTGGTAAAGTGGCATATCGACTCGACTTACCTCAAGAACTTAGCAACGCTCATCCGCCATTCCATGTCTCAAACCTTAAGAAGTGCTTAGCTGACGAAGGACTTCAAGTCCCGATCAACGATTTGCAAATCAACAACAATCTCCATTTTGTGGAAAAACCGGTCGAAATCATGGACCGAGGAACCAAACAACTAAGGCGTAATAGAGTTCCCATAGTCAAGGTTCGATGGGAAGGAAAACGTGGTGCCGAATTCACTTGGGAACTCGAGAGTGAAATGAAGACCAAGCATCCACATCTCTTCGTTCAGTTTTCCTCTTAAATTTCGTGGACGAAATTTACTAAAGTAGGGGAGACTGTAACGCTTCACATATTTGTACCTTCCTTATTTAGGAAGTGTGTTGTAAATTCTATTTTTGGAAACTTGTAATCATGTTGTGTTATATTTCGTTTCACTTTGTAATCCGAGACTATTGATCATAATGAGAATTCAAGTATTTTATTCACGATTATGTTATACATTTTAGACTTGTTGCATGTTCATACTCAAAATCAATGTTTTAAACACCATTATACATGTTCACACTATTACAATACATATATATGCTTGTTACACGAAAAACCGGCCAAAACACACGAATTAATTGAACTTGAAATTTCTAGAGAAATGGAAGTCCCTCTTGCGTGAAAAGACATCCCTCTCGCGCGAAAGGCATCCCTCTCGCTCGAACTTCCCTCTCGTCCCAACTCATCTTTTAGCCTATAAATAGGTGCACTGCTTCACTCTTTTTCCTTGGTTATTCACTCAGACTTCTCTCAGAAGCTCTCAACTTCTCTCTAGCGATCAGAGACTTTTGGTATCGATTTTCTTCCATTTCTTATACTTTTCATTCATTTCTTTTCATTTCATGCATTTTAATTCTAGTTCTCAAACTTTTCTTGCAAAACCTCTTTATTGAACGTCTCATGGATGGCTTTTACAAGTTTGCTTGGGCAAACTGATGTTGAAGCCTCACCACATATGAGATTCAACCAAGATTTACAAACTTTTATGTTTTACAACTTTTTCATACGTTTCATTTTAATTTCTGCATAATCTCAGTGGAATCTGGAACCTATCAGACTCTCAACTCAGACCATAGTTAAGAGTTTGCATTAGGGTTAATTTCCACCAAGAAATGATCTGTTTCGGATAGATCAAACAAACGTTTTCAACAAAACTAACACCTTCACACAACAGGGCATCCCTCTCGTGCGAAAAGCATCTCTTTCGCACGAAAGGCACCCTCTCGCACGAAAGGGTATCCCTTTCGCATGAAAGGGGACTCCTTCACAAGTTTGGTTTTTGATTACTTTTCTGTTCAATGTAAGTTCATCAAGGATGAACACCAAACGGTTTTCTAGTCACAAAGTAAGTTAACCTCGTCCAACCTCCGACACTTAGTTCACTCTTTCTATGTCATGTTGGCACACCTAGGTTGTCCTTACTTGATTGTTTGGCTAACTTTACTTTCTGTTTTCTTTTTAATAACAATTACAACTTCTATGTTTAGTTAAAACAGTTTACAATTTAATCGTTACGCACAAATCCACATTTAAACAGTCCTGTCCCCCGAAAGGCTACTGCCTTTCGCACGAGAGGACCCTTTGGCACGAAAGGGTCTGTTACTTATTTATACTTTATCTTTGTATCAACATCAGATCATTTTCATTTTGAACTGTTCCATAGACTGCTTATTAGTCTCTATATGGAGCAAAACAATGTTAGTATGTTGAGTGATCTTGATTGGAGAACAAAGTTGTTTACAATCAAAGTTAAGGTTAGACTTTGGATGCGTTCAAATCCAAGGAGAGAAAATGAAACACTGGCTATCGAAATGGCAGTGATGGATGAGCATGTTAGTTTATAATTTTTTATTATACTCCTGTTTGTTTATTTTTTTTATTTTTAGTGATTTTTTCTCCATTTTCATTATTTATTAAAAATTTTATTTTTCATTTGGGCATGAAGATGCAGGCTACCATATGGAACAAGTTTATGAATAAACATGAAAATTTGCTAAAAGAAAATGAGTCTTATTTTATTTATAAAGCTCAACTTTCTATCATTAAGTCAAATTACAAACATTTTGATAAGGAACATGCTATTAGTTTAAATTTTGATACATCTGTTACTAAGTGTGACAACTTTGATGGAAGTGAATATGGTTTCCAGTTATCATCGTTTCAATCCATTAAAGCCGTGGAAGTTGATGTGAAGTATCGAGTTGGTTTGTATCCCATCGTATATACCATACATATACCATGGATTTATTTTTTTGTATACTTTGTTATTATTTTTTTATAAAGTATATGTAGCTATCCTCACTTTAATTTTATTATATATATTTGATTGCAGATTCATTGGATAAGTAAAAGAATGGTCTTCCCTTAAAGTAACAAAAACTCAAACAGGAAAAGATAGCAAATATATGAACTTGCAGTTGCTAGATTCAGAGTCTGATTTGAAATGAGTTTTCAAATTTGTTTTTAATTTTAATATTAGAAATTTAATGTTATATTAACTGATTTGATTAACGTAGGGGTACCAAGTTAAACTGCACCTTGTGGGACGAGTACTGTGATGAGATGTTCGATTACATTCAGAGTCATAAAGAAGAAGTACATGTTGTCCTCCTTGTGCAGTTTGGAAGTTTCAATAAGTATAAAGGTTTTTACTGTTCTTTATGCTTCTTTATTTTGGAAAACGATTTTATAGTGTTTATAGAATTTCGTATGTTTATTATAATTATAATTTAACTTGCTGATACAGGCAAGTCAACGCTCTCTAATGAAGTAAGTAACTTTTTAAAAAAATATTAATCATTTATTTTATGTTTTTTTTACATTTTTATTGTTTATGTTTGTGTAAACAGATATGTTGAAAACATATGTAAAACATACTCTTCTGCGCAACGATCTATTGGATCTTCTGGTAGCATAAGTGTTGCTAATGATTTTTTAAGCAAACATCAGTTTACAAATTTTCGTGATATTACGATGTTGTCTGAGGTATATGTTTAATTTTAACGATACATTAGTTTTAAAAAATCTGCGTTCACTTTTTAGATTTTTTAACATCATACTGGTAACTCGAATTTCAGCCTTGTAAGGTGATTGTTGTTGGTACGGTGATGGGTGTTGATGAGAATGATGACTGGTATTACCTCGGATGTGAAGAGTGTAATCGAAAGTCTAAGTCTGAATGAACTATGGTAATTCAGGATTCTGTAGGTGGAGATGACGAGGCAAAGTTTAAAGAGGTTTTGATTTGCTCAAATCCCGAATGTGCTAAAGAGGTTGTTAGTGCGACTCCAGTGTAAGTTATTTTTCAATTTTTAACTTTTGTAATCTTCATGATTATATTATGATAGTTTACATATCTTTATTTTATTTATTTCTTCTATTACTGTTTATCCATGTAGTTTCAGGATACCTATTAGAGTACAAGATTCTGCTGCTATCGCGTCTTTAACTTTGTTTGATCGTGAAGCCAAAAAATTGTTGGGAATCACGGCAATTCAGTTGCTCGGCAACTCGAAACAGGTGGATGTAAGTATTACTTAGTAATCATATTTTTTGTTGTTACATAAAATAAAAAATATTTACATACTTTAGGTTATGATGTTTTTTTAAAGTGTATATATTTTTCGTTTGCATGAATCTTCTGAAGACAAAACCATTCCGGATCAGTTTAAAGTTTTCAATGATGAGAAATATGCTTTCAAAATTCAAGTTGGGCAGTTCAATATTGACAATCATACTGATGGTTATGCTATTCATAAATTAGTGAGTGATCAAGAAATAATTGAATCTTTGGAGAGTAGAATTCTACCAGATCAGGTTACTTCATACCAACATTTTATTTATAGAATTCGTAAAAGTTTATTAACTTTATGGTGTTGAATATTATCAATTTACCAATTGTAGGGTACCGATGAACCATCTGTTGATGTATCTCTTAGTGATTTATCATCTCAGAATCCTTTAGCCGTTAAGTTTTTAAATTAAGGAACATCATATAAGTATATACTTTTTTCTGAAAAATTAATGGTTTCTTATGTTTATTTATATTTGCAGTATTGTGTTTCTTCTATTGGAGATAGTTTAACACCTGATTGCACCAATAAGGACTGTTCAAAGACTTCATGCGGTGAATTGAAGGTTAACCTTTCAGAAGTGTATGAAGTTGATGATTCCATATCTCGGTCATCGCCTAAGAATAAAAAGTCCGGTGTCGCAAATGTCTCCATTGATGATCAGGAAACCATTCCTTTGGTTCCTAAGATTGAAAAATAGTTTGTTTTCCACTGTGTTTTCTGCAATCAGTTATTTTAGTTTCTGAGTTTTGATGTTTTGGATTCGTTTTTGAATGTTTGGTTGGTAATGTTTGTTTTCGTACGTTTGGTTGTTACGAAAATTTACTTATGAATAAAATGTTTGTGTTTTACTTATTTCTGAATACGTTTATTATTTCAATGTTTGTCTTTTAATTATTTTATGTTTGTTGATCATTTGTTCCCCTGTATTTATCGAGAACAATAATATTTGTAACTAGATTTTATATATACATTGATTTGTTATGTTTTTTATTAATTAAGTTGTGAATTTTTTTTATTAAATAAAACAATTCGTTTCATATACATTTAACAAGGATATGTTGATAATAATAAATAACTATATCTATCTACTATAATAAAAGAAACCACTTTAGGGACACTTGTCATTATATTAGACAATCTCTTATAGATAATTATTATTTTAGTTTAATCTCTTCTAATTAATTATAGATAACCCTCACCCTCCTACTAAATATTATTAGTTTAATATCTTATGGATAAATATTATTAGTTTAATTTCAGTGAGTTTTATATATTTATAAATCTTAAATATAAAACGACTTATTTCACTCTTCCATATTTAGACCATACACACTTTACTTTGTTATTTCACTTTACTTCATATTTAGACCATATACTCTACTTTAGTTCAATTTCTTTATAGTCTATTCGGTTAACTTTATACTTGGCAATTCATATCCACCTCCCCTTTTGTAGTGTTGTTTGTCACATTTGTAGCGCTGGTTATCGAGCCATGATATGAAAACAAATTATGTTATCGATTGAAACAACTGATGATGTGAACATCTATCTATACAATATAATAAAAGAAACCAATATGTGACACGTATCATTCATTGGAGGCACCTATTTTTAGGATTTTCCGCCTTTCTTTTATATTTATTATTTAGTATATAAATTAGATTTTTTACTATTATTAGTATTTTTATTATTTATCAAATATATTGATTACTTAAAATTTATATATAAGACTTTATCCAAAATTATATTTGTTTAATACACTATTAATCCAAAATTATACTTATTTAATATACTGTTAATCTAAAATTACATTTATTCAGCTCGAGTAATACATATAGTTTTTAAAGATTTAACTTTTTTTTATTATTTGGTATATAAATTACAATACACGATTTTCTTAAAAATATAATATTTTTTAATTATTTAATATATAAAATTACATTTATTCAACCCGTGTAATAAATGAGGTTTTTAAAGATATATTGTTTTATTATTTAGTATTGTTTTATTATATTGTGTAATACACGGGGTTATAACCTAGTATATATATATATATATATATATATATATATATGTTTCTGCTACAGTTTTAAACAATTAAATTTATAATGTTTAACAGTAATTTAATTTTTTAATTTCTTTAATTTGAATTTCAAATGCGGAATCAAAAGATTTAACATTTTGAATTTTCCTGATTACCATTTAATTATTATAAATATATTTTCCAAATCTCAAATATATAAATTTAAGATACGTTAAAAATAAAAAAAACCCGCCAATTTTTAAAAAGATTAACACTAAAAAATCGGTTTTAATTTGTTTCCTTTTTAATTTATAACCGAAAATTTTAAATGTTTTTATTGTTTCCTTATTTACCTAAACTCTAATACTATAATAACATATCATTCTCTAATTCCATACTACACAAATACAATATGAATTATAAATCAAAAGACATCTTACAGTAATTCATTTCTCATTGAAGTTTGTGTTTTTGTTTCATCTCATATACGTAAGTTGCTTATACTGGATAAAGATGAGAATGTAACAAATAAAACAACTAATGTGGTCTACACGGAAGTTTTTTTTTTTTTTCATTTGAATAATTTTCTTCTTTTTTTGTCTTCCAATTTATGTGTTTTTACATAGTATTATATTTTGAACATAAATAATCAGTTTTTGGTTGAAACTGCGTTTCACGCGGGCAATAACCTAGTATTTTACATATTTAATATTTTTGGGGTGTTACATCTAGATTGGAGTTTGGGGGAGGGGGGGGGGTTAATTTATACAAACTTGGATGGTAATCTATATGTTGGTTTATTTTGGTGACTGTAATATGTATCTGGCTTATGCTAGCAACCTACTAGTTGTTTATATAATGAGAATTTAGTTGGTTGTTCAAAAAAATTTGGCTTTTTGAGAAGGAGTAAAAAATTGTTTTTCAAATGTCACAAAAACTGGCTTTTTAAATGACTTTTGGCTTTTTGAACATAAAATTAACAATCTAACCTCAGTTTTTAAAATAGCAACTAAACATGGAAATTTATCATATCCTTTTTGGTATTAAGGTTTCAAAATTTTCAAAAAACTAAAACCAATAAAATAAAAATAGAGCATATAAAAGCCTTTAAGTGAACAAATACAATGAACGTAAATGAGCAAACATAAATGAACACATTACCGAATGTTCACGAACGAACAAAATTTCTTGTTCGTGTTCGTTAATTCAACAAACATAAACAAATATCCCGCCGAAGGGTTCATAAACTGTTCGTTGAACGTTCAATTCATTTACAACCCTGCATGTAACGGTTAATTCTATTTTTTTCGGTTGTAACATGATGCAGCGTGGAAGCACAAAATAAACATAGAATGTTTTCTAAAAAACAATTGGATTAAAACAGAATCATAAAACAAATACAATAAGTGTCATTTACAGTGAGTTTCTAAATTTGATAGGTTTGCCAATTTTAAAATTAAGAACATAAATAAACATGTAAATTATGCTAATTTACGTGTTTTAAGTTAAGAAAGGGAAGTACGAAAATTTGCAAAATTTAGGGAAAATTTGTGATTGATGAGACCGGGACCTTAGATCAAGGAATTCATGTCTGACAGTTGGGTCAAGTCGCCAATGGCGTTTGCCACTTGATCTGCCCTATTGAGACCTTTCCGTCATCTGCTTGTGGGCCCCATAACTTTAATCGTAACTCTAAGACTATCTCCAATGCTAAGGACGCCCTTAGGTACCCTTAACTGTCCAATCACCTACCACATCATATCCTTAAAAATCCTTAAACACCTTCAACTTCACTCCATCCCTACAAATAGGGGTGTTCAAAACTATCCGTATCCAAAATATCCGATATCCGAATCCGAAATATCCGAAAAATCGGATATCCGAAATTCGGACATCCGAATTTTTCAGATTCGGAGATAGTGATTTTCAAAATTTTCGGATATTTCATATATCCAAAATATCCGAAAATTTAATTTTCATTTATCCGAAGTATCCGAAAATATCTGAAAACTTATATTCGGATATCCGAAACTATCCAAATATCCGTTTTCGAATATGAAAAAAATAATAAAAAACTAAAAATTAAAAAAAATGTTGGATTTTCGGATATCTGATTCACTATCTTAATTCGTATCCGAAATTTCGGATATATTCGGATAGTGAAATCTGGTATCCGAAAATTTCGGATATCCGGTTTTGAACACCCCTACCTACAAATATCCTTAGATATTCCACATCGTTACCAATTTTTCTATTTGATTTAAATAGTTAAATTATTACAATAGCCCCTTATCTAGCTGGTCCATATAAGAATGAACTAGCTTTTGAAGCTATTTTCTTATCGTAATAAAAAAACTGAACCAAATGGATTTGAGACATTGTATAATCGAACAGTGTAACCGAATATGAATTTAGTTTAGTTTAGGATGAGTCCCAAAATTGGGTATCAGTATCGAAAATATTCGATACGGTACTAATATTTAAAGATAAAAGTCAATAAATACCAGTTACCAGGGTAAGGTTATTGTAAAAATGTTAAAAGTGTGAGAAGTGAGAAATATTGTGGAGGTGACATGTGTCCTAAATATAAATTAATTCAAAAGAGTAAACAAGTAATTTTATCATTGATTTAATTAATTGATAACCATCCATAACTGCCACCCTTATTTATATGAATACGTTTTTTAAAGATCTCTATAAAACACTGCAAATAACTATGTATAACACTACAACATTAATTCAGCACAGTAGTAATAAGTATATAACACCACAAAAACACCCTTCAACAGTTCATAAACACTGTAATAAGTATATATAACACTACAAAACAAGATATAACACTACAAATCATTTTAAAGACACTACAAAACACCATTCAACAGTTCATAACACTGTAATAACTATACAACACTATAAAACAAGATATAACACTACAAATCACTATAAAACACTATGAATAGTATATAACACCATATTACCCTTTTATAATTCTGTATAACACTACAATCCCGTCGTTCCACTAACCGCACCACCACTACCGCTTCGCCGCTGCTATCGTGGAGAGGTGGCTGGTGCCGCCTCTTTACAGTCTCTCTCTCTACGGTCTCTCTTTCTCTCGCTCGAACCCAACCACCCGACACCACCTTGCCGGAACCCCTGCCCCTTCTGCGCCACTACCTGCGACAACCCATCTGACCGACCATCAATGGATCTTTACATATTTGGAGAAGAAGATGATACATAGATGTAATGATTCGCGAAATTGTAAGGATTTTGATTTACAGTTTCTTTTTTCAAATGGATATAAAGACTTTATTACCTTTACAATTTTCAAATCAGTCAAAAATAATAAAACACAATTTACAATTTGGTCTCTATTGATCTCAACCATTACATCAAAGATCTAATGATATAATTCCTTTCTTACCATTCTCACAAAAAAACCTTTTTTACAGGATCCTCTACCCTAGTTACCATATCAAATTGATACCGAAACCGAAAGAATTAAAAAATTCAATACTAAATCATTATATTATATTATATTATATCAATACTAAATCATAAACAAAAATAATTTAAAAATTCACCGGTAGTCTTTTTTTGAAACTTTAACTTCATTAAACGCCGCGGATCTCCAAGACGGAGAACACCGCCCAAAAAATTACATCACATCAAAAACAAAGTTACACCATTTTTTCCAATCCACGTTACCATGTCTCATCCTACTCCTGTACCAAAGATAACCCAACCCTTTTACATCAGAAACTATTTGGATGACATTAACTTCGTGATTTCGAAATATCTTGTCGTTTCGAGCTTTCCAAATACGCCAACAGGTCAACACAAACAAACCATACACTATCTGCTTCTTCCTGTCGTTAACTTCCAAATGGTTTGTAAAATTCTGCACGTCAGCGATTGAAAATAAGAACCTATTTCGAGCTTTCCAAATACGCCAAAAATTCACCAAAAATTATAATCCTACTCCTGTACCAAAGATAACCCAACCCTTTTACATCAGAAACTATTTCGAGCTTTCCAAATACGCCAAAAATTCACCAGTAGTCGGTAGTTAAAAGAAAAAGAGAAAGGACAAAAGAAAAAATCTAGACTCATGTGACGACATCAAACCTTTTTCTGATTTGGATAACATTTTGGATTTTGTGAAACACTTTTCAGAAACTAAAAGGGGAGCAACTTTCGATTCATCTTTTTTGTTGCCAAGGTTAAAATGGGCCATGGAACTTCAAAATCAACATCCTCCGACGACTCACCGGACGCCGGAGGTCCACCTCCGTCCTATCGCCACCGAATCAAGCAGAAACTCCAATTCCACCATCGCCCCACCGCTTCCCACCCTTTAACACTCGACGATTTCGCCGGCATCGCCTTGGTTACTCTCCTTAGTGTAAGGCTTTTATTCTCTTCCTATACTGCATTAGTGAATAGCATTTGGTAACTGTCAACTATGACATTTTCGGTACTCACTTTTTGTTTTTTAGGGATGGGTACTTTCGGTTTATTATTAGTGGGTCAATTTAGCTTCGAATACTAGTAGTACGGTACCGTTACCACTTTTAGTAAGCAGTAGGTAACGGTACCAGTACCCACTTTTTTGCATCTCTTATGGGAAAGATACTTTCTGTTCCTTATAGCGGTGCTACAGGCCGCTATTCTAAAACCGTATAATAATGGTTGTACCACTGCTTTTAGTAGTTTTTATATTTCAGTCCAAAAGCCCACGTTAGTTAACTATTTGTTTGAAATAAACCAAAAAAATAAAGGCCCAAACCTAAAATAATACCTAAATCTAAGTGTTCACCGTTCAACAAAATAAAACCTAAATCTAGAAATCGCTGGACTTCCTAAATCCTAAATCGCTGGAGTCTGGACTCTCGTGGTTGGACTTCCTGAATCGAATTTTGATATTCAAGGTTTTAAAAAACAGATACGAGTATCGAGGCGTTTTCCCTTCGCCTCACGAGGCGTAAGTATTGAGGCGGAACGAGGCGTAAGGCTGAGGCGGTATTGATAAATAAATATAAAAATCATATATATCATAAAATAATAAATACTTAACATCAAAAAATGACTTTTCTCATCAAATTTCATTAGATTCAGCAGTTAAAAACATAAAAAAAGATTCAAATTTCATCAAATACTTAATATAAAAAAAACACAAATAGTTTCTAACTAACTCAAATAGCATAACAAACATCATCTTCATCATCCTCACAATCTTCCTCAATCCAATTATTAACAAGCTAACAGAATTATACAAGCTAACAGCAGCAATATTATTAACAAGCTAACAGAATTATACAGCAAGTATCAGGACACACTAACACTAACAGGAACATGACAGACTAACAGAATTATACAGCAAGTATCTTGAACAATAAAAACGAATTGAAAGAAAGCAGCCATAGCAAGAATCAATAAAAATCAGCCATAAGTCATAACAAGATCAATTAACAGAATCAGTGAAGAAAACTTACCTGTATTGAAGATTGAAAGAAATAACTGTATTGAAGATTGAAGAAGATTAAAAGAAATAGCTGTAGTGAAGAATCACGATTGAAGAAGAGATGCGTGTGTTTTTGGATGTGTATGTGTATAATAATGGCGCTATTATTTATTGCCGCCAATATGGTTTTGGTGCCTAAAAAACCCTAATCCATCATTTAATCCCGCCTAAAAAAATATACGTACGCCTCGCCAAAATCGTACCGCCTCGATCTGAAACTTACGCCTCACTCAACTGAGGCGTGCGTATAATTTCTGACCCTGAGGCGCCGCCTCATATACGTTTTTCCTCCGTTTCGAACTGAGGCGCGCCTCAGTACGACCGCCTCGGCCGTTTTTTTAAACCATGTTGATATTACTATTAATAATTTTCAAATATATATAATTACATAAATTATGTATGATATAAAAATTACCGCTATATCGTATAGCGGACCTTGACTGCTATTTGATTTTGGACCGCTATAACTGCATAGTTTGTACTGTGACTTGAGATAATATTTTGATGACTGATGTGGTTTTTGTTTAGGCGGAGATGAATATTAAGGACAAGTGGCTTGCTTGTATTTCAATTGGAGAACAGACGTTTCGAACTCATGTTTCTGACCAGTTAAGATATACAAACTTCTGTTGGTTAGGGTTTGTGGGGGATTTAAGTTGGTAGTTTAAAATTTCAAACTATGTTTGGTACACAAGTAGATACAATTTTTGATTTGTATTTTTTTTAATCAACTGTTAGGAATTATTGTGGGCAGATGATTTAAATATGTTTGTAAATGTGTGAAGTATTTTGTTTTTATTCATAACTATTATGTTTTTTAAGATTCTATTTTTTTTTGGAAAATGTGCAGGACCAACAAGCCTGTCTGGAACTCAGTGAGTAAATCTTTATCTTTGGAATTTTTTAGGGTGTTGCTGTACACACACCACCCCGCATATCGTACGGGCCGTATAAAAGGTTATGCGGGTGTATAACTTGTCACTGGTGTGCAGTGTCACTACTCTCAGTTTCAGTATAGATATACGGGTCATAAAAGGTCATATGGGCTGTATAACTTTTGCAGACCACCTTGAAGGACTTGTAAAACAGCTTGTATTAAATCTTATTCTATTTTTATACAAGTTGGTATATCCTTTTTTGTAAAGTTATACGGGTCATATAACTTGATACAAAAGGATATACGTGTCGTAAAACCTGTTAGTGGTGTGTGGATACGTATAGCCTGTCCCTTTTTTAATGTCAGTTGTACTTAAGGTTTTGTATGCCTTTTAAGATCAAGAAACAATCATTTAGGAATCTTTACTAGGTGAATAGATCTGGTATTTAAAATATTGTGTTACTAGAAAGTGCATTGGTCCTACATTTTTGTATGTCATGTCAAGCGTTATATCTTCTATTTTGTTTTTCTGCAGGAGAAAAAGTTTGTTTTAGAGAAAAATGGTGCTCACATCGCAAAAGTATCAGTTTTTGAGGTTTGTAACAAATGATGATATCCGTTTGAATTATTCTAAATAATAAACTTTCTTGCGTTTCTTGTGACGCAGACCAACAGATTATCAAAGAACAACCTCATTGGGTATTGTGAAATTGATCTTCTTGAATTCCTCAGTCGAGTAAGTTTTTTCACATGTTTTTTTATCGTACATAGTTCACTCTCAAATACATTTTAATCACGTCTGTTATGCCACGTCTGTTATGCTACATTGGCGTTACATTATTCTATATTATTATTATCTCTGGTATAACATATATGTTTTTTTTGTTTAGCAGGTTTCAGATACTGAGACTTCGGTGCTTGAGTTATTTGATCCATCATCATCCAATAAACCTGTTGGCAAAATATCTGTTTCATGTTCTATTGAGGTTATCACTTTTTCAATAAATATTCATTCCATTTCCATATTAAATGTTTAATGGTTTTCATTTGCAGGACCCAATCGAAACGGAGAAAAGTTTTGCAAGACGTATCTTGTCTATAGTTGTATGTCTCCGAGCATCTTTTATCCTATCGTTGGAATATAACAAGTTCATTAATGTTTTAATACTTGTGTGTTTGCATGTCTTCAGGATTACGATGCTGATGGGAAATTATCGTTGTCTGAGTTTTCAGAACTAATAAATGCATTTGGCAATCAATCGGCAGCAAAGAAGGTTTGAACTAAATAATCTTTCATGCATTTAGGATAAATTGTTTGTTTGGCTTTATTTCACTACTAGTTTTTTTACTCGCTGAACGTTGCGGCGACACCGTATGTGATGTGATATATTATAGACTACAACTACTCGTTTCCGAACTAAATTTACGTTGAAACATAGAGTAATCTGAATTCATACCGTTGAATGAAAATGTTTTATATTTGATCCGACTTGCTTCCAAACAAAATTTACGTCGAAACGCAGACCAACTCAAAAAGTACATAAAATAAACATGTGCGGTGGCGTCGCACACGACATGATAAAGTGTAGACTACAGTTGCCCCGACTCGTATTCGAACTAAATTTATGACGAAACGTATAGTAACTCAAATTTATACCGTTGAATGAAAACGTATTATATTTGACCCGATTTGTTTCTAAACAAAATTTACGTTAAAACGTAGTCCAACTCAAAACATACATAAAAATAGAACATTTTGTAATTAACCAGACTCGTTTGCAAACAAAAATTATGTTAAAGCGTAGAGCCATAGACGAACTCGAATTTATACCGACACATACATAAAAGTAAAAACATAAGAAATTAGTTTTAGGGTAACCTCGAAACTTTAGAAACTTGAGGGGGTCAAAATGATATTTAGAAAGTAGAGGGCTAATTTTGAGTCGACATTATACCAAAGTTAGGGGTAGAATGGGTCGGTGGCTTTGCTGCCGACCTTTGATTTTAAGGTTATATAAATTCTGTTAGATAGTTTTTAATTTTTAATCAACTTAACACATTTTCTGCTAGAAAGAAGAGCTCTTTAAAGCAGCTGACGAAAACGGAGACGGTGTTGTTAGCATGGATGAGCTGGCTACGCTTCTCGCTCTACAACAAGAAAAGTACATCCACATTATGTCATGCTACTATTTATATTTCTGCACATTTATTTTTAATTTGTTTTAATATTTTCACTTTTTGCAGGGAGCCACTTATTAACTGTTGTCCTGTTTGCGGGGAGCTTCTTAACATTTCCGATAAGTTGAATTCGTTGATTCACATATCACTATGTTTCGATGAAGGCACTGGAAACCAGGTCATGACTGGAGGGTTTTTAACCGATAAACAGGCTTCTTACGGGTGAGATTATTTTCACCGTCTAATATTTAATTTCTTTATGAATGGTTATTATTATGATGATGATGAATGTTGACATTGGTTTTAAAGGTGGATGTTTAAACTATCTGAATGGGCCCATGTTTCATCCTATGATGTAGGCTTGAACTCTAGTTCAAGTGCTTCACATATTGTGGTTTACGATCGCGTAAAAAAGAGGCTTGTAGAGGAGATAATTGATGGAAAGATTGTTTTATCGTTGAGAGCGATTTATCAATCCAAAGTAGGGCTCGGCATTATGGACAAAGGTAACTTTTATCTTTTATTATTTTTTAGTATATGAGCGGGATATTACTGTGTACGTTTGTTTGTTACATAGTTATTAAAGCGAGTGCCCAGGCCCAACAAACCGCCCTGAGTGCGCCTCACGCCTTTAATAACTATGCTTCAAGTAATAGTTATTAAAGTGAACGCCCAGGCGCGCCTAGGCACAAATAAAGCCCCGGGCCCAACAAATCGCCCTGAGTGCGCCTCGCGCCATTAATAACTATGGTTTGTTATTAACTTTTTAGTATATGTTTTTTGGTAGAGTAAACTGCCATTTTCGTCCCTAAGGTTTGGCCAGTTTTGTGACTTTCGCCCAAAGGTTTGTTTTTCCGCATTTGGGCCTTGATATTTTTGCCATTTTCATCCGGCTCGTTAACTCCATCCATTTTTCTCTGTTAAGTCAGGGGCATTTCCGTCTTTTTTGTTAACTTAAAGGGCAATTCGGTCTTTTTCACTTTATATACAAAGACCTGAAAGTTAAAAAAAAGGCTGAAATACCCCTGACTTAACAGAGACAAATGGATGGAGTTAACGAGCCGGATCAAAATGGCAAGATTGCAAACCTTTTGGATCCAGATGCAGACAAACAAACCTTTGGACGAAAGTTTCAAAACTGGCCAAACCTCGGGGACGAAAATGGCATTTTACTCTTTTTGGTATTTGTTTATTTTTATTATTTTTTAGCATATATTTTGTGCATTATTATAACGTATCTGATACTCTATTGGCTTTGTGATCCACTGTGGTGCAGGAGCAAAAGAAATATTGCAGAGCCTATCAGAAAAGCAAGGAAAGAAAATGAATTCGGTTGAATCTGCTAAAAACATACCAGCATTTCTTGAACTTTTCAAGGTAAGAAGATTCGTATTATCGATTTATACTAAAATCATTGTCTTGTCGGTCTTTTCTTTTATATTTTTTTATACTAGGTTATGTAAATTACGGTTTAGTGTTTATGGTTCAACTGAATGTTTATATTTTAGGATCAAATCAATTTGGCTGAAGTGAAGTACCCTCTGGATCATTTCAAGGCAAGTCATCTTTCTAGTGTTACTATTTACATACATTTTTTTATTGGAGTTCTTATAAAGGAGATTTATGCAGACTTTTAATGAATTTTTTATAAGAGAACTGAAACCTGGAGCACGGCCAATTGCTTGTGCGGAACGTGATGATGTGGCTGTCTGTGCTGCTGATTCTCGTTTAATGGCATTTAGGACGGCTGAAGAAAGTCTCAGATTCTGGATCAAGGTATTTGTTTAAATAATTAATGCGTTAATTATGATTACCAAAACAATAATGTTACAGTAATAATATAGATCTGTCTTTTCTTGCAACTTGTAGGGTAAAAAGTTTTCAATCCAAGGTCTTTTGGGCAACATTTCATGCTCTAATGCTTTCATTGACGGAACCCTAGTGATATTTCGCTTGGCACCACAGGTAAATAGTTGACTTTTCTTTGACTTTCCGGCCGGGTACGTGAAAAGATATAGTTAAAAGCCTTGACTTGTACAAAATATGGCAGGACTACCATCGGTTCCATTTTCCAGTATCCGGAACTATTGAGCAAATTGTTGATATTCCCGGATCCTTATATACGGTATGTACAGTCACATGATATTGTATAGCACGAGAACTACAATTTGTTTTTCCTTTCTGATTCACGTATCTTTTCCTGTATTCATTTTTAGGTTAATCCTATTGCCGTGAATAGCAAGTATTGCAATGTTTTCACGGAGAACAAACGGGCTGTATCAGTTATATCTACTGCAGATTTTGGCAAGGTTTGTTAAAAGTTAAAACACAGATTATACAGTTGTTAACCAATTATACATATTAAAAGAAAGTTTCGACGAATAGTGTTTAAATACTTTAATAATATTGTTTTTTCAATTATTTTATTATCTAATAGATTTTTTTATATTATTTTTCAGTTTTAATTATTTTATTACTTAATTATATTATTATAATACATATCATAGTTTATATAATTTTTAGTATGTTGTTTTGACGTGCCTGATTTTATTTACGTTTTTATATAAAGTTTTTTCTTTCTTTCTAAAACCGAGTTTTTTTTGAGTTCTAATGTATAAGTAATCGTTAGCGCAATCGTACATATTAATTTTTTTATATATTGATGTTGTTACCCTTTTCGTCACTCCAATAATATAGTGTAATCGAATTCAGAATTAATAGGACGTGCTTATTTTATCTTCGTTTCACTAAACGTTTTGTTAAAAATCAAACGAATCAAATATAATTGATATTTTTTTTTGTATTGATGTTGTTACCCTTTTTGTCATTCCAATAATATAGTGTAATCGAATTCAGAATTAATGGGGGGTGCTTATTTTATCTTCATTTCACTAAACGTTTTGTTCAAAATCAAACGAATCAAATATAATTGATATTTTTTTTGTTCTTTAGTGTGATCAACCGAACTGGTACCCTGACAAAAACTTATACCGTTTTTTTTCCTTAGAATGAACTGAATCAATATTGTGTGAACAACTTCGGTAGCAATATATAGTATCTATTTTATATCGTAAACTATAGTGGGTATTGGTATCATACTAATACCGTGATGAACCAAACGTATATCGTCCCAACAATATTGGTGTTGCTTCAATTTTAGGCGAACAACACTTGTAACGGTACCAACATAATCATTATTGGTATTCGTTTAAAATCATTACCAATATTTGTTTTTATGGTTTTCGTCAACATAAAATATGAATCGTTGTCGTTTTGGGCATATCATGACTTTATTTTTGAGTTTTGTCTTTGGATTGCTATATCGAGTGTAGATACGTAGCGATACCATAATAAATTGTACCGGATTTCCGCCGCAACGTGCGGAGAAATTCTACTAGTTTAATTTAATTTGAACTCGAGTCCAGGTGGCATTTGTGGCAGTTGGAGCAACAATGGTTGGCAGCATCACATTTACTAAAAAGACGGGAGACCATGTGCGCAAAGGAGACGAGGTTAAAAAATATGATTAATCACTTAATAGTTACACCATCACTTACCTTTCACATATCTTTTGCATTTCATGTATTTATTCTATGTTTTTATATAATATTACAGTTTGGTTATTTCTCTTTCGGTGGAAGTACAGTCATTTCTGTCTTTGAGAAGGTTAGTATCTCCACGCTTGTTAATATTATTTTCCTATGGATGTTTGTATGCGTGTCTCGTCACATGCATTATCATAAGTAATATTGCCGATAATATTTGCAGGACTCGATAGCGCTAGATGAGGACCTGTTGGCTAATAGCGCGAGATCTCTGGAGACACTTGTTTCTGTTGGAATGCAGTTGGGGGTCTCCGTAAAGAAACATACAGAACTTTCATCACTAACCATTAACTAAGGTGTGTTTTAGGGTCTTGAAAATTGTGTATGTGAACTTCTACTATCATCCATGATTTTTATCTAACCATCATGTTTGCTACATAGGTAATTATCGTTAGGAAGATAATATATATAAAATGTTGTATATCAGACTATCAGTTTATATTCATCTTGATGAAAAATGAAAATTATAGTGCCTGTTTTGACATTTATTAGTTTTTGTAGTCTGCATATTATGACATCTACACAAGGCCATCCCTGAGAACTCGGGGCTGTGTGCGAGTTATAAAATGGGCCCTAATAAAAGAAATCAGTAATAGAACGATAAACGTGATAACGATATTTAAAACTATACTATTGTAGCAAAATGATCTATTTTAAATAGTTGCATGAATTATGAGGCTCTCCTAACATATTTTGAAGCAACGCTGTAGATCAACTATTTATATTTCATAATCGTTAATATCTTGTTCTCGATAGCTATCAATGGCAGTCCATTAAGTATTAGTCTTTCTTGGGGCATCGTGGATCGCAAGTAGAATAACAAACTGATTCTTTCTTTCCGACCTTTTAATAACACCAGCAAACAAAAATTTCTTTTCAGCACCATATCTGTTTTTCTTTACTCTCTATACAGATGCTTATTACATGTTTTCAAAGGAGCTTGGGAAGCTCGATGATTTCACAATTGTCGATTTCCCTGTATCAGTGCTACCTTTCTCTAATGATTGATAGACATCTAGTCCACAAAGATCTAGCTTTAAATCAAATAACGATAATACTATAACAAAATATATCAACATAATGAGTTTGGCATATCCGAAACTAAAAATTTAGGGAACCTCTGATATTTTATATATCATAGCACTATCTACTTCACTCCCTAGACAACTACTCCTAACCTCCTTCGAGCTTTAGGACCACATAGAAAATCTTACAGAAGGCAATCTATTCGAAGTTATGTCAGTTAGAATCTCTCATTTTAAATATTTAAGACTTCCCTGTTTCGCAGACACAAACATATCAAAATATCGACTTGTTGCTACAAACAGTTCATAATCAGAGGTTCCTTAGCGATGATCTTTCAAATACAAACGCATCCCTTTAGCAACGATGATTATATCACATCGCTTGGAACTGAGTGAGATAATTGCATAGTACAATTTGGCTAGTTGCATCCAAGTGGCTACCAAGTTACTTACCTAGATTGGATTTAGTTTTCCTATAAATACCTTGTAACCTCATTCAATATACATCAAGTGAATACAATGTAGTCTTTTAACTCTCTCTGTATCCCAATGGGGTTTTAACCCATTGGTTACGTATTCCTTCTTTGTGTTTAAGTTTGGAGTTCATTATAGTTTGAATGTAATTTTTAAGTGTCCACATCAGATTCTGTTCATGTTACCTCAGTTTCTTACATGGTATTAGAGCCATGTTATTCTCTGATCAGGGAGAAAGTCGTTCAGAAATTAAAGTTGTACCATGTGTTAAGAGAGTTGATAAGAAAGATTGTGTGTTAGTGTGCGTTTGATCTGCTGCCATCTTCTAGTGGTTTCAATAACGTCTGTGTAATTTGTTCTTGGATTCTGGAACCTTGGTCTTGCATCAGATTCCTAGTTCTTTCTGTTCTGATATGGAAAATCTTTCTAGATTCTGGTTCTGATTTTCTGAATGCTTCTGGGTTTGGATAATATCTAGTTTCTTGGTCTTTGAACCTTGAGTTATATTTAGAACATTTGAACCCCTAGCTGGTCCCTTTCAACATTTTTATGAGGCCCTGCTTGTTATTTTGAACCCTCAGCTACTTATTAGAACCCCCAACTGGTTAACAACTGGTTTGACTTTTGGTACTGCTAGTTGACTTTTGAATTTTTTATTTTGGACCTCTAATTTGTTCCAAGATTTTTGATTCCTAGTCTCTTGATACTGGTTTTTACTGTTTGATTTCCAATTTCTGACCTTTGGTATTCAAAGTTGAAAGAAAATGAAAAAGATGGTTGATGCGTGTGAAGTGTTATATATATTAGGTGTATATTTTAAGCCCTTTAACACTTTTTAGCCAAATTTTAAATTTATAAAACACGATATTTACTAACACTAAACACACATATGGGCAAGTGCACCCATCGTGAGCGTAATATAGTGTTGGTAAGATACCGAGGTCGTCCAAGGACACAAGAGCTTTTAGTACCGGTTTATCCTCAACGTCTAATCAAATCAAAAAGTTTAGAAAAATGTTTTAAACTAAGAAAATAAAAACTAATTAAAATGCTGAAAAATAAAAATAAAAGAAAAACAGATAGACAAGATGAATCACTTGGTTCCGACTCGTGTATAGTGTAACCTTTGATTATTTCCGCACTTTTGCACTTATTTAAGAGATTATCTTAGTTATTGTAGTAGGCCCATCTTTTGAAGGTGACGTTACCCTCAACCCAGTAGTTTGAGTCAGCAAGGATACAATCCTAAAGGGTCGGATTATTGAAAGATAATGAATTAAGTTATTAATGCAAATTATGGTAGGCCCCTCTTTTGGAGGTGACGTTACCCTCGACTAAGTAGTCTGAGTCAGCAGGGATACAGTCCTAAATAGCCGGGTTATAGTATTAATAGTAGTTAACTTATGAGGGGATCAAAGAGTTTGGACCCCCGCCATCCAATACCGTTAAGTATTGAAGGAGGTCCTACTAAATTTGACCCAGGTCCATTGCAGGACCTCTAAACGCTGAACAATGGCAAGACTCTTACCAAACCGTTCCCTTAACCCCCGACCAGGTTGCCAACATACCTCCATATAGACCGTGGAGATATAAATGGTGAAATCTTTTATTTTATATAGACAGTAAAATAATGTTAAGACACCACGGACAAACGATAAGAAAGAATCACCTTCAACATAAGAAACTAGTTATTAAAGTCATTAATACAAAACCAAATAAAAAGTGCGAAAAAATTAGAAATAAAAAGTATTACACTAGACACTTTGTCTTCACCAAGTGATGTAAGAGACTTAGGCAAACATGGCCTTGATTGTCAAGAACTCTTACAATCAATCTTCGATCCCGAGACGACTCACACACTCTATGATGGACAATGGATGATGGTGGTGGATGATGGTGTTATGGTGGTGGTGGGTGGTGGGTGAAGTGTGAGAGAGGTGGTGTGCCAAGGGATGGTTTGAGCTTGAGCCAATCACTCCTATTTATAGGCTGAACAGAAGCTCGGGCACGACCCCGTGGCTAGTGGGCACGACCCCGTGGCTAGTGGGCACGACCCCGTGTCCACATCCTTCTCTTTCTTCATTTAATGCAGCTTGTCTTATTAGTTGACCACGCCCCCGTGTCCGCTGAGCACGACCCCTTGTGCAGAAGAATCTTTGTACTATGAAGATTTGCCTAGATTGTGCGAATCTTATAGTTGACCACGGCCCCGTGTCCGCTGAGCACGGCCCCGTGGTGGGCAATAGAAGCTTCTACCACTTTGTCTTTTCTGCTGACACTTGGGCACGCCCCCGTGCTGGCTGAGCACGGGGCGTGTTCAGTCTTCTGTCTTCTTGTTTTGCTTGGGAAGATGCTGTCGTGGGGTCGGGCATGTCACGTCTTGTTCCTTTTCTTGTATTTATGTTAGATTTTGATGTCTTTTTGCTTCTTTTGTTGATTTGAGCTCATTTAATCCTGAAAATACAAAAGGAATACAAAAGCACACTTTTTCCAACATTAGTACTAAAAAATGGTTAGTTTTATGCCACAGTTGATGTAATTTATATGTTGCATTTTGTACACATCAAATACCCCCACACTTGAATCTTTGCTTGTCCTCAAGCAAAACTCTTTAATATGTGGCTATTACACTCCCAAATGAAATGGGTAGAAAAGAAGGTTTTTGGGCTTGTCATAGAGTGTCGGGATTTCCAAGATTCTTTATTTAGTTTTATTTATTTACAATCCTATTCGTCATGATTTATTTAAAACTTTTCATAAGATAAATTACTTATTAGGGCATAACATGCCTCTTTAAAATTCTATTTATATACAAGTTCACATACCTCACGGGGATCACTCAACACTCGGCCGAAAATGTATTTTTGTGGATCACTCGAGAGCGGCATGGAAATTACTCCTACCATAGGCTTGCCAAGCAATCAATCCTCATCCTTTTTAACTTATATACATTTGTAAATATCAAGAGGACTTTTTGGGTGAAGGGTTAGGCTTGGGTTAAAGGTAGGTGGTTGGGTTAGTGGTTAGTAGAAAAAGGGCGAAAAGCGTAACAAGTGTCGGTTTTCGTAAGACTTTTTTATTTTTGTAACTTTTATTTTGATGAAGCTATTATTCAAACAAAGTTATTTTTGATGAACTTGTTTGTTTATTTTCTTTTGCTTCATCATCAACACACATTTTTTTTTTGAAAAGTCATACGAAAAACCAAGCTAGTTACTAAAACAAAGGGTTAAAAATGAAAAATGTTTTGGGGGGTAAAAGGGTGTTTGGTTTAGGTTATGAAATGAAAAGGTTTAGGCTCAAAGGGGCTAACTAGGGAGATTTTGGGTAGGTGGTAAAAAAAAAAAATAATGGTGTAGAAATAAAAAGGGTTAGTCCTAATGCCTCTATCATTTACTTACTCGGGTTTAAGTTGGTAAGGACTGGGAACGTATCGTCATGGCAAGTTCTAGAGTCGTAAGAACCAAGCGGCTATTCACACAAGAAACGAAAAATGAGCATTTAATCTAATGATATGTAATTGTATGCTCAATAATGGCTCAAAACTCACTTTTGTGGGAATGGGTTTTTTTTATGTGATCAAGTATATATAATCAAATTTTAACTAAGCTTGTCATGCCTTTTCATAATTTTCTTATGTTGGTTCTTTTTATCACGACGTTATCGGTTGTAAATTCGTAAAAAATATAACCTTTTTAGAACTTGAAATTCCCAAGTTAAACCTAGACAAGTAAAAAAATGAATTTTTTTTTTGAAAAAAAATTGGGGTGATTAGCAGTTCCAATAGAGTTTTGTGTAAGGCTTGTATTTAGGACTTGCAAGATTCAAGGTTTTAGCATCCCCTCACACTTAAATTACACATTGTCCTCAATGTGTCCCAAAAATAATTTTTTTAGGTTGATTGAATGTGTAAAAAGGTGTGAAAAAGCAAAAATTTTATGTTACTGGGCGCTGAACACGACCCCGTGTTCAAGTGCCAGTAACAAAATTAAATCAAGAGAAACAGAAGCCTGGACACGGGGGCGTGTTGGGTGAACACGGCCCGTGTCCAGTTACCTGAACTGGGTCTTTTCTGTAGACTGTGCAGCACGGGGCCGTGTTGGGCGGACACGGCCCGTGCCGAGCTTACTGTAAACGAAGAAAATCGTCGGACGGTTCTGTTTTTCTGCATGGGGTGCTGGTTTAAGTTTCCCTTGTATCATTTGTCATCTCAAGTATGTTTTATTCCTGAAAATTAAAATTAACTAGAAAACATGAAAATTAATCTAAACTAAACTAAGGATAGTTCCGCGGAATGCCTCCGTGGTGCGCCACGTTTATAAGGGTCATTGGCTAGACCCAAAGCCTGGTTATATGTTACCCAAGTGGGATGTATTGCATCCCATGTTACAACGTCGGAGAGCGTCATCCAAGCTTGAGTCTATGACCTTCATGTAGTTGACCGGGTCTTCGTCCTCTACTCTCTTTCCACATTCAAACTTCATTTCCTTGTCCCAAATTTCAATGTTAACGTTCCGTCATTCATATCTACCACTGCTTGGGCGGTGGCTAGAAATGGCCTCCCGAGGATGAGAGGGACATCGGTGTCTTCTTCCATGTCTAGGATGACAAAGTCGGTTGTGAAAACGAAGTTGTCAACATTGACCAATAGATTTTCAGCGACACCTTATGGAAATTTGACGGATCTGTCGGCGAGTTGTATGCTCATCTTTGTAGGGCTTGTTGTTCCTAGGCCTAGTCGTTTGAACATCGATGTGGGCATGAGGTTAATGCTAGCCCTTAAATCAGCTAATGCATTACGAACGGGGGATTCCCCGATCGAGCAAGGAATTGTGAAGCTTCCGGGATCAATTTTCTTTTGTGGGAGTTTGTTGAGTACTAAGGCGGATCATTCTTCGCCTAAGTTAACTAATTGCAATGATTCAATTTTCCTTTTGTGAGTGAGGAAATCCCTCATGAATTTTGCATATTTAGGCATTTGGGTTAGGACCTCAATAAAAGGAATATTAACATGCAATTGTTTTAGTAAACTTTCGAAATTTGCGAATTGCTCATCGGTCTTTTGACGATTTAACCTACCGGGGTACGGAATTGGAGGAGTCTTGGTGGGCTCTTGATTTGGTAAAGAAGCCTTTTCTGGTTGGGGTGCGGGTGGAGTTGTAGTTTGGCTAGACTGGCTTCTTTCATCTGGCGGTAATGCAGCCTCCTCGGGACCCACGGTTCGATTTCTCAATGTGATGAGATGTACTTGTGCTTTTGGGTTGGTTTCGGTATTGCTAGGTAATGCGCCTTGTGGTCTCTCGGAGAAATTTTGAGCTATTTGATTTAATTGTTTTTCAATACTAGCTTGTTGATTTCTAAAATTCGATTCCAATTGTTGAAATCGATCCGAGTTTTTCTTTTCGGTGTCGGAGATGAGGCGAGATACAGTATCTTCAAGCCTTTCTCTTCCACCTTGTTGTTGAGAAAAATTTTGTGGTTGTTGAAAGTTAGTTCGTTGGTTATGTTGGTTACTACTATTAACGGGATCTCTCCAACCAAGATTAGGGTGGTTACACCATCCTTGGTTGTAGGTACCTGTTGGTGGACCCGACGGCCTAGGTCTATTATCAATGTAGTTTACCGTTTCTGTTTGGTCATCCACTTCTTTCATACAACTCCAATTTTCATGTGGCCCACCACATCCTTCACAAGCCATAACCGAGGCCGTTTTTGTCATTTCTAGCTTTTTGATTTTCGAAGAGAGGGCCTCGATTTGGGCTCGTAAAAAAGTGCTTTCATCAACCTTATGGGTGCCTGGGGCAATAGATTTATTACCTCGGGGAGTGTGCCATTGAAAATTGGTTTGAGCAATTTCCTCAATTTAATTATATATTTCATTTGGGCGACGATTACCTAAAAGTCCCCCGGAGCTAGAATCAAGTGTTTGTCTTGTGTGTGGCAACAACCCATTGTAGAAAGTGGATACTTGTTGCCATACCGAAAGACCGTGATGAGGACACTTTCTTAGTAGCTCCTTGAACCTTTCCCAAGTTTCATATAAGGATTCCCCATCCTCTTGTGAATATGTATTAATTTCAGTCATTAATTTAGCTGTTTTAGCAGGAGGGAAATACTTATATAGAAACTTTTGGGCTAGTTCATCCCATGTGTTTACCGAGCCAACTGGGAGGGTGTTAAGCCAAGCCTTAGCTCGGTCTTTTAGTGAAAATGGAAACATTCGAAGGCGGATGGCGTCATTTGATGCTCCATTGATCCGAAAAGTATCACATATTTCTAAGAAATTAGTAATATGTAGATGGGGATCCTCGTCCGCAAGCCCATGGAAGGTTGCAGAGTTTTGAAGCATTTGTATCAAATGTGGTCGAAGTTCGAAGTTATTGGCTTCGACATTCGGTGCATTGATAGCGGCGCCGAGATTACCTACGGTGGGCCGTAGGTAATCCATGAGGGTACGTTGGTCCGCCATTGGAAATGGGTCCCCCGAAACTTTCTCTTGATTTTTAGCTTTAAGTCTTTTTCTGAGAAAGCATTCGGGTTCTTCTAGAGGTTCTTTTATGTCTCTACTAGAACTGGAGCTCATGCACTACGTAGGAAGTTAAAATGTGGCGCTAAGGTTCCAAGTCCTGCGATAAAAACAGAAAAGAATGTTGGTCAAAAGGTTCACCACGGCCCCGTGCTCAGTGAACACGGCCCGTGGTCAAATTTACAGTAATTGTTCTCCGGATCCATGTTACTGGGAGTTGGACACGACCCCGTGTTGCACCGACACGGCCCCGTGCTCAGCTCTCTGTAACTCGGAAAATAAAAACTGCCAGTGATAGTGCTGGGCACGGCCCGTGTCCGACCAGGCACGACCCGTGCTAAACTCTGCAGAAACTGAAAAACTAAAAAAAATTCTAAAAAAATGAAAAATAAGAAAAAGCGATTAGGCCGTTGATTCCTAACTTTCTTAAAATCCTTGTGTCCCCGGCAACGGCGCCAAAAACTTGATGCGTGTGAAGTGTTATATATATTAGGTATATATTTTAAGCCCTTTAACACTTTTTAGCCAAGTTTTAAATTTATAAAACACGATATTTACTAACACTAAACACACATATGGGCAAGTGCACCCATCGTGAGCGTAGTATAGTGTTGGTAAGATATCGAGGTCGTCCAAGGACACAAGAGCTTTTAGTACCGGTTTATCCTCAACGTATAATCAAATCAAAAAGTTTAGAAAAATGTTTTAAACTAAGAAAATAAAAACTAACTAAAATGCTGAAAAATAAAAATAAAAGAAAAACAGATAGACAAGATGAATCACTTGGTTCCGACTCGTGTATAGTGTAACCTTTGATTATTTCCGCACTTTTGCACTTATTTAAGAGATTATCTTAGTTATTGTAGTAGGCCCATCTTTTGAAGGTGACGTTACCCTTAACCCAGTAGTTTGAGTCAGCAAGGATACAATCCTAAAGGGTCAGATTATTGAAAGATAATGAATTAAGTTATTAATGCAAATTATGGTAGGCCCCTCTTTTGGAGGCGACGTTACCCTCGACTAAGTAGTCTGAGTCAGCAGGGATACAGTCCTAAATAGCCGGGTTATAGTATTAATAGTAGTTAACTTATGAGGGGATCAAAGAGTTTGGACCCACGCCATCCAATACCGTTAAGTATTGAAGGAGGTCCTACTAAATTTGACCCAGGTCCATTGCAGGACCTCTAAACGCTGAACAATGGCAAGACTCTTACCAAACCGTTCCCTTAACCCCCGACTAGGTAGCCAACATACCTCCATATAGACCGTGGAGATATGAATGGTGAAAATCTTTTATATAGACAGTAAAATAATGTTAAGACACCACGGACAAACGATAAGGAAGAATCACCTTCAACATAAGAAACTAGTTATTAAAGTCATTAATATAAAACCAAATAAAAAGTGCGAAAAGATTAGAAATAAAAAGTATTACACTATACACTTTGTCTTCACCAAGTGATGTAAGAGACTTAGGCAAACATGACCTTGATTGTCAAGAACTCTTACGATCAATCTTGGATCCCGAGACGACTCACACACTCTATGATGGACAATGGATGACGGTGGTGGATGATGGTGTTATGGTGGTGGTGGGTGGTGGGTGAAGTGTGAGAGAGGTGGTGTGCCAAGGGATGGTTTGAGCTTGAGCCAATCACTCTTATTTATAGGCTGAACAGAAGCTCGGGCACGGCCCCGTGTCCAGTGGGCACGACCCCGTGTCCACATCCTTCTCTTTCTTCATTTAATGCAGCTTGTCTTATTAGTTGATCACGCCCCCGTGTCCGCTGAGCACGACCCCTTGTGCAGAAGAATCTTTGTACTATGAAGATTTGCCTAGATTGTGCGAATCTTATAGTTGAGCACGGCCCCGTGTCCGCTGAGCACGGCCCCGTGGTGGGCAATAGAAGCTTCTACCACTTTGTCTTTTCTGCTGACACTTGGGCACGCCCCCGTGCTGGCTGAGCACGGGGCGTGTTCAGTCTTCTGTCTTCTTGTTTTTCTTGGGAATATGCTGTCGTGGGGTCGGGCATGTCACGTCTTGTTCCTTTTCTTGTATTTATGTTAGATTTTGATGTCTTTTTGCTTCTTTTGTTGATTTGAGCTCATTTAATCCTGAAAATACAAAAGGAAGACAAAAGCACACTTTTTCCAACATTAGTACTAAAAAAGGGTTAGTTTTATGCCACAATTGATGTAATTTATATGTTGCATCTTGTACACATCAATGGTATTATAATTTCTGATCTTTGGTATTCAGCTTCTTTGTTTATCCAACCCATTGGTCTCCTTGCCCCCTTTGTTCCTTATTGGGAGTTCATTGTTCGTTGAGTATTATGTTTAGTGCAAACATCAGATTCTATTGTTGGGTTTCTGTTCGAGTCTACATGAAAATTGTGAAGTTAGTTTTGAGCTTATATCAAATTTCTGGACTTGGATAAACTTGTCTCGCATCAGATTTCAGTTTTGCATCAGATTTCCAGATTTCTACACCAGATTTCGGTTCTGATCCGTATCAGATTTCTGATCCACATCATATTTTTGCATCAGATTTCTTCGCGTTCGCATCAAATTTTCAGATGAGTTTTTAGACCAAATTGTCACATCATATTTTCTACATCAGATTTTTTGGTTTATGTTTCTACTTTCTAACCCTTTCCGAATATGATTATCAACAGATTTCTGGGCTCTACTTTAATTTCTCAACATCAGATTTCTGGTTGGTATCTCCAATTTTTGGTCTAACATTGACTTCAATTATGGTCAAACCTTCAGATTTTTTACTTTGACTTTAATTCTGGTCAAACCTCCAGATTTATGACTTTGACATTTGGTTTCTAGTCAGACTATCCAAGATTTCCTAATATACATAGGGTTGAGTTCTAGAGTGAACACTAGTGTATTTGTAAACTGACTGAACAAATTCTGACCATTAATTTACATCATCAGATCGTAAAATACACTAGTGTATTTTCATCATCAAATCTTGGCCATTTATTTACAATTGTGTAATGATAATCAAGGGCTATGATTAGTTCACTAGTGTTCACAATCAAGGGGGTTGTTCACTAATGAACCTAACCCTGGGGTTCTAGAGTGAACACTAGTGTATTTGTAAGTGAACAAATCTTGACCATTGATTTACATCATCAAATCGTAAAATACACTAGTGTATTTTTATCATCAAATCTTGGCCATTGAATTAAAAAAAAAAACAGATTTATTGTTTTCGAGTTTCTTAGAAAATTTCTAGTCGACTTTTAGGTCTGATCACTAGTTCCATTGCCGGGGAATATGCTGGACCCAATTCACGAAGAATATTGTAGGCCCAATCCACGAAGAACCTTTTTCGTGAAAGGTGATACTTCGTGAGTTAGTGAAATGGTTTTTTAGCATATATGAAAAATATAGTTTTTCGTGAAAGTTATCCTTCGTGAAGATGTTTCACCAACCAAAATGTTTTTCGTAAATAAGTTGGTGAAAAGATTCCTTTTTAAACAGAATCTGGTCTCTGACTTTTGAAAGGTGGTTGGTGGTATACCAGATATAGTTGAGCAACAAACATTCGAAAAACCACGTTTTAGTAAAAGTTTAAGATTTTCTTATCACACAAAGAATATTCCCGCGAGAATTCCGACCAAAGCACTTCACCGGAAAAAAATAGCGAACAAGAATTTTGCTAGAAATTTTAAGAAAAACCGTCTTTTAACATGTCTCCATGTGTTTTAACAAGGTTTTTGTGAAAATTTACTGCAAACAAGAAGTTTTTCTCAACCTTTAACCCAATTTTCTTGTAAAACCTTGATTTTCTTGTAAAACCTTGATTTTCTTGTTCAAGTTCAAGAAAAACACCCAAACTATGCTAAAAAACACACCAAAATGGTTGGTTTTCAACAAGGAAGAGAGCCAAAGCTTTGATACCACTTGTAGGTCCACTCAGAGGATCAAGATAAACCTACTCCCTTGTTGTGTAACACACACAGGTGCAGAATCCAAGTGTGTATGCAAACGAGGCCAAGAACACACAAATACAAGAAAGATTCAAAGATTAAAGCTCAAATGTTTTTGTTACAAAGATAATACAAGAAAAGCTATCAACTTTACTGGAGATGTGCTCTCTAAACAAATGAGATTTGCAAGTTCTGTTTATATAGCCAACAACCAGCAATCACTACGAAATATGTAACTGGGCCACTAAAAAAGCCCAAAGCCCACGAAACATGTGTTCTTCGTGGACCTCACTTCTGCGAATAACCCAGTCGGCCAGTCCACGAACAATCAAGGTTTTTCGTGAATTAAGGAATGAAACATCTATTCTTCGTTGGGCTACCATACTTCGTAACCTTCATACTTGCACAATTGGTTCTTCGTTGACTACCATGCATGTGTTAGACAAACTTGCATGTGTTTAATAGTCATGACATCATCATGTCATCATCAGTGGCGGATCTTGCCCGTTGAACGTCCCAGGGCCGAAAGACACGGGCACTAAAAAATGCCCGGGCCGAACATAGTATATATAAAAAAATTCGATCGAAATGCGGAAAATTAACATTACGGCCGATCTTGTACACCGTGTCGAACCAACAGAGGAATGTCGTCGACTTCGGTCGTGACGGGAACGGAACGGAACCGAGCCGAGCCGAACAGAACTGAGCTGCATCCACACAAATATGCATCAATAGGTTAACCAGGTGAGCGGTTGTTTCAGTTTGAAGATGAAGTTTTCGGTGGTTTTGATGAGTGCGGATAGTTGGGTTGAGGCGGAGGAGGTGGCGGCGATTAGTTGGGCTAACTGATCAAAAATGGAGGTAGGGGTGTTGTGGGAAGATGAGGATGATGTTTCTTTGCGTGGCGGCATGGTGGGGGTTGAGGTGTCAATGAAACCACCAAATGCTACAACCTTAGAGGTAGGGTGTTCTTTGGGTTGCGATTTTTTTTGGTCAATTTGTTTGGGTTTTTGGCAAAAAAGCGACCCTATAACCAACCCAATTAAAACTTGGGTTAGTCGGGTTCGGGTTAGTTTGGGTCTGGTTTTTCGGTTTTCGGGTTTAGATGTAAAATGAAAAAAATATGTTTTCTTCTTTACAAAATATCATTAAAACTTATATTGCTACTAAAAAATATCATCAACATTCAAAGAGTTAATTACTGTTTTCATCCCTGTGGTTTGCCAAAAATCACTATTTTAGTCCATTAGTTTAAAATTGCGATTTCAGTCCCTGTGGTTTCACTTTCGTAACCATTTCAGTCCACCTCGTAACCATTTTAGTCCCTGTACTTCACAAAATAATGGATTGAAATGGTTACGAAAGTGAAACCACAGTGACTGAAATGGTTACGAAAGTGAAACCACAAGGACTGAAATTGTAATTTTTAAACTAATGGAATAAAATAGTGATTTTTGACAAACCACATGAACGAAAAAAAATAAGTTTTCTTCTTTACAAAATATAATTTGACAACATGATATGATAATGTTCAAAAGTCCCAAAACTTAGTGTTCCAAATACCGGCCAAACCAAAACACATCTATAAGAAAAGACGATAAATATTCGAGTTTGTTTTCGGGTTTCGTGTTTTGGATTTTTTGGGTTGTTCGGGTTTGGCTGGGAAATAGTGACTCGATAATCAACCCATATAAAGTTTGGGTTGGTCGGGTTCGGTTTTTCGGGTATTCTCTTATCAGGTTTGGGTGGCTTCAGATTCGAGTCGGGCTTCCGATAAAAATGACAACCCTACTTAGAGAGTATTGGAATATAAACTATACTTTTATATTATTATGTTATATTATAATCTTAGATATTAATGTAATTAATTGTATCAAAATTAGGAGGAAAGTCAACCGGTATTGTAACCGTCATTCCTTAGGTTACATCGGTTCAGTTTAAGGGTTATATATACCCATTCTCATGTAAAACAATATTCTGCAATTTTCTGTAACTTTTTATTCCAAATCAAGTGGTAGATACACTTTTGACATAAAAAAAAGACATACAGTTTATTACATAATCAAGCAAACTAAAACAAGTTAAAGTCCACTAGTTCCAATCAGCTTGGTTAGTCCAAAAGTAATGGCCATTGCCATCAACCCTCCCAACAGAACCCTAATAGAAGACTTCACCACAGGGGTACCTCCAAGTACAGACCCAATCCATCCGAAAATCACAAGCGCCAAGCTCACCGCTGCTACCACCACTCCCATCCTCACCTTATGATCTCCTATGAAGGAAGCAGCAAGCAACGGAACAATTGCGCCAAGGGAAAAGGCTAAAGCTGATGCTAGAGCTGCTTGCATAGGATTGGGCAGCTGCTCTCTCTCTTTGTCTTCCTTATTTTCTGTCATTCTATTCTCTCTCTTCATTTGGGCTACTTCTATGTCTAGTTGAGAGTACACTGAGACAAATTCTCCTATAGCCATACTACATGCACCCGCAACTAGACCTGCAAAGCCTGAAAGTATCATGGCTTTGGCATCTTCTTTCACAGCTCCAACACCCATCATTAGCGATGCAACAGATACTAAGCCATCATTGGCTCCCAACACTGCTGCACGGAGCCATTGTCCCCTTTGCGAGTAATCGAAGTCTTCATCCGGAGACAGTTGGAATCGTGTCGGATCAGATTGGTTTTCAGGAATTGAAACAGAAAAAGTGTTTTGATTGGTTTCCATGATGGTTAAAGAGGAGAACTAGTGTTATGCACAAGGAATGAAGGGATTTAAAAATATGAATTTAAACTTGCTTGTGGAGTTAAGTGTTCTCCCTAGGGGATATTTATAGAGAGCAACAACTAGATAGAGTTCAAATTCTGGTTGATTCAATACAATCAGATAACATTCAAGGCACACGCCTTTGATGGGTGGGACTTGCACTTAAAAAGAAAAGTAGTACTAGTACTATCTTATTCTAAAGTTCAAGTAGAATTCTATTAGTGAAAATAGTGAAGCCTTTTTGAGCTGCGTCTATTTAACGAATGCATTGTAATTCATTACACAATTACAAATATATGTGGTTTATGCAAGCATACGTACTTGCAAGCATACAATTGCTTGTATAACACTAATCTGGTCTGGTTCATAATCATTCTTTTTGTTAAGTATTTCTTTTTTATCTAATGTCCACATGCACGTATCTCTATTACGGATCACTACGCTAATTTTTGTTGATTTTACTGCCAATTGTGTTACGCAATCCATGTTTCTCTAACTTGAGTTAGCTTCCCAGCGTCATAGCGTTTTAATTAGGAAAGTTGTACATGTTTAAACTTACGAAATTGACAAACTATCAACCAACACTGTCATGGACGAATACTTGAAACATTATTGGAGTCATGAATGATTTGGAGATCATCTGTGTAACATGTAAAATTTAAAGGTGTGTGCCATATAATTTATTCTAAGCACTGTCGACATCAATAGTTATAACATTAAAGAAGTCTTATATACTACCTAACTGTAGTTTTTTTTCACTTTGAAAAATCAAGTAGTAATACCAAAAGTCATTAGTGATTGATTCTCTCTAAATACTTTGAAACTCTACAATCAATTACTTTGATCTTATTCTACTCCGCTCTTGTTTCTTAGTTAACACAAATCACATATATCATCTTGGTTATAAGGCTTGGACATATGTCCTCCACCACCCTGATGGCCAGTGTGCTACACTCTCTATAGTCAGTAGCATTCGCATCCTTTTCTTATCTATGTTCTTACCTCAAGTTTCTTTCCTTCAACATAGCGGATTGCATGGTACACGATTACTAGATACAGAATTCCATCATTCTTGTATATTAATACACTACGTTAGTTTCATTTGTTCTCTTGTCCTTATTTTTTTTTAATCTAAGGAGACGTAATTTTCCATCAAAAGTGAAACGGGGTTATCATGATTGATTTGGAGATGCTCTATTAACATATAAAATTCAAAGGCGTGTGCACTCCACAATAAAGTTGAACATATAAATAGTTATATAATCTAAGCAATGTGGAATCCACACGAAGAATTTCACTACCTCCATAAACAAAGGAAAATCTTTTAGTTCATTGTTCTAGTGGGACATCCATTGTTCTCATTAAAGTAGTCTGACCTAATAATAGTTTTGTTTCACTTTGAAAAATCATCAGGTACGTAGTAATCTAAGGATACGTAAAATGTTTCATGCCTTGTACTCTAAGTCATTCTATAATTTGGGCCCTATAAGAAAACATTGGTTACCACTTAATTAAAGTTACCAAAAAATCTCAGGACACATAAAATGTTTCATGCCTGTATGTTGTTTATAAACATACACTCAACTTGTCACATTTGAAGTAATACACATATATAATCATACCAAATATAAACACATATATACACTAAACATGTCATACTAGATAAATGAAACACTTAATACTTGAACAAAAGATACTTAAAACAAGATATATATTATATATAATTTGGATAACTTATCAGCAATGTGAAGATTTAAGGCATAAACAATGTCTTAAGTGTTGTGGATTCAAATATTGAAAGAAATCAAAAGTTGTGATTGAAGTTTGAGCGTTAGTGCACAATGGCTAAACATGTTATATTAGAGCCAATACACACAATCATCATACAAATACACAAACATATATAATACATATATACACATACACATACACATGTGGATAGGGCTGTAAACGGCCTTGTTTGTGTTTGTTCGTTAAGAAAATAAATGTGTTCACGAACGATTCATGAACACTTACCGAACGAGATTTCTTCTTGTTCGTTAAGGAAATGGACGTGTTCACGAATGGTTCACGAGCACAAATAAAACCGGTAAAAGCGATGGAGGCTAGAAGTGGCTAGCGAAAGGAGCAATTGGAACTTGAAGCCATAATCGTAGAACAAAGGTCATTAGTGTTCTGAATACTCATGAATGCAAGAGGAATAGTGCATAAACACGGTGGGAATATGGCCTCATATTTTTATTTTTAGGATAATTAAATAAATGAAAGTTAAAGAATATAGAAAGTTTAGATAAAATTAATAAACAAAAGTACAAAAATCTCATGAACAACATAAACAAACAAGATGAATGAATGTTTACAAACACGATACTGAACGTTCACAAACACAATTAAAGGAACGAGACCTAAGTTCATGTTCATTTATATAACTAATTGGATAAAATTTCTTGTTCATGTTCGTTAATTTACTAAAGGGTCTACATATTCCCACACCCAAACCCCTATTTCCACACCCTGATAGACGTCTCGTATAGGCCTATACGAGGCGTCTAGGGTTCCTTTTCCTGACCAACTTCTGAACCTCGTACAACGTCACATCAGTCACATCAGACGGGGAGTCTAGGCCTGTACGAGGGTACTAAGACGCCTCGTATAGGCCTATACGAGGCGTCTTAGAGACTGATTTGACTATGTGTCTGACATGTGACTTAAAGCAACATGGGGCGTCTAGAGCTATACGAGGCGTCTATATTTCATATAAAGTGCAACATACAGTGCATTGTTGGTCCACCCGAGCATTCAACATTCATTTCACTCTGTTTCCTCTACTATTTCTTCGAAAGAAACTCTTGTTGTTTGCATTTGTGTTCTTATCATCCTGAAGTGTTGAAATGTCATCATACTGGGACGGCAACTATGTCTTTGGGAAGTATTCTAGCGACAACTGGGTGCCCGAAAGCGTTCCGGTAATAGTTATTAGCTTAAATCTTTTAATTACTTGTTGTTTTAGTTTATTATTTACTAATGATGATACGGTCGTCTATTTTGGAGGAGTCTGGCGTTCCCGGTTCTAATGAGCAAGAGGAGGTTGCGTCTAGTATACAAGGAAAACAAAACAGACCATTTCTAGATTTGAACACGCATCCCCCTGTTGATGAAACAGCCCCTGTAGATGACTCATACCATGCTGGTCAACCAAGTTATCCGACGCAACAAGGGTGTCCGGATTATAGATACGGGTGTGAATATTCTTACGGAGGAGACGGTGGATACGGAGGAGACGGTGGATATGGAGGAGACGGTGGATACGGTGGACATGGTGGATACGGAGTAGACGGTGGTCATCAGCAATTCATTTCCCCGGGCACTCCTTACGTTCATCAAAACAATCTGGACGTTGGAGGATATGGTGGATATGGTGGTTATGGTGGATATGGTAGATATGGTGGTGAGGCACCTCCCATCCCGGACAATCCGTACTTGAAAAAGCAGGTATCAATTACTATTTTATTATTATTATTATTATTATTATTATTATTATTATTATTTATTATTATTATTATTATTATTAATATTGTTATTATTGTCGATGTTACAGGTTTTCAACTCTTTAGATGAACTAAAGAAACGGATACAAGAAATAGCAAACGTGGATGGTTTCGTTGTTGTTACCCGTCGATCAAAGAAAATCGGGGGAAGAACCGGGAGGGTATGGCTTGAACGTGACCGTGGTGGTGAGCACCACACTGCAGCAACACTTAGAAAAGTCGGAAGCAAAAAAACCGGTTGCCCGTTTTACCTGCTGGCTGTGCGAAACCACCCGTATGAAACCTGGGATATAAAAGACGGAAAAATTGAACATAACCACGAACTTTGTGAGGACCTGTCGACCCACGCGTTTGTGCGAAGGTTTACTCCAAGCGAAAAGAAACTGATCGAGCAGCTGACAGCTCAAAACATGGAGCCGTGCAAAATATTTCAAACGATAAGGAAGCAGGACCCCGACAAGTTTCATGTTCAGAAAGACGTTCAAAACGTTGTGGCGAAGATTAGAGCCGAACAAAGACAAGGATTGACTCCCATGCAGTCACTAGAAAACGTGCTGATAAACAATGACTTTATTTACGAGACACGGGAGGAACCCAGAACAGAGATCGTAACAGAGATCTTCTTTCTTCATCAGTACTCGAGAGACATGTGGCGTGCATTCCCCCATGTCATGCTGATCGATGCGACGTACAAGACAAACTTATACAATATGCCATTTATCCAGATTGTTGGTATGACGCCTACCAACCATTCGTTTTGTATCGCGCATGCCGTTGTTAGTAAAGAACGGGGTGATAACTTTGTGTGGGTGCTTGAGATGATCAAGTCAATGTTGGATGAATGTATGGAGCCACGTGTGATTGTAACGGATAGAGACCTGGCTCTTATGGTTGCGTGTGCTAAAGTATTTCCAGAGGCCTCCAGGCTTCTTTGCAGGTGGCACATACAACAGAATGTTATGAAGCACTGCAAGGCTACCTTCACAGAAGAAGACTGGGATACATTTTTGTCATTCTGGGGAGTATTGATTGAGTCTCCATCCATACCCATCAACGAGTACCACTTGCGCAACTTGCGAAAGTGACTTGTGGAGTGCAAACGTTCTAGTAAGTTTTTCTAATAACATACGACTCACCTATGTAAATTTTATTAAATTATTTTTACTTTTTAGGAGTCTTCAATTACGTGTACGATAACTGGCTAAAAGACTATAAGGAGATGTTCGTCTTTGCGTGGACTGATAAGAGGCGCAACTTTGGTAATCGTACCACAAACAGAGTTGAGAGCCAACACGCCAACTTAAAGAGATAAGTCCTAGATAGGAGCTCGCTGGACCGTGTAGTTGGTTGTGTCCGGGATATAGTTGAGACCCAGTTCGGTGAAATAAGGAAGAGTTTTCGAGACTGCATCGAAAAAAGAATGAACCACTACAAACACCCGCTGTTTCAACACCTACATGGAAATGTATCCCATACAGCCCTTGACTTGTTGAGTGGAGAGTCAATTAGGAAGCTAGATGTCTTGGAGCGCTTTCATTCATCATGTGGTTGCCAAATGTGGTACAGTTGTGGGTTGCCCTGTTCTTGTAGGATAGAAAAGTACATGCGTGAAGGTAATAATTGTTAAACGTACAACACTTGTGTGATATATTTCCGTTAATCATGTGACTTAAACAATGTTGTTTTTAACCGTGCAGAGCGTCCGATTCAACTCGAAGACATAGACGTCTTCTGGCGGAAGCTTAACTTCCAAAGTTGTAAATTGATAGACGATGACGTTGACGTGGTCGAAAAGCTAAATATTGTTAGACAACAATTAGAGTCGCACCCCCAGCTCAGCAAAAAAGCCTGATGTCAAAGATTAAAGCGGTGTTGACTCCAAAGAAATCTACCAAGAAACCACCGGTTGTCCAGCAAAATACTCGTGGTCGACCAACAACAAAGGTTGGACGAGGCCTCTCGTATAGATGAAGAATTAAGGAGAAGCTCATTCGGTGATGCAAACACGTGCTTTGAAGGTTCCCGATAAAGTAAGTACGCCAACCCTCACCACAGCTCGTACGTTCCGTCACAGGCCTCTCAACAGTCGGTTATATGGTCCCAAAATCCCAAAGCGAGCCTAAGCCGTTCAAAGAGTTCTAAGAAGAAAGAGACACGAGATGATCACAGTTTTCCTTTAATCATTGGGGACGAGAATGTGGGAATCATCTAACAGTTTAAGTCTGCCATTCCGCCGGTGTTTCATCCGCACGTCTCGTGCATACGAGATGTGATGCCGAACGGTCATTGTGGGTTTCTGTCTGTGGCTGTGGGCTTAGGTATGGATCAGTGTAAGGCCCTATAATGGTGTAGGTTTACGCTTATCTTTATCAAACACAAATATAGGCTATTGGGCTTAGCCTTGTAGTGGGTTAGATAGTAATGGAATAAGCCATGTGGGCTAATTAGTGATTTGGGCCTGTTTGGTTATTATTTGTTCATATGGGCCTGGCCCAGTCTGTAACTAGGTCACCCTATGTAACTATAAATAGGGTGAGCCTAGGTCATAATTAGGTTGGCTGTTCTAGTTTATCGTTCTTTTATAGATTTCGAGTTCTTTGGTTTTGTGTACCAGACGGTTCTTAGAAACCGTGTGCACCTTGGTTAATTCAATCATTCAAGTTCTTGTTTATCACTTTCATCAGTATTCCGCGCTTTTGATTGTGATTTTGATATCTGATTGGTAGTTTTGGGACTTACAATTGCTATCAGAGCCTAAGAAGTCTTTCGTAGGCTCGGTTCGTTGGATATCATTCGAAGAACAAGAATTTTTTTTTTGAAGATCAAAGAACACGAAAATGTTGTTGAAGATCAAGAAAATTTAAAAAATTCTGCATTTTGATTCGTTTGGGAAGGAGAGAGAAAGTGTTTGCACGTTTCTAGGATTATTGGTGGAAAGGATATTTTGGAAAATTGATTTTCTAAATTGTTTCCTTGTTTTACGAGATTATTGTTTCCAAAGTCAACAAAAGCTCCTCCTTGTGCGATCAGAATCATCCTCCTTGTGCGATCAATTCAACAAACAAAGTCAATTTATCTTGTGCGATTATTAATCTTGTGCGACTATATTCAAACATCATCATTCTATATTGTGCGATTACAACATTCAATCTTGTGCGACTGAATTTCCGTCTTGTGCGACTAGGGGATTGTTGTGCGATCGGGTTAATCTAATCAACACTTGTGCGATTACTTCAAAATTGTGCGATCCAACATTCTTGTGCGACAACGATCTTGTGCGATCCAGCAGTCATCATCAACAAACAAACAACAGTCATCCATCATCATCCGTGCAACCATCATCATAACCTTTTTCCACCTCATCATTCACCATCAGGTCATCGTTAATCATCAACTCCGGCAGACACCCAACACCCTCGATCATCATCACCATCGTACACCACCGGCAACAATCAGTTTATAACACCACCCTCGATCACCTCCGTCATCACCACACCTCCCTGCATCATCATCGTTTCAAGTTCCAAGTCGCGTTTGCGAGTTGCTACCATCAATTTCCAGTCACCATTTATTCTCCGGTCACCTGCAAACAGTAGTCATCACCGTCTTCATCGCATCACCGCCTTCGACCGAACACCGTAACCTGCAACTATATCATCATCGTCCACCGCATACTTCCGCAATCACCAGTTAACCACCTCCATTGATCATCCGTAGCCGACTATCCCGACAAGCACCGTCATCTTACAACCTCATCGTTCTCCGGTCGCGTGAACTTCATCTCCGATCATCGTTTGGTTTCTCGGCCGATCATCGTTGTGTTTTGAACGAAAGAGAGAAGGTGTGACGGCTGGACGTTAGATTAGGGTAACGAAGAAGAAATAGATTTTTTTTAATTAATTAATAGAGTTAAATGCTTGGTTGATCCCTGTGGTTTGCAAAAATTTCAGACTTCGTCCTAGTGGTTTATTAATTACACGCGTAGTCCCAAAACTTGTCAAAAATGAACTCGGTTGGTCCCCAACCCTAACATCAGTTAAATATCTTTGTTAACTATCTGTGAAATGACTAAATTGTCCTTGAAATAAAAAAAAATATAAAACCTGCTACCGATGTTCTTCAATCCCCCTCTCTCTCTAAAAAAACTCCACCACCCCCTCCAGTTGTTTCTATTTCTCTCTCTAAAACTCCTCTTTCTCTCTATAGATTTCACAAAATTTGCAGTTGCGTTTGCCGATTGTTCACCGGTGTTGTACGCCGGTAGTGTTTAGGTCACCGGAAACCGTTTTGACGCCGGGGAAATTTCGTTCGTAGCTCTGTTTTTTCGTTAAAGTCAGAAATTTGGAAATTGAGAGGCTATTTGAGCGGTTTTTTGTTGGATCGAGTTGTGATTCAGTGGATTAGAGTGGTTTGGTTGATGATTCGGTTGGATCTTGTGACGGTTTTGTGAGTTTTGTGTGTGAACTTGGTTTTGCCGAGGAAAAGTTGAAGAATTTGGGGAATTTTTTGATGGTGTGTGAAAGCATGGCTAAGGTTTGTTCAAATTTTTAATTGATAGTTTTGTTTTGTAATTATATTTTAGAGAGAAAGAGGTTGAAGAAGATGAGTAGCAGGGGACCGTTCTTAACAAGGCTTCAACTGCACCGATCGGTTGGATCTGGAAGACCGATCGTAACAAATCTTGTTATAAGAAGATACAATCTGGCGAGCAAGGGGACCGTTCCATCTATAAATTGCCCTTAAGGGGACCGTTCCATCTTGTTACACCTTGATCTTTAGGTGATTGGTGATTTTGATTGTGATTAGTGGAAATCTATATAATAATGAATTTAGGTGATTGATGATTTTCATGCTCTGTTACTGTTACTGCAATTGAAAGTTATTTGCAAATGTGATCATCAACCTTATGATTTCTGAATTAGATTCTGGTGAATTGAGGGATATTGAAAAGATACAACAATATTTTATTTTCTTCAATTGTTCTTTGAGTAGGATTCGCTTAAATACACAGACATTGTTCTTCAATTGCACGCCTATTGACAGTGGAGGTGGAGGAGGTGGTAGTGATGGCGGGTTGAAGGTGGAGGTGGTGGAGGTGGTGGCGGTGGTGGGTTAGAGAGATAGACAGAGAGAGAGATGGGGAGAAGATGGGTCCATCTTGTTTTGTTTTTTTTTTAATTATTCAGGGATAATTTAGTCATTTCACTGATAGTTAACAGAGATATTTAACTGATGTTAGGGCTGGGGACCAACCGAGTTCATTTTTGACAAGTTTTGGGACCACCCGTGTAATTAGTAAACTACTAGGACCAAGTTTGAAATTTTTGCAAACCACAGGGACCAACCAAGCATTTAACTCTAATTAATAATACTAATCATTTAGTCATCATTGCTTCATTATTATTATTATTATTAATTATAATTTAAATTAGTGTTTTAATATAAATCATATATATTTAATTAAAAAAACAAAAGGTTTTATATAAAATATTAAAAGGTAAAAAATTATTTTGTTAAAAACAATAAAAAAAAGGGGGTTTGTTTTTGTTCGGTAACAAGTGTTGACAGGTTTGGAGGCACGGCACAGAAAAGCTGGTTCGTGCGTGTTGCAAAGGGGTTAGCGAGTACACGAGTTCTCGCTTTGGGCGTGTGTTAAAGGGTTTCTGTTAAGTGATCACGTTTTCGGGGGATCACATCTTTGGGGGAGCACATTTTCGGGGGATCACATATTCGGGGGATCATACTTTCGGGGGATCACAGTTCAAAATCTTAAAAATGTCTTCTAAGAGAGAGGTGCTTGAGCAGGAACTCCAAGGATTCAGATACTCATATGGTGAAACTATAGAAGCACTTACAGGCCGGTTTGCTGAACTGCTCTCTGAGATGGAGAAGGCAGAGATGGTGGTGTCTACTCACACGAGCAATAGAAAGCTTCTGGATGCTATAAAAAGGATTCCAGATCAGGCAAACTGTAGTTGGTTTAGCAATGTTAATCAGATAATATTGACGACCGACTGCTACTGTTACAGAATGAAGTCAGATGAGCTGATCTCACTCATCAAATCATATGACAATGCTGACAAGCAGTCTACTCAAGGCAACACATCTGATGCAGTTTGCTCATCCACTTCTGCTGATTCTTCACGAAATTCAGAATCAGTTTGCAGTACAGGTATTCAAATTCACAACTTCACTTCCATTTCCACTGAGGTATGTGTAGACGATATCTGTTGTACTTCAAAGTGTAGGGAAAAAGTAAAAGGGTTTAAAGAACAGGCCGAGTCGCTCACTATGCAACTTCAATATACCAGATTCAGTAGTTATGAAGTCAAAAAGAAACTGAATGGGTATAAAGATATGGTGGAGGCGCAAAAGCGCGATATTTGGAAGTTGCATAGTGATCTAAGCGAAGCGAACTGTCGATATCTCCACTTCAAGGAGCTATCTGAAAAGTTAACTGTTGAATTAAATGACTTAAAATCAACTTTTGAAAATACTGAATTTAATTTTAAAAAGTTTGATGTTTCAAGTGAAAAGGTCGAAAAAATGATAAATCAACAGTTAAAGTGTAGCAAAAAGGAAGTGAGGAATAAAGGATTGGAATTTGTATGCATACCTCCACCATACAATCATAATTACACCTCTATTCCTATGACTGAGGAGGAGATAGCCGACTTGCCTGAAATGGAATATGGGAAGCCCGGGGATAGAAAGGTAGAGCCTGTTGAATCTAGGAAAGTAAAGATCACAAGGCCTGATAAAACTGAGATCACTTTAGAAAAACAGGCCTTCAAGAAAACTTTTGTGAAACCTGCTGAAGTTTCAAACCACACTGAGACTTTAAATTTTGAGAAAAATGCTGATGTTGATAAGCATTTTCAAGTGTTAGATAATACTGAATCAACAATTTCTCAAAAACCATCTGAATTGCAAAATAAAAGGGAAGAGTCTCAAATTAAATCGACCAATCTTTAGTTTGGTATGATAAATGAGTTTCTTGAATGGTCTCGCAAACAAAATGAATCGACTTCTTCATCTAATTCGTCATGTGTCTCCACAGAGACAACTAACTATGAAAAGTCAGAGTTAGTTTATTCTGCCGAGTCTAGTAACGAATCACCTGAAATAGTTGAATCAGAACCAACAATAGTAGAATCTGAGCCATCTGCTTCATCTGACTCCAAATGTGAATCACCTGAAGCAGCTGATTCTGAGAAATTGGAATCAGTTGAATCTAGTAAATCCAGCTGTGAGTCTTCTGAAGCAGCTAACTCAGTAGTAGAGGATTCAGCAGAGCCACTACAAAAAGAATGTAACTCAAGTGGTTCAGCTGAATCAAGCAATGAAACAGTGACTGAGCCCACATCGTCCGAAATTGAAACAACAAAGCCAGTCCCTGATTTTCAGTGTGTGAATGTTACTGATGCTTCTACTTCATGTGCAGATGAGGTAATAATAGAGGATTGGGTTGAGGGGGATGATGTTGTTTGTCAAAAAGCTGACGATGTTTGTTTAAAAACATCAAATTTGTCTGCTGATGCTCCTCCTTATGTGAGAAAGGCTATTTCTGAGCCAGCTTTGAGAGGCCCTTCAAATAAATATGTGCCTCCAAAGCAAACAGTTAGAAATGAAAATACTAAATCTAGTGGATGTGCTAACTGTTGCAAACAGGGACATAGGAAGCAGAGCACAACGTTTGAAAAGTGTGCAAACAAATCATCCAATAAGTCTTATAACTCAAATCCAACATCAGTTAGATGGAATGGATCGGGATATGCTCCTTATGTGAAGAAGCAAACATGCTACAACTGTGGCATACCCGGTCATATTGATAGGAATTGCACACATCGTCCCTATGTGCCATACTATACCCAGCATCAGAGGGTTACACCAAGGGAAAAATCTTATTCTAAGCCGATGAAGGTTGAAAAGCCTAAGGTAATGATGAATAAGCATCCCCAGGTTAAACCATCTGATGGGGATTGGAATGCTGCAAAAGCTAAACGAAAACAAGCTTTGAAACCTAAACAAGTTCAGAAAAATAAAAAGGTTGAAAAGCAAACTGTTTTGCCCAAGGCACCTAAGAAATTAGAGAAGCCAAAACAAGTTTGGAAGGCAAAACACAAAGCAGCGACATCACCAGTCCTTAAATCAAAAGGGGGCATGTGCTTTCGAGAATTGTCTTATGTTGATGCTTCGGGAATACCCAGGACCACGATGGCCTGGGTACCAATGTCTAACTAATCTCCTTACTTTTCAGGGACAACCAAGGAGGAGCTGTTAACAATCCTTGGATGTTGATAGCGGTTGTTCCAAATACATAACGGGTAACATCTCACTGTTGCAAAAAGGTATATTCTTTTACAATTGATATGTTTCTTTTTTGAGGAGATAAGAGAAGTAAGTAAGACAGGATCAGCGAAAAGGTACGCATTTGAATTTCATATTCTAATTTCGATATTGATTAGTATTAAATGTTTTGATGGAACGGTTAGGCAAAAACAACAAAAATATTTTCATTTTCTTTTGTGTTTCTCTTTGTACATACGTTTTCATTGTCAGGTAAATTTGTGCATAAGATTTACGCACAAATTTAGGGGGATATCTAAACATATCTGCCTGTAAATAGAGAAAATGAGAAAAATACAAAAACATTCGAAAAACAGAAAAATCAAAAAATATTTTGTTGCATACATGGGAAATGAAATAATTTCATTATGTGGATTAAGGCTGACTCATGTAAGACCAATATTGAAACAGTCTGACTCTAGAGCGATATGTTGGTAGGCTTTATCCTGATGGCTGGATTCTTTAACTGGTTCTGTGCAGAACACTAATATTAATCTATGAACTCAGGAAAGAACGTCACTTGGAATTAGGACATGGCTATTTGAATGCGTGTGTGACGTCCCGATACACACAATTTCATTCTAGTTCTGAAATCTTTTCTGACCAACTCGTGTATCTCCTCTGTTTTGCTTGAGCAAAGACCTGGAGGTGCTAGGCAACGTCAGCTTTTGTTTTGCGTGAGCAAAGACCTAGCTGTATGTTGTCGCGCTATAGATCAATTACACCCGAAAAAGGCCCTCTAGTGCCCAAAAGAAACCCGAAAAACCTATATCAAATTGAAAGAAAAATTCATTTGATCTATATATTATATCCATCTCTGCAAATGATCTATTCTGTTCTCTTCTCAATCCAGTCCCAGTCAAGGTTTCAGAATCCTAGAACGGGCTTATGAAATATGTGGTAGGGAAACTACATGTATGATAGCATGTTCAAATTAAAAATTACAGGATTTGATTGTGATTGAATTGAGTGTTCATATAAATTAAGTTGAAAAACATGATAAATCAGTTGCAGACTGTTACATGAAAAAGGCCTAAGGAGATAAGTTTAAGCGGACAAATATACTGGCAATCGCTCTGATCACCCAAAGTAAATCAGTGTTGATAAGTGTAGTCTGGCCCGAAACACTGTGATTTGATCCCATTGCAAATTGTAATTGTATATTAGTTTCTTTGTTTATTTGTGTTTTAGTTTATATTGTTGGTTTTTATAAAAAAAAACAAAATAAAAATAGAGTGCTGATTTGTTTTATTAAAAAAAATTTAACCGTTCTTGAAGATTTGATTGATCATCATAAATTGAATGAAATTTGAATTGTGAAATCCGAGTACAAATACTTGGATGTACCAAGTGTTCATGTGGTACATTCCCTCTGTTGTTTAGAAATGTTGCTTATGAATTTCTGAGCATGTGCAGAATTTGATTTAAATCAAGAAACATGGGTTATTGAAGAATGAGATGCTGTTGGCTGCTGATAAAGCATGAAGCATCACAACAACAAGATGTGCCTGATTCAGAAGAACCAGATACAAGTCATCATCTGACAGTGATAGTACATTTAAAGAAGTACATGTGAACCTGCTTGAAAGAGAAGACATTGACAAAGAAAAGAGTTGCTGAGAATCCTCCACTTGCATTCTTTTCAACAAGTTTTTCAAGCAAAGCTGATCGTGATAAAGAAGAACAAAAAGCCCAAGTTTGAAGATTAAAAGATGAAGTATCTTCCCACAGAGACAGGATGAAGACAACAGTTTGATAAAGACAACATAAACCTAGGGGGATATTGTAAGGCCCTATAATGGTGTAGGTTTACGCTTATCTTTATCAAACACAAATATAGGCTATTGGGCTTAGCCTTGTAGTGGGTTAGATAGTAATGGAATAAGCCATGTGGGCTAATTAGTGATTTGGGCCTGTTTGGTTATTATTTCTTCATATGGGTCTGGCCCAGTCTGTAACTAGGTCACCCTATGTAACTATAAATAGGGTGAGCCTAGGTCATAATTAGGTTGGCTGTTCTAGTTTATTATTCTTTTAGAGATTTCGAGTTCTTTGGTTTTGTGTACCAGACGGTTCTTAGAAACCGTGTGCACATTGGTTAATTCAATCATTCAAGTTCTTGTTCTTATCACTTTCATCAGTATTCCGCGCTTTTGATTGTGATTTTGATATCCGATTGGTAGTTTTGGGACTTACAATCAGAGTTCATGGGGGCTCATTCGAAGGGACCTTGTCCAAGAAATGGATCAGAACGAATCGATCTGGTTCCCAATATTTGAAGCATGGGATGAAGGTTATTTTTACACGCATCGTCAGGGCCTAATTTGGGATTCAGTGTCCGGTTGTCCCCCGGATCACTGGATGGACTTCCCCTTAGCAGGACTTCTTTTTGCACAAATGTACGGTATCAGGGTGCACCTGTTAACGACAACCATGGGTGCGAGTTCCACTTTCTTCCCGATACTAAGTCCTCCGGCTAATCAACAACCATTATTCATAACGCTTGCACATGTTAACGAGAACCACTTCATACATGTTAAGCTGGAAGGAGATTATCCAATGCCACCAGCACACGGGCTATGGTTGAACCACCGAAGACCCTATACGGAACAATGGGCAGATATGTACTTGTCACGTCTAAAATGGTATACATCAATAATGAATCCTCCACCAAGATCAAACCCCAGTCTTAATTACATCGAGAGTGATACGGAAGAATGATTTTTGTAATTAATAGTATTTTTTGTATCGATAATTAATCTTATTGTAATTAATAAGATTTTCTGTATTAATTTCTATAATTTTTTTTATAATTACAATTGCATAAAACAATTTAATAACATTTTTATAAAAAATTCTATCATTTTTTATAATTAGAATTGATTAAAACAGTTTAATAACACTTTTATAAAAAAATTACAAATATAAACCTCGTATAGACCTAGACGGGTCGTATACATATGGTCAAAAGACCATTTTATCCCTGATATGCCCTCACTCTAGGCTTAAATGAGGGGCTAAAATGTCATTTCACCAAATCCAGACGCCTCGTATAGAGCTGGACGGATCGTCTGTTTTAGAGGCATTTTGGGTTTTAAAATTTGAATTTCAAAATTTAATTTTAACAAAAAAGGACGCCTCGTATAGAGCTGGACGGGTCGTCTTTCTGGGAGGCAAGATTTCTTTTTTTAAAATTTGAATTTTGAAAATCTTTTAGTTAATTACCATTAAACCCCTGAAAAGACCCCAGTATAGGCCTTAATCAGGGGCATAAAGGTAATTTGAAACACTAGACGTCACGTATAGGTCTATATGCGTCATACATGGTGGGCGGCAACTGTTTGTTTTTTTTAATTATTAAAAAATGTTTATTAAATTACCATTTTACCCCTGTAAAGCCCCCAGTATAGGCCTTAGTCAGGGGTAAAATGGTAATTAACCATTCCAGAAATATCTTTTTGGATTGGTTAATTACCATTTTACCCCTGATTAGGGACTATATTGGGGGCTTTACAGGGGTAAAATGGTAATTTAATAAAAAGGCTAGACGGGTCGTCTTGCTCTATACGAGGCGTCTATGCCTCGTATAACAGGGGGAGACCTAGATGACCCTGGTTATCACCCCAAACCACAAAACACACACACATACGACATACATACCTTTATACGTCCCGAATACGTATTTGGACCGTATTTTCGAAGATTTGAAGCATCCCTGGTATGTATTTCATCCCGTAGTTTAGTATTTTTGCCTTGTTTTTGCCTTTAGACCGTAGGTTTGCCCTGAAATTAGGTTTTTGTTGGGTTTGGGGGTTTGATGTTGAGGTTGAAGATGAAGGACGTAGAACAGGAAGCTCCGTATACCTCTATACGAGGCAGATACGAGGCAGATACGAGTCACTGTTTTTTTTGTTTTGTTATTCATGTTATTATTATTGTTATTATTATTGTTTTTATTAATATTATTATTGTTATTATTAATATTTTTCTTATTATTATTATTATTATTATTGTTATTATTATTATTCTTATTATAATTGTTATTATTGTTATTATTATTATTATTGTTATTATTATTTCTTCTTATTATTATTTCTTATTTATTATTATTAATGTTATTATTATTATCATTTATTATTATTATTATTATTATTATTGTTATTATTATTGTTATTATAATCGTAACACCCCGTGTTTCGAAAGTTAAAGTCAAAGTCAATATTGAAGTCAAAGGAAGAAAAGATTGCTAATTGCGATCTGTCTCTACTTACTCAATTCCTGTTTTGACTTCTTTGACCTGTAGATAATCTATTTTATTATCGCTTTAGTTGTATTATGTGGAGTATCTATTAATAATCGCATAGTAATCGCTTTATCGCTATCACAATCGCACTCGCAACTCGAATTACGCATTCTGGTTATTGTTATACGTGTGTGTGCCTTATGTGTTACTTGTGCATGTTTATGTTATGTTATGTGTGGTAATCAATCGAAACGCAATCGAACTCAATTGCAATCGAATCGCAAACACTAAACGAATATGAAATAAGGATGATTGTATGTTGATATAGTAGTTGGGATTAAAAGTAATTTAACTAGGAAATTCTCTCACATCACAACGCTCGCAATCACAATCGAAACGGCAAAAATCGTCGCACCAAACACTTGAACAAGTGGCCAATCGACCAGGTGGCCAGTCGATTGACCAGCTGTTCGATCGAGCTGCCGCCGATCGGCCAGCCAATCGATCAGGCTGCCAACCGATCGACCAGCCCCTCTCCTCCACTTTCCTTTTTGGGAAACCCTATAAATACCCCCTGTCACCGTCCTACTTTCCACTTTTGGCAACTCTCCTCCGACCAGCTCATCTTCCCCACTTTCTTCAGATTTCTCGCGTTTTCGGTAAGATCTTGTCCTAAATCTTGTACTTCTTTAATCTACACACACTCCTACACCTTTCTATCTTTTGAATCTTAACTTTTAACCGTGAAATCATCAAGATTCAAAGTGTTCTAGGATGACGTCATCGCGTTCTTGAGAACTTCATGTTTTGGCCTCAATCCAACAAGAACAACTTAGATCTAACTGATTTCCACATAAACAAACAAAGATCTTTCATAGATCCAAACATATTCACAATGAAAAGGATTGAAAGATGGTTTTCCAACTTTCTTTCAACTCTTTTACACTCAATGCCTTCAAAACCGATAGAATTGGAGCTTGTGCCGACTTACTACTCATTCTTGTGGTTGTGTTGGTTCAAGATCTCGATTCTATCCACGAGACTACCGATTTCGGGTTAAACATGGAACACCGTCTCGAAAAGTTAACTGGTCGGATTTGGGTGATTCCTGTTCGATCAGGGGTACCAAGTATTGACAAGGTTTCTGTTGCTTAATACGTTATCAAAACGTCTCGATAAAACGACAAACAATCAAAACAACCAAGTGTAAGACGAACAGGTCGACTAGGACGGAGTGTCGTCTGATCGGACTGCTGTCCGATCGGACAACCATCCGAACGAACGGTCATCCGATCGACTTGCACCTTGGCCCCTCAATTAATTTTCAAATCAACCCTCAAGAGTTTTGGGAATAGCGAACGGACTGCCGTCCGATCGAGTTACCACTTGATCGACCGACCATCCAACTATGTGACGTTTCGAAACTTCAACCCTTAAACAATTTTCAACATGTTCAATGCACAAGGGATGCCACCCTATCGAACAACCGTTCGATCGAGTGACAACCTGCTGAGAACTTGTTCTCGCTAAAGTTCCCAACCTATCGGACTGTCGCCCGATCGAACGGTCGTTCGATCGACCAACCTGAAAGGTGGAGATACTTCAATGTTTTCAAAATGCTACAACGAAAACTTCAAAAGTCAAACCATCATACACAAACACATCCTTCCTAAAGGAAGAAACAATCCACTCGAAAGGTTACCCGACCGGATGACCATCCGAACGGACTGGCAACCTAACAACCGGCTGTCCGATCGGACTACCATCCAATCGAACTGCTGTTCGACCAACTATCACTTGTCCCGTTTTACGCGTCACTTATCGTTATGCTATCAATCTGTTCAGGCTAACCCTACTCTCTAGCGCTCCCTTCAATCCATCAATCGCTGTGAGTATACTCGATCCCTTTTTGCTTTACGCACTTTTGGGTGTTACATACGTTACTTATACAAAATCACATCGAACACACTACGCAATACTTTAAATGCAAACCGTTATCGCATGTATACGTGACTTAATGAATGCTTGTTTGTTATGTTTACATATGGAATGCTGTCTACCTGCCTTAGCAACGATAGTACTATAGTTTGGACTCAACACCTATTCACTCAGGGGTTGTTAAGGACAATTAGTTACATGGCTCACAGGGGTGAGTGTGTATCGCGAACTGATAGTCAATGTCTAACAGCCGCAGACGATCTATTTCTCGATTTTTGTGTGTTTCGATTCTGAGCCGGCAACTGCTGACTCTGATGATTCGTCGATTTTATGTGTTTGTATGTGTATTCACCTGCTTATGTGTTTTAATTTTTGGAGACTTATTCGATTTTCGCTTTCACTTTGATCGACACGCTCGACCCGCATTGCTTATCTACCTCAAAACGCTGACAAATCGCTACTACTATGAGGAACGACCTTACGCCCTAATGTTGCTAACTTAATTGATTATGCTATACTACTCGCTATGTTCCTTGCGATCGCTACTCTCAAACGCGCGCAGGTTTTGGATGATAGGTTTTTGTATTCTGACTGCTCCCATGTGCTTCTAAGTGAATTACGTGCTTATATGCTTATGTGTTTCTGTGCCCTACGTGCTTATGTGCTTCTGTGCTTATGTGAATATGTGGTTATGTGCATACATGATAACGCGACTGTGTTCCTGAGCTTTAGTAAGTATTAGACGTGTGAGGTGAGATTCGATTATGACGTGTCTGAGACCTATGACGATGTCTGTTACAGACAATGTCAACTGGACCATCATCTGGACCCCGTCACCCACGACTTTCTCGCCAGGAACAGAGAGACAAACGCCTTGCTGCCATCCTCGCTAAACAAGTGGCAAAGGTTGTGCCTCAGATCGTGAGTGAAATTTATGAGAATGTTAGCAAATCATCTGAGGAGTCCAGAACCGAAGCTCCTAAAGTTGCTCCCAAGACTGCTTTCAGCTTCAAGCAGTTCAAGGCTTACGGTCTAAAGGAATTCACTGGAGAAGATGGCCCTATGACTATGTTTCAATGGTTCGATTCCGTCGAAGTCACTCTGCGCCAGAGTGGATGTCCGGAAAATCTCTGCACTCTAAAGGCTACCGGCGTCTTCCAGTCCCGCGCATTAGACTGGTGGACAGCCGAGAGAAACAAACGCGGAAATGATGTAACCTATGAGCTGACGCGGTAAGAACTGAAGGCCATCATGATGGGTGAACTCTGCCCTCCCCATGAACGCCAAAAGCTGGAGGACGAATTCTGGCACATTAAGCAGAAAGAAGGTGACAACGCTGCCCTGACTGCCCGCTTTAAGCAGCTCAGCATCATCTGTCCCGATCAAGTGAAGACACCCGACATGACAATCAAGAAGTACATTCATGCTCTACCCGACTGTGTTGCAGATTTTGTGCATGCCGCAAAGCCAGCAACGATCGAAGAAACATACTTGCTTGCCGCCGAAATCAATGACAAGCGAGTAAAAGCTGGTTTTTGGGATAAAACTTCAAAGAAACTGCACCAAGTCACCGTCGCACCAGCCACCGAAACCGCCGCCGCTCAGTCATCAAAAGCCTCTCGCCGCAAGAAGAAGAATAACAACAGCAGCTCCAGCAACAAGAACTGTGCTGTCACCACCACTGCTGCTCCACTTCAAGCCGTACCGGCTCAGCAGCAGTCTTAGCACCGATCAGCTCCAGTTACCTATGCACCGCCTGCAAAGCGCGCATACACAGGCCCCCACCCTGCCTGCCCAACATGCACTTATCATCACCCGGTGGGTCTCCCCTGCCGTTTTTGCGCTCACTGCAATATGTACGGCCACTTCACTGCTAACTGCCGTACTGGTCCCCGTCAAGCACCAGCTCAAGCCACTGCTCATCAAGCTCTGCTCCCTGTAGGATCGAATTCGGACCTAAACGAGTTGCTTAGAAAGTTTATCTCAGTTTGAACGGCGGAAACAAACAAACCGAGTACAATTCAGCAAGTATTCACTATAAACTGTCGATATTATTGATCTGGATAACGTTTACAACCTGTCGACACTTCGGCAGCACTTCGTGGCTCACCGGAAGACAACACCTAGAACTATCTGTATGATTTCGCTCAAACAACCCTATATATAAGTGAGATGATTTCGCTCTTATGAACATGTCACATGAGCGAAATCACATCATTGACATATAAGTGAAATAGGGTCTTGACACAAGAGCGAAATCATGTCTTTACAAATGAACGAAATCATCAAATACAATAATAAACGAAATCAGCCACTTCTCATAATAAATGCTTTTGTCTCTTGTTGAGGTGATGTGATAATGACATCACTATTATGATGTCATCATCCAAGATGTTGACATCATCCTCTTGCAGATCCGCAACGAGACTGAGACTCGATATAAGACGTAGACGACAGAAGGACGCACCAACAAACTCCCCCTCGGATGTTGACGGAGTCTTCAGTGTCGAGTCTTTGCATCTTTAGTCTATATCAGCCTTTGTGCATCTCTTTGAAATGTCTGACACTGTAAGTATCCTCAATTCTTCTCTCTTTCTCTTTTCATCACCAACAGACTCTCCACGAACAATCTCTACTCGGATATCTTCAGACTCCCCCTTTCGATATGCTGGGATCGCAGTCTGGCATGTTGAAATCACAAAGTCCTCAGGTATTGGAACCTGACTCTCTATCATTCAAATATCCTGCACATTCTCTACCCAAAAATAAATTTTCTGATGACCATTTGTAGAGCAAATTTTAAAATGATTCAACATTTATAGTCTCAGATGAACCACTTGCAGGAGTATCATTTTCATTTTCAAAACAATACACTCTCCCAAACCATCTGTTCATCATGTATAGCACTCGGAATTTTGAAAATCAGCTCTTCAACACCAGTTGTCGAAAATCTTTTTGTATTTTCAAAAATTTATGCTAAAACACACCGAAAATCTTTTTGGGATTTTTGAATGAAATGAAATGCAGTAAAGAAATATTTACAAACAATATTTTTGTGAGTTTGTGTAAGAGGATCATATCAGTTTTTGAGACAAATCACAAACACCGTTAAGCTTCAAACATTTTAAGTTCTAAACGATTCACTTAGATTGTCAGTATACTGGTCCATTTAAATTCTCACACAAAGTTCAACTGCTTCGAGATATGATATTAATGTTTTAAGCACTTAAACTCAATCGCGTGTCCCACCTCAGAATATACTCCCGTATCCAGATCCCAATATTCAGTCTTACAGGTGAGTATACTACAATGATATCTGTACATAAATTAGGTAATGCGAGGGCTGAGGGATCTCAGGTCGATACTTCCGTATACGCAGAGAGATATCAGCTTCGACTTTACGGTATGTCCCCTTTAGAGGATCTTTTAGCTATAACAGCAGCGACTATCAATTTTATTGTTTCATCTGCATGCTGAGGGTTTATGCTATGTTTCAAGCATTTGTGGAAAGTATTATCCAAGGACTAGGTCAGAACTTCCATTCAGCAGAAGTCCCGGAATAATACCCCAGATATCACTGAGTATAAAGACCTAGTATATCAGATTATGAGACCTTTCAAACGAGATTTCAGGGGTTACCCATATATCCGAGAGATGTTTCCCCACGATATAAGCAACTTTGAAATTTAGGTTTATATCTCGTTACAATCTACTAAATGTGCAAAAACCTACTGGCACATCATCAGTGAGACCGTTTATCACTTTTTACTTTCCAATTCTTTAGCATGTTGTGATAGTCCACTGATGTACTATCATTTCCTCTTTTATACAACAAAACTCATTTTTCATTTTATCATGTTTTTGTATTTTTCAAATTTTCAAATGTTTTTGGATTTTCTAAAATTTCTTACTCCCCCTAAAATGCAAACACATTTTAGGAAATTTGAAAATAAACTGTACAATAAAGTTGACAACCGATATCGAATTCCTTCAATTCGCCATCCACTTGGCATAAACAATCAGAACTCCCCCTTTCAACAAACCATTTTCTCATTTAGATTTCAAAACACTTAAGTTTGTTTTAATCAAAATGGTTTTTCCGGAAAATAAGTTTGTTTTTACCATTTGTAAGTATATCAATACTAGGTTCGGGGATGTGGTTCATCATCTTGTCTTTCAACCACTTGTAGAAAATCAAGTACAAATTAATGTCCTTGATTTACCACTTGTACCAAAAACACAAACAAATACAAAGAATGATGCCGATTCCTGATCCACGATTACAAACTTGGGATCTCCGGCAAGTCCACAGACTTACTGTTCATAGTATGAACCATCCCAGTCACAAACCAAGGATGGTTCAACTTTATCTTTCTGCATCTTCTTCTCGTAAAACTCTTTAACCCCTTTGACTTTTCGATCAATCATTTTACCAAAAATGTGTTTCACAGTGGGGTTAAAGGCTTTTTCAACATCAAAAACCTTGTTATCATCATAAAATTGGTTTGATATTTCAACTTTACCAATTTTCTTCTTAAAATTTTCAGCCCGAAGTGGTGGAAAATTATCATCATCCACGGTCAGAACTGATTTTTCACTTTTTGAAACAAACTGTGGCTCATCTGATTTTGTGGAATCAGATTCATCGCCAGAAGATAGCTCCTCTGATTTCGACCTATCAGAATCATCGCTAGGGCTACCAACAGACTTCTTAACAACCCATTTCTGGTTGTCAGATTTAGCTCTTTTGTTGTAAAACTTGTTTGAACATTCACCAATTTCAAATGTAGAATTTTTGAAAAGTTTGGTTCTGTCAATTAGTGGTTCAAACACAATTTCCTTGTCTTTCGAGTTACGAGAAACTCCCTGTTTTGACTGTATTGCCTTTGAACAATCTTTGGCAATATGTCCAACATTGTTGCATTTGAAACAGGTTCTCGTTTCTTTCATCTCTTCTTGCTTCTTTGCAAGGAATTCTTTGTTCGATTGTCTCCAGAATTCTTTCTTTTCTTCCTCTTCTGAGCTAGTTCCTGAAACAAATGTCATCTTTGCTTTAAAATCACGAACATATTTTTCATTTTTCTGTTGGAATAAATCCAAGACCTTTCTTTTTGAAATTACGGTTTTGGTTTTGGTTTGGTTTCTTTTGAAAACCAGAACCAGAACTGTAACCCTTTTTCTTGTTTAAATGTTGTTGAACTCTTGAGGTGTAAGGTTTAGGTTTACCATTAAGATTTAAATCTTTTATTTCAGAAATATTAATTTCTGTTAGTTTGAACACCTTTTTGATCAATTCAGTTTTGACACCTCTTATTGGAAATTCCTCATCAGAATATAATTTGTCGGAATCATTCAATGTATATGCAACTTTGAATGTTTCGACACTCAAATTGGATTTTGATAATAGGAATTCTTTATTATAAACCCTTTTAACCGAAAATTTTGGACTATTGACTGTCGAACTCGAACTTTCAGAACTAGACTTTGACTCTGACTCTGACTTTAACTCTGAGTTTGACTCCAACTTTGACTCCTCAGTTTCATCTTTATCCAACACCTGATCGATGATTTTCTTTATTAACTCAGACTCATGATCAGTGTCAGATGATGTAAACACGACATCAATATTTTCTGGCAAATTGACTGACGACTCCAACTCCCATTGTAAATTTGTTGCCTTTTCGACTCTTTCTGAATTTGGATTTCTTGGAGAATATCCATTTTCAAGCGGGGGTGGACACTTGTTGTAACCAACATCTTGTTTCTTACCAGAATCCTTCTTATCAGTCTTTTTCTTTATGTCACTCTTCTTCTTGTTCTTCTTTTCTGGAGTCTTTTCTTCAGTCACTTTTCCATCATCATTCTTTTCTTCAGTTACTTCATCCTCTTCAAATGCTTTCATGCCTTCAACAGTTGGATAAATCCCGTCAATGACATAAGAAGTACATGAATTACTTTTCAACAAACGATTTACTCTTTCAGTCTCAATTCTTTGCAATTCCAGTTTCTGTTCAGGAGCAGCACACTTCTCGATGTAGTTGTTCACCACTTTTTGCTTTGTCATAAAAGCACCCTGAAGTGTCTTCATTGCAGTTGCTTGTTCTTCACTTGTTTGGTTATACTGGTTCATTGCTTTGTTCAGTACATCGTAAGATTCCTTCAAACTATTCAAATTATAGATCAGTGTACTGTTCTACTTCTTCACAGCTTCACAGTTTTCACACTTCACTGGAATCTTCTTTGCATCAACTTCTTGATCAACTTTGAACTTTGAAACTTCAATCTTTACTTTCCTTTTGATCACTGGAACAGTCTTATCATCACTGCTTACTGGAGTCTTGACCTTTTTCTTCTTCTTTTTAACCTTTTCATCTTCACTGTCACTTTCAGCAATCAGTTTCATATCAGCTTTGAATTTTCTCGCCCAATACTCACGATCATCATCACTATCTTCTTCAACTTTGGCAACAAAAGCTGTGTAAGCTGTGGCTTGATCAGGAATATAGGTATCCCAAGTAAAATTCTCCCAGCTAAAACCTTCAGGTAACTTTTCGTCATCTTGATCTATTATCAATGCACTACCATTAACTCTCTTTAAAGAATCTTGATTCACCGCACATGCTCTCTTTCCAGAATCTTCAATAATGTGTCTTCTATGTGCAGTTTGTGCTTGATGTTGATGTTGTTGAGATGGTTGTTGAGCAACTTGATGGTAGATGGCCTTTCGATAGTAATCATTGTTGTTATTGAACGGATTTTGAACTCCACTTGCTTCGTGGTTTTTGCACTCCCTCTTGAAGTGTCATTTCTCCCTGCAACGAAAACAAGTGACTTTAGATTTGTCAAAACCTAAAGTAGAAGTACCAGCCTCACGAAGATCATATCTTCCAGTGATTTGCTTGAATTTCTCAGCTCTCCTCAACACGCTGGCCAAGCACCATTTTATGTCCATCAGTTCCATCTCTTCAGCATCGATCTGGTCGTAATCTTCCTTTGTCAACATTGGATTCCCGATTCGACCTGCAACAAAACTACCATAAGATTCAAGAACAGTTCCCAATAAAGACATATGGCTTTTTGCTAATTCTTCAGAATATTCCTAATCATTTTCAATGTTCAACACAATGTTTCATTGAAGCTTTTTGCCATTTCTTGTTGTTGAAACGTTCGGATCAAAAGATGGAAATGATGAGAAACTCATTTTGCTGTTTGATCCTGATGATGAACTTCCAGAAGAATTCTTGGCATTATAAGCAGTTTCTATTTTTGGAGATAGATTTGTAGACTTCTCATTCACCCCTGCTTTGTAATACAACCCAATATCCTGTTCACCATCAAAATCTTTCATTCGAATAATCTTTCATTGCTCCATCTCTTGAGCTTCCAACTTCTCAATGAACTTGCTTAGTGTCAAACTGCTAAAACCTTTCTTGTTTCTAAGCATCATGAGATATGTGCCCCAAGTCTCGTGTGGCAATGAATCAGCAAGCTTTTCGATCAACTCTTCATTGTCTTTCTCGATGCTCAATCTCTTCATGTTTGCTAGCAGATTGCAATATCTTTCAATAATCTGCCTTGTGCTTTCATTCTTCAAACCACGAATCAAATCTAACTCTTTCTTCAGAAGTGATTTCTTGTTCTTTATCATTTCTTGACTACCAACAAACTTTGATCTTAAAGCTTTCCAAATCGAGTATGAAGTTCCATTATGTTGCAATAGAACCAAAATATCTTCTTTCACAGCTTGTTGCAATAAACTCAGCATCATTTTCTCATCTTTGTACTTCTTTCTAGCATCGGCACTTAGATCTTTAATCGGAACCACTTCTTCATCATCATTCATCGGTCGAATGTATTTTGTCTCGACACATTCCCACGCATCCAAGTAGTTAGCTTGTACCCAATTCTCGAAACGACCTTCCCAACCTTTATATTCTTCGATGTTCATTAGTTTAGGCGGTTTTTGCATTGTTCCCGTTTCGTTTTCCAACATCGTATATTGTGCAAGAGAAATTGAAGTAACAGGAGTAGCGAATGCATTGTAGAATTCCTCGTCCATGATTTGGTTTTTCAAATGAACTGTATCACCTTGTAAGAATACATGTCGAACAAACAAACAACAATCAGTTTAAAAATTTATCAGTTAATAGAATAAAACTGGTACTCGAACTAGTGAATATTCTGTTCGGACTGAAGGTTGACACACTGTGCGGACTGCTATGATCCGGATCAAATTCAAACGACCTTTTCCAATGACCTGGCTAAACCACACAATCCGAGTTTGAATTCAAATGACTGATTAATTTCTCAAACGAATTGAATCAATTTCAAGCGACCTTGTGCGAATGAGATTGATGTAACTTGAATTTGGTGCAAACTGACCCAAAACTCACAACACAAACTGAACTGATGCGAGTTGAATTTTCTGTGGACTATCCCAAACCTTGGACCGAGATATTTATGTGAAAAGAATTTACAAACTCGGAATGACCAAATCAAAGATAATATCTCATGGGCTTTACTTTAAAAAAAACAATTTGGGCCGATAATTTCAATTCTTTTCACATGGGCTTTCAATTAACACAAATCAAATGCAGATTGGACCTTGACAATTAGTGGACTGACAACAATCTAAAACACATGGATATGATTTCAGTGACTTGGGCAGACAACAAACAACTAGTCACAATTCTATTTGACCTCTAAATCTGATCAATATGTTCACATGTATTTAAAACAATGTCCGACAAATTTTAATACCAAATTTGACTTCATTGGAACTTGAACTCCACTAAACCAAAACAAGCACTATTTAATGATCACATGTAATGATGGGTCGACATATTCACATGACACAGCTGTTCAAAATTCTTTGATTGGACCGCAACTATTGTAGTAGATTGATGCAATTCAGATCACATGCATATTGACCAACTCACATGCAAATCTGAATTTATAACACTAAAACCCTTGGGAGCGGAAACACAAATGTCACAATAAGAGAAATCCTAAGTGTCACAAAAGCGGAACCATGATGTTCAGAAAAGCGGAACCATGATGTTCAGAAGAGCGGAACCATGATGTTCAGAAGAGCGGAACCATGATGTTCAGAAGAGCGGAACCATGATGTTCAGAAGAGCGGAACCATGATGTACAAATGAGCGAAACTAGCTGATGACATCATCAATATCACGAGTCCGTATGAGCGAAACCTCAAAAATCCAAGGTTTTAGTTCGATTTTAATTATGAAACTTTCAAGGGTTTATTAATACTAGATTCCGAGTGCTGTGTGTGAATTTGAGCTGATTTTACCGTAAAATTTTTTTGAAATTTTTAAGAAAGTGTAGAAAAACAGAAATTTTCAGCTGAAATCGTATAGAACTCTTCTTCACTGGCTCTGATACCAATTGTAGGATCGAATTCGGACCTAAACGAGTTGCTTAGAAGAGTTTATCTCAGTTTGAACGGCGGAAACAGACAAACCGAGTACAATTCAGCAAGTATTCACTATAAACTGTCGATATTATTGATCTGGATAACGTTTACAACCTGTCGACACTTCGGCAACACTTCGTGGCTCACTGGAAGACAACACCTAGAACTATCTGTATGATTTCGCTCAAACAACCCTATATATAAGTGAGATGATTTCGCTCTTATGAACATGTCACATGAGCGAAATCACATCATTGACATATAAGCGAAATAGGGTCTTGACACAAGAGCGAAATCATGTCTTGACAAATGAACGAAATCATCAAATACAATAATAAACGAAATCAGCCACTTCTCATAATAAATGCTTTTGTCTCTTGTTGAGGTGATGTGATAATGACATCACTATTATGATGTCATCATCCAAGATGTTGACATCATCCTCTTGCAGATCCGCAACGAGACTGAGACTTGATATAAGACGTAGACGACAGACGGATGCACCAACACTCTGTAGGATCGTTTTGCGACCCGAACGAGTCGTTCAAAAGATATTTTATCAGTTTCAGAGGCGGAAACTAAGAAACCGACGTTGAAACAGCTTGCGTATCACTTTAAACACTGATTATATTGATATACTATCGATTACAATCAGTCTTCACACCGGCAGCACCTCGGTATGGAATTCTAGAACTGTTACAAATGAAATGCTCTCTATCCTACTTATAGTGAACATGTTTCGCTTGAAACCATACAATTTGATTCAAGCGAAACCCACTAATAATCTTCAAGCGAAACATACAAATATGATATTTTCAAGCGAAAGCCTTGTATGTTGTTTTGTCTTCATGTGTGATGATGTCATTGATGATGTCATATTCATGATGTCATCATGACATCATATTTGAACAACTTCGCAATGAACCGAGACTCGACATAAGACAAAGACGACAGATGAATGCACCAACAGACACCCCCTCAGATGTTGACGAGTCTTAAGTGTCGAGTCTGCACAATCTTCAGTCTTTATCAGTCTCTTTTCTTTCTTAGCATATACCAGGATCTTCTCTTTGGCTCTAACTTCGTCAGACTCCCCCTCTCATCATGATGGGATCGCTCTCTGGAATTAGCTATCACCTTGAGATCAATCTCTGGTTTTATCTCTGTTCAGTTCATCTCCTGCACAAATTTTCTCACCACCACATAAGTTTTTACTTAAATCAATAAGAAAAACTTATTAGAAATAGTTCCATCAAGTTCAAATTAATGACCCTGATTAACTAATCAAACTTCTTTCTCAAAATAAATTTCTCAATTCAATACACACACTCCCAAACCAGTTCATCATGTTCAGCACTTGGAATTTTGAAAATCAGCTCATCAACATCAGTTGTCGAAAATCTTTTTGAATTTTTCAAAATTTATGCTAAAACACACTAAAAATCTTTTTGTATTTTTGAATAATATGAAATGCAGTAAAGAAATATATACAGACAATATTTTTGTGAGCTTGTGTAAGAGGATCATATCAGTTTATGTGACCAATCACCAACACCGTTAAGCTTGATTTCATTTTAAGCTCTAAACGATTCACATTGATTGACGATATTGTTGTCCACTTAAGCTCAATCTAAAAACTTTCGAAATGCTTACCGATAGGTTAAGGTATATTTAGATAGCACTAAATTCTTATGGACCCCACGATCTCAGCATATCCCCTCATCATGCAATACACTGACTCAAGTAATGCCTTTAAACTTTTATCGACTTTGAATTGTGCGAAAACAAAGCAGAATGTTTAAACATTAACAATCAGGTCGATACTTCCGTATACGCAGAGAAAGTCCAATGTTTAAACAAAATAAGAAAATAAAAACAAGTTGAAGTTGTTTAGGCTTAACCACCAGGTCGATACTCCCGTATACGCAGAGGTGATCCAAAGCTTAAACGAAACACCAAAGAAAATAAAGCAGAACGTTTAGGCAACAACATCCAGGTCGATACTCACGTATACGCAGAGGATGTCCGATGCTTAAACAAAATAAAGAAATAAAACAAGTTTAAATCTTTGCAAAAAGAAATGCACAATCACAGAGACTTTTCAGCAAAGTTGTGAAAGTTCACAAACTTAACCAGTTTTATGTCTTTCGACAACCAGCGATTACTGAGTAGGCACACAGTCAAGAAGGACAAAACTAAGTACTATGCTTTCGACCATGTTTCCCACTAGAACTAGGCTTTTTCATTTAAGTTTGTATCGTTATCGCAAATCTACTAGTCTAGCTGAGCCTATCGTCACATCCTTAGTGAGATCGTTTATCACATTATATCTTTCCATTTCTTTAGCATGCTGTGATAGTCCAACTGATCTACTATCATTTCCTCTTTTTCACAACAAAACTCATTTTTACATTTTTTAATGTTTTTGACATTTTCAAATTTTCAAATGTTTTTGGATTTTCAAAAATTTCTTACTCCCCCTAAAATGCAAACACATTTTAGGAAATTTGAAAACAAACTGTACAAGTAACATGACAACTGATATCGAATCGCTTCAAATCGCCATCCACTTGGCATAAACAATCAGAACTCCCCCTCACAACAAACTATCTTCCCATTGATTTCAAAACACTTAAGTTTGTTTTAATCAAATGGTTTTTCCGGAAAATTAGTTTTGTTGATTGATTTTAACCATTTGTAGGTTAGGGGATAAACTCTGTGACAACTCGAAATTTAGAACCTTTCTTGTATCCCGATGTAACATGAACGTGTGACCAGTTATCTTTTGTGATTAATGATAAGCGAACCTTTATGTGACTATGTGATTAGTATGTGTGGTGCTTGTATGTATAGTGTGTATATATGCATAAATGAGCCGAAAACCATGAACCCGACTCGAGACCATGTGGTCTCGAGTGAACTAGTGAAACAGTGGGCCGGATCGGGCCACACACACACCCCTTAGTCTACCCGAAAAGCCCATTAGGGTGCACAAGGTGAAACAAGTATATAACCTTGGTGATTATCCATGTTGCCATTTTCCTTGGTTAACACACACACTCTCCTACTCCCTCTCACTAAAACCCTAGACACCAAACATCACACTTCTTCTCCTCTATTCTCGGATCAAACCGGTGACACTAGGAACTCTCGGATCGGCACACACACACGCCCATTGGGAAGCTTCATACTCACCCTTGAAACCCATCAATCGGTTAGTGCCTTTATGATGTTTATTGTTGTTAAATGATAGTATGAATGGTATGGTTTAACTAGTTGTATGCTTGATGATGTTGTTGTGAATCGGATGTGTGCGATGTTGATGATCGGCTAACATGTTTTGTTTTCGGAAATGTTACCTAATGAACTTATGATGTCTTGTGGCTAAATGCGATTTAAACCATGGTTGTTAATGCTCATGAAATCGGCTTGCACATGTATGTTAGATAATGTTCATATAAATCAGATTTTATACTCTTGTGTTAAGAACCGAAAGCTTACTATTAGGGTGCATGTTAGTGTTGACAAGTTGTTGATCATGATTTTTGTTTGGTTAAAGTTTATATGAATATTTGATGAACATGATGAACATATGAAGAACATGATGAATATGAGATGAATGTGGCTTGAATATTTGAAATCTGATTGTTTGATCCATTTTGGTTAATGGTTAGACAAGTAGACATGTTTGTAGAACCTCATTGGATAGTACACAAAATCACAACAGTGAAATCTGATTGGCCAAGTACATTATTGAATTCAGCAAATGTTCCCAGCCGAAACCTTCGGTTGCGACCATATGCCAACTCGAGATCCCCGATTGCGACACAGGTTGCGAGTCGCAAACGCCAGGTTGCGAGTCGCAAACGCCTGGTTGCGACTCGAGACCAAAACAGCACAACTCGAAATCTCAGTTACGAGTCCGGTTGCGACTCGAGACCAAAACAGCATGAACCGAGACCATGTTTGCGAGTCCAGTTGCGACTCGAGATCACTCTAGTTGCGACTCGAGACCAAGTGCATGTGCACACTGTTTGGGCTTGCACCCCATTACGGGCTTAATTGATTGGGCCGGACTCTTGGGCCTAATGTACAGACCTTATATGTTACTGTTGAACGTGAATGTTGAACTGCCATGGATGAACTTGCATGCAATGTGCTAGCATACGTGTAGAACATACGTGCAATACGTGGTTTGAACCTGACTTGTATGATACAACTATGATAGGACGCGAGTGACCACAATATTGCTTGTTTGACTTTTCTGTGTACCTACCGAGCAAACCAAGGTGAGTTCACACCCTCTACAAAGCATGGGATTCCCAGGGGTCGGGAATTGGGGTTAAGGAACATGGGTTCCTCGTCCTCCTTGGGTAGGACAGCAATGGTTCAGGAATGTAATTCCTCGTCCTCACGGACAGATAACTCGTACTAGACCAAAACTCTATCACGAAGTCCCTCATCTTTGTATCGACTTAATCGCCGAGGCCAATGGCGAGCGGGTCATTAGTTAGATAGCGCTATTTAGGTTTGACAAACCTCACACCGTGCCGCAGAGGACGGGCGTGAACTAATGGACTACTGGCACGTCAATGATGATAGACATTGACAGTTCAGGGCACATAAACATGACTACAGTCAGCAGTCGATATGGTAACGAGTCTAGTGTATACATGGGGTAGCCCCCACGGCCGAAATGCCAGATAACTACACGGGGTAGCCCCCACGGCTGGATTGCCAGAATAACCGGGAATAAACAAGTCACACTTTTAACTATGGGGTAACCCCCACGGCAGGATGCCAGCTAAAGGAAACTGTTTTCGAAACAACTTAAAACGAACACCCAACCGTGAACTCACTCAACTTGTTGTTGACTCGTTACTACATGCTTTGCAGGTCCCTAGGTTCTTAACTGGAGCTTGCATGGAGGAGGATCGTTGTGGGACATGGACGACTGTGTGCCATGTTAAACTTTGAAACAATTAAACTTATGTTTTGATTTAAGACTTATGCTTCCGCTTGCAACTTAACTATGTTTCGTTAAACACCAATTGTATTGGTTGAACTTTTATAACTATGTGTTTGCTTGTTCAATATGATTGGTGGCTGGATCCTGGTCAGTCACGCCTCCAAGCGGTAGTACTCCGCAGGTGGATTTTGGGGGTGTGACAAACTCATCATTTTGTTTTTCAACCACTTGTAGAAAATCAGATACAACTTAATGTCCCTGATTTACCACTTGTCAGATCAATCCAATCAAACATTTTCAACCAATCATCATCTGGTTGGTTGAATTCTCAAAGTGCCGATTCCTACTCCTCGCTTACCAACCTGGGAGTTCCGGCAAGTCCTGCAAAACTTCTCAAAAACACATTATACAAACATGATAAAGAATGATGCCGATTCATGATCCACGATTACCAACTTGGGATCTCCGGCAAGTCAGGTTTTTCTATTTAAACAGATTCACCCAAGCCTGACTGTCCTTGGGTGATTTTGTATTCTTGTTCAACAATGATGGAAAATTTGCCTCATCCATTGTTAGACTAGAACTCTCAGTTTTTACCTCAACAACTGGCTCTTCTGGCTTTACCACACCAGATTCATTGCCTGAAATTGGCTTGTCTGACTTTGAAGAGTCAGATTCATCGCCAAAAACTTTCTTCTTCTTCTTTCTCTCTTCTGTTCTCAGATTTGTATCTGATGAACTCGTCTTGCTTGACTTTGCAGTCGATGAAAGCGATTCATCAGAACTCTTATTTTTACCAACAGATGAACCTGAGGACAATATCTTCTCTAGATACTCTCTAGCCTTCTTTCTCTTCTTCCTCAGTCTGTCTTTCTGCCCCTGAGAAAGTTTCACTTTCGTTTCTTGAACTTTAGGTTCTTGAACCTTCTGTTCTTTGGGCTTGACAGTGACTGATTTCTTTGCCATTTTTTGAGAATTAACCCTCAATCTTTCATTTGATCTCCTTGGGCAATCTCTGGCAATGTGACCTCTGATGTTGCAATTAAAGCATCTCCTCGTCTCATAACTCCAACCTTGGCAGTTAACAGCAATGTGTCCTTGATAACCACATCAGTAACACACTCTGTTATCGTACCAATCACCATTTTCAGTCCAAACATTCAGATCATAGCACTGTTTGGCTTAGTGATAATCATTGTTCCTCTTGTTTGCTGGATTTGACTTTTGAGCACTGTGGTCCGACCTGCACCACTTATTACCAACAATTTTTGAGTTTTGATTTTCCAATTTTTTTGGTTTTTTATCATGATTGGATGATTGAACTGATGAGCTTTTATTTTCTTTTTGAACAGTTTTCGATTTTTTATCCTTTTGTTTTTGTTCCACATTCTTCTTTACAGGTTTTTGCGTTGAGCATTCACCTTTCTTAGTAGAATGTAGAACGGTTTCTTGAAATTTTTCTTTTAATTTTAAAAATATTTTTCTTTTTTCAATATCATCATCAGTTTTCTCATCACAATCTTCAACTTTGACTTTGTCAAAGTTTGTGACATTGTCACTTATTGGAACTAAATTAACTGGTTTTGGGCAAGGAATAGTTGAAGTATTAACAAACACCTTCAACTTTTCTTCCCATTCCTTGATTTTCTTTTGAGCACATTCTGCCTCTTTTTCAAGTCGAATAATCTTTTCAAGATGAGAATTGATTGCAATTTGTTTTTCAAGATTGTTTTTACCAAACATATCTCTCTCATCTTCTAAAATTTTTATTTGACTTTGAAAAACTTTTTCAATCTTTGATTTTTCATTTTCAAAACTTTTAATTTTTTCTTCAAAAATTTTGTTTTCTGATGTTAAACTGTTCAAGTCATTTAACAGTTTAACATTTTCAGCTTTCAGCTTTTCACAATTTCCCTGTAAATCCAGAATCTTTTTTACATCAATTTGCTTCTCATCTTTCAACTTCTCGACTTCCGATTTCAAACTTTCTGCATCCTTCAAGAGTTTGCCATTATCAGTCTTAAAGTTGTCACATTTGGAGCACACTGATTCAGAATTTGAAGATTCATTCTTCACAGATTCTTCATTCTTTAGAACTTGCTCTTTCTCTATCTTATAAGTACCTGCACCAAAGATTGTAACGAAATCAAGAGGATTTTCATTATCATCAATATAACAACCCCTTTTCATATCATATATCAAATTTCTTTTTGCTGCCCAACAAACATTGATTCTTTTGTTTATTTCATTTATCACGTCTAAATTCAACTCATCTAAATTCATTTTTATTTTATCCATCACATCTCTCTTCTTTTGAGAAATTTCATAATTGTGATTTTTAAGTTTACTAATGAATTTATTCAGAGATAATTTTGAAAAACTAGAATTTTCTCTCAAATTTTTCAAACAATCATCCCATTCAGCTGGTAATCCATTAGCAAACTTTGATACCATATCAGCTTCTGTTATTACTATTTGATTTTCCTTCAAATAATCAATCAAACGATCAAAACGCTTCTCCAAATCATCCAACTTTTCATCTTTCTTACACAGAAAACATTCGAACCGGTTATTCCAAACCTCTTTGGGTAATTTCTGATAAGAACTACTGAAATATCCTCGATACCAATCATTTAACTTTTTAAGATCATTGTTTTCTTTTTCATCAAAGACCTTTGCCATCTTTTAAACTGTCCCGACAAAATTTCTCACAAAAACACACTTTCAATTGTTCCGAGGCTGCACTAAACAATGATTTGGCCGATGATAATTACATGCAATTGCAAATCTCAATCCCACTAAGCTTTGATCCAAGCCCACTTAATCTCAAATTCTTGATTCAAATATAAATTGCCGACAACAATTTTTTTTTAAAATCAATCTAATTGGGCCTTTTAATAACCCAATCACAATTTGGCATTAGTTATAAGCATCACATAGATCGAGATTTCTTCACATGAGTAGCAAACAGTAACCGACAACTTCAAGTTTGCATTAAATCTGATTGAGCCTCACAATCTTAGTGGTCGACAAAATCAGTTACATCTTCAATTTGATAGGGCCACTATATTCAGCACATGGGTTGTATCAATTTATCTTGGTCAACAATATTAATTGTGAATGAATTCTAATTTGGCTGCTAAATCCAATGAACCGACAAACTAATATCACATGCACATCGATACAACCATGTGATTTCTTTTACCAATTCTTGAACGAAGCACTAATCGTGACCAACTGACAACCTCAAATTCAATATTACACACAACACAATGCATTTTTTATCACATGCAATTCTTGGATGAAACAATCACGTGATCAACTGACACATTAAAGCTTTCAACAACACATGCAATCTGATTTAACCAACAACTTTTAATACATATCACATGCAAACTGATACTCAACACATGATTTCAATTCCCAATTACTGACAACTTCGATTAAAGTTTCACAAAACTCAATACGTGTTTTCAAGAGAATGCCAGATTCAAGCGAAAGCCAACACGTATTTTCAAACAAACTGCTGATTTCAAGCGAAAGCCTGCGTTTCGCTTCAAACACCACCAATTTTAAAGCGAAAGCCGGATGATGTCAGCAAATGTCGAACATATTTCAAGCGAGCAGATGATTTTAACCCGTTTTTAAGTCGATTTTCGATCTGAAACTTTTCAGGATTTGTTAATACATGTTTACGCACACTATATGAAAATTTGAGCCGATTTTATCCATAAAAAAATTTAATTTTTGAGAAAGAAAGGTGTAGAAATCAGAAAAAGTGACGTAAACAGGCTGTTTTGGCAAGATCTCTCCCTCCTGAGCTCTGATACCACTTGTAGGATCGTTTTGCGACCTGAACGAGTCGTTCAGAAGAGATTTTATCAGTTTCAGAGGCGGAAACTAAGAAACCGAAGTTGAAACAGCTTGCGTATCACTTTAAACACTGATTATATTGATATACTATCGATTACAATCAGTCTTCACACCGGCAGCACCTCGGTATGGAATTCTAGAACTGTTACAAATGAAATGCTCTCTATCCTATTTATAGTGAACATGTTTCGCTTGAAACCATACAATTTGATTCAAGCGAAACCCACTAATAATCTTCAAGCGAAACATACAAATATGATATTTTCAAGCGAAAGCCTTGTATGTTGTTTTGTCTTCATGTGTGATGATGTCATTGATGATGTCATATTGATGATGTCATCATGACATCATATTTGAACAACTTCGCAACGAACCGAGACTCGACATAAGACAAAGACGACAGATGAATGCACCAACACACTCCCCCTCAGATGTTGACGAGTCTTAAGTGTCGAGTCTGCACAATCTTCAGTCTTTATCAGTCTCTTTTCTTGCTTTGTGTCATTTGAATTCGAGAAGCTTCTTAGTCGTAAGCGCTCCCATTTCCCCTCTACGTTCGATGTTGAAGTCGCCACCGGAAGAACTTTTGCCGATAATTCTGTTCTTCGTGATTGTACTCTTGAGCTCATCAATCACATCTTCCCAATCGACCTTATTTCGATGCAACTCGGAAGTTTTGATGTCATAGTAGGCGTGGACTTTCTTCGCGAAAACCGTGCTGAAGTTGTGTGCTTCGATAAGATGATTCGATTCTCGCTAGCGAACGGTGATTTATTGTGTGTTTATGGCGAAACTGCTTCGAAAGGTCTCAAGCTCTTGTCGTGTGTCCAAGCTAGCAAGTATCTCCGCAAGGAATACAGAGCTTTCTTGGCTAACATTGTAGTAGTGGAGAAGGAAAAGAAAGGAAGACCTAGTGTAAATGATGTCCCAGTGGTTCGAGAATTTCCTAACGTTTTTCCTGAGGTTCTTCCCGGCCTTCCGCCAAGTCGTGATATCGACTTTCGTATCGACCTCATTCCTGGAGCCAACCCTGTTGCCAAAGCTCCTTACCGACTCGCACCGTCCGAAATGCGTGAACTCTCGAGTCAGCTTCAGGAATTACTTGAGAAAGGCTTCATTCGCCCGAGCACCTCTCCTTGGGGCGCGGCAGTCCTTTTCATCAAAAAGAAGGATGGGTCGTTCCAGATGTGCATCGACTATCGGGAACTGAATAAGTTGACTATCAAGAACCGCTATCCCCTGCCTCGCATTGATGATTTGTTTGATCAGCTGCAAGGTGCTACGTGTTTCTCTGTTGGTGCACTAAATGTCTGCTGATTACGTCATTATCAAGTCTTGTGTCTAGGATTGTTTGAATGATTACACATTAGGGTTTTAAGTTAGGGTTTTTATGTTTAAACACATGATTTCGCTTGAAGAGGGTTTGTATATGCTTGAAGCGAAATCAACATGTGATAATTTCGCTTCAGACATCCTCAAGCGAAATCAAGCACTCTATAAATAGGTGTGTTGGTCATTTGAAGAAGTTCAGTTGTCATTGTGTGTGTGACGAAGTGCTGACGGATCTGTATCAGAAAACCTTGTACAAGCACTCAAATTAATCAGAAAAGAAAGATTAAAAAGATTAGAGCTGTTATGACTTAGTTTACGTTGATTCCGCCTTCGTAATCAAAGATGAACATCCTTAACTGACGGTTAACGGTCGTACAACGGTCCAACAAGTGGTATCAGAGCTCAGGACGAGGAGTTAATACCATAGCAGCGGATTATCTTCTTTCTACTCACTTCTTTTTACATTTTTCAGATCTGAACAAGTTCCAACGGTCAAAATGGTCTAATTTTTGAGTATAACGTGTAAAATATAGTATTAACAAAGCCTACAAAGATTCGGACTAAAATTCAGCTTAAAACATGTTAAAATTGACCTAAAATCAGATTTCGCTTGAAGTTGTTCGTAGGTTATACTTGATTTCGCTTCAGATCTGAATTTTTGGACAATTTCGCTTGAAGAACTGCTGAAGCGAAATAGTTTAGCTGGATTTCGCTTGAAGACTTCCTGAAGCGAAATAGAGGATTTCGCTTGAAACTGATTGGATTGAAACTTGTTCTGTTGAAGCGAAATAGTTGTTTTCGCTTGAAGGTTCTGTTTTGGTTGAAGCGAAATAGTTGGTTTCGCTTGAGAATCTGATCTTGTGTGGTTTCGCTTGAAGCTGAAGCGAAATAGTTTATAGCAGATTTCGCTTGAATAGTATTATAGTACCAATTTCGCTTGAAGCTGTTTACTTCAAGTATTTCGCTTGAACTGTTAATTTTTCAAAACTTAAAAAAAAAATTTCTAAGTGTTTGATAATCTTGCAGGTACGATCAAGATGGATGATATTTTCATGAATCCTTTTAGCAACATGTACGCATTCGCTGGAGATTCCGGAAACAACGAAACGTCTTCAAGTGATGCAAACAAAAGTCCACCGAAAGAAAGAAGGAAGCTTGGGAGTCCGAAAGCGCATTTGGAACATTTAACAAACCTCCTAAGCTGATGGCTATAGAAGATTATAGCAGGTGGGCAACAAAATTCGAAGACTGGTTGATGGCATTTGCTTTTCCTAGCTGGAAGAGTATGAAAAATGGTTATGCTCAAGGAAAAAAGAATGGTGAAGCATTAAGATCAGCTGAAGAGATTGATTCATTCGTAGCTGAACAAAAATGTGTGGCATTATTGTTTCAGTCGGTGCGTGAAGACATCATTTCACTGATTGATTACTCAAATTCTAAAGACTTATGGGCAAAGTTGGAAAAGAAATGTACCGGTAGTCAAGAAATTAAGAAAAACAAAAAGAAACTACTTAGAAAAGAATTTGATTTGTTTGGTAGTCTAAAGAACGAGTCAGTGTGTAAAATGATAGAAAGGTTCGGTCATCTGAAGCTGGAATTAGTAAGACATGAGATTGACATTCCTGAAGAAGATCTTATTGACAAATTGTTTGATTCGTTGCCGGACGAGATGGATTGGAGATATTATGCACTGATGTTGAAGAATACCATAAAAGAACCAGAAAAGCTGACATTAGATTTGCTGATTGAAAAACTCGAGAGTCATGAGCTAGAGTTGAAGAAGACGTACAAGATTAATCATTCATCTTATCAGCAAAATCTGGATCTATACTATCCAAAGAGCATGATGCCGAAGGCTACTTCTCCAAAGACTGCATTTTCTGCTGAAAAAGTGTCGACAGTCGGCAAAGAAAGTCAAAGTGGTCAAAGCAGTGGAAGTCAAAGTGGTTTTCATAGTGGATCTTCATCTTCTGGAAGTCATTCTGATCGGTTTCAATGCAACATCGCAATAGACTTGAAGAACGCACAGAACTTTGATGCAGAGTCGGCCAAGCAACAAATGGTCTTTCTAGCGTCTGTTTTGGAATCCTACGAAGGATTGGTGGCTGGAAAAATTGGGAATACAAATCTGACGAAAGAAGACTACGATCAGATAGACCCTGAAGAAATGGAGCTGATCGACATTCGTTGGGCAATGGCAAGTGCAGTTCGACGTGCACAACGCATCATGGAGATTACAGGGAGAAAAACGATCGGTGGTCCCTCTACTAAGTTGGGGTTCGATAAATCGAAGGTGACTTGTTTCAAGTGTAAGCAGAAGGGTCATTTCAAACGAGAATGCCGAAACGCTTATGCTGATGAGTCAGAGAATCCGTTTCGAGATGATTATTACAAAAAGGCAATCTACCATCAGAATAAATCTGAGCCGCCTAGATTGAAGCAGTCTGAAGATAACAGAGACAAATCAAGGGCTCTTGCTGTGATTTATGATGATGAGGGGTATGATTGGAGTAAGGAAGTTCTACCAGAAGAAGATGCGGTGGGTTACGCATTCATGGCAAGCAATGATGAACCTAAGCCATGGAAAGATGATCGTACTGAAGAAGAAAAATATCATTACCGGAAGATGGTTGCTGAAACAAAGATTATTAGACTTTCTCGTATCTATCTGAATGCAAGAAGAGCTAATAGATGGGATCCAGATAGAGAGTGCTATCTTGATGAGTATGGAAATATTGCAATTGATGATAGTACACTTGATATCGAAGCCATCATCAAGGAGTACAAAGAAGAAGATGAATATTGGCAGCACAAGTGGTGGGGAACACCAACATCAAAGATGATTGAAGAAGCGAAAGAGAAAGAGAGAAAGGAGAAAGAAGAGAAAGAGAAGAAAGAAAAGCAAGTTGATACAGGCATAATTGATACTACGCAAGAGTTGACAGCTGAGAACCTGGGAGTGATGGCTGACAAAGTGCTAGCTGCAAAAGCACTTGAGGTAGATCCTAATTCTGTTACTGAGTCAAAGGGATCGGTCAGTCAAAGTGTGTCAACAAATGCGTCAGGTAACACAATTGAGTCAGATAACAAGATTGACGGGAATGCTGACTGCAAAAATTGCACCAAACAATGCAATTTTTGTAGCACTGTCACGTATCTTAACAATGAGAAAATTCAGAATCTGACAACAAAGGTTAGAAATGTTGAAAATCAGATTCTTGATCGTGACAAAAGTGTAAGAGCTTCAACTGAACGGAACAAAGAATTAACGGCTCAAATTGAAAATGATAAAACTGAAAATGAGAAATTAAAATCTGAAAATGAAAAGTTAATTCTTGAAAACCGTCAGATTTCCGAAAAGTTTGAGAAATTGAAAAACATTGTCAAAGATAGTGATGATCGTAATGGCAAAACATTTAAAGAAAATGAACATCTAAGAGCTGTTTTGAGATTAAAAGAAGAATCGATTAATGAACAACTGGATCAAATTGCTAAATTGAAACTTAAAGTTCAAGAAGCTGAAATTGAGAATGAACGAATCCAGTTGAAGCTTAACAGTTATAAATCGGCAAGCTTTGTTTTGCAGCATATTGTTCCTAAACCTATAGGGAAAAACAAAGATGGCGAGGATGTGTTTTATGATGGAACGGGTGTAGGTTTTCACAAAGTTCCACCGCCAATTTTAGACAACTACACGAAAAAGCAGTCTAGTTTGGTGGAAATTGAGGAAGAAAGTGAAGTTAAACTTCCTGAAAACATTGATGTCACGTTTACATCTTCCAATGAAGAGGGTGTCCAAAGTGATGTGGTGAAAAGTGTGGTAGACAAAGTGCTTAAACCGGATTGTGACACTTCTGAGGAGGATGGGTGTTTTTTTGACAGATACATTCCGAAACAAAAGTCCAAGAACAACTTAGATGAAGAATCAAACCTTGTCATGTACAAGATGATGGGTTCGGATAAGTTGTTTTCGGATTCAGAGTTTCCAATAGAGAATGTTAACATGAACAAATTGACAAATGTTTTCAAACTTGTTGAAGTCGAGTTGTCAGCAGTGAATAATCTGAGTCGAAAGAAAGACAGGGTTTATAACAAGAAAACTGTTTATTCACCACGTTTTTACAATAACAATAGAAACAATTGGTCGGGTGATTATCGGGGTGGTAATGGTTATCGGAAGAACAGTTTTCAAAACAAGAGGTTTACTGAAAAGAAGGTGTTTGTGAATGGTTCACGGTTACTTTCTGATGAGAAAAATGAAATCTTTTCAAAATCGAATGAAGAGTTCTTTGAGAAAAGAGCTTCACAGTATCAGTCTGAAGGCACGAGTCGAGTAGTTGATACTCGTACTTGTTTTAGATGTGAACAAGTTGGTCATATTGCACGAAAGTGTATATATGTGAAGCCTAGGACTGAAGCTGTGAAGGTTCAACAAAAGAAGGATGATGTGAAGGGTAAAACACCAATGTATGTTGAGAAGAAAGTGGTTGAGAAGCAAAACGTTAAAATCAACAATGTAAAAGCAAAAAATGAACCTGTAAAGAAATTGGTAACTCAAAATGACAAGTTTTATAAACGGGTTGCATTAACTGAACAAATTTGGAAACCAAAAGGTGAAAGGAAAAGTTCAACTTCAGAAGTGAAAAAGGCTGAAGAATCAATTTCGGTTGATTATGATGCAAGTTTTCCACCTTTGAAGGCTGAAAATTTCAAAATACAAATTGTGAGAGTCAAGGCTACACCTAAGGCTGATGAGGCCTGGGTGGACACCATGTTTGAATAAGCAATTTGAATTGCCGGAGCTTCCTGGTTCGCGAAGCATGAATCGGCATCTTTCTTGAAGTTGTTTAAATTGTAGTTTGTTTTGTGCAGGATCTTCCACAACTGATATCCAGATGGATTATGGATAGTGGCGCATCTCGACATATGACAGGAAAAACCGCGTTGCTGTATGATGTAAAGAACATTAATGGTGGTTATGTGGGATTTGCTGGTCATGAAGGTGGTAGAATTGTTGGTGAAGGAACGTTATCCAATGGGATTGTGACGTTTGAGAGAGTTAACTACATCACTGAGCTGGAGAACAATCTGCTTAGTATCTCGCAGATCTGTGACAATCAGTATACTACTCACTTCACTGATAAAGAATGTTTGATTCTGAAACACACAGAACTTTGATGCATTATTATAAATTATGAATGTTTGATTCGGTATATATAGGAAAACCTGGTTTTGTTATCCCTGAAGAATGGATTATTATGAGGGCACCTAGAGTGAATGATTTATATGTGTTAGACATGTCTGTAGCAACTACAACTACTGGTCAAGCACATTGTTTCGTGTCTAGAGCAACTGAAAAAGAATCGAGGTTGTGGCACCGCAAGATGGGGCATATTCATCTTAGAAAAATGAATCATTTGGTGCACAATGATTTGGTATTGGGAATTAATATCAAAGGTTTTCATCTGGAAGGGGAGTGCATTAGCTGTATCAAAGGCAAGCAGAAGAAGAAGTCACACCCTACAAAGCAAGTCAATTCAGTTTCGAGACCTCTGGAAAGACTTCACATGGATTTGTTTGGTCCTGTGAATGTCAAAAGCATTACAGGAGATTACTATTGTTTGGTCGTTACTGATGATTATTCCAGATTTTCATGGGTATCTTTCTTGAAGACGAAAGATGAAACATTTGACAGTTTGATGGCGCTGTTTAGGAAGATAGAGAATTTGTACCAAAGGTGTATAAAGAGAATTCGAAGTGATAATGGTACCGAATTCAAGAACAGTAAGATGGAAGAATTTTGTGATGAAAGAGGTATTTTGCATGAGTTTAGTGCTCCGTACACTCCGCAGCAGAATGGAGTCGCAGAACGCAAAAACCGGACGCTAATCGAGACGGCTAGAACTATGCTCGCAGATTCAAAGTTACCGATTAATTTTTGGGCTGAAGCTGTTTCCGCCGCATGCTATACGCTCAACAGAGTTCTTACTGTCAAGAAGTTCAACAAAACATGCTTTGAGCTAATCAATAATCGCAAACCGAATTTGAAGTATCTAGAACCGTTCGGGTCACCTTGTACGGTTATAGAACCTTTTGGAAAGTTTGGTCCGAAGTGCATTGAGGGTATATTTGTTGGTTATTCAAATCCATTGCGACGTGTCTTCGTTCCAAGTGAGAAGCGGATTATTGAAGCTGCAAATGTTGAATGTCAAGGTTATACTATGCCGCCGCAGAATCCTGGTGATTCATGGCGTTATCATTATGACAAACTTTGGGATTCGTTTGACATGAGAGAAGAATCAGAGGATGATGAAGATTTCTTTGATGAGTTGGATATTTTGCGTGAATATGAGTAGCAGTTAAGGTTCCCAGCTGAGTATTCGAGGAGACCACGGGAAACTTCAAATGATGATGAAGCAGGTCCAAGTAATGCTGGTGAACATGATGATGTCCAACAGAATGAAGTTGCTCACGATAATCAGTCGGTTCAAAATGATGATCTAGAAGCTGAAAACATGCCAGTATTTGATCATGGTGATTCAGATTCTGAGGGGGAGCAAATTCAGATTTCAGGTCAAACAAACCAAGTTGGTGAACAAGATGCAGAGCAGAATGTTACTAATCTGGAGGGAAATGTAGATGTTCCGAGTGAAGTGATGCCGAGAACTTTTTCATATCATCCAGAGGAGTTGATTATAGGAGAATTGCAAGCTGGTGTTCGCACTCGAAATCAGATTGATAAAGGGCTTACTTGTTTTTATACAAAAGTTGCTCCTTTGCAAACTGAATTTTCATTAAGTTGTTTTATCTCGCAGATTGAACCAAGAACCTACAAAGAGGCGCTTACTGAAGACTCTTGGGTCAATGCTATGCAGGAGGAACTTAGTCAATTTGAGAAATTGGGAGTGTGGAAGTTAGTTGATTTGCCGGATGGTCATAGGAAAATTAACACTAAGTGGGTGTTTAAGTGTAAGAGGGACGATAGAGGAGTTGTCGTAAGGAACAAAGCTCGACTCGTTGTTCAGGGCTTTAGTCAACAGGAGGGAATTGATTTTACCGAAGTCTATGCTCCTGTAGCACGACTAGAGGCTATCAGGATTTTCCTAGCATTTGCGTCTTGGAAGAACTTCAAAGTTTATCAGTTGGATGTTAAATCGGCGTTTCTTTACGGGAAGGTTAAAGAGGAGGTTTATGTCGGTCAGCCGCCGGGCTTTACTGACCCAATCCACAAAAACAAGGTCTACTTATTGGACAAAGCGTTGTATGGTCTACATCAGGCGCCGAGAGCCTGGTACGAGACTTTGTCTCAACACCTACTCGCTAACAAGTTCATTCGTGGAAAAGTGGATGCCACTCTCTTCACTAAAGTCGTTGATGGTCATCTTCTGATAGTTCAAATTTATGTGGACGATATAATCTTTGGGTCGACGAATGAAAATCTATGCAAAGATTTTGAATCAGTGATGAAGTAGAAGTTTGAAATGTCTTCAATGGGGGAGATGAAATTCTTTCTGGGATTACAAGTTGAACAACTTCCTGAGGGAATTTTCATTCATCAGTCAAAGTACGTTCATGTTATTCTAGAGAAATTTGGGATGTCAAGTTCTACTCCAGCTGCTACCCCACTTGCAACAAATCATGGGATTCACCCAGATCTCACCGGAGACAGGGCTGATGAAACCTTTTATCGATCCATGATAGGTTCTTTAATGTACCTAACTGCTTCACGTCCTGATATTATGTACCCAACGTGCCTCGCAGCAAGATTTCAGTCTAACCCGAGAGCATCGCATATGATCATTGTGAAGAGGATATTGCGCTACCTGAAAGGAACTCCTTCATTGGGGTTGTGGTATCCTAGAAGAGGTGATTTTACGCTCGAAGGGTATTCCGATTCGGATTTCGGATGCTGCAAAGTTAATTCAAAATCAACAACTGCAGGATGCCAGTTCTTTGGTCCTAGATTGGTTACCTGGCAGTGTAAGAAACAAACGTCTGAAGCGGAGTACGTATCTGCTAGCAGTTGCTGCTCTCAGATCTTGTGGATACAGCAACAGATGCGCGACTACGGTTTGCAGTTTCTTAACACACCTCTTTTTGTTGATAATGAGGCCGCAATAAATATAACTAAAAATCCAGTACATCACGCTAAAACGAAACACATAGAAATTCGTCATCACTTTATTCGTGATTGTTTTGAGAAAAAGTTGATACGAATTGAGAAAATCCACACAGACGAACAGAAAGCTGATTTACATACCAAAGCTTTTGATAAAAATCGGTTTAAATATTTGTTAAAACTGAATGGTATGAAGCTTCTGTCGGTGTCGGATGGCATAATTGGCGTTGATGAGGGTACTGTTGCGGATGAAGACGAGAAACAATCTGCAATGGTTTGTCGAATTTTTACTTGTTTTGGTATTTAGGGGGAGTAGATGTTTGTACATAGTTTATTTTTCAGAAAATACAAAAACAGTAAAAAATGCAAAAATACAAAAACATGATAAAATGAAAAAGAGCTTGTGTATATAGGGAAAATGATAGTACATCAGCTAGACGATTACAGTATGCTAAAGATTTGAAAAGTTTAAAAAGAGTTAAACAATCTTACTGATGATGTGTCGATAGGTTTTCATACATTTAGTAGATTTATTCGGGATATAAACTTAAATTCAAACTTGTGAATTCGTGGGGAACACTACTTGGATATATAGGTAACCCCTGAAATCTCGTTTGAAAGGTCTCGTAATCTGATATACTAGGTCTTTATACTCTATGATGTCTGGGGTATTATTCCGGGACTTCTGCTGAACGGTAGTTCTGACCTAGTCCCTGGCTAATACTTGCTTTAATGCTTGAAATATAGCATTACACCCTCAGCATGCTGAAACAATTAAATTGATAAATGCTGCTGTTGTAAGCAAAAAGATCCTCTAAAGGGGACACACCGAAAAGTCGAAGCTGATATCTCTCTGCGTATACGGAAGTATCGATCTGAGATCCCTCGGCCCTCGCATACTTAAATTATATACAGATATCATTGTAGTATTCTCACCTGTAAGACTGATTATTGAGATTCTGGATACGGGAGTATATTCAAGAGGTGGGACACATGAATGAGCTAAGTTCTTAATTCATCTAAATCGTATCCTGAGTAAGTTGAAATTTGTGTGGGAATTTAAGATGGATCAGTATATCGACAATCGAGGTAAATTGTTTAAATCTAAGTATGAAATGTAGCTTAACGGTACTTGTGATTTGTCTGAAAAGCTGATATGATTCCCTGACACGCTCGCAAAAATATGTTTGTAAATAGTTTACCTTGTTTAATTTCTGCAATTTAAGCCTTCTGTATTTCATTTCTTAGTTTAGAACACTTTGTTTAAATCCAAAAAGATTTTATTTCTGCTTTATTTTTCCGACAAACCAAAGTGGAAAGTTGATTGTTGGATTCTCAGATGTTTAAAGCAGATGCAGGAGATTCTGAGCTGAAGAATGAGGAGAGCTTTCTTTGAAAAAGTTTGAATTGTTTGTTAAGTCAAAAACAAGTTCATTAACTTGATACTTGTTATTTTCAGAAATTGTTTGAAATTGTTGTTTTAAAATCAGTTTGTTTCGTCAAATGATCAACCAAGGTCATTAAATTGGACTTGGTAGATTAATTGAGTAATCAGGGTCATTAACTTGAACTTGAATACTTGAGTGGATTGTTATAACTGATTGAGTTTATATTTTATTGTTGAAAAGATAGAATGGTTATGTTTGTTTGTTGAGAAACAGGATTGGACTTCATTATTTCCAATGGAAGCTAAATGATAAAGCTTGAACCAGATTTCTCAGATTCTAGCATATTGAGAGGAGGAGTTTGTGAAAGGGGGAGTCTGGATCAACAGTCAAAGGGAAGATTGAAGTTTAAAGTTTAAAGATTGAAGATAAAGATTGATGAGAGTTTTTACAATGTTTGAAGATTGTGAAAGACAAAGACTTGAAGCCAAAGACTTCATCAACATCCAAGGGGGAGTCTGTTGGTGCACTAAATGTCTGCTGATTACGTCATTATCAAGTCTTGTGTCTAGGATTGTTTGAATGATTACACATTAGGGTTTTAAGTTAGGGTTTTTATGTTTAAACACATGATTTCGCTTGAAGAGGGTTTGTATATGCTTGAAGCGAAATCAACATGTGATAATTTCGCTTCAGACATCCTCAAGCGAAATCAAGCACTCTATAAATAGGTGTGTTGGTCATTTGAAGAAGTTCAGTTGTCATTGTGTGTGTGACGAAGTGCTGACGGATCTGTATCAGAAAACCTTGTACAAGCACTCAAATTAATCAGAAAAGAAAGATTAAAAAGATTAGAGCTGTTATGACTTAGTTTACGTTGATTCCGCCTTCGTAATCAAAGATGAACATCCTTAACTGACGGTTAACGGTCGTACAACGGTCCAACATTCTCCAAGATCGATCTACACTCAGGCTATCACCAGCTACGCATCCAAGAGGAGGATATACCCAAAACCGCTTTTCGCACTCGTTACGGCCACTATGAGTTCGTTGTTATGCCTTTTGGTCTAACCAACGCACCCGCGGTTTTCATGGATCTGATGAATTGCGTGTGTAAACCTTATCTCGACCGCTTCGTCATCGTATTCATCGACGTTGTCTTCATCTATTCCAAGTTGAAAGCAGAACACGCGCAACATCTACGTTTAGTTCTCGAGCTACTCCGAGGGAATCGACTCTACGCCAAGTTCTCCAAGTGCGAATTTTGGCTGGAGGAGGTTCAATTCCTCTGTCACGTTGTCAATAGTCAAGGTATTCATGTCGATCCCGTGAAGATTGAAGCCGTTAAGAGTTGGATTACACCAAAGAACCCGTCTGAAGTCCGTTCTTTTCTCGGATTAGCGGGCTATTATCGACGATTTATCGAAGGATTCTCAAAAATCGCTGTGCCGCTTACCGCTCTTACGCATAAAGACAAGCCTTTTGTTTGGGGAACCGAACAAGAGTCCGCTTTCCAAACCCTCAAGCGCATGCTTTGCAATGCTCCTGTTCTCACATTATCCGACGGAAACGATGACTTTATTGTCTATTGTGATGCCTCGAACCTTGGTCTTGGCTGCGTTCTCATGCAACAGGACAAGGTCATTGCCTACGCATCTCGCCAGCTCAAAATCCACGAAAAGAACTATACAACCCACGATCTCGAGCTAGGCGCAGTTGTTTTTGCGTTAAAGATTTGGCGACACTACCTGTATGGTACAAAGTGTAGGATCTTCACCGATCATAGGAGCCTACAACATATCTTTGACCAGAAAGAACTTAATATGCGTTAACGCCTATGGGTGGAACTTCTCAACGATTATGACTGTGAGATTCGTTATCACCTTGGCAAAGCAAATGTCGTTGCCGACGCTCTCAGCAGACGGAGTTATTTGCTTAGCATTCGTAAAACCCAAGGCCAATTCGATCTCGAAACCCTCATCCGCGAAGCCCAGCATGCTTGTTTTAACGAGCGCACTCTGGATAAGGAAAGAATCTATCACGACGGAGCCCAGCTTGTGAATAAGTCGAATGGGATATTCCATTTTCTAGACCGAATTTGGATCCCTAAACGGGCCAATTTGCGACAGATATTGATGGACGAAGCCCACAAATCCCGGTATTCTATTCATCCGGGTGCCGATAAAATGTACCAGGACCTCCGCTACAAGTATTGGTGGCCGGGCATGAAAAGAGATATTGCTCTCTACGTTGGGAAGTGCCTGACTTGCTCGAAGGTCAAGGCTGAACACCAAAGGCCCTCTGGCTTACTCGAACAACCCCCGATCCCTATGTGGAAGTGGGAGAGTATAGCTATGGACTTCATAATAAAGCTCCCACGCACGCCATCGGGTCACGACAATATCAGGGTTGTTGTTGACCATTTGACCAAATCAGCACACTTTTTGCCAATACGGGAAGACTACAATGTGGAACGATTAGACCGAATCTACACCAATGAGATCATTTGTCGACATGGGATGCCTCGCGACATCATCTCTAACCGTGACGCTCGGTTTACCTCGCGGCTATGGGAAACGTTTCAAGCTGCTCTCGGTACGACGCTTAATCTAAGTACCGCATTCCACCCTCAAACCGACGGTCAGACTGAGAGAATAATTCGTACTCTTGAAGACATGCTCCGTTCGTGTGTCATAGATTTCGGTGGTAATTGGGATGCATACCTGCCGTTAGTCGAATTCTCGTACAACAACAATTATCATTCCGGCATTCAAATGGCACCATTTGAGGCTTTATACGGAAGAAAATGTCGATCGCCTATTGTGTGGCACGAGATCGGTCACTCGTAATTAACCGGTCCTGAGCTATTGCAAGAAACAACCGACAAAGTCCTCCAAATAAGAGACAACTTGCTGAAAGCTCGGAGTCGTCAGAAAAGTTACGCCGATAGACGACGCAAGCCCCTTGAATTTGACGTTGGCGATTACGTACCCCTAAAGGTATCATCTTGGAAGGGTGTCGTCAGATTCGGTAAGAAAGGGAAACTAGCGCCTAGATATATTGGACCTTTTAAGATTCTGGAAAGGATCGGAAAAGTCGCCTACAGACTCGAACTACCGGAGGAACTTAGTAATGTACCTCTCGATGACCTCCACGTGTCAAACCTCTGAAAGTGCCTGGCTGAGCATGATCTGATTGTACCTCTCGATGACCTCCAAGTAAACGAAACACTACACTTCGTGGAGAAGCCTGTAGAAATCATGGACCGCCAAACCAAGCAGCTCCAACGCTCGCGCATTCCTATTGTGAAAGTCCGATGGGAAGGAAAACGAGGCGTAGAGTTCACTTGGGAACTCGAAAGCGACATGAAGGCGAAGTACCTACAATTGTTTGTTATGGCTTCGGCCTAATTTTGTGAAGAAATTCCCTCAACTAGGGGAGGCTGTAACACCCCGTGTTTCGAAAGTCAAAGTCAAAGTCAAGATTGAAGTCAAAGGAAGAAAAGATTGCTAATTGCGATCTGTCTCTCCTTGCTCAATTCCTGTTTTGACTTCTTTGACTTGTAGATAATCTATTTTATTATCGCTTTAGTTGTATTATATGGAGTATCTATTAATAATCACATAGTAATCGCTTTATCGCTATCGCAATTGCACTCGCAACTCGAATTACGCATTCTGGTTATTGTTATACGTGCCTTATGTGTTACTTGTGCATGTTTATTTATGTTATGTGTGGTAATCAATCGAAACGCAATCGAACTCAATCGCAATCGAATCGCAAACACTAAACGAATATGAAATAAGGATGATTGTATGTTGATATAGTAGTTAGGATTAAAAGTAATTTGACTAGGAAATTCTCTCACATCGCAACACTCGCAATCGCAATCGAAACGGCAAAACTCGTCGCACCAAACACTTGAACAAGTGGCCAATCGACCAGGTGGCCAGTCGATCGACCAGCTGTTCGATCGAGCTGCCGCTCAATCGGCCAGCCAATCGATCAGGCTGCCAACCGATCGACCAGCCCCTCTCCTCCCCTTTCCTTTTTGGGAAACCCTATAAATACCCCCTGTCACCATCATACTTTCCACTTTTGGCAACTCTCCTCCGACCAGCTCATCTTCCCCACTTTCTTCAGATTTCTCACGATTCCGGTAAGATCTCGTCCTAAATCTTGTACTTCTTTAATCTACACGCACTCCTACACCTTTCTATCTTTTGAATCTTAACTTTTAACCGTGAAATCATCAAGATTCAAAGTGTTCTAGGATGACGTCATCATGCATTCTTGAGAACTTCATGTTTTGGCCTCAATCCACCAAGAACAACTTAGATCTAACCGATTTCTACATAAACAAACAAAGATCTTTCATTAATCTAAACATATTCACAATGAAAAGGATTGAAAGATGGTTTTCCAACTTTCTTTCAACTCTTTTACACTCAATGCCCTCAAAACCGATAGAATTGGCGCTTGTGCCTACTTACTACTCATTCTCTTGGTTGTGTTGGTTCAAGATCTGGATTCTATCCACAAGACTACCGATTTCTGGTTAAACATGGAACACCGTCTCGAACAGTTAACTGGTCGGATTTGGGTGATTCCTGTCCGATCAGGGGTACCAAGTATTGACAAGGTTTCTGTTACTTAATACGTTATCAAAACGTCTCGATAAAACGACAAACAATCAAAACAACCAAGTGTAAGATGAACAGGTCGACCAGGACGGAGTGTCGTCTGATCGGACTGCTGTCTGATCGGACAGCCATCCGAACGACCGGTCATCCGATCGACTTGCACCTTGGCCCCTCAATTAATTTTCAAATAAACCCTCAGGAGTTTTGGGAACACCGAACGGATTGCCGTCCGATCGAGTTACCACTCGATCGACCGACCATCCGACTATGTGATGTTTCGAAACTTCAACCCTTAAACAATTTAAAACATGTTCAATGCACAAGGGATGCCACCCGATCGAACAACCGTTCGATCGAGTGACAACCTGCTGAGAACTTGTTCTCGCTAAAGTGCCCAACCTATCGGACTGTCGCTCGATCGACCGACCTGAATGGTAGAGATACTTCAATGTTTTCAAAATGCTACAATGAAAACTTCAAAAGTCAAACCATCATACACAAACATATCCTTCCCAAAGGAAGAAACAATCCACTCGAAAGGTTAACCGACCGGATGACCATCCGAGCGGACTGGCAACCGAACAACCGGCTGTCCGATCAGACTACCATCCGATCGAACTGTTGTTCAACCAACTATCACTTGTCCCGTTTTACGCGTCGCTTATCGTTATGCTATCAATCTGTTCAGGCTAACCCTACTCTCTAGCGCACCCTTCAATCCATCAATCGCTGTGAGTATACTCGATCCCTTTTTGCTTTACGCACTTTTGGGTGTTACATACGTTACTTATACAAAATCACATCGAACACACTACGCAATACTTTTAACGCTAACCGTTATCTCATGTATACGTGACTTAATGAATGTTTGTTTGTTATGTTTACACATGGAATGTTGTCTACCTGCCTTAGCAACGATAGTACTATAGTTTGGACTCAACACCTGTTCACTCAGGGGTTGTTAAGGACAATTAGTTACATGGCTCACAGTGGTGAGTGTTTATCGCGAACTGCCTTGGGCAGTTAACCCGCAGTCATTGGTATCGATAGGTTCATGTCGATAACTAACATGCCTCATTTTACACTGTGTACGTGCTGGTTATGCGTAACGCTTTCGATCTCTATTTGCTATTATCAATCTTGTATGCTCACCTTTACACTATGTGTATTGACTTTTACTTTAACGTATGTGACAGGTGCTTAGGATGCTTATTTTCTTACTTTGCTGTGAAATCGAGGCTAGGAAAGACCTACGTCAACAATAAACAATTGTCTGTAATGAAAATCTGAGTTGTCAGAACTATACAATTTGACTTGATCTTTCTGTAATAATTGTATTATCATTTATGACCTGGTATGGGACGTGTTGCTTTAAATATTTGGTAAATATAGTTGTTATGGAAACTTCTGGACAATCTGTTTCGCTCAGTGCCACGCCCCGATGTTTCCGCCATCGGTTGGGGTGTGACAATTGTTATTATTATTATTATTATTATTATTATTATTATTATTATTATTATTATTATTATTATTATTTATTATTATTAATGTTATTATTATTTATTAATTATTATTATTATTAATGTTATTATTATTATTAATGTTATTATTATTATTCTCATTTATTATTATTATTATTATTAATGTTATTATTATTTATTTATTTATTTATACGTATACGGTATTTATTTGCAGATTGATTATGGAGGACGATGAGATTCAGATTGATATTGATGGGGCACCGCCGGGGGATCAGCCAGTGCCGCGGGGTCCGCGACGGAGGTGGCTACCGCCTCCGGATCCGCTGCACGGTCACCCGTATCTAGACTTTCCCGACGGCACCCCTGCCGCCCGTCATTGCCAGAAGCTTAGGAGGATGCACATTGGAGCGCATGCATCGATCGACTGGGATGCGATGGATGAGATTAGTGAGACGGCTAGAGTGCGTCGGTTTATACCTGTCGATTCGCCGTGGCATCGTCTTTTTGAGTTGGCGCACACACCGAGCTATAGGGAGCTGCTGGTCGAGTTCATTTCGTCATTCACATTTCACCCTCCTGGTGTCCCAGTGCCGCTTCCGCACCCAGATGCTCCCCCTCTGCCTGAAGTTTCTTTCAGGCTCGCTGGCGTTTTGCGTTCGATGACGCTATCACAGTTTGCGGTGCATTGCGGTTTATACAGGTAGGAGGAGATCGAGACTGACATTTACACAGCGGGGCTAGTGGTGGTTGAAAGACCCACTCTTTTAGGGTTTTGGCAGGTGATTGCGGGGCCAAATACTTGGGAGCACGGCAAGTCGAAGGGGAGGGTTTCATTTATTAGCGACCCATTGTACAGGTACGTACGTTTATTACAACAATTATTGTGATTATGTGTATTGTTTATTAATCTCTGTTTCTGTATTTCGCTAACACTATCTGAAGGTATATGCACCATATGCTCGCTACTTCTATTGCAGCGCGGCTACTGCCGTGAGTGGTGTTCGACCACAGATCTTTTTTTTCTTTTATTGTTTGTTGTACAGGAGGCCGTGCGCACTAGCACATGGTCTTGCCCAGTACTACGCCTCCGCTCATAACCGACAGGAGTGCGGATTTTTGTATGGCGGCGCGTACGTGACCGTCATTGCCCGTTCATTGGGCATCGTACCGGAGCAGGACCCACATTTACGGACGCCGCCAGTCATGCCGAAGCGGATGGGTTTTCCATCGCTGTGGGGGATGACACTGATCAAGAGGTTCGCCGTTGGCCCGCGGTTTAAAAACCGCATCGGGGGCATATGGATAGAGGAGCCCCTACCAGAGCAGTTCGAGCTAGTCTATCCTCCGGCAGATCCTGATGATGCAGTGCCCGTGCCTGACCCTCCGGTGGATTTAGACGGTGCAGCGATGCCACAGTCACCACCACCTCCCGGGGCGCCTCAGTTTCCACGTCACGTTATTCCAGGTCATGCCCCATGAGCTGCGCTACATCCGGAGGTACGAGCCGAGCTTGACAGGCTCAACGATTTGGTAGGTTAGGTGGTACGGGCCGAGCAGGATAGACGAGAGAGAGAGGGATTATCCCCGATACCGCTTCCACCACCTCGAGCACCACATCAGCCGCAGCCGCAGCAGGCAGATCCAGATTCGGAGCCTGATGCGTAGACCAGTTGTAGTTTTTATTTTTGTTATGGATGTACAAACTTATCTCATATATTTTTGTTATGGATGTACAAAAGTTATCTTATATATGTCATATTTACGTTTGTTTTCAGTTATTCGGTTACTTAATGATTGTTATTTGTTGTCTTACATTGATATAATACGGAAACAATATATGTTTTGAATATAATACGGAAACAATATTTAAACGAGATAAAATTTTAATCAGAAGAATAATATTTAAAAAAGTAAAATGTTAAAAACATTATAATATTTAATCATAAAATCTATTTAAAGAACCGATCTCATAAAACGGTTAAATTTTTTATAGTGTAAAATACAAAAGTTTTTTTAAAACAAAAAAGATTTCGCTAAAAAAAACTCTTTCAAAAACTATCAAAATAACCACACCAAAACCTACCAAAACACCCCCTCTTTCAACAAAAAAACACCCAATTCCTGGACGCCTCGTATAGGCCTGTACGAGGCGTCTAGGGTTTCTTAAACTTTGTGCCTGACAATCTCTGAAGACCCCCTTGAATTCAGTGCCTAGACGCCTCATATAGCCCTATACGAGGCGTCTCGGACACAAAAAGTGTGCAAATAGTGTCAGACGGTGTCCAAATAGATCCAGCCTTACTAAAAATGAACAAACTTAAACGAACTTTCCGCCGAACAATTCACAAGCTGTACGCTGAACATTCGGTTCATTTACAACTGTATATGCGGATACATAAATATATAATACATACATACACAGATACACACATACACATACAAATACACAAATATATCATACATACATACAAATATCATGCATGCATACAAACACAAATACATATAGATACAAATATGTATCATGCATACATATATGTACTTAGATACATACATACATACATACACATTGTATAGATACACATTAACATTAACATAAATATATAATACATACATACACAGATACACATACAAATACACAAATATATCATCCATACACATATCATACATGCATACAAACACAAATACATATAGATACAAATATGTATTATGCATACATATACATACTTAGATACATACATACATACACATTGTATAAATACAGATACACATACAAATCCATAAATAGAAATAGATAGACATATGCATACCTGTATCATGCATACATTCACATTAACATAAACCCAAATTAACAATCTAACACAATTGACTAACAATTTTAACTTAAATTAACAAATTTAAAAAGTCAAGGTTTTATGCCTTTCACACAGCGGTGTAGTAGCGACACTGGTGTGGTAGCTAACGGCATGGGCGTAGCATAGTGGGGGCAGGAGGGGGCGACCGACCCCCGAACTTTTTGATCGGTATTGGAGAGTGTGTAGTTTTCGTATAGAAATTTTTGGGTATACACGTTTTTTATCCCCCGTTTTTATAGAAACTTTTAGGTATATACGTTTTCGACCCTCCAGTCGGAAATCTCAAGCTTCACCACTGGCTAGCGACGGTATACGTGGTAGCGATGGTGTACATGATCACGATGGTGTGGTAATCGTGGTGTACGTGGTGGTGGCAGTGTGGTACGTAGAGAGAAAGATGGAATGGCGCTAGGTTGAAAAAAGAACAAAGAAGATTGAGTTGCAAGGGTTCTATTAACCCTGTTTTTTCTTACGAAACAGTTCGCCGGAACTCCATCAGTAGCTATATAAAAATTGAATGTTGAATTTCTTGGAAATTCATCAAGTATTGACGAATTTGCAGGGATAAATTGGCCTTCAATGAGCCTTATCATATGTTTCTCATCAATCTGCTTTTGTTACAAATTATATAATTTCGTAGCATGTCATTTATTATATAATGCCAGTGTATCATCATTGAAACTCAACTTGGCCAACCAATTGTTATGGTATAGTTGACATGCATGAAGCAAAAACATATCTAAAATTTTTGAAACATTACAAATCAATTACATTACATGTTCAATGGAAAATTACACAAAGTTATATTAGGCTATGACATTCGCATATATGACAAATTTTACCAATAAACAACATTAAATTTTCAAGACCACTATTAATGTTGGGTGTTTCGGGAGATTTGTCAAATGTTTGCTCCAAATTGGCCACCAACTAGCCTCATCGTATCTTATTGCAAATGCATTTACAAGTGCGTAGGGTTTTATAAAGGCTATCACTATTTGCACACCTTGGCAGGCTATCTGCACACTTAGGGTTTACATACGCTGTGTATTGACCTCTACGCAGCGTATGTAAGGGGCAGGTACACGACCAAACAGTCAAACCTAGTACCATGTCAAATCAGTCTGACATACGCTGCGTATTGACCAATACGCAGCGTATACTGGTAACCCTATACACTGCGTATTGATCAATACGCATCGTATGTCAGACTGATTTGACCCTTATACGATGTTGTCTAAGCACGTGACTAAAGTAATACGAGGAGTAGAGAGCTATACGCTGCGTATTGAAGTAAATTTAAAAGTCTATTTAGCTCTGCCTTCTTTTCATCTTCGCACAAGCAACATCATTTTCATCTATTTTCTATTCTTTTGTGTTTCATATTCTTCTTCTGTAGAGAATTTACACCCCAAACCAAAATCATTTGTTCTATTTTTTGTTCAATCTTGTTAACATGTCATCATTTTGGAACGAGAATTATTTTGGTAATCGCTATTCTAACGACACATGGGGAGCAAATGATGCCAACGAGAAGGAGGAGGTTGTGTCTGAAGTCCCTGTTGATCAAAAAACACAGTTGCCAGACTTGAACAGGACTCCCACTCCACATGCTCCCACTCCACCTGTTGATGAACCAAATTACCCGGTGCATCAAGTGTATCCGAATTACGGATACGGGTATGAATCTCCGTACGTGCAACAAAGTGGATACGGTGCTGAGAATGCACCTGTTGATGAACCATATTACCCGACGCAGCAATCGTATCCGGGTTACGGGGGATACGAGGGTGAAGGTGGATACAGTGGATACGGGGGTGAAGGTGGATACAGTGGATACGGGGGTGAAGGTGGATACAGTGGATACGATAGATATGGGGGTGAAGGTGGTTACAGTGGATACGAGGGTAAAGGTGGATACAGTGGATACGATAGATCTGGGGGTGAAAGTTGATACGGTGGATACGGAGGCTACAGTGGATACGAAGAACATGGTGGATATGGTTTTGAGCCCCGTAACACATCACTTTATGAACCATCTACCCCGGGCAATCCGTTTCAAATAAATGAGGTATCACATTAAAATAATAATAATAATTATTATTATTATTGTTGTTAAAAATTTTATAATTATAATAATTATTATTATTGTTAAAAATATTATAATTATAATAATTAATATTATTATTATTGTTAAAATACTATAATTATAATTGTTGTTATTATTATTATTGTTATTATTATTATTATTATTATTATTATTATTGTTAAAAATATTATAATTATAAAGATTTCTTCTTTAAACACTAACACATCCCAATTGGTAGCCCAGTTGGTTTATGCGCGTGTTTTGTTTGCGGGAAGGCGCGGGTTCGAGTCCCGTCCTTGTCCGGTTCGATTGGGTTTAAAACCCTTTTTGTTTTCTGAATTTAATTAATAATTATATTAATCCTAACTAGTTATATAAGGAATTAAGTTTCATATTCTAACAACTCCTAGTAGGAGGATAAACTGGTTAAGGCGTTGCGGTTCTAAACGAGAGGTCACGAGTTCGATCCTTGCAAGGGCCGGTTCTTTAAAGAAGACCCCCTTTTTACCAATTTTTGATATATTTACACTTTGGTCCCAGAAGTTTCAATTTTTACAAAAATAGTCCCTGAAGTTTCGAAAATTGACACAAATGGTCCCTGTACTGTTCAGTTAAGTAGGCTAACTGAGTTAGTGTTTAAAGAAGAAATCTTTATATGAAAGTTAACCTGACTAAACTATTCAGTTAAAATAGTTTCAATAATGACCATATTAGTCCCTGAAGTATGAGTGTCATAAAATGACCAAATGGTCTCTAAACTTTTATTTCAAAAATATATATTTATTTCTTTTATAAAATAAGTTTCAAAAATTACAAAAAGAACCCTAAACTTGTAGTTTGAAATAATTGCATTTTAACACTTGTATTTATTTAGTTTCAAAATGACAATTTAGTCCCTGGACTTGTACTTTCAAACAATTACGGTTTTAGTCCTTGAACTTAAAAAAGTAATAGATTTCAAGCAGGTTTTAAAGAATGTCAAATAGCATAAAATTCAACAAATTTGCAATTGTTTCACGTGTTTGTGTCGGTATAAGCACAAAACAAGTAGGATCAAATAAGTTTCATTCCAAATACGGTAATTTTTACAATGCAAGTCAAAACAAATATTATAATTATAATTATTATTATTAACGTAACTTTTTTTAGCGTTTCATGTCTCTAACTGATTTGAAGAATTGGGTACAAGAAACGGGAAAGGAGTATGGTTACGTAATTGTTACCCGCCGATCAAAAAATATTGGCGGTACTACTAGGATGGTATGGCTTGTGTGCGACCGTAGTGGTGAGCACCGTAGTAAAGCAACAGTTAGGAAAGCTGGTAGCAAAAAAATATGTTGCCCATTTTCATTATTCGCCATCCGGGACGTGACGAATGACACGTGGGAGTTAAAAGGGGACAACGCGAACCATAACCACGAACCTACGACGAGTCTGTTGGGCCACGCTTTTGTGTGAAGATTTACTAAAGCCGAATACAAGCTAGTGGAGCAGCTAACTGCTCAAAACATGGAGCCTCGTATCATATTTCAAACCCTAAGAAAGCAGTTCCACGACAGCCTGCATGTTCAGAAAGACGTGCAAAATGCGGTACAAAAAATTAGAGCGGCAATAATGGACGTAAAGACTCCTATGCAGGCACTGGAAAGCCTGCTGCATGACCACCGATTCATTTACGACACCCGACAGGAACCCAAAACAGATGTCATAACAGAGATTTTCTTTGTTCATCCTTATTCAATCACTATGTGGCGTGCATTCCCGCACGTGATGTTGATCGGCGCGACCTACAAAACAAACCTCTACAACATGCCATTTGTCCAGGTTGTGGGTATGACGTCGACCAACAAGTCTTTTTGTATCGCACATGCCGTTATTTGTAAAGAACGAAGGGGTAACTACGTGTGCGTGCTTGAGCGGATCAAATCAATATTGCATGAATGTATGATGTAGCGTGTGATAGTCACAGATAGGGAGCTTGCCCTAATTAACGCGTGTTCTAAAGTATTCCCGAACGCAACCAGGCTTCTATGCCACTTTCACATCCAACAAAATATAGTTAGACAGTGCAAGAAAGGGTTTAATAAAGAAGATTGGGGGAAATTTATGTCGTACTGGCGGAGATTGTGCGAATCTCCTTCAGAGCCCATGTACAAGTACAACTTGGAGAAAATGTATAACCGACTCGTGGTTGCCAACCGAGAAAGTAAGTGTTCCTTCAACAAATGACTCACCCAATCTATTATATTTTACACACGCTTTTACATTTTATTATTTTATTTTTGCAGGTGTCTATGATTACGTCTACGAAAACTGGCTCAAAGACTATAAAGAAATGTTCGTTTATGCGTGGACCAATAAGTGTCGCAACTTTGGTCAGCCCACCACCAACAGAGTTGAGAGCTAGCACGCAAATTTCAAAAGATACATTACGCGCGGGAGTTCATTGGAGCGAATAGCAAGATGCGTCATTGATATAGTTGAAACTCAGTACGATGAAATACAAAAAAGTTTCACTGAGAGCATCGAAAAAATGATGAACCACCACAGACACCCACTGTAGGACAACCTACGTGGAAAGGTTTCCCATGAAACACTTGATTTGCTGGCAAAAGAGCTACTGAGGAAGATGGAGGTGTTGCGGAAACTTAACGCATCATGTGGTTGCCATATGTGGTTTAGCTGTGGATTGCTGTGCACTTGTAGGCTGGAAAACTACAAACGTATAGGTAAAAAATTTTAAAACTACAAACCTTTTGTTATTTTGTACGATTTAGTTGTTTCTCATACTGTATTAACTTAACTGTGCAGGGCGTATGATACAACTCGACGACATAGATGTATTCTGGCGTAAGTTTGACTTGCTCCCGTGTAAACTGGTAGACGAGGAAGTCGATGTTGTAGCAGAGCTAAATAATGTGCGGCAACATTTAGAGGCGCAGTCCCCCGTTTAGCAAAAGAGTTTGCTTTCAAAGATAAAAGCGGTCTTCACTCCGAAATCGTCAACCAAGAAACCACCGATCGTCCAGCAAAATACTCGCGGTTGGCCTATGATGTGTGTAAAATGCAACATATAAATTACATCAAATGAGGCATAAAACTAACCCTTTTTAAGTACTAATATTGGAAAAAGAGTGTTTTTGTCTTCCTTTTGTATTTTCAGGATTAAATAAGCTCAAAACACAAAAGAAGCAAAAAGACAGCTAAATCCAACATAAATACAAGAAAAGGAACATAAGTGGATTGCCCGACCCCTCAATGGCATCTTCCCAAGCAAAATAGAGAAGGCAGAAGACTGAACACGGGCCGTGCTCAGCCAGCATGGGGCCGTGCCCAAGAAGCAGCAGAAAAGACAAACCTATAGAAGCTTCTATTGCCCACCACGGAGCCGTGCCCAGTGAACACGGGGGCGTGCCGAAAGTACAGCAGGCGCATTAATTGTAATTGCGAATTACAATTAATGAGGAGAGAGAGTGTCAGACAGGCACGGGGCCGTGCCCAGCGGACACGGGGCCGTGCCCAGCCCTCTGTTCAGCCTATAAATAGGAGTGCTTGGATTCATTTCAACTCATCCCTTGGCACACCACCTCTCTCACACTTCATCCACCACCCACCACCATCACAACACCATCATCCACCACCATCATCCATTGTCCATCGTAGATTGTGTGAGTCGTCTCGGGATCCAAGATTGATCGTAAGAGTTCTTGACAATCAAGGCCATGTTTGCCTAAGTCTCTTACATCACTTGGTGAAGACAAAGTGTCTAGTATAATACTTTTTATTTCTAATCTTTTGCACTTTTTATTTGGTTTTGTATTAATGACTTTAATAACTAGTTACTTATGTTGAAGGTGATCTTTCCTTATCGTTTGTCCGTGGTGTCTTGGCATTATTTTACTGTCTATATAAAATAAAAGATTTTCACCATTCATATCTCCACGGTCTATATGGAGGTATGTTGGCTACCTGGTCGGGGGTTAAGGGAACGGTTTGTTAAAGGTCTTGCCATTGTTCAGCGTTTAGAGGTCCTGCAATGGACCTGGGTCAAATTTAGTTGGACCTCCTTCAATGCTTCGCGGTATTGGATGGCGGGGGTCCAAACTCTTTGATCCCCTCATAAGTTAACTACTATTAATACTATAACCCGGCTATTTAGGACTGTATCCCTGCTGACTCAGACTACTTAGCCGAGGGTAACGTCACCGCCAAAAGCGGGCCTACCATAATACTGCATTAATAACTTAATTCATTATCTTCCAATAATCCACCCTTTTAGGATTGTATCCTTGCTGACTCAAACTACTGGGGTGAGGGTAACGTCACCTTCAAAAGAGGGGCCTACTACAATAACTAAGATAATCTCTTAATTATGTGCAAAAGTGCGGAAATAATCAAAGGTTATACTAGATACGAGTCGGAACCAAGTGATTCATCTTGTCTATCTGTTTTTTCTTTTATTTTTATTTTCAGCATTTTAGTTAGTTTTTATTTTTCTTAGTTTAAAAACATTTTTCTAAACTTTTTATTTTGATTAGACGTTGAGGATAAACCGGTACTAAAAGCTCTTGTGTCCTTGGACGATCTCGGTATCTTACCAACACTATACTACGCCCACGATGGGTGCACTTGCCCATATGTGTGTTTAGTGTTAGTAAATATCGTGTTTTATAAATTTAAAACTTGGCTAAAATAAGTGTTAAAGGGGCTTAAAATATACACCTAATATATATAACACTTCACGCACATCAAGTTTTTGGCGCCGTTGCCGGGGACACAAGGATTTTAAGAAAGCTTAAAATCGACGGCCTAATCAGTTTTTGAAAACCTTTTTAAACGCGCGCAATTTTTTTTTCTGCATTTTAGTTTAGTTTTGCATTTACAGTAACCTGTACACGGGGCCGTGTTCACTGAACACGGGGCCGTGCTGCACATTTTCATAAAAACACCCAGTAACAGTAGCTTGAACACGGGCCGTGCTCACTGAACACGCCCCGTGCTCAACGAAATCAGTAAATTTAATTAAAACGCCCAGATACAGATCCTGAACACGGGGCCGTGTCCACTGAACACGGGGCCGTGTCCAGCCACTGTTTCCGTTTTTCTTTTTGTTTTCTGATCTCGAGACTCGGTTGTGGTCTGCTGAGTGATTCTTATGGCTAAATACTCAGGAGGTTACAACTACACTTATGATGAGGATGATTATAGGGGTAATTATTGCACTAATTGTCGTAATGCACGCTCGATTCAAAATAATCACTCATATCAACCATCCAATTCATACACCTACTATGAGGAGCCCAGGTACGAGCCATCAACTTCATACACATCCTATGAAGACCAAAGGTATGAACCTCCTCCCTCATACTCATATTTTGATGAACCAAGGTATGAGCCTTCTTACTCATACTTTGAGGAACCAAGATATGAGCAACCACCTTCATATGCTTATTATGAGGAACCATGGCGTGAACAACCCACCTCATATGAGTATTATGAAGAACAAAATTACGAACCTTATCCATCATATGCTTACAATGAAGAACAATGGTGCGAACCATCGACTTCATATGGGTATTATGAGGAACAAAGGGTCGAACAACCGGATTCAAGCTTAGAAAATACCGATTCTTTTTCTATAACCGAAGTGACCGATAGGATATTAGAACACATTAGAGTTATCGATCGATGTATAAAAGAAGCTCGCGCAAAGGAAGAGGAGTCCCGCGCAAGAGAAGAATTAAAAAAGGAAGAGATAACTGAAAATATAAAAATGGAAGAACAAATAAGTGAAAAACCGACACATGAGTTAAACAACGAAAAAGGTGAGTCCGACAACGTTAAAATTCAAGAAGAGTCTAATTTTGAAGAAATTAATCTCTTGTCACCTTCTTTCGAAAACCATTGTTTAGTATCCACTCATGCTAAGTTTTTAAAAGAGTTAAACACTAACACTAAAATTGACGAAACGGTAAGTGTTAAGTTAACTAATGATCAAACGTCACAAATAAAAGAAGACCCGTTTGAAATTAACATTACACCGGTTCCATGTTTCTTTCAAAATTCGTTTATTAGTAATGTCACAATCGATAAAGATCTTTGTGTTAACATAATGCCTAACTACATTTTCGAAAAATTAAGTATTGGTGATTTTTCTCCACTTCAAATACCCATTTTTCTATCCAATCGGAAAGTAATAAAATCAATCGGTATAGTTGAAGATGTCTTGGTTCAAACAAATCAAATGGTGATCCCAACCGACTTTGTCATCCTCGATGACGCTCCTCTAGTGTTAGGACGACCATTTGTAAAAACTCACGAAGCTTTGAAAAACCGGAAGTTCAACAATCTACCTTTTCAATTAGGGGCATTTAAAAGAAGTGTCGATCTCGAACGGTCAATGAAATATCCATTCGGCAATAATGACCCCCTAATTGAAGATGAAGATGAACCACCCGATACAAGTGAAGAGAGTGACCACTTTGTTGAAGAAGAGGTCGCCATAGAACAAACTTTTAAAGTTCTTGATCGAAACTAGCAACCAAATAAGGAGTCTCCTAAAGACCCACCACTTGAGCTCAAAGAACTTCCAAAAGGTTTGGAATATGCTTTTCTAGACAAAGATGGTATTTTACCTGTAATTATTTCGTCTAAATTAGGTAACTTAGAAAAAGAAAAATTAATTAATCTTTTGAAAAAACATAAAAACGCAATAGCTTGGAAACTTGTAGACATAAAAGGAATTAGTCCTTCTATGTGCACACACAAAATTTTGATGAATGATGACTACAAATCGGTCATACAACCACAACGTCGATTAAATCCAAATGTTCAAGAAGTGGTTAAAAACGAAGTCATCAAGCTACTTGACACCGGACTTATCTATCCTATCTCCGATAGTCCGTGGGTAAGTCCCGTCCAAGTAGTTCCAAAGAAAGGAGGTATGACGGTAATAACTAACGAAAAGAATGAACTAATACCAACGAGAACCGCCACAGGATGGAGAGTATGTATAGATTATAGACGATTAAATGAAGCAACAAGAAAGGATCACTTTCCTTTACCCTTCATTGATCAAATGTTAGAAAGATTGTCCGGTCATAAATTTTACTGTTTCTTGGATGGTTTTTCAGGTTACTTTCAAATCCCGATAGCACCCGAAGACCAAGAAAAGACAACTTTCACATGTCCCTATGGAACTTTTGCTTATCGACGCATGCCGTTTGGTCTATGCAATGCCCCAGCAACATTCCAATGTTGCATGGTAGCCATTTTCCATGACATGATAGAAAAGACAATGGAAGTCTTTATGGACGACTTTTCTATCTTTGGGGATTCATATGACCAATGCCTCGATAACCTCGAACGAATGCTATCCCGATGTGAGGAAACTAACCTCGCCCTTAATTGGGAAAAATGCCATTTCATGGTAACGGAGGGAATAGTACTCGGTCACAAGATCTCAAGCGAAGGAATGGAGGTGGATCGAGCCAAAATAGATACCATTTCTAGATTACCACCTCCATCCTCCGTACGAGCTATCAGAAGTTTCCTAGGGCATGCCGGATTTTATAGACGATTTATCAAAGACTTTTCAAAAATCTCAAGGCCTCTAACAAAGTTACTTGAAAAAGATGCTCCATTCATCTTTGACAAGGATTGCAATCAAGCATTTCTTACCCTAAAGGAAATGTTAGTCAATGCACCTATCATGATAGCGCCTGATTGGAAATTTCCTTTCGAAATCATGTGTGATGCCAGTGACTTTGCAGTTGGAGCTGTCTTGGGACAGAGAAAAGAAAAGCATTTCCACCCAATCTATTATGCTAGTAAAACACTTAATGATGCACAAGAAAATTACACAACAACTGAAAAAGAATTACTGCCTGTGGTATTTGCTTTTGATAAATTTCGTTCTTATCTTGTTCTTTCTAAAACTATAGTCTATACAGACCATGCAGCCATTCGATATCTCTTCAAGAAGCAAGACGCAAAACCACGTTTGATTAGGTGGATTCTACTCCTCCAAGAATTTGACATTGAAATCAAGGACAAAAGAGGAGCAGAAAATACCGCAGCAGATCATCTTTCACGTTTAGAAGACCCAGCTTTAGAGGCAACCAGGGACGAGCAAATCAACGAAAAATTCCCTACTGAGTCCCTGGAAATGGTGGAATACAAGGAAGAACCATGGTACGCCGACTATGCTAACTACCTAGCTAGCGGTATAGTCGCAAAAGGATGGCCACATCATCAAAGAAAAAAAATTCTTTGCCAATGTGAAACACTACTTTTGGGAAGATCCATATCTTTTCAAAATGTGTGCCGACCAACTCGTCAGACGATGCGTACATGGTAGTGAAGCACGAAGAATTCTCCGCCATTGTCATGAAGGTCCATACGGAGGACATCATGGTGCTGCTAGTACCGCACGAAAGGTATTTGATTCAGGATTTTATTGGCCAACTATTTACAAAGACGCCCAAAGTCTTGTAAAAACATGTGATACTTGCCAAAGAACAGGTAATATTTCTTCCAAAAACGAAATGCCACAAAATGGCATTCTTGTTTGTGAAATTTTTGATGTGTGGGGACTCGACTTTATGGGACCTTTCCCACCATCGAAAGGAAAAAAATATATACTTGTGGCAGTAGATTACTTGTCCAAATGGGCCGAGGCCGAGGCACTTCCAACAAATGATGGAAGAGTCGTGGTAAGATTTCTGAAAAAATTATTCTCTCGTTTTGGCACACCTAAAGCTTTAATAAGTGATAGAGGTACCCATTTTTGCAACCATCAACTTGAAATTTTTTTAACAAGATATGGGGTCTATCACCGGGTTTCAACAGCATATCACCCTCAAACAAACGGACAAGCCGAAGTGACTAATAGAGGTTTAAAACGAATACTCGAAAAAACCGTAGGGTTAAATAAAAAGGAATGGGCTGATAAATTAGACGATGCTTTATGGGCTTTTCGAACTGCTTATAAAACAACAATAGGTACAACCCCGTATAAGCTAGTCTATGGAAAAAGTTGTCATTTGCCAGTAGAAATTGCACACAAAGCCTACTGGGCAATCAAAAATGTAAACTTAGATTTAGAATTTGCTGGTAAAAATCGATTTTGTCAATTAAATGAATTAGACGAGCTTAGGAATTATGCATACTCAAACTTTGAAATTTATAAGGAAAGAATGAAAAATTGGCATGACAAACATATTAAACCTAATGAATTTCGGGTAGGAGATCTAGTTCTTTTGTTTAATTCACGACTTCGATTGTTTCCTGGTAAATTAAAGTCTAGGTGGTCAGGACCTTTTTCCATCACCCATATTTTTCCACACGGTGCAGTAGAAATTAAATCTCAAAATGGACCACCATTTAAGGTCAATGGCCAACGGCTGAAACTCTATCAAGGATTCATTGAGGATGAGGAAGAAGAGATCTCGCTTCAAACGGTGGAAGAATAAAAACATCATGCCTGGTAAGTTACGAACGACTGAGACGACAAAATAAAGCGGTAAGCTTTCTAACCATAGCTTATGGGAAAAAGGGGCACTCACACGTGCACTAAAAAAAAAAAAACACGCTCAGCACGAGGCCGTGTCCGCTGGACATGGGGTCGTGTCCGCGCTGCAGACGGGATAAAATCCCTTTTTCAAAACAGTTTCTTCATTCCACACGCCCCGTTTCCCCACAAAAGCTCTGGTTCCAGGCGATTTTTCGCAAAATTTCGACGTCTCCTATCGATCTAACAACATCAAGGTATGATTCTATCACTCTTAGTAGTTAGATTAGTTACTTGCATGTAGTTAAAACACCAAGAATTTGGGGAAAAATCTAGGGTTCTTGAAGTTCATCCGGATCGAACCTCAAATTTTTGTTTAGATCTGTTTGCATGTAGTTAGATTAGTGTTAAGGAAAGTAAATACACTTGTATTGTTCATAGATTCACCCGATTTCTTACAAAAAACCCCAAACCCTTGTTCTTGAACCGAAAAAAATAAAATTGATGGGGTAAACGGGATATTTTGGGAAAAACGGTGTTTAGGGTTTCATTTTTGGGGGAAACCGCACCTATTGGACCAAAAATTTTCAAGTTTTCGAAACCGGGTCGAAAAATGGGATTTTTGAGTAACAGACCTCTGGACACGGGGCCGTGTCCGCTGAACACGGGGTCGTGTCCAGCCACTGTTTGCAGTTTCTTTAAAAATTTAATTGTTTCGTGCTAACTTTTGGTGTATTCTTTCAGATGGCAAAGTTCACTAGGTTCAATGCAAGAGAGCTTGATGCAAGGGCAAGGTACGAGATTCTTCAAACAAGACCCGAAGAGTACCCCAGGAGAGCTTGCACGGACCAGTTAACCTTGGTAAACCAGCTGGACCGATTCAACAACATCGTTACGGGACCACTAGCTGTTGCATTGAACACTCGGCTTCGGTCGGTGCATCAATGCACCATGGAATTCTACAGTACTTTTAACTTCACTTCAAGGTGTGACCCATTCGACAATGAAGGGGTTGCATTTTGGTGTGGAGGGACAATGTACTCGATCTCTATGGCACAGTTTGGAGCCATAATAGGGCTATACCAAGAAGAAGAATCGGGAAACGAAGAAAATACCGGGGGATTACGAGACTTGGATGAAAATGAACGACAAGCCGCATGGGCTCAAATCGGTGAAGGAATCTACAACCCTAGTAGCACCAAGAGTACGAAGCTAAGGGATCCACTCTATCGCTATATTCACAGGCTTCTCACCTACTCTCTAAACCAACGTCACGACAGTAGCGGCGTTGTAGGGTTGAAAGATTTGATTGTCCTTCACTGTATCCACAACCGGAAGCCTCTCGATGTTCCAGATCTCCTGTTACGAAACATGCATCTCAACCGCCTTGCTCGCGCTCCAACGCCTATCTTTTTCGGAGGATGGGTGTATCGTCTTTTCAAGCATTACACGCGAATTCCAAGGTCCTTTGAAAGAAGCCCATGGTCAGGACGAGTTGATTATCACATTTGCCGAGCCATGAACTTACTTTATGAGGCAGAAGACGGGATGGTGAGTTTCCAAAGGACGCAAGGTTATGCATGGAACCCACAGGAGGCCCTAGTTCTTCACGCACCACCTCCCCACTACCAGTATGAACCCCATGGTGATCCGGGTTAATCCTCCTCACAAGGAGGCGGTTTTCCTAACTTTCAAAGCTTACATGATCTTATGCAGGAAAACCTCATGTGTACCAGGAACACCTACAACCTCGCCAACAACACATACCACCGGGTCGGAGCTATTGAACGCAACATCAACGATATACAAGACGATATCGGCAGCATCCGAGAGTATATGGCGGGGCATGGGGATGGAGGTGATGATAGCGATGAGGATATGGAGTAGGGGGTTTGGAGGAGCAGGACCGGGTTGATGGCAAGCCCACAGGTTTAAGTCCCTTTATCTATCGAACAATTGGTGGCCTGCGTGCCAAATGTTGAACAATTTACTTTCCTTGATCACTTTTATTTTCCGTTTTATTTTTTTCTTTTACTTTATGCTTGGAACAATTAACTATGGTAATGTAGGATGTTTGTGTTGCTTGGTGTGGTATTAAGTGATGAAACAGGTACAAACCAAGGCTTGGGGTGCTAAGCCTCAGCACTTATAGGGCCAGGATGGAAAAACCGTAGGAAGAAACCTGTTTTTCAGGCTTTCAGACTGTTCACACGGGGACGTGTCCAGCCAACACGCCCCCGTGCTCACCTCCCAGACCTGCTGTTTGGCTACTGTCCTGCAGATTTTTGTCAGACACGTGGCCGTGTCCAGTGGACACGGGGCCGTGTTCACCTTCTGTAAGTTTTCGTTACTGGCAGTTCGCCACGGGGTTGTGTCCAGTGGACACGGGGTCGTGTCCAGACTACCAGTAACATAAATCTTTGCTTTTTAACACCATTTTACACATCTAATCAACCTAAAAATTTATTTTTGGGACACATTGAGGACAATGTGTAATTTAAGTGTGGGGGGGATGCTAAAACCTTGAATTTTGCAAGTCCTAAATACAAGCATTACACAAAACTCTATTTGAACCGCTAATCACCCCAAATTTTTTTCAAAAATTTCATTTTTCTTACTTGTCTAGGTTTAACTCGGGAAATTCAAGTTCTCAAAAAGGTTATATTTTTACAAATTTACAACCGATAGCGTAGTGATAAAAAGAACCAACATAAGAAAATTATGAAAAGGCATGACAAACTTAGTTAAAATTTGATTATATATACTTGATCACATAAAAACCCATTCCCACAAAAGTGAGTTTTGAGCCTTTATTGAGCATACAAATTTACATCTTTAGACTAAATGCTCATTCTTCGTTTCTTGTGTGAATAGCCGCTTGGTTCTTACAACTCTAGAACTTGCCATGACGATACATTCCCGGTCCTTATCAACTTAAACCCGAGTAAGTAAATGATGGAGGCATTAGGACTAACCCTTTTTATTTCTACACCATTATTTTTCTTTTTCTTTTACCACCTACCCAAAAATCCCCCTAGTTAGCCCCTTTGAGCCTAAACCTTTTTCATTTCATAACCCAAACCAAAAACCCTTTTACCCACCAAAACCTTTTTATTTTTAACCCTTTGTTTTAGTAACAAGTTCGGTTTTTCGTATGATCAAAAAAAAAAATGTGTTGATGATGAAGCAAAAAGAAAATAAACAAACAAGTTCATCAAAAATAACTTTGTTTGAATAAAAGCTTCATCAAAATAAAAAGATACAAAAATAGAAAGTCCTACGAAAACCGACACTTGTTACGCTTTTTCACCCTTTTTCTACTAACCGCTAACCACTTACTCAACCACCTACCTTTAACCCAAGCCTAACCCTTAACCCACAAAGTCCTCTTGATATTTACAAAGGTATCAAAGTTAAAAAGGAGGAGGATTGATTGCTTGGCAAGCTTATGGTAGGAATAAGCTCCATGCCGCTCTCGAGTGATTCACTAAAAATACACCTTCGGCCGAGTGTGAGTGATTTCTCCCGTGAGGTATGTGAACTTGTATATAAATGGAATTTTAAAAAGGCATGTTATGCCCAAATAAATAATTTCTCCTATGAAACGTTCTAAATAAATCATTACGAATAGGATTGTAAATAGATAAAAATAAAACCCAAAAAGATCTTGGATATCCCGACACTCTACGACAAGCCCAAAACCTTTTCTTCTACCCATTCCATTTGGGAGTGTAAGCCACATATTAAAGAGTTTTGCTTGAGGACAAGCAAAAGTTCAAGTGTGGGGGTATTTGATGTGTGTAAAATGCAACATATAAATTACATCAAATGAGGCATAAAACTAACCCTTTTTAAGTACTAATATTGGAAAAAGAGTGTTTTTGTCTTCCTTTTGAATTTTCAGGATTAAATAAGCTCAAAACACAAAAGAAGCAAAAAGACAGCTAAATCCAACATAAATACAAGAAAAGGAACATAAGTGGATTGCCCGACCCCTCAACGGCATCTTCCCAAGCAAAATAGAGAAGGCAGAAGACTGAACACGGGCCGTGCTCAGCCAGCACGGGGCCGTGCCCAAGAAGCAGCAGAAAAGACAAACCTATAGAAGCTTCTATTGCCCACCACGGGGCCGTGCCCAGTGAACACGGGGGCGTGCCGAAAGTACAGCAGGCGCATTAATTCTAATTGCGAATTACAATTAATGAGGAGAGAGAGTGTCAGACAGGCACGGGGCCGTGCCCAGCGGATACGGGGCCGTGCCCAGCCCTCTGTTCAGCCTATAAATAGGAGTGCTTGGATTCATTTCAACTCATCCCTTGGCACACCACCTCTCTCACACTTCATCCACCACCCACCACCATCACAACACCATCATCCACCACCATCATCCATTGTCCATCATAGAGTGTGTGAGTTGTCTCGGGATCCAAGATTGATCGTAAGAGTTCTTGACAATCAATGCTTCGCGGTATTGGATGGCGGGGGTCCAAACTCTTTGATCCCCTCATAAGTTAACTACTATTAATACTATAACCCGGCTATTTAGGACTGTATCCCTGCTGACTCAGACTACTTAGCCGAGGGTAACGTCACCGCCAAAAGCGGGGCCTACCATAATACTGCATTAATAACTTAATTCATTATCTTCCAATAATCCACCCTTTTAGGATTGTATCCTTGCTGACTCAAACTACCGGGGTGAGGGTAACGTCACCTTCAAAAGAGGGGCCTACTACAATAACTAAGATAATCTCTTAATTATGTGCAAAAGTGCGGAAATAATCAAAGGTTATACTAGATACGAGTCGGAACCAAGTGATTCATCTTGTCTATCTGTTTTTTCTTTTATTTTCAGCATTTTAGTTAGTTTTTATTTTTCTTAGTTTAAAAACATTTTTCTAAACTTTTTATTTTGATTAGACGTTGAGGATAAACCGGTACTAAAAGCTCTTGTGTCCTTGGACGATCTCGGTATCTTACCAACACTATACTACGCCCACGATGGGTGCACTTGCCCATATGTGTGTTTAGTGTTAGTAAATATCGTGTTTTATAAATTTAAAACTTGGCTAAAATAAGTGTTAAATGGGCTTAAAATATACACCTAATATATATAACACTTCACGCACATCAGCCTACATCAAAGAAAGTACAAGAAAGGCTAGATGAAGCTGCGAGGTTAGATGAAGCTGCGAGATACAGCTCCTATGGCGAGGACATTAACGTATATACAGCTTCCCCCAAACATAGGTACGATTTACCCCGACACAGCTCATACGTACCATCAGAGGGATTTCAAAGATAAAAGCGGTCTTCACCCCGTGCGCTCTCGCCTACGGGTTGGCGCAGTACTTCGCCTCCGCGCATCATCGACAGGAGCGCGGACTGCTATTCGGTGGCGCCTACGTGACTAGGATAGCCCTTTCGTTGGGCTATAATCCGGAGAATGACCGCGGCCGTGTAGGCCCGACGACACTGCCGAAGCGGATGGGGATGAACACAGTAAACGGAATGCAAATTACCAAAGACTTCCCATGCGGGAAGCGGTTAAAGAAACTGGACGGCACGCAATACGAGCTTACACAGCTGCCAGAACAGTTCCCTCTGGTATATCCCCCGCACGATCCGGAGCCGCCGGAGCCGCATGAGCCGGCCGTCGTCATTCCGCAGCCACCACCTCCGCGTGGACCACCAGGGGCGCCTCAGTTCCCACTCCATGTTTGGCCCGGTCCTGACCCATCACATTAGCAGCAGCTTCGGTTTGCTGAAAGGAACAACTATCTGTTGGAGTGGGTGGCTACGGCGCTGCAGCAGCAGCAGCGACAACATGACGGGTTACCTCCACTACCCTTCATTACGGATCGGGAATGGGAACAGCATCAACAGTAGTAGCAGGAGCAGCAGCAGTAGTATTTTATCATTTAGTTATGTATGCACAAACTTTTCTTGTATATATCAAACTTTTGGTGTAAACAGTTTAACATATTCTGAAAGGTTATATACTATGGTGTACATATAAAATTCTGGAAGGTTATATAAAATTCTGGATATTTAACATGTTCTGTTGTACATATAAAGTTCTGGAAGTTTAACATGTTCTGTTGTGCATATAAAATTCAGGAAGGTTATATACGCTGCGTATTGACCTATACGCAGCGTATACAAACCTGGCAAAAAATTGATACTTCAAACCTACCAAAATGACCCCAAATTTGCAGATGTTTTATATACGCTGCGTATTGGTCAATACGCAGCATATAGGGTTAACACTATACACTGCGTATTGACCTATACGCAGCGTAGACACACCTTGTTTTCTGTGCAATGATTGGTTATCAGGCACTGAGATCTATGGTTTATCTACCCTGCGTATAGATCAATACGCAGCCTATATGCTGCGTATTGATCTATACGCAGCGTAGATAAACCCTAATTTTGCTAGGGTTTGGTGTGCCAATAGGCACACTCTTTATAAATGGGAGGTACCCCAAAAATCACTTGAAACATTCATCTTCATTTTGCAAGGTGATTTACCATGCATTAACAAGTAAATCACATACGAAAATGAGGATTCAAGAACACCGTGTAGAGCTTTGTTTATTGGCCGACACAACAACGGCCCCCTTTGGTATTAAACTAAATTGGATCTACGTCATATCTTGCTAACATAGGAGAACTGCCATGCATTAACTGTGTAAGCTCTGATAAACAAGAAGAATCCAGTCCCAAGTTTGCTGTGGTTTAATTCTGAGATCACCAATTCAAACATGTTCATGAAACACTAGAGATATTTTCAAGGATGTTTGGATGCAAGGGCGTAGGATAGTGGGGGCGGGAGGGGGTGGCCGACCCCCCGAAATTTTCGCTCAGTAGTGCAGAGTATGTGTAACACCCCGAAAACGGGTTTGGTAATCAAACCACCTTAATATTAATGAACGGGTAAAATACCGTTAGTGGTAAAAATTAACCCGGTAAATATTAGGATTTAAATAATTAAACCTAATATTAAATACATAACATGCTATGAATTGAATGATTGAATGAATTCCCACACTAGGCTAAGTGGGTATTAGTCATAAGATGAAATTGATGATATGATTATGATTAGAATCATCATGCATGTTAAGTAATCGGGAAATACTTAAACAATTTGCAAGTTTGAGTATTTGGTCATAAGTGATAGTGGTGAATTTTGATGTTAATCTTGGTAAAAATAACTAGTTATGAACTAGTTGTAAATGTGTAAAAATGTATGCACATTAGGTGTTTGTTAAAATGCCTAAATGAAAAACTAAAGTGTTGAAATTAGAGTGAAAATGTGTATTTGAATAATATGGCAAGTTATATGAAATATGAAACAAGAAGAGTTCTAATCATCATGTTGATTTGAACTAATGTTGTAAATCATGTGATCGAAAGTAGTTAACTTTAATAAGCTAAGTTAACTAATCATGAAGTCGAATAGTAGTTTCGACTTATGAAATAAGTGAGATGGAATAGTCGTGAATAATTATGACTAATCTAACCATCTTACAATTTACAATGATAGTTTGACAATTAACAAGCTAGGTGAAAGCTTGGGAACGAAGCGGGTCAAACGAAGCAAGAATGACGGAAAAGCATAATTTGGAAGTAAGGTAAGTATGGCTTACACTAGTCTTATACTTTAGAATATTCTCTTATCGTATTAGTTACGAATAAGATAAATACATAGTTGTGGTATGATGTTTGGGCGTGTAGACGTACGGAACAAGATAGTCGAGCATGACAAGAAACCATGTTGATGGTTTAAAAGGAGTTAAATCGGTAATTCGATCATTTTATGACAAATGGAAAATGAACTTTTAAATGGTTACCTTATAGGGTAAACTAAAACAAACAATAAGGGTAAAACGGTAAATTGGTCACGCGTCGACCATAACTATTGGTTTTAAAAGACACTTATGAAGTAAGCCTTAATAGGCCGAAAAGTGTTAAGAAATGAATTATAAGTAAAACGACCGCACGATGTAAATCGGAGCGAGTCATATAGTTAAGATGAAAATACATGTCATCTCGCTAATATAATCGGACATTTAGACCAAACGGGTCAAAGGGTGAAGATACCACCTTTTGATAATAGCGACTAATGATTCTTGTAGAGTTATATGATTTCAGGAATAAATGTAGAAATGATATTTGCATCGCTATTATTTAGCGAATATTATAGCAAGGCATTAAAAAGGTCAATACATTGACCTGAGCCAGGTATGTGTAATAGGGTAATTATTCATTTAGAACGTAAGGTTCAATGAGCATTAAATGAAGTCTTAGATAGACAATGGGTTACTTAAATGGGTAAACCGAATGTTTTAAAAGAGGGTCGTGGCGTTTCGAAAAGCATAATGACTTTTCGAACAAGATCATAATCCAAAAGAAGAATTATGGGTCAAACATGCTCTCAAAAGACCTTGTCGAAATTGAAAGACTAAAAAGGACCAACACGCCCTTGTTAGCTAATTCGAACAAACAACCTTTAAAGGTTGTTTGGAAACGAGTTTTATGATTAGGTAAATACTTAGAATAAGTATAGAAGCTGAAAGAGGTATTATATTAGTCAAATGGCACTATTTGAGTTTTTGCCGTAAAATAATGATTCGAGAGGTAAAATTTGGTTTATATAGATCACCACATTAAACCCACCATAAATACAGTTGTGGTGGGAGATTATAGGATAAGAAATGTGGTGATGGAATGCTAGAAGCAATCGAAAGCGATTTTAGGCTCGAAAGTGCTTAAATACCCTTAACGGGTCAAAATAAGCATACGAGCGAAAACGGGTTTAAATTGTGTAATAAACCTGTGATTAGAACCTAAAATGGTAGATAACATTAATTTGAAGAAGTTTATGTGATATAGGAATCAAACAAATATGTTTGTTTGATAAAATGCATAAACGGGTTAAAATTCGATAAAAAAGTAACGAGTCGAAGGCTTAGAAGTCTCAAAATTTATTATGTTGGATGTTAGATTTTAACTCCATATGATGGAGAATTAAATTACGGATGTGTAGGAAAAAGAATCGGGTAAAACGGATTAAAAACGAGAGAGTTATGCTCGTTTCCGTGAAATCGGGTCATGCTTGGTATGTACAGCAACAGCTTAAGCAACATTCTATGAAAAAGAGGGCTAGGCGTCACGCGTAGCCCATAGGCGTTACGCGACACCCCCTAGTTCCGGAAAAACTTTATTTTTTTGTTGTTTGACCCATGGAACTTGTTTAAACTTATTATTTAACTATCAAAACTAACATTTAAGTTGGTTTTGATCATAGGTGATCGCCAAGAGTGCCCGGATGAAGATCAAGCTCGATGAGGAACCGAACACGATAAAATACAAGCTTCCGCACGGCGTTTCATCGTATCTTTTAAACGACGAATTCAATTACCTTAAGTTGTATATTTTTTTGAAATGTTGTAAACATGTGGGAATGTTAGTATAAAAAGTTTTTGTAAAGTCACATTTTAGCATTAAAATGTGTATTTTATTCTTAAAATCTTGATTTATTAAGTCGGGTGTTAGAAGTTGGTAATCAGAGCTCATGGTTAAAGAATAAAGTGTGTTCGGTTCGAGGCTTGATCGCAAATCCGGTAAGTACATATATGTTAATAGTTTAGCATGCTAAAGTGTTGTAAACAACACATAGGGCTATCGTGTGATACACGTTACCCCAATTAAAATGATTGATATAGTTGACGAAAATACGCGCATTGACGCGTATAGTAGAAAAAGCCTTGTATTATAATACAGGCGATTATTGAAGTTGACATTACTAACTTTTGTGAATGTTTTAATTGAAGGACACTCGCGTTTGAAGACGATGAGAGTTGAACGAATTGTGGATATGATGATGGAACAGTCTGAGATATGACAAGAAAAACATACTCATCAAGGACCTAAATCGCGTAACGATCGCAAATAAGTAATGGCAAGAAAGTCCCTTAGGGCAAGCATTTACCAGGTGCACGTTTAAATTATTACATGAATAGAAGTATGCAACAAATACGTAGAAACTGATAGTTGCATAAGTAGATTGAAAACTTGGAAAAACCTGAATAGAATACCTATCCAGAATATTGTTTCCAAGAGAAATAAATAGAGGTGTTACTGACATTGGGTGTGATGTGAAAGTTATAAAAGGGTCATGTATGTCATGTGTTGATCGCCTACTCTGGCCAAGTAGGTAGCGAACACATGATACCATGAACTTTTTATGATGGACACGCTTACACCCGATGTAGTAAGGACGGGGTGAGTGGGACAAATTAAAAAGGTACCCAAATGAATCAGATAAGAAAAATATCTGATCATAATGTAAACGAACAGCCGAGTGACGGAAGCGTATTATATTAGGATAATGAGTCCGAGAGAAGGGACAAAGAAACATGTAAAATGATTAAGATATGCACTGGGAGGGGGTGTACTTACACTCGAACCCGGAAAATGCGAATATGTCTCTAAACGGGTCGTTTTTGTAAAACGTCAAACTCGAGGACTAAGCCGGAATATAAAAATGAAGCGAGGTCTTAATGCATACCGGGAGGGTTGCAATAATAACGACTTCGATAAAACACCCGGTTGATGGGTAAGAATTTAACGCATGCGTAGACCGAGAGACGGGGACTCGGATGGAAAGTTAAAAGACTCGGGTTTTGAGTCATAACTAAAAGACGACAAGATAATGTAAATAAAAATTTTGAATAAATTATGTTCAACTATTTTGAAGTTGAACGGGTCGAATATAATATCATACAGGACGGCATGAGTAAACGCAAGCAGGATAATGGTAGCGTCAAATGCAAAAGAGTAATGAGCCCGGTAATGGGACATAACCAAATAAGAATATATGCAAACCAAATAATAGTAAGCATAAGAAGAACTGACGCATAAATGACGTGAGAAGTCATAAAGTCGGAAAATTATCCGAAAGAAAACAATTGTAGCCACAAAACTACGATCAAGGTTAGTGGAACCTAAGCTTGAAACCAAATGATTCTTCAAACAAAACAGGGTGCCTTGACACCAAACATGTATTTTAAGAATGACATGAGCAAGGAATGATCTATGGGATCAATATAACCTTTGGGGTTATAAATAATGGAAAGATCTACGAGACTAAAACGACCCACGGGTCCTGATTAGAAAGAAATAAATTATAAGGACTCCGCCTTAAAATGGTGAAAGTCTAATAAAATAGCCCATAGACTAAGTGATAAAACCTACGGGTTAATTAGACAAAGCGAGGGAATAAATGGAGAATCCTCGCATAAAACAAAGACTGAAAAAGAATAAATTTTGGATTTTCAATATCCCAGTATGGATAATTGACAAAGGTTAAAGAGAAGACACTAAACTAAAACTTTGGTTTTGGTAAGAAATAACATTTCTACAAAAAATGAATTATGATAGACGTATAAACGGTAAACATGAAAGATATAAGTCTTGACACGGATAGGTGCAAGACGATATATCCGAAAAGTGATAATTCTGAAAATAGAAAGTTGATGTAAAATTTGGCATGACGTGACATGATCACGGTCAAGAAGTGTAATGTGAAATATAATCACATTAGAGCCAAGTGATGAATATTAGAGCCGAGTGATGAATATTGCTAAGTTAATTAAACTAGTGGAAATAACGAGATTACATTATTTCAAGTCGCATTATGTCATGTAAGATACGTAGATGATTAATAACCAAAAGGATATTACCATACTTTTCTGGTAATACTAACAATCGGTTAAAGTATGAGAAATGCATAATTGATTATCGAGAGCAAATGCATGGAGTTAAACTCGATAAATTATGTAAGAAAAGGTTTCGAGGACGAAACCTCTTTAAGGAGGGTAGACTTGTAACACCCCGAAAACGGGTTTGGTAATCAAACACCTTAATATTAATGAACGGGTAAAATACCGTTAGTGGTAAAAATTAACCCGGTAAATATTAGGATTTAAATAATTAAACCTAATATTAAATAAAACGTGAATAAAAGCTTTTAAGGAAGTAAAGTTTATAAGAGGCCCGAGTTAACGAGACTTAAAATAAACTAAGTCATAACTTTCCGGAATTCACCAAGTAGCGAGGAACATCAACCTAGTTAAAAAGGTGTCTTAAAACAATGAAGAAAATATCGGTAATAACCCTTTTTATAAAGTTACAAAACATGAGGGACTAAAGTTGCTAACAAAGAAATTTGTTTTATTAAAAACAAAACATAAAACACAACACACACATAGAGTGTGTGTGTGTGTGTGCGTACGCCCAGGAGCAAGAACAAGGGCTCCAAACCCTAGTTCAACAAATTGATCAAATTGAAGCCCAAATCAAGAGCCAAATCAATGCATGAACACAAATTCGTGATCACCAAATCAAAGGGATCGTGAGGTATGTTGAATTTCTAACATTCGTGAAGTTGTAAAAATTTGATAATCATCCTAATCGCGAATTAGGCATGAATTAGAGAAGCTATGGTTAGATAAGTGATGTATACTTGCTTAAGAACGAAACCCTAAGTGAAGATCATACATAACATGCTATGAATTGAATGATTGAATGAATTCCCACACTAGGCTAAGTGGGTATTAGTCATAAGATGAAATTGATGATATGATTATGATTAGAATCATCATGCATGTTAAGTAATCGGGAAATACTTAATCAATTTGCAAGTTTGAGTATTTGATCATAAGTGATAGTGGTGAATTTTGATGTTAATCTTGGTAAAAATAACTAGTTATGAACTAGTTGTAAATGTCTAAAAATGTATGCACATTAGGTGTTTGTTAAAATGCCTAAATGAAAAACTAAAGTGTTGAAATTAGAGTGAAAATGTGTATTTGAATAATATGGCAAGTTATATGAAATATGAAACAAGAAGAGTTCTAATCATCATGTTGATTTGAACTAATGTTGTAAATCATGTGATCGAAAGTAGTTAACTTTAATAAGCTAAGTTAACTAATCATGAAGTCGAATAGTAGTTTCGACTTATGAAATAAGTGAGATGGAATAGTCGTGAATAATTATGACTAATCTAATCATCTTACAATTTACAATGATAGTTTGACAATTAACAAGCTAGGTGAAAGCTTGGGAACGAAGCGGGTCAAACGAAGCAAGAATGACGGAAAATCATAATTTGGAAGTAAGGTAAGTATGGCTTACACTAGTCTTATACTTTAGAATATTCTCTTATCGTATTAGTTACGAATAAGATAAATACATAGTTGTGGTATGATGTTTGGGCGTGTAGACGTACGGAACAAGATAGTCGAGCATGACAAGAAACCATGTTGATGGTTTAAAAGGAGTTAAATCGGTAATTCGATCATTTTATGACAAATGGAAAATGAACTTTTAAATGGTTACCTTATAGGGTAAACTAAAACAAACAATAAGGGTAAAACGGTAAATTGGTCACGCGTCGACCGTAACTATTGGTTTTAAAAGACACTTATGAAGTAAGCCTTAATAGGCCAAAAAGTGTTAAGAAATGAATTATAAGTAAAACGACCGCACGATGTAAATCGGAGCGAGTCATATAGTTGAGATGAAAATACATGTCATCTCGCTAATATAATCGGTCATTTAGACCAAACGGGTCAAAGGGTGAAGATACCACCTTTTGATAATAGCGACTAATGATTCTTGTCGAGTTATATGATTTCAGGAATAAATGTAGAAATGATATTTGCATCGCTATTATTTAACGAATATTATAGCAAGGCATTAAAACAGGTCAATACATTGACCCGAGCCAGGCATGTGTAATAGAGTAATTATTCATTTAGAACGTAAGGTTCAATGAGCATTAAATGAAGTCTTAGATAGACAATGGGTTACTTAAATGGGTAAACCGAATGTTTTAAAAGAGGGTCGTGGCGTTTCGAAAAGCATAATGACTTTTCGAACAAGATCATAACTCAAAAGAAGAATTATGGGTCAAACATTCTCTCAAAAGACCTTGTCGTAATTGAAAGACTAAAAAGGACCAAAACGCCCTTGTTAGCTAATTCGAACAAACAACCTTTAAAGGTTGTTTGGAAACGAGTTTTATGATTAGGTAAATACTTAGAATAAGTATAGAAGCTGAAAGAGGTATTATATTAGTCAAATGGCACTATTTGAGTTTTTGCCGTAAAATAATGATTCGAGAGGTAAAATTTGGTTTATAAAGATCACCACATTAAACCCACCATAAATACAGTTGTAGTGGGAGATTATAGGATAAGAAATGTGGTGATGGAATGCTAGAAGCAATCGAAAGTGATTTTAGGCTCGAAAGTGCTTAAATACCCTTAACGGGTCAAAATAAGCATACGAGCGAAAACGGGTTTAAATTGTGTAATAAACCTGTGATTAGAACCTAAAATGGTAGATAACATTAATTAGAAGAAGTGTATGTGATATAGGAATCAAACAAATATGTTTGTTTGATAAAATGCATAAACGGGTTAAAATTCTATAAAAAGGTAACGATTCGAAGGCTTAGAAGTCTCAAAATTTATTATGTTGGATGTTGGATTTTAACTCCATATGATGGAGAATTAAATTACGGACGCGTAGGAAAAAGAATCGGGTAAAATGGATTAAAAACGAGAGAGTTATGCTCGTTTTCGTGAAATCGGGTCATGCTGGGTATGTACAGCAACAACTTAAGCAACATTCTGTGAAAAAGAGGGCTAGGCGTCACGCGTAGCCCCTAGGCGTTACGCGACGCCCCCTAGTTCCGGAAAAACTTTATTTTTTTGTTGTTTGACTCATGGAACTTGTTTAAACTTATTATTTAACTATCAAAACTAACTTTTAAGTTGGTTTTGATCATAGGTGATCGCCAAGAGTGCCCGAATGAAGATCAAGCTCGATGAGGAACCGAACACGATAAAATACAAGCTTCCGCGCGGCGTTTCGTTGTATCTTTTAAACGACGAATTCAATTACATTAAGTTGTATATTTTTTTGAAATGTTGTAAACATGTGGGAATGTTAGTATGAAAAGTTTTTGTAAAGTCACATTTTAGCATTAAAATGTGTATTTTATTATTAAAATCTTGATTTATTAAGTCGGGTGTTACAGTATGTAGTTTTCGTATAGAAATTTTTGGGTATATACGTTTTCGACCCCCCGTTTTATAGAAAATCTTGGGTGTGTACGTTTTCGACCCCCCCCCCCCCCCCCGTTCGGAAATCTCAAGCTTTGCCACTGATTTGGATGGCAGACAAAAACAATAACGGAAATGGACAAACATTGTCCGATACTTCTAGTTTAATTGATCTTGTTTTGCAATTAAAGGGGGAGTTTTGAGTGATCTTGGGTTGCAACTGAGGACAACTAGCTAGCTTCGTATTAATAGTTGAAAGCACGAAAGAATTCTTGATGGACTGATCGTCGTAATAGGCCACCTGGGCAACCGCTTAAAACCTAGGTGGGATCCTTATCAGAAATCCAAACAACGCTTACTGACTGTATATAGAGGGACACCTGGCCCCACACCGATAATCACCTGAAAATACAAGTGGGAATCTTAAATGAAATCCAATACCACTTAACCGACGGACTACCATGGGATGGTCGTCCGTAATGGTCTCCCACCAAACTAACGGAATTTTTACAACGCTATTTTAATAAACGTTTTAACTTTTGTTCTAGGCGTTTCATCGATAATTACTGATGGAACTATTGGTAACTTGCCATCGTTGATACTCATTTGTTTAGTAGTGATCTTAGAAGAAGCAAGGTTGCCCATAGGACATGAAAGGCAAGTTATGATTCATGTTGGCGGGTGCAAGAAGGTATGTTAACATTACATATGTGTGCCATGTTTATGGATTGAAGCCGGTTCATTGCGCACACAGGTGTGTGAAGATAGTGGGAAGTGGGAACAACTCTAGATTCAAAAGCTTACAGACACTATTGTGAACAATGATCTTATTACAAGTTAAATAAGGTACTAGCTTATATTACATAATTTCTTGTGGTACACCTCGGACATAATAAAAAAAGAGAAAGACATGCATTTTATTTCATAATCCAGTAGAGTAAAATGACAAGTTAAAGTCCACTAGTTCCAATCAGCTTGGTTAGTCCAAAAGTTATGGCCATTGCCATCAACCCTCCCAACAGAACCCTAACACAAGACTTCACCACAGGGGTACCTCCAAGTACAGACCCAATCCATCCGAAAATCACTAGCGCCAAGCTCACTGCTGCTACCACCACTCCCATCCTCACCTTATGGTCTCCTATGAAGGAAGCAGCAAGTAAAGGAACAATCGCGCCTAGGGAAAATGCTAGAGCCGATGCGAGAGCTGCTTGCATAGGATTGGGCAGCTGCTCTCTCTCTTTGTCTTCCTTATTTTCTGTCATTCTATTCTCTCTCTTCATTTGGGCTACTTCTATGTCTAGTTGAGTGTACACTGAAACAAATTCTCCTATTGCCATACTGCATGCACCCGCAACTAGACCCGCAAAGCCTGAAAGAATCATGGCTTTGGCGTCTTCTTTCACAGCTCCAATACCCATCATTAAAGAAGCAACTGAAACTAAGCCATCATTGGCTCCCAACACAGCTGCGCGGAGCCATTGTCCCCTTTGCGAGAAATCAAAGTCCTCCTCCGGAGACATTTGGTTTTGTTTCGAACCAGAATGGTTTTCAGCAATTGAAATAGATAAAGCATTTTGAATAGTTGCCATGAAGGTTAAAGAGGAGAATTAGTGTTAAGTACAAAGAAAGAATTGGGAATTAAGAGAACGAATTTAAAGTGGCTTGTGAAGATAAGTGTTCACCCTAGAGGATATTTATAGAGAGGAACTACAAGCGACAGTTAAAAGGGCAATTAATCACTAATCACAAAATTTTGGTTGATGCAAATAAGATAATATTCAGGGCACACGCCTTTGATAGTGGAACTTGCACCTGAAAAGAACATGTAAAACCATATCAGTGAAATCGGTGAAGTTTTAAGAACACGTCCAATTATTGGTTATGTAACAGATGTTCATTTGTGTAAATTTACGCCGATATATCAAATCCTAATAAAAGAAATTATATCATTCATGTAAAATTTAAAAAGCATCTTTGTGAATAACAAATTCACCTCATTGGTTAGCTCTGCTTTCTTTTCCATCCCCAAGAGCTACATAGTTATTTCACACTTCTTTTAGAATATAAGTTCTGAATAAAATTTCTGTGGGTTTAACTAAAATTTTAAAGGGTAAATTACACTTTTCGTCCTTTATGTTTGTACTGAATTGCAATGGATAGCCTTTAACTTCAATAATTACAGTCACAGTCCTTTATTTGCAAAACCTGTTACACTGTACGTCCTTTAGCACTAACCTAGTTAATTTTTTTTATTAAGTTTATGCACTTAAGGGTAGTAGGGTCAATTCATACTTTTATTTAAATGTTTAATAAATAAAAAAATTGCATATAAATCATCTTCCCCAGAGACCACTTCACCACCACCTAGTTCTTCTGTCCCACCTCCATCCACACCGCCTCACCGCCACTACCACCGCCGGCAACATCTACCTCCAGCTACGTCCACACCCACACCAAATCCTGTCACCTCCTCTTCTCCACCCCCGCCAGTTACTCATCCTTTTATCATCTTCACCGTCGGTGCCACCCACACCCACCACCGCGCCGCCGTCCACACCCTCCTCCACCCCACCATCGACCCTATCTCCGCCTGGAACTACCCCATTTAACCCTTCCACACCCACTACATAGAACACTTCACCAGGTTAATTGGAAAACTAGGGCACAGTTATATCTTCATCCCACGCTAAACCCTTGTTTCTTGAATCAAATTTGATTCGAGTTTATCATCACAAAACACTGCTGAAGGTTTGCAAAACAAACTGGTGTGGTTCAGGGTTGTATCAGCATCTTTTAGCTTACAGGTAGGTGTGTTTCATGCTTAAACTTTGATGTTTTTTTATTTGATAGATGAAAATTGATTAATTAATGTTGATTTTGTGAGTTTTGTGTTTGATGTGTTTGATATGTTCAAGGTTCTGGTTAATTGGGGACCAAGATAAAGCAAAGGAAGTACTAGAAGCTGCCAAAGCATCAATGGGTATGCTATAGCTTATATTATTTTAGTGTTTTATGCAATTCATGATGTTTATGTATGTTCTTTCAGGTCAGATTTGTCACCAGTTGATTTGATCAATGTTAAGATGTTTGCACAACGTGTGATGGAACTTGCTGAGTACAGGAAGAAACTTGATTATCTCACCACTAAAATGGGTGACATTGCACCTAATTTAGCTGCGTTAATCGGTGAAGTTGTCGGTGCTCGTTTAATATCTCATGCTGGTAGTCTTACAAATCTTGCAAAATGTCCTTCTTCTACCCTTCAAATCCTCAGTGCCGAGAAGGCCCTTTTCAGGTTTTATATCGTTTATTTATTATTAAAACAAACTAAAAGCGGTTTGATTTTGGTGTTGATATTGTTGTTTTGGTTTTAGTGTTGTTTCGGTTGAAGGGAGAATCACACGTTATTTATGTATTGTCTGATATATGATATTCAGGTGCAGAAATGGATGTGAATAAAGAGAAGGCCATTCGGTTATTGTCACATGGTGGGGGTGGGATTTGGTGACGGTGGTAGTGGATTTGGGGGATTTGGTGATGGTGGTTGAATCTGTGGGATTTTGTGGCGGTGGTGGTGAATGATTTCGGGGATTTGGTGGTGGTTGTGGCTGTTAAAGTGGTGGTGGGGGTGGGATTTGGTGGTGATGGTGATTGTTTATTTGTTTAAGGGTAAATTACACTTTTGGTCCTTTAAAATTACTAAATTACCCTCATGTGCAAGGCACATGCTATACTTAACTGAAATTTTTAACTTGGTTAGTGCTAAAGGACGTATAGTGTAATGAGTTTTCTAAATAAAGGATTGTGACTGTAATTATTGAAGTTAAAAGCTATCCATTGCAATCTCATACAAACATAAAGGACGAAAAATGTAATTTATCCAATTTTAAAATATAACTTTCAATACATACTAATTATAGATAGTGTTAGTTATGCTGTTAGTTCTTGTGGTTTGTAGAAAGTAGCAACCTATGGAACTAATAGTTTAAACTTTAAAATAACATTCTAAGTTATTAACCTTTCAGTTTGGAACAAACTAGGGTACTAACACTTAACTCAGTTTAAATTTAACAGAGCTCAAGGGTAATTATGTCCTTTTTTATTAAAGATGGTTGTTTTGTCCAATCGACAGATATGGGAATTTGTATGTTTTTAGTTGAAGATGGTTGTTTTTATCCAAATCGACCGTATGGGAATTTGCATGTTTTTAATTGAAGATGCTTGTTTTATCCAAAAAGACCTTGGTTGTTTTTATATATCCAAATCCCAATTGTAGATATACCTAGTTTTCCTACAAAATATGGTAATAAATTTTCCATCACAAATGCGTAGCAAGTTGCTACGCATTTCTGACGCAACAATTAATATTTAAATGAATTTAACATATAAATCTAATTCCAACAAATAAATAATGGTTCCGTCGGAAATGCGTAGCAAGTTGCTACGCATTTCCGACACAATACTTAGAATTAGTATATTTGTCACTATTGTGTCACAAATTGCCCAAAAAAATCAAGGTCTTTTTTCCGTAGGAAATGCGTAGTAAATGTGTCAGAATTTGCGACGCATTTTTTTGGGTAGGAAATTTCCGTAGCAAAATGACCACTTTTCTAGTAGTGAGATGTGCAGTACAACCTTTTCTTTTTAAAAAAAAAAGTTTTTTATACATAAAACATAGCGATTTTGTTTAAAAAATTGGTATGTTTTTTAGACTTTTTTCGTTGGTTTTTTGTTTTTTTCATTTAAACTAGTTTTCTATAATTCATCCCTTATATATATATAAGAGAGAGAGAGAGAGAGAGAGAAACCAAACACATCACCCGCTATATACATCACGCCCCATAGTCTGGGGGCGGTGTTCCAGGCATTGTGAAGAGTATCGCCCAAGATAAAGCCTATAACTAACGACTACACATGACTTTAGTATTAGGCCTTAGGGTGTACTCTAACTTAATTTGTGTTAAAAATGACATGGCAAGCCAACATGTCTTTCAAACCACTCCTTCCTCATGTTAAGAGATGTTAAAACCTCTCTTGGTTAACATGTTAACATAGGCAAAACAGAATATGAAATTAATGTCATTTATTATAATTGTTTATTTTAGCTAAGAAGTTAATGAAATGGTATTATTATTATTATTATTTTGTAGTTAATTTAAATATTTAATATTAAAATAATTAAAAAATGGTGGGTGAGGTAGAGTTAACAAGGTTAAACCATTTCTTTAGGATGAGATGGAGTAAAAGGGGAACAAACGGGTGATGTGACGCTTATATGGAATTAAGAATGATTAAAGTATACTTCATGGCCTTATAGGTTGTTACTTTGTACAAATCACATGAATTAACAATAACAAAGTAAATAACTGTTATATATACTCAATAATAAACACAGCTCATGGACTAATTGTAATTTCCTTTCTTACCCATCCTAAGGGCTTCAGAGTAGTTTCACACCTTTTTAAAATTTAAGTTCAACGTTTGACTAAAATTTTAAAACATAACTATAAATACGTACATACTAATTATAAAATATACTCATATAGATTATTTTGAATTTGTTGTCTTTTCTTAAATTGAATATCTCTTGACTATTATGAATTATGAGGGTGAAAACGAACTAACCACATTAGTTTTCCAACAAAAAGAAAAAAGGGTCATCATGAGGTTTTGAGATGTTCTATTAACATATAAAATTCAAAGGAGTGTGCCTTCCACAATAAAGTTCAAAACCTAAAGGATTTCTATAATCTAAGCAGTGTGGAATCCACACGAAGGGCTTCACTACCTCCATAAAAAAAAGGAAAATAATTTGTTTTGTAGTTCTAGTGGGACATAAATTGTTAATATTAAAGTAATCTTACCTAACAATAGTCTTGTTTCATATCGAAAACTTATCAAGTATGAGTGCGATGATATTTGTCGTACACGTACTTTTAATAAATTACTTTCATAATTCTTCTGATAACTCATATGATTTCGCGAATTTCTAATTGAAACCCACGTTTAGGCCTATGGTACACATATGTGAATGGCATGGAAGTAAAAGGTTTACATTATATCTGTATGCCAATTAACTCATTGATTGTGGTGTTACAATAAAAGCTAAACAATCAAAAAGCCAAAAAGGAGATATAAGTTGATTGGTGGATATCAAGCCGAATGGAAGTGTGTAATCCACAAGCATTGAGAGTATATTTAAAGAATGCAAGGAGTGTGGAATTCACACGACACCTACCCATATCATATTTTGTTAGCAAATTTCATTGTGCTCATCCTAGTCATTATCAACTCTGATTTCTAAACACACACCATATACAAATGACCGTTTAAAGTATCACTGAACAGCCGTTTAGATGATATATACAAATTTCAAGTAAAATCATGTGACACTCTTGTGAAATTTACGATATCGAACACTCAAAACTCAGGAAATACCCAAACCAAAAAGTGTTTTATTATCCCAAACAAAGAATCTGAACAATACAACTATGAACTGAGAAATTTCACACTCTCACTCTGATAAGATCATTAACACGATGATCTTAACTAAACAACCTAGAGACTCACACCAATCTGCGAATCAACGCGATTCAAACAGATGAAACCCTAATCGCCCACTAAAGAGAGAGAAACGATGTGCACAAAAAATATCTTAGATGATCCAACTGAAACAAATAGACTTGGTTTTATATGAGAGCACATGCGGGTTACTCGGGTTGTTATAACAACCCGGTCTTCATATATCTTCAACAGTAGCCTAAGCTTCTAGTCCAACCCAAGTCTTTGATCTTGATAAAGCCCAGCAACTCACCATGAGAAAGCCCATATGCAAAACAAAAAACAAAGACAAAATATAAGAAACAAATATAAAAGAAAAATATAAACAAAAATATAAACAATCAGATGAAATGTATTAAGATGGAATTGGAATTGAGATGTATGACATTATATTGTTCCTTATGTTTTTAACACCCCCCACAATTCCATCACTTAAAAGCATCAAACAATTTCAATTCAAAACACAAAACTTGGTGAGTTTTGACTAAAACACCTTTTATAAATAAGTCAGCAACTTGACTCTCAGATTTTACTCCAACACTTCTTATTGTACCTTTAGCAATTAAATCACGCAAAAAGAATATATCAAACTCAAAATGTTTGGTCCTATCATGAAAAACTGGATTAGCTGCAATTGGTATTGCAACTTTATTATCGCAATACACACTAATAGGAACTTTAACATCTACTTGTAACTCACTTAACAAATTTTTAAGCCAAACTGTCTCACATCCAGTAGCACACATAGATCTATACTAAGCCTCAGCTGAGGACCTAGAAACATTTGTTTGTTTTTTACTTTTCTAGGACACCAAGTTATTACCTAAAAAAACACAAAAACCTGTAACAGATTTCCTGGAAACCAAACATTTAGCCCAGTCTGAATCAGCAAAAGCTTTTAAATCAAAATGTTCACCTTTGCTGAATAATAACCCTTTACCAAGTGTAGACTTATGATATCTTAACAAATGAAATGCAAGTTTCAAATGCCCATCAGCAGTGTTGTAGTAATCGCTAGTCGGGCGGCGGGGTGGGGACTAGCGATTAATCGGGGATTAATCGGTGATTAATTGGCACCTAGTCGGGATTTTTACAACCATGCCCATCAGTAGGGCTATGCATATATTGAGTGAACACATGAACTGCATGTGATGTATCTGGCCTAGTGTGAGACAAGTAGATTAGTTTTCCTACCAGTTGTTGATAACCAGTTATGGTTTTCTTTAAAAGGAAAAATTGTTTCATAGAATTTAACATCTCTTGAAAACAATACTACTTTAGTATCTAGATTGTACAATTTACAACCCTTTTTCTCATATGAATAACCAATAAAAACACATTTCTCAGCTCTACTACTTAGTTTATCACTTACATTTAAACTTGTAGAAAAATACAAACACCCAAACACCTTTAAATGATTTAAGGAGGGACTAAAATTATAAAGTAATTCATAAGGGGTCTTGCCAGACAGAACAGAAGGCGGTGTCCTATTAATAAGATAAGCTGCAGTTAGTACACACTCATGCCAAAATCTAACAGGGAGATTACTTTGGAAAAATAACGCTCTAGTAACATTTAACAAATGCCTATGTTTCCTCTCAACAATACCATTTTGTTGAGGGGTATAGGCACACGTAGTTTGATGAAATATTCCCTTGAGTTTACAATAATCTGACATTTGACCATTAACAAATTCTGACATTTGACCATTAACATTTGACAATGTGTTTAAATTATGTTTGAATTATGTTAACAAAAGTTAGTATATTCTAAAAGACTTTTGTTTTACTCTTCATTAAACAGACCCAAACAGCCCTGGAATAGTCATCAACTATAGTTAAAAAATGCCTATGACCTTCCCTGCTAGTAACCTTATAAGGACCACATACATCCAAGTGAACCAATTCTCCAACTAGGAGCTTTTATGTTCACTTAAAGGAAAGGGTTCCCTATGCTGCGTAGCCCTATGACATAAATTACAAGGGCCATGATCAACCACAGTTGAAATGTTTAAAGTATCTTTAAACATTTTAATGGCTTGATCAACAGGATGGCCTAATCTAGAATGCCAGAGTTTATACACAGAAGCATTAACAATAGACACATTAGACACAAAAGTATTACCACACATGTATAAATCTTGCAGTTGACTACCAATCACCAGGATTTTCCATGTTATCAGGTCCTGTATATAACATTTATGCTCATCAAATCCAACAAACAACTTATTATCCCTTGCTAATTTATGTACAGAAATTAGGTTAACACTATATTCAGGGACAACAAACACATCATGTAAAACCACACCATCGGCCAATTTATATGTTCCAATCTTAGTTACATATGCATTAGTCCCATTAGGATGCTTTACTTGTATTTTAAAATTAGAAACATCAATATAATTAGTTAAATTTGTTTCTGATTTGACCATGTGATTATTAGCCCCTGAATCTATTAACCAACCTGAACCTCTTCCCACATCATGACCAAAAGAATAAACAGGACAACTAAAGACAGTTAAACAAAACAACCCACCTGAAACGCTACAACTCTATGATGATTCAGGTGTTCTGTCATTAATCAAACTAAGCAACTTTGTCAACTGATAAGAAGTTAAAGCAGTAATAGGAACACTTGACTCATCCACCTTAGAACTATTACTAGAACTACTTTTCTTCCCTTGATTCCCTCTTGGTGGTTTCATCCAAGAGGGATATCCAATTATCTCAAAATATTTCTCAATTGTATGCCATACCTTATTACAGTGAGTACATTTTAAGCTTTGATTTAAAACTTTATTAGTTTTCTTAAATTCAACTGAAGGACTGACTTTAGACACAAAAGATATGTTTGGATTTTTCTTATTACCACTATTATAGTTTCTATGAGATTCCTCTATAGAAAGTACAGCAAAAGCCTCTTTAACAGTTGGTAATGTTTCTTTAATTAACAGATTAGTTCTAACCCCTTGGATACCTTATCTAATCCCATTAAAAACTACATTAATTTTATCATATGATTAAAATCATTGAATTCCTTAGCAGCATTACACGAACAGGTAGGCAGTTGCAAAATCTGATCTAACTAACCCCACATAACATTCAACCTATGATAGTAATCAGATACACTAGATCCATTTTGACTAAATGAGTTAATTTTATGATACAAGTCAAACACCAAAGATCCATTTCCTTCACATCTAACCAAACACTACTAGCCAATTTAGAAAAGACATTACCCATATATAACTTTTCATTAATTGAATTCAAGATCCAAATTAAAACTATAGAGTTACACCTATCTCATTGTCTAGCAAGAACCTTATTTGTTTCAGACTTAACACAACTTTTATCTAGGGGTGTGCATGGGTCGGTTTGGGTCGGTTTTGACCTAAAACCATAACCATAATCGCGATGTCGGTTAATGGATAACCATAACCATAACCGATCGGTTATGATGGTTATGGTTATTCGGTTTTGATGGTCATAGCGGGTCGGTTATGGGTGGTTAACCGTGTATTTAGATTAGCTAAAAATAGCTTAATTTTGTTACCATGGAATAAATTGTTATTGCATATTTGTATATATTAGTATATTACATAGTATTAAAAAAATACATATAATCTATAATATTAATACCAATTATTATCGAATATTGAAATAAAGTGATATGATACATTCCATTAGTTCAAATAAACATCCAACCAAAACCACAAAACGATATGAAAAACCTATAAATACTAAAAATCTTCAATAAACACCATCAAATATTAAAAATATGGTGAAAAGTCATAAATCCTACAAAAATATATTACATGTCGGTTCGGTTCGGTTATGGTGGGTCTGGCCAAAATGATAACCATAACCGACCCGCTACTTTCGGTTTTCAAAAAAACCAATAACCGGCCCACCGGTTTTTTATTCGGTTTGGTTTTTCGGTTATGTTTTGCCGGTTAATTCGGTTATGGTTCGGTTAATTCGATTTTTTGCACACCCCTACTTTTATCAATAAATCCCCATTTATTTTTTACTTGTAAAGCAAGTTGCATAGCATTAGACCAAATTGTGTAATTCTCAGAACCTTTAAGTTTAATAGAAACAATAGTCAAGTTACTAGAATCAGATGGATGCAAGTATAAATGGCCACTTGCATCAAGTTTACTTACAAGTGTCTCAGGTGGTGGATCACTAGGACCAGGACCACCACTTTTGATAATTGGACCATCAACCATTATAATACCAAATCAAGTGTGACAACTGGCACTTTTCCATGCATTCCGTACAATAATTAAACAGTAATATGTGTTTTAATAACTGTGCATGATTTAGTTTACAAGAAGAATGAAATTCTGATTACTGTTATATACATACAATGTCATTTCATGTTGCAAGACTTTTATCATTACTACATGCAACACAATATAGTTCTATTAATGCACATAACAGAGTTGACACAACTATCAGACAAACTAGAAATACTGACGGGAGTTCAGTACTTACACAGACATGATGTTAAGACACAAAATAAGCCCCAGGACCAAGTGTTACACTAGTATAGTGTGTAGGAAAGCAGGGATTACAAAACTGCCTTCCTAGTGATGACATAGGTACCGGAAAGTGCCAGAAACATACTAAAACTGCAAAATTCTGCAGAAAATAAACAAATTCAGCAAAAATTCAGCTTTTACCATCTAAATATAATGCAGAATTATGATATAACGGTCCAGAATACTTTCCTAAGTGTCGGGAATTAAAACTGTCATAAAACATAATACTTTCCTTATGAACATTACAAAAATATATCATATCTTTGACAAGAAGAAAATATATTATTTTTTAGTAAGAAAAATATATATGTTTCTTGAACAATTGGAAAATATAATGTTTTTGGAAGAAATATATATTTTCTTACATGAAGTTGGAACATATTATTTTTGGGGTGAAAAAAAAAACGGATTTATATATATTTTTTCTAAGATAAACTTGAAAATATATTATTTTTGAGGGTTAAACGAAAATACAATTAATTTTGCCAAAGGAAAAATTATAAATAATTTTTGTATGTAAGTTTCTTAAAATATATATTTTTATTAGAAATGTTATTACGGAAAAGTTAATACAAAAATTAAGTATAAGAATACTTAATAAACAAAATAAGAATACGTATCCTCGTACATATAAATATACAAGGGAATACGCCACCAATACCTGGCAAATACACAAGTATGATTATACCCATCCTTGGGAGAACACATACGTATAACTGCATGATATACCAAGTTAGAATATATTGTTTTAACAAATATTCAAAATGATTAGTACATATAATTTAAGTTAAAATATTATTATTTTAACAAAATAATTATATACTTTGGGATAATACAAGTACTTCAAAAACGTAACTCAAGGATGCTAAGACATAACAACAAATACAAAGAGTCGTTACACGACCTAAACGTCTAATAAAACATGGCACGTGTGTAGGTCGTTGTACGACCCATAGAAGGACCTTTGAGCATACAAGATAGCAGGACGCAAACTTGTGAGTTCATGTCCCCCTTTTCTCTTAATAGTTTTTGGTTTTATACCATGGAAGATTATGAGAATTTTATAAAACCTTAGAATATTATCACATATCTTCATCATCTTCATTCACCATATCCTTCTCCCTTCCTTTTCCTTGCTCACGACCACAAACCACACCCACATTACCTCCATTTTTCAATCCATTACACATATTCTAAGGTGACCTAAAGGTGTAAGGAGCTTATCTAAGGAGGCTTGAAGCGTGGGAACTTGAAGGACCTCTCTCTAGTGCTTTTATCCACCTCATTTGTCATCTTCATCTTCTTAAACATCATCCCTAGCCTTGTGCTAGTAGTAAGACCTTCCTAATCTCATTTTACTTCATATTATGTTGGTTAAAAGATGATATATGTTGTTAAACATAAAGATCATGAAGAAACATAATCATAAACATGAACATAAAGCTCTAAATCATGAAAATCAAAGATGTTTAAGGGTATGTAATATACTTGATTGTTGATTTCTTATGTTTATGATGTTGATCATCATAAGAAGCTTTCTAGATTGTGATTAAACACATGATCTAGCAAGTATGAGGATGATTCTTGAGAAAATCATAATGATCATCCTTTATGTTAAACATGAACTTGAAAATAAACCTGTTTTAGTGTATGATGATTTGTGATACATGTTATAAGTCTTGAAAATAAAGGATTTCAAAGATAATATTTTCAAGAGAACAAAGTTATTTACAAGATTTACAAGATCGTGATTTTTAAAGAAACTAATCATATTTTTAGTGATAAATCAAGTATAGAAACATGTTGTTAACAAGAGAAATACAAAAGAATTGTTTTTTGAAAAATCATCTTGTAAGTTGTAAAGGACTAGATTTTGCAAGAATGTGATTATTAAACAAATAACTAAGTTTTAGAGGGTAACTTAACCTACTAAATAACATACTAAGTTACTACAACTTTTTACAAAATTTCAAGTTCATGTCAAAATGTAAATTGCATATTTAAAGCATATGGTAAGTCTTGAATGATTTGTTGATGATTGGTGATGATTTATAAAAGAAAATGATATGCTTTGAAAGCATGGAAACCTCCATTTTTAAGGGGAAACTATGGCAAAATTTTTCTAGAATTAAACACTTAGGAAAATATTTTTAAACAAATATTTACAAGTATATTTTAACCATGTTTTTTCATATAAAGTTTGCCATAAATTTTTTTTTACAAAAATCACAAAATATTGGAGGTTGGTTTTTGATAATAAAAGTGACTAAATATGTATTTAGGAGAATATATATTTAGATGTCACCATGCGTGTGATTATTTGTATATTATGTGTATTAGTTATATAATTTTAGGGCTTAAAATAATATAACTCACCAAAATACCAAGAAATACAATAATAAATATTACCAAAAATTCCAAGAAATACATATACAAATTATACCCAAAATATTGGAGAAACCGAATAAGGAATATAGACTGCAAAATATTTTGGAATTACATTTATAAGCATATTTTGGTAAACGGTATTTTGGAAATCAAGGAAACAAAGAATATGATTTTTATGAACATTACAAAAATATATCATATCTTTGACAAGAAGAAAATATATTATTTTTAGTAAGAAAAATATATATGTTTCTTGAACAATTAGAAAATATAATGTTTTTGGAAGAAATATATATTTTCTTACATGAAGTTGGAACATATTATTTTTGGGGTGAAAAAAACGGATTTATATATATTTTTTCTAAGATAAACTTGAAAATATATTATTTTTGAGCTTTAAACGAAAATACAATTATTTTTGCCAAAGGAAAAATTATAAATAATTTTTCTATGTAAGTTTCTTAAAATATATATTTTTATTAGAAATATTATTCCGGAAAAGTTAATACAAAAATTAAGTATAAGAATACTTAATAAACCCAATAAGAATACGTATTCTCGTACGTATAAATATACACCGGAATACGCCACCAATACCTGGCAAATACACAAGTATGATTATACCCATCCTTGGAAGAACACATACGTATAACTGCATGATATACCAAGTTAGATTATATTGTTTTAACAAATATTCAAAATGATTAGTACATATAATTTAAGTTAAAATATTATTATTTTAACAAAATAATTATATACATTGGGATAATACAAGTAATTCAAAAACGTAACTCAATGATGCTAAGACATAACAACAAATACAAAGAGTCGTTACACGACCTATACGTCTAATAAAACATGGCACGTGTGTAGGTCGTTGTACGACCCATAGAAGGACCTTTGAGCATACAAGATAGCAGGACGCAAACTTGTGAGTTCATGTCCCCCTTTTCTCTTAACAGTTTTTGGTTTTATAACTCTCGGGGGTGGAATACATGTTACGGATGTTTAAATGTTATGATTTGGCTATGAAATGAACTATTAGATCATGTGTGCATAGATTGAATTTGAAATGCCATTAACTCTCATTGGAAATATGGACGAATGTTAGATCTAACGGGTACGGCCGAGCCCCACTCATGGTCCTTATGTGACCACTTTGAGTGCTTTGGTGTCCCAGTCGTGGTGATTCGACAACGGTCAAGGGTGATTTGACACAGTCAAGGTAATTTGATAAGGTCAAGGGAATTTGACACAGTAGAGGGGAATTCGACGAGGGTATAAGCCTACTCATATAGAGTGCTCCCTATGTCTTCACATGCATTAATGTCCTTGCAAAACATTAATTTGATCTGTTCATAGATGCTTTTCATACCTATTTCATAGGAGTCTCTCAAATGTTTACAAGTTTACCAGTACTCATACAAAATGCATGAACTCGCTCAACTTTTGTTGATGTTTTAAAAAATTACATGTATTTCAGGAAACAAGTTGGATCTTGGGCGCTGGTGTTGTTTCAGGATATGAATAACAAGTTTAGATGTCATCCACTTTTGTTGTTTTGTAATTTAATCAGCGGTTGTGTCGTTTGAAACTTAATTGACTGGTGTTTGTAATATTTTAAACTTTATGAATGGATGAACATCATTTTGATCATATAGTTGTTTATTATAATTGAATGCAATGGTATTGAACAAGTCACACATCATACGCTTCCGCAAAAGTCAGGGTGTGACAGTTTGGTATCAGAGCTTCGATTGTAGTGAACTAGGATTTCTTCTTGAGTCTAGACTACAACCACTAGGACTCTCTCACGAAAACATTTTTACAAAATGGTTTTTCATTGCATTCACGAAAGCGTCAAGATCCATGAGTCAAACATTATTCAAAGAAAAGACAAGGCAAGGATATTAGTAGGGAGGAGAATACCCTAAATTAAAGTGCCAATTAAGGCATAGTCTACATGAGATAGACTTGCCAAAGACAAAATGACCCCCCCCCCGAAAGGATAAACGAGAGTTATACGTGACATGATGCATCTATTTGCCTATTTATACTAAGTAACATATTTATTCATTAATATATATATATATATATATGCGTATAAGTATACGGAATAAATATTGACGTGAATGAGATACTTATGACTCTGAATCCTATTATTGTTCTTGACTCGCACGATGAAGCTATCGACCTCGCGTTTACTGCAAAGCTCATGGCTGGAGTGATTATCAAACGAGATTCTGAGCTTGTTTCCGTAGGGATGGTTGTTCTTCCTTCTCGAATGCGAAGGTGCCTGACTACGGTAGTGACGGCGAGGCGGATGAGGCTACCTTGGATAACAACCTTATCAGCAGGACGAGGTCCCTGTGGCTTTTGCGAAACAAGATTGACGACACACTTGACCAGATAAGGAAGATGAAGTACTCATCTTAAAGGCGCCCCTCCAACTGCTAGGAATTCTCCTTATTCCTATTATGTTTAATCATCGTGCCTATTCGCGCGTAACGATGACGAATGTTAGCGCGTGGACCACCACAATGGTCCTTGCTATGTCGGAGGTATAAGGACAGTAGTGTCCCCTCTGTGGTTGACCATCTGCTTTGAACGAGGGAAAGTTGGGATGACCGTGCAAGACAATTTATTATTACGGGGGCCAACGTAATAACGACTTGTATTGCATGGAAATCCTGGTGGACCCTGCGGGTCAAGATAATGATCACCACCTATCCAAAAATAATCTCTAGGTGTTCACGCCTTCATCAAGTAGAACAATACCTAGACAGTTGCTTTAGCACTCTACAAAGTAGGAAACTTGTCTTTACCTACTACGTGTCTGACACTTCTACCCATATACGAGTCGTTTGGGAACCGATATCTAAGCAAGTGAAGATGGATAACACTCGGAAAAGATTCAGTGACGGTACACTCTCTATCACCCCTATATGTACAACTCCCATCTCTTGGGAAGTATACCCGTCTTTGTGAAGCTAAAGAGCTGAGAAAACCAATGTAGAAGGAAAATAACTACTACTTTCATATTATGAAACTTGTATGACCGAGGTGATGTAACATCGAGTTCATTTTGTTTTCCCCATTACAAACAATAAGTCAAGTTGTCAAGCCTATATGAAAGCTCAGTAGTTGTTTCCTTACTTATACATTGTTGATTATGTAGGATCGTATTCTGACCCGAACGAGTCTATCAGAGGAGTTTTGGTCAATTACAGGTGCGGAAAACAAGTAATCAACGTAGAAACAGCTAGATCTTCACTTTAAACACACTTTTGATTGATATTACAACGTTTACAGCCAAATCTCACACCGGCAGCACCTCGGTATGGAAAACAAGAACTTGTTACAAATGATTTCGTACATGGGGTATATATAGGGTCTGAGATTTCGCTCATATGGACATGATGTCCATAAAAGCGATATCACTATGTCCATAAAAGAGAAATCATCTTCTAGGTTTCCCACATACGGACATCTTTGTGATTCCCCACATATGGACATGTGGTTTCCCACATATGGACATGTCCATATATGTGAAATCAACTTTCTCGGGAAATCTCATACAATGTGCCCTAATCTAACATTCTAAGACTAAGACTCGATACAAGACGAAGTCGACAGATGTAGTGCACCAACAGACTCCCCCTCAGATGTTGACGAGTCTTAAGTGTCGAGTCTTCGCATCTTCAGTCTTGATCTGTCTCTGGGCATCACTCTCTCAATCTATTCTCGCAGGTCTTCAGACTCCCCCTTGCGATATGCTGGCATTTCTTCAGTTCATCAGCATCATCAGCTTTAGGATCGTTGTCTGGCTTTCCATCTCACAGCTTCTCCATATCAATCAGCCTGATTCTTCATGTCTCAAGATCATTGCCTGGCTACCTCCAATCAGAGTCCTCAGGTATTGAAACCTGGCTCTCATCTAGCTCAGATCTCAGGAACGGATAACCTGGCTCATTCTTTCCTGCAAAAACTCTACCTCAAAGAAAATTTATCTCACATACATATTTCAAACATATAACCTTGCACTAACTCAGACTCACCTTCAAAACCCAAACAAAATGATCTTTCAATCTGATGAACCACTTGAAGATTTGACAAAAATAATCAGTTTTAAAGACAAACTCCCCCTCAAATTATGTTCATCATGTTTAGCACTCAGAATTTTGAAAATCAGCTTTTCAATATCAGTCGTCAAAAATCTTTTTGGATTTTCTGAAACTTTATGCTAAAACATACTGAAAATCTTTTTGGATTTTGAAATAAAGAAACATGTAACGCAATAACGAAATATTTACAAACAATATTTTTTGTGAGTTCGTGTAAGAGGATCATATCAGTTTTTGAGACAAGTCACCAACACCATTAAGCTATATTTCATTTTAAGTTTTAAACAATTCACTTAGATTGTCAGTATACTGGTCCATTTAAATTTTCACACAAATTTCAACTGATCCGAGATACGATGTTAATGTTTTAAGAGACTTAAACTTATCCGTGTGTCCCAATACTTGAATATACTCCCGTATCCAGATCCCAATATTCAGTCTTACAGGTGAGTATACCACAGATGATATCTGTAAGGGAATAATTTATAGTACGAAACCGTGAGAGCTCAGGTCAGAACTTCCGTTCAGTAGAGAGATGACGGCTCGACTTTCGGTGTGTTCCCTTTAGAGGATCTTTTGTCTTCAACAACAGCGACTATCAATTTTATTGTTTCATCAGCATGCTGAGGGCGAAGCTATGTTTCAAGCTTTTGCGGAAAGCATTATCCGGGGACTAGGTCAGAACTTCCATTCAACATAAGTCCCGGGATAATACCCCAGATATCACTGAGCATAAAGACCTAGTATCTCAGAATAAGGGACCTTTTAAACAAGATTTCAGGGGTTACCTATATATCCAAGCAGTTTTGTTACCCACAAAATAAGCAAGTTTGATTTTAGGTTTATATATCGTCACAATTTACTAAATGTGCAAAAACCTAATGGCATATCCGCAGTGAGATTGTTTATCACATTTTAACTTTCCAATTCTTTAGCATGTTGTGACAGCCCACTGATGTACTATCATTTCCTCTATTCACAACGAAACTCATTTTTGAATTTTATCATGTTTTTGTCTTTTTCTAATTTTCTAATGTTTTTGGATTTTCTGAAAAAAATTACTCCCCCTAAAATGCAAACACATTTTAGGAAATTTGAAAACAAACTATACAGTAAAATGACAACTGACATCAAATCGCATCAATTCGCCATTCACTAGGCATAAACAATCTGAACTCCCCCTTTCACAAACCATTTTCTCATTTAGATTTCAAAACACTTAAGTTTGTTTTAATCAAAATGATTTTTCCGGAAAATGAGTTTGTTTTTACCACTTGTAAGTTTCAGTACGGGATATGGTTCATCATCTTGTCAGTTTTATCAAATGTAGTAAATCAAGTACAACTTAATGTCCTTGATTCACTGTTTGCAATCAAGCAACCTCTAAACCACTTGTAAGAATAACCACTTGTGGATATAACCAATCAATACCAATTGTAGGAATGAGTCATCTACATTTTACCCATCAAAGTGCCGATTCCTACTTCGCACTTACCAACCAGGAAACTCCGGCGTAGTCATTCAACCTGTAAAATTTTAACAATTTCAAGCATTTTCAAAACAACTTTATTAAACAAGAAAGATGCCGATTCCTGATCCACGATTACAAACTTGGGATCTCCGGCAAGTTAGGTTTTTCAATGAAAGAAAATATCCACCCAAGCCTGACCAGCCTTGGGTGTTTTCAATTCAGAAACAGTTGGAGTGTAACTTGCTTTCTTTTTAGCATAAAACTCCTTTACCCCTTTCACCTTTCCATCAACCATTTTTCCGAAAATCTTCTTAACTTTCCCATCAAACGCTTTCTCAACATCAAAGTTATCCTTCTCAGAATAACCCTGATTTGAGATTTCAGACTTTCCAGTTTTCCTTTTAAAATTTTCAGTCCTCAATGGTGGAAAGTTCTCATCATCCATTGAAGGAACTGAATTTTCATCACTCTCATCAAACTGTAGCTCCTCTGATTTTGTGGAATCAGATTCATCGCCAGATTTTTCATCAGATTTCTTAACAACCCATTTTTTATTGTCAAGTTTAACACTTCACCTGTAAAATCTCTTCGAACACTCACCAACTTCAAATGTTGAATTTTTGAAAACTTTAAATTTTTCAGTTGGTGGTTCGGTTTTATCAACAACAACTTCTTTTAATTTTCCAGAAACTCCCTGTTTTGTATTAGTCGCTTTTGGGCAGTTCCATGCAATGTGACCAACTTCATTACATCTAAAACAGGTTCTGGTTTCTTTCTTCTGATAAGCTCCATACTTCATCTTTTCAACTAGAAACTCCTGGTTTGACTGTTTCCAGAATGAGCTATTTGCTTCTTCTTCATGACTAGTTCCTGCAACATATGTCATTTTTGATTTATAATCTCGAACATATTTTTCATTTTTATAATTTTCAGGTGGAATAAAACCAAGTCCTTTCTTTTTGTAGCTACGATTGTGGTTTGGTTTCTTTTGAAAAACTGAACCAGAATTGTAACCCTTTTTCTTGTTCAAACGTTGTTGTACTCTTGAGGTGTAAGGTTTAGGTTTTACATTAAGATTTTCATCTTTTATTTCAGAAATATTAATTTCTGTTAGTTTGAAAACCTTTTTTATCAAATCAGTTTTGACACCTCTTATTGGAAACTCTTTATCAAAATATAATTTGTCAGAATCATTCAAAGTATATACAACTTCAAATGTTTCATCATTCAAATTAGATTTTGACAACAAAAATTCTTTACTATAAACCCGTTTTCCCGACGATTTTGAACTCTTTTTGGACGAACTCGAACTCTCGACTGACTGACACGAACTTTCGGACTCGGATTTTGACTCTGACTCCTCATCCTTATCCAACACCTGATCAACCACTCTTTTTATCAGTTCTGACTCATGATCTGTGTCGGACGCTGTGAACGTGACATCAATATTGTCCGGTAAAACATCGGTTATCTCGGATTCTAACTTAATATTGACTGCCTGTTTTAGTTCTTCCTCGTTAGGTTTTCTAGGCGAGTACCCTTCCCAAATCGGAGGCGGACACTTATTATAACAGACACCCTGTTTCTTACCAGTATCCTTTTTCTTCTTTGGTTTTGTTTCTTCACCTTTAAACGCTTCAAATCCTTCAACTGTTGGATAAATTCTATCAATTATGTAGTTACAACCTTTGTAGCTTTGTAGTAATCTTCTGATTCTTTCATTCTCAGTTGCTTCACTATCCAACTCTTTCTTCCACTTTGCACATTCTTCTATGTACAAGTTGATCTCTTTCTGCTTTGTCATCATGGTAGCATTCAACATCTTCAAAGCTTTCTCTCTTTCAGAGTTAGTCTTTTCAAGACTATTCACAGTTCTGTTCAATACATCATATGACTGTTTCAAATTTTTTACATCAAACAACAACTTTTCTTACAACTTTTCTAACTCACTAAACCTCTCATCTTTTTCTATACATTGTTTACAAGACTCTAAACATGTAAGACAAGGTTTTGTGATTTCAACGATCTTCTCGGCTTCAATTATCTTTTCAACTTCCACAATCTTCTCAATCACTTTGACCTCTTTCATTTCCTTTGCAGCTTTCCTTTCTTTCAATTTCTTCAATTTTTCTGCAAAATAAAATTCAAAAGTGTCAGAAGATAAATGAGTTTTTCCCAAATTTATCTGTTCCATCTCTTCATCACTATCACTTGTTTCTGATGAACTGTTTTCAGATGAAACAGATCTTTCATCTTCATTTTTCTCTCCATCAGATAACACTTCCATCCATTCCTTCAACATTTCTGGCTTTTGAACAATATGTGCAATAAAAGCTTTAACATTAGGACCAGCTGGAATGTACTTGTCCCAGCTAAAACCATCAGCCACTTTCTCGTCATCTTGATCCATGATGCCATAGTAAGCCTTTTTGTTTGCATCTTCGATCATTCTTCCATGTGCCGTTTGTGGATCTTTTTGTTGATGTGGTAGATGAGTAATTTGGTGATAAAAGGATTTCCTATAATAATCATCTTTCCCAGATGACTCCTTTGCTCCTCTCGGCTCCTGATTCTTGCACTCTCTTTTAAAATGGCCTTTCTCCCTGCAACGAAAACAGACAACTTTAGATTTATCAAATCCTAGATTAGAAAGATTTGCATCCAAGAAATCATTTCTTCCTGTAACCAATCTAAATTTTTCTGCTCTCCTCAAAACACTAGCTAAGGCCCATTTAATATCCATCAGTTCCAGCTCCTCTGCATCGATTTGGTCATAATCTTCCTTTGTGAGCATCGGATTACCAATTCTTCCGGCAATCAACCCTTCATAAGACTCTAATGCAGTGACCAATAATCCCATATGATTCTTTACAATCTCCTCAGAATATTTTTGTCCATTTTGAAGATGTAAAGCCACATTGCACTGAATTAGATGACCATTTCCAGCAGATGAACTTTGAACACTTGGAGGATTCACCGTTGAGAACCCACTAAATGCAGCACTAAATGCAGTTTGTATCTTTGGACTAGCTTCTGCAGTTTGAACATTTCCTTTATAGCATAATTTAATATCTTGTTGATGAGTAGAACTGTTCATTCTAGCAATTTTCTGCTGCTCCAGATCCTGTGCCTCTAACTTCTCTATAAACTGTGCAATCGATAACCTTCTAAACTGTCCAGAATTCTTCAATATCATCAGATATGTACCCCATTCCTGTTGCGGTAACGCATCAGCAAGCTTTTCAACCCATTCTGCTGGAGTTTTTGTAATCTTCAACTGTGACATAGTGCGTACAAGATGACAGTATCTTTCAATAAGACTCTTTGTTGTTTCACCAGGCATGCACGTAAATAGTTCAAATTCCTTTTTCAATAAAGCTGCTTTACTTTGTAGCATTTCAGTACTTCCCTCGAATTTCTTTTCAAGAGCTTCCCGAATAGAATAAGCGTTTTCATCATGTTGAAGCAATACAAATATATCTTCTTTAACAGCTTATTGTAACAGATTGATCATCATTTTTTCTCCTTTGTAACTTTCTCTTTCTTGCTCCGTGAATTCTGAAATGATTTTACCGACTCCCGCTGAATTCTTTGGCTTCTCATATTCAGTTTCGATATTCTCCCAAGCTTTTAGATGATTCGCCTGAACCCAATTCTCAAACCGCTTTTTCCATCCGTGATAATCTTCAATTCCCATAAGTTTCGGGGGTTTTTGCATTGTTCCGGTTTCATTTTCCATTGTCATGGCCTTAGTAATGTCGGATGGACTAGCCGGGGTTGTAGCAAATGCGTTGTAAAACTCAGTATCCATTTTTCAATGTACGTAATTCAATCACAGGTACTTATGAGCGAAATCAGGGTTTTGATTGACCTTATGAGCGAAATCAGGTTCTTGATTGACCTTATGAGCGAAATCAGGTTCTTGATTGACCTTATGAGCGAAATCAGAAGTTAATGGATGTCCTCTTGAGCGAAATCAAGTCTTATGATGACCCTTGGAGCGAAATCAGAATTCTGTATGACCCTTGGAGCGAAATCTGAAGTTTAGAGGTGACACAAAAGCGAAATCAGGTGATTAGAATTGACACATGAGCGAAATCAAGTGATTAGGGTTGACACATGAGCGAAATTAGGTCACTTGGATGTACTTTGGAGCGAAACCTGAAAGACCTTATAAACGAAATCACTGATTGTTCGTATGAGCGAAATCATGTTCGAAGGTAATTTGGTCCATTTTTAGTCCGAATTTCAGTTCGAAACTTTCCAGGATTTGTTTATGTTCAATTATCTACAATCTGTGAAATTTTGAACGGATTCCGACTGTTAAATCTCGTTCTGATGAAGAAAGAAAGTGTAGAAGTAAGAATTTATGATGATATCCAGCAAATCTCTGTAGAACTCCTCCTCCTGAAGCTCTGATACCACCTGTAGGATGGTATTCTGACCCGAACGAGTCTACCAGAGGAGTTTTGGTTAATTACAGGTGCGGAAAACAAGTAATCAATGTAGAAACAGCTAGATCTTCACTTTAAACACACTTTTGATTGATATTACAACGTTTACAGCCAAATCTCACACCGGAAGCACCTCGGTATGGAAAACAAGAACTTGTTACAAATGATTTCGTACATGGGGTATATATAGGGTCTGAGATTTCGCTCATATGGACATGATGTCCATAAAAGCGAAATCACTATGTCCATAAAAGCGAAATCATCTTCTAGGTTTCCCACATACGGACATCTTTGTGATTCCCCACATATGGACATGTGATTTCCCACATATGGACATGTCCATATATGTGAAATCAACTTTCTCGGGAAATCTCGTACAATGTGCCCTAATCTAACATTCTAAGACTAAGACTCGATACAAGACGAAGTCGACAGATGTAGTGCACCAACATATTATATATGCATGTGATATTGAGTGATTACATGTTTGCTTGTGGTAATATGTACCTCATAGACAATTACGGAATGTTGTCTAACCTACCCCATACCTTTTGACAGAAGAAAATGCCGCCTAGATGTGACACGGACACCATTACGTTAACTAAGGCCGAATTCAATGAGCACATTTCCCAAGCTATAGCGCAGCATGAAGCCCTCCGCTCTGAACACAGCGGTGGCACTCCCGGAAGTAACCCTCCAACTGGCTGCACCTATAAATAGTTCCTGGACTGCAAGCCATTGAATTTTGATGGCACAGGAGGTGCCTTTGCTTTTGTTCGTTGGGCAGAGAAGACTGACTCCGTTCTGAGAATGAGTAACTGTTCGCCCAACGAGAAATAAGAAAAGAACGGAGTCAGTCTTCTCTGCCCAACGAACAAAAGCAAAGGCACCTCCTGTGCCATCAAAATTCTTCACATGGAGTCTTCGAGAAATAAGAAAAGAAAGTCTTCGAACATAAAGATAGGCACCCAAGTCAGTTACGAGAGCTCTAAAGCAAACAAAAGAAGGGAAGTGGACCTGCCTCGTGGCATGAAAGCTTTTGGAGCCACTATTAAGGCCGGTGGTAAGGTTTACTTGGGGACTAAGCCGAGATGCAAGGAATGCAATTTTCACCATGAAGGTCGATGTCTGAGGCCTAAGTGTGATAGGTGTGGAAAAGAAGGGTACACCAAGGATGCATGTTGGTCGAAGTATCGCATACAAGGAGGAAATGATGACGGCAACCAAGACGGAAGAGATAATGGTAGAGTTCCAGGTTGCTTCAAATGTGGTGAAGTATGGAACTTTAGGAAAGATTGCCCTAGGAAGAACCAAGCAAGAAAGGGTCTTCACGATCAGAGCTCGTGAAGCACGCCAGGATCCAGATGCGGTTACGGGTACGTTCCTTATTAACCAACTCTATGCATCTATTTTTGATTAATACTGGCACCGACTTTAACCTTGTATGCTTAGAACTTAAGAAACTACTTGGCCTAGTTTCGAGTAGAATAGATGTCCCGTATTCTTTAGAATTGGCGAATGGAAGGTTAGTTAAGCGAAGGGGATGATTAAGGATTGTATTTTGGAACTTAGAGAGCGGGACCCCCTATTATCGTTGACTTGGGAAGTCACGATATTGTGGACAACATGGATTGGATATCCAAGGATAGGGCTGAAGTTGTTCATCATAAGGAAACTCATTTGCATTCCTCCTGCAAATGATGAGACACTTATAGTACACAACCTTCTTGCAATAGATGCGAGGGCACTAGGCCCCATAAGGCGGTGGATTTGCAACACCTCACATTGGTCATAGAGAGACAGAAGCGCCTCCGGATAGGTTGCATAGCCTCCCTTGTTCATGACGTCATTAAAGAGACCAAGAAGCCAAAGCCTGAAGACATCTCCGTGGTGGAGGAAATTCCAGAAGTCTTCCCCGAAGACTTGCCTGGGTTACCTCCATAGTGACAAGAGGAGTTTAGGATAAACCTAGTGCCAGGAGTGGCACCAGTGACGAATGGCACCTTACCGACTAGCTCCGTCCGAGATACAGGAGCCTCCGATGCAACTGCAAGATCTGCTAGGCAAAGGAAATCTACTAGGCCGAGCGTCTCACCATGGGAAGCCCCCGATGTTATTCGGTAGGAAGTAGGATGATAGTTTTTACACGCGTACACAGCCTAATCTGAGAGGGACTCAGAAGAACTAATATGGAAAAAGTATTACGCATAGGTTACAGGGAGATAGACAACTAACCATCAAGAATCGGTACCCCTTACCGAGAAATTGATGACTTGTCGACCAACTGCAAGGTCCCAGCTACTATACCAAGGTGGACTTAAGGACAGGGTATTACTAGTTGATGGCACGAGAAGAAAGTTAGCAGTTTCCGTTTTGCATCAACTTCGGAGAATTGGATATCGAGGACCGGTATCCTTTGCCAAGGATTGATGACTTGTTCAACCAATTGTAAGGTTCTAGTTACTACTCGAAGATCGAATTGAGGTCAGGATGTCCTCAACTGCGAATACGAGAATAAAGTATCCCCAAATTGACCTTTAGGACTCGCCTTGAGCATTACGAGTTCCTTGTCATGTCGTTTGGCTTAACTAATGCACCAGCAGCATTCATGGACCTCATGAATTGGGTGTGTAAGCCGTACCTAGATAAGATCGTGATTATGTTTATCGACTACATCCTTATATGCTCAAAGATCAAGGAAGATCATGAGCAACATCTGCAATTTATCTTGGGACTCTTAGAGAAAGAACAATTGCGAGCTAGGATGCCGAAGTGCGAATCCGGGAATTCGCGAGGCAAGATTCTTAAGGTCATGTGGTGAGTAAGAACGGGAATCATGTTGACCGACAATCAAGAACTAAGGAGTCCCAAAGACGCAACTAAGATTTTTTGGGGATTGTAGGCTGTATCATATGACTCCTAGAAATCCTTTCAAGGACTGCTCAACCACTAACAACCCTAACCTAGTTGATACCTATCTTGTCTTCACCTGACAGTACCAATAGAATTGTGGTTCGTGTGACGCTTCTCGACAAGGTCTCGATTGCGCATTGATGCAACGAGACAAAATCATCGCGTACGCGTCACGTTGATTAAAGGATCATAAGAAGAAACCTTGAACTAGGTGTGGTGAGTTGCGCGTTGAAGTTTTGGCGTCATTACTTGTATGGGAAAACGTTGTACGATCTTTACTGATCACAAAGGTTCGCAACACATCTTTGATCATAAGGACTTAAATATGAGATAACGAAGATGGATTGAGCTACTGAATGGGTATGATTGTGAGATTAAGTACCACCTGGACAAGGTAAGCGTTGTAGCAGACACCTTGAGCCGCAAGAAATCGCGCAAAGCCTCTAACGGTGTGAGCCTTAGAGATGACCATGAAGACGAATCCCGCTACTCAGATTCGTGAAGCTGAGCAAGAGACGCTCAAACCAGAGAACCTTCAAGCTGAAGCGTTATATGGAATGTAAGTGCAATATTGCCTGAGGAAGACGGAACCTTACACTTCCTGGAACGACTTTGGGTTCTGTTTCGCGACAATTTATGAATGCTTATTTTGGGGAAAGGCTCATAGGTCAAGGTACTCGATCCATCCTGGATCCGACAAGATGTACCAAGACTTGAATTATTAGTATGGATGGCCCGAGATGGAAGCTGATATAGCTACATATGTGGGTAACTGTCTTACTTGTGTCGAAGTTAAGACAGAATACTAGAAACCATCAGGGCTGCTGCAACAGCCTGAGATTCCCATGTGGAAATGGGAACAAACCTTAATGGATTTCATTACAAACTACCAAGAACCCAAAGAGATCACGATATGATTGGGGTGATATTTGATCAACTCACCAGGTCTGCACACTTTCTACCAATCAGCAAGGAGGACAACACAAGGAAATTAGCAGAGATTTACCTTAGAGAAATTGTGGCACGTTATGGAGTGCCTGTTTCTATCTTGTCCGACCGAGATGGTCGTTTTGTGCCAAAGATATGGCAGACGTTTCAGAAGTAGTTCGAGTCACGATTGAACCTTAGTACTATATTTCATCCTCAGATGGACGGCCAGAGCAAATGAACGATACAGACTTTGGTAGACATGCTACGTGCTTGTGTGATGAACTTTGAAGAAAAGTTGGAATACTCACTTGCCTTTAGTGGAGTTTTCCTACAATATTAGATATCACATTGCTGTTTAGGACGCTTCGTGCGAAGCTTTATATGAACGTAAGTATCGGTCCCCCTTCATGTTGGGCAGAGACCAGAGATAAACGATTTATTGGCCCCAAGTTGATTCAGGAAATTATAGGCAAGATTGTTCAGATACGTCGACGTATCAAGTCAACATGTGGCATACAGAAAGGTTGCGCCGATAAGTGGCGGAAACTGTTGGAATTTGAGATAGGAGGTATGGTTTTATCAAGGGTCTCGCCTTGGGAAGGCGTGGTACGATTTGGAAAGCGTGGGAGGTTGGACCCATGGTATATTAGACCTTTCGAGATCCTGGAAAGGATCGGGACCATTGCTCACAACCTGAAACTTCCAGAAGAACTTAGCGGTGTTCACGACACGTTTCACGTGTCTAGTCTTTAGAAGAGCCTGACTCAAGAAACAGACGTTATTCCCGCAAACAAGATTCATGTCAACAACAAACTCCAATTTATTAAAGAACCTGTTAAGGTTGCGGACTGGAAGCCCGCGAAACACAGAGAAGTCGTAATTGAATTGTTGAAGTTCGTTGGAATTCACATCATGACCCAGAGTTTACTTGGGAACATGAAGACCAAATTAAGCCTAACTGACCACATTTGATTCACAACTCCCCCGCGACAGATGGCATAGCTTGAATTTCTGGACGAAATTCTTTTAACGGGGGGAGAATGTGACAACTGGCACTTTTCCATGCATTCCGTACAATAATTAAACAGTAATATGCGCTTTGAAACTGTGCATAATTTAGTTTACAAGACGAATTAAGTTCTGATTACTATTATATACATACAATGGCATTTCATGTTGCAAGACTTTTATCATTAGTACATGCAACACAATATAGTTCTATTAATGCACAGAACAGAGTTGGCACAGCTAATAGACAAACTAGAAATACTGACGGGAGTTCAGTACTTAGACAGACATGATGTTAAGACACAAAATAAGCCCCAGGACCAAGTGTTACACTAGTATAGTGTGTAGGAAAGTAGGGATTACAAAACTTCCTTCCTAGTGATGACATAGGTACCGAAAAGTGTCAGAAACACACTAAAACTGCAAAATTCTGCAGAAAATAAACAAATTCAGCAAAAATTCAACTTTTACCATCTAAATATAATGCAGAATTATGATATAATGGTCCAGAATACTTTCCTAAGTGTCGGGAATCAAAACATAATATAAAGCACACTAAGCTGCGCAATTTAGCGCTTTAACGAATAGTAACGAAACGAACAACTGGACACTACCCGAAACATCAAATTCTTACTAGAAGCATTGTTTTAGTGTTACAAAGCTAGTTATGGTCACTGAACATCATAACACATCCTATAAACATATAACACATATAACCCTAACTAGTATACTTGAAATCTAACTATAACACTTAACTTACCATTAGAATGTTAAACTTTACCCCCCCCCCCCTTTTGATGGCCGGTTAGGTGTAACATCCCGAAAATGCGAGTTCGTAGATTTGCAATTAGGTTGCAAATAAACTAGTAAAATAAACTAACTATGAATGACACTAACCAAGTTAGTTAAAGACATATGAGTAGTTAAGGGTTAAAATAAAATTAAATAAAACAAAAAGGCAAGGGACCAAAAGTGCCTAATTTGAAACTAATAATTGATAAAACCAAAAAATTAAAAACTCAAACACACTTTGGTGTGTTGAGGTCGACCAGACAACAGGGGGGCGACCAGAGCTCTCCAAGAACCCTAACTCCACAAAATCAATCAATTGAAGGTTAAATTTTGTCCCAAATCAAAATCCGAACATAGATTACTGATCCTCATCACAAGAGGATTACAAGGTATGTAAAATTTTGAGGAAACTCTCAACTTGAAATTCTCATGAATTTGGAAAATCTGAAATTAGATGTTGCATGTGTGTTATTTGGATTGAATAGGAGTGATGTAGTGTCTAGGAGCAAAAACTAGACAAAAACATGTGAAAACATGCTTAAAATTCTGGAAATTTCATGAACACATTGAAGGTCATTCATGGGTTTTGTGTGAAGTTGATGAACACTAGGGTTTTGAGCAAATTCCTAGGGTAATGTGGTCCTTAGGAAGAGATTTCTAAAAATCTGAATGTTAAACCTTATATATGAAAGCTTGATTGATAAAATTTGGGCTAAATGATAAGTTAGGGATTGGTTATGTAATCATGTAAAATCTGCCCTTGAAATGTTTGTTGAAATGCCTCAAAGAAGGTTTGAAACCAAATGTTTAAGTTAAAAACGCATAATTATAATGTATGGAAAAATGTGCGTTATATATGTGAAACAAAGAGTTCTAAACATAAACTGATTGAACTCTATAGGAAAGGAAGCCGGGGCATCGAGCGGGCAAACCGGTGCGGACGCACGTTTGAAGGGCTTGCTTTAAAGGTATGTAACTTGACCCATTACATTAAGTAAATTTTGATAATTATCATATGAGTAGTTGAATTTTAGAATAAGGGTTGTTTTGAATTAAAGCGGTGATGTCGCTATTTTGAATAATAGGTCCAAAAATTGGTTAGAACTCGTTGGTAGTCATCATAAGGGAGGATTTCCTTAGATGAGCTAAACGGGTCGAATAATCAATTAAGACATGGGTAATGATCCGCAATATGATGGATTGATTCCTTGTTATTGGTTAATTGGTTAATATATCAGAAGTACGAGAATCTAACATGTTGGCTGTTAGAATGGGAAATCCGAGTATTTAGTTTTGGCAAAACAAACAAAATCAGGCAAAGGATAGATTTCCAGAGTCTACCGTAATTTACGGTAGTACCGTAATTTACGGTGGAGATCAAAAGTTTACGGTGGGTTCCCCCTGTGTTACGGTGGAACCAAAACTTTCCAGGAGCGACCGTAACTTACGGTATCTACCGTAAGTTACGGTGGGGCTTTAGAATTCATAATAAAGTTGTATTTCGTTGTTCAATCGAATCAGTTTTAAACGTATTTTCGAATATGTATTATTTCTAAGTATTCTAATACTAATGTTTAATGTAAACATTTCAGTTTTTAGGTACTCAAGAATTACGGATGACGATCAAGCTAGCTTTTGAAGAACCGAACACAACTTATGAAGCTTCCGCAATGTTTTTAACTTTTAATAGACTATGTTTATGGGTTGTAAACAAATTGTTAAACAAACTTTTGAATGTTTTAACTTAGTCGTTAGTTGACTAAGGTCTTTGCTACGTATGAACTTATTTATGAAATCTATGTTAATCAAGCATTCTTTGTCTAAAATGGTATGAACAATTATTAAATTCAAGTAAATTTAGACGGGTGTTCCAAGTTGGTAATCAGAGCTTTAGGTTGTCAACAAAGTGTTCGGTTCAAGCTTGATCGATCGTCCGGTAAGAAGTAACTCATTATGTTAACAAATTATGTCCTATGTAAGAAATGAGAAATGAATTGGTGTGCATGGGAAGAGCGTGTTAACATACTCAAACCCGGAGAGTGCACCAAATGTGAATGGTTAAAGCAAGTTGAGAACTTGGCTAAACCGAAACAAATGAAGTAATGCTATAAATGAAATGTTTAACGTTTAAATGTAAACATTTCAGTTTCAAGATGTCTGATGGAAATGATGATAATCTGGTGCAAACAAACACCGAACAAATGAAAGAAATAATTGCCGAAGAAGTAGGGAAGGCAATTGAAGGTAGTCTATCCGGGTTTATAGACAAAATTCAAAGCACGGTGTTGTCTCTTGTTGAAGAGCGAGTCAAAAGGTTGGAAGATAGTGTCAACCTTATAAAAGGAAAATCAGGAGAACGCAAGGGGTGTTCGTACAAGGAATTCATGGCATGTAAACCGCCAATCTATAACGGGGAGGTCGACCCGATAATATGCCAAAGATGGTTAAGTGACATTGAAGGGGTGTTTGAAAGAACCCATTGTGATGAAAGTGACTTAGTGGCTTATGGAACGGGCCAGTTGAGAGGTCAAGCCAAAGACTGGTGGGACAACAAAAAGAATGAAATCGGAGCTGAAGCGGCGAGAACCATGACATGGGAGGAGTTTAAGACACTGTTTCTTAAACATCATAGTCCCAAGGCGGTCATCAATAAAATCAAGGAAGAGTTCATGCAACTTAGGCACAAGGATGAGACCATAGACAAGATTACGGCAATGTTTATGGATAAGATGAAGTTTAGTAGTGAATTAGTGACAAACGAAGAACAAAAGATATACTGCTACTATAACATGTTGAGTGCTAAATATAGGGAGTTATGACTCCTTCAAAATACGAGAGTCTCACCGAAATTATAAACGTTGCTCGGGAACGAGAAATCGAGTTAAAGAAACAAGTTGAAAGGGGTGAGCGAAGGGCGCAAGATGTGAATCCAAGCCCTACAAAGAAAGCTCGAACTGGAGAGTCGGGGAAGAAAGTGGATGCTAAAGGTGCGTCGCCAAGTTGTAATGTGTGCGGGAAAGGACACAAGGGAGAATGTCGGTTCAAAGACAAACCATACCCTATATGTAGTAAGACGGGGCACACGGCGTCGCTATGTCCGGGTAAAGTTTCAGTTTGCTACAAATGTTATCAACCCGACCACAAAAAGTCCGAATGCCTAGACTTAGTTGGAAAGAGAGATGTTAGAGAATCTCCAGCAGAAGCTCCAAAGGCGAAGGCTAGATCCTTCCAACTTACCGCGGCTGAAGCAAAAACAGAACCCGATGTGGTCTCAGGTATATTCACAATTAACTCAATTCCCGCACGAGTATTGTTTGATACGGGTGCGAATAAATCCTTCATTTCGCATGGATTTATTCGACATCCTTCATTTGTATTGACAAAGTTATCTGTCCCCTTAGAAGTAGAAATAGGGGACAACAAAAGTTTTATAGTTTGTGACGTTTGTCGAGGCTGCAAATTATAAATAATTTTTCTATGTAAGTTTCTTATAATATATATTTTGAGAATATATATTTTTTATTAGAAATATTATTCCAGAAAAGTTAATACAAAAATTAAGTATAAGAATGCTTAATAAACACAATAAGAATACGTATCCTCGTACGTATAAATATACATCGGAATACGCCACCAATACCTGGCAAATACACAAGTATGATTATACCCATCCTTGGGAGAACACATACGTATAACTGCATGATATACCAAGTTAGAATATATTGTTTTCACAAATATTCCAAATGATTAGTACATATAATTTAAGTTAAAATATTATTATTTTAACAAAATAATTATATACTTTGGGATAATACAAGTACTTCAAAAACGTAACTCAAGGATGCTAAGACATAAAAACAAATACAAAGAGTCGTTACTCGACCTAAACGTCTAATACAACATGGTACGTGTGTAGGTAGTTGTACGAACCATAGAAGGACCTTTGAGCATACAAGATAGCATGATGCAAACTTGTGAGTTCATGTCCCCCTTTTCTCTTAACAGTTTTTGGTTTTATAACTCTTGGGGGTGGAATACATGTTATGACTGTTTAAATGGTATGATTTGGCTATGAAATGAACTATTAGATCATGTGAGCATTGATTGAATTTGAAATGCCATTAACTCTCATAAGAAATATGGACGAAGGTTAGATCTAACGGCTACGGCCGAGCCCCACTCATGGTCCTTATGTGACCACTTTGGGTGCTTTGGTGTCCCAGTCGAGGTGATTCGACAACGGTCAAAGGTGATTTGACATAGTCAAGGTAATTTGATACGGTTAAGGGAATTTGACACAGTCAAGGTGAATTTGACACAGTCGAGGGGAATTCGACACAGTCGAGGGAATTCGACGAGGGTATAAGCCTACTCATATTGAGTGCTCCCTATGTCTTCATATGCATTAATGTCCTTGCAAAACATTTATTTGATATGTTCATAGACGCTTTTCATACCTGTTTTCGAAGGAGTCTCTTAAATGTTTACAAGTTTACCAGTACTCATACAAAATGCATGAACTCGCTCAACTTTTGCTGATGTTTTCAAAATTACATGTATTTTAGGAAACAAGTTGGATCTTGGGCGCTGGTGTTGTTTCGGGATATGAATAACAAGTTTAGATGTCATCCACTTTTGTTGGTTTGTAACTTAATCAAAGGTTGTGTCGTTTGAAACTTAATTGACTGGTGTTTATAATATTTTAAACTTTATGAATGGATGAGCATCATTTTGATCATATAGTAGTTTATTATAATTGAATGCAATGGTATTGAACAAGTCACACATCATACGCTTCCATAAAAGTTAGGGTGTGACATCAAGTAGCAATTAAGAAACAACAACTAGATAGTTGTAACAATTGCACTAAAGATACACAACAATACTATAACTTAAAAAGGGCGAAACCTTGACAGGGACCAGAACTGAGGGTCATCACTCAAGGTGCCTTTGCAAGCCTTATCAAGGGAGCCGACAGTCCTAATCTAAAGACTAGCAACAACAAGTAATAAACAGAATGGACAACAAAAACATAACCAGAACAGGAAACAAATAACAAACAGATAACAACTAACAATCCTAATCTAAAGACTAGCAACAAAAAGTAATAAACAGAGTGAAAACAAAAACATAAAGAAAACAGGAAACAAATACCAAACAGATAACAACTAAAAATGCAACAGGATGTACCCTTCTTGTGTCCCAATCAACACCGGCCCAACTAGTCCGGCAACAAAAATGCCTAAATGCAAGAACAGAAATAAAAAACTGGAAATCAAAGTAAGGAAAGATCTCACTAAGATTGCAAACCCGTAGCTAGGGTTTCCCCGGTTCTGAATAGGATTTTATAACCTACAAGGTTGAACCTTAAATCAGAACAGCAGCTTCCAAGATTTCTCTTCAACCGGTCCAAGAACGCCTCCTGAGATGTCAAGAACGACAATTCTCCACTCAATCTGAAGTCGGCAGACAAAATGTCTACCAAGACTCGCAGATTCATCACAAGTTCTTCAACAAAAGAAGAAACCCCCAATATCCAGAAACCCTAATTTCAGAGAATCAACAGTCGAACAACGATCAACATAAGAAAATACCCTAAGAGGGTGTTTTGAGTTTTGAAGAATATTTTTAGATTATTGAATTTTGAAATCGTAAATAATCAGTTTTGAGTGTTTGGGTAAAAAAAATTTGAAAAATTGATTATTTGCGTTTAGAAAGTTACAAAACGCGGTTTTCCAAAAGCAGCTCCACCCCTACTTCAACAAAACGCAGTTTTCCAAAAATTGATTATTTGCGTTTAGAAAAGGATTTTCACTTGTTTATTTTTTTAAATATATATTTGCTAAACACTCAAATAGTTGATTATTTGATTATTGTGATATCAAGCAACATAATCAAATCCAAACACTATATTTAAACATCACGTTTTGTTATAGTTAATTATCTGATTTTGATTATTCAAAACGCATAATCTATTTTGAAAACTCAACCCCAAACACCCTCTAAGAGCTATAAAAGCTCTGATACCATGTGAAATTTACGGTATCAAACACTCAAAACTCAGGAAATACCCAAACCAAAAAGTGTTTTATTATCCCAAACAAAGAATCTGAACAATACAACTATGAACTGAGAAATTTCACACTCTCACTCTCATAAGATCATCAACACGATGATCATAACTTAACAATCTAGAGACTTACACCAATATGCGAATCAACACGATTCAAACAGACGAAACCCTAATCGCCCACTGAAGAGAGAGAAACGATGTGTACAAAAAATATCTCAGATGATCCAACTGAAACGGATAGACTTGGTTTTATATGAGAGCACATGCGGGTTACCCGTGTTGTTATACAACCCGGTCTTCATATATCTTCAACAGCAACCTAAACTTCTAGTCCAGCCCATGTCACTGATCTTGATAAAGCCCAGCAACTCACCATGAGAAAGCCTATATGCAAAACAAAAAACAAAGACAAAATATAAGAAAAAAAATATAAAAGAAAAATATAAACAATCAGATGAAGTGTATTAAGATGGAATTGGAATTGAGACGTATGACATTATATTGTTCCTTATGTCTTTAACAACTCTATCTTTCAAACTCATAGTTTTTAATTATGTTTTATTTTAACATATTTAAAAAAAATATATATATGGATATCACTTATTATAAATGTAAAAATAATTTTTTCCTGATTTATAATATTGAATACTAGTATTTTTGGTAAGTCAAATACTCAATATTGAATTATATGGTAATTGATATAATTTCAAATTTAAATTCATACATAAGTTATCTCCAAATTAATTTTTATTAATATCGTATTGGATGGTAATGTTTTTATTATCTTCAAATTTAAATTCATACATTTGTTTTGTACTCGGTTTCATGACCATTTTAATCAGGGGCGGGAGGGGATGATTGACTCCCAGAACTTTTCACTCACTAGTGGAGAGTATGTAGTTTTCGTATAGAAATTTTTGGGTATATATGTTTTCGACCCCCGGTCAGAAATTTCAAGCTTCGCCACTGATTATAATAAAGGGCTACATAGACTAACTAAGTAACTGGCCTAACATTATTTCAAAATTAGCGGTTCATCAACCGTTTTAATTGTTAACCCGCTACCTTAAAACTCCTAAGTACAACGGTCCTTAACCCGCTATAAATTGTATGATATTTTAATTTTTATACAGGTCTATAGAACCGGTTTAAATTATTTTGTTATCACAAAATATTATTAAATTTTACCGGGTTTAAGTTGTTTTATTAGAACAAAATTTTATTTTAATAATGAATTTATTTTTTTTCCTTCAATAATGTTTACGTAACCCTACCTATTATTTTTTATTTGTGTTATATCATCTTATTGTTGTTAGTATCTAAACTCTAATAATACCCATATAGTGGTGGGTGAACTTCAAGCCTTTCCCTTGGATATGATTCAATATGTGGCTGACTAGTCAGCAAAGAGGCGTTATAGACCGTAAAGTTAAAAAAATGCATATTGGTTTAATGCCTCTTTCAATGATTACCCAATTATTTTTTTTAAATTAAAACAAATAATATTTCATTAAACAAATAAAAATTACATTACCATTAATTAAAATACTAAAAACTAAGGACGAAACATGCAAAAGTACTAAAAATAAAACGCCGAAAAATGCTTAAATTATATAGCTCTGAAGTCTGTATTTGTCATGGATTCGTTGCCTACCCATTTGAGCTAGGAGCAACGCTTCTCCTTGGAGGTGATCAATCGGTTTAGACATAAACTCGATGTCTTTCTCCATTTGCCTCGCTTCTTGGACCATGCCGAACCTTTTGTTTTTGGCGTTTCTTTCTTGCATTGTTTCCAAACGCCTATGACCAGGGTCTCTTATATCTTGAAGTCGTCGGTTCATCTCTTCGAAATCTTGTTTCATTTCGACACCCGCTGAAGACGACTCCGCCCTTCCTCCTTTTTCCCACTTCCTCTACCGGGCGATCGGGGTAACTCCAATTCCTCATCCTCGTCATCCTGATTAATATTAATAGGATTGTTTAAATCGATGTTTCGAGCATCGGAATTGGGTGTTTCCGGATCAACCGAAGAGGAGGTTTTGAACCTTTTTTCTTTACCTCTACTACTAGACGTCATGACCGGTACGTTAGACAATTTAGGTCTTCCACGTAGAAGCTCCCAGCACTTCATGTATGCGAATACCCCTCTCGTTGCGTTGAACTCCTCCAACATTTTTGCTAATATATCCATATTGCTTTGATCGCTACCCTAAGTGTCCCTCATGCGTTGGAAAATTTCTTGAAACCCATGGCATTTGGCATTTATATCGGTCCATTTGCTTGATATCGAATGTTAGTCCCGATATTCCCCTTTACCCATCGCCTTAAAAAAAGTTTTCTTTAATTGTAATCTAAAAAAAGGGTAGTATTTGGAAGTTGACTACAAAATTAGAACATATATATTAAAATATTTTATTTAAAAAAAACATACAACTAAAAAAATAACACTTACTAACTTCGGGATCCTCTAAGATGTCGAGCCAAGCATGTGTGAGCGTGCACTCCTCGTCTTTTGTCCAAGCTTGATAGCTTCTGCTCTCATGTGGAGCGGTAGGATCCTTTTTTATCCGAGCAATTTCCACATTGAGAGCCCTTACGTTCGTGCTCCGGTTGTGTCTCACCGTGTCGACCTCGGGCTCTGCTTCTTCTTGGGAACCATGTGTACCTCCCATGCTTATGTTCACATTAGATGCAAATCCAAGTGGCCCTTGAAAGTATTATCGAGGCATGTTTAGTAGTTGCGTGTACCCCATCATATCTGGGTTAATATCTTGGTAATTCTAGGTTGGTAGCCGTTGGGTGGTGTTCGGACGATATGAATTTGGATTGCTAGGCCGAGACGGAACACCAAAAGGGGACGGAATGGATGCATGATATTTTTGTATAAAGAATAAGGAAGGGGTTTATAAGAATGAGAGAACAATATATAAAAATGGGGTTGAGTTGGGGTTTATATAGGTGAAAATGGAATTAAATAAGTAAATTTTTTTTATTACCGTTGAACCAATGGTCAAATTCTCAAAACATTCAAAATCATGGCGTTTTAAAGGAAACGCCCAAGCCTCAAATCAAAAAATGCCCCGAGGGCGGTGACCATGGCGTTATGGGGTAAAAAAACGGCCACCCCCCCCCCCCTTATGGTAGTCTGAATGATTTTAACTAATGCCATGTAGTATTCTCTTCTTCAACCTAAAATATTATCTTTATATTTTATTTTAATTTTTTTAATAATTAATATATGCAAATCGTTTATCTTTATACTTATCTTACTTCTAATAAATAATTTCAAAAAATACTATGTGTCAACATCATATATAGATTATAAAATGCTAGATTTAGTACTTGGCATATTTGATTTTGTATATTTAAAATTTTGGTTATGTGTAGAGGATTTGATAAGTATATAACCATATATTGTCTAAAAATAAATTGTTAACAATTATACATAAAATTTGAGTTAACAGTTATCTGAAAATAAATTGTAAAAAACATCATAGAATTGATATGATACTAGAAATAACATAATAAACAAACCTATATATATATATAATGGGTTGCATATGGTTATATTGGTGTGTGTAAGTTGTCATATGTTTTTATTAATATTTTAAGCCCATTTTACACATTAGTCAAGTTTTAAATTTATAAAACACAATATTCTATTAACTCTAAACATACACATGGGCAAGTGCACCCATTTTACACATTAGTCAAGTTTTAATACCGGTTTATCCTCAACGTCTAATCAATCTAAAATTTTTGGAAAAGGTTTTAAACATGAAAAATAAAAACTAAAAATGCTGAAAATAAAAATAAAATAAAAACAAATAGACAAGTTGAATCACTTGGATCCGACTCGCCTTTAATGTATCCTTTGATGATTTCCGCACTTTTGCACTTTTTAAGAGATTATCTTAGTTATAGTAGTAGGCCTCTCTTTTGAAGGTGACGTTACCCTCAACTCAGTGGTTTGAGTCAGCAAGGACACAATCCCAAAGGGTCGGAGTATTGAAAGATAATTAATTAAGTTATTAATGCGAAAAGTGGTAGGCCCCTCTTTTGAAGGCGATGTTACCCTCGGCTAAGTGGTTTGAGTCAGCAGGGATACAATCCCAAGTAGTCGGTTTAATATATTAATAGTAGTTTACATATGAGGGGATCAAGCCATTCGCACCCCCGCCATCCAATACCAGTGGGTATTGAAGGAGGTCCTAGTAAGCTTGACCCAGGTCCTTGCAGGATCTATACACTGAACAAGGCAATAACCTTACTAAACCATTCCCTTAACCCCCGACCAGGTAGCCAACATATCTCTATATAGACCGTTGAGATATGAATGGTGAAAATCTTTTACTTTTTATAGACAGTAAAGTAATGCCAAGACACCACGGACAAATGATAAAGAAGATTCACCTTCAACATAAGAAACTAGTTATTAAAGTCATTAATACAAAACCAAAAAAAAAAGTGCAAAAAGATTAAAAATCAAAAGTAATACATTAAATGCTTGTCTTCACCAAGTTATGTAAGAGACTTAGCCAAACATGGCCTTTGATTGACAAGAACTCTTACGATCAATCTTGGATCCCGAGACTACTACACACACTCTAAGGTGGATGATGGATGATGGTGGTGGATGTGGGTGTTGTAGTGGTGGTGGAGTGGTGGGAAAGTGGGAGAGGGGTGGTTTGCCAAGGGATGCCTTTGAAGTGAGCCAAGCACCCCTATTTATAGCCTGAACAGAAGCCCGGCCACGGCCCCGTGTCCGCTGGACACGCCCCCGTGGCCAACTCTTTTCTCTTCCTTCATTAATTGTAATTGTCTGTATTAGGCTCCACACGGCCTCGTGTTCACTGGGCACGGCCCCGTGTGCAGAAGCGTATCTGTACTACCAAGATTTGCTAGATTTTGCGAATCTTAGAGTTGACCACGCCCCGTGCTGAGCTGGGCACGCCCCCGTGGTGGGCGATGGAAGCTTCTACAAATTTCTCTTTTCTATAGACATCTGACCACGGCCCGGTGCTCAGTGAGCACGGGCTGTGGTCAGCCTTCTGTCTCTTGCTTTTGCTTGTGGAGATGCTGTCGAGCGGTCAGGCATGCCACGTGTATTCCTTTTCTTTGTATTTATGTTAGTTTTTGCTGTATATTTGTTCATTTTGTTCATTTAAGCTCATTTGGTCCTGAAAATACAAAAGGAAGACAAAAGCACACTTTTTCCAACATTAGTACTAAAAAAGGGTTAGTTTTATGCCTCATTTGATTTAATTTATATGTTGCATTTACACACATCATATTATGTAAGGTAAAATTATAAAAGGTACTTACGAAGTACATGTAAAAGAATTTTAACACCCTTTATCTTTTGTTTTTTCAACAGTTTTGTTGCCATTATTTCGGTCGATTAATCCATCCTCCTTCGGCCTCTTTAGTGTAACCTTAGCCAATAGTTTAGGTGGTCTAAGCTACCAAAACACCACCATATGGCTTGAATCGTTGTTAACAACCTATTGATCTAACCCCGACAACTTCTGTGAATTTCTAATAATCCCATATTTAAGCGGTTATCACAAGGTTTGTGAAAGATGTAAGAGTTACTCAAGTTCGAATCTACGCTCTATGGTACAGGCAATCAAATAATATTATATTTACGAATTTGGTTGAACAATAAATCAGAACAGCAGCTTCCAAGATTTCTCTTCCACCGGTCTAAGAACGCCTCCTGTGATGTCAAGAACGACAATTCTACACTCAATCTGAATTAGGCAGACAAAATGTCTACCAAGACTTGCAGATTCACCACAAGATCTTCAACAGAAGAAGAAACCCCCAATATTGAGAAACCCTAATTTTAGAGAATCAACAGTCGAGCAGCGATCAATAGAAGAAAATACCCTAAGAGGGTGTTTGGGGTTGAGTTTTGAAGCAGATTTTTAGATTATTGAATTTTCAAATTGTAAATAATCAGTTTTGAGTGTTTGGGTAAAAAAATTAAAAAAATCTGATTATTTGTGTTTAGAAAGTTACAAAACGCGGTTTTCCAAAAGCAGCTCCCCCCTACTTCAACAAAACGCAGTTTTCCGAAAATTGATTATTTGCGTTTAGAAAAGGATTTTCACTTGTTTATTTTTTTAAATATATATTTGCTAAACACTCAAATAGTTGATTATTTGATTATTGTGATATCAAGCAACATAATCAAATCCAAACACTATCTTTAAACATCACGTTTTGTTATAGTTAATTATCTGATTTTGATTATTCAAAACGCATAATCTATTTTGAAAACTCAACCCCAAACACCCTCTAAGAGCTATAAAAGCTCTGATACCATGTGAAATTTATGGTATCAAACACTCGAAACTCAGGAAATACACAAACCAAAAAGTGTTTTATTTTCCCAAACAAAGAATCTGAACAATACAACTATGAACTGTGAAATTTCACACTCTCACTCTCATAAGATCATCAACACGATGATCATAACTTAACAATCTAGAGTCTCACACCAATATGCGAATCAACACGATTCAAACAGATGAAACCCTAATTGCCCACCGAAGAAAGAGAAACGATGTGTACAAAAAATATCTCAGATGATCCAACTGAAACGGATAGACTTGGTTTTATATGAGAGCACATGCGGGTTACCCGGGTTGTTATACAACCCGGTCTTCATATATCTTCAACAGCAGCCTAAGCTTATAGTCCAGCCCATGTCTTTGATCTTGATAAAGCCCAACAACTCACCATGAGAAAGCCCATATGCAAAACAAAAAACACACAAAATATAAGAAAAAAATATAAAAGAAAAATATAAACAATCAGATGAAGTGTATTAAGATGGAATTGGAATTGAGACGTATGACATTATATTGTTCCTTATGTTTTTAACAACTCCCTCTTTCAAACTCATAGTTTTTAATTATGTTTTATTTTAACCTATTTTTAAAAAATTAATATATGGATATCACTTATTATAAATGTAAAAATAATTTTTTTTTTCTGATTTATAATAATGAATACTAGTATATTTGGTAAGTCAAATACTCAATATCGAATTATATGGTAATTGATATAATTTCAAATTTAAATTCATATCTAAGTTATCTCCTAATTAACTTTTATTAATATCGTATTGGATGGTAATATTTTTATTATCTTCAAATTTAAATTCATACATTTGTTTTGTACTCGGTTTCATGACCATTTTAATCAGGGGCGGGAGGGGACGATCGACTCCCATGACTTTTAATTCACTAGTGGAGAGTATGTAGTTTTCGTATAGAAATTTTTGGGTATATACGTTTTCGACCCTCGGTCGGAAATTTCAAGCCTCACCACTGATTATATTAAAGGGCTACCTAGACTAACTGATCACTGGCCTAACGTTATATCAAAATTAGCGGTTCATCAACCGTTTTAATTGTTAACCCCCTAACTTGAAACTTATAAGTACAACGGTCCTTAACCCGCTATAAATTGTATGATATTTTAATTTTCATACAGGCTTATAGAACCGGTTTGAATTATTTTGTTATCATAAATTTTATTAAATTTTACCGGTTTTAAGTTTTTTTTATTAGAACAAAATTTTATTATAATAATGAATTTATTTTTTTCCTTCAGTAATGTTTACGTAACCCCACCTATTATTTTTTATTTGTGTTATATCATCTTATTGTTGTTAGTATCTAAATTCTAGTAATACCCATATAGTGATGGGTGAACTTCAAGCCTTTCCCATGGACATGATTCGATATGTGGCTGGCTAGTCAGCAAAGAGGCGTTATAGGGCTTAAAGTTAAAAAAAGGTATATTGGTTTAATGCCTCTTTCAATGATTACCCAATTAATTTTTTTTTTTGAAAATTAAAACAAATAATATTTCATTAAATAAATAAAAATTACATTACCCCATTAATTAAAATACTAAAAATTAAAGACGAAACATGCAAAAGTACTAAAAATAAAACACAGACAAATGCTTAAATTATATAGCTCTAAAGTCTGTAGTTGTCATGGATTCGTTGCCTACACATTTGAGCTAGGAGCAACGCTTCTCCTTGGAGTATTACCGCGAGACGTGTGACTGACCAGGATCATAAACTCGATGTCTTTTTCCATTTGCCTCGCTTCTTGGACCGTGACGAACCTTTTGTTTTCGGTGTTTCTTTCTTGCATTGTTTCCAAATGCCTAGCTGTCACACCCTCAAAATCCACCAACGGAGTATTACCGCGAGACGTGTGACTGACCAGGATCATTCTACCAATCATACTGAATGTTTAATTAAAATAAAGTAAAACCATGGCAAACTAAATGTTTAAAATTCACCAAACCAAAAATCCCAAAACCAAATTCAAAAGTTAGCAGAAGCATAAAGTCTAAAACCAATAAATAGTTTAAAACATAAAGTTTAATATTAGGAACCCCATAGTTGGTTCCTTGCCACAACGATCACTCCGCATGCAAGCCCTTGCCATGTAGCTAACGACCTGCAAAGCATGTGGTAACGTGTCAACAAAAGGTTGGCGAGTTCACAGTTGGTTGTCTGTTTTAAAGTTATTCCCAAAAACCATAAGTTGTCATGTTCTTGTTCTCATAACCATATGTTGTGGGGGTTACCCCAATGTTTCAAACCACTAGACCCGTACCATATCGACTACTGACTTAAGTTATGTTGAGTGCCCTGAGTCAATGTCTATCATCATTGACTAAGTGCCCAAGTCCATTAGTCCACGCCCGTCCTCTGCGGCACGGTGTGAGGCTTGTCAGACCTAATAGCGCTATTTAACTAATGACCCGTTCGCCAATGGCCCATATATTAAGCCGATATAAAAATGAGGGACTTAAGTTAGAGCTTTTGTCTAGTAAGTTTAAGGTTGTCGCTCTTCCCAAGGAGAGCGGAGGTACGTATTCTACCCAAGGAGAAAATGTAGATTGTATCCCACCTAAGGGGAATAGTTGTTATTTAACCCATTCCCAAACCACCGGGAATCCCATGCTTTGACGAAAGTGTGAACTCACCTTTGGTTGCTCGGTTGGACTCTTAAAAATAGCTAACAGTCAAGGTTGGTCAATCACGTCCTAGTATGATTACCATTTAGTTCATTAGTGATTTCAAATAAAGCACGAAGCTCCTACACGCATCTACCTCAAAACAAGCACTCACTTTGACAGTTCATGCCCATATACACATTCCACATATAACTACTCAAGAGCAAGCACTCAATACTTCACATAACACTTTCATTGACATATAACAAGTTGGATCATTATCAGACAACATAACCGACATTTAGACACGCAAATCACTACTTATATCGTTTCAGCTTTAATATCCAAAACTGGGTTGTTTTCAGGTATTTTTATAAAATAGTTAACTTGTTCCAAAAAATTCCCAAAATTTTACAGAATGTTGTAAACGGTACTTCATATTGTTTAAAAATCTCGGGACTCAATTATTTACCAATTATTTTATAAAAATCATTTACCGGGCTGTAATCAGATTCGTCACTTTCTGACTGCAGTCCACGGAAAAAATTATTTAAAATTCATCAAAAGTCCGATTGTTGAAATTCTAGTTGAAGAACTACGATGACACCTGTGGACATCTACTGTATGAATTTCATGACCTAACTCCACACAGATTTCAAGTTATGATGAAAAACATAACACACATTTTCTGCAGAAAAAAACGCAGCTTTTGCTGTTGTACAAAACGGACCTTTAAAAATAGCAAACGACCTCAAAAAAACATGATTCCAGTGCCTTTTGAAGCGTTTTTTTCTAAAACGTAAAAATTAGACTTCGGAAAATCAATTTTTCGACTTATAACGGTCCATTTACAGCCAATTGGAGTTGGCTGTTTTCATCAATCAGCATGTTGTTTTACATTTAAACGACACCAAAACGCGTGTATACAATCCCGACTCTTTCTAATAACAACCAACAGCAGGCTAACCATCAATTACCATCTAACCATATCAATAATCACAAAACCCTAGATGTAAAACATCATGATTTTCACAAAAACGCAGCCAATGATCATTTATGCATACATATCATCGATTAATTCAACAAATCGCATACTCAATCAAAATAAATCATGCAACATCAAAACCCTAGCATGTCAACTAAAAATCACCGCCATATTTCCACAAAATCACACCATGAATCGCATTCCAAATCAAGAATACTAACCTTGGAGCAAGAGAAGGGATTACGAGAAAGTGAAAGGCGAATCAAGAAGCTGAACTGGAGAGTAGGGTTTGCGCAAGGGGGGGGGGGGGGGGTTCTCCTCGTCGACGCACACAAGGGGATGTTTAGGGTTTTGATTTTTGATTTCTTATTCCCAAAGTCAAATACGTATAATTAAAACCCAAGTAAGTTGGGCTAATGGGCTACAAGGAACAAGAGAGTGTGGAATTGGGCTAATGGGCTTAATATTTCGAACAAGGGCATGGGGTGGGGGTTTGGGCCGGTTGGTGGCGCAATAGGAGAGGGGGTGGGCTTGGGTTGGATTTAATAAGTGACAGTTTCGCATGTTTCTTGAAATAACTAATTAAAACATTGCGTAACATAGAACAATATTTTACAAGGCGTCTATTCACAAAATAACGTATTCCAATATTTCAGTTTCGGGTTTCGGTTTCACATAATTCACATTACACATTACCAAGCACACAATCGTTCAAATAAAATCAATTGTCAAATTCAATTCATTTAACGTACGTGAAATTACACAGCAAAACGAAATGTTTAGGAATTTACACGAGTTGTCACATCATCCCCAAGTTGAAAGAAATTTTGTCCCTAAATTTAGCACATAGTTTTCGGAGAAGCTAGTCATGTTGTGTGTTTTCCTGGGGTATTACATAGACCAAGGTCTCTTATATCTTGAAGTCGTCAGTTCATCTCTTCGAAATCTTGTTTCATTTCGACACCAGCCGAAGACGACTCCGCCTTTCCTCCTTTTTCCCACTTCCTCTACCGGGCGATCAGGGCAACTCCACTTCCTCATCCTCGTCATCCTGATTAATATTAATAGGATTGTTTAAATCGATGTTTCAAGCATCGGAATTGGGTGTTTCTGGATCAACCGAAGAGGAGGTTTTGAACTATTTTTCTTTACCCCTACTACTAGACGTCATGTGTCACACCCCGATATTTCCACGTATTACCGGTGGGACCGGTGGGGAGTATCGTGACGTAGTTGATATCATCATAGTCAAATAAACATAGTTCAATGCACAACGGAAGTCTAAAGTGATAATAATACAAACCGATTCGTAAGTATAATAAAATATTACACAACGGTTGTATATGCATCCACAGGCGGATCTTAAAACAGAAATATAAACTCTGTTCAACAGACTTTAGACGTTTAGAACTTGCAAGATTCCTTATTAACGCCCTGAGCTCCCTGCCAATTACGTACAGTACCTGTCACTTAATCTTTTTGGAAAATACGTCAGTTTACACCGGTAAATACAATTAACTGACTCTTTTGAAAAGTGTTTATAAAAATTGATTTAAATGCGCAAGGCACAAATATTCTTTTATAACTTGGGACATTTATATTAATAAAAATCTTGTATCAGATTTACATGTTTGTCCAACATTTAGGGCCGGTGTTTAAACAACCGATTAACATTAATCGACACACCACAAATATAAACTCACAAGAAGTTACCTCACGAGTGAGTATATCTTTTACATACGCAACAGGCAGGTGTATGCCTACACCCTGTGCTTAAGTTGTGGCCATTTATGCTTTTTAAATCAGCCAAGGATATCCAGGACACGATCATTACCCCCAATGTTATTTGTTATCAAGCAATACTGATTAAAACATGATTATGCAATTTAATCATCTCCGATTAAAAGGTTTCTACACCCAACCAAGCGGTATTAATATAATACCGTATCCCAAGCCCGTATAACAGAAAAATAAGTTAAAAGTATTTACCTGAGCTAAAATGTAATTTTATTCTCAGCCGTATATTCAAATCAGCTAGCACAAGTACCTCTATTGGGGCTCTCAATCTGGAACGAAGGTTTTATTAACCTATTAGATTCCTAACGGGTCTTATTTAAGTTATAACTTAGACCTGTTAGTTTTAAGGAAATGTTTACGGTCCAAAACGCAAGATTAAGCGAAGACCGGATTAAAATGTGATTTAGACCCGAAAAGTATGGAGACTTGTATAATATGGGTAAACTAAATGCATTCTGAATTTTGAAGTGAAAATGATAAGGTTTGACCTGTTTCGGTTAATTTATGTAAACTAGTTACATAAATCGTACCGAACGCGAAAGAAGCATAACGGGTAACCAATGAGTCATGAACATGTTTCACATGTTGATATGCCTTAAATATGTTGTGATATCAGTAGGATACCTTCCATTATGCCCAAAACGAATTTAAAATCAATTTAAGCCCAGTAGGGGTATTTTGGTCATTTTAAAGATTATAAAAGAGGTTAAATGACAATCTGAGGTTCTGGTCTAAAATGATCAGTAAAATATTTATTTTTGCAAGTCATATTAGTAAGATATTGTACATCTGTGAAATTTGTCATTTATAGTCAAACTATGCACCGTAGGGGCATTTTGGTCATTTCACATAAGCTTTAAAGGTTAAATTTAGAAATCTGAGTTTACAACTTTTACATACTGTTTAAGTATAAAAATTTATTCATAACATCAGTAGGTAACAAGCCTTAGGTGCCAAATATGGTTTTAAACCATACTATGTGCCTAAATCGCATAAAAGTCGGTATTTGACGATATTCGGGTTGATTAAGAAAATCTGAGATTTTGTTTAGCCTTTACTGTTTAAAATAACTTAGTTAATATATAAAATCAGTAGAAAAAGGTTTGGTATGTAAAGGATGTGTAAAACTCATTTTATTAGCGAAAAGGGCATTATCGTCAATTACAGAGTCTATGCAAGAACTCTATGTTATGATCAGTTTAAAATTTAATAAAAATTTCCAAAAATCCCTAAATATCATGTTACATCAGTGGATAGAAAGTTTGGTGTCAAAATTTGAGTTTAAATAGGCTTTATGCCGAAAATGCCTTTTAATTAATAAAAAGCTTTCAATTTACGATATCGAGCGTAACTCTTAATTTAGATCACAAAATGATGTCAAATTTTTAGCACATGTTTATAAATTAGTAATAAAGGTTTTTGTCCTCTCACATTCTCAAAAATCTCTTTTTTTATATCAAAAGGGCATAATGGTCAACAATTAAGCAATTAACGGAATCATGCAATGAACTAGGATTTCTATGGAACCATATTGTATAATCTCAAAGGGTTATACTAACATGTAATATGGTCCTAATGGAACCATAAGGCATATCTAAACCAAGTTAAATCGGGTCGGAACTGAAAATCAAAGCAAAAGTCTACTTTTGCGACTTTTGGTTCGGAACCGAGCCTAAACTCAGAATTGTCGGGTTGAACATGCCTATACATGTTCAATTAATATTTACCAAGTTATTAAAGTGACAAAACTGATTTTATTGCCTTTACATCATTAGTTATGAATTTCATTTAAAAACCGACTTGTTTGACTTTTATTTAATTATTTTGACCCGACAATTAACTAAGCAAACGTTGTAATTAGGAGGTGCCCTTTTGAGGGTTTAATACCTACCTAATTACGATCACGTAGCTATGTTCGTTGCGAACATTGGCTCGACCGTTTAAAAGTCAAAGCGTTTATCGCGAACGCTTGACTTTTCGGCTTTAAGAGCCAATCAATATAACTAAGCACGAAAGGAACACTTACGAGTGGTCCTTAGGACTGAAGGAGGTTCCCAAGTTGGTCAGGATCCTCTTAAAATCAGAGAGCAAGAGCTGGTTGAATGAAGTGTGAAATGAGAGCAAAAACAAGTGGGTATATATAGGATTTCGCGAACCGTTAGGATCGTTCCTCGATAAACGAGCTTTAATCTGGTTCGTACAAGTATTACCCATTGTTTTGGTAATCTATGGGTGCCCAAAACAGGCCCCTAGAATGAAGAAACCAAGCACACAAACCAGAAACCAGCTGCTTAATTGAATAAACTGATTTTTGTTGTTCTGGGAGGCTCTCGCGCCCCTCGTAGGCACAACCTACTTCTTACACGGCCCGCGACCGCAGGTAAGTTTTGCAACAGCTTTTATAAATTACAGAATCAGTCCCTGCACTTGTTAAATGCCATTTCTTACACATTTAAGTCCCGTTAAGCCATTTTTAAGGCTCTACAAAGATTCCTAAGCATAGGGAACATAAAACATGCTCAAAAATATGACGGATGTCGGTTCGTTTGGTCGTACGGCTGCGTTGTTCGGCTAATTACGACGAAACACGAACAAACGCGAAAAAACGATCCAAATTACACGACGAATGGAATTTTATCATGCCAATCACTGAAATAAAATATTTTAATGATTACATAAATTTTTGGATGTCCGGATATATTCAGAACGTAAGATATGCGCGAAAATGCAAACTTATGTACTTTTTGACGCTTTTAGTCCCTATTGATCAAATAAGTTTATTTTTGCGCACCAAACACCTTTAAGCCTATTTCTAAGCTATGTAAAGGATATTTAGGGCATGTTTAACTGATAATCATATTCCGAAAGTTTCGATACCATACGAATCGATAGACTTTTGCATTTTGACGCAAATAATCCCTCTAATGCGCAAACTTGTGCATATCATCGTTTAATAACATCGAAGCCTTATCTAATTCATATTAGGCATTCTTGAGAGTATTATTAAACATCACGATGCTTCAGGTTCGTAAAAAGGTCATTCAGAGGTATAATTAAACATATTAACGCTTTTAACCCCTTAAACTTGCAAAGTTGCGCGTAACGTCACTTAAAGGCATAAAAGCCTTAGACGGCCAATAATTGGCATTCCTGAGAGTATAATCAAATATCATGAAGCTCCCGGTTTATTAAAAGGTCACTCAGAGGTAAGAATTAACATGTTGACGCTTTTAACCCCTCGACGCGCAAACTTTCAATTAATTACGCAAACGGCTACTCTTGATCAACAAGTGGCTCATATGTGAATAGGAACACCGTGTAACGTCATTCTAAGGCTTATATTAAGCACGTTGACACTTTTAGTCCTTTCGCATTCAAATTTTTTGATTTTTATCAAAATTAGCCCCTCATAGTCAACGTTTGACTTTATTAGGGTTTTGTACACGTGTCAACACACTATTGGACGTGATTTTACGAGGTGTTACATCCTCACCCCCTTAAAAGAAATCTCGACCTCGATATTTGCTCAATGATGGAAGTACTTTCTGTCTTATAATGGACTCAATCTTCCATAGCATATCTGGGGCCTCTCCATGCACCCAAGACGTCCTTTATAATAGGTACATGTATCCTTTTGGAGCTTCAATTGTGTCGATCCTCAATCGATGCTGATTCACCACAAACTATAAGTTTTTTTTATTAATCCGCCCATCATTAAGTGACAATGCTCTTGACCTATTGTCTAGCCATATCTTTAAATCACATGTGTGGAACACATTGCGAGTTCCACCAAACTCCTTATATAGGTTTTAGCTTATAAGCTATTGATCTTGATATATTCGATTTCCTCGAATGATCTTATATATCCAGAGCTTAACTAGCCCGTTGTATTAAAATTTCAGCACACCCTTCTAGGGTGATATTTTCTTGTTGAATCTTATTCCTTATCAAGAACTTATGAGGTTTGCGATTTCATCAATTATTGATTCCCCGCCTATTACTGGTAGCTTCCAGATGATCTTAATTTATATGATCTTATCCGTCGTTTCCAGGGTAACTTTCAGATCCTGATAATTTGACTTACCAAAATTCTGTCCATCAAACGTGTAGGATCGTTTTACCGAGCAAACGAGTCGTTCAGAAGAGTTCTTAGATAGAATCAGAGGCGGAATTCATTGATTAAGTCTTCGTTTAGCTTGTATAACACTAGAATCACTATTAACTGTCTTGTTTATTGATCTGATAACAATTTACAGGCCAGAGACACTTCGACAGCACTTCGGCGTCGGAATCTAATTTCGTACGAAATACAACCAACATACACATATATATAGGCATCTAATTTCGCATGAACCGATTCACACGAAATTATGTTTCACACGAAATACCTATTTCATGCGAAATCACAAGCTAATTTCGTGCGAAATTACATTCTGTAATTTCGTGCGAAATTACCTATTATCCTATTTTTGTCATTTTTCTCGTACTTCGTGCCTTCATCTATCAATACTAATCTAAGACTCGAACGAAGACGAAATTGACAGACGTATGCACCAACAGACCCCCCCTCGGATGTTGACGAGTCTAAAGTATCGAGTCTTTGGCATATCACGTCTTCGGTCTTGATCGGTCTTCTCTATCTTTCCAAACTATTCTCCATTGTAAGAATCCTTCAAACTCTATCTTCTCTACTACAGCATCAACACTCCCCTTTGAATGTTGTTCCAGGATCTTTCTCTGGCTCTAACCTCGTCAGACTCCCCCCTTTCATCAAGCTGGGATCGTAGTCTGGAATTAGCTATCACTTTGAGATTGCATCCTGGCTCAAATTCTGCTTTTAGGCTTTCACGGGTTCTAGATCGTACCCTGGCTTTCTGGAATCCCTCAGAATCAGGAATCTGGCTTTAACCTGCATAATTCTCAACCACTTATAAGAAAAACAAATTTAACATTTATAACCTATGAAGATCACTTGTAGGTTAACATTCAACTTTAATTTCAAGTTAATGAACCATTTAAACAATTCAAAATCTTCACATTTCCAACACTCTTTCCCAAACCATTTATTCATCATGTTTAGCACTTGGAATTTTGAAGATCAGCTTTTCAACATCAGTTGTCAAAAATCTTTTTGAATTTTTCAAAAAATTTATGCTAAAACACACATAAAATCTTTTTGAATTTTTAGAATTTTAAACAGAAAGCTGTAAAGAAATATTTACAAACAATATTTTTGTGAGTTTGTGTAAGAGGATCATATTAGTATTTGAGACACATCACTAGCATCGTTAAGCTTTAAACATTTTAAGTTCTAAACGATCCACGTTGATTGACGATATATTTGTCCTCTTAAGCTCCATCTAAAAACTTTCGAAATGCTTTCCGATACGTTAAGGTATAATAATTTTGCACTAAGTTCTTATGGACCCCACGATCTCAGCATATCCCCTCATCATGCAATACACTGACTCAAGTAATGCCTTTAAACTTTCATCAACTGTGATTTATGCGAAAATAAAGAAGAATGTTTAAACATTAACAATCAGGTCGATACTTCCGTATACGCAGAGAAAGTCCAATGTTTAAACAAAATAAGAAATAAAAACAAGTTGAAATTGTTTAGGCTTTAACCACCAGTTTGATACTCCCTTATACGCATAGGTGATCCAACGCTTAAACGAAACACCAAAGAAAATAAAGCAGAACGTTTAGGCACTAACATCCAGGTCGATACTCACGTATACGCGGAGGATGTCCAATGCTTAAACAAAATAAAGAAATAAAACAAATTTAAATCTTTGCAAAATGAAACTACAGATTCACAGTGACTTTTCAGCAAAGTTGTGAAAGCTCACAAACTTAACCGGTTTTTATGTCCTAAGACAATCAGCGATTACCGAGTTGGCACACAATCAAGAAGGACAATCCCACTAGAACTAGGCTTTTTCATTTAAGTTTGTATCATTATAGCAAATCTACTAGTCTAGCTGAGCCTATCGTCACATCTTTAGTGAGACCGTTTATCACATTTGAATTTCCAATTCTTTAGCGTGTTGTGATAGTCCACTGATTTTCTATCATTTCCTCTTATTCTCAACAAAACTCATTTTATCTATTTCAATGTTTTTGACATTTTTCAAATTTTCAAAATTTCTAAAAATTTTCTTACTCCCCCTAAAATCAAAATATGTTTCAATTTTGACTTTATGGGAAAATTTGAAAACGATAGACTATACAAATAAAATGACAACATGATGCGAATTACTTCAATTCGCCATCCACTTGGCATAAACAATCAGAACTCCCCCTTACAACAAACTATTTTCCCATTATGATTTCAAAACACTTAAGTTTGTTTTAATCAAAATGGTTTTTTCCGAAAAAATTAGTTTTGTTGATTTTACCACTTGTAAAATTGGGGTATCATCACATTGTTCTTTCAATCACATGTAGGAATTTAACATTTCCCGATTTTCCACAACACAATCACTTGTAGAAAAGATAAATCAAGTACAATTTAATGTCCCTGATTAATCTTGTAGATCGAAATATCACCAATGTGAATTTCTCAAGAAAGATGCCGATTCCTACTCCACAATTACCAACCTGGGAGTTCCGGCAAGTCAGGTATTTTCATTTAAAGAGATCCACCCAAGCCTGACGAGCCTTGGGTGTCTTTGAGTGATCGACACTCGGTTTCTTTTCAATTTTTTGTTTTAAATTTCCGTTTGACAATGATGGAAAGTCTACATCATCCATTGTCTTAACGGATTTATCACATTTTACATCAACAGATGGCTCTTCTGGCTTTGACGAACCAGATTCATCGCTTGAACGTGGCTCCTTTGACTTTGACAAGTCAAATTCATTGCCTGATCGTGGCTTGTCTGACTTTGATAAGTCAGATTCATTGCCAAAACTGGCTCCTTTGTTTCCGAAGAAACAAACTCATCACCAGAAATCGAAAAGTTCACTTTCTTTGGTTTGTTAATCTCTTGATTAACTGCATTTTCTTTCTTTAATATCCCTTTCGTCCTCAGATTTGTATCTGGTGAATTCGATTTGCTTGATTTGTCATTCTTTGGTGAGCAAGACGATTTATCAGGACTGCTATCTGATTTTCCTGTTGTATCCGAGGACAAAATCTTTTCGAGATACTCTCGTGCTTTCTTCCTTTTCTTCCTCAGTCTGTCTTTTTGCCCTTGTGAAAGCTTTACTTTCTTTTCGAGAACTTTCTGTTCTTTGGGCTTTTCTTCGACTTTGACTGGTTTCTTTGCCATTTTCTGAGATTCAGCCCTCGATCTTCCCTTTGATCTCATTGGGCAATCTCTTGCAATATGGCCTTTTATTTGGCATTCAAAGCATTTTCTCGTCTCAAAGCTCCAACTTTGGCAGTTAACAGCAATGTGTCCTCTAAAACCACAGTTATAGCACATTCTGTTATCGTACCATTCACCAATTTCATACCAAACACTTAGATCATGGCATTGTTTGGCCTTGTGGTAATCATTTCTCCTCTTGTAAGTTGGTTTTGGCTTTTGAGCACTGTGGTCAAACCTGCACCACTTATTACCAACTGTTTTTGAGTTTTGATTTTCAAATTTTTGTGATTTTTTATCATGATTGGATGATTGAACTGATGACCTTTTATTTTCTTTTTGAAAACTTTTTGAATTTTTAACACTTTGTTTTTGTTCTGCAATCTTCTTCAAAGGTTTCTGTGTTGAGCATTCACCTTTTTCTGTAGATTGCAAAACAGTTTCTTGAAATTTTTCTTTTATTTCAGAAACATTTTCTTTCTTTCATTTTCATCATCAGATCTTTCATCACAATCTTCAATTATGACCTTGTCATAATTTGTGACATTGTCACTTATTGGAATTGAATTGATCGGTTTTGGACAAATATAATCTGGTACTGAAGATGAAGTCTCAAAACCTTTCAATTTATTCTCTAACTCCTTGATTTTATTTCTAGCAATTTCAGCTTCATTTTCAAGCCGAATGATTTTCTGGAGATGAGAATTTATTGCAATATGTTTTTCAATATTATTTTTATTAAAAACAGTTTTTTCATCTTCTAAAATCTTTATTTTATTTTGAAAAACTTTTTCGTTTTCTTTCAAATATGTATTTTCCAATGTCAAACTCTCCACATCCTTCAAGAGTTTGACATTGACATTGTCTGCTTTGAATTTGTCACATTTTGAGCACATCTCAGTTAATTTTTCAACATCAGCTTTCTTCTCAATCTTGAGAGCTGGAATTTCTTCAACCTGTTCTTTTATCACTTGAACCTTTTCTTCAGGTTTAATTTCCTCTTTCTGTGACAACAAAATTGTCTCTTTTTGTTCAGATGTTTCTTGATGATCCTTGTCAACCTGTTTCATCTCGGATTTTACATTTTCTTCCACATTTGCTGCCTCATGATTCTTCATTTTCGCAGCTAGTTTATTCTTGAGCTTTTCAATTTGTTCTGCAAAGGATTCATTAAACATTTCAAACGAAAATAACCTTTTATAAAATTTTAGTTTTTCAATTTCTCTACTATCATCATCACACTCTTCATCAGATGAGTATGAATGATAAAAAACTGGAGCTCTTTCTGAAATAACTTCTGAATCTTTTTCATTCTTTTCTGAAACATCATTTAGACCCTTTTCAACTTTTTCTAAAACAATTTCTGAATCCTTTTTTATTGAAACTGGTTCTCTTGAAATTGATTCTTTTAAAACTGGTTTTTCTTCAATCTTAAAAGGACTCTCCTCTTGAGATATATAGTAATACAACAATATATCTTCTTCAAAATCCATGCTTTGATAACAAATTTCACAATATGATTCACTTTCAAACGAAATCCGCCTTTCAAACGAAATTCTTCAAGCGAAATTCCTCCTCAAGCGAAAAAACCTGCAAGACAGCTTCACACGAAATAACAACACAAGCGAAATTAGAATCTTCAAACGAAATTAAGGATTTCGTTTGAACCAACCAAACGAAATTTAATTTCGTACGGAATTACAAACAAATTCAAACGAAATCACAACTCTGAAACGAAATTGTTATTTCGTATGGAATATCTCAAGCGAAATAATAATTCCGTGCGAAATTAGGTGCAATTTCAAACGAAATTTAATCTCAAAATGTAATTTTGTGCGAAATTATGGTGCTATTCCACGCGAAATTATGCTGATGTCATCATTTCTGCCCAACTTTTGTCAAATTGATCAGGTTTTAGCTCGATTTTAGGTCTAATTCTCTCAATGCTTTGTTAAAACACTACTTCGCATATAATGTGTGAAATTCAAACCATTTAATCCGTTAAAACTTGTTCAATTTTGAAAAGAAGGTGTAGAAATCAGAATTTTCCAGCGAAAAACAAGCTAAAAGGTAAGAACTCTTCAACCTGAGCTCTGATACCACATGTAGGATCGTTTTACCAACCAAACAAGTCGTTTAGAAGAGTTCTTAGACAGAACCAGAGGCGGAATTCATTGATTAAGTCTTCGTTTAGCTTGTATAACACTAGAATCACTATTAACTGTCTTGTTTATTGATCTGATAACAATTTACAGGCCAGAGACACTTCGACAGCACTTCGGTGTCGGAATCTAATAGGCATCTAATTTCGCATGAACCGATTCACACGAAATTATGTTTCACACGAAATACCTATTTCATGCGAAATCACAAGCTAATTTCGTGCAAAATTACATTCTGTAATTTCGTGCGAAATTACCTATTATCCTATTTTTGTCATTTTTCTCGTACTTCGTGCCTTAATCTATCAATACTAATCTAAGACTCGAACGAAGACGAAATCGACAGACGTATGCACCAACAAAACGGACTTTCGACATTCCATCTATACAAGGTCTCCAAAGGAGCAGCCTTGATACTTATATAACAACTATTATAGAAAAGCTTATTTAAGGTGAGATGGTTATTCCAACTACTACTTAAAACCCATCTTTAAGGAATAGCTAATCCTTACAGTTAGTCGAACAAATCGAAGATTTTGGGCAGCTGATGGCGATTCTTAATTGTTGCCTAAATAGGGTTGCGGTAATCAATGCATAAGCAAAATGAACCGTCTTTCTAATTAATAATACCGGAGCTCCCAGAATTTTGTTTTTTAGGCTTTTATGAAGTCCTTTTATAAAAGCTTTTCTGATTGACTCTTAGTTATTCCATTCCGTTGGTACTAACCGATATGGGGCTTTCCAATAGATGCAACTCTAAGTGAGGTATTATTCTGAACTCTACATGTCTCAGGAGGTAAACAGGGTAGTCTTTGGAGAAGACAATCAAGACACAAGGAGGTTACAGAGATCTTTCCAAATCTCAAGCCCTGGTTCTACTATTATTGCCTGTGCCAGACAAATGACACATTTTCTTTACGAATCCATGGATATCTTAATCAGAGACACTTACTTGGACAATTCCATTGTAGATATCTTCTTTGAATACCATTAGCTGACTTTAGTACAACATGACCATTGGGATATCTTAGTGGTTCCATGCATTAAACCTCCATACTGATCAGGCATGGAAGAAATCTATGGAACATATTAAGATACACCAATCCTCATATGGAGCTTTTATCATACAGTCTGGTATTCGCAATTGATAGAAATCAAAGAGGTATCAAACTAACATATACTGACGTACTTCATCTGGAGAGAGGGTACTCTAGAATTTTACGACTGAAGATTTCTAACTGGAACATATGAAATGGTTCCTATGATTTTCGTCTGTAAGTTTTACCTTACACTTAGTATATAGGGTTCTTGTGGAAGATTTTAAAAGTTTGCTATACTTACAATTTATGAAGGATTTATTGGTATCCGAATCAAAACAGAACTCTTAGCATTTATATTACTAATAAATGATAAGGAATGTACCTGATGTCATTATTGATATGAACTACCTCTAGCATCCATCAGGAGAATTTAAGCGCTTTCATTCTTAGGCTTTCTATCCTTAGCCGCGCCTTTCTTGACAGATTTAGGGCACGTAGTCTTGACGTGGCCTTTCTCGTTACAGCCGAAACAGACTGCATCCTTAATGTCCTTACAATCCAATGTTTTATGCTCACTTGATTTGCAGATCCCACAAGCTCTGGGCTGCGATTGGGATTTTGATTCGAACCTGCACTTCCCTAGATGGCGCTTCTTGCAGGTCTTGCATACAGGTTTCTTGTTGGACTTTTGTTTGTTCTTATTGAACTCGAGCTTACCCTTTTTCTTAGAAGTCTGGGAGTTATCTTCCTCCATTTTCCTTTTTAGTTCATTCTTTGCATCCGAGGCATGAACAAGATCCTTCTCGTGAGTAAGGAAGTGTGGTTTTAAATGGGATTTGGAGCAAGTAACATTGGGCTCTTTGATCTTTTTCACGACCTTTCTCACAGCTTTTCCAACAGCTGCGTCAATCATAGCTTGGAGAACATCTTTGTTAATTTTGAGGTTCACAATTGTAGCATCATTAGCATGTGTCGCATCATCATTGATGCGATTTCCGGTGGACTTATTCGAGTTTTTCATACTCGAGACTTGGTCCCTAACACCAAATGAAACAATTACTTAGTTTCACGACAACAGCTATTCATCATCCTGATGACCTAGCATATACTAACCATGGTATCATTAAACCATATAGGCCAATACAGTACGAATAATTCTTAATGAATGTTATTTAAATATATAGTCATTAACCCCCAATGTTATTTGTTAGTTACGCTTTTTAAATGAGCCAAGGATATCCAGGACACGGTCATTAACCCACAATGTTATTTGTTATCAAGCAATACTGATTAAAACGGGATTATGCAATTTAATCATCTCCGATTAAAAGGTTTCTACACCCGACCAAGCGGTATTATTATAATACCGTATCCCAATCCCGTATAACAAAAAAATAAGTTAAAAGTATTTACCTGAGCTTAAATGTAATTTTATTCTCAGCCGTATATTCAAATCAGCAAGCACAAGTACCTCTACTGGGGCTCTCAATCTGGAACGAAGCTTTTATTAACCTATTAGATTCCTAACGGGTCTTATTTAAGTTGTAACTTAGACCAGTTAGTTTTAAGGAAAGGTTTACGGTTCAAAACGTAAGATTAAGCGAAGACCGTATTGAAATGTGATTTAGACCTGACAATTATGGAGACTTGTATAATATGGGTAAACTAAACACATTCTGAATTTTGAAGTAAAAATGATAAGGTTTGACCCGTTTCGGTTAATTTATGTAAACTAGTTACATAAATCGTACCAAATGCGAAAGATGCATAACGGGTAACCAATGAGTCATGAACATGTTTCACAAGTTGATATGCCTTAAATATGTTGTGATATCAGTAAGATACCTTCCATTATGCCCAAAACGAATTTAAAATCAATTTAAGCCCAGTATGGGTATTTTGGTCATTTTAAAGATTATAAAAGAGGTTAAATGACAATCTGAGGTTCTGGTCTAAAATGATCAGTAAAATATTTATTTTTGCAAGTCATATTAGTAAGATATTGTACATCTGTGAAATTTATCATTTATAGCCAAACTATGCACCGTAGGGGCATTTTGGTCATTTCACATAAACTTTAAAGGTTAAATTTGGAAATCTGAGCATACATCTTTTACATACTCTTTAAGTATAAAAATTTATTCATAACATCAGTAGGTAACAAGCCTTAGGGGCCAAATATGGTTTTAAACCATATTATGTGCCTAACTCGCATAAAAGTCGGTATTTGACGATATTCGGGTTGATTAAGGAAATCTGAGATTTTGTTCAGTCTTTACTGTTTAAAATAACTTATTTAATATATAAAATCAGTAGAAAAAGGTTTGGTATGTAAAGGATGTGTAAAACTCATTTTATTAGCGAAAAGGGCATTATCGTCAATTACCGAGTCTATGCAAGAACTCTATGTTATGATCAGTTTAAAATTTAAAACAAATTTCCAAAAATCCCTAAATATTATGTTACATCAGTGGGTAGAAAGTTTGGTGTCAAAATTTGAGTTTAAATAGGCTTTATGCCGAAAATGCCGTTTAATTAATAAAAAGCTTTCAATTTACGATATCGAGCATAACTCTTAATTTAGACCACAAACTGATGTCAAATTTTTAGGACATGTTTATAAATTAGTAATAAAGGTTTTTGTCCTCTCACATTCTCAAACATCTTGGTTTTATATCAAAAGGGCATAATGGTCAACAATTAAGCAATTAACGGAATCATGCAATGAACTAGGATTTCTATGGAACCATATTGTATAATCTCAGATGGTTATACTAACATGTAATATAGTCCTAATGGAACCCTAAGGAATATCTAAACCAAGTTAAATCGGGTTAGAACTGAAAGCCAAAGAAAAAGTCTACTTTTGCGACTTTCGGTTCGAAACCGACCCTAAACTCAGAATTGTCGGGTTGAACATGCCTAGACATGTTCAATTAATATTTACCAAGTTATTAAAGTGACAAAACTGATTTTATTGCCTTTGCATCATTAGTTATGAATTTCATTTAAAAACCGACTTGTTTGACTTTTATTTAATTATTTTGACCCGACAATTAACTAAGCAAACGTGGTAATTAGGATGTGCCCTTTTGAGGGTTTAATACCTACCTAATTACGATCACGTAGCCATGTTCGTTGCGAACGCTTTACTTTTCGGCTTTAAGAGCCGAACAATATAACTAAGCACGAAAGGAACACTTACGAGTGGTCCTTAGGACTGAAGGAGGTTCCCAAGTTGGTCAGGATCCTCTTAAAATCAGAGAGCAAGAGCAGGTTGAATGAAGTGTGAAATGAGAGCAAAAATAAGTGGGTATATATAGGATTTCGAGAATCATTAGGATCGTTCCTCGATAAACGAGTTTTAATCTGGTCCGTACAAGTATTACCCATTGTTTTGGTAATCTATGGGTGCCCAAAACAAGCCCCTAGAATGAAGAAACCAAGCACACAAACTAGAAACCAACTGTTGAATTGAATAAACTGGTTTTTACTGTTCCGGGAGGCTCTCGCACCCCGCGTAGGCACAACCTACTTCTTACGCGGCCCGCGACCGCAGGTAAGTTCAGCAACAGCTTTTATAAATTACAGAATCAGTCCCCGCACTTGTTAAATGCCATTTCTGACACATTTAAGGCTCGTTAAGCCATTTTTAAGGCTCTACAAAGATGCCTAAACATAGGGAACATAAAACATGCTAAAAAATATGACGGATGTCGGTTCGTTTGGTTGTACGATTGCGTTGTTCGGCTAATTACGACGAAACACAAACGGACGCGAAAAACGATCCAAATTACACGACGAATGGAATTTTATCCTGCCAATCACCGAAATAAAATATTTTAATGATTACATAAATTTTTGGATGTCCGGATATATTCAGAACGTAAGATATGCGCGAAAATGCAAACTTATGCAGTTTTTGACGCTTTTAGTCCCTATTGATCAAATAAGTTTATTTTTGCGCACCAAACACCTTTAAGCCTATTTCTAAGCTATGTAAAGGATATTTAGGGCATTTTTAACTTATGATCATATTCCAGAAGGTTCGATACCATACGAATCGATAGACTTTTGCATTTTGATGCAAATAGTCCCTCTAATGCGCAAACTTGCGCATATCATCGTTTAATAACATCGAAGCCATATCTAATCCATATTAGGCATTCTTGAGAGTATTATTAAGCATAACGATGCTTCGGGTTCGTAAAAAGGTCATTCAGTGGTATAATTAAACATATTGACGCTTTTAACCCCTTAAACTTGCAAAGTTGCGCGTAACGTCACTTAAAGGCATAAAATCCTTAGACGGCCAATAATTGGCATTCCCGGGAGTATAATCAAATATCATGAAGCTCCCGGTTTGTTAAAAGGTCACTCAGAGGTAAGAATTAACATGTTGACGCTTTTAACCCCTCGACGCGCAAACTTTCAATTAATTACGTAAACGGCTACTCTTGATCAACAAGTGGCTCATATGTGAATAGGAACACCGTGTAACGCCATTCGAAGGCTTATATTAAGCACGTTGACACTTTTAGTCCTTCCGCATTCAAAGTTTTTGATTTTTCTCAAAATTAGCCCCTCACAGTCAACGTTTGACTTTATTTGGGTTTTGTACACGTGTCAACACACTATTGGACGTGATTTTACGAGGTGTTACATCATGACCAGTACATTAGACCATTTAGGAGTTCCACGTAGAAGCTCCCAGCACTTCATGTATGCGAATTCCCCTCTCGTTGCGTTGAACTCCTCCAACATTTTTGCTAATATATCTGTATCGCTTTGATCGCTACCCTAATTGTCCCTCATGCGTTGGAAAATTTCTTGAAACCCATGGCATTTGGCATTTATATCGGTCCATTTACTTGATATCGAATCTTGGTCCCGCTATTCCCCTTTACCCATCGCCTTAAAAAAGGTTTCTCGAACTGTAATAAAAAAGGGTAGTATTTGGAAGTAGACTACAAAATTAGAACATATATATATTACAATACTCTATTTAAAAAAAAACATACCACTTAAAAAAATAACACTTACTAACTTCGGGATCCTCTAAGATAGCGAGCCAAGCCTGTGCGAGTGTGTACTCCTCGTCTTTTATCCAAGCTTGATAGCTTCTTCTATCATGTGGAGCGGTAGGATCCTTTTTTTATCCGAGCGATTTCCACAATGAGAGCCCTTAGGTTCGTGCTCCGGTTATGTCTCGGGCACCGTGTCGATCACGGGCTCTGCTTTTTTTGGGAACCTTGTGTACCTCCCATGCTTATGTTCACATTAGATGCAAATCCAAGTGGCCCTTAAAAGTACTAGTGCGGCATGTTTAGTAGTTGCGTGTACCCATCATATCCGGGTTAATATCTTGGTAATTGTAGGTTGGTAGCCGTTGGGTGGTGTTCGGGCGATATGAATTTGGGTTGCTAGGCCGAGACGGAACACCAAAAGGGGGCGGAATGGATGCATGATATTTTTTTATAAAGAATAAGGAAGGGGTTTATAAGAATGAGAGAACAATATATAAAAATGGGGTTGAGTTGGGGTTTATATTGGTGAAAATGGAATTAAAAAAGTAAATTTTTTTATTACCGTTGAACCAATGGTCAAATTCTCAAAACATTCAAAAGCATGGCGTTTTAAAGGAAACGTCCAAGCCTCAAATCAAAAAAATGCCCCGGGGGCGGTGACCCTGGCGTTATGGGGTTAAAAAACGGCCACCGGTAGTCTGAATGATTTTAACAAATGCCATGTAGTATTCTCTTCTTCAACCTCAAATATTTTCTTTATGTTTTATTTTAATTTTTTTAATAATTAATATATGCAAATCGTTTATCTTTATACTTATCTTACTTCTAATAAATAATTTCAAAAAATACTATGTGTCAACAGCATATATATAGATTATAAAATTCTAGATTTAGTACTTGCCAAATTTGATTTTGTATATTTAAAATTTTGGTTATGTGTAGAGGATTTGATAAGTATGTAACCATATATTGTCTAAAGGTTATATGTAGAGGATTTGATAAGTATATATATTGTCTAAAAATAAATTCTTAACAATTATACATAAAATTTGAGTTAACAGTTATCTGAAAATAAATTGTAAAAAACATCACAGAAATGATATGATACTAGAAATAACATAATAACACAAATCTAAATAAATATATAATGGGTTGCATATGGTATGGTTTTAATGGTTATACGCAAGGTAAAATTATAAAAGGTACTTACGAAGTACATGTAAAAGAATTTTAACACCCCTTATCTTTTGTTTTTTCAACAGTTTCGTTGCCATTATTTCGGTCGATTAATCCATCCTCCTTCGGGCTCTTTAGTGTAACATCAGCCAATAGTTTAGGTGGTCTAAGCTACCAAAACACCACCATATGGCTTGAATCGTTGTTAACAACCTATTGATCTAACCCCGACAAGTTCTGTGAATTTCTAACAATCCCATATTCATGTGGTTATCACAAGGTTTGTGAAAGATGTAAGAGTTACTCAAGTTCGAATCTACGCTCTATGGTACGGGATATCAAATAACATTAGATGTACGAATTTGGTTGAACCTTAAATTAGAACAGCAGCTTCCAAGATTTCTCTTCCACCGGTCCAAGAATGCCTCCTGAGATGTCAAGAACGACAATTCTCCACTCAATCTGAAGTCAGCAGACAAAATGTCTACCAAGACTCGCAGATTCAGCACAAGATCTTCAACAGAAGAAGAAACCCCCAATATCAAGAAACCCTAATTTCAGAGAATCAACAGTCGAACAACAATCAACAGAAGAAAATACCCTAAAAGGGTGTTTTGGGGTTGAGTTTTGAAGGAGATTTTTAGAATATTGAATTTTGAAATCGTAAATAATCAGTTTTGAGTGTTTGGGTAAAAAAAATAAAAAAATTGATTATTTGCGTTTAGAAAGTTAGAAAACACAGTTTTCCAAAAGCAGCCCCCCCCCCCCCCCTACTGCAACAAAACGCAGTTTTCCAAAAATTGATTATTTGCATTTAGAAAAGGATTTTCACTTGTTTATTTTTTTAAATATATATTTGCTAAACACTCAAATAGTTGATTTTCTGATTATTGTGATATCAAGCAACATAATCAAATCCAAACACTATCTTTAAACATCACGTTTTGTTACAGTTAATTATCTGATTCTGATTATTCAAAACGCATAATCTATTTTCAAAACTCAACCTCAAACACCCTCTAAGAGCTATAAAAGCTCTGATACCATGTGAAATTTACGGTATCGAACACTCAAAACTCAGGAAATACCTAATCCAAAAAGTGTTTTATTATCCCAAACAAAGAATCTGAACAATACAACTATGAACTGAGAAATTTCACACTCTCACTCTCACTCTCATAAGATTATCAACACCATGATCATAACTTAACAATCTAGAGACTCACACCAATATACGAATCAACACGATTCAAACAGACGAAACCCTAATCGCCCACTGAAGAAAGAGAAACGACGTGTACAAAAAATATCTCAGATGATCCAACTGAAACGGATAGACTTGGTTTTATATCAGAGCACATGCGGGTTACCCGGGTTGTTATACAACTCGGTCTTCATATATCTTCAACAGCAGCCTAAGCTTCTAGTCCAGCCCATGTCTCTGATCTTGATAAAGCCCAACAACTCACCATGAGAAAGCCCATATGCAAAACAAAAACCAAAGACAAAATATAAGAAAAAAATTATAAGAGAAAAATATAAACAATCAGATGAAATGTATTAAGATGGAATTGGAATTGAGACGTATGACATTATATTGTTCCTTATGTTTTTAACAACTCTCTCTTTCAAACTCATAGTTTTTAATTATATTTTATTTTAACATATTTTAAAAAAATTAATATATGGATATCACTTATTATAAATGTAAAAATAATTTTTTTCTGATTTATAATAATGAATACTAGTATTTTTGGTAAGTCAAATACTCAATATTGAATTATATGGTAATTGATATAATTTCAAATTTAAATTCATACATAAGTTATCTCCAAATTAATTTTTATTAATATCGTATTCGATGGTAATATTTTTATTATCTTCAAATTTAAATTCATACATTTGTTTTGTACTCGGTTTCATGATCATTTTAATCAGGGGCGCAACATAGTGGGGGCGGGAGGGGTCGATCGACTTCCAGAACTTTTCACTCACTGGTGTAGAGTATGTAGTTTTCGTATAGAAAATTTTGGGTATATACGTTTTCGACTCCCGGTCGGAAATTTCAAGATTCGCCACTGATTATAATAAAGGGCTACCTAGACTAACTGAGTAACTGGCCTAACATTATTTCAAAATTAGCGGTTCATCAACCGTTTTAATTGTTAACACGCTAACTTAAAACTCTTAAGTACAACGGTCCTTAACCTGCTATAAATTGTATGATATTTTAATTTTTATACACGTCTATAGAACCGGTTTAAATTATTTTGTTATCATAAAATATTATTAAATATTACGGGTTTTAAGTTGTTTTATTAGAACAAAATTATATTATAATAATGAATTTATTTTTTTCCCTTCAATAATGTTTACGTAACCCTACCTATTATTTTTTATTTGTGTTATATCATCTTATTGTTGTTAGTATCTAAATTCTAATAATACCCATATAGTGGTGGGTGAACTTCAAGCCTTTCCCTTTTACATGATTTGATATGTGGCTGGCTAGTCAGCAAAGAGGCGTTATAGGGCTTAAAGTTAAAAAAAAGTATATTGGTTTAATGCCTCTTTCAATGATTACCCAATTAATTTTTTTTTAAAATTAAAACAAATAATATTTCGTTAAATAAATAAAAATTACATTACCATTAATTAAATTACAAAAAATTAAAGACGAAACATGCAAAAGTACTAAAAATAAAACACCGAAAAATGCTTAAATTATATAGCTCTAAAGTCTGTATTTGTCACGGATTCGTTGCCTACGCATTTGAGCTAGGAGCAACGTTTCTTCTTGGAGGTGATCAATCAGTTTAGACATAAACTCGATGTCTTTCTCCATTTGCCTCGCTTCTTGGACCGTGACGAACCTTCGTTTTCAGCGTTTCTTTCTTGCATTGTTTCCAAACGCCTATGACCAAGGTCTCTGATATCTTGAAGTCGTCGGTTCATATTTTCGAAATCTTGTTTCATTTCAAAACCCGCCGAAGACGACTCCGCCCTTCCTCCTTTTTCCCACTTCCTCTACCGGGCGATCGGGGCAACTCCACTTCCTCATCCTCGTCATCCTGATTAATATTAATAGGATTGTTTAAATCGACGTTTCGAGCATCAGAATTGGGTGTTTCCGAATCAACCGAAGAGGAGGTTTTGAACCGTTTTTCTTTACCCCTACTACTAGACGTCATGATCGGTGTACGTTAGACCATTTAGGACTTCCACGTAGAAGCTCCCAGCACTTCATGTATGCGAATACCCCTCTTGTTGCGTTGAACTCCTCCAACATTTTTGCTAATATATCCGTATCGCTTTGATCGCTACCTAATTGTCCCTCATGCGTTGGAAAATTTATTGAAACCCATGGCATTTGGCATTTATATCGGTCCATTTGCTTGATATCGAATCTTGGTCACGATATTCCCCTACCATCGCCTTAAAAAAGGTTTCTCGAACTGTAATCTAAAAAAAGGGTAGTATTTGGAAGTTGACTACAAAATTAGAACATATATACAATACTTTATTTAAAAAAAACATACAACTTAAAAAATAACAGTTACTAACTTCGGGATCCTCTAAGATGTCGAGCCAAGCCTGTGCGAGCGTGTACTCCTCGTCTTTTGTCCAAGCTTGATAGCTTCTTCTCTCATGTGGAGCGGTAGGATCCTTTTTTTTATCCAAGCGATTTCCACATTGAGAGCCCTTAGGTTCGTGCTTCGGTTGTGTCACGGGCACCGTGTCGATCTCGGGCTCTGCTTCTTCTTGGGAACCATGTGTACCTCCCATGCTTATGTTCACATTAGATGCAAATCCAAGTGGCCCTTGAAAGTACAGGTGGGGCATGTTTAGTAGTTGCGTGTACCCCATCATATCCGGGTTAATATCTTGGTAATTGTAGGTTGGTAGCCGTTGGGTGGTGTTCAGGCGATATGAATTTGGGTTGCGAGGCCGAGACGGAACACCAAAAGGGGGCGGAATGGATGCATGATATTTTTTTATAAAGAATAAGGAAGGGGTTTATAAGAATGAGAGAACAATATATAAAAATGGGGTTGAGTTGGGTTTATATAGGTGAAAAATGGAATTAAAAAAGTAATTTTTTTTATTACTGTTGAACCAATGGTCAAATTCTCAAAACATTCAAAATCATGGCGTTTTAAAGGAAACGCCCAAGCCTTAAATAAAAAAAGCCCCGGGGGCGGTGACCCTGGCGTTAAAAACGACCACCCCCATGGTATTGTGAATGATTTTAACTAATGCCATGTAGTATTCTCTTCTTCAACCTCAAATATTATCTTTATATTTTATTTTAATTTTTTAATAATTAATATATGCAAATCGTTTATATTTATACTTATCTTACTTCTAATAAATAATTTCAAAAAATACTATGTGTCAACACCATATATAGATTATAAAATGCTAGATTTAGTACTTGCCATATTTGATTTTGTATATTTAAAATTTTGGTTATGTGTAGAGGATTTGATAAGTATATAACCATATATTGTCTAAAGGTTATGTGTAGAGGATTTGATAATGATATAACCATATATTGTCTAAAAATAAATTGTTAACAGTTATACATAAAATTTTAGTTAACAGTTATCTGAAAATAAATTGTAAAAAACATCACAGATATGATATGATACTAGAAATAACATAATAACACAAACCTAAATAAATATATAATGGGTTTCATATGGTATGTTTTTAATGGTTATATGCAAGGTGAAATTATAAAAGGTACTTACGAAGTACATGTAAAAGAATTTTAACACCCCTTATCTTTTGTTTTTTCAACAGTTTCGTTGCCATTATTTCGGTCGATTAATCCATCCTCCTTCGGCCTTTTTAGTGTAACCTCAGCCAATAGTTTAGCTGGTCTAAGCTACCAAAACACCACCATATAGCTTGAATTGTTGTTAACAACATGTTGATCTAACCCCGACAACTTCTGTGAATTTCTAATAATCCCATATTTAAGCGGTTATCACAAGGTTTGTGAAAGATGTTAGAGTTACTCAAGTTCAAATCTACGCTCTATGGTACGGGCTATCAAATAACATTATATGTACGAATTTGGTTTTACAACTACCTCGTAGTCGGGAATTATGAGTTCGATATTGTGTGACATCGTAATTGTTATAGTATATAGTATGTATTGTATAATAAATATGTATTGTATTATTGATATCACCGAAAGGTGACCACTGATTTACCGAGTGTGCTACCGAGGCGGGGTGTTACAATAGCAACATTGCTTACATTACAATCTTTACCTTAGTATTAGCTCTTACTTAAAATGTATCATCAGGTTGACCAATATTTTTTGTTAGGTCATCGGGTATACTCTAACATTTAGATTGTTAACAATGACATGACATGTTAACTAACATTGCAAGCCACTCCCTCCTTGTGTTATAGGACATTAAATGGGTTATGTGTTAACATGTTAATCCAATGTTAAGAGATTGAATTAATTATTATTCTCTTTTTTTATACCAAAAACCACTAAAAGGTAGGGTTAGATGAAGTTAATGAGATTAAACCATTTCCTTCCTTGGAATGTGACAAAGTAAAATGGGAAAAAAAGATTGATGTGGCACTTAGATGGAGCTAACATAGGTTAAAGTATACCCAAATGCCTTAGAGCAGATCTGCTAAAACTTCCCACAAAATCCGCAGTTACTATAAATATATCTTTAATTTATGATTTATAATGATATGATATTTTTGAATTAAACCTTATCAAAATACAGACTCTTATGATTTTTTTTTATATTGCGTTTAAAATAATAATTATATTTTTGAACCAAATTACCAAAAAAAAAAATCACAGAATCTATAAAATTTTAAATATTATGATTAGAACTTGATATGTTTGAAACAAACTTTAAGTTACTATGAAGACTAATCAAATATAAGCTCAAGTATCGGACATTTAAACTATATTACGTGATTAATAGTTTAATCTTCTTATTTGAAAACTTATATGTTTATCAATATAGCCCAAAAGTCTATTAATATAGCCCAACAACTTTTGAAATTATACATTAGGCAAGATGTGCTAATTGTATAATAAAACATGGACGAATAAATTTAAGGGTTATCCAATAATTTTTTCAATGTTTAATTAGATAATGATTAAGTACTTTAGAAGCGAATTCTGCATTGATTACTATGAACAAAATATTGCAAGTTTGTAGGATGATTATCAAGTACACCTAATTGCCTTATTATGCTCTACAAACTATCAATTTTTCTTATTTAATCTCTGTAATACACAAGACTATAAACTAGTTAAATTTAATATAAACAAGAAAAGATTTATGCAAGAAATACAACTCTCATTGCATCATATTTTGTTGCAAATTTATAGTTATATAATATAATATAATATAATTTATAGTTATATAATGTGAGAAAGTCTTGTTTTAAATATTTTTGCTTTTAGGGAATTTGTATTTAAAAGATTTTTTTTGGACGGCAAATTTCTTTTATTCCATTTCGTCTATGGGATTTGAACAAAAGACCTCCATCTCCCAAGGTTTTTAAAGATTTTGCCTTTACCAATGAACCACCACCCTATAGGTAAATTTAAAATATTTTTGAATGCCAGCGAGGTAGCTAGCCAGCGGAACACGTGGCTGAATGTCATTGTAGACATGTAGCGACGACTACAGTTGTGGTTGTGCTGGCTAGTTTAGCGACCTTTATTGGTTGCATCTGGTTGGCCATAATGTTGTACATATTATACTTCAACAGGTTTTTCAGTGAGGGCGCACCCTTAGTCTGCGTAGCCTGTGTGTAACGTGTCGATAAATGATTGGCCCTTTACTTGGAATGTTTAGTTTGGAAATGGCTGATTTTCATGTCTATTTTAGTTACTATCTTGGTCAAATTTGTTTATTTTGAGGATTTTCCCTTTGATATGTTTTTTTGAACGGCAAATTTGGATCACTGACGAACCATTGAAGTTCATCGTGCTATCAGTGGAATCACCCGATCATATCCATCTCAACTAGGCAATACCCTATACACCAATTCAGAAGGAAATCAAATCTAAGAAAAAACCTCTTGTGGGAATCAAACCCATGACCTAATGGACCCTAAACCTTATCTCATCCCTAAGATGTCAATAGACTATAAGATCATGAGCCCCCTTTGATAAGTACCTTTTTTATTGAATGACCTGATAGATGTTAACTATCAACCGAGTGGATGTGTCCTCTGGGTAGTACGTGATAAATAGTGTCACAAACAAGTTGTAAATTGTAAAGAAAAATAGTGTTTAGCATTTGATACGATCCGATTTCTTGTTTAATATTTCTTTTATATTTTTTTAACGACAAATCAACTGGTATCCAGATTACTCCAAAGGGCGAGAACGAGCTCTTAAACCCTCTCCCTAAGTTTGAATCCTTCCTAGTGGTGCTCGCTAATATTTACAGCATTTTATACTCCTATTTAAAAAAAAAAAAAAAACGTAATTCCTCAAGAAGAACACTTTTAGGAAGGGTGTAATTTCGTTAAAGATGTGTAAATATCTTACAGTTTCTTAAATCAAGTCTACAAATGTTCTTCTATGACTATTTTCGTTATATATGTTTGTTGTATTGTGTGCTAACCAACTAAATGCAGGATATCATCATGACCATAAATTAATACCCGAAATCAGGGGCGGACTTACCCCTAGCCCAAGGTAGGCGGGCGCACCCCCGGGAAAAAAATTAGTGCTATTTTCCGTTGAAAATCACGTCCGCACCCCTTGGATTTTTTCGCCCGCAGCCCTTGAATTTTTTTCATCCGCACCCTTTGGAATTTTTCGTCCACACACCTTAGGTAAAAAATGTTATCGATTTGTATTTTAAATTTTTTTAGTAAACTCTAATTAAAAAAAACTACCTAAATTATATAAACTTATACTACCTAACTTAACCCAAATACCCAATACCTTAACCCACTATTTCATTAAACATAATTAGCCCACTAATTACTAGCCCATTAACCAAACTCAACCTAAGTTCAAACTATAATTATTAAAATAAGCCCAATAGTCCCTTAGAATTCCTCCTGCCCTCCCTCTCTTGGGTCGTCTCCTGCCAACGATCATCGAACACAACAGCAACCACAACAGCACGTCATCAGTAGCCGCGAACCACCGCCGTCCGACACCAAAGGGTAACAAAATTCTTAAATAGGTTTGAAATTTCATGTGTTTTGACGTTGTTTATGGTTGTTTAGCATTGTGTTCCCGGGTTAAGTTAAGGAGAGAAACGAAAGGATTCTCTCATTTTCTTTTCTTTCTCTCCGTTTCTTTCCAAATTGGATAGATTAATTTTAGGCAAAAAAATCTCTCATTTTCTCTTCTTTTCTCTCATTTAATGAAACTCTGGAACACAACTAAAAATTATTTCCTTTCAAATCTTTTCTTTTCTCTTATTTAATGAAACTCGGAAACACGATGTAGATGATTTTTAGGATGATTATGTTGTTTAGATGATTTTTAGGGTGATTACACACGATTTCTAGGGTTGAAAAATAAAATTGAAACATTATGTTATGGAGCGATGAACTTATGGATCAATTTGTTTTATGGACGTTATGGCGCGATTTCTTTTTGTTTTACATGACCCGACCCGACACGACCTGAACCGACCCGATACGAACCGATTTTTTTACTTATATACCTAAGGGTCTAAAATTTTTAAAAATGTTCCGCACTCCATAGAAAAATTTATGGGTCTGCCACTGCCCGAAATTCAAAGGAGTGTGCTCTCCACAATAAAGTTGAAGACATAAAGATTGAAAACGGGAAGTAATTAATATATATGTTGAGATCCACTTCCTAAAGACTTGTATAAAATTTAAAGGACTATGCACTCCATAATAAAGCTAAAAAGATAGTTATATATTCCACACGAAAGGCTTCACCACCACCATAAACAAAACAAAATATTTTACTTCATAGTTCTATTGGGACACCAATTGTTATCTTAATGCTGGAGTTGTCCACATTAAATTAAGTAGTCTTGCCTGATAATAATTTTGTTTCACTATGAAAAACCAAGTAGTAATAGATGTTGGACATATTAATCCTAACATTTAGATAACTCTACACTGTCATTGAGCCCGTAACAACAAACGAAACTCTTCATACTCATGAATTCCTATTATATATACTCAATGCATGGTAAGGTCCATATATGCTTTGGCCTAAAATTGAAAGTCTAATCTAAGTATTAAGGGTCTTAGTTGTATGTATTAAAAAGTATGTTTAGGAGTCTTATATGTATTTGTAAAAGCAAGGGTCTGGTATGTATTTGTAAAAGCAAGGGTCTGGTATGTATGTATGTATGTATGTATGTATGTATGTATGTATGTATGTATGTATGTATGTATGTATGTAAAGTTAGAAACTACATGCATGTTTAATAGTATGTAGCAATGTTTAGAATTAGGGCTCTGTCACTTCAAAAGAAATGACACGTCTGTTCAGTGGCGATGGTGAACCTTGAGATTTCCGACCGGGGATCGAAAACGTATATACTCAAAAATTTCTATACGAAAACTACATACTATCCCCTATTGAGCAAAAAGATCGGGGGTCAACCGCCCCCTCCCGCCCCCACTATGTTGCGCCCATGCGTCTGTTGAATGGGTTTATATACCATTGAAGTCGTATGTATATGCAAAGAACGATTCGTATCAATACAAGCAAGTTTAGTATGTTCTTTCTATTCACTTCTTGGATACAACTCGTGATTCGTAAGTCTGATTACCAACAAAATTAGGTATACATGTATGCCATGTTTCTTTAAGTTGAATGACTACTACTTTTGAAATCCATTGATTAAACCCGACCACTGCATAATGTACTTGATATCTAAAATAAACAATCACAAAGGAGATTTTACTTTATGCTAGATTTCAAGCTAGAAGTGTGTAATCCATAAGCACTCAGAATATAAATTAAAGAATGTAAGGAGTGTGGAACTCACACGACACCTGCATATTATATTTTGTAGGCAAATTTCATTGTGTTCATCCTAGTCATTATCATTTTGTAAGCTTAAACTCTTCTTCACTAACACTGTAATACATTTTTGGCAGTTTGGAGGATATAAGAAGTGCTGGAAACATTTATTTATATATTTATGTTTATCATTAACTTTAGACACAAACAATATTATATGTTTAGAGTAAACTTCTGTTTTGCTCCCTGTGGTTTGGTCATTTTAACGGTTTTGCTCCAAAAGTTTAAAAATAGCCATTTTCCTCCATGATCTTTCGAGTTTGTCGCCAGTTTGCTCCCTAATCTTTCGAGTTTGTCGCCAGTTTCCCCACTGATGGAGTTAGGGGCTAGGAGCAAAATGAAGATAAGTTAGAAAAATCAGGGAGGAAAATGGCTATTTTTAAACTATTGGAGCAAAACCGTTAAAATGACCAAACCACATGGAGCAAAACGAAAGTTTACTCATATGTTTATTTAGGTTATATTTTTTTTAACGGCTAATTTTTCCCCTTAAATATTTACACCTCCAAAGGATTGAACCTTGGTCTCCACACAAAAGATAATTCTTCTTGACCACTAGGCTCTAACCTAAGTGGCTTTATCTGAGTCTTGCATTCTCATTGTTGAGAGATTCGCAACGATCTAATATGTGTTCATAGTGGATAAGTTAATAAGGAGGAAATGAGTAAAACTTATGTAACCACATATTTGGGTTCTTCAATTAGTCGGCTACAAAAAACTTGAGGATAGTATGGATTCTTATCTTGGCAACATTTCATGTAAATGTAAGCTTTTTTTTTTTTGGAATGGCTAATGTTACTCTCCCAAACTCCTATTTTTATAAATAAGTTATGATTTTAAAATTGTCATTAATGATAATAAAATCTCCCTGATTGTAGTGAACATATATTGGTTAATTCATGTGTTCTTGTGCTTTCAGGTAGTCTTGCTATTGTCACCATAGGTGTTTCTTGGGTCACACGCCTTCCCAACATGTGGAACCCACACCATATGTCATGTTTTGTTTAAAATTTTGTTTGTTAACTTATTCTAGACCTTCTAATAACCATTATGATTTCTAAGGACTTTGGAGCCATACAAGCTCTATAATTTGGAACTTATGACTTCTTTCCATTAATGGCATGCAGTTATTCAATTCAGAAGAACATCCAAATGATATTCTAACGCTTATTACAAATCAAGATCCTATTGCAAATTTAAGGAAATCACTTTTATTGCATAACTGCTTATTGTACATTTTTGACACACATTATATTACATAATCCAGTAAATTAGGACAAGTTAAAGTCCATAAGTCCCAATCAGCTTGGTTAGTCCAAAGGTGATGGCCATAGCCATCAACCCTCCCAACAGACCCCTAACACAAGACTTCACCACAGGGGTGCCTCCAAGAGCAGACCCAGTCCATCCGAAAATCACTAGCGCCAAGCTAACCGCTGCTACCACCACCCCCATCCTCACCTTATGGTCTCCTATGAAAGAGGCAGCAAGTAAAGGAACAATCGCGCCTAGGGAAAATGCTAGAGCCGATGCTAGAGCTGCTTGCATAGGGTTGGGAAGCTGCTCTCTCTCTTTTTCTTCTTGATTATCCTCTCTCTTCATTTGGGCTACTTCTATGTCTAGTTGAGTGTACACTGAAACAAATTCTCCTATTGCCATACTGCATGCACCCGCAACTAGACAGGCAAATCCTGAAAGAATCATGTCTTTTGCATCTTGTTTCACAGCTCCAACGCCCATCATTAGTGATGCAACGGTAACTAAGCCATCATTGGCTCCCAACACAGCTGCGCGGAGCCATTGTCCCCTTTGTGAGTAATCAAAGTCCTCTTCTGGAGACGATCGGGATTGTCTTGGATCAGATTGTTCTTCGGCAATGGATAAAGAAAAAACAGTTTGATTAGTCGCCATGATGGTTAAAGGGAAATTAGTGTTACAAACAAAGAACGAAGGTGAGTTATGAAACTTGCTTGTGGAGGAAAGTGTTCCCCCTAGAGGATATTTATAGAGAGGAAGTTTAAATAACCAATTCACCAACTTTTAGTTATTGCGAGACTACAAGACAGTATTCAAGGCATGCGTTTTTTTAAGTGGAACTTGCACTTAAAAACCTAGAAGGGTAAAGCTTTTAGAGACCCCTTCCTATCCATTTTTTTATGAAAAAAATATAAATTATAAGTGTGTGTATAATCATCATCAGTCAAATGACGTATTACGTAAAATGTGAATCAAAAACAATTTATATTTTCAGCTATCCAAATATATTTTCCTAAGTTTTCACCTTTTTTTGAGTCGCTACAATCTATCTTATCATATAAAGCTGTAAAAAATAACTCTAAAAAAATAAAAATAATGATATTAAGATTGTAAGTGTTTTTAAAAATAGAATGTAAGTTATGCACTTGTGACAAATGAATTTTAATTAAATTCTACTATATATAATAATTAATAAATACTTTGATATAGATAGTATTTTATAAATACGTTTAAAAATAATATACAATAAAATCAAACATTTTTTTTCTTTAATATAAGTGCTCTATTGATATACCTTTTATATTTTTTTAAAGTATAATCACACTTTTCCAATAATTATGTTGTTATATATTTAAAAAAATCACTATACCAATTTACCCCTCCATCCTTCTAGATCTTTACTAAATTTTAAGTATTTACTAAATTGTTGTTTAATTAATTTTAGCCATTAAATTGGTGTAATTAAGTGTCAAAATCATTTCCTACGTTTATTAGGTTAAGACATTTTTTTTCATTTTACATCTAAACCTGAAAACCGAACAACCCGAATCGAGCTAACACGGACCCGACCAATTGGAACCTTAAATAAGTCGGTTATCAGGTCACTTTTTTCAAGTCAAAAACCCGAACAAAAAAAAAACTTAAAACCCGGGGAAAAAACTGAAGAACACCCCTAATCGTTGTACCAAACATACATCTATATTCAATTTATAGCAAAAAAAAAATTGGAAAACTATTTCTGGTCTTTTTTCAAACGTACATCTATATTTAATATACGATTCGAAAAAAATGAAAAAGTATTTCTAGTCTTTCTCAAATATTTTACAATATATAGTGTGTTGATTTACCAATTGTTTGAGGAATTTTATTTCTCGGTATTTTCATATTTCAGTAACTGAAGAATTATTTAATGCAATATTTTTAATTTTCTTTAAATTCCTAATATTTTTATTTTTTTAAATCCTTTATTATAATATAAAAATAAGGATAAAGATAAGTGATATCTGTATATTAGTTATTAATATTAAATAAAATATATTAAACAAATAAAAATAAAATTTATAAGGTTGAAGGAGAGAATGACATGTGACATTATTTGGAGTCTTTTATTATAAGTTAGATAATTCAGTTTTTGGGTGGGGCACGGGTCTTCGCAAAATCATTGAAGTTAAGGTGTTACTCTATTTGAGGTAAAGGGTTCAAGCCCCATCGAAGACGGATTTGTTGTAAATTTAGACGTTCTGAAAAAAGTAATTCAGTTTCTATCGAAGGACGTGGATGTATTCCTGTAGTTACTACAATAAATCACTCCATTCTTTATACTTTTAATAAAAATTATACACAACATATTTAAAAATTAAAAAAATTAAAATTATATAAATCACTCCATTCTCTATACTTTTAATGAAAATTAAATAATTAAAACTATACACAACTTATATAAAGATTAAAAAAATTAAATTATACACATCGTGTTGGTGACACTACAAAGAATTCTGGCCTTTTTACACATGTTTTTAGATGTCGCCGCTAAAAGTGTCGCCGCTAAAAGTGGTAGTTTCTTGTAGTGTGATTAATACTAGAAAATGGTTACTTTTCTACAAAAGTTTTGAGAGTTTTCCCACAACTCAAATTTTGCTACAAACACTAGTACAAAAGTGATCAAATGATGCGGTTAAATTGCCTATAAGATGCGGTTATACACCCGCATCTTATGGCATAGCATCTTTTGGCTTATAGCCAAAAGATGCGGGTCCAAGAGATGCGGTTTTAGACCCGCATCTTTTGGTCTTAATCTTGGCAACCAACATGTTCAAAAGATGTGGTTTTAGAACCGCATCTTTTGGTCTTTAACTAAATTTTTTTTGTTTGATTTTCTGGTAATTTCAATAAAAATTCCCAATATACACAAATATGTATACCTAAAAATAAAATATACAAAAATAACAATATAAAATAATCCCAAGAATGTAAAATTACAAAGGCTTCAAAGTCATGTACTGAGTCTATGGTATTGCACCTAGAGATGTCTGGTTTGTATTTTATTTCACAAAACTATAGCAAGAAATTTTTTGGCACCAGAGTGTAGACCAATCAGTAACTTGAGAGCAATGTCCATTTGGGCTCACTAGAAACAACTTCTTTAACTTCCTCCCCATAGTGCTGCTTCGTTTTGCCTTTTGATTCACCTTTATCTTCTGCGTCTCCTACATCAACCTCTTAACCCTGCTACAGCTTTTCACCTTCGGATTCATCTTTATCTTTAGCTTCTTCATCATGTTGCACCGGACTTTTCTTCTTTTGTTTGACCAGAACTGGAACCAGAACCTAAAGCAAAAGCAGCTCCCACATAGTCAGCCATCTGAGCACGAGATTTAATACCCTCCATCACCTCATCAAAACTAAGTTCTTTAAACATCTCAAACTCATCTTTTTTGCTTCAAGACATTCCCCAAGCTGAAACAAAAAAAAAATAATAAACAGCCAACAATGGTGAATCTAGAAAATAATTATAGGAGCATCGTTTCAAAAACAATATATTCTAAAGGGGCTGCGAAATCGAAAAAAATCAAAAAAAAACTTTTTTTGCACTATTGATGAGCGTTTAAGGGCTAGCGGAGGCTACCCCTTGTTTATATGGTATGTCCGCCATTGACAACCAACCAATCAAGTTTTTAAATAACTTAAGCTAAACTATCATTTTCACTATTTTTTCCAATAGTATGTGATATAAACAAACTACTTACATTAATAACATCGTATTCCTTACTTTATCGGAACATCTTAACATCAAATCGGAACATCTTTATCGAAACAGCCAAAAACACCACAGTCTAGCTCTCTTTCTGGAATGGATTAATAAGATTGTATTCCTTACTTTATCGGAACAATTAACATCAAATCGTGTACTTTGCTTGTATCCCCCAACACAATAAAGCTAGTTCAAGTCTTGGGAAAAATTAAAAAAATAATAATAAAGAATAAATAGCAATAAGCATGAATTTTTTTATTGGTGTACCTGAATGATATTCAAATTAATACCCAAAATTGTTGGACCGTTTTATGACCCTGAAAAGTCAGTCAAGGACGTTCATCTTAACGTATAAAGGCGGAATCAATACACGCAAAGTTACACAGCTTTTCCTATTCAATTCCTTCTCTTTTATTGCTTTATGAGTTGATTTTGACAGAGTTCTGTTACACAAGCAATGACAAGGTCTCGCTCCAATGTACACGAATGAATGATCAGGTTTCGCTCATAGCAGCTATATATAGCCCCTGAGGTTTCGCTCTTATGTCATGACCAAATAAGCGAAACCTTCAACTTACCACATAAGCGAAACCACCTATGATATATAAGCGAAACCTACTACTCTTGGAGCGAAACCTCTAACCTATATGTACATACAAGCGAAATAACATTCTAACCTATGTACACATAAGAGAAATTACTTTACTAAACCCTAATTTGACTTTTAAGCTCCTATCTTGACCTATCTTGACCTAAGACTTGACATAGACGTAGTCAACAGACATTTCATGCACCAACAGACTCCCCCTTGGACGTTGACGAAGTCTTCAGCTCCGAGTCTTTAGTCTTGGTCTTTTCTCCAACTCTATCTTTTCATCATAAGCAACTTTATCTTCACATGTTCAAGATCTTGTCCTAGCTCCATCTTCAAACTCCCCTTTTACTGTTGATCCAGACTCCCCCTTTCACAGACTCCCCCTCTCAGTATGCTAGAATCTGAGGTATTGATCTGGTTCAAGCTTTGATAATTAGCTTTCGTGGGAATGATGAAGTCCAAAACCTGTGTCTCAAACATCAATCATTACAAACTTATCTTTTTCACAAAAACACACTATCTATCAGCTTTAGAAATCCACTCAAGTATTCAGGTCCAAGTTAATGACCCTGATCACTTGATTAATCTATCAAGTTCAATTTAATGACCTTGGTTGATCAAGTGACGAATCAAACTGATTTTAAAAACATTTTTCAAACATTTTCTGAAAATAACAAGTATCAAGTTAAACTTGTTTTTGACTTTTCAATAACTCAAACTCTATCAAAGATAAGTTCTCCTCATTCTTCAGTCCAGAATCTCATGCATCTGCTTCAACATCTGAGAATCCAACAATCAACTCTCCACTTTGGTTTGTCGGAAAATAAAGCAGAACTAAAATCTTTTTGGATTTTATAAAATGTTCTAAACTAAGAAATGAAATACAGAAAACTTAAATTGCAGAAAGTAAACAAAGTAAACTATTTACAAACATATTTTTGACGAGCGTGTCAGGGAATCATATCAGCTATCAGACAAATTACAAGTACCGTTAAGCTTCATTTCATACTCAGATTTAAACAATTCACCTCGATTGTCGATATACTGATCCATCTTAAATTCCCACACAAATTTCAATTTACTCAGGATACGAATTAGATGTCTTATGAACTTAGCTCATTCATGTGGCCCACCTCTTGAATATACTCCCGTATCCAGAATCCCAATTATCAGTCTTACAGGTGAGTATACTACAATAATATCTGTACATAAATTAGGTAATGCGAGGGCCGAGGGATCTCAGGTCGATACTTCCGTATACGCAGAGAGATATCAGCTTCGACTTTACGGTATGTCCCCTTTAGAGGATCTTTTAGCTACAACAGCAGCGACTATCAATTTTATTGTTTCATCGGCATGCTGAGGGTTTATGCTATGTTTCAAGCATTGCGGAAAGTATTATCCAAGGACTAGGTCAGAACTTCCATTCAGCAGAAGTCCCGGAATAATACCCCAGACATCATTAAGTATAAAAACCTAGTATATCAGATTATGAGACCTTTCAAACGAGATTTCAGGGGTTACCTATATATCCAAGTAGTGTTCCCCACGAATTTCACAAGTTTGAAATTTTAGGTTTATATCCCGAATAAATCTACTAAATATGCGAAAACCTATCGACACATCATTAGTGAGACTGTTTAACTCATTTAAACTTTACAAATCTTTAGCATACTGTAATTGTCTAGCTGATGTACTATCATTTTCCCTATATACACAAGCTCTTTTTCAGATTTTATCATGTTTTTGTATTTTTTTCATTTTTTACTGTTTTTGTATTTTCTGAAAATATATCTATATACATCTATCAATCTACTCCCCCTAAATACCAAAACAAGTAAAAAATCGACAAACCATTGCAGATTGTTTCTCGTCTTCATCCGCAACAGTACTCTCATCAACGCCAATTATGCCATCCGACACTGAAAGAAGCTTCATACCATTCAGTTTTAACAAATATTTAAACCGATTTTTATCAAAAGCTTTGGTATGTAAATCAGCTTTCTGTTCGTCAATGTGGATTTTCTCAATTCGTATCAACTTTTTCTCAAAGCAATCACGAATAAAGTGATGACGAATTTCTATGTGTTTAGTTTTAGCGGGATGTACTAGATTCTTTGTTATATTTATAGCGGCCTCATTATCAACAAAAAGAGGTGTGTTAAGAAACTGCAAACCGTGGTCGCGCATCTGTTGCTGTATCCACAGGATCTGAGAGCAGCAACTGCTAGCAGAAACATACTCCGCTTCACATGTAGATAGCGCCACAGACGTTTGTTTCTTACACTGCCAGGTAACCAATCTAGGACCAAAGAACTGGCATCATGCAGTTGTTGATTTTGAATTGACTTTGCAGCATCCGAAATCCGAATCGGAATACCCTTCGAGCGTAAAGTCGCCTTTCCTAGGATACCACAACCCCAATGAAGGGGTTCCTTTCAGGTAGCGCAATATCCTCTTGACAATAATCATGTGCGATGCTCTCGGGTTAGATTGAAATCTTGCTGCGAGGCACGTTGGGTACATGATATCAGGACGTGAAGCAGTTAAGTACATCAAAGAACCTATCATGGAACGGTAAAATGTTTCATCAGCCCTGTCTCCGGTGAGATCTGGGTGAATCCCATGATTTGTTGCAAGTGGGGTAGCAGCTGGAGTAGAACTTGACATCCCAAATTTCTCTAGAATATCATGAACGTACTTCGTCTGATGAATGAAAATTCCCTCAGGAAGTTGTTCAACTTGTAGACCCAGAAAGAATTTCATCTCCCCCATTGATGACATTTCGAATTTTTGCTTCATCACTGATTCAAAATCTTTGCATAGACTTTCATTTGTTGACCCAAAAATTATATCGTCCACATAAATCTGAACTATCAGAAGATGACCTTCGACCTCTTTAGTGAAGAAAGTGGCATCCACTTTTCCACGAATGAACTTGTTGGCTAGTAGGAGTTGAGACAAAGTCTCGTACCAATCTCTCGGGGCCTGGTGTAAACCATACAGCGCATTGTCCAATAAGTAGACATTGTTTTTGTGGATTGGATGCGGCTGACCGACATAAACCTCCTCTTTGACCTTCCCATAAAGAAACGCCGATTTTACATCTAACTGATATACTTTGAAGTTCTTCCAAGACGCAAATGCAAGGAAAATTCTAATTGCCTCTAGTCGTGCCACAGGAGCATAGACTTCTGTAAAATCAATCCCCTCCTGTTGACTAAAGCCCTGAACAACGAGTCGTGCTTTGTTACGAATCACAACTCCTCTATCGTCTCTCTTGCACTTGAACACCCACTTGGTGTTAATCTTCCTTTGACCATCTGGAAAATCCACTAACTTCCACACTCCTAATTTCTCGAATTGACTAAGTTCCTCCTGCATTGCATTGACCCAAGAGTCTTCAGTAAGCGCCTCTTTGTAAGTTCTTGGTTCAACCTGCGAGATAAAACAACTCAATGAGAATTTAGTTTGCAAAGGAGCAACTTTTGTATAAAAACATGTAAGCCTTTTATCAATCTGTCTTCGAGTGCGAACGCCTGTCTGCAATTCTCCTATGATCAACTCCTCTGGATGATATGAAAAAGTTCGCGGCATCACTTTGCTTGGAACATCCACATTGCCCTCCAGATTAGTAACATTCTGATCTGCATCTTGTTCACCAACTTGGTTTGTTTGACTAGAAATCTGAATTTGCTCCCCCTCAGAATCTGAATCACCATGATAAAAAACTGGCATGTTTTCAGCTTCTTGATTATCATTCTGATCCGACTGATTATCCTGAGCAACTTCATTCTGTTGGACATCATCATGTTCACCAGCATTACTCGGACCTGCTTCATCGTCATTTGAAGTTTCCTAAGGTCTTCTAGAATACTCAGCTGGGAAACTTAGCTGTGACTCATATTCGCGTAAAATATCCAACTCATCAAACAAATCTTCATCTTCCTCTGATTCTTCTCGCGTGTCAAACGAATCCCACAGTTTGTCATAATGATAACGCCATGAATCACCAGGATTCTGCGGCGGCATAGTATAACCTTGACATTCAACATTTCCAGCTTCAATAATCCGCTTCTCACTTGGAACGAAGACACGTCGCATCGGATTTGCATAACCAACAAATATTCCCTCAATGCTCTTCGGACCAAACTTTCCATGAGGCTATATAACAGTACAGGGTGACCCGAACGGTTCTAGATACTTCAAATTCGGTTTGCGGTTATTGATTAGCTCAAAACATGTTTTGTTGAACTTCTTGACAGTGAGAACTCTGTTGAGCGTATAGCATGCGGCGGAAACAACTTCAGCCCAAAAATTTATCGGTAACTTTGAATCTGCAAGCATAGTTCTAGCCGTCTCGATTAGTGTCCTGTTTTGCGTTCTGCGACTCCATTCTGTTGCGGAGTGTACGGAGCACTAAATTCATGCAATATACCTCTTTCATCACAAAATTCTTCCATCTTGCTGTTCTTGAATTCAGTACCATTATCACTTCGAATTCTTTTGATACGCCGTTGGTACAAATTCTCAATCTTTCTGAACAACGCCATCAAACTGTCATACGATTCATCTTTCATCTTCAAGAAAGAAACCCACGAAAATCTGGAATAATCATCAGTAACGACCAAACAGTAGTAATCTCCTGTAATACTTTTGACATTCACAGGACCATACAAATCCATGTGAAGTCTTTCCAGAGGTCTCGAAACTGAATTGACTTGCTTTGTAGGGTGTGACTTTTTCTTCTACTTGCCTTTAACACAGCTAATGCACTCCCCTTCCAGATGAAAACCTTTGACATGAACTCCAAGAACCAAATCATTGTGCACCAAGTGATTCATCTTCCTTAGGTGAATATGCCCCATCTTGCGGTGCCACGATCTCGATTCTTTCTCAGTTTCTCTAGAAACAAAACAATGTGCTTGACCAGTAGATGTAGTTGCTACACTCATATCTAACACATATAAATCATTCACTCTAGGTGCCCGCATGATAATCCATTCTTCAGGGATAACAAATCCTGGTTTTAAGATTAAACATTCTTTATCAGTGAAGTGAGTAGTATACATATTGTCACAAATCTGCGAGATACTCAGCAGATTGTTCTCCAGCTCAGTGATGTAGTTAACTCTTTCAAACGTCACAATCCCGTTGGATAACGTTCCTTCACCAATAATTCTACCACCTTCATGACCTGCAAAACCTACGTAACCACCATTGATATTTCTTACATCATACAGCAATGCAGTCTTCCCTGTCATATGTCTTGAAGCTCCACTATCCATGATCCATCTGGATACAAGTTTTGGAAGATCCTGCACAAAACAAACTTTGACTTAAACTTTAATAAAAATGTCGATTCATGCTTCGCGAATAAGGAAGCTCCGGCAATTCAAACTGTTTAGTCAAACATGGAGTCCACCCAGGCCTCATCAGCCTTAGGTGTAACCTTGACTCTCGCAATTTGAATTTTGAAATTTTCAGCCTTCAAAGGTGGAAAATTTGCATCATAATCAACCGAAATTGATTCTTCAGCCTTTTTCACTTCAGAAGTTGAAATTTTCATTTCTGTTTTTGGTTTCCAAACTTGTTGAGATAATGCAACCCGCTTGTAAAATTTGTCATTTTCAGTTACCACTTTCTTTACGGGTTCATTTTTCATTTTGATGTTATCATTTTTCACATTCTTTTTCTCAACAACGATTGGTGCTTTACCCTTCACGTCAACTTTCTTCTGTTGAATCTTCACAGTTTCAGTCTTAGGCTTCACGTTGGTACACTTTCGTGCAATGTGACCAACTTGATTACATCTGAAACATGTTCGAGTATCAACAACTCGACTTGTGCCTTCAGACTGATACTGTGAAGCTCTTTTCTCAAAGAACTCTTCATTCGATTTTGAAAAAATCTCATTTTACTCATCAGAAAGTGAACTTGAACCGTTCACAAACACCTTCTTTTCAGCAAACCTTTTGTTTTGAAAACTCTTTTTCTAATAACTTTTACCACCCCGATAACCACCCGACCAATTATTTCGATTGTTATTATAAAAACGTGGTGGAACAACAGGCTTTTTGTAATAAGCTTTATCTTTCTCAAAATTCATTTGCCTTTTTGTTTGTTTCAAACTGTTCACTTCTGACAACTCAACTTCAACCAATTTGAAAACATTTGTCAACTTTTTCAAATTAACATTCTCAATGGGAAACTCAGAATCCAAATACAACTTATCAGATCCAGCCATCTTGTACATCACAAGACCCGGTTCATCACTTAAGTTGTTTTTGGATTTTGGTTTCTGAATGTATTTGTCCAAGAAACACCCATCTTCCTCAGTAGTGTCACTATCCATTTTTAGCACATTTTCAACAACACCTTTTACAATATCATTTTGGACACTATCGTCATTGGAAGATGTAAACGTGACATCAATGTTCTCTGGAAGTTTAACTTCACTTTCTTCCTCAATTTCAACCAACCCAGATTGCTTTTTCGTGTAGTTATCAAGAACAGGTGGTGGAACTTGATGAAAACCCACCCCAGTTCCATCAGAATACACATCTTCGCCTGCTTTGTCTTTCCCGATGGGTTTGGGAATAATGTGTTGCAACACAAAGCTTGCGGAGCTGTAACTGTTAACCTTCAACTGGATTCGCTCGTTTTCAATTTCAGGCTCTTGAAATTTAAGTTTCAGTTTAGAGATCTCATCCAGTTGTTGGTTGATTGATTCTTCTTTTACTCTAAGCACTGCTTTTAAGTGTTCATTTTCTTTAAAAGTTTTACCATTTCGATCATCATTATCTTTCATTGTGCTTTTGAGTTTTCAAACTTCTCAGAAATCTGACGGTTTTCAAAAATTAACTTTTCATTTTCTTGTTTAACTTTTTCATGATCAATTTTATCATTTTCAATTTGGCTAGTTAATTCTCTTATCCGTTCAGTTGAAGCTTTAACTGTTTCGTCACGATCAAGAATCTGATTCTCAACGCTTCTGACCTTTGCTGTCAGATCATCAACTTTCTTCCTGTTGAGATACGTGACTGTGTTACAAAATTTGCACTCTTTGTTGCAATTTTTGCAATCAGCATTTCCATCAATTTTCTTACCTGACGCATTTGTTGACAAATTTGAACTGACCTGGCTTTTTGACTCAGACACGGAGTTAGAGTCTACCTCAAGTGCCTTAGCAGACAACACTTTGTCGGCCATTTTTCCCAGGTTCTCTGCTGTCAACTCCTGCGTTGTGTCAATAACTCCAGTATCAATCTTCTTTGATTTTTCCTGCTCTTCTTTCTCCTTCCTCTCTTTCTCCTCTTTCTCTTTCTCGTCTCGAGTTCCCGACCATTTATTCTGCCAATAATCATCCTCTTCTTTGTACTCCTTGATTATGGCTTCGATATCAAGCGTTTTGTCATCGATCGCAATATTTCCATATTCATCAAGATAACACTCTCTATCCGGATCCCATCTATTTGCTCTCCTCGCTTCCAGAAAGATACGAGATATTCTAATTATTTTGTTTTCAGCAATCATTTTTCTGTAACTATACTTCTGCTCTTCAGTTCGATCGTCTTTCCACGGAATAGGTTCGTCGTCTTTCGCCATGAATGCGTAACCAACCGCATCTTCCTCCGGTAGAACCTCTTGACTCCAATCATACCCTTCATCATCTTAAATCACATCTTAAATCACCGCAAGAGCTCTAGATTTCTCTTTGTTGTCTTCAACCTGCTTCAATCTAGGCGGCTCAGATTTATTATGATGATATATTGCTTTCTTGTAGTAATCATCTCTGAAAGGATTCTCCGACTCATCAGCATAAGCATTTCTGCATTCTCGCTTGAAGTGACCTTTCTGCTTACACTTGAAGCATGTCACCTTGGACTTATCGAACCCCAGCTTAGTAGATGGACCACCAATTGTCTTTCTGCCAGTAATTTCCATGAAACGCTGTGCTCGACGAACAGCACTTTCCATAGCCCAACGAATATCGATCAGCTCCATTTCCTCAGGATTAATCTGATCATAATCTTCTTTCGTCAGATTGGTGTTGCCTATCTTCCCAGCTACTAACCTTTCATACGATTCCAACACCGATGCTAGGAAGATCATCTGCTGTTTGGCCGACTCTTCATCAAAATTCTGAGCATTCTTCAAGTCTATTGCAATGTTGCATTGAAAACGATTCTTTGCATCAGAATGATTTGCAGATGATGAAGATCCACTGTGATAACCACTGTGACTACCACTGCTTTGACCACTTTGACTTTCTTTGCTTGCTGTGGACACATTCACAGCAGAAAATGCAGTCTTGGGAGAAGTTGCTTTTGGCATCATGCTTTTTGGATAATACAAATCCAAATTCTGCTGGTTGGATGAGTGATTGACTTTGTATGTCTTCTTCAGTTCCAACTCGTGACTCTCGAGTTTCTCAATCAGCAAATCTAATGTCAACTTTTCTGGTGCTTTGATGGTATTCTTCAGCATCAGCGCATAATATCTCCAATCCATCTCGTCAGGCAACGAATCGAACAATTTGTCGATAAGATCTTCTTCAGGATATCTGATATCATGTCTTACTAATTCCAGCTTCAGATGACCAAACCTTTCTATCATTTTACAAACTGACTCGTTCTTTAAACATCCAAACATATCAAACTCTTTCTTAAGTAGTTTCTTTTTATTTTTCTTAATTTCTTCACTACCTATACATTTCTTTTCTAACTTTTCCCAAAGATCTTTTGCATTTGAATAATCGATCAAGGCAATAATGTCTTCCCGAACGGACTGAAATAACAATGCCACACACTTTTGTTCAGCTACAAACGAATCAATCTCCTCAGCTGCTCTTAAAGTTTCACCATTTTTGTTTCCATTAGCATAACCGTTTTTCAGACTTTACCAGCTGGGAAATGCAAATGCCATCAACCAGTCTTCAAACTTTCTTGACCACCGAATGTATTCCTCGATAGCCATTAGCTTTGGAGGTTTATTGAATGTTCCGAAGGCACTTTCAGATTCCCAAGCTTCCTTTTTCTTCTCTTTTGGCGGATTCTCGTTCGTATTGCTGGATGAAGAATCATCGTTTCCGGAATTTCCAGCGAATGCGTACATGTCGCTAAACGGGTTCAAGAAAATGTCATCCATATTGAGTGTACCTGCAAAATCAGTAAACACTTAGATAAATTTTCGAAATTTTTGAAAATTATGACAAATAATCGAAATATCAATTTTGTAACAAATAAGCGAAATCACTTATGTCACAAAAACGAAATCAGTTGTGATGTCAGATAAGCGAAACTAGTTATGTCACAATAAGCGAAATCACTAGTTGTTCACAAAAGCGAAACAACAATGTTCAAATGAGCGAAATATGATGTGTCCGTATAAGTGAAATAGTATAATGTCTGTATGAGCGAAAGTGAAAATGTCCAAATAAGCGGAACTGGTATGTTCGAAAAAGCGAAACCTTATGGTTCGAATGAGCGGAACCTTCAATTACCGAAAAAGCGAAACGCAGCTTTTACCCAATTTTTACCATTTTTAATCCGAATTTTAACCTGAAACTTTCTATGGTTTGTTAATCGAATGTTTTACACGTTATACTCGAAATTCAGACAATTTCAACCGTAGGAACTGTCTTAAATCGAAAAAGTATGAAAGAAATTGAGTAGAAGTAAGAGAATTTGGTCGATTCAGCTGTAGTAGTATGAACTCCTCGTCCTGAAGCTCTTATACCACTTGTTGGACCGTTTTATGACCCTGAAAAGTCAGTCAAGGACGTTCATCTTAACGTATAAAGGCGGAATCAATACACGCAAAGTTACACAGCTTTTCCTATTCAATTCCTTCTCTTTTATTGCTTTCTGAGTTGATTTTGACAGAGTTCCGTTACACAAGCAATGACAAGGTCTCGCTCCAATGTACACGAATGAATGATCAGGTTTCGCTCATAGCAGCTATATATAGCCCCTGAGGTTTCGCTCTTATGTCATGACCAAATAAGCGAAACCTTCAACTTACCACATAAGCGAAACCACCTATGACATATAAGCGAAACCTACTACTCTTGGAGCGAAACCTCTAACCTATATGTACATACAAGCGAAATAACATTCTAACCTATGTACACATAAGCGAAATTACTTTACTAAACCCTAATTTGACTTTTAAGCTCCTATCTTGACCTAAGACTTGACATAGACGTAGTCAACAGACATTTCATGCACCAACAAAAATTTTGGTTCTGTGGAGTTTGAGGAACAAATTCAGTAGCAACAGAAGATATCTCATCCGGTACAAATTGAGTAGCCACTAGTACAGAACCAAATGTCCCTGTAACATTAGACAATATATGTTTCAGTTGATAAACTATAAACTTAGAAACTTTTCATATCAAAATACACTTTTAACTTTTAAGAATCTATATACTCAATGAGATTGAGATAAACAAGAAAGGAGTACCTAAAATTTCATAACCATTCGTGTGGGAAATAAAATAGATACTGAGCCACTCTTCATAATTTTCCTTGAAGGAAAACGTTCCCTAAAGAAAAAGCGAAAAATGAAAGCGTAAATCTGTAATGGATTTGACATAAAAGCAACAACAGAAATTAACAATATGATGAACAAAACATACCTTGACATGCCTGAACATGGCCCATTTAGCTACACACTTGTGGTTGAACCCAAAACTAACCCGAGCCTGCATTCTTGTTAAAATACTCGAATAATAAAACAAAAAATAATCCACTAAAACATAATTATAAACAAATGCGGGGACAAGTATTTAGAAATCCCTCATATCGTACAAAATTTATATGCCCTTGTACTAGAAAGAATAAAAATAGTCAGTTTAATGTCCAAACTCGAGTCTTGTGTATCATGTCATTATTTTAACAATATAACAAACTCACCCTTACCTCACCACCAATGCCCAATTAACACCTTCATTGTGTACAAAAACATTTACCATCAATATCTATGAAATTTCAAAATGCTCCTTAATTCATAAATCACAAGTTGCTCATATCCATTTCTAAGTTCTAACAAACTAAGTAGTACAACAACAAACTTAAAAAACTGTCACACCCCGACCACGTAAAACTACAAAACGTGGCGGAAACGTCGGGGAGTGTTGTAACAGAATTAATTGTTTCACAACCATGGAAATTAAAGTTACGTTTTATTATCAAACAAGAGGGTTATATTGTCTTAAACAAGAAACAAAGAGTACATAACATAATTTAACTAGTTCTTGCTTCGTTTTAAGTCACTAAGGCACAGGTCCGCCTAAGTGTGTCTCGATCCTCCAATGCAACAGCCCCTGAAAACACATGTGAAAATAGGTACGTCAGCATAAAAATGCCTGTGAGATACATAGGTTTTGTAAAAATAGGATTCATGACTTGAGTTTAGAGAAACTGTTTAATAAAAAGTAGCCATGAATCTTGTTGAGTGTTTCCTTTCATAAATCGTTTGAAAGCGATAAATAAACCAAATGATATATATGTATAAAAGAATAATGTATGGTTAAGTGAATAACCATGTAAAATGAATTTGTATAAGTTAAGTTATTTGTAAAACGATGTTTATGTGAAGATTGTATTGTAGATGTAATATGTCTAAACTGAAATGGTTTAAATAACGCTACGATATGTAATACCATAAAAGCACTTATATATAGGAAGTATCAGCGGCGTATCCACCATGTTTTTATCGTATTACACGTCGCCTCGTTACTTAAATCACTTACCCAAACAACCACCAAAATGTAATGTTTAAAAATTGTATAAATGTTTATGTATGGTTAAATACGGTTCACACGGTTCAACAGTTACAAACGGCTCACATAATCAAATGGTTATAACGGTTCACATAGTCAAAAGGTTACAATGGTTCACATAGTGAAATGGTTACAACGGTTCACACAGTCAAATAGTTATAAACGGTTCAAAATGTAATATAATGTGTTCATATGCTGGATGAGCATATGCAACAAAATGTAATGTAAAACAATGTGCTAGCATGCTAAGTAAACATACATAGCAAAACAAGGTAATGTAAATCAATGTGTCCATATGTTGAGTAAACATATGCAACTAATGTAATGTAAATCATGTACTATACGCGTACTAATGAACATAGAAAATATATGATATGAAAACATGGGAAGCACGAAAGTAACAAGTAGGCACATGTGTTTCACCCCAAAACAGTTTGAAAATAGTAAAAGGGGGGGTCTATGTACTCACTTGAGATTGCCTAGAAGTCCTTGAGTAACAACCAAATAATGCTAGAGATCACGGAAATCAAACGTCACCTAATATAGGTAACTATGTTAATAAACCGGACCTAAATCGGAGGATCGGATAGTATGAGGGTTCGTAAACCAAACGAGTGTGGAAGCTCATGTAATATGGTTTAACAAAGCCTACATACTAAATGAAACCTAACCTAAGTGCTTACGACCCATTACGACCCGTTTAGGTAGCTTATGCTACTTTAACGCGTCGTTCGCGTAAAACGCGTTTGGACCGCCTAACTAGTCCTATGATAAGCAAAATATGCCTTAACATGTCTAATATTGTTGCCAAATCAGTTTAGATATCAAAAATTATGTTACATATGCTTAAAAATGAATTTTGGCGTAAAAAGGGCATTTTGGTAATTTACCTAAGGCATATAAACTACCTATCATACAACTAACTAACGTTGTGACTATAAGGTATAACCTTGGAAGTTATTCCCTATACAACTATGGTCACCTAATGTGTTTGGTCAGATCCTAAAGATCGACCAAACGGGTCGGGTTCGAAAGTATAAGCGATTGATTACATCGCTTACCTTTACGACCCTAGACAAGCACAAAACTAAAAGTGACGAGCTAAGCATGTTAAAACATGCTTAACTAATTTAGAAAACAAGTTTGGTATCAAAACAAACGGTTTTGATACCTAAAAGTAATTTGGTTACAAAATACGCAAGAATACGCATTTTGGCCAAACTACGACTCGTCACTAAGCCTAGATAACATGGTAATCAGTAGGCATAGTCACAAGGGACTATAGCCATCGTGATTACGCTCACGTTGCGAAGTTCAACCGAACTTCGTGTTGACCATAAACTGGTCAACGCAGAAAACGCTAAAAGAACGAAAGAGGACTTACAACGGGTCAAAGAACGGAAGTTTTGATCCGAATATTCTCAGGTATGAAGTGATAAACACATCAACTTAGAGAACAAATTCAGATTCAAAGGTGTGGGTTTTGCAAATGAGGGGTGAGGGGTATTTATATGATTTCTAGGACTGTTAAGATCGTTCCTCGAAAACCGTGCTTCAATCTCGTCCATACATGTATACCCATGGTTTTGCAATACCATGGGCACATCAAAATGGCCCCTCGTATCAGGAAATACCATTTGCACATGGGTTTTGGGTGTTTAACAGCTGTAAACAGCTGTTAAAACCAGTTTTGCATATCTGACATGCTTACGTGGGCTGCATAAGGTTTTATGGGGGCTTACACGGGCCGCCTGAGCCTTCTGATCAGCAAACAACTTTCAAAAATGACAGTTTCAGTCCCTGTTGGTGTTTAGAGTTATTTCTGACATGTTTAAGGCCCGTTAAGCCATATTTAAGGCCCTAAAATGATGCCTAAACATTGTGGACATGAAACATGCTAAAAAATATGCCGGATGTTAGTTCGTTTGATCGTATGATCGCGATGTTTGCTTAATTACGACGGAATGCGCATAAGCGCGAAAAACGATCCAAATTGCGCGACGAATGGATTTTTCTTATGCCAAACACTAAAATAAAATATTTTATACTTACATAAATTTTTGGATGTCCGGATGTATTCAGAATGTAAGTTATGCGCGAAAATGCAAACTTGTTAACTTTTTGACGCTTTTAGTCCCTGAATGACCCAAAAGTTTATTTTAGCACACCAAACCCCTCAAAGCCTATTTATAAGCTATTTAAAGGATATTTATGGTATGTTTAACTTATGGTCATGTTCCGGAATGTCTGTTCTAGTACGAATCGTCATACTTTCGCAGTTTGTCGAATTTAGTCCCTGTAAGCGAATAGACTTGATTTTGCCATACCAAAGCCTTCAAAACTTATTTCTAAGTTATGTAAAGGTTATTTAAGGTATGTTAAGCCTATTTCACTATTCCAGAGTGTTCGTTGCATTAAACTGGTTATATTTACGCATCCGTGCGCGTATAACCTTCCAGAAAGCGACTTAAAGCTTTGAAATCGAACAAGAATTGATATGTGCATAAAATACACATATTTATATAAATCCCAAGTATGAAATAAAATATTTCATTGGTTTGGTATTTGTTTGATGGTCGCAGAGGCACAGGTGTCACAGTCTCCCCTACTTTAGGAAATTTCGTCCCGAAATTTATTCGTAGGAGTCTGTCTGTGACTTTGTGTTAAATAACCATCAAAGATAAGGCATAATCCTATCATCTTCTTTAATGAACATTCTTCATAAATGAAAATGAACCGACGGAGTCATTTTCAACAGATATTCTTCAGAAACGGAAAATGAAAGGATAATCAAACGGATATTCATTTCCTCAACGGACATTCTTCAGAAACAAAAATGAATGGACGGAGTCACTTTCAACAGATATTCTGTTAGTGCACTATGTCTATTGACTTCGTCTTGTATCTTAAAATAGTATGTTTAATGTAATTTAGCTTGAAAGTGGTGATTTCCCTTGAAAATGTTACTTGACATTTTCAAGCTAAATCTAATAGTGAAGGTTTCCCTTGAACTGAACACATGTTCATTTCAAGCTAAAGCTAAGGTTTCCCTTGAAATGGTTATGACATTTTCAAGCTAAACCTCAACACTATATATAGGGTTCAAGCTAAATCATTAGAGACTTTTGCCATTTAGAAAATTTGGAGAGCTAGAGATCTAGAGAGAGATTCTAGAGAGAGAAAGCTTGTCCACGTGATTCAGGTTCTTGTACACTATCAAATCTATCAAAGAATCACATTTATATTACATCGTGTGTACTAGGTCACGTTCGTGTACGGTTTCCGCACGTTTCACGTTCGTTTCGCAATCGTTTCGGAGTCAAAACCGGTCCTACAAGTGGTATCAGAGCAGGAGCTCGATTGCACTGATCTATCACACAATTTCGCACAGGATTACATCGTTTTCAGATCTGAATATCATCGATTTCTTCTTATTCTACTTATTCTTCACGTTTTCTACAGTTTTTCGACAAATTGAACGGGTTTTTGTGGTCCGAATCGGATGAATTTTTAGTATATTGTGCGAAAACAGTTGATCTACAATCCTACCAAATTTCAGATTCAAACTCCTAGTCGTTTAGGAGAAATTCGATTTTTTGTGTCCGATTTTGTTGGATCAGCAAGATTTCGCTTGAAACTTGTTTTTATCTGTCGATTTCGCTTGAAGAACAAAGGATTTCGCTTGAATAGTTGAAGCGAAATTGATTGGCTGGATTTCGCTTGAATCATTGAACTTGTATTTGGGGATTTCGCTTGAACAGTTGAAGCGAAATTGATCTGATTGGATTTCGCTTGAATATCTTGGACATTACAACGTGAACATAACAGATTGTTGGTCAAATGATAAGTGTTCTCGTGAATCAAAATAATCAGACCTATGTGTGTGTCAGTTCACGTGATTAAAGTTGGTTGGTAATATCAAGTGTTGTCGGCACAATACATTGACACATCACGTGAACAACAACATTCTTTATCAATCGACATTAAAATCAAAATTAGCAGCCAAATCATGTTAAGTGCACCAACCCACTAGATATTAGCGGCTCGATGAGAATTTAGAAACTAATAATTGTGTTGGCCATTACTTGACATTACATATTAACAATTAATGTGTTTCATGTGCATAGATAAGTGATCATGTGGTGTGTGTCAGGTTAGTGAAGTTATCGTTCCAATCAGAGCATTATATGTGAAACATATTTGAACGATCCAATCATATTACATTGGGTGTTTTAGTTGTCGGCTGCACATTTGTTAAAGTAGTTTGAAACATAAATAACATAAATCACAGGCTCATCCATGTGATTATATTTGAAGTTGTCGGGATAGTGATGTTTGCGGTCCAATAGAGTTAAAAAGTGCTTGTTTAAAACTGATTTCATTGAGATATGTTAAAGTGATTGACTGACTTTGAAAGTATCGAGATATGTGATCAGTATTTGTTATATGAGGTCCAATCATATTGGTTTTATGTGATAATATCTAGAGTTTATTGAGTTTGTGTGTTGTAGTCATAAAAAGTATCATATATAGTTGAAGTTTATCATTGCGATTTTGGTTCAAAGTGTTGGATTTGTTAGGTCGTTTTGTATCGACAAGTCGTGTGATATTGCCCAGTTCGTACAAGTTCGGAGTTCAAAGGTTTCAAAAAGTCAAGTTACTTAAATTCGATTCGGGTTCTAGAAGTCCGTACTGTTGGTCAACGTTCAGTCCGCACAAGAAATCATCAGTTCGAATACCAGTCTTGTTCTGTTAATTAATAAGTGTTTTAAACTGATTGTGTTTTGTTTGATTGTTTGCTCTAGGGAATTGAAGATGTCAAACAACGGTGAAGAGTTCTACAATACTTTCTACAACGCGTTCACTTCCGAATCATCAGATAGAAGATCTGAGATGAAAGAATATTCAAGAGAGATTTCGGAGAATTTGAAGTTTGAGAACATGTACGGAAGCCAACAGAAGCCACCAAAGCTAATGAAACTGGAAGATTATCACTGGTGGAAAAACAGATTTGAGGGTTGGGTAAAAGCTTTCGCTACTAAAAGCTGGTTAAAACTGACAGATGGATACAATAAACCTGTAAAAGAGGGAGGAGAGTTAATAGAACCAAAAGATTTTACAGAAAAAGATATAAAAAATGTTGTGGCTGAATATAGAATGATAACATTGATCAAACAGTCAGTAAGAGAAGATATTATTTCATTGTTCGAACAAGAAAAGACTTCAAAGAGTTTGTGGGAAGCGTTAGAGAGAAAATGTGTAGGAAGTAATGAAATTGTTAAAAACAAAAAGAAATTGTTGCGTAAAGAGTTTGATTTATTCAATTGTATGAAAAATGAATCTGTTTGTAAAATGATTGAGAGATTCGGACATCTGAAAATGGAGCTGATCAGACACAAAATCTTACCTTCTGAAGAGGAGCTGGTGGATAAATTGTTTGATTCATTGCCAAATGATCAAGAGTGGCAATACTTCGCTCTAATGTTGAAAAATACAATCAAGCCTGAAGATTTGAAATTGGATATGCTGATTGAAAAGCTTGAAAGTCATGAGTTGGAGATAAAGAGATCTAAAGTCAATAATCCAGCTTATCAGCAGAATGTAGAGCTTTACTACAGAGTACCACAGGCTGGGTCTCCAAGAACAGCATTTTCTGCAGAAAGTTCAAGTTCGGTGAACAATGAAAGTTTTCACAGTGGTTTTCACAGTGGATCTTCTTCAAACACTTCAAGTCAATCTGCTTCTAAGAATTTGTTTCAGTGTAATATCGCAGTGGATTTGAAGAATGGGCAGAATTTCAGCGAAGAGTCGGCAAAACAACAGATGGTTTTCTTGGCATCTGTACTTGAATCGTATGAAAGCCTCGTTGCAGGGAAGATTGGCAATACCAATTTGACGAAAGAAGATTATGACCAATTAGACCCCGAGGAGATGGAACTAATGGATATCAGATGGTTCATGGCAAGTGCGGTTCGTCGGGCACAGCGGTTCATGGAGATCACGGGGAGAAAGTCAATTGGTGGACCATCTACCAAATTGGGATTTGATAAATCCAAGGTGACATGTTTCAAATGTAAACAAAAAGGTCACTTTAAGCGCGAGTGCAGAAATGCGTATGCTGCTGATGATTCTGAAAATCCATTCAATGAAGATTACTACAGGAAGGCAATTTACCATCAGAACAAGTCTGAACCACCAAGATTAAAGCAACCAGAAGAAAGATCAAGGGCTCTTGCAGTTATATATGACGATGAAGGGTATGACTGGAGTCAAGAGGTTCTACCTGAAGAAGATGCAGTTGGATATGCATTTGTTGCAAATGATAATCATGATAATTGGTGGAGAAGAGACAGTGCGAGATGGGAGATTGGCAAATTGTCTGAACCATTTAAGGAAGCACAAAGAGCCAAGAGATGGAATGAAGAACTAGAGTGTTACATGGATCCACAGGGTAATCCAGTAGTTGATCCATCAAAAGTGGATTTTGATGCTGTAACCAATGTGTTTCCAAGTGAAGGCACTTTTAACACAAGAAGGCTGTCTGATAAAAGCTATTTGCCAAATTTGATGAACAAGTTAAAAGAAGTTTTTGAAGCAAGTTTACCGAAGGTGGTAGAGATGAAGAAACGAAAAGAAGAAGAATTGAAGAAGATGATTGAAGAAGTGAAAACTGTTGCGAAGATTGCTGCTGAAGAGGAACAGAAAGCTGAAGAAGAACAGAAGAATGCAGAAGTTCAGAAAGAAGAAAAGGAGAACGATCAGAAAGATGAATCAGAAGAACCGGTGCTGAATGAGACTGAGGTTAGAAAATATTTTGATCTATCTAATGTTGAAATGGTTGATGAAAAAGAAAACAAGTGCAGGAATTGCATAGAAATGTGCAAAGCCTGTACTGAAAAAGATGACATCATAAAAACAAAAGATAATGAATTAAGCAAACTTGAAAATGGTTTCAGAATAAAATGTAAAGATATGATTGAAAAAGAAGAAATTTTGAAACTAAAAGTTGAAAATTTGACACAGAAATGTCAAGGTCTTGAAAAGGATAATGATGTTTATAGACAACTGTGTTCTACAAAATGTGTCGATTGTGTTGAAAAAGAATCGAAATTTCAAGATTTACAAAAACAGTATGATTCTTTAAAGTGGTCGAGTCAGAGAGTACAAGAAGCTTATGATACTTTGAAGAGCCAAGTCAAAAGTTTTGATCAAAGATTGTCTGAAACTTTAACAACCAAAGAAATGTATGAGAGACAGTTTAAAGAAAAGCAAATTGAATTAAACAAATGTGTTGATGAAATTGCAAATCTTAAACAAGTCTTGGCTGAAAAAGAAAAGGTTGTTACCAAACTTCAAAGTTATCATAACTCTTCGTACATTCTCGAACGCATTTTCAACATCACACCAGATGACAAAGATACTGAAAATTGCAAAAAGGGTATTGGTTCAGAATTTCATCAGGTACCACCACCATTGAGAAACAATTATACTTTTTATGATGAGGAAAAGGTGGCAAAGGGTTTGAACATAGCTGACCAGTTACCTGAAAGTATCGATGTGACTTACGCCAAATCTGATGATGCTAATGATTCAGAGGTGGTAAGTAAGGTTGTTGAAAGCGTTTTGAAAGATGAGTCTACAAAAGGTAAGTCTGAATCACAGGATGAAGATGAAGGAAATCTTTATGATGGCTATCTGAAAAACACAAAATCTGAGAAAAATTTGAATGATGATTCAAAAGGATTGGTTTATACCATGATTGGATCGGACAAATTATTCTTAGATGTTGTATTCCCGATTCAGAATGTGATTTCAGAGAAGGTCGATAAAGTTTTCAAAATGGTTGAGATTGAGAAGTCTGAGATTCCAAAGTTTGCTGGTAAAGGTCATAAATCTTTTTATAACAAACCTGGTTTTAAGAAGAAAAACATGAAAGCTGGTTTGGGTTATAAAAAGAAACGGAATTGGAATCAAAGTAAAAAACCAAATTTGCAACAAAAGATGAATTTTGTTCAAGGGAAAAGCTTGAAAGAAGAGGAAAAACTCAAATTTGGACAACAGTCTAATGAGGAGTTTGATGTTATGAAAAAGAAACAACAACAGGCCAAGGATGTTTCAAAGAAAGTGTGTTTTAAATGTGATCAAATTGGACATGTTGCACGAAAGTGTCCAAATCCAAAGCCTGTTGATGTTGAGAAACAGAAATCTGAGGATGTGAAATCAAGGTCAACCAGATTTGATTCGAAACAAACTTGGAGGTACAATACAAACAAGTTTGCTTCAAATCAAAATTGGAAATCAAACCCGAACAGGTTCGATTCAAAACAGACCTGGAATTCTCACACACCCAGATTGAGAACAACACAAAGTTGGAGAACATTTGTTGATATGACAAAACCTCAAGAGTTTTGGAAACCTAAAAATGTTGTTCAAAATCAAAAGGTTCAAAAAGAGACAATTTTTTACAAAAGAGGTACTCCGGAAGGTCAAATGTGGAGTATTAAGAAACAAGTGACGTTTGTAAAAGATGAGAAAGTTGAAGTTAAAATTGAAAACGTTTTAAGTGACAAAGAGTTTCCAAAATTGAATGAACATTATTGTGTTGAAATGCCTAAGGTCCAACAGACCTGGGCTAAATTGTTCAAATGATTGATAAAGTTTGAATGTGCAGGTGCTCAACGAAGCTGAAGATTGTGAGAATAGTAGTAGGAGCAGCCTGGCACAGGAAGAGGTTGCAGGACCCTGGTTTGGTTGAACAGGGAGTTTAGTTTGAATGATTTCTGTATATAAATAAACAAGATTTTCAAAACCCTAAAAATTTGAAAAAATTAAAAACCAAAAATATGTTTTTAGTTTGTTAAAATTTGAAAAACCATAAATGTTTGTTTTTAATTTTGTTTGAATGTATGTTGATCGAATACGCCGAAACCCTCACGGCTGAACAAACATGATTACTTTCATCAGATTGAAAAACGGTTTTCAAACTGTTAAGATCAATGGGTTGTAAATCATGGGGGTACGTTATATTTTCTGCAAATCAGAACATGTGAAGCAGAAAATGGATGGCGAGACAAAGCTATCAGTGTTGGTTGTCAAATTTTCTTTAAATGATTTTGCATTTTAGGGGGAGAAAAATTGTCATTAGAAAATACAAAAAACATTTGAAAATTAGAAAATACAAAAACATTTGAAAATTTGAAAAAGTCAAAAACATGATAAAATTAAAAAATTGAGTTTTTGCGTAAAAAGAGGAAATGATAGTACATCAGTAGACAGTTACAGTACGCTAAAGAAATGGAAAGTTTAAATGTATTAAACGATCTCACCGTGGATGTGTCGGTAGGTTTTTATACATTTAGTAAACTTTTTCGGGATATAAACCTAAATTCAAACACTTGCTTATTTCGTGGGGAACACTACTTGGATATATAGGTAACCCCTGAAATCTCGTTTGAAAGGTTTCGTATTCTGATATACAGGTTTTTATACTCAGTGATATCTGGGGTATTATTCCGGGAATTCTGCTGAATGGAAGTTCTGACCTAGTCCTCGAATAATACTTTCTGCAAATGCTTTTAACACAGCATCACCCTCAGCATTAATGATAAGACAATAAAATTGCTTAGCAATGCTGTTGTAAAAAAGATCCTCTAAAGGGGACACACCCAAGTTGAGTCATGATCTCTCTGCTGAACGGTAGTTCTGACCTGAGCTCTCATGATTCTTCATAATTTATTAACCCCTTACAGATATCATTTGTGTTATAATTGCCTGTAAGACTGAATATTGGGATCTAGATACGGGAGTATATTCAAGAGGTGGGACACATGAATGAGTTTAAGTTCTTAATTCACCTAATTCGTATCCTGAATCAGTTGAAGTTTGTATGAAAATTTAAGTGGATCAGTATATCGACAATCTAAGTGAATTGTTTAATGCGTAATGTGATTTTAAGCTCAACGGTACTTGTGACTTGTCATAAACTGATATGATCCTCTAATGCATTCTCAAACCAAAAATATTATTTGTAAATATGTTTGTACATATTTCTTTACTGTTTTATATTTTCAGAAAATACAAAAAGATTTTGATTTCTGCTTTATTTTCGACAACTGATGTCTGAGTGCTGAGTTTCAAAATCTAAGTAAGCTGATTGTGTTTCTGAAAATAAAACAAGTTCATTAATTTGAAACTTGAAGTTTTTCTTTTCTAAAATCAAAAACAGTTTGTGATATCTCCAAGGTCATTAGTTTCGACTTGGATGATTAACTGTGGGGGATTTGGATGCTTATATTGTTATAAGTGCTAGTTTTTGATTCGATTCGATGAAACTGCCAAATTCATGAAAAGTGGTTTAGGAGGTTTGAATTGTCAGATTACGATATCTGGAAGTTTTAAATGTTGTTACTTATAGTTGTATGAGTGATTGCAGGAAAAGTCCAGACTACGATCCCGGAAGCTGAGTCTACGGGGGAGTCTGAAGACGAGCTCAAAGCAAGGGGGAGCTTGTAGATGGAAAGCTAGGTGTTGATCCCTAAAAGCATGGAAGCTTGATGAAAGGGGGAGCCTGAAGCTGATAGAAGAAGAGAGTGATGGATGCGTACAATGTTACAATCTGAATGAGGATGCAGAATGATCAAGACTGAAGAAGATGTGTCATATTGCAAGAATAGTCACTGAAGACTTCGTCAATATTCAAGGGGGAGTCTGTTAGTGCACTATGTCTATTGGCTTCGTCTTGTATCTTAAAATAGTATGTTTAATGTAATTTAGCTTGAAAGTGGTGATTTCCCTTGAAAATGTTACTTGACATTTTCAAGCTAAATCTAATAGTGAAGGTTTCCCTTGAACTGAACACATGTTCATTTCAAGCTAAATCTAAGGTTTCCCTTGAAATGGTTATGACATTTTCAAGCTAAACCTCAACACTATATATAGGGTTCAAGCTAAATCATTAGAGACTTTTGCCATTTAGAAAATTTGGAGAGCTAGAGATCTAGAGAGAGATTCTAGAGAGAGAAAGGTTGTCCACGTGATTCAAGTTCTTGTACACTATCAAATCTATCAAAGAATCACATTTATATTACATCGTGTGTACTAGGTCACGTTCGTGTACGGTTTCCGCACGTTTCACGTTCGTTTCGCAATCGTTTCGGAGTCAAAACCGGTCCTACATATTCTTCAGAAACGGAAATGAAAAGGATATTCAACGGATATTCATTTCCTCAACGGACATTCTTCAGAAACGAAAATGAACGGACAGAGTCATTTTCAACGGTTGCTTCCTCAGAAATGGAAATGAAGGATTTTACAAACGGATATTCATTTCCTCAACGGATAGTCTTCAGAAACGAAAATGAACGAACGGAGTCATTTTCATCGGTTGCTTCATCAGAGTTGGAAATGAAGAATTAAACAAACGGATATTCATTTCCTCAACGGATAATCTTCAGAAACAAAAATGAACAGACGGAGTAATTTTCAATGGTTGCTTCATCAGAGTTGGAAATGAATTGGGTTAACTCTAGATACATGACAGAACTTGTTGTGGTTTCTGTGCACTAAATTCCATAATTATGTATGCATCCATAATTATGTAATTCCTTGCACAGTCCTGTAGGATCGTGAAACGACCTAACGAGTCAATGAGAAGAGTGCTCAGACCGAATCAGAGGCGGAATTCATTGATTCGGTCTTCGTTTAGCTTGTATTCACTATTAAATGTCTTGTTTATTGATCTTGAACACTTTACAGTACAGAGACACTTCGACAGCACCTCGGCGTCGGAAATCTGAAAGTTACAAATGAGAAAGTTTGAAGCTTATTTATAGGACAAGACCCTCTAGTTTGAAAGTGGCATTTGAAGGGACCCTCTAGTTTGAAGGTGACACAACCTGCTTCAAACTAGACCCTGTTCAAACTAGACCCTGCTCAAACTAGCAGGACACTCTCAAACTAGACCTCTTCAATCTTTCAGTCCGAGACTCGATATAAGACGAAGTCGACATATGTATGCACCAACAGACTCCCCCTCAGATGTAGACGAGTCTTAAGTGTCGAGTTTTCGCATCTTCAGTCTTTATCAGTCTTTTGTCTTTCTTAGCATATACCAGGATTTTCTCTTTGGCTCTAACCTCGTCAGACTCCCCCTCTCATCATGATGGGATCGCCGTCTGGAATTAGCTATCTCCTTGAGATCAATCCCTGGCTTTATCTCTGATCAGCTCATTTCCTGGACACATTTTCTCATCACAACATAAGTTTTTACTTAAATCCATAAGAAAAACTTACTAGTAATAGTTACATCAAGTTCAAATTAATGACCCTGATTAACTAAACTCAAATTCCTTCTTAAATCAAAATTTTCAATTCTGCATTTAAAACCAACCCTGTTCATCATGTTCATCACTTGGAATTTTGAAAATCAGCTCTTCAACACCAGTTGTCGAAAATCTTTTTGAATTTTTCAAAATTTATGCTAAAACACACTAAAATCTTTTTTTGATTTTTCAATAAAATGAAATGCAGTAAAGAAATATTTACAAACAATATTTTTGTGAGTTCGTGCAAGAGGATCATATCAGTTTTTTAGACCACTCACTAGCACCGTTAAGCTTTATACATTTTAAGCTCTAAACGATTCACATTGATTGACGATATTGTTGTCCACTTAAACTCAAACTAAAAACTTTCAAAATGCTTACCGATATGTTAAGGTATATTAAGATAACACTAAATTCTTATGGACCCCACGATCTCAGCATATCCCCTCATCATGCAATACACTGACTCAAGCAATGCCTTTAAACTTTTATCAACTATGATTTGTGCGAAAACAAAGCAGAATGTTTAAACATTAACAATCAGGTCGATACTTCCGTATACGCAGAGAAAGTCCAATGTTTAAACAAAATAAGAAAATAAAAATAAGTTGAAGTTGTTTAGGCTTTAACCACCAGGTCGATACTTCCGTATACGCAGAGGAGGTCCAAAGCTTAAACGAAACACCAAAGAAAATAAAGCAGAACGTTTAGGCAACAACATCCAGGTCGATACTCACGTATACGCAGAGGATGTCCGATGCTTAAACAAAATAAAGAAATAAAACAAGTTTAAATCTTTGCAAAATAAAATGCACAATCACAGCGACTTTTTAGCAAAGTTGTGAAAATTCACGAACTTAACCAGTTTTATGTCTTTCGACAATCAGCGATTACTGAGTAGGCACACAATCAAGAAGGACAAAACTAAGTACTATGCTTTCAATCATGTTTCCCACTAGAACTAGGCTTTTTCATTTAAGTTTGTATCGTTTTCGCAAATCTACTAGTCTAGCCGAGCCTATCGTCACATCTTTAGTGAGATCGTTTATCACATTATATCTTTCCATTTCTTTAGCATGCTGTGACAGTCCAACTGATCTACTATCATTTCCTCTTTTTGACAACAAAACTCATTTTTGCATTTTTCCAATGTTTTTGACATTTTCAAATTTTCTAATTTTTTTTAAATTTTTACTCCCCCTAAAATCAAAATATGTCTCAATTTTGATTTTCTGGGAAAATTTGAAAACAAGTTGTACAAGAAATGTGACAATATGATGAGAATCACTTCAATTCTCCATTCACTTAGCATGAACAATCAGAACTCCCCCTGACAACAAAACATTTTCCCATAGTGATTTCAAAACACTTAAGTTTGTTTTAATCAAAATGGTTTTTCCGGAAAATAAGTTTTGTGTGTCAATTCTCAAATTTGGGGTTTCATCCATCACCTTGTTCTTCTTCAATCTCTTGTAAAAACTAACATTTTTAAGATGAATCCACAAACATCACTTGTAGAAAATCAAGTACAACTTAATGTCCCTGATTTACCACTTGTAAGTCGAAATATCACCGAAGTGAATTTGTCAAGAAATATGCCGATTCATGTTCCACGCTTACCAACCTGGGAACTCCGGCAAGTCAGGTTTTTCATTTAAACAGATTCACCCAAGCCTGACGGTCCTTGGGTGATTTTGAATTCTTGTTCAACAATGATGGAAAATTTGCATCATCCATTGTTAAACCTGAATTCTCAGTTTTTACCTCAACTACCGGCTCTTCTGGCTTTACCGTACCAGAATCATTGCCTGCACATGGCTTGTCTGACTTTGATTTGTCAGGTTCATCGCCTGAAGGTGGCTTGTCTGACTTTAACATATCAGATTCATCACCGACCATTTTCTTCTTCTTCTTTTCTTCTTTCGTCCTCAGATTTGTATCCGATGAATTCGTCTTACTTGACTTTGCAATCGAGGGAGTTGATTCATCAGAACTCTTATTCGATCTATCCGGTGAACCCGAGGACAAAATCCTTTCGAGATACTCTCTCGCTTTCTTCCTCTTCTTCCTCAGTCTGTCTTTCTGCCCCTGTGAAAGTTTCACTTTCATTTCTTGAACTTTAGGTTCTTGAACCTTCTGTTCTTTGGGCTTAACATTGACTGGTTTCTTTGCCATCTTCTGAGAATTAACCCTCAATCTTTCATTTGATCTCCTTGGGCAATCTCTGGCAATGTGACCTCTGATGTTGCAGTTAAAGCATCTTCTCGTTTCATAATTCCAACTTTGGCAATTAACAGCAATGTGTCCTTGATAGCCGCATCTGTAACACACTCTGTTATCGTACCAATCACCATTATCACACCAAACACTCAGATCATAGCATTGTCTGGCTTTGTGGTGATCATCATCCTTCCTGAAAGCTGGATTTGACTTTGAAGCACTGTGGTCAAACCTGCACCACTCATTAACAACAGTTTTTGAGTTTTCATTTTTTAATTTTTGTGATTTTTTATTACGATTGGATGATTGAACTGATGAGCTTTTATTTTCTTTTTGAACAGTTTTTGGTTTTTTATCTTTTTGTTTTTGTTCCACATTCCTCTTTACAGGTTTTTGCGTTGAGCATTCACCTTTCTCAGTAGAATGTAGAACAGTTTCTTTAAACATTTCATTTAATTTCAAAAATATTTTTCTTTTTTCAACTTCATCATCAGTTTTCTCATCACAATCTTCAACTTTGACTTTGTCAAAGTTTGTGACATTGTCACTTATTGGAACAGAATTGATCGGTTTTGGACATGGATAATCTGGTGTTGATGACAAAGTCTCAAAACCTATCAATTTCTCTTCAAGCTCTTTGATTTTAATGCGAGCTTTTTCAGCTTCATTTTCAAGTCGAATGATTTTCTTGAGATGAGAATTTATTTCAATTTGTTTTTCAAGATTATTTTTAAAAATAGCAGATTTCTCATCTTCTAAAATCTTCATTTGACTTTGAAAATCTTTTTCAAATTTCAATTTTTCATTTTCAAATTCTTTTTCCTTTTCTTTCAAAATCTCGTTTTCTAATGTCAAACTGTTCAAATTACTTAACAGTTTGTCATTTTCTGATTTCAACCTCTCACAATTTTCCTTCATTTCAAGAATCTGTTTATCAGCAGATTTCTTTTCATTCTTCATCACTGAAATCTCTTCAGTTTGTTCCTCTCCCACTTGGACACCTTTACTCTTGCTCTTCTTTAATATTGATTTTACACTTTGACTTTTCTTCTTCTCAGCATTGATCACCATCTGTTCTTCAATCTTTTTAATGAGTGGAGAAATTGTCAGTTGAGAAAATTCTCCAGAAGTCTTCAAGTTTAAGATATAATTTTCCATTTAAAGCACTGACAAATTTTTTAACCCATTCTTCTGATTCTTTTTTAATACCCTTCTCAGACATTGAGCGAACAAGATGGCTATACCTCTCAATGATACTCTTTGTACTTTCTCCTGGACAACCTGAAAATGAATCAAATTATTTATTTAATACAATTATTCTATCAATTGTTTCTCTAGTCATTTTAAAGAAATTGATATCCATGATTCTTGTAGTTCAAGCGAAATAGCCTAACAATCAGATTCAAGCGGAATAGCAACCTGTCTTTCAAGCGGAATACCTGAAACAAACAAACAAACGATCAGTTTAAACAAATTATCGATTAATCGAATAAGACTAGTACTCGAACTGGTGATAATTCTATGTGGACTGAAAGTTGACACACTATGCGAACAGCTATGACCTAATGTGATTTCAAACCAAGCAATATGATTTGCTTTAACTTTTGACACAAATCCACTTAGCCGCCAAACATCAAAAATCACATGCACATCAAATGATTCTGATCACCTCTTGCAACTGACACAAAATACAATGCACTTTCCAGAAACAACCTCGTTACATGAAACAAATCACACGAGTCTATGACAACTTGGGCTGACAACAATGATATAAACCAAAAACTGATTGGGCCTTGACAATTAGTGGGCTGACAATTTAATGATCCGACAAATCCACTAAATCGACAACATCAATTTTTATGTGACTATGATTGGGCCTCAAATATTCATCACATGGACCTCCTGACAACAATTTCACATGTACCGAAAACCCTTATAAAATGAATCATATGATATACAAACAACATATACCGGCTGACAATCCACTATCATATGCTACCAATATGAATTACCGACATTTTTAATTCTTTTCATATAATCGATGACAATCACTTTTAAAATCTCAATTGATTTGATCGATAATCACATGTACAACCTTGACCAATTTACTCACATGACCAACACTATAGTGGATCTGACAATTCAAATCACATGTATCTGATTGGGCCGCAACTAGTTGAACGATCAACAGTCACATGCAATATGATTTTTTTTTATGAATCGATAGTCTCCTTTATATGCAATGACTGACAATCTCGATTTATGTTTCACACAACACAATGCACTATCACATGAAACACTGAACCACTTTCAAACTGGAACTATGTTTCAAACTGGATGGACAATTTCAAACGGTCACGATGGCAACTTTCAAACTGTCAGGTGCAGTTTCAAACTGTAAGGGGTCAGATTCAAACTGTTATAACCAGTTTCAAACGGTAGGGTGCAATTTCAAACTGTCAGGTGCAATTTCAAACAATAAGGTGACAGTTTCAAACTGTCACGACCAGTTTCAAACGGTAGGGTCAGGTTACATTCAAACGGTCACCAATTTTTATGCCATTTTTACCAGTTTTACTTCGAATTTAGAGCTGAAACTTTCAAGGGTTTGTTAAAATGCACTTTTACACGTTCTGTGAAAGTTGTAGCCGATTTTAACCGTGAAAAGTATTAATTTTTGTGAAAGAAGGTGTAGAAAATCAGAATTTGCTAGCGAAAACGAGCTAAAGGGTAAGAACTCTTCCTCCTGAGCTCTGATACCACTTGTAGGATCGTGAAACGACCTAACGAGTCAATCAGAAGAGTGCTCAGACCGAATCAGAGGCGGAATTCATTGATTCGGTCTTCGTTTAGCTTGTATTCACTATTAAATGTCTTGTTTATTGATCTTGAACACTTTACAGTACAGAGACACTTCGACAGCACCTCGGCGTCGGAAATCAGAAAGTTACAAATGAGAAAGTTTGAAGCCTATTTATAGGACAAGACCCTCTAGTTTGAAAGTGGCATGTGAAGGGACCCTCTAGTTTGAAGGTGACACAGCCTGCTTCAAACTAGACCCTGTTCAAACTAGACCCTGCTCAAACTAGCAGGACACTCTCAAACTAGACCTCTTCAAACTTGACATCTTCAAACTAGCAGGTCATCTTCAAACTTTCAGGCCAAGACTCGATATAAGACGAAGTCGACAGATGTATTGCACCAACAAGTCCGCACAGTTTGTTTTGTAATGTTTTAGGGGAAGAAAATCAAACATGTGATGAGGGTGACTAGACTACCATTGGGTCCTTTTAATTAGATCGACAGATGATCTTTTTAATTAGGCCACCAAGGAGTCCTTTCAGCTATATCATCACATGATATTCCTAGCCAGATTTTTGGATCAATCTGTTTAACTAGACCACTCAAGGGGTCTAATTATGGAGTAGTACTTTATAATCCGAGGGACTTAACTACAACGTAGAAGTCCATTAAGTATTTTAGGTAGTACCTTTGGGTATCCTACTATGAATCCCTTAGACGAAGGTATGGAAGATTCTACGAGGATTTGGATAACATAATTTGGATCACACAAAACATAAAAGGGAACACATAAGCACTTAATCACATAACTGTTTTCTTGGTTATTAATTGTTATTATCTTGTTATAGATTGCTATTAACTTGGCGCCGATTTGAACATGGGTATTCAAGGCATACCAGGAACCCAGTTGATGGACTTCAACGTCCTTAAGAATCTATCTGAAAAAGATAGGATGATCTTCTAAAAATTCGATTTTTGATTACAAGGAATCACCATATTCGAATTAAGGTATACAACAATTAAGGACTTACGGAAATATCCTTAGGTACGCCATTAAGGAGTGGGTATTCGTCCAGAGTTGTAACTTGCGCCTTGCACTTCGTTTTCCTTGGAAGAAACGGGTACTTGGGATTTTCGTGGAAAACGCAAGAGATCATAAAGTGGAAGAATTTTGGGGTAGTTTGTTCTTCAAGGAATACGGTTCCTTGATTGTCAGCATTGTAGGGGATATGTTATTTTATACATGCAACCACATAAACATATTGCAATGCAAATAAAAGATTTATTTATAAACAACATCAACAACTGTTTCTTAGATCTTGACAACAAAAGAGAGTAATACATAAAGCTTGATTATTTCTTAACAGTGTTGTCTTCCAATCGGTCAGATGCTTATCCCAGTGCTGGATTCGCATTAGCAAGCTTTGGGCAATTTCTTCGGAAATGGCCCATCTCGCCACAATTGAAGCAAGATCCTGGTGGAAAACGACCTTGGGCAGGATTGTTGTTAACTTGATTTGGTGCAGTTGCTGTTGGGCAAACCCTCGCCGTATGACCTATAAGTCCACAAACTTGGCATGTGCGGCACTTCACACCAGCATGATGATGTAGGCTACATTGGTTGCACAAGGGTGCAGTTCCGTTGTAGGGCTTCCTAGCAGGGGGTTGAGCTGGTTGGTTGGGGACGGCTTGACCATTGTGAGCGACCATGGCGAAGTTCTGGGAAGCCTTTCGCTTCTTTGACTTCTTAGGGGATCCAGTCTGTTCATCCATGGTCTTTGATTCCTCGATTGGTTTCTTGTCACTTTTTCGGAAAAGTTTACCTTTCCTGATCTGAGATTCAATCAAGGTAGCGGATAGCTCAATGGCCTGTCTAACTGTAGAGGGTTTACTACCATTTATAATGTCTTGTACTGAGTCAGGGAGGCCATCAATGTACTTTTCGATTGCCTTATCCAAAGGCGTGACCATGTTTGGGCATAACAGACTTAACTCCTCATAACGGTCCGTGTAGGCTCGATGCTTACCGCTATCTTGCTTCAAATCATCAAATTCCCTTTAGGACAGAATTCCTTCATCATAAGAGCCCTAAGCTCGACCCAAGTCTGTGCTAAAGCAACCTCAGCACCACGGTCTCTCATCACCTCGTTCCACCATGTAAGAGCCCTCTTCTGAAACACACTGGAAGCAAACTCGACCTTGCGATTATCAGGACACTGAACGTGAAGAAATGTACTCTCAGTGCTCTCGAACCATTGTAGGAGCCCAGTTGCTCCTTCAGAACCACTAAACTTGAGTGGCTTAGCCGAATTGAAACTTTTGAAATTGCATGGAGCGTTATTGTTGTTGTTGGCTTGGTTCAGTTGAGCAATAATATTTGGGAAAGCAGCAGCCATTTGCTGCGCGATGATTTCTGCCAGTTCGGCATTCGCTATCTGATTGTCGCGTCGAGGAGGCATTCTAAAAGAGGGAAACATAAAAAGGAAATGAGCGAGATGATTAGATGAAAAGGATGCGGTGATACAAAATTTGACAAAAGCAAATATGGTGGTCATTTGTTTGTTACCACAAGCAAACAAACGACACATTGTGACTAATCAAAGTAAATGGGTCAAAAATAATGTATCGCGAAGACATGCTCGCCTATAAGTGAACACTCACCCCAAGAGTTCCCAGGTAAGAGTGACTGGTCCGATTATGTGGATTTGTACGAACACTCTAGCCTTAGACAGAAAACCCAGGGTACAGGCATTCACTCTTCCAGTTTGCACGTGTTCACACTATTTAGGACCCGAAACTTTGACAAGATTTTGAAAACTCAAAGGGGTTCAAAACCTTATAACAGAGGGTTCAAAACCTAGTAATCAATCATCCAAAAACAGATGATTAATTTTCAAAGCGAATTCGGAATTGATGTTCTCATCGTGGTTATCACCTAAGGATAGGTGACGTGCATGTTTTAAGATCTAAACACAAGATAACTTGTGTTGGGGTCCTAGGAAGGTTATAGTCTAGGTCAAAGCATTACTAATAACCTAATTCCCTATAACCATCGGCTCTGATACCAACTTTTCTGTCACACCCCGACCACGTAAAACTACAAAACGTGGCGGAAACGTCGGGGAGTGTTGTAACATAAATAATTGTTTCACAACCATGGAAATTAAAGTTACGTTTTATTATCAAACAAGAGGGTTATATTGTCTTAAACAAGAAACAAAGAGTACATAACATAATTTAACTAGTTCTTGCTTTTTTTTAAGTCACTAAGGCACAGGTCCGCCTAAGTGTGTCTCGATCTTCCTATGCAACAGCCCCTGAAAACACATGTGAAAATAGGTACGTCAGCATAAAAATGCCTGTGAGATACATAGGTTTTGTAAAAATAGGATTCATGACTTGAGTTTAGAGAAACTGTTTAATAAAAAGTAGCCATGAATCTTGTTGAGTGTTTCCTTTCATAAATCATTTGAAAAGCGATAAATAAACCAAATGATATATATGTATAAAAGAATAATGTATGGTTAAGTGAATAACCATGTAAAATGAATTTGTATAAGTTAAGTTATTTGTAAAACGATGTTTATGTGAAGATTGTATTATAGATGTAATATGTCTAAACTGAAATGGTTTAAATAACGCTACGATATGCAATACCATAAAAGCACTTATATATAGGAAGTACCAGCGGCGTATCCACCATATTTTTATCGTATTACACGTCGCCTCGTTACTTAAATCACTTACCCAAACAACCACCAAAATGTAATGTTTAAAAATTGTATAAATGTTTATGTATGGTCAAATACGATTCACACGGTTTAACAGTTACAAATGGCTCACATAATCAAATGGTTATAACGGTTCACATAGTCAAAAGGTTACAACGGTTCACATAGTCAAATGGTTACAACGGTTCACATAGTCAAATAGTTATAAACGGTTCAAAATGTAATATAATGTGTTCATATGCAAGATGAGCATATGCAACAAAATGTAGTGTAAAACAATGTGCTAGCATGCTAAGTAAACATACATAGCAAAACAAGGTAATGTAAATCAATGTGTCCATATGTTGAGTAAACATATGCAACTAATGTAATGTAAATCATATACTATACGCGTACTAATGAACATAGCAAGTATATGATATGAAAACATGGGAAGCACGAAAGTAACAAGTAGGCACATGTGTTTCACCCCAAAACAGTTTGAAAACAGTAAAATGGGGGGTCTATGTACTCACTTGAGATTGCCAAATAATATAGGTAACTATGTTAATAAACCGGACCTAAATCGGAGGATCGGATAGTATGAGGGTTCGTAAACCAAACGAGTGTGGAAGCTCATGTAATATGGTTTAACAAAGCCTACATACTAAATGAAACCTAACCTAAGTGCTTACGACCCATTACGACCCGTTTAGGTAGCTTATGCTACTTTAACGCGTCGTTCGCGTAAAACACGTTTGGACCGCCTAACTAGTCCTATAATAAGCAAAATATGCCTTAACATGTCTAATATTGTTTCCAAATCAGTTTAGATATCAAAAATTATGTTACATATGCTTAAAAATGAATTTTGGCGTAAAAAGGGCATTTTGGTAATTTACCTAAGGCATATAAACTACCTATCATACAACTAACTAACGTTGTGACCATAAGGTATAACCTCGGAAGGTTATTCCCTATACAACTATGGTCACCTAATGTGTTTGGTCGAATCCTAAAGATCGACAAAACGGGTCGGGTTCGAAAGTATAAGCGATTGATTAGATCGCTTACCTTTACGACCCTAGACAAGCACAAAACTAAAAGTGACGAGCTAAGCATGTTAAAACATGCTTAACTAATTTAGAAAACAAGTTTGGTATCAAAACAAACGGTTTTGATACCTAAAAGTAGTTTGGTTACAAAATACACAAGAATACGCATTTTGGCCGAAACTACGACTCGTCACTAAGCCTAGATAACATGGTAATCAGTATGCATAGTCACAAGGGACTATAGCCATCGTGATTACGCTCACGTTGCGAAGTTCAACCGAACTTCGTGTTGACCATAAACTGGTCAACGCAGAAAACGCTAAAAGAACGAAAGAGGACTTACAACGGGTCCAAGAACGGAAGCTTTGATCCGAATATTCTCAGGTATGAAGTGATAAACACATCAACTTAGAGAACAAATTCAGATTCAAAGGTGTGGGTTTTGCAAATGAGGGGTGGGGGGTATTTATAGGATTTCTAGGACCGTTAAGATCGTTCCTCGAAAACCGTACTTCAATCTCATCCATACATGTGTACCCATGGTTTTGCAATACCATGGGCACATCAAAATGGCCCCCGGTATCAGGAAATACCATTTGCACATGGGTTTTGGGTGTTTAACAGCTGTAAACAGCTGTTAAAACCAGTTTTGCATATCTGACATGCTTACGCGAGCCGCGTAAGGTTTTATGGGGGATTACACGGGCCGCCTGAGCCTTCTAATCAGCAAACAACTTTCAAAAATGATAGTTTCAGTCCCTGTTGGTGTTTAGAGCTATTTCTGACATGTTTAAGGCCCGTTAAGCCATCTTTAAGGCCCTAAAATGATGCCTAAACTTTTTGGACATGAAACATGCTTAAAACTATGCCGGATGTTGGTTCGTTTGGTCGTATGATCGCGATGTTTGCTTAATTACGACAGAATGCGCATAAGCGCGAAAAACGATCCAAATTGCGCGACGAATGGATTTTTCTTATGCCAAACACTAAAATAGAATATTTTAGTGCTTACATAAATTTTTTGGATGTCCGGATGTATTCAGAATGTAAGTTATGCGCGAAAATGCAAACTTGTGCACTTTTTGACGCTTTTAGTCCCTGAATGACCCAAAAGTTTATTTTAGCACACCGAACCCCTCAAATCCTATTTCTAAGCTATGTAAAGGATATTTATGGTATGTTTAACTTATGGTCATGTTCCGGAATGTCTGTTCTAGTACGAATCATCATACTTTCGCAGTTTGTCAAATTTAGTCCCTGTAAGCGAATAGACTTGATTTTGCCATACCAAAGCCTTCAAAACTTATTTCTAAGTTATGTAAAGGTTATTTAATGTATGTTAAGCCTATTTCACTATTCTGGAGTGTTCGTTGCATTAAACTGGTTATATTTACGCATCCGTGCGCGTATAACCTTCCAGAAAGCGATTTAAAGCTTTGAAATCGAACAAGAATTGATATGTGCATAAGATACACATATTTATATAAATCCCAAGTATGAAATACAATATTTCATTGGTTTGGTATTTGTTTGATGGTCGCAGAGGCACAGGTGTCACAAAAACAAATGTAACTTTACCTCATAAACTGCCTTCATCATGCCAATTCGAATCCTCAACCAATTGTGACAATTTTAGCCAAGATGATCGAACAAGCACAAGTCACGACCCACAGCTTATCAAATCAACTTCTGTTTGAGTCTTCTGGAAATGGTCACTTGGCTTTAGTCTTCCACACAAGTTCTTAAGTTTTGCAGATCTTTGTCGCTCACTATGCCATTTCATTTCGTGTTCAAGTCATATGCCCCAGCCTCTTCCTCTTGCATTATTAGGGATGGCAAAAATATCCGAGCTCAACGGGTATACCCGAAACCCGACACAAATGGGACGGGTATACCCGATACTTGACGGTTATTGGGTCGGGTATGGAATTAGTTTTAAAAATTTTCGCAGGTATGGGATTAGGTGATACCCGACCCGATTACCCGAAACCACATACCCGTTTACCCGAACTATATACCCGATCACATACCCGATTTTTTAATAGATATTTTTATTTTGCATTAACCCTTGTCTATTAGTGATTTATTTTAGTATGTTCATAATGTGAAAAATAAATTTTTTTAATATATATTTTTATTTTCCATTAACTCTTGTCTATTAGTGATTTATTTTAGTATGTTCATAATGTGAAAAAATATATTTTCTTTTAGTATATGTATTTGATAATATCATTTATATTTTGTATGTTGTGAACTATATACATGTAAGTGTATAAGTATTATAAAGTTATTATTAATTTATGATAAAACTTATATGTATGTAAAGTACATTTTTAATTTATAATAATTATTGTATAAATAAAATAATATAACAATTACGATAGTAAAAAAATGTAGAGTAAACTGCAATTTTACCCCCTGGGGTTAGGGGTCATTGGCACCCTTACCCCCCCCCCCTAAGGAAATAATTGCAATTTTACCCCCCACTGTTTGCTGTTATGTCGCAACCTTACCCCCTAAGCTCAATTTTGTTGACTGATCTGTTGACTTGGTGGTGAAATGACTATTTTACCCTTTTATTTTACCCCCTGTGTTTTGTTTACTCTGTAATATTACCCCCTGCCACCACTGCCACCGCCCCACCACAACCACCACTGCCACCACCATCAACCACCACTGCCACCGCCATTCACCACCACAACCACCACTGCCATCTTCTTCCTCCCCCTCTATCTCTCTCTCTAAAAAAACCCACCACCCGCCTTCATCTTCAAAAATCACCACCGTCATCTCCACTCCCCAGCCCCCAATCATCCACATACATACAGCCAAACCACCACGATCACTACCACCCCTACATCACCCTTCAATCAACACCTGCAACCAGTGATTCATCTCAATTTGTGGTAGAAATTACAAAATTGGATTTATTTCATTTAAAATTCAAGTTGGCTGATTTGATTTGATGGTTTAATTCATAGATCTGGTGATTTAAATTAAATATTTTTGCACAAATTTAAAGAAAGCAAGAGGTCTTTTTATTTTGGTGCAAAAAGTCAAAATCGGTGTTTCGTTATACAAATTCATTCAAAATCGATCTTCAGTACATAACAAGATTATATATTTAATTGCTACAAGTTCAATTGAGAGAAACACAAGAAATCATCAAGACTTTACCTGTTGGATGTTTTGTTTAGTGACGCTTAGTTCTGTTCAGAGATTTGTAAATCGTACACGAAGGTTTTTTTTTTCGGCGACGAGTTATCAGCGGAAAACAGTGTTTGTTTGTTTGTTTAAAATCGTCAATGTGATTCTGAATCAGATTGGTGTTTGCAGAGATGGATATTGTTGCAGCGGAGGTGGTTGTTGTCTTACAGTGGTGATTACGAATGGTTTGGTTGTATGTATATGTATGATTTGGGGCTGGGGTGTGGAGATGACGGTGGTGATTGTTAAAGATGAAGGCGGGTGGTGGGTTTTTTTAGAGAGAGGGGGAGGAAGAAGATGGCAGTGGTGGTTGTGGTGGTGAATGGCGGTGGCAGTGGTGGTTGAGGGTGGTGGCTGGAGGTGGCAGTGGTGGTTGTGGTGGTGAATGGCGGTGGCAGTGGTGTCAGGGGGTAATATTACAGAGTAAACAAAACACATGGGGTAAAATAGTCATTTCACCACCAAGTCAACAGATCAGTCAACAAAATTGAGCTTAGGGTGTAAGGTTGCGACATAACAGCAAACAGTGGGGGGTAAAATTGCAATTATTTCCTTAGGGGGGTAAGGGTGCCAATGACCCCTAACCCCATGGGGTAAAATTGCAGTTTACTCAAAAATGTATCTAGAAATCCCAACGAATTTCTTTTAACAAACTAATGGGTATACCTGATACCCGACGGGTAATTACCCGACAAATACCCGACGGGTATTGGGCCGGGTACGCGATTTTATAATCGGGTATGGGTATGGAATTACCAATACCTGACCATTGCCATCCGCATTATTTACTTGCAGTTTCATGAGAAATTACTACAACCACAAGAAATAAACTATTCCTTAAGGGAGATTATAATTTAGAAAAAAAATCCATTTACATGTAAACACATAATATACTCACCTGGTTTTGGATAGTCTATTCCAGTAAGACTAAAGAGTATGGGGGACGGCTAGGTCCGGCTAGGACCGGCGCCGGTCCCCCACACCGCCCCCTGAGGGTCGGCTCGGCCCAAACGACTCCCCAGCGCCGAATAAGACGGGGCCCCACTTCATGTTTCTAGCCGTTTGCAACGGCTCTTTTATTTAAAAAAAATCATTTTTCAATTTAAATACCCTATATCTCATCCATTTTTATACAATTCTATCCCATTCTACTCCCATTCTTCTCCAATTCTCTTCCTTTTTTATAAAAAACACTCCATATTTTTTATACCATTTTCTCTAATCATGAATCCTTTCGACCCAAACAACCCCAACCCAAACAACCCCAACCCGAATAATCACAACCCGAACCGACATAAACGACGACCCGGAAGATGACGAGGACGTGTTGCCCATTCACGAGGCGGAACGTCCCACTGGGAGGGACAAAGCAAAAAAAGAGGCGGTCGGAAAGCGCAAAGGGACCGGCTCGAGTGGAGGGGGCGGCTCGGGTGGAGGGGGCGGCCCGAAGGCATCGGCGAAAATGGACGAGTTGATAAACGAATTCCGTTCGTTCAAAGAGTTCGCAGCCGAAAAATACACTCACAAGAAAACCGTGTCGGCCGACTATGCTCGAGCGGAGGATTTTAGGATCATGAGGTTGGATCTCGACTCGGTTCCGGAGGATGAACGCGAGGTTTATCGGAGGATGAAAGAAGAGGTGAAGAAAAAATGGACATCGTAGGTTGTTTTTTTATTTTTAGGAAATGTAATATTTTTTTTTCGGTAATGTTTTTTTTTTTAGGAAATGTATTTTTTTTTATGTTATGAAGTGACTTTATTTATGTTGTATTTTTTAACTTTTATAAATTTTTAGTAAGTTAATAAATTAAAAGTTAGAAAATTATAAAATAATAAGGTGGGGTAGCCTCATCCTCCATCCCCTCAAATATGAAGGAGGCCCATCCCACACGAGCCGGTGACGTGGCACTGACGTGGCGGTTCATCCCCTCCAAGCCCATCCTCTCCATACCCTTTAGTCTAATACATTTAAGATTCATATATCCACGTACGAGATCTCCACAAGTTAGAAAACAAGCAACGAACTGGTGAATCCAACCCCAATTTCGAAGCTACAATAACATGAATAGATTTCAGCCATATACTACTGTATCCAAACGGATGTAAAATTATAAACTGATCAAGATTTAAGAGCTTGTGATACAAGAAATAACTAAGACCATGATGCATCGATCCAAGAAAACCTTGTCCGGGCATCCTTCCATGCCGCCAGCAGTTCGTCTTCTTTATTCCAAGGTATTTACAAAAAAAAAGTTGTCCATTTGTGTTTCTACATTGTAGGTTAAAGCACCAGGGAATCACCTGTCTGCAAGTTTTAGGATAAAACCCAGATAAACGAAGCAATAATCAAACAAAACCCTAACAAAAAGATATGTGAAATAGCAAACCTCAATATCAACAACGGTGTCGTACTTCTAAAACAGAGGACGAATATCATTAGCAGTACAAGTCAGGGAACATTCAGCAATCTCGTTCTAGAACCTTCATATTCTGCTGATTATTGTGTAAAGTTGTCAACTTGCGGGGATTAAACGGCGGATTGTGTTCAAAATATGAGAAAATTTGGTCTTTAAGGTTTTAGATTAGAGAGGAATATGAATCCAATAGGTTGTTAGTAAAATAACCACTGATCTGAAACAACTGATCAGTAAACAACTGATCTGAAACAACTGATCAGTAAACAACTGATCTGAAACAACTGATCAACCACTGATCAGTAAACACTGGTCAACCACTGATCCGTAAGCACTGGTCAACCACTGTTTGAAACCACTGACCAGAACAGCAAATGGATCAGAAGTATAAAAAAAGATGTACAACAGTAAACGATTGAAACCGGGCTTGTGTTTAACACAATTCCCTTAAACAGATTCGTCGTCTGTTCCCAGGGTACGCCGGTTCGAAGCAGCACCGCGCACTGCCGGACTTGAGCACTTGCCTGAAAAGAACAAAGAATTGTGTTGCAGAAAACTGAGACAAAGAGAGAAGAGAAGCTGGTAATTGGTATATCAAACTGGTTATCTGCATTGGGTTTTATAGGCACAAATCATAACTGATGTTGGCCTCATCATTGTAGAGAATCATAACTGGCCTCATCATTGTATAGAACCATAATATTACTTCAGTTACAAAAAAACAAATTAACCCGTTACAGAATGGTTGCAAAAACCGCCACACGCGGGCCCTGGGTTTTCAGAACTGCATCCGTGTCCGCAGGACGTGCGGGCGCACACGAGTTCAACTAAATCCCGGTTCCAATTTTTGCACCCCCCCCCTGCGCGCTCGCGCGTAGGACTTATGGTAAAACATGTCTTAAAGTTATATTAGCTAGGCAAATATATTACCTTATAAATAACCTTCCACTTTGTCCCCCACACCGATGTGGGTCAAGTGTTTTACCATTTGGGACATCCATTCAATCACACCCAATTTTCCAACATAGGTCGATTAAGGGGAGATAGGATTTGAGATTGGAGGGAAACCAAATAATTTTGGGGAAAAAGTAGGTAAAACGGAGGGAATTGAATTTTTTTTTAAAAGCTTTACAAATGTATAAGATACGGTTGGGCAGAACCGCATCTTTTGATGCAATTTACTTTTTTTAATTGTATAATAAGATGCGGTTTATGGGATTCAACTGCATCTTCTGCTTTTGCCATCGCATCTTTTACTCATTTTTGTACTAGTGAAAGTTCAACAAATTTCCAGAAACAAAAATAAAACCATGTTTTTTCCCAAAAAAAAATAAAAAATCCCCCAACTTTCCGACAAATTAGCCACATAACTTTATGTTGTAGCAAATTTGTCGCAAAAATTAAAAATTTTGTGACTCGTATGAGACAACTCTTTATTTTCTTTATTTACTAAATTTTGTTATTTGTTAATATTAGTAAAAAAAATAACAAAACAAAAATATTGAAATCATGGCCATTTACTTGATCCTTAATTGTAGGTTAGCACTGTGCAATGTTAACTTAATCCTCAAAAGTAACTTGAACTTTAGTTGTAGGTTAGCACTGTGCAATGTTAACTTAATCCTCAAAAGTAAATTACTAAGCAGTAACAATTTAATATATATTAGCAACTCACTACCGAAGAATAGAAATTTAATCAGCAATAGTAAATACACTTGATAGTAACTATGCTCAATATTAACCGAGAAAAGTGGTAACCCGGTGTTCCTGCTGAGCAGTAGTAATTAGTTTTTATTGGATTTTTCAATGGTATAATCGTCAACTATCAAACTCTTCAAGGCCGTTCCTGAGAATCTACAAAAATCCTTGGCCTAGTGCGAGTAAAAAAAGTGAGCCCTAATATATATATTGGTTATTTTGCTTACTTGCTTAATACCATTTTACCAACTTTTAGTAATTTATAGTTTAAACCTTAAACCTTTTTAATCGTTATCTTTTTTAATGGGCCATGTTACTTGGCTGGCAGGGCCGTCTATCAGGGAGTGCATGCAATCAGGGCCCAAATTATTATAGGGCCCAAAAATTTTTTAAAGATATATATATATATATTTAAAAAAATTCTGGATGTTTGTATAAATAAGGGTCTGTTAAAAGACTCAAAGTTTTTTAAATAAGAGCTTGTTTAAAAGTTTTAAAAATGGCTCATTTAACAAGCCCAAGTAACTAGTCTATACAAAAATAAGGGCCTGCTAGATCAGGGAAAGGAAACAAAACGTCGCACTGTCGCAGGCAGTATAGCATAAGGGCCTGCAAGATCAGGGAAAGAAAAAAATATTTGGGTTTTTGTTTTTTAAAAAGTTGAAGACTCTTGATGAAGCCAAGCTTAAGGAGTGTTGTTATCGTTTTCAAGATGCATTGAAGTATGAAGGAGAGTCCGATATTGATGCTAAAGAATTGTATACGGAGTTGAAGTTGATTAATACATTTTTACCGAGACACATTGACAACCCTTTTGATGTTTTAGACTATATCTTCTAACGCAGTACTATTTATTCTAATGTTATAAATGCATATAAAGTGTTGTTGACAATTTCGGTAACCATGGCATCGGCAGAAAGAAGTTTCTCAAAATTGAAGTTGTTGAAGACCTATTTATGTTCTACAACGTCACAAGAAAGGCTAAACGTGTTGGCGACAATTTCTATTGAAAGTGAAATATTAGATACTATGGATTACAAGGAGTTGATCGAGAGCTTTGCTTCAAAAAACGCTAGAAGAACCACACTGTTCGCTTAGCAAGTAGGTTCGATAAATTGATCATTTTTGCTACACTATTTTTGTTATTGTGTTTTATCTATTTCATAACAATTATCGTAGTATTATGGGTTTTTAGTATTATATATTTGATTGAATGATTGATAAGTTTATATTATATGAAGATTTGCGAATAGGGCCCAAATTTTTTATCTCGAACAGGGCCAAAATTTTCTTTGTGATTTTCGGAGACGACCCTATTACTTGGTATTATGTAACATCATATTTCTCATACCAATCAATATTGTACTATTTTGCCAACAAAGAGCTTACAAATTTAGCTTTTGGTTGCTAGCTCCAACACATGCACACTTAACTATGGAGTTTTCAGTTTTCCCCTAATCCATTGCTAATGCGTAAAATTGGGCGGTATATTTGTCAGGGCCGGCCCAGGAGGTGGGCGGGGAGGACCACCGGCCAGAACCCGTGATTTCGTAAGGCACGTAATTTAAAAAATATCCGATATTTTATATGTAAAAAACATTAATAGGGTATAACCAAACAAATGCTAACATAACATAGGCACACTTACAAAAAAAATCATATGGTTTAGATTAGTTAGCCAGGGTCTGCACTCTTTTGTTCTTCGATTTCAATCTTGCACGCAACCACGGGCCGCCACACATAGATTTTGTTCTACAAACTCAGTCTCACAATTACGGATCACGTATTCAGGTAAACATCAAATCATTAATCGTCAATCGGCCATTGTTCAGTACTTCAATTGTTATGTTTTGTTTTTGGTCGAATTCACTCATCCAAGCCCTTATTAGTTATTAATTATTATGTTTCTTTTTGTCGAATTCAGGCCCTTGTTTGGGCAATTAGTTATTGTAGAATCATGCCTTTTTTCTGTTATGTTGAAGACTAAATTGTTGGTAATTTATACAAAAACGATTGTCAAATTCAGGCTCGTGTTCTTTTTTTTTTGTCGAATTCAGGTATGATTTAAACTGTGAAGAGTTGATTCACTACTTTTGTTGATACATATTATGTGGATACGGCTCGGCTCGGTTCGACTCGGCTACGAAGTGAAGGCCGTAGTCAAGATATCCTCCTATCTTGACTCGGTATGCGTTTTATTTCGTAACGTTTGATGTAAATGCTACTGCGTGTGTGCGGTATGCATATTTGTTAAGTCTAGTGTTGTCTTGTTTATGTTTGGTCCAATCCATGATGAAGCCCAGTTGACAAGTCAAGCCCAGGCCCAACATGAATTGGACGAAATCCCCTGGCCAACATGTTGGACGAAATCCCTTTTGGTGAAAACCAAATGGGATGAAAACCAAATAGGACGAAATCACCTGATTTCGTCCATATCCTTGATTTCGTCCATGTGTTTTCGTGGGCTTCTGATTTCGTCAGTCCTTTACTATATATACCCATACATAGAACAGAACAAACTAGATGAGTCTGTATAGACTTTGAGAGCGAACACACTGTAAACACACACACACTGAGAGTTTATGAGAGCATCTTGTAAACATTGATTTGTAACCGTTTTCTAGATTAATACAATGGAGTGTTAATCGTTGAATCGTTGTGTCTTACGTGTTCGTCACTTGGTTTAACTTACACGTTTGGATTCCGCACTTTCGGGTTTGTCAGAAAACAGGGAATAAAGGTTACTCGGTCCTCCGGGTGGACCTACATTTGGTATCAGAGCATTGGCTCGATTCCTTGTTTAAACCAAGTCGATTTTTCTTGTGTTTTGATAGATTTTAAAAGGGTTTTTCAGTTTGCATTCTTGTTTAAAAATCATATTTCTGGAAAAGCTTTTCATCAAAACCTTGAAAATCTTTGTATTTTGCTATTAGTTTTTTTTTAAACCATTGTTAAAATGCATGTACACATGTTGAGATTTGGTTTTTACTAAACTTTTGTGCAAAAACTTGTGTTCGGAAAGTTTTCAGGTTGCTGGAAAACTCATTGATTTCATCAGAAAACTCATCAAGTTCATCTCATCTTCAAAGTGTTCTTCAAATATTATTGAGTTTGATCTTTGTTTGATTAATAAGTGAAGTGTTGTGATTATAATATTGATTGTTTGAAATCTTGTACAAAAGGCATGATGATAGTTGGTGAATACAGTGTCTTCGGTATTGTATCTTTGACAAAAGAGGTTTGTGTCAGTAGATAAGTGAGTTTGAAAAGGAAGCTCGTTTCAGGATAAGGTTTGAGTGTTTTTATAAATATCTTGCAAGTTGTTTCTCAATAGTCAACGAAATCACTCAGTCAAATATATCAAGCTCACCGAAAACACCCTTGATGAAATCACCTTGCCGAAATCAGTTCTGGGCCCAAATCCCTTTGCCGAAAACACTCTTTGGGCCGAAATCAGTTCTGGGCTTGGTGATTGATCTGGACGAAATCACTTCAGTCAATTATATCAGCAGCGAAATCCCCTGGTCAACGAAATCAGGCTGGACAAAATCACCAACAAGTGTCTTTAACGAAATCACTTCAAGTCTTCACTGTTCATCCGAAATCACATCTGGGCCTAATTCACATCTGGGCCGAAATCTCACCTGGGCCGAAATCCAAGTCTGGCCGAAATCACTTAGGCTGAACGAAATCCAAGTCTGATTTCGTCACTTATCTTGGCCGAAATCACTCCATCTTGGCCGAAATCCCTTTCAACGAAATCACTTATGTGCTTATCTTGTTTGGACGAAAACCCTTATTGATTTTCTGATCATTCTTCAGATGAAAACACTCGTCACATACTTGTGTTATTTTTAAACAGAAGACTTGTAACTCATTCTTAAACTGTTTGATTTGTTTGATTTGTGTGATTTATTCAGGTTTTCATCATTATACATTCAAAATGAATCTGGCTTGGGGTAATCCGTCAACTGCAGAGAGCAAGTATACAAACACACGTTTATCTCCCTCATGGGCCGAAAATCCTGCACCCACTTCTGCAATACCAGTGCGACAAAATACTGATATGTATTATGGAACTCCTACCACTTCTGCAATACCAGTGCGACATAATACTGATATGTATTATGGAACTCCTAGCACTTCTGCAAGACCTTCTTCACACGCTCCACTTCAAACGGCGTTTGTCACAAGCACATATTTATATGGCAATCCGATACAAGTTCCTGTAAAGCCAGCTCCAACCACAGACTTGTATGGAAATCCATTACCACTAGTTGCTCCACAGTGCCATCGTTCTACGGTAGCACCATCATCTCTTGATCCAAGGAACTGTAGTCAAACAAAAACGGCGTTTTATGCTAAAATTGTCAAAGATGCCAGCAATGGTGAATCATCACGAAACGATGACAGTTCTGAACATGACAGTAGTTCAGTTGAAGACGTTTCAACTTCAGTTGAAGATGTTACAACTTCAAGTTCAAGTTCAAGCGAGGATGGATCTGAATGTGAATCATCAAGGGAGGTTGTTGATTCTGATGCATATAGGTCAACATCTGAGAGTGATTCCATCCAGGTATGTGTCGATGAACCAACTGTCGTTAATTGTGATAATTGTGCTAGCTTAAGTGTTAAATGTGCTGATTTGGATGCTAATATGTCTGAGTTGCAAAGCAAACATGATGCTTTAAATGCTAAATTGTTTGACTTGCAAAACAAACATGTTTCATTAGATACTAAGTGGTGTGATTTGCAAAGCAAACATGAGGATTTGCAAAACAAATTTGAAGTGACAAATATGCACAATCAAAAGTTGATAGTGGATCTTTCAAAATGCAAAGAGGCTAACATGTTTTATGAAAACCATGAAAAGGAATTTAAAACGATGGTTGAAACTTTAAGAAAAGATAAAACCGAACTGAGAAAAATGGTTTCAAGAAAACAAACTGACATAAACCTTTATATCAATCATCATGAAAGCATGCAAAAAGAGTTAGCCTGCACAAAGTGTGAAAGTGAGGCGATCCGGCTTAAACTAGACAGTTATTCTAACTCTAGATATGTGCTGGATCACATCATTGGCACACAAAAAGAGAAAAAGGATGTCACGTGCATTGGATATAAGAAATGTCCACCACCTGTTAGACAAAATTATGATGCACTGCCTGATGAGGAGTATAGAACTCATTATGAAGAATCTGTTCCTTTAGACATTGAGGAATTTGCAACGGGACTTGGATACAAACAGGAAGTATCATCAGATTCGGATGTGTCAGCAGATACATTTGTAACTGCTGAACAAAATCAGGATCCTCCGATCATTGTTGAGGATACTGATTCTTCAGATGATGAATCTAATGATACTGACTCAGCACAGTCAGATGCGGTAATCAAAGAAGAGGACATACCTCTCGAGAATCATATTCTATGTAATCCTCCTGCAAAACCTGCTACGACTGTTCTGACCGAGTCCACGTCTACTTCCTCACAAGAGTCTGAGAGTGTGAATTTGCTGTACACTCTTGTTGGTGATGATAAAATCTACTCTGACAAAGATTTTCCTATTAAGAATGTTAATCAATCTTTAATTAGTAAAATTTTTGAAGATTCAACAAGTAAGTTCTTGGGAAAGACAGGATCACACGTTGTGGTAACACAGTGTCCTCCGATTCCAAGAGCTGAAATTCGCAAACAAAATGGCAATAAAAAATTACCAACTGAGAAAGTTCAGCAAAATCGCACCAAACCAAAGGGTAAATCACCGATTCAAGGTCAAAAGAAACAGACTCAGAAAAAGGACAAGAAGATAAACTTTGTGAAATCAAAGGGAACGGATAAAATTGACACATTTGAAAACAAATCTAATCTGGATTTTGTTAAACAAGTTAAAATTTTGAAAAGAAACAGTCAAAACAACTACACACAACACACAAACAGTTGTGATGTAGGACCAAGTACCTCAAGATCACGAAGTTCATCGTCAAGTTCTTACAGTTATGATACTCCGAGGTTTGTTGAGCGGAGATCATGCTTTGAATGTGGTGAGTATGGGCACATTGTCAGAAATTGTCCATATCTCACGAAAGGAAAGGAAAAAGTTGATGCCCCCCATGGTAACAAATACCATAAAAGAACTGTTTCACCAAAACAGGACCCCCGTCTTGTTAAACAACAAGAAGTGAAACAGATAAAGAAACAACGGAAAAATGTTGAAAAGCTTTTAAAACCGGAGGTTGTCCAAACAAAATTTGTTGAATCAAATGTTAAAAATGAAAAACAAAAACAGATTTGGAAACCAAAACCAGTAACTGTTTCAGGGGGAGCTACATCAATTCCGAATCATCGGGAAATGGATGTTACAATCCTCGATGATGACGGACGACCCAAGTCTGTGAAGGCTTGGGTCCCCCTCTCCAACTAATCTCTGAATGAGTGTGTAGGATGTTCCAGGAGGAACTATTGATAGTCTTAGGATTGTTGATAGTGGAGCGTCCATGCACAAGATCGGCGACATAAGGCTCCGAAACATTGTTACATCAAGGAGAATATTGTTGCCATTGATGGAGAGAGGAGAAAAGAAGACAAAAATGTCTGATGAAAGAATGTAGTTGAATGAAGTTGAAAAATTCGACCAGATGAAATATGTGCCAAAAATTTAGTTGTTATGGTTTTTGATCGGGTCAACATGAAAGATTCCAATGAAAAGTACGGGACTGCAACACGTCTGAAGCTTTTTGAAGATTCATGGATTTTTCTTCCACAAGAAGTTCAAAGTCCACAAGATGAACGTGTAGGGTACTTTTCTCTACGGTGTGATTGAAGAAAATGTGTTTGTTGAACAAACCAACCGGGTGTGCGGATGCCTTGGCGTGGATTAAACAACCGCACACTACTTCTCAAAGAGAAAGATAAAGACCTTCGCTGGTACAATGTGGAAGACCAGCCAGACCCAGAGGTTTATGATCTTGTTGATGTGAAGAGATTTCTCAGTAGCTACAAAATCGACTTTGGGAGAGCACTCAGATTCCTTGCAATGCACGAAGCAGTTGCAGGATACGGTTTTGAATTTCTAATCTCTCCTATACTTGTCGATATTTAAGCTGCTTTATGAATTATTATCATCTCATACAGCACTCTTTGACCAGACACGTTGATCTCGAATATCACCTCATACGTGATTGTTTCACTATGAAACTCATCAATGTTGTCATGGTCCGCACCGATTACCGACGTGCCAACTGATTTTTCCAAAATTCGATAAATCAATTCGGATTAAAATTAATTTTGGTAAACGGCATTGAGGTAAAGCAAGAGTAATCCGCATCGGAAAATCGTTTTTGTAAATATCTTTGTGTTTTTAAAATTATCGTAAGTTTGTTGGTTTTAGGGGGAGTAATTCCAAATTTGAAAATTCAAAAACATCGAAAAAAAATTTCAAAACCCAAAAACAATAGAAAAACAAAAATGAGTTTCCTGGCGAGTAAAAGAGAAAATGATAGTACATCAGTGGTCTGTTGAAACCTTTTTAAACTGAAATGCAAAATGAAAAATGTTAAGCAGCTCTATATAAGATGTATCGGTAGGCTCACAATCATCTTAAAGTGTGCAGGGTGATATAAACTTAAATCGACTGAAGACCAGGTGGGAACCACTCATTGGCATATGGTCTTAGTACCGAAATTTCGTTTGAGAGATTGCCGAGGTTCTGAGATATGTGGTCTTTATGCTGTTTATCATCTGGGTATCATAGTTGTTTCTTTTACCGAAACAAAACGGAGACGAAGTATAGATCTTCCATGATATCATACATACGTGTACATACGGCATACGACCTCAATAAGTGATCAACAATCACATGTCCACGAAATAAGTGATAATATATCACATTTATCCGGGAGTCAAGTTCGTCTCTTTGCTGTACGAAAGTACTGACCTGTTCACGGACTTGCTCATGTGCCCTTCATGCATCTGAAAATCAAGTTCCTCATCAATAAGTGATTCTATCACATAGGGCTTGTTTTTATCCAAAATAAGTGAGTTTCTCACATTTTCATATACGTCAAAACAGATGATAAATGGTATACTCACCAGTAAGATGAACTCTCGTGCATACCTTGATACGGGAATGTGTCGTGATGTGGATGAACACCGGTCGGTAAGTAAAAATCACACCTTAACGTATCCCCTCGCCATGATTACATATGATAAGTTGAGCTTATGTGGATAACAATACCAATAATCGTTATAGGATGTTTATCTAAAATGTTAACAAAAAGAACAAAAAGAGCGTTTTGGCATGACTGTACACTGATATGATTCTCTTACCCTCGAAACTCGCAAAAAGAATGTTTGTATATATTTACTTTTCTTAGTTTCTGCAACTCTGTATATATTTATTTACTGCTTTCAGTCTTTAAGTTTGAAATATTCAAAATGGCAAAAAGATTTTAGGTGTGTTTTAATATAAACTTTATAAAAGTCAAAAAGATTTTATTTCTACTTTAGTTTTGATTAACCGATGTTGGAACTCAAGTCTTCGTTACCTGTTACCTGAAATCTGATGAAAACCAAAACGACTGAATCTTCATAAACGGTCAGAGTTTGCAAGTTTTGAAAGTTAATAATCAAAATTGAAAAATCTGTTAACTTTTCAAACTAACTGTCGGACGGTAGTTGAGAACATGGTCACATGTGTGTCATTTGTTTTATGTTAACTATATTCCAAGCAGTTGTTCTCATTGCGCGTTTAGCTTTCTTGCATGTGCAGATACTAAAGGCGAGGAGAACATGTTCGATGTCAAGCTTCAGAATGAAGACACGACGTGAAGGCACTCAAATGATAAAGATGATCAAGTTGCCGCTGATCACTCATCAACACCACAATGATCTAAAGCATTGAAGATCGAAAGATTCACAGCATAATCAAAGGGGGAGTTTATTGATACACTTCCTAAATGAAAAAGGGAGTTTGTTGATACACTTTCTACTCACAACACGTGAAGTCTTTGAAGATCCTTTCCGAGAATGAATGAACCATCAAGAGATGGAGAATGAGATTACGAACCTCGCGAGCAGCATCCAAGGGGGAGTTTGTTGATACATATTATGTGGATACGGCTCGGCTCGGTTCGACTCGGCTACGAAATGAAGGCCGTAGTCAAGATATCCTCCTATCTTGACTCGGTATGCGGTTTATTTCGTAACGTTTGATGTAAATGCTACTGCGTGTGTGCGGTATGCATATTTGTTAAGTCTAGTGTTGTCTTGTTTATGTTTGGTCCAATCCATGATGAAGCCCAGTTGACAAGTCAAGCCCAGGCCCAACATGAATTGGACGAAATCCCCTGGCCAACATGTTGGACGAAATCCCTTTTGGTGAAAACCAAATGGGATGAAAACCAAATAGGACGAAATCACCTGATTTCGTCCATATCCTTGATTTCGTCCATGTGTTTTCGTGGGCTTCTGATTTCGTCAGTCCTTTACTATATATACCCAGACACAGAACAGAACAAACTAGATGCGTCTGTATAGACTTTGAGAGCGAACACACTGTAAACACACACACACTGAGAGTTTATGAGAGCATCTTGTAAACATTGATTTGTAACCGTTTTCTAGATTAATACAATGGAGTGTTAATCGTTGAATCGTTGTGTCTTACGTGTTCGTCACTTGGTTTAACTTACCCGTTTGGATTCCGCACTTTCGGGTTTGTCGGAAAACAGGGAATAGAGGTTACTCGATCCTCCGGGTGGACCTACAACTTTGCTATCAAGAATGCAAGGAAGGCTTAACGAATCATTGGTTAGCTATTAGCTTATTAGTTTTTAGGGTATGTCACTCATTCGAATTCTATATTTTGTATTTTGTTAACTGCATTGTTTATCGAATGCTATATTTTTGTCAACAGTTCACGGTTGTATGAAAAACTAGTTTAAATTATGTATTTCGTTAAGGCCTGAGGGCTTTTTTTTTCAAGCTCGAACAAGGTACATGAATTCTTAGGGTCGGCTCTGATATTTGTGTTATACAACCATATGCCTGAGAAGCATTAAATAAATTTGATGAATATGTAAAAGAAATTCTAGAAGCACATTTTGTTATTATTGGTAATATCACAAAGATGGCCAAACATATGTCTTAATTGATTACCACACAGATTCATGTTTGATTAATCGGACTGCCACCCCAGCAGTGAAGAAATGAGCACTAGAACTCCTAAGAAGGTGGAGGGTTGTGTAGGATATCACTCACCGCAAGCAAATTAGAATTAGGAGATGTTCTCTTTAACATATAAAAATCAATGGAGTGTGCCCTCCACAATAAAGTTGAAAAGATAAAAGAGTTATATAATCTAAGCACTGTGGAATCCACATGAAAGGCGATCACCATCTTCATAAACAAAGGAAATTGCTTTAGGTTCATATAGTAGTATTACCTCACCATTATAGATTAGACCCAACTATGGTGTGTTTGTACATAATACTGGACAGGTTGTTGCAAATAATTGGATCAAAACCGCAAAACACACAAGGATTTTGTGATCAACTCAATCACGACTCTTCCTTCTTTATTAATATCGAACCGCAACAAAACAACCAAAGAATTACATACCCTAACACATCTATTTTATACTAAATAATTACTTGCTAAACAAGGTGTCCTAAATCGATACAAACTCTAATGCTTAATTTACCAATAAATAAAATAACTTGATAAACTCATTAATTCAAACTAGTAATTATCTCCTCTTTATCAACTCACACATCTTTATCTTTTCTTTCAGTTTATCTCATCCCACAATATTATACACATCATAATTAGGATTAACTCTTCACAGATAACAACGAGAACAATATTTGAAATGCTGTATGTTTGACTTACAGTTACTCAACACTAAAGGTTTCAATTGTCTCATCCCACCTATCTAGCCTAAATAGATTATCTTCTACATAGCTCTCCCTCTATGTTTGACAATAGAATCTCATAAAGTCACACCCATTCCTTCAAGTCTTGGTCGCCTTCGGCCGTTTCTTACTTGATCAAGTGCTAACTTTGGCTTAAGCTAGATCTGAGCTTCCAATTTACTAGATCCTGGTGGGATAATTTCAATCCAGGGAATTTGAACTGGAGATTAGCACCAATTCGGTTTATTGAAGATCAAGAAGGTTGATTAAAGATCAAGATGAAATCAAGTGGATTATTTCAAATTTTAAATTAAATACATGCAGGGCCGGCCCTGAGAATTCGTGTACCCTGTTCGAGCTCCAAAAAATATGCCCTTAGGCCTGAACGAAATTGGGTATTTGGCTAAATATAGGTCCAAACCTAATGTGAATGGGCTAATAACTAATCTAAAGCATAAGAATAGTTTTGTAAGTGGGTCTGTGTTGGTGTTTGTATATGTATACCCTATAAAAAAAGAAATTTTTATGTATACATATCGGGTTTTTTTCTAAAAATATATAGCGTGTGTTGGCCCAAAATGGATCTTTGATCTCTAGAACGTGATAAACAAACTTGTATAACTTGAATAATAATCGAAATACAATCTGAATGTGTGTATATGTACAACTGATTTTGAATGAGAGTGTATTACAAATGAAATCAAATGACCCCTATTTATAGTTTTCTAAGGGTACGAGTGAATAGACATGTCCCTTCGCGAATAGATGCGTCTCTTGAATGTGTGGATGAGAACCAATGTGAAAGGTTGCGTCTATTCGATGAAGAGTTGCGTCTATTCGATGAAGAGTTGCGTCTCCTCTTGTCTCCTTCATACCGTCGATCCTAAAGGTGTGTCTCCATGGGATCGCACCCCTTGAGGGTGGTGGTTAATAACTTCTGAAATGACATAATCAGCCCCTGAACTTTGTAACCGCCACTCCTCTTTAATTACCATAACACCCTTGTAGTTTAGGATGTGTAGTGATTATAACTTTCATTCACCCCCTTAATCAAGAACATCCTTGAGTTGTTGTAGATCTTGAATCCGAACAGTTTTATCTTCTCGAATCTTTTCGGTATTTAACACTTCACATGTATCTTCTTATTCACCAACCTTGCTCCTCACGAACCTTGTTTCACTAGAACTCGCTTCACACGAACTTGCTTCACACTTGTCTTGACCGCACTTGATTTGTATCACACGAACCTTTTCTTGTGTAGTTGTCTCAACACAAACTCCACCGGTCTTGATTAACTTGCCCGCCATCATATCACATGATCGGAATCCATTTCTCATAGATTTTGATAAACTGACTTACTCATATCTCTCTTGCGGTTGTATCACACAACAATTCCTTTTTCTGACCCAGTCACAGGATACGCGTGTCTTCTTCTTGATTTATCTTCTTCACGGTTGTCTCTCACAACGAGTTCTTCATTATTGATTGCTTCCCTCACGGATTCTTCACTTTTTCTTGATCCATTCACTAGATTGTTTTGTTGTACCTTTCACAGGTTATCTTCCTCTCCGCATCACACGGTTTTTCCACTTTGATCGTTTCTTCGACTCCTCACAAATCGACTACCTTATTTTTCTCGCGGGTCCATAATTTTCCCTGCACCCATGCTTCATTTTTTCTTTGCTTTCACTGCACTTTTTTTTTACACTCACTGTAACAATTTTTCTTCTTGTTTCCTGTATTCACTACATCACCTTTCCCTTTTCTGCATTCGCTGCACCACTGTCTTTCTTTGCATAGTACTTTGTTTCTTCATGAGCCTTCTATCGCTTCACTCGACATTCATTTGGTTCATCACGAAAAAAGCACCAGTTTCTTTCCAAATAACGATCACCGCTTTTCGTCGAATCACTCGAATGCTTTTCTTAACATATCATAATCACAATTCCCTTGCGATTTGCTAGTCTTCAATTTCGATGATAACACTCCAAACGAAAAACACAACAACCCTTGTTTTGCGCTCCTGTACTCGGTTCAATACACTCACAAACCCTAGTCTAATTGCTAACTTAGAATTCTCACAACCCTTACTTTCTTGTTTCTAAAATTTCCTGGCCACCAATACGAACCACTGTACCGGTAAATTCAATTCCCTTGAATTCAACAAACTCTCAAATCTTTAACCCGCATATAACCCGAAACGCGTAATAATCAAACAATCTAATTCGCACTAAACCCCGGAATCAACAATCCTAGATTCCTAACCAATAACCCGGTTCAACCGTATCACCCTAGAACCGAACTCTTAAACAAAAATTCTGAATTGAACTTGCGAATTGAAAAATGAAAATGAAACCTGATCGCGAATTCCCTGCGATGCCTTGCGATTCCCACGCCTAGAGCCTGATGCTCTGATACCAATTGTTGGCCCAAAATGGATCTTTGATCTCTAGAACGTGATAAACAAACTTGTATAACTTGAATAATAATCGAAATACAATCTGAATGTGTGTATATGTACAACTGATTTCGAATGAGAGTGTATTACAAATGAAATCAAATGACCCCTACTTATAGTTTTCTAAGGGTACGAGTGAATAGACATGTCCCTTCGCGAATAGATGCGTCTCTTGAATGTGTGGATGAGAACCAATGTGAAAGGTTGAGTCTATTCGATGAAGAGTTGCGTCTATTCGATGAAGAGTTGCGTCACCTCTTGTCTCCTTCATACCGTCGATCCTAAAGGTGTGTCTCCATGGGATCGCACCCCTTGAGGGTGGTGGTTAATAACTTCTGAAATGACATAATCAGCCCCTGAACTTTGTAACCGCCACTCTTCTCTTTAATTACCATAACACCCTTGTAGTTTAGGATGTGTAGTGATTATAACTTTCAGCGTGCCCTCCGAAATATCGGGCCCTGGCCGGTGGTCCTCCCCGCCCACCCCCAGGGCCGACCTGAATACCTGGTATCAAGGAATTGTTTAGTTATGTAGTTAGCTAGCTAGCTAGCTAGCGGATAAGGCGTTTCCTTTTATATGGTGAGGGTTCAAGTCCCCTGGTTGTCAAAAAAAAAAAGTGTAATTTAGAAGTAGAGTTAGAGAGTGTGTGAGTTGCGGTTCAAAAAAATCTAGTTAGATTATAAATATCTCTTAGAATTTGTAGTTTAGTGTATTAACATCTCCTTGTAAACATTTATTTTGTCTAAATATCTCTTAGCAGTTGTATTTCGTCAAGTTCGTTAATAAGAGTTGAACTTGGACTTAAGAACTCCATTTGTTTTCCATCGAGTTAATCAAGTTATATACAATTGGTGTCTCCTACAGATCCAAAGATGCAAATCGATCAGTTGTTTCTTACTGGACCGAAGAACTCCTTTTTGCTTCTCAATGCCTAACCTATGATGCTTTGACTTGTAAACTTAGAAATAAATTAGTACTCTTTTCATTCATAAGATTAATGGGTGTCAAAGGTAATAACTCTAGGTTCAAATGCTTACATATGCCTTTAAGAACAATGATCCTGTTACAATTTAAAAAAACAAAAAAAAAAAAAAAACTCCTTTTATTTACATATATGATTGGTGCACATTTGTGACATAAAAGAAGACAAGATAGATTTTCTTATATAATTCAGTAAAATAAGTGTGATTAGTCAGAAAGCGATGGCCATAGCAATCAAACTTCCCAACAGAATCCTAACACAAGACTTCACCACAGGAGTACCTCCAAGAACAGACCCAATCCATCCGAAAATCACTAGCACCAAGGTCACGGCTGCTACCACGACTCCCAACCCCGTGTTATGGTCTCCTATGAAGGAAGCAGCAAGTAAAGGAATAATCGCGCCTATGGAAAATGCTAGAGCCGATGTTAGAGCTGCTTGCGTAGGATTAGGCAGCTGTTCTGTCCCTTTTTCTTCTTGATTTTCAACCATATTATTATTTCTCTTTATTTGAGCTACTTCTATATTTAGTTGAGAGTACACTGAAACAAATTCTCCTATTGCCATACTGCATGCACCCGCGACTAGACCAGCAAATCCAGAAAGAATCATGGCATTGACATCTTGTTTCACAGCTCCAACACCAATCATTAGAGATGCAACAGAAACTAGGCCATCATTGGCTGCACGGAGCCATTGTCCCCCTTGTGAGTAATTGGTATCCTCCGGAGAGGACTTGCATTGTTTTGGATCAAATTGTTCTTTGGGATTCGTAATAGAAAAAACTATTTTCTTAGTCGCCATGAAGGTTATGGTGTTACAAACAAAGAATGGAAGTGATTTAAGAAAACAAATTGAAACTTGCTTGTGGAGAATAGTGTTGGATATTTATAAAGAGGAAGGACCAGCTAAAACTTTAAATAACCACTAATTATGAACTTTTTTAGTTAATACAAGACAATTAAAGAGCATTCAGGCATGCCCCATTGATGGTGGAACTTGCACTTAAAAAAACACTAATCAATGGAAGGGGTAAAGTGAGAGCCATGTCTATCCAATTTGGGCAATTCAGTACATAGTAAAGTGTAAATCTTCCAGATAATCTAAGTTACTTGATGTCGGTATGTGACGTTTCGTTTAATCAAATTGCCATTTGCCACTCCTTCTCCGACTAAAGGCCCGGGCCACTCCTCCAACCAAGGAGCCGCCCCTTCTAACGCAATTAGAGTTTGCCACAATTAAACTTTTGCCATGTACCATACCATTTTATCTACTTATCTAGAAACTACATTTACTAAAGATTAGAACTTCCCTAACTTTGAGAACAATATATGTTGCTTCATCTTTTTTTTCTCGTAAATCTAAGAGTTAATTATGCAGATAGTGACTTTGAGTATAATAAACCACAAAACCTATCTGTGTAATTAACTCTAAGAACAACCATATAGTTAAAGTTCCATCATATATATTACATCAACTTAAAATCGTGAACTCTTTAATCATTACATCAATTTTGAACAATCACTACGATGGTTATCGGAGTCGAACCAAGGAGGAGGAAAACACAAACACAATGATCAAATGATGTTCTTCACATCTGCTATCTAAAGTAAACTCTTTTCACGAGGACAGCTTAGGAGCCCACGGCACACAGCTACAATAAAGGGCCGGGGAACTTTCCTGAACTTCTGGCCCATCTAAGAGGATATATGGCCCAATCACAAAGATCCGTAAACTGGAATAACAAAAGCCCATATGTTTTAAAGCTAGTTCGGATTGATCGACAAAGTCAAAACAAGATTGCACTAAACTGGTTTGGATCAAAGCCCAACCAGATAAGACTTTCAGAAAAGCCGATGATTTTTGGACCCGTATGACATTAAGTTAATCAATTTAATCTATCTATCTACTATAATAAAAGAAACCAATTTTTGGACACATGTGATTCATTAAAGGTATCATCAACTCTATACTTATCTTATATCAATTAATAAATTAATATTAAATCTTATTATACTTTGAAAAAATATTATACTCAAATCTAAATTGTTAATTTAATCTATACTATATAATAAAAGAAACCACTTTAGGGACATTTGTCATTATATTAGGTCATCTCTTATAGATAATTATTATTTTAATTTAATCTCTTCTAATAATTATAGATAACCCTCCTACTAAATATTATTTAGTTTAATATCTTATATTATAGATAACACTCCTACTAAATATTATTAGTTTAATATCTTATGGATAAATATTTTATTAGTTTAATTTTAGTGAGTTTTATATATTCATAAATCTTAAGTATAAAACAACTTATTTCACTCTTACATATTTAGACCATGCACACTTTACTCCATATTTAGACCATATACTCTACTTTAGTTCAATTTCTTTATAGTCTATTTGGTTAACTTTATACTCGGTATTTCGTATCCACCTCCCTTTTTGTAGTGTTGTTTGTCACATTTGTAGCGTTGGTTATCAATCCATGATATGGAAACAAATTATGTTATCGATTGAAAGAACCGATGATGTGAACATCTATATCTATATACTATATAATAAAAGAAACCAATATGTGATACGTGTCATTTATATGAGGCACCCATTTTTGTGGTTTTCCGTCTTTCTTTTGTATTTATTATTTAGTATATAAATTCGATTTTTTACTATTATTAGTATTTTTATTATTTATCAAATATATTGATTACTTAAAATTTATATATAAGACTTTATCCAAAATTATATTTATTTAATACACTATTAATCCAAAATTATATTTATTTAATACACTATTAATCCAAAATTATATTTATTTAATATACTATTAATCTAAAATAACATTTATTCAACTCGTGTACTATATAGAGTTTTTAAAGTTTTAACTTTTTTATTATTTGGTATATAAATTACAATACATGAGGTTTTTAAAAATATAATATTTTTTTTATTATTTAATATAAAAATTTACATTTATTCAACCCATCAAATAAATGAGGTTTTTAAAGATATATTATTTTATTATTTAGTATGTGAAATTACATTTTTTTTCAACCCGTGTAATACACGGGGTTATAACCTAGTATATTTTCAAAACAAATACGTCTCTTTCCTACTTATCTTATATTAAATATATAAATATAATAAATTAATATTAAATGTTATCCTAATTTATTAAAAATATAACTTTTTTTATTATTTGATATACAAAATTATATTTATTCAACAAGTGTAAAATGCGGGGTTTTGAAAAATATAACTTTTTTTATTATTTACTATACAAAGTTACATTTATATAACCCGTGTAATACACGAAGTTTTTAAAGATATAACTTTTTATCATTTGATATGTAAAATTAGATTTATTCAACACGTGTAATACACGGGGTTTTTAAGTATATAATGTTTTTATTATTTGGTAGATTTTTCAACCCAACTATACACGGGTTTTTTTAAAGATACGACATTTTTAGTATTTAATATACAAAATTACATTTATTTAATGTGTGTAATACACATGGTTTTTAAATATATAACTCTTTTTTAGATTTATTCAACACGTATAACATACGGGGTTTTTAAGGATGTAATTTTTTTTTATTATTTGGTAGATTTATTCAATGCGATTATACACGGGTTTTTTTAAAGATACGACATTTTTAGTATTTAGTATACAAAATTATATTTATTTAATCTGTGTAATACACATGGTTTTTAAGATATAACTTTTTTTATTATTTGATATATATAATTACATTTATTTAACCCGTACAATACACGGAGTTCATAAAAATATAATTTTTTTATTATTTAATATATAAAATTACATTTATTCAACCCGTGTAATACACGGGGTTCTAACCTAGTAATAAACTATAACATTTACAAAACATAGGTCGATTATTTCTAGGGATACTCATCTATGCCTCATTCCCAAACGGCATAACATCCCTTTCAATGTATAAATTAGACACTTTTTTTGTATTGATTGTCTTGTTTTAGAGTTGTTTGACTTTTCAATCATGAATGTCACACTACATACAATTCAGCTTGTTCTCAACCACAAATCTAATGGTTCGTACTGTTTTGGTCAAAAATCAGACGAGGATAATGCAACCAAACTCTTTGTTACGGGGAATGATGCTCAAAATGTGTAACAGCAATGAAGATCACTTCAATGTAAATTGCACAAACAACACAAGGATTTATACGGGGAAAAAGCCCTTGATCAAGAGTTGATCTCCGGCACAAAAAACCCCGGGTGATGGAAACTACCGATCACCAAGCTCAAATAAATGAATGAATGTTTACAACTTCGGATAGTAACGAGCTAGGTACAAGGATCACTACTGTGGAATGTGTATCAAGTGTATGAGATTGCTAAGTGTTTGAACGAGAGCTTGTATGAGAGCTTGTACGAGTGTGTGTAACTGCAAAAATGACTAAGTGTTTTTCTACTAGCTCGTTACTCCCTTTTAAAATAGAAATAACCACCTAAACTAACTTTCCGACTTTCGTGCCAAGCCTCCACGTTCTCCACAACGTCTATTTTCGGTCAAGCACGTGCAAAATAGTTTAGGAATATTCTTCAGGAATGTCGCCTAGACTTGGTCAAGCTCATTATACCTGCGAGATAGTACAATACATAAGTAAACAATCGTTAGTACGAGGATCCTTAAAGTGATCCATGATCCTGATCCTGAAGCTCTTCTGAGGATCACCACCTGTCACAGAAGTAAGGATCACTAGTTAGGATAACGAATAAGGATCACTAATTGTTAGAAAATCCCCCCCTAACAATTGCCCCCAAAATATAAGGAGTGAAATTGTAAAATTAGCGAGTTATGTTTTCTTGATTTTATCCGTAACAAACTAACGGATATATAGCCGTTAAAATAGAACTAGCCGTTGCGATGATGATGTCACGGAAGTGACAATCCTGCAGAATCATAATTATAAATAGAGATATAGATAGGATCATTATGCATTCAAATTCGAAAGAGACTCCCTTTAAATTCTCAGTCGACGAACAACCAGGTAATTCTTTCTCCTCTTCCTTCCTTCTTACTCTGTTTCTCTATCTTTACCTCCGTCTCGAAAATGTTGCTCCGAAGTTCACCGGCCAAGGATCACAAAAAGGATAGCCCTTTGAAGAGTCAAAAGATCATCAAAGACTCAGTGAACGAGAGGTGTTGCTTTAACGACGCACAAGTAGATAACATCCGTCACCGTTTTCCGGCGAATGTCTTTTTCAAACCCTTCGATCCAACTGTTCTGAGCGACTACGTTTCTGATACATGGGTTGCCTTTCCAGTCACTCCATTTGCTATAGGGTACACCTATCCTTTCCCGGAGTTCACACAATCCTTCTTTTCCCTTACCGGCATATCTTACATTCAAGCCATGCCGATGATTTGGAGGGTTTTATACACCCTAGAGAGGATCATTGAGCAGGAGGGTCTTGATTTAGGAATGTCAGAACTGGCGGAGTTGTATGATCTTACTACCTTCGGTTCCCACCGTTATTTGTTCAAACGAAAACCCAGTGCAGATCATCCTCTTCTCAAAGTCACCAAAAACGACAAAGATTGGAAGCGTCGCTTCTTCTTTGTAAGAAGGGATACCATTTCAGATGGAGAACACTTACCAAGAACATGGTCCACCCATGGTAGGCCGGAGGATCCTGGGAAGGATCACCAGATGGTCATGTTTTTGTAATAGGATCACTAACCCCTTCTTTGTCTTGTGTCATGCAGCCATCTCTGTTTCACATCTCATCACAACACCCGCAACCAGGGAAAGACTTGCTGCTTTCTGGGGACTTGACCCTGAAACTAGAACTTTTAAGACAATAACCCAAGACTCACAGGAGGTATCCTCAGGCTCTGTCACAATGTCAAGTAAGTATCCTTGTTTAAAATTTAAATAAATAGTTAAATGTATATTAAGAAAAGATACTTATCTTGTTTTGGTTGTGTAGGTGCTGGAAAATCTGCCAAAGCTGCTTCAAGGTTCAGTGTCACCGATCTCACCACTGTCAAATCCTCCAAAAGAAAGGTCCCTACTAGCCCGACAGCCTCAATCCCCAAGGCACCCCTCAAAGGGAAGGGAATCAAGAAGAGAAAGACTTCCGGGGCTGAGGATTTGCAGGGTCTGCCCTTAATTCGCCACCAGTTCCTCGAGTACTTCAATGATGTAAGGATCACTGTCTCTGCTTGTATATCCTGCTGATCTAAGGATCACTTACTCTTGAACTGCTTTATCCTTTTCTTTTGCAGAAATTTGCTGAGATTGAGGATTACGTCGGCCATGTTGAGGATCAAGATAAGAAGATTGCCGACCTCCAGCAGGTTGCTGTGCTCAAGGATCTTGCACTTGCTGATCTTCAGAAGGAACTCCAGGATACCAAGCAGAAGATGGCTAAGGTGTTGGTTAACTTTGACTATGAAAGGCAGGAGATCACAGATGATGCTAAAGTTTCTGCCGCCATAGCATTGTACAAAACCAAGCTTCAAATGGCCTTGGAAGCTCAGAATCCTGCCTTTGACAAAAGTAGCTGGGAAATTGAAGAATGGAAGGCAAGGCTGGCTGAATTGGGTGATGAAGAGGAGGCTGAGGAGATTCTGGCAATTGAGGCTAGTGGCAGCGGGTTGAAGGATAAAGCTGAGGATGCAGCGGCTGGTGGTGATGATGATGCAGCGAAGGTGTAAGCTGCAAAAATGGGCGATGATGGAAATTTCTAGACGTGGCCGGAGCCCATTTTTTATGGTTTGGTAGTTTTTTTATTGTTGATGTTTTTGAACAATGGTGGGTCTCTAATAACTCTAAACAATAGTTCTTAGATTTAAGGATCATGTATGATCCTTTAGACAATAGGCAGGATTGCAATTGGTGGAAGGATCCTCTGTTTGGGGGATGAAGCCATTGTGATTCTGCCGCCTTTATATTCCTGCACAACCTTTGAACTCATTATCATGGACACCCTTTACCTACCCCAGCGGACGGGCCACGTTTTGCTGGTAGATGCTCGGGTAGGTAATTTTGACAACCTTTAAAGGGTTAGCCTTATGTTAATAAATAAAAACTTAACCTTTTGTCGCTTATCGTGTGTTGTTATCCTTTTTAATATGTTACTTTCCAACTGTTGTAATGTTCATTCTGTTTATACTTATAAAGCTTTGAAAAATTAAAAAAGATATCCAAAAAGTTTAGGATATGAACAAGGATCACATATCCCATAACCGATAGGTTTTAAAAAGTGATATGATTTAAGAAATACAAGTTCAGTTGTCAAGTATAAGGGTTATTTAAAAGAATAATGAATAAAATCAAAGAGTTAAGGATCATACCTGAGGATCCAAGTTAGAATCCTAACCATAATAAGGATAACTATAAGATAAACCTTAGAGTGAAATAAGGATCAAGGATCCCTAGCTGCCTATCTTCAAGGACCTGAAATAGAGCATAACTTGGGACTAAGCCAATATAAGAGAAGAATTAGCAACTGGGGACTAGCCCAAGGATAACTGGGGACAAGCCCAAGGATAACTGGGGACAAGCCCAAGGATAACTGGGGACAAGCCCAAGGATCGTGTGTAAACTGGAGTATGGCCCTAACTGGCGACTATCCAAACTTAGTGACATGAAGATGCCAAAACCTTAGCTAACGTGAAAACGTTAGAAACCTTAGCTAACGTGAAAACGTTAGAAACCTTATGAACGGATGTATGGTACGTCTACCATTATACGTAGGATCCTAAGCATAGCCAGAACAATGGAATTATCAGCCCCTAGAACGAGTACTGGTCCCAAAGCCTTGAACTACACCAGGATCATCGTGCGCTACAGGCGGAATCTGGGGACAAGCCCAAATAACTGGGGTTAAACCCAAAAGACGGATTGCTTCTGTGGATAACCAACGTTGTGCTAAAGATACCTGAACTTTCAAAACTTGAACTCATGTGAGAGATGGATAAAGGATACATGATCCTTATCCTTATATGAGAAAATAAAGAAATGAAATAGTTCAAGATTAGGATATTACCTGAGTAAGGTTCACCGATACTTTGAGGATCCTTTAAGGATATCCCTATCGTGAGGATCACCTATGCCATAAGGATCCTGCTTACATGAAATATTTCTTCAAGTGGACAGCATTCCAAGCTCTTGGTAGCAAATCACCTTCCATGGTTAGCAATCTATATGCCCCCTTTCCTGCTTCAGCTTCAATCAAATAAGGGCCTTCCCATTTTGGAGCCAATTTTCCATCAGCAGGATTGGTGGTATTCTGAAATGCTTTCCTTAACACCATATCTCCAACTTGAAACCTCCTGATCCTGACATTTTTGTTGTAAGCACCAGCCATTCTTTGCTGATAACTGGCCATCCTTATTCTAGCCATATCCCTGATTTCTTCAATAGTATCCAGGTCTTGAGCCAAGTTTTCATTATTTTCCTCAGGATCACGAGTACTTGTTCTAGCAGTTGGAACCACCATTTCTGTTGGGATCACCGATTCTGCCCCAAACACCAAAGAGAATGGTGTTTGACCAGTAGCATTCTTAGGGGTTGTCCTGTCAGCCCAGAGCACATAGGGTAGTTCCTCTGCCCATTTCCCTTTCTTGGATCCAAGCTTCTTCTTCAAATTGTTGATGATGATCTTGTTGGATGATTCTGCCTGACCATTAGCTTGTGGGTGGACTGGTGTTGATGTTATCATCTTAATCCCCCAGCTGTCACAAAAGTTAGTGGTTCTGCCCCCAATAAATTGGGAACCATTATCACATATAATCTCAGAAGGAATTCCAAATCTAGTTATAATATTTCTTTTAATGAAGGATATAACTTCCTTTTCTCTAATTTGGGCAAAAGCTTCAGCCTCTATCCACTTGGAGAAGTAATCAGTCATAGCTAGCATGAATACTTTTCCACCAGGTGCCTTAGGGAGCTTGCCAACTATATCCATACCCCATCTTATAAATGGCCAAGAGGAGGATATAGGATGCAATAATTCAGCTGGTTGATGAAGGATATTGTTGTGTCTCTGGCAAGGATCACATCTTCTGGCATACTCCACAGCATCTTTCTTCATGGTTGGCCAGTAGTATCCTGTCCTCAGGATCCTCGAGAATAATGCCCTGCCCCCAGTGTGGTTTCCACAATCTCCTTCATGGAAGTCTTTTAAAACTTCTTGAACTTCAGGATCCTCAATGCATCTCAAGTATGGTCCTACAAGAGATCGTTTATACAACATATTATTCCTAATTATGAATTGAGATACCTTAGATTTGAAAGCCCTAGGGTTTTCTCCTGTAGGAATCTCTCCATGTTGTAAGTATCTCATAATTGGTGAGATCTATGATCCTGATCCTGAATGGGATTGAGTACCCTCACAAGGGATAATTGCAGAATCATTTCCTATCTCCATAGCCTCGTGATCCTCGATAGCCGGGGTCAGGATATGGATAATAGGAATCTTGATATCCTCCGGGATCTTCAAGGATGATCCTAAGTTAGCCAATGCATCAGCTTCTGTATTTTCTTCCCTTGGTACCTGTGACAAACTAAAGGAAACAAAAGAGAGTGCCAAACTTTTGACTATCTCTAAATACTTGGTTAGCTTTTCACCTTTAACAGAATATGATCCATTAAAGTGGTTTGTAATCAACAAAGAATCTACGTGTACCTCAAGATACCTGATCCCCATGTGCTTTGCAATTTGTAAACCAGCAATTAGGGCTTCATATTCAGCCTCGTTGTTAGTGGTTTGGAATTCACAAGCTATAGAATGGGGTATTATGTCCCCCTGTGGCGATTTTAGTAGTATTCCAAGCCCTGTGCCTTTGACATTTGAGGATCCATCAGTATAAAGTATCCAAGGATCCTTGGTCTCTTCTAGCTGCTGGACTTCTAGCTCAGTGATGTGTGTAAAATGCAACATATAAATTACATCAAATGAGGCATAAAACTAACCCTTTTTTAGTACTAATATTGGAAAAAGAGTGTTTTTGTCTTCCTTTTGTATTTTCAGGATTAAATGAGCTCAAAAACGCAAAAGAAGCAAAAAGACAGCAAAATCCAACATAAATACAAGAAAAGGAACATTAGTGGATTGCCCGAACCCTCAACGGCACCTTCCAAAGCAAAATAGAGAAAACAGAAGGCTGAACACGCCCCGTGCTCAGCCAGCACGGGGTCGTGCCCAAGAAGCAGCAGAAAAGACAAACCTATAGAAGCTTCTATTGCCCACCACGGGCCGTGCTCAGCGGACACGGGGGCGTGCCGAAAGTACTGCAGGCGCATTAATTGTAATTGCGAATTACAATTAATGAAGAGAGAGAGTGTCAGACGGGCACGGGGCCGTGCCCAGCGAACACGGGGCCGTGCCCAGGCCTCTGTTCAGCCTATAAATAGGAGTGCTTGGTTTCATTGCAACTCATCCCTTGGCACACCACCTCTCTCACACTTCATCCACCACCCACCACCATCACAACACCATCATCCACCACCATCATCCATTGTCCATCATAGAGTGTGTGAGTCGTCTCGGGATCCAAGATTGATCGTAAGAGTTCTTGACAATCAAGGCCATGTTTGCCTAAGTCTCTTACATCACTTGGTGAAGACAAAGTGTCTAGTATAATACTTTTTATTTCTAATCTTTTGCACTTTTTATTTGGTTTTGTATTAATGACTTTAATAACTAGTTACTTATGTTGAAGGTGATCTTTCCTTATCGTTTGTCCGTGGTGTCTTGGCATTATTTTACTGTCTATATAAAATAAAGGATTTTCACCATTCATATCTCCACGGTCTATATGGAGGTATGTTGGCTACCTGGTCGGGGGTTAAGGGAACGGTTTGGTAAAGGTCTTGCCATTGTTCAGCGTTTAGAGGTCCTGCAATGGACCTGGGTCAAATTTAGTAGGACCTCCTTCAATACTTCACGGTATTGGATGGCGGGGGTCCAAACTCTTTGATCCCCTCATAAGTTAACTACTATTAATACTATAACCCGGCTATTTAGGACTGTATCCCTGCTGACTCAGACTACTTAGTCGAGGGTAACGTCACCGCCAAAAGCGGGGCCTACCACAATACTGCATTAATAACTTAATTCATTATCTTCCAATAATCCACCCCTTTAGGATTGTATCCCTGCTGACTCAAACTACTGGGGTGAGGGTAACGTCACCTTCAAAAGAGGGGCCTACTACAATAACTAAGATAATCTCTTAATTATGTGCAAAAGTGCGGAAATAATCAAAGGTTATACTAGATACGAGTCGGAACCAAGTGATTCATCTTGTCTATCTGTTTTTATTTTATTTTTATTTTCAGCATTTTAGTTAGTTTTTATTTTTCTTAGTTTAAAACATTTTTCTAAACTTTTATTTTGGTTAGACGTTGAGGATAAACCGGTACTAAAAGCTCTTGTGTCCTTGGACGACCTCGGTATCTTACCAACGCTATACTACACTCAACGATGGGTGCACTTGCCCATATGTGTGTTTAGTGTTAGTGAAATATCGTGTTTTATAAATTTAAAACTTGGCTAAAATAAGTGTTAAAAAGGGCTTAAAATATACACCTAAAATATACAACACTTTATCGCACATCAAGTTTTTGGCGCCGTTGCCGGGGACACAAGGATTTTAAGAAAGTTAGGAATCAACGGCCTAATCATCTTTTATTTTTCTTTTTATTTTTTTAGATTTTCTTAGTTTTTCAGCTTCTGCAGAGCTCAGCACGGGCCGTGCCCGCTGAACACGCCCACGTGCTCAATCATTGGAACTGGCAATCCTGTTTTACATCAGACAGTAAGCTGAACACGGGGCCGTGTCCACTCAACACGCCCCCGTGCCCAAGTTTCAGTTACTGAAAACAGAACCGTTAGATCCCGACGGTTGGTAATTTCTGACATAAACATGAGTGATAGTAATTATTTTTACTTTCGGCACTCTTATGGTACGTGGTGTCAATTATGTGGTGGCGAACATGAAGAAGTAAAATGCTACTTCCTAAATTATAGGCCCCACTACATGGACCCACGATCTTTTCACAACCTTAAGAGGGGCGAAAGTAAAAATAAGCACTATTTCTCCCTCGAATGCGCCCAGCCAGATATTCTAGGGGAAATGTTCCTTAGCGAATTATTTCAACTAGAAGAGCTAATTCTGAAATGGATAGAAGAGCTTAGGAAGGATTTTATTAATCCGCCCCAAGACGATACCCATGAAGAAATGTTGGAACCGCATTCCGACAACCTCGTTGCTCCCGAAAATACCTTCGTACCTAGCAAAGACTTGGACGATAGTCGTCCCTGTGTCGATTGTGCCGTGAAGGACTCTCCATCGACTTCGTTCGGTGCATACATAGACCTGAGCGATTCGGCATATACCTTCTTTAACAAGAGCCCGGAAAAGGGTTGGACTTGTCCACCTAGAATGAAAATAGGAATTACCCTCACCGACAACCTCTTGCGTTCTCGCCTTAGTCTAGGACAATTAAGGTATATTAGGCACTTTGGGGTTGTTCCAACCAGTAAGGAACCACCCGATATCGGGGAGATCCTTGAATTAGCAAAACTCCATAAAACAGCCTCCAGACACGGGGCCGTGTCCAGGTCAGCACGCCCCCGTGCTCACTAAAAAGATTCTCTGCTGATTTGGTCAGAATACAGACAAAATGTGTCAGGATTTTCTCTGAACACGGGGCCGTGTCCAGTCAACACGGGGCCGTGCCCAGAGCGCTGTCGTTTTCTTTAAATGCAGCCTGATTCCTGCTCATTTTGACCACTTCAATTGACAGAGATCTCTGGAATTTTCACTCATACCATCCTAGGTAAGTGTCAAAAGAAGGTTCCAAGGGACCCTCTTGTCCTTTCCACTTTTATTCATTTCCTCTTCTTTCAAAATTTTTCAAAAGTTCCTCCATGGAAGCTTGGAAATCCTTTGATTCCAATCCTCTATGTGAAGTTTGTAAGATTATTTGCTAAAGATTCTGGGCTAAAAGTTAGTTGAATAACTTTACTTTAAATTATCCGAGCTTAAAACCCAGATAACAATCATAAAAATAATTTAAAACTCCAAGAGTCTTTAGCCAAAAATCCTGCAGACAAATGGACACGGGGCCGTGCTCAACGAGCACGGGGCCGTGTCCAGGGGCTCTGTTTTGTAAAAATTTAGTCTCCTTCGGTTTTCTTCACAGAAAATGGCAAGCAGAACAAGCGGATCATCTTCAAGAAATAACCGACAAGGGAGGAGATCTTCAACAGCAGAAGATTCTCTTGTAAACTATGTTTACGCTCTAAGGGAGGCTATTGATGAAATGACGGGAGTGGAAGAAGCATTGGTCGACCGTATCAACCATCTTACCGTGGGGCTGGAGGGCTGTCTCCATGAAGTAAACCTCTTGCACCAGAGGTTGAACCTTCTCGCTTCCCCGCCTTTGGTACCCATAATAACCCAAAGGGCGTGGAACGTGGTGCCCGAAGTTGTCATTCCAGCTGAATGGTACGCCATGCACCAAGAGGTTCCTCGAAGAGTGGTGCAAGGAGTCCCGGTGAATGTTCCCCCTCAACCACCAACAGCAGAAGAAAACGAAGCCGCATTCTTCCTCCCTAGGGAGATCGAAGAATGGCTTTAAACAAAGTTTAGGAAGGAACTCGTTCGGCTAAAAGTCCTACTCTATCGGGAAATCATTCTCGAAATTTTCCTATATTGGTAGAACTCCTTATGATAACTTCGTGTACTCGCTGACCTATCTAGTTAAGTTTTAATTTTAGTTTAATTTAGGATTATGTAAGTTCTCTCTATGATGAAATGAAATGATGGTTTTAATGTTTGGATGGTTTGTAATAAATAAAACACACTCATGGTGGTAAAGGATGAAAAGGGGAACGAGAAAAATGATCCCATGCACAAGAACGAGGCAACCCGACAGTTTTCTCCCTTTCAGAAGGTTCAACACGGGCCGTGCCCAACCAACACGGCCCCGTGTCGAACCACCTGCAGAAAACGCCCAGTACAGGTAACTGGACACGGGCCGTGTTCACCCAACACGCCCCCGTGTCCAGACTTCTGTTCCTCTTATTTCAATTTTGTTACTGGCACTTAAACACGGGGCCGTGCCCGGATAACACGGGGCCGTGTTCAGTGCCCAGTAACACAAATTTTTGCTTTTAAACACTATTTTACACATCTAATCAACCTAAAAATTTATTTTTGGGACACATTGAGGACAATGTGTAATTTAAGTGTGGGGGGGATGCTAAAACCTTGAATTTTGCAAGTCCTAAATACAAGCCTTACACAAAACTCTATTGGAACCGCTAATCACCCCAAATTTTTTTCAAAAAAAAAAAAAAAAAATTTTTTTACTTGTCTAGGTTTAACTCGGGAAATTCAAGCTCTCAAAAAGGTTATATTTTTACAAATTTACAACCGATAGCGTAGTGATAAAAAGAACCAACATAAGAAAATTATGAAAAGGCATGACAAACTTATTTAAAATTTGATTATATATACTTGATCACATAAAAACCCATTCCCACAAAAGTGAGTTTTGAGCCTTTATTGAGCACACAATTTCATATCATTTGACTAAATGCTCATTTTTCGTTTCTTGTGTGAATAGCCGCTTGGTTCTTACGACTCTAGAACTTGCCATGACAATACATTCCCGGTCCTTATCAACTTAAACCCGAGTAAGTAAATGATAGAGGCATTAGGACTAACCCTTTTTCATTTCTACACCATTATTTTTTTTTTTCTCACCACCTACCCAAAAAATCCCCCTAGTTAGCCCCTTTGAGCCTAAACCTTTTCGTTTCATCTCCCAAAACAAAAACCCTTTCACCCACCAAAACCTTTTTCATTTTTTAACCCTTTATTTTAGTAACAAGTTCGGTTCTTCGAAAAAAAAAAAAAAAAAAAAAAAAAAAAAAAGAGAAAAATGAAGCAAAAAGAAAATAAACAAACAAAGTAATCAAAAATAACTTTGTTTGAATACAAGCTTCATCAAAAATAAAAAGTTGCAAAAATACGAAAACCGACACTTGTTACGCTTTTTAGCCCTTTTTCTACTAACCACTAACCCAACCACCTACCTTTAACCCTAGCCAACCCTTAACCCACAAAGTCCTCTTGATATCTACAAAGGTATAAAAGTTAAAAAGGAGGAGGATTGATTTCTTGGCAAGCCTATGGTAGGAATAAGTTCCATGCCGCTCTCGAGTGATTCACTAAAAATACACCTTCGGCCGAGTGTGAGTGATTTCCCCGCGAGGTATGTGAACTTGTATATAAATAGAATTTTAAAAAGGCATGTTATGCCCAAATAAGTAATTTCTTTTATGAACAGTTCTAAATAAATCATTACGAATATGAGTGTAAATAAATAAAAATAAAACCCCAAAAAGATCTTGGAAATCCCGACACTCTATGACAAGCCCAAAACCTTCTCTTCTACCTATTCCATTTGGGAGTGTAAGCCAAATATTAAAGAGTTTTGCTTGAGGACAAGCAAAAGTTCAAGTGTGGGGGTATTTGATGTGTGTAAAATGCAACATATAAATTACATCAAATGAGGCATAAAACTAACCCTTTTTTAGTACTAATATTGGAAAAAGAGTGTTTTTGTCTTCCTTTTGTATTTTCAGGATTAAATGAGCTCAAAAACGCAAAAGAAGCAAAAAGACAGCAAAATCCAACATAAATACAAGAAAAGGAACATTAGTGGATTGCCCGAACCCTCAACGGCACCTTCCAAAGCAAAATAGAGAAAACAGAAGGCTGAACACGCCCCGTGCTCAGCCAGCACGGGGTCGTGCCCAAGAAGCAGCAGAAAAGACAAACCTATAGAAGCTTCTATTGCCCACCACGGGCCGTGCTCAGCGGACACGGGGGCGTGCCGAAAGTACTGCAGGCGCATTAATTGTAATTGCGAATTACAATTAATGAAGAGAGAGAGTGTCAGACGGGCACGGGGCCGTGCCCAGCGAACACGGGGCCGTGCCCAGGCCTCTGTTCAGCCTATAAATAGGAGTGCTTGGTTTCATTGCAACTCATCCCTTGGCACACCACCTCTCTCACACTTCATCCACCACCCACCACCATCACAACACCATCATCCACCACCATCATCCATTGTCCATCATAGAGTGTGTGAGTCGTCTCGGGATCCAAGATTGATCGTAAGAGTTCTTGACAATCAAGGCCATGTTTGCCTAAGTCTCTTACATCACTTGGTGAAGACAAAGTGTCTAGTATAATACTTTTTATTTCTAATCTTTTGCACTTTTTATTTGGTTTTGTATTAATGACTTTAATAACTAGTTACTTATGTTGAAGGTGATCTTTCCTTATCGTTTGTCCGTGGTGTCTTGGCATTATTTTACTGTCTATATAAAATAAAGGATTTTCACCATTCATATCTCCACGGTCTATATGGAGGTATGTTGGCTACCTGGTCGGGGGTTAAGGGAACGGTTTGGTAAAGGTCTTGCCATTGTTCAGCGTTTAGAGGTCCTGCAATGGACCTGGGTCAAATTTAGTAGGACCTCCTTCAATACTTCACGGTATTGGATGGCGGGGGTCCAAACTCTTTGATCCCCTCATAAGTTAACTACTATTAATACTATAACCCGGCTATTTAGGACTGTATCCCTGCTGACTCAGACTACTTAGTCGAGGGTAACGTCACCGCCAAAAGCGGGGCCTACCACAATACTGCATTAATAACTTAATTCATTATCTTCCAATAATCCACCCCTTTAGGATTGTATCCCTGCTGACTCAAACTACTGGGGTGAGGGTAACGTCACCTTCAAAAGAGGGGCCTACTACAATAACTAAGATAATCTCTTAATTATGTGCAAAAGTGCGGAAATAATCAAAGGTTATACTAGATACGAGTCGGAACCAAGTGATTCATCTTGTCTATCTGTTTTTATTTTATTTTTATTTTCAGCATTTTAGTTAGTTTTTATTTTTCTTAGTTTAAAACATTTTTCTAAACTTTTATTTTGGTTAGACGTTGAGGATAAACCGGTACTAAAAGCTCTTGTGTCCTTGGACGACCTCGGTATCTTACCAACGCTATACTACACTCAACGATGGGTGCACTTGCCCATATGTGTGTTTAGTGTTAGTGAAATATCGTGTTTTATAAATTTAAAACTTGGCTAAAATAAGTGTTAAAAAGGGCTTAAAATATACACCTAAAATATACAACACTTTATCGCACATCACTCAGCTTCTTCTTGTAAATCACTACTGAAATCAGCCACAAAGTCAGCTAATGCTTGGGATTTGATGGCTGTCCTAGGCTCATATCTTATATCATATGCACTCAATTTCACTGCCCACTTAGCCATCCTTCCTGACATCTCTGGTTTCCTGAGGACATTCTTAATTGGAAAATTAGTTTTAACAATGATAACATGAGTTTCAAAATAATGTCTTAACTTGGTAGATGCCATTATTAATGCAAGAATAAGTTTTTCAAGGTGTGAATACCTGGATTCGGCATCAAGTAAACTTTTACTTACATAATAGACAGGATGTTGTGTACCTTGATGATCCTTAACAAGGACCGCACTTACTGCTTTTGAGGACACTGCAAGATACAAGGATAACACATCGCCTTTTTCTGGTTTCATCAAGGATGGGGCTGAGGATAAGTAATCTTTGAGGGCTCTCAAAGCATTTTCATGCTTCTCGGTCCACTCAAATTTCTTGTTCTTCCTTAGGATATCATAGAATTCTTTGCACTTCTCCGAGGATTTGGATATAAATCTGTTCAAAGTTGCTATCCTGCCTGTTAGCCTTTGAACATCTTTAGCGTTGGCCGGAGATTTGATGTTCACTATTGCTTTGATTTGTTCCGGGCTAGCTTCAATGCCTCTCTTAGTCACCATGTATCCTAAGAATTTACCTGCTTTAACACCAAAATGACATTTTGAAGGATTAAGCTTCATATTATATTTGTCAAGGATATCAAATGCTTCCTCCAAATCCTTTAGGTGATCCTCAGCTCTTATGGATTTTACCACCATATCATCTATGTAAACCTCCATAGTTTGTCCGATCTGATCCTTGAACATCATATTCACCAGCCTTTGGTACGTTGCACCTGCATTTCTCAATCCGAACGGCATAGCAATATAGCAATATATACCAGTTGGAGTCATGAAGGTTGTATCCTCTTGGTCGGATGGTTCCATTTGGATTTGTTGAAATCCAGATGAAGCATCCATAAAAGTTAACAGTTCATGACCCGCAGTTGCATCCACCATGGAGTCAATGTGGGGTAAAGGGAAAGGATCCTTGGGACATGCCTTATTTAAATCGGTAAAATCGACACATACCCTCCACTTTCCGTTTTTCTTCTGAACAACAACCACATTGGCCAACCATCTTGGATACTTGACCTCTCTAATCATACCTGCCCGGAGCAATTTCTCTACCTCTTCCTGGATAATGGCATTCCTTTCTGGTGCAAACTTCCTTCTCCTTTGATGGATTGGTTTGAAGGATCTGTCGATGCCGAGCTTGTGAGTGATAACATCTTTGGATATACCAGTCATATCTTCGTGTTTCCATGCAAAGGTAGTCTTTCTCCTTTTGAGGAAGGATATGAGGTCTTCTTTCATTTCGCCAAGGATCCCTGATCCGATATAGATTTTGGATTCAGGATCATCAGGATCCATGAGGATTTCTACCACATCCTGCTCTCTGGCCTCCAAGTCATTCCTTGGAGGATACCTTGATTGCTATTGCTCCCTTGACTTCGAGGCTGGTTTCATCGATGAAGTGTAGCAATTCTTAGCCTCCTGCTGATCACTATCAATCTTTACTATTCCCCAAGGACTAGGGAGCTTCACACATTGATGGTAAGTAGACGGGACTGCTTTCATATCGTGTATCCAGGGCCTGCCAAGGATAACATTACAACAAGATAAACAGTCAATAACACAAAATTTTTGATAAGAGTGTAAGCCTTCAATATATATTGGGAGTTTAATGTCCCCCAGGGTGTTCTTAGTTTCGCCACTAAATCCCACGAGCACGGAGGATCTTGGTATGATCTCTGATTCAGGGATACCCATCTTCTTTAGAACATCAAGCTGGATAATGTTCACTGAACTTCCTCCGTCTATTAGGATCCTGCGGACAAAATGGTTAGATATGAAAAGAGTAATAACTAAACCATCGTGATGAGGATCCTGGATATCAACACGATCCTCTTCATCAAAGGTTATGACTTTTCCTTCGGAGACACTTGATGTTCGAACTGGTCTTTCTCCATTATCCATCTTAGCTTCCTTCGCATGCCTTTTAGCTGCTGAGAAGGATGTGCCACAAATGTCGGATCCTCCAGAAATAAAGTTTATCACTTGTGTATCTGCTGGAGGAGCTGGAGCCTTCTCAGGGATCCTTTCAGGATCCTGAGTCCTTGACTTTTTCCTTCCCAACAACTCTTTTAGATGCCCTTTGCTCAACAAGTATCCAATTTCCTTTCTTAATGCAATGCATTCTTCTGTGAGGTGCCCAAAATCTTCATGATATGCACACCACTTTGATTTATCCTTAGTTGCGGCCGGCCTATCATTCTTTCTCGGCCATCTAGCTTTATCACCTAGGTTCTACATAGCAAGGATTAGTTCATTGTTATCAACACTAAAGCAATATTCAGAAATTGGGGGATAATCTTCGTCATCCTCTTCTTGATCAATAGAGTGCACGTTCTGGTTATCAGATCTGTTGTAGGATCTGAACTTGTTGTTCCTGAATGAAGATCCTTGCTTATCCTGCTTTGAGGATCCTGGATCCTCTTGTCATCCTCTAGCCGAATGTACCTAAGGGCCCGGGTTCTTACCTCATCTAGGTTCCTGCATGGTGTCATAACAAGATCATCATAAAATAACGAATCCCTAAGCAATCCCATTTTGAAGGCCTCAACAGCCGTGGCTATATCTAAATTAGGAATGTCTAAGGATTCTTTACTGAATTTAGTAATGTAATCCCTTAATGATTCATTATGACCCTGGGTTATCCTATATAAATCACTAGTTAATCGTTCAAATTTTCTACTACAAGAAAACTGATTATTAAACAAGTTAACTAGGTTAGCAAATGTGGTAATAGAATAGGGAGGAAGACTTAGCAGCCATTTGAGAGCTGATCCAGTAAGAGTGGATCCGAATCCTTTGCACAGGCATGCTTCCTTTAACCTTTCTGGGATTGGATTGATCTCCATCCTCTCCCTGTATTGTGCTATGTGTTCTTCAGGATCTGTTGAGCCATCATACAGCTTCATTGTAGGCAGATGGAACCTCTTAGGTATCTCAGCATCACAGATTGGTGGTGCAAAACAAGATATCTTATGGCTCCCATCTGCAATCTCAGGGATAGGTTTGACTACTCCCGGGACACTTGATATCATATCCTTTAGCTTTTGCAATTCTCTGGCCATGGCATGATTGATACATGGATCCTGCATAAGACCTTGGTTAGTAGTATAAGAATTGTTAAAAGTGTTACCTCCCATTGTATTCAAGTTAGGGAGAATGGATGTTAATCCATATTGTTGGGGCTCTGGAATTATCGAGGGACCAGTAGAAGCGTTGGTCTGCATTGGAATAAAATCTCCCTGATGGACATCTGAACTTCCTGTTTGCAAGCTCCTCAAGGATCCTGGCATCTGGAAGGATCCCTGAAATTGGGACGATCCTGGAACGAAGAAGGATCCTTGGACCTAGGATGATCCTGGAATGAAGGAGGATCCTTGAACCTGGGATGATCCTGGAGCGAAGGAGGATCCTTGAACCTGGGATGATCCTGGAACGAAGGAGGATCCTTGAACCTGGGATGATCCTGGAACGAAGGAGGATCCTTGAACCTGGGATGATCCTGGAACGAAGGAGGATCCTTGAACCTGCTGCACTCCTGAACTTGTGAGGGATCCCATAAGCTGAGGATAGGATCCCGCTGGCTGGAAAAGTGAACCTGATGCCTGGGTCATTGTTGTTGTTCCGTAGTGCACTCCTTTTGGTCCACCCACATATTGAATGTCTGGAACCACTGATGGCTGAGAAGTAATCACCGGAGTATCAAAATTCAAAGATCTGGGCATCAGTGGGGAGTGATCCTCTGCCGTTTTCTTCTGTTTCTTAATTTCGTCAATCTCCCGGAGGATCCTTTCGTTGGTTTTATCCTGCTCTTGTGCATGATTCCTCATCTGCAAAATCAAGGCATAGAGATCATTAGTAGTAGGATTAGTTGAAGCAGAGGAAGTAGGTGGTTTTGAGAAAATGGGAGTCGGTTTCTTCGCAGCATTCTCAGTATTCTTCTGGGATCCAGAAGGTGGTGGAGGCAAAGGAGGAACGCCTTGTGAAGAAGTGAATGAGGGCATCAAGTTTGAAGCATTCTTCGATGAGGAAGCCATCTGCTTGGTTGTAGTGAACCGAATTAAGCACAGAAATGCGTATTTTCTTAAGGACGAAGCACCAATAGCCCCACGGTGGGCGCCAAACTGTTTTGGTCAAAAATCAGACGAGGATAATGCAACCAAACTCTTTGTTACGGGGAATGATGCTCAAAATGTGTAACAGCAATGAAGATCACTTCAATGTAAATTGCACAAACAACACAAGGATTTATACGGGGAAAAAGCCCTTGATCAAGAGTTGATCTCCGGCACAAAAAACCCCGGGTGATGGAAACTACCGATCACCAAGCTCAAATAAATGAATGAATGTTTACAACTTCGGATAGTAACGAGCTAGGTACAAGGATCACTACTGTGGAATGTGTATCAAGTGTATGAGATTGCTAAGTGTTTGAACGAGAGCTTGTATGAGAGCTTGTACGAGTGTGTGTAACTGCAAAAATGACTAAGTGTTTTTCTACTAGCTCGTTACTCCCTTTTAAAATAGAAATAACCACCTAAACTAACTTTCCGACTTTCGTGCCAAGCCTCCACGTTCTCCACAACGTCTATTTTCGGTCAAGCACGTGCAAAATAGTTTAGGAATATTCTTCAGGAATGTCGCCTAGACTTGGTCAAGCTCATTATACCTGCGAGATAGTACAATACATAAGTAAACAATCGTTAGTACGAGGATCCTTAAAGTGATCCATGATCCTGATCCTGAAGCTCTTCTGAGGATCACCACCTGTCACAGAAGTAAGGATCACTAGTTAGGATAACGAATAAGGATCACTAATTGTTAGAAAATCCTCCCCTAACACGTACCTTGACTAATGATTGTAAAAATCTCGGTTCCGATTAGTCGCTAATTAATCACTAATCAAAGGTTCACAAAGTAATGGTCGATTAATCGCTAGGCGGTCATTGGTGGTCGTATTCCAGCCAAATTTTGGCCAGATCTCGGCCAAATTTCAACCAAGCCTTATAATTCCCTCCAATTACTAAAAAAAATGGGTCAACGTGGGGTTAAAACATGTCTACCTAAAAAAATACATATAAAAATGTGTCTGTACATATAAAACTAAAAATCACATATAAATTCCCAATCCGATTAATCATGATTAATCGTTGGTCCGTAACTCACCGGCCGACTAGCGCCTACTGATTCGTACAACACTGCGTTGACTCATGATCCACACACTTCCTCAAGTAGGATTGTAGGACCTATGAAATGTTTTTCGTATCACTTTAAGTTCTTCCAATATCCGCAAGCGGTAATCTACACACTGAAAGCATACAATGATTAAATAATTTAATAAACCCTTGAGTCTGATACGAACCTAATCGTTAACCAATTAATCCAAAGAAAATAGATCGAAGCTTAAAAGAAAATTAGAGAGAAACTAAGACTTAATTCATATTTCATAAACTCCAACAAGAACATACGGCTATAAATAGCCTTACAAACAAAGGAAATGAAATAAACTAACTTCCACTAACTTGAACCTAAAATACCGAGGAAATGTGAATATGCTAACTACCCACTATCCTCTTCTTTGACCCACGTAAATACAGTAAACAAACACTTAGAAAATAAATAAAATATCATGAATAAACATGTAGAAAAGTAGCATGCAAAGATACGTGCATGCTTCTTCCAAGTCAAAGCTAGGCACATATCAGAGTCAATGTGTCCTGCTTTTGCAACTAGAATACTACGTTCTATGGTATGAATTTTTTGGATCTTGTCCGCATAAGAGGGGTTTTTTTTTTTTTTTTTTTTTTTTTTTTTTTTTTTTTTTTTGCCATTAGAATTTTGTAGTTGTGTGGGCTTTAAATGTTTCGGAATTTGTTAAATCTTCATGGTGGTAATTTAATAATTTCTTTTTTCTATTAAGATTCTATTAAGATGACATAAACCACCTTTGGTGTTTTACAATTCCTACTATACAACTTTTCATATCCTAAGTCCACCAAAATCAATAATATATGTACCATACATGATAACATATACGCTTAACTCGTGAATCCTACAATCATTACATCAATTTTAAACAATTGTTGCTTCACAGGCCGTTATCGCAGTCGAAGGATGTTCTTTTGCGATGGTTGTCACTAAGGATGAGGAAAACACAAATCACAACCGTCGAAGGATGTTCTTCTCCTCTGTAATGGAAAACGCATTCGCACGGGAACACCTTAACTCTAGTTAGGACTTAGGAGTCCATATATCTAAAATAATGGGGCGCAAAACTTTCCTGAAATGTGGCCCACCTAACTGTGAATAAATGGCCCAATCACGAGGTCCCTAAACTAGCATAACAAAAGCCCATACGTTTAAATCTTACACGATTTACATTCCATGTTTCTATGCTTTCATAAAAGCCCATCAGTTTGTCGACCCCTAAGGATTCAAGTTTATCGATTTAACAATGAGCTATAACATGTATAAAAAAATTTCACCAATGAAACTTTACAAATGTATTTAGTTCTTATGAAGCTCGAACCAAAGATCGATCTTTCAGTAACGCCTCCGCGGCCTCCCGCCCTGAAACAAGAGCCCCATCAAACGTAGCGCTTGTTCGATAATCCCCACACGCATACAACCCGTTTCCCACCTTTGGGTTCTTCCTTAAATCCGTAGGCGGGCATTGGTTCGGTTGTGCAAATCTAACCCGATAAGTCTTAAGATACGTCCATGAGCCAGCCACATCCGGCCCAAACCAACTACTAAGCTCTTCAACTACTCTAACCCGCAAATCCTCATCCGATTCATCCTCATACAACCCAATAAGGGAAACCGACACCAACGCTTTCCCAGGCGGCCCGTACGAAGGAGCCACATTGGTTGCAAAAAACATGTTGTTCACTATCCCACGACCTGACCCGTTTATAAACAGAACCGGGTCATCAACCGGAACCTGGCTTCTCTCTGCAGAGAAGTACATACAAACCGTGCTTCGGACCGGCTGTTTGATCTCACTACAAAAATTATTCATATTCAATTCTCCCTCCAAAAGCTTAACGGCTTCGGGTTCTTCAACCGCAACGATCACACCGTATTCAGATCGCAAAACCTCACCGTTCTTCAACGTAACAGTGTAAATCGAATCCGAATTGTCAACAGAAGCCACCGGTGAGTTGAGAATGATCGAACTCGACGGTAATTTAGCCGCTAACTGTTCTGGAATTGCGGAAATTCCTTTGGCAGGAAGCGTGTTATCGCCGAGAGCTAAACATTTGAAGATGAAATCGAATAGCCTCGAAGTCGTTTCGAGCTCCCTATCAAAGAAAATCCCCCCGAAAAACGGTCGAAAAAACCGATCCACTATCGAATCGGAGAATCCGATTCGTTTAAGTAAACTAATTGTTGAAGTCTCTTCACCGGAGAGTAGTTGCTCATCGGATTGAGTCAAAACCCTAACTCTAGTCAACGCAATGAGAGATTTATCAAAAACTGATCCGATTGGATTCGTTAGAGATTGAATAGCGTCGGAAAAGTGACGTAACGGATCGGCGACGGTGTGGAAGCGTCCGCCGTAGTAAACTTTGGCACCGGAGTAGAATTTTTGAAGATCTAAGGTTTTGTAATCGAGTATTTTTCTGGCTTCTGGATAACCGGTGATGAATATCTGGAAGCCGCGGTCGAGGAGGAAGCCGTCGACGGTGTCGGTGCGTACACGGCCGCCGACGGCGTCGGCGGCTTCGAGGAGGAGGAAGGGGATGTTGTCGGCGTGGAGGCGTACGGCGGCGGCTAAGCCGGATAGACCGGCGCCGATGACAATGACGCCGGTGGTGGTTGGGGCTGGTTGAGAGGTTGGTGGTTGTGGAGTTGTTAGGGAGAGTTGTGCGCGTGGTTTGAGTGGGGGTTTGAGTTGGTGATGACGGTGGTGGTGGTGGTGGTTGAAGGTGTGGTGAGGAGGGGTGAAGGTGGAGATTAAAGAGTGAGTGGTGATTGTCATTGTGTCATCTTGATTGGGTGGTGCATATGGGCTGGTTTTGTTTCTAAGATTTATGGTTTATCCTAACTGGCCCCTTTTGTTTTTGTTTTTAACTCAAAAGGGTTTTATAATTACTGCTTTGGTATAAAAATGTTTCCAACAGTAATTTTGTTTGAGAGGACAATTATGCATCTCAATCTTCATGCTTTGTTTCTTATTGAAGTTTTATTTTGAGAACCATATATATAATTTCCGAATTCAAAATCCAAACTTTTGTTGTGATTAAATCAAGAACTCTCAAAATATCAAACTTAAAACCGAAAACATGAATAATGAACCTCAAATTTCAAATTTTAAGATTTTAGTTAATATTTATCTAGGGTTGTGGTTTGTGAATCCTTGACACGGGTTATGGTTTGTGAATCATTGACACGACACACATGAGCCTAACAAGAAATAAGTAGACTTTTAGTTTTGTCTATTTGGATTCGGTTTAGTTTTAGGCCAAACCCTCAAAATGTTTATCTAAACAGGTCTTGTGCAAAACGGGGCGTGTCATGTCAACCCACGAAAACTTGAATTTGTCCATTAAAACAGGTTGAATTTGTAAGTTTAGGTTCAGAGTAAGACTAGGTTTGTCTAAACTCGGGTTCTAACAACTTGTGAATAAGACTCATTTTGACACCCCAAACTTCATGTCATATATACTTTTATGAGTATGGGGTATTGATTTAACAAGACTTTAGACTGGGTCATCTGGCCTACCCGAGCTTTGAGCTTTCCTATAAAACGTTAGGATTAGGCTCAACCTAACCTAAGAGTATGAGGCTTTGAAGCCAGGTCAGGACCGATATTGGATCCATACTGACTGTGCATAACAAAATCACCCATGCAAGAATTGTCCATTAAACTGTTCAAGCTCGATTATTTATCGCATCAATCAAACGGACTCTACCGAGTTGTATGTTTATCAAAAACTCATTCACAAAACAATTAACAGAGAAGTAATATGTGTGTTGAAAAAGTACTCATTCACAAAACAAGTAAGAGAGAAGTACTACTGGTGTGTGTTGACAAAGTCTTACTCTGGGCAAATCTGAGTGAACGCTGGCAGCCTATTTCTCCTTTGCGGGCCATAAAGAACCTTGTTTGCGTAAGAATCAAAATCTCCCTTCAACTGAATCTCAATATCATCATCCATAGGGGACCAGTTACTACTTTTGAGGTTCACAGTGCTACTGGTGGGCTCATCTGGTTTGATCTGCGAGATGGTCCGAGTAGTTGAAGATGGTGGTGTAGATGTTTCATGGTGAAGAAAGCGACACTTGGACCCGAATGAACATGTTCCTGATAGACTATAGTTCTTGCAGGGGGTCTAAGCAGATATATATGGAACAGATAAGAGGGTTAAATTAACATTTCGAATATGATTGTAGTTGAGATTAGGTTTGATTTTACCTCAGCCATGCTCTTGTAAGAAAATGGAACTGGATGCAGCTCTTTGGTGCCATGTGCGAACTGTGACAGATGAAGTGATGTTATATTCTGTTTGCAAATTGAGCATTAAAGACTTCAAGTAATAGCAAACCACTCATTCAGGTTCTATGAAGTTAATCGCTTAATATTCATGAGTTATTCTAAGACTTGAAATCAGGCATGAACATAGATGACATGATGGTAAGGAATGGACAGATCTTTTCGAGGCACCTTGCAATTGTCATGTTGCAGATAAACAAGTAACTTAAACTAAAATAGCATATTTCTACAAGGCAAAGATAAAGAAAAACCTGGCATTTTGATCCATACCGACAGAAACCAGGATTCTGTAAGTACGACAGACAAAGCTCCGTCTTATAACTCTTACCACCAGATGATGATGAGCCACTAGAATCAGTCAAAGACAACGACGAAGATCTAGACCTTTCAACTGGTAAACTATTCACAATATCACCATCAAGCACCACCACATCTTCCTCCACTTTCACAGGAGTAATGCTATAACGAAAAGGTGACCTAGACTCATGTGCCAACTCCATTCTTGACTCAATCCTCAGGTTATTGCTGTTATTATGATACATCTGTCCAACAGAAGGCTGATAGTCTGAAACCGATGAAGGTGGTGCCAAAACCGACCTACCAGATTGCAAGTATCTGAGATTTGGATTCAAGTTTCTTAATGCAGTAGTGTTGACATCATTTAACAGATACTGATCTGCCAGTTGATCTAAGTGCTGGCAGTAAGGATTCAGCAATGCAAAGTTGTGTGAGGATGACTGGTTACTGTGTTTAGGACCTTTTGAGTTGCTAATACCATAGAAATTCTCCATCTGTAGCCAACTTTCAACAACACACAGAAGCATGTATTAAAAAATTTAGCATCAAACTGTATGCATATATTACAGATAATCTACATTATCAGATTATTCAAATATCAAATAACATCAGATTACATTATTATCTACTATTCAACATATCAGATAGGCTCAAATTACATTAGATAAAGTTAGTTAGATGTTATCATTATCTATTAGCCAATTATCACCAATACATGTCATCCGATAAACACAATTTACTGATATAATTCATCAATTTCAAAGACAGTTTACCTAATGTTCTTATATTTCTTCATAACATATATGCTCTGATCGCACTTGTAGATCATAAAACTATCAATCCGTCACAAACTAAATGTTATACGCTAAAATCATTACGAAAACTTCGTTCCTGAACATGTAAATCACTAACTTTTACAACTGTTCGCACACGTAGATCATAAAACTATCAATTCATCACAGACTAAACGTTATACGCTAAATTCATCACGAAAGCTTCGTTCCTGAACAAGTAAATCACTAACATTTACAGTTTTACGTCTCAATGAAGCAAACATCAAATCAATTTGAAATTAACGTATAAACTCCCGCCTAAATTTGAACTTACAACGATTCTGCAATTACGAGATGAAAACGTGCTAGAATACGATCGATTTCTAGGTTTTATCGTGATTTGATGCGTAAAATGCGATGATTTCGCGAGAATCGAGAGGATTTAGGATGATTGAATTAGATTACCTTGAGATTTGGTGATGAGATTAGAGAAGTAAGAGAGATGATGAAGTAGTAGGAGCTGCGATTGAGGTGTGTGTGTGTGTGTTAGTGGACATCAACCGCCATTGAAATGGTGTTTTGAGTATCGGCTCTGTAACTGAAGACGACGGAATGTGACGTGGAGAAGATATTTGTACACGACAACAGACGAGCCCAAAGTGCACTCGCGCTAGTTCTCCGAGCATGCGAGATGAGAAGTCAAAAGGTGTGAATTTCCTTTATTGCCCCTCCAAATATGTGGGGTTTTTAGATTAATATCCCTATCATTTGGGTAAAACTATAAGCATTTTCGAAGTACAAAATTCAAACCTGTAACATTAGCACAACCCAACCCAAGTCTAAAAATGTATCAGATCACATTAGCACAAAGCTAACCCAAATCTAAAAATGTATCAGATTCAAACCTGTAACATTAGCACAACGCTAACCTAAGTCTAACAATGTATCAGATCCAAACCAGTAACATTAGCACAACGCTAACCTAAGTCTAAAAATGTATCAGACTAGACATTTAAATAAAAATATGAAATGACCAAAATACTCTTACTTGAATAAACTTAACTGAAAATTTTAACATGTTTAGTACTAAAGGACGTAGAGTGTAACGGGTTTTGCAAATAAAGGATTGTGATTGTACTTATTAAAGTTAAATGTTATCCGTTGCAATCCGGTAAAAACATAAAGGGCGAAAAGTGTAACTTACCCCAATATCTAAGTGATAAAAATGTATTTTAAGTCTACATATCATTAGAGCAACCACAACGCTAACACAAGTCTGAAATCTAGAATCGCCAACTCAGCACACTAAACCATTCCAAACCTCAATCTTAAGGGTGGACGGTATGGTTTGGTGAACACATGCGGGGAATGGCAGTCACCGCACGGGGAACGATTGCCGATGGTGGATCGGTGAGTCGGGAGTGGTGATTTCGATGACTACTCACCGATGCGGGAAGGAGGAGAGAGGGGGTTTGATGGTGGGTCCCAACCCCTTTCAACCATTCACAATTTTTATTTTAAATTGTTTACCACTGTCCATGTGTTTGAAGAATTGCCAATGATTGAGTGCAAAATGGGGAGTGAAATGGAGACTTGACATGGCAGTATATTATTGGCTAGAGAATAACTCAAACACCCTAAGTGATTAAACGATACCCTCCACCCTAAAAAACTTACTTTTTCTCCAACACTAAACCATTCGAAGTCGTTCTGGTTTGGTTATGCAGAAAAGCAGATATCCATTGCGAGACATGATCATCTTGTAATACCTTTTTTACTAAAATAATTATATATACAAGTAGAAAATCCGCGCCATGTCGCGGCGAGAACAGTTTGCATTGTGATACTCATTTATGTTTTGTCAACAACACAGTATCAAGATAAAGATCAGTAAAAACAACTTTATTCAACTTTAGTTTATTAAAAATACATTATTTTGTGCATAATTATCTCTCCTTGTTTCACTCTCAATCAAAGACCCAAGCATATTTCCAACCATTATTTTGATTCTCTTTTATTAGTTTGCTTCGTTTGGTTTATTGTATTGCCTATTTAAGGCCTATTCTTCTTTGTATATTATCATCAGAAAAAGGCATATGCTAAATGAATAAAAACTCTGATTACCAATTTCTATATGGTATCAGAGCGGGTTCCTGAACTCTAAAAAAATATACACTTCGGCTTCTTCTTCGCCTCCCATTCAATCGACTCCTGCTCACAACCATGGCCGGTGATGACCAGAGCCGAACTAAATCCAATTCCGCTGCCGACAACCTAAATCAATTGAGTCCAATCATGGGATTAAACCGTGAGAAGTACGAACAGTTCATTAGCTCGTTCACTAATGACGAGATAATCCAGTGGATGGCAAACATGGGGGCTAGATTAGCCGATGATGGCAACTGGATCGTTGATTCAAGGTGTACCGAACACATAACCTACCTTCTCAATTTCATGGCAACTTAAAAACAACACACGAACTACCAGTAAGAATTCCAAATGGAGACTCTATACCTATTAAAGGGAAATGGTCGTCCACCTTACCAAATGGGACTGAAATCCGAGATGTCCTATACGTTCCAGATTTTACATGCAACCTATTGTCGGTTAGTCGGCTGACTCGAGACCTTCATTGCAGTGTAACTTTCTATCCGGACTTCTTCATAATGCAAGACTTGAATTCGAAGAAACTGATCGAAACGGGTAAATGTCAACATGGCTTATACCAGATGAAGATGGTCGAACGAGAAAGGAAGGCTATGTCGGCCTCAGTGGAGGTATGGCATAAAAGACTTGGTCATGCTTCTAGCGGTAAATTTCTCATTTTGATTTTGTCAAGAATGCGTCTTTTAAAACTATTGATTGTGATTCATGTGCTAAAGCCAAGCACACCCGGTTACCTTTCCATAAGTTCTATCAAAACCAAAGAATGTTTTGAATTGTTGCATTGTGATCTTTGGGGAAGCTATAGAACTCCTTCGCTTTCAAGAGCAAACTATTTTTTAATGATCATGGATGACTACAGTCGATCTGTTTGGGTTTTCCTTCTAAGACACAAATTTGATGCGGGTGACCATCTGATATTTTTCCACAAAATGATCAAAACGCAATTTGGAAAATCAATTAAAAGGATTAATTCGTTGTGATAACGGGGGTGGGGGGGAGTTTATTTCAAACCGAATGCACAACTTTTATGTACAAGAGGGCATAATTCTTGAGACCACTTGTCCACACACACCACAACAGAATGGTGTTGTAGAACGTAAGCACAGACATTTGCTCGAGACTGCACGAGCACTTAGATTTGAGGCAAATTTGCCAAAGAAGTTTTGGGCCGAGTGTGTCATGACAGCGGCCTACATAATCAATCGTCTCCCATTAACACCAAAACCCCATTTGAAGTTTTACATGAAGAAAAAACCTGAATATGAATATATGAAGATTTTTGGTTGCCTCACTTACTTTCGAAATACCGACACAGATGGAGATAAATTTGAATGGAAAGGGAAACCCGGGGTATTTTTAGGTTATCCACCGAGAACAAAAGGGTAAAAAATATATGACATTAACGATAGCAAAATGGTGGAATCAAGAGATGTGCAATTTGTTGAAAGTGTTTTTCCTTTCAAGAGCATGGATCGTATCGAAAGAAGCGAAAATGAGAAACTTTTTTATTTTCCGCCCTGGTATTACAATGAGATAAATGAAGGCGAATCCTTAGTCACCCCTCATGTTAATGGGAACGAAGAAAATCAGAATGGAGAGAATGCCCACGGTCACGAGGATGATGTCGAGACCAACAACCATGAAGTTTTAGTTGAGGCATCATTGAACACCTCAAACATTAATGATCAATATCTTAACAATGCATAAATTGTCGAACATGAAATGCAAAACACTGTTGGTCCTTCTGAACAAGACACTTCGGTTCGAGAGGAAGAAAATGCCCAAGTTCGACCATCCAAAGTTCGAACCCAACCAGCACGCTTCAACGATTACAATGTCAAGCTTCCCCCATCGATAGACCATACTCGACCCACAGCTAATCAAAGTTCATCCACGGTACAGCCTCTAGCTTATTACATCTCTTATGATAATTTTTCTCCCACCCATAAAGCTTTTCTGTCAGCTATCGACTCATGCGATGAGCCCAAGACTTTTCGTCAAGCATCACTAAACCATGAATGGCGAGAAGCCATGAAAAAAGAAATTAAGGTTGTTGAACAAAATGGTACTTGGACTCTTGAAGAGTTGCCCAAAAACAAAAGGTCGATTGACTCAAAGTGGGTTTACAAAATCAAGTACAAACCAAACAGAGAGGTGGATAGATATAAGGCGAGATTGGTGGCAAAGGGTTTCACTCAACTCGAAGGGGTTGATTATCATGATACATTTGCACCAGTTGCAAAGTTGGTTACTCTGCCTCAGTAGTAGCACACATTGACCAATACTCTGCCTCGGTAGAAGTGTGGAGTGCTTTTTGCTTTTCCATGAAATAAAAAAAAACACAAAACCCAGTAACGGACTTCCTTGACTATAAACTTTTTCCCTAATCCGAATCAGCAAAACCATTCCACTGAAAATTTTCACTTTTTTTCAAATAAAACACCTTTACCAGGTGAGTTTTTAAGATACCTCTTAAAGCAATTTTAAAATGAGCACTTATAGGTTTATGCATATACTGACTCAAATAATGCACAGAATAAGCAATATCAGGACAGGTGTAAGACATATAGATCAACTTCCCAACAAGTTTTTGATAAGCAGTGATATCACTTAAAGGTTAATTATCTTTTTCAAATAAGACTGGTAACAAGTTTACACCCAGTCATGTCATATTTAGCAAGCAAGTTAACACAATATTTCCTTTGAGATAAACACAATCCTTTATTATTTCTAAGGACTTCAATTCCCAGAAAAAACTTTTACTTGCCTAAATCTTTAATCAAAAACCTAGTTTTCATAAAATTTTTAACACTAGAAATTTCATTTGAACAATTACTAGTATAATGATATCATCCGCATAAACAAGCAAAATCACAAAAACTAATTTACTTGTTTTTACAAACATGGAGTGATCACATTTACTTTGCTCAAAACCTAACTCAATCAAAACAGTAACAAGTTTCTCATTCCATATTCTAGGAGCTTGTTTAAGTCCATATAAAGACTTCTTAAGCCTACACAATTTGGAACTAGACCGAGAAACATATCCTTCAGGAAGCCACATATAAACTTCCTCATTTAGATCACCAAATAAAAAAGCATTATTAATATCAAGTTGATATAAGTCCCAATCCTTTTGTACAGCTAAGGAAATAACACATCTAATGGTAACCATTTTCACAACAGGTGAAAAGGTATCAAAGAAATCAATCCCTTGTTTCTGGCTATAGCCTTTGGCCACAAGCCTAGCCTTGTATCTTTCTATTTCTCCTGTAGACTTGTATTTTATTCTGTAAATCCACCTATAGCCTATAGCCTATAGCCTTTCTATTAGAGGGTTAATCCACAATATCCCATGTGTTATTCTTATGCAAGGCTTCTAACTCACTGTTCATGGCTATAAAACAGTTATTATCAGTTAAAGCCTTAGAGTAATTCCTAGGTTCAGAACTCTTGTTAAGCACAGAAGTAAAACACAATTTATCAGGAGATAAGTGAGAGTAATCTAAGACCTTTTCATGACCATATTTGACTTTACCATCAATCACAAAATCATCAAGTTTTGAAGGAAATTTAACATTTCAAGAAGATCTCCTTAGAACCGTGTAAGACTGATTTGGGCCTTCTCCCTCAGAATTATATATTCCTCATCTCTTATGTCATGCTCAACCCTATCTAATTAAGAATCTAAACCACTATGTTGTTGTACAATAGCCCTTCCTATAGTGTCACTAGATTCATTGAATGATTGTTGAGACCTATGACTAAAAGATATAGGATCTCCACTTGCATTATCATCATTGGGAGTAGGGCCAACTTTAGGATAGGGGGTGCTAGTTGAATCATACAAATCAAAAAAGTTAAGGGTATTAACATTTTCAACAGACTCTTGATCAGGCAAAGTTACTTTTTCTTTAAAAGGAAAAATAGTTTCATAAAACCTAATATCCCTAGAGAAGAACATCATCCAATGATCAAGACTCCAAAGTTTATACCCCTTCTTTTCATTTGAATAACCAACAAGCACACATTTAAGAGATGCCTATGCTTCCTCTCAACAATGTCTTTTTGTTGTGGGTATGCACACAAGAGGTTTGATGAACAATACCATTATTATAACAAAAATAACTCATTTGTTTATTAATAAACTCAGTTCCATTGTCACTTCTAAAAGTTTTAATAAGTTTACCAAACTGTGTTTTAAGCAAATTAGAAAAACCTTTTATGTTATAAAAAAAACTTCATCTTTGTGTCTCATGAGATACACCCAAACAACCCTGGTATAGTCATCAACAATAGTCAGGAAGTATCTATAACCATCCTTACTTTGAACTTTGTAAGGACCCCACACATCAAGATGAACTAATTCACCCAACATTTTACACTTGTGATCATTTAAAGGAAAAGGTTCCCTATGCTGCTTAGCTCTATGACATATTTCACAAGGTGTCAAATTACTAGTTTTAACATTCAACTTATTTTTTAAAACATGTAAAACAGGTTCAGTAGGATAACCTAATCTAGCATGCCATAAATTGATATCACAACTAGCATTACACACCTTAATAGAAGAACTACCGCAGAAATAGAGACCATCAAGTTGATTACCAGTCACCTGGAGGTTGGTTCTAAGACAATATCAACCACACATTAATCACAATAAGACATAACCCAGAATCGCAACGAGGACGTTGCGAAAGTTAGGTGGGGGGCAGATGTCACATCCCGCTAAAATTCAGCTCAAAAGTTAAGCAATCTAAAACATTCCGGGACCATCTAGATGCGTTAAGAGTCACCCTGAATATTCCGGAACAACCTACATTTTGCTCGAACCATTTGGCACTCTTGGAAGGCTCAAGACCAACCTTGAAAGGCCTAGAAAATGCTGGAAAAAGGCTGGTCAAATATGCCCAAAAGTTGCAGCCAAAGAACACTCTAGAACCCTCATGAAGATACTTAGAATTACTGGATATTTTGAGAGAATACTCTAGAAATCAACCTTGATATTTTGTTATATAGAATTCTCTAGACTTAGAATGATATAGAGAAACTTAAAGTAGTATAAATAGGGATGTGAGTTATCATTTGTAACCACCCACATTACCTCACATAACTCACTCGTACCCAATTTCTTGTAAACTCTTACTTGTAAACTTTGTTCAAGTAATACAAAACCCATCTTTCTTGTGGTATTGCACTACAAAAATCAATCTTGTGTTCACACCAACAAAGACTTCCGCTGCCATACATAACCAAACCCAACCACAAGGCTTAACTTAGAAGCAATCTAAGTGTCGTACGAGAGTAGGAAAATCACTCCGTGACAGAAAGCTTCCATGGTTCACACTTTTACCAAAACACAAGTCCCACCATATTGAAGATGATGAACTTGGATGGTCTCAACACTTGTAGGTTGCTTGGAACCTTGTTAAAAGATCAAGAATAATTCAGTTTCGAATATAAAGCACGTATTCGAGATTGATTAAGTATCATGTATTTATGCATAAACAAGTGTGAATAAAAAGTATTTCCATTATGATCAAAGCCTCGAGATTAGGTAGACTGAAATGAATTACAATTACGAGATTTCCAAAAAGAGAAATACAAATATATCCTTCTAAATAAGGAAGGTACAAATATTGCGAAACGTTACATCAACCCTACGACCAACGTCCTTAACAACAACCGCAGTATAGGTGGCAACCGGTAATTTCTGGGTTATAATTATGAAAATAACAAACATTGGGACGAAAATAAATAGTTTTTAAGATGTAAATTAACTTAATTAGGCCTTTTGGAGTGCCTAGGAATGTCTATCCGGCTTTACAATACGCGGATGTTGATTTGCGAGAAGACTACTGAACGATAAGCGGTAACGAACTGAAACCAGACAAAAAACGCCGACAAATACGAGCTTTACATATATAACTTATACATATGAAGATGGTTTTGCAAAAATATCATGCTTTCGAACATCACAAAACGCATACGTGAATGAAAAACGCAATTGTAGGAACGCTCCGACAATGAAACGGAAGCATCGGACACATGTATTGGCTTCATAACCGAAATATTATGATAAATTTAGCTTCTTAATTGAATTTTAGTAACCACGGTCGAAATCGGATCAAAAAACGGATTAGAAACGACAACCGAAGCTTTTTACGCGATTTTAACGCAACTGACGAACGAACGCGTCAAAATTTGAATACCGACACTATATTTCATACTTTTGGTCTTAAATTGATACTTTACGACATCTTATGGAGTTCGAGTGAGAAAACGGGATTCAGAAACGTCAATGGGCCGCTCAAAACACTAGAACCAGTGTAATGGGCCTTGGGGCCAATCCACAAAACTCCACCATATATATAAACTTTCTTTTCTTTTTCCTCATAACTCCCCAAAACTTTCTCTCTCTTCCTCCACTTTTCCTCTCAACTCTCTCTCTAGAAAATCAGGCAACTGAAGTCCGGCCGCCCACAAAGGCGTAGCGGCGGCGGTGGAGGTTTTCCGACGACTTTTCCGGCGACTGTTTTCCGGGCAAGAGTACATTTTTTTTAATATATTCGATGTTCCAGATCGCGTGGTGATGTTGGTTTTAACTAATTCTGAGCGGTTTGAGCTCTATGGCAACTCCGGTGACATTTCGGCCAAATTCCAGCGAGCTCGTTTTCAAGTTTTCTTTCCGTGCATGTTTAAATCGGGTGGCTAGAGGCCTTTCTGCAAGTTTTCATGAAATTTTATTCTCCGGCGAAATTCCAACTTCTGGCACGGCTTTGGCAAGGTTCCAGGCATCCGTTTCCAACGAAAAATATATTTTTGGGCTCCTAGTAACCCGTAGAATCCATACGAAACACTTTCGTCTGGGGAGAAAAATAAAGTTCGAGACACTCTCGGGCTCGATTCAATGTGGTCAACAGGTTAAACACGGGTCAAGGAAGAGTTTTGGATCATTTTTGGTGCCTCGGTTCAGTTTTGGGTTCGCTCAAGCCCGGTCAACACGGGTCAACTCAGTCAACGCGGTTCGATTTCGGTTCGAGTTAAACTATGGTCAATGCGGTCAGTTTTGAGTTCGGTCAACAAGTTAGACTGCTGGTCAAACTGTTGGTCAAACTGTTGGTCAAATGTGGAATGACATCATGGAATCATATTAAGCTAGCTTTGCACAAGGATATCGAGTGAGTTTATAACCCCCAATTTTTACGATTTTACATTTTATAAATGTTTTCTGAGGTGGAAAGACATGCAAGTTTTGCAAAAGTACACAATATTTTGATGAACGAAAATTCATATTTCTAAACCATATTGCAAATGAATTTCAACAAACTCAAATGGTTTACGGAAGGTTTATGCAAAACATACCGGTTTTACAAAAACATAAGCGTTTTACGAAATATGCATGAGCTACTAACTAGTGACGGGATTGTCCTAGTTACGACGGGACTGGGTTGTCCTGCATACAAATAAGGGGACTGGTTTGTCCTGCTTACGAACAACGGGACTTGTGTCCTGCATACAACTTAAGGACTGGATTGTCCTACATACAACTTAAGGCCTATATACAACTTAAGGACTAGAGTGTCCTACATACAACTTAAGGACTAGATTGTCCTACATATAACTTAAGGACTGGATTGTCCTACATACAACTCACAGGCTCATGCAGGCATGTTGTTATTGCCATACGCGGACATTGACGGTTACACAAGTTTTACAAACACAAAACTTTACAAATACAAAGTTTTACAAACATAACGCTTTACACATACAAAGTTTCACAAATACAAAGTTTTCATATAACATGCCAAAGAAAATGATTTTTATTTCGTTTTCTCAACAATATTATAAAAACCGGTTATCCAAAAATATTTATATCAAATCCTTTTCAAACAAACTATGAACTCGCCAACTTTATGTTGATTTTTCGTATGTTTATTTCTCAGGCTACATTTTAAATTATGGCACAGTTGGAATAGGAGAACCATCGGAATTCGAGTGCTTACCAGGCGTTCATTTCTAGGAGTCTTAGCATTAAATGCTTCTACTGTGCAATTAAGATACCGGTCAGATCACACCAACTCTGATTTTAGCGGGTGTGACACCTGCGTCACACAGGAAAACCACAGTGCCGGCGTCGCGACAAATCACCATCACGAGGACCATCTTTCACTAAAATCCGACCATCATCAACGCTACGGCCAACATCCTTAACAACAACCGCAGTATCCAAATTATCGAAATCATGTTCACGAACCCCATTAAAACTACGAGGATCTGAAATCCGACCATCATCAACCCTATGACCAACGTCAACCGAAGTATCAACCTTATCGTAATCAAGATCATTAACAACCTTAAAATTCATACGTTCTTTAACTGAAACGCGACCATCATCAACCCTACGACCAACGTCCTTAACAACAACCCCAGTTTCAACTTTATCGGAATCAAGATCATCGACAACATTAATATCCCAGTTATCATTAACTGAATTTCCACCTTCAACATCAACAACCGCACTATTAAATTTATATAAAGAGGAGTGAAACACTGACCACGAACTCGATGGAGTTTCCCCTTTAGCAGAGCCCCGATATGCCCAGAATGGGGGCAGATGTGTGTATCGTGTGAATAAACCTGGGCGAGAGCCAAACGTTACCGCATTTTGCGGTTTTTTCATGAGCGCCAGTGTCGGTGTTGGTGCCGGCTCCGGCGGTGAAGGGTTTTCGATGGGTGGCGAACGGGGTGGGATAGGTGCAACAACAGAAAAATACGCATCAAAACAACTGGGTGGATTACTTAAGTGAGCGCCGACACGGCGGGGTTCAGGTGTTTCATCTCCGGAGGAGGAACCCTCGCTGTCGGAGGAGTACTGGGTTAAGGAATATACTTTCTCTCTCATGGTTTCTCTCTCTACTGTGTTCAGATGAAATGAAATGAAATAACCAAAGAAAAGGGTATGCTTTATATTTAAAGGGCCTTAATAATAACACATGGTAAAAATTTATTTTCACATGGTGTATACGGGCCGTATAACGTTATACGGCTCGTATACACCATGTGAAAATTAGTTAACTTGGTCGTATACAATGTATACGATACTTTTATACTGGCCGTATAACGTTATACGACCCATATACTTCAGATTTGCTTTATTTATTTATTTGTTTGAGTTAATATTCACAAATTAGGGTTTTGATTTCCTACTTTTTAAGATTCACGTACATGCATTTTAATTCTCTCACATCATTACAAATTGTAAAGAAATGAAATTTCGTACTTTTTAAGATTCACTATTCGTTTGTTTCATGTTTTGATAATTTATAATGATGTATTGATATGATTGAATTAAATGCATGTATGGACTCAAGATAAAGCAGTCGGTATGTGTTCAGAGAGAATATGTCTACACATGCATTTAAGATTAACTAGTAACTTCGTAGTCGGTATGTGTTCATAGCAAATATGTCCATACATGCATTTAATTCACCGTTATCTTGCAAAAAAACACTAATGGGGGATCTCCGCCATTATTAACTCTTCGTTTGTTTCATGTTTTGACAATTTTAATGATGTGGGGAATTAAACGCATGTACATGACAATAGATGTGATTTGTAACCCTAAGCGTCGTAGAAACGGTGGCTATGGAAATGGTGGATATAGAAACAGGGCTATGGGAACATTGGTTACAGAAGCTATCAATGGGGGGATGGGTACAGAAACCACCAAGGTTCTGCAATTCCAGATCAGCGTTATTTATCACCCTGTGTGAGCAGCTTGGGGTGGTTGGAAAAGTGGTGGTGCTGCTGCTTATAAATTGTTCGGAAAGTGACGTCCATTGGGTTTAACAATGGTCAAGCAGTAGGATAATGTGGTCGGTGAGTTTGATTTGAATTTTGAAAGAAGGAAGACATATTGCAGAAGATAAACGTAACCATCGTTCCCATAGCCACCGTTTCCATAGCTTCGGTAACCACCGTTTCTATAACTTAATTTAAAAAGGAAGAATTCTCTGAAAACCTTCATTATTACTCAAATCATGGCGTCGAAACCCTTGAATCTCAACGCTTCTCCTTACATGCATTTAATTCATTACTTCTCCAACGAGTGAACCCACATAACCTGTTACTCGGACCCGTAGGTACCGGTATAAGTGAATACTAATTGTCAGTTAACGTGTGGTTTCACTACTTCAGAAGCAGCTTGGAGGTTTCATGTGTCTGTAAAAGGAAAAAAAATGGAATTTGTTTCAAAGTAAAAAGATTGCTGACGTTAGTCGTGCAAATAATGGGGTGGTTGGATAGGGTTCCGGCTGTAGGATAATGTGATCGGTGAGCTTGATTTTAAAATACCACTTAATTAATTTCAACTCGTATGTCAAAGTTAACATTCGGATTCAGCTTAATGTGCCGTCTAAATGCAAAAACTAAATAGATAAAGTCGTGATAGATACACTCCAGTAAATGCAAAAACTAATCAGATAACCAAAGGTTTTTGTTCATCTCATTTAAACCATTCAACTATCTTCATAAAGCAGTAGAGAGACGCCATGAAACGACACACGCGTATTATGACTAGTAGATGTCAATCAATTCGACTAATGTTCATCTAATTGCAAGACTGTTTGTCGGACTTTCTGTACCTATCCCCGTGTTGATAATCTGGGATTATGTTCCGTTTTATTACAGTCATATGTTTCGTGAGGTGGTCTTCTTTCATATTTCCCAGAATAATTAGAAGGCTCACAAACAGTATTTGTTTCTGAACAAGTCATCCTGCTTTGAGCATCTCTTAGTGCCTTTTCTCTTTAATCTATTAGAACGATCCTTGTTTTGTCTCGTATCAGGAAGCAGATTCTACATCGAAAATAGCATGGAGAATAATAACTTTTTACAGCAACCGTATCGATGTTCTTCAATACCAAGCGCGCAACATCTACTATTGTCACGTACATGCGTTTAATTCCCCACGTTATTACAAATTGTCAAAACATGACATATTTGCTCTGAACAGATACCGACTGCAAAGTTACTAGTTAATCTTAAATTGCTACAACCTTCCTTTTCCTTCAATTTCCAGAACAAGTTTAGACCTTGGATCTGGTGGCATATGCAAACCTTCTTTACCCTTCTTTCCTTTCTCCCCCTTTTTGGCATCATCAGGGTTTTCAACATAAATGATGGTAGGAGGAGAAGTGCCAGTGGTTTGAAGCAAATGAGCCTTTATTGCTTTTATATCAGCTTGTGTATCTTTGTACCTAGCTTCCATGACATTTCTTATCATTTGAAGTTGAACTTCATGCTGTTGATCTGCATATTGTCTTTGTTTCTGAAGCAAAGGTTGAAACACTTGCCATAGCTCAACAGGGGATGGAGCAGATGATGCAGCAGTGGATGTAGTCTTTTGAGATTGTAACAACTGCTGCAGCATATTTTTGATATCTGCAACAGAAGTTTCAATTTTATCCACTCTTTCCGTCAATTCTTGGTATTTTAAACCATCACCCAAGTTAATGGGATCATCTAATTTCCCACTGGTAGTGGTTGTATCAGCAGTTGACTTAGGAAAAGTTTCCCAAAAGTCATCCACTGATGCCCCTTGTTCTTGGTCCTGGGGACTTCTCTCCTCAGCAGAGGTTACCTTAGTAAACACACCAGTGTATAATGGAAACACACCAGTGGTCACCTTGGTTCCCAAAGAAGAAATTGCCTTCAAGGGAGTCTTACTAATGAAACTATTGGCCAGGTCCAAATCAGTGGATTCAACACCTGTAGTAGCTGCTCCACTTGAACTACTGGCATGAATTACTTGTAATTCCTGCAGTGTAGCCTCCTCAACTGTTGGTGGGTTAGCAAGGATAGAGGAACCAGACTCAATCACTTATTGAGGTATATTCTTAGTGATAGGTTGTTGAGAAGAACTGATTTGTGTCTGGTCCAAATCAAGTGCATCCAACAGAGGTACGATTGATGGTGGAATTTAAGCAGTGAGGATGGGGGTTGAAAGAGAATTTGCCCCGGGAGCAGGGTTGTGGAAGATAGATTCAAGTGAATCCATTGCTTCATAATGTGGTGTCCCTATAGATACAACCTGATCCTTTTGAGAGGATGCAGGAGGAGTTTTAGGCTCAGGTTGAGATCTTTCTTCCATCTGCTGTGAGGAAGTAGCAGCAGTGGTTGTTGGTGACTTTTGTGTTGTCACAGGTATTATCTCTGGGATCTCATTTTCCAGAGTTACCTTTTTGGTGGGTTTGGGGGGGGGGGGGGGGCTTTTGGGATTTTTTCTTGGTTGGGTTTTGGTGTGGGTTTCACAGCAGTGGGTCTGCTACTGTGATCACCAGGAGTAGTGGGCTCAACAGCAGGGACCTGAGGAGTAGTTGTTGCTGCTAAATTCTGCTCAGGTGCCTCTGTTTGTGTTTTTGAAGGTTTTGACAGCCTTGTGAATGTTTCAGAAGACAAGCTGTTTATTTGAAAAGGGTTTCCTTGGATAAGCACATGTGCATTATCCTTTGAAAATTTCTTTTGTAAATAAAAACTTAAAAACCTTGGAAATAATAAGAATGGTTTTTTTTTATTTTCTTTAATATTATTGACATTTTTGGCCATGTCATTGAAAATCTCTTGGGAGTAATTAAAATTTTCTTCTGTCAAAATAGCATAGACCAAGTATTGGATTTTCAATGGTATTTCATTAAAGGTTGTAGTTTTATTTGAAACACACATGAGGTGGGTATGGAATAAAAATCTCATTGCAGGTGGAAAACTGCCCTTTTGCAAAGTATCTTTTTTCATTTCGTCTTCATACCCTCTCTCAATGAAATCAGTTTGATAATCAGCCTTTGAGAAAGAGGTTTTACATGTAAGATCATTGATTTCAAAAACCTATGAAATGGTTTCAGGTGTGACAGTAACTGGAATTCCCTTTATGGTTGAAGTAATAGCCAAGGGCTTTTTGTCCTTGACCTCAAGCTTTTCATTTTTCCAGAATTCTCGTTGGGTATCCAGGTAGATGGGTGCATTACAAGTCAATAAACTTTTGTACTTTGAAGACGAGAGTGCATCAATCACAGAGTTAAAGGTTGTGTTTTGACTTGGTTTCTCAAGTATACACAGATAGTTATGAGGGGTTTTGAATGGGAGAGCTATGGTGAATCGAAGTTGGTTGAGAGCGAATGAAGAAGATGAGTGATTTGAGAGAATTTGATGAAAACTGCTTTTGAAAGTAAATTTGAATTCGATTCGACAGTGAAACCCCTGTTTGGGGTTTTGATCAGGGTTTTATAGGGTGAAAAAGTGTATGCTGACGTGGCAGCGGTTACAAAAGATCTGACGGCTAAGTACTGTCCACGTGACAACCTCTGATGAATAATGGATGGCAGTTATTAGGAAACCACTGATGGATCAATATCAGTGGTTTACAGTGGTGAAAATGAAAATAGTGGCTGACTTTAACTATCAGTGGATAGCCTATCAGTGGATTAAAACACTGATGTTTGACAACAGTTTTTAACAAGGATAACGAAGGAACAGAGGTTGACTTTCAGCAGTGGATAACATTTCACAGAACAGATGTTTGAACCAGAACAGTGGTTATGGGATACTTTTAAGGATTAATGAAAATTTTCATTTTTAGCTATTTTTAAGGATGAATTTTTTATTTTCTGAAAACATTTTAATGCTTTTATTCATAGAAAAACAGGATTTTGCCTGTTATTCCATGTTTAGCATGCCAATCCTAGAGATCAAACTTTCAAAGGTAGATGTGTCTAAAGCCTTTGTTAGCACATCCGCCAGCTGATCTTTAGTTGGAACATGGTGCAGAGAAATCAAACCTTTTTCATAGCAATCCCCCACAAAGTGATGTCTGATGTCAATGTGCTTGGTGGTTGAATGTGAAACTGGATTTTTGATGATATTTTCTGCTACCTGACTATCCAACATGAGATGTGTCTTTAAGGCAGTGATACCAAAATCCAGCAGTTGATTTTGAAGCCATAGCAGTTGGGTTGTGCAGCTTGCAGCAGCAATATACTCTACCTCAGCAGTGGATGTTGAAAAAACTGCTTACTTTTTGCTTTGCCAAGACACTAAGAAATTGCCTAGGAATTGGCACCCTCCTGAAGTGGACTTCCTTGTTGTATTGCATCCAGCAAAGTCACTATCTGAGAAACCTGAAAGCTTGATATTTCCATCAGCTGGATACCAGATACCAAGTGTGGGAGCACCTTTGAGGTATCTGAATATCATTTTTACAGCAATAAGGTTTGACTTTCTAGGGGCTAATTGGGATCTTACACAAACACATGGTGCAAACATGATGTCTGGCCTAGATGCATTTAGGTACAATAAAGACCCAATCATGCTTCTATAAAGAGTTTGATCAACCAAATCATCCTTTTCATCAGACATGACTATCTTGGTGGTTGCTATGGGTATACTACATGGTTTGCAGTCATTCATATCAAATTTTGTTAAAAGTTCTTTGGCGTATTTGCCTTGATGAATGAAAGTACCATTTTGCAGTTGCTTTACTTGGAGACCAAGAAAGCACTGTAGTTCACCCATTTCACTCATCTCAAACTCAGCTGTCATGAGTTGTCTGAACTCTTCACACATTTTAGGACATGTGCTTCCAAAGATGATGTCATCCACATAAATCTGGACAATCATCAAATATTTCCCTCTCCATTTTAGAAACAATGTTTTATCAATTTTAGCTCTTGTGAAACCAATGGAAAGAAGAAAGGTGGAAAGAGTTTCATACTAGGCTCTAGGTGCTTGTTTCAAGCCATACAAAGCCTTATTTTGCTTGTAGACATGATTTGGATAAAACGGATCCTCAAAGCCAGGAGGTTGACAATCATATACCTCTTCTTGAATTTTACCATAGAGGAAAGCAAATTTGATATCCATTTGAAACACCTTTATGTTGTGGTTGACAGCGAAGGCCAAGAACAGTCTGATAGCTTCCAATCTTGCTACAGGGCAAAAGTTTCATCATAATTGATACGTGTGAAGTGTCGTATATTTTTAATGAATATTTTAAGCACTTTAACACTTTTTAGCCAAGTTTTAAATTTATAAAACACGATATTTACTAACACTAAACACACATATGGGCAAGTGCACCCATCGTGAGCGTAGTATAGTGTTGGTAAGATACCGAGGTCGTCTAAGGACACAAGAGCTTTTAGTACCGGTTTATCCTCAACGTCTAATCAAATCAAAAGTTTAAAAAAATGTTTTAAACTAGAAAAATAAAACTAACTAAAATGCTGAAAAATAAAATAAAAATAAAAACAGATAGACAAGATGAATCACTTGGATCCCGACTCGTGTTTAGTGTAACCTTTGATTATTTCTGCACTTTTTAAGAGATTATCTTAGTTATTGTAGTAGGCCCCTCTTCTGAAGGTGATGTTACCCTCAACCTAGTAGTTTGAGTCAGCAAGGATACAATCCTAAAGGGTTGGATTATTGAAAGATAATTAATTAAGTTATCAATGCATATTGTGGTAGGCCCTTCTTCTGAAGGTGACGTTACCCTCGGCTAAGTAGTCTGAGTCACAAGGGATACAGTCCTAAGTAGCTGGGTTAAAGTATTAATAGTAGTTTACATATGAGGGGATCAAGGAGTTCGGACCCCCGCCATCCAGTACCAGTGGGTATTGAAGGAGGTCCTACTAAAGTTGACCCAGGTCCTTGCAGGATCTATACACTGAACAAGGCAAGACTCTTACCAAACCGTTCCCTTAACCCCCGACCAGGTAGCCAACATACCTCCATATAGACCATGGAGATATGAATGGTGAAAATCTTTTATTTTATATAGACAGTAAAATAATGCCAAGACACCACGGACAAACGATAAGGAAGACTCACCTTCAACATAAGAAACTAGTTATTAAAGTCATTAATACATAACCAAATAAAAAGTGCGAAAAGATTAAAAATAAAAAGTATTACACTAGACACTTGTCTTCACCAAGTGATGTAAGAGACTTAGGCAAACATGGCCTTTGATTGTCAAGAACTCCTACAATCAATCTTGGATCCCGAGACTACTCACACACCCTATGATGGATGATGGATTATGGATTATGGTGGTGGATGTGGGTTGTGATGGTGGTGGTGGGTGGGTGAAGTGTGAGAGAGGTGGTTTGCCAAGGGATGGTTTGCAAATGAGCCAAGCACCCCTATTTATAACCTGCACAGAAGCTCGGACACGGCCCCGTGTCCACCCGTCTTCTCTTCCTTCATTAAATGCAGTTTGTCTGCATTAATTGACCACGCCCCCGTGTCCACTGGGCACGACCCCGTGTGTAGAAGCGTATCTGTACTATCAAGATTTCCTCAGATTCTGCGAATCTTAGAGTTGACCACGGCCCCGTGTCTGCTGGGCACGCCCCTGTGGTGGGTGATAGAAGCTTCTACAACTTTGTCTTTTCTACAAACACTTGGGCATGCCCCCGTGCTCATTGAGCACGGGGCGTGTTCAGCCTTCTGTTTTCTTGTTTTGCTTGGGAAGATGCTGTCGAAGGGGTCGGGCATGCCACGTTTATCCCTTTTCTTGTATTTATGTTAGATTTAGCTGCCTTTTTGCTTCTTTTGTTCATTTGAGCTCATTTAATCCTGAAGATACAAAAGGAAGACAAACACACACTTTTTCCAACATTAGTACTAAAAAGGGTTAGTTTAATGCCACATTTAATGTAATTTATATGTTGCATTTTGCACACATCAATAATCAATGCCCTCTTCCTGTCTGAAACCTTGAACCACTAGCCTTGCTTTATTCTTGACAACAATGCCCCTTTCATCAGTTTTATTTTTAAAGACCCACTTTGTGCCAATAGGACTCACACCCTCTGGCAGTGGAACAAGCTCCCATACTTGTTGTCTTTTAAACTCTTGGAGTTCTTCCTGAATGGCCTCTACCCAACTATTGTCTTTTAGTGCCTCTTGGTACTTGACTGGTTGATGGAGAGATAGAAAGCCAGCAAAAAGACAAATGTTTTGGGATTGACTTCTGGTTAGCACCCCTTCACTGATGTTGCCAATGATTTGGTCTGGTGGATGAGACTTCAAGAAGATTAGATCTCCTTTGTATGGAACAATGGCATTTAAGGGTGAGGGCTGTAGATGTGAATCATCTAAGCTAACAGCTGTTGGTGACTTTGATGATCCAACAGTGTCTTGAAATGGAGGTGGGGGAATAGGAGGAAGTGGTGTGGAAACATGTTGACTTTTATCCACTGTTTGAAGATTTTTATCAACAGTGTTTGATGATGTGGAGGCAGGGGTTTTATGGCTACTTTGGTCAACAACTGTTGATGTAGCAGTGGATGAGCTTTGACAGCTGTTTTGAACATCTGCTGCTCTGGCCATGGAGGTGAACTTTTGTTGTGGAATGATCACTTCATAGCCATAGTCTGATGTTTGAGATGGACCTGCACTATTAGTCTTTGCAGAAACATTTTCAAAGGTAAATTTATCAAGATCAAATAACTCAGCAGGATTTGCAGGGATTTTCATTGAACTTCACATTCAAAGTCTCTTCCACTGTTTTGGTCCTTGTGTTAAACACTTTGTAGGCCTTATTAGTGGTTGAGTATCCCAAATGATAACCACAATCTATTTTGGCTGCAAATTTTGAAATTGAATCTTTTAAGTTCAAAATAAAGCATGGGCAACCAAATACTTTAAAGTATGAGATTAGTGGTTTGATTTTATACAGAATTTCATAGGCAGTCTTTTGATGCCCGAAGTTGATCAAAACTCTATCCTGGACATAGCAAGCAGTGTTTACTGCCTCTACCCAGAAAGTTAATGGCAAACCTGAATCAGCAAGCATGGTGCTGGCAGCCTCTATCAGTGTTCTGTTCTTTCTCTCAACAACTCCATTTTGTTCTGGTGTCCTTGGAATGCTGTACTGCCTTACAATTCCTTTTGACACACAAAACTCATCCAACTCCCTATTTCTGAATTTTGTGCCATTGTCACTCCTAAAGATTTTTACTGGCAAGTCAAACTGCTTTTCAACTAGTTTGACAAAGTCTTGCAGAATGCCTGCAGTCTCATCTTTAGAATGTAAGAAATAAGTCCATGTAAACCTAGAAAAGTCATCTACAATAACCAAACAATATCTTTTCTTTTTGAGACTCATGACATTTACTGGGCCAAACAGATCCATGTGAAGCATTTGCAAGCACTTGGTTGTTTTGGATTCTTCAATAGACTTAAATGAGCTTTTATGTTGTTTTCCTTTTAAACAGGAGACACAATGCTCAGGACAGGTGAACAGTTTTTGAGGAAGACCTCTTACAAGTCCCTATTTTGACAAAGCAGTGATTGTCTTGAGATTTGTGTGCCCTAATCTCCTGTGCCAAAGTTCTGTCTCTTTGTTAGAGGTAGCTAAGAACAGACATGCATCAGTCCTGGGGCTCTCTTTTGACAAATCAACTACACAAACATTGCCACTCCTTTGAGCAACAAGTTGGGTTTTTCCATTTTTTATTATTTCTTCAATCTTTTTAACCATTTCTGGTCCAACACTCCTTAGTTAAGAATGAACCATAACCTTTATCACTCATTTGTGAGACACTAAGGAGGTTGAATTTTAGATTGTCAATCAGATTGACATTTTCAAACTTAACATTTCCAGACTGTACTGTACCAGAACCCATCACCTTCCCTTTACTATTATTACCAAAAGATATATCACCCCCTCCATGAGTTTTGAATTCTTTGAGTAGGGCTCTACATCCAGTCATGTGCCTGGAGCCTCCACTATCTACATACCAAAGACTATCTAAGCATGCAGAAGCTCCCGTAGTTGCAGCCATCATGGCACAATCACAAACATGTTCACTTTCTTCTGGCTCTTTCTCTTCTTTTTCACCTTGTTTCTTTTCTTCTTCTTCAGCAGACCAGGGGTCAGACAGTGGTTCCAACAGGAGTTTTGAATTTTCTCCCAACAGTACTTCACCAGCAACAGCAGTAACCACTGCTTCAGCAATTGTATCCAATGTTTCTTCATTTGACTGTCCTTCTTCAGTTTCCAGCCCTTCTGGTATAGACTCTAATACTACAAAACAGACATCATCACTAGAAACATCATTTTTAGCATAGAGTGCAAAATTTTCATCACCTGGCTCATCATGTAAGCTACTTCAGTCAACAAAGCCTTGAGTGAAAAAGCTTTGCTGGTCTGGTTGAACCACTGCTGGTGTAGCTTGTTGAGGTGCAACTGGTTGCACCTGAACCTGAGGGATAGGGGCTTGGACATACTGAATTTGAGGAACAGTGGTTTAGACATAATGCACAGGAACAGGGGTTGCAGGGTGTGCATAATGAGTAGTGTTTACATGGGCAGCAGGGGCATATTGGGAATACTACACAGTGTTTTGATTATTTTGTGGTCTAGGGCTAGTGTGTGTGATGATTGGTCCACTGTTTTGACTCCTACACTCTCTAGCAAAATGACCTAACCTATTGCACTTGTAGCATTTGATTTTTGATTTATCCAACCCTACTTTTAAATTCCCATGCAACCCTGGAAATTTTCTCCCTGTTCTTTTGTAAAACTTGCTGGTTCTAACACTCAGCAGTGCAAGTTGGTGTAATATGTCCATTTCCTCTAAATCAGTTGGATTAAAATGCTGGAGATCATTGAGTTCAAAGCATAGATTGTCAGAATTCTGGTTTTCTCCATTAGCTGTAAAAGCATAATTGGATGAGTAAGAATCAGAGTTGTTAAAAGCTCCACCAGCTGTTATGTCAATGTAATGATCATAACCCTGATCCTTACTACTACCAGATTCTTCCTGACCCAAAAGAGTTGTGTTGCCAAATGAATAGTCATTTGCAACCTTCCCAAAATCTTGTAACTTCTTTTTCTGGTTCAACTCCCTTTCATAGGTTAGGAGTCTACCATGAAGCTGGGTTAGGGTCAGATCTTTGAACCCAACTGAATTCCTGGTTACAAAAGCAATTGTGTCCCATTTTTCAAGAAGTGACATGAGAAACCTACTATTTTGTGTTGCATTAGGAAATTCAACCTTAATAAGTTTCAGTTCACTTATAAGACAGCTAAATCGCTCAAACTGTTGTGTTAATGATTCACCCTTAATGTGACAAAAGGTTTCATACTGTTGGTTTAAAATTTCCCTGTTATTTTCAATTACTTCTTCAGTGCCCCCAAAGTGTTCCTTAAGTGCATCCCACAATTCCTTGGCACTGTTACAGTGTAAAATCCCAGCATAAATTTCATTTGGTAGTGCAGATGCAATGATGCTAAATGCCTTGGCATCCATTTCAATTTTCTGAAAATCCTGGTCAGTATAGTTCTCAATTTTCTTAGGAACCATGACTTTTAGATCCTCGGCACTCGGTACCATTGGAACATGTGGTCCAAAGATAACTGACTTCCAACATTCGGTGTTCTGTTGAGCTAAGATGTGTCTCATCCTTTGCTCCCAGATGTTGTATTCAGATCTGACCAACATAGGTGGTTTGAAAAGAGAACCAACGCTGTTAGTGTTATCATGTGATTGTGACGTCATTCTGGTTGTTTTTCAGGCACTGAATAATCAACTTTGTATGTGATTATACCTTACTCTGTTTTACAACAAAACCGAACAATCGAAAGTATCAATGAAATTGAGCTGAACTTTTACGTCAAAATGATTGTTACATCAAATTTTACTGTCCGAGATCTGATACCAATTGTTAGGATCCGAGTTTCTTTTGATTGTGCTTATTTGATAATAATGAAGATGAAACAGAGTTAAATGCAGCGGAATTAAATGAAACAAACTTTCAATACACAGTCAATGAGAGAATAAGTTTTAGCAAACATGTTTATATTGAAATCGAATGATTGTATTTGTTACAATAATCAATCACAATGCATGCATGCACATAATCCCCCCCTCAGCCTGAGCTCACAGTGATTGTTCGTACAGAATGACTTGGTGATGAAGAGAGCTCATAAAACAGTACAGGGTACTGTTCTATTTATAGTACAGAACAAGCCACTGAGCATCTTTTTGCTGACGTCACCATGAAAGTGACATCTAACCTCCTAACAACCTCGAACCACTGAATAATTACAACCACTGATATCTAAACAACTGATTACAAGTATAATACAAAGAATAAAGTAAACTACTGCTTCTTCATTCCACTGTTATAGAACCAGCAGTGCTTTGTGTCTTCAGCAGTACTTGAACCATATCAGTAGATTGAGCATCAGTGCTTAATCTTCAACAGTCTTTAGTGATCAGCAATTGTTGTGTAGAGCAGTACTTTCAAGGGGAAAGATCTGATGCAAACAACTGCTTATTGTGAATCCACTAATCTGATCCAGTTTTGGCTTTATCAACTGTTCCTTTGTAGGGTTGAATCCCAACATTCTCCCAAACCGAACCAGCTCCTTTATAAAAACTCTTATTCCATTTCGGTTTAACACGGTTTATAATAAAACTTCAAGCATTCTGAACCCTAGCTGTAAACAACCCAACAAACTCTGGATACTGAAAAACATCGGCAATCATACTCTCTGAACTCTCACAACCCACCGTCTTCGCCACCCAACAAACTCCAAATACTGAAAACCTTCCACGAACTGGTGCAACACTTCAAGCTTTCTGAACTCTAACTGCAAACAACCCAACAAACTCCGGATATTGAAAAACTTCAGCAATCATACTCTTCGAACTCTCATAAAAAATTCAACAATCAAATACTTTATCTGCCTTTCACTGTTTGACATGACTCCAGCAATCAAATACTTTCACTGTTTCACAAAAACTCTCTGAACTCTCATATATATATATATATATATATATATATATATATGGGGCCAGGATTTAGAGAAAACGGTGAAAAGTGTGAGAACAGAGAGAACGGTTACGGATCGTCACATCAAAACAATCTATGGACGGTGGCGTTTTCGTAAATAACATCACTTTTATTAAGTGGGCGCACTTCATTAAGGGTAAAAAAGTCTTTTGACTTCTCTACACAAAAAGCCAAACTCATGAATAAAACGCCATTAAAAATCCCGCCTTAACCTACATAGCACACATCATCCTAATCTAAACGCCATTAGATATAAAACGCCAAACTTTGTTTTTAACCGATAAAACTGGACAAACAGTAACTGAAACGACGGAACTTAATTACTAGCATTTATTATAATAAAATCGTGCCTAAAATACGCGCCAAAAACTTCCTATATAAACAACCTCTCAGACCTACTAATAACCACACCAAACCCCAAACGCCATATTTTCCTATATACCATTCATCTTAGAAACGCCAAAAAATACAAATATCAAAGATTCCAATCGACGTTTCTTTGAGATACACTATTTTCTCAACAAACTTTCGTTCGAAATGATGGGCAAAATCCTTATGCTGGGATATTGTCCATCTCATTGAGTAAAATCTTGTTGAGTCTATCCTTAATATAAACGCCAAAACATACAAAAACCACAAAATTGCAAAAACGTCATTTCTTGGAGATTCAGTTTTGTTCTCAATAAAGTTTAGCTGAACGGGGTGGACAACATTGTTAGACATCTTTCTTGACTGAGGATTAACAATGTTGTCCCTCTCGTTTAGCAAAGCATATTGAGTTTACCATGACCAAAATTAGAGGTTTATGGTAGTTTTATTTAGTGGCGTTGTTTTTTTTGGCGTTTGATTTGCTTGTCAGATCTTATATTGTTTGTTATGTAACTTCAAAGTAACATGTTATGAACAAATAGGTAGAAAAAAAAAGATGGAAAAAATGATATATAAATGATGTAAAACGCCAAACTGAGATATGTGTGTGTTCTGTAAGAATGAAAAATACAAAACGCCAAACTATTCTTCACTGGCTCTCGAAGACCTTGTCGATCTTCTTTTAATTACGGCCTGTTTGCATGTCGATGCGGAGTGTCCATAGCCTTTGCAGTTCTGACACTGTCTTTATTTGGCGTCGTGTTTCGACTTTGATTTCTTTTTCTGCGATTGCTATCTTCTGTTTAGATTTCAGGCGCTTCCCAGAACCAGAACCTTTGGATTTATACCCAACAGGGACTCTTATCGGATTCTTGTCGTTTTTATATTGACCGGTTATCTCGGAAAATCTATCCCTAGTACTAGCGGGAGGAGCAACAATCTGCATATCTTGAACCTTCTTCATATAAGATTGACATGATCCTTGTATAAGGATAGCTCCCCTTTATTACCAGATAAACGGTTCAAAGTATATTCAGTTGAAAAAATAATATCTCACATCATACTTTGCACATCGGGATCAAGCTCGGTCATATATTCACGACTAATTGAGTATTCAGGAGAGCAGTTTGGGGAAGCCTCTTTGCGCCATCTATTCAAAATGTATTGTTTTGGAAATTCCCTAATGTCCATACTTCTTAAAACATAGAATATATGTCTACATAGCAAACCAAACTGCTCAAAACGCCTGCATGAGCAACTGCATGTGCAATTAGACTTACGGTACATTACCTGAAAAACGCCAAAAACAATATCTCTATAACGCCATACAGAGAATGTTTGTCTAAAAAAACAAAAAAAAAAGACAACTGGATATATGATAAAACGCCATATAAAAAACAAAACGTCATTGTTTACCTCAAATAAGGATGTACAAGGCTGTTGGAAGTCATTTATGTAAAACTTAACAAAACCATCGGGCTGATCTTCATAACATTGATTTATGCAATCCACAATTCCAATTAGCTCAGCTTGAACGTCACAAAAAATATTTTTTGTGTATATGTCAGCAGCTTGGCCTTCCAACAAACTCCGGATACTGAAAAACTTTAGCAATCATACTCTCCGAACTCACACAAAAACTTCAACAATCAAATACTTTATCTGCCTTTGTCGCAACCCCCGGCCCCTAATCACCTGGGAACGGGCGGTCGCGAACCAGTATCTGTGGTATCGGTGTTTATTAATTTGGTAGTAGAATTTACATCAGGACCGTAGTTAGGAAATAGTTTATCAGAGTAAAATACCATATTTTTATAATATTAAATACATGGGAAATTCCCAACTTTCCATTACAAACATATTTATAGGGATAAACCCTAATTTATTGAAATAAAACATCTTCTATATTTAGGTAACTTTTATAGCCACTTTTCCAAGCCTTCAGTGCTGTCCAGTTGGCTTCTATTTGACTTTCACATTTTGTTACCTGAAACGCGTTTAAAAACATTTTATCAGCAAGAAATACTAGCGAGTGAATCCCAATTTAATCAAGAAAAGTTTTATAATTTTTCAGCAATGAGGGCGATCTCGCAATTACATTTGTTTATATTTCTACCTTAATTACCACCCACGGTACTGTCAACCCGACTTGTGCTCATGTTACTACTCACAGTGTAGTAACAAATTTTATATACAAAACCCCAACAATCCGACGATAATTGTAGATTACAAATACTCAATCACTGTAAATATAAATTAAAACAATTGAGGTTTTGTAAAAACACTTTGTAAAAAGGGGAAATCACTCACATTGCTACTTTAGGTATTTCCTTTCTGAATTCCTGGTTATTATCTATTAATTACACAATGCACACGCGTTAGTATAATAACCCAATTTACATTAGTTATACCCTCCCCGAGACAGAAACTCCAACGACAACGTCGGGCAGAGCCTCGACAGGCGTTACGGAGTACTAGATCAATCGGGCAGCGTATCTAATACGTAACCCGGGGTTATGATACTTACATCAAGGCAGAGCTTCGCTATTTTAGTGGGTATAATACCCGGTATTATAATTTCTATTCAGAATTAGAGAGAGTTTCGAGATTTGAACGACGAAAACGAATGCCGATCTCTGCTATATATAGGGCTGTCCAGGGAGTCCCTGGCGCCCCGCAAAAGAGACCACATGGGCCTTCGCGGCCCGCGAGCTAGGGGGTCTAGGACGTAGCTTGGACCAGTCACACGCATAGGTTCGACACGCACGTGACACGTGGCGGTAGGGGGTGAGGGCGGGTGGCCAGGCGCTCGCGCCCCGCGACAGCCTTCAGTGGCTCTGTCGCGCCCCGTCAGAGACCATTGAATTTTGTTTTTATTTTATTTTTATAAAATAAAGTATTAGGGGCCCACTTTTCGTATACGGGGTGTATTTTAGGGCGTATAGGGGTGTTTATAAGGGTTTTAGGAGGGTTGTTATATCCTCCCCACCTTGTTTTAGAACTCGTCCTCGAGGTCTACTAGATCAGGTGTGGGTATTTCCTCTGCATTTCTGACTCAAGCTCCCATGTGTATTATGGTCCTCTCTTGGAATCCCATTTCACTTTGACTATAACTAATCTCTTGTGTTTGAGATTCTTAACTTTTCTGTCTTCAATCTGTAGAGGCTTCTCTACAAACTTAAGTTTCTTATTTACCTCTATGTCATTAAGAGGTACTACTAATGATTCATCGGCTAAACACTTTTTGAGATTACATACATGAAATACATCATGTATTCCTGCCATTTCCTTTGGTAGTTGTAGCTGATATGCTACAGCTCCAATTTTTCTAATAATCTCAAATGGTCCAACCTACCTGGGGCTTAGCTTTCCTCACTTGATGAATCTTACCACTCCTTTCCAAGGAGAAACTTTTAATAATACCTTGTCTCCTACTTGAAATTCCAATGGTTTTCGCCTGTTATCAACATAACTCTTTTGACGATCGCGTGCTGCTTTTAGTCTATCCTTGACTTAAATAATCTTGTCCGTTGTTTCTTCTACTATCTCTGGTCCAGACAATTGTTTTTCTCCAATTTCTGCCCAACAGACTGGAGTTCGGCACTTTCGTCCATAAAGTGCTTCAAATGGTGCAGCATTGATACTGGTATGATAGCTGTTATTGTAGGAAAATTCTATTAATGGTAAGTGGTCGTCCCAATTTTCTCTGAAATCAATTACACAAGCTCTAAGCATATCTTCCATTGTCTGAATTGTCCTTTCGAAATGAGAAGCAAAACGGCTATCTCTATCAGAAACAATTGATAAAGGAATTCCATGTAATGAAACTATTTCATTTACATACAACTTAGCTAACTGTTCCATACTGAAAGTTTCCTTCATCGGTAAGAAATGAGCAGACTTAGTTAACCTATCTACAATCACCCAGATTGTATCATTACCTTTTCGGGTCTTGGGTAATTTGGTAACAAAGTCCATTGTTATCAATTCCCATTTCCATATTGGCATTTCTAATTGCTGTAATAAACCTGAGGGTTTCTAATGTTCAGCTTTACCCTGTGAACAGGTTAGACACTTGGCAACATAAGCTGCTATATCCTTTTCCATTCCTATCCACCAGAAATTCTTTCTTAAGTCTTAATAAATCTTATCACTTCCAAGATGCATCGCATACTTAGACTTATGGGCTTCTTCTAATATTCGGTGGTGTAGGTTTCCTCATTTGGGTATCCACGTTCTTTTCTTATGGAATCTCCATATTCCATCTGTTCCTTGTTCTAATTCCTTAATCATCCCTTTCAATTTTTCAGTGTCATCCTTGATTATTGATTCATGTACTTCTCTAATCTGTTCATTTAAATCTATCTGCTGATTTAATTTAAGAGAACGTACTCTTTTTAGCTTTTCATGATACTTCCGACTTAAAGCATCAGCTACTACATTAGCCTTTCCAGCATGATACTGGATATTACAATCATAATCACTAAGAATCTCCATCCAGCGTCTTTGTCTCATATTTAATTCCTTTTGCCCAAAAACATATCTTAGACTCTTATGATTGGTGAAAATGGTAAACTTACTACCGTAAAGGTAATGTCTCCAGATTTTTAGGGCAAAAATTATGGCTCCTAATTCTAAATCATGGGTTGAATATTCTTCATGATTCTTAAGTTGTCTAGACGCATAGGCTATAACCTTTTGACGTTGCATCAACACACATCCATAACCTAACTTAAAAGTTTCACAGTAGACTACAAAGTCTTCAGTTCCTTCTGGTAACGCTAGTATGGGTGCGTTGGTTAATCTTTGCTTAAGAATTCTAAAAGTTTCTTCCTGTTTTGGTCCCCATTCAAATTTAACTGATTTACAGGTCAGTTTTGTTAAAGGAATGGCTATTCTAGAAAAATCTTGGATAAACCGTCTATAATAACCGGCCAGTCCTAGAAAACTTCTAACCTCCGTTGGTGATTCAGGGACTTTCCATTTAGTGATCATCTCGATCTTTGTGGGATCCACATGAATTCCTTCATGATTAACTATATGTCCGAGGAATTGCACTTCTTCTAACCAAAACTCACATTTCAAAAATTTAGCATAAAGCTTTTCTTTTCTCAGCAAATTTAGGAGTGCATGCAGATGCGATGTATGTTCCTCTTTACTCTTATAGTAAATGAGAATATCATATATAAAGACAATTAAGAATCTATCCAAATATGGCTTACATATTTGGTTCATCATGTCCATAAATGCGGCTGGGGCATTGGTTAGACCAAATGGCATGACGGTAAATTCATAATGGTCATACCTTATCCTGAAAGCGGTCTTAGGAGTGCCCTCTTCCTGTACCTTTAATTGATGATATCCTGAGCGTAAATCGATCTTAGAAAAGAATCGAGCTCCTTGCAATTGATCAAACAGATCATCAATTCTCGGTAATGGGTACTGATTTTTAATCGTCACCTTATTCAACTCTCGGTAATCAATGTACATACGCATTGACCCATCTTTCTTCTTGATGAACAAGAACGGTGCTCCCCATGGCGATGAACTTGGCTGTATGAAGCCTTTATCCAGAAGTTCGTCCAACTATTTCTTCAATTCTTGCATTTCTTCTGGTGCCAAACGGTAGGGTGCTTTGGCAATTGGTGCTGTCCCTGTTAGCAGGTGAATTCTGAATTCAACTTCCCTGTCCGGCGGTAGTCCTGGTAGCTCTTCTGGAAACACATCTGAGAATTGAGATACTACAGGAATATCTTTCAATTCTTTTCCTTTATTGTTAATGATTATAGAAATCATATACAAGAGGGACCCTTTTCTAGCATAACTCACTGTTTTCATCACAGAGATGAATTTCATGGATCTAGATGGCTTATCTCCTTTAATTGTGATCTTTTCACCCTTTGGTGAATTTACTTGGATTGACTTTTGATCACATAGAATACTGCCTTTATTGGCTACCAACCAATCCATTCCTAATACAATATCAAATCCTGCCAGATTCATTGGGTAAAGATTTGCAATAAAACTTTGGTTTAAAATTTCTATTCTTGCTCCCTGCAAGATTTCAGGGATCTTTATGGATTCTCCATTTGCTGTCTCTACTAGAAATTCTTGTTGAAGTTTAGTTAGTGGTTGATTGAGAAGTTTGCAAAATAAAGTATTAATAAAACTTTGGTTCGCAACAGAGTCAAATAATACTTTAGCAAAAACATCATTAACTAAAAACGTACCGGCAATCACGTCCGGAATTATCTTGGCTTCTTCTGCAGTTAGAACAAATGCTCTAGCATTTTTAGTAGTCTTGTTGTTCATGGCTGGAGCTAGTTTCGGACAGTTCGGCTTAATATGTCCCTTTTCTCCACAGTTGAAACATACTCCATTACTGGGTTTCTTCCTACAGTCTTCTTCCTTTTGTGTCCTGATATCTTGAAGAAATTGCAGTAGGTGGAGCATCTTCCTGAATGCTTCCTTTTGTAAGCCTTACAGTAAGGTGCGGAGGTAGAACATACATTTTTCCCACAGTTGGAATTTCCGTAGCGAAATTCATGGGTAAGTTTCTGGACTAGGTTCTTCCTCTGGTTTTCTTCTTGTGTACGCACTAATTCATCAGTCTAGGTATTGGCTAGTTCTACAGCTTCCTCTATGGTTTGTGGTCTAGCTGCCTTGACAACATGTCTAATCTCACTGATTAATTCCCAGATGTAACGGGAGATTAACATTGGTTCTGGTGAAGCTAGGGTTGGCACTATTCTAGCATATTCGAAGAATACAGTAGTGTAACCCTTACAGTCTACTCCAGTCATTATATGGTTTAAGAACTTGTTGGCTATCTGTTCTTTTTTCATTGGCATGACAGAATTTCCTTTCAACCATGTTCTTAAACTCAGTCCATTCCATATTATAGACTCTGTCACTTCCCCTAGACTGGAGGATAGTGTTCCACCATTCTAGAGCTAGGTTCTTAAATAGATTGGAAGCAAACATGATTTTGTCTTCCTCTGCACACTTGCTTATTTTTAAGACTGCCTCAGTCTTTTCTATCCAACGCAGAGCTGCAATGGCTCCTTCATTGCCTGAGAATTCTATAGGTTTACAAGACCAAAATTCTTTGTAAGAACAACCATAAGTCATGTTCTTCTTCTTTTTGGAATAGGCAATTGAAGTATGGGTCCACTGTTTACGCTGTGACTGGGTTCAGTAGGTGGTCATTTACTTCCACTATTACTTTTATTATTTTCCGCTTCCTTAACCGTTTTGATAATATATGGCATTGCGTCTATAATCCCTTGTGCCACTATGTGTTGGATGGCACAATTATCTAATTGGTTGCCGTTATTATCGTTATTCGGGTTTTCTTGATTCACTTCGTTGTCCATCTGGATTATAAACATTTACCAAGTATTAATATCACAAAACAATATTTAATGCGAACAATCACACAACAACACATTGATCAAAATCATCGTGCATTGCGACATTTACTCTATTTTATATATATATTACAACCACAACTAGAATTTAAAATACAATACTAGTATGCATCAGTAGCTACTGGATTATCTAATTTAGTTAAATATTTTTTTATAAACTACACGCATATATATATATATATATATATATATATATATATATATATATATATAGGGAGGAGCTCATGCGAGAACCACCTTTATTGTGAGAACCGCGAGAACCAATGTGAACACAACATAAAATAGCTAAAAAAACCTAAAAAAAACATAACACCCACCCCACCCCCCCCCCCCCAAAAAAAAAACCTAAACCACCCCCCCAAGCTAAATGCTAAAAACTAAAACCTAAAAAAAACCTAACCCCCCCCCCCCCCCCCCAAAAAAAACCTAAACCCCCCTCCCCCACCCTCCAAAATCCTAAACCCCCCCCCCCCCCCAAGCTAAAATGCTAAAAACTAAACCCCCAAAAAACCTAAAAAAATTTTTTGAATTTTTTAATATTTTTTATGTTAAAATCGCTACTTTTAGAAGGCAAAAAAAAAATTTTTTTTTCTTCGAAAAGTAGCGATTTTTTTATAAAAAATATTAAAAAATTCAAAAAAAAAATTTTTGTGTGATTTTTAGCTATATTTAGGCATTTTTTGTTGTGTTTACATTGGTTCTCGCGGTTCTCGCAATAAGAGGTGGTTCTCGCATGATCTTCTCCCTATATATATATATATATTATTGTCACTGATAGGGGTTCATCCAATATTGCATGTTACGCTCGTCGTATTTCCAAACGAACCTCTCCCCTGTTTGCCTTATCCTTTCACTTTCATCTAATAACTGCTCACCAAAAGTGCGGAGTTCATTCACGTTCTCAGTGCTCATGGGTGGTGTGGGTGCTGATATCGGGTCAGGGTACTGTGGCATTGGTTCTTCGTATGGGTATGGGTTCTCTAGGATCTCTCAAATATATTGGTCGTTATCCCAATACGAATCTAGAGGGTCAAGGTTAGGGTAGGGTACTACTAGGTTTTGTATGGGTTCCTCTTGTGGGTGGAGTTCTGGGTAATCCCTGTGGTCGTCAAACCATGGGTCATAATCTAGAGGATGGGATGCTGGGATTCTAAGGATTTCAGCTTGGTCGAAAGCAGGTACGGGAACTTGGTCTCCTGGGTTAGGTTCGATTTCCATGGGTTATGTTGGGAATAAGGGTAGTGGCTGTGGTGCTATGATTCGTTCTAAGTTTGGGTCTGCGGTTGTGGTAGCTAGTATGTGGAAATTAGCCAATCGACTATTGATTATATCCTGAGTCTGGGCATTCATCTCCCTATTTGCAGCTGCTAAGCCCTCTGCTGTTGTAACTTCCTCATTCTTTTCCTACGCTCGTGAGCTCCCCGACTGAACCATCCTCTCTTTTTGGTAGGGAATGGCTCTTCGGATTGCGCATTGAATATGAAAATCACTTCTTCTGTGTCAGCTGAATACCCCGAGGGGGTAGGCTGGGAAGAAGTTCCTTCATCCCTAGGAGAACTAGACAATTGACGATAGGCGACCGATGGACCTTGATCACTCATACTGTAAAATAATAATATACAGATATGCACATAATCCATTAGATTATTTTCTAAAATAATGGATAAAATATTAGTGTCAGCAGAACACTTCTGTTGGCTTTTCTACACAAAACGCCAAACTCATGAATAAAACGCCATTAAAAATCCCGCCTTAACCAACATAGCACACATCATCCTAATCTAAACGCCATTAGATATAAAACGCCAAACTTTGTTTTTAACCGATAAAACTGAACAAACAGTAACTGAAACGATGAAACTTAATTACTAGCATTTATTATAATAAAATCGCGCCTAAAATACGCGCCAAAAACTTCCTATATAAACAACCTCTCAGACCTACTAATAACCACACCAAACACCAAACACCAAACGCCATATTTTCCTATATACCATTCATCTTAGAAACGCCAAAAAACCCAAATATCAAAGATTCCAATTGTCGTTTCTTTGAGATACACTATTTTCTCAATAAACTTTTGCTCGATGTGATGGGAAAAATCCTTATGCTGGGATATTGTCCATCTCATTGAGTAAAATCTTATTGAGTCTATCCTCAATATAAACGCCAAAACATAAAAAAACCACAAAATTGCAAAAACGTCATTTTTTGGAGATTCAGTTTGTTCTCAATAAAGTTTAGCTACACGGGGTGGACAACATTGTTAGACATCTTTCTTGACTGAGGATTAACAATGTTGTCTATCTCGTTTAGCAAAACATTATTGAGTCTAGCATGACCAAAATTAGAGGTTTATGGTAGTTTTATTTAGTGGCGTTGTTTTTTTTGGATTTCTACCCAACATGGACTCTTATCGGATTCTTGTCGTTTTTATATTGACCGGTTATCTCGGCAAATCTATCCCTAGTACTAGCGGGGGGAGCAACAATCTGCATATCTTGGACCTTCTTCATATAAGATTGAACATGATCCTTGTATAAGGATAGCTCCTCTTTATTACCAGATAAACGGTTCAAAGTATATTCCATTGAAAAAAATAATATCTCGCATCATACTTTACACATCGGGATCAAGCTCGGTCATATATTCACGACTAATTGAGTATTCGGGAGAGCATTTTGGGGAAGCCTCTTTGCGCCATCTATTCAAAATGTATTGTTTTGGAAATTCCCTAATGTCCATACTTCTCAAAACATAGAATATATGTCTACATAGCAAACCAAACTGCTCAAAACGCCTGCATGAGCAACTGCATGTGCAATCAGACTTACAGTACATTACCTGAAAAACGCCAAAAACAATATCTCTATAACGCCATACAGAGAGTGTTTGTCTAAAAAAAACACAACTGGATATATGATAAAACTCCATATAAAAAACATAATGCCATTGTTTACCTCAAATAAGGATGTACAAGGCTGCTGGAAGTCATTTATGTAATCCTTAACAAACCCATCGGGCTGATCTTCGTAATGTTGATTTATGCAATCCGCAATTCCAATTAGCTCAGCTTGAACGTCACAAAAAAATAGTTTTTGTGTATATGTCAGCAGCTTGGCCTTCCAACACTTGGTAATTACTCTTCAACTTGGGTCGTTTGTAACGAGATTCATGATCATTTTTCCGGTGCATGTGACGTTGTGCTTCTATTGCAGTTTCGTAATGAGTCATGAACTCAACAAGAGTAGCTTTTGAATTCCACACTTGACCAAAAAAATGATTCTCACTCTCCGACCTCGATGTCGTTCGCATAAGGCCCGACAGCTCTTCCATTCTATAGTATTCAGGGATCCAAGATTCCCTGAGTGCAAAAATATCAGATAGCCAGTCATTATCTGCTAAATTGAACTCTCCGATAACCACATCCCATTCTGATTAAAACTCTTCAGGTGTAAGAATATCCGTCCACACAACACCACAAATACTTGTAAAACCCCAATAGGATCTTTCAATGATATCAACCTTTAACTTGTGAAGGTGCGGAAAACAATCACAAGCCGATTCAAGAATGAAATATAATAATCAACACTAGAATAATATATGAAATAACAAACCGAAATCTTGCATTCAATGACTAGCAAAGACTGATACAAGACTCGAACTAGAACTCGGTTCCTTCTCCTTGTGTCGCCACCTATATCCTCATCAACAACAACCTCAAACAATGAGGTAAAATATGCTTAAATACAAAACGACTAGGCCACTAACCTAAGCCCATTGCGACACAAGACCACTAACCCAAACACTAACATAACCGGCCCAAACATGTAAACCAAACATAAACATAATCAACCCTCAAACTATGCTAACCTACATGAATAAACCTTCAGGTTCCAACAATCTCCCCCTAGGTTTATGCATGCAGGTCCTTGACACTTTAATCTTCACTATCATCTTGCACCCGATCCTTAATACCACCGAAACCCTTTGTATGAATATGAATTGATGCTGCAACAGCTTTAGTCCAAGCTTTGGCAATTTCTTCATATTTCTCAGTAGCTCTAATTTGATGACGAGCTAACACTTCCAAATCTTCATGAGCAACATTCAGTAAATCAATCTGATCCACCAATTGAAAACACACATCATCATCACAAACAATCACTGCCTGCCCTAAGCGCTCATCATAAGACCAAAAATGTAAGGTCTTTAGAGCACCCTTTGGAATCTTTTTTACCAACGGAATCATCTTCTCTTTATCAGTTACAGGCCAACGCACAATCTTCATTCGCTTGTTTGTATATGGATCTCTGATGCCTTTAGCGGGTTTAACAATGGACTCTGCAGTACGCATTGAAGGAAAGCCCCTAAGAACCTCCCTCTTCAACCTCTCGAAAAACCTATAACCAACTCCTCCAGGCTTATCATCTACATAAGGTGCTCTAGACAAGTCTGTCAAGTCCACTTTAGTAAATGACTGAAACTGGCCTGGATGTTTATACCACTCAACAGGTCCAATCTTCCTTTTTATCCACCATCTCTTGCGATCATGATCATAACCCCAGCTAACTACACCAGAACGATTTCCAACCTTATCATAAAGAGTTTCACCAACATCCATCAAATGATGAGTTGCATGAGCATCATCATCATCTGGATTTAGATTCCGATTCTTCATAATGACAAACTGTCTTTTCTTCTTGATTCTTTCAGCTTTCTCTTTGTCTGCAACAGGATCAACGATTCTTCTAAAGTAATGTTCCATAGCAGCACTTCTTTCAGCATCATCCTTTTCAAAAGCTTTTCTTCTGTTTTCAACATCAGTTGGATCAGAAAACTCCTGTCCAAACTTCTTCTCCAACTTTCCACGCAAATCATAAACCATATTAAACAGCAAACTAACATCTCCTTGAAGCTGCTCAATCTGTTGATCTTTCTTCACAATAGTATCTTCAAGTTGAATAATCTTTGCATCTTTATGGATTGAATCTTGCTCAAGTACAACCATTCGTTTCTTCATATCTCTCATACTGATATACTCATCTTCATCACTAGAATCATCATCAAACGGCATTCTAAATGGCTCTTCAGGTCTTTTACCACTTGAACTGCTAGGCATATCAAGATCAACTCTAGAAGGACCTGCAGATTCAGTAGCACTAGGTAGCGTTGTCTCAACAGTGGCATCAACATCAATACTAGTAACCTGAACGTCATCAGTAGTAACATCCATATCAGTTCTTCCAGTATCAACATCAAAATCAAAGATGTCTTCAGTAGTGGTGGTGGTATCAGTGATATTCTTCTCAAACTCGAAGTCATAAAGACCTTCATCATCTTCATCAGTAACTACGGGTTGATCTTTGCTATGCTCAATATACATTCCGAGCCGAGGATCCCTCCTTTTCCGTTTCAATGGCATGGAATCAGAATCCTTTGGGTCTTCACTAGGCTTTTCACTTGACACTGAAAGATCAGAAGGAGGATTTCCCATCTTATCAGTTACAGATTTTAGTAACAAAGCCAAACTTTCAGCAGTAATCACGGGTGGAACAGCAGAAACAACAGTATCAACTTCAGCTTCAGGAGGAAGCTCTTTATCTTCATCAGAATCACACATAATCTCAACACCTTCATCGTCAGAGTCTATTGTTAAAATCTCTGTCTCAGGCTGATCTTCAGTATCCATACGAATATCATGTTCTTCAGCAACAATGGCACTTGCAGATACACTTTGCACTGAAACAGATTGTGCTATTTCTACATTTTCACGAACATCTTCCGTCTCTGCAAACTGACCAAACTTCTCCAAAGGAATCAATCCTTCATACTTCTTCTCTGTACCCTTCTTTGCAGTAAGTGCTCCAAAACATGATGGACCCATTGGTTTCAATTCCAATGTATTACCAGATCTCTTCAATTCTGGATATTTATCATTCAGAATCATCTGCAAAAATCTAGGATACATCAGAAACTTATCCTTTCGAAGTCCAATTGCATTCCTTTTCATCGCTTCCAAAATATATCTTGAATAATTGAACGACTCATTTGTAATTACACAAATCACAGCAGCAGACTGAGTAGTATTCAATTGATCAATTCCCCCTCTATTCTCTGTCATGCACAAAAGAAACATATGCAGTAACAGACGCCAGTATGGATGCACAAACTTCTTAACCAAGGGTGGAAACTTTCCTTCGTAGCTCAAACGAGGCAAAATTGCTTCTACTGCTCCAGCTGGAAGTTCTATAGGATCTGTTTCCTGATCATTAAATCTTAGCACTTCTCTAATCATCTGCTCAGTCACTATAACTTTCTTTTCTTGAATTTCAGCAACTATAGCTCCCTTTCCATCAACGACTTCTACTTTAGCACTCTTCCAAAAAGCTTGAATAAGTTCTTCATAAACAACCGGATTCTCACGAAGAGCATGAACAATCCGACAGTTATTTAAGCCTTTCATCAATGACGTGTACATCTACTTGTGTTTCTCTGGTGGAGGTGCTAAATATCCAACTTGATTATGAGAAGATATAAACTTTAAATCCATTTTCTGCACATAACACAAATCAAATAAGTTTCCAACTTTCAAATATAACAGTGATAAAAATAAAAACCAAAACAAACACTGTTACTGTTCACTCGAGACCATGAGTCGCAACCAAAAGGTCTCGAGTCGCAACCATGAGTCGCAACCAGTTGTCTACGAGTCGCAACCAACAAACATTGAGTCGCAACCATGAGTCGCAATCTTGAGGTTGCGACTCGTAACCACTGGTTTCGAGTCCTAAGTGTTCTTGATTTCGAGTCAACATCTTCAACACTTCATCGGAAACATCATCAGAATCTTCAAATCTTCATCGGAATCTTCAAAACTTCATCGGAATCTTCAACAAACATTCATAATTCCTGCAAAACTTGAATAATGACGTCATTATACCTTGATGATTAACAAAGCAGATTGCGAGTCGCAACCGGAAATCAGTCGGAACTTTTGATGATCACCGGAATCTTGAGAGAAAAAGAGAGAATAATGCTTGGTTGCGAGTGAGAAATGAGGTCTCGACTCGCAACCATCCTTTTTATACCACAAAACAGATTGTGGGCCATCATGGGCTGGTAACTCTTGGGCTCAACTTTAACCGATTGGGCTTTGACATATTTGGGCTCTTGACTTAACAGATTCAACAATCAATTTTTTAAACCCATTTCAAAACTTATTTAATTTTAATGAAAATTATCCAGTAAACCTTTTGAGCAATGTTTGCAAATAAAACCTAAAAACAAAAATTAAATAACAAAAATATTTACAAAATAAAATAAGGAAATTTGCATAGATACTCAGGGATCAAATCACAGGTTTCAGGCTTGACTTCACTTATCAACACTGATCTACTACTGAATGATCTAGACAATTGCCAGTATATTTGTCCCCTTAAACTCATCTCCCTAGACCTTTTCCAAATAACTGCCTGTAACTCAATTTATCATGTTTTGATATCTTAACAATGAACACTCAAAACAAATACTAATCAAATCCCGGAATTATAACAGCACACTCTATCATGCAAGTAGCTTCCCTACCACATATTTCACAAGTCCAATCCAGATCTCTGAAATCTTAACTGGGACTAGATTGAGAAGAGAACAGAATAGATCTTAAGTAAAGATGGTATAATATACAGGATCAAATGAGTTTTTCTCAATTTGACATAGGTTTATAGGGTTTCTTTTGGGCACTAGAGGGCCTCTTTCGGGTGTTTAATTGATCTACAAAGCGACAACGTACAGCTAGGTCAGCATGTATCTGGATGCAGCAGAAGCTGTCGTTGCCTAGCATCTCCAGGTCAGCATATATCTGGATGCAGCAGAGGAGATACACGACTTTTTTCAGAGAAGATTTCAGAGTCAGACCAAAATTGTGTGTATCGGGACAACATACAGACATTCAAATAGAAATGAGCTAATTCCAAGTGACTTTCTTTCCTGAGGTCATGTACAATTTTTAGTTCTAAACAGAAACAGCAAATGTTTCCAGTCTTAAAGATAGAGCCTACCAACACATCATACTAGAGTCAAACTATTTCGATACTGGTCTTACATGAGTCAGCCCTCAACCATAATGTGTAAAATCATTTCATTTCCCAGTCATGCCACACCTCTTTTTGTATTTTTCAATTTTTCAATGTTTTTGTATTTTTCCAATTTTTCAATGTTTTTGTATTTTTCATGTATTTTTCAAAAAATTCTCCCCCTAAATTTGAGCATAAATAAAAACTACCTAAGAATAGAAAACTTTATGAACAAATTTACCTACGAAAAACAAAAACATGCTCATTCAGTAAAACGGATCATTTTCAGAAAATCCACAAGCACTCTGAATTTTGAGCTGCTGACAGGTTTAGTGAACAAATCGGCAGCATTTGCATCAGTGTCGATTTGTTCAAGAGTAATAAGACCTCTGTCAAAACAGTCTCGGATAAAATGAACTTTAATATCAATGTGCTTGGTTTTTGAATGAAAGACAGGATTTCGAACAATTTGTATTGCAGCATCATTATCACAGTAAATAGTAGTGTTAAGATAAGTCAAACCATAATCCTGCAATTGATGTTGCATCCACACCACTTGAGAGCAAGACGCAGAAGCAGCAACATACTCAGCTTCAGCTGTAGATATCGCCACTGTTTGTTGTTTCTTGCATTGCCAAGAAATGAGCCGATCACCCAAAAATTGACATCCCGCAGATGTAGATTTCCTGTCACTGTCAGTACCTCCAAAATTGCTGTCAGAGAAAGCAAACAAGTCAAAATTGGAATCCCTCGGATACCACAGGCCAAACCGAGGTCGGCCTTTAAGATACCGAAAGATCCTTTTAACAGCAGTAAGATGAGAAGTTTTAGGATTAGCCTGATAGCGTGCACAGTTGCAAACAGCAAACATAATGTCCGGACGGCTAGCAGTGAGGTACATCAATGACCCGATCATGGACCTATATTGACGTTGATTGACAGACTCTCCTTCTTCATCTTCAGTCAATAGTGGTCTCTCTGCCATAGGTGTTTCAGCAGGCTTTGCGTCCGTGAATTTGAATTTTTCCAACACATCATCCACATACTTCCCTTGATGAATAAGAATTCCTTGTGAACTCTGCTTGACTTGTAAACCCAAAAACAGTGTCATTTCCCCCAGAGCACTCATTTCAAACTTCTTTTTCATAACTCTCTCGAATTCCTTGCAAAGATCCTCACTTGTAGATCCGAAAATGATATCATCAACATAGATTTGAACCAAGATTTGATCACGTCCTACCTTCTTGATAAACAAAGTCTGGTCTATGGTGCCACGCGTATACCCATGAGCCAACAGATGCTCTGTTAGTGTGGCATACCAAGCTCGAGGAGCCTGGTGTAACCCGTATAGCGCCTTGTCTAATTTGTAAGCGTATTCAGGATGATCTGGATGCACGAACCCTGGTGGCTGCTCAACAAAAATTTCTTCCTTCACATCTCCATAGAGAAATGCGGTTTTGACATCCATCTGATAAACAGTGAATCCCATGTATGACGCGTAAGCCAAAAAGATCCGGATGGCTTCAAGTCGTGCAACCGGAGCATATACTTCATCATAATCCAGTCCTTCAATTTGTTTAAATCCCTGAACCACCAGCCTTGCTTTGTTTCGAACGATGACTCCTGCAGAATCCTGCTTGTTTCGAAATACCCATCTAGTTCCAAGCTTACGTTTTCCTGTTGGCAACTTGACGAGCTTCCATACTCCAAGTTTTTCAAACTGGTTCAGCTCTTCATGCATAGCATCTACCCAGCCAGGTTCCTGCAAAGCTATATCAATAGTTTTAGGTTCGATTTGAGAAAGATAACAAGAATATAAGCAAGTGTTAATGATTCCTGATTGACTCCTGGTCAAAATTCCTGCATTTACAGGACCAATCACTTTCTCGATTGGGTGATTGCGTTGAACGCTCGTAGGTATGGCCAAATCAGGTACAGTCTCCTCTTCAGTGGTGGTGTTGCTAGACTCCCCCTCATTAGGTGCTGTAGTAGTGTGAACTACAGGAGAAGTGACAATACAATCCTCAGGAATTTGTTCAGGAAATAAAACAGAGTCACTAGTTGATGCACCCTCAGGAGATCGATTGACCGTCGGAGTTGGTGTAGAATGTTGCGTAAACACCATTCCCGGTGGATCAATGGTATGATGCCTCACGTTATCTTGCATCTGTGCTTCGTCTTCCATATCTTCAAACGACATTGGTTGTTTGGGAATAGACACACCTGCAACTGAAACATCACTTGACAAAATGTTAAATGATTTAAACAGAGCAGAATAATCATATAACCATTCTGGACCAACTCTAGCGTCCGTAGCATTCTCTTCAAGCCATTCAATGTTGCACGACTCGACGACCTTTTTAGTTACTTTGTTGTATACCCTATAAGCAGAGCCTTTCGCATATCCAACAAAGTAACATTCGTCACCTTTGACTTCAAACTTTCCGTTGGAGTCCATTAGTAATAATACACATGGACAACCAAAGATACGAAAGTGTGAAACCGAAGGTTTATGTCCTTCCAGAATCTCATAAGGGGTTTTCATGTGACGTTTGTTTACTAAAGCATGATTCTGGATATAACAAGCCGTACTAACTGCCTCAGCCCAAAAGAAGCTAGGAAGCTTTGAATCAGCCAGCACAGTACGCGCAGCTTCAATGAGAGTACGATTCCTTCTTTCAGCCACTCCATTTTGTTGTGGAGTTCGAGGCGCACTGAACTGACGATCGATTCCCTTATCAATGCAGAAAGTATCCAAAGTAGCGTTCTTGAATTCTGTCCCATTGTCTGATCGAATAACCTTCACCTTAGTACTCGCTTGATTTTCAGCCAAAGTAATGAATTGTTTTACCAAGACAGCAGTTTCATTTTTGTGGCTGAGAAAATATACCCAAGTGTAACGAGAGTAATCATCGACGATTACCAGACAGTAAGCTTTCTTCCCAATGCTCAGCACATTCACTGGACCAAAAAGATCCATGTGAAGTAGTTCGAGGACAACTTTTGTCGAGAGTACTGGTTTAGTCTTATGAGGTTTTCGATGAGCTTTTCCTTTCGCACAAGCAACACATTTCTCCACCAACATGAAGTCCTTGATTGGAAGATCACGTACCAGTTGACCTTTAGCTAGACGGTTCAGATTTTTCATATTCACATGCCCAAGTCGACGATGCCACAACAGACCATCATGCTCCGAAATTTTCGAAAATAGACAAGTGATCTCTTCACACGGTTTCTTGTTCATATCAATGACGTAAGCATTACCTTTCCTTTCAGCAGTCATCAAGAACCAGTCTTCTGGAATAACAATCCCAGGCTTAAGAACATGACATCCCTTCTTAGTGAAATGAACTGAATTCCCTCGATCACAGATCTGCGAAATACTTAACAGATTGTGTTTCAGTTCTGGAACATAATTAACATTTTCAAAACTTAAGACGCCGTTTCGAACAGTTCCTTTTAACGTGATTCTGCCTGACTCTCCTCCCGCAAATGAGACATATCCACCATTAAACTCTTTGATATTTTCCAGTTGGGATAAGTCTCCTGTCATGTGCCTGGAACAGCCACTATCCATGTACCAGAGGCGCACGGTAGTCCTCCACAGCTGTTCCTGCACGATTAGCGGGATTAGTTAGATTTAGGAACCCAGCCCATAGTGGATCTGGGTTTTCCTTGTGCATCAATATATGTCACTCTTTGCCACACTAAATTATCTTTATTCAGAAATTTTGAAACATCCCTTTTGGCGACATTTTGATGACATGATTTCATTGAATTGGATTGCATGCCATTAGCTTTAGGTTTCCAAAACTGTCTTGACCAGTTAGAATTGAAACTTTCATAAGCGTTACCAAAAGAATTACTTCGATTTCGCTGAAAATTTGTTTGTCTATTCTGATATTGATTATAGCGTTTGGCTGCATTCCAATCCTGATCAGAAGGTCTAGTCCTGTGATAGTTGTTCTTCATTGTCTTAGTCTTTGCAGACATCATGGACTTCGAACAGTGATATCGATTAGACGTGACCTTCTGATTTCGCTCTGATGTTTTCTTGTTCGGTGTCCTTGGGAGTTTGCCACAATTTCTGGCAATGTGACCAGCAATGCCACAGTTAAAACATGTTTGACGTTTCACATTTTGAATATGCTTGACATTTTGACTCTGTTTGCTTGAATTCATGTGATTTGATGTTTTAGTTTTCTGAACATGTTTGACTTGTGGTTTTTCTTTAGACAACTTTTCTCCTAATGATCTCTCTCTTAGATCAGCATCCCTTTCATTGTTACTTAATCTTGATTCCGAATTTGAACATGTACTAGTTTCATCCAAATGCGTTTTATCAAGGCATTTGTCATCTGAAACCGATTCATGTTCACTTCCCGAACAAGAAGAAGTCTCAATGATATGCTCTTCCTCAATGCATTTGTCATGTGAAACTGATTCAGATTCCTTTTCTGAGCCTAAAGAAGTTTCATCAATATGCATTTTCTCAGAGCATTTATCATGTAACACAGATTCAGGTTCATTGTTTAACACAGTTTCCAATGGGGTCCCACTAGATTCAACATTAGGGACACCCACTGAGACAGATTCAGAAGAAGAATCAGGATACTCTTGATTTTCTTGAGAAGTCGTTTCAGTGGTTTCACTGAATGCATCCTGAGGGACCTCACCTGTAACATTTTCACAAGCTGAAACATTAGAGATGTTAGGATCACAAACATTAGTTGAAAAACAACCATCACCACACTTATTGTTCAAATCATCCACACAAACATTGTCAGTTTTGCCCAAAACAACAGGCTCACAAGACGAAACATAAGCTGAAAACGACGCAAACAAAGAACTAGTAAACGCGATGTCCGACTCAGTTGGTTCAGAATAATGTTCAAAATATGGTTCAGAAACATTTGAAATAATAACCGGTTCACTCCCATGAACATCATCACACTTTACTTCAGAGCTATCATCTGCACACGAAGATGAAACATTAGGATCAAATGTTCCTTTAGAAACAAAATTTATTGGAGTAGTCTTCTGTTTCTCAACTGGTTTGCCATTAAATGATGATGACTTGTTGTTTTTGGGACCATAAGTCATTTGACTTTCATTAGTCATCTCCTCCTCAGTCATGGGTAGATAAGTATAATTATCATTATAAGGAGGAGGAGCCTTATTAAAACCCAAACCACACCCTTTCTTTTCCTTGTATGCGAGCTGTTGATCACATAAATTTTTGACTAATTTACTGGAAGAATCAAACTTCTTGATATTCAGTTCATTAATTTGATATCTGTTTTGAATATCTTCCAGTTCCTTAGTTAAAATGCATACCTTCTCTTGTGCCTCTAGGAAATGGGCTGTTTTTACACTTACATCATCCTTTAGCTTGATGATGTCTTTTCGCTGAGCTTCAATCTTTTCTTTATAAAGCTTCTCATTTTTAGACAAAGTAAAATTTTTATTTTTTATGTCATTATAATCTTGAATGAGCTCAGCGTTGTGTATTCTGTAAGCCTCAACCCTTTCCCTACACTCAGGAGTACAGAAAACAGAAATTACCTCTTCTTTGGTGAGACCTTTAACAGGAGCTGAAAGAATTTGAGTCATGAATGCAAAATCATCAGCTACAGTCTCTTCCTCTGGCTTTGGGCAATTTTCGCTTGAAGTCATGAAAGCAAAGTTGGATGTATCATTTTGATTCTCTGGAGCTGATATGTTCAGACGCTCAATTTCTGAAGTCCAATCAAAGTTGAGGTTGGGCTGAACCACCAGTGCTTGAGCTAATCCTTGCGGAGGTGGACTTCCAGAAGCAGCAGCATCTGCTATACTTGTAGTGGTCACAAGAGCTCTTTCTCGATTAGGAGTTGCAGGTTGGGCAGGAGTTGCAGGAGTTTGATCTCGGTTTATAAGTGGTTTCGGGCAGTTTCGAGCATAGTGTCCTTCCTCATGATAGTTGAAGCAACGAAGATTAAAGGGCACTTTAGCAGCTCCATTCCATGCATTTCCCCACCTGTTTTTACCTGTTCTTTTCACAAACTTTTGGGCTCTGAAAGCTGCCATCGCCATCTGCCAGGTGATGTCCATTTCTTCAACATCATCTGGATGAATCTGTTTCAGATCATCAGGACACCACTTTGGTGGGTCAAGTTTTCCTGCAATAAAAGCATTCAGACAATTGATCACTGAAGCTGCAATATCCAAGTTTTCCTTTGATTGTTTAGCAAAGAAAGCTATCATTTCGTTGTTAGCAGCGGAAGCAGAAGCAGCAGTAGAGACATTTCCAGAATTTGGTATTGAAGCAGGAGAAGCTGGAGAGACGACTTGATTAGAGGATCCAGATGAGTGCACCTTTGCTGAGGTTGGAGTAGTGGATGAGGTATTTCGAAACATCTGAAAACCACCTTGAGACAATAATGCTGTGTTGCTGTTGTTAGAAGAAGCGGGAGCAATTGAGAAACCAGCAGCTAGCATACTGTTCTTGTAATTTGTTTCTCTTTGCTTATCATCCAGTTCGCATGCCTTAATGTGAGAGATCATCTCTGACAGAGTGCATCTAGCGAGATCTTTAGTCTTCTTGATCATAGCCACATGATGATCCCAACTCTTTGGTAGTGCATTAAGAAGTTGGCGATTTGTAGATGCATTTGTTGTATGAATTTCTTCCATTTGCATTTGGGTGATCAGCTTTACAAACCTCTGAATCTGATTGTCTACCGTTTCACCATAAATATGGTTGAAGTTGTTGAAGTTTTGTTGCAGCAAATTTCTTCGACTCTCTTTCATATCTTCGTTTCCTTCATATACTTCGATCAGAGACTCCCACAATTCTTTGGCAGATTTGCAGGTGCGAAAACCAACAGCAATATCAGGACCCAAACCCATGGTTAAGTAGGAGAGAGCTCGATCATCTTCTTCAACAATGAGCAAATCCTCTTCAGTGTACTGATCCTTAGGTTTCTTTACCTTAAGACCTGGTTCAGTTGAGCTTTCCATCATAATTTCCCTAGGACCTCGCAAAATACTTCGCCACAGCTTATAATCCTTAACCTTCAGATGTTTTTCAAAGCGCCACTTCCACTCAGGAAAGTCATTAGCATCAGTTAACCTAGGAATGCGTGTTGTGGTACCAAGCTTTGAATCCAATTCTTGTTGTTCTTTAAGGGTAGTCAATTCACTGTTGTTTGACGACATGTTTAATTAATTAGTTAATTAATTAATTGATTTTTGTTTTAAGTCCAAAAGTCAACAGTTCAAATGTCCGTAAATCAGTGTCGTTGCGAGTCGTAACAGCTGAGTTGAAACTGCTGTGGTTGCGAGTCGTAACTGTTGTGGTTGCGAGTCGTAACTAAAACAGAATGAGCCGAAACCAAGGTTGCGAGTCGTAATAGCTTCGGTTGCGAGTGGAGACTGACTGTTGGTTGCGAGTCGCAACTGAAACAGGATGAACCGAAACCGTGGTGAATGCGAGTCGAAACCAAAACGTGATGAACCGCAACAATGATGGTTGCGAGTCGTAACCAGAACGTGATGAACCGCAACAATAATGGTTGCGAGTCGGAACCTGCAAAAAAATAAACAATAAGATCTGTTTACTCGCAATCCCGATTTATCAGCACTTCCAAAATTCAAAGATATCGTAATCTTTGAATCTCTTGACCACCAACTTTCCGTAAAATCAGCAAACACCTTTTCAGAAATCAACAAACCAAAATCAGTATAATTTTTGATGAATCGGTCATGAACACTTTAAGTATTTCACTGCAAAACATGTAACAAAACAGATCAGTAGCACAAACGATTCTTGAATCCGAATGATATCAAAACCGAGCCCTTGAATGGCTTCAATGGCTCTGATACCAATTGTAAAACCCCAATAGGATCTTTCAATGATATCAACCTTTAACTTGTGAAGGTGCGGAAAACAATCACAAGCCGATTCAAGAATGAAATATAATAATCAACACTAGAATAATATATGAAATAACAAACCGAAATCTTGCATTCAATGACTAGCAAAGACTGATACAAGACTCGAACTAGAACTCGGTTCCTTCTCCTTGTGTCGCCACCTATATCCTCATCAACAACAACCTCAAACAATGAGGTAAAATATGCTTAAATACAAAACGACTAGGCCACTAACCTAAGCCCATTGCGACACAAGACCACTAACCCAAACACTAACATAACCGGCCCAAACATGTAAACCAAACATAAACATAATCAACCCTCAAACTATGCTAACCTACATGAATAAACCTTCAGGTTCCAACAATACGTTCTTTGAAATTGGTGGAATTGCATAGCCTAACACCAACCTATGTATAACACGAAAACGCCATGCATAAAAAACATATATATTACACAAAGACAAAACTTAATTAAAAAACAGTAACAAGGTATAGAACGCCATGTATTTTAAAACGCAGTTTATCCTAAAACGCCAAAGGTAAAAATAAGCATATCAACATTCAGAGAAAGTTTATGCATCACATGCCACATGCATAACCGATGCCTCGTGTCAACAAATACAGCAGAAATAGCCTTCTTCATTGCTGGATCTTGGTCAGTGACAACAACTTTTGTTGAGAACCAACAGCTTTTAGAAAAACTCTCAACAACCAAATATACGTATCAGAAGTTTCCGACGCCAATAATGCAGCACCAAATGTAACATTGCAGTGATGATTGTCTATACCAGTGAATGGTACAAACACCATAGCGTATCTGCATATGAAAACGCCATGAGAACTGAAACAATAATAAAATGCCATCATGTAAACTCATAAAACGCCATTGCATGTAAACTCATAAAAACGCCATTGCATGTAAACTCATAAAAACGCCATTGCATGTAAACTCATAAAATGCCAAAAAAGAACAGAAGAAGTTGAATTATAAAATATTACTTGTTGAAATGATACGGGGCGTCAAACGAAATCACATCATCAAACACGTGGTAATTACGTTTGGCTTGATCGTCACCAAAAAAGTCCCTTCAAACGATTGCCTTCGTCTGTGAAGTAATCGTATGAGAAATTAGGCTGGGAATGTTTTTTTTCATCCAAATGTCTCACAATCATATCGGCGTCGTATTTCCCTATAAACTAGTTAATTTGCCTCTTGTAGTTCTTAAATTCAACTTTACTTGCACCCACGTCTTTAAAACCGCTAAAACAAGTCTTCATAACATTAAATGCCTTGATTGGACCCAAATTCAACTTAGACATGCTGTGTATAACATGCTTCTGGAGCTGAGGGAGGTGTCGTTCAGTTGGAAGAAAATGCTTATCAGGACATTCAACAAGATCATGGTTGTGCTCCTCGCAAACTTATAGACCTTCCGTGATCCAGCCTCAAAAATTACACATAACAGTGCACCACAATCAGTCCTCTTTGAAAAGTTGGATTGCACTAAACGCTCCTTTTGATTGGGGTCCAACATATCAACCTTCTTGTCCTTATATACCCCAGCTCTCGTACACATGTAATACTTAATATGTAATACACCTATGGAGATTCTCTTTTCAGTCCCTTTCCTGACTGAAAACCCACAAGCCTTGGCATACTTAACATACATTGAATAACAATCATCGAGGCTTGTAAATACCATGTCCATTGTGGGCTTTATTTCTTCACTGTCACACCCCGACCACGTAGAACATACAAAATGTGGCGGAAACATCGGGGAGTGTTGTAACAGAATTAATTGTTTCAAATCCATGGTAATTGAAGTTTCGTTTTATTGATTAAAAGTGTTACAATGTCTTAACAAACAAAGAAATACAACATAATTAACTAGTCTTGCATCTTTTATTGTCACTAAAGCCCAAGTCTGCCTATGTGTATCTTGATCATCTTATGTAACAGCTCCTGAAAAACACATGTGAAAATAGGTACGTCAGCATAAAAATGCCTGTGAGATACATAGGTTTTGTGAAAATAGGTTTCATGACTTATGTTTGAGAAAATGTTTAGTCATGAACCTTGTAATTTGCTTTGTTTTGTAAATCATTTGAAAAATGATAAGATCAGATGATATGTATAAATAAGAGAATAATGTATGGTTAAATGAATAACCTTTGTAAAATGAGTTTGTATAAGATAAATTGTTTGTAAATCAATGTCTTGTGAAAAGTATGTTATTTGTATAAAATGTTATATGTCTCAAACTGAAATGATTCAAATAACGCTACGATATGTAATACCATACAAACACTTATATATAGGAAGTACCAGCGGCGTATCCACCATGCTTGTATCATATTACACACGCATCGTTACTTAATCACTTAATCAAACCAAACCACCAAAGTAATGTTTAACAATTGTAGAAATGTTTATGTATGGTCAAATATGGTTCACACGGTTCACAGATACAAACGGTTCACAAATACAGACGGTTCACAGATACAGACGGTTCACAGATACAAACGGTTCACAGATACAAACGGTTCACAGATACAAACGGTTCACATAGTCAAATGTTTACAACGGTTCACATAGTCAAATAGTTATAAACGGTTCACATAGTCAAATTGTTATAAACGGTTCAAAAATGTAATGTAAAACGATGTACTAAGTATGCACACAATGGACATACATAGCATAAAATGTAATGAAATCATGTACTATAATGTACTAACGAACATAGCAGGTATATGATGTGAAAACGGGAAAGCATGAATGTAACAAGTAGGCACATGTGTTTCACCCCAAAACAGTTTGGAAAACAGTAAAAGAGGGGTCTATGTACTCACTTGATATTTCTTAGAAGTCCTAAGATAACCACCATGCAATGCTAGAGATCGCGGAATATCAAACGGCACCTAATATAGGTAACTACATTAATAAACCGGACCTAAGTCGGAAGATCGGATAGAATGAGGGTTCGTAAACCAAACGAGTGTAGAGACTCGTGTCATACGGTTTAACAAAGCCTACATACTAAATGAAACCTAACATAAGTGCTTACGACCCAATACGACCCGTTTAGGTAGCTTATGCTACTTTAACGCGTCGTTCGCGTGAAACGCGTTCGGACCGCCTAACTAGTCCTATGACAAGTAATATATGCCTTAACATGTCTAATATGGTTGTCAAATCAGTTTAGATGTCAAAAGTTATGTTACATATGTTTAAAATGAATTTTGGCATCAAAGGGGTATTTTGGTAATTTACCTAAGGCATATAAATTACCTATCATACAACTACTTAAACGAAGCGACCATAAGGTATAACCTCAGAGGGTTATTCCCTATATACTATGGTCACCTAATGTATTTGGTCGGATCCTAATGATCGACCAAATGGGTCGGGTTCGAAAGTGTAAGCGATTGTTTAGATCGCTTACCTTACGACCCTATACAAGCATTAAACTAAAAGTGACGAGCTAAGCACGTTAAAACATGCTTAACTAAGTTTAGAAAACAGGTTTGGTATCACAACAAACGGTTGTGACACCTAAGAGTAGTTTGGTTACAAAATACGCAAGAATACGTATTCTGACCGAAACTACGGCTCGTCACTGAGCCTAGATAACGTGGTAATCAGTAGGTATAGTCACTAGGGACTATAACCATCGTGATCAATATCACGTTATGAAGTTCAAACGAACTTCGCATCGACCATAAACTGATCAATGCAGAAAGTCAAACAAAGTTTGACTTTCGGACTCGAAAAGCAATAAAAGAACGAAGGAACACTTACGAAGGGTCCCCGAATGCTAATCTAGATCAAAATAGCTCAAGTATGAAACAAAGGTTTCAACTTAGAGCACAATTGATCAGATTCTTGTGAGCAATGAATGAATATGTGTTGGGTATTTATAGATTTCGGTCCACCGTTAGGATCGTTTCTTGGAGAAGAGGGAATGATCTAGCCCGTACACTTGTCACAATGTTGTGGTTACTGAATTTGGCCACCATAAGAGTTTAACATGTGGCACTTGACCTTTGGGGGATGCTAGGGGATGTTAATCTTGTGTTTAAATGGCTTTTCCCGATCAGAAGGGGCCTAGCGTGACGCTAGGGGGGGCTAGGCGTCGCGCTAGGGGTCCCCTGATCAGCAAACAATTTCAAATGTCCACTTTTCAGTCCCCATTGCGTATTAAGGCCATTCCCGACATGTTTAAGGCTTGTTAAATCATTTTCAAGGCTCCACAAGGATGCCTAAACATTGTGGACATGAAACATGCTCAAAAATATGTCGGATGTTGGTTCGTTTGGTCGTACGATCGCGATGTTCGGTTAATTACGACGGAATGCGCATAAGCGCGAGAAACGATTCAAATGACGTGACGAATGGATTTTTCTTATGCCAAACACTAAAATAAAATGTTTTAGTGCTTACATAAATTTTTGGATGTCCGGATGTATTCAAAACGTAAGTTATGCGCGAAATGCAAACTTGTGCACTTTTTGACGCTTTTAGTCCCTGAATGACCCAAAAGTTTATTTTAGCACACCGAACCCCTCAAAGCCTATTTCTAAGCTATGTGAAGGATATTTATGGTATGTTTAACTTATGGTCATGTTCCGGAATGTCTGTTACAGTTCAAATTGGCATACTTTCGCAGTTTGTCAAGTTTAGTCCCTGTAAGCTAATTAACTTGTTTTTGCCATACCAAAGCCTTCAAAACTTATTTGTAAGTTATGTAAAGGTTATTTAAGGTATGTTAAGTATATGTCACTATTCCGGAGTGTTCGTTGCATTAAACTGGTTATATTTACGCATTAGTGCGCGTATAACCTTCCAGAAAGCGATTTAGAGCTTGAAATCGAACAAGAGTTGATATGTGCAAAAGATACACATATTTATACAAGTCCAAAGTATGAATATAATATTTCATTGGTTTGGTATTTGTTTGATGGTCGCAGTGACACAGGTGTCACAGTCTCCCCTAGTTTAGGAAATTTCGTCCCGAAATTTATTCGTAGGAGTCTATTTGTGACTTTGTGTCAAATAACCACCAGAGATATGTAAGGCAAAATCCTGTCATTTCCTTAACGGACATTCTTCAGAACGAAAATGAACAGACGGATTCATTTTCCTCAACGAGTATTCTTCAGAAGCGGAAATGAAGGAATAAACAACGGGGATTCATTTCCTCAACGGGCAATCTTCAGAAACGTAAAATGAACTTACGGAGTCATTTTCAACGGGTGTGTCATCAGAAATGGAAATGAAAAGGAGAAACAAACGGATATTCATTTCCTCAACGGGCAAATCTTCAGAAACGAAAATGAACAAACGGGGTCATTTTCAACGGGTGTTTCATCAGAAATGGAAATGAAAAGGAGAAACAAACGGATATTCATTTCCTCAACGGACAAATCTTCAGAAACGACAATGAACAAACGGAGTCATTTTCAACGGGTGCTTCATCAGAAATGGAAATGAAAAGGAGAAACAAACGGATATTCATTTCCTAAACGGGCAAATCTTCAGAAACGAAAATGAACAAACGGAGTCATTTTCAACGGGTGCTTCATCAGAAATGGAAATGAAAAGGAGAAACAAACGGATATTCATTTCCTCAACGGACAAATCTTCAGAAACGATAATGAACAAACGGAGTCATTTTCAACGGGTGCTTCATCAGAAATGGAAATGAAAAGGAGAAACAAACGGATATTCATTTCCTCAACGGACAAATCTTCAGAAACGAAAATGAACAAACGGAGTCATTTTCAACGGGTGCTTCCTCAGAAATGGAAATGAATAGAGTTAACTTCTAGGCACATGACAAGGCTCACTGTGGTTTCTGTGCACTAAATTCCATAATTATGTATGCATCCATAATTACGTAATTCCTTGCACAGTCCGCAAGGTTTGTCTTGTAATGTTCATAAGCACATAATCACATAGTTGTTTAAATTGGTTATTAATTTGTTATTAATTTGTTATCGATTGAGAACGGATATGGAAACTAGTCGATTGACTTCAATGTCCTCTGGGATTTATCTGAAGAGATAGGAAGATCTCCCAAAAATTCGATTTTGTTTTCAAAGAAACGTAATAGTCGAATTAAGGAACGCAATAATTTTAGGATTCACGGAAATACCCTTAGGTGCCCTATTAAGGATTTATAGTGGTACTTTGGGTATTCGTCTAGTGTTGTTACTTGCGCCTTGTACTTTGTTTTCCTTAGAAGAAACGGGTACTTAGGAATTTCGTGGAAAATGCAAGAGATCATAAGATGGAAAAATTTTGGGGGTAGTCTGCTTTTCAAGGAATACGATTCCTTGCTTGTCGGTATTGTAGGGGATATGTTCCTTATACATACAACCACATAAATACATTGCAATGTAAATAAAAGATTTATTTATAAACAATGATAACAACTGTTTCATGGACCTTGACAACAAAAGAAAATAATACATAAGACATGATTATTTCTAAAGGGTGTTGTCTTCTAGTCAGTCAGATGCTCATCCCTGCGCTGGATTAGCATTAGCAAGTTTTGGGCAATTTCTTTGGAAATGACCCATCTCGCCACAGTTGAAGCAAGAACCTGGTAGAAAATGACCTTGAGCGGTATTGTTGCCAGCTTGGTTTGGTGCAGTTGCAGCTGGGCAGACTCTTGCTGTATGGCCTATAAGTCCGCAAGTTTGGCATTTGCGGCACTTTACATTGGCATGGTGATGGAGGCTACATTGGTTGCACAAGGGTTCAGTTCCCTTATATGGCTGCCTAGCAGGGGGTTGAGCTGGTTGGTTGGGGACGGCTTGATCATTGTGAGTAACCATGGCGAAGTTCTGAGAAGCCTTTCGCTTCTTTGACTTTTTAGGGGATCCAGTCTGTTCATCCATGGTCTTTGATTCCTCGATTTGGTTCGATTCCTCGACCGGTTTCTTGTCACCTTTTCGGAAAAGTTTACCTTTCCTGATCTTTGATTCAGTCAAGGTTGCAGATAGCTCAATGGCCTGTCTAACTGTAGTAGGGTTGCTACCGGTCACGATGTCTTGTATTGAGTCAGGGAGGCCATCAATGTACTTTTCGATTGCCTTATCCAAAGGCGTGACCATGTTTGGGCATAACAGGCTTAACTCCTCATAACGGTCCGTGTAGGCTCGATGCTCACCGCTGTCTTGCTCAAGATTGTCGAATTCCCTTTCCAAGGCCCTGATCTCATGACGAGGACAGAATTCCTTCATCATAAGGGCCCTAAGTTCAGCCCATGTCTGTGCTAGAGCAACTTCTGCACCACGATCTCTCAGAACCCCGTTCCACCACGTAAGGGCCCTCTTCTGAAACACACTCGAAGCAAACTCGACCTTGCGATTGTCAGGACACTGCACGTGGCGGAAAGTATTCTCAATGCTCTCGAACCATTGAAGAAGCCCAGTCGCTCCCTCAGAACCACTAAACTTGAGTGGTTTCGCCGAGTTAAAACTCTTGAAATTGCATGGACCATTGTTGTTGTTGTTGGCTTGATTCCATTGAGCAAAGAGGTTTGGGAATTAAGCAGCCATTTGTTGTGCAATGATTTCTGCCAGTTCGGCAGTCGCTATCTGGTTTTCGCGTCGAGGAGGCATTCTAAAAGAGGAAACATGAAATGAAATGAGTGAAAGAATTAGACGAAAAGAATGAGACGAAACAAATCTGATGAAAGCAAGGATAGTGGTCATTTGTTTATTACTACAAAGCAACAAACGGCCTCGGTGATTAATCAAAGTAAATAGGTCAAAAATAATGTATCGCGAAGGCATGCTCGCCTATAAGTGAACACTCATCCCAAGAATTCCCAGGTAAGCACAACTGGTCTCGCGTCTGATGAGATGTATACGAAGTGCTTGCCTAGACAGAAAACCCAGAATACAGGCATGCACCCTTCCAGTTTGCACGTGTTCACATTATTTAAAACCCAACACCTTGACGAGATTTTGAAAACTCAAAGGGGTTCAAAACCATATAACAGAGGGTTCAAAACCTTACAATAGAGGGTTCAAAACCTAGTAATCAATCATCCTAGAACGGATGATTAGTTTTCAAGGCGGTTTTGAAATTTATGTTCTTGTTGTGGTGGTCGCCTAAGGATAGGTGACGATATTGTTTTATGACTAAACGCAAGTAAACTTGCGTTAAGGTCCTAAGAAGGTTATAGACTAGGTCAAAGCATTACTAATAACCTAATTCCCTATAACCATTGGCTCTGATACCATCTTTTCTGTCACACCCCGACCACGTAGAACATACAAAACGTGGCGGAAACATCGGGGAGTGTTGTAACAGAATTAATTGTTTCAAATCCATGGTAATTGAAGTTTCGTTTTATTGATTAAAAGTGTTACAATGTCTTAACAAACAAAGAAATACAACATAATTAACTAGTCTTGCATCTTTTATTGTCACTAAAGCCCAAGTCTGCCTATGTGTATCTTGATCATCTTATGTAACAGCTCCTGAAAAACACATGTGAAAATAGGTACGTCAGCATAAAAATGCCTGTGAGATACATAGGTTTTGTGAAAATAGGTTTCATGACTTATGTTTGAGAAAATGTTTAGTCATGAACCTTGTAATTTGCTTTGTTTTGTAAATCATTTGAAAAATGATAAGATCAGATGATATGTATAAATAAGAGAATAATGTATGGTTAAATGAATAACCTTTGTAAAATGAGTTTGTATAAGATAAATTGTTTGTAAATGAATGTCTTGTGAAAAGTATGTTATTTGTATAAAATGTTATATGTCTCAAACTAAAATGATTCAAATAACGCTACGATATGTAATACCATACAAACACTTATATATAGGAAGTACCAGCGGCGTATCCACCATGCTTGTATCATATTACACACGCATCGTTACTTAATCACTTAATCAAACCAAACCACCAAAGTAATGTTTAACAATAGTAGAAATGTTTATGTATGGTCAAATATGGTTCACACGGTTCACAGATACAAACGGTTCACAGATACAGACGATTCACAGATACAGACGGTTCACAGATACAAACGGTTCACAGATACAAACGGTTCACAGATACAAACGGTTCACATAGTCAAATGTTTACAACGGTTCACATAGTCAAATAGTTATAAACGGTTCACATAGTCAAATTGTTATAAACGGTTCAAAAATGTAATGTAAAACGATGTACTAAGTATGCACACAATGGACATACATAGCATAAAATGTAATGAAATCATGTACTATAATGTACTAACGAACATAGCAGGTATATGATGTGAAAACGGGAAAGCATGAATGTAACAAGTAGGCACATGTGTTTCACCCCAAAACAGTTTGGAAAACCTTAAAAGAGGGGTCTATGTACTCACTTGAGATTGCTCAGAAGTCCTAAGATAACCACCAAGCAATGCTAGAGATCACGGAATATCAAACGGCACCTAATATAGGTAACTACATTAATAAACCGGACCTAAGTCGGAAGATCGGATAGAATGAGGGTTCGTAAACCAAATGAGTGTAGAGACTCGTGTCATACGGTTTAACAAAGCCTACATACTAAATGAAACCTAACATAAGTGCTTACGACCCAATACGACCCGTTTAGGTAGCTTATGCTACTTTAACGCGTCGTTCGCGTGAAACGCGTTCGGACCGCCTAACTAGTCCTATGACAAGTAATATATGCCTTAACATGTCTAATATGGTTGTCAAATCAGTTTAGATGTCAAAAGTTATGTTACATATGTTTAAAATGAATTTTGGCATCAAAGGGGTATTTTGGTAATTTACCTAAGGCATATAAATTACCTATCATACAACTACTTAAACGAAGCGACCATAAGGTATAACCTCAGAGGGTTTTTCCCTATATACTATGGTCACCTAATGTATTTGGTCGGATCCTAATGATCGACCAAATGGGTCGGGTTCGAAAGTGTAAGCGATTGTCTAGATCGCTTACCTTACGACCCTAGACAAGCATTAAACTAAAAGTGACGAGCTAAGCATGTTAAAACATGCTTAACTAAGTTTAGAAAACAGGTTTGGTATCACAACAAACGGTTGTGATACCTAAGAGTAGTTTGGTTACAAAATACGCAAGAATACGTATTCTGACCGAAACTACGGCTCGTCACTGAGCCTAGATAACGTGGTAATCAGTAGGTATAGTCACTAGGGACTATAACCATCGTGATCACGCTCACGTTATGAAGTTCAAACGAACTTCGCATCGACCATAAACTGATCAATGCAGAAAGTCAAACAAAGTTTGACTTTCAGACTCGAAAAGCAATAAAAGAACGAAGGAACACTTACGAAGGGTCCCCGAATGCTAATCTAGATCAAAATAGCTCAGGTATGAAACAAAGGTTTCAACTTAGAGCACAATTGATCAGATTCTTGTGAGGAATGAATGAATATGTGTTGGGTATTTATAGATTTCGGTCCACCGTTAGGATCGTTTCTTGGAGAAGAGGGAATGATCTAGCCCGTACACTTGTCACAATGTTGTGGTTACTGAATTTGGCCACCATAAGAGTTTAACATGTGGCACTTGACCTTTGGGGGATGCTAGGGGATGTTAATCTTGTGTTTAAATGGCTTTTCCTGATCAGAAGGGGCCTAGCGTGACGCTAGGGGGGGCTAGGCGTCGCGCTAGGGGTCCCCTGATCAGCAAACAATTTCAAATGTCCACTTTTCAGTCCCCATTGCGTATTAAGGCCATTTCCGACATGTTTAAGGCTTGTTAAATCATTTTCAAGGCTCCACAAGGATGCCTAAACATTGTGGACATGAAACATGCTCAAAAATATGTCGGATGTTGGTTCGTTTGGTCGTACGATCGCGATGTTCGGTTAATTACGACGGAATGCGCATAAGCGCGAGAAACGATTCAAATGACGTGACGAATGGATTTTTCTTATGCCAAACACTAAAATAAAATGTTTTAGTGCTTACATAAATTTTTGGATGTCCGGATGTATTCAAAACGTAAGTTATGCGCGAAAATGCAAACTTGTGCACTTTTTGACGCTTTTAGTCCCTGAATGACCCAAAAGTTTATTTTAGCACACCGAACCCCTCAAAGCCTATTTCTAAGCTATGTGAAGGATATTTATGGTATGTTTAACTTATGGTCATGTTCCGGAATGTCTGTTACAGTTCAAATTGGCATACTTTCGCAGTTTGTCAAGTTTAGTCCCTGTAAGCTAATTAACTTGTTTTTGCCATACCAAAGCCTTCAAAACTTATTTGTAAGTTATGTAAAGGTTATTTAAGGTATGTTAAGTATATGTCACTATTCCGGAGTGTTCGTTGCATTAAACTGGTTATATTTACGCATTAGTGCGCGTATAACCTTCCAGAAAGCGATTTAGAGCTTGAAATCGAACAAGAGTTGATATGTGCAAAAGATACACATATTTATACAAGTCCAAAGTATGAATATAATATTTCATTGGTTTGGTATTTGTTTGATGGTCGCAGTGACACAGGTGTCACATTCACTAACGTCAGGAATGATAAATGGTAATCCAGTTTTGGGGCAAAACCTTTGACTCGAGGAAGCAACTTCGTGTGAGAAAACACAATGAAGAACAAAAAATTCAGAAAAATGCCATTAAAAATAGAAAATGTCTCGTAATAACATTATAGATTAAAACGTCATTAATTGAATAATAAACAAGACATAATAAACACATAATATGAAAACGCCATGATGAAAACGCCAAAATACGCACACCATAACTTTATTGATTAACAAAAATAATGAACTAACAATACTAATGTGAGGTGATAATGAAAACGCCATGAGATGAGTAATTAAAAATAGTTAACAACATAAATAACTAACAAAAATATAACATCATAATGAAAATGCCATAGTTAACAAAACTGATGTTTACACAAATTAACAAATAGTAATAACTGATGTTTACAAATACTACTAAATAATATTCAAAACAAATCAGGTGTAAAACGCCAATGATCGTAAAAACATAAGAAATATACTAGATCCCAAACGAAAACGAAAATTAAAATTAATAATGAAAATTCCAATTATCAATTCTTACTAATTGTTTAACTACCAATTAAAACGCGAATAAATTGTATACATGAACAACGCTATTGAAATCATACAACACATTATGAAATATTAATTTGAAAAAAAAATGAAACAATCATAAAAGAACAAAACGCCATATCTGTTGCATGATTTGCTGGAACAAAAATAGGAAACGTCATCGAATTTTACTTTGTCGAACAGAATCCACGTTAGACGCCATAGGTTCGAGGAAGCTTGCAAAGGAGGTAACAGCTAACACGAAATCTTTGGAGTTTTAATTTGAAACAGATTTATAACGCGAATAAGAAGGGAACGTATAAAAGGACAATCGTACCTCTGCATATCAATTAGCGCCCCCTGCCACGTGTTGGGCCAGGATCCGTTCTCACACTTTTCACCGTTTTCTCCTGATCCAGTACCTATATATATATATATATATATATAGGATCGGGATTTAGAGAAAACGGTAGAGAGTGTGAGAACGGTGAGAATGCTTATGGATCGTCCGATCAAAACAATCTATGGACTAGATTGGCGCGGTGGCATTTAAGGGTAAAGGGTCTTTTGACTTCTCCACACAAAACGCTGATGTGCGCAAAATGCAACATATAAATTACATCAAATGTGGCATTAAACTATACCTTTTTTAGTACTAATATTGAAAAAAGTGTGTTTTTGTCTTCCTATTGTATTTTCAGGACTAAATGAGCTCAAATGAACAAAAGAAGCAAAAAGGCAGCTAAATCTAACATAAATACAAGAAAGGGAATAAACATGGCATGCTCGACCCCTCGACAGCATCTTCCCAAGCAAAACAAGAGAACAGAAGGCTGAACATGCCACATGCTCAATGAGCACGGGGGGAGTGCCCAAGTGTCTGCAGAAAAGACAAAGTTGTAGAAACTTCTATCACCCACCACGGGGGCGTGCCCAGCGGACACGGGGCCGTGGTCAAATCTAAGATTCGCAGAATCTGGGGAAATCTTGATAGTACAGATACGCTTCTGCACACGGGGTCGTGCCCAGCGGACACGGGGGCGTGGTCAACTAATGCAGACAAACTGCATTTAATGAAGGAAGAGAAGACGGGTGGACACGGGGCCGTGTCCGGGATTCTATGCAGGCTATAAATAGGGTTGCTTGGCTCATTTGTAAACCATCCCTTGGCAAACCACCTCTCTCACACTTCACCCACACTCCACCACCACCACATCCATCATAGAGTGTGTGAGTAGTCTCAGGATCCAAGATTGATCGTAAGAGTTCTTGACAATCAAAGGCCATGTTTGCCTAAGTCTCTTACATCACTTGGTGAAGACAAGTGTCTAGTGTAATACTTTTTATTTTTAATCTTTTCGCACTTTTTATTTGGTTATGTATTAATGACTTTAATAACTAGTTTCTTATGTTGAAGGTGAGTCTTCGTTATCGTTTGTCCGTGGTGTCTTAGCATTATTTTACTGTCTATATAAAATAATAGATTTTCACCATTCATATCTCCACAGTCTATATGGAGGTATGTTAGCTACCTGGTCGGGGGTTAAGGGAACTGTTTGGTAAGAGTCTTGCCTTGTTCAGTGTATAAATCCTGCAAGGACCTGGGTCAACTTTAGTAGGATCTCCTTCAATACCCACTGGTATTGGATGGCGGGGGTCCGAACTCCTTGATCCCCTCATATGTAAACTACTATTAAAACTTTAACCCGGCTACTTAGGACTGTATCCCTGCTGACTCAGACTACTTAGCCGAGGGAAACGTCACCTCCAGAAAAGGGGCCTACCACAATATGCATTAATAACTTAATTAATTATCTTTCAATAATCCAACCCTTTAGGATTGTATCCTTGCTGACTCAAACTACTGGGTTGAGGGTAACGTCACCTTCAGAAGAGGGGCCTACTACAATAACTAAGATAATCTCTTAAAAAGTGCAAAAGTGCGGAAATACTCAAAGGTTACACTAAACACGAGTCGGGTCCAAGTGATTTATCTTGTCTATCTGTTTTTTTTTTACTTTTATTTTATTTTTCAGCATTTTAGTTAGTTTTATTTTTCTAGTTTAAAACCTTTTTCTAACTTTTGATTTGATTAGACGTTGAGGATAAACCGGTATTAAAAGCTCTTGTGTCCTTGGACGACCTCAGTATCTTACCAACACTATACTATGCTCACGATGGGTGCACTTGCCCATATGTGTGTTTAGTGTTAGTAAATATCGTGTTTTATAAATTTAAAACTTGGCTAAAAAGTGCTAAAGGGCTTAAAATATACATTAAAAATCTATAACACTACACGCACATCAACGCCATCTCATGAAGTAAAAGGCCAAAAACAAAAATCACACACCATTCTAGTAAAAACGCCATTAGATATAAAACGCCAAACTTAATTATAGTAAAATCCCGCCTAAAAAAAACCGCCAAAAAAATCCTATGTATACAACATCTCAGACCTTCAATTAAAAACACACACGAAAACCCAAACGCCATATTTGATATATCCAATTCGCCTTAGAAACGCCAAAAACCCAAACATCAAATATCTTCTAACCCAAAACGTTTTTTTGAAATTCAGTTTGGTTGTCTGTAAGATTTCGCTCAATGAAATGGACAAAATCCTTAAGTGAGGATATTGTCCATTTCATTGAATAAAATCTTATTGACTTATCCTCAACTTCCATCCAATTTATAACACCAAAACATACAAAAACATTATTGAGGTTTGTTGTCAATAAAGTTTAGCTGTATGGGGTTGACAACATTGTCAGTTATCTTTCTTAACCGAGGATTAACAATGTTGTCCATCTCATGCAGCAAAACATTATTGATTTTAGCATGATCAAATTTTGAGTTTTAAGGTGCTTTTATTTGGTGTCGTTCTTTTTATCGGTAAAACCCCAAAAAAGTTTAAAAAATCAAACATCTTTCATTGGAAAATTCAAGATTGTTGGCTGAAAGGGTCTAAACTCAATAACATTTTGCTGCATGAGATGGACAAATCTTCAAGAAAAAGATGCTGATGTCAGACTTTGTGCTTCCAAACAGCAACACAAAAAACTACTTGAAAAACAAAAAAACAAAATGAATCATACGAAAGTCGAACCAGCCAGTTAAGATGATTCAAAAAAGAAGAAAGAGACTGGTGACAGTGAAGATTTGGAAGATCAATTGTTTATATATTCTGTTTTTTTATTTTCTTTTTCAGTTGATTGTTATATAATCAAAACGCCATATATAATAAAAACGCCAAAACAACCAAAATGCTTGTTTAAACGCTATCATCCCGTAAAACGCCCCCAAAAACTCCCAAACTATAATAAAATTACTTTGAAAAAGTATTATAAAAAACCCAAAAAATAAAAAGGAAACTTGAAAATGTAACTAGAAACAGTAATTACAAAACAGTAAAAATGAAGAGACGGAAAATTTATTATATTAGAATCTAAAACGGCAAACTTGAAAGACGGGACGTGTTACAGACTTCAGAGAAAAAAGCTTATCAAAAACAATAATTACAAAGAGTAACTGAAACGACGAATACTTTATTATATAAATGCACCGCCTAACCTACACTGCCAAAAGAAATCCCATAAAATAATAACTCTCAGCAACTACCATTTAATCAAACCAAAAAAAAACGCCAAAATACTACTAAATACCTCTCACTGTAAAACGCCAAAAAATTAAAAAAAAAAATCAAAGATGGCTAATATGCTATCTTGGATATTCAGTATTGTTCTTCGTGAAGTTTCACTGAATGGATTGTTAGCTGAGAGGAGTAACTCAGAAAGATTTTGCTGTATGAGATGGACAAATCTTCAAGAAAAAAGATATTGAAGACAGTCATATGTCATTTTGTATTCTTTGTTCTTGAAGAAGGCTTGGATGAGGAGAAGAGATCAATGACACTGAAGAGTGAGATGATTATAAAGATGAAGATCAAGATAAAGAAAAAGCGAAAAACCCACTCACACGTCATAGATCTATGTACCCAAACATCCACAAAAAAGCCACTTCAACAGACCAGCAGGCAAAAAAATCAAACCGATGGGTTTGTTATGTTTTACATAAAACGCCATATATTTGGTGACAGTTCTTGTACTATTAAAGAAGAGAGAGGCCGATGACAGTGAAAATTGTGAAGAGATATCCGATTATGATTTTAATTTATTTTCTTTTCTACTATTTTTTTCCCTGTGGTTGTAATATAATCTTACAATTGTAAAACGCCAAGATACCACAAACGCCAAAATGTATATAAAAAATAATAGAACAATGGGTCATCTGGTTTAAAACGCCTTGAAAAAACGCCATTCAGATAGATTTCCTGACCCCCCCCCCCCTAGGGTTCCAATGGCATACGATTTGAAAAACGCCATAAACGCAAAAAAATTAATACAATGAAACCATTAAACGTCATTAATTATTGAATTTGGTTAACGCCAAAAATCTTAAACCCCAAAAAATAAAACAATATTGGGAAAAACGGAACTGTAAAAGCAGAAGATAAAAGGACAAAAAAGCCCCTCCGCCCTTCTCTATGCCCCCTGACACGTGTTGGGCCAGGATGCGCACCGTTCTCACACTTTTGAGCGTTTTCTCCTGAACCCGTTTCTATATATATATGGTGGGGTTCTAGATTGGACACAATTGTATTTGCGAACTGAGTGAACAAATCCTGGCCATTGATCTACACACGTGTATGGCCAGGATCTCATCATCAAATTGTAAAATACACTAGTGTATTTCAACATCAAATCCTGGCCATTGATCTACACACGTGTATGGCCAGGATTAGTTCACTCAGTTCGCAAGCTACACTAGTATAACAACCCTCAAGAAACGACCCTAAACACTCCCAAATACATCCCGTGTGTGAGAAACAGACCCGAATAACTCTTATATTTATGAAAAACAAACAAAAACAAATATTAGGGCCGCTCGTGGGGCGCGACAGGCTTGGCCTGATGGAGTGTGTGAAAACCGGGTGATAAAGTATATTATAACTAGTGTTTTATTATCGTGAACTTGATTATGTGTCGAATATGATATCTACGAGCGTTTGTGGTGTTACAGGCTAATCGGGTTAAACCGGTAAAGTTAGGGCTTTCAAGGATGATGAACAAAGTGATTCGTGATGGTCGGGCGTCAATTCAGATCAAGTTAGAGTTCGAGAATTCAAGAAATATGATGTCGTAAAGTTTGAGGGCTTTGTGGTAATTAAATGAAAGTTCATTATAGTGGAAATATTGATGAAATAAGAAACAATGAAGTCCAGGGGTTGTTTGAGCAATAACTGAAAGTTGAAATGCTTGTAGAAGTGGAGTTATGAAACATGACGTAAGCTATGGAATTCTAACAGTAGCCTACGGTTGGTACAAGTCACTCAAACAATTGTACAGAAGGTTGAAAGCGTAACTTACGTTTTATTTCGTAGATTACGGTATATGTGCAATTGTTGGACGACATTTAAGAGGCTACGGATTGGACGTGATTGGGCTCGCAGACATATGGGTTATTAATTGAAACATCATATACATCACTTTTGGATTTGTTTGATTGGGCTGATAACAACATAATAATCACCGTAACTCAAGTGGGCCGCCATCTTGACTTGGATACTTCAAGGGGATTGATTGGAGGCATATGCAAACTTGTTGAAAAGAATTAATAAACACATGCAGCACAATTTTTAGGGACAACAACATCAATCATCATCGTCAGTATTTGGCATGCACATGGGCCGATAACTTTTTTGGAGGGCTTTGACTTGAGATAAAACATCATCATCATAGTGGGCCGCACATGTTAGCCAACATCAGTCAAGTGGTGGAGGATTTATTTATTCAAAAACAATATCACACATTCTCATCTTCGATGGCAGGGGATGAATTTGGTAGTGGTGTCTCATCTCTCATGCCAGTCTTGGATATCTAATCAGTTCGGGATGACAACCGATGCTGTGAAGACAAACATGAGCCCTAAACTTTTATGGTTTTCTCCGGATGGAGGGTTTTTGTAAGTTAGGTGAAACTATGTGTTTGATACAATCGTTTTAACTTGGTGATCAAAGCATTCGATGATTTTCACCATTGATTTGATTTATTGATTGTAAACAGTTACATTTATTTAAACCTTAATTTCTAAGCATTCAGTTCCCGAGAGTTCTAGTAATTGGGATATATTTGACATGGGGTTAGGGTTTGTAAATTATGATTGATAGTCATTCGATAACCTCCCGTTATGTATTGACCGGAGTACTTAGTCGTTGGTTATCACAATTAATTAATCGAGTTTAATACCTATGTTTATGTAGGTTACGATTAAACACATAGTGGAAACTACTTGTAAAACCTGAAATCTGGAGGAACCATTTTCTCCACTATTGATTCAAATCTTAATTTTTTTTGTTAATTTAGCTATTTCTCATAACCAATCAAATCCATAAGTGAGTTTTACTTTTCTATAGTAGTTAATTAAAATTTAAAACTGAGCATTACACACTTTCCACAATCCTCCTCTGGTTCGATATCCGACTTACTCTAGCTACTAGTTTATTTCGGTTTTTGCATGTCACTAACGATAGACATCAAGGCCTGTGGGCGTCACGGGGCGCGACCCTATATTGCTTGGCGGACACCCCGTACGCCACGTGTCAGGACACGTGTCGAGATCATCCGGTGACTCAGCAACCCTCAAACCGCCCTATAGTCCCTCGCGGCCCGCGAGGGAATTAAAGATGGCTGTCGCGGGGCGTGACAGACTGCTCGATCAGCTATAAAAGGCACAGAGAACGGCATTTCAAATTGTTCAGAATTTCTATTTCTCTCTCTCACACCCTGATATTTCCACGTATTACCGGTGGGCCCGGTGGGGAGTATCGTGATGTAGTTGATATCATCATAGTCAATAATCACAGTTAAAATGCACAGCGAAAGTCTAAAAGTAATTTATACAAACCGAGTTTAAAGTAACATAAAATATTACAAAACGGATTGTAAGATGGATCCACAGGCGGATCAAAATAAAAGAGGAAATATTCAACAGTCTTAAAGTGATAAGAGCTTGCAAGACTCTTTATGTAATCACTCAGGAGTTCCAGCCCATTTCGCTTAGTACATGCACTTAACCTTTTTGAAAATACGCCAGTTTACACTGGTAAATACAATTAACTGACTCTTTTGAAAACATTTAAGAAAATTAATTTAAAATGCACAAAGCACAAATAATCTTTCATAACTTGGGATAATTATTTAAAATAATCTTGTATACAGTTTTACATGTTTGCCGTCCATTCAGGACCCGGTTAGAAGAGCCGGATTAGATTACCTGACACGCCACAAGTATATGTCCACAAGAGATGTGAGATACCGTTTATACATACGCAACTGTCCAGTGTATACCTGCACCCCGTGCTTAAGCCATGACCATTTCTAATAAATGAGCCGAGGATATCCAGGACATGGTCGTTAACCCCCCAAAGGCATTGCATCAAACAAAACAGATTAAAACGGGTTATGTAAATGTATTAATCACAATCCGATTTAAATAACTACATGGCCAACCAAGCGGTATTATTATAATACCGTATCCCAAGCCCGTATAACGGAAAATAAGTTAAAAGTATTTACCTGAGCAAAATATAAATTTAATCTCAGCCGTATAACAATCAGCAAGTGCAAATAGCTTTTACTGGACTCCTAGATCTGGAACGAATGTTTTAATAACCTATTAGATTCCTAACGGGTCTTACTTAAGTTTAAACTTAGACCGGTTAGTTTTAATGAAAGGTTTACGGTTCAAAACACACGATAAAGCGAAGACCGAATTAGAATGTGATTTAGACCCGACAAGTATGAAGACTTGTTTAATATGGGTAAACTAAACACATTCTGGATTTTGAAGTAAAATGATAAGGTTTGACCCGTTTCGGTTAATTTATGCAAACTAGTTACATAAACCGTAGCGAACGCGAACTATGCATAACGGGTAACCAAATAAGCCATATACAGGTTCCACAAGTTAATATGCTTAAAATATGTTATGATATCAGTAGGATACCTTCCATTATGCCCAAAACGAATTAAAAACCAAATTAAGCCCCGTAAGGGTATTTTGGTCATTTTAAAGCTTATAAAAGAGGTTAAATAGTAATCTGAGTTTCTAGTCTAAAATAATCAGTAAAATATTTATTTTAATGAGTTATATCAGTAAGATATCATACATATGTGAAATTTATCTTTTATGGCCAAACTATGCACCGTAGGGGCATTTTGGTCATTTCACATATGCTATAAGGGTTAAATTTGGAAATCTGAGTTCAAAACTTTTACTTACTGTTTAAGTATAAAAATTTACTCATAAAATCAATAGGTAATAAGTATTAGGTGTTAAATATGGTTTAAACCATACTATGCGACTAAATCGCATAAAAGTCGGTATTTGACGATATTCGGGTTAATTAAGGAAATCTGAAATTTTGATCAGCCTCTACTATTTAAAATAATTTATTTGATGTATAAAATCAGTAGTAAAAGGTTTGATATGTAAAGGATGTGTAAAACTCTTTTTATTAACAAAAAGGGTATAACCGTCAATCACCGAGCCTATGCAAGAACCCCATGTTATGATCAGTTTAAAATTTAATAAAAATTTCCAAAAATCCCTAAATATTATATCTTAACAGTAGGTCGCAATTTTGGTGTCAAAATTTGGGTTTAAATGGGTTTTATGCCAAAAATACCAATTAATTAATAAAAGCTTTCATTTTACGATATCGCGCATAACTCCTATTTTAGACCATAATCTGATGTCAAACTTCTGGGACATACTTAAATATCAATAATAAAGGTTTTTGTCCTCTCACATTTTCAAAAATCTCGTTTTAATATCAAAAGAGCATAATGGTCAACTTTTAAGCATTTAACGGAAACATGCAATGAACTAGGATTTCTATGGAACCAAGTTGTATAACCTCAGAGGGTTATACTAACCTATAATATGGTCCTAAAGGAACCCTAAGGCATATCTAAACTAAGCTAAATCAGGTCAGAACTGAAAGTCAAAGAAAAAGTCTACTTTTGCGACTTTCGGTTCCGAACCTAGCCTATACTCAGAATTATCGGGTTGAACATGCTTAGACATGTTCTTATATTATTTACCAGGTTATTTTAATGTTAAAACGTGTTCCATAACCACTGCATTGTTAGTTATGAATTTATTTGCAAAAATTGATTCTGTTGACTTTTTATTAATAAGTTTGACCCGACAATTGACCAAGTAAAAGTGATAATGAGTAGGTGCCCTTTTAAGGGTTTATTAGCTACATAATTACCAACTCATAGCCATTTTCAATTCAAATAATGGTTGGACCGTTTGTGATTAATCATAAAGTCAAAGCAGAATTACGCTAACTTTGACTTTCGGTCAATAAACTAATAAAACCTTAATTACAGAAGCTAAGTACATTTACAAAGGTCCTTAGCACAAAAATTTGAACTAATAGAGCCTCCTTAAAGACCAGGTTGCTCCAGAGAACTTGCTTTGAGAGTTTGCCTTGAGAAATTCTTGAAGTGTGAATGAACAAGTGAAGAAATGAGGCCTTTATATAGTATTTCAAGTGTTCTAGGATCAAGGCAAGTGTCCCCCAGGTGAAATCTGATGCATAGATGTGTTTAGTGGTTTTTAGAAACCAGTTGCATGCTGTTGTTTACGTTTACAGGTTGCAGAAAAACCAGAACAGATTTCAGGTTGCAGAGCTGGGCAGCTGCCAGTTCAGGCTGGAAACCAGCCTTCGTCGCGCCACAAACCAAACCAGGTTAAACCTGGCGCGCCCCGCGAGGGGGGGGGGGGGTGTTTCAAATTGTTTTGTTTTGCTGCATGTTCAGTCCCTGCACTCTTATTACTCGAATATCTGACATTATCAGCATACATGGTCAGTAAAAACAGGTCAGGGGTGATCTAGGGAGTGTAGCCATGCAATTGTAAGTCTTGGACATATTGAAAAGTCTCCCGAGACTAGAATTGTGATCATTACACTTTTAACCCTTATTCTTGGAAACTTCAATTTACATCACAAATTTGGAACCGGATCTTTATGAAACTTTTATCAGATAAACTTGAGGGTATGATAATGTATTAAAAAGCTTTGGGGATGTTAAAAGGTCACTCAGAGGTATAAATTAACATGTTGACACTTTTAACCCCTGTGCTTTGCAACTTCTGATTTTCAAGCGCAAACGACTTCTACGGACCGACATTTTATTCAATTACGAATATGAATATTATACAGAGTCATTCAGAGGCACAAGTTTGGCATGATGACGCTTTTGATACTTCTAATTATATCTTCACATTGTTTGACAATTTTAGTCCCTCCAGATCAATCCATTACACGTTTAAAGTCCATAACACGTGTCTTTATTATATTGGTCGTGATTTTACGAGGTGTTACACTCTCAAACTTCTATAGGCTAAAGTTATCACCTAATACCCCCTAATAAGCGAAGCTCCGCCTCGTTGTAAGTACTATAACCCTGCTAATCCTACACGATCGATTTAGGATTTCCGTAACGCGTGTCGGCTCTGCCCGACTCAGTCGTCGGAATTCTATCTCGTGTTACACCCGATTGATTTAGGACTCCGTAATGCATGTCAAGGCCTTGACTGACTCAGTCAGTGGAGTTCTGTCTCGAGTTGTACGGTTAATGCAATTTGGGTTATTTTACTAACACATGTGCATTGTTTAAATTAATCAGGAAACTATATTATTATCAGGAAGCTATAATATTACCAGGAAGCCTGTAGAAATACCTAAATCTACAAATGTGAGTACCTCTGCTTTTTGTAAATTGTTTTTATAAAACCTCAATTGTTTTAAATTATACTTAACAGTAATTGAGTATTTGTAAGTCTACAATTGTTGCCGGTATGTTGGGGTTTTGTATACAAAATGTGAAAGACGTTACCATTGGACAAAGAGTTAGCCAATGAGTAATATGACCCACAAGTCGGGTTGACAGTACTGAATGAGTAATTGAGTAGATATAAGCAAATGTAATTGCGGGTTGCCCTCAATTCTGTAAAAGTGATAAAACTGTTCCGATTAAACTGAGATGCACTCACCAGTATTTCTTGCTGATAAAATATTTTTAAAATGCGTTTCAGGTAACACAATGTGAAGCCAATAAAAGACAGCTGGAGAGAACTGAAAGCTTAGAAAAGTGGCTATAAAAGTTATCTAAATAAAAAGAAGAATTGTTTTCAATAATTAGGGTTTACCCCTATAAATATATTACAAATGAAAATCAGGTTTTGTCCCACTTGTTTACTATAAATGTATTATCAGCAAAACTTGGGTTTTATCCCATTTATCAATTTTAAACATTTTGGTGTTTAACTCTGATAAAAATATTTCCTAACTATGGTCCTGATGAAACTTTCCGCTGCCAAATTAATAAACACTGATAACATCTGACTGGCTCGGGGCTCCCGCTCCCAGGGTGGGGTCGGGGGCTGTGACAACTAGTGTTCACCCTTGAACCTAATCCTATATAGCCCGTATACATGTGTTAAAACCCAAAAACCTGAACCTAACAAAATATATACATTTGGTCGTATAAGGTTATACGACCCGTATACATGAAAAACAAAAAAAAAACATTCCACTGCATACAACTCTGTGCAAAAACATTCTATACGGACCGTATAAGGTTATACGACCCGTATACAATAAGATGTGAAAGTAAGATACAGGGGGTGTGAAAATAGAATATGCCTATTTAAATTAAGTTATGATTTGATTGTAAAATGGTTTTATTTATCGGTTATTATTTTTGGCTTCAACTGAAATACAAATAAGGTTTTTTTTTTTAAAAAAAAAACCCTTAAAAACTAATCAATATAATATAATTGATCTAAGGGTATTTAGGTCAAATACACTAGAGATTATCTCTTGGTAATATATTTCAATCTGAGTCTTCCATTGTCAGGTTTTGAACTGGGTTTGGTACCAAAATGTGCATCTTCTTGAACTTGATAATTATGACATCCCTAGATTTAGAATTTATTATCATTTCTTACAGGCTTTGTATTACATTCTTAAAATTGATTGCTAAATGAACCGAATTAAAGCAGTATACATATGATGTCAGCCTACCAAAAGAGAAGGTGTAAACACCGTTAACAACATAACATATTGTAAACGCATAAACCATGGTGAATGTTAAGGGGAATAAGTTTTAGGGAATTTAAGACAACTTTGATAGCAATTCCGTATAAGTTGTAAAAGTCATATATAAACCTCAAAGATGCAACTTTAAATTATTAAAAAGGATAAGAAAACTTAACTCTTTTTAAATGAGCAAAAAACAGACTTACGTACCATTTTTCGCCAATGTCATGGAAATATATGGTTACAAAGTGGCACAACACCGCTCGATATATTAACCTTATCAATTAAAATTTATCAGCAAAATGTACTACACAAGGTGATACACAAGAGTAGTTTCATACACATTAAGAATTTATGCAATTGTTTCATGTATCAAAGAGGAATACTTGAGTTAAAGACTTAAAACTTAAAAGGGAATGATACACGGCCACTGTAACACATAAATCATCAATGTCATCACCACAAAGCCCCCCCCCCCCATCTCTCTCCTAGCTGTCACCTTCTTCCATCTTCTAATCCAATGTGTCAATTTGTGAGATTTTTCCTTTTTTTTATAAACAACTTATCTCATTCAAATTCAAAATTCAAATTCAACCTATTCTCGGTATTGAATCAAAATCCTTTCTCTCTCTTACACTGCACACTTTCCTCTTTCCTTTCTACTGCTTCAAATCAAAAACCCTAAAATGTAATTCTATATTCCAGTTTGTCGACAAATCTCTAAGTCAATCCTCTCAATTCATACACTAAACTTTCATCTGAGATATGAAACCCTAATGATCGGATTGTTAATCGTATTTTTGGTTTTTTGATTTTGATCTCATAAACCCTACATACTCAATGTCTACATACTGTTCTTCTCTATGGTGATTCTTCATAATTACTTTATATGTAGACGGAAACACCGGAAGAACTCGAACCTTTGTTTGACTACACTCGTGTTCAGCTGTTAGATCTCCTTTACCTCGACACCAGTTCGTTCTCTTCGCAGTTGTTTATATTTACGGCTGTATTTTGTTTTTGATTTATGATTTTTATCTGGATTATGATTGCTGAGCAGATGATGATGATGATTGCTCTTCAATCGTTCCTTCAAAATGCAGGAAACCGTATGTGTCTGATGTAAGCTCTTCTTTTTGAAATTTTGATGTATATAATATGTTATTATTATTTATATCATGCTTGAAGTTATTGAAAAATATGAATCATAATGAGCAATAGTTTATATTATTAAGTGTATTGTTCTTAGAAAGCTTGTTATATTTTAGCAGGTATCCGTTTATAGTAAAACTTGATAGTTATTTTGGTGAGGAAGTTTGTTGTTTTAAATTTGTATTATAATAATTGGATAGGTTGAAAAGGTGCAAGTGACAGTGGAATTAAATGGTATTGATGATGTTGATGGAATGGATCTAAGATTCCACACCAAGTGTTCGAGATATTACCTGAATGACAATCGGTGCTATGTGCATTTGGTCGATGATCCAGGTTGAAGGATGCCATATGTTTCGGACTATACAAAGATTGCCACCTGGTTATCATCAGGTTAAATTTTAATTTAATACCGTCTCCATCGTCCATCGTTGATAAGCTTATAATTATACTTTGTCAAATATGGTGAGGAAGTGTATTGTTTTGAACATGTCTGATGTCTAATTGGATATGTTGATAAGTTCTAGGTAACCTGGGAAGCAATTGTTGTTGAAGATGGTGATGACACTCATAATTTGGATTGGTTGGAGTCACTTCCTAAGGTGTCTGCAAACATGGAGAAACGATGCGAGGTTTCGATTATAACGGAGTTTGTTGTAAAACTTGATAGTTATTTTGGTGAGGAAGTTTGTTGTTTTAAATTTGTATTATAATAATTGGATAGGTTGAAAAGGTGCAAGTGATAGGGGAAGTAAATGGTATTGATGATGTTGATGGAATGGATCTAAGATTCAACGCCAAGTGTTCGAGATATTGCCTGAATGACAATCGGTGCTATATGCATTTGGTCGATGATCCAGGTTGAAGGATGCCATATGTTTCGGACAATACAAAGATTTCCACCTGGTTATCATCAGGTTAAATTTTAATTTAATATCGTCTCCATCGTCCATTGTTGATAAGCTTATAATTATACTTTGTCAAATATGGTGAGGCAGTGTATTGTTTTGAACATGTCTGATGTCTAATTGGATATGTTGATAAGTTATAGGTAACCTGGGAAGCGATTGTTATTGAAGATGGTGATGACACTCATGATTTGGATTGGTTGGAGTCACTTCCTAAGGTGTCTGCAAACATGGAGAAACGATGCGACGTTTCGATTATAACGGAGTTAAGGTAAAATAATTAAGTCAGATTTGGTGGCTGTATATATGATTAGAAACATATTTTAAAGAACCGAAACTATTGATGTGCTTTTTTAAAAGTGAATGAAATCAACTCAAATGTGCTTTTTTGTGACAACTCGTATTTGAAACCTATCTTTGTGTTTAATGTAACGTATGTGAATGTGATGTGATTATATGAACTTGATTGATTAATTGAAATGTTATGATTGATATGTGTTATGTGAATCTTTGTATGTATATATATACATGACAACTCGGAACGCACAACATAACCCGATCGCACAAGCTCTTGTTGGGCCACACTTCTTGGACTTGTATCACAAGGGCGACCCGTAATGGGTTCGACCCATTCTTTATTTGCGCATAACATTATGGGGAGGAGGTGTGATCCTCATAATCCACAAACACTTAACACACACACAAACCCTAGCTCTCTTTCTCTCCTCTTGAACCCGACGGCAACAAAGAGTGTCTCTCTCTCGAAGTTTTATCATTCGGATCAATCCTTGTTCTTTCTCCAACCGGTTAGTGTTTTAACTATTACTTTCCTGATTGTATGATGATTGTGCTATACATGCTTTACATGATGATGTAGGAATGATATATGATTGATGATGATGTAAACTGTTAATATTGATGTTCATAAAATCGGCTCACATGTGTAATCGATAATGTTCATATTGCACGATATTAACCAAGAACCGAATGTATAGTTACTCGGCTGTGATGTGTTTACGTTTGGACTGATTTAGACTTAATGATTTAGAACCAAATAGATGTTAGTCGACTGTTATGTTTCTGCCTTTCGGATGGTTTGCTTGGTGATGTTGAAAGCTTTAAATATGATAGTTTCAATGTTTTAAGGTGTTGTTATGTTTGAAACATGGTTAGGGTTCATAGAGATTTGATACTAAAAACCCTTGTTTGATCGATTTTGGTTGGGTTTAGAAACTGTTAGTATTAATTGATTGAATGGAGATTTGGAAACTATTGATTGATTGTAACTAAACAACATAAAATTCGGATGATTAAAACTAATCGCACAAGAGTCCTTGGTCGCACAAGGACCCAAAGCGCACAAGCTGTTGATCGCACAAGATCAGGTCGCACAAGACCTGATCTGACCGCACAAGACTGATCGCACAAGTCTTGGTCAGTCGCACAAGAAGTTCAGTCGCACAAGAAGTCTGTAATCGCACAAGATTATCTGGATTGCACAAGTCCAACTGGACCGCACAAATTGAATAATGTTTACTTTATTTGGGCCGTATGCATGTTGGATCAGTTTATTTATTTGGGCCGGGTGTTTAAGGCTAATCGCACAATAGGTTGGGCTGCCTATTTGTTGGGCTTTATCTTTCGGGTCGCACAAGTTGGACGTGTTTGGTACTTGAATGCTACTGTTAATGTGTTAACATGTATTATGTGTTTGCCATGATCAATACGTGTTCATAACCTGTTAAACTATGTGTACGCATACGTGCACTACTTGAACCTAGACCTGACTTGTATGGTAACCATGTTAGGACGTGGTTGACCTCTAGCAGCTCGATTGACCTTTTGTTTATTTGCCGAGCTAACCTAAGGTGAGTTCACACTTTCTACAAAGCATGGGATTCCCTGGGGTTGGGAATGGGTTAAGGAATATGGATTCCTCGTCCTTTCTTGGGTAGGACAGTACGGGTTATGTAACAACTGTGTTTGTAATCACTATGAACAGTTCTATTATCAATAAAACAATGTTATTTGATCCCAATGTGTGTTTTGTTATGTTTTACATTTTTCATGTTTTGACTTTTATCCAATTTCAAACTCAATATCACTTTCTAGAGAGTTATACGCAAACTGGTGCGTAAACGTACTCAGTTCAATGCGACAAATACTCCGGAACATCAACATATACTCAACATACCTTAAATAACCTTTACATAACTTAGAAATAAGTTTTGAAGGCTTTGGTATGGCAAAAACAAGTTAATTCGCTTACAGGGACTAAATATGACAAACTGCGGAAGTATGTCAATTTGAACTGTAACGAACATTCCGGAACATAACCATAAGTTAAACGCACCTTAAATATCCTTTACATAGCTTAGAAATAGGCTTTGAGGGGTTTGGTGTGCTAAAATAAACTTTTGGGTCATTCAGGGACTAAAAGTGTCAAAAAGTGCACAAGTTTGCATTTTCGCGCATAACTTACGTTCTGAATACATCCGGACATCCAAAAATTTATGTAAGCATGACTACATTATATTTTAGTGTTCGCCATAAGAAAAATCCATTCGTCGCGTCATTTGGATCGTTTTTCGCGCTTATGCGCATTCCGTCGTAATTAAGCGAACATCGCGTTCGTACGGCCAAACGAACCAACCTCCGGCATATTTTTGAGCATGTTTTGAGTTCCCTATACTTTAACTTCATTTTAGAGCCTTGAAATGAGGTTAACGGGGTTCAAACGCATCGAAAAAGGTCTTAAACACGTGCAGGGACCATTGCTGCCAATTTTGAAACTTTCTGATTCAGGGAGGGTGCTAGCGTAGCGCGAGGCCTAGGGGGCTACCCGTCACGCTACGCGACTGCTTATCTGATCAGATTCAATGTTTTTAAACACAAGTTGCAGCTGATTAATCCTCCACCACATGTTCTAATTAGTCTAGTCAGCTGATAAGGATGGAATTTTAGTCACCATAAGGTTCCAACACTTGTACGGCTTGGATTAAGGCACGATATTCAACAAACGATCTTAACGGTTACCCGAAAACTATAAATACCCCACCCCCCATTGTTCATAATCACTAGAAATTTGATTTGAGAAACTCTAAGTTGAAACATTAGTTTCATACCTGAGATTTTCGAATCGATTTTTTTTGAAAGAAGAGTTGGTATCAGAGCCAATGGTTATAGGGAATTAGGTTATTAGTAATGCTTTGACCTAGACTATAACTTTTCTAGGACCCTAACACAAGTTATCTTGTGTTTAGATCTTAAAACATGCACTTCACCTATCCTTAGGTGATTATCAAAACAAGTAACGAAAATTTTCTGAATCGATTTTTGAAAAACAATCATCTGTTTTTGAATGTTTTATTGTAAGGTTTTGAACCCTCTGTTATATGGTTTTGAACCCTTTTCAGTATTGGTTTTTGGCCTTGTGCCTTCAAATTTTCAAAATCCCGTCAAACGTTTTGGGTTTTAAATAATGTGAACATGTGCAAACTGGAAGGGTGAATGCCTGTATTCTGGGTTTTCTGTCTAGGCAAGCACTTCGTATACATCTCATCAGACGCGAGACCAGTTGTGCTTACCTGGGAATTCTTGGAGTGAGTGTTCACTTATAGGCGAGCATGTCTTCGCTAATACATTATTTTTGACCCATTTACTTTGATTAGTCACTGTGTGTCGTTTGTTTGCTTTGTGATACGAACGAATGACCACCATCTTTACTCTTGTTGATTTTGTTTCATCTCATTCTTTTCATCCAATCATCTCACTCGTTTCTTTTCAAGTTTCCTCTTTTAGAATGCCTCCTCGACGCGAGAACCAGATAGCTACTGCCGAGCTGGCAGAAATTATTGCGCAGCAGATGGCTGCTCAATTCCCAAATCTCTTTGCTCAATGGCAACAAGCCAACAACAACAACAATGGTCCGTGCAAATACAAGGATTTTAACTCGGCTAAACCACTCAAGTTTAGTGGTTCTGAGGGAGCGACTGGGCTTCTTCAGTGGTTTGAGAGCATAGAGAATACTTTTCGCCACGTGCAGTGTCTCGAAAATCGCAAAGTCGAGTTTGCTTCGAGCGTATTTCAGAAGAGGGCTTTGACATGGTGGAACGGGGTTATGAGGGACCAAGGTGCAGAAGTTGCTCTCGCACAGACATGGGCTGAACTTAGAGCCCTTATGATGAGGGAATTATGTCCTCGTCATGAGCAACGAGTGTTGGAGAAGGAGTTTGATGAGCTAAAGCAAGATAGTGGTGAGCATAGGGCTTATACTGATCGGTTTGAAGAATTGAGTCTGCTTTGCCCAACAATGGTCACCCCACTCGACAAGGCTATCGAGAGATACATCGATGGTCTACCTGACTCGGTACAAGACATTCTTACTGGTAGTAACCCTGCCACACTTCGTCAGGCGATCGAGTTATCTGCGACATTGACTGAGTCGCAGATCCGGAAGAACAAGTTACACCGGAAGGGTGACAAGGGCAAGAAACAGTCGGCAGACAAGGTGGATAGCAAGAAAGGTCAAAACGAGAGTGGAAAGAACTCTGGTTCTTCAAAGAGGGCAAAGAAGCGTAAGGCTTCCCAAAATTTTGCTATCACTGCCCAAACTAACCAGGCAGCTCCCAACCAACCCGCACAGCCTCCAGCGAAGAAACCCTATTCAGGGATTGCACCTTTGTGCAATAGATGCAACAGTCACCACCAGCCGCAACTTCCATGCCGTTTCTGTACTAACTGTGGGAAGTCAGGCCATCTTGCCAATGTTTGTCGGTCTGCTCAGAATCCCGCGGTTCAGAAGCCGGCTCAACAAGTTGCTCAGCAACAGGGTCAAGCTGCAAGACCACAATACCCACCGGGTGCTTGTTATAATTGTGGGGATCTGACCCACTATAGAAACCGGTGCCCAAGGCTAGCCAACCAGAACCAGAACCAGAATCCGGCTCCGGCTCGAGGCCGAGTCTTTAACATGAATGCCCAAGAGGCACAGGCTGACGATAATGTGGTGAACGGTACGTTCTTTATTAATAATCAGCCTGCATCTGTTCTTTTCGATTCTGGTGCCGATAAGAGTTTCGTGTCATTGTCTTTTGAGCAAATGCTTCGCGTGTCTAGAACGAAACTAGGCAAATCTTTGACAGTAGAGGTTGCTAGTGGTGAACCCATTATTCTTGATTCTGTTCTTCGCAACTGTCAGTTGAATCTTAACGACCATCTTTTTCCTATTGACCTCGCGCCTATGCAACTTGGAAGCTTCGACATTATTGTGGGAATGGATTGGTTATCCAAGCATCACACAGAGATAGTTTGTTCTAAGAAGATTGTTCGTGTGCCGCTTTCGACAGGCGAGATCCTGCAGGTTCAAGGTGAGAAGCCTATCGGTGGTCTCAAACTCATGTCTTGTTTTAAAGCTCGGAAGTATCTGCAAAAGAACTATGTGGCTTTCTTAGCACATGTTACAAAAGATAAAGGCAAGGGTAAGTCTATTTCAGATATTCCTGTCGTTCGGGATTATTCTGAAGTGTTCCCTGAAGATTTACCTGGTCTACCTCCAGCACGCCAAGTCGAGTTCCGCATTGACCTCGTACCTGGTGCAAATCCCATTGCCAGAGCTCCATATCGTCTTGCACCGTCTGAGATGCAAGAGTTGTCTAAACAGCTTCAGGAGCTCTCTGACAAAGGTTTTATACGTCCTAGTTTTTCACCTTGGGGTGCTCCCATTCTTTTTGTCAAGAAGAAGGATGGATCCTTTAGAATGTGTATCGATTATCGTGAGCTTAACAAGCTTACCATCAAGAATCGATATCCCTTACCTCGCATAGACGACCTCTTTGATCAGCTACAGGGTGCTTCTTGTTTCTCGAAGATTGATCTGCGATCTGGATATCATCAACTACGGGTGCATGAAGAATATATTCCCAAGACAGCGTTCCGTACTCGATATGGGCATTATGAGTTCACAGTCATGCCATTCGGTGTGACTAATGCTCCTGCTGTTTTCATGGACTTAATGAATAGGGTCTGCAAACCTTATTTGGATCAGTTCGTCATTGTTTTTATTGATGACATCTTGATTTACTCTAAGACGCGAGCTGATCACGAGCAGCATCTTCGTCTTACTCTGGAACTCCTAAAGAAAGAGCAACTTTTCGCCAAATTCTCCAAGTGTGAATTTTGGCTTAAAGAAGTTCAATTTTTGGGGCATGTTATAAACAAACGAGGTATTCATGTAGATCCCTCCAAGATCAGTGCGATCAAGGATTGGGATACGCCTACTACTCCTACTGAAGTCCGTTCTTTTCTTGGTCTAGCGGGTTATTATCGCCGCTTCATTGAAAATTTCTCTAAGATTGCAGTTCCTCTAACTGCTCTAACTCAGAAGAAAATGCCCTTTTACTGGGGATTCAAACAAGAGGAAGCTTTTCAACACTTGAAGCAGAAGCTTTGCGATGCGCCTGTTCTATCATTGCCTGAGGGTGATGATGATTTTGTTGTGTATTGTGATGCATCGAAATTGGGTCTTGGTTGTGTTCTGATGCAAAGGAACAAAGTCATAGCATATGCATCGAGGCAGTTGAAGATACATGAGAAAAACTACACCACTCATGATCTTGAGTTGGGTGCAGTTGTTTTTGCTCTCAAGATCTGGAGACATTATTTGTATGGTACAAAATGTGTGGTTTTCACGGACCACAAAAGTCTTCAGCATATCTTCAATCAGAAAGAACTCAACATGAGACAGCGACGTTGGGTTGAGCTTTTAAACGACTATGACTGCGAAATTCGCTACCATCCTGGTAAGGCGAATGTCGTAGCTGATGCATTGAGTCGTAAGGAACGTACTAAGCTTCATTGTGTACGTGTTCAATCTGTTATTCAAGCTCGATCCGATATCCAAGCACGCATTTCTCAGGCTCAACAATCTTGTGTTGCACAAGGTTTGATGGATAAGGAATTTCCCTATCACATAACACCTGCTCTTGAACTGAAGGACAATGGATCATATTATTTCATGGACCGTTTGTGGGTCCCAAGCCAGGATGATCTTCGTACCTTGCTTATGGATGAAGCCCATAAGTCTCGTTATTCTATTCATCCGGGCTCAGATAAGATGTATAAGGATCTTCGTATTCTTTATTGGTGGCCTGGTATGAAGAAAGACATTGCCTTATACGTATCAAAATGCCTTACTTGTCTTAAGGTTAAGGCTGAACATCAGCGTCCATCTGGTTTATTGGAGCAACCAGAGATCCCAGTTTGGAAATGGGAAAACATTACTATGGATCTTATTACCAAACTCCCGCGCACAAAGAAAGGTCATGACGCCATCTGGGTAGTCGTTGATCGTCTTACAAAGTCAGCACATTTCTTGCCAATCCGTGAGGATTTTCCTGCTGACAGACTTGCTCAAATCTATGTAGATGAAATTGTAGCTCGACATGGTGTTCCATTGAACATCATTTCTGACAGAGATGCTCGTTTCACTTCTCATTTTTGGAGAACCATGCAATCTGCTATGGGGACCCAACTTAATCTGAGCACAGCTTATCATCCGCAAACGGATGGTCAATCTGAGAGAACAATCCAGACTCTGGAGGATATGCTTAGAGCTTGTGTGATCGATTTTGGTGGTAGTTGGGATTCACATCTTAAATTGATTGAATTCTCCTACAACAACAGTTATCACACTAGCATCAAAATGGCTCCTTTCGAGGCTCTTTATGGTCGAAAATGTCGTTCACCAGTCTGTTGGAATGAGATTGGCGAGGCTCAACTTACTGGACCTGCCCTCATTTTAGAGACAACTGACAAGGTCAAGAAAGTTCGTGATAACCTTCAGGCAGCTAGAAGCCGTCAGAAGATTTACGCGGACCCAAAACGCAAAGCCTTGGAATTTCAAGTCGGTGATCGAGTATTACTTAAGGTCTCAACTTGGAAAGGTGTGATCAGATTTGGAAAGAAAGGAAAACTTGCACCTAGATACGTTGGACCATTCAAGATCGTCGAAAGAATCGGAAAGGTAGCCTACAGACTTGAGTTACCTCCTGAACTGGGAAATGTTCATCCAACTTTTCACGTGTCCAATCTCAAGAAGTGTTCAGCTGATGAGAACTTCTCCATACCGCTTGACGAAATTCGTGTTGGCAAAACACTGAAATTTGTTGAGAAACCAGTGGAAATCATGGAACGTGAAGTCAAGTGGCTTAAACGCAAGCGCATTCCTTTGGTCAAAGTTCGCTGGGAAGCTAAACGTGGACCTGAGTTTACTTGGGAACGCGAAGATCAAATGAAGGCGAAATATCCACATCTTTTTCCACGAGTTTCCTCTAAATAAATTTCGGGACGAAATTTCCACAAGTAGGGGAGACTGTAACAACTGTGTTTGTAATCACTATGAACAGTTCTATTATCAATAAAACAATGTTATTTGATCCCAATGTGTGTTTTGTTATGTTTTACATTTTTCATGTTTTGACTTTTATCCAATTTCAAACTCTATATCACTTTCTAGAGAGTTATACGCAAAATGGTGCGTAAACGTACTCAGTTCAATGCGACAAATACTCCGGAACATCAACATATACTCAACATACCTTAAATAACCTTTACATAACTTAGAAATAAGTTTTGAAGGCTTTGGTATGGCAAAAACAAGTTAATTCGCTTACAGGGACTAAATATGACAAACTGCGGAAGTATGTCAATTTGAACTGTAACGAACATTCCGGAACATAACCATAAGTTAAACACACCTTAAATATCCTTTACATAGCTTAGAAATAGGCTTTGAGGGGTTCGGTGTGCTAAAATAAACTTTTGGGTCATTCAGGGACTAAAAGTGTCAAAAAGTGCACAAGTTTGCATTTTCGCGCATAACTTACGTTCTGAATACATCCGGACATCCAAAAATTTATGTAAGCATGACTAAATTATATTTTAGTGTTCGCCATAAGAAAAATCCATTCGTCGCGTCATTTGGATCGTTTTTCGCGCTTATGCGCATTCCGTCGTAATTAAGCGAACATCGCGTTCGTACGGCCAAACGAACCAACCTCCGGCATATTTTTGAGCATGTTTTGAGTTCCCTATACTTTAACTTCATTTTAGAGCCTTGAAATGAGGTTAACGGGGTTCAAACGCATCGAAAAAGGTCTTAAACACGTGCAGGGACCATTGCTGCCAATTTTGAAACTTTCTGATTCAGGGAGGGTGCTAGCGTAGCGCGAGGCCTAGGGGGCTACCCGTCGCGCTACGCGACTGCTTATCTGATCAGATTCAATGTTTTTAAACACAAGTTGCAGCTGATTAATCCTCCACCACATGTTCTAATTAGTCTAGTCAGCTGATAAGGATGGAATTTTAGTCACCATAAGGTTCCAACACTTGTACGACTTGGATTAAGGCACGATATTCAACAAACGATCTTAACGGTTACCCGAAAACTATAAATACCCCACCCCCCATTGTTCATAATCACTAGAAATTTGATTTGAGAAACTCTAAGTTGAAACATTAGTTTCATACCTGAGATTTTCGAATCGAGTTTAGCATTCGGGGACCCTTCGTAAGTATTCTTTCGTTCTTTTCCTTATTTTACTGCTTTTCGAGTCAGAAAGTCAAACTTTGTTTGACTTTCAGCGTTGACCAGTAATGGTCAATGCGAAGTTCGTTAGAACTTCGCAACGTGATTGTAATCACGATGGTCATAGTCCCTTGGGACTATGCCTACTGATTACCACGTTGTCTAGGGTCGTAGGATAGGCGATCTAATAAATCGCCTATACCTTCGAACCCGACCCAGTTTGGTCGATCATTAGGATCCGACCAAATACATTAGGTGACCATAGTGTAGGGAATAACCTTCCGAGGTTATACCTTATGGTCACGACGTTTAAGTAGTTGTATGATAGGTAGTTTATATGCCTTAGGTAAATTACCAGAATACCCTTTTCATACATAATTGGTAATTTAGCATATGTAACCTAAACTTTTGTCACGTAACTGATTATGTAACATGTTTAGGCATATAATACTTGTCATAGGACTAGTTAGGCGGTCCGAACGCGTTTCACGCGCATGATACGTTAAAGTAGCATAAGCTACCTAAACGGATCATAATGGGTCAATAAGACTTAGGTTAAGTTTCATTTAGCGTGTAGGCCTTGTTAAACCATATCACGTGAGTTCCTACACTCATTTGGTTTACAAACCCTAATGCTACCCAGTCTTCCGAGATAGGTCCGGTTTATTAACATAGTTACCTATACTAGGTGCCGTTTGATTTCGAGATCTCTAGCATTACTTGGTGATTATCTTTAGACATCTGAGCAATCACAAGTGAGTACATAGACCCCTCTTTTACTGTTTTCCAAACTGTTTTGGGGTGAAACACATGTGCCTACTTGTTATTTTCATGCTTTCCTGCTTTCACATCATATACCTGCTATATCCGTTAGTACATTATAGTACGTGATTTCATGACATTTCATGCTATGTATGCCCATTGTGTGCCTACTTAGTACATCGTTTTACATGACATTTTATGCTATGTAAGCCATTGTGTGCCTACTTAGTACATCGTTTTACATGACATTTCACGCTATGTATGTTCATTTGATTACATACTTAGTGCATTGTTTTCACATGCTTACATTTTGGTATGACATTTGGTTTGTTTACATGGGACAATACATTCATTAACATTAGCTACGTCGTTCGTTAGTAGGTAGTGGTACCATAGGAATTGACAACTCCCGTTCCGGACATCCCAGGGAAAGGGGACAGAAAGGAATGACCGAATTCGATGATATAAGACAGATAGACCTTTAATTTGTTTAAAGGGTTTATCACCACAGTCACAAGGCTTGGATGTATGCATTTTCACAATACCGCATAGATGTTCATATTAAATAGTTGCATGCATTTACACAAAACATAGCTTTGATTTGAACCAAGTTTTACTTCAATACTTTGTTTTTGTGCATATGGTTTAGTTGAGACATTTCACTTGCCATACATGACATTTTGACATAGACATTTGACATGGATATTTGACTTAGACATTTGACATGGATATTTGACATAGACATTTGACATGGACATTTGACATAGACATTTTGACATGATTTACATCTTGACATAAACATTTTGACATATTATTCAATACATTTGACAATTGGTTTAAACATAGACTTCTTACATTGTTTGGTTTGGTTTGATTAAGTGATTAAGTAACGATGCGTGTGTAATATGATACAAGCATGGTGGATACGCCGCTGGTACTTCCTATATATAAGTGTTTGTATGGTATTACATGTCGTAACGTTATTTGAATCATTTCAATATTGAGACATAGAACATTTTATATAAATAACATATTTTTCACAAGACATTGATTTACAAACAACTTATCTTATACAAACACATTTTTACATGGTCATTTATTTAACCTGACATTTACTTATACATATCATCTGATCTTATTGTTTTCAAATGATTTACAAGACAAAGCAAATTACAAGGTTCATGACTAAACATTTTTCTTAAACATAAGTCATGAATCCTATTTTTACAAAACCTATGTATCTCACAGGCATTTTTATGCTGACGTGCCTATTTTCACATGTGTTTTCAGGTGCTTTTCCATAGGATGTTGATCATAATACTAGGGCGGACCTGTGCCTTAGAGACTTTAAAAGAAGATAGACTATGTTTAATTATGTTCTAAACTCTTTTGTTTACTGTTCAAGACAATGTAACACCCTTGTTTAATAAATAAATAAAACTTTGTATGCCATGGTTATGAAACAATTAATTCTGTTACGACACGCCCCGATGTTTCCGCCACGATTTGTTGTTTTACGCGGTCGGGGTGTGACAGGTTAAGGAATATAATTCCTCGTCCTCATGGACAGTTAACTTTCACTAGACCAAAACTCTATCACGAAGTCCCTCCTTTTTATATCGACTTAATCGCCGGGCCAATGGCGAGCGGGTCATTAGTTAGATAGCGCTATTTAGGTCTGACAAGCCTCACACCATACCACAGAGGACGGGCGTGAACTAATGGATCTGGGCACGTCAATGATGATAGACATTGACAGTTCAGGGCACATAAACATGACTACAGTCAGCAGTCGATATGGTAACGAGTCTAGTAGTATATACATGGGGTAGCCCCCACGGCCGAAGAGCCAGATAATTAAACATGGGGTAGCCCCCACGGCTGGATTGCCAGAGTAAATGGGATAAAGAAATCACGTTTTCAACTATGGGGTAACCCCCACGGCAGGGATGCCAGTTAAAGGAAACTGTTTTTGGAACAACTTAAAACGAACACCCAACTGTGAACTCGCTCAACTTTGTTGTTGACTCGTTACTACATGCTTTGCAGGTCAATAGGTACTTAGCTGGAGCTTGCATGGAGAAGAGTCGTTGTGGGACATGGACAATTGTGTGCCATGTTGAACATTGAAACATTTGAACTTATACTTTGTTTTGGTTTTAAACGTTCTGCTTCCACTTGCGACTTAAACTATGTTTTGTTTTGACACCAATTGTATTGTGTTGGATTTTATTATTTCTTACATGCTTGTTCAGTATGATTGGTGGCTTGATCCTGGTCAGTCACGCCTCCAAGCGGTGATACTCCGCAGGTGGATTTTGGGGGGGGGGGGTTGTGACAGATTGGTATCAGAGCCATTGGTTATAGTGAACTTGGTTTTAATAAGGGAAAACGTTTTTGATAAAACCAGACTATAACCTGAACAGTGCTCGACGATCCACAACGACGCTTCGCTCCACGTGCAAGACTCGACATTCTAGGTGATATGACTTATGCTTATATTGCCTACTTGTTATATTACATAGAACTTTGCTTATGGTATGCTTAGTTGAACGTAGCAACTATAGTTTGAAAACACATGTGTGCTTACTCTCTTCTGTCATCGCACTCTCACGAACCTCTCTCATTCATGTTTTCCTTTGATATGAAGATCATGAGTGGACGCGTTAACATGACTCAAGCCCAGTTGACGGCTTTGATTAACCAACAAGTTGCTGCGGCACTTGCAGCCGCACAAGCAGGAGGTATATCCTGCAGTCTAAACTCATTCTAGGATCTTTAGGTCCTACTCTCGTAAACCAACCTTTGTGTTAAACTTTGTCCTTTCTTACACCCACAACAGGTCAACCTGCACAGCCTCCTGTGTGCACTTTCAAAACTTTTATGGACTGCCGACCAACTACTTTCAGCGGCACTGAAGGAGCTGTAGGTCTCCTCCACTGGTTTGAGAAACTCGAATCTGTCTTCGAGATGTGTGAATGCCCTGAGGCTTGCAGGGTGAAGTATGCTACCGGTACTCTCGAGGGTTTAGCGCTCACGTGGTGGAACGCTCAGGTTCAAATGCTGGGGTTGGTCGCTGCTAATGCCACCCCATGGAACAATTTTAAGGAGATGATTAAGGAAGAGTACTGCAATCATGACGACATTCACAAGTTGGAGGTAGAGTTCTTCAACCTCAAGATAACAGGGTCAGAAATTGAAGCGTACACAAAAAGTTCGAATGAGTTAGCTATTCTGTGTCCTACTATGGTGGATCCTCCCATTAAGCGTATCGAATTATATCTTAAGGGCTTAGTGCCAGAGATTCAAAGTCATGTGACTTCAGCTAACCTCGCCACCATCTAGCAAGTTGTTCAATTGGCTCATCGTTTCACTGATCAGGCGGTGGAGCAGAACAGGTTACCAAAGCGTATAAGTGCTACAGCTACTTGAGATACTCCTAGTGACAACAAGCGGAAATGGGATGGAGCTTCAAGCAAGGGTTCGACTTCTGTTCAATCTCAGTCTCAGCAGAGAAGGACTGGCGACTACAAGAGCCCTAGTCAGTAATCATCTGGTAGTCAAAGTCATGGTGGGTACAAGGGAAATCACCCCAAATGCAATCGCTGTAACCTACACCACAGCGGACCATGCACCAGGAGTAACTGTCATCGGTGAAACAAGCCAGGCCACGCCGCAAAGGATTGCAGAAGTTTATACCCCGCAAATCAGAATCGTCAGCAACAACAAGCCTCACAAAATCAACGCCAGCAGCAGCAGCAGCAGCAAGGCATCAACAAAGGGTGCTTTCAGTGTGGAGCTGAAGGCCACTTCAAGAGAGATTGCCCCCAACTGAACCGGAACCAGAACAACAACAACAATAACAACAACCAGGGGAATGGAAACAACGGGGGTAACAACGGCAATGGTGCAAGGGGTCGTGTATTCGTTATTGGCCAGGGTGAAGCGAGGAATGATCCCAATGTTGTGACGTGTAAGTTCCTACTGGATGACTTTTATGTTACTGTATTATTTGATTCGGGTGCTGATACTAGCTACGTGTCCTTAAAAGTTAGCCAAATGCTTAAGCGTACCCCAACTCTTTTGAACACCAAGCACACTGTAGAGTTAGCTAATGGTAAAAGTTTAGAGGTCACACACGTGGTCAAGGGTTGTAACCTGGTTCTTTCTGGTCATACTTTCTCTATCGACCTCCTTCCTATCGTTCTGGGTAGTTTCGACGTTGTCATTGGGATGGACTGTTATCCCAACATCAAGCAGAGATTCTTTGCAACGAAAAGATTGTCCGCATTCCTCATTCAGGTGATGAACCTCTCATGATTCGTGGCGACAAGAGTGGTGCTGTTGTGAGCACCATCTCTTTCCTTAAGGCTCAAAAGTGTTTACGAAAGGGCCACACTGCTATTTTGTCTCTCGTTATGGATACCTCGAAGAAAGAGAAGAAGATAGAAGTTTTTCCAATCGTACGTGACTATCCTGAGGTATTCCCTGAGGAATTACCTGGCCTTCCGCCTCATCGCCAGGTCGAGTTTCAAATCGAGCTAGCTCCTGGAACAGCGCCCATAGCTTGAGCACCTTATCGTTTAGCCCCATCAGAACTAGAAGAACTATCTACGCAACTACAAGAACTCTTGGATAAGGGTTTTATTCATCCTAGCTCTTCGCCCTGGGGAGCTCCAGTCTTGTTTGTGAAGAAGAAGGACGGTACCTTCCGTATGTGTATCGACTATCGAGAACTCAACAAGGTGACCGTGAAGAATCGCTATCCTCTTCCACGCATCGACGACCTATTCGACCAGCTGCAAGGGTCGAGCTTTTACTCGAAGATTGATTTGAGATCAGGATATCACCAGCTAAGAGTCCGAGAAGAGGACGTCTCCAAAACAGCCTTTAGAACTCGATATGGACACTACGAGTTTTTGGTCATGCCTTTTGGGCTGACAAACGCACCTGCGGTTTTCATGGACCTTATGAACAGAGTGTGCAAGCCTTACCTAGACAAGTTTGTTATTGTCTTCATTGACGACATCCTGATCTATTCTAAGAGTTAGGAGGAACACGAGTAGCACCTACGACTCATTTTGGAACTCCTTCGAACAGAACAGCTTTATGCAAAGTTCTCGAAATGCGACTTCTGGCTTCGTGAAGTCCATTTCCTAGGCCATGTGGTAAACAAGGATGGGATTCATGTTGATCCATCTTAGGTAGACTCGATTAAGAACTGGCCTGCACCTCGTACACCAACGGAAATTCGCCAATTCTTGGGCTTGGCAGGTTATTACAGAAGGTTTATCAAGGATTTCTCCAAGATTGCACAACCTCTCACCTCACTAACGTAGAAGGGCGTTACTTATCGATGGGGTGATGCACAGGATACTGTGTTTCAACACTTAAAGGATAGACTGTGCAGCGCACCTATTCTTTCATTGCCAGAGGACACCGACGATTTTGTGGTCTATTGCGACGCATCCATTCAGGGTCTTGGATGTGTGTTGATGCAACGTGACAAGGTCATAGCCTACGCCTCACACCAACTTAAAGTTCATGAAAGGAACTACACTGCACACGATTTAGAGCTTGGAGCTGTTGTTTTTGCACTTAAGATATGGAGACATTACCTGTACGGTACCAAGTGCGCCATTTACACCGATCACAGGAGTCTCGAGCATATCTTCAAACAGAAGGAACTAAATATGCGACAACGACGATGGGTCGAGCTACTGAATGACTACGAATGCTCGATCAGGTACCACCCAGGCAAAGCCAATGTTGTGGCTGACGCCCTCAGTCGAAAGGACACTATGCCTAAGCGCGTACGAGCTTTACAACTCACCATTCAATCTAGTCTTCCTGCACAGATACGAGATGCTCAGGTAGAAGCATTGAAACCAGAAAACATCAGCGCTGAAGCCCTACGCGGCTCAAGGCAACAATTAGAACAAAAGGAAGACGGTGCTTACTACGTAACAGGACGCATTTGGGTCCCACTCTATGGCAACCTACGAGAGCTTGTGATGGATGAGGCACACAAGTCTCACTACTCAGTACATCCTGGTTCGGACAAGATGTACCACGATCTCAGAACTACGTACTGGTGGCCTAGCATGAAAGCTCACATAGCAACCTACGTTAGTAAATGTTTGACTTGTGCGAGAGTCAAAGTCGAATACCAGAAACCCTCAGGCCTACTTCAACAACCAGAGATACCACAATGGAAATGGGAGCAAATTTCCATGGATTTCGTTAGTGGACTGCCTAGATCTCAACGTGGAAATGATACTATTTGGGTGATCGTGGATCGACTCACAAAGTCTGTACACTTCTTGGCTATCAATGAAACGGATAAGTTCTCCACTCTAGCAGACGTATATCTTAAGGAAGTTGTCTCGAGGCACGGGGTGCAAACCTCTATTATCTCAGATCGTGATGCACGTTTTACTTCTGAGCTGTGGCAAGCAATGCACAAGTCCTTTGGCTCACGTTTAGATATGAGCACAGCTTATCACCCGCAAACGGATGGGCAGTCTGAACGCACCATCCAGACCCTTGAAGACATGCTTAGGGCAAGTGTGATTGACTTTGGCAATGGTAGGGAAAAGCATCTGCCACTAGTGGAATTCTCGTATAATAACAGTTACCACACCAGCATTCGGGCCGCTCCGTTTGAGGCATTGTACGGGCGTAAATGCAGATCACCACTTTGTTGGGCAGAGGTGGGGGATAGTCAGATCACTGGCCCAGAACTTGTGGTAGACACCACAGAAAGAATTGCTCAAATACGACAACGAATGGCGGCAGCTCGTGACCGTCAGAAAAGCTACCCTGATAAGGGCAGGAAACCACTCGAGTTCCAGGTTGGGGATTGAGTGCTACTCAAAGTTTCACCCTGGAAGGGTGTGGTTCGTTTTGTAAAACGAGGCAAACTTAACCCACGATACGTCGGACCATTCGACATCATAGAGAAAATAGGCAAAGTGGCCTACAAACTGAACCTACCAGCAGAACTCAGTGGAGTTCACAACGTTTTCCACGTGTCGAATCTGAAGAAGTGTCTGTCAGATGAGACCCTCATAGTTCCTTTGAATGAGCTCACTATCGACTAGCAGTTACGATTCGTCAAGGAACCAGTTGAAATCACGGACCGGGATGTTAAGGTCCTCAAGCGCACTAGAATACCTCTCGTTCGAGTTCGTTGGAACTCCCGCCGTGGCCCAGAGTTCACCTGGGAACGCGAAGATCAAATGAAACAAAAGTATCCCCAACTATTCGCAAACAGTACAATCACTACTGAGGCTGAAGCTACCACGGAATTTCGGGAGATCAACGGGGGGAGGATGTGACACCCCAGGAAAACCAGGCAACTTAACTAGCTTCCTCAGTGAGTACGTGCTAAATTTTGGGACGAAATTTCTTTCAACTTGGGGATAATGTGACAACTCGTATTTGAAACCTATCTTTGTGTTTAATGTAACGTATGTGAATGTGATGTGATTATATGAACTTGATTGATTAATTGAAATGTTATGATTGATATGTGTTATGTGAATCTTTGTATGTATATATATACATGACAACTCGGAACGCACAACATAACCCGATCGCACAAGCTCTTGTTGGGCCACACTTCTTGGACTTGTATCACAAGGGCGACCCGTAATGGGTTTGGCCCATTCTTTATTTGCGCATAACATTATGGGGAGGAGGTGTGATCCTCCTAATCCACAAACACTTAACACACACACAAACCCTAGCTCTCTTTCTCTCCTCTTGAACCCGACGGCAACAAAGAGTGTCTCTCTCTCGAAGTTTTATCATTCGGATCAATCCTTGTTCTTTTTCTAACCGGTTAGTGTTTTAACTATTACTTTCATGATTGTATGATGATTGTGCTATACATGCTTTACATGATGATGTAGGAATGATATATGATTGATGATGATGTAAACTGTTAATATTGATGTTCATAAAATCGGCTCACATGTGTAATCAAAAATGTTCATATTGCACGATATTAATCAAGAACCGAATGTATAGTTACTCGGCTGTGATGTGTTTACGTTTGGACTGATTTAGAGTTAATGATTTAGAACCAAATAGATGTTAGTCGGCTATTATGTTTCTGCCTTTCGGATGGTTTTCTTGGTGATGTTGAAAGCTTTAAATATGATAGTTTGAATGTTTTAAGGTGTTGTTATGTTTGAAACATGGTTAGGGTTCATAGAGATTTGATACTAAAAACCCTTGTTTGATTGATTTTGGTTGGGTTTAGAAACTGTTAGTATTAATTGATTGAATGGAGATTTGGAAACTATTGATTGATTGTAACTAAACAACATAAAATTCGAATGATTAAAACTAATCGCACAAGAGTCCTTGGTCGCACAAGGACCCAAAGCGCACAAGCTGTTGATCGCACAAGATCAGGTCGCACAAGACCTGATCTAATCGCACAAGTCTTGGTCAGTCGCACAAGAAGTCTGTCGCATAAGATTATCCGGATCGCACAAGCCCAAATGGACCGCACAAATTGAATAATGTTTACTTTATTTGGGCCGTATGCATTTTGGATCAGTTTATTTATTTGGGCCGTGTGTTTAAGGCTGATCGCACAATAGGTTGGGCCGCCTATTTGTTGGGCTTTATCTTTCGGGTCGCACAAGTTGGACGTGTTTGGTACTTGAATGCTACTGTTAATGTGTTAACATGTATTATGTGTTTGCCATGATCAATACGTGTTCATAACCTGTTAAAATATGTGTACGCATACGTGCACTACTTGAACCTAGACCTGACTTGTATGGTAACCATGTTAGGACGTGGTTGACCTCTAGCAGCTCGATTGACCTTTTGTTTATCTGCCGAGCTAACCTAAGGTGAGTTCACACTTTCTACAAAGCATGGGATTCCCTGGGGTTGGGAATGGGTTAAGGAATATGGATTCCTCGTCATTTCTTGGGTAGGACAGTACGGGTTAAGGAATATAATTCCTCGTCCTCATGGACAGTTAACTTTCACTAGACCAAAACTCTATCACGAAGTCCCTCCTTTTTATATCGACTTAATCGTCGGGCCAATGGCGAGCGTGTCATTAGTTAGATAGCGCTATTTAGGTCTGACAAGCCTCACACCGTACCACAGAGGACGGGCGTGAACTAATGGATATGGGCACGTCAATTATGATAGACATTGACAGTTCAGGGCACATAAACATGACTACAGTCAGCAGTCGATATGGTAACGAGTCTAGTAGTATATACATGGGGTAGCCCCCATGGCTGGATTGCCAGAGTAAATGGGATAAACAAATCACGTTTTCAACTATGGGGTAACCCCCACGGCAGGAATGCCAGTTAAAGGAAAATGTTTTTGGAACAACTTAAAACGAACACCCAACTGTGAACTCACTCAACTTTGTTGTTGACTCGTTACTACATGCTTTGCAGGTCAATAGGTACTTAGCTGGAGCTTGCATGGAGAAGAGTCGTTGTGGGACATGGACAATTGTGTGCCATGTTGAACATTGAAACATTTGAACTTATACTTTGTTTTGGTTTTAAACGTTCTACTTTTTCTATGTGGTTACATCATACAAAATTATATAGTCACTTTTTGGATAAGTTTCATTATTTGAGCACATATTTTTTTTGAAAGGCCAAATTTTATACACAACCAAAAAGCTTACAATATAAACAAAGGAACCCCCTGTTACATATTAGGGCCTATATAACTAAATATTTTTTCACCATAACCTGGCTTGTATATACATAAAAGTACTAATAAGAAGTGGTATAATCACCACAATTACAAATCCAAATCACATAATCATTTGCTATAGTGCAGGAGAGTTTCTCTAAGGTGAAGACAATTGTCTTCCTATTGTATCTCTTAAATAGGATGCATGATATTCCTGCCTCCCTGCAAAATGTGAAAATAATATTTTAAGTAGTTGAAAAACATCCCTTTTTAATAATATTTTCAGTAGGCTGAAAACCAACTCTCATTAAAGTCCTTTTTAGAACATTTTCATTTCATCGCTGGAGATTTCGAGCTGTGCCGAAGGCCAATTGGGGAGTTTTGGGACAGTTGTATCGGATTCAATATCGATTGCAAGAGTGCCCATCTGGTCCTTGAATTATCAACATATTCAAGTAGAAAATCAAAAGAAATAAGCAAATAAAAACTAAGAATATAAAGGTTATATGGAATGCTTAACAAACACGTAGAAAACCCATAGGCACCTGAAATAGAACAAATTAAATGTTAAACTTAAAAAGCACATCCATACTTGTAATTTTCATCTATATAAATGAACCTTCTGACCCTAAAGATGCCATCTTGCATTTAAAACACAAAGCAAACAAAACACAGAACCCATTACGGGATGGGTCAAATCATCTCACCACCGGACCTCTAACTACTACGGTTACTACAAATGGCAAACCAAACCGGGCGGGTTGGTTGGGTCAGCCAGGCCATCGAAAAAGGTTCGGTGTGGCGGTTTAAACCGGTCTTTCTAAATCAAAATACTTAGTTTGTAACTTTGTAATATGTTTTTTAGATGATAAAGATGGTTTTCATGAACATTATACATATTTATAAACAAATATTCCAAAAACGGTTGGTTCATTTTACATATCCGGGGAAAAGTTTCAAAACACTGAGAACATTCCTCTCTTGAGGTCTAAATCTACCAAGAAAACTAATGGCTTGAGGGGCCAACCCTACATGCCCCATAACTGCAATCCCACCTTCAACAATGTGTTTTGCAGCTGAAATCCTTGATGGTGCACCCCCTTTCAGCTTGATTGCATCCATTCCACCTTCTTGCAGGCCTAAATGTTGTATAAACGGCCTGCTCGTAAGAAAACTTGCAATATTAACTAATTTTCTTACAAAATATAACAAACAACACTCAAACTTTAAAGAATATGCTATTCCAGATTGGTTGACAAAATACAAATGCATTAATGATACCATGATTTTGACTCCAAAATACTCACACACCAAGATTATTGCGCCCCCTTTGAATGATTTGCAATAAGGCATTGCACCAAATCCTTCGTAAGCAACGGCCGACATCAAACACAAACCCTAATCAATGATTTGCAATACAACAGCAACCAAATAGACGCAATAAAGAAAATCCACGAAAAATGGAACATCCCCAAACCTGGGTAAAAGTACTCATCGGCAAAACCGGCAATAATCATCAGTTTTGGTTTCCGTTTAATCTGCAAAACAACATGTCCCGGCATTAAACCAAGTTTAATCCCTGTAAACAAACCAAGGCGTTGTACATGTTCGTTCATTAAGCATTTACTCAGATATTTATTGACAAAGTACTCTATATATCCAAAAAAATATTTTATAAAGAGGTTGGAGAATATATATAAAAAAAGCCAAAATATGAACAACACATTAGATAAGTATAAGATATGGGTCAACCAAACTCAAAGCGACTCAGTTTCAACACTATCCATTTTGACATGTTATCAACCCATCCGTATAACTCATTACCTATGGACCTAAAAAATGTGAGATGTTCTACCTGGATGTCACCAGCAACTAACAATGTACCAGCAAGACCTCCACCAAACTTGTTTAGGACCTACCAAAGTAAAGCTCATCCCACCAGACATACTTTTTGCTCCAGCATTGTTATTTGACATAAATGCGCCCAACATATAAAGAATTTCAAATAAACCCTGCAACAGTTTCACACAAATAATCCTATAAACAATCAACAATCCACAGAAACCCTAAGTCTCAACTCAATAAGCAAGAACACCAAAAATTACATAAGGTGACTTAAGAAACCTTTAAACCCCATCAATTTATACTACTGAGATACTCAATCAGTTATCCAAAGAAACATTTAGAAACGTTACCTGGAAATGGTGTACTTCAAAAAACCTATCGACTCAATTTTTGAATATGAATCGTCCAGAGCTCCAAGGGTATGGTTACAGAATATCCCGTTGCTTCTGAAACAATCAGAATTAAATCCATTGCTACTCCCATCTCTTCTAGGAGTCCGACTCGAGATTAATCTTCTAAATGATGGAGAACCTCTGGGCGTCGATTTACCGGATAATACGGATTTTAAAACCGGCCGTGATGATTGTCTCCCTGAGCTCCTACTATATTCATCCATATTCTCTTTCAATTGACTTCAAGCAACATATATCATAGCACATCATTCCTCATATTATGATAATGCATTTCCAAATCCAACGCTATTGATATTAGTGATTAAGTATAGTTCGAGAGCTTCAAGAAACCACTCTTACACAGATCCTAAAGTTGCATCCTACACAATTGGATACACATTAAATTGCTTGCAGATTCAAATATTTTCAGAATACATCTTATAAATCTATAAGTGCAGCATCTCATCTCAAATTTGAAATACTTCTAAAATGATAGTGGAATGAACACTATTAGCATATAATTCAGTGACTCAACACATATCCTAAAGTTGCATCCTACACAATTAAATACACATCAATTTGCTTACAGATTCAATTGTTTTAACAACACAACTTAATAATCAATAACTGCAACATCTAATCTAATCTCAAATTTGAAATATAATCAAAATAATAATAATGAAATTAGAGTTAACTGATTAATGATTAATGTTCGTGGGTTAGCCGGTTCAACCTGACCCGAACCGAACGGTATTATACCATTATTATTCAATTGACACAATTACTTTGAAAGGAACAAAAAATCCCCTTCAAGTTATACACATTGATTTAGAACAGGACAATATGAATACCATAGCAAAAATGCTTCTCAATTTTTAATCTATACCTCAAAAAACTTAACAATCCGTAACATGTATGGATTCGGAGGCGGTCTAGTAGTAGCACCTTTTGCTCCAACTTCACTTTGAGTAGCCATATTCTTCCAATCACTTCTTTATAGAACCTAATAGATTCAGAAATCATTAAACACATTCAAACTTATTTAAAAGAAAAACATCCACACAATCGTACCAAAAATCGTACCAAGATTCATCTTTTCATTTAGAACTGAAACATTCTGATCAATTTCAGGTTCTTGATCAACTTCTCAACATATGTAAGATCAGATTTAGACTTTGCATGCTTGATTTTCTTCACTAAAACCCCTAATCAGTTTTAGATCCTTTCACATCTTTAGGAGCAACTTCACCATCCAATTCAAACTTTTCAATCTTAATTTCTTCAACTACTACAGATTGTTTAACAACTTCTGACACGGGGGCATGAATTTGTTCAGGTGTGGGTTCCACAACTCCATCTTTGACCAGCTTATCTGTCCTGGTCACTTCAAGATTTGATTCAGAAGAATCACATATATCAGATTCTTCAATTTTCTCAAAATGGGGATTTGTCTATCAGAAACATCAATATTAGTATCAACTTTGCTAATCTCTACTGGAGGAACGTTTAACACCTCATTATTACCTATATATGAGAAATAAAACTGGCATTAGAAAATATAACTGTAAAAATGGTTTGTTTTCTAGTTTTGTTATGTAACAATCAGAATCATATAACTAATTGTACCTGAATGACCATGGAAGATAGTGATGAAGCATGATTCTTAATATTGTGACAATCAACTGACCCGTTGTTTGAGCGATTGACATTTTGGGATTTATTATTATTGCGGGATTAAAAAATATATATAAAAATCTGGATATAAAAACTATTTTTAAGTAGAGCCGTAGCATATAACTATATGTTTCGACTCGTAACCCAACAAAATGACCAAATTTAACAACTTTAGCATCAAAGATATTACCTCAAACATGATAACTCTGTAAAGTTGTCACTTCCCCGCATTCGCATCAATCCCAAGCAGAAGCTGCCATTAACAACTTGATTTAATATGCGATGGGTCTTCAAGTTCCTCTTCAAGATAACTGAACTTCATTTAAAGAGGCCAGAGAGGTCAACTTCTTGGACATATTTACCCCATATTTCTCCATATTTTGAGCTTCGGCCAACGATTCAGAACCCCCAAACCCCTACACATTAGTCGCAATATTACAATAATAAAAAACAGACATAAAATTCAATGTTACAAAGACAAAATTCGATTCGCGAGAAACATAACTTACATTGATGAGAAATATGGTGCAAGATCCAAAATTGATGTATCAAATTTTGAGGACGATATGCTCAGTATATCCCAGACTGCCATCACCGACACTCAAAGCACCACCACCAGATCATGAAACAAAAAATAAAAGTTGCATCAAAAGATCCAGAGAATGATTGGAGATCAACTTCGAAGGTGGCGAAGATTTTATCAACAATTCTCAATTTGATTGCTGATTTTAATAACTATCCTACCCTTTGGCCATTGATATGAGCAGGTAAACCAGTTGAACCAGAGATAACTTTTTTGCCATGTATGCTCTTTCCAACCTTAAAATGAGCAAAAGAACAAATTTCCACAAATATTACTAACTGGTCACTTATCTTTTGATAGCAATCCAAGTCAACAAACCTACTCCCTTAATTCCTTAAGTGTGCACGTCAAATTAAAAAAATAAAGATGACAAAACGGGTGAAACGGGTGAAACGGGTTTCACTAAAACCCTATATGATAACAAAATTATATTATTTAACTCTTTTAAAATAAAGAAAATAATGGTGGTCACATGAAGGTAGTTCCTACTTCCTAACCTGATGATATCCACTGGCCTAATTGTTTCCTGCACCCCCTCCTTATTTTGTATTAAATATATTCCCGTGACTATAAAGATTTCTGTATTCGCCGGTTTGGATTCCATTAATCACCCTGGGATCCAAATACATTAGCAATGCCCTTGGTATGTAGTGTTGATCATCAGCTTGGTACACATAAATACATAATATTAACTCAAATCATGTAATAAATTAGGGCAAGTAACTTGACTTTGAATAAAGAAACTGAATTTAAAATTTGATAAAATAGAGTTAAACCAGTGTGTAAGTCCCGTTTAACCGGATCTTTCAATGATATCAAACAATCACCAAGTTTGTGCGGAATCCAAACTTGGTGAGATTCAAGAATAAACACGAAAAGCAAGAAATATGAAGAACAATACCGGAATCACTTTCAACACTTGCACACGATTCTATTACTTGAATAAGCAAAACCGTCTAGTACAAGTGTCCTACCACCAAATCGCCTCTCTCTCTAGAGAAAATGTAACAATGATGATCCCCAGGTTCAAAACCCTAAAACAAGTTAACAACTTGTTTATATACTCAACCAAGCCCACTTCCCTACATGGGCTTCCCTTGGGCCTGCTTGGCCCACATGGCCTAAAGCTTAGCCCAAGTGACCTATAAAGGTCCACATCCTAATGTAAACTAACCCGGTAAGGCCCAGCTCGTAACCATAGCTTGTTGTATTAATTTGATGCGTCAGTCTCACACTTTAGGGCCTAACAATCTCCCCCTAGACTGATGCCATCAAATCATCTTCATAACATGAATTGAGCAACGTCTTCAACGAAGTCTATGGTTGTCGTTATGCTGCATATGTTTTGGAAGTTCTTGTCTTCTGAACTCTCAGCACTGGGTCTCTTTCTTCAGTTCTTGTGGTTAGCTTCATATCAGGATCTTGATCAGCTTTGCTTGAAACATCTTTGTCAGAAAGAATGTGAGAGGAGGATTCTCAACAGCTCTTTTCTTCTTCAGTTTTTTTTTTTCTTTCAAGCAGGTTCATGGTACTTCTTCAAATGCACTTTCATTGTCAGACGTCGTTTCGTATCCGGTTCTTCTGACTCAGGTACATCTTGTTGTTGTGCTGCTTCAGGCTTCTTCAGCAACTAACAGCATCTCAGTCTTCATCAACCCCTGTTCTTGATTGAAATCAAGTTCTGCACATGCTCACAAACTCATAAGCAAACATTTCTTATGCAACAGGGAGAGTACCATATGAACACTAGGTACATCCAAGTACTTGTACTCGGATTTCACAATTTAAATTCTTTCAACTTTTGATGATCAGTCAAATCTTCAAGAACGGTTACATTTTTAATTTTAAGAAAACAAATAAACACTCTATTTTTGGATTTTTGGTTTTATAGAAAAGCAAGACACTATTTATTTATTTATTTATTTTTTTTTTGTATTTTTGAAATTTTCTATTTTTATTTTTAATTTAAGAACTAAAAACAAATAAAAAAACTCAAAATATAAACAACTACCATAATATACAATTACAATTGCAATGGGATCAAAATTCGTTCTCAGGCAGACTAAGGAACACTTTTCAGTACGAGCCTAATTAAACTGGTCTATGCGATTGCCAATATGTTTGTCCACTTAAACTTTAACGCTCAACTTTCAACTTTTTAACTTCGTGATATGCTTTAGGCAATATTATACTATTATACCCGTGTGTCCCATTCCAAGGCATACCCCCGCGATCAAGGTAAGCACAACGATTCATCGTAGCAGGTGAGTATACTGATGTCATCCTTTAAGATATCCTGACTGTGTCTAGGTCTGCATATAATCTGTTTTGATTTCTTAACAATGAACACCCAAATAAATACTAATCAAATCCTGGAAATATAAACAGCACACTCTATCATGCAAGTATCTTCCCTACCACATATTTCACAAGTCCAATCCAGATTTCTGAAATCTTAACTGGGAATAGGTTGAGAAGAGAACAGAATAGATCTTTTGCAGAGATGGTATAATATACAAATCAAATGAGTTTTTCTCAGTTTGATATAGGTTTCTTGGGTTTCTTTTGGGCACTTGAGGGCCTCTTTCGGGTGTATAATTGATCTACAGAGCGACAACGTACAGCTAGGTCAGCATGTATCTGGATGCAGCAGAAGCTGTCGTTGCCTAGCACCTCCAGGTCAGCATATATCTGGATGCAGCAGAGGAGGTACACGACTTTTTTCAGAGAAGATTTCAGAATCAGATCAAAATTGTGTGTATCGGGACAACATACAGACATTCAAATAGAAATGAGCTAATTCCAAGTGACTTTCTTTCCTGGGGTTATGTACAATTTTAGTTCTGAACAGAAGAACAGCCAAGATATCCCCGGATGATTCAACAATATAAAGACCCGAAACCTCAGATGTTGGCTATCTATCAACGCAAGATTTAAGACCATAAAATCATACGCCGTTGGTATGTTACCCACATGGTACATAGTTCGTTATGTTTATATCACTTAGTATCTTTTATCATGTTGAGCGTCAAGCCTATCGACATATCGCAGTAGATCCTAGTCTTTTCAGCTATGGCACCTTACATGTGTTAGTCAAACCCTTTAACATGAACATTTATTTCACTTCCCATATCATGCAATCTTTCTTTTTGGCTTTTTCATTTTTCTAATGTTTTTGTATTTTTCTCATTTTCTCCCCCTAAAACAATACATATATACAGCAAACTCTTTTTGTATGTTCTGAGTTTTCTCCTCCTAAACTCGATATCTATCTATATGTTCCTCTCCCCCCCTAAATTTGTGCATAAATCTTGTATTTTTGCGCAAATTTACCATTTACTAGAGAAAGGACACTTTATATACAAAGTATAAACTAAGAAAAAGAGAGAAAAATATTTTTGCTTAACCGTTCTGTCATCAGATTGAAGACTAATCAAATTCAAATAAAAGTACTGAATTTAAACGGTACCTTTTGCTGATCATTTCTTATTTCTCCAAAGGAAACATATCATCTGTAAAAAAATTGAACTTTTTGCAACAGTGAAATGTTACCCGTTTTTATCTCTGGAACAACCGCTATCAACATTACAGAGGTTGTCAACAGCTCCTCCTTAGTTGTTCCTGAAAGATAAGGAGATTAGTAAGACATGGGTACCCAGGCCATCGTGGTCCTGGGTTTACCTGAAGCATCAAAATAAGACACTTCTTTCAAACACAAGTCCCCTTTAATTTCAAGGATTGGAGACGTTGCTGCTTTGGATTTGGGTTTCCAAAACTGTTTCGGTCTAGCAAACGCGTTTGTTGCCTTCGGTTGAGCAACTTTAGCTGTTTCAGGTTTGTTAGTTTTGGAAACACGTTTTTGTTCCTGAACAGCCTTGCGTTTGTTTTTAGCAGCGTTCCAATCCCCATCAGAAGGTTTAACCTTGGGGTTCACATTCTTCATTGCCTTAGGTGATGATACCTTCATTGGCTTGGAATGATTGTTATCCTTTGATGTAACCCTCTGATTTTGCATATAGTAGAGTACGTAGGGACGCCTTGTGCAGTTTCTAGCAATATGACCCGCAATGCCACAGTTGTAGCAAGTTTGTCTTTTCATCGGAAAGACGTTTTGAGCAGCTTGATTCGCTCTAGCAGGTCCTGAAGGACAAACCGGTCCTTTTTGCGCTGGATGCGCCTGCACATTTCTCTTAGACGAAGACGAATCGGGGTGCTTATATTTGCTGTTTGCAGGAGTCTTGTTGCTTTGAGCACCATTCTTCGTCTTTTCTCCCTGATTGGTGCTTTCAATCACCTTGTCATGAACCTTATGGGATCGTGATTGTCTTTGATGAGCAGACTTCTTATATCCTTGACTTTGATCTGCTCGTTTTGGCTCCTTTTGTGTGTTGTGAACCGGCTCACAAACACCAGCACAAGAGTGAATACTCGCATTTTGTTGCACGTTTGGGCGATGAACACAATTTCTAGCAATGTGTCCAGGAATTCCACAGTTGAAACATGTCTGTCGCTTCAATGTATGGAGATTCGGAGAGCCAACAGCAGTATCTGTTCTGATGGGTCTAGATGACCGAGCTTGCTTAGCTTGCTTTGCTTGTGTTCCGTGTGTCTTTTCTGATTTCTTCTGTACCTGTTGATCAGAACTAGCACAAGCATGAGATGTAGATGGAGAATGAGACTCATCCTTCTTACTGTGACCATCATCATTTTGAAAAGTCGGTGGTTCAGTTTTAGTTTTATTTTCAAAAACATTTGTTGATGACTGCTTGTTTACTTCAACATTCGTTTCTTTGTCAATGGATTCTGACTCAGTTTTAAAAAAAAAAAAAAAAAAATTAAATCCGGCCCAAACACAATTTATAATAGATGCTGGCCCAATAATGTGACTTCATCACACTGGTAGATCCATGCGAAACCTAAGTGGGAGATAAAAATAAACCGCCATGCAAACCAAAGAGCCCTAGCAAATATAGCCCAATCAATGATACTCCATATACGGCCTACCAACAAATATTATGGCCCAACATAATGTTGACAACAATCTCTCTGGCTCCAAAGAAGAATAAAACAAGTGTCCATAAACTTCAATATATTATAAGCTATATTTGCCATTTTAATTTCAAATGTATTCCCAATGCAACCACTTTGTCAGCTCACATTCTCGTTTACCCACCTCTACCTTTATCCTTTATTGCAAACCAAATCCCAAAGAAACTTCATGTTTAGGCAAACCAACAAGTGGATATATAAAAAAATAATATGGTGTGTCCCAACAAAACCAACAAATCATACCACCTCTGCACCTCATCCCAAATTGTGCAATCACAACCATCACTCACGTTATTTTGTCATTCTAAATCGTAGGTGGGCCCATGAAAAACAATCTAAAAACAACCATGCACATACCTTCGCCCAATGGAAACTCAGCTACAAATGAATTTAGCCAACCTCATTTACCAGGTGGGCCTATGAAATTAAATCTTTAGAATTGTGCGAATCATTGGCTCATTGTCATTCACAGCCTATGCAACCTTCGACACACAAACCCTAGCCGCAATCTAACATTTTCAGCTGATATCCACCATAATTCTACATTCCAAACATTTAGTGGGCCCAGAGAATTAGGCATTGATGCAATAATAATTAACAAATCATTAGGCCCATGTTTCAATCAAGCCCATGCAAGCTGTCAACTTCCAAACCCTAGCCGTCATCAGTCATCGTAAATTTCACCGGAACACCGGTATGATTCTCTGATTGCCGCAACCAACCACAACCATCAATGTTTTGAAAAGTCGGTGGTTCAGTTTTAGTTTTATTTTCAAAAACATTTGTTGATGACTGCTTGTTTACTTCAACATTCGTTTCTTTGTCAATGGATTCTGACTCAGTTTTAATTTCAGAAGAAGTTGAAATTTCAGTAACACGTGTTTCTTCAACATATGTATCGAAGGTTTCCAATGGGGTCCCACTAGATTCAACATTAGGTACACCCACTGAGACCGATTCAGAAGAAGAATCAGGATATTCTTGATTTTCTTGAGAAGTAGTTTCAGTGGTTTCACTGAATGTATCCTCAGGGACCTCACCTGTAACACTATCATCAACTGAAGAGTTAGAAACATCACATTCACAATTATCAACTGAAGAAAATTCATCACCAGAAATAATGTTCACAGATTCAACACAAACATCATCAGTCTTGCCCAAAACATCAGGCCCATCAGAAGCTAAAGAAAGAAGCATGCTAAAAATATTTTGTCCCAAAACAAGATCAGGATTATTTTCATCAAAACAAGGTTTTTGTAAATCAGAATTTAAAACTTGTTCTCCCCCAAGAGTATCTTCACATTTCAAGTCAACCTTTTCTGCACATGCAAACGACTGGTTAGGATCAACATTGCCTTTAGAAACAAAGTTCATTGATGGGGTTGATTTTTTATTGCTAGCAGATTCATTCTTGACAGATGACTTATCAATTTTTGGTCCATAAGTCATTTTTCCCTCATTAATTAGCTCCTCTTCCGTGAAAGGCAAATAAGTATAATTGTGATTGTAAGGAGGAGGAGCTTTTGTGTATCCCAAACCAGCCCCTTTCTTTTCTTTGTACTCCAGTTGTATATCACATATGTTCTTGACCAAATTACTAGAAGTGTCAAATTTTTTAATGTTTATTTCATTTACCTGATATCTGACCTTTAAATCTTCTAGTTCTTTGGTCAAATCACTGATTGTAGCTAGAGCATCTAAAAAATTACAATTTTTGGCACTGAGCTCTTCTTTTAACTGAACAATATCTTTTCTTTGGGCCTCAATTTTTTCTTTGTGAAGTTTTTCATTTTTGGCCAAAGTAAAGTTTTTATTTTTAAGATCTTGGTAATCTTGAATAAGCTCAGCATTATGTACCCTATAAGCCTCATTTCTTTCTTTACACTCAGGAGTGCAAAAAACAGAAAGTATCTCTTCACGTTCTTTAGTAATTCCTTGAGCCAGGGGTTTGTTAAACATGAATGCCATACTTTCAGCGGGTAATTGACACTTTATTTCTTCTCCTCTAAACACAAATCAAACGAGAACCCGTGTACTTGCTAACTCAAACCCTTTGTATGCGAATTAACCCGCTTTCTGAACCGCACCTCAAAACCTGTCAAAACTGTTATCACAAACAAACAAATTTTTTTTTTTTTTAATAATTTAAACAAACCTTTTTTTTTTATTAATAGTTTATAAAAGTATACTTATTATTATTATTATTAAAAAAATGATTGACTAATGATAACCTAATGATTAATAATTATTATAATTATTATATTATTATTATTATTAAAAATCAGTCCAAAGAAACCACTGTTCTTTCTTCTTCTTCGTTACACAAATGCCGAACCGAAACCCTATTTCCTTTTCAGCCGCTACCAATCGTTTTAATGATGACAATGACAGAAAAAGATGATGAAGAAGATCGTGGAGTTTGACGAATGAGGTAATGACGGTGGTTAGAAAATGACGGAGAAGATCGGAGTCGGAGAAGATGACCGGATATGCAGGTGGTGTTCGGCGATGGTGAACGTTGAACAACGGACGTGGTGGTTATGGATATGACGGAGATGAATAACTGAACGGAGATGTGCGTTGAACGGTGAAGGTGGATAGAACAGTGGTCGGCGTATAACAGAGATGTTCGTGATGGCGCTTGCAGGTGTTGGAGTGGTGATCGGACAGTGATGCTTGGAGTAGAGCAGGTAGATCAATGAGATGGTGAATGGCGATGAATATAACCTGTGATGATAAAGACAACCGGAGTTGATGAATGGTGATCGGAGATATGAAGGTAGTTGCGAGTCGGAGCTGAGATTGCGACTCGAGACCGGTGAGATGATGAGTCGAGACCACTCAGAAGAAGATGACTCGAGACCGTGACTCGAAACCGTGAAAACTGTTATGAGTCGAGACAGGGGTTGCGACTCGAGAACAAGTGATTGCGACTGCGGAGGTTGCGACTCAAAACCGTACAACTCGAGATCAGACAATGATGAAGATGGTTGCGACTCGGAATCTAAGAACACGATGAGTCGAGACCGTGGTTTCGACTGGAGATGATTGCTACTCGAGATCTCGGTTGCGACTTGTGATGAAATGACTGTGATGATGATGGTTGCAACTCGAAACCGTGATTCGAAATGAAGATTGCGACTCGAAATCGAGGTTGCGATTCGGAAACGAGATGGTTGCGAGTCGAAACCAGACAGGATGAGCCGAAACCGTGATCAAGAGATGAGTCGAAACCAGTGATGAAGGATATTGTGGATAACTCGAAACCGTTGTAGATAACTCGAAAACAGGAGAGATGGTGTACGACAGTTGTAGCAAACTCCGAGATCTTTGGAATATTTTTAAATCAAGATAATTTTTCAAAATTAAAAAGATTATGTTTAAAAACCGAGATATTTCCAGAAAAATAAAAAGATTATATTTAATCCTTTAACAACCTTTTCAAAATTTAAACACCAAAATATACCGATTTTTATAAAATTTTGATGAATACTACGAAGAACACAAAGAACTCGAAGAACACCAAACCAAAAATTACGAAAATCTTGAATCTTTGATATCACACCGAGCCTAGAAATAGGTTCTAATAGCTCTGATACCACTTGTAAGTCCCGTTTAACCGGATCTTTCAATGATATCAAACAATCACCAAGTTTGTGCGGAATCCAAACTTGGTGAGATTCAAGAATAAACACGAAAAGCAAGAAATATGAAGAACAATACCGGAATCACTTTCAACACTTGCACACGATTCTATTACTTGAATAAGCAAAACCGTCTAGTACAAGTGTCCTACCACCAAATCGCCTCTCTCTCTAGAGAAAATGTAACAATGATGATCCCCAGGTTCAAAACCCTAAAACAAGTTAACAACTTGTTTATATACTCAACCAAGCCCACTTCCCTACATGGGCTTCCCTTGGGCCTGCTTGGCCCACATGGCCTAAAGCTTAGCCCAAGTGACATATAAAGGTCCACATCCTAATGTAAACTAACCCGGTAAGGCCCAGCTCGTAACCATAGCTTGTTGTATTAATTTGATGCGTCAGTCTCACACTTTAGGGCCTAACACAGTGAGTATTCAACTGTAACTATCGAACTCAAATTCAAGTTCTCAAACACTATAATCGACCAGAACCATGGTAAGGATTATCGGAGGTCCTCTATTGACAGCTTGTGATGGACTCAAAACACACAACTAAGACTTAAACTCCTAATATCCTTATTATACTGTTGGTGCACTACATCTGTCGACTTCGTCTTGTATCGAGTCTTAGACTAGATAGAATAGATCAGGGCTCTTAGAATGAGATTTTGTGAGATAGTTAGAAGATTTCGCTTGAAGTTATGTTTTGTGTTTGAGATTTCGCTTGAAGCCTCAAGCGAAATCATCATATAAGATTTCGCTTCAGGTCATTCCAAGCGAAATCTCCAAGTCTATATATAAGGGTGTTAGCTCAAGCAAAATAAGAAGTTTTGAGAGAGAGTTTTCCATACCGAGGTGCTGCCGGTGTGAGAACTGATTGTAATTGTTTTCTAATCAATACAAATCAGTGTTAAAGTGAAGATTAAGCTGTTTACAAGTCAAATACTTGTTTTCCGCACCTGTATTTGATGGAATTCCTCTGAACTGACTCGTTTAGGTCGCGAAACCGATCCTACAATTGGTATCGGAGCTCAGGAGGAGGAGTTCTGCAATATTCAGCCGAAATCGATCGAAATCTCTTACTTCTACACCTTCTTTTATCAGTTCAGAAACTTTTTACGGTCAAAATTGATTCAATTTCTCACGGATTGTTTAAAAGTACAAGATAACAAACCCTTGAAAGTTTCACAGCAAAATTCGACCTAAAAGTGACTAAAATTAACCTCCGAATGGATTTCGCTTGAAGAACATAGTTTCATTGGACGATTTCGCTTAAAGTTTCAAGCGACACCTAGATTTCGCTTCAAACAGCATTCTATTTCACTTCAGGGCCGTCGCTTCAACGATTTCGCTTCAGAAACTGTTGCTTGAACGATTTCGCTTCAAAGTTTTCGCTTCAAGGTGTTCACTTCATTCAGAATCGCTTCAAAGGGTTTCGCTTCAAGGTTTTCGCTTGAAGGTTATTCAATTTGACAATTTCGCTTCAAAGACTGTTCACTTGACCAGTTCGCTTGAAAGACACAAAGTGACCAGTTCGCTTGAAAGAATCTGTTATTGAGTAACGTGTTAAGTCAGTATGGATTCCGGGTTCTATAATGCGTTTGCAACACCGTCATCACCAGCTGCGATTGCTCAAGCCATGAATCTTGAAAACGAGACGGGAACCACTCAGAAACCCCCGAAATTGATGAGTATTGAAGAATACTACGGGTGGAAAGATCGCTTTGAAAACTGGGTTCAGGCAAATCATCTCAGATCGTGGGAATGCATATTGAAGAAGTATACATTACCTCGAACAGATTTGCAAGTCATCAAAGAAATATCCGAGTTCACTGATCAAGAACGAGCAATGTATAGAGCTGAGAAAATGATGATTAGTTTGTTGCAGCAGGCGATAAAAGAAGATATATTCATTCTGCTACAGCATGACAAAACTGCAAAGTCAATCTGGGATGCACTTAAAGTAAAATTTGAGGGAAGTGAAAATATGATAAAGAGCAAGAAGGCGTTGTTAAAGAAAGAGTTTGATCTATTCAGCAGTTTACCGGGTGAAGATACGAAAAAGCTGATTGAAAGATATTGTCACCTTGTACGATCAATGTCTATGTTAAGTATTACCAAAGATCGTGAAGAGTGGGTAGACAAGCTTGCTGATGCATTACCGCAGAAAGAGTGGGGAACTTATTTGATGATTCTGAAAAACACGGGTGTGTATGATGGGTTGACAATATCTCAGTTTATTGAAAAAATCGAAAGTCAGGATCTGGAGCAACAGAAGATTGCTAGGATGAACAGTCCGAGTGGTCAACAGGATATTAAGATGTACTACAAAGGTAGTATTCCGGTTCCAGAAGCTGAGAGAAGTCCGAAAATTCAGACTGCATTTAGTGCTGGAGATTCATCAGGAAAAGCTGATCAGGATTCAGGCAAAAGCACCAGTGGATTTTCATCATTTCCGAGTGTAAATCCGAAAGAGACTAACACGAGTTTTCAATCTCAGAGTACAAAAACAGGAAATGGATACGTGATTCAATGCAACATAGCTCTCAATCTTCCAGAAGGTCAAAGCTTCTCTGAAGACACTGCTAAAGATCATATGGCACTTCTGGGTTCAGTTCTGTTATCCTACGAAGGTCTTGTTGCTGGTCGAATCGGAAATCCTATGCTTACCAAAGAGGATTACGATCAGATAGACGCTGAAGAAATGGAACTTATGGATATAAAATGGTGTCTCGCAAGTGTTCTTCGACGAGCTGAGAAATTCAAAACAATTACCGGGAGAAATGACTTTCTTGATGCTTGTGTATCTACTTTAGGTTTTGATAAATCTAAAGTTACTTGTTTCAGATGCAGGGAAAAAGGCCATTTCAAGCGGGAGTGCAAGAACAGGGAAGCTAGTGGTGCTCAGAATCCGTTTGGAAAAGATGATTACTACCGGAAAGCCATTTATCAGCAAGTTGGTCAATCACAAGATTCACATACAGCTCATGGTAGAAAGATTGAGGATTCCAAGAGAGCGTGTGCGGTAGATTTCAACTGGAAAAATTACATATCTTCTGATAGGAAAGCATGCATAGTTGATCAAGATGATGAGAGATTACCTGAAGGCTTCAGCTGGGATATGTTTGTTGATGAAAAGGGTGATTTCAAAGCTTTCATTGCCAAGATCATCCGAGAGCCAGATTTGTTTGCTACTTGGATGAGATCTATTGGAGAGAATGTGAAAAGTGAAGATGAAAAGTCTATGTCAACAGATGAAGAGTCAGATAGTACTGATAAACTTTCAGAAAGATCTGGAGAAATTTCAGAAAATGCGGATGAAAGTCTACAAAGTTCTGATGAGAGTGTTCAAAATGTTACTAGTTCAGAAAAAGAAGTTGTATTTGATCAAACTTCGTCTGATTCTGGTGTATCAGATGCTGATTCTGGAAAATCTGTAGAGTTTGATCAAACACCAGTTGATAGTAGCAGTGATGATGAGGAGGAAAAATATGTTAATGTTGCAAAATCTCATCTTTCTCCTGAAAGTTTTCATTTTTATTTTGCAGATCGAGTAGAGAAACTAAAGGAGAAAAGAGTTGCTAAAGAACAACAAACTGAATCTGATGGTGATGTTCAGAATGTTGAAAGTGTAGCTGAGAAGGATATTGAAACTGAGCGAGTGAATGAAGAAGAGAAAGTGATTGAAGTAGAAAAAGTGATTGAGGTTGTTAAAACAATCGAAGTTGAGAAGATTGTTGAAGTCGTCAAGCCTTGTGAGAAGTGTTTGGAAGCTTGCAAGGAATGTGCTGCAAAAGACGACATCATTGCTGAATATGAGAAGAAGAAAGAGCAGTTACTGTTTAACCTCAATTATGTGAAAGAATCTTATGATGTCTTGAACAAAACAGTAACTGGTCTTCAAAAGACAAATTCAGAACGAGAACAAGCACTGACAATGATGAATTCAACATTGATGACGAAGCAAAAAGCTATTAATTTCTACATCGAAGAGAGTGCTAAATGGAAGCAAGAGTTGAAGACAGAGAAGATTGAGAATGAGAGAATTAGACGTTTATTACAAAGTTATTCTAGTTCTGATTATCTCATTGATCGTATTTACCCAACTGTTGCAGGTATGGAAGCTTTTCAAGATGAGAAGCCGAAGGAAAAGAAAGATTGTGGTAAGAAACCGACTGTTAGATATAACAAGTGTCCGCCTCCAATTTGGGAAGGGTATTCTCCTAGAAAACCAAACGAGGAGCAACTTGAAAAAGCAATCAATATAAAGCTAAAAACCGACACAACTGACGTTTTACCAGATAACATTGATGTCACATTTACCTCATCCGATACTGATCATGAGTCTGAGTTAATCAAAAAGGTGGTCGATCAGGTGTTGGATACTGAGGAGGAGTCTGAGTCAAAATCTGAGTCTGGAGGGTCAAATTCGTCAGTCAACAGTTCAAATTCGTGGGTCAAACGGTCTTATAGTAAAGAATTTTTGTTATCGAAAGCAAATTTGGATGATGAAACATTTGAAGTTGCATACACTTTAAATGATTCGGACAAATTATACTCTGACAAAGAGTTTCCAATAAGAAGTGTTCGTTTTGACATGATCAAAAAGGTTTTCAAAATGACAGAAATTAATATTTCTGAAATAAAAGATTTAAATCTTACTGAAAAACCTAAAAAGTACACTTCAAGAGTTCAACAACGTCTAAACAAGAAAAAGGGTTACAATTCTGGTTCTGGTTTTCAAAAGAAATCAAACCAAAATCGTAGCTACAAAAAGAAAGGTCTTGGATTTATTCCACCAGAAAATTATAAAAATTTGAAAAATTCTAAAACAAAAACAGAATTTGTGTCAGGTGGACTTGCAGAAGAGGAACAAAAGAAACCATTCTGGAGACAGTCAAATCAAGAGTTTCTTGCTGAAAGAAAGAAGAATGGAGCTGATATATGTTACCAAAGAGAGACTAGAACCTGTTATAGATGCAATGAAGTTGGTCACATTGCATGGAATTGCCAGAAAAATGCCAAAACAAAACAGGGAGTTTCTCAGAAATTGAAACAAAAGGTTGTTGATGTTGAACCACCAACCGACAGACTTAAAATTTTTGAAAATTCAACTTATGAGGTTGGTGAGTGTTCTAAAAAGAATTTCTATAAAAAGAAAGAGAATGACAACCAAGTGTGGGTTGTTAAAAAAGTTGATGTGAATGTCGGCGATGAATCTGGTTCAACAAAGCCAGAAGAGCCACAAGTTGAGGTAAAAATTTCAGTGAATGATGATGAGTTTCCATCACTGAAATTTGAAGAAGTTAAACAGAAAGTTGGTAAGGTTGATATCTCGAATCAGTTTTACACAGAGAAAACTAAATTTGATGTCGAGAAAACATTCAATGGAAGTGTTAAGAAAATTTTTGGGAAAATGTTGAATGGGAAAGTTAAGGGGGTTAAAGAATTTTATGCAACTAAAAAGGCAACTTACAACCCTACTGCTCAAGAGTTGAAAGCCATCAAGTCTGAGAAGACTTGGATGGAAGTTTGTTTCCCTTGAAGTCTTATGACTATGCCGGAGATCCCAAGTTTATATCGTGGATCAGGAATCGGCATCTTTCTAATGTTTGAAGTTTTTGTTTGAAAGTTTTTGATAGTATTTGGATGATTACAGGTTGTATGACTACGCCGGAGCTTCCAGGTTGGTAAGTGCGAAGCAGGAATCGGCATTTTGATTGGTAAAATGGTGATGTAGACGTAACATTCCTACAAGTGGTATTATGTTTGATATAGTAGGAGCATACATGAAAAAGGTTAATCAAGGTCATTAAGTTGAACTTGATTGAACCATACTTACAATTGGTATTTCGAATAGACAATGTGATGAACCACACTCCGAATCTTCAAATGATTATATCATAAAAACTTATTTTCCGGAAAAATCATTTTGATTAAAACAAACTTAAGTGTTTTGAAATCTAAATGAGAAAATAGTTTTGTGATAGGAGAAGTTCTGATTGTTTATGCCGAGTGAATGGCGATTTGATGTGATTTGATATCAGTTGTCATTTTATTGTACAGTTTATTTTCAAATTTCCTAAAATGTGTTTGCATTTTAGGGGGAGTAAAAATTTTTCAGAAAATCCAAAAACATTTGAAAATTTGAAAAAGACAAAAACATGATAAAATTAAAAAATGAGTTTTTGTTGCATATAGAGGAAATGATAGTACATCAGTGGACTATCACAACATGCTATAGATATGTAAAGAAAAATGTGATAAACAATCTTACTGTGGATATGTCAGTAGGTTTTTGCACATTTAGTAGATTGTGACGAGATATAAACTTAAATTTCAAACTTGCTTGTTCTGTGGGTTAACACAAACTTGGATATATAGGTAACCCCTGAAATCTTGTTTGAAAGGTCTCTTAATCTGATATACTAGGTCTTTATACTCTATGATATCTGGGGTATTATTCCGGGACTTCTGCTGAACGGTAGTTCTGACCTAGTCCCTGGCTAATACTTGCTGCAATGCTTGAAACACAGCATTAAACCCTCAGCATGCTGAAACAATAAAATTGATATATGCTGCTGTTGTAAGCAAAAAGATCCTCTAAAGGGGACACACCGTAAAGTCGAAGCTGATATCTCTCTGCGTATACGGAAGTATCGATCTGAGATCCCTCGGCCCTCGCACACCTAAATTATATACAGATATCATTGTAGTATTCTCACCTGTAAGACTGATTATTGAGATTCTGGATACGGGAGTATATTCAAGTAGTGGGACACACGGATAAGTTTAAGTCTCTTAAAACATTTAACATCGTATCTCGGATCAGTTGAACTTTGTGTGAAAATTTAAGTGGTCAAACATACTAACAATCTAGGTAAATTGTTTAGAACTTAAAATGAAATGAAGCTTAACGGTGTTGGTGATGTGTCTCAGAAACTGATATGATCCTCTTGCACGAACTCACAAAAATATTGTTTGTAAATATTTCTTTATTGTATTTCATTCCTTTCAAAAATTACAAAAAGATTTTTAGTGTGTTTTAGCATTAATTTTAAAAAAATTCAAAAAGATTTTCGACAACTGATATTGGAAAGCTGATTGTCAAAGTTTCAAGTGCTAAACATGATGACTTGGTTGTGAGGGGGAGTATGTCTTAATCAGCAAATTTGTTTTTGACAATCAACAAGAGGTTCATCATAAAGAAAGTAGTTAGAGGGAGAGTTGTTGTTGGTGCACATGTTTTTCAAAGAGAATTAGTGTTGGTGCACTTAATTTGTTAAAGTCATAAAACTTATTTCTGGGTTAAGAATGTGCAGGAAGTGTCAGGTTTCAGATTCTGAAGACAAAGAAAGCTAGACTAAGATCCTAAAATAGATGTTGCTGAAGAACAAATGAATACCAGCAAATCGTGAGGGGGAGTCTGATAGAGCTAGTGTTTCTAGAGAAGAAGATAGAGAGAGAAAAGCCCAGAGACTGATCAAGACTGAAGATGTGAAGACACAGCATTGGTGTGACTCGATAGTCGACTCGTCAACATCTGAGGGGGAGTCTGTTGGTGCACTACATCTGTCGACTTCGTCTTGTATCGAGTCTTAGACTAGATAGAATAGATCAGGGCTCTTAGAATGAGATTTTGTGAGATAGTTAGAAGATTTCGCTTGAAGTTATGTTTTGTGTTTGAGATTTCGCTTGAAGCCTCAAGCGAAATCATCATATAAGATTTCGCTTCAGGTCATTCCAAGCGAAATCTCCAAGTCTATATATAAGGGTGTTAGCTCAAGCGAAATAAGAAGTTTTGAGAGAGAGTTTTCCATACCGAGGTGCTGCCGGTGTGAGAACTGATTGTAATTGTTTTCTAATCAATACAAATCAGTGTTAAAGTGAAGATTAAGCTGTTTACAAGTCAAATACTTGTTTTCCGCACCTGTATTTGATGGAATTCCTCTGAACCGACTCGTTTAGGTCGCGAAACCGATCCTACATATACCTACAATAAATCACACCAAAAATGTCAAAACAGATTACAACTATAAAGATATAAACTAATACAGATAACTCAAAAATCAAATCCTAAAAACTTGTATACCTGCTGAGAGGTTAGATTCTTCATTGATATGTTGAAATCTTCACCAATCGACTTGAATCGCCTTCATCTTTTTGAATCGCCAGGGAGAAAGAGAGAGAAAGCAAATGGGATCGAAAAAAAATTTGAGTTTGTGATGAGACCAAGAAACCCTAATTAGATATCCAAATAAAATGGATGGTGTCACGAAGAAGGAGCATGTTTCTCCAATCCGGTTCACACATTGATGGTGTCACGAAGAAGAATCCTGAAATTTCTTGATGAAGAAGATGAAGTTAGCGACATTATTTGAAGAATTTTTACCTGTTTGTTGAATCGTTTGGAGAAGACAATGATGGATCCAAGTTTGATTTGAAGAGGATGTATAGTGAAGACAGAGAGAAACGGCTGAAAGAATGATTTAGGGTTTGGAATGAAGCGTGAGAAAGAAGATGGGAGTCAGAAGCAATATAAAGGATCCAAAATTAAAAGCCCGACCCAATCCGTAGTCTTCCGGATCCCGCGTCCAATATAGGTTTTAGTTTGTGTTTTGTGAAATTTCTTTGTGTAGAGTTAATTAGACAAATTCCCTCCAAAAATCAACCTCCACTAAACCAATGGATGCCACATCATCAAATTGGCTTCACCATTCAAGGACACATAGCCCACATCATCTCATTTATTAATATATATAGATATATAGATATATATTTAGGGGAAGGTTCATTTGAGAAGAAAATTTTATTGAGAAGAAAAAGAATAAAAGGGTATAATTGTAAAACATTAAATAGTTTTTTTTTTCCATCTCATTTATTATTATGTTTGACTAATTAATTAGTCATTAAGACTATAATCCTCCACACTAAATATTTTTGCCTACACACATCAAAAGTTATCCTACACATTTCGAAATTTATCCTACACATACTGAAATTTATCCTACACAACTCGTAATTTATCCTACACGCCTCGTATTTATCCTACACTTTAAATGAATTTTTATTTTCATTTTTTGTGAAAAATATATATCTTAAAAATAAGTTACAGATTTAATATAGTTAATTATTAAAGATGAAACTACCAATTAATGATGTATGTAACTTTACTAATATACCCTTATAGTTACATTAAGTACAAATATTAAATGAAGTCTAATGAAGCATTCCTATTGGTTGGAATTTCTTCTTACAAAGAATTTCTTCTCATTTGAACCCTCCACTATATATATATATATATAGGGGAAGGTTCTACGCAGAACACTAAATATTGCGAGAACACGCAGAACAAAATGAATCACTCATTTTTTCAATCCTAAAAACCTAAAAAGTAAGTGAAAATGTTATAAATGTAAGATTTATAGTTTCTCACACTAGAATTTAAAACAAAAAATGAAAAATCTTCAGTTTTTAAAAAACCTGCACACATGTAGGTTATGTGTAGGCTAAATTATCTACATGTATGTATACTATGTGTAGGAAAAAATATATGATTTTTTTATGTATATATAATATACATATGAATGTAAGAAGCATAAAATTTAAGAAATATGAATCTTAAATCCCAAAATTTAGCGATTTAGAGTTGTTCTTTTTGTTCTCGCAATAATTAGTGTTCTGTAATGATCCTTATCCTATATATATATATATATATATATATATATATATATATATATATGGTAGGGATCCTAAGAGAAGTCCACCCTATTTGAGAAACTTGAGAAGCAATCTGGACCACACATTTTCCCTAAGCAAAAAATGCAAAAAAAAAGGTGAAAAAAATGCAAATTTTTTTTTTTTTTTTTTGAAAAATCGCAGCTTTTTCTTTAAGGATTAATTTTTTTTTTTAATTTGGATTTATACACATGTGTATATTGATAATCTTTTAACTATACATATATGTATATACATGTTTAAAATTGAAAAAATGTGTATATTGTTAATCTTAAACCATAAACACTAAAGCTAAACCTTAATGCTAAACCGTAAACTCTAAACCCTAAAGCTAAACTCTAATTCTAAACCCTAAAGCTAAACCCTAATGCTAAACCCAAAAGCTAAAACTAAACACTAAAGCTAAACCCTTAATGCTAAACCCTAATACAAACCCTAAAGATAAAGCTAAACCCAAAAGTTAAAGCTAAACCCAAAAGCTAAACCTTAATGCTAAACCCTAATGCTAAACCCTAATGTTAAACCCTAAAGCTAAACCCTAAACCATAAAGCTAAACCCTAAACCCTAATGCTAAACCCTAAATACTAATGCTAAATCCTAAATAACACTTATTTTTCAATTTTAAACATGTATATACATATATGTATAATTGACAATATACATATATGTATAGTTAAAAGATTAACAATATACACATGTGTATAAATCCAAAAAAAAATTATTTCTAGAAGAAAAAGCTGCGATTTTAAAAAAAAAATAATAATAAAAAATAATTTTGCATTTTTTCACCTTTTTTTTGCATTTTTTTGCTTAGGGAAAATGTGTGGTCCAGAATGCTTCTCAAGTTTCTCATTTAGCCTACTACTTCTCACATGTTCCTTATCCTATATATATATATATAGGGCAAGGCTATATAGAAAACCCTATCTATATAAAAAACCCTAGAAAACCCAACCTCCCGACATTTTTTTTTTTGAAAAATTTAACACATGTAATATACATGTTTTTAAGAGTTTTGGGCCAAAAAAATCAAAAAAGCGCCGAAGGGATAATTTAAAAAAAAAAATTCAGCAATTTTTGTCATTTGTGCCTAACACATGTTAGGCGACCGGCAAACATTAATCGGAGAAGGCATAAGATTCCGACGAACATTAATCGGTGTACATTGATTTCCGACGAACATTAATCTGGAAACATTAAGTTGAAAACTTTGATTTCCGGCAGCTGCTGTATCATCGCAACCCAGGTTTGATTCTGAAAACTTTTTTCCGGCAGTCCACTTTAAACCCGGTTGTATCTGTTGTCCATTGATTTTCCCGACAAAAACATTGAAACATAGTTGTATTTTTGCTGGCAGGTCTTACCGTCTTTGAGCTTTGTTGTATTTGAAAGCTGCCATGTTTGATCATGCATCCGAGGTGTTCGACAAAATGCCTGAGAGAAAATGTGGCCAGCATGTTAAGTATTTTAATGCGCTTCTTGGTGCTTGTGTTAGTGCCAAGAAGTTTGATAAGGTTGATGGGATTTTTACAGATTTGACTGGGAAGATGGGTGTGAGTCCGGATATTGTTTCGTATAATATAATGATCAAGGCGTTGTGTGAGATGGGTTCGTTTGATTCGGCGGGTTCTGTTTTTGATGAAATAGGAAGGAATGGGTGTCAGCCTGATTTGATTACTTTTAATACTTTGCTCGTTGGGTTGTATAGCAATGGGAGGTTTGTTAATGGGGAGAAGTTTTGGGCCAAGATGATGAGGACTGGTGTTTTGTTATACTGTGTTTAAATGAAACGTACACATGATTACAAGTAAAAAAACAGTTGTGTACACAGCCTTGTACACATATGTACGTTCAAAGACAGCTAATATACACTGGTGTACAACCTTTGTTCACAAATGTACACACATTGTATTTTAAAATACAGTACATTAATACAGTTACGAATGATCGTTACACATACAATATGAGCAGAATGCATGCATTTCATCTAGTACTGTATTGTTACTAAACCAATATTTTTGAATCAACACACTGATTGTATAAGTTTCACTACATCGATGTATAAAGTGACAATACGCAACACACACAATACTTCGACAAAGAAAGAAAATACGATCATTAACCAACGTCTAAAGCCTTTTAAACAAAGTTCACATCGAAATTTCAAAAACCAGCTTTCTAAATACTTCTGAACTTTTCCAGACGCTCTGCATCGTTATATCAAACACCAAGAAAAATAGCTTTGGTTGATTTTGCCTTTAGTAGAGCCTCCAAACCAGACTTGAATTCTTCGCGAATGATATCTAACTTCACACCATAACTGAAACATCAAGAACAATGTAATGTTAATACTTAATAATTTGCTAGGAGTTTAAAAAAAATGTAACTTGCTCATATGGCAAATAAATGCAACATTTCCTCATTTGGCAAAGTTTTGATCATATTATAATATACATGTGCTCTCTGGACAACATGATATCAATAGCATTGAATTTGGTCCACTAAATTATCTTATTTTGTAATTTGTGATGAGTATATTAGATATTTGACTGATACTTTGCATTTATTTATGGGATGGAGTTGGTGGTATTATATTTAAAGATATATCAGGTAAAAGTAGTATAAGCTAAGTAATTCACGGAAGTAATTGATATCCTACCTAGCAGTGGTTTCGTAAGTGAATGAATTGATTTCAGGGAAGACAGAAGGGGTTAGCTAAGTAATTCACGGAAGTAATTGATATCCTACCTAGAAGGGGTTTTACACAGAGCCATAAACACAACCACCTGAGATATCACAAAACCTGGTACAATACACATGTGTAAAACCCAGGTAGGTAGCAGACAAATAAAAAAATTACTTGTATATCTTTTCCATTACATATACCAAATGTGTTCCTATCCATATGTACTTGAAAAAACCTATTAACGCACACAATAAATTGGTGTACACATTAAAAACAATAAAATCCACACATGTACTTCAGTGTTTTTACTTTATGTTTACAACAAGCTGACTATACCTTCTTTACATATAGTACACTAGCGTACACTAGTAACATTACATCAGCCTATGAAGATAACAAGCAAGCTACACCCCATGGATACACCTGTGTATTCAGACTATATCTTTTTGAGATATCACAAAACCTGGTACAATACACATGTGTAAAACCCAGGTAGGTAGCAGACAAATAAAAAAATTACTTGTATATCTTTCCCATTACATATACCAAATGTGTTCCTATCCATATGTACTTGAAAAAACCTATTAACGCACACAATAAATTGGTGTACACATTAAAAACAATAAAATCCACACATGTACTTCAGTGTTTTTACTTTATGTTTACAACAAGCTGACACTTCTTTACATATAGTACACTAGCGTACACTAGTAACATTACATCAGCCTAGGAAGATAACAAGCAAGCTACACCCCATGGATACACCTGTGTATTCAGACTATATCTTTTTTATCTATTTTTTATGAAAACAAGCACATTTACACACACATCAAATTGCTCTACACAATCACTACATGACAATACACTTGTGTACTTTGTTTTTATACTCATTTTTTCGAAACAAGATAATTATACCTTCTGTACATACAATACACCAGTGTATACCAAAAACATTACACCAAAATATCAACAACACATGCAACCCACAATACACCAGTTTACAACAAAAACATTAACAAAATATGAAGCACACACGCAACCCCCAGCCCTTTGCCACAATTAGGATTTCCAGCGACACAGAGCATGGTCGAACATCCGATTGCGAACCCACATTCCGACGACAAAGAGGGCTCATGTCATCGAATGAAAACTCAGCCAAAAACACATTCTCAAACGAACATCGTTCGATTGAACACACAACACAACAACCTATTGATTCCAGACGATCCGATTGAGCAAACCCTAACTTTTTTATTATCTAAAAAAACAGAAATTAACACTTATGTACATCAAGAATGAAGCTACTAAAGTTAAAACATACCGTCCTTCAAGTTCTGTTCTCTATCGCCGGAGGATTGCTTCTCCATCAACGTTGATTTAATCACCGGTTTGGGTTTTTTGAAAGAGATATACAATTGTGATTAGTAGCAAACTTCAAGGATATTTAGTTAGAGTGAATACATAGCTATGATTACGGGGATAAAAAGATTTCTCACAATCAATTCAAACGAATACGGTTATGTTTCCCATAATTATAAAACTTGTATTTTGACAAAAATATCCCTAGCAGTTAATTATACCTAATTTATTTTAATAAATAATTAATGAATTGGATTACAATCATATCTCAAGATCTAACAAAACCAATGGCTAGGATTTGTTCACTTTGTTCACAACTTAACCCTTGTTCACTCTAGAACCCTACCCTATATATATATATATATATATATATATAGAGTTGGGTTCTTTGCAGAACCCTACTTTTGGTCAGAACTTACAGAACCATTTTAGACCACTAATTATTTCTTTGTTTTAAAAATATATAAGTAAATAAAAAGGGTACAATGGTAATATGCAAAATATTTATCTCTCTATTTAACTAATTATTTATCTCTCCACTACATTGTATATGTAAATGCATGTATATAGTTAAATTAGTTACATTAACTGGTCAAACTAATAATCTGTCTTTTTAAATCATAAACATCTTTTTACGTATATGTAAATCTCGTATTAACTATCCATTTATCAAACGAATAATGTGTTTACATATATGTAAAACTTCATAATTTTTTTGTCATGTATGTAATTTTTTTATTAATCATTTATTTGTCAAAGTGATCGTCTTTTATATATGTGTAAATGTTTTACGTATGTGTAAGTATATTTATTTACATATATGTAAATTAATCCTTCACATATATGTAAATGTTTGGATATAACATTAATTACATAGAAGTAATTGTATTATAAGTAAAAGTGACTATGAGCCCTTGTAAAAATCTGAAGTCATAAAAGTAAAATAATAAGAACAGAAACATAACTTTCAAATAAGAATAACAACAGTATATTGTTTGCTTCCTAAAAACAGTTAATTAACTTATCACTATTTTAAAATTCCTAAGACTATTTGATGGATAACAACGATAAAAGAAAGAATTTGTGTGCAGGGGTTAACTAATGGTTCACACAAAATCTTCAGTATTAAATTTAGTTTAGTAAAATAAGTAAATACAAAAACCAAGTAAACAAAACTGTAAGTAGTACGTAAATACAAAAAAAAATGGAAGAAAAGAAAAGTTACAAAAATCCACCTCTGGGTGCCGTGCAAGCTTTTTGATGAAAGCATGAAATGTAAATCATTATACAAATATTAAATCCCATGTAACAAATTTTGAAGAATGCCAATATGGAAAATTGATCTTCATCTTCTTCGAAGAGCTCTAATGCCCTTGATTAATAATAGGAAGATGAAACGATCAATTATGGATTATTGAGAAGAGAGAGATAGTTTGAGAGAAATAATAGGAAAGGAGGTTATGGAAAAATTGAATTTACTTTAATGCCCTTGATTAATAAAATTATGAAAAATCAGATAAAATAAAATGAGTGGTTGTAAATAGTTCTGTAGGTTCTGTAAAAATTTTGAGTTCTGAAATGATCCTCACCCTATATATATATATATATTCTTTATGGATTGAATCTTTGGGAAGTTGGAACGGGTCAGTCTATCTTATTGAGTCACTTGAAGAGGCAGAGTCAAATAGAATTTATTTATTCGTGTGTTGTAATTTTAAAGTATCGCCTTCCCCTGCAAAGGGTAAGAGCATACTCCAATTTATTTTTGTATAAACCTGTATATAGTGTCCTTCACCTATTAATTTGAAGTTTTCCCATGAAAAATGATCTGGAATTTCTGGAGTCTTTTGATGATCTTTGACAAACTGTTGAAAACCTTTATTAGGTTCTGTAGCTGTATGATCTAACCATGGTAAAGATGCAAAATCTATGGAGGTTTTGATCATAGAATTCTGCAACCATTGGCTAACTTTGTTGTGTTCAATGAATATTCTTTTTCTTGCTGGTCTGTATGTATATGAGTCTGCAAATGGAAATGAGGAAATTATTTTGCAGCCGATAGTTGGTTTGGTGCTTCTTGCTGCTATATTTCCTGCTGTGATCACCATCTTTTCCCCAAGTTTATTGAGGAGATCTTCTGTTCTTCTGTCTAACTTTACTTCCAAATAATCAATCATACCATGATGATAAAATTGAATTATTTGTTCATCTGTTAACTTTGTAGGATGATGAACTTGGAGTAATAGAAGACCTGTTCCTTCTCCTTCATCATTTGTTCTTTCCACCACTGTAAACCCTTGTTGTTCACTATCGAATTTAAATGCCATGTCTACCAACTGTTGCTGTAAATTGTACAGAATTAAAGGGAACTCTGCACAAACTTTCTGTGAAACAAGATTCTCAAATTCTGGGAATCTTTCTGTAACTGGTTTTAGGCATTGCTGCCAAGGTGTATCAAGAATCCTTGTCCTGAAACACTCAAAAGTCCTGTGTACCTCTGTTTTGTCTTTGTTTTCTTTTTTCTCAAGCCTTTGTAATAACTGTGTATTTTTTGCTTCTAATAAAATCATTTTTTGTTTTAACAAACTGTTTTCAATTTTCAATTGTATATCTTGTGCATTTTTTGCTTTTTCTTCAAGTTGTCTTTTTAATTCAGAAATCATTTCTTGTTGAGCTTTTATATAATGCTCAGGGTTTGTTTTTGCCATATCTGAAAAACTTTTAACCTCTTCAGGTTCTATGTAAAAACTTGGACCAAGCTCTGTTCTTGCTGCTTGAAGAGCTTCAGCAAAACTTGTATAACCTTTCCAATATGCTCCTCCTACAACACAAGTTATGTGTCGTATAACTGTTTCCCATTTGTTAAAAATTCCAAGTTTTGTACCCCTAAATACAACATAATGTGTACAATTTGGTTTCTGTTTAAACTGTCTTTCAGGTGTTTTTGAACTCTGTTCTTGAAAGTAAATGCTTAGAGCATTTAAAACCTGTACTTTGAATGATGAAGCTTGTGGCATGGTTTGAATATGCCATAAATTGTCTAATAGACATTGCTGTTTATCTGTTAGTTTCATTCCCATAATAGGACGAAACTTCTTGTCAGCTTCGTTACATATTTGTAAAGCATATGTTCCAAACTCGATCACCGGTTTGGGTGGAAAGTTTGTATACAAAGGGCGTTTTCCAGCTGCCTTTGATTGCTGTTGTGTATAAACTTGTCTTGTCATTGACTGTGGTAATGTTCTGTAAGGAGAACTGTATATCTTTTCTAGTGACTGCAAATATGCCTGTTGAATCTGTTCTTCTTCTGATGAAGAATTCTCCTGTTGCTTTTGTTTTGGATGTATAAGCTTTAACTTCTCTTTATCGTTTTTCCTGTCCATCTAAAACAAACCACTTGTTTATATTTCGAGATAACATATCAGCTATCCCATTATTTTTTCCTTTAATATGTTCAAAATTTATAAAATATCCATTTCCTTGTATAATATTTTGTAAATTAACCCATCTAGTTCTATTTACTTTTTTACTTTGATCATTTTTTACAAACTTAACTATTGCTTCACAGTCAGTTCTTACTGTAAATTCTTTATTAAGAAAAATCTTAAACTTTTCTAATGAATAAATTAATGCCTGTATTTCAAAATCAATTGTAGTCCAATTTGTTTTGTTTTGAAAATTACCACTTGAATAAGCGCAAATTTTCTCTTCTTCCTTGGGACTGTATTTGTTTGGTTTACATAGAAGGACTGCTCCCCATCCTTCTTTGCATCCATCTGTTTCAATAATTATATAATCTGTAACTAATGGTAATTCTAATGGTTTAATGTTTTTAACTGCTTTCTTAATTTCTTTAACTAATTTAATGTCTTCTTGATTAAAATATCTCTGACCATTTTTAGTGGTTTTTCCATACAAAGGTCCAACCATTTTTGACAAATTTGGAATAAATTTTCTAGCATAATTTACTAGACCCAAAAATGCTTGTATTTGTTTTAAATTTTCAAATTTTTCTGGAAAATTTAGAATTTTTGTAGAAATATGTGGTTGTAATTCTATTTTTCCATTTCCAATTTCTAATCCTAAAAAGGAAATTTTTCTTTTAAAAAGTTCCATTTTTCTTTTTGAAACTACTATACCATTTTTCTTTATTTCTTCAAACACTTGTTGTAGGTGTTTCTCATGTTCCTGTACTGTATTACTTGCAACTAAAATATCATCAATATATACTAAACAAAAATCAAACTTTAGAAATATGCTATCCATAAATCTTTGAAAAATAGAAGGCGCATTTTTTAGTCCAAAACTAAGAACATTCCATTCATATTGTCCTTCTGAACATGTAAAAGTTGTCCATGGTTTAAAACTTTCTTCTAATCTTAACTGATTATATCCTGATTTTAAATCAAATTTTGAAAATACTTTTTTATTTTGTATAAGATTTAACAAACTGTCTTTGTTAGGAATATTGTATCCGTCATCTATTGTATTATCATTTAATCTTTTATAATTATAAACTATTCTAGCCTTTCCCCTTTTTATTTCGCTGTGATTTCTTACTAAAAAAGCTGTAGATCTATGAGGACTTTCTGATTTTCTAATTAATCCTTGATTTACCATTTCAGGGATTTGTTTTTTAAATTCTTCTTTGTCTAATGGGCTATATTCTATATTAGCTGTTCTAATTACTATATCAGGATTTTTTAATTTAAATTTACAAATATATTTTATATTTGATTTTGTTATATCTTCTCCTATATATCCTATTTTCTCTAAATGTAATATCATAGGATGGTTTACACTTTTTGTAATATCTTGTCCTTTCTCTATTTCATGACTTAAAAAATCTATCAAAAGTTTTAATGATTCATTTTCTATAAACTGTTTTTTGTTTTGTGTTTTTAAGAAATCTAAATTCCCTTTATCCCCTCTTTTTTGAACAATTTGTGTTGTATTCATATACCTAAGGGTTGGTATTGTATATAACTGTTTACTTAATGTTATAAAATTTCTTGTAATTGTAACTGCACCATTTAATCCTAATATAAAATTTAATCCTATAACAAAGTCTTTTGATTTTATCTCTGGTGGATTAATATTTATTTGTGGCATTTCATATTTTATACTATAATTGTTTGCAAAATCTAAGAATTGTATTCCTACTGGTTCTAAACAATGTGTAATAGCTATTAACCTATCTTCTATTGTTCTTGTACTCAATTCATACGATAATTTTTTATGATATTCTATAGGTGCTAAACTATATGAAATTAAACTCTTTGTAGCTCCTGTATCAACTAATGCTGTTAAATCTAGGTATTTATTATTATCTAACCATAATCGATATTGTATATTTATCATATTTGTTGATCCTTGTGTTTGTATATACGTTTGATCATCTGGTTTTTGTAGAGCCATTTTACCTATTTCTTCTATTTGACTCAATCTTTCAAGTTCTTCTATTTTATTTTCTAAATTTTTTATTTTTAAACTATGTAATTCTATTGTTAATTCTAATTTATCTATCCTTTCATTTTCATTATTTTCAGAATTTGTTTTCACTTTTGATGTTGTAGCTATATCTTTATCATAAATTTCTTTAAGACATTTAAAACAAATTTCTTTAAAACATTTATTACATTGTGATCTTTTTTCTATACTAGGGTAATATCCACAATGACAACATCTTATATGATTATTTCATTTATTTTGTTTCCACTCATGTTCACAAATTTCTTCTGTATTCATGTATGTATATGTTACTTTTGCTGTTGGATTTTCTTCTTCACTGTAAATACTATATACTGATTCATTATCAGATTCATCATCTGTTTTTAGAGCTTCTATTTCATAATCTTGTAATTGCTCTACTAAATTAGCTCTTTCCATATTTTTTCTTTTATTTGGACAATTATTAGCTAAATGTGTTGTTTCTCCACAAATGTAACATCTACATTTTCGTGATTGTGGTTTTTTAACATATTTATTTGTATTATAATATTTTCTATAATTTTTATTATATGTTGTACTTTTTCGTATCTTTTTCTTTTTATCATATACTCCATATGCTTGAGGTATATAGATTGCTGTTTTACAAAATGCATAAGCATTACTTTTTAATTGTTCTTGTAATGCTACTTCTTTACATTTTTCTTCTAGTATACCAAATGTATAAGTTATTCTTGGTCCTATTCCTAAATTTTGTTGTGTACCATAATTTGTTTTCCATGCTTCATGTATAGATTTTCCTAAATCTCCTGGCAATTTTATAAAATATTTATCACATAAATTATCATCCATGGCTTTTCCTGTTTGTGATAATAATCTTGTAAAATCTAGTGTAAATTCATTTATATATTTCATATTTGCTATACTTAATTGTTCTAAATTTCTAATAGCTGTATCCTGTATTAAAGAGTTATTTTTTGCCGGATCAACTCCTAATATAAGTGTTCTAATTTGTGATGTAAAATTATAAGGATTATCTCCTAATGCTTTAAGATTATTAATCTCTTCTGGATTTTGTGTTTTCTTACTTTGCCATATTCCTAATGCTATTGGTCCTAATGTAGTTTCTAAATATGAAAACATATCCATACTATCTTTTTTATTTGTTTCCCATAATCTTACTACATTTTGTTCCCATGTTAAGACTTCATCTATCCATAACTGTGGCTTTTGTTGTTCTAATAATAACATATTTCCACTGTATATTTGTCCTATAGGCATTCTTCTTCCTTTTCCTATAACATTAGACTCTTGTTGATAATTAACTGTTGGTTGTGTCCATAGTTCTCTACCATGACTTTCTTGTGTACCACTATATCCTTCTCCCCATTCTATTTTTGGTCTTTTTAAGGGATTGGATGTATTAAACATAAAACTTTGTTCCTGTTTATAAAAATCTGATAGCATTACCTCTCTTTTCATAATTCCTTCTACTAATGGTAAATTATAATATTCTTGTAATTTATTATAACTTTCTTCATAATCTAATCCTAATTCTGTTATACATTCCATAAGCATATCATCTACTTCTTGTTGTATGTTTATTTCTGTAAACTTTCGATCTATAATTTGTTCTATTGTTTTATTTGTTTCTTCTACTTTAAAACAATCTATTGATTCTTCTTCATAATCTAATAGTGTATAATCCATTGTTTCTTCTTCTTCGAATTTTAAAAAATTTATATCTATTTCATCTTCCTCATTATCTGTATCATATGTAGAAAATATTTCATCTTTATTTTCTTCCTCAATATTCATAAAATGATATTCTTCATTATTGTTTTTCTCTGTTTGTTTTTCTTTAAAATCAACATATCTTAATTTTTGCTTTCCATCAGTTTCTTCATATATGTAACTTTTCTTAGGTACTAAAACTGTATTTTCTTCTTTTTCTTGTAAATCATCTAAGTCCCATTCTAATCCTGTTAATTGTTCTGGATCAATTTTTATAGGTTCTATCATTTGTATAGATTTTGATGCAATTGTTTTTACTATACCTTCTATATTTACTTTATATTGCATTCCTGAACTATTACTAGCTCTTCCTAGAACTCCTATACTTACTACTAAATTATTTCCTTCATATTCTTCATATCCTTTTGTTTGTAAAGCTATTTTTATATTTTGTAAATCTTTAACATCTTTTAAAATATCTGGTGTACAATAAAATATTGCTATGTTTTGACTTAAATCTACTTCCATTCCTGAAATTATGGCTTTTTTCATATCTGATTTCCAACTTTTATCTAATATTAAGGCTAATAATTTTGTTCCTAAATTTTTTCTTCCTAATGCTTTAATTCCTATTATTATTAACCCTGTATGTACAAAATGTTTATTTTGTTTTTTAATTTTTTCTATAGTGTCTGGTGACAAAAGATCTAGAGTTACTGTATTATCTACTACTCTTAAACTTTCTTCTCTACTACTTCTTATAAGAGTTGTGTTTATATTAAATATTCCTGTTTGATATAATATCCTTGGATTTAATATGTCTAATTGATGTTGATTATATAATTCCAAATTTCTGTCTAAATCTATTTCTTCTTCTAGTTGTATTATATGTCTATTACTATTAGATCCTGATCCTCTTCTAACTATCCTGTTTAAAAAACTGTCTGATGTTATACTATCATTTATATTACTTGTAGAATTCCTAGCTTCCTGTATAGTTCTACTTCTTCCTAAAAAGTTATTATTATTCATTTTCTTGGTTGCCAATGTGTATATGGAGTAGGTTTTTTCTCTATTTTTAGCTTTTGTAACGTTTCTGTAAGTTTTTCAACTTCTGAAGATATATTGTTTATACTTTTTCCTCCTAGTGTATTAGACTGATTTTTTATATAATCTAGATTTTGTGATAATTTTTTAATCTCTACTGTTAAATTTTCTATTATTTGTTTATTATTTATAGCTTCTTGTTGTAAACTAATACTTAGATTTATGAGTAAATCTACTAAAGTATTAAACTGTGAGTTGTTTGTATGCAAAGTGTGTTCACAAGGGTCCTTAATATTACAAACTAAAGTAAAATTATCTGTTGTAAAAGGTTTTCGATGAGCTTTTTCAGAAAATTCTAAATTTAAAAACTCTAAACGTTTGATTATTTGAGAAGTACCAATGATTATTAAATTCCAACTCTCTTTAGCTTTTATTCCTTATTCCATATTTCTCTTAAATATTTTCTTATATTCCAACTAGTAAAGAAAAATAATAATATATAAACTAATCTATTAAGCGATTTACTCTATATATTTGTACTTTTAACTTGGCTCGTTCATAAATATAATACCTTAAACGGTATTCATCTATATAATCTAGCCAATCTCTTGAGTCTAAATAACGAATTATTATATCATATTCTTTTAATTTATTTATAAGATGTCTAATATAAAAACTAGTAGTCATAATATAAAATCCTTCCGTTTATAATGTTATCAAAGCAACTATCTTTCCCACAATCCTCACCTAAGAGAGTTTCCCAAAACACTGGCTTAACATGCCATAAAAGGGACTTGTCTTAGTCTTTTAGATTTTAAGAAAGCCTTTGCTCTGATACCAATATATCAGAGAGGGTGGTGAAAATTAAAATTAAAAATTGAAAATAAAAATTTAAATAAGAAGAGAGATAGACTTACGGTGATGAGAGGGTGAGATGGTAATGAAAATTGATGGATGCACAGCGGATGATAGTGGATAAGAGTATACACAGCGGAGTAGAGAGTTGCAGAAAGAAAAGGTTTTTTTTTTTTTATGTAGATTGGAATATAATATGAAGAACTTGGAGAAAATCTGGGATATTAAGGAATTGAGCTAAAGAGATATGGAGAGAGTTTAGTGTGCCATATGAAGTAAAATATTATTGCTTAATGGTTTCTCGTTCGTATCTTACACCGATTTACAATGCCCAATATATAGGCAAAAATATTACACAGAAGTCTTATATCTAGTCCCTAGAGTCTAAAGTCTAGAAAGAAATTCATCGTCTAATTACAATATAAACAAAACTAGTCAAAAAGTAAATAGTGTCTAAATAGTGTCTGTAGAAATTCTAGCCATCATCAACGACTTTACATTCTATTATTTGTGGATAATTGAGCTATAAATCGTCATGGCTTTCGTCATGTGTTTTATCTTGTGTCTTCTGTCGTCATCTTCTAGAAGTCTCTATGTGTTACGACCGCTTATTCATATTAATAAAAACAACAACTTATCGAAATCTAGACCTTGTAATTAACATTGTTTATAAACTTTTTAACAAAATTTGGGCATGACCCGTTTGTAAAACAAACATACCCCCTGTTTTTACATAAAATAAAACATCATCCATCAACGACCCTAGTTACGTTAAACTACCCAAAACAAGAACAACAAGTTTTCAAGTTTGAGACTTCTAACAAGATAAAAACCAAATAACAAGACATAGACCCAAAAGTGTGCATTTTAACTAGCGGAAGCGTTCGGTATAACAAGGCTTAGACATGTGCTCGCTCCATGCTCCGGGTCGCCTAAAGTGAGGATTTACCTACATTCAACAACAAGGTTTTACAAGTTAGTCATCATACGTGATAATCTATAACACTTTCGTTTTAGTTCCATCCGAATATGAGCTTTCACCTTGCTTACGCATTCAACTACCCAAATTCTTGGGTTTAGCATAAACACTCTCAACGAGAGTTAAGCATACACATCCAACCCGTTTACCCGGGATGATTGCTTATAACATAAATTCTTCATTCTATCCGTACAACGGATTAAGCTTCTAGCATTTAACATAGCATACGATACCATCCGTTCAAAACGGATGGAAGCTTATTCATGAGCGACTTGTTCACTAGAACCGGTCGACTCGCATAACTTATCACGATCCTCATAAAGCCAAACCCGCAAGGGATTAGCTAGTTAGTTCTAATCACTTTAACATTTTAACAATATCTAGTTATGATGTTGTAACAAGATTATAAATAAGATATTTGTATGCAACGAAACATACCTCGGTCTTGTGATCCTTCCGATTTCTTAGAATTCGAACCTTCTTCCTTCACACCTAAATCAACATATTCATTCATCCGTTTAGTACCCTAACTTTCATTCCATCACATTTCAATTTACACATAAATACTCTTTCAAGCATTTCATCAAACACCTAGTGTGCATCACATTAATAAAGCATAGTGTACAAGCATTTTAAGCATGATTTGCTATATCATCCTATATGTCATCACTAGACAATCTAATTCTTTCGATTCCTTTAATCTTCATCAATTTATCTAGCATTTGGGTACTACGAGCTGAATTACATGCCAATTACAAACATTCATCATCCTAAAAATCTTTACATTCATAACACAACTTTCACAAAGTGGGTTTATAGAGAGTTTCCTTCAATTTACAAAATCTAAGCATGATTTCTACCCTAGAGAGCATCCTTAACATCTAAACAACACAAATCATATCACAATTTCATGATTGGGTCAAAACCCTTCTTCTACAATCCATCAAAACTAGAAATTCGACTTACCACTTGATGGGGTAGGGGTAATAGATCGAGATTTCACTACATGCAACTGATAAGCATTGATTCTTCTTGTTAATTAGGTGAATTTGATGAGAACAAGGGTGAACCCTTGTTCTTTCTTGGCTCCAGTCGATCCACACACGTACTGTGTGTGGGTTGTTTTTGTTTTTCCCCTTAATTAGCCCCCAATATTCATTAGTTACATAATTGGTCCTCCCACTTGAGAGAGTGTTTAACTTAAGTCTTTTTCTTAACTAGTTACCATTTAATAAAAACTTTTCACTAACCAAGTTAATTTCTTTATTTATCATTTACCATATTTTGGGGTGTTACAAGTCTACCCCCCTTAAAAGAGGTTTCGTCCCCAAAACCTGATCATATGACAAATTTAAATATCGACATACCGAAAAGAAAAGGATAGTATAGTATTTCCTCATTTCATCTTCTGCTTCCCAAGTGAGATCCGAACCCTTTCGGTGTTGCCATTGAACCAACACTTGTCTAACGGCTTTGTTGCGGAGATTCTTCACCTTAACGTCTTTAATGGCTACGGGTCTTTCGACATAATTCAATCCCTCGTCCAACTCAATATCATCGAGTGGTACTAGTGCTGTTTCGTCCGTAGGACTCTTCCTCAACTGCGACACGTGGAAGGTATTATGAATCCCGTCTAGAGTAGGCGGTAGTTCTAATCGATATGCGACTTTTCCAACTCGAGCTAAGACTTTGAACGGTCCAATATATCGAGGACCTAATTTGCCCCGCTTGCGAAAACGGATTATACCCTTCCATGGGGACACTTTCAACAGAGCGAAATCTCCGACTTGAAATTCAATAGGTCGCCTTTTCTTTTTCGCGTAAACTTTTTGTCGATCCTGGGCCGCTTTCAGTCGCGCTCTTACCAATTTTATCTTTTCATTTGTTACTGCTATTAGATCACTTGGCGCAAGCTCTCTTTGCCCCACTTCACCCCAACATACGGGAGTTCTACATTTTCTTCCGTACAGGAGTTCATATGGAGCCATTTTAAGGCCACTATGGTAACTATTATTATAAGAGAATTCCACTAGGGGTAGATGGTCAGCCCAGCTTCCCCCAAAGTCTAATGCACACGCTCTCAGTATATCGATAAGAGTTTGAATGGTTCTTTCTGACTGGCCGTCAGTCTGAGGGTGGTAGGCGGTGCTTATGTGTAACCTCGTGCCCACACTCTCGTGAAACTTTCGCCAATAACGGGAGGTAAATCTGGTGTCCCGGTCCGAAACGATTGACACAGGCACCCCGTGTCGAGATATGATTTCATTCATATATATTTCTGCCATTATCTCGGAGGAGTAAGCCTCTTTGATAGGTAGAAAATGAGCGCTTTTAGTAAGCCGATCTACGATTACCCATATTGTATCGTGCCCCTTTTTCGTTCTAGGAAGCTTAGTTACCAAATCCATTGTTATTTCCTCCCACTTCCATACCGGAATCTCTAAAGGCTGCAACTCCCCGTATGGTTTTTGATGCTCTGCTTTCACTTGAGAACATGTTAAGCATTTCGCGACATACTTAACGATATCACGTTTCATGCCCGGCCACCAATAATTGGTCTTCAAATCCTGATACATCTTTGTAGCCCCGGGGTGAACCGAATATCGTGACTTATGAGCTTCTTCAAGTAACGCGGTTTTGACTTCGCAGAAACGGGGTATCCAAATTCGGCCAAATCTCGTTTTGAGCCCGATCGAATTCTCTTCTAGCTTATCGGTTACTCCTTTCAATCTTTCTTTCTTTACATCTTCAGCTGCGAGTGATTTTATTTGAGAATCACGTATCGTCTCGAGTAATCGCGGCGTAACTATCATCTTCATGGATTTTACTCGAATGGGAGGCGGATATTCCTTTCGGCTTAACGCGTCGGCTACTACATTCGCTTTTCCCGGGTGATAAAGGATATCACAATCATAGTCTTTGATAAGTTCTAACCATCTCCGTTGCCTCATATTCAAGTCTTTCTGCTCAAAGAAATATTTAAGGCTTTTGTGATCCGAATAAATTGTGCATTTCACGCCATACAGATAATGCCTCCAAATTTTTAAGGCAAATACTACCGCTGCCAATTCCAAATCGTGTGTTGGGTAGTTTACTTCATGCAGCTTCAGTTGCCGTGAAGCATATGCGATAACTCTCCCCCGTTGCATCAAAACGCAACCTAAACCTTGATGTGACGCGTCCGAATAGACCACCAGGTCTTCAGTCCCATCCGGTAATGTCAAAACCGGTGGACATGATAATTTCTCTTTTAATACTCGGAAGGCTTCCTCCTGTTCTTTACCCCACACGAACTTCTCTTTCTTCCTCGTCAGCTTTGTTAAAGGCAAAGCTATCTTTGAAAAATCTTGTATGAACCTCCTGTAATATCCCGCAAGGCCTAGAAAACTTCTTATTTCAGTCTGGTTCTTCGGAGGAACCCATTTCATTACAGCATCGATCTTTGATGGATCTACTAGGACACCCTCCGAATTGATCACATGGCCCAGAAACTGCACCTCTCTAAGCCAAAAGGCGCATTTTGAAAATTTCGCGTAAAGTTTCTCTTTACGGAGAACTTCAAGTACTTCACGCAAGTGTCTTGCATGTTTGGCCTTGCTTCGCGAGTAGACTAAAATATCATCTATGAACACGATCACAGATTTATCTAACATGGGACGACATACCCGGTTCATAAGATCCATAAACGCAGCCGGCGCATTCGTCAACCCGAAAGACATGACTAAAAATTCATAATGCCCATAACGGGTTCTGAACGCGGTTTTCGGAACATCTTCTTCTCGTACTCTAACTTGATGGTACCCCGAACGCAAATCTATCTTGGAGAACCAACTCGCCCCTTGCAATTGATCAATAAGATCATCGATTCTTGGTAAAGGGTAGCGGTTCTTGATAGTTAGCTTGTTTAATTCTCTGTAGTCGATGCACATGCGCATTGACCCGTCCTTCTTCTTAACAAATAAAACAGGCGCTCCCCAAGGTGACACACTTGGACGTATAAAGCCCTTGTCTAGCAAGTCTTGTAATTGTGTCATTAGTTCTCGCATTTCGGTGGGAGCCAATCTATAAGGAGCCTTCGCAACCGGATTCAGTTCGATGCGAAACTCTATTTCTCTTTCGGGGGGAAGTCCCGGCAGTTCATCCGGAAATACATCCGGAAATTCATTCACGATCTCTACATCTTCAAGCTTCGGAAAATCTCGTTGAGCATCTACCACGTAAGCTAGGTATGCCTTACCCCCGTTAAGTGCATACTTAGCGGCTTGAACGAGGGTACAGAGTTTCGCTTCCATCCTTCTCTCTCCTTGTATAGCTATTCGTTTTCCACTTGGGGACTGAACATGTACCGTTTTGGTTTCACAATTAATTCCCGCTTGGTGTCGAGTCATCCAATCCATACCCACAATCATTTTAAATTCCCCCAAAACCATAGGTATGAGGTCAATATCGAATTCTTCATCTTCTATGGTAAATTTACAATTTTTACAAATTTCGCGTAACATATAAATCTTGCTATCAGCTATTTCTACTTCTAGAGGCATCGGCATTCGTTCGATCTTAAATGAAGGATGTTGTATGATTTCATTTGAAATAAACGACATAGTGGCCCCGGTATCAAACAAGACATAAACCGGTATGGAGTTGAGTAAAAAGATACCTGAAACCACATTCGGATGAGACTTAGCTTCTTCGGAGGTGATTTGAAACATCCTCCCTTTCGCTTTAGAGCTTTCTTCGTTCTTTCCTTCCTTCTTTGATCCTTGTTGGAGTTTTGGACACTCTGACTTAACATGCCCCTTTCCAAAACAGTTGAAGCAAGTCTTCGAGTTATCTGGACATTGAAAAGACGAGTGTCCTTCCTTACCACACTTGTAGCACCCCTTCTTGCCTAACAAACACTCCCCGGTATGAAGCTTTCCACAAGTCTTACAAGAAGGGATACCACTTTTCGACTTATCTTTCCTTCCTTGATCTTGATACCTCCCCTTTTTGGATGGACTCGAACTTGCACCTTTCTCGTTTGATCTCTTTTCCCCACGTTCTTCTTGTCTCTTAATTTCGATCTCTCTATCCCGTGCCAGATTGATGAGCTCATCTAGGGTCTCACATTTCGAGGGAGTAATGAACTCCCTAAATTCCGCTTTTAAAACCCCATAAAAGCGATTGATCTTCATTCTTTCAGTCTTCACAAAATCTCCACAGAACTTCATCTTATCCAAGAAAGTATTTGATATTTCATTTATCGTCTCGTTTTTCTGACGGAGGCGCAAGAAATCCTCTTGGATCTTATCGATAGCCGACTGAGGGCAATGGTACCTCATAAAGGGTTCCTTGAATTCTTGCCAAGTCATCACTTGTAGTTGATCCTCCCCTATTTCTTTACTGTGTGCATCCCACCAATCTTTTGCCTGTAAAGTGAGTTGGCCAGTAGCGAACATCACCTTATCTTCATTATCACAACGACTTCGAATAAATACCGCTTCAATATTTGAAATCCATCTTTGACATGCGATCGGGTCAATCTTACCATCATACGTTGCGGGATGACATGCCATGAAGTCTTTATACGTGCACCGTCTTTCCTTGCTTTTGCTTTTAGATCCCTCTATCAGTTCTTTCAGTTCTTCAATCTTGCTAGTCATCATGGCATCTACAACTCCCAACACCCGACTTTCTACTTCTTGAGCTAATCGCGGAAGATTAGCTTGCATAACCCCTTCTGCCACTTCCGTAACCTTATTATACATTGCTTCTTGACGAGCAGTATCATCGTCATCATTAACGTTTCTTGCATCAGCCATCTACACAATATCATGCTTTTTGTTTAATATAAGTCGCAAACTTTCCGTTTATTATTACTCATTAATCATCATTCACTTAATCCCTTTCATGTCATTTGCTTCATTTCTTTTGATTCTTACGAATCCATTTTTGTTTAAATCGCTAATTGTGATTACATGCACTTATTAGACCTTATATGGACACTACGTGTCCATGAAATAAGCTTTCGGACAACCCGGAACCCAAAATGAGAAAACAAAAAAAATTTCAGTAAAATGGGTTTTACGCAAGCCGTCGGCGACGGCTAGTATGCCCGTCGGCGACGGGCTTTCATTAAGGCCGTCGGACGGTTTAACCCGTCGACAGTAAGTTAAGGCGTCGGATGTATGGGTGCCGTCGGCGACGGGGTGCCAACCCGTCGGCGACGGGCTTCCGTTTTTGCAAAACGCTGCAGCTTTGTTTTGGCTGTTCCGACTACTTTCCGAGTCCGTTTTCAGCTTCCCGGGTCTCGGGATTTCTTATTTAGCTCATATTAACGCTTCATAACATAACAAATCTTAACTCTTTAACCGTAGTGCATTATACATGTTCATATTAAACGAGTGTTTAAAATTTTTACCTCTTTGGCGATCTTGGAGCGAGCACCCTTTCGAACGAGCCATCGGTTTGAGTTCAAGCATCGCGTTTAACGCTCGAATCCCTCAAACCTTGGCTCTGATACCAACTTGTTACGACCGCTTATTCATATTAATAAAAACAACAACTTATCGAAATCTAGACCTTGTAATTAACATTGTTTATAAACTTTTTAACAAAATTTGGGCATGACCCGTTTGTAAAACAAACATACCCCCTGTTTTTACATAAAATAAAACATCATCCATCAACGACCCTAGTTACGTTAAACTACCCAAAACAAGAACAACAAGTTTTCAAGTTTGAGACTTCTAACAAGATAAAAACCAAATAACAAGACATAGACCCAAAAGTGTGCATTTTAACTAGCGGAAGCGTTCGGTATAACAAGGCTTAGACATGTGCTCGCTCCATGCTCCGGATCGCCTAAAGTGAGGATTTACCTACATTCAACAACAAGGTTTTACAAGTTAGTCATCATACGTGATAATCTATAACACTTTCGTTTTAGTTCCATCCGAATATGAGCTTTCACCTTGCTTACGCATTCGACTACCCAAATTCTTGGGTTTAGCATAAACACTCTCAACGAGAGTTAAGCATACACATCCAACCCGTTTACCCGGGATGATTGCTTATAACATAAATTCTTCATTCTATCCGTACAACGGATTAAGCTTCTAGCATTTAACATAGCATACGATACCATCCGTTCAAAACGGATGGAAGCTTATTCATGAGCGACTTGTTCACTAGAACCGGTCGACTCGCATAACTTATCACGATCCTCATAAAGCCAAACCCGCAAGGGATTAGCTAGTTAGTTCTAATCACTTTAACATTTTAACAATATCTAGTTATGATGTTGTAACAAGATTATAAATAAGATATTTGTATGCAACGAAACATACCTCGGTCTTGTGATCCTTCCGATTTCTTAGAATTCGAACCTTCTTCCTTCACACCACTTGATGGGGTAGGGGTAATAGATCGAGATTTCACTACATGCAACTGATAAGCATTGATTCTTCTTGTTAATTAGGTGAATTTGATGAGAACAAGGGTGAACCCTTGTTCTTTCTTGGCTCCAGTCGATCCACACACGTACTGTGTGTGGGTTGTTTTTGTTTTTCCCCTTAATTAGCCCCCAATATTCATTAGTTACATAATTGGTCCTCCCACTTGAGAGAGTGTTTAACTTAAGTCTTTTTCTTAACTAGTTACCATTTAATAAAAACTTTTCACTAACCAAGTTAATTTCTTTATTTATCATTTACCATATTTTGGGGTGTCACAATATGCACATGTGCATGGATAACTGTTACTCGAAAAAAAAAAAAAATTTATGGTAACGAAATATAGCGATTTTTTATTAAAAAAATAAAAAAAAATTGAGTGTTTTTTTGATTTTTTTTAGATTTTATTTTGTGTTCACATTGGTTCTCGCGGTTCTCGCAATAAGGGTGGTTCTCGCATGAACCTTACCCTCTATATATATATAGGCTAATTATAATGAGAAAACCCACTCCAGTTGAGAAAACCAAGAAAACTCTCACATGTGGCTAGGATTGATCCACGTTTAAATTTAGATTGAGAGGAGATAAGGGCATGATCGTCATTTTCTTTCTTACCTTTTGACGTTATGTGATGTGTAAGTCTGCACACGCAGACTTTTCAACTTTGCTTCTTCTTGTCATCCTTTTCATTAATACAATTGTACTTGTGTATCTCTCACATCTTTCTAATATCTTCTCTTTTGTTCTATTTAGATATTCATATCTCTCATCTCACATATCTTTACTACACACTTTTAGATGCCCACTTTCTTTTTTAATATTTCTTTCCTGACAACATTTGTCCTATATCAACCCTAGTTAAAACTATTCTATAGTTAAATGCATACAATCCCTCATGCTTGTACGTAGTTTTATCTTTTTACTGGCTAGATTGTTTTTTTTTCCTTGTTTTATTCAAGAGACTTACTCTTAATAGTTTTGCAATTAAAAAAATATTGGATATAATCATGTAGTCACTTTTTATTTGAGAAAAGATAGTTTATGTAACTGTCTACTTTTTCTATGTGGTTACATCATACAAAATTATATCTTTTCTCATGTTACACAAAATCCTCACACCATTTACATAGAAGTGGTACATTATATAACTATGCAATGTCAAGGTATTTTTTTTGTACGATTTTAACAAGCTACTTTTTTTTACTTACTAGGACTTCTTAATACATTATAACAATTTTATAGTATGATACATGTTCATTAAGGTAACAAAAAACAAAACGTTTAACATGAGAACATAATACAAAACCTAGACCTGGCAAACGGGTCGGGTTGGGTCGGGTCGGGTCATGGGTCAAAATGGTTTCGGGTCAAAACGGGTTCGGGTCAAAACGGGTCAATTAAAAAACGGGTTGTTTTGGTTCGGGTCAAAACGGGTTCGGGTTGAAACGGGTTCGGGTCAGAACGGGTTTCGGGTCGGGTTGAAAGAAGTTGTCATTCTTAATAAATTGATGGGATTCGAAGATGGTGGTGGCACTGATATATGTTAAAATGGTGTTGGTGCTAATTTTATGAAGGTAGTGAGTGACATCCTAGGTTTAGATATGGGTGCGTCTTTTTGCAACATTAAATCTTAAAAAAATCTTAGGATTCTCCATCATGATTGTTGCTTCTGCTGAATATCGATTCTCAATGGGGTGGTGCATGGTCATGATTAACTTCGTTTTTTTGGATCTCGTTTTAGCTTTAATTTCAATGGAATAGTAATATTTTCGCGTCGAAACGGTACGGGTCAAAACGGTTCGCGTCGAAATGGTTCGGTTCGAAACGGTACGTGTCGAAACGGTTCGCGTCGAAACCGTTCGCTTAGAAACGGTACGGGTCGAAACGGTTCGATTAAAACGGTACTGGTCGAAACGGTTCGATTAGAAATATTTCTGCTGTTGAAACGGTTCGCTTAGAAATTTATAATATATACTGATACAAATTTATAATCAGAGAAATATTACTACTGTTGTGCACAGATGCTTTTGTGTATATATTATCGTCAAGCTGTTAAAATGACGTTTCTGTTTAAAATAAGAAAATATGTTTTGTGAAATGAAAATGTAACTCTTCAGATTACGTAGTTGAGGATAAATATGAAAACGATTGTGGTAACGATACAAATATATATACTGATACAAATTTATAAATTTTAACTGCTTGACGATAATATATACACAAAAGCATCCTGTGCACAACAGCAGTAATATTTCTCTGATTAGAAACGGTATTGGTCGAAACGGTTCACTTAGAAACCTTACGGGCCGAAACGGTTCGATTAGAAACGGTACGGGTCGAAACGTTACGGGTCGCAACGGTTCGATTAGAAACGGTACTGGTCGAAACGGTACGGGTGGTTCGTGTCGAAACGGTACGGGTGGTTCGTGTCGAAACGGTTTGATTCAAAACGGTACTGGTCGAAACGGTACGGGTAGAAATGGTACGGGTTGAAGCGGTACGGATCGAAACGGTTCGCGTCGAAACGGTACGCGTCTAAACAGTTCGTGTCGAAACGGTACGAAACTCGGCCCGACCCGAAACTCTTCTCGTGTGGAAACTCGTGTCGGCCCAAAACCTGTTGCGATCCGAAGCCCGTCCCGTGCAGAAACCCGTGTCGTCCCGAAACCCGACCCGAACTGACCCCATTCCGATCCAAAACCTGCGTCGTGCCGAAACCCGTCTCAGCCCGAAACTCAATTTGAACTGAACCCGTTCCGATCCGAAACTTGTTCCGTTTCTTTAAGACACTAACCCACATCGACCCATTTCTTTAATGTTGTCGACCCGTTTTGACCCGAAAATAAAAAGATGGAATTTCAAGTGACCCATTTAGTTAAAAATATCTTACCCAAACCAACCCATATAATTTTAAAAGCAACCCAAACTAACCCATTTGAAATGCTTTGGGTCAAGATTGCCACCTCTAACAAAACCCACATGTTATACTAGTTTCATTACACCAATACATATGTCGCCGCCATAGTGAAGTAGAAAAGGGTTTTTGTAGGTGGTTGGAGATGGTGGTGAAGGTGCATGTTACATTCTTTGATCATGTAAAAAGTGGGTTTTGTTGTTGTTACACATCTACCTATCATGTTATAGAAACAAAGTGTTATTTGTTACAGATGTTTATAGAAACAATGTGTTACATAAAGTGGTTTTTGTTATTGTTACACATGGGATGTTTTCATACTTATGTAACATATTACATGTTACATTTTTGTGTATAACATTTATATGTTACATTTTCATGTTTATGTAACATTTACATTTTTTCATGTTTACGTTTTTTTATAGAGTTGCAAGAAAGAGACTGTTACATTTTTTTAATACCTAAAAAGATGTAACATACAGTCAATGTTACACGACCAAATAAAAGTATTTTTAATATACAAAATGATGAAAGATGAAAGAGAAAATGAATATAATAATAATAAAAACACCAAACTTTTGGTGTAAAAAACTACCCTCTCGGGCGCGCCGTTTGAAATTTTTTTTTTTACGAATGTTGTTAAAATATACGGATCTAGTTGTAAAAAAAAATCGTGGTCAACGCCCCTCCGTGGCACTTGGTTCTCGCGATTCTCATAACTCGTGGTGGTTCTCATTCTAGCGGTCCCCTATATATATATATTTAGGGGAAGGTTCATTTGAGAAGAAAATTTTATTGAGAAGAAAAAGAATAAAAGGGTATAATTGTAAAACATTAAATAGTTTTTTTTTCCATCTCATTTATTATTATGTTTGACTAATTAATTAGTCATTAAGACTATAATCCTCCACACTAAATATTTTTGCCTACATACATCAAAAGTTATCCTACACATTTCGAAATTTATCCTACACATACTGAAATTTATCCTACACAACTCGTAATTTATCCTACACGCCTCGTATTTATCCTACACTTTAAATGAATTTTTATTTTCATTTTTTGTGAAAAATATATATCTTAAAAATAAGTTACAAATTTAATATAGTTAATTATTGTTGGGATTGAACCCTATCAGAGGAACAGATAATGTAAAGCCAAAACTGGATCAAAGCAGTGGATCCAGAATAAGCAGACGTTTACAGTTGGTTCATGCAAATCTCTCCCCTTGAAAGTGGTTTCATATCTGCTGACCTCCTATCTGCTGATCATACTAAGTGCTGATCTACAACTGCTGCTTTATATCTACTGATCAAAGTCAAAGACTGATGGAAGACCAAAGCTCTGTTGACTCTATCTACTGCCTTGGGTCAAGTACTGCTGATCCGGACAAGCACTGCTGGGTTCACAGCAGTGGAAGGATGCAGCAGCAGTTTACGTGTCTTTTATGTAATGTAATGTAATAGCAGTAGTTTAGTACATCAGTGTTTATAGATCAGTAGTTAGAGTTTGTTAGGAGGTTAGATGTCACTTTCATGGTGACGTCAGCTAAGATGCTCAGTGGTTTGCAAGTGCTTATAAATAGTTCAGTACTTTGTACTGTTCTATTAGCTCTTTCACCACATCGTCTTCTTTGCACGAACAAACTACTGAGCTCTGGCTGAGGGGGAGTTTGCATTCTTACATCAATCATTGTAATCGTTGTTTGAAACAAATTCAATCTTTCGATTCTATGTGTAAAGATGTTTGATAAAAGTATTACTCTCGTTTGATTGTATGCAAAGTTTGATTTCATCTTATTTCCGCTGCACAACTCTTTCATTTCCATCTTAATTACAAACGAAAAATACAATAAAAAAGAAACTCAGATCCAACAATTGGTATCAGAGCTTGGACAGTCAAATTTGATTTAACAATCATTTTGACGTAAATAGTTCAGCTCATAACAGTTGATACTGATCGTTTGTTCGTCCGTTGAAAAACAGAGCAAGGATAAATCACCATTAAAGTTGATTTCTCAGTGTCTGTAAAACAACAAGAATGACGTCACAATCTCAGGATGATAAAAACAACATCGGCTCACTTTTTAAACCACCTATGCTAAAAAGAAATGAGTACAACATCTGGCAGAGAAGGATGGGTCACATCCTCGCTCAACAAAGCACAGGTTGTTGGAGATCTGTCACCTTTGGTCCTCATGTTCCTTCAGTGCCTAGCGCTGAAGATGCTAAAAAGTTCGTTCCAAAACCAGTTGAAAATTACACCGAAACTGATTTTCAAAAGATCGAACTAGATGCTAAAGCGTTTAGCATCATAGCATCAGCGCTGCCCAATGAAATATATGCTGGACTGTTACACTGTAACAGTGCCAAAGAATTGTGGGACGCACTTAAGGAACAGTTTGGAGGTACTGAAGAAGTCATAGAAAACAATAGGGAAATCCTGAACCAACAGTACGAAACGTTTTGTCATGTTAGAGGTGAATCACTGACTCAACAATTTGAGCGGTTTAGTTGTCTCATCAGTGAACTGAGGCTTGTTAATACCACTTTTACAAACTCAACTCAAAACAGCAGGTTTCTCAGGTCACTGCCCGAAAAATGGGACACTATAGCCTTTGTCACCAGAAATTCACCTGAGTTCAAGGATCTGACCTTGACCCAACTCCATGGTCAACTCCTGACCTACGAAAGGGAGTTGAACCAGAAAAGGAAGTTACAAGAGTCAGGAAAAGCTGTTGATGATTATACATTCGGTAACACTGCTCTTTTGGGTCAAGAAGAATCTGGGAGCAGTGGTAAGGATCAGGGTTATGATCATTTCATTGACATAACTGCTGGAGCTAACTTTAACAACCCTGATCCTCACTCTGCAAGTTATGCATTCACTGCAAACGAAAACCAGATGTCAGACAATTTAAGCTTTGAACTAAATGATTTGCAACATTTTGACCCCACTGATTTAGAGGAAATGGACATCCTGCATCAACTGGCTTTGCTAAGTGTTAGAACTAGCAAGTTCTACAAAAGAACAGGGAGAAAATTCCCAGGTTTGCATGGGAATCTAAGGGTTGGGTTGGATAAATCGAAAATCAAGTGCTACAAGTGTAATAGGTTGGGACATTTTGCTAGGGAATGTAGGAGTCAAAATACTGGTCCCATAATTACTCATCCTAGCTCAAATCCTAGACCTCAAAACCAAAGCACTGTGCACTATGCCCAATATACCCCAGCAGCTCAAGTGAACACTGCTCACTATGCTGCTGCCCCTGTGCCAGTACACTATGTCCAAACTACTGTTCCACAGATCCAATATGTTCAAACCCCTGTTCCCCAGGCACCAGTGCAGGTTGCACCTCAAACCACTGCTCCAGCAGCAACACAACCAGATCAACAAAGCTTTTTCACTCAAGGGTTTGTTGACTGGAGCAGTATGCCTGAAGACCTTAATGATGAAAACTTTGCACTCTATGCTTTTAATGAACCCTCACATGATGAGTTTTGTTTGATGGCATTAGAGTCAATACAGGAGGGGATTGAAGCTGAGGAGGAACAGCAGTGCTTTGAAACAGTGGAAGAGGTGAATGAAGCAGTGGTTACTGCTGTGGCTGATGAAGTACTGATGGGAGAAAGTTCAGGTTCCCTGATTGAACCACTGACAGATCCTTGGTCCGAAGAGGACAAACAAGAAGAGAAGGAAGAAAGGGCTGGTGAAAAGAAGGTGAAAGCTGATGTAGATGAAGATCATCAATGTGATTGTGCTATGATGGCAGCTGCCAAGGTATCTCCTCAAGTTCTTGAAAAACTGTGTTCTGACAATTGCATAATTGCTTTTGCTAACATTAAAGAGGTGAATGAAAACCTTCGGGATAAAATCTTATCTGATGAGGTCAAATTTGAAAGGTCTTTAAAAGAACTTAAAAACAAATTGTCTGAAAAAGATAAAGAGATCAGCTGTCTAAAAGAAGAGCAAAGCATCACTAAAACCCAACTTCAGACTATGGTAGAAAAATACCAAAGTTGCAAAAAGGAGTTGGAATCCACCCAGATCACTTGTGAAAGATGGGTGGAATCTTGCAGAGGATATGAGGTGATGCTTGCTAAACAGATTGAAAGCAATGTGAAATTTGGGGTTGGTTATAGAAAATATGATGATGAACATATTGCTTTTGAAAAATCTGTCCAAACCACTGATGAAGCTACTGAGCTCATCCCCACAAACAAGAAAGGCCAAGAAGTGAAAATCACTGACAAACTTGGTAACAAAATCACACTTACCAGACCAATGGGCTCTTCCACTTTCAAAGAGCTTGAAGATCATCAGTTTAAGCCAAAATGGTCTGATGAGTGTGATATTCTTGAAAATTTCAAGCCAATGGACTTTACATCAATTGATGGTGTTAAAGCTCCAAAAGCTAAAGTCATACCTCTCAAAGATATCCCAGCAGTGGTTAAAACCTCTGCTGCAAAGGAATCTGAAAAGAGAAAGAAGAGAGAAAAAATTGATAACTTGTTCTGTGAATTCTGTGAGAAAAGGAATCATCTAACAAAAGATTGTTTCCACTTAAAAGCTTATGATCTAAACAAAACAAGTGTCATTGTTTCAGCAGAAAGCTGCATTGTCTGTGGTAAAACAAACCACAAAACTCAAGCATGTGTGTACCTCAAAAACTTTGATGTGAAAAAGAATGAGTACATTGCTAAAACATCCTTGAGTCCATCATCATCATCAACATCTGTCAAATTCACCAAGAAACAACCACTGTTCGTGCCAGTTCAAACAGCTGTTACAAAACAGTTGAACCAAACATCTGTCAAAAGAGATGTTCAGGTTACTGATGCACCCCCTGCCAATCAGTTCAGAAAAGGCAAGGAAAAACAGTCTTACCAAAGGATTCCACACGTTTATGAGACCTACAAAAGGCCCTCTAAACCCAAAGTGAATAGGTATCCTTTTGGTTACCAGCAGATGATTGGTCAAGACCCACAACAGTGGTTAGAGAAACACTGTCCTAAAACAGTTCAAACCTCTGACCTAACCACTGTCCATCATTCTGCATCCATTCCAGACACTGTTGAGACCCCATCCAAAGCCCTGCTGGCTTTGGAGACCTTAATGAACTAATCCTTTTACTTCATGTGCAGGGAGCTTCTGCATGCTTTGATAGTCTTTGGTATGTAGATAGTGGAGGCTCCAGGCACATGACAGGATGTAAAGCCCTCCTCAAAGACTTTAAAATCCATGGTGGGGGTGATATATCCTTTGGGAATAATAGTAAAGGGAAAGTTCTGGGGTCTGGTACAGTGCAGTCTGGAAAAGTAAAATTTGAAAATGTCAATCTGATAGACAATCTAAAATTCAACCTTCTGAGTGTGTCCCAAATGAGTGACAAGGGATTTGGGTCATTCTTCACAAAAGACTGTTGTATGATTGTTGGACCAGAAATGGTCAAAAAGATTGAAGCAATAATCAAAACTGGTCAAACTAAACTTGTTGCTCAAAGAAGTGGCAATGTTTATGTTGTTGACATGTCAAAAGAGTGTCCCAGAGCTGATGCCTGTCTGTTCTCAGCTGCCTCTAACAAAGAGACAGAACTTTGGCACAGAAGGCTGGGACACACAAATCTTAAGACAATCACAAAAATTTCAAAAAATGGTTTGGTGAGAGGCCTACCACAAAAATTGTTTTCTTGTTCTGAACATTGCATTTCCTGTTTAAAAGGAAAACAGCATAAAAGTTCTTATAAGTCCATTGAAGAGTCCAAAACAACCCAGTGTTTGCAAATGCTACACATGGATTTGTTCGGCCCAGTTCAAGTCATGAGCCTCAAAAAGAAAAGATATTGTTTGGTTATTGTTGATGACTTTTCTAGGTTCACATGGACTTTCTTTTTGCACTCAAAATATGAAACTGCAGGCATTTTGCAAGACTTTGTAATACAGGTTGAAAAGCAATTTGACCTTCCAGTGAAAAGCTTCAGGAGTGACAATGACACAGAATTCAAAAATAGGGAGTTGGATGCCTTCTGTGTGAAGAAAGGGATTGTAAGGCAGTACAGCATCCCAAGAACACCAGAGCAGAATGGGGTAGTGGAAAGGAAGAACAGAACTCTGATTGAGGCTGCCAGAACCATGCTTGCAGATTCAGGTTTGCCTTTAACTTTCTGGGCAGAGGCAGTAAACACTGCTTGCTATGTTCAGAACAGAGTTTTAATAAACCCCAGGCACAAAAAGACTGCCTATGAAATTCTGTATAAAATTAAACCACTGATCTCATATTTCAAAGTGTTTGGCTGCCCATGCTTTATTTTGAATTTAAAAGATTCCATTTCAAAATTTGCAGCCAAAGTTGATTGTGGTTATCATCTGGGATACTCAACCACTGCCAAGGCCTACAAAGTGTTTAATACACGGACCAAGGCAGTGGAAGAGACTTTGAATGTTAAGTTCAATGAACTTTCATCAATGAAAATCCCAGCAAATCCTGCAGATCTGTTTGATCTTGAAAAATTTACTTTTGAAAATACTGTTGTCAAGACTAACAGTGCAGGTCCATCAGAGGATACAACACCAGACTATGGGTATGAAATCATCATCCCTCAAAAGTCTGCCACAAAGGGAAAAGCATCAGCTGTTCAAAACAGTTGTCAAAGCTCTACCACTGCTACCTCAACAATTGTTGACCAAAGTAGCCCATCAACCACTGCTTCCACATCCTCAAACACTGCTGACAAAAGTCCTCAAACAGTGGATAAAAGCCAGCAGTTGTCCACCTCATTACCTCCTATTCCACCACCTTTTGAAACCACTGCTGGATCATCAAAGTCCCCAGCAGTGGTTAGCTCAGATGATACACATTTGCAGCCTTCACCAACCAATGCCATCATACCATACCAAGGAGATTTAATCTTCTTAAGATCTCATCCACCTGATCAAATCATTGGCAACATAAATGAAGGGGTGCTCACAAGAAGCCAAACCCAAAACATTTGTCTTTTTGCTGGTTTTCTATCACTCCATCAGCCAGTCAAGTACCAAGAGGCACTGAAAGACAACAGCTGGGTAGAAGCTATGCAAGAGGAGCTCCAACAGTTTAAAAGACAACAAGTATGGGAGCTTGTACCACTGCCAAAAGAGGTTAGTCCCATTGGCACAAAGTGGGTCTTCAAGAACAAAACTGATGAAAGGGGTATTGTTGTCAAGAATAAAGCCAGGCTTGTGGTTCAAGGTTACAGACAGGAAGAGGGGATTGATTATGATGAAACATTTGCCCCTGTTGCAAGATTAGAAGCAATTAGACTGTTCCTGGCCTTTGCTGTCAACCACAATATGAAGGTGTTTCAAATGGATATCAAAAGTGCTTTCCTCTATGGTACAATTCAAGAAGAGGTGTATGTTTGTCAACCTCCAGGTTTTGAGGATCCATTTTATCCAGATCATGTCTACAGGCTAAACAAAGCTTTGTATGGCTTGAAACAAGCACCAAGAGCCTGGTATGAAACTCTTTCCAACTTCCTACTCTCAAATGGTTTCAAAAGAGGTACCATTGATAAAACACTGTTTTTAAAATGGAGAGGGAAGGATTTAATGATTGTCCAGATTTATGTGGATGACATTATTTTTGGAAGCACATGTAACTCAATGTGTGAAGAGTTTAGAGAACTCATGACAGCTGAGTTTGAAATGAGTGCAATGGGTGAGCTGCAATGCTTTCTTGGTCTCCAAGTACAGCAATTGCAAAATGGAACTTTCATTCATCAAAGCAAATATGCTAAAGAACTTTTAACCAAATTTGATATGAATGATTGTAAACCATGCAGCACACCCATGGCAACAAATAAGCTGGTCATGTCTGATGAAAAAGATGAGCTGATTGACCAAACACTTTATAGAAGCATGATTGGGTCCTTATTGTACCTAACTGCATCTAGACCAGACATCATGTTTGCAACATGTGTCTGTGCAAGAAGTCAATCAGCTCCCAGAAAATCAAATCTCATTGCTGTAAAAAGGATCTTCAGATACATAAAAGGTGCTCCCACACTTGGTATCTGGTATCCAGCTAATGGGAACATCAAGCTTTCAGGTTTCTCAGACAGTGACTTTGCTGGATGTCACACCACAAGGAAGTCCACATCAGGAGGGTGCCAGTTTCTAGGTGACTGCTTAGTCTCATGGCAAAGCAAAAAGCAAGCAGCTGTTTCGACATCCACTGCTGAAGCTGAATACATTGCTGCTGCAAGCTGTACAGCCCAACTCCTGTGGCTTCAAAATCAATTGCTGGATTTTGGTATCACTGCCTTAAAGACACCACTCATGTTGGACAGTCAGGCAGCAGAAAATATCATCAAAAATCCAGTTTCCCACTCAACCACCAAACATATCGACATCAGACATCACTTTGTGAGGGACTGCTATGAAAAAGGTTTGATTTCTCTGCATCATGTCCCAACTAAAGACCAGCTGGCTGATGTGCTCACAAAAGCACTTGATACAGCCACTTTTGAAAGTCTGGTCTCTAGGATTGGGATGCTGAACATGGAATAACAAGCAACATCTTGTTTTTCTATGAATAAAAGCAACAAAATGTTTTCAGAAAATCAAAACTCCATCCTTAAAAATAGTTAAAAATGAAGTTTTTTCATTATGTCCTTAAAAGTCTGCCACTAACCACTGTTTGTTCAAAAGTCTGCTATACTTCAAAAGTCTGTCCACTGCTGAAAGTCAATCCCTGCTCTCTCATTATTTTGATAAACTCTGTTGTTCAAAAGCAGTGTCTTATCTACTGATATGCTATCCACTGATAGTAAAAATCATCCACTGCTTTCATACCACTGCCTTCATCAGTCACTTTCAACAAAAGTACTGTCCTTCACTTTCAACAGGGGTTGTCACGTGGACAGTACATATTGGTCAGACCTTTTGTAACGGCTGCCACCTCAGCATTCACTTTCTTCCCTATAAAATCCCCCACTCACCACCAAAACAGGGTTTTACTGTCGAATTGAATTCTTAAAAATTCTCTTCTCAAAGCAGTTTTTCTTCACATTTCTTCACAAATTTCTTCGATCATTCATCCTCAAAATGACAAAATCAAAGAAATCTTCAAAACCCTCATCCAAATCTTCATCGCAAACAGCCTCTCAAAAGGCAATCTCCACTGAAATTCCACACAAACCATCTCACAATCTCCTGGGTATTCTCACAAAACCAGGAACCACAAGAGATTTCGATTCCATCATTGATCTCATGGCAAAATCAAAGTACAAAACATTGATTACTGCCGATGCACCAATCTATTTGGCGACCCAAAGGGAGTTCTGGAAAAATGCAACCCTTGAAAAACAAGGCGACACTTCAACCACCATAAACTCTTTTATAAAGGGTAAAGCTGTCCAAATCACGCCACAATCCATTTCAGAGGTCTTTCAACTCGGTGATCAGGAAGGTAAAATTTCTTTCACTAAAAACGAGTTAAAAATTGACTTCATTGAGCGAGGGTATGAAGCCACAATGATGAAGAAAATAACCTTAGAAAAAGGTTATTTTCCTTCTGCAACCAGATTTTTATTTCATACCCTCCTACTATGTGTTTCAAATAAAACCACTTCTTTTAATGAAATCCCTTTAAAGATTCAAAATCTGGGATATGCTATTCTTCAAGGAGAAAATCTTAACTATTCTCGGGAAATTTTTAAAGATTTGGTTAATAATGTTGAAACAAAATCATTCTTACTGTTTCCAAGGTTTTTAAGTTACTATTTTTCAAAGAAATTCAGTAAGGATGATTTAACTATAATAAATCAGGGTGCTCCTATTCAAATAAACAGTTTAACTACTGAAACTTTTTCAAGGATGTTAGCACCCTGCAAAACACAAGCAGAGGTACCTGAGCAGATTTTAGTAGTTACAACTGCTCCTCAGGTACCTGCTGCTGAGCCCACTGCTCAAGGTGATCAGAGCAGCAGCACAACTGCTTTGAAACCCACACCTACAATCACCAAAAAGCCAACAAAAAGAAAAACACAAAAACCCCCCAAAACCCTCAAAAAGGCATCTCTGGAGGATGAGATACCAGAGCTTCTGCCAGTGACAACACAAAAGTCACAAGAAACCACTGCTGCTTCTTCCTCACAGCAGTTGGTACAAATATCTCCACCCATAACCAAAACTCCTCCTGTTTCTTCACAAAAAGAACAGGTTGTACAAACAGGGTCTCCACATCATGATGCTCTGGAAACACTCGTTTCTATCATCCACAGTCCAATGCCCGGGACACATCCTACTTCTACACCAACCATCACATCCACATTTCCCTCACCAATACAACCACTGTTGGATGCAATTGATTTGAACCAGGCATTATCCAGTCCTTCTCAATCACCTATTAATGAGAATATACCTCAACAACTGACTGGGTCTAATGTATCAATCTTTGCTAACCCACCAACACAACCTGAGGAGGTTACACCCCTTGAGTTACAAGTAACTCTTGGTGGTAATCCAAGAGAAGCAGCCACTACAACTGTTACACCCACTGGGTTATATTTGGACAGTGGTTACATTCATAAGACTTCCTTGGAGGCAATTCCTTTTATAGCACCTCTGACAACCACCAGTGGATTTAATTATCCTACTGGCAACATCAAAAGGTTGTCAAGTGTTGAAGGAAGAAGACCCCAGTACCAAGAAAAAGGGGCATCAGTGGTTAATGTTTGGAGTATATTTCCTACATCTACCACTGATAAAACCACTGCTAGTGGGAAATCAGATGATCCCATTAACTTGGGTGATGGTTTAAAGTACCAGAAATTGACGGATCGTATTGCAAAGCTTGATAACTCTGTTGCAGAACTCAAAAATATGCTACAACAGGTGTTACAAGTTCAGAAGGTACAAACAACTGTTGTTCCACCTCAAGCACATGCTCCACAAAGGACACCTGCTACAAATGAGCTCTGGAATCAATTTCAATCTTTTCTCCAACAACAAGCACAATTAGCAGATCAGCAACATGAAAAACATGTCCAACAGCTGAGAAATGCAATGGAGTCAAGATTCAAGAACACTCAGGCTGACTTAAAGGCTCTCAAAACTCAGATCTTGCACACCACTGGCACTGCTCCTCCAAACATACGTTTCATTTATGACCTCCCAGAAGATAATGCCAAAAAGGGGGAGAAAATTAAGGAGTGGAAAAGGAAGGGTATAGAAGATGGTCTTTATCTTGAACCAGAGAATTCAAACATGACCAAAAATATCCCTTTGCCAGATGGTAGCAAGAAGATTGATGTAACAACAAATGCACTAGCAGAAGCAATTGCAAGTGTAAAGAAAGATAGAGAGGCCAAAAGGAAAGCCAGGGTGGACAGAATGGATCATCCAGATCAGGGTACTTCTGGGTCAAGGGATCATGAAAATCCTGTTGAGGAAAAGAAGAAGCCTACTAGAAAAGTAAGGCAACCCAAATCCATTCCAACCAGACGTTCAAAGTCTGCTCAAAAACCACCGTACAAAATAGCTGATGCATCAGGAGTTACAAAAACTACTGCTTGCCAAACAGTTGTTCCATCAACACACACCACATCAACACACACAACATCCACTGCTTTACCATCATCACCACCAAAAACAACACCTGCTGACATACAGCAGAAGACAGCAGATGTTATAACATCTGTTGTAATGACAACAGTGGTTGAAACACCAGTTGTTTCAACAGCTGTTAGTCAATCACAATCCACTGCCACTACATCTACCACCACTGTTCCATCCAAAACATCATCAGTCCCTCCTACAAAAAGGAGAAGACTAATTCTCAAAGATGATGACAATTCACCACCACAAACATCTTCGAAAGCTTTAACACTTGTCACAATACCAAAACCTGTTCCTCTCTCTTCAGTTTCAATGTACAAGCCCTTACCTCCTGCAGGTGTTCAATTTCCTCTTGAGCTAGCAGCTGTTAGAGATGAAATCAAATCCTTTTACTATGAGGATGACCCTGCCAAAAGGAATTTGCCATCAATAAAGGGATATCCTTGGCCTAACAATGTTGAAGAATACTTGGAAATCAAGGCCAAGCAAGCAGAGGATATCTCAAACAGAAACACACAAGGGAAATCTGACAAAGAAATTTCAAGAAATTATCAATATATGCTCACACAAGTCAGAGCCCTAGAGCAATTTGCAAAAAATGTTAGTCAACAAATTTCTGAAAGAGCAGCTGAAACCTTGAAGAAAGACTACATTGAAAGCATCATGGCTCACAAAAAGTATAAAGGAGAGAGATACATGTACAAAGAGTGGACTGTTCCTGAGCTTGAAGATGAAGCTGCAAGAATTCAAGACATGATAAAAAGGAAAGTCACTCACACTCCTCCTAACTGGGCAAAGTTTAGAAAGAATGTACCTGACAAACAGGAAGAGCTGAAGAGAATGAAAGAGGAACTGGTAGCAGCTGATTATGGAAACAAAAGACAAGTTGCTAGATGGAAAGAAGATGTGGTCAGGGCTACTTATAAAAAGTTGGAACAATTAAGAAAGAAAGATCCTTCAGTTCCTCAAAAGCCTGACTATCCTGAAGCAGCGGTTTCAAAAAGACCTTCAAAGCTGCAAATCAGGAGATCCACAGCTCCAGTTGGTGCTACCATCTACAAAAGAAGGTCACACAAACAACTGATTGCTGAAACCATCAAAGAGTTAATGGAAGGTGAAGACCTTGGAAAAGAGGGTATAAAGAAAATGATCATGGAAACTCTTGGTTTGGATCAAACTGCAAGTACTGCTCAGCCAGTCATGAATAGGCCAGCCTCTCCAAATACTTCTGCAAATAAACATCTCCCAAGAAACCCTCCAGGCTCAAAAATACAAAAGTGGGAAACTGACAAACAGACCTGCGTATTGACTTTGCTCAGGTCTGGTGGAGGAGTGGAGAAAATATCAAGGGAACAAGCTCTTGGCCTGAGTCTTGAAGATTTGCAGGATCTCCTTGATCTTCCACTCAGCAGGGATGATGAAGATACAGATTCCCTTAACTTTGAACTACAATTCAAAGGTCAGATAAGGGAGCTGTTGTTGAGGCAATAAAGATTTCCACAAATAATGAAGAGTTTTGGCATTATCTGTTCCAGGGGGAGATTGTTGGGATTGAACCCTATCAGAGGAACAGATAATGTAAAGCCAAAACTGGATCAAAGCAGTGGATCCAGAATAAGCAGACGTTTACAGTTGGTTCATGCAAATCTCTCCCCTTGAAAGTGGTTTCATATCTGCTGACCTCCTATCTGCTGATCATACTAAGTGCTGATCTACAACTGCTGCTTTATATCTACTGATCAAAGTCAAAGACTGATGGAAGACCAAAGCTCTGTTGACTCTATCTACTGCCTTGGGTCAAGTACTGCTGATCCGGACAAGCACTGCTGGGTTCACAGCAGTGGAAGGATGCAGCAGCAGTTTACGTGTCTTTTATGTAATGTAATGTAATAGCAGTAGTTTAGTACATCAGTGTTTATAGATCAGTAGTTAGAGTTTGTTAGGAGGTTAGATGTCACTTTCATGGTGACGTCAGCTAAGATGCTCAGTGGTTTGCAAGTGCTTATAAATAGTTCAGTACTTTGTACTGTTCTATTAGCTCTTTCACCACATCGTCTTCTTTGCACGAACAAACTACTGAGCTCTGGCTGAGGGGGAGTTTGCATTCTTACATCAATCATTGTAATCGTTGTTTGAAACAAATTCAATCTTTCGATTCTATGTGTAAAGATGTTTGATAAAAGTATTACTCTCGTTTGATTGTATGCAAAGTTTGATTTCATCTTATTTCCGCTGCACAACTCTTTCATTTCCATCTTAATTACAAACGAAAAATACAATCAAAAAGAAACTCAGATCCAACAATTATTAAAGATGAAACTACCAATTAATGATGTATGTAACTTTACTAATATACCCTTATAGTTACATTAAGTACAAATATTAAATAAAGTCTAATGAAGCATTCCTATTAGTTGGAATTTCTTCTTACAAAGAATTTATTCTCATTTGAACCCTCCACTATATATATATATATATATAAGGGAAGGTTCTATGCAGAACACTAAATATTGCGAGAACACGCAGAACAAAATGAATCACTCATTTTTTCAATCCTAAAAACCTAAAAAGTAAGTGAAAATGTTATAAATGTAAGATTTATAGTTTCTCACACTAGAATTTAAAACAAAAAATGAAAAATCTTCAGTTTTTAAAAAACCTGCACACATGTAGGTTATGTGTAGGCTAAATTATCTACATGTATGTATACTATGTGTAGGAAAAAATATATGATTTTTTTATGTATATATAATATACATATGAATGTAAGAAGCATAAAATTTAAGAAATATGAATCTTAAATCCCAAAATTTAGCGATTTAGAGTTGTTCTTTTTGTTCTCGCAATAATTAGTGTTCTGTAATGATCCTTATCCTATATATATATATATATATATATATATATATATATATATATATATATATATAGGGTAGGGATCCTAAGAGAAGTCCATCCTATTTGAGAAACTTGAGAAGCAATCTGGACCACACATTTTCCCTAAGCAAAAAATGCAAAAAAAAGGTGAAAAAAATGCAAAATTTTTTTTTTTTTTTTTTTTTTGAAAAATCGCAGCTTTTTCTTTAAGGATTAAATTTTTTTTTAAATTTGGATTTATACACATGTGTATATTGTCAATTATACATATATGTATATACATGTTTAAAATTGAAAAAATGTGTATATTGTTAATCTTAAACCATAAACACTAAAGCTAAACCTTAATGCTAAACCCTAAACTCTAAACCCTAAAGCTAAACCCTAAAGCTAAACCCTAATTCTAAACCCTAAAGCTAAACCCTAATGCTAAACCCAAAAGCTAAAACTAAACACTAATGCTAAACCCTAATACAAACCCTAAAGATAAAGCTAAACCCAAAAGTTAAAGCTAAACCCTAATGCTAAACCCTAATGTTAAACCCTAAAGCTAAACCCTAAACCATAAAGCTAAACCCTAAACCCTAATGCTAAACCCTAAATACTAATGCTAAATCCTAAATAACACTTATTTTTCAATTTTAAACATGTATATACATATATGTATAATTGACAATATACATATATGTATAGTTAAAAGATTAACAATATACACATGTGTATAAATCCAAAAAAAATTATTTCTAGAAGAAAAAGCTGCGATTTTTTCAAAAAAAAATAATAATAAAAAATAATTTTGCATTTTTTCACCTTTTTTTTGCATTTTTTTGCTTAGGGAAAATGTGTGGTCCAGAATGCTTCTCAAGTTTCTCATTTAGCCTACTACTTCTCACATGTTCCTTATCCTATATATATATAGAGAGAGAGAGGGCAAGGCTATATAGAAACCCTATCTATATAAAAAACCCTAGAAAACCCAACCTCCCGACATTTTTTTTTTGAAAAAATTAACACATGTAATATACATGTTTTTAAGAGTTTTAGGCCAAAAAAATCAAAAAAGCGCCGAAGGGATAATTTTAAAAAAAAATTCAGCAATTTTTGTCATTTGTGCCTAACACATGTTAGGCGACCGGACATTGCTAAAATTTGTTTATTTTTTTAAAAAAAATCCCTTCGGCGCTTTTTTGTTTTTTTTGGCCCAAAACACTCTAAAACATGTATATTACATGTGTTATTTTTTTCAAAAAAAAATGTCGGGAGGTTGGGTAAAAATAGGAGGAGATTTGGGTTTCCAGAGTTTTTTACCAAAATGAGGGTTTTCTGTCTAGCCTTCCCTTATATATATATTAGACATAATTTAAAATAAATTGTTTTAAATATAGTTAAATAATGTAATGGAGTACCATATCCTATGGAACACCATGTTTACATTCTCATAGTTTAGTGTTCGGTCGTCATCTGTTACTTTTCTAAATTTCAAATTCTCAAACACTATGAAACTAATTGCAACCAACCGGAATTTAAACATTAGCCAGCAACTAACACCTTTTTAGGATATGTTTTTTGGACATTGATTTTGTTTTTTTTTTAACAGTTTGTTAAAATCTTCCACAACTTTACTTATATAAATATTATCTTGTTTTCGACATCTTTTATAAAGGTCCAACGAGCCCAAACCGTGAAACTAAACCGGAACCAAACCGTTATGGACGGTTTGGTTTGGTTTGGTTTGGTTTGGTTTGGTTCGGTTTAAGAGTTCTACGGTTTGGTTTTGGTTTACAACAATCAAAAACCGTTCCTAATGGTTTGGTTCACGGTTTGACCCAAAAACCGCGAAAACCGAACCGTAAACACCCCTATCAGAGGTAATGCAGCAATTACATGGATACGACTTTAAGTAAGTGGTGATTCATATATATGTATAGTCGTTACTGTTCTACTATATTTCTTTCATTAAATAATTTTTAGTCATAAATGCTTATACAACTATATACGATGGAGCTATGTTGTCTGTACATGGAGCAAACATCTTTTCATTTGGAATCACGGCACTTGAACTTGCTCATGGTCATGCACCGTTTTCAAACTATCCAAAAATGAAAGTAATTCGGTTGTATAATTACTTAACTAGAACATAACTTTTCCCAATTTATTTAATCTACTTTGATAAACGATTTGAAAGAAAAATAATATATATATATATATATATATATATATAAATCAATTTTCGAAGTTAACTAAATTTTAAAATACCATGATTTTAGCTCCCAACTCATATCAACTATAACCGGTTGTTAGGGGTGTGCAATAACCGAACCGTTAACCGAAATCGAACCGAAAACCGACAAAACCGAACCGAAATTAACCGAAACCGAATTAACCGAAAGTCGGTTAACGGATATTTTTTTTACCATCGGTTAACCGAAATTATCCGAACCGAACCGAATCATTTATTTCTTTATATATTTGTAGCTTTTATACCTCTATTTCATGTATTTCATGTTTTATACTTTCATTTCATGTAATAATACCTCTATTTCATTTATTTATGCCTTCATTTCATTTATTTAAACATCTATTCATGCATTTATACCTCAATTTCATTTATTTATACATCCATTTCATGTATTTATACATCTATTTCATGTATTTATGCCTCCATTACATGTATTTCTAACAAAAAAAATAGCCCTTGTTTGAATTGGTTATTAACCGAAAATTAACCGAACCGAACCGAAAACCGACAAATTAACCGAAATAACCGAACCGATTAACCGATGACTTCGGTTACGGTTACGGATAATGCTAATAACCAAACCGAACCGAACCGTGCACACCCCTACCGGTTGTGCATGATCTTTAATGTGCCATATCACCCCATATTCCACGGTAATAGATCTTGAATTATCAATTGGCTTTCGTAAAGAGTTTATTCATTTATATACGATGAACACTTCTCTGATTTTGTTTATTTTTAACACGCACGCACACACACACCTATATCTTCTAGCCGATTTTATGTTTATTTTGCAGGCCAACGACATACACATCTGGCACTGCTGTTGAAACTAAGCGAAATGCTGAAGGTGGTTATAAGAAAAGGTAGTCTGTCTTATTCCATACATGTAATACATAATTTAAATTTTATGAAGTATTTTGCGGCTTGAGTAGTATCTTTTTGGTTGTCTATATATATGGAAAATGGAAATAAACACTTAATATGAGAAGTACAGGACTCAGCTTTTCATGTTTTTCAAAAGTTGGGTGTAGCCCACCTAATTTTCTCTGTTTAACTAGAAAAAAAGAATAAATTGAAATACATAGTTATTACTTTGTTTGTAATAAAATAGGGAGTTAATTACATAGTTAGTCCATGTGGTTTGCCCAAAGTAACATACTTAGGTACTAATAGTTTAAAATCACATTCTATGGTATTAACTTTTCATTTTGTAACGTTTGGAGGTATTAACGTTATTTGTAGGTTTAAAATCACATTCTATTAGTACATAAGTATGTTATTTTGTGCAAACCACAGGGACTAACTATGTTAATACCCTAGAAGTTAATACCCCCAAATGTTACAAAATGAAAAGTTAATACGCTAGAAGGTGATTTTAAACTATTAGTACCTAAGCATGTTATTTTATGCAAACCACAGGGACTAACTATGTAATTAACTCTAAAATAGGCAAACAACTCATGTTTTCATTGCTTATTTACTAGAGGAGTTTGTACCACATGTTGACTTGAATTGGTCAACTGAGAAAATGTGTATGCAAATCAAAATTGACAGGTTTGGTACTTTTTAAGGGTGCAGTTCACTTGGTTCCAAATGCTTTAACCTTGGTTTTATATACATTCATTGTGCAGTGTATATGCATTGTTGGGAACTTGTAACTTTATATGTATTATTCATAGAATTGTAAATTGTAACTAGAACACTTATCATTTTTCATTAGTACAATATGTACCATACCCGTTAAAATATCTGGTATCAACCTAAGTGAATGTTTTATAGGTGTCTAGATGGATCAAACTATTGGCGAAGAGGGTTTCTATTATAGGGGCAATCGTTGCTTTGAAGCTGGATATGGAGGTGATCAGGGTTCAATAACGGTTTAGGGCGAATGTTGTTAAATGTTTGAATAAGAGCGGTAATGTGGTGTACAAGGAATTTTTTAGTGAAATTTGAATTATATTTTGTATCTCTAAAACTATCCCATGTATTTTTAAGTTTATTTGATTAAAATATTGAATCAGTTTTCATTTCATTTTCATTAAATCCGAACAATTCAAAGTATTTTGATTAGTTAAACCGCATGTACACGCGAGCTCTATCTTAGTTTCTATATAGTTCGTGACATTGCTATAGATGTACATCAAAAGATGGACTATTTTCATGATTTTCTCTTATAATAAACCTATAACATGTTTGGTAAGGTAGACAAATAATTTTAAATTTCAATACATGCTATAATCAGGTGGTCTGCTGCAAGATTAAATACATTAAACACTATAAAGAAGCAACTTAATTATGCATATATGTGTTGTAATGTTGGCTTTGGGAGTCTTTCAAAAAATGAAAATTTTTCTTTTTAACCCTAAAGTTTTAATGTTTGACAATTTAAGTTTAAACTTTTAATCTTTGTTTCCTTTTTAAGCCTAAAGTTTTAATCTTTGACAATTTACCCTAAAGTTTTATTCTTTGACAAATTAAGTTTGAAATTTTTAATCTTTGTTTCCTTTTTAACCCTAAAGTTTTAATCTTTGACAATTTAAGTTTAAAGTTTTAATATTTGGTATTAATTTGATTTTTTTACTTCTAATTTAAAAGTTTCCATCTTTTTCGATTTAACCACTTTGATTCTTTTTACTTATGTGTTGTAATCTTGGATTTGAGGGTTTTTCAAAGAAAAAATGGTTATGCATATGGTTGTTGTAACCTTGGCTTTGGGGTTTTTTTTTAAAAAGTGATTTTTTTACTTTTCACTCAAAAGTATTTCATAAATTACTTTTAATTCAAAACTATTTGTTTTTTTTTTACTTTTAACACAAAACTTTTTATCTTTTGCAATCTATCCTCACAACTGTTTTTACTTTCAACTTTGGTCCTTTATAGTTTTCATTTTTCACAAATTTTTCGATTTATGCTTCGTTCTAAATTTTGTGACTTAACACATCGCAACATGCGTCTTTGGTTTAGCGTTTTTACGTTTCGTTCTAAATTTTGCGAGTTAACACGACGCAACGTGCGTATGTGGGTGAACGTTTTTAAATCGTCTATTTTTTCCCCGTTTGACAGGTTCAACATAACGTGTGCGTCCTAAATCGACTTATTTATAACTAAAGAATCCCCACCGCATTACGGCGGGTCGTAATTCTAGTTATTATGTAATTTATCCTAATATTCTAATAACAGTAACTTTGGGATTAAATCAAAACAGTCACTTCGAACACATACATAAAAATAAGCTCAGTTATAATAATAATAATAATAATAATAATAATAATAATAATAATAATAATAATAATAATAATAATAATAATTAGAATTAATGAATAAATAAATAAATAAATAAATAACCACATTCTTATTTCAATCTATCTTAAAAGACAAAGTCGGTGGGGTTTTCACCGGCTTTGTCTCCCCCACCCCCACACTTTCATAATTTTCAAATTTAGTCCCTCGACTTTGGTAGTTTCTTTTTAAAACCTCAGCTTTGTTAAATCTTATTTTCACCCACTCTTAGCCCTTAAGTTTAGAAGATTTAATTTTCAACCCCTTGCCTTTTTTATGAACTTTGAAAGATAAATAAATAAATAAATAACCACATTCTTATTTCAATCTATCTTAAAAGACAAAGTCGGTGGGGTTTTCACCGGCTTTGTCTCCCCCACCCCTACACTTTCATAATTTTCAAATTTAGTCCCTCGACTTTGGTAGTTTCTTTTTAAAACCTCAGCTTTGTTAAATCTTATTTTCACCCACTCTTAGCCCTTAACTTTAGAATATTTAATTTTCAACCCCTTGCCTTTTTTATGAACTTTGAAAAATATAACTTTGACCCCCTCGAGAATATATATAATCTGATTTTTTTTATAATAGTTTTGTTCGTTAACTTATAAAACTTTAATTTGTTGTGTGCTTTTTTATATACGTGTTGGTAGAAATTCGAGTTGATCTACGTTTCGATGTAATTTTATTTGAAAATGCGTCGGGTCAAATATAATATGGTTTTATGCTTACTTTTTCTGTACGTTTCGACATAAAGTTTGTTTTCATTTATAATACTTTTTCAAGCTTACTTTTTATGTACGTTTCGGCGTAAATTTTGTTTGAAAACAAGTGCCGTCAAAATTCGAGCTGGTCTATGTTTTAAAGTAAAGGGTCATAATAAATCATACATAATCATGTCGCATAGTCGGTACAATATTTGAGTTTGTCTTGGTATACTTTTTTGTATAAATTCGAGTCTGTCTACGTTTTGACGTGAATTTGGTGTACACTTTCATACTTTATTTTCTACGTTTCCTACGTATGAATTGGGTTGCATATAATACATTTGACTTGACGATATAAATTTGAGTTAGTCCGGTCACATATAATAACGCTATCATTGTACGGTAAAAGATTTACTTTACGTTTTGATCTAATCATAATGATATATAGGTTACACTGAGTTCAATTGAATACGTTGAAATGAACGTTTTTATATGGTTAACGCATCACATAACGCTAGGACTAATCTGTTCGACATTTACGATGTACCCGCACCGCAACGCGCGTGGGTCTTATTACTAGTTGTTATGATACAACAATATTGAGAGGAAATGTTCACCTATTAAAGGCATTTCTACACACACATACAAATCACCTTAAAAAATCAAAACACCTGCCTAAAATTTGAAACTTTAAAAATCTAAGCTTCGTGAGACCCCATCAACGGTGGCATTCTTCAAGTTTCCTCCGAGCAATGACAGCAGACCCCCACCGTGAACCCTCCCCTTTGGAACCACAAACCCCAAGCTCTTCTTACTGTTGCCATTTTCGCTTCTTTCTCTGCCATGATCCAAGCTCAACTGCATTGTAAACGATAATGAAAATGGTTGCTTCATCGACGGTGGAACCTACTTGTGGTGGGATCAACTGTTGTCGTTTAGCCGGCCTTTCATGTGATTCGATGGAGTCGGAAACAATGCTGACTCCTGATGAAGAGTATGTGTTGTCAAAGTTGCTCATGACAGTTGAAGCTGGCGCTTGAACAACCCCATGGAAGAGTCCAGGACCGATCCCAAAACCGCCCCTTTTGTTTACATTAGCTTCTTTTTCCTGGACCATACTAGCATGGGCCACACACAACCCACTCTTCCCCCTTGCAAACTTCTCACACTTCCCTTCTCTGCCCCAGTTGCACCGCTTTCCGCCACCGTGGGCCTTGTAGAAGTTAGTGCTGCCCTGAGCAGACTTGGTACAGTTTTCGAATTTGCACCGCTTCCCACCACCGTGCTTCACGCAGCAGTCAGTTCTGCCTCGCGCGCTTTTAGTACAACCGGGGACAGAACACCTCTTGCCACCACCGTGAGCAACGCAAAAGTTAGTCCCACCATGGACGCTTTTCGGGCAAATGCCACCACCATCATAAAGGCGTCGTTTTCCGCCACCGTGGGCTTTACAAAGCGGGGTACTACCTTCCGCACCCTTGGTATAACCCGCAAAACACAACGTTTTCCACCACCATGAGCTTTACAGTACATAGTGCTTCCCTGAACTCCCTTACTTCACCCTTGAAAGTTGAAACTGGCACCGCCGGCCTCCACCATGCGAAATGCACAGACCGATCTGTCATTCGGCACTACGAGTGCATCACTCCACTTTACACCTCTTTCCACCGACGTGTTTAATACACAGACCCGACTTTGCCCTAGCGGCTTTACTGCAGCCCGACGGGTGGCCACACCGCCTCCCACCACCATGAGCTATGCAAAACTCCGTCCTACCTTTAAAAAAATTAAAATAAAGTTACTGATGAGTGGAGGAAATGGCTGGTTGACAGTCAAGACTCCGGGTATGTTAATACTTTAAAAAAGTTACTTTTTATTTAGATAAAGGTATTCATACAGACATGTATCTTGTGTTTGCAGATTCATACAAGGATATGACAACAACCTCACGTTTTTCACTGTTAAGGTTTGTCATACATACATCGGATTGATGCTTTAAGACATGCACTCCTAAGGCCACCCGGGGCGCCCCTTTATACCACCACCATCACGAGTTATAGTAAGTGATACACCACCGCCACTCCTTCTCATCACTCATGAATTTGAGCACGCGTGGCCATCATCACGCGTGATTGTTTAAGGGAAATTGTTGGGTTGTGAGGGAAATTGTTGGGTGTGACGAGTGATGGGCATTTCCACTAAAATCCATCACTAGTGATGTAATAAAGCTCAATGATATGGTGGAACTTGATTGGATGTTGTGAGTGATGAGTGGGTGGTGACTGATGGATGCCCCTACCCCCTAAAAGGCTTTTAATTTGTGTTTATACAATAACCGCCACATCAGCAAGAGTACACGGTATGCTTTCCAACTCCTCATTCTTCCCTTGATCATCATCATACAATCCCTACAAACAACAATCAATCAACAGCTTCAAAAAAGCAGTTACAAACAGCCCCCTATAAACATCATAAATTACATATATACCCAGTGGGGGTGTCTTCGTGTGTTTTAAGTTCAGGTCTAATGTTGCTGATTAGCGCCATTATCTGGGCAGTTATTTTGCAGGCCCAGTGGGGGGGTATTTATGTCGATGGCCCTGCTTTGGACCTTAAAGCTTTCTATTAAACAATTGGGATAAAAGGCAGAAGGCGCAACTCTTTTTGAGGGTGTCTTAAGGCCCGCATAAAAGCTGGTTGGAAGAACAAAAATTGGCACTTGAAAGGCTTATGGCAGGCCCTTCTGTGGGTTCGCTTTGTTCAGGCCCATACTATGGCCCATTGTGTGAAGGCCAGGGCCTGTTATGATCTGGGCTCTGGTAGTCGGTTACTAAGGAAGGCCCAGTTATGGGTGCCGAAAATGGACCAAAATGATCAGGCCCGCATGATTTCCTATGAAGAGGAAGGAGTGGGCTCACAAGCTTATCTTTTATGGGGTTGGGGCACCATATTAATCATAACATCGGAACTTATATGGCTGCCACGTTTTCAAGGATCAAGAGTCTCATGCTAGGCTGGGAGTATACTAGGCCCAAGAGTATTTGGGATTCTAAATTTTTACAGGTCGCCTCAGTTTTTCCGGGCCGTCTTGTATGTCGTTTTATGTTGGTAGATATGGGATTGTAATCTCGCATAGAACTGTATGTTTTGGGAGATGACACGGGAGGTATGCCTCCTCTGACTATGTAATTCCTTTGTTTTAAAAAGGCAAAGCCCTTTACCAAGAAAAAAAAAGTATAAATCATTTCAACAAGTGAAAAATATGTTTTTATATACTTATGAACATCACTATTTCAACAACTGAAATATATGTTTTTATATACTCATGAACATCACTAAAAATCCAATATCCAGTCAATGCAAACAATAATAAAAATTCAAAATAACAAAACAATACCAAGAATTCAATCAAGTTTCTTTAGCAAGCACAAAAACACTCAATCAAATGAACCCCTGAACCATCATCACCAACAACTTAATCCAAATGCATCCTCGAACCATCAACACTAATAACGGACGCTCTCTATTGCCCTCCTCGAATCGTCATGTCTAGAACGCCTATGGCCCCTCCTCGAACCATTAGAACTAACACGATCATGCCCAGGACGCCCGTTGCCCCTCCTCGAACCTTCAGTACTAACTCTGTTACGTCCAGAACGTCTGTTGCCCATCCTCGTACCTTCAGCATTAACTCTGTTACGTCTAGAACATCCGCTGCCTCTCCTCGAACCTTCAGCACTAACTCTGTTACGTCCAGAATGTCAGCTGCCCCTCCTAGAACCTTTAGCACTAACTCGGTTACGTCCAGAATATTTGTTTCCCCTCCTCGAACCATCATCGTCGTGTAAAAAGCGTTATTAACATCTAACTGGTTAATTTCCCAATTCATCTTGGCAGCAATGGAAATGAGACTACGAATAGTAGTCATTTTGATAACGGGGGAGAAGGTTTCTGTGTAATCAATGCCCTCCTGTTGGGTATCACCTCGAACAACTAATCTAGCTTTACACCATTCAATAGATCCATCAACATGATATTTGATTTTGTAAACCCATTTACATTTGATTGGCTTTTTGTTAAGAGGAATAGGAACAATGTTATAGGTCCCGATTTATGAGTATCGATAATGAAACCAAATCTCTTTTTTATCACAAACACGGTCACGAGTACGGAATCCCCGTGACTTTGCCAAACCAAAAATAGATCACGGTCACGAGTGCGGAATCCCCGTGACTATGCCAAACCAAACATAGATAGTAATAACACGATATAACCAATGAATCACATTCAATTGATTAACAGGATGAGAACAAAGGTTCAAACAGATACACACACAGTTTGAAGTAATACTCTCAGAAGGTTATGCTCTCATAGTTTCTGTGTGAAACTATGAGGTGTTTATATAGGCAGCAAGTTACAAGTCATGACGAAACTTGAAAGAGGCATGACGAAACTTCAACAGTTGACGAAACTCCTAGAGTTTCGTCACTTAGCATGGTGAAACTCCTTAGAGTTTCATCACAAAGGGAGGGTTCGTCATGATGAAACTTAGAGTTTCATCACAGGAAGTTTCATCACGGGGGAGTTTCATCATGAGGGAGTTTCATCATGATGAAACTTAGAGAAGCTTGGGAGTTTCGTCATACAAGAGTTCGACGAAACTTGGAGTTTCGTCGAGGGCTGCCAAACAGGATATGCAGCAAACTGCAGACCGATATAAACACACAAACAGACATAAACCAAGTATGCAACATGCATTGTTCATTTATACATTACAAACCATACGAGACAAACTTGACGAACACAAGTAGGATAGGAGGATATCCGACTTGGTCTTCATTCCGTAAAAATGTCGAACCGAACGTGTCGCGTCCACACAAAATGTATCAAGAAACTCCCCCTTGGACGTTGCTGTGATGGTTCGTCTTCCATGTCTTTTATGTCGGAGGATCTTCAAGGTCTTCGCGTGTCGTAAGTAGAAAGTGTATCAACAAACTCCTCATTTCATTTAGGAAGTGTGTTAACAAACTCCCCCTTAACATAAGCTCTCCCATGAGTTATGCTCGTGAGTCTTTTGATCTTCAATTCTTTAGATCCTTGTGGTGTTGAAGAGTAGTCAACTGCAACCCGATCATCTTGATCTTCTGATTGCATCAACGTCTTGTCTTCACTTTACGGCCTGTCATTTGATACATTCTCTTCGCCTTTAGCTGATTCTGATGTCATATCTGCACATACAAGAAAGCTAGACACGTAATGAGAACAACTGCTTGGAATTTAGACAAATTAAACAAATGACACATATGAGATCAAATCTCAATCAAACACCGACCGACAACAGTTTGAAAGTTTAAAAATTGATCAATTTTAATCCTTTAACTTTCAAAACTTGTTAACTTCGACTGTTTATGAAGATGCGATTGTTTTCGGCTTACGATCAGGATTTTGGGTAGGATAGACTCGAGTTCCAACATCGGTCAATCTAAAATAAACTAGAAGCAAAATCTTTTTGGTTTTTATAAAGTTTATATTAAAACACACCTAAAATCTTTTTGGTATTTTTCATTTTTAAAATGGACGGAAAGCAGTAAATACATATATACAAAGATGCAGAAACTGAAAGCATTAAATAAATATCTACAGACGTTCTTTTTGCGAGTTTCGAAGGTAAGAGAATCATATCAGTGTACGGTCACGCCAAAACGCTCTTGTTGTTCAATTAGTTAACATTTAAATAAGCATCCTATAACGATTATCGGTATTGTTGTCCACGTAAGCTCAACTTATCAGATGTAATCATGGCGAGGGGATACGATTAGTGTATGATTTATACTTACCGACCGGTGTTCATCCACACACGACACATTCCCGTATCAAGGTATGCACGAGAGTTCATCTTACCGGTGAGTATACCGCTTATCATCTGTTTGACCGTATAAAAGAATGTGAGATACTCACTTGTTTTTATTTGAAAACAAGCCCTATGTGATAGAATCACTTATTGATGAGGAACTTGATTTTCATATGCATGAAGGCACATGAGCAAGTCCGTGAACCGGTCAGTACAACATACAGCAAAGAAATGAACTTGACTCCCGGATAAATGTGATATATTATCACTTATTTTGTTGGACATGTGATTGTTGATCACTTATTGAGGTCGTATGCAATATGTACACGTATGTATAGTATCATGGAAGATTTAGACTTCATCTCCGTTATTTATTTTTTTTTTGGTAAAAGATACAACCATGAAACCCAGATGATAAGACAGCATAAAGACCGAATATCTCAGAACCTTGGCAATCAATCAAACAAAATTTCGGTACTAAGACCATATGCCAATGTGTGGTTCCTACCTGGTCTTCAGTCGATTTAGGTTTATATCACCCTTCACACTTTAAAATGATTGTGAGCCTACCGATACATCTTATATTGAGCTGCTTATCGTTTTTCATTTTAAGTTCAGTTTGAAGAGGTTTCGACGGACCACTGATTTACTATCATTTTCTCTTTTTCTCGCCAGGAAACTCATTTTTGTTTTAGTATTGTTTTTGTTTTTTTGAAATTTTTTTATGTTTTTGAATTTTTTTTAAAATTGGATTTACTCCCCCTAAAATCAACAAACTATGATAAATTTTAAAAACACAAAGGTATTTACAAAAACGATTTCCCGATGTTGGTTAACTCATGTTTTACCTTAATGCCATTTACCAAAATTAATTTTAATCAGAATTGATTTCTCGAATTTTGGAAAAAATCAGTTGGCATGTCGGTAATCGGTGCGGACCATGACAACATTGATGGGTTTTATAGTGAAACAATCACGTGTGAGGTGATATTCGAGTTCAACGTGTCAGGTCAAAGAGTGTTGTATGAGAGGATAATAATTCATAACGCAGCTTAAATATCAACAAGTATAGGAGAGATTAGAAATTTAAAACCGTATCCTGCAACTGCTTCTTGCGTTGCAAGGAATCTGAGTACTCTCCCAAACTGGATATCCACCCGGTGTGGATTTCAAAGTTGATTTTGTAGCTACTGAGAAATCTCTTCACAGCAACAAGATTATAGACCTCTAGGTCCGGCTGGTCTTCCACATTGCACCAGCGAAGGTCTTTGTCTTTCTCCTTGAGAAGTAGTGTGCGGTTGTTCAATCCACATCAAGGCATCCGCACACCAGATTGGTTTGTTCAACAAACACATTTTCTTCAATCACACTGTGAAGAAATGTACACTGCACGATCATTTTGTAGATTTTGAACTTCAGATGTGCTGCAGGTGCGTATATTTTGATTGAATCTATCCCGGGGACCCGATCAAAGCCTTTAACAATCAAACATTTGAATGATTTTTCATTTTGTCGAAGTTTTCAATTTCTTTCATCAGACATTTCTTCTTTTCTTTTTCTCTCTCCATCAAAGGCAACAATTTCTTTTGTCGCCGATCTTGTGCATGGACACTCCGCTATCAACAATCCGATGACTATCAATAGTTCCTCCTGGAACATCCTGCACACTCACTCAGAGATTAGTTGGAGAGTGGGACCCAAGCCTTCATAGACTTGGGTCGTCCCTGTTCATCGACAAAGGTTATTTCAACCTCGCGATGACCTGGAACTGGTGAGACTCCCCCTGAAACTTTATTCGTTTTAGGTTTCCAAGCTTGTTTCCATTTACCAGATTGTGTATTATGTACAATTTCTGGTTTTAATGGTTGTGACAAACTAGGTTTCCTTTTAACAGATTTTACTTCCGTTTTTACAGCCTTTTCGATCACCTTCACATTTTTACGTCGTTGTTTTGTTTCCTGTTCTTTAATAGTACGTTTGTTATTTTTGGGTGAAATAGGACGACATTGTTGGTGACCTTGTTCAGAAGGTGCTTTTTCAACAAAATTTGCTTTTGGAGAGTTTGTGCAGTTTTTGATAATGTGTCCAAACTCCCCACATTTGAAACACGATCTCCTTTCAACAAGCTTAGGAGATTCTGTTCGATGGCCTGACGTTGAAGTTGTAGACCCAGAGGTACTAGCTTCACACCCGTTTGTGTGTTGGGTGCAATTGTTATCACTATTACGTTTCAAAATTTTGACTTTTTGAACAAAATCGGTATTTGATTTATTTTCAAAAGTCTCCACTTTATTAGTACCCTTGGAGGCCACAAATTTAACGTCTTTGCGTTTCTTCATGTAACGAGCTCCTTTTGTTTCAGCCTTTGGTTGTGTAACCTTAGACTTTTGAGCTCTTTGTTGTTGTTTACCCTTAAAAGCGACAGGTTGTTGCTTTGTCGGTAATGTTTGATTTCCATGCTGTTTTTTAACTTCAGCTCTTGGAATAGGATCACACTGAGTTACAGAAACTCTCGGGATCCCTTTTTCCAAAAACTTACTTGTAGTATCTTCAAACACTTTGTCAATCAAAGATTGATTGACGTTTTTCATGGGAAAATCTTTGTTTGAATAAATTTTACCATCACCGACCAAAATGTATAACACGTTATCACTTTTAACGGTAGACACTGTTTCCTTGATAGGATCTATCTCTTGTTTAATAGTTGAGTGCACAGTAGGAGTAGGAGGATCACACAGAATATGATTCTCAATAGGCACTTCTACTCCCTTCCTATCATCAAGAGATTTATCCTCATCACTCACACCCAATTCATCTTCTGACGAATCATAGTCCTCAACTGTGGGAGGACTTTGTTCCGTATCAACAGATGACTTTCCTGAACTTTCAGATGAGCTACCTGAGGAACTGTCCGATTTGAACCATAAACCTGTAGTAACTTCCTCATAATCAAGAGGCACACTAGGTTCAAAACGTGGCATTTCCTCCTCATCGGGCATTCTGGTATAGTTGTGTCTCAAAGGAGGCAGACACGACTTATACCCAACGCCTTTCACATTCCCTTTCAGCTTTTGAACGTCTATGATGTGATCAAGCACATATCGGGAGTTTGAGTAACTCTCTAATTTGAGCTTGATCGCGTCATGCTCACACTTGGCAACGGCTAGCTCCTTCTTTGTTTCCTCAATGAAATTAATGTAGTTATTAATACCAATTTGTTTGTTGAAAACAATTTTTGTTAATTCGGAAACGCTCTTCTTTAAAGTTTCGATTACTGATTTGAAATCTTTTTCATTTCGAGCTAAGGCCATGTTTGCCTCTTTGCATTTTGACAGTTCAATAACCAAACTCTGATTGTGACTATGAACCGTTTCAGATTCATGTTTCAATTCAGCATATTCATGTTTCATATAAGCACAATCACTACATATGCTAGGAGTTTCAGATTTTACCTGACTTGTAAAAGCTGAAACATTAGCCACAAAGGCAGTCTGAGAAGAGAAAGATCCATCTTTAGTGAGAATCTTCTCCATTTCTTCTGATGTTGCATCAGCTTTCTTGACCAAGACATATTTCTGACATTTTACCTCCTCAGCATCATTCAACAAACTCTCACCTTCAGAATCAGTTCTCTCATTCACATCTGATTCTGAATTGGAACTGCCACTGTATCACGAACTATCATCATCTTCAGAGAATTCTTCTTTGTGCAGATGCTTGATGTGACTGATGATCTTCGCATAACATGCAGTTCCTCCTCCCAACTGTATGGACCAATCACATCCCTCATCGGCTTGTACCACTAATGTTCGATTAGTATTAGATGGCCCTGACTGGTTTGTTTGGTTGTTAGCAGCTACTATCCCTCTTTCGTTGTTAGCTTGATTTGAAGTACTTGTTTGATTTTGGAAGGGATTTTGGTTGCCTTGTTTGCTCGGTCGCGTTCATTCACGTTTGAAGTGACCCTTCTCACCACAATTGAAGCACGTCATGGCATCCTTATCAAAACCGTACTTCGTATCCCGCTTGCTTTCCAAGCTAGTCTTCCCGGTTCTCCTCATATAATCCTTGGCTCGTCTAACCGCGCTCGCAAACGCCCACTTGATATCCATTAACTCCATTTCATCCCAGTCTATCTGCTGATAGTCTTCGTTTATCAAATTAATGTTGCCAATTTGACTTGTGACTAGTCCACAGTAGGCGTTGACCATGGTGTTAAGAAGTTCCATGGTTTCCCTTGCAGTTTCCACATTGACTTTGGATAAGTTTGCTTGTAGCTGTTTGGTTTGAGGTTATGGTTGGGCTTGTGATGGTGTTGGAATATAGGCATTTGGATCAAATTTTGGTTGAGTGGGAGGAACTTGTGGTGGAGGTTGGGGTTTAGGTAGCCACGCACTTGCATCGAATTGAGGTTTTGAGAAAGCTTGAGCTTGAGCAATCATATGCACTGGCGGATGATAAGCACTTGGATCGAAAACCTGAGATGGAGCTGATTGTGGAAATGGAAAAGAGCTTGTATTTGACATAAACGCCATCTGTAGTTTTCGTTGCTGAGCTGAACTGGAACTAGCTAAAGAGTTAAAACCTACAAGGTACATTTCAGTATTTTGAGGAACAGGAATTCGTTTAGCTTTCCGAATTTCTTCATCATTCTTGTGCTCCAACTTCTGAATAAATTCATAGATACTGACAGTATCTAAAATGCCCGTATGCTTTAAAAGCTCAATGAATGGGCTCCACTTTGGAGGTAGAGCATCAGCAAACCGTGCAACCATTTCCTGTTGAGTTGCAAGAACAGTATAAGAATACATTTCACTAATCAAATGATGAAAATGAGTAGTCATATCATTTAGGGTTTCATTCTCCAAGAATTGAAACGATTCAAACTCTTTCTTCAATAGATCATGGCGTGTCTTTCTAGTAGCAGCATTCCCTTCTCCTCTCGCTACCAAGGCATCCCATAAAGCTTTCGTGCTGGTACAATAGCCGAATTGATGATAGATGTTTTTGTGGAGTGCTTGTGTGATAATAGCAAACGCCTTCTTCTCCAGATCATATGCCTTTTTGTCGCTTTCTTGCATATTCATAAAGGTCGTGGCATTTGATCCTGCTTCTTCAAGATCTTGATTATACGGCGAAATGAAGCACGTCCATAATTCGGTGTTTTGCCCTAGAACGTACGTGTGGAAACGACCTTTCCATGTCGGATATTCGTTCATGTGATTTAACTTTGGCGGGCGGTTGTTGCTTCCCGTTTCGCTCTCACTTATCAACAGATTTTGAATGCTTTGATTCTAGTTCGTCACCAATGCCCATTGATTTGCACTAATAGATTGTTGAGGCATGACATTCCTTAACCAAACGGCTGCGGATGTCTGATCTTCACCTGGTCTTGGATCCGTACTCCAATCCCAAGGACTAGTACAACTCATGATCGATGTATGAAAGTGACAACCTGATCACACACTTGAAAACAGACTGTTATGATAGATATGCAAAGCTTCTGTGAAAAATGCACAAGTTTCTCGACGAAACTCTGGTCTTGGCGAAACTTGTTTGACGAAACAATCTACTCGACGAAACCTTTGCTCGATGAAACCAGTTATGACGAAACTCTACTTGTCCTTTGGCGAAACTCTAGTATGACGAAACTCTCCTTTGACGAAACTTCAATGGAGAAAGATTACTTCTGAGGAAACCTATCAGCTACGACAAAACTTTATATGATCTATGGTGAAACTCTTTTGTGACGAAACTTCAGTGAATCTTTGATGAAACTATCTTTTGACGAAACTACTCCGACGAAACTCAAGAAGTTTCGTCAATAGCACCTTTGGCGAAACCTCCCACGAAACTCTTCTTGTTTCCTCGAAGTTCTCTTTGGTGAAACTCTTTGGAGAAACACTATGCACGACGAAACTCTATATGACGAAACTCTCTGAGAAAGCAATGCTTTTGACGAAACTTCCTAAGTGGCAAAACTCTATATATGTTTCGTTGGGAGTCCTCTTGATGAAACTCCAGTGGGGTGTCGTCGATTGTGTCTTCAGTCAAGATAAGATCAGATAGTTGGTGAGATCTTTTTAAAAGTAAATCTTATCCCTTACCTTTGTCTGACACAAGACACACCTTTCAACTTAAAGCATGCTTATCTTACCAACCCAACAACCCACCATTCCTTGAAAACACAATTTTCAAACCAAAAATAATTTTTAATTCAACAACAACTTAACTAGTCAATTCACAGAAGATCAAAAAGTAGATATCTTGAAGAACATACAAGAACTCTATGAAGGTTTGATGAATATATGAAGTTTCCGGTCACTGACGAATTTTCTGAAACCCGAATTTTGCTTAAACTTTCAATGAAAACCTAGTTTTACCATGTAAACATGCAATTTGACAAGGTTTTTGTTAAAACTTTAGCAAATACAAACAAGATCTAACACATTTTATGAACTGTTTTCCAGAAAATATGAATATCAAGAACAATTTTCAGAAAATCAAATAACAACACTTGATAAAATCCAACTATGTTTGGTTTTAAACAAGGATAAGAGCCAAAGCTCTGATACCACTTGTAGGTCCCGATTTCTGAGGATCGATAACGAAACCAAATCTCTTGTTTATCACAAACATGGTCACGAGTGCGGAATCCCCGTGACTATGCCAAACCAAACATAGATAGTAATAACACGATATAACCAATGAATCACAGTTAATTGATTAACAGGATGAGAACAATGGTTCAAACAGATACACACACAGTTTGAAGTAATACTCTCAGAAGGTTATGCTCTCATAGTTTCTGTGTGAAACTATGAGGTGTTTATATAGGCAGCAAGTTACAAGTCATGACGAAACTTGAAAGAGGCATGACGAAACTTCAACAGTTGACGAAAGTCCTAGAGTTTCGTCACTTAGCATGGTGAAACTCCTTAGAGTTTCATCACAAAGGGAGGTTTCGTCATGATGAAACTTAGAGTTTCATCACAGGAAGTTTCATCAAGGGGGAGTTTCATCATGAGGTAGTTTCATCATGAGGGAGTTTCATCATGATGAAACTTAGAGAAGCTTGGGAGTTTCGTCATACAAGAGTTCGACGAAATTTGGAGTTTCGTCGAGGGCTGCCAAACAGGATATGCAGCAAACTGCAGACCGATATAAACACACAAACAGACATAAACCAAGTAGGCAACATGCATTGTTCATTTATACATTACAAATCATACGAGACAAACTTGACGAACACAAGTAGGATAGAAGGATATCCGACTTGGTCTTCATTCCGTAAAAATGTCGAACCGAACGTGCCGCGTCCACACAAAATCTATCAACAAATGTCCCAAGTGTGATTAGCTTCAAGGGCAGCAAACTCCTTGATCATAGCTTCTTACCAAGAAGGATGATTAGCAGCTTCACAATACGATATTTGTTCAGAAAGGAAATCAACTGCAGCTGCAAAAGACTGAGTTGTGGAAGGCAAATCTGTGAAGGAACAAAAATGAGGTAGAGTAGATGTATGGTTGCATACATAATCGCGCAAATAAGATGTTGGGATTGAACCCTACAAAGGAACAGATGATATGAAAAGCCAAAACTGGTTCTGAATAGTGGATCATCATAAGCAGTGCTTGTACAAAGACTTTCCCCTTGACAGTGGCTCTAACAACTGATAGACTCCAATCACTGATCATCCCAACCGCTGATAAGCCAAGCACTGATGAAGATTAAAGAACTGAAGCTCTATCTACTGATGTCTCCTAAGTACTGCTGAAGACTAAAGCACTGCCCATTCAAGGACTGATCACCTTTGAAGAAAGCACTGATGCTCAACATCAGTGCGAGACTACATCAGTGGAAAGTGAAACAGTAGTTTATAGAAGCAGTGTCTATGTAATCAGTAGTTTTGTAATCAGTGGTTGTATGTGACAGTCCTTAGAGTTTGTTAGGAGGTTAGATGTCACTTTCATGGTGGCGTCAGCCGAAGATGCTCAGTGGTTGGGTTGTACTATAAATAGAACAGTACTCTATACTGTTCCATTAGCTCTTTCCTTCTAAGTTTTTCTATACGAACAATCACTGAGCTCAGGCTGAGGGGGAGTCTTGTGCATGCATGCAATTGTGTTGATTATTGTAATTAAATACAATCATTCGATTCAATGATAAACATGTTTGCTAAACTTTTCTTCCATTGATTGTGTTATTAAAGTTTGTTTACATATTCTACTGCAATTCATATCTCTGTTTCATCTTTATTTTAATCAAACAACACAATCTAAGAAACTCAGATCCTAGCAATTGGTATCAGAGATTTAGACAGTCAAATTTGATCTAATAGTCATTTTGACGTAAAAGTTCAGCTCGATTTCGTTGATACTTTCGATTGTTCGTATTTAGTTGAAAAATAGAGTAAGGGATAATCACGTACAAAAGTTGATTATTCAGTACTTGTAAAACAACCAGAATAGCGTCATAATCACAGGACACTCATAACACTGGCACACTCTTCAAACCACCTATGTTGGTCAGATCCGAATACAACATCTAGCAGCGTAGGATGGGTCACATTTTGGCTTAACAAAATACAGGATGTTGGAAGTCGGTTGCCATTGGACCACATGTTCCAATGGTGTCGAGTGCTGAGGATCCAAAAACTTTTGAACCTAAGAAAATTGAAAACTATTCTGAACAGGATTTTCAAAAAATTGAATTAGATGCAAAGGCATTTAGCATAGTTGCATCAGCACTCCCCAATGAAATTTATGTTGGGCTGTTACACTGTAACAGTGCCAAGGAATTATGGGATGCACTTAAGGAACAGTTTGGTGGTACTGAAGAAGTAATTGAAAACAATAGGGAGGTTTTGAATCAACAGTATGAAACCTTTTGTCATGTCAAGGGTGAATCATTAACACAACAGTTTGAATGTTTTAGTTGTCTCACAAGTGAACTGAAACTTGTTAATGTTGAATTTTCTAAATCAACTCTAAATAGTAGGTTTCTAAGGCCACTTCCTGAAAAATGGGACACAATTGCTTTTGTAACCAGAAATTCAGTTGGGTTCAAATAGTTAACACTGACTCAACTTCATGGTAAACTCCTCACTTATGAGAAAGAGTTGAACCAGAAAAAGAAGTTACAAGAGTCAGGGAAGGTTTCTGATGACTACACATTTGGTAGCACATCACTTCTTGGTCAAGAGGAATCTGGTAGTAGTAAGAATCAGAGTTATGATCATTACATTGACATTCCTGCTGGTGGAGCTTTTAACAACTCTGAATCTTACTCAACTAACTATGCTTTAACAGCTAGTAGTGAAAACCAGGTTTCTGACAATCTCTCCTTTGAACTTAATGATCTCCAGCATTTTGATCCAACTGATCTGGAAGAGATGAATATTTTGCACCAACTTGCACTGCTGAGTGTTAGAACCAACAAGTTCTATAAGAGATAAGGGAGAAAATTTCCAGGGTTACATGGGAACTTGAAAGTTGGGTTGGATAAATCAAAGATAAAATGATACAAGTGTAACAGGTTAGGTCATTTTGCTAGAGAATGTAAGAGCCAAAATAATGGACCAATCATCACACATCCTAGCCCTAAACCTCAATAAACTCAAAACACTGTGCATTATACCTAATATACCTATGCTGCTCATGTAAACACTGCTCACTATGCACACCCTGCAACCCCTATTCATGTGCACTATGTCCAAACCCCTGTTCCACAAATACAGTATGTCCAGGCCCCAGCTCCTCAGTTTCAAGTGCAACAAGTTGCACATTAACAAGCTACACAACACTGCTGTTCAAACAGATCAGCAAAGCTTTTTCACCCAAGGCTTTGTTGATTGGAGTAGCTTGCCTGAGGATCTAGGTGATGAAAACTTTGCTCTATATGCTGCGAATGTTGTTTCTAGTGATGAATTCTATTTTGCAACATTAGAGTCCATTCCAGAAGGGCTGGAAACTGAAGAAGTAACATCCAGCGTAGAAACAGTGGATACAATTGCTGAAGCAGTGGTTACTGCTGTTGTTAATGAACAACTGTTGGGAGAAAATTCAGAACCACTGGTGGAACCACTGTTTGATCCCTGGTCTGTTGAAGAAGAAGAGAAGAAGCCAGAAGAAAGTGAACATGTCTGTGATTGTGCCATGATGGCTGCAACTAAGGTATCACCCCAGGTTCTTAAAAACCTATGTTCAGACAAATGCATCATAGCATTTGCAAATGTTAAGGAGGTGAATGAAAACCTTAGAGACAAAATGTTAAATGATGAGATACAATTTGAAAAATCTTTAAAAGAATTGAAAATCAAATTGTCAGAAAAGGAAAATGAAAATGAAATTTGCAGCCTCAAACATGAGCATAGCATAACCAAGGACCAACTTTAGGCAATGATAGAAAAATATCAGTCCTACAAAAAGGAGTTGGAATCCACCCAAATCGCATGTGAAAAATGGGTGGAATCCTACAAAGGTTATGAAGTTATGCTTGAGAAACAGATTAAAAGCAATGTAAAATTTGGCATAGGGTTCAGGAAACATGACCAAGTTGAAAACACTGCTGCAAATGAATCTGTTCAAAACACTGTTGAAATCATACCCACTAACAAGGATGGTCAAGAAATCAAAATAACTGATAAAAGTGGCAACAAAATCACTCTTGAAAGATCAATGGGGTCCTCAACTTTTGAGGAGATTGAGAAATACCAATTCATACCCACATGGTCTGATGAGTGTGACCTCCTTGAAAAGTTCAAACCAATGCACTTCACCACAGTTGATGTTGTAAAAGCACCAAAAGCCAAGGTAATTCCTCTTAAGGACATCCCAACAGTGGTTCAAAACTCTATTGCAATGGAGTCTGAAAAGAAGAAAAAGAGAGAAAAGATTAAAAACTTGTTTGTGACTTTTGTGAGAAGAAAAATCATTTAACAAAAGATTGTTTTCATTTAAAAGCCTATGACATTAACAAAACAAGTACCATTGTGCCTTCAAACAGTTGCACCATCTGTGGTAAATCAAACCATCTTACTCAGGAGTGTGTGTACCTCAAAACCAGGAAAAGTACACTTCAAAAACACTCATGAGTTCATCAAATTCACAAGCCAAGAAACAACCATCATTTGTGTATGTCCAAACAGCTGCTACAAAACAGCTGAACCAAAACTCTATTAAAAGAGAGGTTCAAGTGACAGATGCACCCCCTGCTAACCAATACCAAAGAGGTAAAGGTCAACCTCCATACCCAAGGGTCCCACAGGTTTATGAGGTTTACAAAAAGCCTTCTAAACCAAAAGTGAACAGGCATCCCTTTGGATATCAACAGCTGATAGGAAATGGCCCCCAACAGTGGTTAGAGAAAAATGTTTTAAAAGCTGGTTATGTCACACCCCTTTCTAAGGCGGAAGTACGAGTTGTGATCTTGAAAGGTTTTCATTGCATACGATTGGTAAACATACTACATGCTCATAAAAATAACTCCAAATGCCAAACATTACATAACTGAAATCATAATTTAAGTGTTTACATCACAAGACAGCATTTTGTCTGAAAAGTTTACAACTTTATTCAAAGGTAAACATAAACAACATCCATGAGCATGAGTAAGACCGCACGCACATCCACTTTAGTTACCTGAAATACATGTGGGTTTTTGGAAAATCGTCAACATAATATTGGTGTGAATTCATGCAGTTTTTGTATTGAACGTTTGTATACTTTGTATGAAAACATGGTATGTAATTTGTATAAATCAAGGATTCCTGTAAGTATCGAGATTGTTAATGGGTTGCAAGGCCATTAACATGTGACACGACATAGGAAGCATCCAAACCATGGCATTTTTCTAGTTGTCGATTCACGACTGAGACACAAAAGCACTGCTTGGTACTAATTATCACCAAGAGTGTGGCTGCCCGAAAACCCATTAGATCTAACCTTTTGTTCTGCGGTCTTAGTATGTACACGATTAATGGTGCTTCTGGTACCCTATTCGTGACACGATTCAAGTATCATTCCTTAGTTCTTGTATCCATCATACCATAACACATGTATTTTCCCCAAGTTTAAAAAGTATGTAAAAGTTTAAAAGTGGGGACATGAACTCACTTTTCTGTAAACATTTAGTAACATGTACTTCACCCCCGAAGTTATAAAACTGAAAATAGTTAAAAGAAAAGGGGGAGCATGAACTCACCACTTTGCGTTTCTTGCGCCGTAAACTTCACCGGGTTTGCTTATATAGCGTCGTGACCTATACGTGTTTTATTAACGTTAGTCACTAGACTTGTATCGCACAAGTACAAGTCACCATCTTTTACGTATGTATTCTTGTCATTAAAATTAATTTATATTTTTAACTATGTTTCTTACTTATATTATTTTCTCAAAAATAAATATAAGTATCTTGTATTTTTCACCCGAGTTATGTATTTTTGTCCAAAACTTCATTTTAAGTTCGTAACTTGTCCGGGTTACATAATCTATTAAGAAATATATTTTCATAAATATATTCTCTTGTATTTGTCTATGCATGTTGTATGTGTATTTTTGTATTTTCACTCCTTAGGAGTATTTAGTGTATTCTCAAGTCCTAATACACTATTACATATAATACATACTACATACACTTAGCACAAAATTTGGTGATCAATAAATATATATTTTTTCCTCAAAAATATACATACTTAATATCAATTTTTTTATCTTGAAGAAATCATCATTTCTTATCTTGAAGTTTACATAAAAATTAGGGAAACCTTGGTAAATTTTTTTAGGGAATAAGTTTCACCTAAAACTTATATTTTTCTAAGTGTCAAAATTCTATAGAAATTTTGACATAGTTTCCCCTAAAAATGGAGGTTTCCCATGTTTTCAAAACATGTGCTTATTTTCTTTTAAATCATCATCAAACATCAACAACTCATTCAACACTTACCGAGTGTCAAAATCAAGTAAATTACACTACATCATGAACTTGAAGTTTTGTAAAAACTTGTAGTAACTTACCATGTTATTTAGTAGGTTTAGTTACCCTTAAAAACATGGTTATTTGTTTGTAAATCACTTTATTAAAAGATTTAGTCATTTACAACTTGTAAGATGATTTTTCTAAAAATATTTCTTTTGTATTTTTCTTGTTACAATCATGTTCCTACTCTTGTTTAAACACTAAAAATGTGATTAGTTTACTTAGAAACCATGACTTTGTAAATCTCATAAATAAACTTGGTTTCTTGAGAAAATCATTTTAGTAATCATCTATTTACAAGATTTGTATTCTGTTTAAATCACCTTTACATATGAAAATCATTTTCATCATTCAAGTTCATAAAGACATAAAGCATGATGATCTTGGTCTTTCACAAGATCACCACTTTAACTTACTAGATCATGTGTTTAATCACAATCTAGTAGGTTTCTTATGATGTCTAACATCATTAACACAAATCATCATTCATCAAGAAGCAAATCATCCTCATTTACATGTATTCTTATGTATTTAAGCTTATGTTAAAGTATCATGATCATGTTCTTTTTTGTTCATCAAGTTTATCATTGTTCATCATCTTTTAACCAACTAAATATGAAATAACAAAGGGTTATGAGAGTCTTACAACTAGCACAAGGCTAGGGAAGAACACTTGATGTTGAAGATGATAAATGGGTTGGATAAAAGCAAATGAAGAAGGTCCTTCAAGATCCACAAGCTCCACACTTCGTTAGACACCTTCTTGCACCTCTATATGAACTTGGAATGGATGGACTTGATTGAAGAATGATGGTGGTGTAGGGGGTGATCTCGGCCGAGAATGGGAGGAGAGGAAGAAGATGTGTTGGTGTGAAGTGATGAATGAGGTCTTGTGTTATCTTATAGTACTTGCAAGATCTTACCATATCATAAAGAATCCAAGGAAGATCATGTGAATCAAAAGAGATCTAGAGAAGATCAAGTAGGATATTGTAGGATCTTGAAAGATTATGGTGGGGTTACATAAGGTGACAGTCCACTTTAAAGGGGGGGGGGGTAAAGTGTAACTTCCAATCTCTAATTTCATAAATAAGTTAGTTTTCAAGTATAAAGTTTAGGGATTTGATGTGTTATTACGTTATAAGGGGTGTTATGGTGTTCGGGGAACATAACTAGTTCAGAAACATTAAAACAATGCTTCTAGTATAATTTTGATGTTTCGGGTGATGTTCGGTTGTTCGGTTAGATACCGGTTCGTTAAAGTGCTAAATTGCACCGTTTAGTGTCCTTTATGTACTCTTTTTGGACACTTTCAATTCTTGGCACTTAGGAAAGTATTCTGGACCATTTAGTCATGTTTTTGCATGGTACAATCTTGTTACAATGCTGAATTTTGCTGAAATATGTGAAATTCAGCATTTAGAGTGTGTTTCGGGTGCTTTTTAGTGCATATTCTAGCTTTCGGAAGATCTATATGTTAACCCTTGTATGTACTCTTGGGTTTTAATGTATTCTTGACGTTGGACCTACACCTAGGCCCCAATTCTATTGTCTAACTGCTTTTTGCAGAATTGTTGACACAGTGTGTCTTACCGGTGAGTTTACTAGTATTTCTGACGCAACGCTATCATTAATGCATAAAGAAATATTTGTAGTATAAAACGTGCATGAATTCACAAGTATAGCATGTAATCAGACAATGTTGACATTTAAGCACATAATTGCAGTTATCAAGTATTAATTAAATTGTACGAAAATTACCAGTTTTGTGCCAGTTGTCACAGGTTAGACTCCTGAGCTAACCACTGTCCTTGTTCCTGAACTTAACTCAGACACTGTTGTGACCCCATCCAAAGCCTTATTGGCTTTAGAGACCCTCCTGAACTAATTCTTTACTTGATGTGCAGGGAGCTTCTGCATGCTCAGATAGTCTTTGGTATGTAGATAGTGGAGGCTCCAGGCACATGACTGGATGTAGAGCCCTACTCAAAGAATTCAAAACTCATGGAGGGGTGATATATCTTTTGGAAATAATAGTAAAGGAAAGGTGATGGGTTCTGGTACAGTTCAGTCTGGAAAAGTTAAGTTTGAAAATGTCAATCTGGTTGACAATCTAAAATTCAACCTTCTTAGCGTCTGACAAATGAGTGATAAAGGTTATGGGTCATTCTTTACTAAGGAGTGTTGTAGGATTGTTGGACCAGAAATGGTCAAAAAGATTGAAGAAATAATAAAAACTAGAAAAACTCAACTTGTTGCTTAAAGAAGTGGCAATGTTTATGTAGTTGATTTGTTAAAAGAGAGCCCTAGGACTGATACCTGTCTGTTCTCAGCTGCCTCTAATAAAGAGACAGAACTATGGCACAGAAGATTGGGGCACACAAATCTCAAGACAATCACTGCTTTGTCAAAACAAGGCCTCGTAAGAGGTCTTCCACAAAAATTATTCACCTGTCCTGAGCATTGTGTTTCTTGTTTAAAAGGAATACAACATAAAAGCTCATTTAAGTCCATTGAAGAGTCCAAAACAACCAAGTGCTTGCAAATGCTACACATGGATATGTTTGGCCCAGTAAAAGTCATGAGTCTGAAAAGGAAAATATATTGTTTGGTAATTATAGATGACTTTTCTAGGTTTACATAGACTTATTTCTTACATTTAAAGATGAGACTGCGGGTATTTTGCAAGACTCTGTCAAACAGGTTGAAAAGCAATTTGACTTGCCAGTGAAAGTCTTTAGGAGTGACAATGGCACAGAATTCAGAAATAGGGAGTTGGATGAGTTTTGTGTGTCAAAAGGAATTGTAAGGCAGTACAGCATTCCAAGGACACTAGAGCAAAATGGGGTTGTTGAAAGAAAGAGCATGACACTGATTGAGGCTGCCAAAACCATGCTTGCAGATTCAAGTTTGCCATTAACTTTCTGGGCAGAGGCTGTTGTAACACCCGTTCTTATAATTCAAGGTTTAACGTATATTTTACGAAAAACAATCAAGTAATTAAGATTACATAAACATTGGAAATACGGGTTTATTAAAAACTTTTACAATCATAAGTCAATCAACATAGCGTGAACGAATTCGTCGTTTAAAAATTTACAACGTGACCAAGTGCGGAAGCATGAATCTATATCGTGTTCGGTTCTTCGAGGAGCTTGGTCGTCTTCCGGCATTCTAAAAGTACCTACATTTCATAAACATGAAATGCTTTAGTCATACGGGGATTAAAATATGTCTAAACAAATCCGGTAATGATAATGGAAGGAAAAAGAATCCCAACGTTAAACTCTTGATCTCAAAACATGGATTTCCAACAGGCCTCCACAGTAACTTACGGTGGCACCGTAAGTTACGGTGGCCCCTGGTGTGACATGCCCCTACCGTAAAACAGTAGGGGGCTGCCGTAAAGCCTTCAGCTCCACCGTAACTTACGGTGGCACCGTAAGTTACGGTGGCCCCTGCATTCCAGCTTTCCATTTTGCCGTTTATTGACACGAAAACTTTCGTATCTTTCAATCCGCTTATCCGTTTGACCCACCGTTTCTTCCTACATGATTGTAATTTGACCCTTCATCATATGGAGTCAAAATCCAACATCCGGATTAACAAAATTTAAGACTTTTAAGTCTTCGGCTTATTACCATTTTTACCAAATTTTGACCCGTTCGCGATTTTATCAAACAAACATGTTTACTTGATCTATAAACTCATGAGAATCATAATTTCAATCTTTCCTAACAAATAAATCATAATTCATGGGTTTCTTACTTAGTTAGAACCCGTTTACGTTCAAGTGCTTATTTTGACCCATTAAGGGTATTTAAGCACTTTAAAGCTTAAAATCGCTTTCATTCATTTCTAGCGTTATTTACAACATTCTTATCAAGTAATCTTCCACCACAACTATAATTGTGGTGGACTTAATGAGGTGATCTATATAATCCGAGTTTTTCTCGTCTGATTGCTAATTTATGACAAAAACTCATATAGAATCATTTGACCGAAGGTTTACATCTTTCGCTTCTTACACTTATTCCAATTATTTATTTGTTCATAAAACTCGTTTCAAAACTACCTTTAAAGGTTGTTTATTCGAATTAGCCAACAAGGGCGTTTTAGTCAATTTTAGTCATTCTTTTACGACGAAGGACTATTAGTGCTTGTTTGAACCCCAAAATCCGACCTTTTAACCATATTCTTGTTTAGAAACCAATATGTTTCTAAAACACCATAATCATAATTCAATTTATTCTCTTTACCTAAAAGATAACCGAATATCTTATTTTAACCTTGTCTAACTGTTATAAAACTCCAATTTCTACATGATGAGTTGTATTATTATACATACCTGGCTCGGATCAATATATTGACCCGTTTCAATACCTTTCCTTAGTGACTGCTAAGTGATAGCGATGTAAGCATCCATGTGCTATTTATTTCCTAAAATCATGCAACTTGACAACCCATTAGTCGATATTGTCAAAAGGTGAAATCTACACATTTTGACCCGTTTGGCCAAATTGAACGATTATATTAGCGAGATGACATTTATTATCACCTCGTATATATGACTCGCTCCGATTTACACCGTGCGGTCACTTTACTTATAATTCCATTTCTTAACACTTTTTGGCCTACTATGGCTTACATCAAAATTATCTTTTTCGTAACACGACAAAAGGATGTTCTGAAATATTTGACTAGTGTAAGATATACTTACCTTGCATCCGAATTACGCTTTTCCTTCATACTTGCTTTGTTCGACCCGCTTCCTTTCCAAGCCTCCACCTAGCTTGTCAAGCGTCAAACTATAATCATAATTCGTAAGACGTTTATATTAGTCATCATTAATTATGACTATTCCATCTTACGTATTTTCTATCAAAATTATCATTCGATCTTATTAATGGTCGGTTTGACTTTTTAAAAAGTCAAATCACCAATTAACACATATGATTGCACTATCAAGTTCATAAGACTCAATTAGGCACATTATCAACACTTAGTTCTCATTTAGGCATTTTTAACAAACACCTAATGTGCATAATTTTACATATTTACTAATTAGTTCATAACTAATTATTTTCACCAAGATTTACATTACAATCAAACCTCTAAGTCTAGTGTTCATGAATTACATCAAGAACTTATATTATAACACTCAATTTTCATCAATTTAACACTCTAACCCGAGTGTTCATCATATTGTCAATAAACCCACTTAACTTATCAATGGATCATTATGAATTTCATAGATTATCCAATAATCCCACATGTTATTGACTAGGGTTTACTCCTAGACATCATATTACTTCAAGATTCATCCATGCATGACATAATCAAGCTCAATTTCAGTTTCTTACAAATAACCTAGAATTTAAGATGGATCAAAACATCACAATTTTACATACCTTGTGATCCTTTCAACTAGGTGTTCATGAATTTGTGCTTGAAATTCAATTTGGACTTGATTAGAGGCTCCAATTTGGGAGTTTTGTGAGGATTTTAGGGTTTGAAGAAAACCCATGTATCCCCCCTGCTTCTTCTGCGACCAGACAACCCCAAGTGGGTGTTTGGTTTGTTTTTAATTCTTGTTTTTAATAAATCAAGTTTCAAGTTTAACAAGTTTGGCCCCTCCATTTTCCCTTAGTTCATAATTTAAGGGTTTTAACCCACTCATAAGTCACTATCTAACTAGGTTTGAATTATTCCTAGTCAGTTTAGTAGGTTCGGGAAGTCATAACCCGTTTTACTTTAAGTCCCGTTAAATCGGGTCTTTTATGCATTCTATTTTCTTGAAAGCTCTTATTCACTTTTAAATAAATATTAGGATTATTCAATTTATTCCTAATATTTGCCAGTTTACTTTTACCACTAACGGTACTTTCCCCGTCTTTAGTATTAGCGGGGTTTAATTACCAAACCCATTTTCGGGGTGTTACAGCTGTAAACACTGCCTGCTATGTCCAGAACAGAGTTTTGATCAACCCCAGGCATCAAAAGATTGCCTATGAAATTCTGTATAAAATCAAACCACTGATCTCATACTTTAAAGTATTTGGCTGCCCTTGTTTTATTTTAAACTTGAAAGACTCAATTTTAAAATTTGCAGCCAAAGTAGATTGTGGTTATCATTTGGGATACTCAACCACTGCTAAGGCCAACAAAGTGTTTAACACTAGGACTAAGTGTGTGGAAAAGACTTTGAATGTAAAGTTCAATGAACCTTCTTCAATGAAAATCCCCGCAAACCCTGCTGAGTTATTTGATCTTGATAAATTTACTTTTGAAAATGTTTCTGTCAAGACTAATAGTGCAGGTCCATCTCAACCTCCTCCACCAGACAATGGATATGAAGTGATAATTCCACAACAAAAAGTCACATCCATTGCCAGAGCAGCAGATGCTCAAAACAGCTGTCAAAGCTCAACCACTGCTACCTCAACAGTTGTTGACCAAAGTAGCCCTTTAACCTCTGCTTCCACATCCTCAACTACTGTTGATAAAGATCTGCCAACAGTGGATAAAAATCAACATGTTGTCACACCAATTCCTCCTATTCCTCTACCTCCATTTCAAGACACTGTTGGATCATCAAAGTCACCAACAGTTGTTAGCTCAGATGATTCACATCTGCAGCCCTCACCCTTAAATGCCATTGTTCCATACAAAAGAGATTTAATCTTCTTGAAGTCTCATACACCAGACCAAATCATTGGCAACATCAGTGAAGGGGTTCTCACCAGAAGTCAATCCCAAAACATCTGTCTTTTTGTTGGCTTTCTATCACTCCATCAACCAGTCAAGTACCAAGAGGCACTGAAAGACAACAGTTGGGTAGAGGCCATGCAGGAAGAGCTCCAACAGTTTAAAAGACAACAAGTATGCGAACTTGTCCACTGCCAGAGGGTGTGAGTTCTATTGGCACAAAGTGGGTCTTCAAAAATAAAACTGATGAAAGGGGCATTGTTGTCAAGAATAAAGCCAGGCTTGTGGTTCAAGGGTTCAAACAGGAAGAGGGCATTGACTATGATGAAACTTTTGCCCCTGTAGCAAGATTGGAAGCTATCAGACTGTTCTTGACCTTTGCTGTCAACCATATCATAAAGGTGTTTCAAACGGGTATCAAATGTGCATTCCTCTATGGTAAGATTCAAGAAGAGGTATATGTTTGTCAACCTCCTGGTTTTGAGGATCCATTTAATCCAGATCATGTCTACAAGCTAAATAAAGCTTTGTATAGCTTGAAACAAGCAGCCTGGTATGAAACTCTTTCCACCTTTCTTCTCTCTATTGGTTTCACAAGAGGTAAACTTAACAAAACACTATTTTTAAAATGGAGAGGGAAAGATCTGATTGTGACAACTCTCAAAATTTCATGTATCCGTACGATTAATTAAATGATTAATTAAAGTGCTTGGTGATTATGTTGAATTACTTAACTGCTCTCTGATTACTGTGTTATACTTACATGTGCTTGTTAACATACTAGTAGTATGTAGAAAACTTGACTAAATGGTCCGGTATATTTTCCTATGTGTTAGGAATTAATTGTGTTACAAAAATATATATATATAAGACGCCTTACGGAGCAATTAAACAGTTTAACGGAACAGTATCCGACCGAACAACCGGACATTATCCGGGACACCAAATATTTGTCTAACACATTGTGTTATTGTTTCTTGACTAGTTATGATCCCCGTATATCATAACACCCGCTAAATTTCCCTACAAACTAATATATGGAATATTATACTTGGAAGTAACTAGTATTTACCATTTAGTTGAAATGTTACACAAACCCCCCCCCCCCACCGATTTCGGTCACAATGGACCCCACCCAAAATCTTCATCATATCCTACTACAAGATTTTATGGCTGTATTGTGTGTAGGGTGGTTACTTGCATATCTTGCCAAGATATTGCAAATCCTATAAGAATGATTGCTAGATCTTGAGATCCCTTGATATCTTCAACATATCTTCTCTAGATCACTCTCTCTCCTCACCTCTCTCTCTCTCATTCGGCCTCCCTCAAAACCGAACCCACTCCCCACCATTTTCATCTTCATCTTCTTCCATTATCAAGTCCATTCAAAGCTTTGAAGGTGAAGCTATGGAGGTTGCATCTTGAAGAGCATTCAAGGAGTTTTGTTCTTGCTTTTCATCATCATTTCTTCATCATCTTCTTCACTAAGAATCACCCCTAGCTTTAAGCTAGTAGTAAGTTCCTTATGTCACCTTTGTTCATCTTGTTTCATGATTAAAAGATGTAATATGTTAAATCTACAAGAACACTAAAAAGGGTTTAAACAAAAAGATGTAACATGATGTATTTATGTTGGTATGATGTTATCTTGAGATGTTACTGATTTCTTGCTGATTACTTGTTAATATTGATTACTAGAAATGTTGTTGATCATTATGCATGTTAACAAAACCAATAGAACTCGCATTAGAATGTAAAAGCTGAAAAACAGAAAGTTGTTTGGTGATTACAGCCAACTTCAGTTGGCTGTAACCGAACCTTAATAAAGCGAAAAATGTGTTTTCTGAACTCTGGAATTATGTATTATGAAATACGGTTCTAATGGCACTGGAATCATAATTTTTGGACTTCGTTTACTATTTTTAAAAGGTCATTTTGTAACAGCAGCTCAAGCTGCATTTTTGCTGCTGAAAATAGGTGTTATGTTTATAGTCATAACTGGAAATCTATGATGAATTAGATCATGAAATTTGTACAGTAGATGAAAACTGATGTATCTGTAATTAACCCACTAGAATTTCGTAAATCAGACTTACGATGAATTTTCAATGAATTGTTCCGTGGACTGTGGTCAGAAAAAGATAAATCTGAGTTCAGTCCGAAAAATGATTTTTTATAAAATATTGGTGACGAATTGGATCCCGAGATTTTTACACAATAAAATTTGGAATGTTTAAGAAATTTTGTAAAAATTTGGGAATTTTTGGAATAAGTTAACTATTTTATTAAATGTCTGAAAACAGCCCGGTTTTGAATATTAATGCTGAAATGACATAGGTTGTGATTTGCGTGTCTAAATGTCGGGTATGTTATCTGTGAATGATGTAATATGTTATATGTGTTATATGCAATGTTGTATGTTTGTCTATGAGTGGGGAATAGATGGAAAGGTTATATGGGCATGAACCGTTAAAGTGATGCATGTTATGTGATAGATACGTGTAGGAACTTTGTGTTCTATTTGAAATCACTAATAAACTAAGTGGAAATCATACTAGGACGTGATTGACCGACCTTGACTGTTAGCTATATTTGAGAGTCAAACTGAGCAACCGAGGTGAGTTCACACTCTTTCCAAGGCATGGGATTCCCGGTGGGTTGGGAATGGGATTGAATGACTACTCGAACTATCATTACTATTAAACTACTTACTACTGTCCTCGGATTGAAGGGCACGTACGTAAAGCCTACGTACACGACCATAAGACCATCAACTCTATGAATTGAAGTCCCTCATTTATCGACTTAATCGCTGAGGCCTATGGCGAGCGGGTCATTAGTTAATAGCGCTATTCGGTTTAACAAACCTCACACCGTGCCAGTCGGACGGGCGTGTACTAATGGACTATGGGCAAAGGGTCAATGCTGATAGACATTGACTTAGGGCACCTCTTGCATTTTCGTAGCAGTCGATACGCGTGGTCTAGTAACACATGGGAAGCCCCCACTAATCTTCGCAAACATGTCAGAAAGACCGCGATACGAATTTATACGATACATGGTTTACAACACGAACAGATGATTTACGAAACAAATGCTATAACTAAACAACCAACTGTGAATTCACTCAACTTTGTTGTTGACTCGTTGTTACATGCCTTACAGGTCGCTAGATGCTTATGGAGCTTGCACGAGGAGGAGGTTGTTGTGGGATGCGGACTGTTATGTCCCGTACTTAATAATTGAATTTTATAAACTATGTTTTGGACATTAAACTTATGAACTATAAACTTATGTTTTGAACTTCCGTTTTATGCTTCCGCTGTTAACTTAAAACCGGTTACTGTCTTATGGTCACCAATCGTATTGTGATTGGTTTTACTTACTAAGATTACGTTGTTCAATATGATTGGTGGCTCGATCCTGGTCATGTCACGCCTCCAAGCGGTGATACCCCGCATGGTGGATTTTGGGGGTGTGACACTGATGATTGTCCAGATTTATGTGGATGACATCATTTTTGGAAGCACATGTAACAAAATGTGTGAAGAGTTCAGACAACTCATGATAGCTGAGTTTGAGTTTAGTGCAATGGGTGAACTACAGTGCTTTCTTGGTCTCCAAGTAAAGCAATTGCAAAATGGTACTTTCATTCATCAACGCAAATATGCTCAAGAACTTTTAAATAAATTTGAGATGAATGATTGTAAACCATGTAGTACACCTATGGCAACCACCAAGCTAGTCACGACTGATGAAAAGGATGATTTGGTTGATCAAACCTTATATAGAAGCATGATTGGGTCTTTATTGTACCTAACTGCATCTAGGCCAGACATCATGTTTGCAACATGTGTTTATGCAAGATCCCAATCAGCCCCTAGGAAGTCTAACCTCATAGCTGTTAAAAGGATACTCAGGTACATAAAAAGTGCTTCGACACTTGGTATCTGGCACCCTGCTAATGGGAATGTTAAGCTTTCAGGTTTCTCAGACAGTGACTTTGCTGGATGCAATGCAACAAGGAAGTCCACATCAGGAGGGTGCCAATTTCTAGGTGATTGCTTAGTATCTTGACAAAGCAAAAAGCAAGCAGCTGTTTCAACATCCACTACAGAGGCAGAATATATTGTTGCTGCAAGCTGCACAGCCCAACTGTTATGGCTTTAAAATCAACTGCTGGATTTTGGTATCACTGCTTTAAAGACACCTCTTATGTTGGACAGTCAAGCAGCAGAAAATATCATCAAAAATCCAGTTTCACATTCAACCACCAAACACATTGACATCAGACGTCATTTTGTGAGGGATTGCTATGAAAAAAGTTTGATTTCTCTGCATCATGTTCATACTAAGGATCAGCTGGCAGATGTGCTAACAAAAGCATTAGACACATCCACCTTTGAAAGCTTGATCTCTAGAATTGGCATGCTTAACATGGAATAACAGGCAAAATTCTGTTTTTCTATGAATATCAATCAATCAATCATACCCAGTAGAATCCCACAAAGAGCAAAGCTATTTGTAGGGTCTGGGGAGGGTGGGATGTAGGCACACCTTACCTCTACCCCTAGGGATAGATAGGCTGCTTCCAGAGAGACCCTCGGCTCCAAAACACCCAGGAAAGAAATAAATAGAGCATGGGGTGTGTGTGTGTGTATGTGTATGAAGCTACCAATGTAGTATGAGTTGCAAAATAGTGCATGGTAGAACAGAACAAATATGACAACACAAACAGTCTATACACATAGTTACATATTTACGACCATACACTACACCTAGAAACACAACTGTACAAAACATCCTATACACATAGTTACTTATGTACGACCATACACTCCACTACACCTAAAAACACAATTGTACCCTTTCCTAGAAATCCTTAACCTTAATCCTACGTCTCCACGAGCTCCTATCATGGACCATGTTCTCAGAGAGGTGCAATTTTTGCAAATCCTGCCTAATCCGCTCATCCCAAGTAATTTTGGGTCTGCCTCTACTCCTCCTCCCCTCCACCTCGAGGGTTTCAACCACTCTAACTGGTTCTATCGTCTGCCTCCTCTTCACATGCCCAAACCATCTCAATCTTCCCTCCTTTATCTTATCTGATATACTAGCTACTTGTAACCTTTCCCTAAAAACCTTATTTCTTATCCGGTCTAACCTTGTGTGGCCACACATCCATCTTAGCATTCTCATCTCTGCTACCTCCATCTTGCGTGCCTGTACTTCCTTAATGGCCCAACATTCGGTTCCATATAACATAGCAGGTCTAATTGCAACCCTATAAAATTTCCCTTTCAATTTTGTTGGGAACCTCCTATCGCACAATACCCCAGTGGCAGCTCTCCACCTACACCATCCGACCTGGATGCGGTGGGCAACGTCACTATCTATCTCCCCATCCCTCTGGACAAACGATCCTAGATACTTGAACTTAGTCACCTGCGGGACCGCTTGACTGTCAATGGTGATCTGAATGTCCTCATCGTTGTCTACTCCACTAAAGTCGCAATATAAGTACTCAGTCTTAGATCGACTAATCTTTAAACCTCTTCCCTCTAAAGCTGCTCGCCACTCTTCTAACCTCGCATTCAGGCTTTGTTTACTATCAGCAACTAACACAATATCATCTGCAAAAAGCAGGCACCACGGAAGAGCCCCCTGAATTAACTTTGTCAACTCATCTAGGATAACTGCAAATAGAAAAGGGCTCAAAGCGGACCCTTGGTGGAGTCCTACCTCCACCGGGAAAGAATCAGTATCCCCTACAGGCGCTCGGACCCTAGTCTCAGTCCTAACATACATATCCCTAATTAAGTCTATATACTTCCCAGAAACCCCTCTACTCTCCAAACTATCCCAAATCAGTCTACGTGGCACACTGTCATAGGCCTTTTCAAGATCAATGAACACCATGTGTAGGTCCCGTTTCTTCTCCATCAATCTCCTTAGAATATGTATTGCCTCCGTAGTCGATCGCCCTGGCATAAAACCAAATTGGTTTACCGTGACTTGAGTTTCTCTTCGGATTCTCGTCTCAATTATTCTCTCCCATAATTTCATAGTGTGTCCTAGCAACTTAATCCCTCTATAATTCCCACAACATTGGGCGTCCCCTTTGTTCTTATACACAGGAACTACTACACTATTCCTCCATTGATCTGGCATTTTCCCAGATTTGAAAATAAGATTGAATAAAATAGTTAGCCAATGTACTCCTTCTTCTCCCAAGCATTTCCATACCTCAATCGGTATGTTATCTGGCCCAACTGCCTTAGCTCTTCCCATCTTTCTAAGGTTTGTTCTCACCTCCTCCCGTGTGATACGTCGACAGTAGCCGTTATTCCGTAGTCGCCTTTGCGTAGGTGAATCATCATTTTCTTCAATTTCTCCAATTTCTTGTTGGTAATCCCTCCTGCCATTGAAAAGATTGTAGAAGTACACTTGCCATCTCATCTTAATGTCGTGTTCTTTGACCAAAACGCATCCGTCCTCTCCCTTTAAAAACTTCACTGCTCCTAAGTCTTGCCTTCTACGCTCTCTAGCCTTTGCAATCTTGAACATGTCATGCTCCCCCTCCTTTGTTTCCAGTCGATCATACATCTGCTTGTAAGCTGCGTTCTTCGCCTCTGACACTGCCTTCTTCGCCTCTCTCTTAGCCTCTTTATATCTATCCCTTAAAATCGCTTGCTCCTCCTCGACTGTACACCTCAAAAGATCCCTAAAGCCCCCTTGTTTAATCCTTATTTTAGTATGCACATCCTCATTCCACCACCATGACTCCTTTTGGCCACACCTCTTTCCTTTTACAACCCCTAGCGTTTCCTTCGCCACATTAGTAATGGTGTTTGCCATGTCCTCCCACATTTGGTTTGCGTCCCCATCTACTCTAGGCGATGTCATTAAGAGGACCTTATCTCTAAACACTTCGATTTTGTCGCCCTTTAACATACCCCATCTAACCCTAGGACGCATTACCCTCTCTCCCTTGGTCAGTTTTCCTCTCATGACTATATCCGCCACCAATAAACGGTGTTGAGTCACTGCTGTCTCCCCTGGTATAACCTTGCAGTCCCTCCACCACCTTCGATCTCCTAGCCTCATCAAAATATAGTCAATCTGAGTGTTACGTCCGCAACTGCTAAAAGTAATCAACTGTGATTCTTTCTTCTTAAAGAAAGAATTCAGAATACCTAGATTGTGGGCCACCGCAAACTCTAGCAAATCCCTACCAGGGTTGTTCCTATCACCAAAACCAAAGCCCCCATGAACCTCACTAAAACCATCACTATGAATAAAAAGCATTAAAATGTTTTCAGAAAATCAAAAATCCATCCTTAAAAAAAGTTAAAAATGAAAGTTTTCATTAATCCTTAAAAGTCTATCATAACCACTATTTTGGTTCAAACATCTGATTTGTTGAAAATTATCCACTGCTGAAAGACAACCTCTGTTTATCCATTTCCTTGTTAATCACTGTTGATTAAACATCAGTGTTTTAATACACTGATGGCTATCCACTGATAGTTAAAATCAGCCACTGTTCTTTCATTTTCACCACTGTAAACCACTGATATTGATCATCAGTGGTTTCTTAAACAACTGTCATCCAATATTCATCAGAGGTTGTCACGTGGACAGTTCTTAGCCGTCAGATCTTTGTAACCGCTGCCACGTCAGCATTCACTTTTTACTTTATAAAACCCTGATCAAAACCCCAAACAGGGTTTTCACTGCTGTATCGAATTCAAAATTCTTTCTAAAACGGTTTCCATCTCTTTCATTCATCCTCTCCGACTCACAAATTCATTCGAATTACCATGGCTCTTGCACTCAAAATCCCTCATAGCTATCTGTGTACACTTGAGAAAACAAGTAAAAAAACTGACTTCCACTCAATCATCAATGCTCTATCTTCCTCAAAGTACAAAACTTTGTTGACCTACAATGCACCCATTTATCAAGAAACCCTACGAGACTTTTGGAAAAATGCAAAATTGGAAGTTCAAGACAAAAAGCCTTGGGCTATTACATCACAAGTAGGTGAAATTCTTGTTTCCATCGCACCACAAACAATCTCTGAGGTTTTTGAGATGAACGACCATACAGGTAAAAATTCTTTCCCTAAAGATGAGTATCAGACAGATCTGATCGAAAGAAGGTATGTGGGATAAATGACTAAAGCAACTTTGCAAAAGGGAAATTTCCCACCTCCCATTAAATTTTTATTCCATACCCTGCTCATGTGTGTTTCAAATAAAACAACTGCTTTCAATGAAATTCCATTGAAAATCCAATACTTGGGATATGCTATCATGGCAGAAGTTGATTTTAATTACTCCCAAGAGATTTTCAATGATATGGTTAAAAACGTTAATAATATAAAAGAAAAGAAGAAATCATTTTTGCTATTTCCAACATTTTTAAGTTATTACTTCCAACAGAAAATCCCAAAGGATAGTGCACAAGTGCTTATCCAAGGAGCTTCTTGTCAAATAAACAGCCTTTCTTCTGAAACTTTTACAAGGCTGTCAGAGTCAAAACTTTCTGAAACACAAACAGAGGAGCCTGAGCAAACTTTGGATGAGTCCACATCTGCTCCTCAAGCTTCTGCTGTTGAGCCCACTGCTCTTGGTGACCACAGCAGTACAACCACTATTGTGTAACCCCCACCAAAAACTTCCAAAAAGACCAAAAAGAAAATATTCAAAAAGCCCCCCAAACCTTCTAAAAAGGACCTTCTGGAAGATGAGATCCCAGAAGTAACTCCTGTGACAACACAAAAGTCACCAACAACCACTGTTGCTACTTCCTCACAACAGTTAGAACGATCTCCACCCCAAGCCTCAACTCATCCTACTTCCTCACAAAAGGAACAGGTTGTAAACACAGGGACACCACTCTATGATACCTTACCCTCACTTGAGAGTATGTTCGATAGCCCTGCTCCCGGGGTAAATTCTCTTTCATCTCCTATCCCTACAATCACATTACCACCCACCATGTTACCCCTGTTGAAAGCATTGGATATGGATCAGACACAAATCAGTTCTTCTCAACAACATATCACTGAGAATATACTCCAACAAGTGACTGAGTCTGATGCCTCTACCTTTGCTAACCCATCAACAGTTGAGGAGGTTACACCCCTTGAGTTACATGTAACTCTTGGTGGTAGTTCAAGTGGAGCAGCTACTACAGGTGTTGCATCCACTGATTTACAACTGGCCAGTAGTTTCATAAGTCAGACTCCCTTGAAGGCAATTTCTTCCTTGGGAACCAAGGTAACCACTGGTGTGTTCAAGTTAACCACTGGTGAGCTTACTAAGGTGACCACTGCAGAAGAAAGAAGTCCCCAATACCAAGAAAAAGGGGCATCAGTGGATGAACCATTGGAGACTTCTCCTGGTCCAACTGCTGATACAACCACTGCTAGTGGGAAATCAGATGATCTCATTAAATTGGGTGATGGTTTAAAATATCAGGAATTGACAGAGAGAGTTAACAATATTGAAACATCTGTAGCATATATCAAATATATGCTGCAACAGTTGTTACAATCATCAAAGTCTCCATCCACTGCTTCATCATCTGCTACCACAACAAGTGAGCTATGGCCACTCCTACAACCTCTGCTTCATCAACAAAGGAAATATGCTGATCAACAGCATGTAATTCAGCTACAAATGTTCAGAAATATGATGGATGCAAGGTATAAAGATACTCCAGCTGACATTAAAGCAATAAAAGCTCATTTACTCCAAACCACTGGTACTTCTCCTCCTACAATTATCTATGTAAACATTACTGATGATGCCAAAAAGGGGGAGAAAGGAAAGAAAGGAAAGGAAGGTTTACACCTAGAGCCTGATCCAAAAGCTAAACCTGTTGTAGAAATTCCAAAACCAGATGGCTCAAAGAAGGTTGATGTGACTCTCAACCTATTTGCTGAAAATAAAGCAAATAGAAAAGAGAGAATGGAACGAAAGGGTTCTATAAGATTTGAAAGAGAAAAGAAAGTTTTGATGGCAAAGGAAGAACAGGGTACTTCAAACAGAAGGAGAGCCACCAAAAAGGTCAGCCAACCCAAAACCACACCTTCCAAAACCACTAAACATACCTCTGAAATCCCCAAAAGTTCCTCACCTCAAACCACAAAGCCAACATATGTTGAGACACCTGTTATATCAACAGCTGTTGATACATCAGTGGTTTCAATAGATGTTATCACAACAAACGCTCTCATCACTATACCAACCAGCACTCAACCCACAAATACACCACCAACCACTCCAAAAATCAAAAGAAGAAGGATAACAAATGTCATACTTGAATATGACAGTGTACCTTCTCCACTTCTAGTATCTTCACAACCTCTGATCCTATCCACTGTGCAAAAACTTATTCCAATCTCTTCAATTCAAACCAATAAGGAAACTACTGCCTTGGTTCCTTTAGGAGTAAAATTTCCTTTGGATCTTCCAGCAGTTAGGGAGGAGATCAAATCCTTCTATTCTGAAGATGACCCTGAAAAGAGGAATCTTCCATCTCTTCAAGGGTATCCTTTGCCAAGGAATATTGATGAATACCTTCAATTGAAAGCCAAACAAGCAGAGGATATCTCAAAAGAGACACAAAAGGAAAATCTGATAAAGAAATACAGAGAAATTTGCAATATCTGCTCAGCCAAATCAGAACATTAGAGCAGTTTTCAAAAGATCTTTTTCAGCAGTTATCAGAAAGAGATGATGAAAGCCTGAGGAAAGATTACATTGAGCACATCATGGAAAACAAGAAATACAACGCAGAAAAGTATCAATTCAGAGACTGGACCATAAGTGAGCTCAAGCAAGAAAAGTATCAAGAAGGTTGATGTGACTCTCAACCTATTTGCTGAAAATAAAGCAAATAGAAAAGAGAGAATGGAACGAAAGGGTTCTATAAGATTTGAAAGAGAAAAGAAAGTTTTGATGGCAAAGGAAGAACAGGGTACTTCAAACAGAAGGAGAGCCACCAAAAAGGTCAGCCAACCCAAAACCACACCTTCCAAAACCACTAAACATACCTCTGAAATCCCCAAAAGTTCCTCACCTCAAACCACAAAGCCAACATATGTTGAGACACCTGTTATATCAACAGCTGTTGATACATCAGTGGTTTCAATAGATGTTATCACAACAAACGCTCTCATCACTATACCAACCAGCACTCAACCCACAAATACACCACCAACCACTCCAAAAATCAAAAGAAGAAGGATAACAAATGTCATACTTGAATATGACAGTGTACCTTCTCCACTTCTAGTATCTTCACAACCTCTGATCCTATCCACTGTGCAAAAACTTATTCCAATCTCTTCAATTCAAACCAATAAGGAAACTACTGCCTTGGTTCCTTTAGGAGTAAAATTTCCTTTGGATCTTCCAGCAGTTAGGGAGGAGATCAAATCCTTCTATTCTGAAGATGACCCTGAAAAGAGGAATCTTCCATCTCTTCAAGGGTATCCTTTGCCAAGGAATATTGATGAATACCTTCAATTGAAAGCCAAACAAGCAGAGGATATCTCAAAAGAGACACAAAAGGAAAATCTGATAAAGAAATACAGAGAAATTTGCAATATCTGCTCAGCCAAATCAGAACATTAGAGCAGTTTTCAAAAGATCTTTTTCAGCAGTTATCAGAAAGAGATGATGAAAGCCTGAGGAAAGATTACATTGAGCACATCATGGAAAACAAGAAATACAACGCAGAAAAGTATCAATTCAGAGACTGGACCATAAGTGAGCTCAAGCAAGAAATTGCAAGAATACAAAAGATGCTTGAAGACCCAAAAATAAAACAAACCCCACCAGTCTGGTCCCAGTATAAAAAGAATGTACCTGAAAGGGCTTTGAAGTTGAAGAGAATGAAAGAAGAGCTTATAACTGTAAATTATGTCTCAAGGAATCAAGTCACAAGGTGGACAGAGGTTAAAGTGTTAGAAACTTACAAAAGGTTGGAAGAAAGAAGAAAGAAATACCCCACTGTTCCTAAAAAGCCAGATTATTCAGCATTAGTGGTTTCAACCAAACAGACCCTACCAATTAAAAGATCTGTTAAACCCACTGTTCCACCTTCTCTTGTTTTCTATCAAAGAAAGAAGCAAAAACAGATGGATGAAGAAGAAAGGGCACAAGAAGCTGACATTATGAAAGTAGTTCTTCAGCAGATGTTGGTAGAAAATCCTGACTCAGCAAGGCTTCAAGAAATTGCCAAAATAGTCATGAGCAGGCCTCTATCACCAAACTCATAAAAAATAAAAGCTCTCTCAAGCAACCCACCAGACTCAAAAATACTAAAGTGGAAGTCTTATCAAAAGACCCACGTGTTGACATTGCTCAAGTCTAGTGGAGAAGTTAAGCACATATCTAGGGAGAATGCACTAGGTCTGAGTGTAGCTGATCTCCAAGATCTCCTAGAGCTTCAACTTTGCAGGGATGAGGATGATGAAGATTCCATGAACTTTGAATTACAATTTAAAGGGTAAGTTAGGGAATTGTTGATGGAACAATAAAGATCTTGAATAATGAAGTGTTTTGGCATCATCTGTTCCTGGGGGTAGATTGTTGGGATTGAACCCTACAAAGGAACAGATGATATGAAAAGCCAAAACTGGTTCTGAATAGTGGATCATCATAAGCAGTGCTTGTACAAAGACTTTCCCCTTGACAGTGGCTCTAACAACTGATAGACTCCAATCACTGATCATCCCAACCGCTGATAGGCCAAGCACTGATGAAGATTAAAGAACTGAAGCTCTATCTATTGATGTCTCCTAAGTACTGCTGAAGACTAAAGCACTGCCCATTCAAGGACTGATCACATTTGAAGAAAGCACTGATGCTCAACATCAGTGCTTAGACTACATCAGTGGAAAGTGAAACAGTAGTGTATAGAAGCAGTGTCTATGTAATCAGTAGTTTTGTAATTAGTGGTTGTATGTAATAGTCCTTAGAGTTTGTTAGGAGGTTATATGTCACTTTCATGGTGACGTCAGCCGAAGATGCTCAGTGGTTGGGTTGTACTATAAATAGAACAGTACTCTGTACTGTTCCATTAGCTCTTTCCTTCTAAGTCTTTCTGTACGAACAATCACTGAGCTCAGGCTGAGGGGGAGTCTTGTGCATGCATGCAATTGTGTTGATTATTTTAATTAAATACAATCATTCGATTCAATGATAAACATGTTTGCTAAACTTTTCTTCCATTGATTGTTTTATTAAAGTTTGTTTACATATTCCGTCCGCTGCAATTCATATCTTTGTTTCATCTTTATTTTAATCAAACAACACAATCTAAGAAACTCGGATCCTAACATAAGAGGGGGAACAATACTCTTGGATGAGCGACAAATAGGAGGAGAAGTAGGAATAAAAGATAAAATAGGATTGGGACAGAAGAAAGAGAAGGTGAAGAAGATGAGGAAATGTAATCATGGAACTGAGAAAAATCATCAATAGGCGGAAAAATGAAAGAAGGATCAGAAACATGAGTGGTTGGAAACAAATTTAAAAAAAAAAAAGATAACATCTCTGGAAACAAAAATTTCATGTGTGTGAATATTGTACAATTTGTACCCTTTCTTTCCAAAAGGATAACCGATGAAAAGACAAGGAATAGCACGAGGTTGGAACTCATCCCTGCTATGTTTGAAAGAAGAGGCATAACACAAGCCACCAAAACATCGCAAATAAGTATAAGAAGGTGGTTTACCAAGCAAAATTTCATAAGGAGGTTTATCACCAAGAAGCTTTGTAGGAAAAAGATTAATCAGATGAGTGGCTGTTAAAAGACAATCCTCCCAAAATTTAAGTAGAAGTTTAGATTGAAAAAGCAATGCTCTAGCAGTTTCCAAAAGGTGTTTATGTTTGCGTTCAACAACAGCATTTTGTTGGGGAACACAAGCACAACTTGTTTAATGAATAATACCTTTACACAAAAAAAAATGCACGATGTTGGTTGCCTGAACCAAGCTCAAAAGAACTATCAGATCTGATGCATTTGATGTTGGTGTTAAATTGAGTTTTCACCATTTCAATAAAACCATGAAGAGCAATAAATGCATTACTTTTTGTAGATAACAAATAAGTCCAGGTTGTCCTACTAAAATCATCCACTATAGTTAGAAAATATTTGAAACCATTGTAAGTAGGAACACAATAAGGACCCAAAGTATCAATGTGAACTAGTTCAAAAAGATGAGATGTCATGGTTTGACTATGAGAAAAAGGCATGTAATATTATGATGGAATAGCCGTCGGGGTGGCTTGAACCGCTTTCTCTGATAGGATGGAGAATCACACCTTGTTCCTTCTCTCTGGATTCAGATCTGCAAACAAGAAGAGAGAAAAGTGGGGATGTAGAGAAGGCTGGTAGAGGAAGAATCCTCTATTTCTAGCTACAGAAAGTGTGTTTGCCTCATATCTCATGCCCTAATGAGGAGGTGGAGACCTCCTTATATAGGAGACATGAGCAACCCTAACCTCAATGGGCCAGGCCCACAACCTAGTGTAGTGTAAACTACAACGCTCTTCGCAGGTTAGTACACAATAATAATAAATATTAATAAAAAGACGATAAGTAATGTATAACCATTTAAGCCGGGTCAAGTACCTTACCTCCACAAATAGCATACAATAAGTATTTCTTTAATTAAAATTTTAATTACTTTAATGTCTATAATTAACTTTAGGGGTATTTTATTGTAAATTAACTTTTGAATTTTTTTTTTAATTTGAATGTTTTATTGTGACTTGTTTTGTTTTATCTGTTGGGATTGAACCCTACAAAAGAACAGTTGATAAAGCCAAAACTGGTTCAGATCAGCGGATTCACAATAAGCAGTTGTTTGCATCAGATCTGTTGGTGCATATGTCTGTCGACTTCATCTTGTATCGAGTCTTGTAACTAGAATGATAGATCAGGACACGTTGAACGAGAAAAACAGGAAACAGAGCTGAACAAGCCAGTTCACACGAACTGACCAGTTCGTGCGAACTCGCACATGCATGGTTCGTGCGAAGTGGCTGGCCTATATATATGTGTCTTGTCATTTCATTTAGAAGATTCCGGATTCCGGTAGCAAAGCTCTGCCGAAGTATCTCCAGCCTGTAAAACGTTGTGAAATCAATACAAGAGATAGTTAAAGTGATTCTAAGTGTAAAATCAAGCTGATTCAACATCGATACGTCTGTTTCCACCTTTCGTATTGATCGAGAACTCTTCTGATCGACTCATTTGGTCGTCACAACGATCCTACCAAGTGGTATCAGAGCTCAAGAGGAAGAGTTCTTACCATTTCAGCTTGATTTCGTCATCAACATCTGATTTCTACTCATTTCTATTCACTTTCTACATGATTTTTCAAAATTAACCACGATTTCACGGATAAAATGGATTGATTTTGTGATATAACAAGTAATATACTGTTTTATTCAATCCTTGAAGAAATCAGGACCTAATTCAACCTAAAACATGATCAATTTTGACAAATATCAACCGAAAACATGTCAGTTCATTTGAAAACCTTCAGATCGTGTGAAATAATCCTGCCAGTTCGTACGGTTTGAACATCCAAGTCGCACGAAGAGGCCAGTTCGTTTGAAAGTTTACCAGCTCGCACGGATTCATTTTCTCAGATCGCACGAAGTGGGTCAGGTTTTCTGAAAATTTGTCAGTTCGTGTGAGAGTGTATCAGATCGGTTTGAAGTTGAGTTCAGGTTGTTTGGAAATAACCCCAGGTCGTTTCAGTTTGCATGTGATTGAATTAATTGGATTCATTATTCGATAAAGTGAGGTCCAATAGAATTAACTGAGATTGTCGGCCAACTTTATTTGGAGATATTAAATTTCACGTGATACAATCAATTGCACCGACCCAATAACTGTTCAAGAGTATCGGCCCAATGAGAATTTTGATTGGCAAATTGTTTCTGCTAATATCAATATTGCATGTGAATTAAATAAAGTTGTCGGCCATTTTCAAAAGTTAAAAAGCACTAGTCAGTTAAGTGGACTTTGAGGCCGAATGAGATTTGAGTTGTGAACTTAGTTTGTCGGCACAATTAATTTACTTCATCTGTCCATATAAGCGGCCAAATCACAAAATAAAATCAAAGGTGATTGTCAGTTTTGTAAAGTGAATATCTTCGGTCCAATTGAATTGATATTAGTGTCTTGACATCACTAATGTTGTCAGTTTGCATGTGATTTAAGAGGACACATGCATTTATCGTGACGGCCATTTGCATTTATCGAGTAGTTTTGGACCAAAATTGTAGAAACCAAATCTAAAGTGACTGGATTGAGTCGTTGAATCTGGGTTGTGATCAGATTGTGGACCAAAAGTTTATCAAGTGGACTGTGATTGTTAGTAAGTTGGACCAGGCTTGGATAAGTGGGCTAGATTTTTGAACGACAAGAGTGTTTGGGCCAAGATAAAGTGTTTGGGTTATTGTGCTATTTGGATCAAGAGTTATTCAACATATAATTACACCGAAAGTTTGATAAAAAGACAGTGATTGATATTAGGCCAATAATTGGTTTGTGATCTTTATTGGATCAACTTGTAATTGGGTCGCAAGAAAATTCATATTGGACAAGTTAGTGGATTGATTGATATATTGCCAGCTCATTTGAAAGCTCCAGACCGTTCCAATTTTCAGATCGTTTGAAATTCTATCATTGTGAATTTTTAAAACCGAAACATGGATTCTGAAGAAGAAATGGCGTATTTTTATTACGAATCTCAGCAATTCATTCCTAAAAAGAAAGAAGAAGAACCAGTTTCAACAGAAAAGGTTTCAGAAAGAGCGCCAATTTTTTATCACTCATCAGATGAAAAGAGTGATGATGACAGTGAAGAGATTCGAAAACTTGAATTTTATGAAAGAAAATTTTCATCTGATAATGATAATTTGTGTTTTGCAGGTAAAACGGAAAAGATCAAAGAAAAACAAGCTGCGAAAAAGAAGAATCATAAAGCAGCAACTGTTAAAGAAAAAGATAATAGTGATGATGATAATTCGTATTATGCAAGAAAAATGAAAGAGAACAAAAAAATACAAGCTGAGAAAGATGACAGTGATGATGATGTTCGAGTGATAAAGAAGCAGGTTAAAGAAATTCCAGCTTTCAAGGTTGAAAAGGAAGCTGATGCAAAAAATATACCTGAAAAATGTGAAAATTGTGATATTGTGAAAAGGAACAACAACAAATTGATTCATAACATGAACAAACTGAAAGAATCTTATGATGTTTTAAACAAAGCTATGAATCAATACAACAAGTCAAGCAGTGAACAAGCGTTAGCTATGAAGACACTCAATGGAGCGTTCATGTCAAAGCAGAAAATCATCAATAATTACATTGAAAAATGTGTTGTACTTGAACAAAAATTGGAAACCCAGAGGATAGAAACTGAAAGGGTAAACAGGTTATTGAGAAGTTATTCATGTGCTTCTTATGTGATTGACATGATTTATCCTACACTAGAAGGCATGAAAGCGTTTGAAGAAGAGGATACTAAAGTAAAGGATACTAGTAAGAAACATAGTACTGGTTATACCAAGTGTCCACCGCCGCTTGAAAATGGATATTCTCCATGAAATCCTAATTCAGAAAGAGTCAAAAAGGCAACCAATTTAATGTGGGAATCTGAACCTTCAGATGGATTGCCAGACAACATTGACGTTACATTCACATCATCCGACACTGATCATGAGTCTGAGTTAATAAAGAAAGCGGTCGATCAGGTGTTGGATAAGGATGAAACCGAGGAGTCAGAGTCAAAGTCAAAGTCTGACACTTCAAGTCCAACAGTTGAAAAGGGCAAAAGGGTTTACAATAAAGATTTTCTGTTATCACAAAATAATTTGAATGACGAAACATTCAGAGTAGCATATACTTTGAATGATTCTGACAAATTATATTCTGATGAAGAATTTCCAATAAGAGGTGTTAAAACTGAAATGATTAAAAAGGTTTTTAAATTAACAGAAATTAATATTTCTGAAATAAAAGATGTAAATCTTACTGAAAAACCTAAAAAGTACACCTCAAGAGTTCAATAAAGGTTAAACAAGAAAAAGGGTTACAGTTCTGGTTCTGGTTATCGAAAGAAACCAAACCATAACAGTAATTTCAAAAAGAAAGGTTTAGGTTTTATTCCACCCGAAAATCATAAAAATGAAAAATATGTTAAAGATTTTAAATCGAAAGTTATATTTTTTTCAGGAGCAAGTTCGGAAGAAGAAGAAAAGAGCTCATTCTAGAAGCAATCAAACAAAGAATTCCTTGCTAAGAAGCAAGAAGGAATGAAGAATGAAGTTGCTCAGAAAAAGGAGACGAGAACCTGTTATCAATGCAAAGTAGTTAGTCACATTGCCTTGAACTGTCCAAAAGCAACCAACACAAAATAGGGAGTCTCAGAAAAATTGAAAGAAAAGATGGTTGATAATGAACCACCAACCAAACAATTTAAAGTGTTTAAAAACTCAAAATTTGAGGTTGGTGAATGTTCAAAAAGTTTTTACAAAAGAAAGGTGAATCTTAACAACCAAAGGTGGGTTGTTAAGAAATCATATGTTAGTTCTGGCGATGAATCTGATTCGTCAAAGTCAGAGTAGCCACAAGTTGAGCTAAAAAGTGAAAATTCAGTTCCGCCATTGGATGACGCAAACTTTCCACCATTGCGGGCTGAAAATTTAAAATCAAAAGTTGGAAAAATTGAGATTTCAAATCAATTTTTTTCTGAAAAGAAAGAATTTGATTTTGAAAAAGCCTTTAACCCCAAAGTTCTAAATATTTTTGGAAAAATGGTTGATGGGAAGGTCAAAGGGGTAAAGGAATTTTATGAAAACAAAAAGAAAGGTAAGAAACCGAGTAATGATGACTCGGAATCTCCCAAGGACCGTCAGGCTTGGGAGAATCTCTATAACTGAAAAACCTGACTTGCCGGAGCTCCCAAGTTGGTAATCGTGGAGCAGGAATTGGCATCTTTCTTGAAAAATGTTTTTGTGAAAAACTTACAAGTGGTATCTTTCTTGAGTAATTGAAAATTGTCATATTACGATTTACAAGTGATATTATTGATAAGAACCTACAAGTGGTTAATCAAGGTCATTAAGTTGAACTTGATTTAACTTTCATTCACAAGTGGTTGAAAGAACAAAATGATGAATGAAACCCCAATCCTACAAGTGGTATCAACAAAACAAATTTTCCGAAAAAACCATTTTGATTAAAACAAACTTAAGTGTTTTGAAATCATAATGGGAAAATAGTTTGTTGTCAGGGGGAGTTCTGATTGTTTATGCCAAGAGAATGGCAATTTGAAGCAATTCACATCGGTTTGTCAAATTTTCTTTAAATGGTTTTGAATTTTAGGGGGAGTAAGAAATTTCAGAAAATCCAAAAACATTAGAAAATTTGAAAAAGCCAAAAACATTGAAAACTCATTTTGATTTTTAAACTAGTATGAGTTCTGTTGTGAAAAAGAGGAAATGATAGTACATCAGTAGACAATCACAGTACGCTAAAGAATTGGAAAGTTAAAATGTGATAAACGGTCTCACTGATGATATACCAGTAGGTTTTCGCACGCTTAGTAGATTGTGTTCGAGATATAAACCTAAATATCAAATACTTACTTATCTCGTGGGGAACATCTCTCGGATATATGGGTAACCCCCGAAATCTTGTTTGAAGGGCTTTCTATTTCTGACATACTAGGTCTTTGTGTGTGGTGATATCTGGGGTATTATACCAGGACTTCTGATTTTGCGGGAGCAATAGCCTAGTCCTCGTATAATACTTTGCACTAAGCTCGCCCTCAGCATAAAAAATGATGAAACATTGAAAAATGCTAATCATGTGCTGTTGAAGAAAAGATTCTCTAAAGGGAACACACCTAAAGTCGAACCATCATCTCTCTGATTTTGCGGAAGCAATAGCCTGAGCTCTCATGGTCTCGCATTTAACCCCTTATAGATATCATTAGTGTACATTCACCTGTAAGACTGAATATAGGAGTCTGGATACGGGAGTATATTCTGGGGTGGGACACGCGAATAAGTTTAAGTCCTTAAAACACTAATCTCGTATCTCGAAACAATTGAACTTTGTGTGAAAATTTAAGCGAATCAGTATACTGACAATCTAAGTGAATCGTTCAGAACTTAAAGTGTTTAAAGCTCAACGGTGCTAGTGATTTGTCAAAAACTGATATGATCCTCTTACACAAACTCACAAAAATATTGTCAATAAATATTTCTTTACTGTTTTTTCTTTAAAAACAAAAATCCAAAAAGATTGTGTTTTAGCATAAATTTTTGAAAATTCAAAAAGATTCTATTTCATCTTATTTTCGACAATTGATGTTGAAAAGCTGATTTTCAAAATTCCAAGTGCTAAACATGATGGACAACAGGTTTGGGAGAGTTTGTTAAAAAAATAAGAAAAATGGTATTCTTACAAGTGGTCATCAGAGATTATAAATGTAAAATCATTTTGGATGATATCTACAAGTGATGGTTTGAGATTGTTTTTTCAATGTGGTAAGCAGAGATTAATATTGTTATAAATAAAAATCTTACTTTTAGGTAGAGTTTGTGCTGGCAGAAGCAGCCAGATTTCGACTCCTAAGGATATGCAGATTCGAGCCAGGTTCCAGATCCTGTAGCTACGGAGAGCCAGACAACGGTCCTGAATCTGTGAAAGCTGCAAAGCGTGAGCAGAGTTTGAGCCAGGTTTCCGATCCAAAGCCTGTAGATTGTGAATTCCAGACTGCGATCCCAGCTTATCGAAAGGGGGAATCTGAAGACATTAAAGCCAGAAGCTGCTGATGCTGATGAGCGAGAGAAAGAAAGAGATTGAAGGATACTTACAGTGTTAGATACTTTGGAGAGAGCGAGAAGACTGATAAAGACTGAAGACTCGACACCGAAGACTTCGTCAACATCCAAGGGGGAGTCTGTTGGTGCATATGTCTGTCGACTTCGTCTTGTATCGAGTCTTGTAACTAGAATGATAGATCAGGACGAACTGACCAGTTCGTGCGAACGGGACCAGGCCAGTTCGTGCGAACTGGCACATGCATGGTTCGTGCGAACTGGCACATGCATGGTTCGTGCGAAGTGGTTGGCCTATATATATGTGTCTTGTCATTTCATTTAGAAGATTCCTGATTCCGGTAGCGAAGCTCTGCCGAAGTATCTCCAGCCTGTAAAACGTTGTGAAATCAATACAAGAGACAGTTAAAGTGATTCTAAGTGTAAATCAAGCTGATTCAACATCGATACGTCCATTTCCGCCTTTCGTATTGATCGAGAACTCTTCTGATCGACTCATTTGGTCGTCACAATGATCCAAACAAGATCTTTCCCTTGAAAGTGGCCCTAACATCTGATGACCTCTAAGTATTGTTCTTCACAACAACTGTTGATCCCTAAAGATTGTTGAAGATAAAGCACTGATGCCCAATCTACTGATGCAACTCAAGTACTGTTGAAAACCTAAAGCATAACAGTGGAATGAAGAAGCAGTAGTTTAGTCTTGTATTGTATTTATTTATTGTTTGTATTGGACAGTTGTTAGAGGTTGTTAGGAGGTTAGATGTCACTTTCATGGTGACGTCAACCAAAGATGCTCAGTGGTTGTTTTGTACTATAAATAGAACAGTACCCTGTACTGTTCTATTAGCTCTTTTGTGTAACATCCCGAAAATGTAAATTTCTTAAATTGCAATTAGTTTGCAAATAAATTAGTAAGATAAACTAACTAGGATTAACAGTAGCCTAGTTAGTTAAAGACATATGAGTAGTTAGGGGTTAAAATAAAATAAAAACAAAAGGAAAGGGACCAAATGTGCTTATATTGAAACTAATAATTGATAAAATAAGAAAAATAAAAACTCAAACACACTTTGGTGTGTTCAGGTCGAACCAGGCAGCAGGGGGGCGACCAGGCTCCATCAAAACCCTAACATCTACAAAACAACCAAATTGAAGGTCCAAATCTGATCAAAAACAAAAATCGAGCATAGATTACTGATCCTCATCACAAGAGGATTACAAGGTATGTAAAATTTGATGAAAATTCTCAACTCGAAATTCTCATGAAATTGGGAAAAATCTGATATTTGTGGTTGCGTGTCTATTTTATGATGGATTAGGAACAATATAGAGTCTAGGGACAAACCCTAGATAAATACAAGTTGAAATCATGTGAAATTTTAGTGAAACCTATGAACACCATTATAGGTGATTAGTGGGTTATGTATAATTTAATGAACACTAGGAAATTGGGTATTGTTCTAATGTAATTTGACAATTATGAAGTGACTTCAGAAATTTAGAAGTTAACAATTATGTAAAATGGGTTGATTGATGTGAAATTCAATCAAGAGATAAGCTAGAGACTTGCTATATAATCATGTAAAAATCTGCCCTTAATGTGTTTGTGAAAATGCCTCAAAGAAGGCTTAAAACTGAAATTCAAAGTTTAAACGCATAATCATGATGTTTCGGTGTATTATGCGATATATGGTTTAAAGAGAGTTCTAAACATGTTATAAATGAACTCTATAGGAAAGGACGCAGGAGCGTCAAGCGGACAAGCGGGTGGCGAATCACGTTTGAAGGGCTTACTTTGAAGGTATGTAACTTGACCGTTACTTAAGTGAAATTTTGTTAAATTACGTATAGTCGTATTGTAGAATAGAAGTTGTGTAAATTTTAAAAGCGATGATGCTCGCTAAATTGAATAATGGATCAAGGATGGATAAGATCTCGTTGGTAGTCATCATATTGGAAGATTCCGTAGATGAGCCAAACGGGTCGAATAATCAATTAAAGCATGGATATTGCTTCGTAATATGATTGATTAGTATTTTGTTATCATTGACAAATGACATATTAGAAATACGCGGATTTAACATGTTGGTTTGTAGGAATGAAATCCAAGAACTTGGCTCAAGTAAACAAACAAATCAAACAAAACATAACACTCCAGAGTCTACCGTAAATTACGGTATATACCGTAATTTATGGTAGAGACCAAAAAGTTACGGTGGATTCCTCCTGTGTTACGGTGGAACCAAAGTTTCCCAGGAGCTACCGTAACTTACGGTAACTACCGTAAGTTACGGTAGAGCTTTGATATTTATGATAAATTTTGCATTTCCTCGTTAAATCGAATCTGTTTTAAACTACTTTTCGATTATGTATTATTTCTAAGTACTCTAATACAAATGTTTAATGTAAACATTTCAGTTTCTAGGTATTCAAGGATTACGGATGACGGTCAAGCATGCTTTTGAAGACCCGAACACAAACTTTTGAAACTTCCGTGTCGATTAATTCTGTTTAGACAATGTTATGATGTAATCAGTTTGCTAAACAACTTTAAATGTTTAAATTAGTCAGTAGTTGACTAATGTTTGTTACCTTAGAACTTTGTTTTTGGAACTTAATTTCTAACCTAGACATCTTTGACATAAACTCTTGTGAATTATTATTAATTTCAACTAGTAATTAGGACGGGTGTTACAAGTTGGTAATCAGAGCTTAAGGTTGTCAACAAGTGTTCGGTTCAAGCTTGATCGATCGTCCGGTAAGAATTAAATTATTATTTTAACAGATTATATTTATGTAAGAAATGAGAAATGAATTGATGTGCATGGGAAGAGTGTGTTAACACACTTAAACCCGGAAAGTGCACCAAATGTGAACGGTTAAAGCAAGTTGGGAACTTGGCTAAACCGAAACAAATGAAGTAATGTTATAAATGAAATGTTTAATGTTTAAATGTAAATAGTTCAGTTTCAAGATGTCTGATGGAAACAATTATAATCCGGTGCAAACAAGCACCGAACAAATGAAAGAAATAATTGCCGAAGAAGTAGGGAAGGCAATTGAAGGTAGTCTATCCGGGTTTATAGACAAAATTCAAAGCACGGTGTTGTCGCTTGTTGAAGAGCGAGTTAAAAGGTTGGAGGATAGTGTCAACCTTATGAAGGAGAAAACGGGAGATCGTATAGGGTGCTCATATAAAGAATTTATGGTGTGCAAACCGCCAATCTAAACGGGGAAGTCGACCTGATAATCTGCCAAAGATGGATAAGTGACGTCGAAGGAGTGTTTGAACGAACCCATTGTGACGTTGGTGACTTTGTTGCTTACGGAACGGGTCAATTGAGGGGTCAAGCCAAAGATTGGTGGGACAATAAAAAGAAGGAAATAGGAGCCGAAGCGGCAAGGGTCATGACTTGGGATGAGTTTAAGGTGTCGTTCCTTAAACACCATAGTCCTAAAGCAGTTATCAACAGGATCAAAGAGGAATTTATCCAGTTAAGACAAAAGGGAGAATCAATTGATAAAATCATGGGTATCTTCATGGATAAGCTGAGATTCTGTGACGAGTAGGTCACCACGGAAGAGCAGAAGATATACTGCTATTACAACATGCTGAGTGCTGAATACCAGGAGTTTATGACTCCCTCAAAATATGAAAATCTCACAGAAATCATCAACACCGCCGGGGAGCGGGAAATCGAGTTAAAGAAACAAGTTGAATGGGGTGAGCGAAAGGCACAGGATGTGAATCCAAGCCCCACAAAGAAAGCTAGAACTGCTGAATCAGGGAAGAAAGTGGAGACTAAAGGCGGGTCGCCAAGTTGCAAAGTATGTAGAAAGGGGCACAAAGGTGAGTGCCGCTTCAAAGACAAGTCGTGTCCGGTATGTGGGAAGACGGGGCACACTGCACCGCTATGTCCCGGAAAAGTTTTCGTTTGTTACAAATGTTATCAACCCGGCCACAAAAAGTCTGAATGCCCCGAGTTGGTTGGAAAGAGAGACACAAAAGAGTCTCCAACAGAAGCTCCAAAGGTGAAGGCTAGGTCCTTCCAACTTTCCGCGGCTGAAGCAAAGATAGAACCCGACGTGGTCTCAGGTATATTCACGATTAACTCAATTCCTGCACGTGTATTGTTTGATACGGGTGAGAATAAATCCTTCATTTCGCATGGATTTATTCGACATCCTTCATTTGTATTGACGAAATTATATGTGCCCTTAGAAGTTGAAATAGGAGACAACAAAAGTTTTATAGTGTGTGATGTTTGTCGAGGCTGCAAATTAAGCATTGACGATGAAGAATACTTGATAGACCTAATTCCGATGTCAATGGGGGAATTTCAAGTAGTCGTTGGGATGGATTGGCTATCTCAACACCACGCGAAGGTCGTGTGTTTTCGTAAGGAGATAAAGCTAACATCTCCAAGCAGGAAACACGTCACTATCTATGGAGAAAAAGGGGGTAACCCCATAATATGCTCGATATTGAAAGCACACAAGCTTATGAAGCAAGGATGTAAGGCATTTATGATATACACGAATGAGCCCGAGAAAGAATCATTGAAGATTGGAGAAGTACCAGTAGTACGGAACTACGAAGATGTGTTTCCGGAAGATCTACCGGGAATACCGCCTGAACGGGAAGTAGAGTTCGGGATCGAATTGATTCCAGGCGCAAAACCCGTAGCTAGAGCACCGTACCGACTCGCACCGTCAGAATTACAAGAGTTGATGTCCCAGATTCAAGACCTGCTTAACAAAGGATTCATAAGGCCGAGTGTGTCTCCTTGGGGTGCACCGGTACTGTTCGTGAAAAAGAAAGACGGAAGCATGCGTATGTGTATCGATTATCGGGAGTTAAATAAACTCATGATAAAGAATCGATACCCGCTTCCGAGAATAGATGATCTATTCGACCAACTGCAAGGTGCAAACTGGTTTTCAAAAATTGACCTTAGATCGGGGTATCACCAACTAAAGGTCAAGGAGGAAGATGTGCCGAAGACAGCTTTCCGCACGCGATACGGGCATTACGAATTTCTCGTGATGTCATTTGGGCTGACAAATGCACCCGCGGCTTTCATGGACCTCATGAACCGGGTTTGCAAGCCAATGTTAGATAAATCAGTCATCGTGTTTATCGATGATATTTTGGTGTATTCGAAAAGTGAAGCTGAGCATGCGCACCACTTCCGAGAGGTGTTAGTGACACTTAGACGAGAGAGGTTGTATGCGAAATTCTCTAAGTGTGCCTTTTGGCTACGAGAAGTGCAATTTCTTGGCCATATCATAAGTGCCGAAGGAGTATTGGTAGATCCGTCAAAGATCGAGGCTGTGTCGAAATGGAATCCCCCGAGGAACCCTTCGGAAATTAGAAGCTTTTTGGGGCTTGCGGGATACTATAGAAGATTCATCCAAGATTTCTCCAAGATTGCGTCACCGCTAACAAAGCTGACCCGGAAGGAAGAAAAGTTCATTTAGGGTGTCGATCAAGAAAGAGCGTTTCAAACGCTAAAAGAGAAATTAACTCAAGCTCCGGTACTAACCTTGCCGGACGAGGTCGAAAACTTGGTGGTATATTCGGATGCTTCACTATTGGGGCTCGGATGCGTTTTGATGCAACGGGGCAAAGTTATAGCTTATGCCTCGAGGCAATTGAAGATACATAAGAAGAAATATCCCACGCACGATCTCGAGTTGGCTGCGGTGGTATTTGCATTAAAAATATGGAGGCACTATTTATATGGAGTAAAGTGCACCATATTCACCGATCACAAAAGCTTAAAATACTTCTTCGATTAGAAGGAGTTAAATATGTGACAAAGGCGATGGTTAGAAACGGTGAAAGATTTCGACTGTGAAATACACTATCACCCCGGAAGGGCAAACGTGGTGGCAGATGCCCTAACCAGAAAGGCAGATTATGTCCAGATACGAGTACGATCATTACAACTCATTGTGACCTCAGGCTTACTCAAACGAATCCGAGAAGCACAAGATGAAACAGTAAAGACGGAAAACTGGAGAAAGGAAAGGATTGTTGGCCAGGTTAAAGATCTCGAAGTAGGCAACCACGGTTTGAAAACACGTTTCAACAGAATTTGGGTTCCTAACACATGTGGAGTTAAAAAGCTTCTACTTAATGAAGCTCATAAGTCCCGTTATTCCATCCATCCGGGAGTGACCAAAATGTATAACGATTTAAAGCAAAACTATTGGTGGCCCGGAATGAAAAGAGATGTGATGAAGTACGTGGAAAAATGCTTGACATATTTACAAGTCAAGGCGGAGCACCAAAAACCATACGGTAAACTTCAGCCATTGGAAATTCCGGTTTAGAAATGGGAACATATTAAGATGGACCTATTAACTAAACTACCAAAGACAAACTGCGGCTTCGATGCCATATGGGTAGTGGTGGATAGATTGACGAAAAGTGCTCACTTCATTCCGATTCGTGAGACTTATACGTCAGAAAAGATGTCAGAAGTTTACACTAATGAGATAATAGCACGTCATGGAGTACCGGTATCCATCGTGTCTGATAGGGATACCCGGTTCACTTCAAATTTCTGGCGAGATTTCCAAGAGCAGATGGGAACCAAATTGTTCATTAGCACTGCGTACCATCCTCAAACAGATGGACAGAGTGAAAGAACAATACAAACATTGGAGGACATGCTACGGGCGTGTATAATCGACTTTGGAGGAAGTTGGGATGTTCACCTACCATTGGTCGAGTTTTCGTATAACAACAGCTACCATGCTAGTATTAAGATGGCACCGTACGAAATGCTCTATGGTAGGAAATGCCGAACCCCGGTATGTTGGGGTGAGGTGGGCCCACGTGAACTTGCCCACCAAGATATTGTACGAACCACTAATGAAAAGATTGATGTGGTCCGGGCACACTTGAAAGCGGCTCAAGATAGACAAAAGGCGTATGCTGACAAAAGGAAGAGGCCAATCGAATTCCAGGTTGGTGACAAACTCATGCTCAAAGTATCTCCGTGGAAGGGTGTTATCAGGTTTAGAAAAAGAGGAAAATTAAGCCCGAGGTTAATCGGGCCGTTTGCGATTATAGAACGGGTAGGAAAGGTAGCTTACCGCCTTGAACTACCGGAGGAACTAAGCGGAATTCATAGCACATTTCATGTGTCACATCTTCGGAAGTGTCTAGCGGATGAGACAACTTATATTCACTACAATGATATCGAAGTGGATGATCGCTTGAATTATATCGTAAGGCCCATAGAAGTTTTAGATCGAAAGACTAAGCACTTATGAAATAAACAAATCGATCAAGTCAAGATCAAGTGGGAGCATAGGAAAGGCTCGGACACTACGTGGGAGTCCGAGGAGGAGATGCGACGTCTCTACCCTCCTTTATTTGGTACGTACTTTGGTTCCGGGGACGAAACCCTTTTTAAGGGGGGTGGACTTGTAACATCCCGAAAATGTAAATTTCTTAAATTGCAATTAGTTTGCAAATAAATTAGTAAGATAAACTAACTAGGATTAACACTAGCCTAGTTAGTTAAAGACATATGAGTAGTTAGGGGTTAAAATAAAATAAAAACAAAAGGCAAGGGACCAAATGTGCTTATATTGAAACTAATAATTGATAAAATAAGAAAAATAAAAACTCAAACACACTTTGGTGTGTTGAGGTCGAACCAGGCAGCAGGGGGGCGACCAGGCTCCATCAAAACCCTAACATCTACAAAACAACCAAATTGAAGGTCCAAATCTGATCAAAAACAAAAAACGAGCATAGATTACTGATCCTCATCACAAGAGGATTACAAGGTATGTAAAATTTGATGAAAATTCTCAACTCGAAATTCTCATGAAATTGGGAAAAATCTGATATTTGTGGTTGCATGTCTGTTTTATGATGGATTAAGAACAATATAGAGTCTAGGGACAAACCCTAGACAAATACAAGTTGAAATCATGTGAAATTTTAGTGAAACCTATGAACACCATTATAGGTGATTAGTGGGTTATGTATAATTTGATGAACACTAGGAAATTGGGTGTTGTTCTATTGTAATTTGACAATTATGAAGTGACTTCAGAAATTTAGAAGTTAACAATTATGTAAAATGGGTTGATTGATGTGAAATTCGGGCTAAGAGATAAGCTAGAGACTTGCTATATAATCATGTAAAAATTTGCCCTTAAAGTGTTTGTGAAAATGCCTCAAAGAAGGCTTAAAACTGAAATTCAAAGTTTAAACGCATAATTATGATGTTTCGGTGTATTATGCGATATATGGTTTAAAGAGAGTTCTAAACATGTTATAAATGAACTCTATTGGGAAAGGACGTAGGAGCGTCAAGCGGAGAAGCGGGTGGCGAATCACGTTTGAAGGGCTTACTTTGAAGGTATGTAACTTGACCGTTACTTAAGTGAAATTTTGTTAAATTACGTATACTCGTATTGTAGAATAGAAGTTGTGTAAATTTTAAAAGCGATGATGCTCGCTAAATTGAATAATGGATCAAGGATGGATAAGATCTCGTTGGTAGTCATCATATTGGAAGATTCCGTAGATGAGCCAAACGGGTCGAATAATCAATTAAAGCATGGATATTGCTTCGTAATATGATTGATTGGTATTTTGTTATCATTGACAAATGACATATTAGAAATACGAGGATTTAACATGTTGGTTTGTAGGAATGAAATTCGAGAACTTGGCTCAAGTAAACAAACAAATCAAACAAAACATAACACTCCAGAGTCTACCGTAAATTACGGTATATACCGTAATTTACGGTATATACCGTAATTTACGGTAGAGACCAAAAAGTTACGGTGGATTCCTCCTGTGTTACGGTGGAACCAAAGTTTCCCAGGAGCTACCGTAACTTACGGTAACTACCGTAAGTTACGGTAGAGCTTTGATATTTATGATAAATTTTGCTTTTCCTCGTTAAATCGAATCCGTTTTAAACTACTTTGCGATTATGTATTATTTCTAAGTACTCTAATACGAATGTTTAATGTAAACATTTCAGTTTCTAGGTATTCAAGGATTACGGATGACGGTCAAGCATTCTTTTGAAGAACCGAACACAAACTTTTGAAACTTCCGCGTCGATTAATTCTGTTTAGACAATGTTATGATGTAATCAGTTTGCTAAACAACTTTAAATGTTTAAATTAGTCAATAGTTGACTAATGTTTGTTACCTTAGAACTTTGTTTTTGGAACTTAATTTCTAACCTAGACATCTTTGACATAAACTCTTGTGAATTATTATTAATTTCAACTAGTAATTAGGACGGGTGTTACATTTTGCACAAGTCATTCTGTACGAACAATCAAGTGAGCTCAGGCTGAGGGGGAGAATAGTGCATTCATGCATTATAGTTGATTATTGTAATAAATACATTCATTCGATTATGAGATAAACATGTTTGCTGAAAACTATTTCTTCCATTGATTGTGTGTTGAAAGTTTGTTTTATTTATTTCCACTGCAATTTACTTTATTTCATCTCCATTCTAATCAAACGACCACAATCAAAAGAAACTAAGATCCTAATAATTGGTATCAGAGCAAATATGCTAAGGAACTTCTAAACAAATTTGAGATGAATGATTGTAAACCATGTAGTACACCCATGGCAACCACCAAGCTAGTCATGACTGATGAAAAGGATGATTTAGTGGATTAAACATTATATAGAAGCATGATTGGGTCTTTATTGTACCTAACTTCATCTAGGCCAGACATCATGTTTGCAACATGTGTGTGCAAGATCCCAATCATCCCCTAGAAAGTCTAACCTAGTAGCTGTGAAAAGGATACTCAGATACATAAAAAGTGCTCCCACACTTGGTATCTAGTACCCTACTAATGGGAATATTAAGCTTTTAGGTTTCACAGACAGTGACTTTGCTTGGTGTAATGCAACAAGGAAGTCCACATCAGGAGGGTGCCAATTTCTAGGTGATTGCTTAGTATCTTGGCAAAGCAAAAAGCAAGCAGTTGTTTCAACATCCACTGCTGAGGCAGAGTATATAGTTGCTGCAAGCTGTAAAACCCAACTGTTATGGCTTCAAAATCAACTGCTGGATTTTGGTATCACTGCCTTAAAGACACCTCTCATGTTGGACAGTCAGGCGGCAGAAAATATCATCAAAAATCCATATTCACATTCAACCACCAAACACATTGACATCAGACATCACTTTGTGAGGGATTGCTATGAAAAAGGTTTGATTTCTCTGCATCATGTTCATACCAAAGATTAGCTGGCAGATGTGCTTACAAAGGCTTTAGACACATCTACCTTTGAATGCTTGATCTCAAGGATTGGCATGCTTAACATGGAATAACAGGCAAAATCCTGTTGTTCTATGAATAAAAAGCATTAAAATGTTTTCAGAAAATCAAAAATTCATCCTTAAAAATAGTTAAAATGAAAATTTTCATTAATCCTTAAAAGTCTGCCATAACCACTGTTTTGGTTCAAACATCTTTTCTGTTGAATTCTTTCCACTGCTGAAAGTCAACCTCTATTCTCTCATTGTCCTTGTTAATCACTGTTGTTAAGCCACAGTGTTTTAATCCACTGATAAGCTATCCACGGATAGTCTAAAGTCAGCCACTGTTTTCATTTTCACCACTGTAAACCACTGATATTGATCCATCAGTGGTTTCCTAAACAACTGTCATCCATTATTCATCAGAGGTTGTCACGTGGACAGTACTTAGCCGTCAGATCTTTGTAACCGCTGTCACGCCAGCATTCACTTTTTCACCTTATAAAACCCTGATCAAAACCCCAAACAGGGCTTTCACTGTCGAATCGAATTCAAAATTCCTTTCAAAAGCAGTTACCATCAACTTCTTTCAAATTACTCATACTTTTCTTCTCTCACAACTACCTGCAAATCACCATGACTCTCAATCTCAAAAATCCTCATAATTATCTGTGTACTTTTGAGAAAACAGATCAAAACTCAGAATTTCACTCCATCATTGACGCCCTTTCTTCTTCAAAGTACAAAACTTTGTTGACTTGCAACGCACCAATTTATCAAGAAACCCTAGGAGAATTCTGGAAAAATGCAAATGTTCAAGTTCAGGACAAAATGCCCTGGGGTATTACATCTGAAGTAGGCAAAATTCTTGTATCCATCACTCCACGAACAATCTCTGAGGTTTTTGAGATGAATGATCACACAGGTAGTACTTCTTTCCCTAAACATGAGTATCAGACTGATCTGGCCGAAAGGGGGTATAAGGGACAAATGGATAAAGCAACTTTGCAAAAAGGGAATTTCCCACCTCCCATGAAATTTTTATTTCATACCCTACTCATGTGTGTTTCAAATAAAACCACAGCTTTTAATGAAATCCCATTAGACATTCAATATCTGGGATATGCTATCATGGCAAAAGCTGATTTTAATTACTCTCGAAAAAATTTCAATGACATAGTTAAAAATGTCAACAATATAAAAGCCAAAAAGAAAGCATTTTTGTTATTTCCTAGATTTTTGAGTTATTATTTATAAAAGAAAATACCCGAGGATAGTGCACAAGTGCTCATCCAAGGTGCTCCATGTCAAATAAACAGTATGTCCTCTAAAACCTTTACAAGGATGTCAGAGTCAAAAGATTTGAAAATATAAACAGAGGAACCTGGGCAGAATTTAGCTGAGACAACCTCTGCTCCTCAGGTTCCTGCTGTTGAGTCCACTGCTCCTGGTGATCACAGCAGCACAACCCATGCTGTGAAACCCACACCAAAAAGCCCATCAAAAAAATCCACAAAGCCCCCCAAACCCTCCAAAAAGGTTCCTCTGGAAGATGAGATCCCAGAGATAATACCTGTGACAACACAAAAGTCACCTGAAACCACTGCTGCTACTTCCTCACAGCAGTTGGTAGAAAGATCTCAACCCGAGCCTCAAACTCCTCATGCATCCTCTCAAAAGGATCAGGTTGTATCCACAGGGACACTAAATTATGAAGCTCTGGAATCACTTGATTCCATCTTCCACAGCCCTGCTCCCGGGGCAAATTCTCTTTCAACCCCCATCCTCACTTCACAATTCCACCATCTATTTTACCTCTGTTGAATGCATTGGATATGGATCAGGCACAAATCAGTTCTTCTCAACAACATATCACTGAGAACATACCTCAACAAGTGACCGAGTCTGATTCCTCTACCATTGCTATCCCATCAACAGTTGAGGAGGTTACACCCCGTGAGTTACAAGTAACTCTTGGTGTTAGTTCAAGTGGAGCAACTACTACAGGAATTAAATCAACTGATTTATACCTGGACAGTAGTTTCATTAGTCAGACTCCCTTGAAGGCAATTTCTTCATTAGGAACCAAAGTGACCACTAGTGTGTATCCAATACCCACTGGTGTGTTTACAATGGTAACCACTGCTGAGGAAAGAAGTCCCCAGTACCAAGAAAAAGGGGCATCGGTGAATGATTTTTGGGAAACTTTTCCTAAGTCATCTACTGATATAACCACTGCTAGTGGGAAATCAGATGATCCCATTCATTTGGGTGATGGTTTGAAATATAAAGAATTGACGGAGAGAGTGGATAAAATTGAAACATCTGTTGCAGATATCAAAAATATGCTGCAACAGTTGTTACAATCTCAAAAAGCTCCATCAACTGCCTCATCATCTGCTCCATCCCCTGCTGAGCTATGGCAAGTGTTTCAACCTCTGCTTCACAAACAAAGACAATATGTGGATCAACAGCATGAAGTTCAACTTCAAATGATAAGAAATGTCATGGAAGCTAGGTACAAAGATACTCAAGCAGATATCAAAGCCATTAAAACTCATCTGCTCCAAACCACTGGCACTGCTCCTCCTTCAATCATCTTTGTTGAAAACCCTGATGATGCCAAAAAGGGGGAGAAAGGTAAAAAGGGAAAAGAAGGTCTATATATGCCACCAGATCCAATATCTAAACTTGTGGTAGAAATTCCAAGGGCAGATGGTTCTAAAAAGGTTGATGTAACTCTAAATGCATTTGCTGATCTAAAAGCAAACAAAAAAGAGTCAATGGAAATAAAAGGGTCAAAAAGATTTGAGCAAGAGAAGAAAGTTATGATGGAAAAGGAAGAGCAGTGTACTTCTACAACCAAAAGAAGAAAGCCTACCAGAAAGGTGAGCCAACCTAAAACCACACCTTCCAAAACCACCAAACATACTCCTCAAATCCCCAAAAGTTCCTCACATCAAACCTCCAAACCAACAGATGTTGAGATACCTGTTGTACCAACAGTTGTTGATACTTCAGTGGTTTCAACAAATGTTATCCCAACCACTGTCATCACCACTTCATCAACCATCACTACTCAATCCACTGCTACACCACAAACAAAACCACCATCATAAAAACCACCACCTGCCATAAAGCAGAAGACAACAGTTGTTGGTGCATTCATCTGTTGTCTTCATCTTATGTCGAGTCTCGAGTTCATTGCGAAGTTGTTCAAGCATGATGTCATGATGACATCATCATCATGACATCATCACTGCATCATCTACACAAGAGGACAAAACAGATTTCAAGATTGCATGAAAGTTTCGCTTGAAATCAGAAAGTTATTTTGATAAGGATTTCGCTTGAAGATATTATGAGGATTTCGCTTGAAGTGTTTCCAAGCGAAATCTTGTCTAGTATATATAGGGGTGTTGATCATTTCATATAAAACGGTTCCGAAATTCCATACCGAGGTGCTGCCGGTGTGAGGACTGATTGTAAACGATAGTTTATCAATATAATCAGTGTTAAAGTGGTACGCAAGCTGTTTCGCAATCGGTTTCTTAGTTTTCGCCTCTGAAACTGATAAAATCTCTTCTGAACGACTCGTTCGGGTCGCAAACCGATCCTACAACAGTTGATACATCAACAGTTGTAGTGACAACAGTGGTTGAAACACCAGTTGTTTCAACAACTATTAGTCAGTCACCCATCACTTCAAACATTCCTTCACAAGACATTATCCTTTCAGTTCCAAAAACTCAAACAAAAACACCTTCTCCCAAAAAAGGTGTATACCAGAAAAAGAAAGTTTCAGGTGCATGATGATGACATACCAGCACCAATTCCATTATCATCCACACCTTACAATGTCATCAAACCTCAACCATTCATTCCACCAACTTAAGCCAATTCAATCAAACATCCAAAAGTACTTGAAGGATATGACCCTGCTAATGTGATACCAGTAGCTGCCAGTTATCCACTAGAATTGCATGAAGTAAAGATTGAAATGAAGCAGTTCTACACAGTGGATGACCCTTCAAAAAGAAAATTCCCCTCTCTGGTTGGTTTTAGAGATCCAGTAAACATGGATGAATACCTAAAACTCAAAGCCAGGCAAGCTGAAATGAGAGCTAGACTTGAATGCAAAGGGGAAAGTGACAATGTCATCTCAAATCATATGCAGTTCTTGCTTACCAAAGTTAAACAACTAGAAGACTATGCAATAAATTTGAGTAAAGAAATGTCCAACCTGCCACCAGAAGCTGATCTGCAACAGGAAATGAGAAAAGACCTCCTTGCCTTGATCATGAGGGAAAAAATCTATCTTGCCAAGATTGAGCAATTCAGAGACTGGCCACTCATTGCTTTGAAACATGAAGCAAATAGAATTGAAAGAATCAAGAATGATCCAGCTATGAAAAGATCAGCACCAAATTGGAGCAAATACAAAAAGACAATTACTGATCTTACCTTGGAGTATAAAAGAAAGAAGCAAGAGTTGGTTGCAGCAAAGGTTGGTACAGCCAAAGCAATAGCAAAATGGACTAGGCAATACACTGATGAGGCTTATGAAAGGCTGAGAAACAGGAGAGAGATAGATCCTAGCCTTCCAAAGAAGCCTGAATACAAAGACAAGAAAGCTGATGATCCACAGCAGCAGGCCCTTTCTTTGAAGACCTTGTTCACATCTTCTGATACTTCCATCATTGCCTTAAACCAAAGAAAGAGGCAAAAACAAATGGATGAACAGGAGGTCAAGGCTCATGAAGATCTCATTATGAAAGAAGCTCTTCAAAGAATAATTGCAGAAAATCAAGACTCAGCAAAATCACAAGATTCTGCCAAAGTAGTCATAAGCAGACCTCCTTCTCCAAACTCATCAAAAATAAAGACTCTCCCAAGAAACCCACTGGATTCAAAAATACTAAAGTGGAAGTCTAATCAAATGACCCACGTATTGACTCTACTAAAATCCAGTGGTGAGGTGAAGCATATATCAAGGGAAAATGCACTTGGCCTGAGTGTAGAAGATTTACAAGATCTCTTTGAGCTTACACTGTGCAGGGATGAAAATGATGAAGATTCCATGAACTTTGAATTACAATGCAAAGGTCAAGTCAGGGAATTATTGATGAGACAATAAAAATCCAGAATAATGAAGAGTTTTGGCATCATCTGTTCCAGGGGGAGATTGTTGGGATTGAACCCTACAAAGGAACAGTTGATAAAGCCAAAACTGGTTCAGATCAGCGGATTCACAATAAGCAGTTGTTTGCATTAGATCTTTCCCCTTGAAAGTGGCCCTAACATCTGATGACCTCTAAGTATTGTTCTTCACAACAACTGCTGATCCCTAAAGACTGTTGAAGATAAAGCACTGATGCCCAATCTACTGATGCAACTCAAGTACTGCTGAAGACCTAAAGCACTGCTGAAGCTATAACAGTGGAATGAAGAAGCAGTAGTTTAGTCTTGTATTGTATTTGTTTATTGTAATCAGTGGTTTATGATCAGTGTTTGTATAGGACAGTTGTTAGAGGTTGTTAGGAGGTTAGATGTCACTTTCATGGTGACGTCAGCCAATGATGCTCAGTGGTTGTTCTGTACTATAAATAGAACAGTACCCTGTACTATTCTATTAGCTCTTTTGCACAAGTCATTTTGTACGACAATCAAGTGAGCTCAGGCTGAGGGGGAGATTAGTGCATGCATGCATTATAGTTGATTATTGTAATAAATACAATCATTCGATTATGAGATAAACATGTTTGCTGAAAACTAGTTCTTCCATTGATTGTGTGTTTAAAGTTTGTTTCATTTATTTCCACTGCAATTTACTCTGTTTCATCCCCATTATAATCAAACGAGCACAATCAAAAGAAACTCAGATCCTAACATTATCAAACACAGTTAACTTATTGTTCTCAAACTTCTTCATAACATATATATATATATATACATACAACTCAGGTCACACACGTAGATCATATATACTCAGATCCCTAAGGGTAAGAGGGGTGGAAGCGGGGAAGTGAGCGGGGAAGAGGATTGCCGCGAGGTGAATGTGTCGTCATCCCCAATTGTCGCGCGGTGAAGAGGGGTGTGCGGCAAGTTGTTACCGCATGCGGGAAAGAGGAGGGAGAGGGGGTAGACCAGTAGTGATGGGCCCCACTCTCTTTCAACCAATCATGGATTATTTTTTTTAAATGGTTTGGGTGAAACCACCACTTATCTTTTTTGGGCAAGAGTGGTGTGCGGCAAGTTGTTACCGCATGCGAGGAAGAGAAGGGAGAGAGGGTAGTGGTGGGCCCCACTCTCTTTCAACAAATCATGAATTAATTTTTTTACATTGTCTGGGTGAAACCACCATTTATCTTTTTTAGGCAAGAGTGATGGATGAGAGGGAAATTGACATTACAAATCATGATTTTTTTTTTTGATCGGCTAATTTTTTTAATTCCCTGTAGTATGTGGGACTTGAACCCAAGACCTCCCCCTTCCCAACCTTGGTGTTTTAAACAAATCATGATTTGGTGGGTGGAAATTCCCCCCATCTGATGAGGGGTGCACCCCCTTCACCCTTATACGCTAAAATCATCACGAAAAAATCGTTCTAAACATGTAAATCACTAACTTTTACAACTGATAGCACTCGTAGATCATAAAACTATAAACTCATCACAAACTAAACGCTAAATTCATCACGAAAACATTGTTCCTGAGCATGTAAATCGCTAACATTTACAGTTTTACGCCTCAATGATGCAATTATCAAATCAATTTGAAATTAACATATAAACTCCCTAAAGTGCACCGAGTATGCGATATGAGAAGTCAAAAGGTGTGAATTTCCTTTAATACCCTTCAGGTATGTGTGTTCTTTCGATTAATGCCCCTATCTTTTGGGTAAAAGTAAAAGAAAACGATAAACGGGTAAAAGTAAAAGAAAACGAAAATATAAGTCACAACATTATTACGTTGAAGTAATAGCATCTCCAACAAGAAGGACGACACGCACTATGGGCGCACCCCTTTCGGTGCCTCAGGAGAATCTCACGGACGTTTATAGGCGCGCCCTATCTCTCTCTACTACATCTCATATTTGCATGGTAGTAGTGGAAGATGTGTGAGTCATGGATTTGCTTTAGTTATTTGAAGTACTTGATAATTTTAGTGGCTTTATGCATTCATCATATTTGTGTACCGAATGATATACTAATTTGAACACGTCATTGCGTCGCATCTGTTATTTGGTTTTGGTCTTATTATTAGACCATGCATAGTCGTTGGGGTGAATAATGGCCCACCCTAGGACGTTTTGCGCCATGTGGCAGCCCAGTCAGCAATGGGGCATTATTGGGCGTTTTTACAAAAGGGGTGTAGTGGGGTGTGATGATTGTGGGGCATTATGTTTGTAATAAAATAAAATAAAAACATTTAAAAATTCTTATTGGACAAAAAATGGAAGCTCAAATGTGATTGGCCAAGAAATCCCCCCTTTGGCGTGATTTATAAAACGCCTCAACAAAAAAAATTGCCAATCACGCCCATGCGTAATGGCTAGGAGGCGATATTGGGGGTGATTCAGCACAAAAAATGCCCCTTTGGGCAACCACTATGGGTGGTCTTAGAGCAGTGTCGTCCCCGAGAAACCTTAAAAATTTTAGGGCTTGAGGCGAGTGAAAATAATGAGCCCCCTAAAAATTATGAACTCGACAACTCATATATAAAAAGTGAAGAATACGACACTAATTGTCTCAACATCTATGTTTTCAGAATCAAATCGATCATCGAATGTGAAAAATGTAGATTATTTTGTTTTATCTCAATATAAACTTTATTAAACCAATGTGTTAGCCCAAAACTTGACTGTACAAATGTAGAGTTACCAAAGAACCTTGTTATTATATTTTTATGATTTGAACTTTAATCAATTACTTTATCTCTAGGATATGCAATTCAACCTTTTTAACAATCAAACCAAATATCATATTTTAATTATCTTCATCATTCAATTAATACCAAGTACCATCTACTAACTGAACTCTTAGTGGTTCGATATACTACTTACTATAACCAATTTAAAGAGAATAAGATCGGTAACTCTCTATATCTTTGATCGTACTTCTAAGCTGATTGCTCTCCTTCCCATCAACTGTCATGTTAACAATGCACACTACGACATATTCCATTGGAGTTGCTCTAAACAATTTTAAGTACAAAACTACAAGTAAACGCATAAGAAATTATATGCATTGTACAATATGTATAGCTAAAGAGAAAGAGAGTCGGTTATGTGATTACATAACAGTGGCAAAATGTGCTTACAACATCCATAGATTTAGACTATCATCATATTTGACAGGCTTTGTATTATTTTGTTAAAATTGATCGCTAAATGAACCGAATGAAAGCAGTATACAGATGTTGTTAACCTACCGAAAGAGGTGTAAACACCATGGTGAATGTTAAGTGGAATAAGTATTTAGGGAATTTAAGACAACTTCGATAGCAACTCCGTATAAGTTGTAAAGTCATTAAGAGGTATATAAACCTCGAAGATGCAACTTTAAATTATTAGACCGCCCGTAGTGGGCGTGGTTTTTCTAAATTTTGCCCAAAAAATGCCCGATCACGCCCATACACCGCCCCCTGGGCGTGTTTGACCAATTTTTTGGTTTGACGTGTTTAAAATCACGCTGTTGGGGCAAAAGTTTGACCAATCACATTGAAGCTTCATTTTTTTGGCCAATAGCTTTTTTGGTTGGTTTTTTTATTTTTATTTAATTCTCTACACCTTTTAACATAATGTCCACATCCCCACTACACCCATTTTAGAAAAACGCCCAATAATGCCCCTTGCTAACTGTACTGCCACATGGCGGAAAACGCCCAAGGGTGGGGGCATTGTTCACCTTTACCACTACGCATGATCTTAAAAAGGATAACAAGATTTAACCCTTTTTAAATGAGCAACAAATAGTACTTACGTCCCACCATTTTTCGCCAGTGTCATGAAAAGATATGGTTACAAAGTGGCATAACACCACTTGAAATATTAACCTTGTCAATTCAAATTTATCAGCAAAATGTACTACACAAGAGCAGTTTCATACACATTAAGAATTTAAGCAAATGTTTCACATATCAAAGAGGGATATTTGAGTTGAAGACTTAAAAGTGAATGGTACACAACTAGGGCTGTTCACGAGCCGAGCCGAGCCGAACCGAGCAGACCTTTGCTCGTGCTTGGCTCATTTTCAAACCGAACCGAGCGGAGCGGCTCATTTAAAACCGAGCATTAAATCAAGCGAGCATTTTTCGAGCAGTAAAAATTCCGAGCGAGCATCGAGCGAAGTTCGAGCGATCTGGACAACCGTCTCGCCCAATTTAAATTTGCTGAGATAGATAATGACAATGTTGGGTCTCAAGTTTTTATGTCTTCATGCACATTTCATGGCATAATATTTTTCTTATGAATAACAATGTTGTGGCTGACGAGTCGATGATCATATTGCACGAACAATTACTTTGAGAGCAGGAGGCGATCGACTTAGGGTAACGACATGAAATATTGAGGCGATGAACAGACTGTTGTTTATCGGTTCAGGGTTTAACTTGTAGTTTTGATTTAATTTTTTATTAGCGTGGTTGGACTAGTACGTATAGATATAGTTGTAAATTTGTATATATTTGACCAAAATATAATAGATTGGTACATATAAAACTACTAGCGGGAAACCCGCGCGTTGCGGCGGAGTCAACAGTACGCAGTGGGAACATAACCTGCATCAGGCAAGACTACCTTCTAGCTATAACTTGTCAAGCAAGTTGGCTAGTTGTAAACAAGCCGCAAAAGTAACACATAATTGTGTATCGCATGCATCAACTCTTAATTAATATACACTTCAAACCAGGTCCGGTCCCGTTTTATACGGCCAGTTTTCGGTATAAACCGCAAACCAAACCGTTAACTACGGTTTGAAATACTTAAAACCGACCGACCGGAAGTTAAGGAAAAAAACCGACCGTGAAACCAAATGTCCAAACCAATGACCGGTTTGGGCGGTTTCACGGTTTCAAACCGAACCGTGAACACGCCTACGATTTCTACTATAAATCTGATTCAAATGAATATAAAAAATTAAATTGTTACAAGTTACAACATATTGTTCATAGCTCTCTGAGTTTCAAAATCCATCGAGTCACCACCCACGGGTCCAAAAGGACCATTATACCCATACATATTATCAAAAAACCCTTCATTGGGACCCATCGGCGGACCCCACGGAACCGGACCAGAGATATTAGAGCCGGATACTTCTTGGTTCATGAAGGATGGTGCGTCAGCTATTACCTAGAGATAAACAAACAAAATAATTAAAGATTGTACCTTATGCAAAACAAAGACTTATGAACATTCAAAAATTTGGTGCTCTTTAAGTAAATAAAATAATAGTGACAATTAATCAGCATACGACCTCAATCTTGAGATTCATTATTTCCTCAAACGTCCAGTACTCCATATGGTCAGCGACACCAGGAGCCCGATGAACGTATTAGTGTACTCTGATTTTATTACATTAAGCAAATTGGAATGGTTCTTCAACTGCAATTCATCAAAATATAGTCAGAATGAATCGAGTCAGATTGGGTCAATTCAAAAAAAAACACCAAAGTTATCATCTCACGCTTCAATCCACGTGAGCATGGCGTCAGCTAGCATGTTGAAGTAGTCATCAACTTTCCCGAGCTTAGCCTTGACTTGTTTGGAGAGCTCCTTGTAGCAGCTCTGAACCGTGGTGCACTGTTTTGGCAGGGTGGCGCCTTGGAAGAACGGGATTAGCTCCTCTTGCCAGTAGATACCCTTGTATTCCTTTTTCAGGTTCACAAGTGGGTTGCTCGCTTTGCTGTGCCAGATGTATGGCAAACCCGTCTTCTCGCCTAATCCTAGATGGTCACAGATCACCTATAACAACCAAATACAGACGGTGTTGAGTGAAAAGTCCAACTATGTGGCCCTTTTGACCCATTTACTTGCAAATGGGTCAATTAAGATTATATTTTACATTTTTTATGTCTAAAAAGAAAACGGGTCAAATTGGTTGAAAGTTTGGTTAATGCATAAAGACCAAAGCTGTGCCAGATGTATGGCAAACCTGTCTTCACGCCTAATCCTAGATGGTCACAGATCACCTATAACAACCAAATACAAACGGTGTTGAGTCAAAAGTCCAACTATGTGGCCCTTTTGACCCATTTACTTGCAAATTGGTCAGTTAAGATTATATTTTACATTTTTTATGTCTAAAAAGAAAACAGGTCAAATTGGTTGAAAGTTTGGTTAATGCATAAAGACCAAAGGGGTGTTTGGTATATAGCCTTTGCAAACTAATTATCTGATTATTGTCTTTTCAATTCACAAATAATGTGTGTTTGGATGGAGCATTATGTTAAAGAGGGAAGCAATCAGTTTGAACGTTATTTAAGCAAACTGGTTGTTGCAAAACACTGAAATCACTCTAATGCAATCCTAAACACCCCCTTAATTTATATTTTTAAAATTTGATCATTATTGAAATGATATAATTCTTGTAATCACATTAGACACAGACTATTCAACCAAAAAAATGTTTCAAAACTTTTTGACAAGATAATTTTACGTTGACCCAGCCCGAACAATAAATTTCAGTTATGACCCGTTACCCAACCCACCCTTTTTTTCACCTCTAATATGTGTGCACAAAATGTTTCAGCCTGCATGTCAGCTCAAGTTGGCCCATATCATATAATACTTATTTTGACATGTTACCCGATCCGCGCATTCTGTCACTTTATGTGTGCATAAATAAAAGTTACACCTTGATGCACCAGCCAGCCCACATGTCATCGTACCGCCCAATTGGCTGACCATCGCCCATGAGACCAAAGTACATTGCTGGTCCGATTAACTCATGGTCAAAAGCAAGATTCATTCCACCTCCTAAATCGATTTTATTTAAGAATTCAGAGTATTATTGTAAAAAAGTTGTTTTTATAATCACAATTAAAGGCACATCAATATTATTTAAATTAAGAAAGAAAAATCAAGTGGTTGTGTGTCAATCCAACCCGCTAGTTTTGTGGATTATAGAAATGAGATGTCAACCCGAACCCCAATGAGACTACTACTAAAAAACTGATAATCCAAACCCCTTTGCAAACTAAACTTTCTTATTTGACCCGTTTTACATAAAACACAATCCATCCAACCCCCTTATAAAATCAAGTGTAAGCGTAAGCCTACCTGCTGTGCTTATTTAACAATGTATCTGCTGTACGAGGTACGCCTTTTGACAACACCTCATTCTGGCTGCCTGATTTTCGACTCCATAGAACTTGTTTTGTACAGATTTTCCTGGAGCGTGATTAAAAAACATTTAAACCCACAAAACATAAAATCATGTCAATAAAACGTAAAGAAAAAAACGAAAAAAATTAAATAAAACAAAATTGTTTAAAAAGTAAAGATAAGGCACCATTATCAAGTAGATGTATCATCATCATTTTGCTTCTGCATCTGCTTTTGTTTCTTTTCAGCATGCATATTGTCTTCGCTTTTGGCCTTTACTTCACGACGCTCCTATTTCACTCCCTTTGGCGTAAACAATAACGATGCACTTCCAACCTGCAAAACACAATAACCAAACCAACCCGTTTTAAGTTTTTGACAAAGATGAAGGGTCAAATCATGGTTTATGAGCTAGATTGGGTAATGTCTTGCTAGTCGGCTTTAGATTGGGTAATGTCTTGCTAGTCGGCTTGTCTTCTTGAGCCACATTTAATCAATTTGAACATCAAGGGTTGATGGCTGGATGGGTCCTACACCATCATGTCCTTCGGCTTGAATTGGATCTCTAAATGCTTTCATATAAGCCAATCCGTCTAACCTTAGCCCTGTTTAAAAACACGTTATTATACTATGCAAAGATGTATTTTTTTTTCACTTTATTTGGTAACGTTTCCACCTTATCATTATAATTTATATATTGCCTTGTTATTCCTCTCTTCACAAGTCCTAGTAAAAAATCCTACAGCCCAACCTGATTTCTAATATCAAATTGCCAATAAACGTAAAAAAATAATTTCAACCTAGTAAAAAATCCTACAGCCCAACCTGTCTCGTCCATTATTTTACGCCTCGGGATACTCAAAATGAACGCTTGCAACTAAAAAAAGAGGTAGATTAAAAGGGAAACGGGTCAAAAGTTTCCCAACGTGCACCTTCAATTATTTAATTTAAAAATTAGATGATTATAGAAGTTAAATACTTTTTATAATTGTATTTTACGCTAACAATCTACATAAAAGATTAAAATGTTGGGATAAGAAAGTGTTTCGGGTCAACCATTCTCGTATCAATCCACACCATAAATTACCCGTTTGACCCATTACCCAACCTATTTATGTGAAAAGAAGTTGATACTGATCATGGTTTGCAGATCACTTCCCTGTTTTAATCACAACAGCAAGAAGCATAACTTGAACATCTATCTTGAACAAACAAAGGTTCAGGTTTGGTCCCTCGATTGTGGAGCGGAGCCGACCGGAAGGACGATTTAAGTTTTTTTACGATCTAATGAAACAAAACAAACATACAGATGATGATGATGATGATGAAAAGATTCTAAAATAAAATTGAAAGAAGTAAAAAAATAATAATTAACCTTGGAACTTTTTGCATAAAATTATCGGGATTCATGCATATTGTCCATCTTTCCTTCCACAATTGCAGACTCCCTATCATTCTATCAAACAATAAAGAAAATGACTAAACCTTAAACGGTAAGAATCGTAAAAAAAATATATCTTATAATATAAGAAGGCATACTTAGTGTGGTATTCCTGCAATTCTGAATAAAATGCTACTTTATTAGCCTTGTTACGCTGTTCTTGACGAAGAATGGCATGAAGATGATAATCACCCGAGCATATAGAAGCACCCCTACACAGAAATATTACAAACAATTCACAAACTGGAAACTTTAACGTAAGATACAAAGTGAGAGGAGCCCGCAATTTCTCATGTTCTAGTCCAAGAAACCAAAGTGTAACAGTATGTTCAATCTTTTTTACAAATTAAACTTCAGAAAATATTTGAGAACTACAATAAATATATTTAGAAAATAAACTGGGTTTTACCAGCACTCATAATTGTTGAGAGACAACAATTCTTCGTTATGTTAACCGATTAACTTGGCACCTTAACAGTGTGAAAGTTATTTTCCAATTTGTCCAGTAGCTGACTACCTGTTAAGAGGACATAACCAATTAAGATGATCAGAGCCAAATGCTTGATCAATTAGCGATTTTCACAATTGAATACCTAACTTTTGTGAATCCATTGGCTCTCATATCCTTAATGTAAACTCTATATAGGCAAAAAAATCAGAATATAGTGTTTAGCAAAACCCTAATAACTCAAAACCTGAATCGTTTGTCACAAACTCCCACCAAAATCAATTGAAAAGACTGAATGCAAGTTACCTGTGATTGGTCCGTGTATAGTGATCCCATTTTTTAGCTCAATAGAGACTGTTTTTTTGCTCAACTTCACCAAAAACCTAGATTTGTACACAAAGAGGTAAACGTCACTACAACAACTTTCCAAACAAAATTAAGCAAAAAAACTGTAAAGAAGATTAAAAAATCGGACTGTAATATGGTAAAGAAAAAAGTGCCGACCTGACGAGCTCCATTGTTGCGAATGGCAGAAGGAGAACCTAGGGTTCCCAAATATTTTCCAGTTTTTGAGGGGAAGCGAGAGATCTAAAACGTAAACATAATCTTATTATTGGTGGTAATCGAAGAAGATGAAGAAGATGGTGTTCGATTAATGAATTTGCAAAACATAATATTACACATACCAGCTTCCTCTGCTCTACGGGGAATCCAAATCAAGTTGTCAATTACTATGTTGTTTAAGAACATCTCCCATCACATTTTGCCACCGAGAATGATAGTGCCATCAATTTCAATGATTATCAATTAGATTGGCTTGAACTGGGGACAATCAAAACGCTTGGGTTTCTTGAGAAACGCTGGGAAAATATGATTCCGATTTCCGAGAATGACCCTGTAGGCGTCTTAAAATGGCCCTTCAATTCCAATTGTGTTGCTTAAACTGCTATGTACATGGTGCTTAAGAACTTGTATATTTGGTGAAATTACATTCTTATCCATCACTTCTCCTTTTTATAGATAAATTTAATTTATGTTTAAGTATATATGTATGTGTAAGTGTGTGTATATATATGTATAATTTATATTTGTGTATATGCATGTTTATAGATGTATGTGTATATGTATATGTATATATATACTAATTAAAATAATAATTCGAGCCGAGCGGACCTTTGCTCATGCTTGGCTCGTTTACAAACCGAACCGAGCAGAGCGGCTCGTTTACAACCAAGCGTCAAATCGAACGAGCATTTTCCGAGCAATTTTCGAACGAGCGGCGAGCGATTTGAACGGCCCTAGTGGTATCAGAGCTACAACCACTGATTTCAGCCACAGAGCTGACACCAAAATTTTATCTGTTATGTTAGGAAACTATCTACGGGATTATGTGCGTATATTATTGTTTTGTGTTATTTGACAATTTGTTTGTTTACAGTATGAACGATCATGGACCATCGGACGCTTATCGTCAATTGTCCAGCGAAGGAACTTCTTCCCAGCCTACCCCCTCGGGGTATTCAGCTGACACCGAAGAAGGGATTTTCGTGTTCAAAGCACAATCCGAAGAACCTTCCCTACCAAAAAGAGAGGATGGTTCAGTCGGGGAGCTCACGAGCGTAGGAAAAGGATGAGAAAGTTACAGCAACAGCGAGCTTTAGCAGCTGCGAATAGGGAAATGAATACCCAGACTCAGGATATAATCAATAGAAGACTGGCCAATTTCCACATACTAGCTACCACAGCCGCAGACCCGAACCTAGAACAAATCATAGCACCCCAGCCACTACCCTTATTCCCAACTCAACCCATGGACATCAAACCCAACCCAGGAAACCAGATCCCAGCACCTGCTTTTGACCCAGCTGAAATCCCTAGAATCCCAGCACCCCATCCCCCAGACTATGACCCATGGTTTGACGACCATAGGGATTACCAACAACGCTACCCACTAGAGGAGCCCATACAAAACCTAGTAGCACCATATCTAAACCTTGACCCTCTAGACCCATATTTTGATAATGACCAATATATCAGGGAGATCCTAGAAAACCTATACCCTTACGAAGAACCAATGCCACAGTACCCTGACCCGATACCAGCACCCGCACCACCCATGAGCACTGAGAATACGCAAGAACTTCGCACCTTTGGTGAGGAGTTGTTAGATGAAAGTGAAAAGATAAGACAAATAGGGGAAAGTCTCGTCCGGAAATAGAACGTCACAGAATTGCGATCATCCCAGACTCCCAGTGCCCCCTATTACTACTACATTGACCGGTAAAAAAAGTTAGAATACCCCTAAATTAATGGGCTATCTCCACCACTAATAATAGTAGCTTTAGGATTAAATCAAAAGAGTCACTCCAAACACATACATAAAAATAAGAGTAAAATGCCCAGATAGTCCCTGTAGTTTTGTAAAATAACACATATAGTCCCCAACTTTTGAAAATTACATCGGTGCTCCCTGTGGTTTGACAGTTTGTTACTCGGATAGTCCCTCGAGTGGATGTCCGTTAGTTTTCTCCGTTAACTCCATTTAAAATGACCAAATTACCCCTTGCTTTATTAAAATATAAGAAAAAACTAATTAATCATTTAAAATATCAATTGGGCCCCACAATTAATTATTAATTATTAAATATAATATATATATATATATAACACCTCACCCCACTCTTTCTCTATCTCTCTCTAACCTCTAATTAGTCCGGCGATGGAGGTTGTGAACGGTGGTGGCCTTCAACGGATCTGGAAACGATGTGGTCTCCGGTGGTTGTAAGCGGCGGCGGCTTTCAACAGATCTAGAAACGAGGTAGAACAAGGTTAGGTGACAGGGGTGTAGTGGTTGTGAGCGGCGACGACTGGTAGTTTTCTAGGTTCCGATCCCGGGTGGTGGGTGATGGCGGTTAGAGGTGGTGGAGTGTTTCTGGTGGGCGATGGAGGTTAGAGATGGTGGTGGATGCTATTCGGTGAAGGGTGACAGTGATGGCGGTTCATAAGGATGCCACAAATTCAAGTCAAAACTCGAGACACCAGCAGTCTCCATACTCCCACTAGCACCAGTTATGGATTCAACTCCACCTCCATTCAAGATCTCTTCAAATTGTGTTGTAAAATGTTAAACCTGCTATATGTTGTAAAATATTAAAAAGCTCTTTAAAGAATTATTGCTATAGAAATTCTTGTTCCTGTGGATGCTAATTGCTAATTATTGCAGTAGGCAACTAGTTGGTGCCCTTTTTCCGGCGAGCGGATCTTGGCCGGTCGGAGGATAATGTTTGGTGTTGCCGGAGAAACAGAACAGGTGGGGATGGAAATCAAAGAGGTGGGCCCACATGAATTTTTTAAAGATTAATTAAGTTTTTTTATTGCTTAAAGTTAAAATGTTTTGTTTTTATTAGTAAGGGCATATATGTAATTTTACAGAGACTTAACCGAATAATTTAGCGTCCATACATTGTAGGGACTACCCGAGTAACAAGTAAATAAATCACAGGGAGCACCGGTGTAATTTCCAAAAGTTAGGGACTATAGGTGTTATTTTACAAAACCACAGGGACTATCCGATCATTTTACTCTTAAAATAAGCTTAGTTATAATTGTAATGGTAATAATATACAATAAAAAGAAAACACCACATTCTTATTGTTATGATACAACAACATTAACAGGAAATGTTCACCTATTAAAGGCATTTATACACACACATACCAATCACCTTAAAAAATCAAAACACTTGCCTAAAATTTGAAACTTTAAAAATCTAAACTTCATCACACCCCATCAATGGTGGCATTCTTCAAGTTTCCTCCGAGCAATGATAGCAGACCGCCACCGTGAACCCTCCCCTCCGGAACAACAAACTCCAAGCTCTTCCTACTGTTGCCATTTTCGCTTTTTTCTCCGCCATGATCCGAGCTCAATTGTATTGTAAATGATGATGAAAATGGGTGCTTCATCGATGGTGGAACCAGTACTTGTGGTGGGATCAACTGTTGCCGTTTAGTCGGCCTTTCGCGTGAGTCGATGGAGTCGGAAACAATGCTGACTCCTGATGAAGAGTATGTGTTGTCAAAGCTGCTCATGACAGTTGAAGCTGGTGCTTGAACAACCCCATGGAAGAGTCCAGGACCGATTCCGAAACCGCCCCTTTTGTTTACGTTAGCTTCTTTTTCCTGGACCATACTAGCATGTGCCGCACACAACCCACTCTTCCCCCTGGCAAACTTCTCACACTTCCCTTCTCCGCCCCAGTTGCACCGCTTTCCGCCACCGTGGGCCTTGCAGAAGTCAGTGCTGCCTTGAGCAGACTTGGTACAGTTTTCGAATTTGCACCGCTTCCCGCCACCGTGCTTCACGCAGCAATCGGTTCTGCCTCGCGCGCTTTTAGTACAATCGGGGACAGAACACCTCTTGCCGCCACCGTGAGCAACGCAAAAGTTAGTCCCACCGTGGACGCTTTTCGGGCAAATGCCACCACCATCATAAAGGCATCGTTTTCCGCCACCGTGGGCTTTACAAAGCGGGGTACTACCTTCAGCACCCTTGGTACAACCCGCAAAAACACAACGTTTTCCGCCACCATGAGCTTTACAATACATAGTGCTTCCCTGAGCTCCCTTACTGCACCCTTGAAACTGGCACCGCCGGCCTCCACCATGCGAAATGCACAGACCGATCTGTCCTTCGGCACTGCGAGTGCATCCCTCCACTTTACACCTCTTTCCACCGCCGTGTTTAATACACAGACCCGACTTGCCCCTAGCGGCTTTACTGCAGCCCGACGGGTGGCCACACCGCCTCCCACCACCATGAGCTATGCAAAACTCCGTCCTACCTTCTGCACTTTTCGTGCAGCCGAGATGCTGACACCGCCTGCCTCCACCATGAGCCTTACAGTATGCAGTTCGACTCTCCGCGCCTTTATTACACCCCGGTTTTTGACATCTTTGACCGCCACCATGACCGATACAGAGCCCTGTAGCACCTCTAGCCCCTTTCGTGCACCCATCAAACCTACATTTCTTCGAATTGCCGGTTTGATGGTCGGACATTGTTCCCATAGAATAATCCGAGATAGCCGATGGCTCTGAGCTTAACTGCGGCCCGTGATACGAGTTCTCCCCCGGCTCCAACAGATTGTGCATTTGCATCCGCGGAGCCAGAAGCAGTGATGGCATATAGCCACCTGATTTCTTTGCAGACGTCGAACCCTCATCGATAACTTTCTGAGAATAACACGATGTGTCGTTCACTGATGTAAAACAATGATCCGAAAGACCAAGTTTGAGTACCGAATCACCACCCTCGCACGATAACCCTGTGTTGGAAACCGAGGCTGGCTTTTTAGTTGAGCTTGAATAATAATCGTTAGAATATACACTCGGGGTGGGTCCCAACCCGAGGACCAGTCTGCATCCGTCATCGGGTGCGATGTTCGTGTTCTGCTCTTTCGATTTTTCACAGGTGGTTTCATGTCTGGGACCCGCTTTTCCACCGTAACCGAAGCAGTCCAAACTTAATGTGGTATTGCTGTTACCGTTACAAGAAACAAATGCTAGACTATTGTTGAGATCCATTTTGGGGTTACTGTAAACCATTGCTATGAAGGATTTGAACTTTGAAGAGGTTGTGGTAAGTTTAGGGGAATAATTATGACAGCTACAAAGATTTGTAAATTAAGATGAACAGAAATAGAAAGGTTTCCAATAGGCTAGCACTAGCTCCACCACTCACAAAGCCTGATGTGTCTGACCTGTCCATTCAGTTGGCGGTTGCCGACAACCTTATCGAGCTATGTAAACACCTCGGCTGGGAGCCGTATCTGATAACATTTCTGGGATAAAATCCGATTACATAGTCAACATAGATTGGTATGTTTAGATCTGCAAACTCTCTATTCCTCCTTACTGACAAGTCTTTAAGCTTCATTCACCTGCAATCGAATGAACAGAAACATGTAAACACGCTTCGTTTCAAGAGTTTTCTTTCAAAGAACCAAGTCAAATTCATACAAAATCTCCGAGTTAGATCAAATTCGCGACATACAAATACTTGGCACCATACATAAATTTCAGACTACAAAGATCTAGCAAATAAAGATGTCACATGCCGAGTAGTTAATGCGGTGAAATATCGGATATCGGTCAAGGACCGATATTTGAGATATCGGTTATCGTGGTAGGATATCGGTGGGATATCGGTAATTTTAATATCATGCTAAATTTATATATATATATATATATATATATATATATATATATATATATAGCAATTTAACACTAACAATTCAGTTTACTCTCTTACTTACCATTAACAAATTAACCTTTAGCAACTTGCAAAACATTAACAATTGTAGTAAGTAGGAACTTACTAAGACTTAAAACACTAACATTTAACAATAACAAGTAACAATTAACACTTAAAACACTAATACCAACAATAAGAAAAAAGACAGATAGTAGAACTAAGAAGAAAGGTACTGATATAGGGAAAATCGGTGATATATTGGTCAAATCTCTGTCCAATATCGGTCAATATCGCTGATGTTATCGGCACCGATATTCTGACCGATATTTTGTAACAATATATCGGCAGGAGACCGGTAACTGATATATCACTGATATATCGGGATATTAACTACATAGGTCACATGGTATGAAAAAAAAAACAACAACAACAACTCATGAGACCCACCGTGACTCTGCTAACCAATGAGATCATATAAAATACAGCTTACGTTGGGTAGGTGGCCTTCAAGGAGATTAAAGCTCACACGCTCGATATACAAATGTTTCAAATTAAATGCTTCCAAAACACCATCTTGTAATTTCAGATAAACATAATCAAAACCAATAGCAAAAGCCCTAATTCCTTCCTTCTTCACTATATTCATCCTTAAATCCAATATAAAACCAATACTATATAGTATATACCAATTAATAAAACCTAATAAAAATATCTAAACGCATAGATACAACCACCACTTGGCACAGAACACATGATATCATGTTCAAAAACGACAAAAAATTGGGGCCAAAGATGAACAATATTAACAACTTAAACAACATCAAATTAAGTTATTATTCCTAAACAAACTTTAATCAAAACAATTCAATTAACTTTATTTTACTAATTTAATATATGTGTGGGCGCTCCGGGGGGCAAAAGCAAAAGTGCACTAATTTTTAACGTTATTTTACTAATTTCGTGAAAATAACGTTAAAAAGAGGGGATCGTTAATCAGGCATCATGTGGTGGCGTTGATAGCCGAAAGACAAGGGGGTACATGCACCAATTGGTGTTTGTCTCAATTGCTGAGTGTTATGTGCCTTATGTCCAAGGCTTGATGCAAAACCACAATCGAGCCGGGGGTCTCATTGGAAGCAGCCTCTCTATTCCTACGGGGTAGAGGTAAGGCTGTCTACATCCCACCCTCCTCAGACCCTACCTTAGCTTTGCTATAGGTGGGATATACTGAGTACGATGATGATGATGATGATGATGATGATGATGATGATGATGATGAATTCAATTAACTGGATCTTCATCTCAAACAGGCAAATTAAAGCAATAAAACAACATATATTAAACAAAATCAAATCCGTCAATATGCAAACCCTAACCGTAACCGTAAACATCGAATCGTAGAAGATATAAGCAGAGTTTATCGAAATCATCAGCAATTGTTGTGATTATACGTATGATATCAAACAGAGAGTGATCTAAATGAATGAAATTCGAAAGTTAGAGAGGGGAATACCTCAAGAGGCAAAATTAGGCGAAGTTAGTAGATCTAAGACGCCATTTAAGTCATGAGAATCCAACGAGAACAACAGTTGATAGATATAGAAAACTGATTGCAATGAATGTAGTATTCTAGAGAGAGAGAGAGAGAGATGAGAGAGAGGAATGGAGAAAGAGGATGTTTGCACAAGTGGAGTAATAGTTAGGTAATGACGTGAAAAATAGAAATCCTGATTGGAAAGAGTACGTGTTTAGTCCTTCTTCTTAGTTTAAAATACGCATTTCATCCCTCATTTATGATTTTTAATATTTGTAGTGGCAAATTACATTTTTCGTCTTTTATATTTGTATCGGATTGCAACGGATAACATTTAACTTCAATAATTACAGTCATATTCATTTGTTTGAAAAACTCATTACACCTTACGTCATTTAGCCCTAACATTGTTAAAATTTTCAGTTATATATGGCACATGCTATGCACACGAGGACATTTACATCTTTTTTAACCCCATTCTCTCTAAAACACCATTCCCCAACCCTAAAACATTGTCATCCTTCCCTTGACCCCATAGCTAGCCATTAGCTGAGTCAAAAGGGAGCTCCAACTACCATAATAATCTACTCCATTCACTCAAGTCTTAACAAATTATAAGCAATTGATTTTTAAAAACCAATATCACGAAAATGCTTTAAAAATGTGGCAAAACCGATACAAAACAAAGAAACACAATCCATGAGCCTTGATTTTTGTAATATCACCTATATACCCAAATCGTGAATCAAATCATTAACATAATTCCACCACCACCACCGCCACCATCGTATCCAGCAACCACTACAACCAAATTCGTCCACCAAGCCCCATCAACCACCACCAAATCGGAATCTATCGTCGGACGCACGGTTCGATTCAGATCTGTCGTTATATGTAATTTTTAAATTTAATTGTTTTAAATTTTTTTTATCTTTTTTGTTAAATATATTTTAAATAAATGAATGAAATTACCAATCCACCCTCATGTGCAAGGTACATATTCTGACTTAACTTAAAATTTTAACCTGGTTAGAGCTAAAGGACGTATGGTGTAATGAATTTTCCAAATAAAGGATTGTGACTGTAATTATTGAAGTTAAAGGCAATCCGTTGCAATCCGATACAAACATAAAGGACGAAAAGTGTAATTTACCCTATTTGTAGTGAAATTATCTACCATGTGATGGGTAAAAGTATACCCGACTCGAGCTGAGTGTCCAAGATCTAGTTCGACTATTTTGTTTAAGAGACATTGAGTTTTGCGTGTTTAGAGTTCTATGTTTAAAGGTCGAGTATGGGTGTTTTGGTCAGTGAGTTCAAGCTCGACCTCATATATTAAATCAAATCTATTATATTGTATCTATATAGGTAATAAGATTGTTTAGTTTCGCTAGTGAAACTCGGTATATGAAGTCTGAGCTCGAGCTCATTTATTGAATGGGCTCAAGTTTAGACTCGAACTCAGATTCGATTATATCTAGACTCAGGGCTGGCCCATCATCATATTAAACTTAGGCGACTGCTTTGGGCCACCAAATTTTTAGGGCCTCCAATAATTTAAAATTTATATATATGTAGTATATAATTTATGTGGATATTAGGAGAACTTTGATTGATTTCATACAATATCTGCGCGTGGCTTAATGGTAGCGCGTCTATACTTCAGCTTGAAAACCCAAGTTCGAATATCAGCACAGTATTGTTTTTTATCGTTGCTTCACTAATTCACCATAAGCCTACTAAGGATTTGTTTTAAAAATCAAATTGAAAAACAAGGACGAATAATTAACTAGGCTAACTCTATTTTTTCTTTTTCAAATCTATTTAGAATACAACTTAGTTCTAGACTTCTGACTTTATAAAAGGTTCGTACTCGTGTGTTCAAATTTCAATTGTAATACTTCCAACACAACATCATTTTCAAATAGGTTCATACTCGCCTTTTCAGTTCATAGGGCCGGCTCTGGGCCCGGCAATCCCGTGCCGACGCCCAAGGCCCAAAATTTCAAAGGGCCCGAAAAGTCTTTATAAGCTTGTATATATTTATTAAATTATATATTTAGTATATTTATCCGTTTATTACGCAAAAAAGTATTGGTGGTGGCTAAAACCATCTCAAAATAATGTAAAGGTCTCAAGTTTGAGTCTTTGCTCCATCACTAAGTTTTTATTTTTGTAATTCATTTACCCTTAACCATAATTTTGGGCCCAATTCTTTTCGTCGCCCGAGGCCTAAATTTTTTCAAGAGTTTTCGGGGACGGCTCTGTCAGTTCATGTTTCACGGTGTAAACATCAAATCTTGTTTTGTATATACAAGTGTTTGTTCTGGACTTAATGTACATATTACTTGTAGGTTGAAGAACTTTTAGCTTAACATATTTGCCAATTTTATGTGAAAACTATTTGTTAACTTGCCTATTTGTGCTTTTTTATTGTTCGTATTATGGCTTCTTTGTTTAGATGTTTATAGTGAAGTTGAACTAGTGATCTTTCTATAATTGTTATACGATCATATATATTATTTTAATTTAAAATCAAAAGTTATGAAGGTCATTTAGAAAGCTAAACAAAGTAAGACTCGAGGGCCTTAATTTTAGACTTCGTTTAGGGCCTCCAAAAGGCTTGGACCGGCCCTGTCTAGACTCGGTTTGATTCGAGATTTAGTGAGCGGTTCTGGTGTAGGTCACTCACCAGTGACTCATCTCGCTTACACCCTTATCTACGGTTCAATATTTTGATCCATGTTTTGGTAGTTTTACTAGATACCATTTAAAGTAAATATAAGCAATAGATAAAAGTGTATGATGGATGCACTTTGAGCATATCACAAGTTATTCTACAACAAAAAGATATTTAACGCTGTATAGTTTTCATAAGTGTAAATAAATATGTATCTTTGTATAGAAAATCATCTCTTTCACCAAATAAAAAGATAAGGGCAATGATAAAAGATATGAAATGTGTAATTGGAGGTCCAAAATTTTAATTTCTTCAAAGTACAAGGACCAAACAAAAGAATCTGATTTTCTAATTTTAATAGAAATCAAATTATTGGGTGTGTGTGCAACACAATGCATATTCTACTTCTATTATTGGGTAATTTACCGAAATACCCTCACTCTCTACAACTGTCTTTTGGACCATTCGAAAGGAAGACGACGACGGCTCATTTGCTTACTTTTTAGCGACAGCGACGTCGTCTGCATTGACTATATTGCCCCTAATATGTGTGATGTTTATAAAAACTCAAGGGCAAATATGTCATTAAATAAATAAGGCTGATGTCAGATGGGGTATTGGAGATTAGTGGAGGAGGTGAGTGGTGACGTGGCAACCCCGTGCCAACAACCAATTAAAAGTGCATCTTCACTCAGCGTTTTTGTCTTACTTTCTTCAGCTTCGAGCCGCCACTTTTTCACAGCCGCTAGACGCGGTTAGCCGGCTTGTTCGAATGGAGGCATGTATGGGCATAACGGAATAAAACTATAAAGGCATCACTATAGATTTTATATTGAATTAGGTAGGTAGGTAGGTAATTTATATTTTTAAGTTCTAACCCACTAACTTTTCAGCTTCTTTTATTAAAAAAATTCTTCAAATTCTTATCTTATGATAAACGGACAACAAACTGCGCCGCTAACTCTTTTTGAATAGCAAAACTAAGTCAGAATAAACAATTCTATAGCATCACTTTTAACAAAACTAACTACCTCGTATCTGACAGATATTAAGCTGGTATGGAATACGGTTTTACAATTAGGTTTAGGGTTGTGATCACTTATGTTTATATCATCATCATCCATAATTGGAAGCGATTGGCGATTAGATGCTCGAGCCTCTAGGTTGCATGTGTTTGCTCAAAGTTCTTAAGCTTATGAAAAGCGTATCTTAACATGGGAGGCAATTGCCACTATGGATGTTGTAGATTTCGATGACGATTGTAGATAGTGTAGATTTTGATTTTTGGATTGCCAATTAAGAAAGATGCAATCATGTGGTGTTGGATTCGTGTTAATATATCATGATTTGGGTCTTTTAGATTCTTGGGTTAATAAGAAGGGGAAATCACACTTTTGGGTCAAATTTGAATGATAGTTGGATTATGTACAATATTGGATGTACATGGGTTGCCTCTGTTCAGGTTTGACCCTTGTCAAAAATCAAAACTAAGATTTAGTTAAGGGTTTTCGAAATTGATTAATTTTGTTTAAAGTTAAGGTAGGTTATCAATTTTCCTTCTAGGGGCGGTTTGGTTTTATTTTAATTACAAATTGGTGACTTGTGCGCTAAAATTTTAAACTCTGAACTCAACATAAATACAAACCTTTCATTTAGATCATTCAGCCAAACGACAAAAATAACTAAGATGGAAGAGTTCTATGTAATGTTGGATTGGAAACTTCACTATTGAAAGTGTTGGTGGCGATATAAAGACATCATCATCCACACATGATGCGATATTGATTTGGTCCATATTGAGCGGTTCATGAGTAGGTTTGTCGCTAACCGTAACCATAACCAAAAACTAATCATATTTTTTGTTAATCGGTTATGAATTAATTGAACAATTGGTTAACTATTTAGTTAAGCTAAATTGGTTAATTCGGTTATTGTTCGGTTAATATGATTATTTGCTCACCCCTATCATAAACAGATGAATGGTTATATTATCATAACTAGTTATAGTTCCATTTATTACAGGAGTTGAATAATGAAAACTGATCGATTACGTAGCACAATAAGACAGGTAAGTGCACTTGATAATCATCCCAAAAACTTATAATTTCTTACTCGTATTAATTAATACCCAACCAACTATTAAAGTGTTTACGCATCAATTATTTATGAAACTTCTTAATTATTTTTACATTGTGTAATTAAACATTGAGAAAATATTTAGATAAACCATGAATTTATTCGCCCTAATTTTGTTATACAATTAACCTATCTTGTCTCATGTATAATTTAAAAATCAGTTCAGCTATATTAATAAACTATTGGGTTATATTGATAAAAGCATAAGTTTTAAAATAAGAAGATTAAACTATTGATCACGTAATATGGTTTAAATGTGAAAATATTTAAGCTCATATTTGGGGTTTACATTTAACCATTCTCTATAGTAACTCAAAGTTTATTTCAAACATATCATGTTGTCTATCATAATATTTAACAACTCAAAGATTCTTCATTTCTTTGGTAATTACCCTATATATTAAAAATCGAAATGAATGAACAGTAACAGCTAATAATATAACATAAAATTTAAAAATATAATTGAATAGTAACATTACTAAGTGATGAGCAAATGGTATCGGGTACCGGTATTAAATTTATTAAACCGGGTGTATTTTCGGTATCGATCCGGCACATGTTTTTACCCTCAAATGTCGTACCAGTACTGACCGGTACCGAATCGTACTGTACCAGGTATATTCAGTACCTGTACCCACTTTTGGGAATTTCTTTAATGGTATTTTCGGTATCGGTTGGTACCGAGCTCATCAAATCCTGTAGCAATGCAAGTAATTGCACCGTTTAGATTACTTTTCATACTCACGGTAAGTAAACTGTATTTCGTTTGAATTAGGTTTTATATACACAACAACTTATTTTGCTTTCTTTTTTGTGTTTTTTTTTTTTTAATGAATGAACTGTAGCATGTAAAATTAACTTGGATATTTAGATTATTGATGAGCAAATCGCATCAAATCCTGTAATCAAACCGGTATCGTATCGGTACCAAATTTACTATACCAAATCATTTTCGGTACTAATTTGGTATCCACCTTTTGGCGTTTTTAGAATCGTTACTTTCGGTTGGACACCGGTCTAGCACCATACCTGTATTTATTGATCCTACCCTTCAAATACCATACCGTATTGTACCGAGTAATTTCGGTGCCTGTACCTAATTTCAAGATTTTCCGGATCGGTAATTTCGGTACCGTTACCGGTACCGAGCTCATCCATATTTTAACGTGTTAGCACCGTAATAACTGAACTGAAAACAACCGAATTTCCAACGTGTAAGACGTGTGGGTCCTATTATTATATATTAGGTAATTTAAAATCGTTTTTTAGGACGGAGTGACTATCCTTACCACGTCATTTTTATTTATGTTTTGATATTCGGTATTTGTTACCGTTGTTGACACGCGTTTTGCAGTCATTGGATCCCCGCCGCAACGCGCGGGCGGAAAATAACTAGTTTAATTTAAATATCATTATGCTTATATATATATATATATATATATATATATATAGGATTAGGATTAGGATCATGAGTGAACAACTTCTTGAGAGTGAACTGAGTGAACTAATCTTGGCCCTTGATCATTTTTTAGATTAAAAGGGTAAGATTGACATTAGCCAAATACTTTTAATTAAAATCCCTTAATTTTCTCCTCTCTTAACTCTCTCTCTCTCTCATTTTTAATTATTTCTTTATTATTTTAATTATAAAAGATTGAAGGGCTAATGTTTTTTTTAAATAAACTGTTATGTTCCTTTTAAAATTAAATATTAAACCTAATTAAATTATGATTATTAACATCTGTGTGTACAGGTCAGTATACAAGACTTATACACTTGTGTATTATTACATCTTGTTTACACGGGTCAGTATAAACCAGATTTATACACTTGTGTATTATTCAAGTACATATATGTATACGGGTCGGTATATACCAGACGTATCACCTGTGTATTATTCAAGTACATAGTGTATACATGTCGATATATACCAGACTTATACACTTGTGTATTATTACATATTGTTTCCACTATACATCTTTTCATCAAACATTAATCTAATACATATATGTATAGAAAAAGTAATTAAATATTTTTAATTGTGTTCTAGATGGAACAATATTTGATAATGTTTGTATTTTTTTTAATTATGAAATATTAAGTTATGTAATATGTGAGAGACAAAAATATAGAGAATGTAATTAAATATTCTTTTAATTGGAAAGAGAAATCAGGAGAGAGAAAAATTTAATTAATTAATTAAATGAAGATAGAAATATACAATTATGCCCTTGTGTCTATTAAAAGACATGTAAGTTACAAAAGATAATTACAATCTTGCCATTAAAGAAAAAATCTAGATCTACAAATCAATGGTCAAGATAAGTTCATTTTGTTCACAAATAAATCATTGTTCACTCATGAACCCTACCCTATATATATGGTGAGGTTCGGCTACAAAGTCCATTTTTCCTACAAAGTGTACAAAGTCATAAAACATCACAATTTCAGCCATAAAACACATTTAAAACCCACAAATAACATAGTGAAGTCACTAAAACACAATATCCAAACCTTAACAATTCATAAAAATTTCAAACACTCCATCGTAGAACTATGAATATAAATTATAACATGATAATCAACATAAAACACACTAATGTTATTATTCGATAATCAAAGCTTTATCATCCAAAACACAACACAAAACCCACAAATATGACGTCTTAGTAATCTTCACTTTGTTATTTGTGAGTTTTGAGTGTGTTTTATGGTTGACATTATGGTGTTTTATGATTTTTTACACTTTGTAGGAAAAATGGACTTTATAGTCAACTCCCACCCTATATATACACACACACACTATATTATAATGCACAAGAGATGGGCATTTTAAGATATCCAAAAGTTAAGAATTTTTTTAGTTTAATGCATAATGTAAAACCCCTAAAATGAGGGTAAATTAGTCTTTCTGATTACATTAAACCCCCCATCTTAGTTACATTTTTATTCCCTAATAGATTAGTTAATAGTTACGCTTTATCCCCCTAATAGAAAATTAACTACCCCACGATTTTCAAACGGCCAAAACTTTTTTCGTACGTTAATTTTTTTTTTAAATTACACCATAAAAACAAGCATTTTGTTCTCTTTAATTTGAGTATAATATAGCTATAGGTTTTAATTAAACATTGATATGTTACGTGATTAAACCTGTCTAGAGTGACAAACAACTGAATTGTTAACCAAAACCAAACCAAAAATAGATGAAACAGAACCGAAAGCATATGAAACCGAACCGTAATTAACCAAAAACTTAATTAACCGAAAACCGAATTAACAAAAAAGCTTAGCGGTTTTTTTGTAACCTCGGTTAACCAAAAATCACCGAACCGAACCAAACCTTTCATATTTTCTTATATTTCTAGCTTTTATACCTCCAGTCATGTATTTCATATTTTATTATTCCATTTCTTGTATTTATACCTAAATTTCATGTATTTTTAAGCAAAAATTTTAGCATGACTGTTGTTTGCGGCTATAAACTGAAATTAAAAATCTAACGGAATAAATTGAACTGATAAACCGAAAACCGGTTGGTTAATAAAATAGACTGACCGATGACTTTGATTTCAACTTCGATTGAGGATAATAATTGAACCGATCGAACCATGCACCACACAATAAAATGGACTAAACGATGACTTCGCTAATGACGTAAATACATCATAATGATGCTAAAGTAAATATTATAAGAACAGGGTCGGCCCTGAGAATTCATGTGTCATGTTCGAGTTCGAAAAAAACGTGCCCTTATGTAACAACTCTCACCAAAAGTCCTATTTTTTATTTTATTATGTCCAATAGGAAACCTTAATTGAGACCCCCAGGTAATATTGCATGACCCCTAACATTTTCAGAACAATCGAAACTAGGATCAGGGCCCCTAAAACTCAAGGGGGGGTATTCCCTAATTAGTATTATCCTTACAGTTTACGATAGGAATTGAATTTTATCAAACCGTCGACTCAGCCAAGCTAGTAAGACACGAGGCTACCCTATGCTAGAGGGGGGTGCCCTTGAGCCACGCGACAGACCCTCGCGCCACGTGAGGGAGCCGTTTTTCCAGTATAAATAGCAGGGTTTGGCACTTCAATTTTGGCGTTGGTTCGACGTAAAAACTCGTTTCGTACACTGAGATATTGTCTGTTTACTTCAAAACACACACACGGCACGAAATTCTGCCGCGATAACAGGGTAATAACTCGATCACTGCTATGATTTAATGTCCGATCGATAAAAACCAATCCGATGGATGTTTAAGTGCTGCCCGTATTTGGGCTATACTTTGTCATTCGTCGTGAAGGTTTTGAATCTCGTGAGTTGTCGTAAAAGTTGTATTAAGTTACTGACCTAGTTTTCATGTGCATTATTATTTGAATTAGGTTAACCAGGCTAAAATCAGTAGGCTAAACGCTGCCCGTCTAAACTTGCAATGTGAGTCATTCTCTTTTTATCAAATTGTTTTTGTAAAACTCTACTTGTTTTCAAAGTTATAATTACAGGGATTAAGTCTTTGTAATCTTCAATTACTGCTGCTATGTGGGGTTTTGTATACATTACTTGATACCCGTCACCATTGGACAACGGGTTAGCCAATGGGTGATCTGACCATAGTCACAGATACCGTCGAGTGACAAATACCGATTTGGGGTAATTGGTTGATAAAAACAATATAATCACCCTTAATACTGCATATTATAACAATGTGTAATTTTGTGCAACTTGAGTGACTCCCCAGTATTTCCCGCTGATAAAACCTTTTTAAACATGTTTCAGGTGAATTGTTGTGATCCAGGAAAAGTGTCGTGTAGCACTACAAGCTTGAAGAAGTGGCTCAATAAAAATAAAGAAACATGTTTTTGTATAACACCGGGGGTTTCCCAGTGAAATCACCTTTATTGTAAATTACGGGGTTTATCCCAATTTATGAAATAAAATAATCGGGCATTTTCAAGTTTTAAAAGATCCTGTTAAAAATTCCCCTGCCAAAATAATAAATACCACGGGGTTTCTGTCCCGCGGCTCCTGGACCGGGTAAAACCGGGACGGGGGCCGTGACAGAAAAAGGTGGTATCAGAGCCACTGATTTAAGCCAATTAAGTATTTAGAAATACTTAATTTTTTTATTGTCATTCTGTGATTATGTGAAAATGGGTTTACCAAATTTTAACTTAGAATTTTTGTATGTTTCTTCGTATATGCTAACAACATGAATGAGTTGTCTGAAGCTCTTCAGAATATCACTATCCATTCTGCTGACATGGAAATTTCTTAGGGCTTTTCCGGTTATTTGACCGACGTTGATGAACCTATGGAATTTCAAGCCCAACCTCCGGAGAAACCAAAGCCGAAAAAGAGAAGAAGGTTCGAGGGCTGGAGGCGTGTGCGTAGGAAGAAACCAGCGACACGGAAAGTTATAAAGACTGAGGATCCAAATGATAAAGGCAAAGGATAGGAGATCGGGCAAAGTTCAGGGCAAGCCCAGGAAATGCCATCCTGGGAGGAGCTGGATCCTAAACTGGCACTTAGTGACCTCATCGGACCTGCCGATGAAAACCTCTTCAATTACCCAGCGAAAGCACAACTTCCAGTTAATCTAGAGCCTGATATCCCAGATCCGATTATCCACCCCCGACCTCTACCAGAAGAGCTGGAAGAATGGTGGACCACCGACTGGCAATTTCAGAATCTCTTGAATAACCCTAATACCTTTTTCCCTCAATTTGACCCTGAGCCTCCACTACACCCACAAATGAGCACCGAGAACTTGGCTGAACTTCGCCACTATGGCGAGGAACTGGTGGACGCAGGAAATAGAATCCAAGATGTGGGGGGGAGGATATCCTGGAAATACGACGAGAGGGAACGTCGTTTCTGAAGTTCCAGCTGACGGGATCATATGTGGTTGTGGGAATGTGTGTTTAAAAATAATATAATAATAAAAATATAATTATGTAAAATAACCAAAAATAAAACTTGTGTAACATAACTGGTGTGTACGGACGCATATTAAAATATATAAAATATGGAAGTCGAAAGGTCGACAATTTTGGCTAAATGTGTGATGTGATTATGTGCGATTGTTTTATAATGCTTGGTTATTAATTAATTTGGTGCTAATAACTTATATATATATATATATATATATTACCAGATGGAACACGCTAGTAATGAACCAGTTAACGAGGTTAACCAATCCGAGCAAAACAATGGAGATCAATTTCTGAATAGACAAGATATAGAAAACATCGTTACTCAAGGAATAGCCAATGTTATTCCAGCAATTCTTGCTGCTGCCCGAAATCCAGTTGAACCTTAACCAATTATTCCTAGCAAACGTACTCATGAAGACAACTTTAGTAATAGCGTAAATGGAGGCGGCAACATTAATAATAATGATAATAACGGGATGCAAGCCCCATTCCTTAAAAGAATGAAAGCTGCAACGCTTGGTTGCACTTACAAGGAATTTCTTGCCTGTAAACCCGTCGAATTTGCAGGTAATGAAGGGGTGACTGCTGCACTGCGTTGGTTGGAGAAAACCGAGGCAATAATTAAAATAAGTAAATGTGTCGAGGAGGATAAAGTCATGTATGCTTCTCATCTTTTCAAAGAAGAAGCATTAGAATGGTGGAATACTGTATTACAAGCTAAAGGAAGTGACATGGCCTATGCCATGAGTTGGGAGGAGTTTAAGCGTCTGGTGGAAAGGAAATTTTGCCCTGAATATGAAAAAGAACAAATGGCGAATAAATTCCTGAGCCACCGAATGGTGGATGTTGATTGCCGAGGGTATACCTCGAAGTTTTTCAAATATGCTCGAATTGTGTCTGCTCTGGCTTCGCCAGAACCGGTACTTATTTCTCGCTACATTTGGGGTTTAATTAGCGAGATCCAGGATATTGCCAAAGCTGCGAGACCCCGCACGATCGATGATGCGGTAGAATTAGCCAACACTTTGACTGACGGACTGGTGCGTACGCGAGAAGAAAACAGGAAGAAAGAATTGGCTCTGAAAATTTCCCAAGGAGTTCGTGTGGGTAATAATAGCAACTTCAAAAGAAAGGGAACTGGATCATCTTCCACTCTGCCGTTCTGCAGGAACTGTAAAAAGAAACATTTTGGAAAATGTAATGAACCCTGCAACTTCTACAAAGCTATAGGACATCGTGAAGAAGATTGTAGAAAGAAAACAAAGATTTGCTACAACTGTGGAGAAGCTGGGCATTTCCGACCCGAATGCCCTAAATTGGTCAAACCAGCAGATAACAAGGTCAAACCTGCTGAATGAACTAATAAGAAGAACGCAAGAGCCTTCCAATTGACCACGCAGGAAGCCGAACTGATTCCTGACGTAATAGCTGGTACGTTCTTAGTTCACAACGTTTATGAAAAAGTATTACTTGACTCTGGTGCAAACCAAAGTTTTATAAATACTTCATTCTGCCAAGCTCTTAACCTACCCTTAACCAACCTTAGACAAATTTTTACAGTAGAAACGGCAGATGGGAATTCTGTTAACATAGATAAAGTTTTGCCAAAAGAAAATATAGAACTTTCAGGTCATAAATTTTCTGCAAACCTATTACCCATGAATTTAGCTGGATTCGATGTCGTATTAGGAATGGATTGGTTAGTAGCCTACCATGCTCGAATCCTCTGTGATAAGAATTCCATAGAAATTCATGCACCCACAGGAGAAGTAATTATGATTACAGGGGATAAGCCGCGAAAACCAATGAAGTTCATTTCAGTAATGAAAGTTGCTAGTTATGAACGAAAGCAAAGAATAGTGTATATGATTTCGGTAATCATTAGCACTAAGGGTAAGGAACTTAAGGAAATTCCTGTAGTCTCAGAGTACTCGGATGTATTCCCAGAAGAATTACCAGGATTACCACCAGATAGGGAGGTAGAATTTAGAATTCATCTAATCCCTGGAACTACACCGATAGCCAAGGCACCATATCGGTTAGCACCCACCGAGATGTTAGAACTGAAAAAGCAGTTAAATGAATTATTAAGCAAAGGATTTATACAACCTAGTTCATCCCCTTGGGGAGCACCAGTGTTGTTCGTAAAGAAAAAGGATGGTTCGATGCGAATGTGTATCGATTATAGGGAACTGAATAAGGTTACAATTAAGAATCGATACCCATTACCTAGAATTGATGATCTTTTCGATCAACTTCAGGGAGCTAGATATTTTTCTAAGATAGATTTACGCTCCGGATATCATCAATTGAAAGTACAAGATGAAGACATACCTAACACTGCTTTCAGAACTATTTATGGTCACTACGAGTTTACAGTCATGCCCTTTGGATTAACAAATGCTTCTGCAGCATTTATGGACATGATGAATAGAATCTGTAAACCATATTTGGATAAATTTGTAATTGTCTTCATTGACGATATACTTATTTATTCCAAAAGTCAGGATGAGCATTGTCAGCACCTGCATGCACTCTTAACTTTGTTAAGAAAAGAGAAACTTTACTCCAAATTCTCGAAGTGTGAATTTTGGCTACAGGAGGTGCAATTTTTAGGAAACATGGTGAATCACGAAGGTATTCACCATGGATCCCTCCAAGATAGAAACAATCACCAAATGGAAGGTCCCGCAATCAGCTACGGAAGTTAGAAGTTTTCTAGGCTTAGCTGGATACTATAGGCGCTTTATTAAGGATTTCTCTAAGATAGCTGTGCCATTAACTAAGCTAACCTGTAAAAACCGTTAAGTTTGAATGGGTACCTAAGCAAGAAGAGGCTTTTAGGATTTTAAAACAAAGGTTAACAAATACCCCAATTCTTGCCTTACCAGAAGGGACAGAAGATTTTGAAGTTTACTGTGATGCTTCTAAGCTAGGATTAGGATGTGTGCTAATGCAACGCAAGAAGGTAATTGCGTACGCTTCAAGGAAATTGAAAAAGCACGAGGAAAACTATACGACGCATGACCTAGAATTAGGGTCGATAATTTTTGCCCTTAAGATTTGGAGACACTATCTGTATGGAAGTAAGTTTACAGTCTATACAGATCATAAGAGTTTAAAATACATATTTAGGCAAAAAGAATTGAACACGAGGCAAAGGAGATGGATAGAAATTCTAAGTGACTACGACTGAGATATCCAATATCATGAAGGAAAGGCAAATGTAGTCGCAGATGCTCTAAGTCGTAAGTATCACGAAAAGCAAAAGCGAGTTCGTGCTCTTAGATTAAGTTTACAATTAGACTTAATGGAACAACTGAAAAACATTCAGGAAACAGCAATCAAGGATGATGCTGAAGGAATGAAAAGAAGAATAAAGGAATTAGAGCAAGGAGCTGATGGAATTTGGAGATTCCACAAGAAGAGGATTTTGGGTACCTAAACAAGGAGATTTAAGAAATAAGATTTTAGAGGAAGCCCATAAATCTAGGTATACCATGCACCCGGGAAATAATAAGATGTACCCAGATTTAAGAAATAATTTCTGGTGGATAGGAATGAAAAAGGACATAGCTAGGTAGGTATCTAAATGTCTTACTTGTTCACAAGTTAAGGCAGAACACCAGAAACCTTCAGGATTACTCCAACAATTAGAAATGCCTGTATGGAAATGGGAACTCATAACCATGGATTTTGTTACTAAGTTACCCAAAACCAGAAAAGGTAACGACGAAATTTGGGTAATTGTAGATCGATTATCCAAATCAGCTCATTTCCTACCCATGAAGGAAACCTTTAGCATGGAAAGATTAGCCAAGTTATATGTAGATGAAGTAGTATCCTTACATGGAGTTCCACTCTCCATTGTATCAGATAGGGACAGTCGTTTCACTTCCCATTTCTGGACTAGTTTCCAGGAAGCAATGGGAACCCGATTAAATCTAAGTACAGCTTACCATCCCCAGACAGACGGACAAAGTGAAAGGACGATTCAAACCCTGGAAGACATGCTCAGGGCATGTGTGATAGATTTTGGTGGAAACTGGGATGACCACCTACCCTTAATTGAATTATCCTATAATAATAGTTATCATGCAAGCATTGAAGCTGTCCCGTTCGAAGCACTGTATGGACGAAAGTGTAGAACTCCAGTTTGTTGGGCATAAATAGGAGAAAGCCAATTATCAGGTCCCGAAATTGTACAAGAAACTACCGACAAGATCACTCAAATCAAGGAAAGACTGAAAACGGCTCGAGATCGTCAGAAGAGTTAAGCAGACAATAGACGCAAGTCGCTAGAATTTCAAGTTGGAGACAAGGTACTCTTGAAAGTTTCTCCTTGGAAAGGAGTAGTTCGGTTCGGTAAAAAGGGAAAGTTAAGTCCAAGGTACGTAGGACCATTCCCAGTAATCCTGCGTATACGACCAGTTGCCTATCGATTACAGCTACTAGAAGAGCTAGCTGGGGTACATGATGTATTTCATGTATCCAATCTCAAGAAATGTTTATCCGACGAGTCCCTGGTAGTACCTCTTCAAGATGTAGAGGTAAACGAAAAGTTAAAATTCGTTGAGAAGCCACTGCAGATAGAAGACAGAAATGTCAAGTTACACAAGCACAAGCGACTAGTGCTGGTCAAAGTCAAGTGGGATTCAAAGAGAGGACCTGAATACACTTGGGAACTGGAATCAGAGATGAAGCGAAAATATCCCTACTTATTCCAGTAAATCTCGAGGACGAGATTTTAATAAGGTGGGGAGGATGTAACAATTCTCACCAAAAGTCTTATTTTTTATTTTATTATGTCCAATAGAAAACCCTAATTGAGACCCCCAAGTAATATTGCATGACCCCTAAAATTTTCGGAACAATTGAAACTAGGATCAGGGCCCCTAAAACTCAAGGGGGGGGGGGGTATTCCCTAATTAGTATTATCCTTACAGTTTACGATAGGAATTGAATTTTATCAAACCGTCGACTCAGCCAAGCTAGTAAGACACGATGCTACCCTATGCTAGAGGGGGTGCACTCGCGCCACGCGACAGACCCTCGCGCCACGCGAGGGAGCCGTTTTTCCAGTATAAATAGCAGGGTTTGGCACTTGAATTTTGCCGTTGGTTCGACGTAAAAACTCGTTTCGTACACTAAGATATTGTCTGTTTACTTCAAAACACACACACAACACGAAATTCTGCTGCGATAACAGGGTAATAACTCGATCACTGCTACGATTTAATGTCCGATCGATAAAAACCAATCCGATGGATGTTTACGTGTTGCCCGTATTTGGGCTATACTTTGTCATTCGTCGTGAAGGTTTTGAATCTCGTGAGTTGTCGTAAAAGTTGTATTAAGTTACTGACCTAGTTTTCGTGTGCATTATTATTTGAATTAGGTTAACCAGGCTAAAATCAGTAGGCTAAACGCTGCCCGTCTAAACTTGCAATGTGAGCCATTATCTTTTTATCAAATTGTTTTCGTAAAACTCTACTTGTTTTCAAAGTTATAATTACAGGGATTAAGTCTTTGTAATCTTCAATTACTGCCGGTATGTGGGGTTTTGTATACATTACTTGATACCCGTCACCATTGGACAACGGGTTAGCCAATGGGTGATCTGACCATAGTCACAGATACTGTCGAGTGACAAATACCGATTTGGGATAATTGGTTGATAAAAACAATGTAATCACCCTTAATACTGTATATTATAACAATGTGTCGTTTTGTGCAACTTGAGTGACTCACCAGTATTTCCCGCTGATAAAACCTTTTTAAAACATGTTTCAGGTGAATTGCTGTGATCCAGGAAAAGTGCCGTGTAGCACTACAAGCTTGAAGAAGTGGCCCAATAAAAATAAAGAAACAAGTTTTTGTATAACACCGGGGGTTTCCCAGTGAAATCACCTTTATTGTAAATTACGGGGTTTATCCCAATTTATGAAATAAAATAATCGGGCATTTTCAAGTTTTAAAAGATCCTGTTAAAAATTCCGCTGCCAAAATAATAAATACCACGGGATTTCTGTCCCACGGCTCCTGGACCGGGTAAAACCAGGACGGGGGTCGTGACACCTTAGTCCTTAACGAAATTGGGTATTGGGCTCGTTAAAGATTTAAACCTAATGGTAATGGACTAATAACTAATCTAAACCATAAAAATCGTTTTGTAAGTGGCTAATGTTGGTGTTTGTATGAGTATACCCTATTAATTTATTTATTTTTACATTTACATATCGGATTTTTTTTAAATAATGTGCCCTTTGAAGTATCGGGCCCTGGCCGGTGGTCCTCCCCGCCCACCCTAAGGGCTGGCCATGTATAAGAAGAAATAAAACTACCAGAAACAAGTACCGAAAAGCAAATTGTTACCCTTATCGCATTGCGAGGGCACCCAGCTAGTGTGTGTATATATAATATAATATTGAAGGGGTATGGTCCCAGATCTCGCGTCAGCACGACCGCGAGTAACCATTACCCTTATCAAAAACCCCCACCAGCAGGAACATACCTGTGTCCGTGCGGGCACGCGCGAACACAGCGGTCCAATCTGTCCTGTAATAAGAAGACTTACCTTAAGTACGGAAACAAATGTTACGCATAGCGGTGCGGCCTGGCACCGCATCCTATGAACATTTTCGTCACGATAAAGGATCTGGACAACAGTAACAGTCACCAAGTGGCGATGCGGCATGGCACCGCATCCCGCAAACCATCTTAGCCAGAACAAAGAATGCGGGAACAACATCAGTTACCGTAAGCAGCGATGCGGCCTGGCACCGCATCCTGCCTACAAGGCAAGTGGGTCTGACACCACAGTGCAAGTGGCACTGTGAACAGTTGCCTATCAACCCACATGTGTGCAACAGTCTGACACCATAGCAGGACGTGGCATCACCACCGTAACCGACAGGTCTGACACACCTGCAAGAGACTGTGCGATGTCAGACTAGCTACTCAACTACCCTCCTTCACTCCTCGGCTATAAATACCCATCCCAAACCAGGTTTGAGGTATCACTTCTCAACTCTCTCACTACTACTACTATCATACTTTGCTTCCCAAGCAAATTACTGATTCTCACGCCGGAGAGTGGTAACAAGGAGCACCCCCCACCCCATCCTCCTTGTTACGAGTCACGGCTTGTTTCCTTGTGCAGGAAACCAACCAGCGGACGATCCAGCCAGCGATCCTCGGAAAGAAGGGATTAACCCTACTTGACGAGACTAGTGAGTTAACCCCACCCGGTTAACCATTGTTTCACCATTGGCGCCCACCGCTACTCTTAGCACTTTTTTTCCACCATCCCTTTCTCTCCAAAGATTATGTCTGATCGTCTAAACAACACTAACGGGGATAACCTAAACCCCGCAAACCAAGGACCTACGGGGACCATTCCCCTAGCCCCAAATGCTGAACATATTGGCACATCAACGCAAGGGGGCGCTTCCCTTACGTTCATACACGATCTATCACAGTACGCTTCTGTGATACCTCCAGGCATGAACCTTCATACCTGGTATGATCAACAACAAGCTCTGCTGGCCGCAACGTACAATAGAGCTTGCGCAGAAGCACAAGTACCTGCGGGGCCTACCCCGGCACCGCACACACCTGCGGGTCGTATTTTATAATACGACAGCAGAGCTCCCACACATCCAGCCTTTCGGAGCAGGCATGAAGACCGCGACTCCTCTTACTGTGAGGTCCGCACGATTAATGAGGATGATTCCTCATATGGGTCCCGAACCAGGGGCCCAGTACAAAGCCGCTTGGGCCCTCATGGCGAGAACAGGCGGCAATCCACAGCCCATCACGGCCCCGGCATTCATAGCCGGCTGGGACCCTAGTCCCACCATGAAAGGCAAGACCGTACCGACCCGGACGACGGTACATATAACGGGGAGTCTCATGCTACTAGTAGTAGACCGGGAGGACGTAATTATGCTCCTCCCACTCAACCCCGCACCACATACCTCCGTGCTGCAAAGCGCCACCAGAGCCAACCCTACAGGCCGAAATCTGCGGCCGAAAACTCCAAGTTTATCCCAGAGATTGCCAATGCCGATGTCACCACCACCAAATTCCCATTAAACATTGGGAAATACAACGGTTCGGCCGACCCAGATGACCACATGAACATCTTCGTCGGCGCCGGGTGCAACGGCAGGTGGGATGAGCCTACTTGGTGTCAATTTTTCCTGCAAACCCTAACAGGTCTGGCCAGGGTATGGTTCGATTCTTTACCAGTGGAGTCACTGACCTCATTTGAGGACTTGCAAGCAAAGTTCCTCGCGCATTTTTGTCAGCAGCGACGTCATGAACGTGATTTTATGGACGTCATGAACATCTGGCGCAGAGACAACTAATCGCTTGAGGCGTTCGTTGTCCATTACAATAAAGAGTGCCTAGAGATAGGCGATGTTGCAGACCAAATGGCACGTAACCATTTCATTGTTGCCGTTAAAGACGAACAAATGGTTATGACTATCTCCGGCAAGGAAGGCTTGCCGAAAAAATGGGAAGATGTCATGGTTGCGGTCAAGACATACGCCCAGACTCAGCGGTCCCTCAAACCGCACGTCTCAAAGGCACATCCCCAAACGGAAGGCCAGTCCTTCCACCAAGAGCACAAGCGCAACAACAAGCGCAACCGGGACACATGGAATCGCGGCAGTGATCCCAGACCATATGTCCCGCGTAATAACCAGCCCGACGCAAGGGCTACAATCAACGCCCAGCGTGAAAACCGAGCGTCGAAGAAGGAGTCTCGGGACCGTAACTGGACCGAGATTAACCAGTCGCCAAGCGACGTCCTCCTTACGGACGCGCAATTCCTGCGACCGGCCCAACCGATGAAGTCCAAGAAGAACCAGGATCCCGCACTCTATTGCGAGTATCACAAGGACTCGAGCCACACAATAAACAACTGCATCAGTCTCCGACTGGAGATTGAGCGAGCCCAAAAAGAGGGGAAACTGGAACACCTGTTGCCAGGCGCGCAAAAACCTACCAAGCGCATCACTCCCCACAACGAGGGCACCTCCACGGGTAAGAGGACCATGTACGTGGCCTCTACCCACATGATCAATGGAGGACGAGGAAGGCCGCGTAAGGCGGCAAGAAGACCGGACAATGACTGGTAAGACGAGCAGGTCGTCTTTCCAAAAGTCCGAGGCGGACCGCGCGACAGGCGCGCCGTGGTTATCACAGGTCACCTGGCTCACTACTGCACCGAGCGATTATTCATCGACCCGGGCAGTACATCCGATATTATATACGAGCAGTGCTTCAACCAATTTGATCAAGAAGATAAGGATCGGTTGCAGCCGGTGGACTACCCGTTGGCCGGGTTTGCGGGGGAAACCATATTCCCCCTGGGCCAGATTACTTTTCCTGTGCGCCTCACCAACGGAAGGCACACAAGAACGGAGGAGGTAAACTTCATGGTTTTACCTCATACCTCCAAGTACGACGTACTTCTCAGGAGGGAGTCCCAGGGCGACTTCAACATGATCACATCCGTCCCCCACTCTGCCATCGGTTTCCCAACCGAGACGGGGATCGCGATAATATACGCCCGAAGAGAAGTTATGTCTACGGACGAGCTGCGTCCGGCCAAGGTAGCAAGGCCTACCCCCAACACTCAACCAGAAAAATGGGTTCTTAACGCAAGACACCCAGAGCAAACAGTTAAGTTGGGCCACACCTTGTCCCCTACTATCAAAGCGCACCTGAAGCAGCTCCTCTTCAGGAACCAGGATATTTTTGCGTGGACACCCGCAGATATGACAGGGGTACCACGTGAAATCGCGCAGCACTTCTTGAATACCATGCCAGGTTTCAAGCCGGTGATCCAAAGCCAACGCCGCCTTGGATCAACAAAGAACCAGGCGATGCATGAGCAGGTCCAAGAGCTGCTCTCCGCAGGCATCCTGCGGGAAGTCAAATACCAGACTTGGTTGTCAAACCCAGTCATGGTAAAAAGACCATCCGGGGGCTGGCGCATGTGCGTCGATTATAAAGATCTCAACAAAGCCTGCCCCAAGGATTGTTACGCACTTCCGGAGATCGACGAAAAGGTAGATAACCTCGCACTATTTCGATGGAAGTGTTTCCTCGATTGTTACAAAGGCTACCACCAGGCGCAGATGGCAATCGAGGACGAAGATAAAACGGCATTCCGCACTCCTACCGGGAACTACTGCTACACAAAAATGTCGTTCGGGTTGCGCAACGCGGGCGCAACCTATCAAAAGTTGATGAACGACATGTTCCGCGGTCAAATCAGCAAAAGTGTCGAAATCTATATGGACGACCTGGTCGTCATGAGCATGGAGGAAGACACCATGCTCAACGATATTGAAAGAACATTCCAAACTCTGCGAAGCGTCAACATGAAGCTCAACCCAAGGAAATGCTCTTTTGGAATGGAAGAAGGCAAGTTCCTTGGATTCATCGTAACTAAAGATGGATTCAAGGTGAACCCAGAAAAAGTTCAAGCGATCGAGCGCATGCCATCGCCTTCTACGATGAAAGAAATGCAACGACTAGCCGGCAGGTTAGCCGCACTGAATAGATTCTTAGCCAACCATGCAGCTAAGTCTTACCCTTTCATCAAGACCCTGCGGAGCTGCTTAAAAAAGGAACAGTTCCAATGGACCGCAGAGGCTGAAAAAGACTTCCGGGAGATGAAAGAGTGTTTGATTCAACTCCCAACTCTAACCGCACCACGCAAGGATGAGCCACTTATCTTGTACCTGTCTGCCGCAGACAACGCAGTAGGCTCGGTACTCATAGTGGAACTAGAAGGAGTTCAAACACCCATCTACTATATCAGCAAAATGCTCAACGACCCAGAGACGAGATACTCCATCATGGAGAAGTTGGTATTGGCACTAGTACACACGTCAAGACGGCTGCGATGATACTTTGCAAACCACGTCATCACGGTGCTAACCAACTACTGGATCGGCCCGATCCTATCAAAACCCGACATCTCTGGTAGATAGCAAAATGGGAAATTGAGCAGGGCGCACTTTCACTGAACTATAAGCCGCGCCCAGCGATCAAAGGCCAGGTCTTGGCTGATTTCGTTGCTGAAGTACCAACAAATCGCATTCAAGAATGCGAAGAAGAGCAAAACCCTGCATCGCCACCATCCTCCGCAGAAATATGGGCACTATATACAGATGGTGCGTCCAACGAAGATGGTGCAGGTGTGGGTCTGCGACTCGTCAGCCCCGATAGCCAAGAGCTTACATATGCAATCCGCCTCGATTTCAAAAGCACAAATAACGAGGCAGAGTACAAGGCTCTACTGGCAGTGCTGCGTCTGGCAGTCAAACTCGGCGTCCAACATTTGGAAGCACACGTCGACTCACTATTGGTTGCAGGCCAGATACACGGCTATTATACCGCAAAAGGGGATATCATGATCCTCTACCTCGAACAGGATTTGCAACTGAAATCAAAGTTCACTTCCTTCAATATCCGCCATATCAACAAGAGTGATAACAAACCCACGGATGCACTGTCAAAAGAGGTACGTATCGAGACTCTGCAAAATCCCTCAGTACCCCTGCGCCAAGTCAATGTCATCCAGTACGGTACAACATCCTGGATAACACCAATAATTGCATACTTGCAATCAGGTGTTACTCCCGAAAGCAAGGCAGATGCACGTAAGTTGCAATACAAAGCGTGTCATTACCAAATGGGAGACGGTATCTTATACCGTAAATCATACCTGGGGCCACTCCTACGATGTGTCGACCCCTAAGATGCCACATACCTTATCAGAGAAATACACGAGGGAATATGTGGCATACACGCAGGCCCACGCATGGTGGTGGCCAAAATCATGAACGTCGGGTACTATTGGCCCGGCATGCACCTGGATGCGGTCAAAGTCTTGCGCAAGTGTTTCAATTGTCATCGGCATGCTCCCAAGACCTTGTGCCCCAAGAATAACCTGATCCCCGTCACCACTGCGTGGCCATTCCAAAAATGGGCAATCGATGTGGTGGGACCATTTCCAGACGCACCAGGTGCAGTGAAGTTTATCATAGTGGCTGTTGGTTACTTTACAAAATGGGTAGAGGCAAAACCGCTCGCCTCAACCACCGCTATGATAACAAGGAAGTTCGTCTGGGAACATATCATCTGCCATTTCGGTCTACCAATGTGCATCGTTACCGACAACGGTACCAACTTCGCTGCCGATGACTTTCAAAAATGGCTACAAGAACTAAACATTGAACACATATTCTCCTCAGTGGCGCATCCGCAAGGTAATGGCCAAGTCGAGAGTATCAATTAAAGTTTACTCGAAGGCATCAAAGCACGGTTGGGAACAGTCAGACGCGGCTGAGTTGATGAACTCCCAAGTATCTTATGGGCACACAGGACAAGCCCAAAGACAAGTAACGGTGAGACACCCTTCAGCTTGGTCTATGGCACTGAAGCGGTGATCCCCGCAGAAGTAGGCCTCCCCTCACCTAGAATGTTGGCTATCAACAAGATAGAGAATAATGAGGAACGCAGGGTTGATTTGGACCTCCTGAAAGAAAGGCGTGAAAACGCTGCCATCAATGAGGCCAAGTACAAAACCAAACTTGAAAAGTACTACAATGCACGCGTCCGCATTTGTACCTTCAACCCGGGAGACTACGTCTTTCGTGACAATGAAGCATCTAACGCGGAACGCCCAGGAAAACTTGCCCCCAAGTGGGAAGGACCCTACCTCATCCAAGAGGTCCTGGGCAAAGGCGCGTATAAACTGCAAACATTAGAGGGCGAAACTATCGCACACACATGGAATGCACAACAGCTTCGACGCTGTTACATGTAAGCCATGTTTTTTACATTCACCATGTAACCTATCGATCCGCAGGCCATTTGCAAATAAATAAATGAACGATTCAATGCAATATTGTTTATTTACTTCTATTATAAATGCGTGTTCCACTCTGCGGTATCTACAAAAACAGATTGGCAAAATATTCATTCGCGATAACCGCACAGAGTGGTGACCACACGCAACTATTGTAATAGGCCAGCAAAGGCAAAACATCAATTGTTTATCCGGCTGGATATGCAAACACGGTTTTCACAAAGCCTACACAATTCCTAAACCCTAATGGGAAAAAAACAGGAATTGACTAATACTCATACGACAAAGGTATAGAGTATACTCAACCGCGCTTACAGCAGGTAGAGTTTCTTCATATACAAGTTCAAACATGCAAGTAATAAAAACACTTGTACAACTTGAAAAAAACGGTTCTTTATATTCAAAAAGTTTCTACACCTACGCGGTGCCCAAGAGATTTACATAAGGTTCCTAACATTTACATTGAGGAAACAAAAAAGGCACGCAGGCCATCCTAGTCTTTCTTTGTCCCGCTGGAACCTGCACCATCCTTGCTATCACCAGCAGTTTCTTCCTCATCTTCTTCGTCAGCATATAACACCCGCAAGCGGTCTACATAGTCTTCCGCATCCAGGCATTTCTCAAGTTCCTCAAGAGTGGCAATTGACGTGTCGTTGTACGCCGCAAGAGCGGCTGCAAGAAGCGTTTCAGTGTCCACACCATGGAACCCAGACCTTTCATCAGTATATTTGCCCTGGGCCAAAACATTCATATGAGAGATGCAACGGTTGTAGCCAGCTTTAAAACCAGCATCCCGGGCGCGCAGCCTAATCTCATTAACACCTGCCACATTCTTAGGTGCGTCAAGGATGGACGTAACAATCTGCGAAACAAAAATAGTACGGTTATCAAAGGCAAACCTAAAAGAGATAGCAAAGCCAACGGATACTTACATGACCGATACCGTGCATACGCATCCATTCGCGATCTTCCTTGAGCAGATCAAGTGAAGAAGCAAGGCTATCTCTAGCCTCTGCAACCTCCCTCGCCCGTGCTTCTGCATCGGCAGCACGGGCACTGACCTCCTCAATAGCGGCTACCCGGCTCCCCACTTCAACCTTTTAACAAGGAAAACATAAGAACACAAAAATAATCAACATACTTGTGGGATATATATACAAATTCAAGAGCAAAAGAAATTCATACCTGAAGGCCCTGAACAGTCTTGTCTAAATTGGTGTGGTCAGCATTTGCCCTTTCAAGAGCCTTGGCAGCATGGGCCTCCGCCTCCTTGGCCTCTTCAAGAGCCTTGGTAAGGCGAGCTTCTGCCTCCTTGGCCTCTTTAGCAACCGCATCAGCTGCGACTTTCTCCTTAACCAAAGCAGTATTCGCGGCCTTGGCGTTGGTAAGCTCCTGACGAACACGAAAGAGAGTTTCATTCTGTTTGGCCCAAGATTCTTTCCAAGTCTTGCGCTCATTAGAAAGTGTCTTGCGCTCATTAGAAAGAGTTTCTTTCCAACTCTTGCGCTCATCAGAAAGCAGTTTTGCAAGGGTACGAACCTGTTTAAGCTCAACAGTTGCAGCCCATTCCCTCAGTCTGCTTATGCTTCTCAAAAGCAGCCTTCTGCCTTTCAAGCTGCTCTGCACCCTTACGAGCAGCCTTCACCAACTCTTCGGCCTCAGCCCGTAACCGCGCATTTTCCTCCTCCTTGCACCCTAGCACCTTGTAGTTTTCCATAATGGCATTTGCCATTATGGAACTCCCCACAAGCATGGAGGAGAGTTGATTAATCTGGAGCTCACTTAGCAAAGAACGGGCCCGATTGACTTCAAATGAGGTGCCCAAACCACCCAAAATCTCCCTACACGCGGAGGGGTCAGCAAAAATATCATCCCCTTGCATTACATTCCATGGGGGGCGGTGATAGGTCATGGCCCGGTTTCAGTATAGGTGCGGTAATAGAACTCCAATTCAGACTCTTCAGGCTGAATAGGAGTTCCCTTAAAACCCGCACCCCCAGAAGCGGAACCAGAAGCTTTCTCAGCAGCGGGAGATTTCTTCCTCTCGGTATAAGCAAACTTCAGGTTCAGATCATCAGTGTCCTACGGGGAGATCAGATTATCATGGGAGTTCACCGTGTCATAGATCTGAGCCGCAGGCCCCTTCCCAGTATCCTCCGCCCACACAGAGGGCTCAGGCACCACTTTAACCCCCGCATCCGCAGCTGTGTCATGCGGGGGAGAATGAGGAGTATCAAACAAAGAGAACCCCTCATCTTGCGGTTCTGTAATCAAAGCAAAAACACTTTAAACTACAAGTACAAAGACAAAATACTTGTAAAAGTTATGAATCACTTACCAGAAGCAACCACAGGTTTCACAACAGTTGTCCGCTTGGTCTGTATTTTCGGACGCTTCTTCTCACCGGCATCAACATCCTTCTCTGCCTTTCTCTTCTTCTTCTCATCAGCAGGTTTGGAACCCGCAGAGGATCCACCTGCCACCGCACCACCACCTGGAACACCCAAACCCTCAAGGGTGTCAGATACTACCACGTAATCGGTATATCTGCGGAAATGAGAACGAGAGATACCTGCCGCCTGTGGCACCAAAGGCGGAACAACAGGAGCCTCAGGTTTTTTCTTGCCGCGACCCCGCACGATTTTCTCCACATGCTTCTTCTCCGCATGCTTCTTGGGAGCACCCTTCAACTCAAATTTACCCAGGACCCCAAGAGTACCTGCGTTTAGATCATCAAACAAGAAGATCAGCAAGGTGAAGATTATAAGGCAAATAAGAAGGTTATGGATTATACCTTTGCCTTGCGGTAGGGGTGCGTTCAGTGCCTCGCGTTTAGGAATGCGGAAGTTGTTGACAATGGTCAAGTTAAAACCTTCACCTTCCGCACACTTAACAATATCAACCTTGCCTGTAAAGGTCGGATCAAATATCTTCCACAGCTCAGCAACTTCTGATTGTACACGTACAAATCAGTAACGAGCAAGGGGATAAAGAAACCGCACAAGAGTAAGAACACTTACCACCACTTATCCCGCACAACGGGCCTTGCATGCCTATCAGGCCTGGTCAACATCATCCGCAGCACCCACAACTGATTGTTGTCCAGCTGCTTATGCTCAATAGTCCTCAACCTTGGGAACCACTCCACAGTCTCCGCACTAGGAAGAGCAATATCCTCCACCGGGATGGTCTCATTAACATTCTGCAAGGTCATGTTAGCAACAACCGCGGCAGCCTTAATATAGAAGAACTTGAATTTCCACTTTGAAATACCCTTCGGAGGGGTCATCAACTTGGTGCTCCCGTACCGTTGGCTAAAAGAAAAGAACCCGATGTTCACCGTCAACTGGTAGAACCGCCGGAGATTATCAACGGTTCCCGGCAAACCTAGAGCACGAAAAGTGTACTCAAAGTTTCTAATACGAATCATCCCAAACGGACTCATCTGGGAGATATGGAGTTTGTAATACTCCAAAACCTCAGCAACAAAAACAGTTAACGGTAAATGAAGGTTACCGTCAATAAAAGAATCAGCCCACATGGTGACATAACCGGCCAGAGCATCGGCACCGGTGTCACCCTCCTTGGGATAAACAGCCCCAAACTCCTGGGGCATCTGGGTGCTGCTCATCAGTTGGTTGAACGACACCTTCGACCACTTCAATACTGGTAGGCCACCACCAGGGGCACTACCACCGTCTTCCTCTTCTTCCCCGGTGATGTGTGTAAAATGCAACATATAAATTACATCAAATGAGGCATAAAACTAACCCTTTTTTAGTACTAATGTTGGAAAAAGTGTGCTTTTGTCTTCCTTTTGTATTTTCAGGATCAAATGAGCTTAAACGAACAAAAGGAACAAATATATAGCCAAAACCAACATAAATACAAAGAAAAGGAAGAAACATGGCATGCCCGACTCCTCGACAGCATCACACAAAGCAAAAACAAGAAGAAAGCTGAGCATGGGGCTGTGCCCAGATCGACACGGGGCGTGTCCAGCTCAACACGGGGTCGTGCTCAGCGAACACGGGGACGTGTCCAGGATGGTTAGCCCTGGCACAAAATACAAACCTGCAAAAGCTTCTATTTCCCAACACGGGGGCGTGTCCAGCGGACACGGGGCCGTGGTCAACGCAAAGATACGCAGAATCTTGCCAAATCTGATAGTACAGATACGCTTTTGAGCACGGGGCCGTGCCCAGCGGACACGGGGGCGTGTGGAGCTAATAAAGACAAATTCTATTAATGAAGAAAGAGAAAAGGGTGGACACGGGGCCGTGTCCAGCGGGCACGGGGCCGTGTCCAGGCTTCTGTATAGGCTATAAATAGGGGTGCTTGGTTCACTTCAAAGGCATCCCTTGGCACACCACCTCTCTCACACTTCACTCACCACCCACCACCACCATAACACCATCATCCACCACCATCATCCATTGTCCATCATAGAGTGTGTGAGTCGTCTCGGGATCCAAGATTGATCGTAAGAGTTCTTGACAATCAAGGCCATGTTTGCCTAAGTCTCTTACATCACTTGGTGAAGACAAAGTGTCTAGTGTAATACTTTTTATTTTTAATCTTTTCGCACTTTTTAATTGGTTATGTATTAATGACTTTAATAACTAGTTTCTTATGTTGAAGGTGATTCTTCCTTATCGTTTGTCTGTGGTGTCTTGGCATTATTTTATTGTCTATATAAAATAAAAGATTTTCACCATTCATATCTCCACGGTCTATATGGTGGTATGTTGGCTACCTGGTCGGGGGTTAAGGGAACGGTTTGGTAAGAGTCTTGCCATTGTTTAGTGTATAGATCCTGCAAAGGACCTGAGTCAAATTTAGTAGGACCTCCTTCAATACTTAACGGTATTGGATGGCGGGGGTCCAAACTCTTTGACCCCCTCATAAGTTAAACTACTATTAATATTTTAACCCGGCTACTTAGGACTGTATCCCTGCTGACTCAGACTACTCAGCCGAGGGTAACGTCACCTTCAAAAGAGGGGCCTACCACATTATGCATTAATAACTTAATTAATTATCTTTCAATAATCCAACCCTTTAGGATTGTATCCTTGCCGACTCAAACTACTGGGTTGAGGGTAACGTCACCTCCAAAAGAGGGGCCTACTACAATAACTAAGATAATCTCTTAAATAGTGCAAAAGTGCGGAAATAATCAAAGGTTACACTAAACACGAGTCGGAGCCAAGTGATTCATCTTGTCTATCTGTTTTTATTTTATTTTTATTTTCAGCATTTTTAGTTAGTTTTTATTTTTTTTAGTTTAAAACCTTTTTCCAAACTTTTTGATTTGATTAGACGTTGAGGATAAACCGGTACTAAAAGCTCTTGTGTCCTTGGACGACCTCGCTATCTTACCAACACTATACTACGCTCACGATGGGTGCACTTGCCCATATGTGTGTCTAGTGTTAGTAAATATCGTGTTTTATAAATTTAAAACTTGGCTAAAGAAAGTGTAAAAGGGCTTAAAATATACTTCAACTTATATACACACTTCACACACATCACCCGGCCACCGGCGAAGAATGTTCAGGGTTTTCACCCTCAGAATGGTGTGGATCGGATGGTTCAGCCATCATGAATAAAGAAGATAGAAGAATGAGTTTACAAAAAAACCCAGAAACTTGACCGGAAATTCAGATAAAGCTTATCGGAGAAGACAAAGAGAGCACACTCTTTCACCGGAAAAATTTTGAAAATTTTGAATAAGTGAGGAAACCACAAACGGTTTCCCCTTATATACTCATCGCAATTAATGCGATGCAGTAAACCGACTCATCACGTTCAAAAAGGGCCAATTACGTGTCGACACGTGTTCAGCGACAGTTCCGCTGATAGTTATCACGCGCGCGTGGCCATCCACGCGCCTGACAGAAGAGACTCTTACACTACTTGCTACAGTGCATTTATGACATCGGGCAGTGTGACATCTGTGCCTTCACGGCCATTGAACAAATACCAAATCAATGAAATGTTGTGTTTCATACTTGGTAATTGTATAAATATGTGTGTCGTTTGCACATATAAATTCATGTCCGATTTCGAGCTCTAAAATCGCTTTCTGGAAAGTTATACGCGAATTGGTGCGTAAACGTAATCAGTTTAATGCAACAAACACTCCAGAATAGTGACAAAGGCTTAACATACCTTAAATAACCTCCACATAACTTAGAAATAAGTTTTGGATGGTTTGGTGTGTTGAAATCAAGTTTGTTCGATCGCATGGACTAATTTTGACAAACTGCGAAAGTATGCCAATTTGTACTGTAAAGAACATTCCAGAACTTGATCATAAGTTAAGCATACCCTAAATATCCTTTACATAGCTTAGAAATAGGCTTTGAGAGGTTCGGTATGCTAAAATAAACTTTATTGATCAATAGGGACTAAAAGCGTCAAAAAGTGCACAAGTTTGCACTTTCGCGCATATCTTACGTTCTGAATACATCCGGACATCCAAACATTTATGTGATCATTAAAATATTATGTTTTTAGTGATTGGCTTGTCAAAAATCCCTTCGTCGCGCAATTTGGACCGTTTTTGCGTCCGTTACGACTTCCGTCGTAATTTACCGAACAACGCAATCGTACGGCCAAAAGAACTGACATCCGAGATATTTTTGAGCATGTTTTTAGTTCCCTATACTTTAACTTCATTTTAGAGCTTTGAAATGGGGTTAACGGGGCTTAAACGTGTCAAAAATGCATCGAAAACCAAGTTTGGAGCTGCAGGGGCCTGTTCTGCCATTTTCAAACTTTCTGGTCTGCAAGGTCCTTACAGACCGTAAGGCTGAGGACCATACGGTCTGTAAGCTTATGCCAGAACCTCAGAAACTTGTAAACAGCCTGTTAACAGCTGTTACACACTCATAATCTCACTTCCACATGTTGATTCCTGATAATGGGGGGCCAATTGATGTACCTTAGTGTTGCAACAAGTGTAGGGATGAGATTAAATCACGGTTTTCAAGAAACGATCCTAACGGTGGTCCATTTCCTATAAATACCCACCATCCATTTCACTTCTTCCTCACAAATCTGATCTAAAAAGCTCTAAGTTGAAGCCATTGCTTCATACCTGAGCTACTTGGATCAAGATTAGCTTGTGGGGACCCTTTGTAAGTGTTCCTTCGTTCTTTTATCGCTTTTCGAGTCCGAAAGTCAAACTATGTTTGACTTTCTGCATTGACCAGTTTATGCTCAACGCGAAGTTCGTTTGAACTTCATAACGTGAGCATAATCACGATGGGTATAGTCCCTAGCGACTATACCTACTGATTACCACGTTATCTAGTCTCAGTGACGAGTCGTAGCTTCGGCCAAAATGCGCATTTACGCGTATTTTGTAACCAAACTACTCTAGGATATCAAAACCGTTTGTTTTGATATCAAAACCGTTTGTTTTGATATCAAAACCTATTTTCTAAACATGTTCTAGCATGTTTAGCTCACTTTTTAGTTTAGTGCTTGTATAGAGTCGTAAATCAAGCGGACTAAACACCCGCTTAGACTTTCGAACTCGACCCGTTTGGTCGATCATTAGGATCCGACCAAACATGTTTAGTGACCATAGTAACATAGGGAATAACCCTTCGAGGTTATACCTTATGGTCACCTAGTTTAGGTAGTTGTATGATAAGTAGTTTATATGCCTTAGGTAAATGACCAAAATGCCCTTTTTATGCATAATTGGTAATTAAGCGTATGTAACATAAACTTTTGTCACATAACTGATTATGCAACATATTTAAACATGTTTAGGCATATAACACTTGTCATAGGACTAGTTAGACGTCTCGAACGCGCTTTGCGCGCACGACGCGTTAAAGTGGCGTAAGCTACCTTAATGGGTCGCAACGGGTCGAAAGCACTTAGGATAGGTTCGGATTTAGGATGTAGGCTTTGTTAAACCATATCACATGAGTTCCAACACTCATTTGGTTTACAAGACCTCATTCTGTCCGATCTTCTGATTTTGGCGTCTATTGTTTGACTAGTGATTCAATTACTAGGTGCTGCTTGATTTCTCTGGTTTACTCGAGTTTATTGAAGTTCTATTGATTGAGGATACTTTGCACTCCAAGTGAGTACATAGTTCCCCTATTTTACTGTTTTCAATTGTTTTGGGGTGATTCATATGTGCTAAATGTTTTCAAGGTTTTAACGATGGTTTTCAAAACGATTTCCGATATTATAACGAGGATTTCAAAAACGATTAAGATGGTTTATACTAAACTAATAACGATTTCGATAATGTGAACAAACTTGTTGGTTGTAGTTACATAACAAATGACATTCATTAGCATTGATCAAGCCGACCAGTATTAGGTTATGGTACCATAGGATCCGACAAATCCCGTTATTGTACTACACCCATGGTTATGTGTGGGTGTTGTGGGTCGACTGAATCTGTAATTGTTAATTTACCCTTTGGTGGTTTATTAATGCGAAAAGCGAGGTAGTCGAGTCACGAAGGTTTGAATGTTATTAGCGAGACGACCACAAATAGTTTTCACACTTAAAACGAGGATGATTTAAACGATTTAAACGAATTAACGATTTGGGTAAACGAATGGTTTCAAAGCGATTTTTAACGATTTAAACAATTTGGGTACACATTGGTTTTTGGTTAAGTGTTTAGATAACGGGACGGGTGTAATGTGATGAAAGCATGGTGGATACGCCGCTGGTACTTCCTATATATAAGTGTTTTCATCGTATTACATACCGTGACGTTGTTTAGTTCACTTGGGTAAACGATTTTGGAACAATGTTACACAAATGAGGTTTTCGAAATGATATAAACCATACGAGATTTATTAACGAGTTTTATTAATGATTTAATACGAGATATTTTACAATTTGCTTTACTAAAACAAATATTTTTGGGTTAAGAATCATGGCTACGAGGTTTTATAAACTATAACCCGCTTGATTTGAGTTGGTTGATTAAATTGCAATATTATACTCTTTTCAAAACAAGGTTTTTAATAAAGTATTGCAACATTTAAACTAGCCATGAATCCGACACTCCTATAAAACCTATGTACTCGTCAGCATTTCTTTGTTGACTTTGTTTTCACATATGTTTCAGGTGTTGATGCTTGATGATGATTACTAGGATGCATGAGTCACATAGGATCTGGACGAGGCCTTAGTGACATAAAACAATGATAGTCGATATAAAACATGTTTGTTATGTGCTAAAACAATGTTAATGTTTATTATTATCAATAAAACGAAACACTTTTTGTATCCATGGTTATGAAACGATAATTCTGTTGCAACGCGCCCCGACGTTTCCGCCACGCTTTGTTGTTTTACATGGTCGGGGAGTGACAGAAGAGTTGGTATCAGAGCCAATGGTTATAGGGAATTAGGTTATTAGTAATGCTTTGACCTAGAATATAACTTTAGGACCCTAACACAAGTTGACTTGTGTTTAGATTTTTAAAACAAAACCGTCACCTACCCTTAGGTGATAACCACAACGAGAACACAATTTTCGAATCCGCTTTAAAAATTAATCATCCGTTCTAGGATGATTGATTACTAGGTTTTGAACCCTCTAAGTTTTCAAAATCTCGTCAAAGTTTTGGTCTAAATAATGTGAACACGTGCAAACTGGAAGAGTGAATGCCTGTACCCTGAGTTTTCTGTCTAAGGCTAGAGTGTTCGTACAAATCCGCAGTATCAGACCAGTCACTTTTACCTGGGAACTCTTGGGGTGAGTGTTCACTTATAGGCGAGCATGTCTTCAGTGATACGTTAATATGACCCGTTTACTTTGATTAATCACCGTCTCACTTGTTTGCCTTAGGAAACAAACAAATGATCGCAATTTCTATGCGTTGTTGTTTTGTTTTAATTATCCGATAACATTTCACTTGTTTTCTCCTATATCTTTCATTCCTCTAGAATGTCTCGTCATCACATCGACACTCAAATGTCCGAGCAAACTGCCAAATTTGCCCAGCGAATAGGCGAAGTAATCCTTAAGACTGTGGAGTTAGGTATCGCCATGTCTCGTCTCAATAATGAAGCCGAGCCTTCGAAAAAGTCAAAGAAGCGTAAAGCTCCAAAGAATCCCGTAGCCGTTACACCAAATCAAGCAGAACCTAGCCAGGTAGCAGCACCACCAGCCAAGAAGCCGTACTTGGGAACTGCTCCCTTGTGCAATCGATGCAATGGTCATCATCAAGTTCAAACACCATGTTTCAAATGTACCCACTGTGGACGATGGGGACATTTGGTCTTGCGATCCAAAATAAAACTGTTGCAGATCTAGCACGAGCTCGTTTTCCGCCTGGTACTTGCTACAACTGTGGCAAGATGGGTCATTTCAGGAACAAATGCCCAAAGATTTTCAATGCAAATCCGACCCACGGATGAGCATTTGGCCGATTAGAAGAAGCTGCTGGTTTGAATAATCTGAATCTTATGTTTATGTTTCTAGTATTTTCCTTTGAACTCGGAAACAATCGATTTTGTTTATAAATAAATCTTTATTTGCAATTCTGATGTACAAATATGGTTGCATGTGTGTATGGCATACCCCTACGATACCTACACCAAAGAACCGTATTTGTAGTTCTCTCGTTCATATGATCGCTCATGATTTTCTCGAAAATTCTAAGTGCTCGTTTCATTCTACGAAACGAAGTGGCAATTTGAGTAATCATATTTTTCCTTTTGACCTCACACCAATGCAACTTGGGAGTTTCGACATTATCATAGGGATGGATTGGTTAACTAAACATCATGCAGAGGTGATTTGTTTCGATGAGATTGTTCGCATTCCTCTTTCGTCTGGCGATGTTCTGGAAGTTCATGGCGAAAAACCTTCTGGTGGATTGAAGCTCATGTCGTGTACGAAGGCCCAAAGTTATCCAAACATAAGCGGCATGCGGTTTCTCTGGTTTACCGCACCATAACCCATACCGCATGTCGTTTTTTACATACCCCTCAAAAAAGGCAAAAATATATATCTCTACATTATATAAAGGGGTATAAACAATAACCGCACATACCCACGAGCACACATGGAATATGCGAAGATGACACACATGAACCCGCACAGGTGTGTCAGATACTCAGAACCAGCATGGTTTTTTGGACTGCGAAAACCGCTTCTCAGAATGCGGCAAACCGCATTCCATATAACCTTCTTCAAGGTTCAAATCCCTCGTGTCCGGTTCACAACCACAGAGGGAACGCAAACAGCTTCTCCCTAGGATGATGGACAGGTACGCTGAGCAACCGCACATCAGCAACCCTGTCTCCTGATCCTTCAAAAGCCACATCCAAGCTTCAAACTCTCTAGAAGCGAGTTCTTTGATGCAAACTGCAGACACTCACGAGTAGCTACGGCAGAATATAATTACCCTAACGGTAGCTACGGAAGAGCCACGACTAAACCGCCACGCGGTTTATCAAAGCTACTTCTAGCAAAACTGCTTTCCAACTAAGCGTGAAGGAAAGTGGTTACAGAACGAATGCGGAAGAGTTTCACCCAACTTCCCAAGTATCTAAGGTGATCCCCTTCGGCAAAGCTACTTCAAGGAAAACTACTTTCCACCAAAGCGTGAAGGAAAATGGCTCCAGAACAGTGGTAACAAGTCTGCTTATGACTAGTTGCCCACCTATGGACCGCATAGAATACACAATGGTGGGCACAACCATGCCTATGACCATGTTTATTTGCCCATAGTCCATATTCAAATTGTTCGACCAAACACGGCCAACAATGACGCAAGTACCCCACGAGGCTCGACTACACATGTCCAACAATGTGCAGCAACGAGGTAACCGCAAAGGACGTGCGGTTACTTGGGAGCTAAACCTCAGAGGACGTGCGGTTACTTGAGAGCTAAACCACAGAGGACGTGCGGTTACTAGAGAGCTAAACCAGAGAACACGAACACCCCACAAAGCAGGGATCATCGTTGAATGTCCAGTTGAACATAAAGCTTGAGAAAAGTACTTACAAACACTGCATCAGCTGACGCAGAGGTTACAACTAGAGTGGCGATTAAGGACATCTTCCGTCACCATCTCAAAGGTTGGTTCGAACCCTGTTGACATCCTCAGTCACCGTCTCAAAGGTTGGTTCGAAACACCAACAGGTGGCTGATGACATCAGAGAACGGTAGACCATATTACCGCATCAAATACTTGGCTGAGAATTCCGCATCAGACGGAACTTGCTCACCGGTGCGGAATTCAATGTTTTCAAATGCTACAACGAAAACTTCAAAAGTCAAACCATCATACACAAACACATCCTTCTCAAAGGAAGAAACAATCCACTCGAACGACCTACCGACCGACATGACACCGGTACGGAAGAAACGTCACCGGATCCGCAGCTTGAATTACTGAAAGTAGGAGCCATCTGCATGGCCCATATTCTACCTTCTAGACACCATAGTCCAGTATCCCTCCCACATGCAACTTGCATAAAGAAGGAACACTAGACTGGGGGGACTTGAAGGGGTATGGTCCCAGATCTCGCGTCAGCACGACCGCGAGTGACCATTACCCTTATCAAAAACCCCCACCAGCAGGAACGTACCTGTGTCCGTGCGGGCACGCGCGAACACGGCGGTCCAATCTGTCCAGTAATGAGAAGACTTACCTTAAGTACGGAAACAAATGTTACGCATAGCGATGCTGCCAGGCACCGCATCCTATGAACATTTTCGTCACGACAAAGGATCTGGACAACAGTAACAGTCACCAAGTGGCGATGCGGCATGGCACCGCATCCCGCAAAGCATCTTGGCCAGAACAAAGAACGCGGAAACAACATCAGTTACCGCAAGCAGTGATGCGGCCTGGCACCGCATCCTGCCTACAAGGCAAGTGGGTCTGACACCACAGTGCAAGTGGCACTGTGAACAGTCGCCTATCAACCCACAGGTGTGCAACAGTCTGACACCACAGCAGGACGTGGCATCACCACCGTAACCGACAGGTCTGACACACCTGCAAGAGACTGTGCGATGTCAGACTAGCTACTCAACTACCCTCCTTCACTCCTCGGCTATAAATACCCATCCCAAACCAGGTTTGAGGTATCACTTCTCAACTCTCTCACTACTACTACTATCATACTTTGATTCCCAAGCAAATTACTGATTCTCACGCCGGAGAGTGGTAACAGGGAGCACCCCCCACCTCATCCTCCTTGTTACGAGTCACAGCTTGTTTCCTTGTGCAGGAAACCAACCAGCGGACGATCCAGCCAGCGATCCTCGGAAAGAAGGGATTAACCCTACTTGACGAGACCAGTGAGTTAACCCCACCCGGTTAATCATTGTTTCACCAAATATAAAAATCTATTTTTTTGGTAAGGTTTAATTCAAAAATATCATTATCGTTATAAATTATAAATTAAAGGTATATTTGATGTATTGATAGATTTTATAAGAACGTTTAGCAGATCTAATATAACAAAAAAATTGATACTTAAAAATATATTTTAAGTAATAGCGGATACTAAGGTAAAGATTTTAAGATAAGTAGTTGTATCATTCTATAATGTTAATCTAATTTAAAAAAATAATAAAATTCAGTTTTGGTTAAAAACAATTATCTATATATTATCTAACAAAACCAATGAATAGTGTTTTTGTTAATTAAGAGCATTCACATTCTATCCATCAAAATACGTGAGGGGGAGTTTTTATATTATAAAGGATATAAAAAGTGGTTGTGAGTGGAGGAGAGAGAAAATGTTACTGTTCATCTGTATATTTGGGGGGACACTGTTCACCCAGTATAAATTTTTTAATATATATTGAAAGTGGTTGTGAGTGAAGGAGAGAGAAAAATGTGATGATAATATTATTTAATTGAAAAGGAGAGAGAAAAAAATATTTGTTTTTAGTGGAAATATATTGATATAGGAGTTGTTTTTTAGTGGAATGTATGTATAATTTGATGGTTTGGATGTGAATGCTCTAAAACACCTTTTAGAGCATTCATATACGAAACTTTATCTTTATCTATACAAGAGGAATCTTATTGGAACCTCTGTCTTCATCATCTATATAATTTATTTAAATTATCTATATATTATCTAACAAAACCAATGAATAGTGTTTTTGTTATAATTTATTTAAAATACACATATTTCTTTAATTACTTTAAAGATAATATAATGTTCACACATGAAATTCTTTGTAATCGTTGGATGTGAAACCGAACTTGTTTGCTTGTTGGTTAGATTAGAGAAAGCAAAAAAATCAATTAGTTTGACCATATAATAAAAAATAAAAAATAAATAATAAAATAATATTTAATATTTTTCCTTAACGTTTATTTGTGGAGTTCTAGACTTCTAGCAATGAAAGAAGCAAAAAAAAATATCTTTCAACAAGACTGGACGGTATGGGGGACGGCGTGGCCCCGTCCAGGCATGGCGTCGAGGCGGAACACCGCCCCCTATGCCCTGTCGCGTCTTCTTCGTCTCCCACCAGCCGGTTTCGACGGACCTACTTTTTGAAATCTAGCCGTTAGTAAACGGCTATATTATAAAAAAAAAGTTTTTTTTACTTTAATAAATATCCACCTCTCATCCATTTTTTTAAAATACTCCATCCAAAATCTACCCACTTCTCTCTTCTCTCATCCATTTTATAAAAAACTCCATCCTTTTATAAAAAAATCATGAATCCCTTCAACCCAAACAATCCCAACCCGAACCAGAACCCAAACCCGAATCAGCCTAACTTTATTTCGCTTTAATGTTTTATTTTTTTAGGATTCTTAATTTTATTTTTGAGTTAACTGCCATTTTCGTCCCTGTGGTTTGGTCACTTTGGCTATTTCAGTCTATTTTTCAAAAATGCGCCATTTTCGTCCCCCACGTTCTGGAAAGGTGCCATTTCAGTCCAAAAATCATAACCCAGTTAAGTCAGTTAGTAAATAAGGACTGATTGTGTAAATTTGTAACATAAAGGACCATTTAAGTAAATATTAAACACCACCACCACTAGCCCTGCCACCACCACCACTCCGCTGCCACCACCACCACCGCCGCCACCACCGCCACCACAGCCCTGCCACCACCACCACTCCGCTGCCACCACCACCACCACCGCCACCACAGCCCTGCCACCACCACCACTCCGCTGCCACCACCACCACCGCCACCGCCACCACACCACCGCCACCGCCACCACAGCCCTGCCACCACCACCACAGCCCTGCCACCACCGCCACCACAGCCGGTTCATTGGTTCGGCGGATAAAGAGCGTGTGAGGCAAGTTTTTCGTGAGTGGGGAAGTAAGAATAATAGCGGGCGAACATTGAATGTTTCGCATAGGAATAACTGTTCACAGGTGTCGGTCACACTAGTGTCGGTGCACAAAGACCTGTTCGTTTGCGATACGGTAGACATGCTCTACTTGACTTGCTAACGAGGTTTGAAATGGAAAGGAAAAAAGAGATGCAGAGTTTGCTTGAAAGTCGACCCGTATCAACTTTTGCTCATCGGAAACGGATTCAGGTTTGTTCATTTTCTATGCACTCTCACCATCTGTTGCATATATATTAGGTATAACATATTGTAGTGTATAATTCGGTAGCACAGATGATATTATTGATTTAAATATGGAAATCTTTTCTAAGTTATCGAATTTATTATTATTTTGTTACCTATAAACATATACGATGGCTTTAATTGTTTGAGGTAACTTATGATCCTGCTGTAGGTATTGCTCAAAGGTAGATTTCTGTGGAACCAAAGATTTGTACACGATGAGAAGTCTACGTCCACCGCAGCAAGCGAGTTGGGATTATTGAGGCAATCACAAACCGTCTCTATTTGAGGTATGTGATCTTTTCACTAGGGGTGCAAACGAGCCGAGTGGCTTGCCAACTACTCGAGATCGGCTCGAGAAACAACTCGAAACGAGTCGAGCCTTATCGATCCCGAGCTGACTTTCTCCCTCTCTCGTCTGATATGATGATGAACCGGCTGTGGTGGCGGTGGTGGCAGGGCTGTGGTGGCAGGGCTGTGGTGGTGGTGGCGGTGGTGGTGGTGGCAGCAGAGTGGTGGTGGTGGCAGCGGAGTGGTGGTGGTGGCAGGGCTGTGGTGGCGGTGGTGGCGGTGGTGGTGGTGGTGGCAGCGGAGTGGTGGTGGTGGCAGGGCTAGTGGTGGTGGTGTTTAATATTTACTAAAATGGTCCTTTATGTTACAAATTTACACAATCAGTCCTTATTTACTAACTGACTTAACTGGGTTATGATTTTTGGACTGAAATGGCACCTTTCCAGAACGTGGGGGACGAAAATGGCGCATTTTTGAAAAATGGACTGAAATGGCCAAAGTGACCAAACCACAGGGACGAAAATGGCAGTTAACTCTTTATTTTTTTAGGATTCGTAATTTTATTTTTTAGGTTATGTAATTTTTATTTATGTTATGTAATGGATTTAATTTACTTCTTTTATGTATCATTTTTATTTAATTTTTGAATTGTTTTCATAAAGTTAAGTAAATAAAAAAGATAAACAATAAAAAATAATTGGTGTGGGGCCCCATCCTCCACCCTCTTAAAATTGATTGGAGGGTCATCTCATATGGGATGGGGATGTGGCGTCCTACGTGGCTGCCCATCCCCTTGGGGATGACTTTCCCCATACCTTCTAGTCCTCCCAGCCCACCCTGGCCATGTATAAAAACAAAAAAAACCTACCAGAAACGAGTACCGAAATGCAAATTGTTACCCATATCACATTGCGTGGGCACCCTGCTAGTGTGTGTATCTATACTATATAATAAAAGAAACCATCTTAGAGACACATGGCGCTCTATGAGACAGTCTTAATTATTTTTCTAAATATTTATTATCAAAATTAGTTATTGATAATATTAAATTTAAAATTTAAAATTTGTGGAAGAGATTTTAATGATAAAGACAAAGATAACTGATAATAATATATTAATTATTATAATCATATATTAATTATTAAAATCTAAAAAAATATATTAGCGTTTTATATATATATTTTTTATACATGTTGTATATTTAGAATCCTACTTCTAATAAAGGATTCCATTATCCCATTTTACAAATGAAATAATAATATTAAATCATAATATCTAGCTTATCTTTTATATATTTAATAATTTTTACTAAAATAATTTTTTCCTTTTTTTTCCAGCTGATTATCCAACATCAGGTAATACGTAAATTTCTAACCTAATAATAAATAAATAAATAAATAAACAAAGTAAAATGTCATAAACAATACAATACACAACTCTTTAACCAAATAAAAAATAAAGTGAGATGTTACATTAAGTAAATAGTACCTCAAAGTTCATTTTGTTAGAAAACACATCTTGATTACTAAATGTGTTAACAGATTAAATTATTCGTGTAAGACATGTGTTTATTCAAATCGTGCAATACATAAGTTTTTAAAAGATATAACTATTTTATTACTTAGTATATAAAATTATATTTATTCAACCTGTGTAATACACGGGGTTCAAACCTAGTATATAATATAATATAAAAAACTTTTTTTTTGGTAAGGTTTAATTGAAAAATATAATTATCGTTATAAATTATAAATTAAAGGTATATTTGATGTATTGATAGATTTTATAAGAAGGTTTAGCAGATCTAATATAACAAAAAAATCTATACTTAAAAATATATTTTAAATACTAGTAGATATTAAGGTAAAGATTTTAAGATAAGTAGTTTTATCATTCTATGATGTTAATCTAATTTAAAAAAATAATAAAATTCAGTTTTGGTTAAAAACGATTATTTTAAAGATAATATAATGTTGACACATGAAATTTTTTGTAATCGTTGGATGTGAAACCGAACTTGTTTGCTTGTTGGTTAGATTAGAGAAAGCAAAAAAAACAATTAATTTGCCCATATAATAAAAAATAAATAATCAAATAATATTTAATATTTTTCTTTAACGTTTATTTGTGGAGTTCTAGACTTCTAGCAGTGAAAGAAGCAAAAAAAAAAATATCTTCCAAATAACCTCAAACTATTCACACGTGGCATCGCAACCAAACTCCAATAGCGGCTCAAGCTAAATTCAGTCGAGTAGCCGACACCCAACCTCGATGCACACGTGCTTTCTCCGATTCCTATTCGCTGCGTCCGATCAACTATGTGCTGGAATCTTCCGACACGTGTCCTGACCTGATTGGCTAATTTAGTCTCATAGGTATCTCCAATGAAGACGTCAGCCCTATCAGATGATTCCTAGATCTGTGTCCGCGCCGCGTTTCTGACTTTCCTTATTTTCCGAAAACCCCATCCCATTATATTCAGACACGTAATTTTTTATTACTGAATAAATAAATAAATAAATTATACAGAGTTTTAAAATGTAACGTCATCTTGTTAAATTATTTTTTATTACTAAATAAATAAATTATAATAATGTATATTGAGTTTTAAAATAAAACGTCATCATGTTAAATTATTTTTTTATTAGCGAAGAAATTATATGGAGTTTTAAAATAGAACGTCATCATGTTAAATTATTTTTTATTAGTGAAGAAACTATATGGAGTTTTAAAATAAAACGTCATCATGTTTATTTGTTTTTTATTAGTTAATATAATCAAATTAACTTCATTACTCAGATCTATCTATGTAATCAATCTTAAACAAAAGAGGTTAACATGGACACCATTATGTGAGAAACCGTACATAACCATGTCCCAAGAACTCATAATGCAACTTTACAAGACACACTATTATATATGTGCTTGTATTACATAATTTTGTCTTTTGCACTCTTGTTATTTCAACATGTAAGTGCCCCACATGGCTATTTGATTAAGACACAAAAATATGAGCTTTGATTTTTAAAAATTTCTAAAAATCAAAATTGTGTGATTGCGTAAAGCATATGTAACCTTCAACGTTCAAAAAAATTACAGCAATACATGACTGTGATTGAACTTACATAGTCATGTATGCAGTGACGGACCCAGGAATTATTTGCTTGGGTGTGGATGAGTGGTTTAAGCATATTTTCAAGGTGCGCTGTCGGGTTTTTTTGCCTAAAAAATACATTATTTTTTTCAAATGGTGCACCCGCCCACCCTAGGCTTCACCTAGGTCCAACCCTGTGTGTATGCTCAATCCATCATCCTCTTATATAGCCGTGTACAATTTCGTCATTGTTTACTTTTCCACTTCCAAACATGAATGTAATCTACTTTTAATGTTATTTTAAACATATTTAAGCAATAACTTGGTTTCTATCCAGTTTCATACAATTAAATATTGGGCTCTTTTTCTATTTTGATCATTTTTAACTTTGTGCATGTCATAATCTTGTAAGATTTCAAAACTAAACATACCTAACAAGTTATAAACATCATCTATAGTATTTTCAAGCTATTAGAAATGATTAAACGGGTAAAACATCAAATTAATAGTTCGTCTTTAAACCTTGTTTCTAAATACTTGGTGGATATAACACTTTCAAAAGGATGTTTAATGATTTTTCAACCTGTATTCACCTGTGATGTTTTGACAAATTATTCCTAATTTAATATTAAACAATTTGTCGTTCTTTTGTCGCTTTTTTTGTCACAAAACTAAGATCCTTTTTAATACGTCGGAATTTCGTAGGAAATGTGTCGCCATTTTCGTTAGTAGGAAATGCGTAGGAAATTTTGGTAGGAATAATAGCAGTTTTCTAGTAGTGTATCTTTTAGAACCATATGGTCATGAATAACATGAGAATTCACTATATTCTCTTTTCAGTAACATATTGATAGAAGTTAAACGCACGTCCTTGTATTAATTCTTCCAAATTTTAACTTTGTAAGTTCGACTTCCTACAACTAGCTTCTTCTCACTTAATCCCAAATCGTACAAAATCATATTGTGTTAGGATATTCACTAAATATCAAACCTTTTCAAAACTACCGTTCAAGTAATTTTAATAAGAATACATTGTAAAACATAAATTCTCATTAATTCCTCACACTTATGATATAATAGTAACGAAAACTAAGTCGGAAGTTTAATACATGTTGAATCCATTTAGCTCGTGTGAAATAAAATGAAGAAGTTCTTGGTCGAGAACTACTGTATCACCAAAATAATATTTTTCATACAAAGTATATATGTAACACCACGTAAAAACATGTCCAATTATGTAAAGACACGTGTCCTAAACTCTAAAGGTGTGAAAGATTGAGTTTGAAGGACCAAAGTTGTCAAACAGTGAAACTATGAAACAACGGGGACTAAAAGTGTCAACATGCCAAACTTGTGCCTCTGAATGACCATACATGATGAATATATTCTTAAGCGAGTGATTGATTGGATATAAGAAGCCGTTTATGAAAATAATCGGAAGATTATTAAATTATAAGGGTTAAACGTGTCAACATGTCGATTCTGACCTCTGAGTGACCTTTTAACGAAACCGAGGCTTCGAAACATTCAAATATAGGGGCTGTTTGGTAGCCTCTGAATGGTCATTAAGAGGCTACCTCTTAATGGAACCATTAAGAATTTTACCAATGACAAGGTAGAAGAATGTGACATGTGATAATTTACTATTCAGAGGTTACCTCTTAACCATTCAGACTTGAGGTTACCTCTTATTTATTCAGAGGTTTTAAACCATTAAGAGGTAGCATCTGAATGGTCATTAAGAGGCTACCAAACAGCCCCATACTCTTAAGAATAAGTGGTATAAATTTCACGTGGTTTCGAGATCGTTAGGCATGTTTTCAAGACTTTGGGCTATAAGTGTCAACTTGACGAAACTTTCTTCCGTAGTGATATTTAATGAACTGTAGCCTAACGAAGTTAGTTTATACATCCTTGAGCTTCAGCAAACTGACTACAAGGGCCCTACATGTCAACAATGAGGTTAAAAAGGTTAAAAACGACAAGGGACTGAATCTACCAACCTTGAAACTTGTTTTGCCAGTTAAGCCGGTCCACGCGGCCCGCGTAAGACCCCCCTTAAGTCTTACACGGCCCCCCTCAGCATGCCCAGCTCAGAAAAATCATGCCAGGTGCGGGTTTAAGCTGTTACACCGCCTTAGTCTAGTTTGTATCGAATGTGGAAGCTATAAGTGTAGGTCCCTCTCGAGTATGAGATAAAACCTTATCCTTGTTATATCAAACACACTAGCGAGTGCGGAATCCAAGCTAGCATGCAACCGAGATTTTATACGAGAACAAGCACAAACACAACACACAACATTCAACGATTAACACCACTTGTATTAATGCGTATGAAAGGTTCAGTTACAAGCCCAATGTTCACAGATGTATTCTGCAAACTCTCAAAGTTCTCTCGTGTGTGTGCTCTTCTCTCTCTTCTGTCTAACTTGTCTAACTCTTGAAGTGAACACAACACATGGGTATTTATACCCGACACAGCAGGTCTGGTCGAAGGATCAGACAGATTGATCGAAAGATCATCTGTCGACCAGAAAGCCATCGAAAGATTCACAAATACCTCGAAGGATGATATCCTTCGAGATATCCTTCGAGTTCATCCATCGAAGGTTTATGTTTCGAACTCATCTATCGAATGTTCATCTTTCGACCTCATCGAAGGATATAAAACAATCCTTCGATGACACATCCTTCGACACAACCAGCTTACAACATTTTTCTAACTGTTTGGTCAAGTCAAACCAGGAGGATGGTTGACTTGGTCAAACTTACATCAACCTTACATTAAAGACATCGTTTTGTATCATGACGAAATACAGACAAAGTACAGACACAAGTGCATCAACAAACTCCCCCTTGGATGTAGCTTTGTCTCAATCTTCGTGTCTTCAAGGCCGAGTCGAACCGAGCCGAGTCGCGTCCACACAAAGTGTATCAACAAACTCCCCCTTGGACGCTACTCGTGATGGTTCGTCTTCTGTGACTTTCATGTCGGAGGATCTTCAAAGTCTTCACGCGTCGTAAGTAGAAAGTGTATCAACAAACTCCCCATTTAACTTAGGTAGTGTGTCAATAAACTTCCCCTCAGATTGAACTCTCCATTGAGTCATGCTCGTGAATCTTTTGACTTGTCAATTCTTCAGATCCTTGTGGTGTTGATGAAGGGACAGCGGCAACTCGATCATTTTATCCTTTGAGTGCCTCCACTTCGTGTCTTCATTCCAAAGCTTTTCATCGAACATGTTCTCCTCGCCTTTAGCATCTGCACATGCAAGAAAGCTAAACGCATAATGAGAACAACCGCTTGGAATATAGTTAACATTTAAACTAACGACACATATGAGATCAAATCTCAATCAAACACCAACCGACAGCAGTTTGAAAGTTTAGAAAAATATTCATTTTAATCCTTTAACTTTCAAAACTCGTTAACTTCGACTGTTTATGAAGATGCAATTGTTTTCCAGCTTACGATCAGGATTTTGGGTAGGATAGACTCGAGTTCCAACATCAGTCAATCAAAAATAAACTAGAAGTAAAATCTTTTTGGATTTTATAAAGTTTATATTAAAACACACTTAAAATCTTTTTGGAATTTTCAATAGTTCAAATGTAAAGACGGAAAACAATAAATATATATACAAAGATAAAGAAACGGAAGCAGTAAATAAATATTTACAGACAAGCTTTTTGCGAGTTTCGAGGGTAAGAGAATCATATCAGTGTACGGTCATGCCAAAACGCTCTTGTTTTTCAATTAGTTAACATTAAGATAAGCATCCTATAACAATTCTCGGTATTGTTGTCCACATAAGCTCAACTTATCATTTGTAATCATGGCGAGGGGATACGTTAAGGTATAATTTATACTTACCGACCGGTGTTCATCCACATCACGACACATTCCCGTATCAAGGTATGCACTAGGATTCATCTTACCGGTGAGTATACCGATTATCATCTGTTTGACCGTATATGATGTGAGATTCTCACTTATTTTGATTGAAAACAAGCCCTATGTGATAGAATCACTTATTTATGAGGAACTTGATTTTCATATGCATGAGGGCACAGGAGCAAGTCCGTGAACAGGTCAGTACTTTCGTACAGCAGAGAGACGAACTTGACTCCCGGAAAGAATTTGTGATATATTATCACTTATTTGTTTGGACATGTGATTGTTGATCACTTATTGAGGTCGTATGCAATATGAAATATGTACACGTATGTATGGTATCATGGAAGATCTAGACTTGCGTCCCCGTTAATTTTTAGTAAAAGATACAACCATGATACCCAGATGATAAGCAGCATAAAGACCGAATATCTCAGAACCTCGGCAATCTCTCAAACGAAATTTCGGTACTAAGACCATATGCCAATGAATGGTTCCCACCTAGTCTTCAGTCGATTTAAGATTTATATCACCCTGCACACTTTAAAATGATTGTGAGCCTACCGATACATCTTATATAGAGCTGCTTATCGTTTTTCATTTAAGGTTTAAAGAGGTTTAGACAGACCACTGATGTACTATCATATTCTCTTTTGCTCGCCAGGAAACTCATTTTTGCTTTTCTATTGTTTTTGTGTTTTTGAAATTTTTCGATGTTTTTGGATTTTCAAATTTTGGATTTACTCCCCCTAAAATCAACAAATTAAGATAAATTTAAAAGACACAAGGATATTTACAAAAATGATTTTCCGATGTTGGTTAACTCATGTTTTACCTCAATGTCGTTTACCAAAATTAAGTTATAATCAGAAATGATTTAGCGAATTTTGGAAAAATCAGTTGGCATGTCGGTAAGCGGTGCGGACCATGACAACATTGTCTGGCCAAAGAGTGCTGAACGAGATAATAATTCACAAAGCAGCTTAAATATCGACAAGTATAGGAGAGATTAGAAATTTAAAACCGTATCCTGCAACTGCTTCGTGCATTGCAAGGAATCTGAGTGCTCTCCCAAACTGGATATCCACCCGGTGTGGATTTCAAAGTCGATTTTGTAGCTACTTAGAAATCTCTTCACAGCAACAAGATCAGAAACCTTTGGGTCCGGCTGGTCTTCCACATTGCACCAGCGAAGGTTTTTGTCTTTCTCTTGTGAAGTAGTGTGCGGTTGTTCAACCCATGCCAAGGCATCCGCACACCCGGTTGGTTTGTTCAACAAACACATTTTCTTCAATCACACCACGAAGAAATGTACACTGCACGTTCATCTTGTAGATTGTTGAACTTCAGACGTGCTGCAGGTGCGTACATTTTGATTTGAATCTATCCCGGGAACCCGATCAAAGCCTTGAACATTCACATTTTGAAATGATTTTCATTTTGTCGAAGCTTTTCAATCTCTTTCAACAGACATTTCTGTTTCCCTTTACTTTTTCTCTCCATCAAAGGCAGCAATTTCTTCTGTTGCCTATTTTGTGCAAGGATGCTCCACTATCAACAATCTTACGACTATCGAAAGTTCCTCCTGGAATATCCTACACACTCACTCAAAAATTAGTTGGAGAGAGGGACCCAAGCCTTTGTGGACTTGGGTCGTCCTTGATCATCAAGAAAAGTGATCTTAATCACTTGATGATTAGGAAAAAGAACCTGTGGTGCTCCCCCTGACTGAATTACCTGTTTTTGTTTCCAAGCTGTTTGTCCTTTACCAGTACTTGTATTAATTGTTTTAGCATTTACTGGTTTTACAGTTTTAGGTTTTGCTTGAACAGGTTTTTCTTCTTTGACCTATGATTTTAAGGCCTTTTCAATTACCTTTTGATTCTTTTGTTTTAACTTCTTTTCCCTTTCTTTCAAGACACGTGGGTCTTGTTTCGGGGAAAATGATCGTTTTTGGTAATTGGTTTCTTGGGGAGCACTTGTTTTTGCCTTCAACTTTTGCAGGTATGGGCAGTATCTTACAATATGCCCAATTGTGCCACACTCAAAACACATTCTCCGCTCTACAAACCTCGGAGAAACATGTTGATGATCAGACGGAGAACCATACAATGAACTTTGTGATCTAGACGTGCTTGGACCTAAATCACCTCCGTTGGTGTGTTGGGTGTAGTTATTCTGATCATTTCGTTTTAAAATTCTAACTTGTTTTACAAAATCAATGTTAGATTTATCCTGAAATGTTTCAAGTTTATCTGAACCCGCGGATCCAACAAAGTTCACTTTCGGTTCTCTTTTCTTAACAGGAGCTCTTTTGTTTTGCACCCATTGTTGTTGAACCTTAGGTGCTTGAAAATTCTTGTTCTGAGCCTTCTTTCCCTGTACCTTACCTTTTCCGGAATTGACTTGTTGTTTTCGCTCAACTTGTAGTTTTTGGTTTCCGTACTGTTTTCTAATTTGTTCACACGGAATTGGATCACATTGAGTGACAGTAACTTTGCCACTTTTGTTCCCCAAAAACTTATCAGTGCATCCTTCAAAAATTTGCTCAATTAAATCTTGATTTACATTTTTAATTGGAAAATCTTTGTTAGAGTAGATTTTGCTATCTCCTTTGAGCGTGTACAACAAGTTACTCCCTTCAAAACTTGATACAATCGACTCCATTTCTTTTGACATTTCAGTCTTACTCGGTTTCACTGGTGGATCACACAGGATGTGATTCTCGATTGGAATATCTGTTGTAACCGAGTTAGACTGTTGGTTCACAATTACATCGGATTCATCATCCGAAGAATCAGTATCCTCAACAACGGGAGGACTCTGTTCCTTAACACACGATGAATCTGTCACACTTTTCTCAGATTCTGATTGACCCGAGGATGATGTACCAGTTGTGAACCCGAGGCCTGCTGCAAAGTCATCTAGACCGAGTGGCACAGTAGGTTCAAAACGGGGCATATCCTCGTCATCAGGCAATTTGGAGTAATTGTGATTCATTGGGGGAGGACATGATTTGAATCCCATACACTTCTTATCCCCCTTTTTCTTTTGAACATCAATAATGTGATCCAATACATAGCGGGAATTGGAATAACTTTCCAATTTCTGCTTGATTGTTTCACATTCACATCGAGCGGTTGCCAATTCTACCATCTGCTTTTCAATTGTGTCTATAAGATCATTGTTAGCATGTTGTTTTCGCAAAACAGCTTTTTGTAATTCTGAAACATCATGTCTTAATGACGCAATTGTTGTTTTAAATTCCTTTTCATTTCTGGTTAAAAACACGTTAGCTTCAGTTGCTTTAGCAAGATCTACAATCAATTGTTGATTGTGTTTGTGTGTGATTTCAAACTGATTTTCCTTTTCTGCATATTTAACATTTAAACTATCACACTTTTCACAGCTAACTACAGTGGGTTCATCGACACATACCTGACCTGATGAACTGTCGACATTAGCCATAAAGGCTGAATGGAGAGAAGACGAAGAGTAAGCAGCTTGATCCATCAAATTAGATCTTCTTTCAGTTCCTGCTGCAGCTTCTTCCAAAAGCTCATCAATATCTGCATCGACTGACGCACTTGATGTCTCATCCACATGATCATTTCCTGAAGTGGAGGATTCTTCATCTGAGCTTCCACTATAACCAGAACTTTCTTCATCTTCAGAAGATGCAACACCATTGGTGGAAGATTCTCCACCACTGGCGTGCTTTAAATCCTTCACGACTTCAGCAAAACATGTTGTTCCACCATTTCCTCCTTCTCCAAGCTGAAGCGACCAATCACAACCCTCATCTATTTGAACCACCAGCCCCCGGTTGGCATTTGATGACCCTGCTTGGCCTTGGTTGTTGACAGGTATCAACGTACGAACATTGTTCCCGTTCTGGTTCTGCTGGTTGCCTTGATTTCTGAACGGATTTTGATTTCCATGCTGAGCTGGTCTTGTGCATTCCCTTTTGAAATGACCCCGTTCGCCACAGTTAAAGCACTTGACAGCTTGCTTGTCGAACCCATACTTGGTGTCTTTCTTGTTTTCCAAGTTGGTTCTCCCCGTCCTTTCCATAAACTCCTTTGCTCTTCGAATTGCACTAGCAAGAGCCCATTTGATATCCATCATTTCAAACTCTTCTTTATCCACTTGCTGATAATCTTCATTGGTTAGATTGATATTCCCAATCTGACCTGCGATCAATCCACTATAAGCACTAACCAAGGTATTCAACATCTCCATATGCTCCTTGGCTACTTCGACACTGACTTTGGAAAAGTTGGAAGTGTCTAATCTGACTGTGTTAGGATTGGAAGTGGCTTGAAAGTTTGAAGAGCTTCCATAAAACCCTTGATGTTGCGGTTGTTGTTGCTGAGCTTTCGGTTGCACATCTGGTCTTGAATACATCATCGTGTATGCTGAAGAATCAAACTGATCTGTTGTGGAAGGTCCGGTGCTTGAGATGAAAGCTGTTTGAAGCTTCGCGTGTTGAGAAGCTGGTTTTTCTCCACTGATACCTCCTGCAATCCCAAAGTACATTTCTGGATTTTGAGGAGTTTGTGTTCTTTTTGCTTTAAGCTTTTCTTCTACATCCTTATTCTCCAATCTTTGAATTAATTCATAAACGGTGATTGTGTCTAGAACACCATTTTCTTTGAGAATTTCAAGATAACTGCTCCACTTTGCTGGTAAGCTATCAGCGAATCTCTTCACCAATTCTTGTGGTGTGGCAGTGACTTTAAAAGCAAACATCTCGCTCAACAAGTGATGGAACCTTGTAGATAACTCTGCCAAAGTCTCATTCTCCAAACACGTGAATCCTTCAAACTCTTTCTTCAGTAATTCTTGCTTGATCTTTCTAGATTGAGCATTTCCTTCACAACGTAACGTGAGCATATCCCACAAGCTTTTAGTAGTCGTGCAGTAAACAAACTGGTGGTAAATGTCTTTGTGAAGAGCTTGTGTGAGAATCATGAATGCTTTCTTTTCTAACTCAAACTTCTTCTTATCTTCTTCAGACAAAGTGCTGTAAGTTTGTGGATTAGATCCTGCAACTTCCAACTCATTTTCAAAAGCTGTGAAGAAGCACATCCATAGATCTTGACCTTGTCCCTGAACATAAGTTCTCAGCCTTTCTTTCCACCATCCCCAATCATTGATGTGATTTAACTTTGGCGGTTTTGTGCTTGTACCAGTTTCACTGTCGTTCTGCATCATAGATTGAATGCTGTTGCTTTGATTTGTGACCAAAGCCCATTGATTTGCAGTTATCATTGCAGCTTGAGGTGGGGCAATAGCTCGCATCCATGCAGTTTTGTCGAAATCTGACGTAGATTGCGTAGATTGCATAGCTGATGATTGTGGAGTCGAAGTTATTTGAGTCCACGCGGTTGGATCCCACTGACCGTTTGTTCCCATTTTATGAAAATTAATATATTAAGTGAAAATTGATTTAAAATTTGAAAAATAAGTTCTCCTTTTAAAAATTTAATTTTCACAAACTATGTTAAAATCTCGAAGGATAACAACCAGCCGAAGGATCAAGAATCGAAAGACCTGAAAAGCACAACCTGTTAAACTTAAACAGACAAGGATCGAAAGATCAACACCTGTTCGAAAGATAGACACTTGTTCGAAGGATCAACAGTGTTCGAAAGATCACTGTTGAATTTCGAACAATGACTTCGAAAGATTCACCAAGACGAAGGATCCTTATCTTTCGAAATGTAACAGTAGCTCGAACAATATATCCTTCGAAAAGATTCCTTGGCTCGAAAAATAACTCACTGACTTCGAAAGATGTTCGAAGGATGGGTATCTGTCGAACCTCCTTGATCGAAAGATGATCTTTCGACTTCGAAGGATATCTTTCGATGAGTACTGACACAGCAGACAAACAGGTGACAGGTTGGTGAAAAAGGTGACGGGTTGGTAAATCTTTCGGCAGAAAGTATGGTTCAGACCATCATTTTCTGCAAAACAGATTTTGTTTGATTATTTTAATCAGTTCACCCTTTCCAATACACCAACAACTTTCGAAAATACCTAAACAAGATCAAAAGATGTAAACTTTGAAGAACACTTGAAGATATTATGAACACAATGGGTTTTCCGGTAAAACTACAAACTTCCGAAACCCGGTTTTGCTTGAAACTTCACTAAAAAACAACTTCTAAAATGTGAACATGAAAGAAAAAGGTGAATTTTATAAGAACTTCCAGCAAAACAACAAGATTTAAACCCGAAAAACAGCAAGAACACCTCGGTTTTAACAAGGAGAAGAGCCAAAGCTCTGATACCACTTGTAGGTCCCTCTCGAGTATGAGATAAAACCTTATCCTTGTTATATCAAACACACTAGCGAGTGCGGAATCCAAGCTAGCATGCAACCGAGATTTTATACGAGAACAAGCACAAACACAACACACAACATTCAACGATTAACACCACTTGTATTAATGCGTATGAAAGGTTCAGTTACAAGCCCAATGTTCACAGATGTATTCTGCAAACTCTCAAAGTTCTCTCGTGTGTGTGCTCTTCTCTCTCTTCTGTCTAACTTGTCTAACTCTTGAAGTGAACACAACACATGGGTATTTATACCCGACACAGCAGGTCTGGTCGAAGGATCAGACAGATTGATCGAAAGATCATCTGTCGACCAGAAAGCCATCGAAAGATTCACAAATACCTCGAAGGATGATATCCTTCGAGATATCCTTCGAGTTCATCCATCGAAGGTTTATGTTTCGAACTCATCTATCGAATGTTCATCTTTCGACCTCATCGAAGGATATAAAACAATCCTTCGATGACACATCCTTCGACACAACCAGCTTACAACATTTTTCTAACTGTTTGGTCAAGTCAAACCAGGAGGATGGTTGACTTGGTCAAACTTACATCAACCTTACATTAAAGACATCGTTTTGTATCATGACGAAATACAGACAAAGTACAGACACAAGTGCATCAACAAACTCCCCCTTGGATGTAGCTTTGTCTCGATCTTCGTGTCTTCAAGTCTTCAAGGCCGAGTCGAACCGAGCCGAGTCGCGTCCACACAAAGTGTATCAACAATAAGTCGGTTATTTCATCAACTAGGACACCTGGGGTGATCCTAGGATGCCCCCATAACAGGTGTAGATGATCTAGATTCATGGACTTTGCTATATAAAAGGAGCTTATTCTTATGTGCATAAGCACATTTGCAAACATTTCACTTGCAACATCAAAGGGACTTGTTTTGGAGCTTCTATCAGTAAGAAGAAGATTATCAAGTTTAGAAAAGACAGCTAGGACCATTAGTAAGCCTCTAATTACTTGTTTACTCGTTTTAATTAGCTTAATTACTCTAAAGTCAAACTTATCGTAAATTAAGTTTGACTTTCGTTTTAATTACATATAGACCAGCCACTGATCAAATTGAAAGTGGTTATGGGACCATATTAAGATAGGTGACTAACCCCTAAAAGGGCACCTCCTAATTATCTCGTTTGACTAGTTAATTGTCGGGTCAAAGTAGTTTGACAAAAAGTCAAACTGGACAGAAATTACGAAAATGATTCTAATTAATAAAACAGAGGTTCTAAATTATATTTTAACATTCTAATAACTTGGTAATTAATATTAAAACATGTTTTAGCAGTCCTAACCCGGCAATTAATAGTCTAAGGTCAGTTTATAACTGAAAGTCGCAAAAGCTTGACTTTTGCTTTGACTTTTAGTTCTGACCCGTTTAAGCTTAATTCACCCATGTTTTAAGCTTCCATTAGGACCACATTACTTAGTAGTATAACCTCTGGAGTTATATTGCATGGTGCCTAGTGGTTTGAATTATATACACTTGATCGTAATTATGCTTAAAAATGTCATAAACCCCCTTTTTACACACAACTGAGATTTTTAGCAATGTGAATGGACTAACACCTTTGCTACTGATATTTAGACATGTCCATAAAACTTGACATCAATTTGAGGTCTAGAATAGGAGTTATGCTCAATAGCGTAATTAAGAAGCTTTTTATTATTTAAATGGCGTAATTAGCATAAAGCCTATCTAAACCCGATTTTTGATATCAAACTTTTTACCTACTGATGTAAAATAATATTTTGGGATTTTTGAAGATTTTAATTATTTTTAGGCTGAGCATAACATAGGATTATAACTTGATTTCGGTAATTGTTGGTTTTACCCTTTTCATGCATAAAATGAGTTTTACATAACTTTTTAATGCCAAACCTTTTGCTGCTGATTCTACATGATAAATAAAGTATTTTGAACCTTATAAACTGATCAAAAACTCAGATTTCCCATTTTAACCTGAATATCCCTTAAAACCGACTTTTAAGCGTTTTTAGTACATAGTATGAGTTAAAACTACTTTTGGCATATAAAACTTATTACCTACCGATGTTTTAAGTTAATTTATACAATTAAACAGTAAGTCAAAGTTTTTAAACTCAGAAGTCTATTTTGACCTTTAAAGCCTATATGAAATTACCAAAATGCCCCTACGGTGCATAGTTGGATTATATAAGATAAATTTCACACATATGAAATACCCTACTAATATAACTTATAAAAATACATATTTTTATTAATTAAATCAGACCTGAAACTCAGTTTCACATTTAAACTCTTTTATGGACATTAAAATTACCAAAATGCCCTTATAGGACTTATATAAACCCACATGTTGGGGATAACTCCTTTGTAGGTTCTATAAGTGGTGAGTCGGTTAATCAAGACCGGCTTCCAACCGGCCCCAATTGTAAGACAAACATGTAAATCTGTATACAAGATTATATTTAAATAATTATCCCAAGTTATAAAAGATTTGTGCCATGTGCACTTAAATCAATTTTCATAAATGTTTTCAAAAGAGTCGGTTAATTGTATTTACCAGTGTAAACTGACGTATTTTCTTAAAGACTGATTTAACAGGTACCTCTCGTAATAGGCTGGAGCTATTAGGTGTCATAAGAGGATCTTGCAAATCCATAGATGCCTGAAGTCTGTTATTTTGTTTCTTTGTATTTGTTTATGATCCGCCTGTGGATCTTATTACATTCCAGTCTGTATATTCTTTTACTTGAACACTCAGACATTATGGTTTGTAATAGTTTATTCACCAAGCCTTCCGATGTGCTATTATATTGTGTGTATTGACTATGATGATATCAACTACGTCACGATACTCCCCGCCGGGCCCACCGGTAATATGTGGATATATCGGGGTGTGACAGGTTGGTATCAGAGCCAACATTGAGTGAATTAAACACTAACCTTTTGTGTTTAATCTCAATGACACAATAAGCACATTCCTTAGACTCTAGAGTTTAGGCAAACGACCTAGGATTTTACTCTTAACCTTCCTTTTATTGTTTTATTATAGTTACTTGTCTTGACAGGTTACCACTAGGAAGAATGCCACCAAGAGTAAGAGGAAAAGGCAAAGGACCAATGCGTGGAGGACCGTCTGGCAACACGGGACCCTCCCACAGACGTACACCGTCCGATTCACTTTCCAGATCCGACTCAAGGGATAATTGGAGCCATAGCTTCGAACCAGCAAGACATTCTGTCTCGCTGGGATCCTCACCATCTGACCCTCCTTACTTTGGGTTGCCCATTCCTATCGAACCCCAACATTCCCCTCTTTCGCAGGGAACTCATCACTCAAACCAATCACACCACTCCTTTCAATCTCATCCTTTTCATCACTCAGATTCTACTTACTCTCCCGCACAATTTAATCCGAATGATTATGTTAACAACTTTTTGGGCTACAACCCTTTGGGGCCTGAGGATCACTTTTCTCAGGAAATGGAGATGGACGATGACCCGGACCCAGAATTGCAAACAGGATCACCAGGCCACCCAATAAGCGTCTCAAGCAGTTCCCCATTTCAGGGATCACCGTACCATGGGCCCGACTCATTTCAAGAGAAGATGGCTCAGTATGATTGGTTCTTTACACCTTCATACCATAACTCCCCAGCCCAACCTCCCTTGGTTGAACCTCAGCTCCAAGCTGTTACCCCACCACCGTTACCAGTTGAGGAACCACCTCAACAGTCTCCCGAACCACCAAGGCGAAGGAGAAATGCTAGAATGTCTGTACGTGGGGGACCATGGTTTGCATCTCCTCATGGCTCGAGTTCTTACCCTCCTACTCCAGAGGACCCTCAGTTGGGTGGACTCTCACACACGGTGCCAGAAGTCAACCTTCCGCCAGTTTCACATGCACCACTACAGCCACCGTTGGGTTTTGACAACCCGATCCCGACATACCCGGGATCATCTGGGTATAATCCGTCTGGATACCCATCTGACTATGGGACTCATGATCCGTACCTTACAGCTGCACAATACCATCATCTTTACCCTTCTTCTTACCCTCCAGTTCATCCAACTGGATATTCGGTGCAGGGATACCAATACCCACCATACCAGCAACCTCTTCCTCACCATCAGGAACAAACTCAGGAAATTTTACAGAGGTTAGACCGGGTTGAACATGAAGCTCATGAAACTAAGAAGAAGCACAATGGTTTTGTCAAAGGTCTTATGAACCTTCTTAAGGGCAAGAAGAAGTAGGAAATTGTTGTTTCATGTTGTATTTCAATAAGTCCCTGCGAGGACGTTTATTTTGTTTTCAAGTACCAAGTCCCTGCGTGGACTTACTTTCTGTTTCAGTAGCCCCTGCGTGGGCAGTTTGTGTTGTTTTTCTCAAGTCCCTTTTTGGGCAATGTTGTACTCGTTTCGTGGTTTAATGAAGTTATTTCGATTTTAAATATGTATTTTATTACATCAATCTATATCATTTCAAATTTATTGATCTGCCAATAAATTTTCTTAAAGGTATAACCTAGCCAAATAGTAAATGGCTATGATAGTACAACTTTTTTAAGATAATGACTCTTTGTTAACATCCAAAAACATGTTAACAATCCTGAATTGTGCGGTATGAGAAACCACACAATCTTCCTAATGTACTTGGATTTTTCCAAGCCACTATTTTTAGCCTATATGATCATCATGAATCATGGCTAATAAACATCAATATGATGTATACACCACAACATTCATTAGAAATGTATGCATACAAGCAAAGGTGTACTAATGACAATGAAAGTTTTAATAGACTTCTTGTCAAAAAGGCGATGAACTTTGTTCGACCATTAAAGAAATCAATGATTATAATCGTCCTTGTGACAAGGCTGTGTGCCATCTAAATGTCCTTCGAGACGAGCTTTGTGTAATATGAATATGTATTCATGACATTGATAGTGTGATTTATATTCCTCTGTCTAATAAAAATATAAAGAATTATATCTCTTTGATTATAATTATTTTCTTAAATGGTCTATATGGTTTAAATAATACCATGACCATCTAATCATCAATATGATGATTTATTACATAGTTTAAATATATCATTACTGTTTGTTTTAGTATCCAAAAATGGCTGGCTCAGATGAAGCAAACAGTCATCCATAGAAGTAAACAACACCAGGATTAATATCACTGGTGCCGAACTGCAAGAAATGATAACCGCAGTAGTCGCTCAGGCTGTGGATGCTAAATTTAAAGAGCAAAGTATTGTTCGGTCTCAAAGTCATTCAAGATCCCATTCTCAACCCCATACCCATAAGAAAAGTGAGTCTCAGCACTCATCTAATCAGGGTAGTAAGCCAAAGAGGCAGGTTATTCTTGAGCCGACTCCCAGGTACACCAAGGGTTGTACCTACAAGTACTTTGTCTCCTGTAAACCGAGAGATTTTACAGGAGAAAAAGGTGCAATCGATTGCATGAAATGGTTAGATGAGATGGAGACTGTGATAGACATCAGCGGATGTGCTAAAGAGGATATAGTGAAGTTTGTATCACAATCCTTCAAGGGCGATGCCCTCACTTGGTGGAAAGCATTAGTGCAAGCCACCGAGAAGGTTCCTTTGTACAATCTGTCATGGAACAAGTTTGTTAATTTGGTTAAGGAAACCTATTGCCCTCAGCATGAAGTCGAGCGGATAGAGACTGATTTCCTCATTTTAGTGATGAAGGATCTGGATTGTAGATCCTATGTGACTAGCTTCAATTCAATGTCAAGGTTGGTACCGTATTTAGTCACTCCTGAACCCAAACGCATTGCGCGTTTCATCGGTGGTTTGGCTCCTAAAGTAAAAGGGAATGTTAAGGCTTCTAAGCCAACCACTTATAGATCTGCTTTGGATCTATCTTTGTCCCTCACTTTGGATGTTGTGAGGAGTAGGGCGAAGAAAAATACCGATGAAGGGAAGAGGAAAAGAGAGGAAGACAAGTCTCCTCAATCAAACAAGAAAGGAAAAGGGAATTTTGGTTCTAAAAAGGGGCAGTCGAATGACAAGCCCAGGTGTAAGACTTGCAACAAAAGGCATTTTGGGAAATGCAACCAAGACCCACAGGCCAAACCATGTGGGATCTGTAAAAAGAAAGGGCACAAGTCTGTTAAGTGCCGAAATATAAAGGATGCAACCTGCTACGGTTGTAATGAAAAGGGGCACATTAAAACCAATTGCCCCAAGAATGCTAAGAAGCCCGAGGAGGCAAAGAAAACCAACGCAAGGGTTTTTCAAATGAATGCGAAGGAAGCAGTGAACGACGATAACGTCATCACAGGTACCTTCCTCATCAATAATAATTATGCTAGAGTCTTATTTGATTCCGGTGCTGATAAGTCTTTTGTAGACCATAAGTTCTGTAAGTTATTGAACCTGCCTATTAAGACTCTAGACATAAAATATGAGGTAGAACTTGCCAATGGTACCTTAGAAACAGCTTCAACTCTTCTTGATGGATGCTCTATATCCATCAAGAATCATTATATCCCGCTATCTCTCTTGCCAATGAAATTGGCCGGGTTTGATATAGTTTTGGGCATGGATTGGTTATCACATAACCAAGCCCAAATTGCCTGTGATAAAAAGCTAGTTATTATCAAAACCCCTTCTGGTGAATCCGTCACTATTCAAGGAGATACAAAATACGGGTAGCCCAACAATGTGTCTATTCTCAAGGTATCACAGTGTTTAAAGAGCGGATGTGTCATTTACATGGCACAAGTGACTGTGAATGATCCGAAACCTAAGATTGAAGACATCCCAATCATCTCTGAGTATCCTGATGTCTTTCCTGACGAGTTACCTGGATTACCTCCTGAAAGGCAAGTAGAGTTCAGGATAGACATTCTTCCAGGAGCTGCACCTATTGCACGAGCTCCTTATCGTCTAGCACCTACTGAAATGAAGGAACTCATAACTCAATTAGATGACTTATTGGAAAAAGGGTTTTATACAACCTAGTTCTTCACCTTATGGAGCTCCAATTTTATTTGTGAAAAAGAAAGACGGATCAATGCGCTTATGCATTGATTATCGTGAATTGAATAAGGTAACGATCAAGAATCGTTATCCTTTACCGAGGATCGATGATTTATTTGATCAACTCCAAGGAGCGAGCTTTTTCTCGAAGATTGATTTGAGATCTGGGTATCATCAACTCAAAGTTAGGACTGAAGATGTGCCTAAGACGACATTTAGAACAAGATATGGACATTACGAGTTTTTAGTGATGCCTTTTGGGCTCACTAATGCACCAGCAGCATTCATGGACCTCATGAATAGAGTCTGCAAACCATACTTAGATAAGTTTGTCATCGTCTTCATAGATGACATACTTATCTATTCTCGTAATCAAGACGAGCATGAGAAGCACCTTCGATGCATATTAGGATTATTACAGCAAGAGAAACTGTACGCTAAATTTTCTAAATGTGAATTTTGGCTTCGTGAAGTCCAATTCCTTGGACATGTTGTCAGTGAGCGAGGTATCCAAGTAGATCCCGCTAAGGTAGAAGCCGTAATGAATTGGGAAGCACCCAAGACTCCAACCGAAATACGTAGATTTCTGGGTTTAGCTGGATATTATAGAAGATTCATTGAGAACTTCTCAAGAATAGCTGCACCATTAACTTCTTTGACTTGTAAGAATGTTAAGTTTGATTGGGGTCCGAAGCAACAAGAATCCTTTGAGATTCTTAAGAAGAAATTGAGCAATGCTCTAGTGCTAACCTTACCTGATGGAATTGAAGAGTTTATCGTATACTGTGATGCTTCACACACCGGTATGGGTTGTGTGCTTATGCAACGAGGCAAGGTGATTGCCTATGCATCACGACAATTAAAAGTGCATGAGAAGAATTACACCACCCACGATTTGGAGTTGGGTGCCGTTGTATTCGCACTAAAGTTGTGGAGACATTATTTGTATGGAACTAAATGTGTGATCTTTTCTGATCACAAAAGTCTCCAACATTTGTTCAATAAAAAAGAGCTCAATATGAGACAGCGTCGTTGGATGGAAACCTTAAATGACTATGATTGCGAAATTCGCTACCATCCTGGTAAAGCGAATGTGGTCGCAGATGCTCTAAGCCGAAAGGAAAGAGTTAAACCAATTAGGATCAATGCCAAGAGCATTGAGTTGAAGAATAGTCTGAATGAAAGACTATTAGCTGCACAGAAAGATGCTGTTTTGGAAGTTAATCTCACAAATGAAAAGTTAGGTATAACTGCTGAACAGTTAGCACCTGGGAAGGATGGAATCCTCAGAATGAACGGAAGAATTTGGGTTCCTATTCCAGGAGGACTTCGAGATGTAATCCTCCAGGAAGCCCACAACTCCAAATACTCAGTTCACCCTGGAGGTGACAAAATGTATCAAGATTTAAAGCCTAGTTATTGGTGGATAGGTTTGAAGAAATCTATTGCCACACATGTAGCTAAGTGCCTGACATGTGCTCAGATTAAAGCTGAACATCAAAAGCTATCAGGCCTGTTACAACAGCCAGAACTTCCCACATGGAAGTGGGAAATGGTAACTATGGATTTTATAACCAAATTACCTAAAACAAGGCATGGGAATGATACCATATGGGTTATTGTTGATAGACTGACTAAGTCAGCACATTTCTTACCCATCACGGAGACTCATAGCTCCGATAAATTAGCCCAGTTGTATGTAGATAAGATTGTAGCTCTTCATGGCGTACCAGTATCTATTATCTCTGATAGGGATACTAGATACACCTCACACTTTTGGAAAATTTTCCAACAATCTTTGGGTACACGTTTGAATTTTAGTACTGCTTACCATCCTCAGACTAATGGACAGAGTGAACGTACCATTCAAACTCTAGAAGACATGCTTCGTGCATGTGTTATTGATTTAGGTGGCAGTTGGGATGACCACCTACCATTGATCGAGTTCTCCTATAACAATAGCTACCATACAAGCATTCAGGTTGCGCCTTTTGAGGCATTATATGGTAGGAAATGCAGAACGCCTATTTGTTGGGCAGAAGTAGGAGAAACTCAGCTATCAGGACCTGAAATAGTCCTTGAAACAACGGACAAGATTGTCCAAATTTGTGATTTCCTGAAAGCTGCCAGGGATAGGCAGAAAAATTATGCTGATAAGAGGCGAAAACCTCTAAAGTTTGAGGTTGGCGATAAAGTCTTACTGAAAGTATCACCCTGGAAAGGTGTGATGCGTTTTGGTAAGAAGGGTAAGTTAAGCCCTAGATATATTGGACCGTTCGAGATTATCGAATGTGTCGACAGTGTAGCTTATAAGCTAAACTTGCCTGAGGAGCTAAGTGGAATTCATAATGTATTCCACATTTGTAATCTCAAGAAATGCCTAGCTGATGAATCGCTAGCTATGTCTCATAAAGACGTACAAATTGATAAAAGCCTGAAATTTATTGAAAGACCTTTGTCGATTGAGGATCGTCAGGTTAAAAAGCTCCGAAGAAAGCACGTACCTATAGTAAAGGTCAAATGGGACGCCCGTAGAGGTCCCGAATATACGTGGGAAGTTGAGTCCACTATGCGACAAAAGTACCCTCACTTATTCCAGTAAATCTCGGGGTCGAGATTTCTTTTAAAGGGGTGAGGATATAACACCACGTAAAAACATGTCCAATTATGTAAAGACACGTGTCCTAAACTCTAAAGGTGTGAAAGATTGAGTTTGAAGGACCAAAGTTGTCAACAGTGAAACATATGAACCACAGGGACTAAAAGTGTCAACATGCCAAACTTGTGCCTCTGAATGACCATACATGAGGAATATATTCTTAAGCGAGTGATTGATTGGATATAAGAAGCCGTTTATGAAACTAATCGGAAGATTATTAAATTATAAGGGTTAAACATGTCAACATGTCGATTCTGACCTCTGAGTGACCTTTTAATGAAACCGAGGCTTCGAAACATTCAAATATACTCTTAAGGAATAAGTGGTATAAATTTCACGTGGTTTCGAGATCGTTAGGCATCTTTTCAAGACTTTGGGCTATAAGTGTCAACTTGACGAAACTTGCTTCCATAGTGATATTTAATGAACCGTAGCCTAACGAAGTTAGTTTATACATCCTTGAGCTTCAGCAAACTAACTACAAGGGCCCTACATGTCAACAATGAGGTTAAAAAGGTTAAAAACGACAAGGGACTAAATCTTGCCAACCTTGAAACTTGTTTTGCCAGTTAAGCCAGTCCACGCGGCCCGCATAAGACCCCCTTAAGTCTTACGCGGCCCGCCTCAGCATGCCCAGCTCAGAAAAATCATGCCAGGTGGCAGGTTTAAGCTGTTACACCGCCTTAGTCTAGTTTGTATCGAATGTGGAAGCTATAAGTCGGTTATTTCATCAACTAGGACACCTGGGGTGATCCTAGGATGCCCCCATAACAGGTGTAGATGATCTAGATTCATGGACTTTGCTATATAAAAGAGCTTATTCTTATGTGCATAAGCACATTTATAAACATTTCATTTGCAACATCAAAGGGACTTGTTCTGGAGCTTCCATCAGTAAGGAGAAGATTATCAAGTGTAGAAAAGACAGTTAGGACCATTAGTAAGCCTCTAATTACTTGCTTAGTCGTTTTAATTAGCTTAATTACTCTAAAGTCAAACTTATCGTAAATTAAGTTTGACTTTCGTTTTAATTACATATGGACCAGCCACTGATTAAATTGAAAGTGGTTATGGGACCATATTAAGATAGGTGACTAACCCCTAAAAGGGCACCTCCTAATTATCTCGCTTGACTGGTCAATTGTCGGGTCAAAGTAGTTTGACAAAAAGTCAAACTGGACAGAAATTGCAAAAATGATTCTAATTAATAAAACAGAGGTTCTAAATTATATTTTAACATTCTAATGACTTGGTAATTAATATTAAAACATGTTTTAGCAGTCCTAACCCGACAATTAATAGTCTAAGGTCAGTTTATAACTTAAAGTCGCAAAAGCTTGACTTTTGCTTTGACTTTCAGTTCTGACCCGTTTAAGCTTAATTCACCCATGTTTTAAGCTTCCATTAGGACCACATTACTTAGTAGTATAACCCTCTGGAGTTATATTGCATGGTGCCTAGTGGTTTGAATTATATACACTTGATCGTAATTATGCTTAAAAATGCCATAAACGCCCTTTTTACACACAACTGAGATTTTTTGCAATGTGAATGGACTAACAACTTTGCTACTGATATTTAGACATGTCCATAAAATTTGACATCAATTTGAGGTCTAGAATAGGAGTTATGCTTAATAGCGTAATTAAGAAGCTTTTTATTATTTAAATGGCGTAATTAGCATAAAGCATATCTAAACCCGGTTTTTGATATCAAACTTTTTACCTACTGATGTAAAATAATATTTTGGGATTTTTGAAGATTTTAATTATTTTTAGGCTGAGCATAACATAGGATTATAACTTGATTTCGGTAATACCCTTTTCATACATAAAATGAGTTTTACATAACTTTTTAATGCCAAACCTTTTGCTACTGATTCTACATGATAAATAAAGTATTTTGAACCTTATAAACTGATCAAAAACTCAGATTTCCCATTTTAACCCTAATATCCCTTAAAACCGACTTTTAAGCGTTTTTAGCACATAGTATGAGTTAAAACTATTTTTGGCATATAAAACTTATTACCTACCGATGTTTTAAGTTAATTTATATAATTAAACAGTAAGTCAAAGTTTTTAAACTCAGAAGTCTATTTTGACCTTTAAAGCCTATATGAAATTACCAAAATGCCCCTACGGTGCATAGTTGGATTATATAAGATAAATTTCACACATATGAAATACCCTACTGATATAACTTATAAAAATACATATTTTTATTAATTAAATCTGCCCTGAAACTCAGTTTCACATTTAAACTCTTTTATGGACATTAAAATTACCAAAATGGCCTTATGGGACTTATTTTGGTTTAAATTACTTTTTGGGTATATATGTTAACATCTTACTGATGTATTAACATATTTTGAGCATAATAATGATTAAGACCTGTATATAATTTATTGGTTATCCGTTACGCGTTTACTCGTTCGGGTCGGCTTATGTGACTAGTTTACATAAAATAGTCGAAACGGGCTTAACCTTATCAATAAATTCTAGATTTCCAGAATGTGTTTAGTTTACCCATATTATACAAGTATCCAAGCTTGTCGGGTCTAAACCACATTCTATTCCGGTCTCCGCTTAATCTAGCGTTTAGAATCGCAAGGTTTCCTTTTAGCTAGCCGGTCTAAGTCCTTGACTTAATTAAAGACCCGTTAGCATCCTAATAGATTAATAAACCTTCTATACAGATTAAATAGCTTCCGGTAGAAGGTGCCTTCAAAAAGCTTTAGGATTTTACTGCTAGCATCAGGTAAATACTTTTAACTTGTTTTCCCTTATACGAGATAGGGATATGGTATTATAATAATATCACTTGGTCGGGTATGAAATCATTTAATCGGATTGTGATTAATAAATTTACATAACCCGTTTTAATCGGTCTTGTTTGATAACATAAGCAATGGGGGTTAATACGACTGTGTCCTGGATATCCTCGGCTCATTTCATTTGAAAATGGCCACGACCTATGCACGGGGTGTAGGCATACACCTGACAGATGCAAATGCTAAAATATAAACCCACATGTTGGGGATAACTCCTTTGTGGGTTCTATAAGTGGTGAGTCGGTTAATCAAGACCGGCTTCCAACCGGCCCCAATTGTAAGACAAACATGTAAATCTGTATACAAGATTATATTTAAATAATTATCCCAAGTTATAAAAGATTTGTGCCATGTGCCATTAAATCAATTTTCATAAATGTTTTCAAAAGAGTCGGTTAATTGTATTTACCAGTGTAAACTGACGTATTTTCTTAAAGACTGATTTGACAGGTACCTCTCGTAATAGGCTGGAGCTATTAGGTGTCATAAGAGGATCTTGCAAATCCATAGATGCCTGAAGTCTGTTATTTTGTTTCTTTGTATTTGTTTATGATCCGCCTGTGGATCTTATTACATTACAGTCTGTATATTCTTTCACTTGAACACTCAGACATTATGGTTTGTAATAGTTTATTCACCAAGCCTTCCGCTGTGCTATTATATTGTGTGTATTGACTATGATGATATCAACTACGTCACGATACTCCCCGCCGGGCCCACCGGTAATATGTGGAAATATCGGGGTGTGACAATATGTAACACCTCGAAAATTCACGTCCTATAATGAGTTGACACGTGTCATATGATTGAACGTGTGAAAGAATGTTCTTGAAGGACTAAAGTTGACAAACCTGGAAAGTATGGGAATATATGGGTTTTAACTGTCAACAGTGAATAAATATATTGTACATTAACCCTACATGATGCCCATACCTTCAAACGAATAAATCATGGATCATACGAAGCTAAAAGTGAGAGATTACAAACTACAGGGGCTAAATGTGTCAACATGTTTAAATTATACCTCTGAGTGACCTTTTAGCGAACCCAAATCTTTGTAAAGATTAATTATGCTCACTAGAATGCACGATATAAATTTCATAAAGTTTCATTGTCGTATGAGAAAGTTATGATCAAACTCGTGTACGAGGGGTTAAAGTGTTAACGTTAAAAGTTAGGACTTTTCGGGTAATAACCGAGTGATCAAGGACCAAATAAAGTGGGTGCAAGTCCTAAAGCCCTTGTAGTTAAATAAGAAGGGGTCAAATTGCAATATATAAAGGTTACTTGACCTTTCGGAAGGGCCAAGAGTCATTTATGCAAAGAATGGAAAATTTTGGAGGCTGATCAGAAGCCTTGCGCACCTCAACAACCACACCGTTGCGGTGCGCAAGGGATGCCCAGATGCAGTAGATTGGCTGTTGGCTGTCTTAAACGTTGCAACTGATCTTTAATCGATTTTCCTCATCCTTCTTGGCCGCTAAACAACCCCTAAACATATAGGGACACATGTAAATGATTTGTGGGCACTTGTAGACTTGTGTGTCAAATTCTTATGGTGATTTAAAACACTATATAAAGGCCATGAGTTGCAACAAGTCCCTCACACCTTCATTCTGCAATTGAGGATTCTTCTGGAGCTTCAAAGCAGACCCAAGTCCTTCCTAATCAAGCTTAGGACTTCAGTATGTGTTCTAATCCTTTCTTAATTAAGTTTTAGCTTAGTTTTAGCTTAAAAGTCAAACCGTCGTAATTAACGGTTGACTTTAAGATTAACCACTAATGGTCCAGTGATTAGTCGAAGTGAAAGTAGTTATAAGTTAGTAATTATGTGGGTAATAAACCCTCAAAAGGGTTCCCCCTTATTACCACTCTAACCAGGTCAAAAGTCGGGTCAAACTAGTTTATAAAAAGTCAACAGGATACTTAAAATGCCATTTATTCATAATTAACATTATAGACCATATACAACCTGTTGGATCATTGTTATAACTTGGTAATAAGTGTAAGAACATGTCTAAACATGTTCAATCCGACAATTTCCTGTTTAGACTCGGTTCGGAACCGAAAGTCACATTGTTTGACTTTCACTTTGACTTTCAGTTCTGACCCGTTTAGGCATGTTTTAGAAATGCCTTAGAGCTTTATTTGGACCAGGTTACATGCTAGTATAACCCTCTGTGATTATACACTATGGTTCATTAGTTAACCGATTATTACGCATGATTCCGTTAATTACTCATATGTTGACCACTATGCCCTTATTACCTTAAAACGTGATTTTTGGAAATGTAAAAGAATAGAAACTTTAATTACTGATATATAAACTTGTATGCAAAGTTTGACATCAGTTTGAGGTGTAGATTAAGAGTTATGCTCGTTAGCGTAAAATTAAGGCTTTGTGTTAATTAAACGGCGTATTTAGCGTATAGCCTACTTAAACATACTTTTTGATATCAAATATTTTACCCACTGATGTAATATATTATTTTGGGATTTTTAAAGATTTTTAATTAAGTTTAGGCTGAGCATAACTAGTAGTCGTAGGCTTAGTCCGGTGATTGTCGGTTTTGCCCTTATGGGCCATAAAATGAGTTTTACATATCTAAACGACTCCAAACCTTTTGCTACTGATCACATATGATAAATAAATTATTTTAGGCCTTCTGGAAATATAAAAATATCAGATTTAAGTATCAAACCCGGAAATGGCCTTTAATCGCCTTTTTAAGCGTTTTTAACGCATATTATGTACTAGAAGTATTTTAAACATACAAGGGTTGATACCTACTGATATTTGAGGCAAATTATAATATTTTAATAGTAAGCAAAGGTTGTTAAACTCAGACTTCAGTTTTGAGCTTTTCGGCTTATGTGAAATTACCAAAATACCCCTACGGGGCATAGTTTGGTTATAATTGATAAATTTCACATATGTACTCTATCCTACTGTTATAACTCATTAATTTGAGTATGTTTACTGATTACATCAGACCTGTAACTCAGTTAAACACTTAAACCCTTTTACAACCTTTAAAATGACCAAACTACCCCTACGGGGCCTAGTTTGTGTTTAAACACGTTTCGGGCATAATGAAAGACATCTTACTGATGTCACAACATATTTGAGGCATAATTAACTTATGAAACCTGTATATAGCTCTCATGAATACCCGTCACGCTTATTACGCGTACGGTTTGGTTTATGTAACAAGTTTACTTAAACTAGCCGAAACGGGTCAACCCTTATCGGTTTTATCTCAAAACCCAGAATGTGTGTAAGTTACCCATATTAAACAAGCATACAAGCTTGTCGGGTCAAAACCCCATTCTAAACCGGTCTTCGCGTTATCATGCGTTTGAACCATGTCTACCTTTTTGGAAACTAACCGGTCTAAGTCTAAGCTTAATTAAAGACCCGTTAGAAATCTAATAGGTTATTATACACCTTCGTTCCAGATTAGGAGCCCAGTAAAAGTACTTGCATTTGCTGTATTTGATTGATACTTTGCTCAGGTAAATACTCTTAACTTATTTCCCTATACGGGCTTGGGATACGGTACTATAAAAGTATCGCTTGGTCGGGTGTATGTAGTCATTTAAATCGGATTGTGATTGATGTATTTACATAACCTGTTTAATATGTATTATTTGGTGTATGGCCTTTGGGGGTTAAATGACCATGTCCCGGATATCCTTGGCATCATTCGAAGAAATGGCCACGACCTAAGCACGGGGTGTAGGCGTACACCTGACAGTTGCATTATGTAAAAACTGGTAATCCACTCAGAGGTATCATCCTTGTGGGCATTATACCGAAGCTGGTAATCCACTTAAAGGATGGTAGCCTGTGGGCATTATACATGTGGCGTGTCAGTTAATCTGTCCTAATGGACGACAAATAAGTAAAACTGTATACATGATTATTTCAATAATTGTCCCAAGTTATAAAAGATATTTGTGCCGAAGTGCATTCAAACCAATTTACAAACTCTTTTCAAAATGAGTCAGTTGAGTTGTATTTACCAGTGTAAACTGACGTATTTTCCAAAAAGGCTAAGTGCAGGTGCTAGACGAAATAGGCTGGCTACTCCAGGCATCATTACTCAAGTCTCGCAAGCTCTAGATGTCAAAGTCTGTTGAACTATTATTTCCATTGTATTTTGATCCGCCTGTGGATCTTTTACTTTCCGTTGTAATACTGGATATTACTTATTATTCGGAATGTAATATATTTATCTTTTGCTTCCGCTGTGCATTTATATAATTGTTTTGTTTGACTATTATGTTGCCAACCACGTCACGATACTCCCCACCGGGCCCACCGGTGACACGTGGAAATCGGGGTGTGACAGGTTGGTATCAGAGCCAACACTGAGTGAATTAAACACTAGCCTTTGTGTTTAATCTCAGTTACACAATTGCACATTCCTGAGTCTAGACAAGAACATAGGATTAATCCAAATTCGTTTCATTGTCTTTTAATTACTTCTTTGTTATTTTTCTGATTAGCCCTTGCATGGGCAAGTCATTTTCTTGAAGAAGTCCCGTTTAGGGCAAACATATATTTGTTTAAATTTTAAAGGAACGATTATGTTTAAAATGTCATTCCTATATTATAAGATCTACCATTATAATAAAATGGCAAAATCTAAAAAGGGACAAGACCTAGTCTCGTGTCATTTTAAGGCAGGGCCAAGACAGTAGTTCCACAATTAGATTCAGATCCTTATTAACATTGCAATTTAGAAATTTTTCTGCGTTAATTATTAAAAAGAATCTAAAGAGTAAAACCTAGCCTAAATGTCATTATGGACATGGCCAAGATGGTAAAACTTAATTAAGAGGTTCGAATTTTTGTTAAACATATGAAAGCATATTAACATGCTTGACAAAGTGTGATAAGTCATTTTTAATTGGGTTGTTCTAAATCCCCTTATTTATATAATCATCCCTTATGGATGAAGTGCCTACGGGCTATGATTAACGTCCTCTGAGACTAAAGACAGTGGTAGCCTACAACTCCCTGTCAAGAAAAAGGTAATGAACTTTGATTCAAACCTTAATGCCTTGATACTCTGAAATCATGGCTTATAAATTAAACTTGTCTACGTGACTAGGCCTTTTGTGCTATTATTAACTTGTAAGTTAGGATTATGATAAAGATCCTGAACAATTTTATATTTAACAAATTAACTAAAATGTGTATTAAAAGCATGGTTAATATATCGTTTAAGAACGATAGTACTGAAAGGGCTTCTAAATAAACCTTGCCCTTATCTTCTTTTTGTAGCAGCTAAGACTACATGGCTGACTCTGACGAGATGAACAGTCATCCTTTGGAAAACCGCGATGATAATGATAGGATTAATATAACCAAAGGAGAGCTCCGTTCACTGATTGACACAGCTGTATCTAAAGCTGATGCAGAACAATTTAAGGAGTATAGTAGGACATATAGCAGAGCCTCATCTGTACCCCACTCTAAGTCTGTTCCAAAGACTCATTCAGAGCCTCATAACAAGCCACCCTCAAAGAAAGATGAGCCAAAGAAGGATGATGATAATCATTCATCAAATGAACACAGTGTTCCATCCAAGAAGCTAGTGTTCAATAATGAACCACATACCAAGTCTTGTACCTATAAATACTTTGTTTCCTGCAAACCCCGGGACTTCACTGGGGAGAAGGGAGCAATAGATTGTATGACCTGGTTGGACGAAATGGACACGGTGGTTGACATCAGCGGTTATGCTGAAAGGGATGTAGTAAAGTATGTATCCCAATCATTCAAAGGAGAGGCACTGGCATGGTGGAAGTCTCTCATTCAAGCTGCTAGGAAGATCCCTCTCTACAACATGTCATGGGAGCAGTTTGTTTCTCTCATTATGGAAAACTACTGCCCTCAACATGAGGTTGAAAGAATTGAATCTGATTTCTTATCTTTGGTGATGACAAACTTAGATTGTCAAGCTTACCTCACCAGTTTTAATACCCTGTCCAGACTGGTTCCTTACCTTGTAACACCAGAGCCCAAGCGAATTGCTCGCTTCATTGGGGGTTTAGCCCCAGAAATCAAAGCTAGTGTTAAGGCTTCAAGACCTGCTACATTTAGGTCAGCAGCTGATCTCTCTTTATCCCTTACTCTAGATGCGGTCAGGTTGAGATCGCTAAAGAAATCTGAATAAAGTAAGAGGAAGCGTGAGGATGATAACTCACGAGGGTCAAAGAAGAAGCATAAGGGAAACACCGACTCTAAGAAGTCTGGGTCTGGAAGGAATAGTCAGCGGACAGAGGAAAAGCTAAAGTGCACGAATTGCCAGAAACGCCACTTTGGAAAGTGCAGACTTGAGTCTGATTCTAAGTCAGGAGCACCTGCATGTGGGATATGCAAATCTAAAGAGCACAAGACGATAGAGTGCAAGAAGATAAAAGATGCCACATGCTACAACTGCAATGACAAGGGGCACATAAAGACCAACTGCCCTAAGTACGCCAAGAAGCCTGAAGAGGCTAAGAAGACTAATGCTAGAGTCTTTCGATTGGATGCCAAAGAAGCGGTCCTAGACGACAATGTTATTACAGGTACTTTCCTTGTAAATGACGTCTATGCTAGAGTACTATTTGATTCAGGCGCTGATAAGTCTTTTGTAGATCATAAATTTTGTGAATTGCTGAAATTACCTGTCAAAGCCTTAAAAGTGAATTATGAGGTAGAGTTAGCAGATGGAACCATAGAAACCGTCTCAACCGTGTTAGATGGATGTGTTATATCCATTAAGAACCACTCTTTTCCTCTGTCTCTACTTCCATTTAAGTTGGCCGGTTTTGACATAGTTCTGGGTATGGACTGGTTATCTCATAACCAGGCCCAAAATGTCTGTAACATGAAGCAAGTAGTGATAAAGACTCCGTCTGGTGAATCACTTACCATTCGGGGAGATACCCAGTATGGGCTACCTGAGCAAGCGACTATGCTCAAGGCTTCAAAATGTTTAAAGAGGGGTTGTGTCATCTACATGGCACAAGTGATTATTGAAGAGCCCAAACCGAAGATAGAAGACATCCCTGTCATCTCTGAATTCCCAGAAATTTTTCCGGAAGAACTACCTGGTTTGCCACCAGATAGGCAAGTGGAATTCAGGATTGATATCATCCCCGGAGCAGCACCAGTTGCTAGAGCACCTTATAGGTTGGCGCCCACAGAGATGAAAGAATTGAGGACACAACTAGATGAATTACTAGCCAAGGGTTTCATTAAACCTAGCTCGTCTCCTTGGGGAGCGCCAGTCCTGTTTGTCAAGAAGAAGGATGGATCGATGCGTCTGTGCATCGACTATCGTGAGCTTAACAAGGTCACGATAAAGAATAGGTATCCTTTGCCCAGAATCGATGATTTGTTTGATCAATTACAAGGGGCAAGTTATTTCTCGAAGATTGATTTGAGGTCAGGCTACCATTAACTGAAGGTTAGAGATGAAGACGTGCATAAAACTGCATTTAGGACTCGTTATGGTCATTACGAGTTCCTAGTGATGCCTTTTGGGCTCACTAATGCACCGGCTGCGTTCATGGATCTCATGAATCGCGTTTGCAAGCCATACTTGGATAAATTCGTTATCGTCTTCATCGATGACATCCTTATTTATTCGAAGAACCAAGCTGACCATGGGAAACACCTTCGATGTATTCTCAAACTCCTGCATCAGGAGAAACTCTACGCCAAATTTTCCAAGTGCGAATTTTGGCTTCGGGAAGTCCAATTTCTTGGACATGTGGTTAGCGAGCGTGGTATCCAGGTGGATCCCGCTAAGGTTGAAGCTGTTATGAATTGGCAAGAGCCAAAGACGCCTACGGAGATTCGTAGCTTCCTGGGATTGGCAGGATATTACAGGCGTTTCATTGAAAATTTTTCAAGGATTGCTGCACCCCTAACTTCCTTGACTAAGAAGAAAGTAAAGTTCGTTTGGGGGCCTAAGCAGCAAGAAGCTTTCGATGTTCTCAAGCAGAAGTTGAGCAATGCTCCTGTGTTGACATTGCCCGATGGAATCGAAGAATTTATAGTTTATTGTGATGCATCACACACTGGCATGGGGTGTGTGCTTATGCTAAAAGGCAAGGTTATTGCCTATGCATCACGACAGTTAAAGGTGCATGAAAAGAATTACACCACCCACGACTTGGAATTGGGTGCCGTTGTATTCGCACTAAAACTGTGGAGGCATTATCTTTATGGAATCAAGTGTGTGATATATTCTGATCACAAGAGCCTCCAGCACCTGTTTAATCAGAAAGAGTTAAACATGAGGCAACGCTGTTGGATGGAGACTTTGAATGATTATGCTTGTGAAATCAGATACCATCCCGGCAAGGCGAATGTAGTCGCCGATGCCCTGAGTCGAAAGGAGAGGGTGAAACCCATCCGAATCAATGCCAAGCGCATGGAGATAAAGAATAATTTGATTGAAAGGTTGTTAGCTGCACAGAAGGAAGCTGTGTTGGAAGCTAACTATCCTAATGTAAAGTTAGGAGTAACTGAGGAGCAGTTAACTCTTAGCAAGGACGAAATTCTAAGATTAAATGGAAGAATATGGGTTCCAATTCACAGATGGCTTCAAGATATCATCCTCCAGGAAGCCCATAGTTCCAAGTACTCCGTTCATCCTGGAGCTGATAAGATGTACCAGGATCTAAAGGCAAATTATTGGTGGATAGGCTTGAAAAAGTCTGTAGCCACCTATGTAGCTAAATGCTTGACATGTGCGCAAGTCAAAGCTGAGCATCAAAAGCCGTCAGGCTTGCTACAATAGCCTGAACTTCCTACGTGGAAGTGGGAAATGGTAACTATGGATTTTATTACCAAGTTACCTAAGACAAGAAAAGGGAATGATACAATATGGGTTATAGTTGATAGACTGACTAAGTCAGCACATTTCTTACCCATCAAGGAGACTTATAGCTCCGACATGTTAGCCCAGTTATACGTTGATAAGATTGTAGCCTTACATGGCATACCGGTGTCTATTATCTCTGACAGAGATACCAGATACACGTCACATTTTTGGAAGAGTTTCCAACAATCTTTGGGCACACGGTTGAATTTTAGTACGGCTTATCATCCTCAGACTGACGGTCAGAGTGAGCGTACTATTCAAACGTTGGAAGACATGCTACGTGCATGTGCGATCGATTTGGGTGGGAGCTGGGATAGGAACCTACCATTAATCGAATTCTCCTACAACAATAGCTACCATACCAGCATTAAGGCTGCGCCCTTCGAGGCATTATACGGTAGAAAGTGTAGATCGCCCGTTTGTTGGGCGGAAGTTGGAGATGTCCAATTATCAGGACCAGAGATAGTGTTCGAAACAACGAACAAGATTGTCCAGATTCGTGACCGTCTCAAGGCTGCCCGGGATAGGCAGAAGAGCTACGCAGATCCGAAGCGTAAAGCTTTTCACTTCGAAGTAGGTGATAAAGTGTTGCTTAAAGTGTCACCCTGGAAGGGGGTGATGCGGTTTGGTAAGAAAGGCAAGCTAAGCCCGAGATACATAGGACCTTTCGAGGTTATCGAACGTTTCGGGTCAGTTACCTATAAGTTGAACTTACCAGAAGAGCTCAGTGGAATTCACAACGTGTTCCACATCTGCAATCTGAAAAAGTGTTTCGCTGATGAATCACTGGTCATACCCCATACAGATGTGCATATAGATGAGAGCTTGAAATTTTTGGAAAAACCTTTGTCGATTGAAGATCGACAGGTAAAGAAGCTTCGAAGGAAGCATATACCTATTGTAAAGGTCAAATGGGATGCCCGTAGAGGTCCCGAATTCACGTGGGAGGTTGAATCCACGATGAAAGAAAAGTACCCTTACTTATTTCAGTAAATCTCGAGGTCGAGATTTCTTTTAAAGGGGTGAGGATGTAACACCTCGAAAATTCACGTCCTATAATGAGTTGACACGTGTCATATGATTGAACGTGTGAAAGAATGTTCTTGAAGGACTAAAGTTGACAAAACTAGAAAGTATGGGAATATACGGGTTTCAACTGTCAACAGTGAATAAATATATTGTACATTAACCCTACATGATGCCCATACCTTCAAACGAATAAATCATGGATCATACGAAGCTAAAAGTGAGAGATTACAAACTACAGGGGCTAAATGTGTCAACATGTTTAAATTATACCTCTGAATGACCTTTTAGCGAACCCAAAGCTTTGTAAAGATTAATTATGCTCACTAGAATGCACGATATAAATTTCATAAAGTTTCGTTGTCGTATGAGAAAGTTATGATCAAACTCGTGTGCGAGGGGTTAAAGTGTTAACGTTAAAAGTTAGGACTTTTCGGGTAATAACCGAGTGATCAAGGACCAAATAAAGTGGGTACAAGTCCTAAAGCCCTTGTAATTAAATAAGAAGGGGTCAAATTGCAATATATAAAGGTTACTTGACCTTTCGGAAGGGCCAAGAGTCATTTATGCAAAGAATGGAAAATTTTGGAGGCTGATCAGAAGCCTTGCGCACCTCAACAACCACACCGTTGCGGTGCGCAAGGGATGCCCAGATGCAGCAGTTTGGCTGTTGGCTGTCTTAAACGTTGCAACTGATCTTTAATCGATTTTCCTCATCCTTCTTGGCCCCTAAACAACCCCTAAACATATAGGGACACATGTAAATGATTTGTGGGCACTTGTAGACTTGTGTGTCAAATTCTTATGGTGATTTAAAACACTATATAAAGGCCATGAGTTGCAACAAGTCCCTCACACCTTCATTCTTCAATTGAGGAGCCTTCTGGAGCTTCAAAGCAGACCCAAGTCCTTCCTAATCAAGCTTAGGACTTCAGTAAGTGTTCTAATCCTTTCTTAATTAAGTTTTAGCTTAGTTTTAGCTTAAAAGTCAAACCGTCGTAATTAACGGTTGACTTTAAGATTAACCACTAATGGTCTAGTGATTAGTCGAAGTGAAAGTAGTTATAAGTTAGTAATTATGTGGGTAATAAACCCTCAAAAGGGTTCCCCCTGATTACCACTCTAACCAGGTCAAAAGTCGGGTCAAACTAGTTTATAAAAAGTCAACAGGATACTTAAAATGCCATTTATTCATAATTAACATTATAGACCATATACAACCTGTTGGATCATTGTTATAACTTGGTAATAAGTGTAAGAACATGTCTAAACATGTTCAATCCGACAATTTCCTGTTTAGACTCGGTTCGGAACCGAAAGTCACATTGTTTGACTTTCACTTTGACTTTCAGTTCTGACCCGTTTAGGCATGTTTTAGAAATGCCTTAGAGCTTTATTTGGACCAGGTTACATGCTAGTATAACCCTCTGTGATTATACACTATGGTTCATTAGTTAACCGATTATTACGCATGATTCCGTTAATTACTCATATGTTGACCACTATGCCCTTATTACCTTAAAACGTGATTTTTGGAAATGTAAAAGAATAGAAACTTTAATTACTGATATATAAACTTGTATGCAAAGTTTGACATCAGTTTGAGGTGTAGATTAAGAGTTATGCTCGTTAGCGTAAAATTAAGGCTTTATGTTAATTAAACGGCGTATTTAGCGTATAGCCTACTTAAACATACTTTTTGATATCAAATCTTTTACCCACTGATGTAATATATTATTTTGGGATTTTTAAAGATTTTTAATTAAGTTTAGGCTGAGCATAACTAGTAGTCGTAGGCTTAGTCCGGTGATTGTCGGTTTTGCCCTTAAGCCTTCTGGAAATATAAAAATATCAGATTTAAGTATCAAACCCGGAAATGGCCTTTAATCGCCTTTTTAAGCGTTTTTATCGCATATTATGTACTAGAAGTATTTTAAACATACAAGGGTTGATACCTACTGATATTTGAGGCAAATTATAATATTTTAACAGTAAGCAAAGGTTGTTAAACTCAGACTTCAGTTTTGAGCTTTTCGGCTTATGTGAAATTACCAAAATACCCCTACGGGGCTAGTTTGGTTATAATTGATAAATTTCACATATGTACTCTATCCTACTGTTATAACTCATTAATTTGAGTATGTTTACTGATTACATCAGACCTGTAACTCAGTTAAACACTTAAACCCTTTTACAACCTTTAAAATGACCAAACTACCCCTACGGGGCCTAGTTTGTGTTTAAACACGTTTCGGGCATAATGAAAGACATCTTACTGATGTCACAACATATTTGAGGCATAATTAACTTAGGAAACCTGTATATAGCTCTCATGAATACCCGTCACGCTTATTACGCGTACGGTTTGGTTTATGTAACAAGTTTACTTAAACTAGCCGAAACGGGTCAACCCTTATCGGTTTTATCTCAAAACCCAGAATGTGTGTAAGTTACCCATATTAAACAAGCATACAAGCTTGTCGGGTCAAAACCCCATTCTAAACCGGTCTTCGCGTTATCATGCGTTTGAACCATGTCTACCTTTTTGGAAACTAACCGGTCTAAGTCTAAGCTTAATTAAAGACCTGTTAGAAATCTAATAGGTTATTATACACCTTCATTCCAGATTAGGAGCCCAGTAAAAGTACTTGCATTTGCTGTATTTGATTGATACTTTGCTCAGGTAAATACTCTTAACTTATTTCCCTATACGGGCTTGGGATACGGTACTATAAAAGTATCGCTTGGTCGGGTGTATGTAGTCATTTAAATCGGATTGTGATTGATGTATTTACATAACCTGTTTAATATGTATTATTTGGTGTATGGCCTTTGGGGGTTAAATGACCATGTCCCGGATATCCTTGGCATCATTCGAAGAAATGGCCACGACCTAAGCACGGGGTGTAGGCGTACACCTGACAGTTGCATTATGTAAAAACTGGTAATCCACTCAGAGGTATCATCCTTGTGGGCATTATACCGAAGCTAGTAATCCACTTAAAGGATGGTAGCCTGTGGGCATTATACATGTGGCGTGTCAGTTAATCTGTCCTAATGGACGACAAATAAGTAAAACTGTATACATGATTATTTCAATAATTGTCCCAAGTTATAAAAGATATTTGTGCCGAAGTGCATTCAAACCAATTTACAAACTCTTTTCAAAATGAGTCAGTTGAGTTGTATTTACCAGTGTAAACTGACGTATTTTCCAAAAAGGCTAAGTGCAGGTGCTAGACGAAATAGGCTGGCTACTCCAGGCATCATTACTCAAGTCTCGCAAGCTCTAGATGTCAAAGTCTGTTGAACTATTATTTCCATTGTATTTTGATCCGCCTGTGGATCTTTTACTTTCCGTTGTAATACTGGATATTACTTATTATTCGGAATGTAATATATTTATCTTTTGCTTCCGCTGTGCATTTATATAATTGTGTTGTTTGACTATTATGTTGGCAACCACGTCACGATACTCCCCACCGGGCCCACCGGTGACACGTGGAAATCGGGGTGTGACACAATATAAGAATGGGATCATGACATGTTGTGATAGGTTCAATGGACTACCATTCAATATATGTGTTATATTCTAATACAATACAATTGACAGTGGTTGGTTGGTTATATGAATCTACATGTTATTATCAATGGGAGCAATGCGATCCTCCATTATCCCTAGAAGTAGCACTTTCATGATGTCTTTAAGTCTTGGTGAAGTCATTGCACTACACGAAACTAGCATAGAGGTTTGTATGGTTGATATCGACACAAACTCACTTTAACTTTATGCATACAATAAAGAATAGAAAAGTGCTACATTGCATTTTGTGTTGCATAACTGGAAGAAGGATATCTCAAAGCAATATATATATATATACTAGTAGTATACCAGTCCGGTGGACGGGTTTTTTAATCTCATAAAGACATCAAAAATCTATTTGCATTCTAAAAATGTGAGTTTGACCTGTTTACTAAAAATGGTTCATTCCGGCCCGTTTACTAAAAATGGTAACCTCTCGCTGACTGAAAATGGTAACCTTGAATTGTTGCTTGTTTTCAAAGTACAAGATTTCATATAATGTAAGCGGAAATATCCCGTAACACATAGTTTCGATTAAAGCTAATGCTGATGATAGGGCGCACCTCTTGTTGTCACATTGTCGTTTCATCTCCTGCGTAAAGTAAAAAATTAACATCAATCCTAACCTAGGCCATATATATGACTGTTGGATATGTGAAAATGATGACAAACCTCAGCTGTAAGCAATTCATAAATAAGGAACTCAAAAGGGACTGTGATCATCCGAGAAATATATGAGCCCTGGAAAATGAGTTTACATGGATCATAACTAATTTATGCTTATGAAATACGAAATGTGAAAATAAGAAATATGGCATAACATCTACTCACACAAGTATCAAGAAACTTCTGTATTTCAAACTTCACCATCGTCGGCATCAGCAAGACTCTACCATCGTCTTCATCATTGCTTAGTGAGGTTTTCTCGAGAAGGCAATCTCCCATTTCCCTTAATGATTCTGAGAACTCTTAAACAAATTATCAAAATTAGAATCACTGGAAATTTTTTAATTTGTTGTTGTGAGTGAAATAAATAGCATATCGTAAGCACTGTTTGCAGTGGCAACTGCATGCGAGATTAAACTGTCACAACAATCTTTCATGTCTTGCATATCCTGGGAAGTTTGAGAGAGTTCATCCAATTGGGTAGGAGAAGGTTAAGCATGATGCCTGGTTAGACCTAACCCACTTAGTTTTTTGAAGGGAGACTTCATACCGATGGATCTCTGGTTGAATGTTGGAACAAAGCAAGGGTTTCTGGTATCATAATGAAATCATACTCAATACTCAATTTTAATCAAATTCAATCCATATATCAACAATCAAAACAATAAATTTCAAGCAAAAAAACAATAAATAAGAAAAATAAAGGATCATGAATAATCTCAAGTGCGAATATCCAGATTAGCAATACATTATTCTCAAAATTAAAATCCAACTCCAAATCAGTTTAACCTTGTACTGAATATAAACAATATTTTTCCATAAATTTCCCAAAAGAACATAATTTTTTTTTGAAACAGTACTGCTTTGGAAACGTGAATTAATGCAGTAAATAAAAATAAAAAGGAAAATTGGTGGATTGAACATGAACTTTCAATTTGCAACTCCAACAGGAAAGTGATAAACTCAAAAGTGAAAACGAAAGAGAATCGCAAGTTCGAAACAAAATAAAAAGGGCAACAAAGAGTTAAAGATGATTGACGATACCTAGCCTTATTCGGAAATTTTTCTTTGGAACGATGCAGAATTGTTGTGAGGTGTCGGCAACAAAGATGGTTGAGGATACCTAACTTGATCCAAATAAAAACATTCAAACACATATCATAATCAAAATTTCAACCTACAAACTATTTAACAATCTGTAAATCATATCCAAATTCCTTAAATGAAATATCACATAGATTGAGCCACTTACAAGAACACAAATTTGAGCAAAATTTGGGAAAAATTAGACTGAATGTCGCCGATTTTTCAGCCTTTGAAGGCTTCTACAAAGTCATGAGCTTTACGTCACCGATTAGTTTCCTTTTTTGACTGAAAAACGGAGCCGCCCGGTGGTGGTGGACCTAGAAACATGGCAACTAAATCATATATTACAACCAAATCAGCGATAGCGTTGCCGAGGAACCATAAATATGTTGAAAAAATCGAGTTAGGTTACTGAAAAGATGAATTACCAGAGCGTGGTCGAACGGCGGTGCCAATTTCTCCCAATCATCAACCATGGAAGTGGCAATGGACAATATGCAGGCTTCATAATTTGCTTGTGGAACTACCCTCCCATCAAACATGCCCCACGATCTGAATATTGGCGAAAGCTTTAAACTTAATAGGGAGTATAGCCATTCATGGATGTTTATATAATTATATTATAACTTGATGTTATCTTAAACAATGTCTCTTTTAACTGCTTTACAATCGTACTTGGCATATTATCCTGCAAAACAAAGTTGATTGTGTTAGTTCGAATATTACAAAATACTACACAAAAAAATTGATATCTGTAAACATACACACATAATATTAATGTGATGAATTAAGAACACAGAAATGTATACACTGATTATTGTTAACAAAATAATATTTTTCATACAAAGTATATAAGAATGGGATCATGACATGTTGTGATAGGTTCAATGGACTACCATTCAATATATGTGTTATATTCTAATACAATACAATTGACAGTGGTTGGTTGGTTATATGAATCTACATGTTATTATCAATGGGAGCAATGCGATCCTCCATTATCCCTAGAAGTAGCACTTTCATGATGTCTTTAAGTCTTGGTGAAGTCATTGAACTACACGAAACTAGCATAGAGGTTTGTATGGTTGATATCGACACAAACTCAGTTTAACTTTATGCATACAATAAAGAATAGAAAAGTGCTACAATGATCTACATTGCATTTTGTGTTGCATAAGTGGAAGAAGGATATCTCAAAGCAATATATATATATATATATATATATATATATATATATATGTATATATATATATATATATGTAGGATTAGGTTCAAGAGTGAACACTAGTGTAGTTTGCGAACTGAGCGAACTAATCCTGGCCATACATGTGTGTAGATCAATGGCCAGGATTTGATGATGAGATACACTAGTGTATTTTACGATTTGATGATTAAATCCTAGCCACCCACGTGTGTAAATCAATGGCCAAGATTTGTTCACTCAGTTCGCAAATACATTAGTGTTCACTCTAGAACCCCACCCTATATATATATATATATATATAAATAAATTATAGGGAGAAATCCCATGTGAGTTGCAAAAACTCTTAAAACCTAATGGACGGACATAATGTTTCCACGTGTTACACTTTTTCGCTGCAATATTTTCTAACACTGACACACTTTTCATAACAATGGAAAGATGAGAGAGAATATGTTACATTTATGTTACATTTTTTCAGCTCTTCATATTTTTTGTAACTCATTTGTAACACATTTTATTTTGTTTTGACATCAGTTTTTTAGATTATATAAAGCGTATGGATTTTAGGACTTATAATTTACGAAGTTTTTATTTTGTAATGTGTGTAAAAAACATGTTTCATTTTTTTACAGAGAGATTCTTATGTAACAATGCAACTGTTACATTTTTGTGTAAGGTGAGAGAGGAGAGAGAAAAATATAACACTTTATGCTTTTTGTCAGACCATAACATTTGTCTGAAAAAGTCTGAAAATAACTTTTTAATATCCACCATTGATCAAATGAGATGATGGTGGAAATGAATTTTTTGTGTTTCTGTAACTAAGGTGAGTTTTCGATTTATTCCTTCCCTATATATATATATATATATATATATATATATATATATATATACATCCAAGATTCTTCTCAAACAGGTCATGTCATGTGAAATGGCAATCAACATGAAATGACATATGTTCAGCTTAGTAGCAGTTCATACATCTTCACAAAAGACCTCGTACTAAAGTTTTTAGTAAACACGCCCATGATGTTGGAATGTGACATGCAAAAGATTTATCAGTTTAGAAATAGGGTTGTGCAAAGGGTCAGAATCGACCCGACTTGACCCGGACTCACCAGAACCACATACCCTTTTATTGATTAAATTGAGAACCGCGAACCAAACCTTAAAAGGCTATGTGGTTCAAGGTTCTAGAGGTTCTGATGGGTAGTGTAAAGGGTCTGATGGCCAGAACCTTTTTATATAATAGGCCTTTAAAGGGTTACATCTTCCCATTTTTAACATGTTCGTCAAAGAGTTCCTTCGTATTATTCCAACAATAGCCAATGAGTTTTCTTTTGAAGTTACTTTTCATTTCTCATATTGTGTTTTAGAAAAGGTTTTGTCATTCTCGTCACTTGAAATATATGTGAATCCATTATGTATGCATTACAAAACAAAGATATATTTATATGTACATCAAAACATACCCAATTAATCTTAATCTAGTAATCCAAAGCTATGTAATAAGAACATACCATAATCTTTGGTGTGTTTCCTTTTTTATCACGGATACATATATATAAATGCATTAGAGCAACATACGTTAATATACTTCAAATTCGGATGTAATACATGTATTATGTAACAAATCGCATCAATATACATCTACATGTACATCTAATAGAACAATATTTAACGAAACACACATTGTTCTTTTCTAAAATAATATTCTTTTTAGTATTGTATTAACATTACATGAAATCGATTACAATAACACATAAAAAAGAATAGCGAAGAGGCGAAAGAAGAGTATTGTTTTATTTTTTTGCGTAAACATATATATCTATTAAACCATTTCTATAAGTTGTTGGTTTTTTATACATTATACAAATGGTTCTTGTTGTTCTTATCTTAAAACCGCCGGGTCAGAACCGACCCGACCCGGAACCGATATTTTAATAATTCTAGAACCCGGAACTATCCATATATTTAAAAAGGTTTGATTCCAAGGTTCTTATGGGTCGAAACCGCGAAATGCTCACCCCTATTTAGAAATACCAATAAAAGGTAATCAACAATACGTTACACTCTTTTTCTTTTGCTAAATTTCACCTAGCTACTAGGTTTTATTTAAACAAGGTTCTCAATAAGAAAAAAGTACTTCACATGAATTAGGCAAAATTTGATAAATGTCTCTAACCAGGGCTAGTGTTATATTGCTACAAATGAAGTGGATGGATATATCCACTAATTAATCAAGAAAATAAATCTTAGATATACATTCATCGTGTTAAAGAAAAATATTGTACCTATATTTTCATAAGTGACATACCATCTTCTCTCGAAGTTTTATTTTTGTTCCACTTCTTTCAAATCTTATTAAGACATAGAGTAAAATCTTTATAAATTAATACTTAATAAATTAATAACCTCGATAAAATTAATAATTTGTCCAATCCCAACTTAGGATCAGTACAAAATTTGACCCCAATCGATAACATAATAAGATAATAACTTTTTTGAAATCCCAACTATATATTGCTCCCGACGAAACTATAGCTTAATAATTACTAAAAGATTCCAAATTCTAAGATTGTCTAGTAAAAAATTATGTTCATTGAAACTTGCTTTTGTAAGATAATTTTTAATGTATAGCACATAGAGAAGAAATGTGCATTGAAACTTGTTTTTCTAATTTATTTTTTAGTACCATGAACTAACTTTTTATATTAGAAAACAATGAACTCGACAAATTACCTACATATTAAAATTTAAAGACAATGAACAGTAACATCAAGGGGATTAACAAATGGTATCGGGTACTGGTACCAGTATCAAATTTACCAAATCGGGTATATTTTTGTTCAATTAATTTGTGAATGTACATTAGGCTATGCGGTATGGTGATAGTCCTCCCTTGGAGGATGATCCGCCACGTAGGCGCCACGTAGATCGGGTGTGAGGATGGGGCAAAGAGGATAGAAGTAAGGAAATGGGGGGATAAACCTAATATATATATATAAGTTGTATGTATATATGTGTGTGGGGGGTTTTGTCTTGTAGTGGGGAATGGGGGAGCGGCTTCAACGTCTTACCTGGGCCGTTTAGGACGCCGGCGGTGGGGGGAGAAATGGATGGTGGAGCGGCGCCGGGCCACGACGGGGTAGGACGAAGCCCACACTGTCTAGCCTTAGACTTGGAAATTTAAAGGTCATACGTATCTCTTTAAATTAATAAATTATTAATTTATCGATATAATAATATCTCGCTAAATTAATAAAATATTTCGATTCAAATATTATTAATTTATAGAGGTTTTACTGATATATATCCTAATCATATTTAAAACATATAATAATATTTACAATTATGCAATACCGCCCAACGCTATTTTCATGTTGACTTTATGAATTTAGGTATTAAAATACTAGCAACGTGATAAGTTAATTCGACAAATTTAATCATATATTATCCTTATATTAAATTTTGAGTGTTTTGAAAAGTAACCAGCCGGGCTGGTTTGGTTTTTTTTTTTCAAGTAATTTACAAATACTATCATCAATTTGTTAGTGGAAAGGTGATCATACATAGTAAAAGTAATAAAACTATATCAATGTGAAACAAATTATTACCTATATATTAAATTAAATTACCTATAAATAGTAACATCACTAACAGATAAGTAAATGGTATCGGGTACCGATACCGGTACCCGATTTACCAAACCGGTGTATTTTCGGTACCAGGTCGGCACCGGTATTTACTGGTTTTTACCCTTAAATACCGGTGTCGTACCAGTACCAACCGGTACTGAACCGTATCGTACCAGGTATATTCGGTACCGGTACCCACTTTTGGGGATTTCGGTACCGGTTGGTACCGAGCTCATCAAATCCTGTAGCAACGCAACAATGCAAGTAATTGCACCATTTAGATTACTTTTCATACACACAGTAAGTAAATTGTATTTCGTTTGAATGAGGTTTTATATACACAACAACTTATTTTGCTTTTTTTTTTGTCTTTTTACTGTAATGAATGAATTGTAGCATGTAAAATTAACTTAGATATTTAGAATATTAATGAGCAAATCATATCAAATCCTGTAATCAAACCGGTATCGTATCGGTACCAAATTTACTATACCAAATCATCTCCGGTACCAATTTGGTACCCACCTTTTGGCGTTTTCAGAATCGTTACTTTCGGTTCAACACCGGTCTAGCACCATACCTGTATTTATTTATTTTTACCTTCAAATACCATATCGTATTGTACCGAGCATTTTCGGTCCCGGTACCTAATTTCGATGATTTTCCGGATAGGTATTTTCGGTGCCGTTACCGATACCGAGCTCATCCATATTTTAACGTGTTAGCACCGTAATAACTGAACTGAAAACAACCGAATTTCCAACGTGTAGGACGTGTGGGTCCTATTATTATATATTAGGTTATTTAAAATCGTTTATTTGGACTGAGTGACTATACTTACCACGTCTTTTTTTATTTATATTTTGATATTCGGTATCTGCTTGCCGTTGCTGACACGCCTTTTGTAGTCATTAGGTCCCTGCCGCAACGCGCAGGGTTAAAATCAACTAGTTACGTTTATAGTATATGGTTGAACAATGAAAACAATAAATTTAAAAAAAAACCCAAGCTTTCTAATTGATTGTCATTAACAATATATTTAATGGTCATTTATTTTGTGGTGATGAATTTTCTTTTTGTCATCAATACATTTTTTGTATTAGATTTCAAAAGATTTTGCTAGAGAATTGAGGATTTTTATGTTATATAATAGTAATTTCACAAGTTCTAGATGAATCATAAAGGAGATTACATGCATAAAGAAAACTAATGGATTTAGAGATATAAAGTTGTCACATACATAATGAATTTGAAGTAAAGAAATAAAATAATTGAATAGTGGTGTGATAATTAAACACATAAACAATAATACTTTATTGGTGTAATGGTGTAATATGAAACATAAGATAATTTTAACCATTCTCTTTTTAACTACAGAAGTATTTATACGGTTTTCATTAGGGGTGAGAAAACTTATATCATAATTGAAAACTCAACTAAATCATTAGCCAAAAAATTTAATTGAAAATCGATTAACTGATCAGTTATGGTTAAGTGGATATGATTAACCGATCATTTTGTTATGGTTATGGTTATGTCTCAAATATCTTCGTTAACCCACTTTAACCAAGCCGAACCGAACCTTGTATATATGCAAAAAATCATTATGAAATACATCCACTTGGGAATAGCCCGGTGATGTTGGTGACTTAGATTGAGATTAGGTTGGTAGAAGGTTAGGGATTCAATCTCCATGTTTAGCCGTATAAAAAGTATATAGTTGTTTGATTTCATTTCTCAGTTTAAAGTTACACGTCTAGTCCATCTAACAAAAAAAAGTTTTTTGATACAATTTGTGTAACCTGGCTGATGTGTAAAATGTTTATTTATATTTTGAAAACACAAATTAAAAGGACTAAGTAGTTTAATTACACACAATCGACAAGTGTACCGGTCGTTATGTAGTCAAGTTGGGAATACCAGGATCAATCCAAGGACACAATGTAGCACTCTTGATACTAAACCTCTATCGAGTCCTAATCTAATGATGTTTAGCGGTGAATGATTGATTTTGTTAACTACTAAAACTAACTAAGAATGCAAATCACGCAAACAAACAATCAAACAATGACTTTAACTAATGAGAAAGCAGCTACCTGGCAAAAATCATGTTAACTAGCTCATAACTCACGAGATTGGACAATTGGATTTGGCTACCGAGATCTTAAAATATACTATCTAGATCTAAACTGGATGTCGAATCACTCTCCAAACATGACACAATCTAGTATCTAGGTAAGTGTGTGAACTCACCGGTCTCGGGTTTAGATCAATTCTCGGTTTCTCTAAATGAATGCAATGGTACCCTAAATCTGGATATCCTCTGGGTCCCACCAGAAACAATATATTCCGGAAGTGTAAAGGAAGTAAGGGGTAGCGATTCTAAGAGGTTCCTAATACGAAATGCTAACTAAATAGACATGTTAGTGGTTACTCACTCTTGTGCAGACCACGATTCCAAATATATATAAGCATAGACATACCGACATCTAATCTCCTCTCAGACTCAAAGATAAAGATGGTAGAATGCTAAATTACCGAATAAGTTAATTACTTGTTCCTAGGGTTTACTACTCCTAGTAACCACGAGATTCTATCGAGAACACAAAGTCAACGAAATCACCAACCCTTGATCATCAATACGCAATCAATAAACTAGAATTTAGTGGAACATGCAAAAAAACATTTAGATGTCAAGCATGCATATACATAAGAACCTGATTAGAACATTTTTTTACCAAAACATAAGCCAAGTCATTCAAATATCCAAAATCGAAAACAAATAATAAGCATGGGTAGCTAAAAAAGCTTAGCTTACTCATGTTCAAAACAAACACAAAAGCAAGTTCAAAACAAGTAAATCCAGTAAACATGTTCAAAGTATTCAAATTCAAAGACAAACAAAAAACCATAAACTAGTATCTAACCAAAAGCACTTAAATGTAACCAAACCGCTTCAACTCCAACATTTCTCTTTGCTAAAATCACCTGGAAGCTCTGTAGTTCAGATATTGTGAAGTAGACGCGTCTAGGGTTAACAAGGTGTTTATATGGAAGTTAAAACACTTTTTGCCGACATTTAAGCCAATCGTGTGCTGCAACGTCTTCTTGTATTTGGCTCGCGACACGCCAATGAACCAAGAATGTCCAAAACTGTCGCGGTGGCATGATTGTAAATAACTTGAACTCTTATCCAATCTAGGCGTGTCGCGATGGCTTATAGCCTTTTGTCTCGCGGCGCGCCAACATGCCTTTTGTCAAGAAAGTTGTTTTTTTTTCATCCGGTTTCACCCTTGTGCTCGTTTTTTCTTCATTTTAGCTCATTTAAGCTCCATTTGCACGCGTTCACTTGCAAAATACAACATTATCTGAGTTTAAGCTAATAAAAACCAAAAACCACTTAAAACTTATTGAAAACTATACAAAAATATATAGATAAATAGATGTGTTTTGCAACACATCACTAGCATGCTAGGACATTGAAGAAATTGAAGTAATGCAAATAATAAATCACCTATTTCAGTGTGAAGTTGCATTTGATTTCTTTTCACTATTTAACGACTCTAAGTGTCTAAGGTTATATATTATAGATCTGATGGTTGTATTTCTTTAATTTACAAGAGTATATTACATTGCTTATGTTGAATTTACGTAAAGATAAATTATTCTTCTAAATTGTTAATCGTAAACTAAAATCATTCCAAAATAAAACCTCAATATAATACGAATACTTAACCACCAAAAATTAAATGCAAATACAGATTATGAAAAAAAAAAAATAGCGATCAAACGTCATCACAAGATTGAGCATCGTTTTTATTTCAACTGCACTAAATATTAATATAAAATAGTATTGAAATTGTTAAATCTATATTTAATTCATTAATGTCAAGTTGTATAAGTTTTATTAAGGTTGATGGAATCTAAGTTGATGATTCTGCCACCCTCACCCATCGGTATCAACTATTTTTTATTGGTGCTAACGTAATACTTTAATATCTCATTATTTTTTATATATTTTTTTGTTAAATAATGGGTGTCTTGGAATTTCTACACTTTGGGACCATGATGACGATATCACCCAATTATTTGAGTTGAAATGTCCAAATATACTAAATAATTGCATATATATACTTATTAAAATAAAATAATCAATATTTTCTTTTTAATGACAACGCTTACTATCCTCTACTACTCCAATAAATTCTAAATTAATTGTCCTTGTATAGGTTTGAACTTGAGACCTCATCTCTAAAAGCCATGTATGCATCTAGTGTTGAATTGCTAATTCGTTGGTTCATCTTGACATTTAGAAGTAATTAGGTTGTTGTCATAACCTACGCGTTGTGGCGTCGCTTTAGTTGTTTATAGGCGTCGACACGTCATATGATGCGTTAACCATAAGAAAATGCATGTTTTGACGTACACGATCTAACTCAGTATAACCTATATAAGCATTGTGGTTACAAAAGAAACGAAATCGAACCCAGATTGATTCGTTTAGTAAGGGTTAGCTAACCACTACACTACCCTTACATTTGCATCAAGACTTAGCGGCATCAAAACATACAATAACTTGAATTTATACCGTCGAATGAAAACGTATTATATTTGACTTGTTTCCAAACACAGTTTATGTCAAAACAAAGACCAACAAAAAAGTATGCAAAAATAAGCATGAAAACGGATTATACTTGAGCATATTCGTTTAAAACAAAATATGTTGATTTGTGAAATTATATCGTTTACGTTGAAACGTGAATTTATACTAACACGTACATCAAAACAAAGATCAACTAAAAACGTACATAAAAATACGCATGAAAACCCATTATATTTTACACGACTTGTTTCGGAAAAAAATACGTCGAGACATGTATTTATACCGACAACTCGACAAGTACATAAAAATAACCACGTGAGAAAATAGTTTTTTTTCCTTTTAAGTTAAAGAATGAAAATTGGGGGAGGGGGGGGGGGGGAGGTAAATTTGAAAAGTTAGAACTAAAGGAGATGAAAATGACATTTTATAAAGTTTTTACAAAGTGTAGGAAGTGTAAATGTCAATTTTGAAAGTTTAGGGGTTGTTTTTGTCAATGGCAAAGGCCATCGACCTTTGTTTTTAAGAGTATATACAATTTGTTTAATATGATTAAAAGTTTAACGATATAACATTTGTAACTTTATAAAATAAATGTAACAACTTAGCTCGTGATTTACCTCCCGACTCGGATGACGAAGAAGAAGAGCCCCAAGAAAAATATGAAGAAGAAGACCAAGAAGTAGAAGGGGAAGATACTCGTGGAAAATGGCCAAAAAACCATCAAACACCTGCGCCTAGGGGGGGTTAAAGTTAGACACAAAATGAGGAGGTAGCCTTGTGTAAGGCTTTCTTACACATTTACGAAGACAAAAGGATAGGAAATCAACAAACAAAAGACACGTTTTGGCATGGAGTTATCACACATTTTGGAAAGCTGTGGATTTAGCTTAAACATAGACCAAGTCACTTCGAAGTAGACGGTTTTAAATAGACAAATGAGTCAATTCAATGCATGCTACATACAAAAGGTATATTTTTTACTTATATTGATTTGTTAAATTTATTTTTATTAAAATGTAAAACATTGGTTATTTGATTTAAATTAGTTTCTTACATTTTTATTAAAATGTAGAATATTAATTATTTAATTTAAATTATGTAGAATTGTCATTGGCCAAGTGGATCAGATGTGGCGGATATCATCTAGGTTGCCCTTAAAGAGTATGCAAAAACCTACAATAGGGAATCTTTCCCTTACTTGCCGGCACCAGAGATTGTGAGTTCGCATTTCAAATGGGTTCTCGTACCATTGATGGATCTTCAAGGCCCAACAGGTAGTCGTGCCAAAAATGAACAAAAACATCCGAGTTCAAAAATTGCACAACCTCAACGGATGGTTTATCAAACAACATGCCCAAAATTAGTGTAAATGACAACCCCACCGACGACACAATACTGACAAGGCCGCAACGGAGGAAAAGTGTCAAGTCATCATCAAGCAAAGGGAAGGAAGGTTCGGTGGATGTCGTCTCCGAATACAAGGCGACAAAAATGATGGAATTAGTGGACAACAGAGATCAGCGCAAAATGTTGGGGGAATCAAAACTAAAAAGAGATAAGTCATACATCAAACACTTTGAGGGAAAAAAAAAAGAAGAATCGGGATATAAAAGTTGTCACAGAGTCACATGAAAATGTCTCAGAGCCGTGGTTGTCGATTCTACTAGACCACAAACGGAAAATCTATGCAAAGTGAGGTTGACACGCTAAGTTTTAGGTTGTTTTTTTCCCATCTTTTAGGTAGATTTTTTTTGTAACCTTTAGGTTATTCGTTTTTATTTTAATGTACTTATTAAATTTTAAAGGAATTGTGTTTTTAATTTATTTGTCTTTCATATTTTTTTATATGTTAAAAATGTTGGTTTTTAGTTTATTTTACATTTTATTAAAAAAATTTCTAATGATAGAATTTTTTTTAGTGATGGGCGGTGCAATTAATTTAATGATTGTGTAATGAAATTGGAGGGAATGATATGACAATTTGTGATTGGATGGTTAAATATAATAATAATAATATTAATAATTAATTATTATTATTATTATTATTATTATTATTATTATTACTATTATTATATTTTTTATAGCAAACAACATTCCTTCCATTTCACCCAAATTTACAGCAAACTACTGCTAGTAGCGGCTGTCACACCCCTAAAATACCACCTAGGGGATGTCCCTGCTAGGCATGTGACGTACCAACAACGAGCAACTAATTACATTGAACCCATACAAGTTTCTAAATAAAATAATCACTTATTAAATAAAAGTTTCAACAATAAGTTTGAATAAAACCCAACATGTTCAGCGGAAGCAAATAGTAAACCAAAGTTAAACCGTTTCAAAACCAGTGTAGAATATCCATAATTCAATCACATGAATCCATCTAGTACGACCCATGACCACTCCAGCTACTACAGACAACAAGTTCCAATCCAAAACATCTAACGACCTGCGTGTCGCAACCCCCGATCCCTGATTCCCGGGAACGGGCGGACGCGATCTCAGAGTTTTGGTGGTATCAGGTTATTTAATCTTGCAGCGGAATTTACATCAGGACCGTAGTTAGGAAATGTTTATCAGAGTAAAACCACCATATTTGATTTTAGTAATCACATGGGCAAAACCCAAGTTTCTTATTACAATACATTTATAGGGACAAACCCCATTTTATTCAATTTAAAACATCGTTTATTAGGTAACTTTTATAGCCACATTTTTCCCAAGCCTTCAGTGCTCTCCAGCTGGCTTTCGTTAATTGGCTGTTCACATTGTGTTACCTGTAACGCGTTTTAAAAACATTTGTCAGTCGGAAATACTGGTGAGTGAATCCCAGTTTAATCAAGAAATATTTTATCAGTTAAGACAGTATTGAGAGCGATCACATTGTTTATTTCTACACAATTACTCATTCAGTATTTGCCACTCGACCGGATCTATGGCTATGGTCAAATTACCCATTGGCTAACTCGTTGTCCAATGGTAATGTACTGTCATTCCTGACTTACTACTCGCAAGTAGTAATAAAATTTGTATACAAAACCCCATAATACCGTCAGTAATTGAAGAACTACAAAGACTCAATCACCGCTTAATCCCATTGTAAATAATTAAGGTTTTGTAAAACATTCCAAAAAGGTTAACAAAAAGAGGATAAACTCACATTGTTGTCTTAGGCTTTTCGTAAGGGTTTCCTGGATATAATCTATAATTTATACAAATGTACATTGGTTAGTACCATAACCCTTTGAAAATATTAATGATACCCTCACCGAGACGGCATTCCAACAACTACGTCGGACAGAACCACGACAGTTGTTACGGAACCCTAAATCAATCGGGCAGCGTAACTGTTATGAAACCGGGGTTATAATACTTACAACGGAGCAGAACCTCGCTAATTAGGGGTATAATACCCAAATATTATAACTTTCCTACAGAAATTGTGATTCGAGATTGAAATGTGAGCGACGAAAAACGAAAACTGATGCGTTCTATTTATAGTGCTGATATTCGACTCTCACGCGGCCCGCGTAAAACACAGGCCAGGGTTATGCGGCCCGCGTCAACCCTGGTCAACAGAATAGCTTAGCTGAGTCGTTGTGTAGGTCCGCCACGATGTCGACACGTGTCGGCCTAGGATGTATCCGCGTTTCATGATCTCTCGCGGCCCTCGTCGATGTAAGCTTAAGCTTATGCGGCCCGCTTGAACTAAAGAAATCAGCGGAGTCAGGTTAAGCCTTGATACCGCATGCGTGAGATGTTGGGGTGGGTCTACGCGGCCCGCCTCAACCCAATATTTCTTGTTTTTATTTGATATTATATGTTATAACATATTTCGGGCTCGGTTTTCACATACGGGGTGTATTATAAGACATAAGGGAATATTTTAAGATATACTGGGGTGTCGGAAATATTATGAGGGTGTTGGTTTTACCGAGGGTTGTTACATTCTCCCCACCTTGCTTTAGAGCTCGTCCTCGAGATCTACTGAAATAAATAGGGATATTTCCTTTGCATTTCTGACTCGAGTTCCCATGTGTACTCAGGTCCTCTTTTGGAGTCCCACTTCACTTTGACTAGAACTAGTCTCTTATGTTTGAGATTCTTGACTTTCCTGTCTTCAATCTGTAGAGGCCTTTCTACAAATTTGAGTTGTTCATTTACCTCTATATCCTTACGAGGTACTATCAATGATTCATCAGCTAAGCACTTTTTAAGATTAGATACATGAAACACATCATGTATTCCTGCCATTTCCTCTGGCAGTTGTAGCTGATAAGCTACATGTCTTATTCTTCTAATAATCTTAAAAGGTCCAACATACCTGGGACTTAGCTTTCCCCGTTTGATGAATCTTACCACTCCTTTCCAAGGAGAGACTTTCAACAATACTTTATCTCCTACTTGAAATTCCAATGGTTTGCGTCGGTTATTGGCATAGCTCTTTTGTTGATCACGTGCTGCTTTCAGTCGTTCCTTGACTTGAATAATCTTGTCAGTTGTTTCTTGTACTATCTCAGGTCCAGATAGTTGCTTTTCCCCAATTTCTGCCCAACAGACTGGGGTTCGGCACTTCCGTCCATAAAGTGCTTCGAATGGTGCAGCATTGATACTTGTGTGATAAATATTATTATAAGAAAATTCTATTAAAGGTAAGTGATCGTCCCAATTACCTTCAAAATCAATTACACAAGCTCTAAGCATGTCTTCCATTGTTTGAATTGTCCTTTCACTTTGTCCATCCGTTTGTGGATGATAAGTCGTACTTAGCTTTAATTTGGTTCCCATTGCCTTTTGGAAACTTGACCAAAAATGAGAGGTAAATCGACTATCCCTATCAGAAACAATTGATAAAGGAATACCATGTAAAGAAACAATTTCATTTACATACAACTTAGATAATTGTTCCATACTAATTGTTTCCTTCATTGGTAGAAAATGAGCTGACTTGGTTAGCCTATCTACAATCACCCAGATTGTATCATTTTCTTTCTTAGTTTTGGGTAATTTAGTAACAAAATCCATTGTTATAAATTCTCATTTCCAAACTGGCATTTCTAATTGCTTTAACAAACCTGAGGGTTTCTGGTGTTCAGCTTTGACTTGTAAACAAGTTAAACATTTAGAAACATAGGTTGCTATGTCCTTTTTCATTCCTATCCACCAGAAATTTTTCCTTAAATCCTGGTACATCTTATCACTTCCTGGATGCATCGTATATTTAGCTTTATGGGCCTCTTCTAGTATACGATGACGTAAATTTCCTAATTTAGGTATCCACATTCTCTTTTTATGGAATCTCCAAATTCCATCTGTTCCTTGTTCCAATTCTTTTAGCATACCTTTTAATTTTTCAGAATCATCCTTGATTACTGAATCTTGTGCTTCTCTTATCTGATCATTTAAATCTACTTGCAGATTTAATTTAAGAGAACGTACCCTTTTTGGCTTCTCATGATACTTTCGGCTTAAAGCATCTGCCACTATATTTGCTTTTCCTTCATGATACTGGATATCACAATCATAATCACTAAGAAATTCCACCCAACGTCTTTGTCTCATATTCAACTCTTTCTGTCCAAAAACATACCTTAAACTTTTGTGATCAGTAAATATGGTAAACTTACTACCATAAAGGTAATGTCTCCAAATCTTAAGAGCAAAAATTATAGCTCCTAATTCTAAATCATGAGTTGAATAATTCTCTTCATGATTCTTAAGTTGTCTAGATGCGTAAGCTATAACCTTTTGGCGTTGCATCAACACACATCCATAACCTAATTTAGAAGCATCACAATAGACTACGAAGTCTTCAGTTCCTTCTGGTAACGCTAGTATGGGTTTATGGGTTAATCTTTACTTAAGACTTCTAAATGCTTCTTCCTGATTTAATCCCCATTCAAACTTAACAGATTTACAGGTTAGCTTAGTTAAGGGAGTGGCTATTCTAGAGAAATCCTTAATAAATCTTCTATAATAACCGGCCAATCCTAAGAAACTTCTAACCTCGGTTGGTGACTCAGGGGTTTTCCATTTAGTAATCGCCTCAATCTTTGTTGGATCTACATGAATTCCTTCATGATTAACTAAATGTCCAAGGAATTGTACCTATTCTAACCAAAATTCGCACTTAGAGAATTTAGCATAAAGCTTTTCCTTTCTTAATAAATTTAAAAGTGCGTGCAAATGCTTTGCATGATCTTCTTTATTCTTAGAATAAATTAGAATATCATCTATGAAAACAATTATGAATTTATCCAAATATGGCTTACATATTTGGTTCATCATGTCCATAAATGCAGCTGGGGCATTGGTTAAACCAAATGGCATGACAGTAAATTCATAATGGCTATACCTTGTTCTAAATGCGGTTTTAGGAATGTCCTCTTCCTGTACATTTAATTGATGATATCCTGACCTTAGATCGATTTTAGAGAAAAATCGAGCTCCTTGCAGTTGATCAAACAGATCATCGATTCTCGGTAATGGGTACCGATTCTTAATCATAACCTTGTTAAATTCACGGTAATCAATGCACATACGCATTGATCCGTCCTTCTTTTTAACAAACAGTATCGGCGCTCCCCATGGTGACGAACTTGGTTGTATGAATCCTTTCTCTAACAATTCATCTAATTATTTCTTCAATTCTTCCATTTCTGCAGGTGCCAACCGATAAGGTGCTTTGGCAATCGGTGATGTTCCTGGTATTAAATGGATTCTGAATTCAACTTCTCTATCTGGAGGTTGCCCTGGCAATTCTTCTGGAAATACATCTGAAAACTGTGATACTACTGGTATATCTTTTAAATCCTTTCCTTTAGTGTTAGTGATTATAGAAATCAAATACACTATAGAACCTTTTCTCATACAACTTGCAGTTTTCATCACAGAAATAAACTTAGTGGACTTAGAGATTTTATCTCCTTTAATTGTGATCAATTTACCTTTTGGTGAATTTACTTGAATTGACTTTTGATCACATAAAATACTAGCTTTATTGGCTATTAACCAATCCATTCCTAAAACAACATCGAATCCTGCCAGATTCATGGGATAAAGATTTGCAATAAACTTTTGATTTAAAATTTCTATTCTTGCTCCGTGCAAGATTTCAGAAATCCTAACGGTTTCTCCATTGGCTGTCTCTACTAAGCATTCTTGTGGTAGTTTAGTTAATGACTGATTTAGAAATTTGCAAAACGATGTATTAATAAAACTTTGGTTTGCACCAGAGTCAAATAATACTTTAGCAAAGACATCATTAACTAAAAACGTACCAGCTACGACATCTGGAATCATTTTGGCTTCTTCTGCAGTCAGAACAAATGCTCTAGCATTTTTAATATTCTTGTTTTCTGGAGCTGGAGCTAATTTTAGACAATTTAGCTTGAAATGACCTTGTTCTCCGCAATTGTAACATACCTTGCTATCAGCTTTCTTCCTGCAGTTTTCTTCCTTGTGTCCCGATATTTTGCAAAATATTACAATATATGGAGCATCTTCCGGAATGCTTTCTTTTGCAATACCTATAGTAGGGTGCAGAGGCAGAACCTATATTTTTTCCACGGTTAGAATTTCCAGAACGAAATTCTTGTGTCAACTTCTGGGTTAGGTTCCTCCTTTGATCCTCTTCTTGGGTACGGACTAACTCATCAGTCAAGGTATTGGCTAGTTCTATAGCTACTTCTATGGTTTGAGGTCTAGCTGCCTTGACTACGTGTCTTATCTCCCCAATTAATCCCCAGATATAACGGGAGATTAACATTGGTTCTGGTGAAGCAAGATTTGGCACTATCCTAGCATATTCGAAGAATAACTTAGTGTACCCCTTGCTATCCACACCAGTCATCCTAAGGTTTATGAATTTGTTTGCTATCTGTTCTTTTTCATTAGGTGGACAGAATTTCCTTTCTACTTTTGTTCTTAAATTCTTCTCATTTCATATTATAGGTTCTATCACTTCCTCTTGATTGGAGGATAGTGTTCCACTATTCTAGTGCTGCATTCTTAAATAGATTAGAAGCAAACAGTATTTTGTCTTCTTCAGCACACTTACTTATCCTTAAGACTGCCTCAGTTTTTTCTATCCAGCGTAGGGTTGCAATGGCCCCTTCGTTGCCCGAGAATTCCATTGGTTTATATGACCAGAATTCCTTATAAGAACAACCATAAGGCATGGTTCTTCTTCTTTTGGGAATAGGCATTTGAAGTACAGGTCCATTGTTCACGTTGTTTTCTGGTTCACTTGGTCGCTTACTGCTATGCTTACTTTTATTATCAGCATCCTTAATAGTTTGAAGAATAAATGGCATTGCATCTATAATTCCCTGTGCTACTATGTGTTGGATAGCACTATTGTCCACTTGATTGTTATTGTTATTGATGATTGGATTCTCATTAACCACGTTAATGTTACTCTGGTTATCATTATTCAGATTTCCTTGATTTCCTTCGTCGGCCATCTGAATTTTAAACAATTACCCCATATTAATATCACAAATAATATCTTAATATAGTTAATCATATGACACGCATTCTAGCCAAAAACGTCGATCATTGCGACTTGTACTCTATTTTCATATACTATGCGTCTATTACACACTAGTACAGAAATAAAATTACAATACCAACATAAAGAAAATTACACTAATAGTAATATGCATCCATACACACATATTTTTATTTTTTATTTTATTATATTATTATTATAATATTATTACTACCATCATTTCACCATCTCATTCACGGATATGGATTTCTCCAAAAATCCATATTGCGCTCATCGTATTTCCATACGAGACGCTCTCCCACCTGACGCATTCTCTCACTGCTTTCTAAAATTTCCTCCCCAAAAGTCCTAAGTTCTTGAACGTTTTCTGCACTCATTGGGGGTGCAGGTTCTCGGACTGGGTTTGGAATCTGGGGTGCGGGTTCCTAATATGGGGGTGAAAGTTCCTGAAATCGGTAAGGATCCTCTAAAATCTCCCTAATATATTCATCATGGTAATAAGGATCTAAAGGGTCCATACCTGGGTAGGCTTCTATGTTCTGTATGGGCGGGTATTCCTGGATAGGGTAACGTTGCACAAAGTCCCTATTGTCGTCCCACCAGGGGTCGTAATTTGGATCTAGGGGGTTTGGTGCAGGTATCCTAGGAATTTCTTCTGGGTTAAAGTCATGCATCTCCACTTGGTTTTCCTGGTTTTCTATCTCCATGGGTTGATCTGGGTTTTGTGGTTGTGGGGTTACTAGTTGTTCCAGACTCGGGTCAGCAGCAGTTGTAGCTAGGATATGGAAATTAGCTAGGCTTCTATTAAGCATATCCTGTGTATGGTCATCGGTTCTACGCTTAGCAGCTGCTAGAACTCTTTGCTGTTGCAATTTTCGCATTCTCTTCCTACGAGCAAAAGCTTCCTTACTGAACCATCCTCTTTTCTTATTAGGGAATGGCTCTTTTGACTAAGCTCTAAAAGCAAACACTCCTTCTTCCTGATCAGCAGAATACCCAGAAAGGGCAGGCAGTGACGAAGTACCTTCACTCTTAGGTGATTCAGACAACAGACGATTCATGTCCGAGGGTCCTTGATCACTCATACTGTAAACTAACAAATAGTCAAATAACACATAACAAATAAATACAGTTATGCACGTATTTCCATAATTTATTTCCTAACACAAAATATAGAATTTAAGTGTCAGCAGAACACTTCTTTGGCTCAGACCAGTGGCTAGGCTCTGATACCACCTTCTGTCGCAACCCCCGATCCCTGATTCCCGGGAATGGGCGGACGCGATCTCAGAGTTTTGGTGGTATCAGGTTATTTAATCTTGCAGCGGAATTTACATCAGGACCGTAGTTAGGAAATGTTTATCAGAGTAAAACCACCATTTTGATTTTAGTAATCACATGGGCAAAACCCAAGTTTCTTATTACAATACATTTATAGGGACAAACCCCATTTTATTGAATTTAAAACATCATTTATTAGGTAACTTTTATAGCCACATTTTTCCCAAGCCTTCAGTGCTCTCCAGCTAGCTTTCGTTAATTGGATGTTCACATTGTGTTACCTGTAACGCGTTTTAAAAACATTTGTCAGTCGAAAATACTGGTGAGTGAATCCCATTTTAATCAAGAAATATTTTATCAGTTAAGACAGTATTGAGAGCGATCACATTGTTTATTTCTACACAATTACTCATTCAGTATTTGCCACTCGACCAGATCTATGGCTATGGTCAAATTACCCATTGGCTAACTCGTTGTCCAATGGTAATGTACTATCATTCCTGACTTACTACTCGCAAGTAGTAATAAATTTTGTATACAAAACCCCATAATACCGACAGTAATTGAAGAACTACAAAGACTCAATCACCGCTTCATCCCATTGTAAATAATTAAGGTTTTGTAAAACATTCCAAAAAGGTTAACAAAAAGAGGATAAACTCACATTGCTGTCTTAGGCTTTTCGTAAGGGTTTCCTGGATATAATCTATAATTTATACAAATGTACATTGGTTAGTACCATAACCCTTTGAAAATATTAATGATACCCTCCCCGAGACGGCATTCCAACAACTACGTCGGACAGAACCACGACAGTTGTTACGGAACCCTAAATCAATCGGGCAGCGTAACTGTTATGAAACCGGGGTTATAATACTTACAACGGAGCAGAACCTCGCTAATTAGGGGTATAATACCCAAATATTATAACTTTCCTACATAAATTGTGATTCGAGATTGAAATGTGAGCGACGGAAAACGAAAACTGATGCGTTCTATTTATAGTGCTGATATTCGACTCTCACGCGGCCTGCGTAAAACACAGGCCAGGGTTACGCGGCCCGCGTCAACCCTGGTCAACAGAATAGCTTGGCTGAGTCGTTGTGTAGGTCCGCCACGATGTCGACACGTGTCGGCCTAGGATGTATCCGCGTTTCATGATCTCTCGCGGCCCGCGTCGATGTAAGCTTAAGCTGACGCGGCCCGCTTGAACTAAAGAAATCAGCGGAGTCAGGTTAAGCCTTGATACCGTCTGCGTGAGATGTTGGGGTGGGTCTACGCGGCCCGCCTCAACTCAATATTTCTTGTTTTTATTTGATATTATATGTTATAACATATTTCGGGCTCGGTTTTCACATACGGGGTGTATTATAAGACATAAGGGAATATTTTAAGATATACTGGGGTGTCGGAAATATTATGAGGGTGTTGGTTTTACCGAGGGTTGTTACATTCTCCCCACCTTGTTTTAGAGCTCGTCCTCGAGATCTACTGAAATAAATAGGGATATTTCCTTTGCATTTCTGACTCGAGTTCCCATGTGTACTCAGGTCCTCTTTTGGAGTCCCACTTCATTTTGACTAGAACTAGTCTCTTATGTTTGAGATTCTTGACTTTCCTGTCTTCAATTTGTAGAGGCCTTTCTACAAATTTGAGTTGTTCATTTACCTTTATATCCTTAAGAGGTACTATCAATGATTCATCAGCTAAGCACTTTTTAAGATTAGATACATGAAACACATCATGTATTCCTGCCATTTCCTCTGGCAGTTGTAGCTGATAAGCTACAGGTCCTATTCTTCTAATAATCTTAAAAGGTCCAACAAACCTGGGACTTAGCTTTCCCCGTTTGATGAATCTTACCACTCCTTTCCAATGAGAGACTTTCAACAATACTTTATCTCCTACTTGAAATTCCAATGGTTTGCGTCGGTTATTGGCATAGCTCTTTTGTCGATCACGTGCTGCTTTCAGTCGTTCCTTGACTTGAATAATCTTGTCAGTTGTTTCTTGTACTATCTCAGGTCCAGATAGTTGCTTTTCCCCAATTTCTGCCCAACAGACTGGGGTTCGGCACTTCCGTCCATAAAGTGCTTCGAATGGTGCAGCATTGATACTTATGTGATAACTATTGTTATAAGAAAATTCTATTAAAGGTAAGTGATCGTCCCAATTACCTCCAAAATCAATTACACAAGCTCTATGCATGTCTTCCATTGTTTGAATTGTCCTTTCACTTTGTTCATCCGTTTGTGGATGATAAGCCGTACTTAGCTTTAATTTGGTTCCCATTGCCTTTTGGAAACTTGACCAAAAATGAGAGGTAAATCGACTATCCCTATCAGAAACAATTGATAAAGGAATACCATGTAAAGAAACAATTTCATTTACATACAACTTAGATAATTGTTCCATACTAATTGTTTCCTTCATTGGTAGAAAATGAGCTGACTTGGTTAGCCTATCTACAATCACCCAGATTGTATCATTTCCTTTCTTAGTTTTGGGTAATTTAGTAACAAAATCCATTGTTATAAATTCCCTTTTCCAAACTGGCATTTCTAATTGCTGTAACAAACCTGAGGGTTTCTGGTGTTCAGCTTTGACTTGTAAACAAGTTAAACATTTAGAAACATAGGTTGTTGTGTCCTTTTTCATTCCTATCCACCAGAAATTTTTCCTTAAATCCTGGTACATCTTATCACTTCCTGGATGCATCGTATATATATACTTATGGGCCTCTTCTAGTATACGATGACGTAAATTTCCTAATTTAGGTATCCACATTCTCTTTTTATGGAATCTCCAAATTCCATCTGTTCTTTGTTCCAATTCTTTTAGCATACCTTTTAATTTTTCAGAATCATATTCCTCTCAGGAATACCCAAACAAGTTACCCAAAAACCTATCCCTCCCAGGGATACCGAAAGACTATCCCAACCACCGGGACGCATGCTCAAGAGAGATGAACTCACCTTTGGTTTACTCGGTAAGATATTGTACTTCTATCGTTAATTAATGGTTAGGCCCGTTACACGCGACCTAAAATATAATGTCATGTAAATGAGTAAACGAGTAGGGTTTTGCAATACCTTAATGTCCAACAACCAATATTTATGTGATCAGATCAACAAGTTTAACACTCACTAACACACAACAGGTTCCTCATATGAGTGACATTAGTTAGTGACAAGTGCTATGGTTATAAGAAACACTGACAACACAAGTCTTCATCCTAGCAATCCTAATAGACCCTAAACAATCATACAAGTCCACGTTTAATTCCACAATTTCATTCGACATTATCATCTTCAACTTGTTTCAATGTTATTTAAAAAGTATGATTATTGAACATAGGCATTAATTATTAACTGACTTCACTAATACCAAGTATCGGACCACTAATACAAGGTATCGGCCCACAAGTGTCACCGGCCCATCAAGCCCTATGCACGGAAGTCTTGTATACCCTGATTATTACCTTAAACCTGGACCACGTTGGTTCCATTAAACCGAACCTCACTCACATTTAAGAAATTCTGAACTCGTTTTCTTTTTATAATCATACCCGGACCCCTCTTTGCCATAACATGCTCGGACTCATTGAAACCCAAGGTCACAACAACAATTTTAAACATTCAAACGAACCGCATCAGACAACTATCACATTGATCCTTCCATTACATGATCTAGATCAATCATCATAATCAATTATCATAACACTTATTATCCTCATAAATCGAATTGGAACAATTATATTAACAGCAGCAACATTTACTAGCATGGATCTCAAAACAGTGATTAGCAACTCAACACATTCATATCAGATCACTTTCATGCACATGAATCCCTAACTCGTATGCCAGTTCTATTCTATAGTGACAAGCAACATATGTTCATGGAACGTCATGATCATTATTTAACATTAAGCATGTCATTTATGGCTATGCCAATTAGCCATATATTGAACGTAATCAGAAACAACCTAGTCGCATTAACCAACCAACATCAATCATATAATTACCAATAAATTAATATAGATTCATTCCCTATTAACAAACCCTATTATCGAGCAACAGTTAACCAGGAATACGCATAACTAAGATCAATTAAATAAGAATTTGAACAAGTATGAACCACTAACCAAGAACTCGTCTGATCAAGATGCAATCACGAAAGGGGGGGGGGGGTAGACCTGCTGCCGCACGTAATTGAGAGAGATATGGTTTGTTTTAGTTTGTGTTTTAAGTTTAGTCTAATCAACAACCATATTACGTATTCATATAATTGTGATCGTTTGGGCGGTTCACACTATTAACCGAAGTGGGCTCAAGCCCACTCACTTAGGCTGTCCCATCAATTGGCAAACATAGTAAGGTTTGGGCTTGTGCAACCAGTCAAGTAGTAATCCAATTCCAAATAATTAAGCATATACTAGGCCTACTCTAAGGTTAAACATGTATTAGGCCCAATTCTAAGGTTTTTGAATACGGGTGTTTGGTTTGGGCCTGCGGGTGTGCGTGTGTGTGCGTTGGCCCAAATATACGAACATGTAAACTAACTGAGTTATAACAACGCAGCTCGTTGGAGAGAAACAATTAACGAGAAGTTAGGATCACGGAATTAACGTTACAAACCTTGAAAGTTCGGGTTGTCACATCATCCCCAACTTAAAAGAAATTTCGTCCAAAAATTTGACAAGTAAGCACAAAAGAGTGAAGTGATAAATCAAGATTGCTGTAGATTTTCCCCAGGTGGCACATCATCCCCAACTTGAAATGGAATTTTGTCCTGAAATTCACCAGTTGCACCCGAATTAGATTGGTCAACAGAAAAAAAATTGAGGATACTTGAGTTTCATTTGATCCTTGCGTTCCCACGTGAACTCCGGTCCATATCTTGAGTTCCAACGAACTCTCACAATCGAGATGCGACTATGTTAACGAACCTTGACTTCCTGGTCCATATGTTCGATAAATTCCTCCAGTAAAGGTATCGCACGTGTTTCATCAGACAACCACTGCCTTAGATCCAAACCATAAATGACATCGCGTACGTTACCCGATTCGTCGGGTAACTCGAGTTTGTAGGTTACGCTACCGATTCTTCCCAGACTGTTGAATGGTCCATCGTGACTTCAGTTAAGATCACCATGCTTCCCAAGCATTCCACACCCACCCAGGGTGAGACTTCCAGCGCGATACGATCACCTACAACGATCTTCCAGCGTTTCCTAAGTTTATCAGCTTTCCTGACAGTCACGCGTTGGCGCCAATCGTCTCCCAGTCCAAACAACCTTCCCAAGAGTTTCGAGTACCAGTCCCGGACCAGTAATTAAGTTGTCAACCATCTCAGTCTAACAAGAAGGTTGGCATGATTATCTATGTAGTGTCTCCGTAGAGCTGTCTGGTTACCAAGATGATAACTGCCATAGTAATACTCAACCATAGGTAAGAGTCCTTCAAATTTACACCAAAGCCAGTCTCACACACGCTCGCAGCATGTCTTCGAGTGCCAGGAAAGTTCGTTTTCTCTAATCGTTTGCCCAACGGCGCTAAGCAATGCTCTGGTCCTGACGTGAGTCAAGGGTGTTGGGTATTGCCTGACCAAAATCATGCATAAATCAAATTCAGGGGTAACAGGAGTTGGCACCTCGTGCCTAAAAGCCGCCTCTCTCAGAGGAACATTCACAACTGTGAAGACTCGTCAGTTTTCTTGACTGCAAGAAAGTGTGCTGGTAACTTGAGTCCATCAATGATCATCCAGGTGATAATGTTTTCGTTTCGAGTTGTAAGTAGACTAGTGACAAAATCCATGGCAGTCTGCTCTCATTTCTATACATGTGTTCCTGGTTGCAAATATTCCACCTTGTCATTCCCACATGTCGAACTTTGTTCCCATGCGTGGCTATGTGGGCCTTCAGGTCCGGTCACCCGCATATGGTCTCCAGGTTTCAATACATCCCATCAAAACTCCGATGAATAGGATATCGAGACCCGTGTGCTTCACCTGCACCAGTTCCCTAAGGTCACTGTATAGTGAGATCCATATTCGTTCCAAGAGGTAGCGAATATTGTCCAACCTGCAAAGGGTTGCTTCTCCATGCCCCGCATGAGCTTAACATGAAAATTCTCTTCCTTCAGTTCCCCAGTTTGAACAGAACGAGTCTGATCAGGTAAGTTAGAGTCGATAGTGAGTTGCAACGCTCGTGCACGTTCCGGTTTCACAGTCGTAGTCATTCAAGAGTTCCATCCAACGATGTCATTGCATGTTTAGCCCTTCCGAAAGAAAGATACACGGGAGGCCCTTGTGAACGGTCTAAGTAGTGCATTTGGTACCGTCCAAGTGATGCCTCCAGCTTAAGTCCAAAGACCATAGCTTCCACCGTAGGTTGTGACGCGTGCAAATCTTCTTGTAAATCCACCGAGTGGGTCATTACTTTCTTCGTGTTGCGTTGGTGTGTAACCGGATTCGAACCGTCATGGTACATCACTAGATCACCCGTACCCTCGGGTAGAGACAATACTTAGTACTTGTAGTGTTGAATTTCAAAAGCTTGAAGAGACATTCTCCTATTCTGTCTCCCACGGGTTCACAGCACACTATTGCGTTAAAGAGGTTAGAGCTACACATTCTTTGAAAATCCTGCGATGAATCTACGATAGTATCTTGCGAAACCAAGAAATTGTTGCGTCCCCTAATGAATCTTTGGTGCCAAACGGTTTCTAACAGAATGGATCTTAACGAGGTCCACATGTATTCCACTTCGTTGATTTCATAACAAAAATGTACCTTTCGAATCCAGTAATTACATCTAACAAGACTTCGCACGGAGTGGCACCTCCCTCAGGAGGTCTAAAATAAGATACCAATGGTCCAAAACATCATCGATAAACGCAGTCATTTTAGGTGATCCATAAAGCTGTTGGTGTGTTGATTAACCCAAGGTCGTGAATTACAAGTAGTTCGCTCGTAAATCAATCCTTGAATGAAAGCTCGTCCCTTGCAATTGGTTGACAGGTTGTCAATACATGGTCGAGGCAAACGGTTCTCGACGGTCGCCTTGATGAGTTCTCGATAATCAGTACACCTACGAAAAGGCTTATCTTCACGGATATAACTAGGGCTTCCCAAAGTGAAAAACTAGGTCTGATAGAACTCCTGTCCAACAGTTCTTGTAGTAGCTTAGACAGTTCTTGCAACCCTCCCGGTGCAAGGCGGTAAGAGTACGAGTCTTCAGAGCTGCCTCTGGCGTGAAATCAACTGAGGTTCCGACTAACAGTTGTGGAAGTAAACCTGAAAGTTCCTCGAACAGCACACTGAAAGGAGTCACGAATAATCTGTGGATCCTCGATCCTATTTTCCTTAACATTAGTAACGGTTGCCAACATGGCGGGGTAGTTCCTCCGTAGACACTTCTGGGCTTTCCTTGTAGAATTAATGCTAGCCTCTACACAACTCTGATATTCTGGAACAGATGACGATTCTCCACTAGGGGGAGGGGTACACAAAGTTTTCTTTTCACATAGTATATCTGCGCGATGTATGGATAACCAATCCATACTAACTATTGCATCAAAATTTCAAGGGTAGTATAAGGAAGGTCGACATCGAACACTTGTCCCACAAGGTCGAGTTGCATCCCAACAATCGTATGAGGTTTCAGTTGACTTGCCATCAGCCGATTCCACAGCAAGTTCGGGTTCAAGAAGCATCAGGGTCAAGCAGAACAGAGCCGAAATGACTAGTTACCCAAAAACATGCAAACTACCATGTTGTTATTACACCTGGCGTTGCCTATGCCAATCCTAAATGCCCTTCCATGAGCATCATTTCCAGTGTTTGTTGTTTTCATTACGAGCATTTCCAATACGGCTGCCGTTCCCTTGGTTGTTGTCGTGACTGCTGCCTCTAATGTTGTTGCTTGAAACGGGGCCTTCCGGTCTTTTAACAACAGGGTCCATCCTGTCTCATTCCGTGTCGCTTCCTAAGACACTACTCACTACGTGGAAAGTTACTCATTCCACCCTATAATCAGTTGCCATCGCTTGCGTCCTGATTGATTCATAAGAGTTGACTCCCACGAGTCGCTGACTAGGGTTAAGGATTCAATTGGATTCAAATTGCTGATGTTCGTTGCTAGAAATCGGGGTCGTCCAAATAATGAGGTCGGTAAAGTACTACACTCATCCTCTTGCCCATCAATGTTGCAAGTTGTTTGAGTAATACGCGGTATGCTGTGAGAGTGTTGCAGAAGTGATCACACTTCAGAGTCTAAGACGTCAATACATAGAGTTCTAGCAAACGAAGAGAAGCGAGAAAGGTATAGACCAACTCAACGACGTTCATGCAAATACCTAACATTCTACATGTTTCGCTAGGCGTTCAGATATGTGTTCAGGTAATACTCGATAGCATCGAGATTCGTAAGGATTCAGAAAGGAGTGAAAAGATCACGTTCAAGTAGGAGACATTCACTGCTATGACTCCTAAAGATTTGTTATGTTTCACACTGTTCGAATAATGGAACAGAACCCCTTTTTCCACTTGTTAAGGCTCACTGGGACTCGCATGCACCCCACATTATTATTATGTGTGCACCCACAATAATATTGTGATTTGCTTGCTCATCTCAGTTCCTCCTAACTCATGTCAAATGGTTCTTCAACTCAAATGTCAAACGGAGGTTGTCAAGGTAATAAAATCACATGAATCCAAAGACTATGGCATACTAACAATGCACTATGATATTGTCTGCTTTGGTAGCCAGCACGCTCCCAGCATCTGCCCCTCACGGTTTTCAAAACGAGTCATATGTAAGCAAGTAACTCATGCAATCATGCTATAGTAACGAGTGTGTGTTCGTATGTTGTGTCATAAGCAATTGTGTACTAATCATGTAATGTATGCAACAAGTGAGAAAGACGAACCTTGCAATCTGGAGCTGAGTGTCATGGTCGTATTCACGTATTCAGATCTGTTCGGTTATAGTCTGGTTTTACAAAAACGTTTTGTGACAACCCTCGTAATTCCATGTATCCGTACAATTTATAAATAATAATTAAAGTGCTTGATGATTGTGCTAAATTATTCAACTGCTCGCTGATTACTGTGTTATACTTACATGTGCATGTTAGCATACTAGTAGTATGCAGAAAACTTGACTAAATGGTCCTGAATATTTTCCTATGTATTAGGAATAAATTGTGTTACACAATATAGGTATAAGACACCTTACGGAACAATTAAACAACTTAACGAAACAGTATCCGACCGAACAACCGGACATTACCCGGGACACCAAATATTTGTCAAACACATTATTTAATTATTTTGAGCTAGTCATGGTCCCCGTATACCATAACACCCACTAAAATATCCCCTAACTAACACATAGAATCATATACTTAGAATCGAACTTATAATTTCCAACTTACCATTCAAAGTTTCATTTTACCCCCCCCCCTAGTAACCGTCCCCATGTGGGGGACCCCACCACCTTGCTTGTAAAATCTCCTCATATATTTTGTTTAAGATGTTATTTGATTGTTGCTTGATCTAGTGGGCAAGATATAAGATATGAAATGATTTGTGAGATTTCCATATATATTTGATTCACTCATCTACACACTCCATCTCACCACTCTCTCTCTCTCTCTCTCTCTATTCGGTTCCCCTATGACCGAAACCCATCACCACCACTTCATTCATCCATCTCTTCCATTAACAAGTGCATTCCAAGCTTTGAAGGTGAATCTATGGAGGTTGCCTCTTGAAGGGTTTCAAAGGAGCTTGTTTCAAGACTTTTCACCATCTTTTTCTTACCAACTTTGCACTAGATTCATCCCTAGCTATAAGCTAGTAGTAAGTCCTTTGTTACCCTCTTGTTAATTTTGTTTCATCTCGTTTCTATGATCAAAGGGTGTAGTATGTTTAAAATCACTAAAGTGTCAAGAACAAATAGATAAATATAAAAAGTTTACTTATGACAGATACATAAAGATGAAAACTTGTTGGTTTAAGGTTAGTTAATGCATATATGATGTTTGATCGTCAAACTTTTGATAAACCCGTTGTTCGGACACTTGTTAATACGTTTTAATAACATTTAAACCACAAAACAGCAAGCTGAGTAATGATTTCCAGCCGACTTCATCAGGCTGTAAACAGGTCATAAATTCAACAAAAACCGATATTTTGAATCTAAAATATGTTATTATAGAATACGGTTCTAATGGCACTGGAATCGTAATTTTTGGACTCCGTTTACTATTTTTAAAGTGTTAATTTGTAACAGCAGCTTAAGCTGAATTTTGACAGCAATAAATGGGTGTCATGCTTTCAGTCATAACCTGAGTTTTGTGATGAATCGGACCATGAAATTTGTACAGTATATGACAACCGATGCATTTGTAATTACCCCACTGGAATTTCGTAAATCGGACACTCGATGAATTTTTAATAATTTTTTCCGTGGACTGTGGTCAGAAATATATAAATCTGAGTTCAGTCCGGAATATGAATTTTTATAAAATATTGGTAATGAACCGGACCCCGATATTTTACACAATAAAATATGGAACGTTTAAGACATCCTGTAAAAATTTGGGAATTTTTGGAATAATTTAACTATTTTATTAAAATGTCCGAAAACAGCCGGTTTTGAATATAAATGCTGAAAAGACATAAGTTGTGACTCGCGTGTCTAAATGTCGAGTATGCTATCTGTGAATGATCTAACATGTTATATATATATATGTTATGTGCTTATCGTATGTTTGATTTTGAGTGGGGAATGGATGGGAAGTATATATGGGCATAAACCGTTAAAGTGATGCATGTTATGTGATAGATACGTGTAGGAACTTTGTGTTCTATTTGAAGTCACTAATAAACTAAGTGGTAATCGTACTAGGACGTGATTGACCGACCTTGACTGTTAGCTGCTTTTGAGAGTCAACCCGAGCAACCGAGGTGAGTTCACACACTTTCTAAGGCATGGGATTCCCGGTGGGTTGGGAATGGGATTTGAATAACTACTCGTAATATCATTACTATTAAACTACTTTTCACCGTCCTCGGATTGAAGGGCACGTACGTAAAACCTACGTACACTCACACTAGCTACGGTCCTTGGATCAAGAAGGGCACGTACAAACACGACTAGTCGACACATGGGAAGCCCCCACTAATCTTCGCACACATGTTTGGGAAACCGCGATACGGCCACTAATCATCGCACACATGTTTTGGAAACCGCGATCCGGCCACTAATCATCGCAAACATGTTTGGGAAACCGCGATACAGATAACTAAGATACTTGGTTTACGAAATAAACAAATGATTCATGAACATTATAACTAAACAACCAACTGTGAATTCACTCAACTTTGTTGTTGACTCGTTGTTACATGCCTTGCAGGTCGTTAGGTATCTATGGAGCTTGCATCGGAGTGGGAAGAGTCGTTGTGGGACATGGACAACTGTGTACCATGCTAAACATTTGAAACGTTTAAACTTATGATTTGGTTCTTAAACTTTATGCTTCCGCTTGTAACTTAAACTATGTTTTGTTTAGACACCAATTGTATCGTGTTGGATTTTACAAACTACTTACATGCTTGTTCAATATGATTGGTGGCTTGATCCTGGTCACGTCACGCCTCCAAGCGGTGGTACTCCGCATGGTGGATTTTGGGGGTGTGACACGTTTTAAAACCAAGTTCACTATAACCAGTGGCTCTGATACCAAACTGTCACACCCCCAAAATACCACCTAGGGGATGTCCTTGCTAGGCATGTGACGTACCAACAACGAGCCACTATTACATTGAACCCATACAAGTTTCTAAATAAAATCATCACTTATTAAATAAAAGTTTCAACAATAAGTTTGAATAAAACCCAACATGTTCAGCGGAAGCAAATAGTAAACCAAAGTTAAACCGTTTCAAAACCAATGTATAATATCCATAATTCAATCACATGAATCCATCCAGTACGACCCATGACCACTCCATCTACTCCAGACAGCAAGTTCCAATCCAAAACATCTAACGACCTGCGAGCATGCAACAAGTGTTTCAGACAACGCTGGTGAGTTCATAGTTTTACGAAAACGTTGGTTACCAAGTGTTTAGTTAATCCATTGAATTTACAATGTTGATAATACCCCGAATACAAGACGGCTCCTGATTTACATTGCCATTTCTCCAATGCTCCTATCAAAGCAATGGTCATGACTAGGTCATTAGTTCAACACCCGTCCTCCCAGGTACGGGGTGAGGTTGCCAAACCTAAGTAGCGCTACTAACTAATACCTTGTTACCTCTCAGGTAACCAAACAACACGGAGGGACTTTAAAGGTGATATGATGAGTATATTATCCAACATTACCGATTTACAACAAGACATATTCCGCTCAGGAATACCCAAACAAGTTACCCAAAAACCTATCCCTCCCAGGGATACCCAAAGACTGTCCCAACCACCGGGACACATGCTCAAGAGAGATGAACTCACCTTTGGTTTGCTCGGTAAGATCTTGTACTTCTATCATTAATTAATGGTTAGGCCTGTTACATGTGACCTAAAATATAATGTCATGTAAATGAGTAAACGAGTAGGGTTTTGCAATACCCTAATGTCCAACAACCAATATTTATGTGATCAGATCAACAAGTCTAACACTCACTAACACACAACAGGTTCCTCCTATGAGTGACATTAGTTAGTTACAAGTGTTATGGTTATAAGAAACACTGACAACATAAGTCTTCATCCTAGCAATCCTAATAAACCCTAAACAATCATACAAGTCCACGTATTAGCCCACCATTTCATTTGACATTATCATCTTCAACTTGTTTCAATGTTATTTAAAAAGTATGATTATTGAACATAGGCATTAATTATTAACTGACTTCACTAATACCAAGTATCGGACCACTAATACAAGGTATCGGCCGACAAGTGTGACCGGCCCATCAAGACCTATACACGGAAGTCTTGTATACCCTGATTATTACCTTAAACCTGGACCACGTTGGTTCCATTAAACCGAACCTCTCTCACATTTAAGAAATTCTAAACTCGTTTTCTTTTTATAATCAAACCCGGACCCCTCTTTACCATAACATGCTCGGACTCATTGAAACCCAAGGTCACAACAACAATATTAAACATTCAAACGAACCGTATCAGACAACTATCACATTGATCCTTCCCTTACATGATCTAGATCAATCATCATAATCAATTATCATAACACTCATTATCCTCATAAATCGAATTGGAACAATTATATTAACAACAGCAACATTTACTAGCATGGATCTCAAAACAGACACATTCATACCAGATCACTTTCATGCACATGAATCCCTAACTCGTATGCCAGTTTTATTCTATAGTGACAAGCAACATATGTTCATGGAACGTCATGATCATTATTTAACATTAAGCATGTCATTTATAGTTATGCCAATTAGCCATATATTGAACGTAATCAGAAACAACCTAGTCGTATTAACCAACCAACATCAATCATATAATAACCAACAAATTAATATAGATTGATTCCCTATTAACAAACCCTATTATCGAGCAACAGTTAACCAGGAATACGCATAACTAAGATCAATCAAATAAGAATTTGAACAAGTATGAACCACTAACCAAGAACTCGTCTGATCAAGATGCAATCACGAAGGGGGGGGGGGGGGGTTAGACCTGCTGCCGCACGTAATTGAGAGAGATAGGGTTTGTTTGAGTTTGTGTTTTAAGTTTAGTCTAATCAACAACCATATTACGTATTCATATAATTGTGATAGTTTGGGCGGTTTACACTATTAACCGAAGTGGGCTCAAGCCCACTCACTTGGGCTGCCCCATCAATTGGCAAGCATTGTAAGGTTTGGGCTTGTGTAACCGGTCAAGTAGTAACCCAATTCCAAATAATTAAGCATATACTAGGCCCACTCTAAGGTTAAACATGTATTAGGCCCAATTCTAAGGTTTTCGAATACGGCTGTTTGGTTTGGGCCTGCGGGTGTGCGTGTGTGTGCGTTGGCCCAAATATACAAACATGTAAACTGACTGAGTTATAACAACGCAGCTCGTTGGAGAGAAACAATTAACGAGAAATTAGGATCACGGAATTAACGTTACAAACCTTGAAAGTTCGGGTTGTCACAGCGGCAATAATACATCACCACAATTGTTCACCCAAAAACACAGATACATTACATTACATGAAAATTAAAGTTCAGCTAACTCTCCCATGTCACCGCACCTTGTTCAACTCTATGTTTTGACTAAGGCCATGTGTAGTGGTCACCCCCCATAACCCCCTTTACCCCAACATAACCCTCATAACATATGTGTGTAGTGGTTAACACCACATAACCCCCACCACATACCCCACAAAACACATATCCCAATTCCCAACCCAGCCAACACTTACTCACATAATCCCCCTTGAAGCCTGTTATGCTCATCACGTCTTAAACTATAACCCCTCCATAGCGGGGGGGGGGGGGGGGGGGTGGTTCCCGTTATTATAGCCCCTTATAGTGCCCTATCACCCCCGCTACGCATGTACAAAAGGTAAGTTATCGCCCGTACTTCTCCAAAAATTCCTTCAACGTTTATCCTCCTTCCACTTAAAATGATTTCGTTTCGTGTTTTCCACCCCTACAATGACAAAATAATAATTTCGTTTCGTGCCATGTCAATATAGTGTATGATTCGGTTCGGTTGCAAGTAGAAAATGATCGGTTCGGCTGCAATCTGCTTTCGGGTAAAAACCGGTTCGGTTCGGTTGTAAGCGGAGGTGTTCCAACCAATTAGAAACCACTGGTTCGATTCAGTTTCTAACCCGTTCTTGTCAAACCGGTTTTAATACCGGTTCTGGGCTACAAACCGGTTTTCCTTCCCAAACCGATTTTTTATTAGTTTTGATGGTTTCGCTCGCACAAAGTAAAGTAATCAATTTTTTAGGTTCAGTTGCAGGTTTCCAAAACCCTAACCCACCGGAGAAGATGATGATGAATCCACCATGTTAGTTTCGAACCACCGAAAGCTAATTCATCTTCCACCCTTGACACACACAAGCACCTTAATCATTTAGGTACTTCTATTCATTGTTAATGAGTACAAGTTCTTGATTGTATTGCTGTATTTGTTTCCGTTAGTTTCAGTATACATCCACTTTGATCCTTATATTGCATTGCATTCTCGTTGTCTGGAGGTTGAATTTGTTCTGTTGGTTTTAGCATGCCAGGTGTTTGTTGAAATGCTTCAATGGGTAGATTGACTTTATTTGAATATTTGCATTAACAACATTTATGTTATTGAATCATGTTTTGGTATTGGTATCGGTTTGTAGGGTTGTAAACGAACCGAACGAACACGAACGAGGCCTTCTTTATGTTCGTTCGTTAAGGAAATAAATGTGTTCACGAACGGTTCATGAACACTTACCGAACAAGATTTTATGTTCGTGTTCGTTCATTAAGGAAATGAGCGTGTTCACGAACGGTTCACGAACACAAGCGAACATAAATAAATTTGGCGAACGCGATGAAGGATAATGGTGGATGGCCCATAGAGTAGCACTAGAACTTGAATCCATTATTGTGGAACGGAGGTAGATCATATTCGTCGATGTAAATAATTAGAAAAGAAAGGGAAATTGTGCATAAACAAGGTGAAATAGGGTTTCCTAGTTTAATTGTTAGGTTAATGATATAAATAAAAGTTTAATAGTATAAAAAGTATAGATAAAATATATGAAAGTATAAAAATCTTTAATTAAAACACGAACATACGAACATAAACGAACGCAAATGAACGAATATTCACGAACACCTTACCGAACGTTCACGGACACAATTGAACGCACGAGACATTTGTTCATGTTCGTTCATTTAACTAATCGAACGGAATTTCTTGTTCATGTTCATTCGTTTATTAAACGAACGAACATAAACGAACTTCCCGCCGAACGGTTCACGAACTGTTCGCTGAACGTTCGGTTCGTTTACAGCCCTATCAGTTTGCAGATAAAGGGTATTATCTGGAGGTTGAGTTTGTTTTGTTGGGTTTAGCATGCCAGGTGTTTGTTGATATGTCTCAATGGGTATATGGACTTTATATAAGTATTTGTATTAACACCATTTATGCTATTGAATCATGTTTCGATATTGGTATCGGTTTGCGGATAAAGGGTACTATCTGGAGGATGAATTTGTTTTGTTGTGTTTTGCATGCCAAATGTTTGTTGATATGTCTCAATGGGTGGATGGGTTTGCTTTGATTATTTCTTATTTCACTGTCTATGTTTTTGAATCATGTTTCGGTACTGGTATCGATTTGCCGATAAAGGGTATTATCTGGAGGTTGAATATGTTTTCTTGTGTTTAGCATGCGAGGTGTTTGTTGATGTGACTCAACAAGTGGTGGACTTTTTTTGAGAATTTATATTGACATCATTTATGTTGTTGAATCTTGTTTCGGTATTGGTATCCATTTGCAGATGAAAGGGTATTATCTGGAGGTTAAATTTGTTTTGTTGATATGCTTCAGTTTGTGGATATTTCTCCATTGTCTGATTAAATGGTTAGTTGGTTAATTGCCAATAGTTTTAGGTCCCACTATTGTGGGTCAAACCGGAAACAAGACTATTAACTTTAGAAAGTGCAAGTAGGTATATGAATCTCGCGAATATCTGCAATAAATTCCAATCGGGCTATTGCCTCAGGTCTTGAACTTTGGCGCAAAAAATGGCGAAGTAATTGTTTTTATTTATTTTTATTATACAAAGTTATGTGTTTTGCACTTAATTTCTGAAGTTGACTTTCAGTAACTGCTTTATAAACTCAGTTTATAATGAATATTAAAACAGTGATCATAGAACACAAAACTCTAACGAATATTTACCAAATTCAAGATCAAGATGCATATTAATGCTTCATTCAGTTGATTTTACTACAGTTTGGAGTAGGGGTGTAAACGAGCCGGGCCGAGCCCGAGCTCGGCTCGTTAGGTTTTTATGAAGCTCGAGCTCGGCTCCTTAGGTTTTTATGAAGCTCGAGCTCGGCTCGGTTCGAGCCTACTTCTTTGAGCTCGAGCTCGGCTCGCTAGTAAAACCCAAAGCTCGAGCTCTGCTCGGCTCGAACTATTTTGAGAACAACCTTAAACGAGCTAAAAGCTCAGCTCGAGCTCACTTCAACATCGCTTAAACAAGCCAAAGCTCGGCTCTAGCTCGGCTCATCAATGTTATCATCATTATTAATATAATATATATATAAAAAATTAAAATTTTGTATGGGCTCGTTTAGGCTCGCGAGCCTAAACAAGCTTTGTATTTCAGGCTCGAGCTCGGGCTCGATAACAAAACGAGCTCTATTTCAGGCTCGAGCTCGGGCTCGGGCTCGTTAAGGCTCGGCTCGTTCGAGCTTTTAACAGAGCCGATCACGAGTAGCTCTCGAGCCTCTGGGCTTGTTTACACCCCTAGTTTGGAGGCATGGAGCCATAGGTTAAAAGACATTATTATGCGATCTAATGGTATTGTTCTCTAGGATCTTGAGCAGAATTGAAGTATGCTAATAATATACAAAATCATATAGTCTAACAATATGAAAATTAGAACAAAGTGTATAGTATACCAAACGATTTTAAGAGCTTTTACACAATGAGAAGCTAACAAGAAGATGAAGAAAATAAAGGTGATGCTAGGCTTTTTCATAGATGCAATTATTCAAAGTTCAAACCTTAGTGAATTCGGGTAATGTCATACATTTAATTAACTGAGAGGTGCCACCGGCTATTTCATTGATGATTTTTGTGAGCTGGGTGGTCTTTCTCTATTGTCGAAATTATATGATGAACCAGTGGAAGCAAAAGAGAATAAGGAGATGATGAATATATTACTTGTAGTTTGATATTTGACAATAAATTTAGACCTCATTGACCACCCGTTACTTTACCAGTTATATATAGTTACTAACTTATTTTGTTTTTTCTCTGCAACTTACATTTTGAAGTACTAAAATCATAACTACCTCCTTTTTAATAATCAATCACGTAAGACATAAACGAAACAAAACTTAGAGACGTATCCAGTTACTTACTTAAGCTTTTGAAAAATAATGTTATGATTATTGTTGCAGAAAGCATGACGGATAAGAAGAGCACCGATGACGACAAATACGGAGTCCTGTTATACTACAAATACACCAAAATTCCCGATCTTGATGACCTCTTCACCACTTACACTTCCAACTGCACCGCACTCTCTCTTCTCGGTCGCGTACGCCTGGCCCCAGACGGTGTCAATGTCACCATCGGCGGAAAATTATCATCTTTAAACGAACACATCGCATTCATGTCCAAAAATCAGTTATTCGACGGAACAGACTTCAAGCTAGCAACCTGCAGTGAGCCCATAAATGACAAAATCGCAGAAGAATGTGGTTTTACTACTCTTTCCATCCGAATCGTTAAAGAATTAGTTACGTTTAGTTCCCACCCTCTTTTAAAACCACCCGAAATATCAAACGCCGGACAACATTTATCCGCTATTGAGTTCCATTCACTACTTCAAAAAGCTAATGCTTCAGAAACTTCAAGAAAACTTGTTCTTTTGGATGCAAGAAATTTATACGAAACAAGAATCGGTAAATTTCATGCTCCGAATGTCGAGACGTTGGATCCGGAAATCTGACAATACAGCGATCTTCCTTCTTGGTTAGATAATCAGTCCGAAAAATTACGCGGTAATAATATTTTAATGTATTGTACGGGTGGAATTAGGTGTGAGATGGCATCAGCGTATATCAAATCGAAAGGTCCGGGTTTCGAAAACGTTTTTCAGTTATATGGCGGGATTCAACGCTATATGGAACAGTTTCCAGATGGTGGATTTTTTAAAGGGAAGAATTTTGTTTTCGACCATAGGGTTTCAGTGGGACCCTCCGATAATGTGGTCGGTAACTGTCTTGTTTGTAACTTCCCGTTTGATGATTATTCTTCTAGAAGCAGATGCAGATACTGTAGAATGCTAGTGTTGGTCTGCCACGCGTGCAAGGGTAAGAATCCGTCTTATGTTTGTGAGTTATGTCAGAAATACGGTAAGCTTGATGAACCCGAACCTGAATCCGAAGCTAAACCCGAACCTGCTTTGAAGAGTTCGAAGAGGTTGAGAATTTTGTGCTTACACGGGTTTCGACAGAACGCGTCTAGTTTCAAAGGAAGAACCGCATCGTTAGCTAAAAAATTAAAGAATATGGTGGAGTTCGTTTATATCGATGCGCCACATCAGCTTCAGTTCATTTATCAAAATCAAGAAACCGTCGAAACAAAATTTCCACCGAATAAAGTATGCAATAGGAAATTTGCATGGTTTATTGATCCCAGTGCCGATAAAAACACGAGTTTAAACTGGGAAATGGCTCAAACTCCGTTTGATTCTCTGCAGTACCAGAAACAAACTGCGGGTTATGATGAATCACTGACGTATCTGAAAGAATTCGTGACTAAAAATGGACCTTTTGATGGAATCTTGGGATTTTCTCAAGGGGCAGCGATGGCTGCTTGTGTTGCGGCCCAGAAATCGAGTTTGAAGGGAGAGATTGATTTCCGATTTGTGATATTGTGTTCTGGGTTTCATGTTAATTTAGTAGAAAATGAGAAGAATTTGATCAACTGCCCTTCGCTTCACATATATGGCAGTGACCATGGAAAAGATACACAGATAGCGTTTGATGCTAGTAAAAGACTTGGGTCGTTGTTTGAAGAAGGTTCTGCGGTCATAATCGAGCATGATTATGGGCATATTATTCCTACAAGATCACCATATATCGATATGATCAAAGATTTTCTTGAACGTTTTCTCTAGAGGTATGGTTCTTGTTGAGTTAGACGGTTATTGATCTTTAGATTTACATTTTGATTGGATTTAGAAAAATATGGTGAAGAAATGAGACTGTTAGGATCATGTTGTACTGTCATGTCATGTAACAGATTTTGTGTGAGAGAGATGGTTAATTGCATGATTCGATTGTTGTGTTTGTTAATCGTTACTAAGTACTTGTTTTTTCTTTGAATAACAATTCCTAGATTTTCTAGAATAAATAAACAGCTACACTTCGGATGATTTGAAGTGTGGAGTATTTGTGTATTGACTTTGACAACCACAAACCTGTCCTTACTTGCAAAATGGAAATGGAGGGCCTTAACAGAATAAAAAAATCAATGGTGTGAGGTCGTCAAATATGTGCACAATGTCTTGTTCAATTCTTTGGACGATCTTTTTAGGATCTCTCGGTCTGATGTATGGCGTCATATTAACTCTTCATCCTCCAACCTTAGTAATATGGGTTATAATTTTGGCACTGTCATGAGGGTTTCGGTTGGAGAAGTTTCAGATATTAGGTTCTGGTCACATCCTTGGTTTGGGCTCACTCCACTTCAGCATCTTTTCCCAAATCTCTGTAACAATGAGAAGGTGAAGAGATGTACAATATCACAGCGATTGGCAATCAGTAATGGTGATGTCTCAACTTTCAACTGGGTCTGGAAATCGGCTAAAAGCGGCTAGGCGTTACTCTCATGAAATCGCTGAATTGCAGTCCCTCATTCAATCATATCAGTTTGGTTCTGGAGCGGATAAATGGGTTTGGCATAAAGAATCAAATGGGGTTTTCCCTACATCATCATGCAGAAAATGGGTCTCGAGGAGTGTTCCTATGGAACAGGAGGTTAAGGTTAGCTGGTCTCCTTGGTCTTCTCTTAAAATCAAATGTTTCGTATGGAAACTTGCTCGACATCGTCTACCAGTCAGAGAGAAGCTGGCTTCCAGGGGTATCAACATTAGCTCCTTGTTGTGTCCCTTTTGCAACCTGCACTCGGAAAATATAGATCATCTATTCATTGAATGTCAATTTTCGAAACGAGTTAGGGAGTCTAGCAAGTAATTGGTCTGGCTTTAATTTAGCATCGCATACATCGGTTATTGATCTGCTCAAAAGTGGAGAAAATTTGGGCCTGCCAAGGAAGAAAAAAAAGGTGTTTGAGGTGGTAATATACGGGGTTTTGTGGGGTATTTGGAGGAATCGAATGAACAGATTTTCAAATCAAAGATGTGGAGGCCGGAAAGACTAGTGGAAGATATCAAACTAGTATGTTTTGAATGGCTAAGTCAAAGGGCTAAGGGCTTAACTGTAGATTGGAACAGATGGTATACTAATCCGTTTTTGGGGTTATAAGGCTATGTTTAGGGCGAGTTGTTTTAGGTGTATTTTTCTGTTTCGATTTTTGGTTTTTTGGGTATGTATGGGGTTTTTTGCTAGTTTCTCGCTAGCCCTTTGATATAGTATCATTGTTGCCGTTAAAAAAAACATAAGTCGTGGAAGATTTATAACTGTTTTTTATTTAATATGTAAAAATAAAAAGTTTATATTATTAAAAGTGTTCAATAAAAAATAAAGTGTGAGGATAAAAGAATATTCTTTGAGTAACTTTTCCTATTTCTACATCTAAATGTGAGGCTTTATTGACATTTACCCTACTATATTGATTTTAATGTATTTTTTTAATTATTAAATAAAAAATATAGAAGTGTTAAAAGTAAAATAAAAATTTGACCTTTTTAAACCCCTATAGTCTATAGAGGCTAACTTGACAAATACTATCACACGTAATTAAACTTAGATGTTACTTTCCACATAAACATCATAGTTTATTTATTTACTTTTACTATAACAACAAAAACCATGGCAGTGAATAGTGTTTATCAGCTATTGGCTAAAATGGGTGGCGGCCAATGGGGTCAGATAGGTCCAGCAAAAGTACAATTTCGCCCCATTTAAATTTACAGTTTTGCTATTAGTTTTGTCTTTTTTCCTCCCTGCTAAATTACAATTTTGCCACCAGTTTAAATTTACAGTTTTGCCATCGTTTTTGTTTTTTCCCCGTCAAATTATGATTTTGCCCCCGGTGTAAAATTACGGTCATACGATCGTTTTAGTTTTTTTTTTTTTTTGACAAAACTATGGTAGTGTTTTGTTTTAATTTGTTGACTCGGTGTAACTTTTATTCGTGGCAGATGGCTGCCTGACACACGCTCATTTGTCCTGATAAAATCCCCTCGATAAAATTATAGTATTTCCACCGTTTTAGTTTTTTTAGCAAAAATATGGTAGTGTTTTGTTTTAACTGTTTGACTCGATGTAACTTTTTGAGATCATGTTATGAGTAGTATGTACAAGTAATCGAAACACAGACGCACATATTACGGAGATATATATTTGACTTAGTGTCCCACAACGCGGATGAGCAAAAACTAGTTACATACATTAATAATATAATAAAAGTTTGTTATATTGCGGTGCAAGTTTTTGTTGTCAAGTTAATATTGTCGCCATACTTAATTTGCATGTGTGCATTATCTTCAAGTATCTATGTTGAATCAATAAATTTTAGGGATGATATTTTTTTGAACGGCTTAAATCATATCTAATCCGTCTTTAGCGGGGCCCGAACTCTTGACCTTAAAAAGAGTAAGACCTTAACTCTAATGGTTTTGTCAGTTGGACTCAACCCCCACCCAAATGTTAAAGATGGTATATAAATTCTTCTAATATATATTTGCAAATAAATGTAGATATACCTATGTTTATGAAGAGAATAGAGTAAATTACAGTTTGTGTCCTTTAATTATATCAGGAATTATGAAACATGTCCTTTAAAAGATTTAATTTTAGTTTATGTCCAAAATCACTATGTTATGTAACACTTTATATCCTTTAGGGCTAACTCATTTAACCCAATATAATTAAGGGGGTCCATTCACATCTTTGACTCTAAAACTCCTATTTGACCTAGATCCCTCTTATTTATCTTCTTCCCCAAAATCAATTAGGGTTCTTGACATTACCACAAAACCCACCTCCATCAACCACCTGGAAATCTGGAATAATCACCATGGTCACCGTTCACCTTCACAGCCTTCACCCTCGTCTCCTGTAAAACCCACCTTTAACATAACTCAAGGTTCACCATCATCATCATCATCATCATCATCATCTTCCTGTCGCCTCTGTCAACTGCCGACGGCCTTCTCCGACGCCGGAGATGTCTGTTACTGTTGTGAAACACCACCCGGAATCACTATTACCGCCTAACATACATCTCCTCATACCTAAAGAAGCTTCACCTTACCTGAAACCATCATCAACATCACCTCTGTTTCCGTCACTGTTCACTACCTTTCCAACCTCAAACCCTCCTTGATAACACTGGCTATAAACGAATAGAAACATGTATAGGAGCTCATCGGAACTCTAAACGTGGCCAGACCTTCAACAGAGTTAACTGTAGCGGTTGCCGGAATCGTTGATTGCAACCATTGTCGAAACCCATTTAAACCTTAAAAGTGTAAGGTTAACTATAACCAACATCACTATCTGGTTCACCGTCCTGACCTCAGTGGTTGGAAATGGTGCACGCACTGTAGTGGTGCCGTCGTCGGCCAGAATCCGTGCCGGAAATTTGACAGTCCTGTCTCTTTCTCCTAGTTTCTTACGCCAACAAGCGGCGGAAACCGTTGGAATTTGAGGTTGGAAATATGGTTCTATTGAAAGTCTTGCCTTGGAAAGGCATGGTACAAATTGGTAAACGTGGGAAGTTGAACCCACGGTACATTATACCCTTCGAGATCCTGGAAAGGAATCGGAACCGTTGCATACAAACTAAAACTTTCAGAATAGCTTAGTAGTGTTCATGACACATTCGACGTATCTAAGCTCAAGAAGAGCCCTACACATGAAGTAGTAGTTATCCCCGCAGACGAGATTCACGTCAAACGACAAACTTCATTTTACCGAATAACCTGTCAAGGATTACGGACTGGAAAGTCCACCAGATACGAAGAAGTCGCATTAAACTTGTCAAAGTTCTTTGGAATTCATGTCATGACCCAAAGTTTACTTGGGAGCGTGCAGTTCAAATCAAATCAAAGTATCCGCACTTGTTTCACAACTCCCCTGCAGCCGATAACGCAACTTGAATTTCGGGACGAAATTCTTTTAACGGGGGGAGAATGTGGCAACTGGCAATTTTCCACATATTCCGTACAGTGTTAAACAATAATTTGTGCATTAATGACTGTGCCTGATTTAGTTAATGACATGAATAATTTTATGAATGCTGTCATATACATACAAGTGCATTACATGTTGCAAGATTATTTACCATTATTGCATGCAATATATAGTTCAATTAGTGCACGAAACAAAGTTAGCACAGTTATCAGACAACTAGAAGTACTGACGGGAGTTCAGTACTCAGGCAGAAGTGATGCTAAGACACAGAATGAGCCCGAAACCCAGAGTTACACTAGAATAGTGTGTAGGAAAGTAGGGATCACAAAACTGCCTTCCGAGTGATGATTTAGGTGCCAGAAAGTGCCCGAAACACACTAAGACTGTAAAATTCTGCAGAAAACAGTAAAATTCAGCAATTAAACATCAAAATATAATTCAGAAATGTGGTTTAATGGTCCAGAATACCTTCCTATGTGTCGGGAATCAAAACTGTCATAAAAGGGAACATAAAGCACACTAAACTGCGCAAATTAGCACCTTAACGAACCGGTAACCAACCGAACAACCGGACACTACCCGAAACACCAAATTTTCACTAGAAGCATTGTTTCAGTGTTACGAAGCTAGTTATGGTCACCGAACATCATAATTCACCCTAAAACATTATAACACCTAAAACACTAAACTTTACACTTAAAACCTAACTAGATTAACTAACTTACACTTGAAACCCAACCATATATCCCCCCCCCCCTTACGGTTATACATGGGGCCCCAGATGGGGATTTCTTTGATTATTTAGTTTGAGCATGTTGGAAAGATATTGGACATTATAACCTAAGGATTATAAGATGTTGGGAATGTTTTTATAAAAACCAAGAGTTTTAACCACATATCATTCTCATCACCTTCAACCTTCAAGAACCTCCTTCCTTCCTCTCCCTTATTCTCGGCTCCCCCACACCACACTTCAACCCCCATTTTCATTCCACTAGCAAGCAATCTAAGGTGAATTTAAGGTGTAAGAAGCATAGTTAGGAAGCTTGGAAGCATTAGAACTTGAAGGGCCTTCATCAAGAACTTTTATCCACCCTTTACATCTTCATCATAGTTTCTTCCCTAGCCTTTGTACTAGTAGTAAGCTCTTTACAACTTGATTTTACTTCTAATTTTGATGGTTAAAAGATTATGTAAGTGGTTAATCATAAGAATCATAAAGAAACAAGAAGATGATCTTTAACATGAAGCTAAATAACATAAGAATTCAAGTTGTTTTAGTGTATGTGTGATACTTGATGATTGATTTCTTGTGTTTATGATGTTGATCATCATAAGAAGCTTGCTAGATTGTGATTAAACACATGATCTAGCAAGTGAGAGGATGAATCTTGTGAAAATCAAAATGATCATCCTTTATGTGGATCATGAACTTGAATATGAAGTTGTTTTTGTGTATAATGACGATGGATACATGTTATAAGTCTTGTAAATGGATGATTACAAAAATAATTTTCTCAAGAAACCAAGGTTATTTACAAGATTTACATAATCATGATTTTTAAAGAAACTAATCATGTTTTAAGTGTTAAATCAAAGCTAGAAACATGTTGTTAACAAGAAGAATACAAGAAAAATCATTTTTAGAAAATCATCTTGTAAGTTGTAAAAGACTAAATTTTACAAGAATCAGATTTATAAACAAATAACCATATTTTTAAGGGTAACTAAACTTACTTAACAACATGTTAAGTCACTACAAACTTTTACAAAATTTCAAGTTCATGATGTAGTGTAAGTTGCATGATTTTGGCTCATGGTAAGCCTTGAATGAATTGTTGATGATTTTAAAAGAAAATGATATGTTTTTAAAGCATGGAAACCTCCATTTTTAAGGGGAAACTATGGCAAAATTTATGTAGAAATTAAACACTTAGAAAAATCTATAATACTATATAAAGCATTTCATATGGACAAAAATGTAATTTCCCCTAAATTTTTAAGACGTTAACGAAAAGTCATGCCTTATCTCCCAGTTTTTCATCCCCTACTTCCAAATCTGCCCTTCTTAAAAGAGGATTTAATGATTTATTCGGTTTATTTGATAATGGAGTGTGTAATCGATGGCCTGATTGAATGTTCATTCATTTTTTCGCATTGAATATAATTGAAGATGTGGATTGAATCCCCTTTAACCCTTACAAGAAACTGAAGAAGTTAAGACGCCCCTTTTATTTACTCATCGTCACCGCTGCCACCGTTTACATCATCAGAAGCAACAATTTATCATTGTAACAATTTATTACGACTGGGTTTGTTGAAACACGTAAAATTAGGGCTTGAAATTTGTGAGAGAGGGAGTAGAGTGAAATTGTGAGATCGGGGGGGGGGGGGGGGGGGAGGTAGTTGACGGTCGGAGTGGGTGCCGACCATTTCCTCTAGCCAGGCACCCTATCCCAATGACGACAGTGATACTGGCTGTGGATGTCGGAGAAGGAGAACGAATGTCAGAACAATAGTGAAGATGATTTCCGGTCGTTTAGGTAAGTTTAATTATCTTGGGATTCCAGTTTTTAGTTGCATTAGGTTTATAATCAGATTGTAACGTTGTGAGTTTTCCGGCGAAGTTGACGGTCACCGGCGGATACTGTTTTTGGCCGCCCAGTATTAGTGTATTTGTTGTTGGATAAATGTGATGGTTGTTTGTGGTATTGATAGAGATGATGTTGACGGTTGTTGATGGTGGTGTCTGATGAATGGGACACGCGGTAATTGGTAAACCCAAAAACTTAAAAATTCATTTTTGCTTACTGGTCATCTTTTAGGGATCGATGGGTTTAGGGCCAGGGGGCATAAGTTCACCATCACGCCCTATTCACCTACTGGAGTTGTGAGGCAGTTTTCTATATTTCAGGTCGCAAATCTGTTTAATTGTTCTTATTCTATATGATATTGTAACAAGATTGTTAGTAGGTTATCGTTTGTGAATGTGATTGTTGTTTATGTCATTATCAAGTTCTTTGTTTTTAATGAATGATCATCCATTTGTAAGAGAGTTGATCATATAATTGTCTATTTGCTGAAAATTGGTAGTTGCTAACAGGTCGCATATTCGTAATTGGTAGTTCTATATCACATCCCTGTTGACATGTAAGTATTAAGCACTCATCTGTTGTTATATGACATTGCATATTTAATTAGCATCATTAGTTCTGTAAAGGTTTCATAGAAGCTAACTTTTTTTAAAAGCTCTCATTTTGAAATTCTTTTAATCAAACTATAATATTTGAAATTACATCGAGAAAGCAGGTAAACGGGCAACACGTTGCGCCGCTAACCCTTTTTGAATAGCAAAACTTAATTTGCAAATTTTACTATCCTGCAGGAACTCTACTCTATAGACACACGATCTGATTGCAGCAAAGCAGTCAAGATGTTGAAGCTAAAGGTAACTTTTCCTATTTTAACTTCATCTATAGTTGTCACAAGAGACTGGTTCTATATGTCACACCCCAACCGATGGCGGAATCATCGGGGCGCGGCACTAGGCGAATCAGATTGCTCAAGAGAATCCATAACAACTACATTGCGATAATATTTAATACATTCGTTATCCCATACTAACAATTAATACAATCACATAAGTTATCACAGATTTCTTGTCCTCTTGAACAATACAAATCCGACAACCTAGATTTTAGTTGAGTTTCTAGACTTCCTAGCTTGATTGGACATAGTCTGCGATCTAACCTGTAACATACGTTAAAATATTTGTCAATACAAAAGTATTGGCGAGTATACAGGTTTGATAAGTAGCATAATAGCATAAAAACGTGTTGCGAATTTCCATATGCATAAACGTAACACACGATATATGTACTCACAAAGCTGATACTACCAACTAAGTCCTCGATGCTCGAATATGCGATGGCAAACTAGACCCCGTCGGGCGCAATAGTACTATACTAGTCATGGTGGGACGTCGCGAGTATAAACCCCAGCACATATGCAACTAGCATCACGTATATCTATGCAAAACAGTTATTCGCAAGTGATAATTCGATTGATTGAGTAATTCGTTTGATAAGTTTGATTTGTTAGAAACGTATGTTACACCCAAAATGCGATTAAAAAGGGTTCAAGTATACTCACTGTGCGTATTGGTTTGGATTGGCGGGATTATGTCCGAGAATATCCTGGTTATAGACTGATCACCTGAGGGTTTGTGTGGCGCGTTAAAGAGTAACGGAATACGCGAAAACGAATGAAATTAGATTGAGGGCTGGCCCGTTCGGATGGGCTGTTCGATCGGATGGGCTGCCCGATCGGATGGCCTGCTGTCCGATCGGATGGCCTGCTGTCCGATCGGATGGCAGCCTGTCCGATCGGATGGTAGCCTGTCCGATCGGATGGCATCCTGTCCGATCGGATGGCACCCTGTCCGATCGGCTGGCGACCTGTCCGATCGGCTGGGCTGCTGTCCGATCGGCTGGCAGCCTATCCAGCCGATATTCGACAATTCTTGAAGGTTTTTCAGCGGTTTTGATTGGGACGGTGTTCCTTCATGCTAAACATCCGAAATTCCATCAAGTCCATCCCGTTCTAACGGCCGGGACCCACCCCGTTCCATCAGATCTGGCCGTTCTTGATGGCTTTTCTCAAGTTTAACCCGAAATTACACACACTATAGCTAGGTAACTTAGGTTCGGTGAGATTTGTTATAAAACAGGTGAAATTACTTAGATCCGAGCTGTTTATGGTAAGAATGAGGTCACACTTGGAAGTTCATGTGAACTTAGGGTGACATCATCTTCAAGACACCTCAAATCCTTAAGAATCACACCACTTCTTGATTAGAAAACATGGATTTAGACTTGATTTAAGTAAAAACGCATGGAAATCACTCAGATCTGAGTCGTTCTTGCCCGGGATGACATCACCCATGAAGTTCATAAGAACTTCATGGTGACATCACCCTAGAATGCCCAAAATCCACAGATTCCACGGTTAAAAGTGGAGATTTAACAGGTAGAAAGGTGTAGAATTGGTTATGGATCAAGGAAGTACAAGATTTGAGTTAAAAACTTACAAGAATCGCGAGGAATCGAGAGGTAAAGGGGTTGGAACTTCTGGTCGGGCAGCAACAGTGAAAACAAGTGTGTTTGAGGTGCATGAGGGGTATTTATAGGCGAGGAGGAAGGAAAGGAGGGCAGGTAGGCCTGGATCGGATGGCCCGTTCGATCGGCCGGCATGCCCGTCCGATCGGTTGGCATGTCCTGTCCGATCGGCTGACATGCCTGTCCGATCGGTTGGACCATGTCTGTCCGATCGGTTGGACCATGTCTGTCCGATCGGTTGGACCATGTCTGTCCGTCCGGATGGCCACTCCGGCGCGATGGATTTCTCTGTTTTTTGATCGTTTCGATAGTTTTCGAAGTACGCGCTTTTCATAGTTAATTTATATTATTATTATATATGTATATATATCACTAAGGGTCGTATTTACGTATCTATATTCCAAAGTTTCGATATAACAATCGGTTTTCGTTTGAGTATACGATTATTAGTGACGTTTCACAGCCATCAAGGATGGTAGTATAGGTCCTTTCTTGATGTCATTGTGAACGTTATTGCATGTAGTGCCACAAAGACTGACGGGGTACCATTTACTCGTATTGTCGTCATCGTCACGACGACTGCAGCTATAGCACTCACCCGAGAGTCCTTGTTAGCGTTAATTGTCCGCGTTTCGACACATCACGGCCACTGAGGAGGGTAGAATAGGTCCTCACTCAGTGCCATCGCGAGTGTTAGTGTTTGTGATCGGTGTAGTATAGTGATAATGTATTGCGAAAATATGCGATTTATCCTTTGAATAGCGATGTATGCGATATAGTTACATTATGATCCGAATCTCTGGTGCTAGGCGTAACGAGTATATCGAGTAGTAACAACGCACTAAAGTGCGGGTTGTTACACTATATATGTGTGTAAAAAGACATAATCACATGCATGAAGAATTGAAATTACCCTCTACCGCCTGAATGTATGACTGGACGCCTTTTTAGCAATGGTGATGTCGAAAGAATCATCAAAAGTGTCATTAACTACACCGGTTTTGATGTTAGAAGGAGGAGAAGAGGGTTTGCTTCTGGTTGGAGTCATTTGTGAATTGAAAAAACGAGAGTGATCTGATCTGATATGGAAGGAATCAGAGGACATACATCATGTAAGTGGTCTCCTTTTTTGTTATCTAATGTTGGTAATCCACTCACCACACTCCATCCTACAAAACGCTTCCAGGTATTTGACTATTCTTTTAAATACTAAATTGAAGATTATATTTAGTTTTGAGACTGTTGTTTCTGATGTGCGGTAGGTGTGATATATATTTAAGTAAATTTTAAGCCCTTTTTAACACTTTAGTCAAGTTTTAAATTTATAAAACACGATATTTACTAACACTAAACACACATATGGGCAAGTGCACCCATCGTGAGCGTAGTATAGTGTTGGTAAGATACCGAGGTCGTCCAAGGACACAAGTGCTTTTAGTACCGGTTTATCCTCAACGTCTAATCAAATCAAAATTTAGAAAAAAAGGTTTTTAAACAAGAAAATAAAAACTAAAAATGCTGAAAATAAAAATAAAAATAAAAACAGATAGACAAGATGAATCACTTGAATCCGACTCGCCTTTAATGTAACCTTTGATTATTTCCGCACTTTCGCACTTTTTAAGAGATTATCTTAGTTATAGTAGTAGGCCCATCTTTTGAAGGTGACGTTACCCTAAACCCAGTAGTTTGAGTCAGCAAGGATACAATCATAAAGGGTTGGATTATTGGAAGATAATTAATTAAGTTATTAATACGTAATGTGGTAGGCCCCTCTTTTGAAGGTGACGTTACCCTCGGCTAAGTAGTTTGAGTCAGTAGGGATACAATCCTAAGTAGCCGGGTTAAGGAGTTTTGATGTATGTAAAATGCAACATATAAATTACATCAAATGAGGCATAAAACTAACCCTTTTTAAGTACTAATATTGGAAAAAGAGTGTTTTTGTCTTCCTTTTGTATTTTCAGGATTAAATGAGCTCAAAAACGCAAAAGAAGCAAAAAGACAGCTAAATCCAACATAAATACAAGAAAAGGAATATTAGTGGACTGCCCGACCCCTCAACGGCACCTTCCAAAGCAAAGTAGAGAAATCAGAAGACTGAACACGCCCCGTGCTCAGCCAGCACGGGGCCGTGCCCAAGAAGCAGCAGAAAAGACAAACCTATAGAAGCTTCTATTGCCCACCACGGGCCGTGCTCAGCGGACACGGGGGCGTGTCGAAAGTACAGCAGGCGCATTTATTGTAATTGCGAATTATAATTAATGAGGAGAGAGATTGTCAGACGGACACGGGGCCGTGCCCAGCGGACACGGGGCCGTGCCCAGCTCTCTGTTCAGCCTATAAATAGGAGTGCTTGGATTCATTTCATCTCATCCCTTGACACACCACCTCTCTCACACTTCATCCACCACCCACCACCATCACAACACCATCATCCACCACCATCATCCATTGTCCATCGTAGAGTGTGTGAGTCATCTCGGGATCCAAGATTGATCGTAAGAGTTCTTGACAATCAAGGCCATGGTTGCCTAAGTCTCTTACATCACTTGGTGAAGACAAAGTGTCTAGTATAATACTTTTTATTTCTAATCTTTTGCACTTTTTATTTGGTTTTGTATTAATGACTTTAATAACTAGTTACTTATGTTGAAGGTGATCTTTCCTTATCGTTTGTCCGTGGTGTCTTGGCATTATTTTACTGTCTATATAAAATAAAGGATTTTCACCATTCATATCTCCACGGTCTATATGGAGATATGTTGGCTACCTGGTCGGGGGTTAAGGGAACGGTTTGGTAAAGGTCTTGCCATTGTTCAGCGTTTAGAGGTCCTGCAATGGACCTGGGTCAAATTTAGTAGGATCTCCTTCAATACTTCACGGTATTGGATGGCGGGGGTCCAAACTCTTTGATCCCCTCATAAGTTAACTACTATTAATACTATAACCCGGCTATTTAGGACTGTATCCCTGCTGACTCAGACTACTTAGCCGAGGGTAACGTCACCGCCAAAAGCGGGGCCTACCACAATACTGCATTAATAACTTAATTCATTATCTTCCAATAATCCACCCTTTTAGGATTGTATCCCTGCTGACTCAAACTACTGGGGTGAGGGTAACGTCACTTTCAAAAGAGGGGCCTACTACAATAACTAAGATAATCTCTTAATTATGTGCAAAAGTGCGGAAATAATCAAAGGTTATACTAGATACGAGTCGGAACCAAGTGATTCATCTTGTCTATCTGTTTTTTCTTTTATTTTTATTTTCAGCATTTTAGTTAGTTTTTAATTTTCTTAGTTTAAAACATTTTTCTAAACTTTTATTTTGGTTAGACGTTGAGGATAAACCGGTACTAAAAGCTCTTGTGTCCTTGGACGACCTCGGTATCTTACCAACGCTATACTACACTCAACGATGGGTGCACTTTCCCATATGTGTGTTTAGTGTTAGTGAAATATCGTGTTTTATAAATTTAAAACTTGGCTAAAATAAGTGTTAAAAAGGGCTTAAAATATACACCTAAAATAAGTAACACTTCGCACGCATCAAGTTTTTGGCGCCGTTGCCGGGGACACAAGGATTTTAAGAAAGTTAGGAATCAACAGCCTAATCATTTTTTTTTATTTTTTTTATTTTTTAGGTTTTTTCTTAGTTTTTCAGCTTCTGCAGAGCTCAGCACGGGCCGTGCCCGCTGAACACGCCCCCGTGCTCAATCATTGGAACTGGCAATCCTGTTTTACATCAGACAGTAAGCTGAACACGGGGCCGTGCCCACTCAACACGCCCCCGTGCCCAAGTTTCAGTTACTGAAAACAGAACCGTTAGATCCCGGCGGTTAGTAATTTCTGACATAAACATGAGTGATAGTAATTATTTTTACTTTCGGCACTCTTATGGTACGTGGTGTCAATTATGTGGTGGCGAACATGAAGAAGTAAAATGCTACTTCCTAAATTATAGGCCCCACTACATGGACCCACCAACTTCTCACAACCTTAAGAGGGGCGAAAGTAAAAATAAGCACTATTTCTCCCTCGAATGCGCCCAGCCAGATATTCTAGGGGAAATGCTCCTTGACGGGTTATTTCAACTAGAAGAGCTAATTCTGAAATGGTTAGAAGAGCTTGGGAAGGATTTTATTGATCCACCCCAAGACGATACCCATGAAGAAATGTTGGAACCGCATTCCGACAACCTCGTTGCTCCCGAAAATACCTTCGTACCTAGCAAAGACTTGGACGATAGTCGTCCCTGTGTCGATTGTGCCGTGAAGGACTCTCCATCGACTTCGATCGGTGCATACATAGACCTGAGCGATTCGGCATACACCTTCTTTAACAAGAGCCCGGAAAAGGGTTGGACTTGTCCACCTAGAATGAAAATAGGAATTACCCTCACCGACAACCTCTTGCGTTCTCGCCTTAGTCTAGGACAATTAAGGTATCTTAGGCACTTTGGGGTTGTTCCAACCAGTCAGGAGCCACCCGATACTAACAAGTTCCTTAAAAAACTAGACAACTTCATAAAACAGTCCCTAGACACGGGGCCGTGCCCAGCCAACACGCCCCCGTGTCCATCGAAAGATTCCATTCTGATCAGTACGTCAGAATACGGACAAACTGTGTCAGAACTCCACCTGCACACGGGGCCGTGTCCAATGAACACGGGGCCGTGTCCAGGATGCTGTCGTTTTCTATAAATGCAGCCAAGAATTCTGCACATTTGGACCAACTTGGGACAGAGATTTGCAGGAATCTTCTCTCAAACTATCCTAGGTAAGTCTAAAAGAAGGTTCCAACAACCCATCTTGTCCTTTCCTCTTTTAGCCATTTCCTTCTTCTCCATCTTTCTCCAAGAGCTACCATTGAAAGTTTGGAATTCCTCCAACTCTATGGTAGGGATAAATGAGTTTTGTTCAAAAAAATCTTGGTAAAAACATGTTATGAAACATTGTTTTAAGTTATTAGTAGCTAAAAAGGCCCCACAAGTTCAGAAAATAACTTAAAAATCCAAGTTTCCTTGTTCCGAAACTCTGCAGAAAGATGAACACGGGGCCGTGCTCAGTGAGCACGGGGCCGTGTCCGGTCACTGTTTCATTAAATAAACTATTTTTAGTTTATTTTTCGTAGGATGTCGAGTGAAAACAGCGAAACATCTTCTGTGCATTCGTCAAACAGCCGAAGAGGAAGAAGACCCTCCATTGAAGCTACACTTGTGCACTATGTGATAGCATTAAGGGAGGCTCTCGACGAAATGACTTCAGTAGAGGAGGTCCTAATCGACCGTATTAACGATCTTACGATGGGACTTGAAAGCAGCTTCCAAGAAATTAACCTCTTGCACCAGAGGTTAAATATTCTTGTAGCACCTCCAATGGAACCAGTCCTTCCTCAACAGGATTGGAACCTGGCACTCGGAATCAACAACCCTACCGGGTGGGAAGACTTTCCGGCGGAACCTCCCGTGGAACACCAACAAGAGATCCCGGTGGAAGTTGAAACTCCTCAAACTACTGCCAATGAGCCTTCTTTTCTCCTTCCAAGGGAGGTGGAAGAATGGCTCGCCGACATTTGAGGAGAACCGCACGCGGAAGAAGGAGTTCAAAAAGGCCTTGGTTAACCAAGATTAATTACTTCTTGGAAATTTTGCTAATTAAAATAAAGTAAAGGCTAGGACTCCATGGTTTGTTATTTCTTTGTTTTATCTAGTTTAATTTAGGACTATGTAAGTTCTCTCTATGATGAAATGAAATGATGGTTTTAAGGTTTGGATGGTTTGTAATGAATAAAACACACTCATGGTGGTAAAGGATGAAAAAGGGAACGAGAAAAATGAACCCATGCACAAGAACAAGGCAACCCGACAATTCTCACCATTTCAGAAGGTTCAACACGGGCCGTGCCCAACCAACACGGCCCCGTGCTGAGCACCCTGCAGAAAACGCCCAGTTCAGGTAACTGGACACGGGCCGTGTTCACCCAACACGCCCCCGTGTCCAGGCTTCTGTTTCTCTTGTTTTAATTCTGTTACTGGCACTTGAACACGGGTCCGTGCCCGGACAACACGGGGCCGTGTTCAGTGCCCAGTAACACAAATTTTTGCTTTTTAAACACTATTTTACACATCTAATCAACCTAAAAATTTATTTTTGGGACACATTGAGGACAATGTGTAATTTAAGTGTGGGGGGGATGCTAAAACCTTGAATTTTGCAAGTCCTAAATACAAGCCTTACACAAAACTCTATTGGAACCGCTAATCACCCCAAATTTTTTTCAAAAATTTCCATTTTTTTTTACTTGTCTAGGTTTAATTCGGAAAATTCAAGTTCTAAAAAAGGTTATATTTTTACAAATTTACAACCGATAGCGTAGTGATAAAAAGAACCAACATAAGAAAATTATGAAAAGGCATAACAAACTTATTTAAAATTTGATTATATATACTTGATCACATAAAAACCCATTCCCACAAAAGTCAGTTTTGAGCCTTTATTGAGCACACAATTGCATATCATTTGACTAAATGCTCATTTTTCGTTTCTTGTGTGAATAGCCGCTTGGTTCTTACGACTCTAGAACTTGCCATGACAATACATTCCCGGTCCTTATCAACTTAAACCCGAGTAAGTAAATGATGGAGGCATTAGGACTAACCCTTTTTATTTCTACACCATTATTTTTCTTTTTCTTTTACCACCTACCCAAAAATCCCCCTAGTTAGCCCATTTGAGCCTAAACCTTTTCGTTTCATCACCCAAACAAAAACCCTTTTACCCACCAAAACCTTTTTCATTTTTAACCCTTTATTTTAGTAACAAGTTCGGTTCTTCGTAAAAAAAAAAAAAAAAAAAATATGTGTGATAATGATGAAGCAAAAAGAAAATAAACAAACAAGTTAATCAAAAATAACTTAGTTTGAATAAAAGCTTCATCAAAATAAAAAGTTGCAAAAATACGAAAACCGACACTTGTTACGCTTTTAGCCCTTTTTCTACTAACCACTAACCCAACCACCTACCTTTAACCCTAGCCTAACCCTTAACCCACAAAGTCCTCTTGATATCTACAAAGGTATAAAAGTTAAAAAGGAGGAGGATTGATTTCTTGGCAAGCCTATGGTAGGAATAAGTTCCATGCCGCTCTCGAGTGATTCACTAAAAATACACCTTCGGCCGAGTGTGAGTGATTTCCCCGTGAGGTATGTGAACATGTATATAAATAGAATTTTAAAAAGGCATGTTATGCCCAAATAAGTAATTTCTTTTATGAAAAGATCTAAATAAATCATTACGAATAGGAGTGTAAATAAATAAAAATAAAACCCAAAAAGATCTTGGAAATCCCAACACTCTACGACAAGCCCAAAACCTTCTCTTCTACCTATTCCATTTGGGAGTGTAAGCCACATATTAAAGAGTTTTGCTTGAGGACAAGCAAAAGTTCAAGTGTGGGGGTATTTGATGTATGTAAAATGCAACATATAAATTACATCAAATGAGGCATAAAACTAACCCTTTTTAAGTACTAATATTGGAAAAAGAGTGTTTTTGTCTTCCTTTTGTATTTTCAGGATTAAATGAGCTCAAAAACGCAAAAGAAGCAAAAAGACAGCTAAATCCAACATAAATACAAGAAAAGGAATATTAGTGGACTGCCCGACCCCTCAATGGCACCTTCCAAAGCAAAGTAGAGAAATCAGAAGACTGAACACGCCCCGTGCTCAGCCAGCACGGGGCCGTGCCCAAGAAGCAGCAGAAAAGACAAACCTATAGAAGCTTCTATTGCCCACCACGGGCTGTGCTCAGCGGACACGGGGGCGTGTCGAAAGTACAGCAGGCGCATTTATTGTAATTGCGAATTACAATTAATGAGGAGAGAGATTGTCAGACGGACACGGGGCCGTGCCCAGCGGACACGGGGCCGTGCCCAGCTCTCTGTTCAGCCTATAAATAGGAGTGCTTGGATTCATTTCATCTCATCCCTTGGCACACCACCTCTCTCACACTTCATCCACCACCCACCACCATCACAACACCATCATCCACCACCATCATCCATTGTCCATCGTAGAGTGTGTGAGTCGTCTCGGGATCCAAGATTGATCGTAAGAGTTCTTGACAATCAAGGCCATGGTTGCCTAAGTCTCTTACATCACTTGGTGAAGACAAAGTGTCTAGTATAATACTTTTTATTTCTAATCTTTTGCACTTTTTATTTGGTTTTGTATTAATGACTTTAATAACTAGTTACTTATGTTGAAGGTGATCTTTCCTTATCGTTTGTCCGTGGTGTCTTGGCATTATTTTACTGTCTATATAAAATAAAGGATTTTCACCATTCATATCTCCACGGTCTATATGGAGATATGTTGGCTACCTGGTCGGGGGTTAAGGGAACGGTTTGGTAAAGGTCTTGTCATTGTTCAGCGTTTAGAGGTCCTGCAATGGACCTGGGTCAAATTTAGTAGGATCTCCTTCAATACTTCACGGTATTGGATGGCGGGGGTCCAAACTCTTTGATCCCCTCATAAGTTAACTACTATTAATACTATAACCCGGCTATTTAGGACAGTATCCCTGCTGACTCAGACTACTTAGCCGAGGGTAACGTCACCGCCAAAAGCGGGGCCTACCACAATACTGCATTAATAACTTAATTCATTATCTTCCAATAATCCACCCTTTTAGGATTGTATCCCTGCTGACTCAAACTACTGGGGTGAGGGTAACGTCACCTTCAAAAGAGGGGCCTACTACAATAACTAAGATAATCTCTTAATTATGTGCAAAAGTGCGGAAATAATCAAAGGTTATACTAGATACGAGTCGGAACCAAGTGATTCATCTTGTCTATCTGTTTTTTCTTTTATTTTTATTTTCAGCATTTTAGTTAGTTTTTAATTTTCTTAGTTTAAAACATTTTTCTAAACTTTTATTTTGGTTAGACGTTGAGGATAAACCGGTACTAAAAGCTCTTGTGTCCTTGGACGACCTCGGTATCTTACCAACGCTATACTACACTCAACGATGGGTGCACTTGCCCATATGTGTATTTAGTGTTAGTGAAATATCATGTTTTATAAATTTAAAACTTGGCTAAAATAAGTGTTAAAAAGGGCTTAAAATATACACCTAAAATAAGTAACACTTCGCACGCATCAAGTTTACATATGTGGTAGGCCCCTCTTTTGAAGGTGACGTTACCCTCGGCTAAGTAGTTTACATATGAGGGGATCAAGGAGTTCGGACCCCCGCCATCCAATACCAGTGGGTATTGAAGGAGGTCCTACTAAACTTGACCCAGGTCCTTGCAGGATCTATACACTGAACAAGGCAAGACGCTTACCAAACCATTCCCTTAACCCCCGACCAGGTAGCCAACATATCTCCATATAGACCGTGGAGATATGAATGGTGTAAATCTTTTATTTTATATAGACAGTAAAATAACGCCAAGACACCACGGACAAATGATAAGGAAGTTTCACCTTCAACATAAGAAACTAGTTATTAAAGTCATTAATACATAACCAAATAAAAAGTGCAAAAAGATTAAAAATAAAAAGTATTACACTAAATGCTTGTCTTCACCAAGTGATGTAAGAGACTTAGGCAAACATGGCCTTTGATTGTCAAGAACTCTTACTATCAATCTTGGATCCCGAGACTACTACACACACTCTATGATGGATGATGGATGATGGTGGTGGATGTGGGTTGTGATGGTGGTGGGTGGGTGGGTGAAGTGTAAGAGAGGTGGTTTGCCAAGGGATGATTTGCAAGTGAGCCAAGCACCCCTATTTATATCCTGCACAGAAGCCCGGACACGGCCCCGTGCCTGTTGGGCACGGCCCCGTGTCCACCCATCTTCTTTTTCTTCATTAATTGCAGTTTGTCTGCATTAGTTGACCACGCCCCCGTGTCCGCTGGGCACGGCCCCGTGTGCAAAAGGGTATATGTACTATCAAGATTTGCCTAGATTCTGTGAATCTTAGCGTTGACCATGGCCCCGTGTCAACTGGCCACGCCCCCGTGTTGGGAAATAGAAGCTTCTACAGCTTTGTCTTTTCTGCAGAAACTTGGGCACGCCCCCGTGCTCATTGAGCACGGGGCGTGTTCAGCCTTCTGATGTCTTGTTTTTGCTTGGGAAGATGCTGTGGAGGGGTCGGGCATGCCACGTTTGTTCCTTTTCTTGTATTATTGTTAGATTTGGCTGCATTTTTGTTTCTTTTGTTCATTTAAGCTCTTTTAACCCTGAAAATACAAAAGGAAGACAAAAGCACACTTTTTCCAACATTAGTACTAAAAAATGGTTAGTTTTATGCCTCATTTGATGTAATTTATATGTTGCATTTTACACACATCAAATACCCCCACACTTGAATCTTTGCTTGTCCTCAAGCAAAACTCTTTATTTTGTGGCTTACACACCCAAATGGAATGGGTAGAAGAGAAGGTTTTGGGCTTGTCTAGAGTGTCGGGAATCCAAGATTTTTATTAGGTTTTATTTTTATGTTATTTATAATCCTATTCGTTATGATTTATTTAGAACATTACATAAGAGAAATTACTTATTTGGTCATAATATGCCTCTTTAAAATTCTATTTATATACAAGTTCACATACCTCACGGGAGATCACTCAACACTCGGTCGAAGATGTATTTTAGTGAAACACTCGAGACCGGCATGGAACTTACTTCTACGATATGCTTGCCAAGCAATCAATCCTCCTCTTTTTTTAACTATAAACCTTTGTAAATATCAAGAGGACTTTGGGGAAGGGTTAGGCTTGGGTTAAAGGTAGGTGGTTTTGGGTTAGCGGTTTGTAGAAAAGGGCGAAAAGGCGTAAAAAGCGTCGGTTTTCTTAAAACATTTTGTTTTTGTGACTTTTTATTCTAATGAAGCATTTTTCAAACGAGCTTTTCTTTTGGTGAGCTTGTTTGTTTATTGCTAACTTCATTTTTCTTTTCTTCTCTATAAACATTTTTTTTTATAAGGAATGTCACATGAAAACTGAGCTTTGTTACTAAAATAAAGGGTTTAAAATGAAAAAGGTTTTTGGTGGGTAAAGGGTGTTTGTTTTGTGGGCTAAGAAATGAAAAAGGTTTAGGCTCAAAGGGGTTAACTAGAGGGATTTTGGGTAGGTGGTAAAAAAAAAGGAAAATAATGGTGTTGAAAGAAAAAGGGTTAGTCCTAATGCCTCCATCATTTACTTACTTGGGTTTAAGTTGGTAAGGACCGGGAATGTATCGTCATGGCAAGTTCTAGAGTCGTAAGAAACCAAGTGGCTATTCACACAAGAAACGAAAAATGAGCATTTAATTTAAAGATGTGTATTTGTATGCTCAATAAAGGCTCAAAACTCACTTTTTTGTGGGAATGTGTTTTTATGTGATCAAGTATATATAATCAAATTTTAACTAGATTTGTCATGCTGTTTCATAATTTTCCTATGTTGGTTCTTTTTATCACGACGCTATCGGTTGTAAATTTGTAAAAATATAACCTTTTTAGAACTTGTTCTTCCCAAATTAAACCAAGACACGTAAAAAAAATGAAAAGTTTTTGAAAAAAATTGGGGTGTTTAGCGGTTCCAAAAGAGTTTTGTGTAAGGCTTGTAATTAGGACTTGCAAAATTCAAGGTTTTAGCAACCCCCCCACACTTAAATTACACATTGTCCTTAATGTGTCCCAAAAATAAGTTTTTAGGTTTATTGAATGTGTAAAAGGTGTGTTAAAAACAAAAATGTATGTTGCTGGTTGTCTGGACACGGCCCCGTGTCGGATGAACACGACCCCGTGTACAAAGTGCCAGTAACGAGAACTTACAGAAGGTGGACACGGGGGTGTGTTGGGTGAACACGACCCCGTGTCTGGCGAAAGTCTGCATAATTTAGGGGGTGTTTGTTTTTTCTTCAAACATCTTCAAGGGAACTGTTGTCTGCAGGCGCGCAGACGTTTCCCTTGAAGACTGTTTGTTTTTTTTTTTAATCAGATCTGAAAGTGGCTTATTTCATCTTAAAACAAAAGCTAAGAAATCTTGCTTCAAACATCTTCACACAACTACCTACATCTCCAGCAGACTCTTCTTCTCCTCAATTCCACACAAAACCATGAAGGCCTCCTTCAGAGGAAGCTACGACTCCGGTCGTCGCCTCCGTCTGCCACCACCACCGCCCCTTCACCCACTGGCCGTCGCCTCCGTCTGCCACCACCACCGCCCCTTCACCCACCTGTTAACTTCGTCTTTTTCTCACCCACTTCAATCTTGTTGCAGAGTACAGTCGGCTGAAAAGATTCCAAACCCAAATCTGGATCAAGATCAAATTCATGTGGGGTTATAAGATTCTCTTTACCGGTAAAGTGTGTGTCTTTTTGGGCTTCTTTGAGGGGCGATTGATGGGGGTATTTGAGGGTTTTAGTTTGATTGATGAGGTGGGTTTGGTTAAGGTTTGGGTAAAGAAGAGACTCTCTGCTTGCATCTGGGTGTGTGGCCGGAGGGGACTGCCGGAGGAACCGTCGCCGACTGCCGGCTCGGGTGTGGGTCACTGAGAAACCGAGAGAGGGGGGTAGAGGTGTAGGTGTGTGATTGTCAACTGGTGAGGTGAATCGTGGAATTAAAGTACAGTTGGGTGTGGATTGGAGTTGAAGATCTTGTATGTTTGTTGATGATTTTCTGCAGACACCAAAAACAAACAGTCTGATATTTTCAGCTTGCAGAGATTCAGACCACATCTTCAGTTGTAGACATGAAAACAGATGAAATCAGCTTGCAGATAGTTTATGTCTGCAAAAACAAACAACACCTTAAACAAAAAACAGGTCTGGGCGATGGACACGGGGGCGTTTCGGCTGAGCACGACCCCGTGTGGACAAACTGCAAAAAGTGTAAAACAGGTTTCTGGTTTCGGTTTTGCTGTCCCGGCTTTAGTAGCACTAATGTTTAGTGCTCTAAGCCTCGTATGTACCTGTTTAACTAATAAATATCACACCAAACAATAACAAACATCCTAATTTACCAAAGTTAATCATCCACACCATAAGTTAAAAAGAAACGAAATGCAGAAAAATAAAAAAAGTGTTAAAGGAAAGTAAATTGTTCAACGAGTGGCACGCAGGCCATAAATTGTTTGTGAGAGATAAGGGTTAACCTGATAGACCTTCAACCGGGTGATCCAACCTCCAACTCCTCCCGCTCAGTCCATATCCTCGTCTTCATCATCATCGCCTCCTCCGTGGCCCGCCATATACTCCCGGATGTTTCCAATGTCATCCTGCATGTCGGAGATGTTTCTCTCTATCGCTCCGACCCGGGCGTATGTGTTGCTGGCCATATTGTAGGTGTTCCTGGTGCACATAAGGTTTTCCTGCAATAAATCATGTAAGCTTTGAAAGTTAGGAAAACCACCTCCTTGAGAGGAGGATTGATCCGGATCACCCTGGTGCTGGTAGTGGTACTGAGGAGGAGGACGGATATGTGGAGCGTGTAAGACGAGTGCTTCCTGCGGGTTCCATGCATGCCCTTGAACTCTTTGAAAACTGACCGTCCCATCTTCCGCTTCGTAAATCAAGTTCATGGAGCGGCAAATGACCATGTCCACTCTCCCCGACCATGGGCCTTTGCGGAAGGACCTCGGCATATTCACGAAGTGTTTGAAGAGGCGGTATATACACCCTCCAAAGAAGATAGGAGTTGGGGGAGTAGTGAGCTGGTTCCAGTGCATGTTTCGGAGCAGGAGATATGGAACATCTAGGTTGACCCGGTTGTGGATGCAATGGAGGACTAGTAGATCCCGCAAACCTACAACACCGCTGCTGTCATGCCGTTGGCTAAGAGAGTAGGTGAGGACCCTGTGGATGTAGCGGTAAAGAGGGTCTCTCAACTGAGTGCTCTTAGTTCGGCTTGGGTTGTAGTTGCCTTATCCTATTTGAGCCCAAGCAGCTTGGCGGTCACTTTCCCTGATCTCGCGGAGACCGTCGGTGTTTTCTTCGTCCCCAGCATCTTCTTCCGAGTACAACCCCACCAGAGCCCCAAACTGAGCAATTGAGATCCGGTATGTGGTCCCTCCATAGCGAAACTCTACCCCTTCATTGTCAAACGACTCAGCTCTTGTGTTGAAAACGAACGTGGTGTAGAATTCCATACTGTATTCATGCACAGAGTGGAGCCGAGTGCAAAGGGCAGCTCGTAGTGGGCTGGTGACAATGGTGTTGAATCGGTCCAATTGGTTCACTGCCTCAAAAGTGTTTATGCATACTTGTCTGGGGTTCTCCTCCAGCCTAGTCCTTAACACATCATAACGAGCTTGAGCCGCCAAGTCATTAGCATTGAATCGAGTGAATTTCTTAGCCATCTGAAAGAAAACACCAAACAATTAGTACGAAACAGTGAAAATTTCGAAGAAAACTGAAAACAGTCGGCTGAACACGCCCCCTTGTTCAGTTGACACACCCCGAGTTCGTCTGGATTTGGCTGGACAAGCCCCCGTGCTCAGCGAGCACGACCCCGTGTCTAGGCGTCTGTTTCCCAAAAATCCCATTTTTCGACCCGGTCCCGAAAACTTGAAAATTTTTGGTCCAGTAGGGGCGATTTTCCCCGAAAATGAAACCCCAAGTGCCGTTTTTCCCAAAACAAACCGTTTACCCCTTCAATTTTATCTTTTTTAGTTTAAAAACAAGGGTTTGGGGTTTTTATGAGAAATTGGGCAAATCTACAAACAATACAAGTTAATTTACTTCCTATAACATGTATCTAAACTAATGCTAACAGATTTATGCAAAAATTTGAGGTTCGATCCGTTCAAGTTGAAGAACCCTAGATTTTCCCCAAATTTTTGGTGTTTAAACTACATGCAAGTGCTTAATCTAACTACTCATGATGATAGAATCATACCTTGATGTTGTTAGAAGGAGGGGATACATCGAAATCTTGCAGAAAAATCGCCGGAACTAGAGAGTTTTTGGGGAAACGGGGCGTGTGGAATGAAGAAACTGTTTGGAAAAATGGTTTTTATCCCAACAGTTGCGCGGACACGGCCCCGTGGGCGGGCAAGTTTTTAAATTTTTTTTAAGTGCTCGTGTGAGTGCCCTGTTTCCCAAAACTTGGTTTTAGAGATCTTACCGATTCAGATGTTTTCCCGATTGTTCGTAACTTACCAGGTATGATGTTGATGCTTTCATTCTTCGACCGTTTGAAGCGAGATTTCTTCCTCCTCATCCTCAATGAATCCTTAATAGAGCTTCAGCCGTTTGCCATTGACTTTGAATGGAATTCCATTCCGAGATTTAATTTCGACTGCACCGTGTGGGAAAATATGGGTGATGGAAAAAGGTCCTGACCACCTAGACTTTAATTTACCAGGAAATAATCGAAGTCGTGAATTAAACAATAGAACCTGATCTCCTACTCGAAATTCATTAGGTTTAATGTGTTTATCATGCAAAGTTCTCATTCTTTCCTTATTAATTTCAGAGTTAGAGTATGCATAATTCCTTAATTCGTCTAATTCATTTAATTGGCAAAATCAGTTTTTATCGGCAACTTCTAAGTCTAAGTTTACATTTTTAATTCCCCAGTAGGCCTTGTGAGCTATTTCTACTGGCAAGTGACAGTTTTTTCCATAGACGAGCTTATATGGGGTTGTACCTATTGTTGTTTTATAAGCAGTTTGAAAAGCCTATAAAGCATCGTCTAACTTGTCGGCCCATTCTTTTTTATTGAACCCTACGGTTTTTTCAAGTATTCTTTTTAAACCTCTATTAGTCACTTCGGCTTGTCCGTTTGTTTGAGGGTGATATGCTGTCGAAACCCTGTGATAGACCCCATACCTTGTTAAGATTTTTTCAAGTTGATGGTTACAAAAATGGGTGCCTCTATTAATTATTAAAGCCTTTGGCATTCCAAAACGAGAGAATAATCTTTTCAAAAATCTTACCATGACTCTTCCATCATTGGTTGGAAGTGCCTAGGCCTCGGCCCATTTAGACAAGTAATCTACCGCCACAAGTATATATTTGTTTCCCTTTGACGGTGGGAAAGGTCCCATAAAGTCGAGTCCCCACACATCAAAAATTCCACAAACAAGAAAGCCATTTTGGGGCATTTCGTTTTTGGAAGAAATATTACCTGTTCTTTGGCAAGCGTCACATGTCTTGACAAGACTTTGGGCGTCTTTGTAAATGGTTGGCCAGAAAAATCCTGAATCGAATACCTTTCGTGCGGTACTCGCGGCACCATGATGTCCTCCGTATGGACCTTCTTGACAATGGCGGAGAATTCTCCTTGCTTTACTACCATGTATGCATCGTCGGATGAGTTGGTCGGCACACATTTTGAAAAGATAAGGATCTTCCCAAAAGTAATGTTTTACATCAGCAAAGAATTTCTTCCTTCGATGACGTGGCCAACCTTTTGCAACTATACCGCTAGCTAAGTAGTTAGCATAGTCGGCGTACCATGGCTCTTCTTGATATTCCACCATTTCCAGGGACTCCGTTGGAAATTTTTCATTGATTTGCTCGTCCCTGGTTGCCTACAAAGCTGGGTCTTCTAAGCGCGAAAGATGATCTGCTGCAGTGTTTTCTGCTCCTCTTTTGTCTTTTATCCTAATTTCAAATTCTTGGAGGAGTAGAATCCACCGAATCAAACGTGGTTTAGCATCCTGTTTCTTGAAGAGATATCGAATGGCTGCATGATCATGGCTAGTAATTCCTTTTCTGTTGTTGTATAATTTTCTTGTGCATCGTTAAGTGTTTTACTAGCATAGTAAATTGGGTGAAAATGCTTATATTTTCTTTGTCCCAAGACGGCTCCAACTGCAAAGTCACTTGCATCACACATGATTTCGAAAGGTAATTTCCAATCAGGTGCTATCATGATAGGTGCATTGACTAGCATTTCCTTTAGGGTTAGAAATGCTTGATTGCAATCCTTGTCAAAGATGAAAGGGGCATCTTTTTCAAGCAATTTTGTCAGAGGCCTTGAGATTTTGGAAAAGTCTTTGATAAATCGTCTATAAAATCCGGCATACCCTAGGAAACTTCTGATAGCTCTAACGGAGGATGGGGGTGGTAATCGAGAAATAGTGTCTATTTTGGCTCGATCAACCTCCATTCCCTCGCTTGAGATTTTGTAACCGAGTACTATTCCCTCTGTTACCATGAAATGGCATTTCTCCCAGTTAAGGGCGAGGTTAGTTTCCTCACATCGGGATAGCATTCGTCCAAGGTTATCGAGGCATTGGTCGTATGAATCTCCAAAGATAGAAAAGTCATCCATGAAGACTTCCATTGTCTTTTCTATCATGTCATGGAAGATGGCCACCATGCAACGTTGAAAGGTTGCGGGGGCATTACATAGACCAAAAGGCATGCGTCGATAAGCAAAAGTATCCATCCATCCTGTGATGTTTCTCGTTGGTATTAATTCATTCTTTTCATTAGTTATTACCGTCATACCTCCTTTCTTTGGAACTACTTGGACGGGACTTACCCAAGGACTATCGGAGATAGGGTAAATAAGTCCGGCGTCAAGTAATTTGATGACTTCGTTTTTAACCACTTCTTGGACATTTGGATTTACTCTACGTTGTGGTTGTATTACCGATTTATAGTCATCGTTCATTAAAATTTTGTGCATGCACATGGAAGGACTTATGCCTTTAATATCTACAAGCTTCCAAGCGATCGCATTTTTCTGTTTTTTCAAAAGTGAAATTAATTTTTCTTTTCCTAAACTAGTTAATTTTGACGAAATAATTACAGGTCATTTACCATCTTTGTCTAGAAAAGCATATTCCAAACCTTTTGGAAGTTCTTTGAGCTCAAGAGGTGGGTCTTTAGGAGACTCCTTATTTGGCTGCTCATTTCGATCAAGAACCACAAAAGTTTGTTCTATGGCGACCTCTTCTTTAACAAAGTGGTCAATTTCTTCTCTTGTATCGGGTGGCTCATCTTCATCTTCAATTAGGGGGTCATTATTGCCGAATGGATATTTCATTGAGCGCTCGAGATCGACACTCTTTTTAAATGCTCCTAATTGAATAGATAGATTGTTGTACTTCCGGTTTTTCAAAGCTTTGTGGGTTTTTACAAAGGGTCGTCCCAACACTAGAGGAGCGTCATCAAGGATGATAAAGTCGGTTGGGATTACCATTTGGTTGGTTTGGACCAAGACATCCTCAACTATCCCTATTGATTTTATTACTTTCCGATTGGATAGAAAAATGGGCATTTGAAGTGGAGAAAAATCACCAATACTTAATTTTTCGAAAATGTAGTTTGGCATTATATTAACACAAAGATCTTTATCGATTGTGATATTACTAATAAATGAATTTTGAAAAAAAACATGGAACCGGTGTAATGTTAATTTCGAATGGATCTTCTTTTATTAGTGAAGTTTGATCATTTGTTAACTTAATGCTTACCGTTTCGTCAATTTTAGTGTTAGTGTTTAACTCTTTTAAAAACTTAGCATGAGTGGGAACTAAACAATGGTTTTCGAAAGAAGGTGACAAGAGATTAATTTCTTCAAAATTAGACTCTTTTTGAATTTTAACGTTGTCGGACTCACCTTTTTCGTTGTTTAACTCATGTGTCGGCTTTTCACTTATTTGTTCTTCCATTTTTACATTTTCAACTATCTCTTCTTTATTACAAGTTAATTCTTCTCTTGCGCGGTACTCCTCTTCCCTTGCACGAGATTCTTTTATGCATCGTTCGATAGTTTTAATGTGTTCTATTATCCTATCGGCTATGTCGATGATAGAGTAAGGATCGGGATCCTCAAAGCTTGAATCCGGATGTTCGATCCTTTGTTCCTCATAATACTCATAGGAAGTAGATGGTTCATACCATTGTTCTTCATTGTAAGTATATGATGGATAAGGGTCGAAGTTTTGTTCTTCATAATACTCATATGAGGTGGGTTGTTCACGCCATGGCTTCTCATAATAAGCATATGAAGGTGGTGGCTCATATCTTGGTTCCTCAAAGTATGAGTATGAAGGCTCATACCTTGGTTCATCAAAATACGGGTATGAGGGAGAAGGTTCATACCTTGGGTCTTCATAGGATGTGTATGAAGTTGATGGCTCGTACCTGGGCTCCTCATAGTAGGTGTATGAAGTGGATGGTTGAAATAAGTCACAATATTGTACCGAGTGAGGGTTACCGCAATTGGTCCAATAATCTTCCCTATAATCATCCTCCTCATAGGTGTAGTTGTAATCTCCTGAGTATTGATCCATAAGAATCACTCAGCAGACCACAACAGAGTCTCGAGACCAGAAAACAAAAATAAAAACGGAAACAGAGGAGGGACACGACCCCGTGTTCAGTGAGCACGGCCCGTGTTCAGATTCTGTATCTGGGCGTTTTAATAAAAGTTACTGGTTTTATGCAACACTGAACCGTGTTCAATGAACACAGCCCGTGTTCAGGCTACTGTAAATGCAAAAACTAACTAAAATGCAGAAAAATGCGCGCCTTTAAAAAAAAAAGTTTTGAAAAACTGATTAGGCCGTCGATTTTAAGCTTTCTTAAAATCCTTGTGTCCCCGGCAACGACGCCAAAAACTTGATGTGCGTTAGGTGTGATATATATTTAAGTATATTTTAAGCCCTTTTTAACACTTTAGTCAAGTTTTAAATTTATAAAACACGATATTTACTAACACTAAACACACATATGGGCAAGTGCACCCATCGTGAGCGTAGTATAGTGTTGGTAAGATACCGAGGTCGTCCAAGTACAAAAGAGCTTTTTGTACCGGTTTATCCTCAACGTCTAATCAAATCAAAAATTTAGAAAAAAGGTTTTTAAACAAGAAAATAAAAACTAAAAATGCTGAAAATAAAAACAAAAATAAAAACAGATAGACAAGATGAATTACTTGGATCCGACTCACCTTTAGTGTAACCTTTGATTATTTCCGCACTTTTTCACTTTTTAAGAGATTATTTTAGTTATAGTAGTAGGCCCCTCTTTTGAAGGTGACGTTACCCTCAACCCAGTAGTTTGAGTCAGCAAGGATACAATCATAAAGGGTTGGATTATTGGAAGATAATTAATTAAGTTATTAATGCGTAATGTGGTAGGCCCCTCATTTGAAGGTGACGTTACCCTCGGCTAAGTAGTTTGAGTCAGCAGGGATACAATCCTAAGTAGCCAGGTTAATGTTTTAATAGTAGTTTACATATGAGGGGATCAAGGAGTTCGGACCCCCGCCATCCAATACCAGTGGGTATTGAAGGAGGTCCTACTAAACTTGACCCAGGTCCTTGCAGGATCTATACACTGAACAAGGCAAGACGCTTACCAAACCATTCCCTTAACCCCTGACCAGGTAGCCAACATATCTCCATATAGACCGTGGAGATATGAATGGTGTAAATCTTTTATTTTATATAGACAGTAAAATAACGCCAAGACACCATGGACAAATGATAAGGAAGTTTCACCTTCAACATAAGAAACTAGTTATTAAAGTCATTAATACATAACCAAATAAAAAGTGCGAAAAGATTAAAAATAAAAAGTATTACACTAAATGCTTGTCTTCACCAAGTGATGTAAGAGACTTAGGCAAACATGGCCTTTGATTGTCAAGAACTCTTACTATCAATCTTGGATCTTGAGACTACTACACACACTCTATGATGGATGATGGATGATGGTGGTGGTGGATGTGGGTTGTGATGGTGGTGGTGGGTGGGTGAAGTGTGAGAGAGGTGGTTTGCCAAGGGATGATTTGCAAGTGAGCCAAGCACCCCTATTTATAGCCTGCACAGAAGCTCGGACACGGCCCCGTGCCCGTTGGGCACGGCCCCGTGTCCACCCATCTTCTCTTTCTTCATTAATTGCAGTTTGTCTGCATTAGTTGACCACGCCCCCGTGTCCGCTGGGCACGACCCCGTGTGCAGAAGCGTATCTGTACTATCTAGATTTGCCTAGATTCTGCGAATCTTAGCGTTGACCACGGCCCTGTGTCCACTGGCCACGCCCCCGTGTTGGGAAATAAAAGCTTCTACAACTTTGTCTTTTCTGCAGACACTTGGGCACGCCCCCGTGCTCATTGAGCACAGGGCGTGTTCAGCCTTCTGATGTCTTGTTTTTGCTTGGGTAGATGCTGTGGAGGGGTCGGGCATGCCACGTTTGTTCCTTTTCTTGTATTATTGTTAGATTTGGCTGCATTTTTGCTTCTTTTGTTTATTTAAGCTCTTTTAACACTGAAAATACAAAAGGAAGACAAAAGCACACTTTTTCCAACATTAGTACTAAAAAATGGTTAGTTTTATGCCTCATTTGATGTAATTTATATGTTGCATTTTACACACATCAATTTCCCATAGATTATAATCACATTTTTATTCTGTAATATAATTCGAATCCCAATATAGGAAGATATGGAATTAAAGGAAAATGCATGTTTATATAGGAAAAACCTGTGGCAGCTGGATCTTGAAAAAAAGTCTAAAAGAAACAAGTGAAGCAGGTAACATAATACGGGACCAACTGAAAGAGGTGCGTGTTGCAGTTATGGGGGACCAACAGAAAGAGGTGCGTGCTGCAACATATATGGAGTTGTTAAAGAATCCAAATTCGTAGGTGGATGAAGTTAAAAAAAGATATGGATATATGGAGGAAGAGAGACCTCTTAGAGGTGTGGTATGAAGAGAAACTACGACTATCAGGTGTACGTTATGACCTGTGATATGAAGAAATGAAAACTCAGGTATTAACTACTCTTTCACTTTAGAGGTGGGATTTTGACCTGTTTATTAAAAAACATGTTGAATGAAGTTATGTTTCATCTCTTAACTGGTCAAATAGAAAATACCTAAAAAGGAGATAGGTTGAATAGGCTGAGCAGGTCGCAACTCACCTAAATGTATAACACTTTATATTTTCTTTTGAGCTCATGTTACATATTTTTCTTTTGATTTTGGTTATAATATGTTGCTGGAATTTATGTTGACCAAATTCATATTTAGAGCTACTCTAACCACACACATCACGTGCATGTACGCTTGGCATACATTCATATGCTTTCGCAAGATAGAATTGTTGGCATGTTGTCACCGGAATGGGCATGAGTGCCTTGATGTGGCAAGTTTGCGATTACTCTACACTATCGTTCGTTTGAGTTTTTTTTTGTGTAAGTCTGTTGATTGATGTAATATTATGTATGGTGTTTAATTAATGTGAAGAAGAGAAATCGAGAGAAGAGAGAGTGTAGCGGAGGTTGGAAGAAGCTAGACTAAAGAGCCACCAAGGGCTTTGATAGTTGTTCTTCTTTCATTGTTTCTTCGGTCACGGATTGCAACTCTATGAAGAGAAATTGCAGGAGAAGAACGACTGTAGGTAAATCTCTTTTTTATTGCTTTGATTTTATTTGTTTCTACAGAAAAAATCCAAATTTTTACACAAGGTTGTTGGTTTTTTTTCAATAATAGGGTTTTTAGTTGATTTCATGGTGCTATTTCAATAATAGGGTTTTTTCAATAATAGGGTTTTTTCAATAAGAGTGAAAATGACATGTCAGCAAGGAACTTTGTTGTGAAAAGATTGTTCAGCTCCTTAGTTTTGCTTTATTTATGGATGCCATTTACTTATATTTGCTGTTCAGCTCCTTAGTTTTGCTTTATTTAGCAGGTACACCCATCCTCTTAATTAAAAAACTAATAATCTATATTTTCCTTTAATTAAATAACTAAACTTGCAATAGTTGGTTTAAAGGTATGTATATGTAACCATTTGATGCTTGTGCCACTTGACCATTTTTATAAGAAATAAGTAAAAAAGAGTGCGGGCTTAGCCCACCAAAGACGTTTGACCTGTGTTTAAAAGGACCCTTCTTAACTTGAACCCGTTTTGACCCGTTATCTAACCATCTCTGTTTAAGTTCCTTACTTATTAAAGTTTTTGCTCGCTTCTTTTGTCCATTGTCTCTTACTTTGTGTGGTTTGGTGAGGGAACAACCATGGTGGGAGACAAGCCGCCACGGACAGTCGCAACGACCATCATGGGAGCGAGAAGAACAAGAATGGGAACAATATCATCCTGGCCAGCAACGAGCAGGTGGCAGACATCAGGGCGGCAAATACCAACAGGAACAGAAGCTTATGGGATCGTTCATTGTTTTTAGTTTCTGATGATCGATATCTGTCTTTATAGGGCTTGATTTTGTGGTCAAAATGATTACTGATTGAATTAGTGTCCGATGATCGATAATCAGGGTTTGATTTCGAAGTTAATACATTGTAGTTTTTGCAGAGATTTGATGATATATTAAATTTAGGGTTTCAACTAGAGGCAGCAGTAAATTGTGAATCATATCACAACAATGTAAAACAAATCTGTACATTTGCTTGTAGGTGAATATGATTGCATATTATTGTTTACGCAAGACAGTTATTCCCTGTATGTACATACGATTATAATCTATCTTTTTGATGTAAGCTAACTGTAATATCTTTTCATGAGTTACCCGTTATAGTTACATATACCCCATACTCTTCATCTTGCAGGTGATTAGCTGAATAATTCGATAAGTTACTTGTGTTTTCTAAAGAATTATGTTTTTTTAATCATATATTTACCACAAGCTTATTATCTCTTTATAGGCTTGTTTTCACATACTGGATTTTTTAATGGACCACTTCATTTTTTGTCTTTCTGTTAGGTTTTTAGGGGCATCAATGATTTACAAGGTATAGTGGAATATACCTCATTGTTTGGCCAAAAGTGGCTACTTTTAGACAAGGTATAGTGGAATATACCTCATTGTTAGGCCAAAACTGGCAACTTTCAGATTTCTTTTTTTTTTTTTGCAACTTTTTTTAGAAATAGACCAATATGGTAATCTATGTTAAGGGTATTGTAGATGGTAAGTGTTGATGGAAAGTTGGTGGTATGTACACTCCCCATATTGTCGACTCCACGGCAACGCACAGGTTTCCCACTAGTATTTTTAAACAAGTGTTTACAAGTAAATTTTAATCAAGGTTTTCATATAAAAATTTGCCATAATATTTGTTACAAAAATTACAAACATTGGAGGTTGATTTTTGATAAATAAAAGTGACTAAGTATATATTTAGGAAAATATATTTTGATGTCACAATTTGTGTGTTACTTGTATATTATGTGTATTAGTTATATTATTTTAGGACTTGAAAATAATATAACACACCAATGCACCAAAATTGTAATACAAAATATTACCAAGATTCCAAGAAAATAAATATATGGATTATACCTGAATAATGGACAAACTGGACAAGAACTATGGAATATATATATATATATATATATATATCCCGGAATTAAATTCATATATTTCGACAAAGGAGTTAAACGGTATTTTGAACAACAATCGCGTTATTGATAAACAGTTCGGAAACTCCGCCCCTTCGAAAACAGTGAATCAAGTTACCCAGCAGCATAGTGGTAGCAAGAACAAGAGGCGAAAGTCTCAGGGTTCAGGATGCAATGCTATTGTTCCTGCTTCAAACCCTACTGCTAAGCCTACTCCTGCTGCTGCTGTTCAGAACCCTGCTGTTCGTGAAGTCAAGAGGCAATACACTGGGCCTCACCCCAAGTGTAACACTTGTAACTTTCACCATCCTGCTAACTCTGCATGTCGTTTGTGTACCAACTACAATCGCTATGGTCACACGACTCCCTATTGTCGTCAAGCGAATCCTGCTCAACCTGCTCAGCAAGCCCCAGCTCAGGCAGCTTTACCAGCTCTCCCAGCTCCTCAGCAGAACCCGAGGCCAGACAATGTTGTTCGTGCATGCTACAAGTGTGGAGATACTACTCACCTTCGTAACCAGTGTCCTCAGCTGAACCAGGACCAACAGCCAGCTGCTCATGGACGAGCGTTCAATCTTAATGCTAATCAGGCTCGTAACAACAATGACGTCGTTAATGGTACGTTTCTCGTTAATAACCTTTACGCTTCGATACTATTTGATACTGGTGCCGACAGAAGCTTTGTGTCCGTAGAATTTGAATCTTTGTTAAACTGTACACGCTCTATGTTACCTACGTCGTTTTCGGTGGAGATTGCCGATGGGAAGTCTATTCTAGTTGATTCTATTCTCTGTGGTTGTTCTTTGACTTTTAACGACCATGTGTTTACTATTGATCAAATACCCATGCAATTGGGTAGTTTTGATGTCATTATCGGTATGGATTGGTTGCGTAAGAATCATGCCGAGATTGCTTGTCACGAGAAGTTTGTCCGTTTGCCTCTTCCGTCCGGTGATGTCTTACATGTCTATGGAAACCGACCTTCGAGAGGACTAAAGTTGATGTCATGCACTCAGGCAAGCTGGTGCTTACAAAAACGGAACCTTGCCTTCTTGGCCCACGTGGTGGAACGAAAGGGCAAGGGGAAGAACATAAGTGATGTTCCAGTAGTGTGTGATTTCCCTGACGTCTTTCCTGAAGATCTACCTGGTCTTCCTCCTCCTAGATCCGTTGATTTTCGTATCGATCTCATACCTGGCGCGACTCCTGTCGCCAAGGCTCCTTATCAACTTGCACCTTCCGAGATGCAAGAGCTATCCAGTAAACTTCAAGAACTGCTCGACAAGGGATTCATTCATCCAAGTACCTTCCCGTGGGGTGCTCCCGTGTTATTCGTCAAGAAGAAAGATGGTTCGTTTCGTATGTGTATCGACTACCGTGAACTTAATAAGCTTACCGTTAAGAATCGCTACCCTCTCCCTCGTATCGATGATCTATTTGACCAACTACAAGGCGCGTCCTGTTTCTTGAAAATCGATCTTCATTCTGGCTATAATCAGCTTCGTGCCAAAACCGCTTTTCGTACTCGTTATGGACACTATGAGTTCGTGGTCATGCTTTTTTGACTGACCAACACACCTGTTGTGTTCATGGATCTCATGAATCGTGTTTGTAAGCCTTATCTGGATCGTTTTGTGATAGTCTTCATTGATGATATCCTCATTTATTCTAAAACTAGAACTGATCATGCTCGTCATTTATGCTTGATGCTCGAACTCCTACGTGGTGAACGTCTGTATGCTAAATTTTCAAAGTGTGAGTTTTGGATTAATGAAGTGCAATTTCTTGGTCACGTCGTTAGTAAGCAAGGTATTCATGTTGACCCGTCTAATATCGAAGCTGTGAAGAATTGGAGTACGCCTAAATCTGCATCTGAGATTCGTTCCTTCTTAGTATTGGCAGGCTATTACCGCCGGTTCATCTCGGTCTTCTCTAAGATCGTTGTTCCTCTCACTTCGTTGACTCAGAAAGAGAGATATTTTGCTTGGGGTCCCGAGCAAGAGGAATCTTTTCAGACTCTTAAGACCCTTTTGTGTAACGCTCCTGTTCTTACTCTCCCCGAGGGGAATGACGATTTCGTGGTATACTGTGATGCCTTGAACCGTGGTTTGGGCTGTGTGCTCATGCAGTGGGAAAAGGTTATTGCTTATGCCTCTCGACAACTCAAAGTGCATGAGAAAAACTATACTACTCACGATCTGGAGCTTGGTGCAGTTGTGTTTGCGTTAAAGATCTGGCGACACTACCTGTATGGTACTAAGTGTGGTTTTCACCGACTATAAGAGCCTTCAACATATCTTTGACCAAAAGGAACTGAACATGCGACAAAGACGTTGGGTGGAATTGCTTAATGACTACGACTGTGAAATTTGCTATCATCCTGGCAAGGCAAATGTAGTGGCCGATGCTCTTAGTCGTAAAACTCATGTTAATGCTATTCGTATATCTAGTGATTTCCATGCGTGTATTCGTGAAGCTCAGTATTTGTCCGCAAATGAAGGAAGTCTAGAAGTGGAAGTCCAAGGCGCTAAAATCGATCAACTTGAAACTAAACCTAATGGACTCCAATACTACCTCAATCGCATCTGGGTACCGGATCGCGATAATCTCCGTGAGCTCATTATGAATGAGGCTCACAAATCCCGTTACTCTATTTATCCAGGTGCCGATAAGATGTACAATGATCCGCGCATGACTTATTGGTGGTCCGGTATGAAGAAGGACATCGCTGCATATGTTTCAAGATGCCTTACTTGCACGAAAGTTAAGGCTGAACATCAACGTCCTTCAGGACTCTTAGAACAACCTGAAATCCCTGTTTGGAAATGGGATAACACCGCTATGGATTTTATTACCAAACTACCTCGAACACCTTCTGGTCACGATAGTATCTGGCTGATCATTGATCGTTTGACCAAATCAGCCCACTTTTTTCCTATTCGCAAAGATTATAAAGTGGAGAAACTTGCTCGAATCTATACCGATGAGATTATATGCCTCCATGGCATACCTATTGACATAATCTCTGATCATGATAGACGTTTTACTTCACGTCTTTGGCAAACCTTTCAGTCCGCTATGGGTTCTCATCTGAATCTTAGCATGATATTTCATCCTCAAATGGATGGACAGACCGAGCATACTATTCAAACCCTAGAGGATATGCTCCGTTCTTGTGTCATCGACTTTAGTGGTAATTGGGATGTACATTTACCATTGATTGAGGTCTTGTACAACAACAGCTATAATTCCAGTATTCAGATGGCTCCTTTCGAAGCTTTGTATGGTCGCAAGTGCCGATCTCCTCTCAGCTGGCATGAGGTTGGTGACAAGCAATTTACTGGCCCTGAAATCATTCAAGAGACAACTGATAAGATTCTTCAGATTCGTGATAACTTGATCAAGGCTAGGAGCAGACAAAAGAGCTATGCTGATAAAAGGCGCAAGCCTCTGGAATTTGATGTTGGTGACCGAGTTCTTCTCAAGGTATCTCCCTGGAAGGGAGTAGTTCATTTTGGTTAGAAGGGAAAGCTCGCTCCTCGGTATATGGGTCCTTTCATGATACTCGAAAGGATTGGCAAGGTGGCGTACAAACTCGACCTGCCACAAGAACTAAACAATGTGCATCCAGTGTTCCACGTATCTAACCTATGTAAATGCTTAGCATACGAGGAATTACAGGTTCCCCTTAAAGACTTGCAAATAAATGAAGTTGTTCACTTTGTGGAGAAACCGGTCGAAATCATGGATCAAGGTGTCAAGCGATTGAGGCGCAACAAAATTTCCATAGTCAAGGTTCGATGGGAAGGAAAGCGCGGCGCCGAATTCACTTGGGAACTTAAAAGTGAGATGAAGACCAAGTATCTGCAACTCTACGAGCAGTCTTCTTCCTAGATTTCGGGGACGAAATCTCCTAAAGGAGGGGAGACTGTAACACCTGCGCCCCTAGACTTTTCACTATTGTCAATTTTAGTCCCTAAGCTATGAGATAGTTGACACTTTTGATACTTGTGATGCTTAAATCTAGATTCTTGATTCTTAATACTATGATGTTTGATTCTAGAAACTTGATTCTTGGTATTTAACGCTATGAGACTTGATTCTTGATACTTGATACTTGGAAGCTAGATTCTTGACTCTAGATACTTGATTCTTGGAAACTATGATTCTTGATACTTGATACTTTGGTGCTTGACTCTTGAGACTCGTGCAACTTGAGACTTGGTTGAACGAGAGACTAGAGACTTGTCACTGGCAGAATCTATAAAACTTGGAAACTAATGTGTTAATCTACTTGTGTGATATTATTACCCAATAATACGCAACGCAACGCTTAATCTAACTCGCAAAACGAAACAAAGACGGGAACGCGGAAAGGATGGGAATGACCGAATGGCAATCCGATCGGATGACCTCCGATCGGATGAACATCCGATTCGAGCGCCATTCGATCGAACTGCCATCAGATCCGTGCCACACCACCTTCACTTCTCTCACACACTATAAATAGGACCTGTCACATCATTTCTCACTGTTGTGACAGCCTTATTCGACCAGACGCACGCACTCCTCTTTTATTCCATTTCTCGGTGATTTTGGTAAGTTTTACACTAGATTCTTGTACTTCTTTGACCTCTACACTATTCTCTACGAGATTCTCCTTTGAAATCTCACTTTTCACCGTGAAATCTCTGTGATTTGCGCTCTTGAGGGTGACGTCATCATGGCGGTTGTACAAACTATTGAGTGAGGTCATTCCGTTCAAGATCTAGCTCAGATCTAAGAAATTTCAGATGCTTTTGCAGCAAATCTCTACTAAATCAAGACTTTCGTGCTAAAACTTATGTTTTCTTCACCCTGTTCTTAAACTTTTACTTAAAACGGTGGAATCTGGGCCCAAACGGACTGTAGACTTGATGATTAGTCTGGAGTCGGCTTGGAAAACGGATTGTTGCCAGAGAAGATGACCGAAGTACGGATTCCGACATGAATACCATCAAGAACAGACACCTGATTGGATGGGGTGATTCCCACTCGATTGGATCGACTGAACATTGATGTGTTTACCGTTGCCTTAAGACGTACCGTGACGACGCCGTTAAACCAGAAACTTAGAAACTGTACAAGATTATGAACGGGACAAGGACAACTCAATTGAATGGCAATCCGATCGAACTACCATCCGATCAGGTGACACATGCCTCGTAACCTTAAACACTTTGAAACTTTGGAAACCTCCATGATCGAATGGCGATCCGATCGAACTGTCATCCGATCGAATGACCATCTGATCGGAGTGACCTGAGTTGAACACTTGATTTAAACTTTGGGAATCTCAAATACTTGGATCGAACGACCATTCGATCGAATGGCCATCCGTTCGGATGACCATCCGATCGAATGGAAATTCGTCCCCCCACTCACATCAGCCACCTCAGTCGAATGGCAATCCGATCGGACTGCCGTCCGATCGAACAACCATCCGATCAAGATGACTGATCCAACACTTTGTGCAATCTCGTTGTTCTGTCCTACCCTTATGTGACAGCTGTGTTCTGTAATCATCGTATAATGTAAAACAATGTCAGTTCTCAATAAAACATTGTGCTTTGGTGTTATTATATGTGATTTGGTGTTATTATATGTGTTTTGGTGTTATTATATGTGCAATTGTGTTTATTAATTTTACAATTTGATTCGATACCGATTTCAAGCTTTAAATCACTTTCTGGAAGGTTATACGCAAACTGGTGCTTAAACGCAATCAGTTTAACGCGACATACACTCCGGAACTGTGATGTAAGCCAAACATACCCTAAATACCCCTTACATAACTTAGAAATAAGTTTCGAAGGATTCGGTATGGCGAAAACATGTTTATTTGAACTAAAGAACTAATTACGACAAAACTGCGAAACGAACGTTGGTGACCGCCCGGATAATATTTAAATCCTGAAAATATTCTGTTATGATTAAAATTCTATTTTAATCAGGTCCGTGTTGAAAAATAAATTAAAACGCTTAAAAACGATATCTTTCAAGTTTAAGCGCGTACCGTGTGTTTCTGCGCGACACAGTGCTTTTACTGCGAAACACAGACAACGTAGCCAGTCTTGGCAACTGAAATTTATTTCAGTAATATTTTGGCGAGTTTATTTTTATAGAATAATAAAAATAATTTAGAACGCCATAAATCGGGATTTGAACGCTAGATAAAATACCCGGTACATAATTAAACACTTTAACGAACGATACCCAACCGAACAACCGGACTTTACCCGGAACACTAAAATAATGCTAGAAGCATTGTTCCTATTTTTCTGAGCTAGTTAGGGTCCCCGAACACCCTAACACACTATATAATTAATAACACACCATAAACCACTAAATATTCTAATTATTTCCTAACTAGATTGTAACTAATCTTTTGCAACCCAACTAAACTAGAAACCCCCCCCCCCCCCCCCCAACCAGTTATGGAAGTAGGGGACACCCCCAAGATTTTTTGTAATTGTTTATTTGATCATGTTTGGTACTTTAGAGACACTAAGTCTAATGGTCAATACATGGTTGGAAGTTTCCTTTATAAACCCAAGAGCCTTTCATTCTTATTACCCATTCACTTCAACACACTCCCTTCTCTCTTCCTTTCTTTGATTTCGGCTGAACCAAAGGCACACCACCATCATCATCATTCAACCATCTTCAACCATTTCAAGAGTATACAAAGGTGCTACAAGGTATACAACGAAGCTTGGTGCGTTCGGAAGTTGAAGGGCCGCTCTCATTTTCTTTTATCCACCACTTTTACGCTTTGAAACTCCCCTAGCCTTGTGCTAGTAGTAAGTACCTTAGATCTTCATCTTGTTCATATTTTTGGTGGTTAATAGTTGAAAGAATGATGAAAGGTTAAGAACTCTAATGAACATAAACAAGTCTTGAACATCATCTAGCATATGATAAAGTAGTGTTAAAATGATGATGAGATATGATAATGCATGATAAATCTGAAATATATAAGTGATAATCTGCTGTAAATAACTTTTGTTACGAGATAAATCATTATTAGAATGAATGGTAGTCGTAAGTGTACTTTTTAATGGCACTTATACTACAAAAAACATGCTGATCTGCTTTTTCAGCCGCCTTTAACTGGCTGTAACCAGATCATAACTTAACAAAAAACTGATTTTCTTGAGTCTGTAACATGTTATTATGCAATACGGTTCTAATGGCAATGGAATCATAATTTTTGGACTCCGTTTACTATTTTTAAAGCGTCTTTTTGTAGCAGCAGCTGGAGCTGCATTTTTCTGCTGAAAATATGCGTCCTCTTTTCAGTCATAACTTGAATTCTGTGTAAAGTTAGATCATGAAATTTGTACTGTAAATGACCACCGATGTATTTGTAATACTCTCACAGGAATATCGTAAATCGGACTTACGATTAATTTTTAGTGAATTATTCCGTAGACTGCGATCAAAAAGTAGCAAATCTGATTGCAGTCGGGAAAATGAATTTTTATAAAATATTGGTAATGAACTAGACCCCGATATTTTTACAAAATAATATTTGGATCGTTTAAGACATTCTGTAAAAATTTGGGAATTTTTGGAATAAGTCAACTATTTTATTTAAATGTCCAAAAACAGTCCAGTTTCATATATATTAAAACAGAAATGACATAAGTAGCATTTTGCATGTCAAAGCGTGGGTTTTGATTATTAAAATCATTCTTATTTAATTTAGGGCGGATAAACAAATTTGAGGGATTGTGTTAACATTTAAAAACGCACCCGAAGGTGAGTACATAGTTCCCCTCTTTTACTATTTTCAATTGTTTTGGGGTGATTCATATGTATCAAAACGATTTCGATGTTTTAACGATGGTTTCAAAACGAGTAAGATGGTTTATACCAAACGAGTAAGATCGGACCCATGGTTATGTGTGGGTTAGGTGGTTAACGACTGAATCTGATGATTGTTAACTTACCCTTTGGAGGTTTGTTAATGCGAAAACGAGTTGAACAATAGACGAGTCACAAAGGTTTGAATGTTATTAGCGAGACGACCAAAAGTAGTTTCACGATATAAAACGAGAATGATTTAAACGACTAAAACGATGTTTAACGAATTAAACGATTTGGGTAAACAATTGGAAGCGATGTCACACAAACGAGGTTTTCGAAACGATATAAACTATACGAGTTTTATTAACGAGATTTTATTAAATAAATGTTTTGGGTTAAGATTCATGGCATCGAGGTTTATAAATTATAACAAATCTGTTTTGATTTGGTTATTCATTTTACGATGCAAATATTTTACAAAATAAGGTTTTCTAATGTCGATTAACGAAGTCGTACGAATTATTTCGACATACAAACGAGCCATGAATCTGACACTCTCACAAAACCTATGTACTCGCCAGCATTTCTTTGCTGACTTTGTTTTTACATATGTTTCAGGTGATGTTGCTTAATGATGATTACGAATAGGATGCATGCTCACTTAGGACTGGACGTGGCCTTAGTGATTTATTAACGATAATAGTCTATGTTTGATTTGCTTGTTTAACTCTAAGAAAATGTTTAATATTTATTAAAACGAAACTCTTTGTATCCATGGTTTGAAACAATAATTCTGTTACAACACTCCCCGACGTTTCCGCCATGGTTTGTTATTTTACGTGGTCGGGGTGTGACACCTTATCTGTTGTAATCTAATCAGGCAAAACCTAAAGAGCTCCCTTTGATCCAATAACAGTTAATCTGTTAAGCAATCACTGTGAGTATACTCGATCCCTTTTTGTTTTAAACTTTGGGATGTAACATGTATTCTTTTAAACTATGAAACTTGATAGTTTTGGAATCTAAACTCTATCCTATGTGTATGTGAAACTTGTGATTCTTGATTCTTTGTGCTATGTGAACGTTTAATCCAGAGTGTGTAGTTCCGCCTTAACAATAGTAGCGCTAAAGGAGATGCACCTCCCCATTATTCTCGGGGGTATTGTTAGGAGGATTCTAGTTTTCCTTGATTCTTGGGAAAACACCAAAGCATTGGGACACTTGGGCTATCACTTGGACTGCGAACACTAGCATGGCTGAAACTATTTAGTTATCACTTATATTATGGATATGAGTCTTTTGAATCTATTATGCTATGTACTCAAACTTGTATACTCGCCGGTACATTTTTGTATTGACTCTATTTTAATACATGTTGCAGGCTGACAGGATGCTAGGATTCTTGAATCAAGCTAGGATGAAGCTTAGAAACTATATTTAGCTAAATCTAGAAACTTTTGGAACTATGTTGATGTTTTAATGACATGATTGTGGATTTGTGTTGTTTAGACAATTTTGCATGAAATCAATTTAAATTACTATTGAAACTATTAGTGTTATGGAAACTCATGAGCAATCTGAACGCTTAGTGCCGCACCCCAATGTTTCCGCCATCGGTTGGGGTGTGACAATAATACCCCGACTAATGTGCCAAATGTGGTATAGTCAGTCCATGTGGGATAGGCTTGCCAAAGACAAAAATGACCCCCAAAGAACAAGCGAGAGTTATAAGTGACATGTTGCATTTATTTGCTTGTATATACTAAGTAACAGTATTAACTATTAATATATGTGCATATATACGTATGGGATTGTTATTAACGGGAACAAGATACCTTTGACTTCGAATTCTATTACTATTCTTGACTCGCACAATGCTACTATCGACCTCGCGTTTATTGCGGAGCTCATGACTGAGGTAGTTACCAAAAGAGACTCTGAGCTGGCTTTCCATGGGAGATGGCTATTCTTCCGTCTCGAATGCAAAGGCGTCTGACTACGACAGTGACGGCGAGGCGGAGGAGGTAACCTTGGACATCAACCTTATCAGCGGGACGAGGTCCCTGAGGCATATACGAAACCCGATTGACGACACTCATTTCCAGACAAAGAGAATAAAGTGCTCATCTTAAAGGTGCCCCTCCAACTACTATTACTAGGAACCCTCCTTATTCCTATTATGTCCAAGCATTGTGCCATTTCACGCATAACAACAACGGACATTGGCGCGTGGAACATCATAAAGGTCCATTCCATGCTGAAGGTATGAGGACAGTAGTGTCCCCTCTCTGATTGATCAGTTGCTTTGAACGAGGGAAAATTAGGGTGACCATGCAAGACTATTTACTATTACGGGGGCCCACGTAATAACAACTCGTAGTGCATGGAAATCCTGATGGACTCTGTGGGTCAAGAAAATGATCACTATCTATTGAATTCTTAAGTCGTTCAGACCCCCATCTTATGGAACATTAACCGAGGTAGTTACTATAACATTCTACAAAGTAGGAAGTCTGCCTTTACCTACTTCGCACCTACATCCCTACCTGTAGTACAAGACATTGGAAACAAATATTCAAGATGGTAAATACTCAGGAAAGATTTTCTTCAACACTTTGGTATCCTTACTTTTAAATTTGTACAGAACCTACAACACCTCAAACTTACCCATTGTAGCTGCTACGATAGACCCCTACATTTGACCTCCGTATTACCCCAAGGAGGTAGCATGGCGAGAACTGTAGTGTAACTTATTTACCGCATTCTACTCGGCATTCAGGAAGACTAGGCCAACCATATTGGGACTCATGGAGCCCAAGCCGAATCAATGTATGCGTCGAACAGCCCAGTGTGGCAAAGGGGTCCTCCCTATATTGGACAATCGAGAACCATGAAGTATAGAACACATATTATAAGGGCGGAAGTAACCACTCGATATTCTCAATAGATTATTGTTCCATTTAGGCACATGGAAGACACATGCAAGAAGATTCTTCTTAATCTACACCTCTATTAGTACCTCCGCACTCTCTATCCCGTAGTGCACCCCATCGTTAGGGTAGTGCATTCACACCCTGGAAACCGCTCTACGTTTGCTGCAAAACATAAATCGGTCACAAGGATGAAGTCATGTACCCTCACAACCTTACCTCTGCGTTTCCACTATCCCCTTCTACCCGTGGTGGTAATGCACAACCCCATCCTTTGGGAAGTATGCCCGTTTTTGTAAAAGTAAAGACTATGGAAGTGTAACACCTCGTAAAATCATGACCAATATAATAAAGACACGTGTCAGAGACTTTAAACGTGTAAGGAATTACACCCAAGGTCTAAGATTGTCAAACAATGTAAATATCTTAGTAAAAGGGATCCAAAGTGTCAGCATGCCATTCTTGTGCCTTTGATTAACCTCACACGACGTTCATATTCTTTAACGAATAATTTATCGAACTTAGGAAGCCGTTTGTGCTAAAAGTAAGGATCTTACGAAGCATAGGGGTTAAAAATGTCAACATGTTGAAAGTAACCTCTGAGTGACCTTTTAACGAACCTAAAAGCATTGTAAGAATTAAATATTTTGCTCTCAAGAATATCGGATATTAAATTAGTGGAGTTTCCATGAAAACAAGACTTTTCGGGTGATCGTACAACTAACCAGGAGCTTAACGGAGTTAGTTTATGACCCAAGGCCCTAAATAGTTAACTATGAGGGTCCTAAATGCAATAAATGGAAGTAAAATAAAGTTTGTTTGGACAAGGGACTGAAATTGCAAACTTGGCAAACTGTTTACCGGAAACAGCCCTTCACGCGGGCCGCGTAGCCCTTAGGCCAACTCTTACGCGGGCCGCGTAAGAGTGCCAGATGCAGAAAACAATGACAGCTGCATGTTCAGCTAGTTCCACCGCCTTTGCATGCTTGTTTTCGATTCCAGGGGCAGAGCCAACAGATTTTCATGCAATAGGGACACCTGGGATCATCAGGGATCATTTGTAGGGGCATGTTGATCAATCTTGGAGCTCTAGAAATCCTATATAAGAGCCCTTGAATTCACTTGTTCATTTGCACTTGAAATTTATTCTCATCTTACTCTTGGGAGCCTCCTGGAGCTCAAGGTCATTTTCTAAGGATCAATACTCGTGCTAAGTACTTCAGTAAGCATTCTTAACCTCTCTAGTTCAAGTTTTATTAGTTTAATGACCAAAAGTCAAAGCCATCATAATTAAGCTTTGACTTAGTGATTAATCACTAATGGTCCAGCCATTATTCGAATTAAAAGTGGCTATGGGTTGGTAATTATGTAGGTGATAAACCCTTAAAAGGGCACCCACCAATTATCACTCTAACTTGGTCAATTGTCAGGTCAAACTTATTATTAAAAAGTCAACAGAAGCTATTTTTGCAAATAAATTCATAACTAACAATGCAGAGGTTATGGAACATGTTTAAACACTAATATAACCTGGTAATTAATATAAGAACATGTTTAGGCATTTTCAACCCGACAATTCTGAGTTTAGGCTCGGTTCGAAACCGAAAGTCGCAAAAGTAGACTTTTGCTTTGACTTTCAGTTCTGACCCGATTCACCTTAGTTTAGATATGCCTTATGGTTCCTTTAGGACCATATTATAGGTTAGTATAACCCTCTGAGGTTATACAACTTGGTTCCTTAATAATCCGATTCAATTGCATGTTTCCGTTATTTGCTTAAAAGTTGACCATTATGCCATTTTGATATTAAAAGGAGATTTTTGAAAATGTGAGAGGACAAAAACCTTTATTACTGATTTATAAGCATGTCCTAAAAATTTGATATCATTTTGTGGTCTAAATTTGGAGTTATGCTCAATATCGTAAATGAAGGCCTTTTTATTAATTAAATGGCATTTTCAACATAAATCCTATTGAAACTCAAATTTTGACACCAAAACTTTTACCCACTGGTGCAATATAATATTTAGGAATTTTTGGAGATTTTTATCAAATTTTAAACTGATCATAACAAAAGGTTCTTGCATTGATTCGGTAATTGACGGTTATGCCCTTTTTGTTAATAAAATGAGTTTTACATATCCTTTACATGTCAAACCTTTTCCTACTGATTTTATATAATAAATAAGTTATTTTAAACTGTAAAGGCTGGTCAAAATCTCAGATTTCTTAAACCAACCCGAATATCGTCAAATACCGTCTTTTATCCGATTTAGGCACATAGTATGGTTTAAAACCATATTAGGCACCTAAGGCTTGTTACCTACTGATGTTATGAAACAATTTTTATAATTTAATAGAAAATAAAAGTTTTGAACTTAGATTTCCAAATTTGACCCTTAAAGCTTATGTGAAATGACCAAAATGCCCCTACGGTGCATAGTTTGGACATAAATGATAAATTTCATATATATGCAATATCCTACTGATATGACTCACTAAAATAAATATTTTTACTGATAATTTTAGACCATAAACTCAGATTTCTATTTAACCTCTTTTATAAGCTTTAAAATAACCAAAATACCCTTACGGGGTGGGCATAATGGAAGGTATCCTACTGATATCATAACACATTTTAAGCATATTAACTTAGGGAACCTGTTCATGACTCATTTGGTTACCCGTTATGCATTTTTCGTGTTCGGTATGGTTTATGTAACTAGTTTGCATAAATTAACCGAAACGGGTTAAACCTTATCATTTTCACTTCAAAATCCAGAATGTGTTTGATTACCCATATTAAACAAGTCTTCATACTTGTCGGGTCCAAATCACATTCTAATCCAGTCTTCGCTTAATCTTGCGTTTTGAATCGTATACCTTTCTTTAAAACTAACCGGTCTAAGTTTAAACTTAAGTAAGACCCGTTAGGAATCTAATAGGTTATTAAAACCTTCGTTCCAGATTTAGGAGACCAGTAAAAGCTACCGTACTTGCTGCTTTGTTATACGGATGGGATTAAAATTTATATTTTAGCTCAGGTAAATACTTTTAACTTATTTTCCGTTATACGGGCTTGGGATACGGTATTATAATAATACCGCTTGCTCGGGTATGTAGTTATTTAAATCAGATTGTGATTAATATATTTACATAACCCATTTTAATCTGTATTGTTTGATGCAATGCCTTTGGGGGGGGGGGGTAATGACCATGTCCTGGATATCCTCGGCTCATTTATTAAATGGCAACGGCTTAAGCACGGGGTGTAGGCATATACCTGACAGTTGCGTATGTATAAACGGTATCTCACTCTCTTGTGGGCATATACTTGTGGCGTGTCAATTAATCTAATTTGGTTCTTCTAACCGGTCCCGAATGGACGACAAACATGTAAAACTGTATACAAGATTATTTTAAATAATTGTCCCAAGTTATAAAAGAATTTTGTGCCAAGTGCACTTAAATCAATTTTCTTCAACATTTTTCAAAAAGAGTTAGTTAATTGTATTTACCAGTGTAAACTGACGTATTTTCAAAAAGGTTAAGTGCAGGTACTAAGCGAAATAGGCTGGAACTCCTGAGTGATTAAATAAAGAGTTTTGCAAGCTTTATCACCTAAAGTCTGTTGAACATTTCCTCTTTTATATTGATCCGCCTGTGGATCCATCTTACAAACCGTTTTGTAAAATTTAATGTTACTTTGAACTCTGTTTGTATAAATTACTTTTTAGACTTCCGCTGTGCATTTAAACTGTGATTATTGACTATGATGATATCAACTACGTCACGAGACTCCCCACCGGTAATACGTGGAAATATCGGGGTGTGACAGGTTGGTATCTGAGCCAACGTTGAGTGAATTAAACACTAGCCTTTTGTGTTTAATCTCAATGACACAGTTTGCACATTCCTCGACTTCCGAGTCTAGTCAAATAACTTAGGACTAATCCTAATCTTATTGTCTTATTTTCTTTGGTTGGTTTCCCTTGTTTATTTTGGCACGTACAAACAAAAATGTCGCCCCGATTTGGAGGACGAGGCAAGGCACCATTCACTGCTCCTAACGATCATGAGGCCGGGCCTTCACACCGGCGAACTCCATCCGCCACATTAAGCTCAAGTACCCACGAAGATTGGAGGACTTACTTGGAGCCGGCGAGACGTTCACTCTCGCTCAGTTCATCGCCTTCGTTCCACCACTCCTTTGGGCCACAATCAGAAAATGAGCCCAGTGACTCTCACCACTCCTTATCCCGTTGCAACGATCGGGATCTCACCGGGCCTTCCAAGACCCAACCCCTACTTTCAGAGCCGGTTCAATCCGGCAAACGTGAGTGAAGAACCAATGGGTTATAACCCATTGGGACCAGAATATCATTTTTCCGGCGACCAAGAGATGGATATGGATGAGGATCCGGAGCCTCCAGAGCCACCATCTGGGACGCCCAAGCATCCCATCGAGATTTCAGATGGGTCATCTTTTCATGGTTCACCATACTGGGGCCCAGACAGTTTCCAAGAAAGGTGGGCCACCTACCACTGGGAGTTTACTCCCCCTTTCAACCCACCTCAACAGCAGCAGCATGATCCCTCTGAGGATTCACGTTTCCAGGCGGTTATGCCACCGCCACCACCACCGCCAGAGCAGCAGCCACCTCCGGAACCACCGAGGCGAAGGAGATCAGGTGCACGGATGTTCGTGCGAGGGGGTTTCCACTTCAGCACCCCCCAACACTCCAATGGCAGTCACTACCCGCCACTGTATGAAGACCCGCATATGGGTGGGCCTTCAAACCCAGTTTCAGAGGTTGACTCAGCTCCAGTCGCACCACCACCAATGGGTTTTGATAACCCAATTCCTTCATACGCCGGTGCAGCGGCGTATAACCCATTTGAGCAGCCAGCCTACCCGGGGTACAACTATTACAATGCCCCAGCCGTCGACCCGTACATCGAGGCGGCCAACTACAATGCTCTTCACCCTGAAGGGCCCTATGCAGCTTCGTACCAATCTGGGTACCAAGCATTTGGGTATCCGTTCCCGCCACCTCCTCAACCTCCGCAGCAACAGCCGCCGCAGCCGCCACTGATCCCGCCACCGCAACAACAGGAGATACTTCAGAGGTTGAACCAGGTGGAACGGGACGTTCAAGAGGAGCGTAGAAGCTGTCGAGGTTTGCTTAAGGGTTTGGCAAACCTGATCAAGGGGAAGAAGAAGAGGGATTTTTGAAGATTCCTTATTTATTTGTATTGTAATTTCTTTATTTCAATCAAGTCCCTGCATTGACATTTTTATTTATGTACTTGGTCCCTGCGTGGACTTGTCTTTCTATCTTTGGTCCCTGTGTGGACCTGTCTTTCTTGTTTAGCCCTTGCACGGGCAAGTTATTTATGTAAAGTCCCGTTTAGGGCAAATATGTACTTCTTCCTATTTATTTATGGAATGTTTAATTTTAAAACTTCCTTTGTCATCATATGCATGTATATAATAAATGAAATAAATCAAAATATTATTCCTTTTTGCAATTAAATCTGCCAATAAATATTAAAATGAAAATCTTAAAGGCAAAACCTAGTCCATGTGTCATTATTAAGACAGAACCATGATGGTAGATCCTTTTTAAGATTCAAATCCTTTTTAACATCTGAAAACATGTTAAAACTCCTGGCAAACGTGATTCGATAAAATCACATAAGTCATCCTTATATTGGATTCTTCCAATTCCGTCCTTTTTAGTTAAACATCCATTAGTGATGATGTGCCTACGGGCCATAATAATTGTCAAATAAGACAAAAGACATTTGTAGTCTATGACTCCCTGTCAAGAAAGATAATGAACTACGTTCAAACCTAAATGCCTCAATCCTATAAGATTGTGGCTTATAATTTAAAATTTGTCCTTGCGACTAGGCCTTGTGTATGCCACCCTATTATCCTTAATAGTTTATCACTGGAAAAATTATAATAAAATTTAAATGAATTGAATTCACCAATATGGTTTATAGTTACCATGGTTAATGAATTGCCATAAATGACAATTCCATAAGAGACTTCTGAATGGATCATTATTAATATTTTATGTAGCAGTCAAGCTACATGGCCGGATCAGATGAAGTCAACAGTCACCCTTGAGAGAATCATGATACCACCAGAGTTAATGTAGCTGGTGTGGAACTACAGGCATTAATAGATAATGTCGTTACTCGAGCTCTCGACAGACAGTTTAATGAATCAAGTGGTACTCGCGCCAGAACTCAGTCCGTACCACACTCAAAACCACCCTCCAAGACTCATGTATCTCATAAGGATGAATCTCATCATTCGTCAAATCAGAGGAGTATTCCGTCTAGACAGGTTGTGCCTAACCAGGAGCCTCGGGTCAAGACCTGTTCTTATAAATACTTTGTCTCCTGTAAGCCGATGGATTTCACAGGGTAGAAAGGAGCCATTGATTGCATGACGTGGCTCGATGAGATGGATACATTGGTTGATATTAGTGGTTGTGCCGAACAGGACGTTGTGAAGTTTGTCTCACAATCCTTTAAAGGGGAAGCTTTGGCCTGGTGGAGGTCATTAATCCAAGCTACAGGGAAGATCCCGTTGTATAACCTGACGTGGGATCAGTTTGTCGCTTTAATCAAGGAAAACTTTTGTCCTCAACATGAAGTTGAGAAAATCGAGACTGACTTCTTGACATTGGTCATGAAGAACTTAGACTGTCAGGCATATCTTACGAGCTTCATCACCATGTCTCGATTGGTTCCATACTTAGTTACACCGGAACCAAAACGCGTAGCTCGTTTTATCGGAGGTCTAGCTCTAGAGATTAAAGCAAATGTGAAGGATTCTAGACCCACCACATTCAGGTCAGTGGCTGATCTATCCTTATCTCTTACTCTCGATGCGGTCAGGCAGAGATCGCTCAGGAATTATGACGAGGGGAAAAGGAAGCGTGAGGAGGAGAACTCACGCCGATCTGATAAGAAACATAAGGGGAACTTCGATCATAAGAAGAGTTCGGGATTTAGAAAGGATAATCAATAATCGGGTGAGAAACCTAAATGTAAAACATGTCAGAAGCATCACTTTGGTAAGTGCAGGTTGGAGTCGAAATCGCAGTCACAGTCAAAGCCTATTGTGTGTGGGATCTGCAAGTCAAAGGAGCATAGGTCTTTGGATTGCAAAAAGATGAAGGATGCAACCTGTTACGGTTGTAATGAGAAGGGGCATATTAAGACCAATTGCCCCAAGTATGCAAAGAAGCTTGAAGAGGCTAAGAAAACCAATGCTCGGGTCTTTCAGATGAATGCTCGGGAGGCCATTTAGAACGACAACGTGATAACAGGTACCTTTCTTATCAATAATGTTTACGCTAGAGTATTGTTTGATTCGGGTGCAGACAAGTCTTTTGTGGATAATAAATTTTGTAACTTATTAAATCTGCCTATTAAGACTCTAAGCATAAAGTATGAAGTAGAGCTAGCCGATGGTACTATAGAGACTGCCTCAACTGTATTAGATGGATGTTTTATATCCATTAGGAATCACTCGTTTCCGTTGTCCTTGCTTCCGTTAAAACTAGCTGGATTCGATATAGTGATACGCATGGATTGGTTATCTCATAACCAAGCTCAGATTGTTTGTGACAAGAAACAAGTGGTGATCAAAACTCCTTATGGTGAGCAGTTAACAATACAAGGAGATACACAGCATGGGTTACCTAAGCAAGTGTCCCTGCTTAAAGCATCAAGGTGTATGAAGAAAGGGTGTGTCATTTATATGGCACAAGTAACCATGGATGAACCGAAGCCCAAGATTGAAGACATCCCTGTTATTTCTGAATATCCAGAAGTATTCCCTGAAGAACTACCTGGTTTGTCCCCATATAGGCAAGTAGAGTTCAGAATCGACATCATTCCTGGAGCTGCACCTATTGCAAGAGCACCTTATCGGTTGGCACCAACTGAGATGAAAGAGTTAAGGATTCAGTTGAATGATTTATTGGCAAAGGGTTTTATAAACCAAGCTCGTCCCCTTGGGGAGCACCGATTCTGTTTGTGAAAAAGAAGGATGGCTCGATGCGTCTATGCATCGATTATCATGAGTTGAATAAAGTGACGACCAAGAACAGATATCCGCTACCCAGGATGGATGATTTATCCGATCAGCTTCAAGGAGCAAGTTATTTCTCCAAGATTGATTTGAGGTCAGGATACCATCAATTGAAGGTCAGGGATGAAGACGTGCATAAGACTACATTCAGAACTCGTTATGGTCATTATGAGTTCTTAGTGATGCCATTCGGGCTCACTAATGCACCAGCAGCATTCATGGATCTCATGAATCGCGTTTGCAAGCCGTATCTGGAAAAGTTTGTCATTGTCTTCATTGATGACATTCTTATTTACTCGAAGAATCAAGCCGATCATGAAAGACATCTTCGGTGTATCCTTAAGCTGCTACAGCAAGAAAAGCTCTACGCCAAGTTTTCTAAATGCGAGTTTTGGCTTCGTGAAGTCCAATTTCTTGGACACGTGGTGAGTGAGCGTGGTATCCAGGTGGATCCTGCTAAGATCGAAGCGATTATGAATTGGCAAGAGCCTAAGACTCCCACAGAGATAGGTAGCTTTTTGGGTTTAGCAGGATATTATCGATGTTTTATTGGGAATTTTTCAAGAATTGCTGCACCTCTAACATCATTAACTCGCAAGAATGTCAAGTTTGACTGGGGTCCCAAGCCGCAAGAATCCTTTGACATTCTTAAGAAGAAGTTAAGCAATGCACCTGTGTTAACATTGCTAGAAGGGATTGAAGAGTTTGTGGTTTATTGTGACGCATCGCACACAGGTATGGGATGTGTGCTTATTCAGAAGGGCAAAGTTATTGCATATGCTTCCCGACAATTAAAGGTGCATGAGAAGAATTACACCACCCACGATTTGGAGTTGGGTGCTGTTGTATTTGCACTAAAACTTTGGACGCATTATCTTTATGGAACTAAATGCGTGATCTATTCTGATCATAAGAGCCTTCAACACCTGTTTAACCAAAAGGATCTTAACATGAGGCAGCGCCGATGGATGGAGATGATGAATGATTATGACTGTGAAATTCGATATCATCCAGGCCAAGCGAATGTAGTCGCCGATGCCTTGAGCAGGAAGGAAAGGGTTAAGCCTATCAAAATCAATGCCAAGAGCATTGAATTAAAGAGCAGCTTGAATGAAAGGTTGTTAGCTGTAACACCCCGAAAATGGGTTTCGTAATCAAACCCCGTTAATACTAAAAGACGGGTAAAGTACCGTTAGTGGTAAAGTAACCCGGTAAATATTAGGATTTAAATAAACAATCCTAATATTAATTAAAAAGCGGATACGAACTTTCGAGAAATAAAATGGATAAAAGGGACGAGTTGACAGAACTTAAAATAAACGGGTTAGAACTCCCGGGACTCACTAAGTTAGCTAGGGGTAATTAACCTAGTTAATTATTAGTTTAAAAACAATAAAGAAGCATGGACTAGTAAGCCTTTTATAAACCATGGATGCAAACCCCTAAATTATAAATAAACCAAAAATTGAGGGGCCTAAGTTGTAAAGTTAGAAACTTGAATAATTAAAATCAAAATAACCCACACCAAACACACACTTAAGTGTGTCTGGTCGCAGGAAAACACAGGGGGCGACCAAGCTCCCTCAATTGAACCCTAGTTCTTGAAGTTAGATCAAATTGAAGGTCAAGATCAATTCCAAAACGAAATCCGAGCCTAGATTGGTGATCTCCATTGCAAGGGGGTCATAAGGTATGTGAAATTTGATAGAAAATCTCTACTTGAAATTCTGATGAACTTAGAGAATTCGGAAATTGTTGATGCATGATTGTTATATGGATGAAATAGGAACATATAGTGTCTAGGAGTAAACCCTAGACAAGTATATGTTGAAATCATGCTTAGCTCAAGTAAATTCAGATTTTTGTTGATACTAAATTCATGTATGAGATGTTTTTAGGGGTTTGATTGCTAAAAAATAGTGTTATGATGTCAAGAACATGCTTTAATTGAAAGCTGAATTCAAATAGCTCCTGATCAGAATTTATAGACGACTTGTATTAGCTATAACATGGACAAAACGTGACAAAAACATGTGTTTCTTGAGTCTAAAATGTAATTCCAGGAAATATCTTTAAAACCCCACTGGAATAGTATTTTTTCAAAGAAAATTGAGCGTTTTATGAATTTTTCCGTATCGAAGGTTCAAGCTGTGTTTTCTGGCAGAATTTGCAGCCCATTACGAATGTCAAAACTAAAATTAGGGATTTAGTTATGATCTCAAATTTTTACTGTAGATATTTTTAAGTGATTAACAAAATCGCCAATTAGAATTTCGTTAATCGGATAAACGAGGAATTTTAAATTAATTTTTCCGTAAGCTGCAGTCAGAAGTGACGAATCTGATTGCAGCTTAGTAAATGAATTTTTACGAATTTTTGGTAAATAGTTAGATCTTGAAATTTTAACACAAGGGCTAACCATCCGAGAGGTACGCCACATAAAAAAATCATAATTTTTGAAGACTTGGAAACAGGTTAAAAAAAGTCACCAAAAATAGCCCATTTCAGTGATATGAAATGCCTAAATGAAATCACGGTCTACTTGGTTGTGTGTAAAACATGATTATATTAAGTGTTCGGATGAATGCATAGAAATGTGTAAGGTGGAATATCATATTAAATTATGGTTAATCTAACCACCTTGTGAACATTTGATAATAGTTTGGCGCTTAACAAGCTAGGTGGAAGCCTGTGGATGAAGCGGGTCAAACGGAGCGAGTATGGAAAGAAAAGCGTGGCATGGATGCAAGGTAAGTGAAACTTACACCTTTTTGTAGAATAAATATTTATTTTATAAGTTGTAAATACGAATAAGACAATATTCGGAATATGGTCTCCGACTCTAAATGGTAGGGGTCGGGACAAATAAAGTTGATAAAACCATGATTAATGATATAAAAAGGTGAATTGGTAATTTAGTCATGAAAAGACTAAGATATAATGAGTTTCCGAACGGCTACTTTATAAGTAGGCCTAAAGAATTAAAAAGAAGAAAAACAGTGATTTGGTCAAGTGAAAATGGATTAAAATTGAAGTTTAAAATGACACCAAGTGGCATAAGCCAAATTGAGTAAACGTTTAAGAAACGGATGTAAGAGACCTAACTAATTGGTGAAAAATCCAAAATAGTTACTAAACGAAATGGTAAATAGGTGTCATTCAATCTAAGCGCAAATGGTTGGTCGTTTAGACCAAACGGGTCAAATGGTGATGTTGACACCATTTGACAATTTACGACTAATAAGTGTTTGTCGAGTCTTATGCTTACAGGACAAAACAACTTACGATTTATCAATGCTATGATATAACAATTTAGCGAGACAATGTATTAAAAACGGGTCATTGTGTTGATCCGAGCCAGGTACGTATGAATAAGATTATAGTTAAACAAGCGAATTGGGTCAAAAGTGTTAAACAGGAATTTAAAGCCGAGAGCTTGAAATTCTGAATTTTTAAGTAGTTTGATATCAGGTTTTAACTCCATAGAATGAAGAATTAAATTACGATCGCGTGAGAAAAAGAATCACGCGAATCAGATAAGTAGAACAAAAATTATGCACGTTTTTGTGAATTATAAGTTTGAGTTTTTGAGCTGGGAATCTGCAGTTCAGCAACAAACAATTCTGGACAAAACAGGGCGTCGCGCCATGCGATGACAAAAGCAAGGAGCCGTCGCGCGACGCGACGGGTTCCATAAATAAAAAAATATTTATTTTAATATTATATGCATTGCGAACCCGTTTAAATACGTTTTAAGCTACGTATGACTAATCTAACTCATGTTTTATGAGTTGTAGGTAAATTTCTAGTACCGGAGGACGATCAAGCTAAATGAAGAACCGAACACGATCAAGAAACAAGCTTCCGCACGACGTTTCGTTGTTGCTTTTAAATGACGAACTTAATTACATTATGTTGTAAACTTTTAAGTTGTAAAAGTTTTAAATTACTAGTATTTTCTACGGATCCTTAATCATAATTACATGTTTATTTTCGTTATATATACGAAAACCTTTAAAATAATAACAATGGTGTTACAAGTTGGTAATAAGAGCTCAAGGTTAAAAGAGTAAGTGTGTTCGGTTCAAGGCTTGATCGCAAATCCGGTAAGTACATGTATGTTAATAGTTTAGTAGGATTAAAGTGTTATGAACAACACATAGGGTATCGTGTAATACACGTTACACCAACGAAAATGATTAGTATAGTTAACGAAATCACGTGCAGTAAAAAGCCTTGTATTACAATACAGCCGTTTATTAATGTCGGTATTACTAACCTTTGTAAATGTTTAGTTGAAGGACACTCGCATATGAAGATGACGAGAGTTGAGCGAATTGTGGATATGATGGTGGAACGGTCCGAGGTATGACGAGCAGAGCATACTCATTAAGGACCTAAATCGCGCGACGATCGCGAACAAAGTTAACGGCAAGAGAAGCCCGTAAGGGCAAGCATTACCAGGTGCACGCTTTTAAATTTAATCATATAAGTAGTAATATGCAACAAACACGTAGGGAAAGACGGTTGCATATATCTAATAAAACCTAAATAGGATGTCTATTCAGGATGATGTTTCCAAGAAAAGTTTAATAGAAACATGTGTTATTCACGATGATGAATAACAAAGAAATAATAGGATTAGTTCATATGGAAACTTGTACGGGGGGTAATTATCCAAGTGAAAAACTCTCAATATAATGCTATTGAGAAAAGTAGCGATCACATTAACGAATGTGATTATATAATAGTTCAATAGAAAAGAAAACATTTTATATATACAAAAGTAAAACCAGTAAAACTAATGGTTGTTGTTTTGCAATTAAATAGAGTTTTACTAAATGAAATCAGAGATATGAAATAAATAGGGGCGTTACTTACATGGGGTGTGAGGTGAAAACTACAAAAAGGTAATGTGTATCATGTGTTGATCGCTTACTCTGGCCAAGTAAGTAGTGGCATATGATACCATGAACTTCTTGTAGTGGACACATTTACGTCCGATGTAGTAAAGACGGGGTGAATGGGACTAACTTAAATGGTACCCAAATGAGTCAAACAAGTAAGATGTTTGATAGTAAACGTAAATGCAAGTCGGATGATAGGGAGCGTATTACGTTAGAATAACGAGCTCGAAAGAAGGGACAAAGATTAAAGTAAATGAAAATACAAACCAACTAATGTGGATGCTAAGGCATAAGGGATAAAGTTTGACTGTCATAGGTGATGAAATTCACACAGACAAGTCAAAGAGGTAGAATAAAAGAATAAAAGACTTGACTAAATAAAAGCAATGGAATTCGCTAAGACGATCAAATAAATTGAGATGATGTCTAAAACCATATAAGAATGGTTACTTGACGATGACTTTGGTAAAGATACCCGATGGACGGGTAGGATTGTGGGTGAATGCGTAAACCAAGAGACGGGAACGCGAAAAAGAAAGTCAAAAGACTCGGAATAAGAGTCATGACTAAAAGACGGTGAGAATTTGCAAACAGAAATTTTGATAACTATGTTCAACTATTTTAGAGTGAATGGGTCGAATAAAGAACGAAGTTTGACGTTCATAAGTGATAAAACCTCACACGAATAAGTCAAACGAGACAAATAAAGTGTAAGAAATTGGTAGTACAAATAGGCGCAAACCGAATAATAGAAGCGCGGAATATTAATGAACCTATGTGATGGGTCGTAAAGGAATGTAGATAGGAAAAACGCAAACTAGCGAAACAAGAATGTTAAAAACATTAAGATAAAGAACCCGAGTAACGCATGTTGTAAAGAGGTACAGGTAAGAACCGGATAATGGTAAGAGTAGGACAAACTGACGAGTAAATGACGTAAGGAGTCATAAAGTTGGAAGATTAGTCCGAAAGTAAACAAATGAAACCTTAGACTACGGTCAAGGCCAACTAAAGTTCAAAGGCAAAAATAAATGATTCCAAGCATAACAAGGGATGCCTTGAAGCTATATATGTATAAATATACATTTGAATATAGACGTGAATAAAAGGTGATCTATGGGATCATCATAACCTACGGGATTAAACGTAGTGATAAGGTCTACGGGACCCAAAAGACCCTCGGGTCACGAATAGAAAGAAACGAACAGAAGGGGTTTTACCTTAGAAGGTGGAAATCTAAGGAAAAAGCATGTGAGGCTATGTGAAAGAACCTACGGGTCAATAGCGTAAAGCGAGGGAACTTGTTACGATTCCCCATGTAAAACGAGAACGGTAAGGAATAAATTATTGGTTGCCAATTTCCTTGATGTGAGTAAATTGACATAAGCTAAAGAGAAAAAACGTTAAACTAAAATTCAGTTTTAGTAAGAAACAACGTTTTAACAAATATGAATACTATGAGACGAACTCGGAAATAGTTAATATTAAAGGATATAGGTTTTAACACCGATATGTGTGAAACGATACATTTGAAAGAAAGATTTTCGACAATGAAAAGTCGACATAAACTTAAACAAGATGTGATGTGATTACGGTCACTAAAAGTGACATAGAATTTAACCACGTTGTAACGTGAGTTACGAGATATGAAATCAGAAATACGCAAAAGGGCGGGATGGCAATATGATATACCCGAGTAGCGGAGTATAAAATGATGGCGACAAATCAGTCTAGCCAGTAAAAACCATTCGAAGTCAAAATAGTGTTACGACTTACGCAAGGCGCTTGTCAATATAAAATTAGCTAGAAATAAAAATGTTGAATAATAAATACGACCGAGTAATCAGATGACAACTCGGTCAAATAAGTGACCAGAATAAGAAATACAAGCTGAAGGTAAAGGCCTACGAGGCCTTACACGTGAAAGGCGCATATGCCTTAAAACTAAAAACACATTACCATACTTTTTTGTAACATTATTATATGCGAGTAATGCTCAAGTGATCACTGAAAACTAAGGATTCAGATGATCTAAACTAATAAGGTACGTGAGAAAGGTTTCAGGGACGAAACCTCTTTAAGGGGGGTAGACTTGTAACACCCCGAAAACGGGTTTCGTAATCAAACCCCGTTAATACTAAAATACGGGTAAAGTCCGGTTAGTGGTAAAGTAACCCGGTAAATATTAGGATTTAAATAAACAATCCTAATATTAATTAAAAAGCGGATAAGAACTTTCGAGAAATAAAATGGATAAAAGGGTCGAGTTGACGGAACTTAAAATAAACGGGTTAGAACTCCCGGGACTCACTAAGTTAACTAGGGGTAATTAACCTAGTTAATTATTAGTTTAACAACAATAAAGAAGCATGGACTAGTAAGCCTTTTATAAACCATGGATGGAAACCCCTAAATTATAAATAAAACAAAAATTGAGGGGCCTAAGTTGTAAAGTTAGAAACTTGAATAATTAAAATCAAAATAACCCACACCAAACACACACTTAAGTGTGTCTGGTCACAGGAAAACACAGGGGGTGACCAAGCTCCCTCAATTGAACCCTAGTTCTTGAAGTGAGATCAAATTGAAGGTCAAGATCAATTCCAAAACGAAATCCGAGCCTAGATTGGTGATCTCCATTGCAAGGGGGTCATAAGGTATGTGAAATTTGATGGAAAATCTCTACTTGAAATTCTGATGAACTTAGAGAATTCGGAAATTGTTGATGCATGATTGTTATATGGATGAAATAGGAACATAGTAGTGCCTAGGAGTAAACCCTAGACAAGTATATGTTGAAATCATGCTTAGCTCAAGTAAATTCAGATTTTTGTTGATACTAAATTCATGTATGAGATGTTTTTAGGGTTTTGATTGCTAAAAAAAATAGTGTTAAAATGTCAAGAACATGCTTTAATTGAAAGCTGAATTCAAATAGCTCCTGATCAGAATTTACAGCCGACTTGTATTGGCTGTAACAAGGACAAAACGTGACAAAAACATGTGTTTCTTGAGTCTAAAATGTAATTCCAGGAAATATCTTTAAAACCCCACTGGAATCGCATTTTTTCGACGAAAATTGAGCGTTTTATGAATTTTTCCGTATCGAAGGTTCAAGCTGCGTTTTCTGGCAGAATTTGCAGCCCATTACGAATGTCATAACTCAATTTAGGAATTTAGTTATGATCTCAAATTTTTACTGTAGATATTTTTAAGTGATTAACAAAATCTCCAATTGGAATTTCGTGAATCGGATAAACGAGGAATTTTAAATTAATTTTTCCGTAAGCTGCAGTCAGAAGTAACGAATCTGATTGCAGCTTAGTAAATGAATTTTTACGAATTTTTGGTAAATAGTTAGATCTTGAAATTTTAACACAAGGGCTAACCATTCGAGAGGTACACCACATAAAAAAATCATAATTTTTGAAGACTTGTAAACAGGTTAAACAAGTCACCAAAAACAGCCCATTTACAGTGACATGAAATGCCTAAATGAAATCGCGGTCTACTTGGTTGTGTGTGAAACGTGATTATAATAAGTGTTCGGATGAATGCAAAGAAATGTGTAAGGTGGAATATCATATTAAATTATGGTTAATCTAACCACCTTGTGAACATTTGATAATAGTTTGGCGCTTAACAAGCTAGGTGGGAGCCTGTGGATGAAGCGGGTCAAACGGAGCGAGTATGGAAAAAAAAGCATGGCATGGATGCAAGGTAAGTGAAACTTACATCTTTTTGTAGAATACATATTTATTTTATAAGTTGTAAATACGATAAAGACGATATTCGGAATATGGTCTTCGACGCTAAATGGTAGGGGTCGGGACAAATAAAGTTGATAAAACCATGATTAATGATATAAAAAGGTGAATTGGTAATTTAGTCATGAAAAGACTAAGATATAATGAGTTTCTGAACGGCTACTTTATAAGTAGGCCTAAAGAATTAAAAAGAAGAAAAATGGTGATTTGGTCAAGTGAAAATGGATTAAAATTGAAGTTTAAAACGACACCAAGTGGCATAAGCCAAATTGAGTAAACGCTTAAGAAATGGATGTAAAAGACCTAACTAATTGGTGAAAAATCCGAAATAGTTACTAAACGAAATGGTAAATAGGTGTCATTCAATCTAAGCGCAAATGGTTGGTCGTTTAGACCAAACGGGTCAAATGGTGATGTTGACACCATTTGACAATTTACGACTAATAAGTGTTTGTCGAGTCTTATGCTTACAGGACAAAACAACTTACGATTTATCAATGCTATGATATAACAATTTAGTGAGACAAGGTATTAAAAACGGGTCATTGTGTTGATCCGAGCCAGGTACGTATGAATAAGATTATAGTTAAACAAGCGAATTGGGTCAAAAGTGTTAAACAGGAATTTCAAGCCGAGAGCTTGAAATTCTGAATTTTTAAGTAGTTTGATATCAGGTTTTAACTCCATAGGATGAAGAATTAAATTACGATCGCGTGAGAAAAAGAATCACGCGAATCGGATAAGTAGAACAAAAATTATGCACGTTTTTGTGAATTATAAGTTTGAGTTTTTGAGCTGGGAATCTGCAGTTCAGCGACAAACAATTCTGGACAAAACAGGGCGTCTCGCCACGCGACGGCAAAAGCAAGGAGCCGTCGCGCGACGCGACGGGTTCCATAAATAAAAAAAATGTTTATTTTAATATTATACGCATTGCGAACCCGTTTAAATACGTTTTAAGCTACGTATGACTTATCTAACTCATGTTTTATGAGTTGTAGGTAAATTTCTAGTACCGGAGGACGATCAAGCTAAATGAAGAACCGAACACGATCAAGAAACAAGCTTCCGCACGACGTTTCGTTGTTACTTTTAAATGACGAACTTAATTACATTATGTTGTAAACTTTTAAGTTGTAAAAGTTTTAAATTACTAGTATTTTCTAAGGATCCTTAATCGTAATTACATGTTTATTTTCGTTATATATACGAAAACCTTTAAAATAATAACAAGGGTGTTACATTAGCCGCTCAAAAGGAAGCTGTATTAGAAGCTAACTATCCAAATGAGAAGCTGGGCGTAACTGCAGAACAGTTATCGTATGGCAAGGATGGAATTCTAAGGTTGAATGGACGAATATGAGTTCCAATTTATGGAGGACTTAGGGATGTGATCCTTCAAGAAGCCCATAGTTCCAAATATTCTGTTCATCCTGGCAGTGATAAGATGTACCAGGATTTAAAGGCAAATTATTGGTGGATAGGCTTGAAGAAGTCTATAGCCACTTATGTGGCTAAATGTCTGACGTGCGCTCAAGTTAAAGCCGAACACTAGAAGCCGTCAGGTTTGCTGCAACAGCCTGAACTTCCCACTTGGAAGTGGGAAATGGTAACTATGGATTTTATCACAAAGTTACCAAAGACAAAGCGAGGAAATGATACTATTTGGGTTATAGCTGATAGGTTGACTAAGTCAGTCCACTTCTTGCCGATTAAAGAAACCCACAGCTCTGATAAGCTAGCTCAACTGTACGTGGATGAGATTGTATCTTTTCACGGAGTGCCTGTATCTATTATCTCGGATAGGGATACTAGATATACGTCTCACTTTTGGAAAAGCTTTCAGCAATCATTAGGCACTCGTTTAAATTTCAGCACTGCTTATCATCCTCAGACAGATGGCCAAAGCGAGCGTACGATTCAAACGCTTGAGGATATGCTACGAGCTTGTGTTATTGATTTAGGAGGAAGTTGGGATGATCATCTTCTTTTGATCGAATTTTGGTATAATAATAGCTATCATTCGAGTATTCAAGCTGCACCTTTCGAAGCTTTGTACGGAAGAAAGTGCAGGACGCCAGTTTGTTGGGCGAAAGTTGGAGATGTCCAACTATCAGGACCTAATATAGTCCTGGAGACGAAGGATAAGATTGTTCAGATTCGGGATTGTCTCAAAGCTGCCAAAGATAGGCAGAAAAGCTACGCAGATAAAAGGCGTAAACCTCTAAAATTCGAGGTAGGTGACAAAGTGTTACTTAAGATGTCACCCTGGAAAGGGGTAATGCGTTTTGGCAAGAAGGGCAAGCTGAGCCCTAGATACATAGGACCATTCGAGATCATCGAATGCGTCGGAACCGTGGCTTACAAGTTAAATCTGCCAGAAGAGCTTAGTGGAATACATAATGTGTTTCACATCTGCAACTTGAAGAAGTGTCTAGCCGATGAGTCGCTAGCTATGTCGCACTAGGACGTGCAGATAGATGAAAGCTTGAAGTTCATTGAGAAACCTTTGTCGATCGAGGATCGACAGGTTAAGAAACTTCGAAAGAAGCATGTGCCGATTGTGAAAGTAAAATGGGATGCCCGTAGAGGCCCAAAATACACGTGGGAGGTTGAATCCACAATGAAACAGAAGTACCCTCGTTTATTTCAGTAAATCTTGAGGTCGAGATTTCTTTTAAGGGGGTGAGGATGTAACACCTCGTAAAATCACGACCAATATAATAAAGACACGTGTCAGGGACTTTAAACGTGTAAGGAATTGCACCCAAGGGTCTAAGATTGTCAAACAATGTAAATATGTTAGTAAAAGGGATCCAAAGTGTCAACATGTCATTCTTTTGCCTCTGATTGACCTCACACGACGTTCGTATTCTGTAGGACCGGTTTTGACTCCGAAACGATTGCGAAACGAACGTATGACGTGCGGAATCCGTACACGAACGCGACCTAACACACACGATGTAATATAAACGTGATTCTATTAGAAATCTAACAAGAACAAGCACCTTGAATCACTTTCTCTCTCTAGATTCTCTCTCTAGATCTAGAGCTCTCCTAAACACAAATGAGCCAAAAGTCTCTAATCTAAACATAAAGCTCCTATTTATAGGCCTTGGCTTTTAATGAGATTTCTCATTAATTACAATATTGCCACCTTGCCTTTTGTCTAGATATTACATCATAACGACTCGTTTTCTTCTGTTTCTCGCTACGGCTCGGATTGACGAAGGTGATAGACATAAGTGTACTAACAGACTCCCCCTTGGATATTGCCGCAGTCAATCTTGTAGCGTCTTGTCTTTCTCTCTCTCTTTGAGTCTTCTTGAAACTTTAACACGTTTTCATCAACGTAGACTTTCTCTTTTCATGAACAGAATCCCCGTGGATCTATCTTCAGCTTCAACTTCTCCTTTCTTTAGACTCTTTTCTTCCATCAGGCTCCCCCTTTCGTCAAGCTTCCGTGCTTTGGGATCGACACCTTGCTTTCCGCATACAAGCTCTTCTGGGATAGTTACATGGCTTCTTGAATCCACGCTTCCTTTTGCGTTGAGCTCGTGTTCAGACTCCCCCTTAGACTCGGCTTTCGGGATCGTAGTCTGGACTCTTACCTGCAATCACTCATCCATTTATAAGTAAAAGCATTTCAAATTTCAGCTATCCAGGAATTGTAACCTGGCTCTATTCAACTTTCTAAATCACTCCCCCTATCAACAATCTTTACAAATTTGGCAGTGTTAAGTATCCAAAATCCCCCATAGTTAATCATCCAAGTCCAAACTAATGACCTTGGAGATATCACAAACTGTTTTTGATTTTTGATTTTTAATTCAAGTTTCAAATTAATGAACTTGTTTTATTTTCAGAAACACAATCAGCTTACTTAGATTTTGAAACTCAGCATTTCAGACATTGGTTGTCGAAAATAAAGCAGAATCAAAAATCTTTTTGTATTTTTCTGAAAATATAAAGCAGTGACGAAATATGTATAAACATATTTACAGACAATATTTTTGTTTGAGTATGCATCAGAGGATCATATCAGTTTTTGACAAGTTACAAGTACCGTTGAGCTTAAAATCACATCAAGAATTAAACAATTCACTTAGATTGTCGATATATTGATCCACTTAAATTTTCACACAAACTTCAACTGATTCAGGATACGAATTAAGTGTTTTAAGAACTTAAACTTATTCATGTGTCCCACCTCTTGAATATACTCCCGTATCCAGATCCCAATATTCAGTCTTACAGGTGAATATACCTAGATGATATCTGTAAGGGGTTAGATGCGAAACCGTGAGAGCTCAGGTCAGAACTTCCGTTCAGCAGAGAGATGACGGTTCGACTTTAGGTGTGTCCCCTTTAGAGGATCTTTTCTTCAACAGCAATGATTATCAATTTTATTGTTTCATCATTTTTGCTGAGGGCGGCGCTATATTTCAAGCAATGCAGAAAGTATTATACGGGGACTAGGCCATTGCTTCCGCAAAATCAGAAGTCCCGGGATAATACCCCAGATATCACTAAGCATAAAGACCTAGTATCTCACAAAGAGGGGTCCTTCAAACGAGATTTCAGGGGTTACCTATATATCCAAGTAGTGTTCCCCACGAAATAAGCAAGTTTGAATTTAGGTTTATATCCTGAAAAAGTTTACTAAATGTATAAAAATCTACCGACACATCCACGGTGAGATCGTTTAACACATTTGAACTTTCCAATTCTTTAGCGTACTGTAACTGTCTACTGATGTACTATCATTTCCTCTTTATACACAAAAACTCATTTTCATTTTTAATGTTTTTGTCTTTTTGCCAATAGGTTTTTATCATGTTTTTGTCATTTTCAAATTTTCAAATGTTTTTGTATTTTCTAACAATTTTTTCTCCACCTAAAATGCAAAATCATTTAAAGAAAATTTGACAACCAATACTGATAGCTTTGTCTCGCCATCCATTTTCTGCTTAATGTGCTCTGATTTGCAGAAAATCTAATATACCCCCATGATTTACAACACATTGATATTTTTACAGTTTGAAAACCGTTTTTCAATCTTGTGAAATTAATCATGTTTGTTCCGCCGTGAGGGTTTCGGCATATTCAATCAACACATATTTTTGTAATTTTCTATTTTTGACAAAAATTAAAAAACAAACATATTTTTGGTTTTTCAAATTTTTCAATTTTTAGGGTTTTGAAAATATTGTTTATTTATGTTCAGAATGAAAATAAACTTCCTGTTTCAACCAACACATGATCCAGCAGCCTCTTCCTCCTCTCCATGTGCCAGGCTGCTCCAATTTTCATTCTCACAATCTTGATTTTTCTTGAGCACCTGCACATTCAACTAACTCAATCACTTGAACAATTTAGCCCAGGTCTGTTGGACCTTAGGCATTTCAACACAATAAGTTTCATTTAATGCTGGAAACTCTTTGTCATCTTTCACAAAAATCTTTTCAACTTTTACTTCAACTTTTTCATCTTTTTCAAGAATCACCTGTTTCTTTGCACTCCATGTTTGACCTTTAGGAGTACCACGTTTGTAAAAATGTGAATATTTTTGAACACTTTGTTTTTGAACAACATTCGGTTTCCAGAATTGTTGTGATTTTGTCATATCAACAGATGTTTTCCAGATTTGTGTTGTTCTAAATCTGGGTGTATGAGAATTCCAGGTCTGTCTAGAATCGAACCTATACGGGTTTGACTTCCAATTTTGATTCGAAACAAACTTGTTTGTGTTGTACCTCCAAGTTTGTTTTGAGTCACAACTGGTTGACCTTTGTCTCACATTCTCAGATTTTTGTTTCTCAGCATCAATCTTCTTTTTGTCAACATCCACAGGTTTCAGATTTGGACACTTGCGAGCAAGATGTCCTTTTTGATCACATTTAAAACATGTTCTCATGGAAACATCTTTGACCTGTGGTTGTTGCTTTTTCTTTTGAGCTAAGAACTCTTCAATAGAATGTTGTCCAATTTTAAGTTCTTTTTCTTCAGCTAAACTCTTTCCTTGAACAAAACTCGTTTGTGTTTCATTTTTCTTCCAATTTTGTTTCTTTTTATAACCCAACCCAGCCTTCATGTTTTTCTTCTTAAAACCCAGTTTGTTATAAAAAGTTTTTTGACCTTTACCAGCAAGCTTTGAAATTTCAGACTTTTCAATTTCAACCATCTTGAAAACTTTATCAACCTTTTCTGAAATCACATTCTGAATCGGGAATACAACATCTAAGAACAATTTGTCCGATCCAATCATGGTATAAACCAATCCTTTTGAATCATCATTCAAATTTTTCTCGGATTTTGTGTTTTTCAGATAACTATCATGAAGATTTCCTTCATCTTCATCCTGTGATTCAGATTTACCTGTATCAACCGACTCTTCCTTCAACACACTTTCAACAACTTTACCTACCACCTCTGAATCATGAGTATCATCAGATTTGGAATAGGTTACATCAATGTTGTCTGGCAATTGATCAACCAGGTTGAAAGCTTTTTCGACCTTTTCCTCATCATAAAATGCAAACTTTTCCGGTGGTGGAACTTGATGAAACTCTGAGCCAATGCCTTTCTTGTTTTGCTCAGAATCCTTTCCATCCGGTTTTATATTGAAAATACGTTCAAGCACATATGACGACGCGTGATAACTTTTTAATTTGTTGTTATCCTGTTCTAAATCAGCAATCTTACGCTTAAGTTTAGCAACATCTTCAATATAAGAATTTACAACTTGTTGTTTTATTTCATACATTCGTTTTAGTTCATTTGATGTTTCAGAACAATATTTCAATCTTGATTGAACAAGTTTCATTTCACTTTTTACTTTTTCATATGATTCTTTTGTAATGTGATAAGCCAATTTTATTGAGTCATATTCCTTTTTCATTTCTTGACAAGCAATTTCTTTTTGAGAACATTCTACTGTCATTTTAGAAGCATTTTCTTTCAACTCTTCATTTTCTTTTTCTATCTTTTTACATTTTTCTGAAAGTTTTTCATCATTTTCTTTTAAAACTTTTTATTTTTCTAACATTTCTTTACATTTTTCTTTGAAAATGTTTTCTATTTTTGTGAATTCAAGATTTCTTGTTCTGAATTGCTCATCTTTTTCAGTACAAGCTCTGCACGGTTCCATGCATTTCTTGCACTGTTCAACAGTTTCAGTCAAGATGTTAGAATTAGAATTTACCTCAGTGATTGGCACCTCGGTGTTTTCAGCTACCTCTATCTGCTTCGACTCAGCAACATTCTGATTTTCTTCAACATCGACTTCATCACCAGCATTACCAGCTTCTAAATTCTCATTCTTTACTTCTTCTTCTGCTTTCTTCACATCTTCTCCAATTTGTTGTTCTTCAGTAACAGCTTTCTCAACTTCTTCATTCACAACAACTTTTTCTTCAATCTTTTCTGTCTCATCAACTTTCAAAACTTCCTCTTTCACAACTTCAACTTCAACCTCTTCAGCAGTTTTCTTCAGATTGTTCACCATTTCTTCAACACTCTTTTTCATTCTCTCTTCATCCCTTTTTCTCAGACACGATGTCATGGCATATCTGATCTCCTTTTCATGCCTTTTAGCATATGTGTCATCTTTCATCACATTTCTATAATATTCTGCTCTTAGAGGAATTATGAGAAGAACATCTTCAAAGATTATGTCTTTCTTTGAAACAACTGGTTCTCCTTCTCTGTTGAAGTAACACTCTCTCTTCTTGTCCCATCTTTTGCTGCTGACAGCATTCTCATACTCTTCCTGCATCTCATTCATTCTGTTTAAAGCAATGTTTCTTTCTTTGTAAGTCTTTTCTTCCAGAATCTCTTCTCTGGTTTTCACTTTGATTTCAGCTGTGTCTTTGTCTTTGTTTTCCTCTTGAATCTCAGCAACAAAAACAAACTTTCTTTCCTCTGTCATAGCTTTGCCATGAGCTGTTTTTCGAACATTCTCCAAACGATCTTCTTCTGGACATATCTCAGACCAATCAAAACCTTCATCATCTTGAATTACAAAACAAGCTCTCGATTTGGGTTTATCTTCAATCATCTTTGGCTCTTCTCTGCTTCGATGGTAGATTGCCTTTCGGTAGTAATCATCATTGAACGGATGTTCATTTCCACCAACTGCAGAATTAGTGCATTCTCTCTTGAAATGACCTTTCTTCTTACATTTGAAGCATGTCACTTTGGATTTGTCAAATCCAAGCTTTGTTGATGCACCTCCAAGAGATTGTTTCCCAGTAATCTCCATATACCTCTGCGCTCTTCGGATGCAACTTGCTAAGCACCAACGGATGTCAATGAGCTCCATCTCTTCCGGATCAATCTGGTTGTAGTCTTCTTTGGTCAATTCGGAGTTTCCAATTTTTCCAACTACAAGACCTTCATACGATTCCAGAACAGATGCAAGGAAACTCATTTGTTGCTTAGCTGCATTGATGCTCATTGCAGGAGAATTCTTCAACTTAAGAGCAATGTTGCAAAGTATCTCCTCTGCTCCTTCAGAACCAGCTTTTGAAGCCGATGAATGATAACCCGGATCATAATTTGATGAACTCTTTTGTGGCTCTTGTGTCCTCTCACCACTGAATGCTGTCTTTGGTGAACTGACAATTTTCTCTGAAGGTAAACTTCCTTTGTAGTACAAGCCAACATTCTGTTGATGTGAAGAACTGCTCATCTTGTTCTGTTTCTGCAATTCAAGCTCATGAGTTTCAATCTTTTCAAACAATTTATCAAGAGAAATTGTATCATACAAAGCATCATTTTTCAAAATAAAAACAAACGTTTGCCACTGATCAGCTCGTGGTAATGCTTCAATCACTTTGTCTATAAGTTCCTCTCTTGTTTTCATGATTTCAAAACGTTCAAGTTCAATTTTAAGATGACAGAACCTCTCAATCATTTGTCTCACAGTCTCTCCTTTTAAACTATCAAATAGATCGAATTCTTTCTTTAATAAAGCAATTTTGTTCTTTTTAATCTGTTTACCCCCCTCAGCTTTAACTCGTAAAGCTTCCCAAACAGATTTTGACAACCCATCATGGTTAAGCAATGCAAAAATATCATTTCTGATTGCCGACTGGATCAAAGCAATCATTCTCTGTTCGGCGGCAAATTCAGATTTATCTTATTTGGATAATTTCTTGAATGGAAGTTCTTCGCCTTTATCATCTTTTGGTCTCTCATATCCAAACTCTAAACAGAACCAGCTTTCATGCGCATATGCTTTTGCCCAGTTAAGAAACCGTTCTTTCCACCACGTATAATCCTCAATGCTTTCCAGAGTTGGTGGCTTTGAGTGTGTTCCGTAGAAATTATCATGCTTGATGTTCTCATTGATCGCTTTTGTGATGATTTTTGGGGTAACAGTTGTAATCTCGGAAGATTCAGATGTGAACGCGTTGAAAAACGTATTGTAGAATTCTTCAGCCATGGTTTGATCTTTGAATAACCTTGAATCAACAAACAAACAAACACTTATCAGTTTAAACACCATCAAATAACTGAATCAAAACGATACTCGGACTGGTGAATATTCTGTGCGGACAAAAGTTCAAGTTGTCAAACCGTGCAAAACTGCTATGACCCGGATCACATTCAACCGACCTGATTCATAAAGACACGACCTGGACCATAGTTCAAGTGGACTGGACCTTTGAATGATCAAACCATGAGACTTGGACCTTGACTGATCAATCCGTGTGAGTTGATTTTTCAATCGAGTCACACTACACGACAAATACTTTTGGATCTCAACAAATAAATGTGATTTTCAAAATATACACATGCAATGCATTAATGATTTCACATGCAGTTTGATACTATCAAAGACAATTTGCCGACAATCTATAACACACAAAATCAGTGATTGGGCCGAAAACTGAAGTCACATGGGCCTTAACACTTTAGCTCGACTGATTGAACCGATTAATATGTTTTATCAATTCAATTAATTGTGCCGACAATATCTACTAATGCTATTTATTTTAACTTCTTGAATCACAAGATCTACTGATTGGGCCGATGGTATGGTGGGCTGACAACAAAGACTTATTAGACCTCTCAACTCATTCAGTCAAAGCACATGGGTCGGTGATGTTCAAACGATTTGGATGTTTTCAAACGGACTTACTTGACATGCAACTATTATACCATTCAAACGGAATTCATGTTTCAAACGATATTCTCAAACAGAATTACTCCTTCAAACGGAATAGCACGATTTTTCAAACGAGATGGCTGCTTTCAAACAAAACTCTCAAACGGAATACAATCCTCAAACGATATTAATCACTCAGTTCAAACGAACCACATGTTTCAAACGTAATCACCATGCATTTTCAAACGGGATTCATCTTTCAAACGGGATAACCATTCAATTTCAAACGCAATACTGAATTTCAAACGGAATATGGCAGATTCAAACGGAATTAAGCTGATGACACGAAAACGGACCTAAACACTCAGATTTCTCCTAAACGACTAGGAATTAGGATCTGAAACTTGGTAGGGTTATAGATCAGATGTTTTCGCACAACATATCAAAAAATCATAAATTTTGGACCGTAAAAACCTGTTCAATTTGACGATTTTCAGTGAAAAACGTGAAAAAAAAATGAAAAAGATGAAGAAATAGATGAAATTCGGATCAGAATCTGATGATTTTCTGCGCGGAAATGTGTGATAGATCAGTGCAATCGAGCTCCTGCTCTGATACCACTTGTAGGACTGGTTTTGACTCCGAAACGATTGCGAAACGAACGTATGACGTGCGGAATCCGTACACGAACGCGACCTAACACACACGATGTAATATAAACGTGATTCTATTAGAAATATAACAAGAACAAGCACCTTGAATCACTTTCTCTCTCTAGATTCTCTCTCTAGATCTAGAGCTCTCCTAAACACAAATGAGCCAAAAGTCTCTAATCTAAACATAAAGCTCCTATTTATAGGCCTTAGCTTTTAATGAGATTTCTCATTAATTACAATGTTGCCACCTTGCCTTTTGTCTAGATATTACATCATAACGACTCGTTTTCTTCTGTTTCTCGCTACGGCTCGGATTAACGAAGGTGATAGACATTAGTGTACTAACATATTCTTTAACGAATAATTTATCGAACTTAGAAAGTCGTTTGTGCTAAAAGTAAGGATCTTACGAAGCATAGGGGTTAAAAGTGTCAACATGTTGAAAGTAACCTCTGAGTGACCTTTTAACGAACCTAAAATCATTGTAAGAATTAAATACTTCGCTCTTAAGAATATCAGATATTAAATTAGTGGAGTTTCGATGAAAACAAGACTTTTCGGGTGATCGTACAACTAACCGGGAGCTTAACGGAGTTAGTTTATGACCCAAGGCCCTAAATAGTTAACTATGGGGGTCCTAAATGCAATAAATGGAAGTAAAATAAAGTTTATTTCGACCAGGGACTGAAATTGCAAACTTCGAAACTGTTTACCAGAAACAGCCCTTCACGCGGGCCGCGTAGCCCTTAGGCCAACTCTTACGCGGGCCGCGTAAGAGTGCCAGATGCAGAAAACAATGATAGCTGTATGTTCAGCCAGTTCCACCGCCTTTGCATGCTTGTTTTCGATTCCAGGGGCAGAGCCAACAAATTTTCATGTAATAGGGACACCTGGGATCATCAGGTATCATTTGTAGGGGCATGTGGGTCAATCTTGGAGCTCTAGAAATTCTATATAAGAGCCCTTGTATTCACTTGTTCATTTGCACTTGAAATTTATTCTCATCTCACTCTTGGGAGCCTCCTGGAGCTCAAGGTCATTTTCTAAGGATCAATACTCGTGCTAAGTACTTCAGTAAGCATTCTTAACCTCTCTAGTTTAAGTTTTATTAGTTTAATGACCAAAAGTCAAAGCCATCGTAATTAAGCTTTGACTTAGTGATTGATCACTAATGGTCCAGCCATTATTCGAATTAAAAGTGGCTATGGGTTGGTAATTATGTAGGTAATAAACCCTTAAAAGGGCACCCACTGATTATCACTCTAACTTGGTCAATTGTCGGGTCAAACTTGTTATTAAAAAGTCAACATAAGCTATTTTTGCAAATAAATTCATAACTAACAATGCAGAGGTTATGGAACCTGTTTAAACACTAATATTACTTGGTAATTAATATAAGAACATGTTTAGGCATGTTCAACCCGACAATTCTGAGTTTAGGCTCGGTTCAGAACCGAAAGTCGCAAAAGTAGACTTTTGCTTTAACTTTCAGTTCTGACCTGATTTACCTTAGTTTAGATATGCCTTAGGGTTCCTTTAGGACCATATTATAGGTTAGTATAACCCTCTGAGGGTATACAACTTGGTTCCTTAGTAATCCGATTATTAATTAAACGGAGGCCTTTTTATTTATTAAACGGCATTTTCAACATAAATCCTATTTAAAGTCAAATTTTGACACCAAAGCTATTACCCACTGATGTAATATAATATTTAGAAATTTTTGGAAATTTTTATTAAATTTTAAATTGATCATAACATAAGGTTCTTGCATTGATTCGGTAATTAACGGTTATGCCCTTTTTGTTAATAAAATGAGTTTTACATATCCTTTACATGTCAAACCTTTTCCTACTGATTTTATATAATAAATAAGTTATTTTAAACTATAAAGGCTGGTCAAAATCTCAGATTTCTTAGACCAACCCGAATATCGTCAAATACCGTCTTTTATGCGATTTAGGCGCATAGTATGGTTTAAAACCATATTAGGCACCTAAGGCTTGTTACCTACTGATGTTATGAATCAATTTTTATACTTTAACAGTAAATAAAAGTTTTGAACTCAGATTTCCAAATTTGACCCTTAAAGCTTATGTGAAATGACCAAAATGCCCCTACGGTGCATAGTTTGGACATAAATGATAAATTTCACATATATGTAATATCCTACTGATATGACTCACTAAAATAAATATTTTTACTGGTCATTTTAGACCATAAACTCAGATTGCTATTTAACCTCTTTTATAAGCTTTAAAATGACCAAAATACCCTTACGTGGCTTAAATTGATTTAAATTCATTTTGGGCATAATGGAAGGTATCCTACTGATATCATAACACATTTTAAGCATATTAACTTAGGGAACCTGTTCATGACTCATTTGGTTACCCGTTATGCATTTTTCGTGTTCGGTACGGTTTATGTAACTAGTTTGCATAAATTAATCGAAACGGGTTAAACCTTATCATTTTCACTTCAAAATCTAGAATGTGTTTGATTTACCCATATTAAACAAGTCTTCATACTTTTCGGGTCCAAATCACATTCTAATCCGGTCTTCGCTTAATCTTGCGTTTTGAACCGTATACCTTTCTTTAAAACTAACCGGTCTAAGTTTAAACTTAAGTAAGACCCGTTAGGAATCTAATAGGTTATTAAAACCTTCGTTCCAGATTTAGGAGACCAGTAAAAGCTACCGTACTTGCTGCTTTGTTATACGGCTGGGATTAAAATTTATATTTTAGCTCAGGTAAATACTTTTAACTTATTTTCCGTTATACGGGCTTGGGATACGGTATTATAATAATACCGCTTGGTCGGGTATGTAGTTCTTTAAATCGGATTGTGATTAATATATTTACATAACCCGTTTTAATCTGTATTGTTTGATGCAATGCCTTTGGGGGGTTAATGACCATGTCCTGGATATCCTCGACTCATTTATTAAATGGCCACGGCTTAAGCACGGGGTATAGGCATACACCTGACAGTTGCGTATGTATAAACGGTATCTCACTCTCTTGTGGGCATATACTTGTGGCGTGTCAATTAATCTAATTCGGCTCTTCTAACCGGTCCCGAATGGACGACAAACATGTAAAACTGTATACAAGATTATTTTAAATAATTGTCCCAAGTTATAAAAGAGTTTTGTGCCAAGTGCACTTAAATCAATTTTCTTAAACATTTTTCAAAAAGAGTCAGTTAATTGTATTTACCAGTGTAAACTGACGTATTTTCAAAAAGGTTAAGTGCAGGTACTAAGCGAAACAGGCTGGAACTCCTGAGTGATTAAATAAAGAGTTTTGCAAGCTTTATCACCTAAAGTCTGTTGAACATTTCCTCTTTTATATTGATCCGCATGTGAATCCATCTTACAAACCGTTTTGTAATATTTAATGTTACTTTGAACTCGGTTTGTATAAAATACTTTTTAGATTTCCGCTGTGCATTTAAACTGTGATTATTGACTATGATGATATCAACTACGTCACGATACTCCCCACCGGGCACACCGTTAATACGTGGAAATATCGGGGTGTGACAGGAAGAGTCAGAAACTTGAGGAATAAACAAGGAACAAGGTGAAGGGAATGCCTCACCGTATTTTGTATAACACCGGTGTAAGACCCACATTGGAAATTTACACGATTACAACTTTAAAATACGCATTTTAATACTAAAAATGCGACTTTACAAAAACTTGTCATGCCAACATTACCATATGTTTTAAAAACATTTCAAGACATAGTTGTAAGTGTTTACATAATTCACTTATAACAAAACAAAACAAGGTTTAAAGCGGAAGCTTCATTTAACGTGTGTTCGATTCTTGCTCGTCGCTTGATTTTCATCCGGGACTCTCGACATTCACCTATGATCAAAACCAACTTAAAAATTATTTGATGGTTAAATAACAAGTACAACAAGGTAAATGGGCCAAATAATTGAAATAAACAAAAACTTTAAGTTTTTACGCCGTCGCCGCGCGCGACGGTAAACCCCTTTGGGCGTCGCGCGACGCCACACCTCCATTTCGACAGAATGTTCTTATTTTTGAGTTGCAGATGCCCAGCTATAGTTTTAATCAGAAAACGAACTTCAAAGTGTCATAACTTTCAATCTAGATGTCCGTTTTACGCGATTCTTTTTCCTACGCGCTCGTAATTTAATTCTCCATCTTATGGAGTTAAAATTCAACATTCAAACTAATAAAAATTCTAAATTTTTAAGCCTTCGGCTTATTATTCAATTTCAACATTTTGACCCGTTTATATTTAAAACCACAAACTTGTTTCAAAATAGTCATGGGGCATACGCCCTTTATGTAACTCAAATTCTTTAACGTGTATTCATAACATTTGTGATTTACATGGCCAATGCCTAGGTTATGTGCGTAATCAGTTTTGACCCGTTTAGATGGACTTATGCATTTATGCATTAACCTCACCCTTCTCTTTTCGCACTTTACATTTCCACATTCAAAGTATCAACCTATATGACGTAATCATAATGCAAGTTCTTAAACCACCCATATGGGTCGTTTGCCCAATTTACCCACCAAGGGTTTTTTGGTCAATTTCAGCCCCTCATTTTACGACGAAGGACTTTCACTAATTATTGACCAAAATATCACTTCTAACCATAAATCTAATTATGCATACCTGGATCGGATCATAGAATTGACCCGTTTATATACCTTTTGCTATTAATTTCTAGTTAATAGCAACGCGAACCATGTGTTAATTCCTGTTATCACAAACTCAACAAGCGATCATCAGACATTATTGTCAAATGGTGTTAACAACACCATTTGACCCGTTTAGTCGAAATGACAAATTGTCATTATGAGATGGTATTTAATTACCAATTCACCCCTTTAACCTATCCCGGTTTACCTTTTGAATTCATCTTACTTAAAAGTCGTTTCTTGTCTTGTTTGACCCATTATGGCTTATGCCAAATAGTGTCCTTTTTCAAATCCCTTTATCAATTCGTTAATCCATGACCGGGTTATCATTTTATCGTTTTTACTCTTTTTACCATAATTCATGGTTTCTACCATTCTCACTTGTTCCGACTCGCATTATATCATGCCAGAACATCATGTTTCTTTTACTTAATATAAATCATATTCAATACTCGCAATTAAGCATTTTGTAGTAAAATTTAAAAAGGGCGTAAGCTCAACTTACCTTTCATCCGATTTCGCTCTTTCTCCGCCTATTCAAGCTGTTTGACCCGCTTCTTTTCCCAAGCCATCACCTAGCTCGTTAAGCGTCAAACTATCGTCATCATTTACAAGGTGGTTAGACTAGTCATTAACAAATACAACTATTCCACCTTACGTATTTTTTTTATGTCGAAATCACTATTCGAATTCGTCATTGGTTAGTTTAACTTTCTACTAGTTAACTACCTCTAACCATATGATGTGTGGAACTAATTTTAAATCAACATCCTATTTCGAACCCTTGTCGCTTCTTATTTTGCCTAGTTTGCCATATCATCCAAATATGCGTTTCACTTGAAACTTCAACATTTTAACTTTCTCTAGGCATTATATCAAACACCTAATGAGCATGATTTTCATAGATTTTGAAAATCAAGTTTCATGACTAGTTATTTCACCCATTTACAATCTTTTTTTCCAATTTAGTGTCTAATTAACACTTCAATATCAAAACTAACTTCATAGAGTTCTGTTAACACTAGTTTGACAATCATGATTCTAATGTTCATCATGTTTCTACAAAACCCATTAACCACACATAATGAATGATCATGAATTTTATAATTTACACACTAATCCAACAAGTTATTGACTAGGGTTTACTCCTAGGCATGTTTTCATTACTAATTTCATCTAAATATCAACAATCAGGTTCAAATTTTGATTTCTCATGTTCATCAAAATTCTAATATGTAACCAAAAGATTAAATTTAACATACCTTATGATCCCTTTACTTAGGTGATCACTAATATGAACTCGGATTTCGATTTGGAACCAATTTGCCCTTTCAATTTCAGCTTGCTAGGGTTTTGTAGATGAGAGCTCTGGCTCCTCTGGAACTTTCGACCAGAACACACACTTTAAGTGTGTGTTTTGGTGTTTAGTATTTTATTTAATAATCTTGTTTCAAGTTTGCTACATTTGGCCCCTACACTTTACCCTTCTTTCATATAACATGTTTTGACCAAAGTTCCACATAACTACAAAACTTATAATTAACTAGGTTATTTATTTCCTAGTTATTTTATCTTGTTCACAATCCGTTTTATTTTAAGTCTCGTTAACTCGGGCCTTTTATATACTTTGTTTTCTCAAAGTATTTATCATCCTTTTAATGAATATTAGATTTATTTATTTAAATCCTAATATTCACCGGGTTTACTTTGGTTAATCTAATATAATTAACAAACCCGTTTTTGGGGTGTTACAAGTCTACCCCCCTTAAAGAGGTTTCGTCCCCAAAACCTTTCTTACGTGTTTCTTTAGGTTTAACCCCCATGGACTTAGTCTCGGTAATTACTTGAGCATCGCTCAAATTCAATAATCTTACCAGAAGAGCATGATAATGTCTTTTTGGTTCCGAAGGGTATGCACTTTTCCCGTGTAAGGCCCCATGAGCCGTTACTTTCATCTTATGTCCCTTATCTCTATTAATTACTTATCTTGGCGGTAAGACTTATTAGTCACTGGTTACCTTATACCCCTTCGTTCGGGTATATCCATTTTGCCTTCTCGAAACTTACAAACTTTTATTATTCTCATTTCATAGTTCACGCTATAACGTGGTTATATTTCATATTACTTTTCCTTGACCGTACCCTTTTTATTTATTCGACCCGTTTAGTTTCATACCTTTTTACTACTTACAATTTATGACTTCTAGACATACCTACCCATTCCCTGGGTTTGTGGTCTTTGGCGTATCATTACCATTCTATGGTTTTACGCCCTCATGATCCATAATCATCAAGTGACGTTCAAGTCACTTCTATATTACCAAAACAACCTTTGTTTGACCCATTTGATTGTCTAATGGTATCCACCATTTCAACGACAACCAAACGTGCCTTAACGAATCTTTTGACCCGTTTTGATTATCTAGTGAGCTTCGTCACTTACAACACACTACATTTTCTCATAACACTATTACGAGTTACTAACTACATTCAATATCTAAGCGTAATATAACGGAACCAAAGTTACGTACTTGCATAATTCATCAACATTGGTTTCAATCCATAATTACCCTTTCTCGGGCTTGTCAATTTTAGCGTATCACTTCCATCTCATGGTTTACGCTTTCTCTTTTTATTTTATTTTTTTATAACTCAAGTTTAACGAGTGACTTTCAAGTCACGTCATGTTTAAGTTTATATAAACCTTTCATCATCGAGAATCTTCTTTTCAAAATTTATCGTTTTTACACCTATCGGTGTTAAGACCGAAACCCTTTAATATTAACCCCCTTTTTTTATTTCTCTCATAATACCCATATTTGTTAAAACGTTGTTTCTCACTAAAACTGAATTTTAGTTTAACGTTTTCTTTTCACCTTGTCTTGCATATTTTTTTATTTCTAGGAATTTTAAGTCCGAGGATTTATTCCTTTCCGTTATTATTTAATGCGTGGAATTATAATTAGTTCCCACACTTAACCCAAATGACCCGTAGGTTCTATCACTTAGCCTCGTAGGCTATTTCTTTAGATTTTCACCTTTTTACCTTATTAAGGTGAGACCCTAACACTTCGTTTCTTTCTATTTGTGACCCGAAGGTCTTTTTGGTCCCGTAGACCTTAGCATCATTTATAATCTCGTAGGTTATGATAATCTCGTAGGTCATCTTTTATTCGACTTCGTATTCAACGGTGTATATACATATACCTATAGCGTCGAGGTATCCTTTTTATGTCTAGTATCATTTATTTTCGCATTTGTATTTCATTTGACCTTGACCGTAGTCTAAGGCTAATTTTGTTTTCTTTTGAATTATTCTTCCGACTCTATGACTTCTTCCGTCATTTATACGTCGGTTTGTTCTACGCTAACCGTTACCCGGTTCTTACCTATACTTCTTTACGACCCATCGCTCGGGTTCTTTTATCTTAATGTTTTTAGCTTTCCGGTCTCACCGGTTTGCGTTTTCCTTACTTAACTCGTTTGACTTATTTTGGGTGAAATTTAACCACTTATGAGTGCCAAACTTCGTTCTTTATTTGACCCGTCCAACTTTGAAATGGTTGAACATAATTATTAAAAGTTATGTTTGCAAAAATCTTGTCATCTTTTAGTCATAACTCTCATTCCGAGTCTTTTGAATTTCATTCCGCGTTCCCGTCACTTGGTTTACACGTTCACTCAAAATCATACCCATCCATCGGGTATCTTTACCGAAGTCATCATCAAATAACCATTCTTATATGGTTTTTAGACCTCCTTTTAATTTATTGGTCGTCTTAGCGTAATCCATTGCTTTTATTCAACCACATCTTTTACTCTTTATTCTATTTTGTTTGACTTGTTTGTGTGAATTTCATTACTTATGACCGTCAAACTTTATTCCTATACCTTAACATTCTCATTAGTTGGTTTGTATTTTCATTTACTTTAATCTTTGTCCCTTCTCTCGGGCTCGTTATTCTAACGTAATACGCTTCCGTCGTCTGACTTGCGTTTACGTTTACTATCAAACATTTTATTTATTTGATTCATTTGGGTACCATTTTAGTTAGTCCCATTCACCCCGCCCTCACTACATCGGACGTAAATGTGTCCGCTACAAGAAGTTCATGATATCATATGCCACTACTTACTTGGCCAGAGTAAACGATCAGCACATGATATACATGATCTTTTTATAGTTTTCACATCACACCACCCTATGTAAGTAACGCCTCTATTTGTTTCATACCTCCGGTTTCATTTAGTAAAACTTTATTTAATTGCAAAACAACAATCATTAGTTTACTAGTTTTACATTTGAACATATAAAATGTTTTTCTTTTCTGTCGAACTATTATATAATCACATTCGTTAATGTGATCGCTACTTTTCTCAATAGCATTATATTGAGAGTTTTTTTTTCACTTGGATAATTATCCCCAGTCCAAGTTTCCATATGAACTAATACTATTATTTCTTTGTTATTCATCATCATGAATAACACATATTTATGTTAAACTTCTCTTAGAAACATCATACTGAATAGATATCCTATTCAGGTTTTATCAGACATATGCAACCGTTATCCCCTACGTGTTTGTTGCATATTACTACTTGTGCGATTAAATTTAAAAGCGTGCACCTGGTAATGCTTGCCCTAACGGGCTTCTCTTGCCGTTAACTTTGTTCGCGATCGTCACGCGATTTAGGTCCTCAATGAGTATGCTCTGCTTGTCATACCTCGGACTGTCCCAGCGTCATATCCACAATTCATTCAACTCTCGTCATCTTCAGATGCGAGTGTCCTTCAACTAAACATTTACAAAAGTTAGTAACTTCGACATTAATAAACGCCCGTATTGTAATACAAGGCTCTTTACTATACGTGTCAACGCACGTAATTTCGTTAACTATATCTATCAATTATCGATTTGATTGGTGTAATGTGTATCACACGATAACCCTATGTGTTGTTCTCAGCACATTAATCATTCTAAACCATTAACATACTTGTACTTACCGGATTTGCAATCAAGCCTTGAACCAAACACCAATCTTTATCAAGAGCATAAGGTTTAAGTCCAAGCATGGTTTCCCCACCATACTTGAATCCCTTAAACCAGGGCTCTGATACCAACTTGTAAGACCCACATTGGAAATTTACATGATTACAACTTTAAAATACGCATTTTAATACTAAAAACGCGACTTTACAAAAACTTGTCATGCCAACATTCCCATATCTTTTAAAAACATTTCAAGACATAGTTGTAAGTGTTTACATAATTCACTTATAACAAAACAAAACAAGGTTTAACACGGAAGCTTCATTTAACGTGTGTTCGGTTCTTGCTCGTCGCTTGATTTTCATCCGGGACTCTCGACATTCACCGATGATCAAAACCAACTTAAAAGTTAGTTTTGATGGTTAAATAACAAGTACAACAAGGTAAATGGGTCAAATAATCAAAATAAACAAAAATTTCAAGTTTTTACGTCGTCGCCGCGCGCGACGGTAAACCCCTTTGGGCGTCGCGCGACGCCACGCCTCCATTTCGACAGAATGTTCTTATTTTTTAGTTGCAGATGCCCAGCTATAGTTTTAATCGGAAAACGAAATTCAAAGTGTCATAACTTTCAATCTAGATGTCCGTTTTACGCGATTCTTTTTCCTACGCGCTTGTAATTTAATTCTCCATCTTATGGAGTTAAAATTCAACATTCAAACTAATAAAAATTATAAATTTTTAAGCCTTTAGCTTATTATTCAATTTCAACATTTTGACCCGTTTATATTTAAAACCACAAACTTGTTTCAAAATAGTCATGGGGCATACGCCTATGTACTTAACTCAAATTCTTTAACGTGTATTCATAACATTTGTGATTTACATGGCCAATGCCTAGGTTATGTGCGTAATCAGTTTTGACCCGTTTAGATGGACTTATGCATTTATGCATTAACCTCACCCTTCTCTTTTGGCACTTTACATTTCCACATTCAAAGTATCTACCTATATCACGTAATCATAATGCAAGTTCTTAAACCACCCATATGGGTCGTTTGCCCAATTTACCCACCAAGGGCTTTTTGGTCAATTTCAGCCCCTCATTTTACGACGAAGGACTTTCACTAATTATTGACCAAAATATCACTTCTAACCATAAATCTAATTATGCATACCTGGCTCGGATCATTGCATTGACCCGTTTATATACTTTTTGCTATTAATTTCTAGTTAATAGCAACGCGAACCATGTGTTAATTCCTGTGATCACAAAACTCAACAAGCGATCATCAGACATTATTGTCAAATGGTGTTAACAACACCATTTGAACCGTTTAGTCGAAATGACAAATTGTCATTATGAGATGGTATTTAATTACCAATTCACCCCTTTAACCTATCCCGGTTTACCTTTTGAATTCATCTTACTTAAAAGTCGTTTCTTGTCTTTTTTGACCCATTATGGCTTATGCCAAATAATGTCCTTTTTAAAATTCCTTTATCAATTCGTTAATCCATATCCGGATTATCATTTTATCATTTTTACTCTTTTTACCATAATTCATGGTTTCTACCATTCTCACTTGTTCCGACTCGCATTATATCCCGCCGGAACATCATGTTTCTTTTACTTAATACTAGGTGTATGCCCATGTGAATACACGGGTTTGTTCTAATAACGATCGGAATCAAATACTAAAAAACATATTATAATATATTATTTAAATTCTTTCTGTTTGGTTACATATCTTTATAAAACAATGTTAAACATATGATCCGTCATATGTTTGATATAGAAATAACCTAACAAATTGATAATATGTTGTCTAAAATAAAAGCATGACCTAATTTTATGTTGTCAAATAATAAAAAGATGACTTAATTTAAATAACCAAATGTCATTGAACAATTCAATAAAGCCCATAACTTTGATACTATTAACATTAATAGAAAAATGCAATTTGCATCCCTGTGGTTTTTGCGAACATACAATACAATACAGAGACAAAACGTCATACCAATTTTTAATACATACAATACAGACACAAAACGTCATACCAACTTCGTAGACTTGACGGAACTTACAGACTCGATAACAAAAGACCGTAACATATAATACAGAGACAAAACGTCATACCACCACAAGCAATTGTGGATCTTTACTGACGGGTGCACTTCGAAATGTTGCAGATATGAATGAATATAACTCCAGTGTAGCTAGTTACATATCTGCCACTTGGGTTATATTCATTCATATGAATGAATATAACCCCAGTGTAGCTCTTTGATTTTCCTTGAAATTCCAGAGCTCGCTAATTACATATCTGCCACTGGGGTTATATTCATTCATATGCAATTGATCTTTCTGATCAATTACTTCCTTATGTGCACCGCACCATCTTCTAGGAGGTTGTCAAGTGTTCTTGCCTTCGTAGTTGGTGTTTTGCGTATGTTTACATCAACAACCATTCTGCACCATGTATTTTCCCAAAAATCATTACAAACAAACCTTGTTTTGATACTACTATGATAGCATAGAACAAAAACAAAACAAACAAACAGAACAGAATAGAACAAAGCAAAACAAAAACAAAACAAACAAACAGAACAAAAACATCACAAACAAACCTGGAAAACTGAAACGAAAATACTCAAATCAACCCATTCACAAATATCTGATTATCATCATTATGCGGCATTCAGATTATCAAAGAACTGATTATCAAAAACTTATTATGAAAGAACTGATTATGAAAAACTAATTCACAAATAACTTATTATCATCATGATGCGGCATTCAGATTATCAAAAGATGATTATCAAAAACTGAAACCAAAATACCCAAATCAACCCTCTGTTTTTCACAAAAACATTCACAAATAACTGATTATCATCAACATGCGACATTCAGATTATCAAAAACTGATTACCAAAGACATTATCAAAAACTGATTATCAAAAACTGAAACCAAAATATCCAAATCAACCCTCTGTTTTTTGACAAAAAAACATTCACAAATAACTGATTATCATCATGATGCGGCACTCAGATTATCAAAAACTGATTATCAAAAAGTGAAACCAAAATACCCAAGTCAACCCTCTATTTTTCACAAAAACATTCACAAATAACTGATTATCATCAACATGCGACATTCAGATTATCAAAAACTGATTACCAAAGACATTATCAAAAACTGATTATCAAAAACTGAAACCAAAATATCCAGTCAACCCTCTGTTTTTTCACAAAAACATTCACAAATAATTGATTATCATCATCATGCGGCATTCAGATTATCAAAAACTGAAACCAAAATACCCAAATAAACCCTCTGTTTTTTCACAAATAACTGATTCACTATACGTAGCTGATTATCATCATCCTGCGGCATTCAGATTATCAAAAACTAATTATCAAAAACTGAAACCAAAATACCCAAATCAACCCTCTGTTTTTTCACAAATAACTGATTATCATCATTATCATGTGGCATTCAGATTCTCAAAGAACTGATTATCAAAAACTTATCACCAAAATACCTAAATCAACCCTCTATTTTTCACAAAAACATCACAAATATCAAAAACATATATAGATAAGATAAAGATCCAAACCTCTGTTTTGAAGATGAAGATTGATGAAGATGATAAAGATGGATGAAGATGATGATGATGATGATCGGTGTTGGGAGTTGAGAGAGAGATTAAAATCAAGATTTTTTGAGAAGTGTGTGATGATGAGAAGTGTGATGATGATTATAAAAAGCAATTATAAAAATATCTCTGTCACCTCTAGATATATAGATTTAATAATAATTATTTTATATATTATAATATAATTATTTTTCATAATAATTTTTTAAATACCTAAATCTTATTATTATAAAAATATATATTTAATATATTAATTATAATTTATATAAACAGTGGGCTCATTTTATATATTATAATATAATTAAATTATTTTTCATAATAATTTTTTAAATAGTAGATATTATTATTTAAAAAAATATATTTAATATATTAATTATAATTTATATAAACAGTGGGCTCATTTAACCCCGCGAGCCGGCTTGAGCTCGATAAGTGAACCACAGGCTCAAGTTCGTTTACTAAATAAGCTCATTTTTAGGCTCGGGCTGAAGCTCGTTTAAGATTGCCTTGTTTCGGTCTTTTATTAACCAAGCTCGAGTTGCTCAGGTCGTTCACACCCTGTAAATTTTTTTCAGCCCCTTTGGCTCACTTTGGGTGTTCTCATTATCTCCCAATCTATACCCTTAAATATGTAACAGGCTTAAGGTTAGCAATATTATACCTCAGACAATGGGTTGGAAGATGACCGTGAATGTTGATATCCCAGATGAATTTTAGACAAGCCGACTTCTCATTTGTATTAAAAACTATAAAATATCACATCGGTCCGAGCTATACAACAATATATAACACAAAGCAAGAGAGTTTACAAAATGACAACATACCTCTTTTTTTCCTCTCATCGTCCTCTGAAGCATGATCTGAGTCATCATCTTTCTCGGCACATGTCACAAAACAAAAAATCACACTGAAACTCGATCAAATTAGACTGAAAATTGATTCGAAATCAATGGAAATTTACTGACATGATCAAACATTTAATTGACCAAACTAAAACTTGTGTAAAACAGTTCAAAACGTTCAAAATATTTGTAAAACTTATCAAAATCTCAGTCAAAACAATTCGTATAACAACTATAGTTATATAAAACTGTTAATCAATTTATACAGATAATACATATCATTTAAAATATACAACCGAGTACAAATAGATTGAGTAATTTGAATGTATTGACTCAACTTCTTAATTAAACTCTTTAACAGAGGACTGAGTAACATTTAGGGAAGCCTAATATATGCATAGGAAAAAAGTAAACGAAATCCTAACAAACCAATGGCTGCCTTACAATACCATCAAAATACAAACAACAAACTGAAAATAACATGTAACAGAATTAAACAAAATAACTCAAGAGGAGCACTTTAAACGTAGTTATGGATCAGAAATTGCAAAATTCTGATTTTAAAACTTTGAATATTCAATATTAAACCATAGTATTACAAAATTATAATTTTGAAAAATAATAAAAATAAAAAATTAAACATTACAATTAACACTTCCTAGAATATCTCGTTCTCTCGCCTTCTTCCATCCAATTTCATTTTTTGTTTTAATTTGTAGATCAGCTAGCATATCACAGGTCTTCTGATCATGTTTCAGCAAATTTGTAATAAACTCTTCTGCTTTTTCTTTAAACTCTGTTGGAGTAGAACAGGCAACTTCATCCAGTAGTGCAATGCTACTCCAGGTTTGTTTATAATAATTATCACTAACCATAACAACTTTTATGTTGAGTTCTTCAGCGTTTCTCTGTTCTTGGAGCGACCAAGTTGAAAATTCGATTTTAAGATCAGTAGTATCCGACCAATGGTAGAAGGTTTTCCTTGCCATTTAGGAAGAATGTGAGTGTTTTTGGACAATTTGTTTTAGGATGAAAGTTTTTTTTTTAAATTGAAGTGTTGATGTTTTCAAGTAAACTAAAAATTATCCTTTATAGTGTTTAAAATGTTTGATAGGGTAAATGAAGAGACATCTCCTAATTATGATAACCTTTTTTTGAAGCTTTCAATTTTGTTCCTTGGTTTTCTACATATTTAATTTTACTTGTTTTCCCATGAAAACTCATTTTTCAAAGTTGATAAGATAATTAATAAAGTTTGCCCGGGGTTTTCCCCGTTTCCAAAAAAAAAAAAATTAAATGTACATGGTTTTTAAGTATAAATGTTTATTTAATGATTGCCTTTAAAGCTGACCTTTGGCCTGTTACATATACTATATAATAGCATTGCCAATAAAAAGTTTTTTCATCAAAACAGATTCATTCAGTGAAACAGAGGAGCAACTATTATTGTTTTGCCTTAGTTCTTATAAATATATTAAAATGGAGTCATATACTTCTGCAAAAACTGACGATTTCAAGCAACGCTTTATTAAACAAATCGAAGACCAAGTTTTGGTTGATAGGTCTACTCTTTAAGAGTTGAAGATGTGTTTTAACAGACTGGAAGTTGGTCTGCTGACAAGAGACCAGGTTTCGAGGGACTTGAGGGCGATGCCGACTACTTCCGTTCGTGACCTGTGTATTGCAAGTAATATAGACTGTGGAGAAAGAGATCTGGAGTTTATGAGAAAGATCAATGAGATACATCGAGAGGTTCAGTGCTCCATGGAGTTGAAGTTAAAGTTTCTTCATTCTTGCTATTAAAGTTAGATGTGTCTGATTAGTTTTCTTTTTTATATGTAATTGCTACTGTCTTAATACTTCATATTTTATAAGTATTAATTTTTTTTATCACAGATTACTTTTACATCTTTTCATGAGTTTCAAGATAAAGAGACGGTGTTCCATTTTCGATAAATTAGAAAATATTTCATCTAATTTTTTTTCTTAAGATTGTTATTTGGTACCATTGATTCTAATGTTTTATTAGCACTTTATTGATTCTTTGTTAGTTACAGTTGATGGTGATCATAGTATCTTACCCATGGTTGTTGTGAGTCATCCACATATATATCAACATTTAATTTCTTAAATTCTTGCTTGTATGTATCTTAATTTGTTTCAGTCGTTGACTTTGTTTACGACCCTCCTACTTCTGTTTCACTATGTTCATTTTAGGTATGGTTTTCGTCTTTTCAATTTTTTTTGGGATTTGTTTTCAATGCACAATTTTGGTTTTGTCATAGGTTCTTCAAACACACACCGACTTGGTCTCAGCTAACCAACTTTCTAAGGAACAGGAAAGACTGAATTTGAAGTTTACAAACAACAAATTACAATGTACCAATTTCAATGCATGTAATAAAAGTATAAAAAACTAAGCCCATTATCTAATTGAAAACTGAATACCCTTACATTAAAAGAAGTAACTTGGAAAGATGTTATGAGATTCACTTGATTTTACTGCAAGAAAAAGAGAAGAAATTACCTGAATACCCTTTCCGGAGAGAAACTGGTGACATCAATTGATTTGATTGATCGAACATCAGACCGTCCTTCAAAATCCATGTAAAACAATGAGCATTTGACTTGGACCTCTGGCAGATCCATCAATTGATCCGACGATCCACCAAAACCGTCTCGTGACGTCCTTCTTCAATATAAAAAAACAAATCAAACACAGCAGACGCACTGCACCTTCAAAAAAATAAATCTACTTGAAAAGCCATATGATTCAATAATATATACCATGACGTCCCGGTTTATTGAATTTAATAAGTCAAAAATACTATAATCTATTTAAATGGTAAAACAAATTTCAGTAAAATTACTATCATTGGACCAATTTAAAGTTGCATTACTATAACAGGTAATTATATTGGGAAGTGAGCAGTAACTAAAACAACTACCTCGCTTCGAATGTTGATAACCCAGATGAATTTTAGACAAGCCGACTTCTCATTTGTATTAAAAACTATAAAATATCACATCAGTCCGAGCTATACAACAATATATAACACAAATAGATCGAGTAGCATTAAATGTATTGACTCAACTTCTTAATTAAACTCTTTAACGGAGGACTGAGTAGCATTAAGGGAAGACAAATATATGCATAGGCATTACATGTAAACGAAATCCTAACAAACCAATGGCTGCCTTAAAAAACCATCAAAATACAAACAACAAACTGAAAATAACATGTAACAGAATTAAACAAAATAACTCAAGAGGAGCACTTTAAACGTAGTTAGGCAGCCTTTGTTTTAGACATTGACAGGTAAACAAAATAATTCAACATACATAATCCCCCCCCCCCCCTTTAACTTTAACATTTTTTTTCTTTTCCTTACTATCATGTCCTGTCACAGAATCATACAAGTTCCAATAATCAATTAGTCTTACATCAGATACAGTCTACCTACGCAAGAGACATCAATTAGTTTCAGGAAATAGAAAGGATCTTTAAATTAACTAAATACCTAATTTCATGAACTAAACTCTACACAATTTTAATTATCAACAATTTTCATCAGCAATTTTAAAACAGAGATCTTGTACCTGATATAAGACAGTTGACAGCAGAGCTCTATGAAACACTACATATAATGGAAAACCCCAAATTAGAACCCTAATTTCTAAAATACAGCAAATTACCACAAATATTAAAGGATTACATACCAAGATTTGGCCCTTTTGAGTACACTTGAGGAACATCCTCTTCTTCTAAACCTGGAAGCACACACCAAAACCTCACAAATCAACACAGTCCGAAGCGTTTGTATTCACCAAAACAGTCCGAAGCTTTTGTATGCACTCTTTCTCAAAATACAACGGATCTATTCAATATTTCAAACATATAATAAAAAAATCAACAAATAGGTAAAAAATAAAGCTCAAATCCTTAACCTAATTAGAATCTATACTCTTAAATCAGTTAAATCTATTCAAAATAAATACCTCAAAACATTAGAATAAGTGCAAACAAACTTACAAACACACTTAAACATATTTTGATAAATCAACTATTAGGTTAAAAATTAAACCTCAAACAGTTAAATCAGCTAAATACCTTAGGGTTTGTGGATCTACACATATATGAAACAAATTCAGCAATTGAAGGTCACCACCATCGTCGCTTCTGCAACCCGAAACACCGCCATCATCCTCTTCGTTACCAAATCTATACATGTCAGAATTCATCTTCTTGTTGATCTCTGAATCATTTGACCGTTGATCTCTGAATTCATCTACTTGTTCTCCGTCAGAATGAATTAGGGTTCTTGATTGACGCCCCTTTCTTTTCCGATATTTGAGAGAGAGAGATGCACGTTTGAAAAGAGAGGTTGAATTTTGAAAATGAAGTCAGGATTGAAATTAGAGCTTGTATTTGGGGGAGAGGTGTTTAAAATTTGAAAATGGAGCCAAAACTATAATTGAAGTCAGGTTTGAAAAATGAAGTTATTTTATATATCTATACATTATATTATATTAATCCGAATTATGACATAATCAATTAATCCGAATTATGACATAATCAAATCCTACATGGCATGGCTGAGAGGCTGACACGTAAGCAAAGTGAGGTCAGCCTCTAAGCTCCTTTAATAGATAGTATAGATAAATCATATTCAATACTCGCAATTAAGCATTTTGTAGTAAACTTTAAAAAGGGTGTAAGCTTAACTTACCTTTCATCCGATTTCGCTCTTTCTCCGCGTATTCAAGCTGTTTGACCCGCTTCTTTTCCCAAGCCGTCACCTAGCTCGTTAAGCGTCAAACTATCGTCATCATTTACAAGGTGGTTAGATTAGTCATTAATAAATACAACTATTCCACCTTACATATTTTTTATGTCGAAATCACTATTCGACTTCGTCATTGGTTAGTTTAGCTTTCTAGTAGTTAACTACCTCTAACCATATGATGTGTGGAATTAATTTTAAATCAACATCCTATTTAGAACCCATGTCGCTTCTTATTTCGCCTAGTTTGCCATATTATCCAAATATGCGTTTCACTTGAAACTTCAACATTTTAACTTTCTCTAGGCATTATATCAAACACCTAATGAGCATGATTTTCATAGATTTTGAAAATCAAGTTTCATGACTAGTTATTTCACCCATTTACAATCTTTTTTCCAATTTAGTGTCTAATTAACACTTCAATATCAAAACTACTTTCATAGTTTGACAATAATGATTCTAATGTTCATCATGTTTCTACAAAACCCATTAACCACACATAATGGATGATCATGAATTTCATAATTTACACACTAATCCAAGAAGTTATTGACTAGGGTTTACTCCTAGGCATGTTTTCATTACTAATTTCATCTAAATATCAATCAATCAGGTTCAAATTTTGATTTCTCATGTTCATCAAAATTCTAAGATGTAACCAAAAGATGAAATTTAACATACCTTATGATCCCTTTACTTAGGTGATCATTAATATGAACTCGGATTTCGATTTGGAACCGATTTGCCCTTTCAATTTCTTGAATTTCAGGTTGCTAGGGTTTTGTAGATGAGAGCTCTGGCTCCTCTGGAACTTTCGACCAGAACACACACTTTAAGTGTGTGTTTTGGTGTTTAGTATTTTATTTAATAATCTTGTTTCAAGTTTGCTACATTTGGCCCCTACACTTTACCCTTCTTGCATATAACATGTTTTGACCAAAGTTCCACATAACTACAAAACTTATAATTAACTAGGTTATTTATTTCCTAGTTATTTTATCTTGTTCACAACCCGTTTTATTTTAAGTCTCGTTAACTCGGGCCTTTTATATACTTTGTTTTCTCAAAGTATTTATCATCCTTTTAATGAATATTAGATTTATTTATTTAAATCCTAATATTCACCGGGTTTACTTTGGTTAATCTAATATAATTAACAAACCCGTTTTTGGGGTGTTATAACCGGATGACTTGCATCAATCGGAGTAAGGTGACTCCGAGGAGGTTTTCTACGCAAGACTAATTGCAACAAGTTGATATGGTGTATGTAAAGGTCGATGTACCCTTAGCAAGATTCTGTTGTGACTCATCTTACCTCACTACAATGATGAGATGATTATGTTGGGAAGATGTGCATAGGCCTCATTAGAAATTACCTTACCCTTATGCTTATAGTGTACGACGAATGAGCTTTTCTTTCGCTTATTGACGACAATATTTATTCTGAAATAAATGTCTGATTTCGTCAACATGTTTTATGCATGTGAAGCTCATGGAAACACAACAAAGGGACATTAGTTCGACTCAACCAGAACCTTTACCTGCAACAAGAGCTGAGCTCGAAGCTCTAGTGAACCAGCAAGTCGCTAAAGCAATCGACCAATACGAAGCAAGCAACATTGCAAACAGCGGAGGACTAAGAGGAACCATAATGGGAATCGCTCAGGCGATAACTCTTGCCCTAGGTCCTACCGAGGACGGAGTAACAGGGGAGAAATCTAATGAAAATCCAGTGGAGAAGAAGACGCCTGTGGAGTCTTCTTCGGGTGGAACTAAGAGAAAGTTTTCAAGCCTGAAGAAATGAACTCAAGCAAGTCATGACAACTCAAACGCAAACAAAAGAAGGGAAGCAAACCCGCCTCGTGGCATGAAAGCTTTTGGAGCCACCAATGATGCCAGAGGAAAGGTTTATTTGGGAAATAAGCCGAAATGTGACAGATGCAAGTTTCACCATGAAGGTCGATGCCCGAAACCTAAGTGTGATAGATGTGGAAAGAAGGGACACAGCAAGGATACCTGTTGGGCAAGATATCCCAACCAAGGAGGAGACGGTAACTACAACCAAGGTGGAAAAGGTAATGATAGAGCTCCTGGTTGTTTTAGATGTGGTGACACGGGGCACTTTAGGAAAGATTGCCCTAAGAAGGACCAAGCCCGAGGTAGGGTTTCACGAGCGGAGCTCGTGAAGCGCGCTAGGACCTGAATATTGCGACGGGTACGTTCCCTAATAACCAACACTATGCATCCATTTTGATTGATACTGGCGCCGACTTTAGCCTTGTATCTATAGAATTTAAGAACCTACTTGGTCTAGAAGCGAGTAAGCTAGACACCCCCCCCCCCTATTCAATAGAATTAACGAATGGGAAATTAGACGAAGATGATGAAGTTATTAAGGGTTGTACACTTGTACTTGGAGAATGAAAGTTTTCTATTGACCTGCTACCAGTTGGTTTAGGAAGTCTTGATGTTGTAATCGACTTGGATTCGGTATCCAAGAATGGAGCTAGAGTTGTTTGTCATGAGAAAGTCGTTCGCATCCTTCTTGTGAATGATGAAACACTTATAGTACACGGCTTTCATACAGTTGATGCGAGGACGCTGGGCCTCATAAGGCGGAAGACTGTGACATTTCAAGTTTGTTGTTAGAGCGCTGAAGTGTTTCCGAAAAGGCTACATAGCCTTCCTTGCTCATATTGTCAACAAGGAGATCAAGGAGCCAAGATTAGAAGACATCCCCGTTGTAAAGGAATTTCCAAAAGACTTTCCCAAAGACTTGACTAGGCTACCTCCATAGCGACAAGTGGAGTTTCGGATAGAACTAGTGCTAGGAGTGGCACCAGTGGCAAAGGCGCCTTACCGACTAACTCCGTCCAAGATGCAAGAACTTTCGACTCAACTGCAAGAGCTGCTAGATAAGGGAACTTATCAGGCCGAACTCCTTACCCTGGGGAGCTCCAGTGTTATTGGAAAGGAAGAAGGACAACAGTTTTCGTATGTACATCCGGCCTGATCTAGGAGGAAATCAAAGAACTGATGAGGATAAGGTATTGTTCCAGGTCGGAAATCCTGAAAATTGGAACTAGTGGGGAAGAAGTATTGTGCAGAAGTTACAGGGAGCTAAACAACTAACTATCAAGAATCGGTACCCCTTATCAAGAATTGACGACTTGTTTGACTAACTAAAAGGTTCCAGCTACTATTCCAAGATTGACTTAAGAACATGATATCACTAGTTGAGGACACAAGAAGAAAGTATCCCTAAAACGGCCTTCAGGACTCGCTTTGGGCATTACGAGTCCCTAGCCACACCGTTTGGCTTAATAAACACATCGTCATTATTCATGGATCTCATGAAACGAGTGTGTAAGCCGTATTCGGATGAGTTCGTGATTATGTTTATTGATGACATTCTTATTTACTCAAAAACCAAGGAAGGTCATGAGCAACATCTGCGAGCTATCTTGGAGCTTTTGAAGTAAGAACAGATATATGCAAAGTTACCAAATTGTGAATTTTGGATTCGCAAGGTGCGATTCCTAGGTCGCATGGTGAAAGAGGATGGAATCCATGTAGACCCTGCCAAGATAGAGGCAATCAAGAATTGGGAAGCACCAAAAACCACAACCGAGATATGGCAAGGTCATCGTATACGCATCACATCAATTAAAGGTGCATGAGAAAGACTACATGACGCACAACCTTGAACTAGGTGTTGTGATCTTCGCGTTGAAGATCTGGCGTCATTTCTAGTATGGTGCTCGTTGCACGAATTTTTTACAGACCTTAAGAGCTTGCAACACATTTTGTGATTAGAAAGATTTGAATAGAAGACAGCGTAGATGGGTTAAGCAGTTGAACGATTATGATCGTGAGATTAAGTAACACCCAGGCAAGGCAAACGTGGTAGCCGACGCCTTGAGTCGCAAGGAACGCACAAAGCCTCTAAGGGTGCTAGCCTTAGAGATGACAATACAAACTGATCTCACAGTTCGGATTCATGAAGCCCAGCAGGAAACACTTAAATAAGAGAACCTACGAGTTGAATCACTGTGTGGTATGGAAGTGAAACAGGTTCCAAAGGAAAACGGAACATTATACTTCATGGAACGAATTTGGGCACCATCTTTCGGCAATCTACGAGCACTTATTCTGGACGAAGCTCATAAGTGGAGGTACTCAATCCATCCTGGATCCGACAAGATGTACCCAGACTTAAAAGATTGGTATCGGTGGCCCAAGATGAAAGTCGACATCGTAATATATGTGGGTAACTGCCTTACTTACGCCAAAGTTAAGGCAGAATATCAGAACCCGTCAGGGTTATTGCAACAGCCGGAGATTCCCGGCTGGAAGTGGGAACAGATCCCCATGGACTTCATTACAAGGCTACCAAGAACACAAAGAGGGCACGATATGATATAGGTGATTATCGATTGACTCTCGAAGCCTGCGCACTTCGTACCTATTAGTAAGAAAGACAACACAAAGAAGTTAGTAGAGATTTATCTCAGAGAGATTGTGGCACGTCATGGAGTGCCTGTATCTATCATATCCGACCAGGATGGTCGCTTTGTGCCAAGGATTTGGCAGACGTTTCAGCAAGCTTTCGGATCACAGTTGAACCTTAGTATACTAAATTTCACCCTCAGACAAACGGCCAAAGTGAACGAACAATACAGACTTTGGAAGATATGATACGTGCCTGTCTGATGGACTTTGGTGGAAGTTGGAATACTCACTTGCCTTTTAGTGGAGTTTTCCTACAATAATAATCATCAGACCAGCATTCAGACCACCTCGTTCAAAGCTTTATATGAACGTAAGTGTTGGCCCCCGTTATGATTGAGCGGAAACCGGGGATAAAAAGTTTATTGACTCGAATTGGTTCAAGAAACTACGGGAAAGATTGTACAGATACATGGATGTATCAGGACAGCAGTAATAGACAGAAGACTTACGCCAACAAGCGGCAGAAACCTTTGGAATTTGAGGTTGGAAATATGGTTCTATTGAAAGTCTTGCCTTGGAAAGGCATGGTACAAATTGGTAAATGTGGAAAGTTGAACTCACGGTACATTATACCCTTCAAGATCCTGGAAAGGAATCGGAACCACTGCATACAAACTAAAACTTTCAGAATAGCTTAGTAGTGTTCATGACACATTCGACGTGGAAAGTTGAACTCACGGTACATTATTCCCGCAGATGAGATTCATGTCAAACGACAAACTTCATTTTACCGAATAACCCGTCAAGGATTACGGACTGGAAAGTCCACCAGATACGAAGAAGTCGCATTAAACTTGTCAAAGTTCTTTGGAATTCATGTCATGACCCAGAGTTTACTTGGGAGCGTGCAGATCAAATCAAATCAAAGTATCCGCACTTGTTTCACAACTCCCCTGAAGGTGATAACACACCTTGAATTTCGGGACGAAATTCTTTTAACGGGGGGAGAATGTGACAACTGGCAATTTTCCACATATTCCGTACAATGTTAAACAGTAATTTGTGCATTAATGATTGTGCCTGATTTAGTTAATGACATGAATAATTTTCTGAATGCTGTCATATACATACAAATGCATTACATGTTGCAAGATTATTTACCATTATTGCATGCAACACTATATAGTTCAATTAGTGCACAAAACAAAGTTATCACACTTATCAGACAACTAGAAGTACTGACGGGAGTTCAGTACTCAGGCAGAAGTGATGCTAAGACACAGAATGAGCCCGAACCCTAGAGTTACACTAGAATAGTGTGTAGGAAAGTAGGGATCACAAAACTGCCTTCCGAGTGATGATTTAGGTGCCGGAAAGTGCCCGAAACACACTAAGACTGTAAAATTCTGCAGAAAACAGTAAAATTCAGCAATTTTCAGCAATTAAACATCAAAATATAATGCAGAAATGTGGTTTAATGGTCCAGAATACCTTTCTAAGTGTTGGGAATCAAAACTGTCATAAAAGGGAACATAAAGCACACTAAACTGCGCAAATTAGCACCTTAACGAACCGGTAACCAACCGAACAACCGGACACTACCCGAAACACCAAATTTTCACTAGAAGCATTTTTTTAGTGTTACGAAGCTAGTTATGGTCACCGAACATCATAATTCATCCTAAAACATTATAACACCTAAAACACTAAACTTTAAACTTAAAACCTAACTAGATTAACTAACTTACACTTGAAACCCAACCATATATCCCCCCCCCCCCTTACGGTTATACATGGGGCCCCACATGGGGATTTCTTTGATTATTTAATTTGAGCATGTTGGAAAGATATTGGACATTATAACCTAAGGATTATAAGATGTTGGGAATGTTTTTATAAAAACCAAGAGTTTTAACCACATATCATTCTCATCACCTTCAACCTTCAAGAACCCCATTCCTTCATCCCTTATTCTCGGCTCCCACACACCACACTTCAACCCCCATTTTCATTCCACTAGCAAGCAATCTAAGGTGAATTTAAGGTGTAAGAATCATAGTTAGGAAGCTTGGAAGCATTAGAACTTGAAGGACCTTCATCAAGAACTTTTATCCACCCTTTACATCTTCATCTTCATCATAGTTTCTTCCCTAGCCTTTGTGCTAGTAGTAAGCTCTTTACAACTTGATTTTACTTCTAATTCTGATGGTTAAAAGATTATGTAAGTGGTTAATCATAAGAATCATAAAGAAACAAGAAGATGATCTTTAACATAAAGCTAAATAACATAAGAATCTAAGTTGTTTTAGTGCATGTGTGATACTTGATGATTGATTTCTTGTGTTTATGATGTTGATCATCATAAGAAGCTTGCTAGATTGTGATTAGACACATGATCTAGCAAGTGAGAGGATGAATCTTGTGAAAATCAAAATGATCATCCTTTATGTGGATCATGAGCTTGAATATGAAGTTGTTTTTGTGTATAATGATGATGGATACATGTTATAAGTCTTGTAAATAGATGATTACAAAAATAATTTTCTCAAGAAACCAAGGTTATTTACAAGATTTACATAATCATTATTTTTAAAGAAACTAATTATGTTTTAAGTGTTAAATCAAAGCTAGAAACATGTTGTTAACAAGAAGAATACAAGAAAAATCATTTTTAGAAAATCATCTTGTAAGTTGTAAAAGACTAAATTTTACAAGAATGAGATTTATAAACAAATAACCATATTTTTAAGGGTAACTAAACTTACTTAACAACATGTTATGTTACTACAAACTTTTACAAAATTTCAAGTTCATGATGTAGTGTAAGTTGCATGATTTTGGCTCATGGTAAGCCTTGAATGAATTGTTAATGATTGATGATGATTTAAAAAAAAAATGATATGCTTTTAAAGCGTGGAAACTTCCATTTTTAAGGGGAAACTATGGCAATTTTTTTGTAGAAATTAAACACTTAGAAAAATATTTTAAACAAGTGTTTACAAGTAAATTTTAATCAAGGTTTTCATATAAAAATTTTCCATAATCTTTGTTACAAAACTTACAAACATTGGAGGTTGATTTTTGATAAATAAAAGTGACTAAGTATGTATTTAGGAAAATATATTTTGATGTCACAATTTGTGTGTTACTTGTATATTATGTGTATTAGTTATATTATTTTAGGACTTGAAAATAATATAACACACCAATGCACCAAAATTGTAATACAAAATATGACCAAGATTCCAAGAAAATAAATATATGGATTATACCCGAATAATGGACAAACCGGACCAGAACTATGGAATATTTATATATATATATATATATATATATATGTATATATATCCCGGAATTAAATTGAGTTAATTACATAGTTAGTCCCTGTGGTTTGCACAAAGTAACATACTTAGATACTAATTGTGGTACCCACGGAAAAATCCATAGTCATCTTGATCTAACATCTCGCCAATTTTGGATCCCTTATCAAATTTCAGGACGAAATTTCTTTCAAGTAGGGGATGATGTGACAACCCGAGTAATAGTCAACCATTTGATTGATAGTCGTCGGCCATTTGATTAGATCATTAAACTTACATGTGATTTCAACCGCAATTGCTTTTAGAAGTCCAACTAGAAATCAGTTAAACATGAGATTGTGGGACAACACTGGTGATCAGTAAACAATGTCATCATTTCATTCACTGGAAATCAAAGCTTACATTTTAATCATATCAGCTTTGCATGTGATAAACATCATCAGTTCAATAGAGTTAGATTGTCGGCTAGTTGCTTTGAAAAGATTGCATGTGATATCATAAATGTTACACACAAACGGTTCAATTTAAAAAAAATAAAGATTAAAGGTTGATTAGTTCGGTATTGTACGTGAGCATTGATTGTGCACAACCCTCGACGAAACATGGGTTGGTGTCACCACCCTTGCCTGACGAAAGATGGACTTTTCGCCATCACCATTGAGCACGATGAAAGTCATGGAGTTTCGCCGGGATTGTGTTTCGCCGAATTGGGCTTCTGGCCCAAAGGTAGCCCAGTTACGCTGTTTTCACTAGCTAAACGTAAACCAAACCCTAAACTTCCTTATTCTCCTTCTTCACGTTGACGGCAGCCCCTACTCCTTCGAGGCTTCTCTCTATCGCTCTAAACATCTTGCTTTGTTTTACAATCTTCTGGTTGGTATGCTTATCACTATCTTAATTGTCTTCCTTGTTAGTTAATTGGTGTTGGTTTGAATCAGATAATAGTGTGACTTAGGATTGTTACTGCATCTGATTGAATATGGAATGATGAATGGTGTATTAATTAGGTGATACGAATCTGATAAATCCAATCGTCTATGTTGTGAATTAATTCAAAATATCATGTGAACTAGAACGCGATGCTTGTTAATCTCGATGATAAGACTGTTCAGACTTGTACACAAAACCTAGGTTTTGAATAATGAGCAGGAATGATCGTGATGTTTGGTTTGGTAAACTATGATAACATGAAACTGTGTGATTGATTGTTGTGTTGTATGATGTTGTGTTTGACTTATTATGATGATGATTAATATTGAGTCGATGAAACAGTAAGGAACAGTTAGGGTTGCAGGCCAAGTTCTCCACGACGAAACATGGGGGTTTCGTCGCAATTGGGTCACGACGAAACATTGGGGTTTCGTCGCAAGTTGACTTCGACGAAACAGTGGGAGTTTCGTCACATAGACGTTTCGCCGAAGGGCATGAATGGATGTTTTGTATATTAATTGTTGAATAACTCTGTTTGTTGAATGATGATAATGTATATTAATGTTGTGCATATTAGTTAAGTGCATGATAGTGTTGGGTAAGGATGAGGAAACCCTCATTACTCGTGTATCATTCACAGGGACATGTTGATTAGCATGAGAACTAGATACCTCTTATATGTGTGATACTCTTTGTGTGAATCAGTACGATATACATGTTGGTAGAGGTCAAGGTGCATTAGAAATAACTGTAGCTGGTGATGAGAACCTGATTTCGTTCATAGTAATAGTAGACCCAACTGTTATGTGTTGTTGGGTATACAACTGAGAACCTGATGCATGTTATGCATGTTATATAGTAAACATGGTGATGAATTACTGTTGTGATTTGTATGACGATATGTGTAATCTGCGTACGCAACAAGTGTAGTATATGTAGAGAATACGTGTTCTATGTGCACATGAAACTAACTGTTATTGGTAACCCCACTAGGACACGGTTGATCATCGTGAAACAAAGTAATAAAACATACCGAGCAATCTCAGGTGAGTTCACTGCTCTTTTTCAAAGCATGCATCCCGGGGTGGGATATCGGGTAACGTTCTGGGGAGGAATGTCAGGTTATTGGGATGTTTGTTATTATGCTCATTTCTATCATATAAGACCCCTTACATCTACCGACAGTTGCCGGGGAGGCAACGAGGTTATTAGTTGATAGCGCTATTAGGTTTGGCACCCTCACACCGTACCGGGGAAGACGTGCGTCAACTAATTACCTTACCACTTGACCAATGCTTTGATAGAGGCATTGGGGTTGGGCAAATACATCTTGTAGCCATTTGCGGTAATCGAGTTAATAACAACACCAAATCAAATCATCGAAACTATGAAACGTTTTAATTTGGTAACTGGTATCGAAACACGTTAACAAAACTTTGAACTCACCAGCGGCGTCTGACACACTTGTCTGCATACTTGCAGGTCTATAGGGTTGTGACATTGGAACTTGCTGTCTAGAGGGCTGGAGTGGTCATGGGTCGAGATACATGGAATCGCAACACAAGACTAATGGTTTTTACATGTGGTTTATAAACACTTAATAAATGAATTATTCTTCTGCTGTATACTGTGAGTTATTTGTAACGTTGTAACACTTAATGTTAATCAATGAGAGTTTTATTCAAATATATTTATGAGTTCAATGTGATTGGTGGCTAGATCCTAATACGTCACATGCCCCGCGGTGTTTCCGCAAGTGGCATTTTGGGGGTGTGACAGTTTGGTATCAGAGCCACTGGTTATAGTGAACTTGGTTTTAAAAACGTTTTTATAAAACAAGACTATAACCGAACAGTTCTGAAAACGTGAATACGACCATGACACTCAGCTCCAGATTGTAAGGTTCGTCTCACGTTTACTCATTGAACTGCATAACTAGTGAACACTTACATATGATATTGCATGTGATTGCACGTTTAGCACAATAGTATGAATTCATTACTTGCATGTGTTATATGACTAATAGGGTGGTATTTCCCTAAACATTCGTGACTCACGTTTCGTGATGCTTTTTGTTTGCTACTCGAGTTCGAGGAACCATTTGACATGAGTTAGGAGGAGCTGAGATGAGCATGCAAAACACAATATTATTGTGGGTGCACACATAATAATAATGTAGGGTGCATGTGAGTCCCAGTGATGCTTAACAAGTGAAAAAGGGGTTCCGCTCTGTCATCTGATCAGTGTAAAATGTAACAAGTCTATAGGAGTCATAGTAGTTATAGTCTCCTACTCGAATGTGACCTTTTCACTTCTCTCTGAATTCTTACGAATCTCGATGCTATTAAGTATTACCCGAACACCCATCTGAACGCCTAGCGAACCGTGTAGAATGTTAGGTGCTTGTACAAGCGTCCCTGAGTTGGATGTTGCAGCGTCAAAGATTGGTTATACCTTTCTCACTTCTCTTCGTATGCTGGAACTCAGTTAATTGGCGTAATAGATCCAGAAGTGCGATCACTTCTGCAACACTCTCGCAACAAACCGTGTAATACTCAAGCAACTTGCAACATCGATGGACAAGAAAATGAGTGTAGTACTTTACCGACCTCAGTATTTGGACGACCCTAATTACCAGCAACGAACACCAGCGAATTGGCTTCAATCGAATCGTTCACCCTAGTTGGCGACTTATGGGGGGGTCAACTCTTACGAACCAAATGGGACATACACGATGACAATGGACTATAGTAAGGAATGTATAATTGCCAGCGCAATGAGCAGTGCCTTAGGACGCGACACGGAACGTGTTATGATGGACCCTGTTGGTGAGAGATCGTAGGACTCCGTTTCGAGCAACAACATTTGAGGCAACAGTCGCGGCAACATCAAGGTACTGGTAACCGTAGCCTACAGTATGGAAATGAAGGTGCCTACGGCATGGGATGGCCGTTGATAATTCAAGACGAAAAACAACCAAGGGAACGGCTACAGTACTGGAAATTCTCATAACAAAAACAACAAACACTGGGAACGATGCTCATGGAAGGGCATTTAGGATTGGCGTGGGCGACGCCAGGATTTTTGCAACATGGTAACTAGTATGAGTAGCTGATCGATTCGTCTCTGTCCTGTTTAACTCTGTTACCCATTGAAACGAAACCTGTTGTGAAAACGGCTGATGGCAAGGCAATGGAAACCTCATATGTTCGATGGGATGAAAACTCGACCTTATGGGAGAAGTGTTCGACCTCGACTTTCCTTCTACTAACCTTGATGGTTTCGATGCAGTAGTTGTGTAAGCTGGTCGTCTAGATATCGCGTAGATATACCCCGTGGGAAGAAGGTTTTGCGTCATTTTATACTCTGAAGTGTCAGAGTGGTGTAAAGGTTAGCATCATGTCAGCAATGGAAACCTAGAAGTGCCTACGGAGGGATTACCCCGCTATGTTAGCAACCGTTACCGATGATGAGATTAAGGAAAAGAGGATCGAGGATCCACCAATTGTTCAGTGCGCCACTCGAGGAACTTTCAGGTTTACTTCCACAACTGTTAAATAGAATCCCAGTTCGATCTTGCGCCAGAGGCAACCCTAATTATTTGTACGCCTTACAGTTTTGCACCAGGAGAGTTACAAGAACTGTCTGATCTACTACAGGAATTCTCGGACAAAAGTTTTGTCGGACGTAGCTCTTTTCGCTTTGGGGAACCCCAGTTTTATCAGGGAAGAGAAGCCTTATCGTTGGACATGTGTACTGATTATTAAGGACTCAGCAAGGTGACAGTCAAGAACCATTTGCCTCAACCATGTATTGACAACCTTCCGAACAGTTTTGAGGGACAAGCTTCCATTTGAGGATTGATTAACGAACAAGTTGTGATCAGATGAAAGTCCAAGGGGAGAATGTTCCTGGAACGGCATATCGAATGCAATACGGCCAGTGCGACTTTGTACACCATAATCATTGGGATAATTATCACACCAGCAGCTTTAGGGACCACATGAATTGACTTTGTTTACTAACGACGTTTCGGATCATCACCAACTTACCAGGAGAAAGGAACAACATGGGCGACAATGGATCTTATTCTAGAAGCTCCTGAGGAAGGAGCCACTCCGCGCGAAGTCTTGTTAAAGGCAACTTCTGGATTCGAGAGGTACATTTTGGTCATATAAACAATGAAGTGGGAATACACTTGGATCTCGCTAAGATGCGCCGCTGTAACCTCTTTAGCATTGTGGGGTACTGTGAATTCTTGGGAGACAAAACAGGAAAACGCCTTTTCAGCTTTTGAAATCCAACTCTACAATGCACTGAGCGTCGTCTTTACCCGAGGGTGCGGGTGACCTAGTGGTATACCATGATGGTTCGAATCAGAGTCCCAGTTACACGCTGATGCAACACGAGAGAGTGATGACTTATGTGGTAGGATTACGAGAGGGATCGTGCAAGTCACAACCTGCGGTGGAAACCATGGTCTTTGAATTTGAGTTGGAGGCATTACTTGGACGGTATCAAACGCACTACTTAGACCGATTAAAAGGGCCTCATGTATAACTTCTTTCAGAAGAGCTAAACATGTAATAGCATTGTTGGATGGAACTTTTGAATGATTTTGACTGTGAAACCTGAACGTGCATGAGCTTTGCAGCTCACTACCGACTCTAACTTACCTGATTAGACTCGCTCTATTCAAACTGGAGAACAGAAGGAAGAGAATTTTCAAGTTAAACCCATGCGGGGCATGGAGAAGCAACCGTTGGCAGGTCGGACGATATTTGCTACCTCATGGAACGAATGTAGGTCCCATTATACGGCAACTGTAGGGAACTTGTGTTGAGCGAAGCACACCAACCTCGACATTCTAGTCATCTGGATTTTGATGGAATATAGTAGGATCTAAGGATCTTGTACTGGCGACTGGGCTTGAAGGCCTACATAGCGAAGCATGTGAACGACGTTTGACTTATGCGAAGGCCAAGGTGGAACATCAGAAACCTTCTGGTTTGTGTCAGTAATCAGAAACACCCATTTAGAGGATTGGAATAGACTACCATGGATTTTGTCACTGGTCTACCTAAAACCCAGAACCGAAACAACACCACCTGGGTGATCGATGATTGTCTTATATAGCCAGCACACTTTTATGCAATCAAGGACATTGACGAGTCATCACAGCTTGTGAATATTCCTCTGAGAGAGGCGGCTTTTAGGCATGAGGTGCCAACTCCTGTTATCTCCAATTTTGAGATATACCCAATTTGTAGCGGACAAACACAACACTCTTGGTTCACGTCTAGGCATGAGCACTACTTATCACCATAGGACAGGTGATCAGAGTAAACGAACCATCCAGACACTTAAGGACATGCTGCGAGCATGTGTTTGATCGACTTTAATACGAATTGGAAGGATACGTACCCTTGGATTAAGTGCTACCGCAGCGGTTACCATTCTAATAATCAGACAGCTCCGTTTGAGGCATTGTATGGATAATGAAACACAGGTTAACACCAGGGTTAAACTGTGGGGTTATTTCTTCTATGGGTTCAATCTCCTTTGTTACTCGTAGAAATGACCTGGGTCCTGCAAAACAGTAACACCGTTAGTCTCGTTAAGAGGGGAATATGGGGGTTTCCCTCTTAACCAGGCTCCGGCGTGAGAATAAGTACTGTTCTGAGGGAGAATAAATAGTGTGTGTTGAGTGTGTGAGTATAGAGAGCAAGATGATTCAACCTGGATGATGAAGGGTCCTATTTATAGCCGGAGGATGAAGGAGGGAGGAGCAGCAGTGCCAGCTGTGGTTGCGCGCCAGCTGTCCGACCAAGGGGAATATCCTTTTGGTCTCCTCTGCCGTGGTCAGAGTAGTGGTACACGTGGCGCGCTTACATTTGCCTATTTTGGAGACGTCGTACTGGTACTGTCGGACTGCTCCTTGATTCGTCGCAGGCCTACCTGGCGCTTGATGACTGGTGACACATGTCGTCCTTTTTGTCGGATGGAGCATCTTTGGTGCCACCTTGATGTTTTCCAGAAGCTTCTAGAAGCTTCTGGATGATCTTGTTGATGTCAGCGCCACATAGGATGGAAAAGTGGTGTGGTCCTTGCCATGTGGGCAAGGAATTGGGACCATACCTCTTCAAGTCCCCCCAGTCCAGTGTGCCTTCTAGTTGAGTTGATCGTCTAGGAGGGATTCTGGACTTATGAAGGTAGTGGTTTGTATGGCGTGTGTTTGTTATGGGAAACTTGAAAAATTGAACCAAATGGAAGCATGGCGCATGGGTTTTGGCAACTTGTAAAAGTTGAGCCAAATGGACGCATGGCGCATGGGTTTTGGCAATTTGTGAAAGTCGAGCCAAATGGACGCATGGCGCATGGGTTTTGGCACCTTGTGAAAGTCAAGCCAAATGGACACATGGCGCATGGGTTTTGGCACCTTGTGCAAGTTGAGCCAAATGGACGCATGGCGCATGGGTTTTGGCACCTGTGAAAGTTGTGCCAAATGGACGCATGGCGCATGGGTTTTGGCACCTTGTGAAAGTCGAGCCAAATGGACGCATGGCGCATGGGTTTTGGCACCTTGTGAAAGTGGAGCCAAATGGACGCATGGCGCATGGGTTTTGGCACCTTGTGCAAGTTGTGCCAAATGGACGCACGGCGCATGGTGCAGGCATTTGTTGTTTTCTTCTGAAAGAAGTTTTGTTGTCTTGGGAGGGAGCGACTGATGTGACTGTCTGGTTTCCCCTGTCTTATCAGAGGTGAACAGGCGCCTTTTCAGTCATGTCAGTTACTTTATGTTGAGGTGTCAGGCGTCTGTTTCCCACGCTCCCGAAAAAATAGGTGACGTTTTCTCTCTCTTATGACGTGTTTCTCCCCCATTGGTTGCCTTTCTGGATTCTAACAGCCCACTACCCATCGCATTAAATGCGATGGGTATAAGTACACGGCTGTCTTCTCCTTCTTCCTCATTTTTCAAAATTCTGAAGTTTGGTTCTCTCCCATTCCTTCATCTTTTCTCTTCCTTTTCTTTGAGAATTTCCGTCTAACTTCTTATTATCTTCATTATGTCTGGGGTGAATCCTTCTCAGAGGAAGAAGAGAAATAAAGGGAAAACTCCCCCGGGTCCCGACCAGGCGGTCATAGGGTGGAAGGAAGAGGAGTTCCACAATCTGGTGAGAGAGATGGGTTTCTTGCCTGAATGGGGAGCCCAGTATCCGACTGCCGGTTCGACTGCTATGGATGCACCCCCGGGCTATATGACTTTGTATGCTGCGTTTTTTCGAGAGGGTAACTTCCGGCTTCCAATCACCAGGTTTACTGCCGACGTCTTGAGGAACTACGGGCTCCATCTTTCTCAGATCAATGCTATCGGGCTTCCCCGTATTACTCATTTTGAGTTTGTTTGTATGGCTAACCGTGTGGAGCCGACGTTTGCGATGTTCAACGTCTTCTATTCTGTTACATATACTAGTGGCTTTTACTCCTTTAACGCTCGGACCGGTGTTACTCCAGTTTGTTCTGTTCCATTGAAGAGTCTTCATGACTGGAAACAAAAGTTTTTCTATATTCGCCGAGGTGTTATCCCTATGGATATGCATTACCGTTCGGTGAATGAGGGTATTCCGAAGATAGACGTTTTGTCGGGTTTTGCTGAAGAGAGCTGGTATAAGAAGATAACACATAAAGCTACGACCATTTCTCAGTTGGAGAAGATGGCTTTGGTTGGCGCTGGGATGAGTTTGTTGTGGGTTCCGAAGAACCCTCTGGGTGTTCCTGTGTATGGTCACCAAGGCAAACGTATGTATTTTGTTACTATTATTTTACTTTATTTTACAGTCTGTTTTTCCTTATTCCTTTGTGTTCTGCAGTTGGATATAGCCTGTTGAATGTTTTGGACCCAAAGGTCGCGGGGGCTATGGTTGGGGCGATCCAAGAAGACGGCAAACTGACTTGGTTGGAACAGATTCACCCACGTTTTCTGCACCCCACAAACGATAGCTTTGCTGCTTATGCCAATGTTATGCTAGGTGAAACTGATGGAGATGACCCTATTGGTCCCACCCGAGAGGAAGTTTTTGTTCTCTCGAGTGGAAGTTCTGGTAGATCGTTTGGAGATCTATCTTCTCATTCGGCGCGTGCAGGTCCTGCGCAGGCTGTTGTTGATGAGCCTGTTCAAGAGAATGTTGGTGACGATGAGGATGTTCCAGCTGGGCCTACTGATCCACTGGAGACGAGAAGAAAAATGAAAGCTGATAAGCCAGAGAGGAAGGAGCAGAGGGTTGAGGGAAAATCTGCCGGTACTCTTCGTAAGCGACCCTCCACTCTTCCTGTCCTAGATTACGTAGTTGTTTCTGATACATTGTCTGGTTTAGGGACCGGAGAGAAACCTCGTGGGTCCGATCCGGACGACCGTGCTACTTTGACGGAACTGATGCATAAAAAAGCTTTTGATGACAAAAAGCGGAAGCTTGATGAGCAGGCTGCTGCTCTTCTTGCTGCGAAAAAGGTTAAACTACAGAAGGAAACTCCTCCTGCACCTTTCGAATCTGAGATTGATATGGGTATATTTAGTGGTGATCGTGGAATCTGTTGGAGGAAATATATGCTTCCTCTGCTCCAACAGGTGAAGCATTTGTGATTGTGGGCTTTATCATCTGGGTTTTTGCTTGTTTTTTATGTTTGTGTTTATCTTATCTCAGGTGTCAAGTCAGGTAGACCACCGCACGTGGTTGATGTTTCAAAGATTGCCCCTCCTACCTCTCCGCCGTCCAGGAACATTGACTTGTCTCCTCCTCGTGATGATGCTTGGAAGAGGAAAGAAGATGATGTGACCATTGAGCATGTGGATGAAGGTGGTGGTGATGCTGCTGGTGGCGATGGTGGAGGTGGTGATGGTAAAGGTAAGGGTGTTGACATCACAGTGGAGTCCAGTGAAACCACTCCACGCCAAACTATTTACACCAAGCGCCCTCCGGGTGGCGGTGGTGGGGCTACTTCAGGTGTTGTCCACAGCCCTCAGTTTGAGAATGTTCATGCTGATTCTTGGGATACACAAAACCCTGCTTGTGATGATCTGCCACATGCCCCTCACTGGAATCTAACCCAGGGTTCCAGGATGAATGATCTGGATAACTGTCATGATTTCTTCTCGCTATCTCTCCCCCTGCTGAGAGGATGTTTCAAAAGAAGCGCAATCGGTTTGAGTTGTTAGATGATCATGTGCGTGCTGCGTTTACCATTTCGCTACTTCTCAAGAGATTGTGCGTGAATGGAGATTGATGGGAGAGGAGACAGCTGAATTTGAAGATGAGAAGAAGGCATTTGCTGAGGAGAAGGAAAAGTTTAACGTGGAAAAGAAGGGTTTGCTATGGAGGGTTGTGGATGCTGAACGGAAGTTCGAGCAAGAGAAACAGGTCAACGTTCAAAAGCAGAAGGATTGGGAGTCTGCCTGTGAACGTACTAATGTCGAGCTTCAATCCCAACGTGATGCTATTGTTCATTTGTCTGGTGAGAAGACAAAGATTGCTGAGGAAGCTCAACAGGCGCGTGCTGCGTTTGAAAAGAAAGAGAAAGAGTATGTTGATCGTATTGCTAAACTGGAAAACCTTGTGATACATAAGGTTTCTGAGTGTGAAGCTGCTGGACGTCTTCTTGAGGAGAAAGTTGCTGAGTGCAAGGCCTCTGAACTTCTTCTTGAAGAGGTCTCTGCGGATTGCAAGTGGCTTCTTTCACGCGTTGTGCCTTTGGTAATTTCCTTTGTTTATTTTGTTTTCTAGTTTGTGGTACTTTTCTCTTACCTTGTTGTATTTTGCAGATTGCGGATCGTATTGTTAACTCTCACGAACTTGCTACTTACATGTTTGAGTTGGGTCAAGCGGGGTACAATAGTGGTCGGAAGTTTGGCTATGCTGAGGGTAAAGCTGCAGCTGCCAGTAATGAAAAAGATTATCACTTCGAGCTTTACAAAGAGAACTGTGATGGTAAATATGCTACCAAGCGCAAGGAGTTCGCGTCTCTGGAGTTTGTCGTTGTTAAGGCTGCTCACAAGCTATCCCGAAAACCAAATGGAGTCGCCTTACTGAAGCAGGCTCTTGGTGATGATGGTAACGTGGCTGGAGGTGCTGGGACCAGTCATCCCGAGTGAAAGATTCCGGCCTGCGTGCCGTGTATGACCTTAGACGGTCCTGTAATCATTTGACAATTTTGTGAACAATTTTAATTTTTGCTTACTTGTTATGCCTGTGAACATTTGACTATGCTTGACGTTTCTTATGTTAGTATTCGCCTTTGTTTTATGTGAATTTTGTTATCGTCATAATATGTGCATGTATAGTTACTTTAATTCAGGTATCACGAATGAATGATAGCGCTAACAAGTTGTGTTGTGTTAGTTACAACGTTTTATTCTGTCGTTCATGTGCGCAGGTTGGTTCGTGAATACGAAGTGATCGAATTTACAGGTTATTGTGTGGACCCAGCTGTGCTCAGCCTTGGGGGTGTGTACAATGTTTGTTTATCCTGTGTTCGATGCTTTCGTGTTTATGTGGGTGTGAAGTATTTATTTGGCATTTTTTAGGCTTAAGTTGTGTTTTTTGACCCGGGTGTGCACTTGTTCGTGACAGGTCTTGGAGGTCTACAATGTTTCCTAATGGTCGAGCCATTGATGTTTTCGTGTATGCCCAAAGTAATGTATGCAGTTGTGACAAGAAATTTGCATACAAAGGAATAGCCAAACACTTCTGGTATTAATGCTAATTATGTTGGCGCGCGGCCGTTACAAGTACATAGAAACTTCAGCCTTTTACATGTAGCATTTTCTTAACTGTTGAGCGTTCCAGGTCCTTGGAACTTCCTTGCCGTCTAGGGTGCGTAACTTGTATGCCCCTTTTCCGAGTACCGCATCTACTACATAAGGCCCCTCCCACTTGGGGGCTAGCTTTCCTGGTTTTTCGGCGTTAGACGCCTCATTGTCCCTCAGAACGTAATCTCCTGGGTTGAAGGTGCAGATGCGGACTTTGGAGTTGTAATACTTCTCCAGTTTTGTCTTGTACTTTGCTTCATTTATTGCCGCCATCTCTCTCCTTTCTTCTAGGAGGTCAAGGTCTAATCTCCGTTCTTCTTCGTTGTTGATCAGGTTCTTGGAAAGCATTCTTGGCGACGGCAGCCCGATCTCTGCTGGTATCACAGCCTCGGACCCATAGACTAAACTGAACGGTGTTTCCCCGTTACTTGTCTTGGGCATCGTCCTATGGGCCCATAAGATGCTGGGCAATTCATCGACCCAGCCTCTTCTTTTCTCTCCTAGTCGTGCTTTGATGCCATCTACGATGCTTTTGTTGACGGCTTCCACTTGACCATTCCCCTGCGGGTGCGCAACTGAGGAGAAGGTGTGCTCAATGTGTAACTCTTTAAACCACCGTTGGAGATCATCTGCGGCAAAGTTCGTTCCGTTGTCGGTGATGATCCGGAGTGGTAGTCCGAAACGGTATACGATTTGTTCCCATATGAACCTTTTCACGACAGTGGATGTGGTTGACGCGAGTGCCTTTGCCTCTACCCATTTTGTAAAATAGTCGACGGCGACTATTATGAATTTGACAGCACCTGGTGCCTCGGGGAAGGGGCCAACCATATCTATTCCCCATTGTTGAAACGGCCACGCCGTTGTCACGAGGACTAGCTCGTTCTTGGGACGCATCGTTTTTGGGGCGTGTCTCTGACACCCGCTGCATTTTCTCAGAACTTTCACCGCGTCTAAATGCATTCCGGGCCAGTAGTACCCGGCGTTCATCACTTTTGCTACAACCATTCTCGGCCCGGCGTGGATGCCACAGATCCCTTCGTGCACTTCTCTGATCAAATAGTTCGCGTCTTCTGGATCGACACATCTTAACAAAGGTCCGAGGTATGATTTTCGGTACAGGATTCCATCGACCATCTGGTAATGCTCGGCCTTGTATTGAATCTTTCGTGCTTCAGCCTTGTTTTCTGGTAGGATCCCAGACTGTAGGAACATGATTATGGGGGTCATCCAAGATGTCGTTCCTAACTGAATCACATTCACTTGCCTCAACGGAACCGATGGGTTGCTCAAGACTTCGATGCGTACATCCTTGGCCAAATGTTGGAAGCTTGTAGATGCTAACTTACTTAGTGTGTCGGCTGGTTTGTTCTCACTTCAATTGATGTGGTGCACTTTGTAAGAATAGAAGGTTTGTAGCAACGCCTTTGCTTGATTCAGGTATAGCGCCATTACATCTCCTTTGGCTTCGTATTGCCCGTTGATTTGTCTGGCCACTAACATGGAGTCCACATGTGCTTCGATGTGTCTAACTCCCATTTTGATTGCCAATCTTAAGCCGGTGAGGAAAGCTTCATATTCGGCTTCATTGTTCGTGCTCTTGAAATCCAAATGTATGGCGTAAGTGAATTCATGTTTGTCAGGGCTCACCAGCCGAAGTCCTGCGCGTGCGCCGTCTTTGTTAGACGCGCCTTCTGTGTATAACAATCATGGTTCTTATACTTGCTATTTTTCGGCTTTTTCCATTGCTTTACATTCCCGATCCTTGTCGTCAGGTACTTCTGTCATGAAGTCTGCTAGCACTTGGCCCTTGATTGCTGGTCTTGGCCTGAAGACCACATTATGGCCACCGAGTTCTATCGCCCACTTTGCTAGTCTTCGTGAAATCTCTGGCCTTGCTAGGATGTTGCCAATATTGTAGTTTGTTAACACGTGAATGACGTGGTTGGCAAAGGACCTGCGCAGCCGTCTTGATGCATGGATCAATGCGAGTACTAGTTTCTCCATGATGGCATACCGGGTTTCTGGTTCGGTCAAGGTTCGTGACACATAGTAAACTGGTGTTTGGATACTTTGTCGATCAACAAGTAACACTGCTCCTACTGCTCTGTCGGAGGCTGATAAGTAAAGCACCAAAGGTTCTCCCTTGACTGGTGCAGTTAATGTTGGCAACCTGATGAGGCAATCTTTCATCTCGCGGAATGCGCTCTCGGCTTCCGGAGTCCACTGAAATTGGCTTTTCTTCATGCAATTGCGGAGTGTTTTGATAAACGGGAAAGATTTGGCTGCGTGATTGGCCAGGAAACGGTTAAGTGCTGCCAACCGCCCTGCCAATTTCTGCATCTCCTTGATCGTCGAAGGTGAAGGCATGCATTCGATTGCTTGTATCTTATCAGGATTCACTTTGAAGCCATCTTTTGTGACGATGAAACCCAGGAATTTTCCCTCTTCCACGCCGAAAGAGCATTTCGCTGGGTTCAGCTTGATACTTACTCTGCGCAAGGTGTCAAACGTTTTTTGGATGTTCATCAGCATTGTATTCTCTTCTTTGCTCATAATGACTAGGTCATCCATCTACACTTCGATGTACTTGCTGATAGCATCATGGAATGTTTCATTCATCAGCCTCTGATAGGTCGCGCCCGCATTCTTTAATCCGAAAGGCATCTTGGTGTAGCAGTATAGCCCTGTCGGAGTTCGGAATGCGGTTTTGTCTTCATCTTTCACAGCCATCTGTACCTGGTGGTACCCCTTGTAGCAGTCAAGGAAACATTTCCATCGGAATGTTGCCAGCGAGTCAATCTTTTCATCAATGTCTGGTAGGGCGTAACAGTCGCGCGGGCATGCCTTGTTTAGATCCTTATAATCTACACACATTCTCCAACTACCATTTTGCTTCTGTACCATTACTGGGCTCGCCACCCATGTTTGGTATCTGACTTCTCTGATGATTCCCGCATTTAACAGTTCCATCACCTGCTCTTTCATAGCATCGTGTTTTATGTCTCCCAAGTTGCGTTTGGCATGCACCACCGGTTTTGCTTCTTCTGAGACGTTTAATCGATGTTCAGCTATGTGTCGTGGAACACCCACCATGTCTGCTGGTGTCCAGGCAAACACATCCATGTTTTGGAACAACAGCTTTTTCAGCGCCGCGCGCGTTAGGTCGGACATTGCAGGTCCTAAGGTAACTGTCTGCTCTGGGTATGCGCTGTTTAACACCCATTTTTCTGCTTCTGCGCGTGGTGCTGGTTTACTTGCCTTTGCAGGTCTGAGTTCATCTGTTTCTAAGACTTCTTTGCCTGCGTATATTATGGCTACCCCCGTTTCTGTTGGGAATCCCACAGCTGAATGTGGACCGGAGCAAATCATACTGAAGTCTCCTTGGGACTCTGTTCCCAACAGGATGTCATGTCTTGAATGTGCGGGTAGCACCATGAAGGTAACATCTTCTGTTCTTGAATTCCTTCCATCCGAGAGTAACACCGGGAACGATATCTGTCCGAGGGGAAAGACGGCTTCGTTGCAGAAACCAGTGAGTGGGTAATCAACTGGTTCTAAGTGCGCCTTATCCTCTTGATCGAATTGATTGAAACATTGTTCATATATGATGTCCGCGGTGCTCCCTGGATCAATGAAAATGTAATCGGTTTGGTAGTGTCCGATCACGCCCGAGATGACTATGGGTCTTCTTTCTCTTGGGCCTCCTCTTACAATAGGAAAAACGACCTGCCTTTCGCGCCACGAGTCGTCTTGTGTGCGCTTGTTGTAGTTTTTCTTTGACCTTCGCTGACCTCCTTGAATCATGTGGGTTTCTAATTTCCGGAGTTTCTTGTTATCTGGTCCTTCTTCTCTTCTTTGTATTTGGCGGTAGTCGCGCTTTCCGCCCTTTACCAAATGAGTGAGTTTTCCATCTCTTAAGGCCCTTTCTATTTCTTGCTTTAAACTGAAGCAGTCGTCGGTTAAGTGACCCGTGTCTTTGTGAAACTCACAGAAAAGGTTGGGGTCTTGACCCCTCTTGTTTCGCATTTGTAGGGGTGGTTTGAACTGGTGATTTTCAGTGGCCAAGACCTCGGAAGGAGTCTTTGTTAGTGGTGTCCACTATTTCTCCCTGTTTTCTCTTTTTACCTCTTTTCGGTGGGCTATTTGATTGATTGTGTGGCACGCATCCTCCTTTGCTGGGCTTCTCTCTCTGTGACCGAACGCTTTCCATGGTTGGCCTCTGCCCTTTTTGTTGTGCCGGTCATTGTGGTTATACCCGCGTTGACGGTGATCGTCACCGGTCAACTGTCTGTCAGACTGCGCAATGGTTTTTGCTACCTCTATGAAGGTGTCCTAATCTTTGGGTCCTCCGCCTCTTCCCTTTACACATTTGATTAGATCATCGCACTTGACTGCCCTCATGAAGTGTGCGTGCATCATCTTTTCACCTACATCTCCAATTTCCAGACATTCTTTGTTGTACCTAGTGATGAAGTCTTCCACACTCTCGTGGTCTCTGCGCCATATGTTTCAACAATCAGCTGGGTCTCTGGTGTGTCTACGTTGCTGAGAGAAGTGTGCAAGGAACTTCTCTCGAAAATCGACCCATGACTTGATTTTTCCTGCAGGTAGGCTGTCAAACCAAACGCGCGCTGCGCCGACGAAGGTTTGAGCGAAGAGATGACACCACGTTGGTAAATTCCATCCTCCTGTTGCTCCAGCACCGTTAAAAACTTGGAGGTGATCGTCTGGGTCTGTCAAGCCGTTGTATTTGCCCACGTTGTGTGGCAGCTTCGTTTTGTCGATAGCGACTGTGGCAATCTCTTTGATGAATTTTGAATTTTCAGCCATGTCGTCTGGACGATAGCTCAAGGTGTAATCATGCTCTGCTTTTGGGTTATACCCTGCGCGTTTGTGAGGTTTGTATGCTTCATGCTCTGGTGGCAACCTGCTGAACAGTGTGCTTTCTTTGTATGTCTTGTCTTCTTCCTCTTCATAGTTATCGAGCTCGTCGTTTATGTTACGCGGGCCTAAACGACTTTGTATTGGCTTCCTTGGTGGGTGAGGATACTGCACGTAGTTGCTTTCTGTTTCGCCATAAGTATCGCACGTGTCATGCGCACTTGGCTTCCTGATGTGTGGCACAGGTCCTTTTTCTGGGCGTAAGTTCCATGCATTGGTCTGCTGAGTTGTGTGCATACTCAGAGACCTTTGCAGTGGGGTAACAAATGCGGACTGGTTGGCTTGTGCTTGGAGCAAAGCTTGTTGCGCGCTGAGTTGTGTATAAACAAGGTTTATAGACGCCATTTGTTCGGCATACCAGGAGGCCAGAGTTTTTCCTTCTGGTAGCCCTAAGAGTGCAGAAAAATTCAGTTGTGCTTGTTCCGATGGAGCTGAGGGGCCAGCTCCATGGTTTGGTGTCTGCACTAGTGGGGGTGTTTGTTGGACTACCCCAGATGGAGGCTGGAAAGTGGCTCCATTTGTGGTTTGGGTGATGATCCTAGTTGGATGTTGGAAAGTCGGTCCAGTTGTGGTTTGGCTAGCAACCCTGGAGGCACTTCCAAAAATACTAGGAAAATCATTGTTTGTCTGCCCTTCTTGGATGATTTCGTTCCTTTGACCCCTTTGGACGTGTGCTGTGTCCGAAACGAGCTCAAAGGAAGAAACTTCTCCATCGACATGGTGTGAAGGGTTTTGTTCAGCCATTTTGACGAGTGTTTTTCAAAGAGAAAAGAGATGAGAGTGGTTTTTTTCTAAAAGCGGGTGGCGCCAATGATGAAACACAGGTTAACACCAGGGTTAAACTGTGGGGTTATTTCTTCTGTGGGTTCAATCTCCTTTCTTACTCGTAGAAATGACCTGGGTCCTGCAAAACAGCAACACCGTTAGTCTCGTTAAGAGGGGAATATGGGGGTTTCCCTCTTAACCAGGCTCCGGCGTGAGAATAAGTACTGTTCTGAGGGAGAATAAACAGTGTGTGTTGAGTGTGTGAGTATAGAGAGCAAGATGATTCAACCTGGATGATGAAGGGTCCTATTTATAGCCGGAGGGTGAAGGAGGGAGGAGCAGCAGTGCCAGCTGTGGTTGCGCGCCAGCTGTCCGACCAAGGGGAATATCCTTTTGGTCTCCTCTGTCGTGGTCAGAGTAGTGGTACACGTGGCGCACTTACATTTGCCTATTTTGGAGACGTCATACTGGTACTGTCGGACTGCTCCTTGATTCATTGCAGGCCTACCTGGCGCTTGATGACTGGTGACACGTGTCGTCCTTTTTGTCAGATGGAGCATCTTTGGTGCCACCTTGATGTTTTCCAGAAGCTTTTGGATGATCTTGTTGATGTCAGCGCCACATAGGATGGAAAAGTGGTGTGGTCCTTGCCATGTGGGCAAGTAATTGGGACCATACCTCTTCAATGGACGATAATGCCTGGCAACCTAATAGCAGATCCAGGATTTGTACTCGAAGATTGTTTAGATCGGAAATCGTTTGGCAGTAACGCATGACCATCAGAAAAGTTGATAAGTTTAGGAAACACTGGGAGTTCGCTGTAGGCGATCGTAGTATGTTGAACGTCTCACCCTGGGAGGGTGTGATTCTCTTGGGGAGCGTGACAATCTTGATAATACGTTATGTTGAGGTATTCAGAATTCTGGGCAGAATCGGTCGCATGGCCTACAGACTCGAGTTACCCGGCGAATCGGGTAACGTGCACGACGTCAATTGTGTCTCAAATCAAAAGCAGTGTTTGTCCGGTGAAACACCTGTGATACCTTTGCGAGAGCCTAACGTTAATGATTAGTTGTGGTATCAGGGGATCTATCGAAAGCATGGACCAGGAAGTCAAGGTTCATTAGCATAGTAGTATGACAATCGTGAGAGTTCGTTGGAACTCATGATGTGGACTGGGGTTCACGTGGGAACGTAAAGATCTGATAAAGCTCTAAAATCCTTAATTGTTTAGATGGTTGAACTAAATTTTGTTGTCATTTGCGAATTTCGGGACGAAATTCCCTTTCAAGTTGGGGATCATGTGGTACCCACGGAAAAATCCACAGTCATCCTGATCTAACACCTCGCCAATTTTGGATCCCTTATCAAATTTCGGGATGAAATTTCTTTCAAGTAGGGGATGATGTGACAACCCGAGTAATAATAGTCAACCATTTGATTGATAGTCGTCGGCCATTTGATTAGATCATTAAACTTACATGTGATTTCAACCGCAGTTGCTTTTAGAAGTCCAACTAGAAATCAGTTAAACATGAGATTGTGGGACAGCACTGGTGATCAGTAAACAATGTCATCATTTCATTCATTAGAAATCAAAGCTTACATTTTAATCATATCATCTTTGCATGTGATAAACATCATCAGTTCAATAGAGTTAGATTGTCGGCTAGTTGCTTTGAAAAGATTGCATGTGATATCATAATTGTTAGACACAAACGGTTCAATTTAAAAAAAATAAAGATTAAAGGTTGATTAGTTCGGTATTGCACGTGAGCATTGATTGTGCACAACCCTCGACGAAACATGGTTGGTGTCACCACCCTTGCCTGACGAAAGATGGACTTTCGCCATCACCATTGAGCATGATGAAAGTCATGGACTTTCGTCGGGATTGTGTTTCGCCGAAGTGGGCTTCTGGCCCAAAGGTAGCCCAGTTACGCTGTTTTCACTAGCTAAACGTAAACCAAACCCTAAACTTCCTTATTCTCCTTCTTCACGTTGACGGCAGCCCCTACTCCTTCGAGGCTTCTCTCTATCGCTCTAAACATCTTGCTTTGTTTTACAATCTTCTGGTTAGTATGCTTATCACTATCTTATTTGTCTTCCTTGTTAGTTAATTGGTGTTGGTTTGAATCAAACAATAGTGTGACTTAGGATTGTTACTGCATCTGATTGATTATGGAATGATGAATGGTGTGTTAATTAGGTGATATGAATCTGATAAATCCAATCGTCTATGTTGTGAATTGATTCAAAATATCATGTGAACTAGAACGCGATGCTTGTTAATCTCGATGATAAGACTGTTCAGACTTGTACACGAAAACTAGATACCTCTTATATGTGTGATACTCTTTGTGTGAATCAGTATGATATACATGTTGGTAGAGGTCAAGGTGCATTAGAAATAACTGTAGCTGGTGATGAGAACCTGATTTCATTCATAGTAATAGTAGACCCAACTGTTATGTTTTGTTGGGTATACAATTGAGAACCTGATGCATGTTATGCATGTTATATAGTAAACATGGTGATGAATTACTGTTGTGATTTGTATGACGATATGTGTAATCTGCGTACGCAACAAGTGTAGTATGTGTAGAGAATACGTGTTCTATGTGCACATGAAACTGACTGTTATTGGTAACCCCACTAGGACACGGTTGATCAACGTGAAACAAAGTAATAAGACATACCGATCAATCTCAGGTGAGTTCACTGCTCTTTTTCCAAGCATGCATCCCGGGGAGGGATATCGGGTAATGTTCTGGGGAGGAATGTCAGGTTATTGGGATGTTTGTTACTATACTCATTTCTATCATATAAGACCCCTTACATCTACCGACAGTTGCCGGGGAGGCAACGAGGTTATTAGTTGATAGCGCTATTAGGTTTGGCACCCCCACACCGTACCGGGGAGGACGGGCGTGAACTAATTACCTTACCACTTGACCAATGCTTTGATAGAGGCATTGGGGTTGGGCAAATACATCTTGTAGCCATTTGCGGTAATCGAGTTAATAACAACACCAAATCAAATCATCGAAACTATGAAACGTTTTAATCTGGTAACTGGTATCGAAACACGTTAACAAAACTTTGAACTCACCAGCGTCGTCTGACACACTTGTCTGCATGCTTACAGGTCTATAGGGTTGTGACATTGGAACTTGCTGTCTGGAGGGCTGGATTGGTCATGGGTCGAGATACATGGAATCGCAACACAAGACTAATGGTTTTTACATGTGGTTTATAAACACTTAATAAATGAATTATGCTTCCGCTGTATACTGTGAATTATTTGTAACATTGTAACACTTAATGTTAATCAATGAAAGTTTTATTCAAATATATTTATGAGTTCAATGTGATTGGTGGCTAGATCCTGATACGTCACATGCCCCTCGGTGTTTCCGCAAGTGGCATTTTGGGGGTGTGACACTAATAGTTTAAAATCACGTTCTAGGGTATTAACTTTTCATTTTGTAACATTTGGAGGTATTAACGTTATTTTTAGGTTTAAAATCACATTCTATTAGTACCTAAGTATGTTCTTTTGTGCAAACCACAAGAACTAACTATGTTAATACCCTAGAAGTTAATACCTCCAAACGTTACAAAATGAAAAGTTAATACCCTAGAAGGCGATTTTAAACTATTAGTACCTAAGTATGTTATTTTGTGCAAACCACAAGGACTAACTATGTAATTAACTCAATTAAATTCATATATTTCGACAAAAGGAGTTAAATGGTATTTTGGAAACCAAAGAAACGCAAAATACGGATTTTTACAAGTATTACAAAAATATATCATTTTTGTCAAATAGAAAATATATTATTTTTGGGTGAAGAAAAATATATATTTTCTTAAACAAATTAACAAATATTATTTCGGGTGAAAATATAAATATTATGATCTGTGTCAGGTCCGCTTATGTGTCAATGTACCTTGGAGGGAACCTCAACACCTATAAATAGGTGCACATAAGCGAACCATAGGATCAGACCTTGTAACTCGTACCGAAGTGTTGCCGGATCGAGATTTGGATGTAAACTGTTATAAATCAATACAGAAAGGTGTTTAAAGTGATTTGAAAGCTGTTTCTACGTTGATTACTTGTTTTCCGCACCTGTAATTGATGAAAACTCCTCTGAACGACTCGTTCGGGTCGAGACACGATCCTACAAGTGGTATCAGAGCTTCAGGAGGAGGAGTTCTATAGAGATTTGCTGGATTTCATCTAAAATTCTTACTTCTACACCTTCTTTCTTCATCAGAATGAGATTTTACGGTCGAAATTTGCTCAAAATTTCACAGATTGTAGATAATTGATCATTGATAAATCCTTGAAAGTTTGAGGTTTAAATACGTACTAAAAATGGGTCAAATCAACATCCGAATAGGTTCCACTTTTATGGACAGTTTGTAGATCCGCTTTTGTGACCATGTATTTTGATAGGTTCGCTCCAAATTCCTCTGTAGATTCGCTCATTTGAACATTCTGGTTCGCTTATTCGAACATTCTGGTCCGCTCATTTGAACATTCTGGTCCGCTCATTTGAACATTCTGGTTCGCTTATTCGAACATTCTGGCCCGCTCATTTGAACATTCTGGTCCGCTTATTCGAACATTCTAGTCCGCTTATTTAAACATCAGGACTTTCGCTTATTTGAACATCAGGACTTTCGCTTATTTGAACATCAGGACTTTTGCTTATTTGAACATCAAGACTTCCACTTATTTGAACATCAGGAGTTCCACTTATTTGAACATCAGGAGTTCCACTTATTTGAATATCAGGGTTCCATTTATTTGAATATCAGGGTTTCACTATTGTGAACATCAGGATTTCGTTTATTTGTCACTGATCTTGAAAAACGTGCTAAGTCAACATGGATTCTGAATTTTATAATGCGTTTGCTACAACTCCTACTACTCCATCCGACATTGCTAAGAACATGACAATTGAGAACGAAACCGGAACAATGCAAAAACCCCCGAAACTTATGGGAATTGAGGATTATCATGGATGGAAGAAACGGTTTGAGAATTGGGTTCAGGCGAATCATCTAAAAGCTTGGGAGAGCATTGAAACTGAATATGAGAGGCCAAAGAATTCAGCGGGAGTCGATAAAATCATTTTAGAATTCACAGGGCAAGAAAGAGATAGTTCTAAAGGAGAGAAAATGATGATCAATCTGTTACAACAAGCAATAAAGGAGGATATATTTGTGTTGCTTCAACATGATGACAATGCTTACTCTATCTGGGAAGCTCTTAAAAAGAAATTCGAAGGAAGTACTGAGATGCTTCAGAGTAAAGCAGCATTGCTGAAAAAGGAGTTTGAACTATTTGCATGCATGCCTGGTGAAACAACAAAGACTCTTATTGAAAGATATTGTCATCTTGTACGCACCATGTCACAGTTGAAGATTACAAAAACTCCAGCAGAATGGGTTGAAAAGCTTGCTGACGCGTTACCACAAAAGGAATGGGGTACATATCTGATGATATTAAAGAATTCCGGACAATTTAAAAGGTTATCGATTGCACAGTTTATAGAAAAGTTGGAGGCACAGGATCTGGAGCAGCAGAAAATTGCTAGAATGAACAGTTCTATTCATCAACAAGATATTAAATTGTACTATAAAGGGAATGTTCAAACTGCTGAAGCCAGTCCAAAGATACAAATTGCATTTAGTGCTGGAAATCAGTCTACACCAAGCAGTCAAGGATCAGTCAATACTAGTGGGTTCTCAACGGTAAATCCTCCAAGTGTTCAAAGTGCATCTGCTGGAAATGGGCATTCGATTCAGTGCAATGTAGCTCTACATCTTCAAAACGGTCAAAATTATTCTGAAGAAGTTGTAAAGCATCATATGGGATTATTGGTCACTGCATTAGAGTCTTATGAAGGGTTGATTGCAGGAAGAATAGGTAATCCGATGCTCACAAAGGAAGATTATGACCAAATCGATGCAGAGGAGCTGGAACTGATGGATATTAAATGGGCTTTAGCTAGTGTTTTGAGGAGAGCAGAAAAATTTAGATTGGTTACAGGAAGAAATGATTTCTTGGATGCAAACCTTTCTAATTTAGGATTTGATAAATCTAAAGTTGTCTGTTTTCGTTGCAGGGAGAAAGGCCACTTTAAAAGAGAATGCAAGAATCAGGAGCCGAGAGGAGCAAAGGAGTCATCTGGGAAAGATGATTATTATAGGAAAACCATTTATCAGCAAATCACTCATCAACCGCATCAACAAAAAGAAGTTCAAACGGCACATGGAAGAATGATCGAGGATGCAAATAGGAAAGCTTATTATGGCATCGTTGATCAAGATGATGAGAAAATGGCTGAAGGTTTTAGCTGGGACAAGTACATTTCAGCTGATCCTAATGTTAAAGCTTTTATTGCTCAGATTGTTCAAAAGCCAGAATTAATGAAGGAGTGGATGCATGTGATGTCGGATAATGAGGAGAGTCAAGATGAAAAATCTGTGTCTTCTGAAAGCAGTGATGATGATGAAGAAGTTGAACAGATAAACATTGGAAAATCTCATTTATCTTCTGACAGTTTTGAATTTTATTTTGCAGAAAAATTGAAGAAACTGAAAGAAAGGAAAGCTGGAAAAGATTTAAAAGAAGTCAAAGTGATTGAGAAGATTGTGGAAGTTGAAAAGATAGTTGAAGTCGAGAAGATCGTTGAAATCACAAAACCTTGTCTTACATGTTTAGAGTCTTGTAAACAATGTATAGAGAAAGATGAGAGGTTTAGTGAGTTAGAAAAGTTGAAAGAAAAGTTGTTGTTTGATGTAAAAAATTTGAAACAGTCATATGATGTATTGAACAGAACTGTGAATAGTCTGGAAAAGACTAACTCTGAAAGAGAGAAAGCTTTGAAGATGATGAATGCTACCATGATGACAAAGCAGAAAGAGATCAACATGTACATAGAAGAATGTGCAAAGTGGAAGAAAGAGTTGGATAGTGAAGCAACGGAGAATGAAAGAATCAGAAGATTGTTGCAAAGTTACAAAGGTTGTGACTACATAATTGATAGAATTTATCCAACAGTTGAAGGATTTGAAGCATTTATAGGTGAAGAAACAAAGCCAAAGAAGAAGAAGGATACTGGTAAGAAACAGGGTGTCTGTTATAATAAGTGTCCGCCTCCGATTTGGGAAGGGTACTCGCCTAGAAAACCTAATGAAGAAGAATTAAAACAGGCGGTCAATATAAAGCTAGAATCCGAGATAACCGATGTTTTACCAGACAATATTGATGTCACGTTCACAGCGTCCGACACATATCATGAGTCATAACTGATAAAACGAGTGGTTGATCAGGTGTTGGATAAGGATGAGGAGTCAGAGTCAAAGTCCGAGTCCGAAAGTTCGTGTCAGTCAGTCGGTTCTTCAAAATACATTCCCATGACCTAAGATGGTTTGCCTGAACCCAGTTTTCGAATCTGTCTTTCCACCCGTAATACTCTTCAATACTCATCAATTTCGGGGGCTTTTGGGTGGTTCCCGTTTCGTTTTCCAAATTCATATTCTGAGCAATAGTGCTTGGACTAGATGGTGTTGCAAATGCGTTGTAGAACTCGGTATCCATGACTTTTCAACACGTATTTCAAAATCTGTGACTAATAAGAGAATTCAGGAATTCTGGATGCCTTATAAGTGAACTAGGATGTTGACCCAAAAATGGAACCTCAAAAGTCCTTAAAAGCGAAATATGGTAGACCTTATAAGCAAAATCAGATGTTCTTATGAGCGAAATCTGTGATGACTGATAAGCGAAACTAGTGTTCGAATAAGCGGAACCACTGATGTGCACTTGGAGCGGAACCTAGGTGTCTAATGAGCGGACCATGATGTCAAATGAGCGAACCATTGGAGCGGACTTGATTGTTCTTTGGAGCGGACCTTTATGCAATTTGAAGCGGACCTTCTCAAAATATGTCTCAGGAGCGGACTTGAATGATTACCCAGAAGCGGAACTACTGATAATATTGTCAAATGAGCGGACTTGAACTGTTCAAATGAGCGGATCTACCAAATGTTCAAAAAAGCGGAACCTATTCGGAATTTCATTTGACCCATTTTTAATGTGAATTTTAACATCAAACTTTCCAGGGTTTGTCTATATCCTATTACGCACAATCCTTGAAATTTTGAACTAATTTTGACCGGTGAAAATTTCTGAACTGAAGAAAGAAGGTGTAGAAGTAAGAAAATTTGATGAATTCCAGCTATTCTCTGCAGAACTCCTCCTCCTGAAGCTCTGATACCAATTGTAAGATCGTGTTTCGACCCGAATGAGTCGTTCAGAGGCGTTCAACTACGTTTCAGGTGCGGAATAACAAGAAACGAAGGTAGAGACAGCTTGCAATTCACTTAATCTACTAATTTTATTGATTTAACAATGTTTACAGCTCGTTCTTCACACCGGCAGCACTTCGGCATGGAATTCTAGAAAGTTTTCAAATGAGTTCGCTCATGTGGTATTTATAGTGTTGGTAGGTTCCCACATATGGACATGTACACATAAGCGAGCCAGGTAGGTTCCCACATACGGACATGTACACATAAGCGGACCTACATGTACACATAAGCGGATCTATCAGTTTAGACCTATATGCTATCCTATTTTCTCGTAAAATGTGCCCTGGTCTAACAATCTAAAACTAAGACTCGATACAAGACGAAGTCGACAGATGTAGTGCACCAACAAATATTTTCTAAGTTAATCTTGAAAATATACCATTTTTGAGGTTTATATGAAAATATATTATATTTTTGCCAAGAAAAATTTATGGATATTTTGCTATAAAAATTCTCTTAAAATATATATATATTTTGAGACTACAAGTTGGTGATTTTTAGTTTACTTAAAAATAATATTCCGGAAAATTAAATACAAGATTAAATATAAAATACTTAATGAATACAAGAAAATACGTATTCTCGTACGTACAAATACACACCGGAATACGTCACCAATACTTGGCAAAATACACAAGACTAAAAAAAATACACAAGTATAATGATACCATCCTTGGGAAATATTCATGAAGGAATTTCAAATGTTAAGTCAAAAATATATTATTTTAACTAATAATTGTACACCTTGGAATTATACAATGTACATAAAAAAACGTAACTCAAAGGATACAAAGTCTTAACAAAGAAACTAAGACTAAAAGTCGTTACACGACCTAAACGTCTAATAAAACATGGCACGCGTGTAGTTAGTTGCACGACTCATAGAAGGACCTTTGAGTATATGAGACAGCAGGACGCAAAATTGTGAGTTCATGTCCCCCTTTTCTTTTAACTGTTTTCAAGTTTTATAACTTCGGGGGTGAAATACATGTTACAATTGTTTACAAACGTTTACAAATGGTATGGTTAGCTAAGGAATGAACTGTTAGATCATGTAAATGGGTGATCGATTTATTTGGGTGTTGCGAGCCCCACCCCTGGGCCGGAAGTGGCCGAAGGTGGTGACTATGTCTTACAGCCGGAAGCCCGGTACAAAATCCGCAAGGTTTGAGCCTTCCTATGCCATTTCACACATGTTAATGTATTAGCTACACATTAATTGATCTGTTCATAGACGCTTTCATACCAGATTACAAAGGCATACATACAAATGTTTACAAGATTAATCGAACTAATACAGAAACACATGAACTCGCTCAACTTTTGTTGATGTTTTCTAAATTACATGTATTTCAGGGAATAAGATGGATCTTGGGCGCTGATGTTGTTTCAAGACGTAAATTTCGAGTTTAGATGTCATCCACTTTTGATTTGTAACATAACTTGAGGATTTGTTGGCTGAAACCTAAATGAACTGTGTTGTAACATTTTAAACTTATGAATGGATGAACATCAGGTTTTAATCATATAGTTGTTTATTATAATTGAATGCAATGATATTGAGCAAGTCACACATCATACGCTTCCGCAAAAGTCAGGATGTGACAGAAGATCTTTGAGATTTATGGTAAATTGGGTTTTAGAAAAAGGAGCATGCGAATTGACTGTTATACCTTTCTTTATATGGAAGTTAAGTAGCCAGACTAATTGGGTTAGCCCTAAAGGATATAAAGTGTTACATAACATAGTGATTTTGGACATAAACTGAAATTAAATTTTTTAAAGGGCACGTTTCATAATTCCTGATATAATTAAAGGACACAAAGTATAATTTACTCAAAGAGAATATTTACATTACCTAATTTGCTCTTTAAGTATAAAAATGGGCGAGGACACATACTTTTTTTTTTTTTGAACGGCAAGGCAAGAAATATTATTAAGAGAAAAAGATGATAGAAAAAGATGCCAAACTCTAGCAAGGAGCTAGAAAGCACAATCCAAAGAAGAAACAAAAATATTATATACGTATATTGAAATAACTCCAATCACTCCAACCATATTAAGCTTTGCTCTATTATGCTTCATCCATGCGAACGACGACACATGTGTGTATGCCTATAAAATATAATTTTTCTTACCCCCCTACAAAAAATGTACAAGAATATTTGGAACGGTTTTTAGCTTTTGATCATGGAATGAACAAAAGGAGGGAGCACTTGTGACTCATGGGGTTGGATACGCATTAGAAAAAGAGTTCTTATAACCAACCGTCCATTGAAATATGGCATAAGGGCTAAAAGTTGTTTACTTTATTGAATGGTTTTCATTTGAACCCCTCACCACACACGTAAGGAGAGAGCTTATATGAGAACAATTAAATATATAGGAACCGAGGGAAAACTTTTGAGCCTTTAATTATATTGGAATGGAAAAAAAGAAGTGAATGGTAATAATTCATGAAGTGTAAGAGACATGATAGAATCACTAAAAATTTGAGAACCATTTAAAAAAATAAGAACCACATTTATAACCATTAGATGTCCTTGATGAAAATTGTTCTGGTTCAGTGGCTAAGTTTGAGATTTTCACTGAGAGGGGGTGGGGGGTCGAAAACGTATATACCCAAATATATACCAAAAAATTTCTATACGAAAACTACACACATAACACCACTGAGCGAAAAGCTCGGGGGGTCCCCCCCCCCCCCCCCCCGCAGCCCCTTTTAACCTTCGCCCCTGATGTGGTCGCATGTTCGTAATTAACACAAAGACATGTTGCATTCGTTGGTGTATACACTATAGGTGACCATATATTGTATTTACTAGGAGAATACAAGAAAATAATGTGTTCCCTGGTTAGTAAATTTATTAACTAGTGAATACAATATACAAACACAGTGATATTTTTATAATTATGTAAATTCATGTTGTATACGCTAGGGAATATTATATATGAACATATAGTGAATACATGATACGAACCGATGAATTTTCACGTACTTATGTAAAAAAACATGTATTTAACCATGAATACACTAGTTAGAAACATTTATATGTTATAACTAGTGAATACAAGAAAAACATTGATGAATACAATACTTAATACTACAAACTATAGTATAACCACTATTGAAAACTAAAGTGTGTTACTATTTACATACATTTTAATTTTATATATGAATATAGTCAAAATACCATGTAAAAAAGTTAATCAAGTTGATTTGACATGGTGCTCATTCATATATTTTGTGAATGGTTCTTGTATTTTTACACAAACACAAACACTTTATAAAGAGACATATCACTTATCAGCATACATATGAAATGTTTAATTGTTTCTACAGGACCCTACAATATGCACAAACACTGAATATATGTGTGTTTTAATCAAATTGAATTCAAATAAATGCATGTATAATCACTTACTTAATTCTAATTATTATTTGTCAAGTCAATTGGTTAATAATGCATCAGAATATCTGATTAATAATTAACAATAAATAAATGATGCCAACTGAGTGACTAGAAAAAAGACACATCTTACACTATATATCAAGCTTTTTAATGGTTTGTTGTTGATATAACAGTTGTCTTGTGGCCCATTTTAAATTCTTCACCCTAATTATTACATACACACTCAGGTATCAACTATCACCTTCTTTCTAAAGAAAAACAAAGTTTAGTGATAATCTTGGTACAAAATTACAATAAATAAAATATATGATAGGAACATAAAAATATTTGAATAGTTTGATCAATGTTTAGAACATTTTTCATTGATAAATATGAAAAGTAAAGCTACACATGCCATGGGCGGATCTACCTTGTTAGAAGGGTAACCCCTGTTACCCGTTAACACTCCGACGATAGTGTAAATTTTAGAAAAAATTGACGTTTTTTCGATTTTGTTACCCATTTCCTTTGAAACGTTGCCCCTATAAGGATTTTCTAAATCTGCCACTGACACATGCACTGAAGCATTAGAAATGAAATGCTCCAATGAAGATATATTGAAACTAAACTTTTTGAAATTATTAACTGATCAAAATTCAAAATTTCTATTAGGTTTCATGTTCCTAAAACTATTGTATTATTGTATAAAGGTTTTCTATCCCAAAAACTATAAAAATAATTATATTGTATCATGGTTGGAAAAAAAGTTGTATTAAATAACATTTTAAACCCTCTTTTTCTAAATTTTATATTTTTTATCGGGAAAAACAAAGCCACCCGAAGATATGAAAATAACGAAGAATAGAATATAATTTTTTTTATTTTCAAAGTTTTCATGTATAATATTGTTAGAACACAACTTTGTAGTGTAGAATTCATGCATTATTTTTGACTTGTCTCGATCAAGAAAAGTTTTATTTATATAAAATACTCAAAAGTCAAAATATTTACAAGTAAATGAAGACTAAGTCAACGTTTGAATGTATTCATTCGCACATAACACACGCATTCACGACACTAGCCTCTTGTCTTAAGCTTAAAAATTAAAATGGATACTATTGTCCGATTTATATGTAAATTACGAATGGTATGAACTTTTTTTACACTACTAGTTTTAAACAGAGAATTGTAAAATTGTATAATATAATTGTACATTTGTACATAGTAGTCAACTAGGTTAAAACCTCGTGTATTACACGGGTTAAATAAATGTAATTTTATATACCAAATAATATAAAACTATATATATATATATATATATATCTTTAAAATCTCGTTAATTACACGGGTTGAATAAATGTAATTTTATATACTAAATAATAAAACAATATATATTTAAAAATCTCATTTATTACATGAGTTGATTAAATGTAATTTTATGTATTAAATAATAAAAAGTTGTATTTTTAAGAACCCCGTGTATTGTACGGGTTGAGTAAATTTAATTTTATATATTAAATAATGAAAAAAGTTACATTTTTAAGAACCTCATGTGTTATATGGGTTAAGCACATGTAATTTTATATACCAAACAATAAAATGTTATATCTTTATAAACACTATGTATTATATTAATTGAGTTTAAATTTATATTAAATTTAATTTTATAATTATTTTTTAATTGATATTAATTATCTATAAAAAATAGATGGCTTCAATGAATGACATGTGTCCCCCATTGGTTTATTTTATTATATAGTATAGATAGATATAGATATTGAGAGTTGGAAACACTAAGGTAAAAAAAATACATAGTTATCTTATGCTAACATTTAAAGCAAATATACAATACAAGTGTTTAGTTTTTATGCTTTTTACGATTTAAATTTTTTAATTGATTAGTGTTCAAATAACATAAACCCTTTATACTATGTGTTAGTTCAAATTCTTAGGCTATGAGGAGTGGATGGAGCCCCATGGGGCTTTATCAAGTCCACATAGGATCCACGTCAGCCATGGAGCCCCCCTTTAATTTGGAGGGTGTGGATGAAGCCCCTATTAAACAAAATTAAAAAAAAAACATTTGATTGGTCCAAATTGAAGGTTTAGGCGCCATACATGGTTACTAATGCTATGATGGAGCCCCATGGAGCTCTCACATGGAGAGTGTGGTGATGAATGGTGATGTGGCAGTGATGGAGCCCCCACACCTCATATCCTTATGATTAAGTTTATTTATTTCAAAATTAGTGTCAACGGTCAGCTTTCACTTTTTAAAGTTTTCATAAAGCCACCCTTTACGATAATCGTATTGTAATTGGCATCTCATTTTTTAGCAAGAAGTTCTCTTTTTTGTTGTTATGAATCTAAGAAAGGGGACTTTTTATTTTATCTTTTTTTTTAACTTTTCTAATAAGAAAACAAGAAATATGATCGATGTTTTCATAATCAGACTGATTATTGAACCGACCGACTTACTGATTCACTAGTGAAACTAATTTCCAAATGATATGAATCATAAATAATATTCTTGTAAACAACTCATAAAACATTTAAATAGTCAAGAAGAGATATAGAGTGACAAAGGTGTCGTCTCTACGGTGGATATCATAGTTGGACCAAAAAAAACTGACGAAACTCAAGACTTACCTGCGCACGGGGCCTGTTGGATGCCGGTTATTGTCGGTCTTCCTTGGGTTAAGGAAGTTGTCGGTAATCAACGACATATTACTAACTTTTTTTTTTATGTTAGTGATTCTTATTTGTGTAGTTGGGTGATATGATAAAGAAATAATAAGATAAAAATTTACGAGTCAAAAACTAAGAAAGAGTATGAAATAGTTCTCTAAAGATAACAAAACGGTATATATACAAATTAGAGCATTTGAAAAAGATACAGTACGATCATATAACATTATCCTTTATGATAATTCCTATTCTACTCTAACCATAAAGCACTTTGTACAAATGTTTATACACATTCATTGTTCTCAACTTTATTTTAATTATGTATTATTTGTTATGTGTAATTTACAACTTTTCGCACTAAATAGTCGTGTTAATACTCAATGGTTTGAGAGATGGAGTGCACCAGCCAGTCCAACCGATTTGACCAGCAATAACAATGGTTTGACCAGTTGAGTAATAAATTTACTCAACTAAGCAAATCAACCAAAGTCGATGAAACCAAAACAAAACTGATGGAAAAGTGAAAACCATAGATTGTCACCTTCTTTTGCTGGTTAATCTGTTTAAAAGACATGTCCCATCGATTGAACGGGTAAACCGTAGAATCTGGCCATTCGAATTTTAGATTAATTTAAAAAATGATAGTAAGATTGATATAAGTTTATGAGTAGGTGGAGTCAATGTCTACATACAAATACAGGGGCGGACCCAAGCATAAGCTTGGGTGGGCGGGCGCCCCCCTTAAAAACAAATTTTTAGTGTATTTTATAGGCAAAAAACTCAATCGCACCCCTTGAAAGTTTGGTTGAACCCCTCGTTCGCACCCCCAAGAAATAATTCTCGGGTCCGCCACTGTACAAATAGAAAGATTAAACAGAAAACATACTTAGTACATGGGACCATTATTTCGGTAGTCCATTTTTAGCAAGAAGGACTATCGCATATAAAAATGGCAAAAGAGAAAATAATTGCTACCTGCATAAAATAGCCCCCCACCTGAGATTTTATAGGAAAAGTAATTATAGCCTATGATTTACATAGTATAAATTTATAACTTTTTTTTTATTTAAAGATGTTGTATCTAATGCTTAGGGGACTCGACGCACTTAGACCTTGTCCATCGGGTACCCCATACACGCACACCACACACCCCCGCCGGTGGCGGGTAGAGCCCGACGCGTAAGGCTTGGTCTTGACACTTGCCACTCAATGTTATTGTTTGTTTGAATGCATTTGACCGTTAAAAGGTCATTTGCATTGATTATTATTATTTATATAAAAAATTTAAAATCCACTGTAAATAAAAATACATATCACACCAATTCTATAAAAATAACTCAACCATACACTCTCACATACTCTCATTCATCTCTATACACACAAAAAAATGGCAAGAAGACCGTGGAATGAAGATGAAGAACTAGCTTTGGTCAACTCTTGGTTGCATGTGACAGAAAACAGAAGAGAAGGCGTTGAATTTAGAATAGACTTATTTGAACAATTCCACCAACGTGTAGCCGAAACCAATCGCTCTTCACACCAAGATTGGGTAAAGTTTCATTTAATGTTCAGGGAGGTTTGTAAATTTCATCAACTCTACAACATTATGATGACCAACTATCACGGGTTAACAGATGCATAAAGATTGCCCATGCTTGTTGTGAATACCAAATTGGATACAACGAAGTATTTACTTACATCAAGCCTTTGTGATTACTAAGAAACCATCCCCGTATGCCACAATTTGTGTACCCGGATGCCGACTCCGACGGTTATTCAAGCGTTGATGATTAGTTTTTTTTAATTATCTAGTTTGCGTTCGTTTAATTATGTAATTTGTGTTCGTTTAACTATGTAGTTTGTTTACGATTATTTATCTAGTTTGTGTAGGTTTAATTATGTACTTTGTGTAAAGTTTTTAATTTTAATTATAATTTTTATATTTTTATTTATGTAAGTTATATATAATTTATTGTTTTGTATATTTTAAATTCATATGATATGTTTATTTGTGTAGAAAAAAAAAAGAAAAAAGAAGACTGTAGGAAGGTCCGGCACCGCTAAAGAGGGTAGTGGATAGTTTAAGTGACGTGGCATAAGGAGACCGGAGGGAACTATGGTACGGGGTCTGAGCATCCCTCCCCCCCCCCCCCCCCCTTTTAGGGAGATATTAAGTAAAATGATTTTTTTACTTTTAACTCAAAACAATTTGATTTTTTACTTTCAACCCAAAACTTTTCCTCTTTTACAATTTAACCTCACAACTTTTTTACTTTCAACTTTGGTCACCCACACTTTTCACTTTTCGCAAATTTTTCAATTTACGTTTTGTTCTAAATTTTGCGAGTTAATACGGCACAACAAATGTGTGCGGTTCAACGTTTTTACGTTTTATTTTACGCTTTGTTCTAAATTCCGCTAGTTAACACGCATCCACTTGCATGTGTGGTTCAATGTTTTTACGTCATATATTTGTTTCCCGTTTGACATGTTCGTCACAATTCTCGAGTCCTAGATCCATTAGTTATTCTTTACTACGTTTTATGTTTTATGTGTGGGTCTAATTTTTTCGATTTAGCACGCGCAACTTCATTGTTGGTGTTCGTTGACGGTGATGCGGCATTGGTGCTATTTAAAATGGTTTTACGCCCTTTCCACAACATTGGAAGTCAAACACCATACCGTTATACAAGTTTTATTAGATAATTTACAAGCTAATATAGCCATTTGCGGAAATCAAAAACCATACTTTTGAGTATTTTTAAGTAATTCATTAGATGTGTATATTATATATGTTATGCATGGGAATGGTTATTGTAAAAAGGGGAATGATTGTGAGAAGTGTAAGAAGTGTTATAGGCCATTAGATCTTGTGATTAATGGTTGAGATCAAAAGGGGGCTAAACGTAAATTGTGTTTTATGTATAGGGTCTGATTTGACATTTTGAGGGGTAATAGTGTCATTTAACACATTCAAAATAAGGAAACTGTATCTCTACAAACAAAACCCACTATCAAAACCCCCCTGATATCACGCACAAGCCTTCAAAATCGGAGATCAAACATGTCAATTGTTGAAAATCGCTAAACCCCATTGTGTTATAAACTTCATCGTCTCCTTCATTATTCATTGTTATCTCAAAAAAAATTAGGGCTTTTTGATTTTGAAATCGCTTTTTTGGGAGAAAGATCCAACAACAACATGCATCTAGTGTGTTATGGATTCAAGAAAGTCATCTATGAGAAAACGGAGGCAACGTGCTGCATCAGTGACACCAGGTTTGATTTTCTATTGATTGATAACTAGGGTTTTTCATTCTAACTGATTTAGAGTGTTTTTGATGTGAATGTTCATCAATGTGGTGTTTTACGATTAGTAAAAATAGGATTATGCTGCTCATTGTATAGTTTTACGATTGAATGTTCATCATTATTGTGGTGTTTTATGATGTAACGCCCCGCTCTTTCATAACTTTCTTAAATTAGAAAGCCTTTCTTGTAAATCTATTTTTGAAAAAAAAACTTATTTCTTTCGTGATCGTATTTCGTTTATCATTCAAAAACCAAGACTTTAATCGTAATAAAATCCATTCTCTTATCCCAAATTAGACCTTACATATTCGTTACACTTATACGTCTTGATTCGTTGTACGTTTAATACCTTACTCGTAATCCTTGCAAACACGTTAAACTTACGAATACTTGTCATACATACTTAATTCACGCGTATACGATACTATTTCACAACATATATACTTATTCACACTTGTTTTTATACTTACTTTATGTTTTAATTGGATAATATACCCTTACACTACACCTTTTATGCATAAAACACATTAAAACACTCAAATATGAAACTTTAGGGGCTAAACTTGTCAAAATAACAAACAAAATCACCAGCTATGGTGGCTCGCGGGCCACGACCCCCCCCCCCCATCTGACTCGCGCCCCACCAGAGACCCGGATCCGCAGAAAAGGTGACCAGCTTCGTGGATTGGGCGATTTTGTGTTAGTTTTGTTGTGTTTCTTCCATTTAATTACCAACTACTTAACCTAAACACCTCATATGAAACCCAACCCTTTCCCACACATTTTCCACTTTGTAAACACATCATTTCCACTCTCAAACACCCTAAATTCAGCTGAGAAAACAGTAACAAATCAGAATCATATCAAGTTGCAAAAGTGGGCATAAACTCACTTATCTTCCATCTTTTTTCATTCCTTCTTGCTTCTTAGCACTTGAAACAATCTTAGGTATGTTTCCACAGGTTTTCCATGGAAAACAAAGGATGGCACATCACCATAATAAGGTTAAAAGTGCAAGAAACTTTCTGTTTTAGAACAAACACTTTGTTAGACATACTTAAACTTATGATTTCTTCATACATTCCTATGTCCTTATGCCACTAATCAAGACTATGATTATGTGTGCTTAAAAACAAGGTTGTAACATACAAATCCAGGGGTGTTAATCCTCTAAATTTTTTGTTTTTAAAAGGGTTTTAACCCACAAGTGATGAACAAGTCTTGAACTTGTATATGTGTGATTATTTGGATAGCTTAGGCTATCCTACTTACAAATCCACACTTGATGATTTCTCTTAGTTAGTATGTATATTTCATTTCGTAATAATCCATTCACGACCATCCTTGTTGTCTTTGACAACTTGTGCGTTGGTGAAAATACAAAAGGGGTCTTAAATGGAAGGTTCATCCTCCTACCTCATGCATGACTTCTATGATAATACTTGAAATATTATTGGACTAAACTTATAATATCCTATATAAAATATATAATATCCATAGTAGCCAAACCCTTGAAGATAATCTAATGGTTATTCATCAAGTTATTAAGTTACATCACCTAAGTGCTTAGTTCCTCGTTACGATTCTAATGGGTATTAAACTCATGAAATCATTCTAAACTATATGGGTTTTCATAGTCTCAAGAACGAGTACTAAGTTTAAGTGATTAGTTTCTTGTATATCTACTTAGTTATACTTTAAATTCCGAATACAATCACTACTTGAACTCCAATCCGAATACATTCAACCTCCTAACCTCATACACTCATCAACATTTGGATAATTGGAAGAATTAACAATTTTGTGAGTACACTTGACCCGTTTTACTTTTAAAACACTTTGGGTTGTAACATGTTAATTTACAAACTTCACATTCACACACTTAAACATACTTTATGATCTCAATCCTATATACATTCTACTTGTTTACGTAGGTTCATGCTAGATTATACATGCTTTATGTCATTAACTTTGCTAAGCCCTCAACTTAACATATATAGCGCTATAGGAGTAGCATGCCGCCCGTCAGGGTCTTGTTAAGTCTTTATTCATTCTAAAACGGTCTCGTCACTTTTGTGGCAAGGGATGCTAAATACTAGTGAACACTTGGGTTTGACATATTGCGATGCATGCTAGTTACCTTGTTTACAATTTGTCATGTGGATTCGAGAAAATATTTTTATACTTTTGCTATATTTATACAAACCTTGTGTACTCGCCAATGCTTTCGCATTGACACTTTATTTTAAACATGTTACAGGTTAAGTGATGATATTGATGAGGCATAGAACATAGTAGGATGCCTAGATACTCATTTGAAATTTTGTATACTTATTGTAATGTAATCCTTTCATTTCAAGTTGTTGTAATTGTATTTTCCTTTCCATGTTGTAATCGAATTCTTTTAGTAATAAAATGAAATTCATTATTTAAATACTTGTCGCAAATTCTAGTGTTATGTGTGATGAGCAATCTATCTTCGTCCCACTCCGATGATTCCGCCATTGGTTGGGGTGTGACATATGAAATCTTTGTTATTACGATTAGCTAAGTGTGTGTTATTGGGAATTTTATTTGATTTTCTCTTGACTTGAAAAGTAACGTTTTAAATCGATATGTATAATATTTACCATTGTGGATTTATGAACATGTTTGTAATTGTTTATCACTGTAAAAACCATTGTATGAACATCTTAGTTAGGAGAAGCGGCAGGCTTCCGAAAATCAAACTCAGGAAAGGATTCATAAACACCATAAAAGAGGCCATAGAGTAGGCTGATTCGGCTGATCAAGAGAAGCGATTGAAAGTCAATAGGAAACCATCAGGTAATATACACCGTCATGTAAAACACCTTGAATCTAATATACACTGTCATTTAAAACATCCTGTAACTAATGTATTATACAATGTCATTTAAAACACTCTGCATCTAATGTAGGATACTGTCATATAAAACACCCTGCAACTAATGTATACACTGTCATTTAATGTAGTACACACTATCATATAGAAAACACCCTGATTTTGCATTAATTAATTACACTATGCTTAATATCTTTTAAAACACCTTGTGAACAAAAATAATTGTTTAAAACACTATATTTGCATTTATAGGTCAAAGCAAATCACTTGGACAATCTATTCAAAGAGTTTGAAGAATGTGTTTGCCGGATAAAAGCCACATTAGAAGAATTGGTAGACATGTATTTGAATAGTGATCGTTTGAAGAATAAATAATCAGAATGGAAAGTATTAATTGCAAAGTGTTGAGCATTTTGTAAATGTACATGCAGAAGGTGTTAATGCAGATAACACCCCGAAAAAGTCAAAGCAACCTGAAATTCCCCTGGCAAACCATGTATAATGGCATCGACTGTGGTATCTTTTTTATGCGTCCTATGGAAACGTACACAGGTACATTCAGTTCTTGGTTCCAAAATGATATACTACCAATTTGCATATTGTATGTGTTAAAATAATATTGAATCATGCTATTTGTTTGAATAAGAAGCGTGAAAGAATGGAAATGTGGATTCTCACCTGAGAGAGACGTTACAGGAGAAGTGATGTCGAAACAAGAAAAAGAACTTCTGGAGTTGCGTAGGAAATACCTTTCAAAACTCTTGCTTAGTGACGTGAACAAGGTACGCAGTGTGATTGAGTCAGAAGTACGCGAGTTTGCATCAAAAAGCAATTCGGAAAAGGAGGAACTGGCGAAAAATGCTTTTGCTATAATTTCTGCAAGATTGGATGCAAAGCTGTAGTTTGGTGGTGCATACGTTGTTTATATTAACAAGTAAACAAATGTTTTTTTTAATTGTCGAAAATATGCTAACTAATACTTGTGGATGATGTCGCAAAACAATGCTTCACAACGTTTTGCTTTGATATTTAATATACTAGTTTTTAAGCTTTGTGATGACTTTATAGTTGATGTGTATATTTTGCTTCTCTTACCCACATTTATAACACAATACATTTGAAGAGAAATCAACAAGACAATAAAGGAAGTAAGTAACAGAGAACATCCCGCAAATGAGGTATGTGACATATAAAACACCCTAAAACATCTTAGATGAAATATGTCACTAATAACACAACCAAAAATACTATATATAAAGTATGTGACATATAAAACACCCTAAAAACATTAGCTGAAATTTGTCACATAAACGACAACCTAAAACACCCTAAACACCTTAGATGAAATATGTCACTTCGATAAAACACCCAAAGCCCCATATATGAAATCTGTCACATGTAAGACCCCTTATATCATAGATTAAGTATGTGACATATAAAATACCAAAGGTGAAGTATGTGACGTTTAAAACCCCTTTAAACGAATTGTAACATAAGATACGAGGTATAAAACACCCTAAACCACTGTTTGTTTGTACATTTCCCGCGTGTACTTGTTGTTTAGGTTAATAGTCAATGCCAATTGTTGTTTAGGATGTTGATTCCCAATAAACGTATTTTTTTTGTTTTGATCAATATGTTGGTAAAATGGATACTAAATGCATAATCATATAAACTACTCCCTACTGTAAGTATTGCAAAAAGTACACGTTCTTCCTCTACACCCTACTGTAAGTATTGCAAAAGAAAGCACTCTGTAAGGTGCTCCATATACTGCAACTTTTGCAAAATATCTTGGCACAAGGAAGAAAACTGTAGAAAGAAACCTAGCAATAGGATATGCTTGTCACACCCCAACCGATGGCGGAAACATCGGGGCGCGGCACTGAGCGAAACAGATTGTCCAAGAGATTCCATAACAACTATTATTACCAATTATTTAAGCTTCACGTCCCATACCATGACATAAAAACTAACACAGTTATTACAGACAAGTAGTTCTCAAAGACAAATAAAAGTTGTTCCGACAACTCATGAAATGTTTGTTTGTTTCTAGACTCTTCCTAACTTGATTCCACAAAAGCTAGCGAGCAAAGCATCCTAAACACCTATCACATACGTTAAAATATAGGTCAATACACATAGTGTAAAGGTGAGCATACAAGTTTAATAGTATAATAGATAGCGAAAGCGAGTTTACGCATAACCAGCATGTAACATGTATAATGTGAAGCAAGTAGGTTATCGACAATGAAATATGCACAGACGTGACTGCGAGTTGTAGAATGCGCAACACATATCACCACTGTGACACGTGAAGAAAGGCCCTTAACAACCCCTGTCCACGACAGGTGCTGAGTCCAAACTATAGTACTATTGTTGCTAAGGTGTCAGGCAACAATCACTGTGTAAACATAACATACAAGCATTCATCGAGTAACACGTATAACATGCAGTAACAGTTAGCATATAAAAGTGGTTGCGTTGTGTGATCGATGTGATTAGATATAAGTAACGTATGTAACACCCAAAAGTGCTTAAAGCAAAAAGGGATCGAGTATACTCGCAGAAAGTTCTTAATAAATAAACACCGTCTTGGATTGAAGGGAGCGCTGGGAGATTAGCCTGATTACAGAACGATAGTATAAGCGATAAACAACGCGTAAAACGGGGCGAGTGCCTGAGTGACGAAAGGTCATCCGAACAGATGGCAATCCGGACGGATGGTTTTCCGGTCGGATGGCCATTCGGTCGGTTTGCCACTCGTTTGGGATGGATGTGTTTGTGTATGATGGCTTTAAAGTTTTCATTGTAGCATTTTGAAAACAGAGAAGTATCTCTACCTTTCAGGTCATCCGGACGGATGTCCATTTGCTCGGATGGTAATCTGTTCCAAGTGAGATATTTCTTAGAGAACAAGTTCACAGTAGGATGGTCATTCGATCGGATGGTCGTCCGATTGGATGGCCATTCACTGGAACTGGTATGTATTGATAGTTTGTAAAAGTTCAAGTTTGTTGAGTCATCTGATCGGGTTGTCATTCGATAGGATGGCAATCCGATCGGATGCCAGTTCGTTTGGTGACTTGCTCGTTTTGATATTTTTTAAGTTTGAAAGTTTGCGGTTTGATCGAGACGGTATGACAACGTGCTAAACAACGGAAATTCCCTCAAGTCCAAGTTATCCGATCGGACGAGAATCACCCCCTTCTGACCAGTCAACTGTTCTTGACGGTTGTTCATGTTCAACCCGCTAAGTCGGTTATCTCGTTGATAGGAATCAGATTTTAGACTAGCACATTACTAGAGAATGAGTGGAAGGCCTGAATGAGCTCCGATTCTATCGGTTTTGAGTGCATGAGTGTAAAAGAGTTGAAAGAAAGTTATGAAAACATCTTTCAATCCTTTTAATCCCGAAAATGTTTAGATTTATGCGAAATCAGTGTTTAAACATGTTGAAATCTCTTATATCTGAGCTATTCTTGGTGGAATGAAGTCAAGTCTTGAAGTTCATAAGAACCCCATGATGACTTCATCCTAGAACACCTCAAATCAACCGATTTCATGGTTAAAAGTGAAGATTTGATGGTGAAAAAGATGAAGAAGTGTGTATAGATCATAGAAGTACGAGATTTGGGTTGAAAACTTACAAGAATCGTGAGAAATCGAGAGAAAAGAGGGCTGGAACGTTGATGTGTGCAAAATGCAACATATAAATTACATCAATTGTGGCATAAAACTAACCCTTTTTTAGTACTAATGTTGGAAAAAGTGTGCTTTTGTCTTCCTTTTGTATTTTTAGGATTAAATGAGCTCAAATTAACAAAAGAAGCAAAAAGGCAGCTAAATCTAACATAAATACAAGAAAAGGAACTAACGTGGCATGGCCGACCTCCCCGAAAGCATCTTCCCAAGCAAAACAAGAGAACAGAAGGCTGAACACGCCCCGTGCTCAGTGAACACGGGGGCGTGCCCAAGTGCCAGCATAAAAGACAAAGCTATAGAAGCTTCCATTGCCCACCACGGGGCCGTGGTCAACTATAAGATTCGCAAAATCCAGGCAAATCTTGATAGTACAGATATGCTTCTGCACACGGGGGCGTGCCTAGCGGACACGGGGGCGTGGTCAACTAATGCAGACAAACTGCAATTAATGAAGACAGAGAAGAGGATGGACACGGGGCCGTGCCCACTGGACACGGGGCCGTGCCCGATCTATTGTTCAGACTATAAATAGGGGTGCTTGGCTCATTTGCAAACCATCCCTTGGCACACTACCTCTCTCACACTTCACCCACCACCCACCACCACCATAACACCATCATCCATTGTCCATCATAGAGTGTGTGAGTCGTCTCGGGATCCAAGATTGATCGTAAGAGTTCTTGACAATCAAAGGCCATGTTTACCTAAGTCTCTTACATCACTTGGTGAAGACAAGTGTCTAGTGTAATACTTTTTATTTTTAATCTTTTCGCACTTTTTACTTGGTTATGTATTAATGACTTTAATAACTAGTTTCTTATGTTGAAGGTGATTCTTCCTTATCGTTTGTCCGTGGTGTCTTGGCATTATTTTACTGTCTATATAAAATAAAAGATTTTCACCATTCATATCTCCATGGTCTATATGGAGGTATGTTGGCTACCTGGTCGAGGGTTAAGGGAACGGTTTGGTAAGAGTCTTGCCTTGTTCAGTGTATAGATCCTGCAAGGACCTGGGTCAAATTTAGTAGGACCTCCTTCAATACCCACCGGTATTGGATGGCTGGGGTCCAAACTCTTTGATCCCCTCATATGTAAGCTACTATTAATACTTTAACCCGACTACTTAGGACTGTATCCCTGCTGACTCAGACTACTTAGCCGAGGGTAACGTCACCTTCAAAAGAGGGGCCTACCATAATATGCATTAATAACTTAATTAATTATCTTTCAATAATCCTACCCTTTAGGATTGTATCCTTGCTGACTCAAACTACTGGGTTGAGGGTAACGACACATTCAAAAGAGGGGCCTACTACAATAACTAAGATAATCTCTTAAAAAGTGCAAAAGTGCGGAAATAATCAAAGGTTACACTAAAGGCGAGTCGGATCCAAGTGATTCATCTTGTCTATCTGTTTTTATTTTTATTTTTATTTTTCAGCATTTTTAGTTTTTATTTTCCAGTTTAAACCTTTTTCTAAACTTTTGATTTGATTAGACGTTGAGCATAAACCGGTATTAAAATCTCTTGTGTCCTTGGACGACCTCGGTATCTTGCCAACACTATACTACGCTCATGATGGGTGCACTTGCCCATATGTGTGTTTAGTGTTAGTAAATATCGTGTTTTATAAATTTAAAACTTGGCTAAAGTGTTAAAAAGGGCTTAAAATATACATTAAAAACTATACGACACTCACGCACATCACGCGTAACAGACCTACGCTCGTAACGGACGACGTCGACTAAATAATAAAAATACAATATTGTTTTGACTCGTTACGTATTTCGATGCGCATAACGGACCTACATTCGTAACGGACGACGTCGATTAAATAATAAAAAGATTATATATCTTTGACTCGTTACGGATTTCTAGCGCGTACGTCCCTAACGAGCGTCGAAACTAAGATCGTCATTAAAATATATATATATATTTTATTATTTAGTCAAACACTAGTCGGAGCCAAGTGATTAATCTTGTCTATCTGTTTTTTATTTTATTTTTATTTTTCAGCATTTTAGTTAGTTTTTATTTTTCTAGTTTAAAACCTTTTTTCTAAACTTTTGGTTTGATTAGACGTTGAGGATAAACCGGTACTAAAAGCTCTTGTGTCCTTGGACGACCTCGGTATCTTACCAACACTATACTACGCTCACGATGGGTGCACTTGCCCATATGTGTGTTTAGTATTAGTAAATATCGTGTTTTATAAATTTAAAACTTGGCTAAAAAGTGTAAAATGGCTTAAAATATACTTAAACTTATATACACACTTCACACGCATCAAGTTTTTTTTGGCGCCGTTGCCGGGGACACAAGGATTTTAAGAAAGCTTAAAATCGATGGCCTAATCAGTTTTTCAAAACTCTTTTAAAACGCGCGCACATTTTTTTGCATTGTAGTTTAGTTTTGCATTTACAGTAGGTTAAACACGGGCTGTGCTCACTGAACACGGGCCGTGCTGCATATTTTTCATAAAACACCCAGATACAGTAGCTTGAACATGGGGTCGTGCTCACTGAACACGCCCCTGTGCTCAACGAAATCAGTAACTTTAATTAAAACGCCCAGATACAGATTCTGTACACGGGGCTGTGTCCAGCCTCTGTTTCCGTTTTTATTTTTGTTTTCTGATCTCGAGACTTGGTTGTGGTCTGCTGAGTGATTCTTATGGATCAATACTCAGGAGGTTACAACTACACCTATGAGGAGGATGATTATAGGAGTAACTACTGCACTAATTGTGGTGACCCGCACTCGGTTCAATATTGTAACTTATATCAACCGTCCACTTCATACACCTACTATGAGGAGCCCAGGTGCGAGCCATCAACTTCATACACATCCTATGAAGACCAAAGGTATGAACCTCTTCCCTCATACTCATATTTTGATGAACCAAGGTATGAGCCTTCTTACTCACACTTTGAGGAACCAAGATATGAGCCACCACCTTCATATGCTTATTATGAGGAACCATGGCGTGAACAACCCACCTCATATGAGTATTATGAAGAACAAAATTACGACCCTTATCCATCACATGCTTACAATGAAGAACAATGGTGTGAACCATCTACTTCATATGGGTATTATGAGGAACAGAGGATCGAACAACCGGATTCAAGCTTTGAAAATCCTGACCCTTTTTCTATAACCGAAATGACCGATAGGATATTAGAACGCCTTAAAGTTATTGAGCGCTATATAAAAGAATCTCGTGCAAGGGAAGAGGATTCCCGCGCAAGAGAAGAATTAAATAAAGAAAAGATAATTGAAAGTGTGAAAATGGAAGAACAAATAAATGAAAAACCGACACATGAGTTAAACAACGAAAAAGGTGAGTCCGACAACGCTAAAATTCAAGAAGAGTCTAATTTTGAAGAAATTAATCTCTTGTCACCTTCTTTTGAAAATCATTGTTTAGTTCCAACTCATGCTAAGTTTTTAAAAGAGTTAAACACTAACACTAAAATTGACGAAACAGTAAGTGTTAAGTTAACTAATGATCAAACCTCGCTAATAAAAGAAGACCCATTTGAAATCAACATTACACCGGTTCCATGTTTTTTTCAAAATTCATTTATTAGTAATGTCACAATTGATAAGGATCTTTGCGTTAACATAATGCCCAACTACATTTTCGAAAAATTAAGTATTAGTGATTTTTCTCCACTTCAAATACCCATTTTTCTATCTAATCGGAAAATAATAAAATCAATCGGTATAGTTGAGGATGTCTTGGTTCAAACAAATCAAATCAAATGGTAATCCCAACCGACTTTGTCATCCTTGATGACGCTCCTCTAGTGTTGGGATGACCCTTTGTAAAAACCCACGAAGCTTTGAAGAACCGGAAGTATAACAATCTACCTATTCAATTAGGGGCACTTAAAAAGAGTGTCGATCTTGAGTGGTCAATGAAATATCCATTCGGCAATAATGACCCCCTAATTGAATATGAAGATGAGCCACCCGATACAAGTGAAAAGTTTGACCACTTTGTTGAAGAAGAGGTCGCCATAGAACAAACTTTTAAAGTTCTTGATCAAAATGAGCAACCAAATAAGGAGTCTCCTAAAGACCCACCTCTTGAGCTCAAAGAACTTCCAAAAGGTTTGGAATATGCTTTTCTAGACAAAGATGGTAAATCACCTGTAATTATTTCATCTAAGTTAGATAGTTTAGAAAAAGAAAAATTAATTAACCTTTTGAAAAAACACAAAAATGCGATTGCTTGGAAGCTTGTAGATATTAAAGGAATAAGTCCTTCCATGTGCACGCACAAAATTTTAATGAATGATGACTACAAATCGGTAATATAACCACAACGTCGAGTAAATCCAAATGTTCAAGAAGTGGTTAAAAACGAAGTCATCAAATTACTTGACGCCGGACTTATTTATCCTATCTCCGATAGTCCTTGGGTAAGTCCCGTCCAAGTTGTTCCAAAGAAAGGAGGTATGACGGTAGTAACTAACAAAAAGAATGAATTAATACCAACGAGAACCATCACAGGATGGAGAGTATGTATAGATTATAGACGATTAAATGAAGCAACAAGGAAAGATCACTTTCCTTTGCCCTTCATTGATCAAATGTTAGAAAGATTATCTGGTCATAAATTTTACTGTTTCTTGGATGGTTTTTCAGGTTACTTTCAAATCCCGATAGCACCCGAAGACCAAGAAAAGACATGCCCATATGGAACTTTTGCTTATCGACGCATGCCATTTGGTCTATGTAATTCCCCCGCAACCTTCCAACGTTGCATGGTAGCCATCTTCCATGACATGATAGAAAAGACAATGGAAGTCTTCATGGACGACTTTTCTATCTTTGGGGATTCATACGACCAATTCCTCGATAATCTTGAACGAATGCTATCCCGGTGTGAGGAAACTAACCTCGCCCTTAACAGGGAAAAATGTCATTTCATGGTAACGGATGGAATAGTACTCGGTCACAAAATCTCAAGCGAATGAATGGAGGTTGATCGAGCCAAAATAGACACTATTTCTCGATTACCACCCCCATCCTCCGTTAGAGCTATCAGAAGTTTCTTAGGGCATGCCGGATTTTATAGGCGATTTATCAAAGACTTTTCTAAAATTTCAAGGCCTCTAACAAAATTACTTGAAAAAGATGCTCCTTTAATCTTTGACAAGGATTACAATCAAGCATTTCTAAACCTAAAGGAAATGCTAGTCAATGCACCTATCATGATAGCGCCTGATTGGAAATTTCCTTTCGAAATCATGTGTGATGCAAGTGACTTTGCAGTTGGAGCTGTCTTGGGACAAAGAAAAGAAAAGCATTTTCACCCAATTTATTGTGCTAGTAAAACACTTAACGATGCAAAAGAAAATTACACAACAACTGAAAAAGAATTATTAGCTGTGGTATTTGCTTTTGATAAATTTCATTCTTATCTTGTTCTTTCTAAAACTATAGTCTATACAGATCATGCAGCCATTCGATATCTCTTAAAAAAGTAGGACGCAAAACCACGTTTGATTCGGTGGATTTTACTCCTCCAAGAATTTGATATTGAAATCAAAGACAAAAGAGGAGCTGAAAACACCGTAGCAGATCATCTTTCACGCTTAGAAGACCCAACTTTGGAGGCAACCAGGGACGAACAAATCAACAAAAAATTTCCAACAGAGTCCCTAGAAATGGTGGAATACAAAGAAGAACCATGGTACGCCGACTATGCTAACTACCTAGCTAGCGGTATAATCGCTAAAGGTTGGCCACATCATCAAAGAAAAAAATTCTTTGCTAATGTGAAGCATTATTTTTGGGAAGACCCTTATCTTTTCAAAATGTGTGCCGACCAACTCATCTGACGATGCGTACATGGTAGCGAAGCACGAAGAATTCTCCGCCATTGTCATGAAGGTCCATACGGAGGACATCATGGTGCCGCTAGTACCGCACGAAAGGTATTTGATTCAGGGTTTTATTGGCCAACCATTTACAAAGACGCCCAAAGTCTTGTCAAGACATGTGATGCTTGCCAAAGAACAGGTAATATTTCTTCCAAAAACGAAATGCCACAAAATGGCATTCTTGTTTGTGAAATTTTTGATGTGTGGGGACTCGACTTTATGGGACCTTTCCCATCGTCAAAAGGAAACAAATATATACTTGTGGCAGTAGATTACTTGTCTAAATGGGCCGAGGCCGAGGCACTTCCAACAAATGATGGAAGAGTCGTGGTAAGATTTCTAAAAAAATTATTCTCTCTTTTTTGGAACACCTAAAGCGTTAATAAGTGATAGAGGTACCCATTTTTGCAACCATCAACTTGAAATTTTTTTAACAAGATATGGGGTCTATGTAACACCCGTCTAATTTTTACTTGATTTTAGTAATAGGTTATACCATTTAAAATAAAATATTGTTTAAGTAACATGACTTTCATAAACAAAGTTCATAAGTAACATCATAATAAGCATTTGGAACCATACCATAACCTGGCCTTTTAAACCTTGCGCGGCCGCGCACTGGTCCTACAAAGGAAGAAAGTAATCAACAAACTATAATTGCGCGCCCAAAGGAGAACATAAATCCTTGCGCTTTCCCCCATTAGCAAAGGGTAGAAATCCGGAGATCAATACTTCCGCCCAAATATCCAGACTTGGATATTATTTTACCCAGACTTGGGATTTATTCGTCTGTGTCCACACAACAAGATTACAGCAGTAATCTTCTAGAAAGAAATACAATCGTGCACCACCCAGACGGTTATAACCGTCTGGACACGTGTCATTACCACAGGCACCCCTGAAATCACAACGAAGGCATGCAATTGGAGAGTAATCTCCACTTAATCATTTTCCACGTGGCAACTCCCCAGCCGCAGATCAAACCACGATCCGTGTGCATTCACATCGGATCGAGACAACTTGACGTCTGATCAAAGAACTTAACGGGAGAAAATATAACCGCTACGGCGTTAGCATCTTCCGTCATCTTTTCAATAACAGGTTTTCCCTCCCAAACTCCCGGTTATAAATACAAGAACTATTCAGGTATGGACTCAAGTCACACACACTTCTCAAATACTTTTCTCTTCTCCATTACCAATACTTATTCTCACACCGGAGTCGGGTCAAGGGGAGAACCCTTTTCTCCCCTTGGCGAGACTAACGGTGTTCTTTTTTGCAGAACCATCGGAGAAGGAGAACAGCTGCAACTGAATCAACCGAGAGAGAGCTAACCCTTTTATGCGGATTCAAACCCCCTAGATATTTCAGTTCCGATCATTTATCTAGTGTTTCTTCATTGGCGCCCACCGATTCCTCTGTTTTCTAGTTTTTATCTCATTTCGATTCAGTTCCCTTCATTTTCTGTTTTGCACATGGCAGAAAATTCATCATCTCACCGGCAATCTGGTTCTCGACCAAACGTCGGAAACAATTTACAAATAGAAGGATCCCCAGAACATTGGTTTAACAGATGCCAAGCTGCTTTAGACACAATCGTTATACAAATCGCCATATCTGATTTCCCAAACATCAGATCTGGAGAAGAAATCAACACTACAGAATTGGACCCACCAACACCACGTCGGAGGGACATCCAATCCAGACGTACCATTAAAATACAATCCAAATATAGCAGTTATCAAAAACTTAAACAAATACATATGGTTCAAGGAGGTCCGTCACGAAGGCCAAATAAACGGAACTATGATCAACTCATAGAGAGAACTCCAGAATACTGGATCGGCAGATTCCACAAAGCTTTGAACCAAGTTTCACACAAATTATCAGACCTGAGTCCCCAAACATCAGATCTGATATTCGGCAAGAAAGCAACAACAATCATTCGGGAGGAATTACTTCCCTAATGCAAACGGGAGTTCATAACCGTTCAAATCTATTCATGGAGAAAAACTCCAGAGTACTGGGTCAACAGGTTCCAGATCGCCACGAATCAAATTTTGCATAAACACTCCAGAGCTGGGGGTTTCATTTAAGCTCTATGATCAACAAGCTGCAGATCTGAGGTCGCACAACGCATAACTTCCGGAGCTTTGCTTCTTGGGGCTATAAGCCTTGACTAATACGGTTTTCGTCAAAACCTAGGTACTACAAATTCCTCTGAAAGATCCTTTTGATTTTTCCTTAAGTAAAATAAGGGAAAGAGAACAAATCCCAGATTTCTTTTACATAACATGAACACTTTCTAGTATACACTAAACAGTTGGTGCTATCACTTATAAACATTTAAACTGGCACTTATGCTAATTCAAGTGCCATGATTTTTCAACATAAAAGTGTTACAACCTGACACTTATCTAAACTATAACGGATATATATGCACAAGCATTTATATTAACTAGCATAATTAGAGCATCTATATCTGTACAACTGGTACTTAAAATTCGATGGATAAAAGAAATCATTAAAAAAGACATACGCCATCCGTTATCTTTTCAAGATGATGGGAACAATATACATACTATTGATTGCGGTATAATACCACCGATTGAAAAACCACATCAAAAACTTTGGTAAAACTAATACTCCTTATTTAAGGATAAGAGCACGTCGGTCTCCTTACGAGTCTGCTGCTCTAGATACGAGCATCTCAGTCTCCATACGAGTCGGATGCTCCACATACAAGCACGTAAGTCGCTATACGCGCATGCTTCTTTACATTTGAGCACGTAAGTCGCCATCCGCGCTTGCTCCTTTACATACAAGCACGTAAGTCGCCATACGCGCATGCTTCTTTACATTTGAGCACGTAAGTCGCCATCCGCGCTTGCTCCTTTACATACAAGCACGTAAGTCGCCATACGCGCATGCTTCTTTACAATTGAGCACGTAAGTCGCCATCCGCGCTTGCTCCTTTACATACAAGCACGTAAGTCGCCATACGCGCATGCTTCTTTACAATTGAGCACGCAAGTCGCCATCCGCATACAAGCACGTAAGTCGCCATATGCGCATGCTTCGTAAGTCGCCATCCGCGCTTGCTCCTTTACATACAAGCACGTAAGTCGCCATACGCGCATGCTTCTTTACAATTAAGCACGTAAGTCGCCATCCGCATACAAGCACGTAAGTCGCCATACGCGCATGCTTCGTAAGTCGCCATCCGCGCTTGCTCCTTTACATACAAGCACGTCAGTCATCATCCGCGATTTCTCCTTTACAAACACATAAGTCGCCATCCGCGCATACTCCTTTAAAGTTGCTATACGCACATACTCCTTTGCTTACAAGCAAACACAACCCTGACAATCCATAGAAATACAAATGGCAACTATTGCAACCAGGCGAATTAGCGCCAAGATGGGAGGGACCATACGTCATTAACGAGGTCCTAGGAAAAGGGGCGTATACCCTAAAAAGAATCGACGGAACTCTAGTTCCACGCACCTGGAACGCGCAGCAGCTGCGCAGGTGTTACATGTAGGTTAAATCATTCACAGGCAATGTATTTCCTATTTACATTTGCGCTACAAGCCTCGCGCTTTATCAATACAAACGATATTTCTATACTTGTTACTGTTTGTTACAAATTGCATGAAATTCTTTCGGTTTACGCGAAAACGGAATGGCAAATATTGTACAACTCATGAACAGTCTAAGAAAAGCGCAGCAAAAACGCAGATTTTGACAAACGTTCACACATGAGCACAATGCCATTTCTAATTCGCTCTACCTGATCAAAACAATTAAAGCACATGCAACATATTATAATCCAAACATGCAAAAACATACAGCACATAACAAGTGTACATATCAAAAAAGTGTAACAAAACACTTCATAACAAGATCATGGCAATGATCTTCAAAAATTGTTCAGTACCAAATTTACAAAAAACATTAACAAAGGACGAAGAACTAATCCTGAGGTTAAAAACCTAACCAACATTGGAATCATCATCAACAACAGACACCTGCTCACACCGACGAGTTTTCCGGCGTTGATATACCAAACGACATCCTCCTTTCTGAAACATCGGAAATCGAGCCATCAAGCTATCAACATCCAACACAACACCAGCATCATCAGTATCCGTATGCTGAAGAACTTTACAGTCAGAATTAACAGCTGCCGGAATAACAGTTTCGAACGAACCCTTCGCCGTAACTGAAGGTGGAGAACGAGAAAGAAGCATGAGGCCTTCAGCAGCCTCGTAAACCCTGAAAACATCCAACAAAAGACGAGTTTGGTAAGAACGCTTCATCTTCATTGCTAAAAACCAAACCAGAAGACAAAGTATCTTGAATATATAAGGGGAAACCTACTCATCATTAACTGTCAGAACTACATCACATCAAAACGGCGCTACAGGAACCAGGGTCATATCCTCATTAATGAAGACTGACAAAGCGCCATCACCCATCCCAATATAAGAGGACAAACTCTTGGAAAAATACTAACTACCAACAGACGTCATCACACGTCAAGGTATGATTGCAAAGTTCACATTTTCCTCCCTCTTTAGAAGAATTAAAGCTTCTCAGAGAAGGTTCCTTATTTTTCCCCGCCCAAAAAGCATTTCCCTCTCATTAGTCCAGTGCTCCACTTATTGGCATAAGTACAACACTAGACTGGGAGGACTTGAAGGGGTAAGGTCCCAAAAACCTCATAATAAGCATTTGGAACCATACCATAACCTGGCCTTTTAAACCTTGCGCGGCCGCGCACTGGTCCTACAAAGGAAGAAAGTAATCAACAAACTATAATTGCGCGCCCAAAGGAGAACATAAATCCTTGCGCTTTCCCCCATTAGCAAAGGGTAGAAATCCGGAGATCAATACTTCCGCCCAAATATCCAGACTTGGATATTATTTTACCCAGACTTGGGATTTATTCGTCTGTGTCCACACAACAAGATTACAGCAGTAATCTTCTAGAAAGAAATACAATCGTGCACCACCCAGACGGTTATAACCATCTGGACACGTGTCATTACCACAGGCACCCCTGAAATCACAACGAAGGCATGCAATTGGAGAGTAATCTCCACTTAATCATTTTCCACGTGGCAACTCCCCAGCCGCAGATCAAACCACGATCCGTGTGCATTCACATCGGATCGAGACAACTTGACGTCTGATCAAAGAACTTAACGGGAGAAAATATAACCGCTACGGCGTTAGCATCTTCCGTCATCTTTTCAATAACAGGTTTTCCCTCCCAAACTCCCGGTTATAAATACAAGAACTATTCAGGTATGGACTCAAGTCACACACACTTCTCAAATACTTTTCTCTTCTCCATTACCAATACTTATTCTCACACCGGAGTCGGGTCAAGGGGAGAACCCTTTTCTCCCCTTGGCGAGACTAACGGTGTTCTTTTTTGCAGAACCATCGGAGAAGGAGATCAGCTGCAACTGAATCAACCGAGAGAGAGCTAACCCTTTTATGCGGATTCAAACCCCCTAGATATTTCGGTTCCGATTATTTATCTAGTGTTTCTTCAAACCCATACACAAAAGTACTAAAGATTTAAAACGTTGCGGAAGCTTCAAAATGTAGTGTTCGGTTCTTCATCATATGCTTGATCGCCATCCGTAAGTTCCCCAACATGACCTAATGTCAAAACCACATCAAAGGTTAGTTTTGACAATATTAAAACATGTATAATTGAAATCTATGGTCAAAATTATTGAAAACGAATGAAAAATTCGGATTCTGGTCGCTCGCGCCCCGCGAGAGGTTTTACGCGGGCCGCGAGGACCTCCCGCGTGTCGCGGAGTGTTTCGGGAGGCCTTCCGCGTGGCGCGGGGGGTCACGTTTTCCAGCAACTCAAGTTTTGTGAGCTGCATTTGCTGCCAGCTCCGGAAAATCCAGTTTTTAACTTCGTTTGGCCATATCTTTTGACTCGTAAGTCCGTTTTAAGTGATTTTTCTTCCTATATGTCTGTAAATTCATTACCGACATAACTATTATAAATTTGATACCCAAAATTTAATTTACAGACCGAAAGACCATATGTCACTATGTAATTATTCGACCCATTCTAACCTTACACATTTTACTACCATTTAACTAATAAACCTATAGCGCCTTATGCCCAACATCCGGGGCTTATTATCACCCGCATTTCTTACCAATTTCATGGTTTAATGCCTTTGTGATTATTATCGCCATTATCGACTACTAGAACGTTTAAAACTACAATTTTTCACACTAATAGATCCGTTGGCTCATCTTGTGGAACCATTCACTTATGATGACTACCAATTTGGTTCGTTGACTATACTAAGTCTATCAATTCACATTCCAACCATAATTAATATAAATTCTATCAATAACGCATAGTTTATTCATATTTCAACGAATGTAACGGATCAAGTTACATACCTTAATGTACGCCCTTCAACCGCAAATCACCGCCGGCTTGTCCACTCGAAGTTCCGGTATCCTTTCCTATAGAGTTCAATTCAAGACATGTTTAGAACTCTTTTTAAACCTTACATCGCATAATACACCGAAACATCATAATTATGCGTTTAATTTTTAAATTTCTATTTTAAGCCTTCTTTGAGGCATTTTCACAAACACCTTAAGGGCAGATTTTTCACATGATTATATGACAAGTTTCTAGCTTATCATTTAGCCCTAATTTCACCTCAATCAACATTTTACATGATTGTTAGCTTCTAGATTTCTGAAATCACTTCCAAATTGTCAAATTACACAAGATTAACACCCAATATCCTAGTATTCATCAATTTACACATAACCCATTAATCACCTACAATGGTGTTCATGGATTCACCAAAATTTCTTATGATTTCAACTTCTATTGGTCTAGGGTTTATCCCTAGACACTATAGTTGTTCCTTAATCATCATAACATACACATGCAACCCTAATTTCAGATTTTTCCCAATTCATGAGAAATTCAAGTTGAGAGATTTATCAAAATTTTACATACCTTGTGATCCTCTTGTGATGAGGATCGATAATCTATGTTCGGATTTTGATTTGGACTGAGTTTGATCCTTCAATTTAGAGTTTATATGCTAACTAGGGTTTGAAGGAGCTTGGGGTCGCTCCTGGTCGATCTCCACCAAGAACACAGACAAATGTTTGTGTTTTATTTTTTTTTTTATTTTTTTTTATTATATCAATATTAGTTTCATTTTGAACACAATTGGTCCCTAGACTTTCCTTTAGTTTTAATGTAGCATTTTAACCCATTTGTAGGTTACTACAAGGCTTTCACCTAACTGGGTTATTTAAAATCCTAGTTAGTTAACTAGTTTATTTATCAACTTTATATTTAAATAAATGGTTTGCATTTTTCGGGGTGTTACAAGTCCACCCCCCTTAAAAGGGTTTCGTCCCCGAAACCGAAGTACGTACCAAATAATGTAGGGTGGAGACGTCGCATCTCCTCTTCGGACTCCCACGTAGTGTCCGAACCTTTCCTATGCTCCCATTTGATTTTGACTTGGTCAATTTGTTTATTTCGTAAATGTTTGACCTTTCGATCTAAAATCTCCACCGGTCTCACCGCATAATTCAGACTATTATCCACTTCGATATCATCGTAATGGATATAGGTCGTTTCGTCTGCTAGGCACTTTCGTAATTATGACACGTGAAACGTGCCATGAATCCCACTTAATTCCTCCGGTAACTCAAGGCGGTAAGCTACCTTGCCAACCCTTCCGATAATTTTAAATGGCCCAATAAACCTCGGGCTTAGCTTCCCTCTTTTTCTGAATCTAATAACGCCCTTCCAAGGGGAAACTTTTAGCATGACCATGTCGCCAACCTAGAATTCGATTGGCCTATTCCTTTTATCAGCATATGCCTTTTGCCTGTCTTGAGCCGCTTTCAAGTGTGCCCGAACTATATCGATATTTCATTCGTGGCTCGTACTATATCTTGGTGAGCGAGTTCACGTGGACCCACTTCACCCCAACATACCGGGGTTCGGCACTTCCTACCATAAAGCATTTCGTACGGTGCCATCTTAATACTAGATTGGTAGCTGTTATTATACGAAAACTCGACTAACGGTAGGTGAACATCCCAACTTCCTCCAAAGTCGATTATACATGCCCGTAGCATATCCCCCAATGTTTGTATCGTTCTTTCACTCTGTCCATCTGTTTGAGGATGGTACGCAGTGCTAATGAACAATTTGGTTCCCATTTGCTCTTGGAAATCTCGCCAGAAATTTGAAGTAAACCGGGTATCCCTATCAGACACGATGGATACCGGCACCCCATGACGTGCTATTATTTCATTAGTGTAAACTTCTGACATCTTTTCTGACGTATAAGTCTCACGAATCGGAATGAAGTGAGCACTTTTCGTCAATCTATCCACCACTACCCTTATGGCATCGAAACCACGATTCGTCTTAGGCAACTTGGTTAATAGGTCCATTGTAATATGTTCCCATTTCCAAACCGGAATTTCTAACGGTTGGAGTTTGCCGTATGGTTTCTGGTGCTCCGCCTTGACTTGTAAACATGTCAAGCATTTTTCCACATACTTCGCCACATCCCTCTTCATTCCGGGCCACCAATAATTTTGTTTCAAATCATTGTATATCTTGGTCGCACCCGGATGAATTGAATAACGGGATTTATGAGCTTCATTAAGTAGAAGCGCCTTCACTCCACAAGTATGTGGGACCCATATCCTTCCGGATCGAGTCTTCAACCCGTTATTCCCATCCGACAAATCTTTCAACTGACCGATTATTCTTTCTTTCTTCCAATTCTCTTCTTTCATTGCTTCTAATTGCGCCTCTCGAATACGTTCAAGTATACCCGAGGTCACCACGAGTTGCATCGATCTTACTCATATTGGGACATAGTCCGCTTTTCTGCTCAGAGCATCCGCCACCACATTAGCCTTTCCGGGGTGATAATGTATTTCACAATCGTAGTCTTTCACCGTTTCCCGCCATCGCCTTTGTCGCATATTTAACTCCTTCTGATCGAAGAAGTATTTCAAGCTCTTGTGGTCGGTGAATATGGTGCACTTCACCCTATACAAGTAGTGCCTCCATATTTTTAATGCAAATACCACCGCAGCCAACTCGAGATCGTGCGTGGGATATTTCTTCTCGTGTATCTTCAATTGTCTCGAGGCATAGGCTATTACCTTGCCCCGTTGCATCAACACGCAACCGAGCCCCGATAGTGAAGCATCCGAATAAACCACCATGTCTTCGACTCCGTCCGGCATTGTCAGTACTGGAGCTTGAGTTAACTTTTCTTTTAGCGTTTGAAACACTTTTTCTTGATCGACACCCCAAATAAACTTTTCTTTCTTTTGGGTTAGCTTTGTTAGCGGTGACGCAATCTTGGAGAAATCTTGAATGAATCTCCTATAGTATCCCGCAAGCCCCAAAAAGCTTCTAATTTCCGAAGGGTTCTTCGGGGGATTCCATTTTAACACAGCCTCTATATTTGACGGATCCACCAAAACTCCGTCGGCACTTATGACGTGGCCAAGAATTTGTACCTCTCGTAACCAAAAGGCACATTTAGAGAATTTTGCATATAACCTCTCTCGTCTAAGTGTCTCTAACACTTCTTGTAAGTGGTGTGCGTGTTCAGCTTCACTTTTCGAATACACCAAGATATCATCGATAAACACGATGACCGACTTATCCAACATTGGCTCGCAAACCCGGTTCATGAGGTCCATGAAAGTCGCGGGTGCGTTTGTTAGCCCAAATGACATCACGAGGAATTCGTAATGTCCGTATCTCGTGCGGAAAGCCGTCTTCGGCACATCTTCTTCTTTGACCTTTAGTTGGTGATACCCAGATCTAAGGTTAATTTTTGAAAACCAGTTCGCACCTTGTAGTTGGTCGAATAAATCATCTATCCTCGGGAGCGGGTATCAGTTCTTTACCGTGAATTTGTTTAACTCCCGGTAATCGATACACATGCGCATGCTCCCGTCTTTCTTTCTCACGAACAATACCGGTGCGCCCCAAGGAGACACACTCGGCCTTATGAATCCCTTGTCAAGCAGGTCTTGGATTTGGGACATCAACTCTTGTAATTCCGACGGTGCAAGTCGGTAGGGGCCTTTGCTACGGGTTTCGCGCCCGGAATCAACTCGATCCCGAACTCTACTTCCCGTTCAGGCGGTATCCCCGGTAAATCCTCCGGAAGCACATCTCCATAATCTCGTACTACCGGTACATCTTCAATCTTCCGTGATTCTTTCTCGGGCTCATTTGCGTATATTATGAATGCCTTGCATCCTCGCTTCATAAGCTTGTGAGCTTTCAACATTGAGCACACTATGGGGTTACCTCCCTTTTCGCCATAAATGGTGACGTGTTTCCCGCTCGGAGATGTTAGTTTTATCTCTTTACGAAAACACACGACTTTTGCATGATGCTGGGCTAGCCAATCCATCCCAACGACTACTTGAAATTCTCCCATTGACATCGGGATTAGGTCTATCAAGTTTTCCTCATCGTCGATGCTTAATTTGCAGCCTCGACAAACATCACATACTATAAAACTTTTGTTGTCCCCTATTTCAACTTCTAAGGGCACAGGTAATTTCGTCAATACAAATGAAGGATGTCGAATAAATCCATGCGAAATGAAGGATTTATTCGCACCCGTATCAAACAATACACGTGCTGGAATTGAGTTAATTGTGAATATACCTGAAACCACATCGGGTTCTGTCTTCGCTTCAGCCGCGGTAAGTTGGAAGGACCTCGCCTTCGCTTTGGGAGCTTATGTTGGAGATTCTTTAACATCTCTCTTTCCAACTAAGTCCGGACATTCGGACTTTTTGTGGCCAGGTTGATAACATTTGTAGCAAACAGAAACTTTTCCCAGGCATAGCGAGGCTGTGTGCCCCGTCTTGTTACATATATGGCATGGCTTGTCTTTGAACCGACATTCCCCTTTGTGTCCCTTCCCGCACACCTTACAACTTGGCGACCCACCTTTAGTATCTACCTTCTTCCCCGATTCTCCAGTTTGGGCTTTCTTTGTCGGGCTCGGATTCACATCATGTGCCCTTCGTTCACCTCTTTCGACTTGCTTCTTCAACTCGATTTCCCGTTCCCGAGCAACATTAATGATTTCGGTAAGGGTCTCGTATTTTGAAGGAGTCATAAACTCCCTATATTCAGCGCTCAACATATTGTAGTAGTAGTATATTTTCTGTTCTTCGTTCGTCACCAACTCACTACTAAACTTCATCTTATCCATAAACATCGCCCTGTTCTTGTCTATGGTTTCACCCTTGTGCCTAAGTTGCATGAACTCTTCCTTGATTTTGTTGATGACCGCTTTGGGACTATGATGTTTAAGAAATGGTGTCTTAAACTCTTCCCATGTCATAGCCCTTGCCGCTTCAGCCCCTATTTCATTCTTTTTATTATCCCACCAATCCTTGGCTTGTCCTCTTAACTGACCTGTTCCGTAGGCAACGAAATCGCTTTCATCGCAATGGGTCCTTTCAAACACCCCTTCAATATCGCCCAACCATCTTTGGCAAATTATCGGGTCGACTTCCCCGTTATAGATTGGCAGTTTACACGCCATGAATTCCTTATATGAGCACCCTTTACGTTCTCCCATTTTATCTTTCGTAAGGTTGACAGTATCCTCCAACCTTTTAACTCACTCTTCTACGAGTGACAACACTGTGCTTTGGATCTTGTCTATAAACCCGGATAGACTGCCCTCAATTGCCTTTCCTACTTCCTCGGCAATCATTTCTTTCAATTGTTCGGTGCTTGTCGGCACCGGATCATTATTGCTCTCTTTCGACATCTTGAAACTGAAATGTTTACATCAAACGTTAAACATTTCATTTATGGCATTGTTTCATTTGTTTCGGTTTAGCCAAGTTCCTAACTTGCTTTAACCGTTCACATTTAGTGCACTTTCCGGGTTTGAGTGTATTAACGCGCTCTTCCCATGCATAACAATTCGTTTCTTATTCCTTACACAAGACATAATCTACTTAACATAATAAGTTAATTCTTACCGGATGATCGATCAAGCTTGAACCGAACACTTTGTTGACAACCTTAAGCTCTGATTACCAACTTGTAACACCTGTCTAATTTTTACTTGATTTTAGTAATAGGTTATACCATTTAAAATAAAATATTGTTTAAGTAACATGACTTTCATAAACAAAGTTCATAAGTAACATCAACCTTAGTCAACTAATGACTAAGTTAAAACATTTTAAAAGTTGTTTAACAAGTGTTTACAACCCATACACAAAAGTACTAAAGATTTAAAACGTTGCGGAAGCTTCAAAATGTAGTGTTCGGTTCTTCATCATATGCTTGATCGCCATCCGTAAGTTCCCCAACATGACCTAATGTCAAAACCACATCAAAGGTTAGTTTTGACAATATTAAAACATGTATAATTGAAATCTATGGTCAAAATTATTGAAAACGAATGAAAAATTCGGATTCTGGTCGCTCGCGCCCCGCGAGAGGTTTTACGAGGGCCGCGAGGACCTCCCGCGTGTCGCGGAGTGTTTCGGGTGGCCTTTCACGTGGCGCGGGGGGTCACGTTTTCCAGCAGCTCAAGTTTTGTGAGCTGCATTTGCTGCCAGCTCCGGAAAATCCAGTTTTTAACTTCGTTTGGCCATATCTTTTGACTCGTAAGTCCGTTTTAAGTGATTTTTCTTCCAATATGTCTGTAAATTCATTACCGACATAACTATTATAAATTTGATACCCAAAATTTAATTTACAGACCGAAAGACCATATGTCACTATGTAATTATTCGACCCATTCTAACCTTACACATTTTACTACCATTTAACTAATAAACCTATGGCGCCTTATGCCCAACATCCGGGGCTTATTATCACCCGCATTTCTTACCAATTTCATGGTTTAATGCCTTTGTGATTATTATCGCCATTATCGACTACTAGAACGTTTAAAACTACAATTTTTCACACTAATAGATCCGTTGGCTCATCTTGTGGAACCATCCACTTATGATGACTACCAATTTGGTTCGTTGACTATACTAAGTCTATCAATTCACATTCCAACCATAATTAATATAAATTCTATCAATAACACATAGTTTATTCATATTTCAACGAATGTAACGGATCAAGTTACATACCTTAATGTACGCCCTTCAACCGCAAATCACCACCGGCTTGTCCACTCGACGTTCCGGTATCCTTTCCTATAGAGTTCAATTCAAGACATGTTTAGAACTCTTTTTAAACCTTACATCGCATAATACACCGAAACATCATAATTATGCGTTTAATCTTTAAATTTCTATTTTAAGCCTTCTTTGAGGCATTTTCACAAACACCTTAAGGGCAGATTTTTCACATGATTATATGACAAGTTTCTAGCTTATCATTTAGCCCTAATTTCACCTCAATCAACATTTTACATGATTGTTAGCTTCTAGATTTCTGAAATCACTTCCAAATTGTCAAATTACACAAGATTAATGTAACACCTCAGAAATTTCGGGTTCAATAATAAAACGACACGTGTCATGTAAGACAAAACGCGTTGTAAACTCGGATTTAATAAAAATGTTTGACAGGATTTAAAAGTGTCGTCATGTTAACTTTTGCACCTCTGAACGACCTCGTAGAAAATCCCAAGACTCAAACATGTTAAAAACATTTAGTATATGTTCAAGTTCAGTGAATTATAACATTGAATGATTCGTAAATTTATATGGTGGACTCCTACGAAGAAAAAGAGCGGTAACCCTTTGTTTCGGGTCTTGTTTATGGATACAAACGAAACAATACATAAGGGTAAGGTTTAGAACTGATCAAACACATTTTTAGAGGTCCCTAGATGATAAATACTACCCCATATGCGGATAATGGGGTTGCCCTTTCGAATTAATGAAGAAACAAGCAAAACAGCCCCTGATGGACCCATACGCACCGTAGCCAAACATCCCCTACGATGCGCAGGGTGTCTAGCGCACCGCTACAAATGTAGCGTAACGGTGCGCTACCAGTTACCCAGCGATCAGAAACCTCCTGCAGCCTGTTTTACGCACTTCTGACCCATTTAACCGGTTATTCTCACTCATGGACGACCCCTAGGCACCTCCTAACATCTAGGACCAGGTGTTAATCAGTTATGGATGGATCATAGACCTTGTTGTCAACTAGTTGTGGTGTTTGAACAAGTATAAAAGGCCTTCATTGTTCCACACTTTCCTCACAACTTCTCCTGCACTCTTGGATCATTTCTGGAGCTCAAGCTTGCTTCCAAGTGATCTTATCTCGTGCATAGGACTTCAGTAAGTGTTCTAATCTTTCTCTAATTGCTTTTAGCTTAGTTAATTAGCTAAAAGTCAAACCGTCGTAATTACGGTTTGACTTCGAGATTAGTCTATAATGGCTCAGCCATATCTCGAATTGAAAGTAGTTATAGGTTGGTATTTATGAGGGTAATAAAACCCCAAAAGGGTTTCCCCTGATCACCATCCTAACCAGGTCAAATGTCGGGTCAAACCTTTAATTAAAAAGTCAACAGGATGCTTAAAATGTCATTTATGCATAATTAGCTATCTAGATCATATACAACCTGTTTGATCATTGTTATAACTTAGTAATAAGTGTAAGAACATGTCCAAACATGTTCGACCCGACTATTTCCTGTTTAGACCCGGTTCGGAACCGAAAGTCGCAAAGCTTTGACTTTTGCTTTGACTTCAATTCTGACCCGTTTAGGTATGTTTTAGAAATACCTTAGAGCTTCATTTGGACCAGGTTACATGCTAGTATAACCCTCTGTGATTATACACCTCGGTTCATTAGTTATCCGATTAATACGCATGATTCCGTTAATTGCTCATATGTTGACCATTATGCCCTTTACACCTTAAAACGAGATTTATGAAAATGTAAAAGTGTAGAAACCTTAGTTACTGATATATAAACTTGTATGCAAAGTTTGACATCAGTTTGACTTGTAGATTAAGAGTTATGCTCAATATCGCAAAACTAATGCTTTATGTTAACATAATGGCGTAATTAGCGTATAGCCTAGTTAAACATACTTTTTGGTATCAAATCTTTTACCCACCGATATAATATATTATTTTAGGATTTTTAAAGATTTTTAATTAATTTTAGGCTGAGCATAACTCGTAGTCGTAGGCTTAACTCGGTAATTGTCGGTTTTGCCCTTACGGGCCATAAAATGAGTTTTACACATCTAAACGATTCCAAACCTTTTGCTACTGATTAATTATGATAAATAAATTATTTTAAGCCTTCTGGAAATATAAAAATATCAGATTTAAGTATCGAACCCGGTAATGGCCTTTAATCGCCTAAATTAGCGTTTTTAACGCATAGTATGTTTTAAAATCATATTGGACATACCCGGGTTGATACCTACTGATATATGAGGAAAATTATGATATTTTAACAGTAAGCAAAGGTTGATAAACTCAGACTTCGTTTTTGAGCTTTTCGGCTTATGTGAAATTACCAAAATACCCCTACGGGGCATAGTTTGGTTAAAGATGAAAAAATTCACATATACGCTTTAGCCTACTGTTATAACTCATCAAATTAAGTATGTTTGCTGTTTACATCAGACCTGTAACTCAGTTAAACATTTAAACTCTTTCATAACCTTTTTAATGACCAAACTACCCCTACGGGGCCTAGTTTGTGTTTAAATACGTTTCGGGCATAATGAAAGACATCTTACTGATGTCACAACATATTTGAGGCACAATTAACTTAGGAAACCTGTAGATGGCTCTAATGAATACCCGTCACGCTTATTACGCGCTCGGTTCGGTTTATGTAACAATTTTACATAAATTAGCCGAAACGGGTCAAACCTTATCGGTTTTATCTCAAAATCCAGAATGTGAATAATAAACCCATATTAAGCAAGTCTCTGAACTTGTCGGGTCTGAATCACATTCTATCCGGTCTTCGCTTAATCGTGCGTACGAACCGTATCTTTGAAACTAGCCGGTCTAAGCTTAAGCTTAATTAAAGACCCGTTAGGATTCTAATAGGTTATTATAAACCTTCGTTCCAGATTAGGAGCCCAGTAAAAGTACTTGCAATTACTGTATTGGATTTATACTTTGCTCAGGTAAATACTCTTAACTTATTTCCCTATACGGGCTTGGGATACGGTACTATAAAAGTACCGCTTGGTCGGGTGTATGTAGTCATCTAAATCGGATTGTGATTGATGTACTTACATAACCTGTTTAATATGTATTATTTTACTATTATTTGATGTATGGCCCTTGGGGGTTAAATGACCATGTCCCGGATATCCTTGGCATCATTTTACGAAATGGCCACGACCTAAGCACGGGGTGTAGGCGTACACCTGACAGCTGCATTATGTAAAAACTGGTAATCCACTTCGAGGTATCATCCTTGTGGGCATTATACCGGAACTGGTAATCCACTTAGGGGATGATAGCCTGTGGGCATTATACCTGTGGCGTGTCTGTTAATCTAGTCCGGCCCTACAAACCGGCCCTAATGGACGGCAAATAAGTAAAACTGTATACAAGATTATATACAAATAATTTTCCCAAGTATAAAAGGTTAATTTTGCCTCTGTGCATTTTAACCAAATTATAAAAGATATTTTTGTGCCACGTGCATCCAAATCAATTTTCTCAAACTCTTTTTAAATGAGTCAGTTGAGTTGTATTTACCAGTGTAAACTGACGTATTTTCCAAAAAGGCTAAGTGCAGGTGCTAGACGAAATAGGCTGGCTACTCCAGGCATCATTACTCAAGTTTCGCAAGCTCTAGATGTCAAAGTCTGTTGAACGGTTTTTACTTTATTTCGATCCGCCTGTGGATCCTTTACTTCCGTTGTAATACCGAATATTACTTCATATTCGGAATGTAATAATAAATATCTTTTGCTTCCGCTGTGCATTCATATATATTGTGTTGTTTGACTATTATGTTGCCAACCACGTCACGATACTCCCCCACCGGGCCCACCGGTGACACGTGGAAATTCGGGGTGTGACAATTAACACCCAATATCCTAGTATTCATCAATTTACACATAACTCATTAATCACCTACAATGGTGTTCATGGATTCACCAAAATTTCTTATGATTTCAACTTCTATTGGTCTAGGGTTTGTCCCTAGACACTATAGTTGTTCCTTAATCATCATAACATACACATGCAACCCTAATTTCAGATTTTTCCCAATTCATGAGAAATTCAAGTTGAGAGATTTATCAAAATTTTACATACCTTGTGATCCTCTTGTGATGAGGATCGATAATCTATGTTCGGATTTTGATTTGGACTGAGTTTGATCCTTCAATTTAGAGTTTTTATGCTGACTAGGGTTTGAAGGAGCTTGGGGTCGCTCCTGGTCGATCTCCACCAAGAACACAGACAAATGTTTGTGTTTTATTTTATTTTTTATTTTTTTGATTATATCAATATTAGTTTCATTTTGAACACAATTGGTCCCTAGACTTTCCTTTAGTTCTAATGTAGCATTTTAACCCATTTGTAGGTTACTACAAGGCTTTCACCTAACTGGGTTATTTAAAATCCTAGTTAGTTAACTAGTTTATTTATCAACTTTATATTTAAATAAATGGTTTGCATTTTTCAGGGTGTTACAGTCTATCACCGGGTCTCAACAGCATATCACCTTCAAACAAACGGACAAGCCGAAGTGACTAATAGAGGTTTAAAACGGATACTTGAAAAAACCGTAGGGTTAAATAAAAAGGAATGGGCCGATAAATTAGATGATGCTTTATGGGCTTTTCGAACTGCTTATAAAACAACAATAGGTACAACCCCATATAAGCTAGTCTATGGAAAAAGCTGTCATTTGTCAGTAGAAATTGCACACAAAGCCTATTGGGCAATTAAAAATGTAAACTTAGATTTGGAGTTTGCCGGTAGAAACCGATTTTGTCAATTAAATGAATTAGACGAACTTAGGAATTATGCATACTCAAACTCTGAAATTTATAAGGAAAGAATGAAAAACTTGCATGACAAACATATTAAACCTAATGAATTTCGTGTAGTAGATCAAGTTCTTTTGTTTAATTCACGACTTCGATTATTTCCTGGTAAATTAAAGTCTAGGTGGTCAGGACCTTTTTCCATCACCCATATTTTCCCACACGGTGCAGTAGAAATTAAATCTCGGAATGGAATTCCATTCAAAGTCAATGGCCAACGGCTGAAACTCTATCAAATATTTATTAAGGATGAAGAGGAAGAAATCTCGCTTCAAACGGTCGAAGAATAAAAGCAACAGCATCATACCTGGTAAGTTACGAACCAACGGGATGACATCTTAATCGGTAAGTCTTCTAACCAAGTTTTGGGAAAACAAGGGCACTCACACGAGCACTTAAATTTTTTTTTCCAACATTGCACGGCACGAGGCCGTGTCCGCTGGGCATGGGGCCGTGTCCGCGCGACTGTCGGGATAAATCCCCTTTTTCATAACAGTTACACCATTCCACACGCCCCGTTTCCCCAAAAACGCTCTGGTTCAAGGAGATTTTCCGCAGATTTTCGACGTCTCCCCTACCTCTAACAACATCAAGGTATGATTCTATCATCATTAGTAGTTAGATTAAGCATTTGCATGTAGTTAAAACTTCAAAATTTTGGGGGAAAATCTAGGTTTCTTGAACTCCATCCGGATCGAACCTCAAATTTTTGCTTAAATCTGTTAGGATTTAGTTAGATTAATGTTATAAGGAGTAAATCCACTTGTATTGTTCAAAGATTCGCCCGATTTCTCACAAAAACCTCAAACCCTTGTTTTTTAACCGAAAAAGATAAAATTGAATGGGTAAACGGTTTGTTTTGGGAAAAACGACACTTGGGGTTTCATTTTAGGGGGAAACCGCACCTAGTGAACCAAAAATTTTCAAGTTTTCGAGACCGGGTCGAAAAAATGAAATTTTTGAGTAACAGACGCCTGGACACGGGGTCGTGTCCGCTGAACACGGGGCCGTGTCCAGCTGACTGTTTGCAGTTTTGTCCGAAAATTCCACTGTTTCATGCTAACTTTTGGTGTATTCTTTCAGATGTCGAGGAAATTCATGAGGTTCAACGCAAATGAGCTCGATGCTAGGGCAAGATACGAAGTACTTCAAACAAGACCGGAAGAATACCCAAGACAAGCATGCATGGATCTGTTAGCAATGGTGAACCAACTTGACCGGTTTAACAACCTCGTTACCGGCCCACTAAGAGTCGCCCTAACCACTCGACTTCGCTCAGTCCATGAGTGCACTATGGAATTCTATAGCACGTTCACATTCAATTCAAGGTGTGACCCATTTGACAGTGATGGGGTAGCATTCCGATGTGGCGGAACTAGGTACTCAATCTCGATGACACAATTTGGGTCGATAGTTAGGTTGTATGCGGAGGAAGATGCAGGTAATGAAGAAAACACCGGAGGAGTGCGGGATTTGGATGAAAACGAGCGCCAAGTCGCTTGGGCTAAAATTGGAGAAGGGCACTACAACCCAAGCAGCACTAAGAGCACTAAGTTGAGGGACCCACTTTACCATTACATCCATAGGGTCCTCGCTTACTCTCTTAGCCAAAGGCATGATAGCAGTAGCGTTGTTGGGTTGAGAGATTTGGTGGTCCTTCATTGCGTTCATAACCGCAAACACCTAGATGTTCCGTACCTCCTGCTCCGTAAAATGCATTTGAACCAGCTTGCTACTGCATCAACCCCTATCTTCTTCGGGGGATGGATATACCATCTCTTCAAGCACTTCGTGAACATACCTAGGTCCTTCGAAAGGAGCCCATGGTCGGGAAGAGTAGACATACACATCTGCCGCTCCATGAGCTTGATCTATGAGGCTGAAGACGGGATAGTTAGCTTCCAAAGGATGCAGGGGCATGCATGGAACCCGCAAGAGGCACTCGTCCTTCACGCTCCACAGCATCATCAATACCAGTACCAGCCCCACAGTGATCCGGGCCAGTCCTCCTTACAAGGAGGTGGTTTTCCTAACTTCCAAAGTTTACATGATTTATTTCAGGAAAACCTCATGTGCACCAGGAACACCTATAACATGGCAAGCAACACGTATGCCCGGGTTGGAGCAATCGAGAGAAACATATCCGATATCCAAGATGATATTGGGAATATCCGGGAGTACATTGCGGGGCATGGTGGAGGAGATGATGAGGAGGAGGAGGACGAGGATATGGACTACGCGGGAGGAGCGGAGGCAAAAGCATTTGGTTGGTGATTCCACAGGTTAACCCCCTTTATCTTGAACAATTTCCGGTCTGCGTGCCGTGTGTTGAACAATTTACTTTCCTTTAACTCTTTTTACTTTCTGCATTTGTTTTTCTTTTTAACTTGGTGATGTGGATATTGAACTTGGTAATTTAGGATGTTTGCTATGGTCTGGTGTAGTGGTTATTGATAAAGCAGGTACATACGAGGCTTAGAGCACTAAACGTTAGTGCTACTAAAGCCGGGATAGGAAAACGGGAGCCAGAAACCTGTTTTTCAACTGTGCAGATTGTCTACACGGGGTCGTGTCCAGCCGACACGCCCCCGTGCCCACTTCCCCAGACCCGCTGTTTGTTTAAATCTGCAGACTTTTGCCAGACACGAGGTCGTGCCCACAAGACACGCCCCCGTGCCCACCTTCTGTAAGTTTTCGTTACTGGCACCTGAACACGGGGTCATTTCTATCGGACACGGGGCCGTGTCCAGACGCCTAGTAACATAAAATTTTGCTTTTTAACACCTTTTTACACATTCAATCAACCTAAAAACTTATTTTTGGGACATATTGAGGACAATGTGTAATTTAAGTGTGGGGGGGGGGGATGCTAAAACTTTGAATCTTGCAAGTCCTAATTACAAGCCTTACACAAAACTCTATTGGAACCGCTAATCACCCAAAAAAATTTTCAAAAATTTTCATTTTTTTTACTTGTCTAGGTTTAACTTGGGAATTTCAAGTTCTAAAAAGGTTATATTTTTACAAATTTACAACCGATAGCGTCGTGATAAAAAGAACCAACATAAGAAAATTATGAAAAGGCATGACAAGTTTAGTTAAAATTTGATTATATATACTTGATCAGTTAAAAACCCATTCCCACAAAAGTGAGTTCTGAGCCTTTATTGAGCATACAAATACATATCTTTAAACTAAATGCTTATTTTTCGTTTCTTGTGTGAATAGCCGCTTGGTTCTTACGACTCTAGAACTTGCCACGACGATACATTCCCGATCCTTAACAACTTAAACCCAAGTAAGTAAATGATGGAAGCATTAGGACTACCCCTTTTTATTTCTACACCATTATTTTTTCTTTTTACCACCTACCCAAAATCCCCCTAGTTAACCCCTTTGAGCCTAAACCTTTTCATTTCTTAACCCAAAACCAAACTCCCTTTCACCCACCAAAACCTTTTTTTTATTTTTAACGCTTTGTTTTAGTAACAAGCTCGGTCTTTCGTATGACTTTTCAAAAAAAAAATGATGATGAAGCAAAAGAAATAAACAAACAAGTTCATCAAAAATAACTTTGTTTGAAAATAGCTTCATCCAAATAAAAATTTGCAAAAATAAAGTCTTACGAAAACCGACGCTTTTTACGCTTTTTCACCCTTTTCTACTAACCACTAACCTAACCACCTACCTTTAACCCAAGCCTAACCCTTCACCCCAAAAGTCCTCTTGATATTTACAAAGGTTTATAGTTAAAAAGGAGGATGATTGATTGTTTGGCAAGCCTATGGTAGGAGTAAGTTCCATGCCGCTCTCGAGTGATTCACTAAAATACATCTTCGGCCGAGTGTTGAGTGATCCCCCGTGAGGTATGTGAACTTGTATATAAATGGAATTTTAAAAAGACATGTTATGTCCTAATAAGTAATTTATCTTATGTAACGTTTTAAATAAATCATAACGAATAGGATTGTAAATAAATAAAAATAAAAACTTAATAAAGAATCTTGGAAATCCCGACACTCTATGACAAGCCCAAAAACCTTCTCTTCTACCCATTCCATTTGGGAGTGTAAAGCCACATTATAAAGAGTTTTGCTTGAGGACAAGCAAAGATTCAAGTGTGGGGGTATTTGATGTGTGCAAAATGCAACATATAAATTACATCAATTGTTGTATAAAACTAACCCTTTTTTAGTACTAATGTTGGAAAAAAAATGTGTTTTTGTCTTCCTTTTGTATTTTCAGGATTCAATGAGCTCAAATTAACAAAAGAAGCAAAAAGGCAGCTAAATCTAACATAACTACAAGAAAAGGAACTAACGTGGCATGCCCGACCTCCCCGAAAGCATCTTCCCAAGCAAAACAAGAGAACAGAAGGCTGAACACACCCTGTGCTCAGTGAACACGGGGGCGTGCCCAAGTGCCAGCATCAAAGACAAAGCTATAGAAGCTTCCATCGCCCACCACGGGGCCGTGCTCAGTGGACACGGGGCTGTGGTCAACTATAAAATTCGCAGAATCCAGGCAAATCTTGATAGTACAGATATGCTTCTGCACACGGGGGCGTGCCCAGCGGACACGGGGGCGTGGTCAACTAATGCAGACAATCTGCAATTAATGAAGACAGAGAAGAGGATGGACACGGGGCCGTGCCCGAGCTACTGTTCAGACTATAAATAGGGGTGCTTGGCTCATTTGCAAACCATCCCTTGGCACACCACCTCTCTCACACTTCACCCACCACCCACCACCACCATAACACCATCATCCACCACCATCATCCATTGTCCATCATAGAGTGTGTGAGTCGTCTCGGGATCCAAGATTGATCGTAAGAGTTCTTGACAATCAAAGGCCATGTTTGCCTAAGTCTCTTACATCACTTGGTGAAGACAAGTGTCTAGTGTAATACTTTTTATTTTTAATCTTTTCGCACTTTTTACTTGGTTATGTATTAATGACTTTAATAACTAGTTTCTCAAGTTGAAGGTGATTCTTCCTTATCGTTTGTCCGTGGTGTCTTGGCATTATTTTACTGTCTATATAAAATAAAAGATTTTCACCATTCATATCTCCACGGTCTATATGGAGGTATGTTGGCTACCTGGTCGGGGGTTAAGGGAACGGTTTGGTAAGAGTCTTGCCTTGTTCAGTGTATAGATCCTGCAAGGACCTGGGTCAAATTTAGTAGGACCTCCTTCAATACCCACTGGTATTGGATGGCGGGGGTCCAAACTCTTTGATCCCCTCATATGTAAGCTACTATTAATAAATTAACCCGGCTACTTAGGACTGTATCCCTGCTGACTCAGACTACTTAGCCGAGGGTAACGTCACCTTCAAAAGAGGGGCCTACCATAATATGCATTAATAACTTAATTAATTATCTTTCAATAATCCGACCCTTTAGGATTGTATCCTTGCTGACTCAAACTACTGGGTTGAGGGTAACGTCACATTCAAAAGAGGGGCCTACTACAATAACTAAGATAATCTCTTAAAAAGTGCAAAAGTGCGGAAATAATCAAAGGTTACACTAAACACGAGTCGGAGCCAAGTGATTCATCTTGTCTATCTGTTTTTTATTTTATTTTTATTTTTCAGCATTTTAGTTAGTTTTTATTTTTCTAGTTTAAAACCTTTTTTCTAAACTTTTGGTTTGATTAGACGTTGAGGATAAACTGGTACTAAAAGCTCTTGTGTCCTTAGACGACCTCGGTATCTTACCAACACTATACTAAGCTCACAATGGGTGCACTTGCCCATATGTGTGTTTAGTGTTAGTAAATATCGTGTTTTATAAATTTAAAACTTGGCTAAAAAGTGTAAAAGGGCTTAAAATATACTTAAACTTATATACACACTTCACACGCATCAAACGTGCTAGTCGAATGAGAGAGCTGTCACATCATGAACAATGATGTGACAGTGCTATTTATAGTTGCCAAAAGAGGAAAGTCGATGCAGGTGAGGTGGAACGAAGTGTGGTTCGATCGGATGGCGGTGTGGGTTGGTTTTCGATGTTTCATTTCGTGCGTTGAGCGTCGTGATGCGTTTCGAGTAAGCGATGCGCTAGTATTACCCATTAGTTACACAATAACCTACCTACTAACTAACACAAAAGTGATTCGTAAATCTCGAGTTTGCGATGAGATTGCGTTGTGATGGAGTTGTGATTGCGTTTGCTATTAATCACCTCAACATAAACATAACATGCACAAGTAACACATAATAGTACACGCACGTAAAACAATATCCATAACCTATGATTCTAGTTGCGATGCGATCTCGATGCGATTAGCGATAAGTCGATTAGCGATAAAACTGCGATTTATTAACATGTACTCAACATAGTACAACTAAAGCAATTAAAATTAGAGTATCGATTACAAGTCAAATAGTACAATCAATAATTAAGTAAGGGGTGACAGATCGCAATTAGCAATTTTTTCTTCCTTTGACTTAGACTTGTACGTTGACTTCAAAAACGCGGGTTGTTACAGCCTCCCCTACTTTAGGAAATTTCATCCCGAAATTTAAGGCGCAGGCGCAACAAACAGTTGTGGATACTTAGCTTTCATGATGCTTTCGAGTTCCCAGGTGAACTCGACGCCGCGTTTGCCTTCCTAGCGAACCTTCACAATGGGAATGCATGAGCGTTGGAGTACCTTGGTTTCTCGGCCCATGATCGCGACAGGCTTTTCCACGAAGTGTAATGTTTCGTCCACTTGTAGATCCTGAAGAGGGACATGTAAATCTTGGTCGGCTAGACACTTTTTGAGGTTCGAAATGTGGAAAGTCGGGTGGACATTACTAAGTTCCTCCGGTAGTTCGAGTCTGTAGGCCACTTTGCCAATTCTTTCCAGAATTTTAAAGGGTCCAACATATCGAGGCGCGAGCTTTCCTTTCTTGCCGAATCTGATCACCCCTTTCCAAGGTGCAACCTTTAGGAGTACGTGATCGCCAACGTCAAATTCAAGGGGCTTGCGGCGTCTATCGGCGTAACTTTTCTGACGACTCTGAGCTTCCAGGAGATTGTCTCGAATTTGAAGGATTTTGTCAGTCGTTTCTTGATATAGCTCAGGACAGGTAATTTGTGTGTCCCCGATCTCGTGCCATACAATCGGCGATCGACATTTTCTTCCGTATAATGCCTCAAATGGTGCCATTTGGATGCTAGAGTGATAACTGTTCTTGTACGAGAATTCGACTAAAGGTAAATGCGAATCCCAATTACCACCGAAATCTATAACACACGAGTGAAACATGTCTTCCAGGGTATGAATCGTGCGTTCAGTCTGACCGTCGGTCTAGGGATGGAAAGCAGTACTAAGACTGAGAGTAGTACGGAGAGCAGATTGAAACGTTTCCCAGAGACGTGAAGTGAATCGACCATCGCGGTCAGAGATGATGTCACGAGGTGTTCCGTGTCGACAAATAACCTCGTCGGTGTAGATTCGTGCTAATCGTTCTACCTTATAGTCTTCTCGTATCGGTAGAAAGTGGGCGGATTTGGTGAGACGGACAACGATAACCCAGATGCTGTCGTGACGTACGCGGGAGTTTCGTTATGAAATCCATAGCTATACTCTCCCATTTCCACATTGGGATCTCGGGTTGTACGAGTAAGCCAGAGGGGCGTTGATGCTCAGCCTTGACTTTCGAACAAGTCAGGCACTTTGAAACATAGACAACGATATCCTTCTTCATGCCCGGCCACCAATACTTGTAGCGCATGTCCTGGTACATCTTATCGGCACCAGGATGAATGGAATATCGCAACTTGTGGGCTTCGTCTAGCAGAATTTGTCGTAAATTGGTGGGCTTGGGAATCCAAATTCGGTCTAGATAATGGAATATACCATTCGATTTATTCACCAGTTGTTCACCGTTGTTGATAATCCTTTCCTTCCTCAGAGTACGTTCGGTAAAACAAGCGTGTTGAGCGTCACGGATAAAAGCTTTGAGATTATGCTGGGCTTGAGTATTACGAACGCTATGCAGATAGCTTCGTCGCCTGAGTGCATCGGCGATGACGTTTGCTTTGCCTGGGTGGTATCGAATCTCACAGTCGTAATCGTTGAGGAGTTCAACCCATCGGCGTTGGCGCATGTTCAGTTCTTTCTGGCTAAAGATGTGTTGTAGGCTCTTATGGTCGATGAAGACCGTACACTTGGTGCCGTATAGGTTGTGTCGCCAAATCTTTAATGCAAAAACAACTGCGCCAAGCTCGAGATCGTGGGTTGTATAGTTCTTCTCGTGGATCTTGAGCTGACGACGCGCGTACGCGATAACCTTGTCTCGTTGCATGAGAACACAACCGAGGCCGAGGTTAGAGGCATCGTAGTAGACTACGAAGTCGTCATTTCCGTCAGGTAGAGAGAGCACGGGAGCATTGCAGAGCATAAGCTTGAGCGTTTGAAAGGCCTCCTCTTGTTTGGTTCCCCAAACAAAAGGTTTTTCCATGTGCGTGAGAGAGGTGAGAGGGACAGCGATCTTCAAAAAGTCAGCGATGAATCGTCGATAGTAACCCACCAATCCTAGGAATGAGCAAACTTCGGACGGGTTCTTTGGTGTAACCCAACTCTTAACAGCTTCGATCTTCGCAGGATCGACATGAATACCTTGACTATTGACAATGTGACCGAGGAATTGAACCTCCTCAAGCCAGAATTTACACTTTGAGAATTTGGCATAGAGACGGTTTCCCTAGAGTAACTCAAGAACCAAACAGAGATGTTGCGCGTGTTCGATTTTTGACTTAGAATAGATCAGGATATCATCGATGAAAACGATGACGAAACGGTCGAGAAAGGGTTTGCACACGCGATTCATTAGATCCATAAAGACTGCGGGAGCGTTGGTTAAACCGAAGGGCATAACAACAAATTCGTAGTGACCGTATCGGATTCGAAAAGCGGTTTTGGGTATATCTTCCTCCTGGATTCGTAGTTGGTGATAGCCTGAGCGTAAATTAATCTTCGAGAAACACATAGCACCTTGTAACTGATCAAACAGATCATTGATTCTAGGCAAGGGATAACGATTTTTTATGGTGAGCTTATTCAATTCCCTGTAGTCGATGCACATCCGAAACGATCCGTCATTCTTTTTGACGAAAAGGACAGGAGCGCCCCAAGGAGAGGTGCTAGGGCGAATGAAGCCTTTATCAAGCAATTCCTAGAGCTGACTCGAGAGTTTGCGCATTTCAGATGGGGCGAGACGATAAGGCGCTCTTGCAACAGGATTTGCTCTAGGAATGAGGTCGATTCGAAAATCGATATCACGAGTGGGAGGTAAACCAGGTAAATCATCAGGAAAGACATTAAGAAACTCACGAACCACAGATACCTTGTCTGTTGCCTTAACTTCCTTTTCCTCTGCTACTACGATGTGCGCCAAGAAAGCTTGATATTTCATGCGGAGATACTTGCTAGGTTGGACACACGACATGAGTTGTAACTTCTTCAAAGCGACTTCGCCATAAACATACAATTGATCACCGTTTGCGAGAGAGAAACGAATCATTTTATCGAAATAAACAATTTCAGCATGATTCTCCCGAAGGAAATCCATGCCTACTGTGACATCAAAGCTACCGAGCAGCATCGGAATAAGGTTGATCAGGAAAACGTGACTGTTGAGCTCAAGTACAGTCACACAGAATGGAGCTGACAGTGACGGTTCTTCCAGTGGGAACTTCTACGTCAAATGTTGATGGGAGGTTAACTCGTTTACGGTTTTGGATCCTTTCAAATTCGAACGATACAAAACAGTTATCGGCTCCAGTATCAAATAAACACGAAGCATATATACCATTTACGAGAAACGTACCATCAACCACGTTGTTGTCTGCCTGAGCCTGACGGGCGTTGATGTTGAAGACTCGCCCGCGGGCCGCTTGTTGAGCTGGCTGCTGCTGCTGCTGGTGTGGTTGAGGTGCTAGCTGCTGCTACTGTGGCTCTTGCTTCACCACTCTGTTTGGGCAGACATTTGAGAAGTGGTTGGGATCACCACACGCAAAGCAGGCTCTTACGTGAGCAGCGGGAGCAGGAGCTGCTTGTTGGCCCTGAGGAGCTGGTAGAGCAGGAGCTTGAACTGGGGCTTAGCAAGGACCGATACGGTAGTTAGCGGTGAAATGGTCGTACAGGTTGCAGTGAACACAAAACCGGCACGCGATTCCAACCGGGTGATGATAGGTACAAGTAGGGCAGAGCAGGTGTGGACCAGTATATGCACTCTTGGCTGGCGGTGCATTGGTCACTATCGACGCTACTTGGCGGTGTTGAGGTTGCGGTTGGTCAGGTACAGTTTGGAGTGGAGCGGCAGTTACCGCACAGTTCTTGTTGCTGGAGTTGTTGTTCTTTCTCTTGCGACGTGAGGACTTTGAAGCTTGCAGTGAGGCGGTTTTAGCGGTGGGAGCAGCGGTAACTTGGTGAAGACTTTTGGTGCTTTTATCAAAGTAACCAGCACTAACTCGCTTGTCGTTGATCTCGGCAGCGAGCAGGTAGGTTTCCTCAATAGTTGTCGTTTTAGCGCCTTGCACAAAGTCGGCAACACAATCCGGTAGAGCACGGATGTATTTCTTGATGGTGATATCACGGGTAGTAACTTGACCCGGACAGATGATACTCAGCTGCTTAAAGCGAGCAGTTAAACCAGCGTTGTCGCCACCCTCCTGTTTGATGTGCCAGAACTCGTCCTCCAGCTTCTGAAGCTCGTGTGGACGGCAGAACTCTTTCATCATGATGTCCTTCAACTCATCCCATGTAAGCCTATAAGTTGCATCATTCCCTCGCTTATTTCTCTCGGCAATCCACCAATCCAGAGCCCTGGATTGGAAAATGCCAGTGGCGTTAACAGTGCGAAGGTTTTCCAGACAGCCGCTTTGGCGCAGGGTGACTTCGATTGAATCGAACCATTGAAACATGGTCGTAGGCCCGTCTTCTCCGGTGAATTCTTTCGGACTGCAGGCTTTAAACTGCTTGAAGCTAAAAGTGCCTTTAGGAGAATCAGTCCTGGACTCTTCAGAGGACTTGCTAGCATTTTCATTCAGCTCGCTGACAATTTTCGGAATGACTTTCGCCATCTGCTTTGTGACGAGTGCAGCGATACGTTTGTCCTCATGGTTACAACAGGCGGAGCGAGCATTGTGAGATCCGAATGACGACATTGTTTGCAACAAACATCGTCACAGGTCTCAAACACAATTTTAATTAACCCTGGATAGTCTAGCGATTTCACCAATAGCTACTTTATATAAAGCACAGGAACACGTCTAATTCACAAAATCACGTAGGCACATAATCCACAGAAGCACATAATCACATAAGCACGTATTCCACGTAAGCACGAAAGCACATAGTCCACATAAACGCATCTTCAATTATATTTTGCACGTATTGACCTATGTATATTGCACGTATTCACCTATCTTTCACAGTTACGTAAGGTGATCGAGTATTGCGAGGGTGAACAACGAGTAGCGATTGCGTATATCATGGCGATTCGTTAGCGTGTTGAGATAGATGTGTAGTGCGAGTCGTGTGTGTTGATCAAAGGGAACAGCGAAAAGCGTATAAGTCACCAAGAATCGAAACATCTAACACATAAATCACATAAAATCGATAAATCACAGAGTCAGCGGCGGTGAAATCCAGAATCGAAGCACATAAAATCGAGAAGAGATTGTCTCAGCTTGATAGATGTTAACTACCCAAGGTGATTCGACTATTCTCATGAACTTCGAGCACACGCTTTGGCCTAGTAGACTGTGCTCTTTCACCGGCATACGGTGAATGGCACGCATCCTTTCGGTTACTTACGCAACTCGGGTCGTTGGAATCCATCGTGACCTTGGTGAGAGTTTTGCAAAACTAAAATATAGAGCGGAATAAGTCATCAAGGTTCGGGTTTCACCCCTGACTTAATGACCATATTCCTATTTGTGTGATAGAATCACGAGATAGATAGAGAGAATCGCGTTGAAGTATGGATTTCACTCCAGATTTAAGGCAAATTCTCGTGTTTATAGTAAAAATGTGTGTGTCAGACGAGCGATTTGATCTAGTGTTTGCGGTTTTCACACTTAGTCTCAACCAGATCATTCGTTTGTGTGTGTTGCTAGCCTTAGGAAAGGCTGATCTCTCGCGGAACAGTAGTATGTGATGTTCGCGTAAGAGTGTAGTGTTCAGCGACTTCGAGCGAGAATATCAAGTAAGCTCGTACAAGACCCCCACTGGGTTTGCACAAGTCGGTCTGTTGGTGCTTAGACTATAGACTAGGTCGATTCTAAGACATCGACCCAGACTAGGTCGAGTCTTGCCTAATTCCCTATAGTTATGGCTCTGATACCAATCTGTCACACCCCAACCGATGGCGGAAACATCGGGGCGCGACACTGAACAAAACAGATTGTCCAAGAGATTCCATAACAACTATTATTACCAATTATTAAAGCATCACGTCCCATACCATGACATAAAAAGTAACACCGTTATTACAGACAAGTAGTTCTCAAAGACAAATAAAAGTTGTTTCGACAACTCATGAAATGTTTGTTTGTTTCTAGACTCTTCCTAACTTGATTCCACAAAAGCTAGCGAGCAAAGCATCCTAAACACCTGTCACATACGTTAAAATAGAGGTTAATACACATAGTGTAAAGGTGAGCATACAAGTTTAATAGTATAATAGATAGCGAAAGCGAGTTTACGCATAACCAGCATATAACATGTATAATGCTATGCAAGTAGGTTATCGACAATGAAATACGCACAGACGTGACTACGAGTTGTAGAATGCACAACACATATCACCATTGTGACACGTGAAGAAAGGCCCTTAACAACCCATGTCCACGACAGGTGCTGAGTCCAAACTATAGTACTATCATTGCTAAGGTGTCAGGCAACAATCATTGTGTAAACATAACATACAAGCATTCATCGAGTAACACGTATAACATGCAGTAATGGTTAGCGTATAAAAGTGGTTGCGTTGTGTGATCGATGTGATTAGATATAAGTAACGTATATAACACCCAAAAGTGCTTAAAGCAAAAAGGGATCGAGTATACTCACAGAAAGTGCTTAATAAATAAACACCATCTTGGATTGAAGGGAGCGCTGAGAGATTAGCCTAATTACAGAACGATAGTATAAGCGACAAACAGCGCGTAAAACGGGGTGAGTGACTGAGTGACGAAAGGTCATCCGAACGGATGGCAATTCAGACGGATGGTCATCCGGTCGGATGGCCATTCGGTCGGTTTGCCACTCATTTGGGATGGATGTGTTTGTGTATGATGGCTTTGAAGTTTTCGTAAAACGGGGTGAGTGACTGAGTGACGAAAGTATCTCTACCTTTCAGGTCGCCCGGTCGAACGGTCGCCCGGTCGAACGGTCGCCCGGATGGATGTCCGTTCGCTCGGATGGTAATCCATTCCAAGTGAGATATTTCTTAGAGAACCAATTCACAGCAGGATGGTCATTCGATCGGATGGTAGTCCGATCAGAAGGCTATTCGCTGGAACTGGTATGTATTGATAGTTTGTAAAAGTTCAAGTTTGTTGAGTCATCCGATTGGATTATCGTTCGATCGGATGGCAATCCGATCAGATGGCAGTCCATTTGGTGACTTGCTCATTTTGATATTTGTTAAGTTTGAAAGTTTGCGGTTTGATCGAGACGGTATGACAACGTGCTAAACAACGGAAATTCCCTCAAGTCCAAGTTATCCGATCAGACGGGAATCACCCCCTTCTGACCAGTCAACTGTTCTTGACGGTTGTTCATGCTCAACCCGCTAAGTCGATTATCTCATTGATAGGAATCAGATTTCAGACAGGCACATCACTAGAGAATGAGTGGAAGGCCTGAATGAGCTCCGATTCTATCGATTTTGAGTGCATGAGTGTCAAAGAGTTGAAAGAAAGTTAAGAAAACATCTTTCAATCCTTTTAATCCCGAAAATGTTTAGATTTATGCGAAATCAGTGTTTAAACATGTTGAAATCTCTTAGATCTGAGCTATTCTTGGTGGAATGAGGTCAAGTCTTGAAGTTCATAAGAACCCCATGATGACCTCATCCTAGAACACCTCAAATCAGCCGATTTCATGGTTAAAAGTGAAGATTTGATGGTGAAAAAGATGAAGAAGTGTATGTTGATCATAGAAGTACGAGATTTGGGTTGAAAACTTACAAGAATCGCGAGAAATCAAGAGAAAAGAGGGCTGGAACGTGCTGGTCGAACGAGAGAGCTGTCACATCATGAACAGTGATGTGACAGGCTATTTATAGATGCCAAAAGAGGAAAGTTGGTGCATGCGATGTGGAACGAAGTGCGGTTCGATCGGATGGTCATCCGGACGGATGACCATTTGATCGAATGGTCATTCGATCGGATGGCTGTGTGGGTAGGTTTTCAATGTTTCGTTTCGTGCGTTGAGTGTCGCGATGCGTTTTGAGTAAGCGATGCGATAGTATTACCCATTAGTTACACAAATAACCTAACTACTAACTAACACAAAAGTGATTCGTAAATCTTGAGTTTGCGATGAGATTGCGTTGTGATAGAGTTGCGATTGCGTTGCGATTAATCACCTTAACATAAACATAACATGCACAAGTAACACATAATAGTACACGCACGTAAAACAATATCCATAACCTATGATTCGAGTTGCGATGCGATATCGATGCGATCAGCGATAAGTCGATAAGCGATAAAACTGCGATTTATTAACATGTACTCCACATAGTATAACTAAAGCAATTAAAATTAGAGTATTGATTACAAGTCAAAGAGTACAATCAATAATTAAGTAAGGGGTGACAGATCGCAATTGGCAATCTTTTCTTCCATTGACTTTGACTTCAAAAACGCGGGTTGTTACAATGCTTCAATTGTGGAGAAAATGGGCACATCTAACTGAACTGTTCGAAATTAGCTCTAGCAGCAACCAGCATAGCTAAGACAGCTGAAGGACCCAAGAAGAATGTCAGAGCATTCGTCTTGATAGCTGAGGAAGCCAAGATGATTCCGGAGGTGATTACCGGTACGTTCTTAGTTAATAATATATTTGCCAAAGTATTATTTAACTCTGGTGCAAACCAAAGTTTTATCAATACTTCTTTCTACCAACTTCTCGACCAAATCAAACCCATGTTTGAATTGAAATTGAGATACTGATACAAGTTCTTCCCTTCTGAATCAGATAGATTCATATCTGAAAACTAAACTTTGACAAGACTGCTTGGTAGAAACAACAAACGGAGAATCCATTAAGATTAGTGAAATCTTGCAGGGAGCAAGAATAGAAATCCTAAACCATCATTTCTTTGCTAACCTTTACCCAATGAATCTAGCTGGATTTGATGTTGTATTAGGAATGGATTGGCTAGTAGCTAATCGTGCCAGTATTTTATGTGATCAAAAGTCAGTGCAAGTAAGCACACCAAGTGGTGAAAAGATCACAATTAAGGGAGATAAGCCAACCAGACCAACAAAATTCATATCTATGATGAAAGCTGCGAGTTATGCAAGGAAAGGAGCAATAGTGTATTTGATTTCCATAATCATTAACACTAAAGGAAAAAATTAAAAGATATTCCTATAGTATCTAAATTCTCAGACGTTTTTTCCAGAAGAGTTACCTGGATTATCGCCTGATAGAGAGGTTGAATTTAGAATTCACCTAATACCAGGGACGGCACCAATTGCTAAAGCACCATGTCGACAAGCACCAACAGAGATGCAGGAACTGAAGAAATAATTGGACGAACTTCTTGACAAAGGTTTTATACAACCAAGTTCATCACCGTGGGGAGCGTCGGTGTTGTTTGTCAAAAAGAAAGACAGATCAATACGTATGTGCATTGATTACCGAGAATTGAACAAGGTTACGATTAAGAATCGATACCCTCTACCGAATATCAATGATCTGTTCGATCAACTTCAAGGAGCTTGATTCTTTTCAAATATCGATTTACGCTCAGGATATCATCAATTGAAAGTAGAGGAAGAGGACATTCCTAAAAATGCTTTCAGAACAAGGTACGGTCATTATGAATTTACCGTCATGCCATTTGGTCTAACCAATGCCCCGCCGTATTTATGGATATGATGAACAGGATATGTAAACCATACCTAGTTCAATTCTTAATTGTTTTTATAGATGATATTCTAATTTACTTTAAGAGTAAAGAGGAACATGCAGCGCATCTGCATACTCTTCTGACATTATTGAGAAAAGAGAAGTTTTATGCTAAATTCTCAAAATGTGAATTTTGGATACAAGAAGTGCAATTCCTTGGACATCTGGTTAATCATGAAGGAATTCATGTGGATCCCACAAAGATCGAGGCAATTACTAAATGGAAAGTCCCTGAGTCGCCAACAGAAGTAAGAAGTTTTCTTGGACTCGCATGATATTATAGACGATTTATCCAATATTTCTCTAGGATAGCCATTCCATTAACTAAACTGACTTGCAAATCAATTAAGTTCAAATGGGGGCCAAAACAGGAAGAAGCCTTTAGGATTCTTAAGCAAAGGTTAACCAACGCACCCATACTCGCATTACCAGAAGGAACTGAAGACTTTATAGTCTATTGTGATGCGTTTAAGTTAGGATATGGATGTGTGTTGATGCAACGTCAAAAGGTTATAGCTTATGCTTCTAGACAACTTAAGAAACATGAAGAGAATTAAACAACCCATGATCTAGAGTTAGGAGCCATAGTTTTTGCCCTTAAGATTTGGAGACACTGTTTATATGGAAATAAATTTGTTGTATTCACGGATCATAAGACTTTAAGATATATTTTTGGGCAAAAAGAATTAAATACGAGACAGAGACGCTGGATGGAAATTCTTAGTGATTATGATTGTGATATCCAGTATCATGCTGGGAAAGCTAATGTAGTAGCTGATGCCTTAAGTCGAAAGTAACATGAAAAGCCGAAACGAGTACGTTCTCTCAAATTATATCTGCAGATAGATTTGAATGAACAAATTAGAGAGGTATAAGAAACAACATTCAATGACGATGCTGAAGGTTTAAAAGGGATGATTAAGGAATTAGAACAAGGATCAGATGGAATTTGGAAGTTCCATAAGAAAAGGATATGGATACCTAAACAAGGAAACCTACACCATAGAATTCTAGAAGAAGCTCATAAGTCTAGGTGTACGATACATCCCGGAAGTAATAAGATGTATCAAGATCTAAGAAAGAATTTATGGTGGATAGGAATGAAAAAGGATATAGCAAACTATGTTGCTAAATGTCTAACCTGTTCACAGGTTAAAGCCGAACATCAGAAACCCTCAGGATTATTACAACAGCTAGAAATGCCAATATGGGAATGGGAATTGATAACAATGGACTTTCTTACCAAATTACCCAAGACACGAAAAGAAAATGATACAATCTGGGTGATTGTAGACAGATTAACCAAATCTGCTCATTTCTTACCAATGAAGGAAACTTTCAGTATGGAACAGTTAGCCAAGCTATATGTAAATGAAATAGTTTCATTACATGGAATTCCTTTATCTATTGTATCTGATAGAGATAGCCGTTTTACTTCTCATTTTTGGACAAGTTTCCAAAAAGCAATGGGAACCAGGTTAAATCTAAGCACAGCTTATCATCCACAAACGGACGGACAAAGCGAAATGACAATACAAACAATGGAAGATATGCTTAGAGCCTGTGTAATTGATTTCAGAGGAAATGGGATGACCATTTACCATTAATAGAATTTTCCTACAATAACAGCTATCATACTAGCATTAATGTTGCACCATTTGAAGCACTTTATGGACGAAAGTGCCGAACTCCAGTCTGTTGGGCAGATTTTGGAGAAAAGCAATTATGTGGACCAGAGATAGTGCAAGAAACAACGGACAAGATAATTCAAGTCAAGGAAAGACTGAAAGCAGCACGAGATCGTCAAAAGAGTTATGCAGATAACAGACGAAAACCTTTGGAATTTCAAGTTGGAGATAAGGTATTGTTAAAAGTTTCTCCATGGAAAGGAGCAATCAGATTCATTAAAAGAGGAAAGCTAAGCCCCAGGTACATTGGACCTTTTGAGATTATTCAAAGGATAGGACATGTAGTGTTAGTGCATATGTCTGTTGACTTCGTCTTGTATCGAGTCATGTAATAGAATAGATAGACCAGGACACGTTGTACGAAAGAAATGGGAAACAGGCCTAAACTAGCCACCTCACACGAGGTGACCAAGTTCATGCGACCTGGCAGTTTCGTGCGACTTGGCATGTCTAGTTCGTGCGACCTGGCATTTCCTATATATATGAGGTCTTGGGTCGTCATTTGTAACTTCTGATTCCGGTAGCGAAGCTCTGCCGAAGTGTCGCCAAGCCTGTGTAAACGTTGTGAAATCAATACAATCGACATTTAATCTACTTCTAAGTGCATATCAAGCTGAATGAAGATCAAATCAATGAATTTCGCCTCCGATTTGGTCTAGAACTCTTCTGATCGACTCGTTTAGATCGATTCCCCGATCCTACAAGTGGTATCAGAGCTAAGGAGGAAGAGTTCTTACCATTTCAGCTTGTTTTCACCGATAAATCTGATTTCTACTCATTCTTCTACACTTTTTCTTCAAAATTTCAACGAATCTACGGTTAAAATGACCTGATTTTGTGACATATCATGTAAAATTGTGTTTTAATCAATCCTTGAACAAATCAGCACCTAAATCAACCTAAAACTTGATAAAAATGACCAAACCACGTGAAAAACTGCTCAGATCGTTCGAGAATCAATCAGGTCGTGTGAAATTATCTCCCTCAGGTCGTACGATTTGACTCAGGTCGCACGAGTTGATCAGTTCGCTTGAAACAACATCAGGTCGCACGGTTTGAACACTTCAAGTCGCACGAGGTGTATCAGGTCGTTTGAAAGTTGCTTAGGTCGTTTGAAAATAGATCCAGGTCGTGCGAAGTGATTCAGGTCATGCGAGATTAGTTCAGGTCGTGTGAAATTGAATTCCAGATCGTTTGTGGCTTCCAGTTCGTTTCAAAAAGTCAGATCGTTTGAAATTTTGTTGTTGTAAACACTCGACATCGAAACATGGATAACGAATTTTATAATGCATTTGCTACTGCCCCGGGTACTCCTATTACCGTTGCTCAGAATGTAACTATGGAAAATGAAACGGGAACGTTATAGAAACCTCCTAAGTTGATGAACATTGAAGAATATTATAGTTGGCAAGAACGGTTCAAGAATTGGGTTCAAGCAAATCATCTAAGGTCTTGGGAGTGTATTGAAACTAAGTACGTTCGACCTCGTAATAATGTGGGAGTTATAAAGAATATTTCTGAATTTACGGAAAAAGAGAGAGAAATGTACAAGGCAGAAAAGATGATGATCAGTTTACTTCAACAAACTGTGAAAGAAGACATTTTCATATTACTTCAACATGATGATAGTTCACGTTCGATTTGGGAAGCACTTCGTACAAAATTCGAAGGAAGTACGGAGATGATCAAGAATAAAAAGTCACTATTAAAGAAAGAATTTGAATTGTTCTCAAGTTTGCCGGGTGAAACTACAAAGACTCTTATCGAGAGATATTGCCATTTAGTACATTCAATGAGTCGGTTGGATATCACTAAAGATCGAGAGGAATGGGTTGAAAAAATAGCCGATGCTTTACCTCAAAAAGAATGGGGTACATATCTTATGATTTTGAAGAATACCGGAGAGTATGATAGATTGACAATTGCTCAATTCATTGAAAAACTTGAAGGACAAGATCTTGAACAACAAAAGATCGCTAGAATGAACAATTCAAGTGGTCAACAAGATATCAAGATGTATTTCAAAGGTAATGTTCAAAATGTTGAAGCAAGTCCGAAGATCCAAACTGCTTTCAGCGCAGAAAACTCATCCGGATCACTCAATCAAAGCTCAATCAACAACAGCGGATTTTCTTCATATCCGAGTGATAATCCTAATGTTTCAACTTCAAATTATCAGTCTCAAAGCTCAAACAATGGTAATGGTCATGTGCTATAATACAACATCGCGTTGCATCTTCAGAACAGTCAGAATTTCTCTGAAGAAGTCGCTAAAGGTCATATGGCATTACTAGTTACCGTGTTAGAATCATATGAGAGTTTGGTTGCGGGAAGAATCGGAAATCCTATGTTAACAAAAGAGGATTACGATCAGATTGATGCTGAGGAAATGGAGCTAATGGATATTAAGTGGTGTTTAGCAAGCGTGTTGAGGAGAGCTGAGAAATTTAAGCAGATTACAGGAAGAGATGACTTACGTGATGCTAATGTTTCTACTTTAGGTTTTGATAAGTCTAAAGTTACTTGTTTTCGGTGCAGGGAAAAAGGACATTTCAAGAGGGAATGTACCAACCGAGAAGCAGGTGGAGCTCAGAATCCGTTCGGGAACAATGAATATTATCGGAAAGCAATATATCACCAGGTAGCTCAACAACCGTCAATTGAAGATGGAAAGAAGAAAGGTTGTATTACTGTGCCTCCAGATCAAGAAGATGAAAGATTGCCAGAGGGATTTAGCAGGGATAAATATATTCCGGCTGAAAGTAACACAAAGTTTAGAGCATTTATTGCACATATCATTCATGAGCCAGAGTTGATGAAAGAATGGATGGATGTGTTTGTAAATGATGAAAAAAGTTAAGATGGAGAGTTTGTCTCTTCAGAAGATAGTTCAGAAAAGACACCAGTCTTTGATTAATCATCAATTGATAGCAGTGATGATGATGAAGAAATTAAACAACTAAACATTGGTAAAACTCATTTATCTCCTGAAAGTTTCAAATTTTATTTTGCAGATAAATTGGAGAAGCTAAAGGAGAAACGAGCAGCAAAAGAAAAGAAAAAGATAAAAGGTGAGAATGTTTTTCAGGTGGAAGAGAAGTATGAATAGAGTGAAGAAGTTAAAGTTGCTGAGAAGATTGTTGAAATTGAAAAGATTGTAGAGGTCACAAAACATTGTCTGAAATGTTTGGAACCATGCAAACATTGTGAAGAGAAAGATAAGAAGTTTAGTGAGCTTGACAAGATGAAAGAAAAATTGTTGTTTGATGTTAAGGACGTGAAATAATCTTATGATGTGTTGAACAGGACAATCAACCAATTGGAAAAGACAAACTCAGAAAGGGAAGATGCTTTGACGATGATGAATGCAGTGATGATGTCTAAGCAGAAGGCCATCAATCACTATATTGATGAGTGTGCAAAGTTGAAGCAGGAATTGGAGACTGAAAAGATTGAGAATGAAAGAATCAGACGATTGCTGCAAAGTTACTCAAGTTCTGATTACTTGATTGATAGAATCTATCGGACAGTAGCAGGTTTTGAAGCATTTCAAGATAAAAAGTCGGAAGATACGGATACTGGTAAGAAACAAAGTGCAAATTATAACAAGTGTCGGCCTCCGATCTGGGAAGGTTATTCTCCCAGAAAACCAAATTCGGAACAAGTCAAAAAGGCAGTCAATATAAAGTTAAAGTCAGAAACAACTGATGAGTTACCAGACAACATTGACGTCACATTCACATCGTCTGACACTGATCATGAGTCTGAGTTAATAAAGAAAGTGGTCGATCAGGTGTTGGATAAGGACGAGGAGTCAGAGTCAAAGTCTGAATCTGAGAGTTCAAGTTCATCAGTGGACAGTTCGAAATCATCGGTCAAGAGTAGTCATAATAAAGAGATTCTAAAAACAGAAAATAGTTTGAATTATGAACCAATCAAAGTGGCATATACTTTGAATGATTCAGACAAATTATATTCTGATGAGGAATTTCCAATTAAAAATGTGAAAATCGAAAATATTAAAACAGTTTTTAAATTGATAAAAATAAAGTTTTCAGAAATAAAAGATAAAATGGGATTTTCAAAACCTAAATATACTTCTAGAGTTCAACAACGTTTAAACAAGAAGAAAGGTTTCGGTCCAGGTCATCAAAAGAAACCGAATCATAAAAGCAATTTCAAAAAGAAGGGGTTGGGTTTTGATGTTGAAAATAATCAAAATAATAAAGATTTTAAATCAAAAACTGTATTTGTTTCAGGTGCTTCTTCAGAAGAAGAAAAGGAAAAAGCTTTCTGGAAACAGTCTAACAAGGAGTTTCTTGCTGAAAAACAAAAGTTTGAGAAGACTGTGTTTGGAACCAAAAAGGAGACAAGAACCTGTTACCGATGCAATGAAGTTGGTCACATCGCCTGGAACTGTCCAAAGGCAACCAACACACAACAGGGAGTGTCTTCTAAACTCAAAGAAAAAGTTGTTGATAAAACTGAACCACCAACTGAAAATTTTAAAATGTTTAAAAATTCTACATATGAAGTTGGTGAGTGTTCTAAAAGGTTTTACAAAAGAAGAGGGAATCTTAACAACCAAACGTGGATTGCTAAGAAATCAGATGTTAAATCTGGCGATGAATTTGTTTCTTCGAAAGCAAAGGAGCTACTTTCCGGCGATGAATCTGACTCGTCAAAGTCAGAAGAGCCACAAGTTGAGCTAAAAAGAGAAAAGTCAGTGCCGCCAATGGATGATGTCAACTTTCCACCATTGCGGGCTGCAAATTTAAAATCAAAATTTGGAAAAGTGGAAATTTCGAATCAATTATATTCTGAAAAGAAAGAATTCGATGTCGAAAAAGCGTTTAATGGCAAAGTGAAACATATCTTTGGTAAGATGGTTGATGGAAGGGCAAAAGGGGTAAATGAATTTTATGAATCAAAGAGGAGAACTTACACACCGAGTGAAAATAACTCAGATGCACCTAAAGCTGGTCAGGCTTGGGTGTTAGCATTTTTTGCTTAAAAAATCCTGACTTGCCGGAACTCCCAGGTTGGTAATTGGGGAGTAGGAATCGGCATCTTTCTTGAGAAATTCACAACTGTGATATTTCGACTTCCTAGTTGTATTGTTGATAAGAACCTACAAGTGGTTAATTAAGGTCATTAAGTTGAACTTGATTTAACTTTCATACAAGTGGTTAAAGAAAAGGAAAAGTGTTTTTACAAGTGGTAAGTTGAAAGAACAAAGTGATGAATGAATCCCCATGGTGTGTGAAATCAACAAAACTAATTTTCCAGAAAAACCATTTTGATTAAAATAAACTTAAGTGTTTTGAAATCATAATGGGAAAATAGTTTGTTGTCAGGGGGAGTTCTGATTGTTTAAGCCAAGTGGATGGAGAATTGAAGCAATTCACATCAGTTTGTCATTTTATTTGTACAGTTTATTGCTTTAAATTTGAAAGTAAAAGCAACATATTTTCAAATTTTCACTGAAAATCAAAAATTGAAACATATTTTTGATTTTAGGGGGAGTAAAAAATTTAGAAATTTGAAAATTGGAAAAATCCAAAAACATGATAAAATTTAAAAACCAAAAACATCGAAAAATCAAAATGAGTTTTGTTGTGAAAAAGAGGAAATGGTAGTACATCAATAGACAATCACAGTACGCTAAAGAATTGGAAAGTTAAAATGTGATAAACGGTCTCACTGATGATATGCCAGTAGGTTTTTACACGCTTAGTAGATTGTTTTCGAGATATAAACCTAAGAGTTAAATGCCATTTTAGTCCCTGTGGTTTGGGCCATTTCGCCAGTTTAGTCCAAATGTTTCATTTTTAACCTGTGGGTCCAAAAAGGTTTCACAGTTGCCATTTTAGTCCACTGGGTTAACTTCATCCATTTTTTCTGGTAACGAGAAGGCCAATTCGGTCATTTATATGGCTGAATTGCCCTTTTAGTTAACAAAATTACATACAAAATGACCAAATTGGCCTTCTCGTTAACAGAAAAAATGGATGAAGTTAACCAAGTAGACTAAAATGGCAACTGTGAAACCTTTTTGGACCCATAGGTTAAAAATGAAACCTTTGGACTAAACTGGCAAAATGACCCAAACCACAGGGACTAAAATGGCATTTAACTCTAAACCTAAATATCAAACAGTTACTTATCTCGTGGGGAACATCTCTCGCATATATAGGTAACCCCTGAAATCTTGTTTGAAGGGCTTTCTATTTCTGACATACTAGGTCTTTGTGCGTGATGATATCTGGGATATTATACCGGGACTTCTGATTTTGGCGGAACAATAGCCTAGTCCTCGTATAATACTCTGCACTGCTTTAATCATAAAGCCCACCCTCAGCATAAAAAATGATGAAACATTGAAAAATGCTAATCATGTGCTGTTGAAGAAAAGATCCCCAAACGGGACACACCTAAAAGTCGAGCCATCATCTCTCTGTTTGAACGGAAGTTCTAACCTGAGCTCTCATGGCCTCGCATTACCCATTTACAGATATCATTAGAGTACATTCACCTGTAAGACTGAATATAGGAGTCTGGATACGGGAGTATATTCTGAGGTGGGACACGCGAATAAGTTAAGTCCATTAAAACACTAATCTCGTATCTCGAATCAATTGAACTTTGTGTGAAAATTTAAGTGGATCAGTATACTGACAATCTTAGTGAATCGTTTAGATCTTAAAGTGTTTAAAGCTCAACGGTACTAGTGATTTGTCATAAACTGATATGATCCTCTTACACAAACAGGGTTGGGATAAATTTTAACACACTGAAAATCTTAAAAAAAAAGTCAAAAAGAATGTGTTTTAGCATAAATTTTGAAAAATAAAAAATATTTTATTTCATCTTATTTTCGACAATTGATGTTGGAAAGCTGATTTTCAAAATTCCAAGTGCTGAACATGATGGACAACAGGGTTGGGAGAGTTTGTTTGTAAAGACAAATGATTTTGAAATGATTAAATGGTTCATTAATTTGAAACCAAATTTGAGTGTTACGAATACAAGTGGTTAAGCAGAGATCATAAATGAGAGATCATGTTGATTTGAGAAAGTAGTTTCTATGAATGTTTTTAAAATGAAAAACCTTATGTTTTGGGTAGAGTATGTGCAGGTAAAAAGCTTTGAAAGAGCTAGATTTCGATTCCTGAGGACTATCCGCATAAGCATATGCAGATTAGAGCCAGGTTTCTGATTCAAAGCCTGCAGATAGTGAATTCCAGACTGCGATCCCAGCTTGTCGAAAGGGGGAGTCTGAAGACGTAAGAGCCAGATACAGATCTTGGAATAGCGTTCGAGATAGAAGCTGCTCATGCTGAAGAGTAAAAGAGAGATTGAAGGATGCTTACAGAGAAAGATACTTTGGAGAGAGCAAGAAGACTGATCAGGACAGAAGACTTGACACACTGAAGACTCGTCATCATCCAAGGGGGAGTTTGTTAGTGCATATGTCTGTTGACTTCGTCTTGTATCGAGTCATGTAATAGAATAGATAGATCAGGACACGTTGTATAAAAGAAACGGGAAACAGGCCTGAACCAGCCACCTCACACAAGGTGACCAAGTTCGTGCGACCTGGCAGTTTCATGCTTTCTGGTCAGTTCGTGCGACCTGGCATGTCTAGTTCGTGCGACCTGGCATTTCCTATATATATGAGGTCTTGGGTCTTCATTTGTAACTTCTGATTTCGGTAGCGAAGCTCTGCCGAAGTGTCGCCAAGCCTGTGTAAACGTTGTGAAATCAATACAATTGACATTTAATCTACTTCTAAGTGCATATCTAGCTGAATGAAGATCAAATCAATGAATTCCGCCTCTGATTTGGTCTAGAACTCTTCTGATCGACTCGTTTAGATCGATTCCCCGATCCTACATGTAGCTTATCTGCTACAACTGCCCGAGGAAATGGAAGGAATACATGATGTGTTTCATGTATGTAATCTTAAAAAGTGCTTAGTAGACGAATCAATAGTGATACCTCTTAAGGACATAGAGGTAAATGAGAAACTTAAGTTTATCGAGAAACCCATTCAGATTGAAGATAGAAAGATCAAGAATCTTAAACAAAAAAAACTAGTTCAGGTCAAAGTGAAATGGGATTCCAAGAAAGGACCAGAATACACTTGGGAGCTCGAATCAGAGATGCAGAAGAAATACCCACACCTGTTCCAGTAGACCTCGAGGACGAGATCTAAAACAAGGTGGGGGGATATAACAACCCTCCTAGAACACTTAGACACCCCTAAACATCCTAAAATATACCCCGTATGCGAGAAACGGGCCTAGTATACCTTAATATTTATATAAAGCAAAGAAAACAAAATCTGGGAGTCGCTCGCGGGGTGCGACCCCCTTAGCCATCATTGTCGCGGGCCACGACTGACTTGGTTTTGTCCGGACAAGGCATTGCGCCACGTGTCCGGTGACTCAACAAACCTACACCTTGACTCGACCAAGCTATAGTTGCCACGAAGGCTCTCGCGGGTCGCGAGAATATTCGAGAAAAGCTTCGCGGGCCGCGACTTACTGTCCGTCAGGCTATATAAAGGGCCTCAGGCCTCATTCTTCAACGTTCATTTCCTTTCTTTCTCTCAAAACCTCTGATAGCTAAAATACTCGGGATATAATACCCCATAAAGCAAAGCCCTGCCTCATTGTAAGTATTATAACCCTATTTGTTACCCTACACGATTGATTTAGGGCTCCGTAACGCATGTCACGGCTCTGCCTGACTCTGTCGTTGGAGTTCTGTCTCGTGTTACACCCGATTGATCTAGGACTCCGTAATGCATGTCAAGGCTCTGCCTGACTCAGTCATTGGAGTTCTGTCTCGAGTTGTACGGTTAATGTAATTTGGGTTATTTTACTAACACGTGTGCATTGTTTAATTTTAATAGATAATAACCAGGAGATTCACCAGGAAGCTTTAGTTTTACCTAAGTAAACAATGTGAGTACATCTGCTTTTTGCCACCTTTTTGTAAATTACTTTGTGAGTCAAAATATTTTACCAAAACCTCAAATGTTTTAAATAAACACTTAATAGTAATTGAGCATTTGTGATTCTACAATTACTGCCGGTATGTTGGGGTTTTGTATACATTATCGAAGGACGTTACCATTGGACAAAGAGTTAGCCAATGAGTAATATAACCCACAAGTCAGGTGTTGGCAGTACTGAATGAGTAATTGAGTAGATATAAACAAATGTAATTGTGGATGCCCTCAATACTGTAAAGTGATAAAACTGCCTTGATTAAACTGGGATGCACTCGCAAGTATTTCTTGCTGATAAAATATTTTTAAAACGTGTTTCAGGTAACAAAATGTGAAAGCCAATAGAAGCCAGCTGGAGAGCACTGAAGACTTGGAAAAAATGGCTGTAAAAGTTACCTAAATAAAAAGGAGTGTTGTTTTCAATAAACTAGGGTTTATTCCTACAAATGTATTGTCAAATGAAACTTGGGTTTTATCCCAATTATTACCATAAAAGTTTGGTGTTTAACTCTGATAAAAATATTTCCTAACTACGGTCTTGATGTATCCCGCTGCCATATTAATAAACACCGATATCAACGGCTTTGCGCGCCGCGGCACCCGCCTCCCGGGGCAGGGGGTCGTGGGCTGCGACATTTGAGTCGGGACTTGGTCAATTATTTAGTTAAGACACTTATGAAGCTTGCAAGTTGATTTATTTCTTTGTTTGTTGGTTGGTTTGAAAAGATGTCAGAACGTACCGACAGTTTGTTATTAACGACTAAAATTGTGTTGCTTAAAATGATGTAAAAACTTGAAAACTTAATTGAAATCAATAATCTGGAACAAGGTTCAGACCCGGGTCGGTAATTGTAAACCTAGGGTTCCTACACTTTTTAGTTAGTTTAATTTAATTATTAACGGATTTAGTATCATATAGCTTAGGTGCCAAGAGCTATCAACATCATAGACAACGGTCCACACTGCACTTCGTTACCAAGAACATGTAAATCCTACCTTATGATAAGGCATAATTGCACATATTCATTTCACAAAGTCAAATTTCATAACACACTCGACAATTTATGAATTCAATACAAAATGCAAGACAACTATCAAAAGATTCAAATACTTAAACAACTTGTCACAAATCAAATCATAAACATAGTGTTGAAATCCTAGAAATTCTTACAAAAACCTACACCGAGGTGAAACCCGAGAGATTAGCCGCTCATCGTGGGCAGAACACAATCACCGGATGTTGGAAACAAGAACGAGTTCATCTTGATTCTTGAAGCTTGACCTTGATGATGATGGTGGTGGTGGAATTAGGGCTAGGAATGATGATGGTGAGTGATGGATTGGTTGATTGGTGGATGATTATTCTAGTTTGGATATTGATGTAGGATGATTCTGGTGATAGATGATGATGGAGAGGATTGTGGATGGTGATGGATAAAGAAAAGGATCCAAGAACTCAATAATGATGTTCAAAATCCATAACCCCTTGATAATACCTCAAAAACTCGGTCAAAACACTCACTTGCGAAAATCAGCGCTGCAACAATAATGGTCGCGTCGCCGAGAGGTAAAGCCCGCCTCGGCGACGCAATGTGCTTTTGGCTTTTCCTCCGACGCTCTATGCTACTGGATATGCATGTCTCTAACCGACGGGGGGCATCAGTGACGCGGCCTTAGGCCGTCGCCGACGCGGCTCCCAGCTTGGGTTTTCCGTTTCGTCATTCCACGTGTCTGGTTGATCCCAATCGCCTCCTCCGTAAAGCTCCCGAATGGCTCTTTAAACTCCGTTAGACCTGCAAAACACAAATTCTATCAAAGTAAGCCATTTAAAACCAAAATTTATGTAAAAACACAAACCTCATACGGTAAAACAACAGGTTTTCAACAATGTATCAGGTTACAACTCCATTAGTTGGAACTTTAATGATTCAATTTCTGAGCAAATGGGGTTTTCTGATTTATGTAGGCGGTGGGTCTATGGCATATTGTATTTAATAGATCTTTGGTGTTGGTTAACGAGTTACCGACCTTAAAATTCCAATGTTCAAGGGGAGTTCGGCACGATTATCCCCATTTATATTTATTATTGCTATAGAAGCTTTTACTTGTTTTATGAATAGGGCTACGCAAGTTGGGGTACCTTACAAGAATTCTTAGAGCCTTTTATCTTGTTCCTGGTTTAAAGATCAATTATAATAAGACCACTCTTTTCGGTCTTGGTGTCAAAGAAGAGGGTGTGATGGAATTAGCTTCTAGGATACAATGTAAAGCCCAAAACACTCCTTACATTTTTCTTGGGTCAGTTGTTGGTGCCAATATGAATCTCTTTAAAAGTTGGAGCTCGGTCATTCAAGTGGTGGAAAGAAGACTCTCTATATGGAAGGCATCGAGACTATCTATTGGGGGCGGGTGACCTTGCTTAAGTTAGTTTTTGAGAGCCTCTCGGTGTACTTATTTTCTTTATATAAAGCCCCACTTAGGACATTCGTAAATTGGATGGCCTTAGAAGAAAATTTTTATGGAGTAGCAAAAAAGACAAAAAGAATACGAGTTGGGTCACTTGGGATATTGTGGTGTCTCCTAAAAGTCACGGTGGTTTGGGTTTAATTCCACATAGGGACTACAATCTTAGTTTCCTTGCCAAGTGGCGATGGAGGTTTAAAACTCAAAGAAACCATCTTTGGTCTATGGTTATTCTAGCTTTTCATGGAAAGCAGAATCAGGAGACATTTATGCTAGCGAATAAATACGTGGGAGGTGTTTGGAAGCAAATTACAAAAATTGGTAAGACTTTTTAAAACATAATTTGGATCTAGAAGGCTTATTTAAAGGGGTATTGAGGAATGGAAACCATATTAGGTTTTGGGAGGATGTTTGGGCTGGAACAAGCTCTCTTACCTACTTTTCTTGCTTGGTACAACCTAGAAGCGAAAAAAGAAGTGAAGGTAGCTGATCGACTGAAGGTCAAGGATGGAATTACTATTCATGAATGAGATTGGGTTCGAAAATTTAACACATAAATGGAGCCGGAGGAGTTTACAAGATGTTGTGATGTCTTGAGATAGTTTGTGACCAGCGAAAGGGATGACAAGTGGTAGTGGGAACCTACTTTTGATGGAGGCTTCTCGGTCCGATCTTTGCAATCTTTAATGATTAGTCCTGGACAAGTCAATACTCCGGATCTGTTTCAATGGAATATATGACTTCCTCTTAAAGTGAATATTTTCGTATGGAGAGCTCTAAAGAACCGAATCTCGACTAGAGATGCTTTTTCCAGAAGGAATGCAATATTGCTTATGATCTTTGTCGGTTTTGTATGGAGCATGTGGAGACAGTTGATCATCTTTTCATTGCATGTTTCATAACTCATGGAGTTTAGTCTTTGGTCACGACATGGTGCATATGTTCTCAGGTTATATTCTTCTCGATCAAGTATATTTTAACTTCCACGTCATGCTTAAAGGCTCGAGAAGTTGTATCCGTATTGTTTAATCAATTATGCTTTTGTCTTATTGGGCTGTATAGAGGGCCCGAAACGAGGTTATATTTAATGGAGAAAATGTGGCTATCCGGAGTAGCATTGAAGAAGTAAAGGTGATGAGGTTCCTTTGGATCAAGAATCACGCTAAGGACATAGAGTTAGATGAAGAAATATGAAAATATTTTAACTTTGTGTAATTGTTCTTGTTCTTTGTATCAGTTTTTCTTTTTTCGTAACACGCCTAAGTTTGATCCTCTCCCTTCATTTACAAGACGTATCAAACTTAGTATATACAAGCTAAACCCGTTTACATAAACGGTCTAGACCTACCTCTAAATTATTATATCCATAAAAAAAATTAAATATAAAAATTCTAATGATAATACCTTCAAATATCAATAAAAAAATAAAAAAAATCCATTGATAGTACCTTCAAATTTCTCTTCACACATGGTTTACAAGGTCCTAATTAATAATCACACACACTTTAAAAAGAAGTAAACAAAAACTATTTTATGTAGAAAAGCATGCATGATGTGTCCCTTAATAAAAGATATAGTGCACATTACATGTGTATTTGGTGAAAGTGAAAAAAATGTGTATTGAAGAACTATTGATGTGCTTTCGGTTCCTATTAGGCGGCGGGGTTTGTGGGTCCAACCCCGTGCGTGCGTTTGACCCCGTTATTGCTTCCCCTGTGTGTCCTTTTCTTTTTCTTTAAAAAGATTACATTTTTATTCAATTTCACCCTCAACAAATAATAATAATAATAATCTTCAAAACAAGATATATTATTATATATTATATACCCAGCAGTAAAAAGATTAAAATCAAGAAAATAAATCTTGTTTTTTTATTCTTGAGTGAGAAAGATGTTGAATCCCAAACTAATCTTGTTTATACCCTCTTTTCTCTCTCTAAATTCTTTTACATACAACCAGTTGTCTTTGAGGAGAGAGAAAGCACAGAAAAAGAGAACCTTTGACTAAATTCACGACGACTTCCCTCATCCCCAATCTTTCTCTCTCTTTGATTAGAGCAAAACCCTCAAGTTTCTGCTTTAGATTTTCTCAATTTCAAGTGTTTCTTGAAGTGGGTTTTCTTTATTTCATGGCTGATTAGTGTTTCTTGAAGTGGGTTTTCTTTATTATCTGTTTTTACCTCTGTTTACACCTAGGGTTTGCTGTTTAGGGTTCTGGGTGTTTTGAATTTCTTGATCTGACCCATTATTTGATGAGAAATCTGGGTTTTTAGGTTTAAAGACCCGGACCCGGTTTTGAGAAAATGGATCGGGTTGTTTCTTTGGTTTCAGGTTCTGTTCTTGTGTGGTTCTTATTGGTGTTGAATAACTTGTCAAAAGTTCATGGGAATGCTGAAGGTATTTGCTTTTTTTTCTGTTCTTGAATCTGTTTAATTTTGACTTTTGATATGTTGACTTTGATTGATGATATGTTTGTTTAACCAGATTTAGTAATTAATGAAATTGCCTTTTGGGATTTTGTTGGTTTGATTTGAATGATTATATACACAACTATAGTAGTTTTGGTTCTAATAATAGGTAGTGGACCTAATGAGTATGTTGTTGAAATTGTTTCTAATTTTGATATTTGACCCTAATGTGTAAATGGATGATATGTTGATATTTATCTTGTTTTGGGATTAAAGTTCACTAATTTATGATGTTTTTGAGATGGGTTTGTGATTAAATTCGATGTGTTTAACAGGTGATGCATTGAATGCTTTAAAAACTCAATTAGGTGACCCGAATAATGTTCTTCAAAGTTGGGATGCGACGTTGGTGAATCCGTGTACATGGTTTCATGTTACTTGCAACAACGAGAACAGTGTTACTCGAGTGTAAACTTATTTTTCTTGTTTTGATGATATTCAATTCGTTTGAGATGGTTTGAGATGAATCGTAAATTATGTTTTCTTGTTTTTGGGTGCTATACACAGTGATCTTGGAAACGCAAACTTGTCGGGTCAACTGGTTCCACAGCTTGGTCAACTCACTAATTTACAGTATTTGTAAGTCACCTTTGTTGGTTTTTGTTTCTTGGAGATTGTATCTGGTTTTATGATCATGTAATCGGTTTTATATAATTTGTTTCATTCTAACTGCAATGAAAAAAAATTATGTTGTTAACCTTCAAAGGGGTGGCGTGGTGGTAAGCGTCTGCTATTTATATTTGACAAACCATTTCTTCATTTTTTCACAAAATAAGGTCATTTTTTAATCATTATATCTACTAATTTTTTAAGTAAATGAAATTTCCAAACGCTTGAAACATCCGATTATTACAAACTTGAAACAACAAAAGCACATCCAAACCTTATTCCGACCATTCAGTATAACGTAACCATTTTCAAAACACACATCCAAACACCCTTACAAAGAACATGGATGACACTATAAATCTATAATATCAAGATTCGGTTTTCCCAAAAACCCTTTTGTGCACGATAAAAGCTTGTATTGTCAAGCTTGAGAAACGTAAAATATATGTTAAATGCTAGTGGTAAAACACATTTCACTTAGAATTATGATTATTTCTTTCATTTTTGTATCATAACTACTCGTAAGGTGTTTTTTGAATTACTTTACAGGGAACTTTACAGTAATAATATAACTGGACGAATTCCTAACGAGCTTGGGAACTTAACTAACTTAGTGAGTTTGGATCTTTATCTCAATCGGTTAGACGGTGTGATTCCCGAAACATTGGGCAAGCTACAGAAGCTTCGTTTCCTGTACGAATTCTTATACTTCAGTTTTTGTTTTTAAAATTTTGGTATTTTAGTCGGCTAGTATTATATTGTGGTTGTTTGGGAATCGCGGTGTCATCTTCTGATGTTTTTGCAAGGGCAGTCGTCTCAACAACAACACATTGACGGGAACTATTCCGCTTCAATTAACTACTATAAACTCGTTGCAAGTTCTGTGAGTATTTCTTTTTTCCTTATTTTCGTTCAACGATAATACTATATGATAACACTAATTTGATTATGTCATTTATGTGTGTCATAGTGATCTTTCAAACAACAATTTGAGTGGAGATGTCCCGGTTAACGGTTCCTTTTCTCTTTTCACACCTATCAGGTATGTTTAAAGCCGGTTTTTGTTTTAAAATTCTTGCAAAATGTGACACCTCTTGTTAATGATGAACGTTTTTTTTTTTTTTTTTTTTTTCCTTTTTACAGTTTTACTGGTAATCCTAACCTGCGAGCTCCCCCGGTTCAACCGCAACCTCCGTCACCACCGAATTCCCAGTCTTCTTCTGGTATATTTAATTTTATTTTATTTTTACCAGCCCGTTTAAATGCACCTAGGTTTGGGCTAGTAATGGGCGCGTATATTTTGTGTGGGTCGGCTTGGGTTGACGATAAACACCTTTTGTCAAATATATCTCGAGAACGCTAAATATTGTGAGAACCGTGAGAACGAATGAAAAAACTAATCAAAATCAATTTTTTTTAATACAAACCTCATTATATTAACAATTAACATTAAAATAAGAATTTACTCTTTAAATAAATCAACTCTCCTCTCAGAATCACTTTAATAATTTTTTTACACGTGTAAATAAAACCAATTTACACATGTGTAAATGGTAAACTTACACATGTGTGATTTTTCTTTATTTACGAATCCATGTAAATTTAATTTCTAATATTGTATTGGAATAATAATGGTAAGTGTAAAAATTTTGAATTTGAATTGTTTCTTACTAAGTTCTCGCTGTTTTTTCATTCATTCTCACAGTTCTCGCAATATTTAGCGTTCTTAAGGTAGTCCTCCCCTATATGTATAAATAAACATTTTGAGTCAAATATGATTACAAAACCTATATAATTACACATAGTTGTCAAAAGCGCAAAAGGCGCGCGCCTAGGCGCTCGGGCGCAGCGAGGTGAGCCTATAGCGCCTGGTGGTAGCCTAGGTGCAAAAATGGGGTTTTTTGTAAAAAACGGTGGTCAGACGCAAAAAGGCGCGCGCCTAGGCGTAAAAACGGTGCTCAGGCGCAGTCTAAAAGTTTTAGAAAAACACAGCAATGAAAACGGGAATCCGAGTGCGTGCAGAAAACTGCCTCACGCGGGCCCAGGTTTACGGAGCTGCATTCGTGCGGGCACGCACGAGTTCAACCAAATTCCAGTTCAAAAATTCATTTTATGCACACCCCAGCGTGCAGGTAGGACTTGTGGTAAAACATGTCATAAAGCTACAATTGAGTAGTAAAGGCTTTACCTTATAAACTACCACTCACTTTGTTCCCACACCAATGTGGGACAAAGTATTTACCACCTTTTGAGACTTTCATTCACACACCCAAAACTTCCAACGTATAAGTCCTAAACTTTTGCTACTAACTATTAGCTACATGATATTAAATGGCATATATAATAGTTTTTTATTTTATGTGGAATCTTAATTATTTTCAAAGCATAACATATTTTTTATATTTTTTTTCTCTATGTTTGCTTTTCTTAAAAAAGCTCACGCTTTTTTTGCGCATTGCGCCTAGGCTCCGGGCGAGGCCGATGCGCCTCGCCTGCGCCTTGCGTCTTTGACAACATAGTAATTACAATAAATGGATTCGTACATTTTTTCAAGTTTTTATTCTTTTTTGCGAAGGAGTTATAGTATGTTCTAATTGTGTATGTAATTTTGTTGACATGTTATTTCAGTCGGCAACAGTGCCACCGGGGCCATCGCCGGAGGAGTCGCTGCTGGTGCCGCACTTCTGTTTGCGGGTCCCGCAATTGCACTTGCTTGGTGGCGACGCCGAAAACCACAGGATCATTTCTTTGATGTACCGGGTTAGTACAACACAATTTACAAATGTATTGATAAAATTTCATATGCTGATTTACTGACAATTATTATATAACTGCAGCCGAAGAAGATCCAGAAGTTCATTTAGGGCAATTGAAGAGGTTTTCTCTACGTGAACTACAAGTTGCAACCGATAATTTCAGTAACAGACACATTCTCGGGCGAGGTGGATTCGGTAAAGTTTATAAAGGACGTTTAGCGGATGGAACTTTAGTAGCTGTGAAACGGTTAAAAGAGGAAAGAACTCAAGGTGGAGAACTACAGTTCCAAACGGAAGTTGAAATGATTAGTATGGCCGTCCACCGAAATCTACTTCGTTTGAAAGGATTTTGCATGACACCCACCGAACGGTTGCTCGTTTATCCATATATGGCCAATGGTAGTGTTGCATCATGCTTAAGAGGTACGGTGTTTGTACGTTCTCCTGTCGTTTAAATTAGGGGTGAGCAAACCTTAACCATTAACTGAAATTAACCGATAACCGAACCGCCACCGAACCGAATTAACTGATAAGCGATATTAACCGACGGTTATGGATAATGCTATTTGATTAACCGATAAGTCGGTTATGGATATTGTTAAAGGTGTCTCATAACCAAACGTTAACCAAACCGAACCGAAATCAATCAAGACATACTTTTAAAATAGATATATATTTAAAATATACATGTTCAAGGAATCAAACTTTATACACATAAAAAAACATATACGAAAGCTTTTTATGTTATATAATTAGTTTTAATATGTTTAAAAAATAATTATTGTGTAAAATTTGACTCATTTTATGCATGTGCATGTTTTTTTTTTGTCTTTTTTTATTTATAAAAACGATTGTAACTGAAATGATATAAGTCTGATATGTTCATTTAGTTTAAATTTTAGTTCAAACTTAGATCGGTTACTTAACTGAAACCGAACCATAACCAAGTCTCATGACCGATTAACCAAACCGAAGTTCAGTTATGGTTATGGTTAAGGAAATTCCATAACCGAAGCTAGCGGTTACGGATATGGTTAAAGGTAAAAACTGAACCGAATCACCATTTGCACACCTCTAGTTTAAAAAACAATTAACGAGGTCTTTCATCAACTCAAATTCTTGAAATGTGTGCCATGTTTTTTAAAGAAGAGATACAGTTGGACTTAGATGGTCAAAGCTATTGACTTCCTGAATTCAAAATTTTCATAAACTGTTTAAATAATTATTGCAGAGAGACCCGAAAATCAGGAACCGCTTGATTGGCCAATACGGAAGCGAATTGCACTCGGGTCTGCAAGAGGTCTTGCGTATCTACATGATCATTGTGACCCGAAGATCATTCACCGTGATGTGAAAGCCGCAAATATATTATTAGATGAAGAATTTGAAGCGGTTGTTGGAGATTTCGGGTTGGCTAAACTTATGGATTACAAAGATACTCATGTTACTACGGCTGTTCGTGGTACAATCGGACACATAGCACCCGAGTATTTATCAACCGGGAAATCTTCGGAGAAAACCGACGTTTTTGGGTACGGCGTTATGCTTCTCGAGCTCATTACTGGACAACGGGCTTTTGATCTTGCTCGCCTTGCTAATGATGATGATGTCATGTTGCTCGATTGGGTAATGACTTATTATGATCATTTGTCGATTTTTCTAATTTTTAATTTTTATATAAAATCATCGTTTAAATATTTGCAACTTTACGCAGGTGAAAGGGCTTTTGAGGGAAAAGAAATTGGAGACACTGGTGGATGCTGATTTGAAAGGTAATTATATAGATGCTGAGGTGGAACAATTGATCCAGGTGGCGCTTTTGTGCACGCAAGGGACGCCATTGGAGCGGCCGAAAATGTCGGAAGTTGTAAGAATGCTTGAAGGTGATGGGTTGGCTGAAAGATGGGAAGAGTGGCAGAAAGAAGAGATGTTTAGGCAAGAGTTCAATACTACTCATAATCCAAATACTGATTGGATTATTCAAGATTCGACATATAATCTTCGTCCTGATGAATTGTCGGGCCCCAGATGATCGTGTTTGAAACGGAAACGGGTTTCGGTTTTTGGTTTTTCGTGTATTTTTATGGGAACTGATATTTATCATCATTGTGCATATGAAAATACTTTTGCTTCTTTGTTCTCTCACCCAAGACTGTTGGGGTGAGTTGTGTAGAGTTTGGTCTTTGTTGGGTAATTTGTGCTTATAGATTGGCTGGCAGGTGGGGAGTATGAGAAGTCGAGTCGGAAAGTAACTTTAAGTGTTGTCGAAATGCCTATGTATTTCGGTTCGTTATGTAGTAAACCAGATGGACAAAATAAATACATTTTGTTGCTATGTAGGTCTTGTTTGATCATTGTTTTGATTATGCCTAACTTAAGGTTTACAAGCCAAGTTTGTGCCGAGCCAGGCAATTCACGCATAAGGTAGAAACTATAGAGGCTGATTCGACTCGGCTTGATAACAAGTTAAAATTTGAGTTCAAACTCAACCTGGTTATGAAAATTCAATACAAAAGTTGAAATCGAAGTAGAAGCTTGTTTGGTTAGCGTTGAGTCAACCTGACTCTTAAATTTTGACCCATATTAGTTCACTCATTTTAGTTTTACCCATTGTTATGGAAACCGGTTCAAACCGGCCGGCATTCCCAGTTGAACCGCCACCAGAGACATCACCAGTATGATAGAGCCCGGTCTAATTAGGGTATCAGTTTAGTTTAGTTTTCGAAGCGTTGGAAAATCCATGCATATTGATGAACTTGTTTATACCAATGTTGAGTTTTAAGCTTTAAATAGCGATAGATAGTAAATTTCATCTTTTAAACGATTATTAACTTGATACGTTCAACACTCCAATGCCATAACCTATTGTAGGCTTTTTTTTTTTTTTTTTTTTTTCTAAAAAGCTATGTTGGAAAATTGAATTTTGGTTGTGTAATTATGTATCTTTGGATTATTTTTTGGAGTTGCCTTTTTTTATGGAATTATAGGGTAGGCTAGTCACCCGGTTGAACAGTCTCGAACAACCGGTTGAACCGTTTCTGAGCCCAGTTAACCAACTTATTCACGACCTCCACTCGACAGCAAACTACCTAAAACACAATTCGAGCAGCAACCTTGAACTAATGGTAACTCCCACAGTTTTACATTGACAAGCATAGAAAGACTACCAACCATTCAATAGAAAAAGGTCAACATCTCTAAGAAAGAAAAGTCAAACATCACTCTCAAACCAATTGGTCTACTAAATCACTGATGAAAGAGAAAAGGATGACACAAAATAATATCTTCTCATGTACAAGAACGTATACGCATGAAACACCAAGTCTTCACTTCCTTCCACTGGTTCCGATCCGAGGTTTGCCTTTAACCTTGGATTCCTGCCACAGTGACATCCAAATAACAACTTTCCGTTAATCTAGACATATAAAATATGATTACGTTTATAAAATAAAATCTTAAATACCTGAGGCAAGTGCAAGTAGATACAAGTCTTTGCTGTTGCTGGATTATGATTTTCTGCACCCTTGCTCCAATCATAGCACACCTTAACATAACAAATGTCATTCACATAATCAATAATTAAATCACTTATCAAAATTTTAAAGGGTGTCGTTACAGAAATTATTACGTACCGCGTAAGCATATATGGAGCCATCGTTGTTGAAGCTGCTGCAAGGTATGGGTTGATTGCATCTTGACATTGCCTGTACAACAACATCAATAAACAAAACATCTCAAAAAGGTGACAAGACAATATTTTGAAAAATACATATTTGGGTAATTTAAGGTAATTGTGTAAATCACAATTACTCCCATAACTAATATCTAAACAGGTTCAAAAGTAATTTGACTATAATCAAACCTTAAGTCTTTGTTTGCTATCTTTGTCCCAGAAGTTAAAAGCACCATCAGATCCAGCAGTTGCAAATGTGTGATGGACCTGAAAACATAAACAAAATGTTAACAACTCATTCAAACAAATTTACCAATAGCAGTAAAAAATGAATTATCTTACGGGATGAAAGTTGAGAGAATTGACTGAGTATATATCATTTCCTTCTCTGTGACATTTAAAAGTGAAGTTTTTATTTTGTTGTTGATCATCAAGATGATGCACACCGACTCTCCCTTCGATCGATCCAACCTAACAACCAAACTTAATTATTAGAAAAAATATTCACTTTAAGAACAATGAGTTTAAAATAACATAACTCGGCAATTTGATAGTAGGAACATACCAAAAAACCTTGCTGATCTGGAAAAGCAGCAACACACCTAGTTTGGTACTTGAGTGGAGAAGTGATTCTCTTAAATTCAGTCTGTTGTGATTCATGTAAGAGTCGATATCAAATTATTCTTTTAATGGCATATAAATAGAATAGAACATGCAATCTCATAACTCGACCCATGTTTGATATTAACTGTACCTGGGGGTTTTGCAGATTGAATACTATAAGATTTCTATCTGCAGTACCAACGACCATCAGGGGATGTCTGACTGTAAGTGCATAACAGCGTTCAGGAAGTTGCTGAGTGTGAACTGGATTTGCTTGCCTCAAGTCCCAGTATCTGAACAAGAGTGCATGATTATAAATTAAGTTAAAAAAATAACAAAAATCATATACGGATTTGATTGTTGTGTTTAAACAGTTTGATGAAGTCAAATTAGAGGTGGCAGTTTTTAACTCGGTTACATGAAATAGATTGATTTGAGTTATCGCTTAATAGCAGAAGTCAAAATTTAGAAACTTAGATAAAGATGAAAGTCTCACAAAAGTGTTATCCGATTGTTTCCAACAACCTAAATCGATTTATATAAAAAGATAGGTTATCAACTTACAATTTTTTAGTAACATAGTTTTTGCAATAGTAATTAATCCTTGAGTTATTTGTTAAAAAAACAAAAAACAAAAAACAAAAAAAATTAATAAGACCCTGGACAAACACAAGTCACTGGGGGCAAATCATCCTGACTCAATCCACTTTGACCCATGTTAAAAAACGCCTATTTTGACCTATTACCAACCCGGACCACCCCACCTATTTTGACACCTCGATATATAAAGCAAGGTCACAACATGCAACATTTAAAAGAAAAGTAGTTCTAGTCATTAATTATCAAGATTACGCTGCATAAGTTGAAGAGTGTAGCAAATTTAAGATATCGAATATGCTGAGATATGTTACCAAACTTAGAAGCACAAAATTCATAACAGAAGCAAGCAGCTTTGAGGGTAATTACTACATAGATGCTAACTCGAGAGTCTTATTAAATATTTTGTACATAAAAGATAGTGTAGTAAGATTAAATGCAAAACGTCATGTGTCAAAACTAAAGCACAAGTCACAGATCATAAACTATAGAGACATCAATAAATTCATCAACAACCACATGACAAAAATTTCACGTTTTCAACTAAACATAGAATGAATACGTGAAGTTGCGAAAACCCTTTACCAGTTCAATGATAAACACATAGAAAGATCAACAAATTAGAAGTTAATCACTTAATAGCATACCTTAGAGTCTTATCCCAACTTCCTGAAACCAAAAGGTTCATCTCTGGAATCCAAGCCACTTCCTTAACAGGAGCATCATGCATAGCAACAGTTACCGGCTGGCCACCCGACAGTAACGGCCACATCTTCACTTGTTTGTCGCAGCCACCAGAGAAAACTGTCGTTCCATCATCCTTCCAAGCCGAACACAAAACCTACAAGTGATATTCCAAAATCAGAATTGCTTAAACAATAATCATCAAAACACAATACAAACATTAGAAACACATAATTCAAAAAACACATATCATTAACATTACCGGCTGGTCATGCGCAATCGAAGCCTTCCCCACAGAGCCAACAGTAGTTCCACTTTTAGTTATCTCCCAACATCTCACCTGCAATTGTTCCATCAAATTACAAATATCTCACTTTGAACCATTATAATCCCCAAAATTCAAGTGTAATCAAAAGTGACTGGGTTTAAAAAAGCGCGCCTAGGTGCAACCCTCATCGCTTCAGCCTACACAAGGCGCACGTTTTACAAAAAAAGCGCACCTCGGGCGCTTTTTTTGCCAAAAAATTGACCCTGAGGTGCGCGCCTCATGTATTTCCCAAATTTCTGTGCAGCAGGTTGCTGTACAGCATGCTTTTCAGGTTGTGCATGCATGTAATTTCAATTTCGAAACATATATAAAGCGTATTTGTGTCTAAATATTGGGTAAATGATGCTAGAAACCTACAGAATATATATAAACAATTATATAATTTTCTGCGCCTCGGTTTAGACCTTGTCGCTTTTGTGCGTTTCTCGCTTTTTAAAACCAAGATCAAAACATCAAGCAAAACATAGCTACAGAACAGATGATCCATACATTCAATCAGTTATATCAATTGCTTCAACATCACACACACCTGATTATCCCATGAGGTAGCAACAAGATAATTCGCCTTCGGGCTGAACGACAGGCTAGACACACTATCTGAAGGAGGTGATACAACCTACACACAACACAACCAACAGATACAACATATAAAACACAAACACTTGAAATTCAAATCACACTTCTTAACATATATGGTAAAAACACATCATTAACAACCAGAATGTGCATCAAATAAGGAACAAATCAACCAACATAAGAAGAAATTAATCAAACAAACGATGAGTTATTGATTAATGATTTACCTCGGTTGACTTGTTTGGATTGGAATTAGAAGCTATGCCAAATGCAGACATTGAAGATGAAATTGAAGTGCTGTGAAAGGAACTGTACGGAAACCCTAAGTCGCCGGAGAACGGAGACGAATGATGAAGAATATGTGTTTGTTTGAAAACCAGAAGGATCGAGATACCATATATATATATGTGGAGTTTGAGATGCAAAAAGCGTTGGAGTGACGCTAGACGTTTTCATGGAGTCGGGTCGGTTTGCAAAATAAAATGGGATCGGATTGGGTCTACTTGTATCCGCGGGTCAGGCAATTTTGGGTTTATCCAATATTCGGGTGGGGAAAATCGAGTAAACAACGGTGACTATAACCGAAACTGAATTGAAACTGATGAAACCAAATCGAAATTAACCAAAAATCAATTAATCGGTTTTTTTCGTGTACCCTCGGTTAACCAAAATTAACCAAATTGAACCGAATCGAATCATTTATATTTTCATATAATTGTGGCTTTTGTACATCCATTTTATGTATTTATACATTTATTTCATTCACTAGGTTATCACCCGGGAATGCTTCCCGGGCTCGAGAAAGTTATACATGTCACTTATTATTTAAAATCAATGCATACTTAAATAAAATGATAAAAAAAATAAGTGACATGATATATGAAATCAAAAAGCAACAGTTTACATTATAAGCTACCAAAGACTTCTTTATAGACCACATTGGACGTCTTATTTGTTGGTTTTCCATCAGCATCGAATATCAATATTTTAACTCCTTCTCTGGTCTTGACCCTTGATAATGCCACATACAACTGACCATGAGTGAACACCGGATCTTTCAAATAAAGACCAACTTTTGATAATGATTGACCTTGACTCTTGTTAATTGTCATGGCAAAACAAACTGATAGAGGAAATTGTCTTCTTTGAAATTCAAATGGTATTTTTTTGTCAGACGGAATCATATTGAGCCTTGGAATGAAAACTCTTGTGCCGATATTACCGCCAGATATCACTTCAGCTTCTATTACTCGTTTGCCTAAAAAAGTAATTTTTAGCCTTGTACCGTTACATAAACCTTTCTGCTGATCGATGTTGCGAAGAAGCATAACAGGAACACCAACTTTAAGAACCAATCTATGATTAGGCAACCCAGAAATCTTAAGAGCATTCAAATTTTCTGTTGAGTATAAACCTTCTTGAAATGAATCAAGCATTTGTTCAGTTTGACATATGCTATCGGAACTCAAATACTCTTTAGCATCACCTGGAAATAACGAAAGCAATCGATCGTTAATTTCATGAACTACTTCATTTTTTGGTGCTAGAATTGCTCGTTCAGAAAAAAAACCAGGATTCTGAAATTGTTCCATAATTGAAGGGTAGACGAAGTCAATTAAGCTTTGTATTGGATCAGAACTATCGGTTATTAATAGATCATCAGGTATCTCAATAATTGCTTCACCATCGTTATCATCTCCCAACTTACCTTCCCCAATATCAAGCAGCCATTTCGCAAAATCCCTAATAGAGTCCATATCAGAACTATCAGCTCCAATTGTTAGGCGCATGTTTTTAGTCAACCTTAACAGTTTGCACTTTGACCATATATATGAAGAGCTTAAAGAGGCACAAACTATTTGTTGTCTAGTACCATTAGGAATAACTGGTAGGATTTGTCTAAAGTCACCGCCGAATACAAAAACTTTCCCTCCAAACGGAACATCAGATCGAATACTCCTACCATCAGTAAACACGTCAGACATAGTCCTATCTAAAGCTTCAAATGCATGTTTATGGACCATCGGTGCTTCGTCCCATATGATCAATTGAGTTTCTTTTAATAAATTGGCAATATCACTATTTGGCTTAATATGACACATGGAATCTTCAGTGAGATTAATTGGGATATGGAACCGAGAATGGGCTGTCCTTCCACGAGAAAGTAATAATGAAGCAATACCACTTGAAGCAACATTTAAAACTATCTCACCTCTACATCGAACTGCAGAAGCCAAAGTCTTCCATAAGAAAGTTTTTCCAGTTCCACCGTACCCATACACAAAAAATAACCCTCCTTTACGGCTTGCAACTGCTTCCATTATTTCGTCAAAAACAGCTCGTTGTTCATCTGTCAGACATTGATGCAACTTATTAAACTCACTTTGTACTTCATCTACGTCATGTGATAGCTCTTCATTGATTAAACGATTAGTAGCATCACGTAACGAATCATCATCAGGAAAAGGCATCGTGTTAAAACCTCGTAACGACGAACCATTCGAAACTAAATATTTTTCAATTTCCAACAAAGTGAGGTTTTTAACTTGATGTTCAGGAAGCACCAAACCTAAAAATTAAAAAAAAAATTGTTTGGCATTACTGATGAAACAGATAATTAGAATGTATAATAAAAAGAAAGCTGAGAACCTGAAATATTTGTTTCTTTTTGACGTCTGTATAAAATATCATCTGCTAAGTATTTCCAAGTGTTCTCCCACACAAACTCTGGACGTGATAGTGTATTTGACAACAGCAATGTAGCAAATAACGCTCGGAGATACCCAGCATGTCCTTCGAAACTTGCTTCTTTAATGGCCTCAACGTACTCATTGTCATCATCTAACAGCCCCATTGCGTAGCAAGCATCTCTAAAAGTCGGGAATAACTGACCGTTAACAGTACGTATTTCCTCGAAGGATCTGGGCCCTCTAACTTTATTCAGAAGTATCCTCAAAAAATAAGGTTCGCCTAACGCAGGAGACACAGAATGTATACGGCCAACAGTTTGGTACGTCTTACGTACCTGCCAACATCTATCTTGAAGTTTCCAAACAAATTTTGATGGAAACTCCACATAAGTCAACTTTCTAGCATTTTCATTTGACTCGTTTAATTTCATCCATTCAAGAAATATTGAAGAAGCAACTGAAGGCTTGGTTAACACATTATCAATATCGTCATCCGCACCATAAACAACATTCTGTTGACCCGGCATATGAAAGGGAAGCCTCATAACTGCAGGATACCTATAATGAACCTCGTTTGAGAATATTCTCCATGATGCCTCACATGCTGAAATATATCTACAATCATAATATTCCTTGATCTCATCCCTTGGCTTATCCTTAATGTTTGGATTTGAAACACCAGAAACAACAGCAGTAGCCATATCAGGGCCTTTATTAATATACTTGAACAAATATTTAACTGAACCAGATTGATTACACCATTCCACATTGATGTGTGCTTGATATCTTTTTAGAAGCCTTTTGTTATATGGAACAACGCTTCTGTTGTCCAATCTAACACCAGATTTTATAACTGTGTGGCCGGAATCTCGTCTTCGGTATACAGGGAAACCATTTGAATCAACGGTTGTATGTGATGAAAATTTCTTTGGAAATTTTTTTGAACATCTTTTATCAACCATGCAAGGACACTTCAAATTAGCATTTCCACATGGACCGTGAATCATATAATCACTTACCAAAGAATAAAGTTCGGGATCTTGATTTTTATCAGGAATCTCAGCCGATATAAATGGATCTATGTGATCAACAGTAGGAAGTTTGTGATCGACCTTCATAAATAAGCATATATGTGCATGAGGAAGACCACGCTTCTGGAATTCTACCGTATAAACAACTAAATACAAAAAAAAAACAAATTTAGTATTTTATAAAAGTAATTGCAAATTTTACTCAAAACTAATAAATGTAAACAAAACCTAACATACCAGCATTAATCTCACCGAGGTAGTTAGAATCCTTCAAATCTTTGATTATTGAATCGAGCTTCATTTTAAACAATCGACACAGTATGTCAGGCCTGTCCTCAGCTTTGATGGTGGAATCTTTTAGAAATCGTTTTACTTCAGGCCACTTAGGATTACAAGTTATAGTTATGAAGAAATCTGGGTACCCGTAAGACTTACATAAGGCCATTGCATCGAGGTAGTTTTGTTGCATGAATCTTGCACCACCCGTAAATGAAGAAGGTAGAATAACAGGCTTTCCAGTGTCTTTCAAAGTTTGTTTACCTTTAGCTTTATGCTTCTGAAGATTTTCAAATGTTTCAGATCGAAGTTTTGTTTGTTGTCTTCTAATGTAATGTAGTCTCTCGCTCTCGATCATCGTATATGCGTCAACCAAAAACTGTTGTAACAACCTTCTTCCGTTAAGAATTAAGGAAAAACCATAATTTCTATCTTGGATCCTATATGCAAAAAATTCTCTCATCGTGCACTTTGGCTTTATTTTCTTTTGTGTCGCAATGAAATCTCTATGGGGAATGTTAATTCTATATCCATCATCACCATATGGGAAAAGCAACGGATATTGCAGAGCAAGATATGATGGATGTAATTCGCTAATACGCTGCAACATTCCAGACTGAGTCTCGACAAGAATATCACGATGGTCAATAGCTTTATCTATGTCTCCAACAACCAAAGCAGCAACTTCAGACGTGGTTGGTAAGTTATATGTTCTGCCATCTTTTTCTCTTTTATACATAAGACGAAGTTTAAGGTTGGCCTCTGGGGATTCGTGAAAATGGTCTCTGACCATTCTATATGTCTTAACCAACATATTTTCTGAATCTAATAAATCCCTCAAATAATTTATCATTTCAACATCAATCTCTTTATCATTAGAGGACGAAGGTTTGCTTGTTTTCCTGACAAAATACAAATAAACAACATAAACTTAATATAGCATAATAATAATATTAGAAAATCGTTTTCTATAAATATATATAAGTAAAAAAAAATTGGGCTTATAATGAATCATACCCGAATAATGCCTGTCTGTTTGTTATTTCATTTTCAGTGTCATATATATATAGCTGACAAAACTGAGGTTGATTTCCAACTGAAGGTTTAAGACTACCGATGCAATGATAGTTTTGTCCACTGATACGATAAATAAACGGAGCATTGCCCTTGTTAATTGCGGAATCAACCTTTCCACCCATAGATGTAAAAGAGAACATAGAGTTGTATCGTCTTATATTCTTCTGGAAAAACTTGCTTTTTTCATTTGAGGACGAAAACAAAAGTTGATAAGACGGATGCGCATCCTTTAAAGGCGGTAGCTCAACTTTACCATACCCACAACACATACTATAACACAGCTTATTCATAGTTATTCGACCTTTTCCACCTTCTGATGTCCATAACTTTGCACTACAGATTTCGCATGTAAGAACTTGGTCCCCATGGTCCAAATAATCTATTCAATATAGATTAATGGTTATATTGCAGTTTGAATATAATATATGACGTAACAAAATATGATAAAAAATGAAACCTTCAGATACCCCCTTATAAGGGTCCTCCACTCTGACTAAAACATCTTCATCGGAATCCAAATTGACCATAGGTATAGGAGTAGTGTGACGTTTCTTATGCTCGAGCTTACGTTTACCAGAAGACAACTTTGTAATTGTAGACGTAGAACCAAACACCACTTGATTGTTACTAATATTAATGCTAGGAGAAATGGAATATCGAAGATTATCATTTGACGGTGTAGATTTGCTGGATTTATCTAAAGGTTACATATTTTTTCAGAAATCTTAGTATAAGAATATTGGTTAGTGAAATATAATATAAAACTATGAAAAAATAAACAGAAGATATACCTGTTATGGTTGAAACTAATGAACTTGTCTCATTTATACTTGAATGCGGACCAATGGAGTATATGTTCCGGTGAGTATTATTAGAAGACTGCAGCGAATTTATGTTCCCAGACAATATGATAGGAACATTTATTGATGATGAAGATTTCTTTGATCTCTTGTTATTATTAGAAGACTGCAACGAACTTATGTTCTCAGGCAATATGTTTAGAACATTTGTTGATGATGACGATTTCTTTGATCTCTTGTTATCAAGTATTATTTTTCGAAGCTTACGCCTTTCAACAGGTGAATTAACTTAAAAATAAAAAAGATAATATGTAAGGAACATTAGATTTAATAGCATTAGACACATATAAAGTAAAAATTATAGTTTCAATTCGATTTAACAGCAATTACCATTTGAGATATCTGAAAGAGGAGTTCTAATAACAGGACCTACAAAACCACAAAGATGAATAGAAATTTAATATAAAATATTAATCATTTGTAATTAACGAAACAAAAACTGAATAACTTAGAATGTCACTTACTCTTAAATATTTGTTGTAATGAATTCGGATCCTTTGAAGATGAACGCGAGTGACTTGATCTTTTTGACATAGTATAAGTGATTAATCACAACTTCATTAAAAAAAACAAAAAGAAACTTGTTAGAAAACATAATTGTTCATATTAAATTTGTAGAATAGGTAAAGGAAATGCTATCGGTGATAATTAAGTCTTGTTCATAACAGTAAGTAATGATGAATAAATATACAATTACCTTCGGAAATTTAGATACGCATGCAATGGAACATACAGAATTGAAATGTGTGTCTGAATGTATTTGACAGAGGGAAGTTGTCTATTTGAATTTTATTAACTATTATGAATAACAAATATTCTAATGCAGGATGATTGGGTTAAATAAGGTCTTCTTTATATATTGCAGTAATTGAGCTTTTCTATTAAATTTAGTTAATTGAATATCGGTTACATTTAGTTGCAAACTTTCTAAATTAAGTTTAAAGTTCCCATCTACATACTCAATATCACTATTCTATTTTATGAAAACTTTAAATTTAAAAATCTTAAGTACAAACAAAACGATAATAAAAGAAAAAACAGGAATTCCAATTGTCAAAATTAAAATAGAGTCTAATACATAAAACAAATATTGAAACAAAAAATCTTAAATTCTTGTGACTAAAGAAAAAAAACATGATTTCTTCATCAGTAATTCTCTAGACTTCAATCAAAGTCTTTCTCATCTTTTTCTTCATCGATCTTGCGCTTCGAAGAACAACTCGGAAATGCTGGATCAATGTCATACAGCTCATACAGATTACGTTTACCTTTTGCGATCTTCTCATTCTGTAAATACAAATTATTTTTTGATTAGTTACTTAAATATTTAACAATTTAGAATATGTATTCCTCATAAGCAATATTATCACCTCTGCAGTCAAAATGCTCTTTTTAACATGGGAAATAATAGAATAATCGCTGCTTATGGCTGTGATATCATAAACTTCATCAAATTTTTCAATATTTTCATGTGTAACTTGGATCTTATACGCAAACAACTTCCCAACCAAAGACTTAATCTCCTTTGGAAACGTCGGATAAATATCAATCTGTTAATATTTTACAAATGTTAACAAAATTATTATAGAATAAAACTATTATAAACTGAAATTATACCGATTCATTCTCTTTAACCAATTCATCAGCAGATTTATTCAAAACCTGTATAGCTTGATCATGAAATAATATAAGATGAGTTGAATCAGTGTCATCCTCAACTTCAATTTTGATCTTCAATTTCGGCAGAGGTTTTATGATGTGTTCAAAACAGTCATAGTTAGAGCAGCGATAAACTTCATACTGCTTAAATTCACACGAACCTTCAAGTGGAAGATATTGCTCAACGTCCATAGTAGCCTCATGTAAACACGTTGGACATGTCATGTAGTGCCAACCAAAACCGGTAAATATGTTCTTGATTATACCGAATATGATCAGAGACTTTGGCTAAAAGAAATTGCAAAATACAACAAAACAGTTAAAACAAATAATTGAAAACTTCAACGGAAAATTAATTACACGTACCTTAGTTGTTTCCCATAACACATCAATGCTACTGAAAGATGCATTGTTAAAAAACCCAGAAGAGACATCATGAGAGTTTGAAAACATGATTGTTTACAAATAAAAGGCAAAATTCAATTTGAGATAATAGGTGTAATATTAAACCGGTTGTATTTATAAGGTTAGAAATTTCAATAACTTTGAAAAATATTAGGAAATAAGAAATCTATGATGTACACCAGATTTTTTAATTTTATAAAATCTTAGAAAATATACGTAATAAATTCCATGAGATATACGAATAAAATAAAGAATAAATTTTTAGTATTTCTTTTAATATTATTGAATAATAACCGAAATCTTTAATTTTGAATTAAAATTTCAAATACCTAATATGTATTTCGTATTTGGAATGTAGAAAGTTGATATATTTTTTAAAGTATTACTTGCTAATTGTAATAAGTACTAATATTTGGTAAGATTTGAATCACTAAAATATAATGGAAAATTTAATGCTTGAATTTTATTAAACATTCTGAAAATTTACAAAGTCTTTTAATAAGGAAACCAAATAATTAACTTTATATTTAACATGCAAATAGCTCAATGGTTTAATTTTTGAAAATATTTTTATTTCATATTTTGTGTGTTAGATAAGGAGAATATATATGATCATTATTTAAAAATAATAGAACATGTAAAAAAATTAAAAAAACTAACATAGCCGTTGTTTTTCAAGAACCATCACCTCAATACATTCTCCCAAAGATATACCATCATTACTCTTTATTAATTTCAATTATTAAAATATCTAAATATGTAAATATTAAAAACATAACAAAATCACTTCATCAACATCATAAAATATTGAACGGTTAGGGCTTGAAGTAGCGTCATTATCTTGAAGAGAATCAAGTTGAACCGAAGAAACTTGCAGCCTAATTTCGAAGAAAAGGTAAGATCGGAATCATTATTTTTATTAATCGGTTACTATTTTTTGTATAATAACATCTGTTAAATAGAACTTCAAGTATAGATTTCATGTAGAAAAAAGAGGGAAATCGATTTACAAAACAAATCAGTAGTATTCTTAGATTGCATGTTAAGATTCTCAACGATTTAGAGTGATTACAAAGATAATGATTGCTATTAGTCATAAAAGGAATAAAATTGTGCTTAAATAAAGAACTAAAGGATGAAATTAATTATTAATTTTTTTTTTAATTTTTGTAAAAATTATAAGTGTATGCTAAACAAATAATTTACAGGAAGAAGGAAATAACTAAATAGTGGGTAATAATGGTCTATGGTTGTATGGTTTCTTGAAATGAAAAAAAAAAATGATTTCGAATTAATAAGTACTATCCATTGCAGTGTACAACATGGTTCTATGTTTTGTTCAACTGATGGAAGATCCTAAAGAGCTTTCGTTGGTATGTGTAATTCCCGTTTGTTCGTTGATCAAATATAACGTTGTCAGCATATGTTAAATGTGTTCTACTTCTAAAATGCATATAACAACGTTAATGTAGATGGTACCTGTTACATTTGTTACAAAAAAATGGGGCACTGACTGGCAGCATATGAACATAGAGGTTCGTCATGAAGACGGTAGACATTGGACAGTTAGACTTCGACACATGGATCAGTTACCAGTATTAACAGATGGTTGGAGGGCTGTTGTTAATAATCTTCAGTTGGTAAAAAACACATGGCTGTTATTTAGAAGCATTGGGGACAAAGTGTTGGAGGTTTTTCCGTTCATAAACAATGTGCATGGTCAATCATACATAACAAATAACAACTACGCAAAACTGGGTCTTACGGTAAGAGAACTTTTTAATAGTAAATTAAATGTCAACATTATAGACAGGTGAAATGTAATAGATTTTTAGTAGTTATAATTATAAATATGTTTTCATAACGTGCAGGTAATTCCAGATGAATTTATTAACATGTTTTACAGAAACCACGAGCTAAACGGCATTTACCAAGTATTTGCGGGTGGTAGGTACTGGGATGTAATGGCAGATAAACTTCATGTTACATATGCTTTTAAGGATGGATGGCCGAAACTGTGTGAAAGTTTGAACATATGTGATGGTGACACACTCATATTCGATAAGATTGGTAATGTGATATTTCACTTGAGGACATTCAGGAATGGAATTGAAGTTAAATTGGGTACTTCATGTTCAGAGGTTAAAGGTAGTGATAAGGTAATAATAACTTAATATAAATACAAACAGCATTCCATATGATTAGTATGTATTTGATTTTTAAATTTATATGTTTAACATATATACTAAATATATTGAAAACACACGAAAAAAGATTGCACAAGTTGTTGTTTCAAGATCAAAAAAGGGAAAAGACATTGAAGAGTCTAAAGAAGTGCTCAAAGCAGATGTTTCAAGCTGTCTTAGATCATCAAAACAAAGAGAGGTAACAACTGATTTATTGAGTCATTGCTATAGAAGCAAACTTAAAATTATTTATTTGTTATTATTGATTAATGATATTATACTTCAAATGCTGTTAACTACTATAATAAGGTATCGAAAGCTGGAGAAGAAAGCCAAACCAGACAACATAGTGGAAAAAAAAAGCAGGCTGAAATTGATCAAGAAAATTATGAGTTTACAAAAAAAGGAGAAAATAGATTGGTATGATAATTTATATAATGAGTTGTAGTAAAATAATGTATAAATTATAGGGTAAATTATAATAATATAATGTAACATTTTTTATGTAGCGACTTCCTGCTGAAGTGGCGAGGAGACCTGGTCTTACAAAGAAGCTTCATGCATTGAAGGTTAAATGTTTGGATGGAAAAATAATCGAGAACGAAGTGGAAACTGAAAAAAATGGTGACGTACCTCGTTACAAAATGGTGAATTGGGGTAACTTTATGTCAGCAAATAGTTTGAAGAATGGTGACATTCTTCACTTCAACTTTGTAACCTCAACACAGGTGATGGAGTTAACAAATGTGGATCGAATTTAAGGCATGTCGAAGGATGATAATAGACTTTTTTGTTAGTTTATGTGTGGTTAATGGTTAACGTTTTTTTGGATACTTATATATTTGCATATGAACATGTGGTTGGTAGTTTATTTTGTAAAAGTTTAGCTAATATTTCAGTATATGTATTATGTGAACTTTTTGAAACATTATATAACAATATGTATGAATGTTAACAATATGGTTTATATTAGGATTATATTGTATCATTTGTTCTCAACTGTGGTCGCACATTACTAATACTAATAAGAACAATAGATATATATTATGAAGATTAAAACTGAAAACAAAATCTTACTTATTTGAAAATAAGGAAAATCGAAATTTTTGATTTCAATGATACTGTTAGTTGTCATCATCATAAAGTTGGTACAGGATACGTTGACCATTCTCAATTATCACCACCTAATTAGAAACCTTTAAATTTGTTCATACAACCAAAATTATAGCAAAACAGAATAAGTAACAAAATAACCTTATTCTTTTAGCATTTCCTAAAAAAACCGATTTTACAAATATGGAATTGATTAGTTGACAAATATCCGAAAAAATAACAGTTAGAAACATCATCACAATGTTTAACATAAAATTCGTTTTTTTTTGGGTTTATTACATTAGGCCCAACTAATTATACTATATAAAGCATCAACATACATTCTTCAATTACATGTTTCAAAAACCATTGAATAATGGTTTTTATTCCTTTCGATATTATATTGTTTGAAATATTAATTAGGCTCAATGGTAGAGACATTGAGAAGTACAAATGTGTATGCAAACAATGGAATGAAGGTCTATCATCATGGCCGTTTGAATGGTTACACGTCAACTATGGTAAAAAATATGCGGTAATATATTAAACTTATGTTGAACTTAGTTTCAAAATTTATATTACTTTTAACAACATTGTTTGTTTTTTCTTCAAAATCATTTGCGATTTATGGACGCAGGAAACTTTCTGGGAGGATTGTCCAACGCTATATAAAATCATTTATAATGAGTTTTTTCCTCCAGAAGCGAAACGGAGGAAGATAAAAGAATATGATGCGATGTAAGAAGATAACACGATTGGTGAAGAAAATCATTAGTCTTTTGGAACCTTTAACATATGGCTTGTTTGTTCGTTATAATAACTGTTTCGCACCTTATGAATAATATTTCAAGTATTAATTTCTTTTTTATTACAAAAAATTGTGATATGCAAATCAATTGTTTTTGCTTATTATAATTATAATATGGTATATAATATGTGTAATATGCATTCTTTACTTATGTTATTTATACGGAAACCTTCAACCTAAGAATTCATAACACATAAAAAATCAAAAATAAAAAAATTAATAAATAATGGATCAAAATACATTATCACTAAATATAAGTTATTTACTAAGAAAAAAAAAATAAATAAAGGAGCAAATAAACCATTGTAATAAAACTTTGAAATATGTAAAAATGATAGTAAATAGGTTATATGTAACTGGGTATAAAAATTGTTTTTATGGGCCTCATCCACTCCAATTATAAATAAGGATTCTTCTTTATTCATAATGATATGTTGTATAATAACTGTTTCGTACCTTATGAATAATATTTCAAGTATTAATTTCTTTTTTATTACAAAAAATTGTGATATGCAAATCAATTGTTTTTGCTTATTATAATTATAATATGGTATATAATATGTGTAATATGCATTCTTTACTTATGTTATTTATACGGAAACCTTCAACCTAAGAATTCATAACACATAAAAAATAAAAAATAAAAAAATTAATAAATAATGGATCAAAATACATTATCACTAAATATAAGTTATTTACTAAGAAAAAAAAAATAAATAAAGGAGCAAATAAACCATTGTAATAAAACTTTGAAATATGTAAAAATGATAGTAAATAGGTTATATGTAACTGGGTATAAAAATTGTTTTTATGGGCCTCATCCACTCCAATTATAAATAAGGATTCTTCTTTATTCATAATGATATGTTGTATAATATAATTTTTTTTATAAATTACTTTACGAAATATTAAAGTTTTAAAATATTTAACTTCAAATATAACATAACTAAAATAATAATTAAATACTTATAACCTAAATTATATAAAATTTTAATGTTAACCTATTAAATGGCGATATCAAAATAAAGTCACAAGCATAGAATATAACATTTTTGATTCAATATTTCAAGCCTTGATATATTACCATACAAATATAATATTAATTGATATTTTTAATCAAACTTAATTACAATAAAATGAAAAAGTAACAACTGTAATGAAATTATACAATATTGATAAGTTAACTTGTCCATAATTGATGACTTAACAAAAATAGTTAAAAAACCGTTTGACTAATTTCAGTTAGTATATCATCATTAAGTAGACAACCAAGTACTTGTAAACGTTAAATAGCATAATAATTATAAAATGTTTTTGTTAATAAGGTTGTTAATTTTTCCAAATAAAGATTATGGTATGTTTTGTAATCACGTTTTTGAAAACATTTATTTACACATTTTCAATTTTATTTCAAAATCATTTATAGTTTATATATATTTTTAAAGTTTTTTTTCTCAATTTATATAATTAACAATAACAATTTTAAACATTAAGTAACATGTGAACAATTCTTACGTATCTAAATTTCAAGGGAATTAAGAGCCGTGAATAATTCATTCATGTTTTGAAACCAAATAGCACAATCAAGGGAAACAGTAAAATTGTTTATTAAATTAAAAATTCACGGATTATCCCAAAGAAAAACTACCGTCAACAAAAAATCCATAACAAAGACAAAACCATGTGTCCAAACAAAAAACCATAAACAAACCAAAAACTGAAATTGTTTATCAAATGCAGTAAATTATTTCTCAACCTTGGGAATCAATGTCTTCGAAGGATCAACAACTTCATCTTCAACGATTTCATCACTCATGCGGCGCTTTGTAGAAGAACAACGTAATTCATCATCTACTTCATAAACTTCACCAAGATTACGTTTTACTTCAACGGAAGACACCTTCTTGCTGGTTCCAGGTCCATTGGAAATAGGCGTAACATTATCACCGGTGATTGACACGTCATCCTAATATAAACAAACATTAAATATAAATATTACAAAAAAATAAAATAAAATAATAAATTATTATATTACCTTAGTAACCTCACAGGCATTAGACACACTGGCGGACAACGGAACACCATACGATTCAGACTGTTCATGCTGTAAGAATAAAAGAAACAATAAATTGAAATACAACTGCTTATATTTATGTACAATGAAAATGAAAGAAATATGAAACAATACGAATATAATAATTAAGAATTATACCTGGTTAATATTGAATTTGGAGTAGAGAGCAGCAATGATGTCATCATCGTTCGTTGCCATTGCAATGCCATAATTCTCAACTTGATATTCAATGTTATATTCGCTAACATTTATGACAAAAGCATATTTCTTTCCAACCAATGTGTCAAATACCTCAGGATAGGGATTGGGGATCTCACCGGAATTAACAACCTTGTAATTAATAAAAATAAATCTTAAATTCGTAAGACTACAAAAAATAATAACCGGTTTTAAATATTATGATTACCTGATCTTGAATAGCAAGTAAGTCTTTGGCCGATTTCTTAAAAATTTTTAAAGCTTCATAATCAAACAGGGTTAATGAAACTGTTCCAGATGAATCTTGGACCCTGATAGGTATCTTGTAACTATTGTATTGAAATTAAAAAAAAATATGAGAATGTTAATATTAGGTAAAAAAAAATAAGTTAATTTTACAATTGTATACTGAATTAAAAAATAATATCAAACCGCGGAATTGCATAAATGTCCACTCCTTGACATTCATTGTTGGTACACACCAAAGCCTTTGTTTCAGCTGCATCACATGAACCATCGTCGCCTTCTTTAGTTACAAATCTATCCTCGACACGTGATTTGCAGTGGTTACAACCATTGTAATACCAAAGCTTATCAGCGCATATGGCAGTGACTGTGCCAATAACCAACACCTTCTTCTTCTTCATCATTAATTGACCAAAAATGTTAATCTTCCAATGTAAATATAAAAAATAGATCTATGTAATATATATGTTACAAAAACCAAAAAAAGTATACCTCTAATATGGTTCCAAGTAAACCAATTAGCATGAAATCTCCTTTGTTGAGGAACTCATCTTCCACGGTTGAAATAAGATAAGAACCAAGATTCTCATTAGATGACTTGGAAGCAGAAACTTTGGCAACATACCTAAACATAGTTGAAAAATATATGCATGGGTAATAACGAATAAAATTATAATTTTTAAAAAAAAATACTGTTTAATCTTTGTCTCGGTAGTACTAAATATACCTCTCTCTAAAAGATGCAATTTCTTCAATGTCAGCAGTATCAATAAAAAGTCTACTTAGATCAAAACTGTTGGCCACTCCACGCTTGCCTGAAATTAAATATAACGCAGCAATAAATCAATATATAAATACCAAACTTATCTAAAATACAACTAAATATCATACAAAAATTATAAGATACTAATAAAAAAAACATTGTATTTTATATTTGTAACGTACCCTTGTAAAGATTTACTGTACCAAAGTGGCAAATGATAACCACAAATTTCTCACGCTTCTTGTCATTCATGTACGTAAACATGTCGACAGCAAAAGAGTCCCACAACGTAACCGGACATTTTTGACCTCTAAAAATACGAAAATATATTGTAAAAAAATCAAAACAACATTAATACGTAAAAAAAGTTGAAATTCTTTTGCACTAAATAAAATACTCACTCAAGGTCTTCAATTTTCAGATTCAGTCTCTTTCCTTTGCTACCATCTTTCTTTGTTGTGTCTTCGATGTTAAAACACACTTCCACAAATCCAATAAAATCTACACAACAAAAATGTTAATTTAAAATAACTTAACATACAACAAAAACAAAACAATATGATGTAATACACATACCAACAGTAGTATTAACTTCTACTTTATTCTGAACAACATCTTTCAGATTGACGAAATTAAATTTGTATTTCGGACCAGACCAGTCAAGTACTTTCTCAACAGATGTATAAAAATACAAAGAAATTTTTTCATTCCTGTTGACCAATTTAGAAGATGACTTATTAGCAGCAAGAGAAGGTTTTGTAATCTGAAGACACTCATCAAGCTGCAGGAACTCTTCGAATCTTTCTAACAACTTATGAAGGCAGCTAGCTTGTATCATATTGCCCTAAAAACATAAAACAATGACATTAGACATATATATTTGATATAAATTTACTTTATTCACATATAACAAAATAATACATAAAGTTGCTTATAAAAAGTACCATCTCGTCCATAAAGATCATATCAAGTCGATAAGTTTCATTCTTATTCTGATTCATCATTTTCCTTGATGTGCTGACGATCTTGACTCTAATGGAATAGTTATTTGAATAACTGTTTAAATCATTCAGCATAGTAGCCTTTGCAACCTCCATTTTACAGCTGAAATTTAAAAAACTAACATTACTTCAAAATTCAATAAGGATTAACATAAATGTAAATTAACAAAAAATATAAAATGGAGTTCAACTTACCAATACACTATGAGATTTAAGATTGAATGAAATGAGAAAAGTGATTTCGTATTATTGAACAAATTCGGGTTATATAGGAAGCCAATGAAGATGACAAATTTAGAAACGGAATTCGTACTAAGGGAAACTTTCCTATTAGAAATAATTAAAAAAATAAAATATTTTTTTAGGCTGTATACACAAAATGACAGTTGTTTAGATTTTATTTTAATTGAATATTTTCCAATAGACGAAATCTAATCTAATGTTAATTTAAGAAAACTGATTATTTATTACAAATGATTACCTAATTTATCGAAATTTGTGTTATAGGTTTGTATAAAAGCATGGACGGTTTAGACACAGTCCTAAATCTCAGACCAAATTTAAATTGAAATTTTATTTTTAGAACTATATTGAATACTATTAATGTGTGATTATTATAATGCATTAATTACTAAATTATCTTTGATGGTTAGAAAACATTTATTCTAAAAATAACATCAACATACGATTGTAAAAAAATAAGTTCGTAAAAAAAATAAGATTTCCTAATCTATGGGTTAGATTAAGAAATTCGAAAATTAATTTATTTTGTGACATTAAAATATGATTGTATAAAATAAGATTTTTTTATTATTAATATATTCAAAAATTCCATGAAAATACCAATATAACAAAAAAACAAAAATTCTATTACAAAAAATTAAAAAAATACAAAACTGAAATGCATAAAATTGGCTGACATTGTATCTTGAACATATGAACCAAAAAATAAATAACCAAACATGTTGTTAAAAGCATAGATAGGCAAATGTATATAACAAAACCATTGTTCATAACATATTAACCAAACATGTTCTAAAAACAAACTAAAACCATAGAAAACCATAACATATTTTCAAAAAAAAGAGGTTACTAAAACCATAATATGTTCTACTTCGAAACTTTCTTCAAAATCAACTTATCTGCATCAGGAGAGTATACGAAAGTGCATCTCTGAGGTGCATTGATTCCATTGGGTTTAGTGAACTTGGTACGCCATCGATTCGCAACATATCTAAATCCTTCACCATGTTTCTCTGGTCGAAACGTAACAACGGTATCAACTCCAGCAAGATTTTGAACTGTCATCTTCCGATAGACATCAACACGAGCCATACTTGCAACTTTGCTGTTTAGTCGCTACAAAAAAAAGAAAATTAAAAAATTTAGAAGAATAGTCATCAATTTTTTGATAAAAATGTATAATTAATATAACTTACAAAATGGCGTGGATGATAATCCCATACAAATTCTATGGGTTGATAATCAGGGTCCTTTTTCTCATCATCAGAGTCACCAGTACAATCTTCAACATCATCATCATCGATATCATCATCAGTTGATACATCACTGTCAGAAGTACCAAGAACGTTCTGATCAGAATCAGAAGGTTCAAATAACGCAGCTACCTCAGGATCAAGATCAGAATTTATATCAACATCATGATGAACATCATCAACATTGTCTACCGAGTGAGTTGAAGTTGCCAAAGGAGGAGCAGGATTATGCTGTAAACCAACTCTAGGTAAAACAACCTCAGATCCATTGACATCAAACAAAGACAACTGAAAGTTGTAATCAAATATATAGCGTAAAACAACGACACATTGCTTACAAACACCTATATGTTGTACAATGTTCTTCCAACCAAAGGTAAAAAAATAACATTTGCTATATGAATCTTTCTCAACAGATACGTCTAAGGTGTCCCATGGGTTAACATGAACCTTCATTGGTCTTCCAAGTTTACCAACACCAATAGTGTTCTTAACAACATAAGTCGGTAGAAGCTACAATAAAAAAACAATTACACTTAATATTGTAAAAATAAAACAAATATTACAGAATATATACTTGAACAAATAAATGTGTTAAAAATACCATTGTATTAAAACTTTGATCATTGAGAACATGGCAGAAAGACTCTATGTATTTCCTATTCGGCAAAGATGATATCGAAAGAAACAAACTGATGCCTGGATCACATAGTGGATACGGTGTTTCCTTGAAAAAAGGTGTGATTATATAATTGTACGGATTAACTTGCTTGAAAAGAAGCAAACAACCCTCAGATAAACAAAGTTCAGCCACAACCTTTGACCATCCTTCCGTAAAGGCAAAAGTACCATTGTTCTTGGAGAAATTAACATTCCAAACCTTTTCATTTATGGACTTTATAACCACATTAGTATCACCAACAGCAGAGGATAACCAAATCTTAGAAAACTGAACAGGTATAACCTTAAAGTAAAAATAAAAACAAACAATGGTGAATAAAAAAAGAAAAATATTATACAAAAATATGGACATGCAGTAGAAATAAGGGATAAAGAACAAAAGAGTACCAGGAATTCTTTAGTTAGTGCAGACATGAATTTGCAAAAAGACATCCTCTTGGTTGTAATGGGGATTCTGTCATCAAACAAAAAATTACTCAAAAAACTCTCATGTTTATTTTAAGAACAATAATAAATTACCATAAAAACAAAGATTCTTCCAAAATATTATTACAATACCGTTAACAATAAAAAACCCTAATTTACAGCAATTTCTAATAAAAATAAGGAAAACCTAACTGATATATAATCATCAATAATAAATAAAAAGGTAAATCAAACCCTAATATCAACATGCAAACAAACCCTAATATCAACATCAACATACAATAAAAGTCAAAGAAGAAAAAACAGATCAACAATAAAACACATGAAATCTAAAGATACTAAACGGAAAGAAAACAAAATAAAGAACTTCTGATGAACATCAAAATCAGAGTAACTAAAAAACTAAATATTCATCAACAAAACTGTACATATTCATCAACTGAAATAAAAGAAACATGGATTTTAACAACCTTAAAAGAAAAAAAAACGATATTAGTCGGAAATATAATACGAATCTTCTGTTGAACATCAAAATAAGAACATAAAGAGTTTAACATGGAAGAAGAAAACGATGAAACACAAAGAAAAGTATAAAGATTAAGATTGCTAGTATAATACCTACAATAGTCTGAATCGTTTTCTGATGAATGTACTGAAGATTGATAGTCTCGATTGGTAGTGAAAAGATTTGATCTTGATACAGGGATAGAACCGAGGAACTTAGAGAGAGGAAAAGGCAACTGGTAATGATGAAATAAGAAAAAGGTAAGACCAAAAAAGTTAATATAAATGATCCGAAAGCAATGGGTCGGTTTACCCAAATCCATAGATCCGCGTGTAGTATTGCACTAAATTTCGTTTTCCCGCCAAAACCCACTCCTAGATGCTCTAATCTAATGACACATCAGCCCAAATCTTCTTGTTTATTATATATAATAGATTTTTAAGTAAAAATATTTAGTCTATTTTGGTTTTTGTTATTAACTAAATGAACCGCACCAAACCGAAAACCGAAAACTAACTCAATAAGCCAAACTGATTAACCAAAAATCGTTTGGTTAATAAACTATATGAATAGAACCGAACAGAACCGTACACACCATTACTATCCACACCTTTTATTAGTTTTAGTTTTATAAGAAAAGTGATAATTTAATATCAACCAATTTAATTTATGGAAAACGTCACAGAATTGTAATCAACGACCAAGTTTGCTTATTAGATCCATTAAGCAATCTAAACTTTTTGTGTCTGTCTAAAGTAAATAAACTATAATTTACTGTTCTAATACTAAGTAATTACCAGGTTATCATTTTTTCTCTTATTTTTTATTTTCTTTTAATGCTTATGTTTATATTTGGTGGATTTTATTAAATCAAAATCTATTTTATCATATTTGTTTATAACAAGCCTCGATTGTATCATTTAGCATGACGAATCCTATTCTTACATTCCACATACGGGCATCGTTATTTCAAACACTCTTTTGTGCGATATTTTCAAGAGTTAAAAGTATTGACGGTGTATAACTTTTAACCATAGATAGTGATAAAAATACCAATAAAACTTCCAACATTGTAAACAAAAAAAGTTCTACAAATTTATAATTTTATTTACGATGTTTTTTTTTTCATTTCACAATGTATCATTTATTTAGCCCCGTAGAGAGGGTATTGGTTGATTATATTTTAGTTTTTACTACATTTTTCAATTTGTTACTAATATATTTTCTTTCATATATGTTGTTTACAATAGGTTTAATCTTATTGGATGGTATGATATGTTTTTTAATTTGTCAACAACGAATGCAAGATTATTGGTTACGAAACTCCAAAGAGCAGAAATATTAGATTAATAGGTTTTCTATTGGTATTTCGAACTACGAAAACGTAATTTCATCATTTATTTATCTTTTCGTTTTATTTATATCAATAGTATGTTGGTTGTATTTGCTCTATGAATAGTTCTATAGTAATTTTTTTGGAGAATTTCGTTATGATCATTACAAATGTATAATGTTCATCGAATCTATACCTCGAAAATATATTATTTTGTTCAACCCGCGAAGTTCACGGGTATTAGCACTAGTTAAATATTATATATTAAGATGGTGTTTGGAATTCCTTCTCTTTTCTTCTTTTAACTTCTCCTTTTCAACTTCTCAACACACAAAAACTCATTTTTAACTTATTATCCAAATACTATAAAAACAACTTATTAACTTTTATAAGTCAATAAATTAAAGTTGTTCCAAAATAAGCTAACCCAAACACCCATTAAAATACGACTCTTTAGGATAAAAAAGTAATTTCCACACGATATTAACACACAGTATGAAGACGATATTATGACACATGATATTAAGACGATACAATATATTGGGTTATAAAGTGAAAACTTGAAATGTAATACGCAATGTATTAAGACAATACGATATATTAGTTATAAAGTGAAAACTTGAAATGTAGTACGCAATGTCTTAAGACAACACGATATATTAGTTATAAAGTGAAATTTGAAATTTAGTTCTCCATCATTTTAACTTAAAGACCGAATGGTTGTTTAATCTTCTAACAACCGACACCATCATCTTTTTTTTTTAATTTTGAACTTTATTTAAATTTTATTATTGTATTGAAATTGACCACTCCGCCGCATCGTGCAAGTTCCTTCTAGTGTGTTATGAGGCTGGAGGGTGTGGGAGGCGCCATCCCTCCACCTCAGCCATCTATAGCGCCACCCCTCTGCCATCATCCATACCATCAAATTCAAAGGGGGCGCCATGGTTGAAGCGCTACCATGGTAACGAGGCAAATGAATGTGTTCAGGTGGGGCCCACAACATGTCATCCAATTAAATTTTTTTTTTAATTTTGTTTAATAGGGGGCTCAATCCCACACCGTGCAAGTTAAAGGAGGGCGTTATAAAGCCCCTTGGCTGACGTGGATCCAACGTGTTGCTGACGTGTCTTGATAAAGCCCCTAGGGGCTCCATCCTACACCCTCCAGCCTGAAGGGGCTTCGTTGAGGAAAAAGTGTTTTCACCTGACGTCTACAACGTCCCATGCTATGGTTGCACGCCACTTCTTCCAACAACGCCCCCTCTTTCCTTTTCTCCTCACCCGCCCCTGCAATTTGCGCCAAGCCCTTGCCCCACACCACAACTGCGTCTAGGTCTTCACACCCCTAATGTGGGTTACGTGTTAACAAAGTAAAAGAACAAGAAAAATAAAATTAAATGATACATCATTTTAAAAATATATGGGTACAGATTCTAACACCGCATACAATAACCCATGCTTTCTATTCAGGATGGGATGGCGGCGCAGTTTGTTGCTCGTCTACCTGTTATTCTTATGTAATTTGCCCTAGTGATTGGAATGAAAGATTAATTTTTGAAAAAAAATAAAAAATACAAAATAAATAAAGTAATATCATGAATTGATGTATGATATTTAGGGGTGCAAACGAGCTGAGCTACTCGCGAGCTACTCGAGCTCGACTAAAAAAAAAGCTCGAATGAGCCGAGCTTAAACGAGCTCGAGCCCGGGCCTAAAAAACAAGCTCGTTTAGTAAACGAGCCCGAGCCGGCTCGCAAGCCTAAACGAGCTTTCTATTTATATATTTTTTATTAATATATTAAATATATATTTATATAATAATAATTACCGTTTATATAAATATAAAAAAAACAACTTAATTATATGTATAATAATAATAATACTAATTGATATAAATTAATTAATAAATACTAAATGAGTCGAGCCCAAGCCAAGCTCGAGCTTGAAAAATTACCTTCGAGCCAAGCTTGAGCTTTAGAAATAAAGCTCGAATAGAGCCGAGCTCGAGCTCGAGCTTTCATATGTTAAACGAGCTCGAGCTCGAGCCTGGTCGAGCTCGGGCTCAGCTCGACTTGTTTACACCCCTACTAATATTATTGAAAGAATTTATAAGGTCTCAACATGCTATTTCACATTAACTAATTAACTAATAGTCTAAAATAACATAGATTAGCGAGTTTACCTTCTTAACATTTAATTGAGAGTAAACTTTAATATATTTCTAGAACTTGAGGTGGGTTCATTCGAATGAATTACATATTTAGAGCATCTTCAACGCATCTAGAGGCCCGAAATTTCGGACTCAACATCGAATGGGCTTAACTTAAGTGTTGGAAGAGGGTAGTCTGTTTGGATTGTCCGTCCAGCCAGACTCGTCTGGACCTAGAAGTGGGGACCCCACACACATATATAATTATTTTTGATAATTTCTATATATAAAAGTGGAGTGTGAGGTTGTGATTTATAATTAGAGAAAAAAAATGAAAGATTTTAAGATAGAGGTCTAGCATAATGTGTCATTCTGAGGTCGAGGTCTGATAACAAACCCAGGTCCTAGCGTTACAAATTCTCTTAGGCCGCCTGGTATACTCTAACACCCGTAGGTGTTAATCCAAGTTGGCATCCGTTAACACTTGTCATACCACTCCTGAAGAGTGTTAAAGGACATTAAAAGTTTCACGTGTTAAGATGTTAACTAGGAGAGAGAGTGAGGGAATCAAGCATAGGAACATTTGCACACACACAACATGCTATATATATGTATTTTAATTAATTTAAGGGCGTTAATGGGGGTAAAACCAATTCCAATTCCTTGATATGAGGTGAAGTGAAAGAGGGTTAAGTGGGTGATGTAGCGCCTACATGTAGTTATACCCCATGGCCTTATCCTATTTTTGTTTGTTTGTTTGTTTGTTTGGAGTGAGGTGATTTGTAAATACTTTAAAATCACTTATATTATCAACTCTTTTAACCCTTTTAAAGTTACATTTATTTTTTCTTTTTTTATCTTTTCTTTTGATGTGTCGTAGAGGTGCTCTTCCGGTATATTCGGTATCAGTATCTATTTTCTCGTTTTTTCAATATCGGGATATTTAGTATCGGTATCGATCTAGTATATTCAATTCCGATATCAATTTTCCCTGTTTTTCAATATCGGGATATTTAGTATCGGTATCGATCTAGTATATGCTCATCCCTACCCTAGTCCCAACCGAGTTCGTCCTCAACTCTGTGACTGAAGTTGAATAAAATTAGATACTGCAATGACAAGGGCAACTCGCCGATCAAAGAAGCGAAGAAAAGTTCTGAAACGGAAGTGTAAGACAATTCCTTGTAATTTTCCTTTACACAATCAATCCATCTTGAAACTAATTTTGTTTGGATAGCAGTGAATAAATGTAGACCTAACAACGAATTAGAAGGTGTTATTAGCCCAAAGGTTAAGAAATACTGGCTGCAAAGGTACAGTTTATTCTCAAGGTACGATGAAGGTATAAAAATGGACGAAGAAGGATGGTTCTCCGTGACGCCGGAGGAAATTGCAGTCCGTCATGCACAGCGGAGTGTTGCAGGTGGAGTTGTTGTTGATTGCTTTGCTGGTATGGCTGGTAATTCCATTCAATTTGCTGCACTGTAAGTCCGTCCCAATGTTTGCATATTAGTTTGTTTTCACCTTAAAGTTTGACTATTTTTGGTTAATGATTGATGATTATTGCTTGATGCATTGAGTTGAAATGGAATTTGATTAGGCGAATTGGAAATAAATAATCCCACCTAACTCAATTTGGCCGATAATAATCCGAACTGGTCAATTTTTTTTTGTAAAATAGTCCGCCGTTAAAATAGCCTAGCGGAGTTAAGTTTTTTTCCGAATTATAAACCGATGTTTTAGGGCTTTTGATCAGGACGAGGAAACGAGTCGATTGATGTAAAACTTACCTCAAAATTGTGCTCGAAATGGCTTGATTTTTGTTAATTGGAAATTTAAAAACCCGAATTGAAGCACCGTTTTCGTGGGTTGGGGCATTATTTCGAGGTAAGTTTTACATCAATCGACTCGTATCCTCGTTCTGATGAAAAGCCCTAAAACATCAATTTGTAATTCGGAAAAAACTTAACTCCGCTAAGCTATTTTAACAGCGGACTATTTTACAAAAAAAAAATTGACCAGTTAGGATTATTATTGGCCAATAACTGACTTGGGATTATTATCGGCCAAATTGAGTTAGGTGGCATTATTTATTTCCAATTTGCCATTTGATTATGTTCTAAACATAGGGTTTTAAATCTCCTTTGCGTTTATTGGTTTATGAATTCCATATTGATGTTATCTATTAGCATGTTTATAAATGGTTTAATAACCACTACCACAATGTTTTAGGGTAATAAGTTTCTCGCATACTACATCAGTTCCAAAACAATGAACCTTATGCTTTATGGAATCCGAATTCAAAGGGAGTTTTTTTGTATCGTTGTCGAAGGTGCAAGGCACAAAAGGTGAGCCTTGGGCCTAGGGATAAGCCCCGTAAAAAGAGAGGGCTCGAGATAAGCAACGCACATCGTTTTTTAGGCTTATTTAGGGCTATTTTAGGATAGTTTAGGCTGGTTCGAGGTCATTTTTTGATTTTTCAGACTAGTTTGGCCGTATTTACAATATTAGGCTGAAATCTGGACAGGTTGAAGTGCCTGGATGGCCACTAGGCGTTTTCCCTTCTCTTTTCCTGGGCGTGTGCCATGTCGCCTTTGGCAACTTTTGTTTTTTAGTAACCGGAAATCTTACGAGCCCCGCTAATACCCTGCCAACCAATGGGACTAAGTAATACGCAACTTGTGTTGGGTAGGCAGCCTTCATGGGTTAAAGGGTAGAAACCATTGGAAGTTTGATTCTGCTAGAGGGAATCATGTGCTTAACATTGTGCCACTCCCTTGAAGATTGAATTATAGTAACTTTTGTTACCAATAATAATCTATTTTGAATGTGTGTACTTTGTAGGGGCTATCATGTTGTTGCCATAGATATTGATCCTAAAAAGGTTGAAATGGCATCAAACAACACCAAGATCTATGGTGTGGATAGCTATATTGATTTCATTGTGGGAGACTTTTTGCAACTAGCACCATCTCTAAAGGTATCATTGGTCATGCACACTAATTGATCTTACCGACAATTATAAAAAAAATATCACTTAAGAATCTATAGTTTGTACTTGAAAATCAAGACCCGAATGATTAGTCACTTATAAGTTGTTATGCTATCTGAAACTGCATCATTTTGCATGTTTCTTGTTTAGGGCAATGTAGCATTTCTTTCGCCACCATGGGGAGGTCCGTCATATAAAATGACGGAAAATTTTACTCTCAACTTGCTGAAGCCAGTGGACGGGTATACCATTGTTCCCTTTTATCATATTTTTTTTTTTATCAAATGTTTTGAGTTTTCTTGATTAAATGACTATATAGTCGTACTATGATGGTATTTTATACTCTATAGCTATACATAGTTTAAAATGATAAATTATCATCATGCATATATAAAATTTTAACTGCACTTTATGTACAGGCACACATTGTTTCAAGTAGCTCAAACGATAACCCCGAACATCATAATGTTTTTGCCACGAAATGTGGATGTTTGCCAAGTTGAAGAACTCTCGTGGCTGTCTTCTCCCCCTCTAAATGTTGAGGTTATATATTTCTTTGTAATTTCATTTCGTGTGGTGCTTGCTTTATCCGTGCTGAATAACTTATAATCAGATTGATAATTTCAGATTGAAGAAAATTACGTACGGGGATTTTTAAAGGGCATAACGGCTTATTTTGGTAAAACCGCATATTGGGGTGTAGCTCAAGAAACAAGTTCAGCTTATATCCGCCAGGTTTAAGGCATGGTTTATGCGTTACTGCTGTATTCTGCAGCCGTAACACTCATTTTACTCATACTGGGAGTGCCTTCTTTCTGGATGAGTTCTGTACATTATAATATTAGGATTATAGAATCTAGTGTCTATTAATCAGATTGCAAAATTAATATCTTGTTGTTCGGGGATAGGCTTTTGTTAATCGTTTAGAGTTTGTTAAACACGTCTAAATAGTGATGGTTTGCCGTTTTTGTCACAAATCAAGATCATGGGTGTTCATAAACCCGTTGAAACCGCTAAACGGTAGCAAATTGGTCGGTTCAGCCACGTTTGCGGTTTTGGTGGTTTGATGGTTTAACGGGTTGGAACTTGGAACCCCCACTGATTAACCTTTATTATTACTTAATTGTTTTTATTGGTCGGGCAGACCCAACCAAACCCGACCGATTTATGTGATTGATTGGCCATGATAAGATGATATTCTCTTCATGGGTAGGTTGTCATTGCCATCAATCAAGATCACTTCTTTTTGGTCCCCTGCTTCATTAATGGTTGGTTGTTGTTACATCAATTCCAGGAGGATTTACTTCATGGTACAATTTGGCATTGTTATTTATGTGATCATGCAATTGGTATAGTTAATGTCATATTGTTTTGTAATTTTAGCATTGTACACGACTGATTTTGGAGAAATATTGGTCTCTGATGTGAAAACTCAACAAAAGATTGGGGAACAATAAGACCAAAAGATAAGAGCTCCAAGTACAAATAAGTTTCCAACATCATACCCTATTGTTAATTAAACAAGACGACTACAACAACAACAACCATACTCAATAAGTTTCCAAAATCATACCCTATGTCATAGGGTCTGGGAAGGTTGGGATGAAGATAGATCTTGTCTCTATCCCTAGGGATAGAGAGACTGCTTCCAGAGAGACCCTCGGCTCCGAAACGATAGACGGGTTGATTTGGGCATAAAAAACTTACATTCAAGTCACTTGAGTATACTAATTATATGACGGGTTAGTTTGGGCCAACTCAAATGAAATAATGGGCCACTCAAAAAATACTTTTTAACTTAAAATGGTTTCAAATGGGTGAGCAACGCCCAAAACCATTAATTGTCGCCATCACCTATTGGTAATGACTTCCATTACCTAATGGTTGCTGATGCCACTGACGCAATTGTGGTCGTTGACGACACAATTGTCGCTGCTGCCACAGCCGCTACCACCGCCTTGTTCGACACCACTACCAGCACAGTCATCTTCAGTGACTTTCTTATTGGCAACATAATGAGTGTGTACTCCAAGACATGGTTTTCTAGGACTAGAGCCGGGGTACAATTAGCATTTCTTTCTTGATTTGGTGTATGTACTTTGTTAGTGGTGTTAGAGACGGCGGAGACGGTAGTTTATCCTATATTTCTTGAAGCTTACATCATATTTATTATCATCGAAATAAGAAGTGCATTTAACAATTTGTCACTGTGTAACAGTCAACTTCTTCAAACTTTCAGTTTCAAGTTACCAGCTTTTGTACTTCAACTTGGTGTTCATATGTACGTGTTCATTCGCAAATGATCAAGCTTTTCTTGGAGCTCTTCTATTGTGCAAATCGACATAGGCTAATCAGTTACCTGTATTCCTAACTCTATTGTTGTATGTTTGGCAACAAATTAGATCAACACTTGGTTTTATAAGTATTTAGAAAATTAAACACTTTTGGTGCATTTTGTTAGATCCAAATTCTACACTCACTAATTGAGTTAGGCCAATGATCTCTAGATCAAGTGGTGGAAGCCTTGCATTTCTCTTGAGATATGCAAGTTCAACTCTCACTTGGTGCAGAGTGAGTCATTGGTGGGCAATGATAGGAGACCCAGGGAAACCTGAGTTCGATCCTTGAGCCAAACGGGTTTTAACAGTAATTTCACCGTCGTGCCTATGGGCGGGTGAGTTACCGGGTTTTCCCCGGAATTGGTAGTGGACACGGGTTACTCTCGGAGTACTCCGTTTGGTCCAGTGGGTGCCCCGAGAGTGCTCGAGATTGATTCTGTTGGCTGTTAAAAAAAAATAACTAATTAAGTTAGTAGAAATTTTTAAGGTTTACCCAAACAATTCTTTTGATGCATGTTTGTATGGTCCATATTGTGTTGGTTGCTTTGATTGGAGGATATCAACTATGCACATTAATTAATAAGCTTTGGGTCTTCATGGACACATCCTATTTATTTTTTAAAATTCAAACCTCTCAACACCACTCAAGAAGTCAATAAGTGCCCTTGTCCTTCATCCTTACCAGATTGATCCTAATGTCTTCATCGTCACATTCTTTTCATATTTATATGGAAGATTGGTCCACTGGTCCTATGACAATAGCCCTGTGTATTCTACTCCAATCTAAGTCAGCTGGTTATCATTCTTACATTAAGACTAGTTCAAACTTAGAGCTAACTAGTGGTGCAAATGTCCATTTTTTGTGTTTATAACATTTGACAACCCTTGCATGAATATTGCTATTACAAATTTTCTATGCATATAGTTTTTTTCTTTTATATTTTCTCCCTGTTACTACAATAGTTTTCTCATCATTTCATCTTACAAAAGGTTTATTAGTAGTATTTTTAGTATCTTTTGTTTTGTTATTGTTTTAATTCTCTGTGTCACACTTTATGTTATCTGAATACTATACATTACATGTTAAGAAAAAGTTTTTAAGATTCAGGGGGTGTCAGCGGGAGCAACCACTATCTTTAGCGTGCTATTTTACTTTTTTACTTGGTACGCTTTTGTGTGTATTATATATATATATATATATATATATATATATATAGGGTGGAGTTATTGTAAAAAAGACCAAAAGTGTGAGAAAGGTAAGAAAGAATCTCAACCATTAGATCTAAATTAATTGAAAAGGGTAAGATTGTAAATTAATTAACAAATTCAAATATGGTAATCCTTGATTTAAGGATTTGGAGAGAGAAAATCCCTGATTTCAGGAAAATAACCGTCCATAAATATAACACCATTCAGAGCATGTTCATACATGGTGTTTTAAATATAACACAATTCAGAAAAATATAACACCATTCAGCACAAATATAACACCATTCAGCACAAAAAAACACCATTCAACAGTAAATAAAAAAAAACACCATTCAGTACAAAGAATATAACACCATTCGGTACAAAAATAACACCATTCAGCAAACAAAAAAACACCATTCAGTAAACAAAATAACACCATTCAGAAAAAAATAACACCATTTAGAAAAATAAAATAAACACCATTACTGAAAAGAAAAAAATAACATCATTCAGTACAAAAATAACACCATTCATCAGTAAAATAAAAAAAAACAATATTCAGTACAAAAAATGTAACACCATTCAGTACAAAAATAACACCATTCAGCAAACAAAATAACACCATTCAGTAAAACAAAAAAACACCATTCAGAAAAAAATAACACCATTCAGAAAATAAAATAAACACCTCTGTATCATCTTCTTCACTTCCGGCACCACCACCACTGCCACTTCCGGCACCACCACTGCCGATCCAGCACCACCACAACCGCCGCCGCCGCTCGCATCCGTCATCCGAATCAATAAACATGCAGCGAGATCTAACCGACTATATAACAGAAATCACCCGACAGTAATTTATCAGCAACCGTAATCCACTTCTTTTTCGCCGGCGAGAGTAGTCCAGCGGAGCAACCTCAACTGCCGCTCCACCACCGACGACGGTTATGAGATCCAGATGTCATAGTCACCGTAAACCCATCGGAACCCTACCGAACGATACCAAACCATTACTACTGAAATTCAGATCTCGTACGCAAATGTCACTATCATCGACATCATCCGAACACGAAGAAGACGAACATAGAGATCTGGAGAGAGAGAGAAATTGTAGGGATTTTGATTTAGAAAATGGGGATGGATCTGGAGAGAGAGAGAGAAATTGTAGGGATTTTGATTTAGAAAATGGGGATAAAAAGACACAATTGCCCTTAGATATTTCAATTCAGTCCAAATTAATAAAAATATTTTACAATTTGGTCCCTATTATCTCAACCATTAGATCAAAGATCTAATGGCTGAGATTCTTTCTTACCTTTCTCACACTTTAGGCCTTTTTTACAGGATCCTCTACCTATATATATATATATATATATATATATATGGGGTTCCGCTAAAATGAAAACTACCTCCAGTTGTAAGAACCGAGAGAACCACTTTCTAGCTATTAGATCAAGAATATGGATGGATGAGATTGAAAGTAACTAAAATTAATATTAAATAGATTTTGTCTTATTATGTCTTTAATATTTTAATCCAAAAGGGTAGTTTAGTAAATTACTCTATTTTGTCTTTTTGTATTTATTATTTTTTAATTACTTTTTAGTTTTATTATATTACTTTTTATTTTTTAAAAAGAATTTTTTATTAAAGCATTTTTAAATTCAGATTTTTTTTAACAAAGACAATTTTTTTACGCGCCGGTTTTTGCACGCCGTTTTTTACGCCCGGCTTTTTCACGCATCGTTTTTTAACGGGTCGTTTTTGCACGCCTTTTTTACGCTCGGCTTTTTCAAGCGTCGGTTTTTTAACGCGCCGTTTTTTACGTCCCGTTTTACCGCGGCGTTTTTTACGTCCCGTTTTTTTTCGCGGCGTTTGTATACGCCGCATTCACGCCCCTTGTTTTAGGCGCCGTTTTATCACACCGTTTTTTACGTTTTACAACTTACATAGAAAAAGTTTTACGTTTTACGTTAAACTTTTTACGTTTTTCGTAAAACTTTTTACGTTTTACGTTAAAATTTTTACGTTTTACGTTAAACTTTTTAAACTTTTTACGTTTTTTACGTTTTACGTTAAAATTTTTACGTTTTACGTTAAACTTTTTACGTTTTACGTTAAACTTTTTACGTTTTGACGTAAAACTTTTTACGTTTCACGTTTTTTAGTTTTACGTTTTACATTTTACGTTTTACGTTTCATGTTAAACTTTTTACGCTTTACGTTTTACGTTAAACTTTTTACGTTTCTATGTTTCTACGTTTTACATTAAACTTTTTACGTTTTACGTTAAAAAGTTTACGTTTTATGTTTTACGGTTTACGTCAAACTTTTTACGTTTTACGTTAAAAAATTTTACGTTTTTACATTAAAACGTTTACGTTCTACGTTAAAAAAATTACGTTCTACGTTAAAAAATTTACGTTTTACGTTAAAAAATTTACGTTTTACGTTAAAAAATTTACGTTTTTCGTTTTTACGTTTTACGTTAAACTTTTTACGTTTTACGTTAAAAACTTTACGTTTTTACATTAAAAAGTTTCACGGATTTTTACAAAAAACGGGCAGAGTTTCCTCTAATTTTGGACGAACCCGACAATGCAAGTTGTCGTTATAATTTGCGATAAAATATTAATTAATACAAAACATTAAAATTTATGTCGAACCTAAAAACCAATACTGAACTACAAAAACATATTTCACAAACCAAAAAAAAAATCAATTAAAAACCCTAATATTAATATTTTGACTTTAGCAAGTCAACATATATGAATTCACAGTGTATCAGAACAATATAAGACACCAAAACTCACCCAAAATCAAGTCAAAAACCCTAATTTTAAGTCATCAACATAACTAAACCACTAAATCTCACCTTTTCCACAAAAGCAACTCACGAATAGTTTTATTTTATTTGCAAAAAGGCTAAAAGTAATACAAAACAACACCTGCTTTGTGAGACATCATAGATCTGGCTTTTGATGGCCATAAGAAGGGGTTTTTGGGGATCGGTGCCGTCGTAGGCTTTCAGGTCCTCTTCGGAGATCTCGCCAAGCTGGACCGGTTGCGGAAGAGGCTGCACGTCTTCTTCGAAAGATCTTGGCCGGTGTTGGTGGTGATCGGAGGATCCTCCGAACAGAACGGAGAAGATGTAGTAGACGGCGATACCGGCGGCGATTACGGTGAAGAAGGTGTTGGGAAAGAGTCCGGTGTATGCTGTTATGGATTGTTCTAGAGTCTCCAGGAATTCTACTGCCATTGTTGACCTGTTGGGATGATGATGCTCTGGTTATCTACTAGTCGGCCGGTGGGTTTAGTTAGAGAGAGAGAGATCAGGGGTGAAGGATTTTTAAGAGAGAGATGTGAGATGAGTGATTTAAAATTTAAGAGAGGGAGAGATGAAAGATGTGATGAAAAGTATGGTGATATTAAATGTTGACAGAGAGAGAAAGAGAGATTTGACATATGTGGTAAATGACCATAATACCCTTTAGGTTATAAAATAATATTGTATACGTGGCAAAGTCTGATTGGTGGAGAGTGGTTCTCGCAGTTCTTACAACTGGGAGTGGTTTTTATTTTAGCGGCTCCCTATATATATATATATATATATATATATATATATATATATATATATATAGGGATATATAGGGGAAGGTTCATTGGGGAACACTAAAAAAGTGGAGAACAGCGGGGAACCGACTCAAACGAACTCCGATTGGACTCATTTCAGCGGCGTTGGAACCGGCTCGTCGAACCTTAACTAAGATCTTTTAACCCTGAACCCTAAATCCTAACTCCTAAACTCTAAACCCTAAAGCTAAAAAATAAGGCTAAAACCTAAGCTAAACCGTAAAATCTAAACTATAAACCCTAAAAGCTAAACCCTAAAGGCTAAACCTAAAGCTAAACCCTAAAGCTAAACCCTAAAGCTAAACCCTAAGGTTAAACCCTAAAGCTAAACCCTAAAATCCAAACCCTAATATATTTAGGGTTTAGGGGTTATGATTTAGGGTTTAGGGCTAAGAGATCATAGTTAGGGTTCGACGAGCCGGTTCCAACGCCGCTGGAATAAGTCCAATCGGAGTTCGTTTGAGTCGGTTCCCCACTGTTCCCCACTTTTTTAGTATTCCTCAATGAACCTCACACTATATATATATATATAACTCACAGTTAAATACTTTAGTAGATCTATTTATAAATCTGAGTATTAGTCTACAACAAGAAGCTATAAACAATAAACAAATAATAGAAAATTTAACAGTAGAAATTAAAAAATTATCACAAAACCTAGATTATATAAAAAATCAATCCAATATATTAGTAGGAAAAAGTATAAATAATATACCTCTAGAAGTTGAAAAAATCACAGAAGCTTTACAAAAACTTAAAATAAAGAAGAAACCTATTCCATATACACATTGGCAACCAAGAAAATGAATAATAATAATACTTATTTAGGAAGAAGTAGAACTATACAGGAAGCTAGAAATTCTACAAGTAGTATAAATGATAGTATAACATCAGACAGTTTTTTAAACAGAGTGATTAGAAGAGGATCAGGATCTAATAGTAATAGACAAATAATACGATTAGAAGAAGAAATAGATTTAGACAGAAACTTGGAATTATATAACCAACATCAATTAGACATATTAAATCCAAGAATATTATATCAAACAGGAAGATTAAACATAAACACAACACTTATAAGAAGTAGTAGAGAAGAAAGTTTAAGGGTAGTAGATAATACAGTAACCTTAGATCTTTTGTCACCAGACACTATTGAAAAAATTAAAAAACAAAATAAACACTTTATACACACAGGATTAATAATAATAGGAATTAAAGCATTAGGAAGAAAAAATTTAGGAACAAAACTATTAGCTCTAATACTTGATAAAAGTTGAAAATCAGACATGAAAAAAGCCATAATTTCAGGAATGGAGGTAGATTTAAGTCAAAACATAGCAATATTTTATTGTACACCAGATATTTTAAAAGATGTTAAAGATTTACAAAATATAAAAATAGCTTTACAAACAAAAGGTTATGAAGAATATGAAGGAAATAACTTAGTAGTAAGCATAGGAGTACTAGGAAAAGCTAGTAACAGTTCAGGAATGAAATACAAAGTAAATATAGAAGGAATAGTAAAAACAATTGCATCAAAGTCTATAAAAATGATAGAACCTATAAAAATAGATCCAGAACAATTAACAGGATTAGAATGGGATTTAGAAGACTTACAGGAAAAAGAAGAAAATACAGTTTTAATACCCAAGAAAAGTTATATATATGAAGAAACTGATGGAAAACAAAAGTTAAGGTATACTGATTTTAAAGAAAAACAAACAGAGAAAAATAATGATGAAGAATATCATTTTATGAATATAGAAAAAGAAGAAACACTTTCTACATATGATACAGATAATGAAGAAGATGAAATAGATATAAATTTATTAAAATTTGAACAAGAAGAAACAATGGATTATACACTATTAGAATATGAAGAAGAATCTATAGATTGTTTTAAAATAGAAGAAACAAATAAAACCATAGAACAAATTATAGATAAAAAATTTACAAAAATAAATATACAACAAGAGGTAGATGATATGATTATGGAACGTATAACAGAATTAGGATTGGATTATGAAGAAAGTTATAAAAAATTACAAGAATATTATAATCTACCATTAGTAGAAGATATTATGAATGGAAAAGCTATGTTATCAGATTTTTATAAACAAGAACAAAGTTTTATGGATACACAAATGTTTCATCCTTTTAATCTTCTAAAAAGACCAAAAATAGAATGGGGAGAAGGATATAGTGGTACACACGAAAGTCATGGTAGAGAACCATGGACACAACCAACAGTTAATTATCAACAAGAGTCTAATTCTATAGGAAAAGGAAGAAGATTGCCTATAGGACAAATATATAGTGGAAATATGTTATTATTAGAACAACAAAAACCACAGTTATGGATAGATGAAGTTTTAACATGGGAACAAAATGTAGTAAGATTATGGGAAACAAATAAAAAAGATAGTATGGATATGTTTTCATGTTTAGAAACTACATTAGGACCAATAGCATTAGGAATATGGCAAAGTAAGAAAACACAAAATCCAGAAGAAATAAATAATCTTAAAGCATTAGGAGATAATCCTTATAATTTTACATCACAAATTAGAACCCTCATATTAGGAGTCGATCCAGCAAAAAATAATTCTTTAATACAAGATACAGCTATTAGAAATTTAGAACAATTAAGTATAGCAAATATGAAATATATAAATGAATTCATATTAGATTTTACAAGATTATTATCACAAACAGGAAAAGCCATGGATGATAATTTATGTGATAAATACTTTATAAAATTACCAGGAGATTTAGGAAAATCTATACATGAAGCATGGAAAACAAACTATGGTACACAACAGAATTTAGGAATAGGACCAAGGATAACGTATACATTGGGTATACTAGAAGAAAAATGCAAAGAAGTAGCATTACAAGAACAATTAAAAAGAAATGCTTATGCATTTTGTAAAACAGCAATCTATACACCACAAGCATATGGAGTTTATGATAAAAAGAAAAAGATACGGAAAAGTACAACATACAATAGAAATTATAGAAAACATTATAATACAGATAAATATGTCAAAAAACCACAATCACGAAAATGTAGATGTTACACTTGTGGAGAAACAACACATTTAGCTAATAATTGTCCAAATAAAAGAAAAAAATATGGAAAGAGCTAATTTAGTAGAGCAATTACAAGATTATGAAATAGAAGCTCTAAGAACAGATGATGAATCTGATAATGAATCAGTATATAGCATTTATAGTGAAGAAGAAAATCCAACGGCAAAAGTAACCTATACATATATGAATATAGAAGAAAGTTGTGAACATGATTGGAAACAAAATAAAGGAAACAATCACATAAGATGTTGTCATTGTGGATACTATCCTAGTATAGAAAAAAGATCACAATGTAATAAATGTTTTAAAGATTTTTTTTTTAAATGTCTTAAAGAAATTTATGATAAAGATATAGCTACAACATCAAAAGTGAAAACAAATTCTAAAAATAATGAAGATGAAAGAATAGATAAATTAGAAGTAATAACAGAATTACATAGTTTAAAAATAAAAGACTTAGAACACAAAGTTGAAGAATTGGAAAGATTAATTAAAATAGAAGAAATAAGTAAAATGGCTCTACAAAAACCAGATGATCAAACTTACATACAAACACAAGGATCAACAAACATGATAAATATACAATGTCGTTTATGGTTAGATAATAATAAATATTTAGATTTAATAGCATTAGTTGATACAGGAGCTACAAAGAGCTTAATCTCATATAGTTTAGCACCTATAGAATATCATAAAAAACTATCATATGAACTAAGTACGAGAACAATAGAAGACAAGTTAATATCTATTACACATTGTTTAGAACCAGTAGGAATACAATTCTTAAATTTTGCAAACAATTATAGTATAAAACAAGTTAATATCTATTACACTGGATCCCGAATGTTCATAATTACTTGTTTGCCCCTCGGACCCTTGTTCGTATTGGCTTGAACTACCGCTACCAGTATCTTTTCCACGCTTGGATTGAGGCGCTTGATGGTTGTGCTGGCCTTTGTAAATAATCTCAGTCACCAAACCCTCTACAGACCGCTCAACTTGCTTTTTCACGGGACAATTAGGATGAGTGCATTTATAATAACTTCGCGGGTATTCACTGCCCTTGACCTGTTTTTGACCGTATTTCCTCCAGTTGTAGCCGTCATCAGCAGGCTTATCAACAGCTACAGGGGGTAGATTAGACATTTCGTGTGTAGTATTATGGTCTGGGATGGACGATGGAAATCGTTGATATGTGGTCGCTTTAGAGTTAAAAGAATGAATTTGTGGTAATTGAGGATGCACTTGTGCAGCCTGTCAAACTTGATATTAAAGTTGATATTATTAGGTAAATTCAGGTCAATTATAAGTCATGGTCAACAAAGTCAAACTTGAGACCTGTATCAAGCATCTGAACATCGGACATATAATAGTTCTGGGACTGATCACCGATATTAAGTGCATAGTGATAGTACCTAACATATCTATAGCGCGGTTCTTCTTCGCGACATTTGTAAGCCGTTTAAAAAACAAACCGATTTTAAAAACCAGTTAAAACCGGTTTTTGGCCCAAACCGGTTTTAAAACCGAACCGAATTCACCAAACATATCTATACACTTCACTTAAAAAATCAGTTGCTCTTAATGCACACGAACTACCACATGGACATACCTTATTCGAAACAACCTGTTTTAGAACCGTAACCGGAAAAAAACCCGAAACCGGTTTTTTTAACTGTTTTTTTTTAAAACGGTTTTAGGACCGAACCGAACCAGCAGTTTATGACCAATTACTATTCTTGATCTTTACAACCGGTTTGAAAACCGAAAGCACAAGTGATCATTTTTACGAAACCAACACATGGAATGACAAAATGTTGTAATGAAAACAGTCAAACACCTACCTGCAACTGGAGGCTGCACAAGGCCAGGAGGTCCAGCTGCACAAGGCTAGGAGGTCCAGCGAACCTAGAGAAGGTAAAATTCAACGTCATTTGTAATCGTAATCTACGTAATAAAATTACAGTAATGATATTACCTGCAAGCATCCACCATCAGAAACAACAAGCTCATCCACCATTATAAACCAGTCTTGAAAAGGAGGAACACAAATAACTATCAAATGAATATAAAGTAAGCGGGTCAGAAGCTATCAATAACTGGTCTAACCAGCAAAAGACTTAAAACCTTTTTACCTAATGCCTGAATAGCAGTAAATCAAGTATTATAATATAAACAGACAAAAGTTCACAATCCTCAACATCTATTTATAACCTACTGTTACTTGCAACACAAGTATTATAATATAAACAGACAAATACTCTTATAATAAACAATTTTTAAATTCAAACTAATTCAAATAAACAATCAAACAACTTAATATTCAAAAAAAAAATGCTTAAACTACCTTCTCGCTAATGGCGTCTTGAACGAGAAGTGTGTCCGTAGCGACACTAAACATGATATCACTTGTTCTCGCATCGGTATCGTAAAACCCTACGTCCTGTTTCACACTGCTTCAAGGTACCTCTTCCTCAACGCGCTTACTTGTCGTTCTCCGGTATACATCCAGCATCCGATCTTTGTACAAAATTAATCAACAAGTTGTTAAATGTTCATGAAAAGATGCTCAACTTCTCGTTAATTAACGTGTAACAGTACTACAAGTAAACCGTGTCAGGATATTGTTGTTTTGTACCGGACGGGTGTCCTGTGTAGTGGGTGGGTGGATTATCTATCCATAAACTCACGTTTTGTTTTCGCTTGACGAAACGCACACAACCAATCCATGATAAACGAAATATAAAGCATACTGCAATAAGTTAAACCAAAAATATCATACAGTGATACAGATCTGAAAGAAAGAAGAAGAACAACAACAAAAGGTTGTATACAGTATTGTAATTTATATAATCACCTTAGAGACTTCATGAGTCATGATATTCAAATCAGTTTGGTTTTTACCGAAGCCATTAACCATTTGACCGAACAATAAAAAGAAAAACGGCATGGAAGATCCGTGAACAACGGCACCGATACTTCCGAGAATCCAGATATACATAAAGGTTGAACAACCACAACAGGTAGTGCTACTTTCAATCCTATACATCCACTAATCCAGATAGAGGTAGCAGTGTAAGTCAAGTTCTCCCTAAAACTGATTCAAGTTTGGATTAAACTACCTAACCTAAGCATGACCTTGCATTCCTCAATCATTAAACAAGTAAATTTTCTATCAATTAGGGATCTAAATCAGTAAATCCACCTTTCTCACATTTCAGAACTTCATGTACTTCCATTACCAAATAATCTAAGAACTTCCAGGACAAAATTAACACGTTCCAGGACAAGACAAAAGTTCACCAAACTTTCAACAGATCAAATTTAGATTCAATTCCTTTAAAATCGTCAAATATTAACACTAGAATCCAACATATCACTTCACCGTGAACAAATTTAGGTTTTACATCTTGAATATTTTTAGAAAATAGGAAAAAAAAACTAACCAGATGAAAGGCAGATTGTAAGATAGAGAGAAGCCGATGGACATAATCTTTGTAAACGATTCCGGTTGCGATTTCTTCCTAAATAATTCTTTCCAATCGCACATAATCTTCAATTATCCTCCAAATTTCCAGTAATTGTTCTTCCAGTCGATTGAAAATCAAAATTAGCGTTCATCAAATTCGTTTCAGTTCAAGGTTAATCGAAGTCGTTTCAGCTCCCCTAACCTAATCGATTTGAACGCCGTGATCGTTGAGTGGCGATTGAGATGTGTTTTGAGAGATCTAGAGTTTCAGAATGTGGTGATGACAGCGAAGTGTCCCGAGAAACCAGATGGGCCGCTGTGAGAATTTAATATAATAAGCAGGTCCTTTATATATTCTCGGGATAAAATTAAATTAAATTAAATGTTATATAGCAAGACAGACTTCATATAAATGGTACTACTCCAAATTGATTTTCTTGAATTTGCGACCGCTTTAGACGGTCGCAACTTTTGTTTTTCATATATATTTTTAGACAGTCGTAACTTTTGTTTTTTATATAATGGTCACAAATATTGCGACTGCAAAATGTGGTCACAAAATTTGCGACCGTTTTGCGACCGAATCCGGGTTGGTCTTTTTATTTGCGACTGTTTTGGTTTTGATCGCAAACCAGTCGCTAATTTTGCGACTGCATGATGTTGGTCGCAAATTTTCATCGCAATTGCCTAGTTTTCTAGTAGTGAATGCCACAAATAAATATTAATCCACCAGAGATAAAATCAAAAGATTTTGTAATAGGATTAAATTTTATATTAGGACAAAATGGTGCAGTTACAATTACAAGGAATTTTATAACATTAAGTAAACAATTATATACAATACCAACTCTAAGATATATGAATACAACACAAATTGTTCAAAAAAGAGGGGATAAAGGGAATTTAGATTTTTAAAAAACGCAAAACAGAAAACAGTTTATAGAAAATGAATCATTAAAACTTTTAATAGATTTTCTAAGTCATGAAATAGAGAAAGGACAAGACATTACAAAAAGTGTAAATCATCCTATGATATTGGAAATGGAAAAATAGAATTACAACCACATATTTCTACAAAGATTTTAAATTTTCCAGAAAAATTTGAAAGCTTAAAACAAATACAAGCCTTTTTGGGCCTAGTAAATTATGCTAGAAAATTTATACCAAACTTGTCAAAATTGGTTGGACGATTATATGGTAAAACCACTAAAAATGGTCAAAGGTATTTTAACCAAGAAGATATTAAACTAGTTAAAGAAATTAAAAAAGCAGTTAAAAATATTAAACCATTAGAATTACCATTAGTCACAGATTTTATAATTATTGAAACAGATGGATGCAAAGAAGGATGGGGAGCAGTCCTTCTATGTAAACCAAACAAATACAGTCTCAAGGAAGAAGAGAAAATTTGCGCGTATGCAAGTGGTAATTTTCAAAACAAAACAAACTGGACTACAATTGATTTTGAAATACAGGCATTAATTTATGCATTAGAAAAATTTAAGATTTTTCTTAATAAAGAATTTACAGTAAGAACAGACTGTGAAGCAATAGTTAAATTTGTAAAAAATAACCAAAGTAAAAAAGTAAATAGAACCAGATGGGTTAATCTACAAAATACTATACAAGGAAATGGGTATTTTATAAATTTTGAACATATTAAAGGAAAAAATAATGGGATAGCTGATATGTTATCTCGAAATATAAACATATGGTTTGTTTTAGATGGACAGGAAGAAAGATAAGGAGAAATTAAAGCTTATACACCCAAAGCAGGGGAATTCTTCTTCGGATGAAGAACAAGTCCAACAGTCATATTTACAGTCAACAGAAAAGATATACAGTTCTCCTCATACTTCATTTCCACAGATAATGACAGGACAGTTTTATAAACAACAGCAATCAAAGGCAGCTGGCAAACGCCCTTTGTACACAAATTTCTCACCCAAACCAGTGATTGAGTTTGGAACATATGCTCTACAGATATGCAAAGAAGTTGACAAAAAGTTTCGTCCTATTATGGGAATAAAACTAACAGATAAACAACAATGTTTATTAGACAATTTATGGCATATTCAAACCATGCCACAAGCTTCATCATTCAAAGTACAGGTTTTAAATTCTTTAAGCATTTACTTTCAGGAACAAAGTTCAAAAACACCTGAAAGACAGTTTAAACAAAAACCAAATTTCACACATTATGTTATATTCAGGGGTACAAAAATTGGAATTTTTAACAAATGGGAAACAGTTGCACAACACATAACTTGTGTAGGGGGAGCACTTTGGAAAGGATATACAAGTTTTGCTGAAGCTCTTCAAGCAGCAAGGAACAATTTTGGAGTACAAAGTTTTTACATAGAACCCGAAGAGGTTAAGAGTTTTGCTAATTTGGCTAAAACAGATCCAGAGCATTATATAAAAGCTCAGCAAGAAATTATTTCTACATTAAAAACACAGCTCGAAGAAAAAACAAGAAATGCACAAGATATACAATTAAAAATTGAAAATAGCCTGCTAAAACAAAAAATGAGTTTACTAGAAGCAAAAAATACACAGTTATTACAAAGGCTTGAGAAAAAAGAAAATAAAGAAAAAACAGATGTACACAGGACTTTTGAGTGTTTCAGGACAAGAATTCTTGATACACCTTGGCATCAATGCCTAAAGCCAGTTACATAAAGATTCCCAGAGTTTGAGAATCTTGTTTCACAGAAAGTATGTGCAGAGTTTCCTCTAATTCTGTACAATTTGCAACAACAGCTGGTAGACATGGCATTCAAATTTGACAGTGAACAGCAAGGATTCAAAGTGGTGGAAAGGACAAATGAAACAGGAGACGGAATTGGTCTTCTATTGCTTCAAATATACCACCCTACAAAATTAACAGATGAACAAATAATTCAATTTTATCATCATGGTATGATTGATTATTTGGAAATCAAGTTAAACACTAAAACAGAAGATCTCCTCAACCAGCGAGAAAAGATTATTCTAGTTGCAGGGAATATTGTAATAAGATCAACAACTTCGATCATTGGATGCAAAATAATTTCCTCATTCCCTTATACAGATGCATACACATACATACCAACAAGAAAAAGAATTTTCATTGAACATAAAAGCAACATATGTCATCAATATCATCTACAGACATCAATGACAAAAACTAATATAGAGTTTTCAACTCTACCTTGGTTAAGTCATTCAGATGAAAAAATTCCAGACAGTTTTACACAGTTTATCAAAAATTATCAGGAAACTCCAGAACTTCCTGATTATTTTCCATGGAGGAATTATCAATTGGTAGGTGAAGGACACTACATACAAGTCTACACAAAACCAAATTGGAGAATGTTTCTACCCTTTGCAGGGGAAGGAGACACCTTACAGTTACAGCACATCATAAATCTAGAAGATGAAGAGGGCAATAATTTAGAAGATTGTTCAAGTCCACAGTCGATAGACAGCACACACAGAGACTTCTAGAAGATGACGTAAGAAGTGACGATAGAAGATTGAAGACAAAAATCATGGCGTAAGCAGTGACGTTTTACAAACTCAATTATATACAGAAAGTGGTCGACAGAAGGCAAAACTTTTCAACACCTATTTTGGAATTTAGTTCTATTTTTATTCGTTTGCTTTTCTTTTTAGAATAGGCTTTTTGACTATTATGTTTTAGAATAGATTCTTGTCTCTTATCTTTGCCTATATATATGGCAATTGTAAATCGTTGTAGACACGAACAACCATTACTAGCAATAATATTATTACTTCAATAGCACACTAAACTCTCTCCACATCTCTTTAGCTCAATTCCCTTAACATCCCAAATTTTCTCCTGTTTCATTTGTCCTTTCCACCACTTTGAATCCTTGCTGTTCACTGTCAAATTTGAATGCCATCTCTACCAGCTGTTGTTGCAAATTGTACAGAATTAGAGGAAACTCTGCACATACTTTCTGTGAAACAAGATTCTCAAACTCTGGGAATCTTTCTGTAACTGGCTTTAGGCATTGATGCCAAGGTGTATCAAGAATTCTTGTCCTGAAACACTCAAAAGTCCTGTGTACATCTGTTTTTTCTTTATTTTCTTTTTTCTCAAGCCTTTGTAATAACTGTATATTTTTTGCTTCTAGTAAACTCTTTTTTTGTTTTACCAGGCTATTTTCAATTTTTAATTGTATATCTTGTGCATTTCTTGTTTTTTCTTCGAGCTGTGTTTTTAATGTAGAAATAATTTCTTGCTGAGCTTTTATATAATGCTCAGGATCTGTTTTAGCCAAATCAGCAAAACTCTTAACCTCTTCGGGTTCTATGTAAAAACTTTGTACTCCAAAATTGTTCCTTGCTGCTTGAAGAGCTTCAGCAAAACTTGTATATCCTTTCCAAAGTGCTCCCCCTACACAAGTTATGTGTTGTGCAACTGTTTCCCATTTGTTAAAAATTCCAAGTTTTGTACCCCTGAATATAACATAATGTGTGAAATTTGGTTTTTGTTTAAACTGTCTTTCAGGTGTTTTTGAACTTTGTTCCTGAAAGTAAATGTTTAAAGCATTTAAAACCTGTACTTTGAATGATGAAGCTTGTGGCATGGTTTGAATATGCCATAAATTGTCTAATAAACATTGCTGTTTATCTGTTAGTTTTATTCCCATAATAGGACGAAACTTTTTGTCAACTTCTTTGCATATCTGTAGAGCATATGTTCCAAACTCAATCACTGGTTTGGGTGAGAAATTTGTGTACAAAGGGCGTTTGCAGCTGCCTTTGATTGCTGTTGCTTATAAAACTGTCATGTCATTATCTGTGGAAATGAAGTATGAGGAGAACTGTATATCTATTCTGTTGACTGTAAATATGACTGTTGGACTTGTTCTTCATCCGAAGAAGAATTCCCCTGCTTTGGGTGTATAAGCTTTAATTTCTCCTTATCTTTCTTCCTGTCCATCTAAAACAAACCATTTGTTTATATTTTGAGATAACATATCAGCTATCCCATTATTTTTTCCTTTAATATGTTCAAAATTTATAAAATACCCATTTCCTTGTATAGTATTTTGTAGATTAACCCATCTGGTTCTATTTACTTTTTTACTTTGGTCATTTTTTACAAATTTAACTATTGCTTCACAGTCAGTTCTTACTGTAAATTCTTTATTAAGAAAAATCTTAAATTTTTCTAATGCATAAATTAATGTCTGTATTTCAAAATCAATTGTAGTCCAGTTTGTTTTGTTTTGAAAATTACCACTTGCATAAGCGCAAATTTTCTCTTCTTCCTTGAGACTGTATTTGTTTGGTTTACATAGATGGACTGCTCTCCATCCTTCTTTGCATCCATCTGTTTCAATAATTATATAATCTGTGACTAATGGTAATTCTAATGGTTTAATATTTTTAACTGTTTTTTTAATTTCTTTAACTAGTTTAATATCTTCTTGGTTAAAATACCTTTGACCATTTTTAGTGGTTTTACCATATAATGGTCCAACTAATTTTGACAAGTTTGGTATAAATTTTCTAGCATAATTTACTAGGCCCAAAAAGGCTTGTATTTGTTTTAAGCTTTCAAATTTTTCTGGAAAATTTAAAATCTTTGTAGAAATATGTGGTTGTAATTCTATTTTTCCATTTCCAATTTCTAATCCTAAAAAGGAAATTTTTCTTTTAAAAAGTTCCATTTTTCTTTTTGAAACTACTATACCATTTTTCTTTATTTCTCCAAAAACCTGTTGTAGGTGTTTCTCATGTTCTTGCACTGTATTACTTGCAACTAAAATATCATCAATGTATACTAAGCAAAAATCAAATTTTAAAAAGATACTCTCCATAAATCTTTGAAAAATTGAAGGTGCATTCTTTAAACCAAAACTAAGAACATTCCATTCATACTGCCCTTCAGAACATGTAAAAGTTGTCCAAGGTTTAAAACTTTCTTCTAATTTTAACTGATTATATCCTGATTTTAAATCAAATTTTGAAAATACTTTTTTGTTTTGTATAAGATTTAATAAACTGTCTTTGTTAGGAATATTATATCCATCATCTATTGTATTGTCATTTAATCTTTTATAATTATAAACTATTTTAGCTTTACCACTTTTTATTTCACTATGATTTCTTACTAAAAAAATGTAGATCTGTGAGGACTTTCTGGTTTTCTAATTAATCCTTGATTTACCATTTCAGGAATTTGTTTTTTGAACTCTTCTTTATCTAATGGGCTGTATTCTATATTAGCTGTTCTGATTACTATATCAGGATTTTTTAATTTAAATTTACAAATATATTTTACATTTGATTTTGTTATATCTTCTCCAATTTATCCTATTTTTTCTAAATGTAATATCATAGGATGATTTACACTTTTTGTAATGTCTTGTCCTTTCTCTATTTCATGACTTAGAAAATCTATTAAAAGTTTTAATGATTCATTTTCTATAAACTGTTTTCTGTTTTGCGTTTTTAAAAAATCTAAATTCCCTTTATCCCCTCTTTTTTGAACTATTTGTGTTGTATTCATATATCTTAGAGTTGGTATTGTATATAATTGTTTACTTAATGTTATAAAATTCCTTGTAATTGTAACTGCACCATTTAGTCCTAATATAAAATTTAATCCTATTACAAAATCTTTTGATTTTATCTCTGGTGGATTAATATTTATTTGTGGCATTTCATATTTTATACTATAATTGTTTGCAAAATCTAAGAATTGTATTCCTACTGGTTCTAAACAATGTGTAATAGATATTAACCTGTCTTCTATTGTTCTCGTACTTAGTTCATATGATAGTTTTTTTATGATATTCTATAGGTGCTAAACTATATGAGATTAAGCTCTTTGTAGCTCCTGTATCAACTAATGCTGTTAAATCTAAATATTTATTATTATCTAACCATAAACGACATTGTATATTTATCATGTTTGTTGATCCTTGTGTTTGTATGTAAGTTTGATCATCTGGTTTTTGTAGAGCCATTTTACTTATTTCTTCTATTTTAATTAATCTTTCCAATTCTTCAACTTTGTGTTCTAAGTCTTTTATTTTTAAACTATGTAATTCTGTTATTATTTCTAATTTATCTATTCCTTCATCTTCATTATTTTTAGAATTTGTTTTCACTTTTTTAAACAGAGTGATTAGAAGAGGATCAGGATCTAATAGTAATAGAAAAATAATACAATTAGAAGAAGAAATAGATTTAGACAGAAACTTGGAATTATATAACCAACATCAATTAGACATATTAAATCCAAGAATATTATATCAAACAGGAAGATTAAACATAAACACAACACTTATAAGAAGTAGTAGAGAAGAAAGTTTAAGGGTAGTAGATAATACAGTAACCTTAGATCTTTTGTCACCAGACACTATTGAAAAAATTAAAAAACAAAATAAACACTTTATACACACAGGATTAATAATAATAGGAATTAAAGCATTAGGAAGAAAAAATTTAGGAACAAAACTATTAGCTTTAATACTTGATAAAAGTTGGAAATCAGACATGAAAAAAGCCATAATTTCAGGAATGGAGGTAGATTTAAGTCAAAACATAGCAATATTTTATTGTACACCAGATATTTTAAAAGATGTTAAAGATTTACAAAATATAAAAATAGCTTTACAAACAAAAGGTTATGAAGAATATGAAGGAAATAACTTAGTAGTAAGCATAGGAGTACTAGGAAAAGCTAGAAACAGTTCAGGAATGAAATACAAAGTAAATATAGAAGGAATAGTAAAAACAATTGCATCAAAGTCTATAAAAACGATAAAACCTATAAAAATAGATCCAGAACAATTAACAGGATTAGAATGGGATTTAGAAGACTTACAGGAAAAAGAAGAAAATACAGTTTTAATACCCAAGAAAAGTTATATATATGAAGAAACTGATGGAAAACAAAAGTTAAGGTATACTGATTTTAAAGAAAAACAAACAGAGAAAAATAATGATGAAGAATATCATTTTATGAATATAAAAAAAGAAGAAACACTTTCTACCTATGATACAGATAATGAAGAAGATGAAATAGATATAAATTTCTTAAAATTTGAACAAGAAGAAACAATGGATTATACACTATTAGATTATGAAGAAGAATCTATAGATTGTTTTAAAATAGAAGAAACAAATAAAACTATAGAACAAATTATAGATCGAAAATTTACAGAAATAAATATACAACAAGAGGTAGATGATATGATTATGGAACGTATAACAGAATTAGGATTGGATTGGATTATGAAGAAAGTTATAAAAAATTACAAGAATATTATAATCTACCATTAGTAGAAGATATTATGAATGGAAAAGCTATGTTATCAGATTTTTATAAACAAGAACAAAGTTTTATGGATACACAAATGTTTCATCCTTTTAATCCTCTAAAAAGACCAAAAATAGAATGGGGAGAAGGATATAGTGGTACACACGAAAGTCATGGTAGAGAACCATGGACACAACCAACAGTTAATTATCAACAAGAGTCTAATTCTATAGGAAAAGGAAGAAGATTGCCTATAGGACAAATATATAGTGGAAATATGTTATTATTAGAACAACAAAAACCACAGTTATGGATAGATGAAGTTTTAACATGGGAACAAAATGTAGTAAGATTATGGGAAACAAATAAAAAAGATAGTATGGATATGTTTTCATATTTAGAAACTACATTAGGACCAATAGCATTAGGAATATGGCAAAGTAAGAAAACACAAAATCCAGAAGAAATAAATAATCTTAAAGCATTAGGAGATAATCCTTATAATTTTACACCACAAATTAGAACCCTCATATTAGGAGTCGATCCAGCAAAAAATAATTCTTTAATACAAGATACAGCTATTAGAAATTTAGAACAATTAAGTATAGCAAATATGAAATATATAAATGAATTCACATTAGATTTTACAAGATTATTATCACAAACAGGAAAAGCCATGGATGATAATTTATGTGATAAATACTTTATAAAATTACCAGGAGATTTAGGAAAATCTATACATGAAGCATGGAAAACAAACTATGGTACACAAGAGAATTTAGGAATAGGACCAAGGATAACGTATACATTGGGTATACTAGAAGAAAATTGCAAAGAAGTAGCATTACAAGAACAATTAAAAAGAAATGCTTATGCATTTTGTAAAACAGCAATCTATACACCACAAGCATATGGAGTTTATGATAAAAAGAAAAAGATACGGAAAAGTACAACATACAATAGAAATTATAGAAAACATTATAATACAGATAAATATGTCAAAAAACCACAATCACGAAAATGTAGATGTTACACTTGTGGAGAAACAACACATTTAGCTAATAATTGTCCAAATAAAAGAAAAAAATATGGAAAGAGCTAATTTAGTAGAGCAATTACAAGATTATGAAATAGAAGCTCTAAGAACAGATGATGAATCTGATAATGAATCAGTATATAGCATTTATAGTGAAGAAGAAAATCCAACGGCAAAAGTAACCTATACATATATGAATATAGAAGAAAGTTGTGAACATGATTGGAAACAAAATAAAGGAAACAATCACATAAGATGTTGTCATTGTGGATACTATCCTAGTATAGAAAAAAGATCACAATGTAATAAATGTTTTAAAGAAATTTGTTTTAAATGTCTTAAAGAAATTTATGATAAAGATATAGCTACAACATCAAAAGTGAAAACAAATTCTAAAAATAATGAAGATGAAAGAATAGATAAATTAGAAGTGATAACAGAATTACATAGTTTAAAAATAAAAGACTTAGAACACAAAGTTGAAGAATTGGAAAGATTAATTAAAATAGAAGAAATAAGTAAAATGGCTCTACAAAAATCAGATGATCAAACTTACATACAAACACAAGGATCAACAAACATGATAAATATACAATTTCGTTTATGGTTAGATAATAATAAATATTTAGATTTAACAGCATTAGTTGATACAGGAGCTACAAAGAGCTTAATCTCATATAGTTTAGCACCTATAGAATATCATAAAAAACTATCATATGAACTAAGTACGAGAACAATAGAAGACAGGTTAATATCTATTACACATTGTTTAGAACCAGTAGGAATACAATTCTTAGATTTTGCAAACAATTATAGTATAAAATATGAAATGCCACAAATAAATATTATTCCACCTGAGATAAAATCAAAAGATTTTGTAATAGGATTAAATTTTATATTAGGACTAAATGGTGCAGTTACAATTACAAGGAATTTTATAACATTAAGTAAACAATTATATACAATACCAACTCTAAGATATATGAATACAACACAAATTGTTCAAAAAGAGGGGATAAAGGGAATTTAGATTTTTTAAAAACGCAAAACAGAAAACAGTTTATAGAAAATGAATCATTAAAACTTTTAATAGATTTTCTAAGTCATGAAATAGAGAAAGGACAAGACATTACAAAAAGTGTAAATCATCCTATGATATTACATTTAGAAAAAAATAGGATATATTGAAGAAGATATAACAAAATCAAATGTAAAATATATTTGTAAATTTAAATTAAAAAATCCTGATATAGTAATCAGAACAGCTAATATAGAATACAACCCATTAGATAAAGAAGAGTTTAAAAAACAAATCCCTGAAATGGTAAATCAAGGATTAATTAGAAAATCAGAAAGTCCTCACAGATCTACAGCGTTTTTAGTAAGAAATCATAGTGAAATAAAAAGAGGTAAAGCTAGAATAGTTTATAATTATAATTATAAAAGATTAAATGACAATACAATAGATGATGGATATAATATTCCTAACAAAGGCAGTTTATTAAATCTTATACAAAACAAAAAAAGTATTTTCAAAATTTGATTTAAAATCAGGATATAATCAGTTAAAATTAGAAGAAAGTTTTAAACCTTGGACAACTTTTACATGTTCTGAAGGGCAGTATGAATGGAATGTTCTTAGTTTTGGTTTAAAGAATGCACCTTCAATTTTTCAAAGATTTATGGACAGTATCTTTTTAAAATTTGATTTTTGCTTAGTATACATTGATGATATTTTAGTTGCAAGTAATACAGTGCAAGAACATGAGAAACACCTACAACAGGTTTTTGGAGAAATAAAGAAAAATGGTATAGTAGTTTCAAAAAGAAAAATGGAACTTTTTAAAAGAAAATTTTCATTTTTAGGATTAGAAATTGGAAATGGAAAAATAGAATTACAACCACATATTTCTACAAAGATTTTAAATTTTCCAGAAAAATTTGAAAGCTTAAAACAAATACAAGCCTTTTTGGGCCTAGTAAATTATGCTAGAAAATTTATACCAAACTTGTCAAAATTGGTTGGACCATTATATGGTAAAACCACTAAAAATGGTCAAAGGTATTTTTTAACCAAGAAGATATTAAACTAGTTAAAGAAATTAAAAAAGCAGTTAAAAATATTAAACCATTAGAATTACCATTAGTCACAGATTATATAATTATTGAAACAGATGGATGCAAAGAAGGATGGGGAGCAGTCATTCTATGTAAACCAAACAAATACAGTCTCAAGGAAGAAGAGAAAATTTGCGCTTATGCAAGTGGTAATTTTCAAAACAAAACAAACTAGACTACAATTGATTTTGAAATACAGGCATTAATTTATGCATTAGAAAAATTTTAGATTTTTCTTAATAAAGAATTTACAGTAAGAACTGACTGTGAAGCAATAGTTAAATTTGTAAAAAATGACCAAAGTAAAAAAGTAAATAGAACCAGATGGGTTAATCTACAAAATACTATACAAGGAAATGGGTATTTTATAAATTTTGAACATATTAAAGGAAAAAATAATGGGATAGCTGATATGTTATCTCGAAATATAAACAAATGGTTTGTTTTAGATGGACAGGAAGAAAGATAAGGAGAAATTAAAGCTTATACACCCAAAGCAGGGGAATTCTTCTTCGGATGAAGAACAAGTCCAACAGTCATATTTACAGTCAACAGAAAAGATATACAGTTCTCCTCATACTTCATTTCCACAGATAATGACAGGACAGTTTTATAAACAACAGCAATCAAAGGCAGCTGGCAAACGCCCTTTGTACACAAATTTCTCACCCAAACCAGTGATTGAGTTTGGAACATATGCTCTACAGATATGCAAAGAAGTTGACAAAAAGTTTCGTCCTATTATAGGAATAAAACTAACAGATAAACAGCAATGTTTATTAGACAATTTATGGCATATTCAAACCATGCCACAAGCTTCATCATTCAAAGTACAGGTTTTAAATGCTTTAAGCATTTACTTTCAGGAACAAAGTTCAAAAACACCTGAAAGACAGTTTAAACAAAAACCAAATTTCACACATTATGTTATATTCAGGGGTACAAAAATTGGAATTTTTAACAAATGGGAAACAGTTGCACAACACATAACTTGTGTAGGGGGAGCACTTTGGAAAGGATATACAAGTTTTGCTGAAGCTCTTCAAGCAGCAAGGAACAATTTTGGAGTACAAAGTTTTTACATAGAACCCGAAGAGGTTATGAGTTTTGCTGATTTGGCTAATACAGATCCTGAGCATTATATAAAAGCTCAGCAAGAAATTATTTCTACATTAAAAACACAGCTCGAAGAAAAAACAAGAAATGCACAAGATATACAATTAAAAATTGAAAATAGCCTGCTAAAACAAAAAATGAGTTTACTAGAAGCAAAAAATACACAGTTATTACAAAGGCTTGAGAAAAAAGAAAATAAAGAAAAAACAGATGTACACAGGACTTTTGAGTGTTTCAGGACAAGAATTCTTGATACACCTTGGCATCAATGCCTAAAGCCAGTTACAGAAAGATTCCCAGAGTTTGAGAATCTTGTTTCACAGAAAGTATGTGCAGAGTTTCCTCTAATTCTGTACAATTTGCAACAACAGCTGGTAGACATGGCATTCAAATTTGACAGTGAACAACAAGGATTCAAACTGGTGGAAAGGACAAATGAAACAGGAGACGGAATTGGTCTTCTATTGCTTCAAATATACCACCCTACAAAATTAACAGATGAACAAATAATTCAATTTTATCATAATGGTATGATTGATTATTTGGAAATCAAGTTAAACACTAAAACAGAAGATCTCCTCAACCAGCTTGGAGAAAAGATTATTCTAGTTGCAGGGAATATTGCAATAAGATCAACAACTTCGATCATTGGATGCAAAATAATTTCCTCATTCCCTTATACAGATGCATACACATACAGACCAGCAAGAAAAAGAATTTTCATTGAACATAAAAGCAACATATGTCATCAATATCATCTACAAACATCAATGACAAAAACTAATATAGAGTTTTCAACTCTACTTTGGTTAAGTCATTCAGATGAAAAAATTCCAGACAGTTTTACACAGTTTATCAAAAATCATCAGGAAACTCTAGAACTTCCTGATTATTTTCCATGGAGGAATTATCAATTGGTAGGTGAAGGACACTACATACAAGTCTACACAAAACCAAATTGGAGAATGTTTCTACCCTTTGCAGGGGAAGGAGACACCTTACAGTTACAGCACATCATAAATCTAGAAGATGAAGAGGGCAATAATTTAGAAGATTGTTCAAGTCCACAATCGATAGACAGCACACACAGAGACTTTTAGAAGATGACGTAAGAAGTGACGATAGAAGATTGAAAACAAAAATCATGGCGTAAGCAGTGACGTTTTACAAACTCAATTATATACAGAAAGTGGTCGACAGAAGGCAAAAATTTTCAACACCTATTTTGGAATTTAGTTCTATTTTTATTCGTTTGCTTTTCTTTTTAGAATATGCTTTTTGACTATTATGTTTTAGAATAGATTCTTGTCTCTTATCTTTGCCTATATATATGGCAATTGTAAATCGTTGTAGACACGAACAACCATTACTAGCAATAATATTATTACTTCAATGGCACACTAAACTCTCTCTCCACATCTCTTTAGCTCAATTCCCTTAACATCCCAAATTTTCTCCAGTTCTTTATATTATATTCCAACACACACATAAAAAAAAGGCATTTTCTTCGGCAACTTCTACTTCGCTGTGCATACTCTCATTCATCATCATCCGCTGTGCATATTATTATCCTCTGTAAGTTTTGAATTTCCTTTTACTTTAGTTTTATTTTCAGTAATACCACCACCCTCTCTGATATATTGGTATCAGAGCAAAGGTTTTCTTAAAATCTAATAGACTAAGACAAGTTCCTTTTATGGCGTGTTAAGCCAGTATATATATAGGGTAAAGATCCGGTACAAATAGTTCTTAACCTAGGAAGTGTAGGAAATCGGGTCAAACGAACTCCGATTGAGCTCATTCCAGCGGCGTTGGAACCGGCTCGTCGAAACCTAACCAGAAACCCTAACCCCTTAAACCTAAACCCTAAAAAAAACCCTAAAGCTAAACCCTAAGGCTAAATCCTATGCTAAACTCTACGCTAAACCCTAAAATCTAAATTATAAACCCTAAAAGCTAAACCCTAAATGCAAACCCTAAGGCTAAACACTAAATGCTAAACTCTAAAGCTAAACCCTAAATACTAATGCCAAACCCTAAAGCTAAACCCTTAAGCTAAAATCTAAAGCTAAACCCTAAAAGTTAAACTCTAAACCCTAAAAGCTAAACCCTATATATATTTGAATAGGATTCGACGAGCCGGTTCTAACGCCGCTGGAATGAGGTTAATCGGAGTTCGTTTGACCCGGTTTCCTACACTTTGTAGGTTAAGATTGTTTTGTATTTGATCCAACCCCTATAGATATATAGGGGAAGGTTCATTGGGGAACACTAAAAAAGTGGGGAACAGCGGGGAACCGACTCAAACGAACTCCGATTGGACTCATTTCAGTGGCGTTGGAACCGGCTCGTCGAACCCTAACTAAGATCTTTAAACCCTAAACCCTAACACCTAAACTCTAAACCCTAAAGCTAAAAAATAAGGCTAAAACATAAGCTAAACCGTAAAATCTAAACTATAAACCCTAAAAGCTAAACCCTAAAGGCTAACCTAAAGCTAAACCCTATAGCTAAACCCTAAAGCTAAACTCTAAACCCTAAAGCTAAACCCTAAGGCTAAACCCTAAGGCTAAACCCTAAAAGCCAAACCCTAATATATTTAGGGTTTAGGGGTTATGATTTAGGGTTTAGGGTTAAGAGATCCTAGTTAAGGTTCGACGAGACGGTTCCAACGCCGCTAGAATGAGTCCAATCGGAGTTCGTTTGAGTCGGTTCCCCACTTTTTTAGTGTTCCCAAATGAACTCACACTATATATATATATAGATTAAGGTTCCTGTAAAAAAGACCAAAAGTGTGAGAAGGGTAAGAAAGAGTCTACACCATTAGATCTTTGATCTTATGATTGAGATTAATAGGGACCGAATTGTAAAATTTGTTTTATTTTTTTGGAATGACTTGAAAATTGTAGGGGTAATAAAGTCTTTATATCAATTCAAAATAGGAAACTGTAAATCAAAATCCCTACAATTTCGATCTCTCTCTCTCTACATCGCACGACCAGATGATCTCTCTCTCTACAATTTCGATCTCTCTCTCTACATCGCCGTGGAGCGGCGGTTCCAGCAGCACAAGTTCATCATCTCCGGCGGTGCAGCGGTTAGCGGCGGAGCGACAGCGGTTAGCGGCGGTGCAGCGGTTAACGTTAACGGTAGCGGTAGTGCCGGCCACCTATACACGACAGCGGTGGCGGAGCGACAGTGGTGGTGCCGGCAGTGGAGAAGATGATACAGAGATGTAATGATTATTGAATGGTGTTATATATGTGCTGAATGGTGTTATATACTTTTTTGAATGGTGTTATATTTGTGTTGAATGGTGTTATATACTTTATTGAATGGTGTTATATATGTGCTGAATGGTGTTATATACTTACTGAATGGTGTTATATACTTACTGTATGGTGTTATATACTTGCTGAATGGTGTTATATACTTTATTGAATGGTGTTATATACTTACTGTATGGTGTTATATACTTACTGTATGATGTTATATATGTGCTGAATGGTGTTTATAGAGATCTTTTAAAAAAAATCTAGTTCCTATAATTAAGGTGACGGTTATGGGAAGTTTTTAATTAATTGAATTAATGATAAAATTACTTTTTTACTTTTTTGAATTAATTTAGATTTAGGACACATGTCATCTCCACAATATTTCTCACCTTTCTCACACTTTTAACCTTTTTTACAATAACCTTACCATATATATATATATATATATATATATATATATAGTGAGAAGATCATGCGAGAACCACCTCTTATTGTGAGAACCGCGAGAACCAATGTGAACACACAAAAAATGCCTAAAAATCACACAAATTTTTTTTTTTGAATTTTTTATAAAAAAAATCGCTACTTTTCGAAGCAAAAAAAAAAAAAAAAATTTTTAAAATTTTTTTTTAAAAAATTTTTTTTTGCTTCAAAAAGTAGCGATTTTAACCTAAAAAATATTTAAAAAATCAAAAAAATTTTTTTAGATTTTTTTAGATTTTTTTTAGATTTTTTTAGGTTTTTTTGGGGGTTTAGTTTTTAGCATTTTAGCTTGGGGGTGGGGGGGGGCTTAGGTTTTTGGGGGGTGGGGGAGGGGGGTTTAGGTTTTGGGGGGGGGGGGGGGGTTAGGTTTTTTTTGGGGGGGGGGGGGGTGGGGGGGTTTAGGTTTTTGGGGGGTGGGGGTTAGGTTTTTTTAGCTATTTTAGGTTGTGTTCACATTGGTTCACAAGGTTCTCACAATAAGGGTGGTTCTCGCATGAGCCCCTCCTTATATATATATATATATATATATATATATATATATATATATATATATATATATATATATATATCCCTGAATTAATGGTACAAAATTCAGAAAAATGTATGTTAAGCCAGTTGTTAAAGAAAAGCATGACATGTAAGAGCATTAGATGGTTCATATGATATAGCTGGTACTGCCATAATGTAAAGCATGCTAGTAACCAGCAAAGGTTGTCTGGTCCCCCAAACCCATCAAACTCACATTATAAAGTGTGGTCATGCTTCTAGGTCTACTTATTTGTTTTCTTCTAAAACGAGCATAAAGACATGGACCCCTTTTTACTTCAATTCAAGATTCTCCTCCACTCACTTGATCTGACTCAGTACCAACCAAACCATTTCTGTTGAGTTGACTCAGTAAGATAGGTCAAATATCAATGTACAACAACAATATTGAGAGGATCAGAAACCCTAGTACTATTTGTCAGCAACTGATCTCTTTAACTGTATTACTACTCCCTTTTGACCACCCAATTCTGTCTGTTCTTCAATGATTTTGATCTTTTACCCACCACCACTCTTGAATTTCCACCCACTGAATTAAAAAAGTAGCAGTTATTATACGTCTTTTTTTTACAGGTTTCGGGTTTAGGGTTTATGGGTGCGAGAGTTCTTTCGTTTTCCATGTGGGTATACTGTCCTATTCCTATGCTCCAGCTTCTTCAATTCTCCATGCAATAAATTTTCTAATACTTCTGGTAGTTAAACATTTGATCCATTCAATTAAACCATAGGCATAGCAGCTGGTGTATATATTTATAATATACACCAACATCCTCATCATATATATTCTGTCTTTTAAGTGTGTGTTTGAGTATGAACATGAACATGAAGGAAACTAAGAACATGAGGAGGTTGATCATGTGCCGGTCGCTTGACGCCACAACATCTTGCATGATCCCCGATTGTCGGTCTGTTATTCGATCACGGAGGTCGAGTGATCAAACACTGGTTGAGCACACTAGGTTGTTGAGTAACACTAAGTACATTCGACTCGCAGAGGGTCGTGGCTACGTTGTGCCTGCAAGTAGGAGATCATTGTCGTCTTCGTCAGCCGCTAACGCTAACGGTGTGAAGTTGGACCAGAATGCCCTCCCGTTATCGTCCACCAAACAAGTCTTTCAGGTCGGTTTTTATTGTGTGTTTTGTTGGGTTCATTTTCATGTATGGTATTATATCATAAATACCATACAACTATACATGAAAATGAACCAACAAAACACACAATCAACATTATATGCAGTGGTGGATCCAAGGGGTTCCTGGATCCGCCACTGATTATATGAGATTAGAGAATATTCGTACAATTTAAGGTATTTGATCTTTCAAATTTGTTTACTTCCGTACGGGTTAAGGTATGGTTCTAGTTTAGGTATGGTGGGTGAGCATGGTTTGGTTCGGTTCGTGTAGAAATCAAAACAGAAGAACTACAATTGATGTTTCGGTTTGTAATATTTAAGACGGATCGTTTAGGTTATCAATAGTCCCGCTTTTTCCGTTTTTGGGTTATAAACGAAATCGGTTCGGTTCGTCATGGATGGCAGAAAGGGCATTCTAGTTTTTTGGGTGAAATTAAAAATAAATTGTTATTTATAATATAGAATTGAAGGGTGATGCAAAATCATGTTTTTGGATGAAATTAAAAAGTAATAAATTTGTAATCTATGAAGAAATGAAAGGTGATGCGAATGATGAATTATTTACTAAAAATTTGCCAATACAGAATTTTTCATATATTATTTACAAAAATAAAAAAGTATTTTTTTTAAATATTTTCATATATTATTTATAAATGTGGGTTTCAGTGATGGTTAGGTTTTATTATTCGGGTTTTGTATACCTATATTCAATGATGGCGTTGAGGTGGCGTGATAAAGTCACATCCTGTAGCCTTAAGTCATATGATTTTTTTAAAAGTCTGCTTATTAATGCAACAATATAGTTTTTAAACATATTGTATACTATCTTAAAAACTAAAGTCGGTGGATTTTTCCACCGGCTTTGATTGGCCCTTCAACTTTTAGATTTGGTAATTTTAGTCTTTTTCTCATTTTTAATATCCTCTACTTTAGTAATTGGCATTTTTAGCCTCTACCTTTTTACTAAATTAATTTTCTCTAAATAACTTTCGTTCGTTAATCTCTTTTGTTAATTACTTTTCTACATTCATATTTTTATGTACGTGTCGGGGTATAAATTTGAGCGTGTCTATGTTTCGACAACCAAAGTCGGTGGAATTTCCCACCGACTTTGGTTGGCCCTTCAACTTTTGGACTTGGCAATTTTAGTCATTTCCTCATTTTTAATGTCCTCTACTTTAGCAATTGCCATTTTTAGCCCCTAGCTTTTTACTAAATTAATTTTCTCTAAATAACTTTCGTTCGTTAATCTCTTTTGTTAATTATTTTTTTTACATTCATATTTTTATGTACGTGTCGGTATAAATTTGAGTGTGTCTATGTTTAGACGTAAATTGTTTCCGGAAACGAGTCAGGTTAAATATAATACGTGTTCATTTAGAAAAACCATTTTTACGTGCATATTTTTATATATGTGTTTTTATTAATTCGAGTTGTTCTACGTTTCGACGTAATTTTTTTTTCGGAAACGAGCCAGGTCAAATATAATACATTTTCGTGCTTATTTTATGTACATTTCGTAAATTTTGTTCCGAAATCAGCGGAGTCAAATTGTGGTTTTTCTCCTTTTTAAAAAACCCTAATTATTACCGTATAATACGTTATGATTGTACAATATAAATTCAATTTACTTTACATTTTGATTCAATCTGAATGCTTATATAGGTTACATTGAGTTCAATCGGATACGTTGAAATGCACGTTCGTATGGTTAACGTATCACATAACGCTTAGACTAATTCATTCGATTTTCGCGTTGTACTCGCGCCGCAACACGCGCGGGCCTTATTACTAGTTTAACATATTAATCATCAATTATTTAAAAAAAAAAAACTTTTTGAATAGGTGGTGGTGATGAGGGTATCCATTCATTGTCAAGGGTGTGCTGGTAAGGTCAAGAAACATTTATCCAAAATGGAAGGTGCAAATTACTCTTCTACTCTTCACAAAGATATTAAATTATTATTATTACTATAATATAATTAATTCGAGACTTAATATTTATAATTGAATTATTACAGGAGTGACGTCGTTTAGCGTAGATCTGGAGACCAAGAGGGTAACAGTGATGGGACACGTGTCACCAGTGGCTGTGTTGGAAAGCATGTCGAAGGTGAAGAAAGCTGAGTTTTGGGCTCCTAACTTAATTTCTGTGTAACATAAAATTTAACTGGATCCTCTTTCTAAAATTATGATTGTATTTTTACCTTTCTTTATTATTTATTAAATTTAAATTTAAAAGTGATTTGTCTCCTAAATTTAGGTTTAGATTTTAAAATAACTAGTATTGAGTCCCGGCGTTGTGGTGGGGAGCGTAAAACCGTGACAAATAGCACCAAGGCCACAATACTGCTAGCGACCATTAACGCTGAAGTTGCGACGTGTTAATGCGGAGAAATTAGAACGAAACATAAAACATATAAAATAATAACTAAGTCGATTTAAGACCTGTGCGTCACGATGAACCTATCAAACGGGAAAAATAGACGACCATAAAAACGTTGAACCACACATGCACGTCGCATAATGTTAACTCGCAAAATTTAGAACGAAACGTAAAACAAAACGTAAAAACGTTGAACCGCACATGAACGTTGCGTCGTGTTAACTCGCAAAATTTCGAACAAAACGTAAAACGAGTTTTTGCGAAATATGAAAAGTATAGGGTACCAAAGTTGAAAGTAAAAAAGTTCTTAGGTTAAATTGACAAAGATAAAAAACTTTGTGGTTAAAAGTGTAATTATATCAATTTTTTTAAAATCTCTCTAAACATAGAGTACAACTATTTTATACATCAACATGTTGATAATTTATAATGGATAAATATAAAGTACGTTAGCTTTATCTAATAAATCAATTTATACAAGCATAACTAACCAATTTAGTGTTAATAGTAAATAATTAATAGATTTTTAAAAAAAGATTTAGATTCACCATTATCATTCTCAATAAATTCCATCATCTATATCTATACTATACTAGAATTACCACCCGCCGCAATGCGGCGGGGATTCATTAATTATATATCATGTTAGATGAAAGGCAAACGTTTCTCACATGATCACGAGCCTGTGTGTAAAACCGAGAAAAAATAACTAAGTCGATCTCTGACTCGCACGTTGCAACAGACCTATCAAACGGGGAAAAATAGATGCGCTGTGACGGACATTTCAAACAGGAAAAAATAGATGAAAAACCGTTGAACCTCACATGCACGTTGCGGCGTGTTAACTCGGAAATTTAGAACGACACGTTAAACGGAGAACTTATGAAAGATGAAAAGTATATAAGACACTAAAGTTGAAAGTAAAAAAAATGTTGAGATTAAATTGCAAAAGATGAAAAGATTTGGGTTGAAAGTAAAAAAATTAAAGGTGTTAAATTGCAAAAAAAAAAAAAAATGAAAACTTTTGAAATTAGAAGTGAAAAATCAAATTAATCAAAGGGGTTAAAATACCAAAAATTGAAACTTTAGGCTTAAATTGCCAAAGATTGAAACTTTAGAGTTAAAAAAGAAATCAATTTCAAATTATGAAAATAAAAGAGATAAATAGATTTAGTTAAATTGATGTTTATATTATTATTATTATTATTATTATTATTATTATTATTATTATTATTATTATTATTGCTATTATTATTATCTTCCTATACTAATAAACAAAAATCTTTTGGGACACATGTCACTTTCTCATGCCCCTTGCCATTATTTAAAAAAAACCTCTTTATTAAATAAAAAATAATAATTTTTAACTTTATCTCCAATGTTATTAAAATAAAGAAAATGTTACATATATCAATAGTGAGAAGATAATCTTTTAAAACGAATTTTAAGATTAATGATGGTCTTACATTATTTTGGTTAAACAAAAAGATATATCTAAAAACAAGTCTTGGCATGTGTCGATATTAATTAATTTAAATTAGTTAGAAAAACAAATTCACACATATTTAATTTATATACATCTAGGTTAATTAATAGCATATTTTTTATCATATGTTTCTAACATATTTTATTATATTTTTTTTTCTATTATAGTTGGGGGAAGATACACCTTAAAACCACAAACACTTGCGAAACATACCCTAAAGTATCCTCAAATTTTTTTAACATTAAATAAATTAAATGATTAAATACCAAATAAACATAAATCAAATTCAGATAAATAAAATAGATTACAAAATAAAAAAATCCAACTAAAAAAATAAATTATAGAACATAATACAAAATAAAAATAAGCTATTCCTCGTCTAAATCTTCAAGATACGATAGATCTTGAATTGAAATATGTGCCACAAGATCATACGAAGTCGGAAATGCGTATGTGGGTCCATAATCTCACCAAGGGCATCATTGTCCAAAACATGTTGAACTAAAGGATCCCTTATGTGGACTGGTGAGAATGTATGCCTGACGTCCTTAAGAATCATGTTGTGCAATATCATACACGCATACATCGTTCTCCTAATCTTCTCTACATTCATGGCTCGTATGGGTCGACTAAGTATGCCTCATTTGAAAACTTCAACCATTTTTATAGACATATCTATTTGAGTTATGTTTGATCTCTAAGGGGTCAAATAGTTAAAAGAGTAAATTACGTTTTTGGCCCTTGTGGATATATCACTTTTACTATATTAGCCCAAAATAAGAATTTTTAACATATCTGCTCCTATGGTCTCTATAACTAACCATTTTGGCCCCTAAGTCTAACCATTTTGGCCCCCATGGTCTCTACAACTAACCATTTTGGCCCCCTTGATCTCTAGACTTAGGGGCCAAAATGGTTAGTTATAGAGACCATGGGGGCAGATATGTTAAAAATTCTTATTTTGGGCTAATATAGTAAAAGTATTATAACCACAAGGGCTAAAAACATAATTTACTCTAGTTAAAAATTCTTATTTTTTCAACTATTTATGAATATTTCATTTATGTAATTATTGTTTTTAAAATATGTTGTATGTTTTTCCGGCTTATCAATACCTATTTAGTAATTTATTGATGAAACCCGTGTAATACACGGGGTTTTAACCTAGTTATATAATAAAAGAAACCATTTTTGGGACACTGGTCGTCATATTAAGCCATTTTTATAGATAAGTATTATTTTAGTTTAATCTTTTCTAATTAATTATATATAATCCTCCTACTAAATATTATTTAGTTTAATTTCTTATGGATAATTATTATTTAGTTTAATCTCCTTCTCATTTATAATATTATTTATTTAACTAATAGAGTAAATTACGATTTTAGCCCCTGTGGTTATATCACTTTTACTCTTTTAGCCCAAAAAGTATTTTTAACATCTGGACCCCCAACGTTTTTTTTTCTAATCTTTTTGGCCCCTAACGTCTTTTTTCTAACCCTTTTGGCTCCTAACATTTAATGGATAAGGTTAGTGTTAGGGGCCAAAAGGGTTAGGAAAAAAAAACGTTGGGGGCTCAGATGTTAAAAATTCTTTTTTGGGCTAAAATGGTAAAAGTGATATAACCGCAGGGGCCAAAATCGTAATTTACTCTAACTAATATTATTTATCATTTATACATTTACGGAGTTTTAAATAATGCGTTAAATTTATTAAGACTTCGTTAACAAATTTTGCTACAACAAAATAATCTATTTATATCAATCTAAATTTTTATCTATACTATACTATATAATAAAACATTAATGTGTGACACGTGTCGTTCATTGTAGGTATTTATTTTATGATTTTTCGCCTTACTTCCAAACTTATCTTATATTAATTAAATAAATAAATGAATTATGAGCTAATATTAAATTTTATCCTACTTTAAATTTCGAATACCATTCTTCTATTTTTCTAATAACCGAAATTGTAAATTGTTAATTTAAAACATTTTAAATAAAACAAATTATTTATCACGAAAATCAAACTTTGTATTAATATATTAAATATTTTTATTTTCACTAAACAAAATTACATTTACTAACTTTTTTGTATTATTTGGTATATAAAATTACATTTATTTAACTCGTGTAATAAATGAGTTTTTTTAAAGATGTATTATTTTATTATTTGGTAAACAATATTACATTTATTCAACCCGTGTAATACATGTGGTTTTAAAGATATAATTTTTTTATTTGGTATATAAAATTACATTAAATCAACCCGTACAATATGGTTCTTATATATATAATTTTTATTATTTAATATAAAATTATATTTATTCAACCCGTACAATAAAGAAAGTTTTTAAAGATATAATGTTTTATTATTTATTATATAAATTTATTTACTCAACCCATGTAATACACGGGGTTATAACCTAGTTATTTTATAAAAGAGATAAATAAAAATTAAAGGATGAGAAATTACCAGAGAATGACACGTGTCCAAAAAGTATTTTTGTTTATTAGTATAGAAAGATTATAATGTATGAGGGAGGGGTATTTTAAGATACCCAAAAAATAAGAACTTTTCCCCCATTTTATTTATAGAAAGACCCCTAAAATAGGGGTAGTTTAGTCTTTTAAACACTATTTATTTTTTAGCTCCTAAACTTATTACACTTAAATCCATAAGGTTTTAACAAAATTATAGATAATTAGTTACAATTCACCCATCCACAACAAACTTATAATTTTTTTACGTATTCTTGACATATCTTATAAACTATACTGTTTAAAAAAAAAATCCAAAGACACCATTACGACCTACACATTTTTGTCAACGTTTCGGTAGTTGTCTTGTTCAATATCGACGCACGGATTAAAAGGTACAAGTCAATAATGCTTTAATGTACAAGTAATTAATACTTGTGATTAACGCGCCTAATCTACAAAGATGGGCTCCATTTATGCAAACAAAAACAAAAAGAATTAAAAGTACCTTAACATAAAATGAAGATATTATGTGTCACATTTTATTTTATTAAAACTGCCTAATATATGTACTTAGATATATCTTATAAAAACTTAAAACTAACTACAACAAACTTCCTAAATAAAGGGTGTCAAATCTAAAATCAAACCCTAATACACTTCTATAGTTACTACTATAAATACATAGCATGACACCCCTATATCTATTGTTAAACAAAGTTAAAAAAATGGATCCAGTTCTGAATTCAATTGTTGCGAAAAACCAAGCATGCGAGATTCAAAATTCTAAGGTCAGTTCTGTTATATCGCAGCAGTGAATAATTGTTTTCTTTTATTTACTTTTATATGAATGTTAACTTAATTGATTTTTCAGATTCAGTTGCATGATTAACATGCCAATTTAAACAACCCATTTGTCGAAAAAATAAGAACTTATTTATTTATTTATTTATTTAATGTATAAGGTACAAACTAAAATTTTAACCCTTGATCTTAATTACCCTTTTTAACTAAGATCAAGGGTTAAAATTTTAGTTTGTACCTTATACATTAAATAAACAAATAAATAAATAAGTTCTTATTTTTTTTGGGTATTTTAAAATATAGATTGATGAAATTTTGTTAGCTTCTTTTGAAATTTGCATAATCCTTTAAATGAGGAATTTTTGTTAGTTTTTATCATATTTGACTAAACCTTTAATGCAGGGAGTTTTGTTAGTTTTTGTTGACATTTCACATTTGACTAATCCTTTAAATTAGGAAGTTTTGTTAAAATTTGACTAAAATATAAAGAAAATTGTTCAATCAATATTTGACAATAGTTTTAGTTTTAAAGATTTTGGAACGAAAATGTTATAGAACCAATTATTTAACTCATTAAATGATTATATATGTTTAACTCATCATAAAATATCACATGGATATGTTTACACGTATGTGTTCATATATATATTTTTAAATAAATCTCTCTAACAAATTAGCTATTAAACATTTTGTGGCTTTGACGGAATTTATCATCTACTTGTACATTTTAATCCGCACGTCAATACTGAACAAGACAACTATCGAAACGTCGACAAAAATGAGTAGGTCGTCACGGTACCTTTAGATTTTTTTAAACATTATAGTTTATAAGATATATCAAGAAACGTAAAAGAATTATAAGTTTGTTGTAGAGTGAGAAAAGTGTAACTAATTGTCCATAATTTTGTTAAAACTCAGGGATTTAAGTGTAATAAGTTAAGGGGCTAAAAAATAAATAGTGTTTAAAAGACCACATTACCCTCATTTTAAGGGTCTATCTATATATACAGGGAGGGAAAAGTTCTTATTTTTTTTGGTGTCTTAAAATACCCCCCCCCCCTCATGTATTATAATATAGTATAGATGAACCTACCTTTAACATAATATTTCACAATAAGTAGGTTTCGTTTACCATCTTTAAACAAAAGATCAACATAAAAAGACAATGGAGGGTTAGAAAAATATTGTATTCACAAAATTGGTAACTAAAAAAAGTTAAATCGGTTAGTACCATGGAAAAAAGTGCTCGTGGCTTTAACGCCAGAGGCTTGTTTAGGTTTTGGCTTTGGTCATTGAACTTTGTTTGAATACAACAGGCGGTTATACAAATAAAAAACTACCGGAAATGAGTATCACAATGCAAAGTGTCGCCCCCGCCGCATCGCGCGGGCATCTTACTAGTATATATATATAAATGAAATTTAACAATTAAAGTTAAAGGTGTAAAACGTAATTACGAGTCAACTACTACTTTTTATTTTTATAAAAACAAAATTTTGAAACCTAAAGTTTATTGTATGAGTACCATGTGGATATTTAAAAAAAGTTATGAACTTTAAAGAATAAAATTATGAACTTTATCATTTAACCAACAAAATAAACTTACTTTACAATTATAACAACTTATCTTTTATTTTTTGTCATTTAATTATCATCTTTAAAAAAACAAAACTTTACATGTGTAAAACAATTTTTTTACTTTATTTATAAACAAAACATTTTGTTTTTATAAAAAATAATTCTTTTATAATATTTTTTTGTAACTAAATTGTGTTGCAAATTTTTAGGAATTATAAGTTCAAATATATTGCTCTAGATAATATTAGTCAGTTTCAAAAGAATTCTTTACCAACTTGACTAGATACATAGTAGATTGTGTTGCATATTTTTAGGGATTATAAGTTAAAAGTAGACTCATATAGATAAGATTAGTTAGGAACTAAAAATCCGAACTTAGTATGATATAAAGTTAATAAAGATATAAACTCTTAACATCCTATTTTTTTTATAAAAAAAGTAGTTGAAATTTTATAAAAATATAAATTTTTTATATTTGTAAAAATCCGAAATTTAACAATATAAGTTAAAGCTCTAAAACGTACTTACGAGTCAAATACTATTTTTTATTTTTATAAAAACGAAAATTTTAAACTTAAAGTTTATTGAATGAGTACTATGTGGATATTTAAAAAAAAAATTATGAACTTTAAAGAATAAAATTATACTTTATAATTTAACCAATAAAACAAAGATACTTTACAATTATAACAACTTATCTTTTATTTTTTGTCTTTTCATTATTAATTTATATAAAAAAACAATATTTTTTGTCTTTTGATTATTACTTTTTATACTATATTATAATGTTTGAGCGAGGGGTATTTTAAGATACCCAAAAAATAAGAACTTTTCCCCGATTTTATTTATAGAAAGACCCATAAAATAGGGGTAGTTTAGTCTTTTAAACACTAATTATTTTTAAGCCCCTAAACTTATTACACTTTAATCCCTAAAGTTTTAACAAAATTATAGATAATTAGTTACAATTCACCCATCCACAACAAACTTATAATTTTTTACGTGTTCTTGATATATCTTATAAACTATACTGTTTAAAAAAAAAAATCCAAAGATACCATGACGACCTACACATTTTTGTCAACGTTTCGGTAGTTGTCTTGTTCAATATCGACGCACGGATTAAAAGGTACAAGTCGATAATGCTTTAATGTACAAGTAATTAATACTTGTGATTAACGCGCCTAATCTACAAAGATGGGCTCCATTTATGCAAACAAAAACAAAAAGAATTAAAAGTACCTTAACATAAAATGAAGATATTATGTGTCACATTTTATTTTATTAAAACTGCATAATATCTGTACTTAGATATATATCTTATAAAAACTTAAAACTAACTACAACAAACTTCCTAAATAAAGGGGTGTCAAATCTAAAATTAAACCCTAATACACTTCTATAGTTACTAGTATAAATACATAGCATGACACCCCTATATCTATTGTTAAACAAAGTTAAAAAATGGATGCAGTTCTGAATTCAATTGTTGCTAAAAACCAAGCATGCGAGATTCAAAATTCTAAGGTCACTTTATGTTATATCGCAGCAGTGAATAATTATTTTTGCGTATATCTTTCATATTAATATGTTCGTTATGTTATTATATGTCTGTTTTATTGTAGGATGATGGTGATAAAAGTGTTGATATTATTTCTTATGGTGCAATATTTAGTCCATACAAATGTAATCTTTAACGTGAATTTAGTGAAGAGGTAATTTTAAGGTTTATTTAATCTTTTTTTAACTTTTGTATTCAATTTTTGTCATTTTTAAGAATCGAAAGTTTGACACTCAAAGGAAGAGATCCAAGAGACTCTCTAAATGGAAATGGAGTGATGGTATTAATTTAGACGATTCTGAGGACAATGACAAAGAAGAGGAATTAGAAGATGCTGCCGATTCAAGCACAAACCAGAAAACCCGATTAAAAATACCTTGAGTGTGAATTCAGAAGCGGAACAGATTTCATGCAGTCTAATATGAAATATATCAAGTGTTTTCATGTTTTTTTTCATTGTCAGCTGTTGTGTTTAATTAGACGTATAAATAAAGTTTATTTTATATTTGAACTTTATTTTTGGTGTTAATATAATGCAGTTATTGACTATATTAATAAAGTTCAAAATAAAGTTAGTATCCTAAATTTACAAGTCAACTAAACTTATATAAGTTAATATCCTAGAGTTGCAATAAATAGATATTGCAGTTAGATATAGTCAAGCGAAAATTATAAAATATTGCAGTTATTCTTGGATATTAATATAATAATTTGTATTTCTTAATTAAAAAATAATAAAGTAATAACCTTTAAAGCTAAAAAAAACTGAAGTTACTATGATATAAAGTTAATAAAGATATAAACTCTTAAGATCCTATTTTTTACAAAAACTGTTTTTAAAATTTTATTAAATTATAATTATATATATATATATATAAACGAAATTTAACAATTAAAGTTAAAGGTGTAAAACGTAATTACGAGTCAGCTACTACTTTTTATTTTTATAAAAACAAAATTTTGAAACCTAAAGTTTATTAGATGAGTACCAAGTGGATATTTAAAAAAAGTTATGAACTTTAAAGAATAAAATTATAAACTTTATCATTTAACCAACAAAATAAACTTACTTTACAACTATAACAATTTATCTTTTATTTTTTGTCATTTAATTATCATCTTTAAAAAAACAAAACTTTACATGTGTAAAACAAATTTTTTACTTTATTTATAAACAAAACATTTTGTTTTTATAAAAAATAATTCTTTTATAATATTTTTTTGTAACCAAATTGTGTTGCAAATTTTTAGGAATTATAAGTTCAAACATATTGCTCTAGATAATATTAGTAAGTTTCAAAAGAATTCTTTACCAACTTGACTAGATACATAGTAGATTGTGTTGCATATTTTTAGGTATTATAAGTTAAAAGTAGACTCATATAGATAAGATTAGTTAGGAACTAAAAATCCGAACTTAGTATGATATAAAGTTAATAAAGATATAAACTCTTAACATCCAATTTTTTTTTTATAAAAACGTAGTTGAAATTTTATAAAAATATAAGTTTTTTATATTTGTAAAAATCCGAAATTTAACAATTTAAGTTAAAGCTATAAAATGTACTTACGAGTCCAATACTATTTTTTATTCTTATAAAAACGAAAATTTTAAACTTAAAGTTTATTAAATGAGTACTATGTGGATATTTAAAAAAAATTATGAACTTTTAAGAAAAAGTTATACTTTATAATTTAACCAATAAAACAAAGATACTTTACAATTATAACAACTTATCTTTTATTTTTTGTCTTTTCATTATTAATTTATATAAAAAACAATATTTGTTGTCTTTTGATTATTACTTTTTATATTATATTATAATGTATGAGTGAGGGGTATTTTAAGATACCCAAAAAATAAGAACTTTTCCCCCATTTTATTTATAGAAAGACCCCTAAAATAGGGGTAGTTTAGTCTTTTAAACTCTAATTATTTTTAAGCCCCTAAACTTATTACACTTAAATCCCTAAAGTTTTAACAAAATTATAGATAATTAGTTACAATTCACCCATCCACAACAAACTTATAATTTTTTTACGTGTTCTTGACATATCTTATAAACTATACTGTTTAAAAAAAATCCAAAGATACCATGACGACCTACACATTTTTGTCAACGTTTCGGTAGTTGTCTTGTTCAATATCGACACACGGATTAAAAGGTACAAGTCGATAATGCTTTAATGTACAAGTAATTAATACTTGTGATTAACGCGCCTAATCTACAAAGATGGGCTCCATTTATGCAAACAAAAACAAAAAGAATTAAAAGTACCTTAACATAAAATGAAGATATTATGTGTCACATTTTATTTTATTAAAACTGCCTAATATCTGTACTTAGATATATCTTATAAAAACTTAAAACTAACAACAACAAACTTCCTAAATATAGGGGTGTCAAATCTAAAATTAAAACCTAATACACATCTATAGTTACTACTATAAATACATAGCATGACACCCCTATATCTATTGTTAAACAAAGTTAAAAAAATGGATCCAGAACTGAATTCAATTGTTGCGAAAAACCAAGCATGCGAGATTCAAAATTCTAAGGTCAGTTCTGTTATATCGCAGCAGTGAATAATTGTTTTCTTTTATTTACTTTTATATGAATTTTAACTTAATTGATTTTTCAGATTCAGTTGCATGATGAACATGCCAATTTAAACAACCCATTTGTCGAACAAGCTTCTAAGGTATTGATTTTGCTGGTTTGTAAGTATTATTTTTGCGTATATCTTTCATATTAATATGTTCGTTATGTTATTATATGTCTGTTTTATTGTAGGATGATGGTGATAAAAGTGTTGATATTGTTGGGATTGAACCCTATCAGAGGAACAGATAATTAAAGCCAAAACTGGATCAGAGCAGTGGATCCAGAATAAGCAGACGTTTACAGATTAGTTCATGCAAATCTCTCCCCTTGAAAGTGGCTTTGTATCTGCTGACCTCCTATCTACTGATCTTACTAAGTGCTGACCTACAACTGCTGCCCAATGTCAAAGACTGATGGAAGACCAAAGCTCTGCTGACTCAATCTACTGCCTTGAGTCAAGTACTGCTGATCCGGACAAGCACTGCTGGGTTCATAACAGTGGAAGGATGCAGCAGCTGTTTATGTGTCTTTTATGTAATGTAATGTAATAGCAGTAGTTACTACATCAGTGTTTTGTATAGATCAGAGGTTAGAGTTTTGTTAGGAGGTTAGATGTCACTTTAATGGTGACGTCAGCTAAGATGCTCAGTGGTTTGCAAGTGCCTATAAATAGTTCAGTACTTTGTACTGTTCTATTAGCTCTTTCATCACATCGTCTTCTTTGCACGAACAAACTACTGAGCTCTGGCTGAGGGGGAGTTTGCATTCTTACATCAATCATTGTAATCGTTGTTGAAACAAATTCAATCTTTCGATTCATTGTGTAAAGATGTTTGATAAAAGTATTACTCTCATTTGATTGTATGCAAAGTTTGCTTTCATCTTATTTCCGCTGCACAACTCTTTCATTTCCATCTTAATTACAAACGAAAATACAATAAAAAAGAAACTCAGATCCAACAATTGGTATCAGAGCAAGGACAGTCAATTTCGATTTAACAGTCAAATTGACATAACAGTTCGGCTCGAAATCCATTGATACTAAGGTTGGTTGTATTTTGTTGAAAAACAGAGTATCAAGTAAATCATGTTCAAAATGGTTATTCAAAAACTCTGTAAATCAACCAAGATGTCATATGACACACAAATTTCACACAACATGTAAATTCATGCACAAGACACTCATGGTTTCTAGATCTGAAAGCAATATCTGATTAAACCATGAGATTATTCTTATTTTCTAAATTGATTTAAACTGTTGATGTGTAATATGTGATGTTTTCATTAAATACTAAAGTACAAACCTCAGATTAACAAAACCTATGTTTATAAAAGCATTGTTGTTTTGTTAACACAAAAAGAGGGAAATTAAAACTTTAGTTATTCTGATCTTATGTGTTGAAAACAGGTTGAGTTCCTCAAAAGGACAAAATCAACTATGTTAAAATACATTAAGAAAATTCACAAAAACTCTGAAGTGTGTTTATCTCAAAACTTCTGAAGTCAGAAGAAAAGAGTATAAACATAAAACACTGAAGAGTCAAAGTGCAGGGTAATAATGGTCATTAAGCAACTATGTGCATTCACCTGTTCAGAAAAGGGTTTTTGATTCCAGTGAATGAATTACAAAAGGAATCATGTTTGCAATCAACTGACAAAGAAAATGGTACCATACAGTGGTCAAAATATGTTCAAGGTTTTCCTACCACTATTGTCAAAACCACTGACCATTTTAAAAAACTTGAGAATGATATGATTATGTGTTTTATTGGATTTACACCAAATCCTTTTGATGCTGTTCTCAGAAAATCCTTTAATCATTTTTTTCTTCAAAGGATTTTCTTGAATAATCAGGATATATTATTCATTTTTTTTTGGAATAATATATTTGGAACTTTTGCTTGTTTTTGTTGGCAATAGTTTCAGCTCCTGACAGGAGGTAATACCTTATTTTTGGTGGTATTATTGTCCTCATAAATGGGTCAAAAGGAAATGGTATATGTGTTAAGATTATGTCATAACTCAGGTTTGCTCCTAAACTTTTATCAAAGGTTGATTGTAAACTGTGCTTAAACTACTAGGGTACTCATGTTTTAATTGAATATGAAACGAAAATGAGTGGCCTTAGCAAAAAGTTTTCATCATCTGGGGTACTAAACCACTGTCTTTCAAAATTGACATGTGGCAAAACCTTGAATGAAAATCCTCAAAACTGTTGCTGAAACACCTGTCCTTCAGAATTATACCATTTACCCTAACCACTGTTTTGCTCCAACGTCTGATCTCTAAACACTGTCCACTGCTGAAAGTTAACCACTGTTCCCTCATTTTCTTGACAAGCACTGATGCTCAAAATCAGTGTCTTATCCACTGACATGCTATCCACTGATAGTAAAAATCATCCACTGCCCATATTTTTACCGTTGTAACCTCTGACGCTTGATACGTCAGTGGCTCTTAAAACAACTGTTCTCCATACTTCATCCGTTTCATCAGTGTTTGACACGTGGTCAGTTTTTAGCCCTCAGATCTTAATAACCGCTGCCACATCAGCGATCATTTTTAAATAAAACCCTGCCCTAAACCCCCAAACAGGGTTTTACACTGTCGAATTGAATTCCAAAAATTCTCTTCTCATAGCAGTTTCCAACCCTTCTTCTCAAAACCCACAAAATCCTTCTCTGATTCTTCTTCATCAAAATGACGAAGTCAAAAGGAAAATCAAAATCAAAACCTACATCACCATCACCTTCAACTGAGGCCGCTCAAACGGCTGAAGAAATCATCGAAATACCATTCAAACAATCTCATAACTATCTGGGTTTATTCACAAAACCTACTGATAATCACACCTTTAACACCATCATTGATGCATTATCTGCATCAAAGTACAAAACTTTGTTGACAGCAAATGCTCCTATCTATCTGCAAACCCAGAGAGAGTTTTGGAAAAAGGCGTCGCTTGAAAAACAAGACGGAAAAGTCATAGCCATTAACTCCTCAATACAGGGTAAAGCAGTTCAAATAACCCCACAGTCAATCTCCGAAGTCTTTAATCTCAACGACCAGGAAGGTAAACTCTCTTTTGAGAAAGTCGAGATGAAAACTGATTTCGTAAAAAGGGGTTATGCAGAAGAACCAAAGGTAGATACCCTACAAAAGGGTTATTTTCCATCTGCACCCAGGTTTTTATTTCACACACTCTTGATGTGTGTTTCAAATAAAGCAACATCTTTCAACGAAATACCATTGAAAATCCAAAACCTGGGTTACGCTATTTTGAATAATAAAGACTATAACTACTCCCAGGAGATTTTCAATGACATGGTGAAAAACGTTGAAAGTCAAGCATTTTTACTTTTTCCAAGATTTTTGAGTTATTATTTTGAACAAAAATTTGAAAAGAAAAATGTAAATTTGCTCAAACAAGGTGTTCATTGTCAAATAAAAAGCATAACAAAAGAAACATTTTCAAGGATGATGGCACCAATAAAAACAAAAGCAGGGGTACCTGAGCAGACTTTAGTGGTTACAACTGCTCCTCAGGTATCAGCTGCTGAGCCCACTGCTCCAGGTGATCATAGCAGCACTCCCACTGCTTTGAAACCCACACCTGCCACCACTAAAAAGACCAAAAAGAAAACATCCAGAAAACCCACCAAACCCAAAACAAAGGCAACTCTGGAAGATGAGATCCCAGAGGAAATGCCTGTGACAACACAAAAGTCACCACAAACCACTGCTGCTACTTCCTCACAGCAGTTGGAAGAAAGATCTCAACCCATAACCGAAACTCCTCCTGCATCCTCACAAAAGGATCAGGTTGTAAGCACAGGGACACCACAATATGAAGCTCCGAATCCACTCGGATCCATCTTCCTCAGTCCTGATCCCAAGGACATGTCTCTTTCAACCCCCATCCCCTCACCAATAATAATGCCACAATCCATGCTACCTCTGTTGCATGCAGCTGCTATTGCACAGACACAAACCAGTTCCTCTCTATCACCTATCACTGAGAGTATACATCCACAAGTGACTGGGTCTGATGCTTATACTTCTGCTATCCCAGCAACAGTTGAGGAGGTTACACTGCAGGAGTTACAAGTAACTCTTGTCAGTAGTTCAAGTGGAGCAGCAACTACAAATGTTGGATCAACAAGTCTACATTTGGACAGTTGTTTCATCAGTCAGACTCCCTTGAAGGCAATCTCTTCCATAGCACCTCTGAAAATCGCTAGTGAGGCTATTTTGTCCACTAGTAACATTAAAGATTAATCAAGTGCTGAAGAGAGAAGTCCCCAGTACCGAGAACAAGGGGCATCAATGGATGATTTTTGGGACTCTGTTCCTAAGTCACACATTGATATAACCACCACAGGTGGGGATTCAGATGATCCCAGTAAAATGGGTGATGATTCAAGATATCAGGAATTGACGGACAGGGTTGACAAACTGGAAACCTCAGTTGCTGAAATAAAGGAGATGGTGCAAGAGATTTTAAAAGCTCAAAAAGCAAAATCCACTGCTGCCCCACCACAATCTGCTGTTCCTGCTCAAGCACCTGCACAACAGGCATTTGCTGCAAATGAGCTATGGAATATTTTTCAACCCATGCTTGAAGCACAGCAACAAATGGCTGACAAAAAGCATGCCATTCAAGTACAAATGCTGACCAACATGGTTGAATCAAGGTTCAAGGATACTCAAGCAGATATCAAGGCTATTAAGGCCAGTATCCAAATTGCCACTGGCAAGGCTCCTTCAACTTTACTATTCTTTGATGACCCCCTTGCAGATAATGCCAAAAAAGGGGGAGATATTGAAGCAAATGAAGAAAAAGGGAATTGAACATGGCATTCATATTGAACCTGAAAAAGAAAAAGAAAAAGAAAAACAGGTCTCAAAACCTGTTAGCAAAACAGCTGATGCACCAGGAGTTACAAAAACTACTGCTTGCCAAACAGTTGTTCCATCAACACACACCACTTCAACACACTCAACATCCACTGCTTTACCATCATCACCACCAAAAACAACACCTGCTGACATACAGCAGAAGACAGCAGATGTTATAACATCTGTTGTAATGACAACAGTGGTTGAAACACCAGTTGTTTCAACAGCTGTTAGTCAATCACAATCCATTGCCTATACATTTACAACCACTGATCCACCCAAAACATCATCTGCTCCTTCTTCATTAAAAAGGAGAAGGAATCTCATATCAGATGATGATTCACCACCCCCATCACCACCATCACTTCCATCCCCTGCTCAAAAGCAGAAGACAACTGCTGAGATATCAGCAGTTGTAATGACAACAGATGTTGAGACACCAGTTGTCTCAACAGTTGTTAGTCAGTCATCCACCACTGCTCTCACCTTTTCTACTTCACAGCCAAAGCTCTTCAACAGAATAAGAAAGCCAATCACTGCCGATGAGGGTATGCATGATCCTAATGCTGCAAAATATCCACTGGAACTTGAAGCTGTCAAAAATGAGATGAGGCAATTCTATACAGAAGAAGATCCTTCAAAAAGAAGATTCTCCTCACTCATAGGCTACATGCCACCAGAGGATATGAATGATTACCTCAAAATCAAGGCAAGGCAGGCCAAAGTACAAGCAAATGTTGACAGTGAAAAAGAAAAGTTAGACGAAGATGGCATTGCTAAAAGACTGGAGTTCTACTTAACAAAAGTAAAGCAGATAGAAGAATTTACACAGGAACTAATCAAAGAAAAGGCTGAGCAACGCAAAAAGCTAAGAAAACAATATCTTGCCTTCATTATGAAAGAAAAATTCTATCCTGCTGAAGAAAAACAGTTTGAAGAATGGCCAATAATCGCTCTAAAGCATGAGGCTGAGAGGATTGACAGAATTAAGAAAGATCCAACAAAGAAGAAAAATCCTCCAAACTGGAACAAATTCAAAAAGCTCATTGCTGATTTCACTGCTGAGTATAAAAGAAAGAAAGAGGAGCTGGTGGATGCTAAAATAGACTCTGCTGAAGCCATATCAAAGTGGTCAAGGCAGCAGACTGATGAAGCCTACAAAAGGCTAAAGAAAAGAAAGACAACTGTTTCAGGCACTTCTAAAAAGCAAGAACAAATGATGAAGCTTGAACAGAAAATGGGAAACCTCGACACACTGTTCCGGTCTACTTTTGCAACAAATCAAGAAGAGGGAGAACAGTTGACTGAAGAAGAGGTAAAAGAAAAGGAAGCAGAGTACTTCAAAGATACCATCACAAAAATGGGTCTAAAAGAAGAAACCTCAACAAAGCTTCAAAGCCTTTTTAAGGCATTAAACAAACCTGCAACTCTAAACACTGCTAAAGACAAGACAGAAGCTGAACGACAAAAACTTATTGAACAAGAAACTTCAGAAGATATAGCTGCAGCTGACAAAGTCTTTGAAGAAGCTTTCAAAAGAATGTCTGAAAGTCTGCAGTTGTTTTCAAGGCCATTATCCCTCAACTCATCAGCAAATAAGTCTCTCCCAAGAAACCCACTTGGCTTTAAAATACTAAAGTGGATGTCTGACCAAAAGACTCACGTATTGACCTTGGTCAGAGCCAATGGCAATGTGAAGCATATATCAAGGAAAGAAGCACTAGGCCTTAGTGTTCAAGATTTGCAGGATCTCCTTGAGCTTACACTGTGCAGGGATGAAGATGACCAGAGTGCAAAGGAATTTGAAGCTGAATTCAAAGAACAAGCTAAGGCACTCTTGATGAGTAATAAAGGTCCTGAATAATGAAAGGTTTTGGCATTATCTGTTCCAGGGGGAGATTGTTGGGATTGAACCCTAACAAAGGAACAGATAATGTAAAGCCAAAACCAGGTCACAACAGAGGATTCACAATAAACAGTAGTTTACACTTTGCTCTCCCCTTGAAAGTGAGTTATAACATCTGATGGTCTCTGACTGCTGCTCATAATCAACTGCTGTGCCCTTTCAACTGCTGATATGATCCTAAAGACTGCTAAAGACAAACTCTGTTGCTCTATCTACTGCTGTTTCTTAAGTGCTGCTGAAGATACAACCACTGCTCATTCAAGGACTGATCACCTTTGAAGAAAGCACTGATGTTGTTGTTGAGCATCAGTGCTTAGGCTACAACAGTGGAACGTGAAGCAGTTGTTTTCTCATGTTTTGTATTATTATTACAATCAGTTGTTAGACATCAGTAGTTTGTGTAAGAACAGTAGATATAGTTTGTTAGGCTGTTAGACGTCACTTTCATGGTGACGTCAGCTGAGATTCCTCAGTGGTTTGGTTTGCCTATAAATGTAACAGTACCCTGTACTGTTACATTTGATTGACTGAGCGAGTTCTTCTCCTCATGTCCAATCCTTTCATCTTGTGTGCAACCAACTTTGGGGTATCAGGCTGAGGGGGAGCTTAGTATGTGAGCACATCTGTAATCTTTTACTTTGATTTATAAATCTTTTGACTCTATGAAAAGCAATTGTTTATCATACTATTCTTCCTTAGATTGTGTTTACAAAGTTTGTTTCCATTTCCGCTGCACTTAAACTGTTCATATCTATTTGATTTGTTCAAAACATACAAACAAACACAATCATAAGAGCCTCAGATCCTAACAGATATTATTTCTTATGGTGCAATATTTAGTCCATACAAATGTAATCTTTAACGTGAATTTAGTGAAGATGTAATTTTAAGGTTTATTTAATCTTTTTTTAACTTTTGCATTCAATTTTTGTCATTTTTAAGAATCGAAAGTTTGACACTCAAAGGAAGAGATCGAAGAGACTCTGTGAATGGAAATGGAGTGATGGTATTAATTTAGACGATTCTGAGGACAATGACAAAGAAGAGGAATTAGAAGATGCTGCCGATTCAAGCACAAACCAGAAAACCCTATTAAAAATACCTTGAGTGTGAATTCAGAAGCGGAACAGATTTCATGCAGTCTAATATGAAATCTATCAAGTGTTTTCATGTTTTTTTTTCATTGTCAGCTGTTGTGTTTAATTAGACGTATGAATAAAGTTTATTTTATATTTGAACTTTATTTTTTGTGTTAATATAATGCAGTTATTGACTATATTAATAAAGTTCAAAATAAAGTTAGTATCCTAAATTTACAAGTCAACTAAACTTATATAAGTTAATATCCTAGAGTTGCAATAAATAGATATTGCAGTTAGATATAGTCAAGCGGAAATTATAAAATATTGCAGTTATTCTTGGATATTAATCTAATAATTTGTATTTCTTAATTAAAAAATAATAAATTAATAACCTTTAAAGCTAAAAAAAAACTGAAGTTACTATGATATAAAGTTAATAAAGATATAAACTCTTAAGATCCTATTTTTTACAAAAACTTTTTTTAAAATTTTATAAAATTATAACTTTTTATATATATATATATATAAACGAAATTTAACAGTAAAAGTTAAAGGTGTAAAACGTAATTACGAGTCAACTACTACTTTTTATTTTTATAAAAACAAAATTTTGAAACTTAAATTTATTGGATGAGTACCATGTGGATATTTAAAAAAAAAGTTATGAACTTTAAAGAATAAAATTATAAACTTTATCATCTAACCAACAAATTAAACTTACTTTACAACTATAACAACTTATCTTTTATTTTTTGTCATTTAATTATCATCTTTATTATTTTTTTTTTTTAATCCTTTTTCATTCATACTTGCCAAGTTACATCAAAACAAAAGGTAGACGGGCAACAAGCTGCGCCGCCACCCCTTTCTGAATTGCAAACCCTAATCTGCCAAATACAAAACCTCGTCCCCCCGATGTTGAGCAATTGTTGTGGATGACCCGTTGGACCCTGTTCAGGAATTGGATAGCTTCTGGCACTAGGGAGCCAAATGTGTCAAAGGCAAAAGGGACAAAAACATGCTGGTTCTCTGCACAAGCTTTAGCGTGCTTATCAACTTTCTTCGATTCTGCCTTTCTTGCTGCTTGTCCAGCTACAAACCCGTTTTCCCTTAAACCAACCAGAGGGGAAACCCCCGTGAGGTCAACACAAGCATGTTTCCCCCTAGCCCAACCAAAGACGAGCAGATCCGCTGGTCGCAGAGTAGATCTCCCTTCCATAGGGTCCGTAAGGAAATTCACAGGAGCCTATTTCTTAGCCGAAATCCCAGCTCTTCTTAGGATGTCCCACAAAACATCTCGCACCCAGTCATGCCGATATTTGAACCCAGGGAGCTCTTTACAATGCACTGCGTGCTCTCCGTTATCCATACAAGCTTTACGACATATCGGGCACGTTTCATCTTCTGGGTACATAGGGATCATCAGCCGGTATTTAAGGATTGCTCTGTATTCTACTGCTGACATACATTGTCCCAGCCCCTCAATTGGGATAACGGTCAAAAAATCTTGGGCATGGGGACCCTTCAGGCACTCCCACACCGCCTTCTGGCGGGATAACAAATTAAAATTTTCTCCCAGTCTTTGAGCGATTTTGCTAAACAGAGCATTCGCCAAAGTTGTTTGTGGTTTCGAGGGGGCGGTGTCCTTTTTAGAGAAACCGCCGATATCAAAGTCTGGGAGAGAGACATTTAAACGTTCAAGCGCCTGCAGATAGTCCCCGTCGAGCCCGACAACCCCACTGTTTCGAAGGATATGATCCTGTAGTTCCCAAGACTGAGCTCTGGACACCACAAAAGCATAAACCCCAACATCTCGAGCTGAGAGGAGGCCCAAACCACCTAGACGCATTGGCAGAGATGCCAAACGCCATTGGAGATCCCCAAAGAATGGGCCACCACCCACGACTATGTCTTCTATAGCCTCCCGGAGGCCATCATCGAACCGGGATGCTGCATCCTCCATCAAATAAGGTTGACAAGTTCGCAGCCCGAAAAGTAACTTAGCAACCCCCATGCAAGACCTTAGCAGAAGGAGTTCACATTGAGGGTCCCTAAGGCAGGGCAAGAGTTTCATGAGTTCAACCGCCCCCGCCGCCCGCCGTCCTGCCAACTCGCCAACAAAGCTAGGGTCGCGCCTAACAGCTCCACCAAGTAGCTTAACCCCCTCTCTGGTCTGCCAATCCCTTTCGGGAAAAGCCTGTCCTGAACTTTCTGCCCATCACATGTCGGCCAGAAAACCTCTGTTTTCTTAATGTTGAGGTAAAGTCCTAGAGATGGCCCTTCCTCGTTAATAATGTCTAAGGCCTTGGCAACCTCAGTCGCATTGCCGATAATCGTCCCATCATCCAAGTACCAAGCATGAAACGGGAGGTTACATCGGTCCTGCACCCGGAGAATAAGTGGGTGTAAGGCAAGGGAAAAGAGAAGGGGCCCCAAGGGATCCCCTTGTTGCACTCCGGTAGTAGCCCCAACACACTCATTACCAACATACAACCGAGCAGGCTGGGCGTAAAGGAATTGAACCCATCGATAGATTGATGGGCAATGTTGATGAACCTCTTTCAGGAAGGTTGTGCGGTCAACCGTGTTGAACGCATTGGAGAAGTCCACAGTAAGCAAGGCTAAGGAACCATCTGCATGAAAGGAGTTGAGAAACCTGTTCGCACTGTTCGCACCGCCTCTGCACCGTTTGACGTCCCCACCCCAAACTGAAAGTCTCCCAAGTACTGGGCCATGTTTTTCCCGACCTTCTTCATTGCCACCTTGGAAACCAACCTTCGCCATATACCCCCCACAGCAATAGGTCGAATTCCTTTATCGGGTTTCAATAAAGGGGTAAGGGGGGCTGAGGCAACAAACTCTGCTAGCACCTTAGGGCAGGATCCTCCAAGCCATAAGTTGACAACTTCAGTAATGGTCGTTAGCAAACCCAAGGAAGTCATTGAACCCTCGCCCCCGATAGCATCTAACAAGTGTTGGGCCCGCATCCCGTCCCTACCACAAGATGTCCCTTTAGGAAAGGATCGGATACATTTAAGCACACACTCCTCATCAACAACAAGAGTGGGTTGGGCGTGAGGGTTGGGAGGCAAGGAAGGGGGCGGCACCACAGGGTGTTTATCAATAAGAGCTTTCAAGGTCGAATCACCTAGAGGGGCGACTCCACTGGAGCTTAGGACCTTAACCGCAGCCGTAAAATGTCCATCCCTAACTTTTCGAAGACATTGCTTAATATTAGGGTCCTTATCTTTGTCTCCCTCCATCCTGCATTCTCCCCTAAGAGGCCCCGCCTCCCCCGCGCTATCCAATAGGGACGAGACCAATTCATCAAAACCAGACCCATCTTTCAAAACTGTAAGCGCATGCAGGATGTTATTACACTGCAAAGATTTCCTGTTCCCTGATCGTCGTTCTTGTCGGGAGGATGGTCTGATCACCCGTAAGGTGCAACGCGGCATGCGCTTACAGTTTGGAACTAAAACATTTTGTTTTTATAATAAATAATTCTTTTATAATATTTTTTTGTAACTAAATTGTGTTGTAAATTTTTAGGAATTGTAGGTTCAAATATTTTGCTCTAGATAATATTAGTCAGTTTCAAAAGAATTCTTTACCAACTTGACTAGATACATAGTAGATTATGTTGCATATTTTTAGGGATTATAAGTTAAAAGTAGACTCATATAGATAAAATTAGTTAGGAACTAAAAATCCGAACTTAGTATGATATAAAGTTAATAAAGATATAAACTCTTAACATCCTATTTTTTTTTTATAAAAACAGTAGTTGAAATTTTATAAAAATATAAAATTTTTATATTTGTAAAAATCCGAAATTTAACAATTTAAGTTAAAGCTCTAAAACGTACTTACGAGTCAAATACTATTTTTTATTTTTATAAAAACGAAAATTTTAAACTTAAAGTTTATTGAATGAGTACTATGTGGATATTTAAAAAAAATTATGAACTTTAAAGAATAAAATTATACTTTATAATTTAACCAATAAAACAAATATACTTTACAATTATAACATATTATCTTTTATTTTTTGTCTTTTCATTATTAATTTATATAAAAAAACAATATTTTTTGTCTTTTGATTATTACTTTTTATACTATATTATAATGTATGAGGGAGGGATATTTTAAGATACCCAAAAAATAAGAACTTTTCCCCCATTTTATTTATAGAAAGACCCCTAAAATACGGGTAGTTTAGTCTTTTAAACACTAATTATTTTTAAGCCCCTAAACTTATTACACTTAAATCCCTAAAGTTTTAACAAAATTATAGATAATTAGTTACAATTCACCCATCCACAACAAACTTATAATTTTTTTACGTGTTCTTGACATATCTTATAAACTATACTGTTTAAAAAAAATCCAAAGATACCATGACGACCTACACATTTTTGTCAACGTTTCGGTAGTTGTCTTGTTCAATATCGACGCACGGATTAAAAGGTACAAGTCGATAATGCTTTAATGTACAAGTAATTAATACTTGTGATTAACGCGCCTAATCTACAAAGATGGGCTCCATTTATGCAAACAAAAACAAAAAGAATTAAAAGTACCTTAACATAAAATGAAGATATTATGTGTCACATTTTATTTTATTAAAACTGCCTAATATCTGTACTTAGATATATCTTATAAAAACTTAAAACTAACTACAACAAACTTCCTAAATAAAGGGGTGTCAAATCTAAAATTAAACCCTAATACACTTCTATAGTTACTACTATAAATACATAGCATGACACCCCTATATCAATTGTTAAACAAAGTTAAAAAAATGGATCCAGTTCTGAATTCAGTTGTTGCGAAAAACCAAGCATGCGAGATTCAAAATTTTAAGGTCAGTTCTGTTATATCGCAGCAGTGAATACTTGTTTTCTTTTATTTACTTTTATATGAATGTTAACTTAATTGATTTTTCAGATTCAGTTGCACGATGAACATGCCAATTTAAACAACCCATTTGTCGAACAAGCTTCTAAGGTATTGATTTTGCTGGTTTGTAAGTATTATTTTTGCGTATATCTTTCATATTAATATGTTCGTTATGTTATTATATGTCTGTTTTATTGTAGGATGATGGTGATAAAAGTGTTGATATTCTTATGGTGCAATATTTAGTCCATACAAATGTAATCTTTAACGTGAATTTAGTGAAGAGGTAATTTTAAGGTTTATTTAATCTTTTTTTAACTTTTGCATTCAATTTTTGTCATTTTTAAGAATCGAAAGTTTGACACTCAAAGGAAGAGATCGAAGAGACTCTCTAAATGGAAATGGAGTGATGGTATTAATTTAGACGATTCTGAGGACAATGACAAAGAAGAGGAATTAGAAGATGCTGCCGATTCAAGCACAAACCAGAAAACCCGATTAAAAATACCTTGAGTGTGAATTCAGAAGCGGAACAGATTTCATGCAGTCTAATATGAAATCTATCAAGTGTTTTCATGTTTTTTTTCATTGTCAGCTGTTGTGTTTAATTAGACGTATGAATAAAGTTTATTTTATATTTGAACTTTATTTTTGGTGTTAATATAATGCAGTTATTGACTATATTAATAAAGTTCAAAATAAAGTTAGTATCCTAAATTTACAAGTCAACTAAACTTATATAAGTTAATATCCTAGAGTTGCAATAAATAGATATTGCAGTTAGATATAGTCAAGCGGAAATTATAAAATATTGCAGTTATTCTTGGATATTAATCTAATAATTTGTATTTCTTAATTAAAAAATAATAAATTAATAACCTTTAAAGCTAAAAAAACTGAAGTTACTATGATATAAAGTTAATAAAGATAGAGTTAATTACATAGTTAGTCCCTGTGGTTTGCAAAAAATAACAACCTTAGGTACTAATAGTTTAGAATCACATTCTAGGGTATTAACTTTTCATTTTGTAACGTTTGAGGGTATTAGCACTGTTTAAAGGCTTAAAATCACAGTTTATTAGTACCCTCAAACGTTACAAAATGAAAAATTAATACCCTCAAACGTTACAAAATGAAAAGTTAATACCCTCAAACGTTACAAAATGAAAAGTTAATACCCTAGAATGTGATTTTAAACTATTAGTACCTAATGTTGTTATTTTGTGCAAACCACAGGGACTAACTATGTAATTAACTCATAAAGATATAAACTCTTAAGATCCTATTTTTTACAAAAACTTTTTTTAAAATTTTATAAAATTATAACTTTATATATATATATATATATATATATATAAACGAAATTTAACAGTAAAAGTTAAAGGTGTAAAACGTAATTACGAGTCAACTACTACTTTTTATTTTTATAAAAACAAAATTTTGAAACTTAAAGTTTATTGGATGAGTACCATGTGGATATTTAAAAAAAAAGTTATGAACTTTAAAGAATAAAATTATAAACTCTATCATTTAACCAACAAAATAAACTTACTTTACAACTATAACAACTTATCTTTTATTTTTTGTCATTTAATTATCATCTTTAAAAAAAAAACAAAACTTTACATGTGTAAAACAATTTTTTTACTTTATTTATAAACAAAACATTTTGTTTTTATAATAAATAATTCTTTTATAATATTTTTTTTGTAACTAAATTGTGTTGTAAATTTTTAGGAATTGTAGGTTCAAATATTTTGCTCTAGATAATATTAGTCAGTTTCAAAAGAATTCTTTACCAACTTGACTAGATACATAGTAGATTGTGTTGCATATTTTTAGGGATTACAAGTTAAAAGTAGACTCATATAGATAAAATTAGTTAGGAACTAAAAATCCGAACTTAGTATGATATAAAGTTAATAAAGATATAAACTCTTAACATCCTATTTTTTTTTATAAAAACAATAGTTGAAATTTTATAAAAATATAAAATTTTTATATTTGTAAAAATCCGAAATTTAACAATTTAAGTTAAAGCTCTAAAACGTACTTACGAGTCAAATACTATTTTTTACTTTTATAAAAACAAAAATTTTAAACTTAAAGTTTATTGAATGAGTACTATGTGGATATTTAAAAAAAATTATGAACTTTAAAGAATAAAATTATACTTTATAATTTAACCAATAAAACAAATATACTTTACAATTATAACAAGTTATCTTTTATTTTTTGTCTTTTCATTATTAATTTATATAAAAAACAATATTTTTTGTCTTTTGATTATTACTTTTTATACTATATTATAATGTATGAGGGAGGGGTATTTTAAGATACCCAAAAAATAAGAACTTTTCCCCCATTTTATTTATAGAAAGACCCCTAAAATAGGGGCAGTTTAGTCTTTTAAACACTAATTACTTTTAAGCCCCTAAACTTATTACACTTAAATCCCTAAAGTTTTAACAAAATTATAGATAATTAGTTACAATTCACCCATCCACAACAAACTTATAATTTTTTTACGTGTTCTTGACATATCTTATAAACTATACTGTTTAAAAAAAAATCCAAAGATACCATGACGACCTACACATTTTTGTCAACGTTTCGGTAGTTGTCTTATTCAATATCGACGCACGGATTAAAAGGTACAAGTCGATAATGCTTTAATTTACAAGTAATTAATACTTGTGATTAACGCGCCTAATCTACTAAGATGGGCTCCATTTATGCAAACAAAAAAAAAAGAATTAAAAGTACCTTAACATAAAATGAAGATATTATGTGTCACATTTTATTTTATTAAAACTGCCTAATATCTGTACTTAGATATATCTTATAAAAACTTAAAACTAAGTACAACAAACTTCCTAAATAAAGGGGTGTCAAATCTAAAATTAAACCCTAATACACTTCTATAGTTACTACTATAAATACATAGCATGACACCCCTATATCTATTGTTAAACAAAGTTAAAAAAATGGATCCAGAACTGAATTCAATTGTTGCGAAAAACCAAGCATGCGAGATTCAAAATTCTAAGGTCAGTTCTGTTATATCGCAGCAGTGAATAATTGTTTTCTTTATTTACTTTTATATGAATTTTAACTTAATTGATTTTTCAGATTCAGTTGCATGATGAACATGCCAATTTAAACAACCCATTTGTCGAACAAGCTTCTAAGGTATTGATTTTGCTGGTTTGTAAGTATTATTTTTGCGTATATCTTTCATATTAATATGTTCGTTATGTTATTATATGTCTGTTTTATTGTAGGATGATGGTGATAAAAGTGTTGATATTATTTCTTATGGTGCAATATTTAGTCCATACAAATGTAATCTTTAACGTGAATTTAGTGAAGAGGTAATTTTAAGGTTTATTTAATCTTTTTTTAACTTTTGCATTCAATTTTTGTCATTTTTAAGAATCGAAAGTTTGACACTCAAAGGAAGAGATCGAAGAGACTCTCTAAATGGAAATGGAGTGATGGTATTAATTTAGACGATTCTGAGGACAATGACAAAGAAGAGGAATTAGAAGATGCTGTCGATTCAAGCACAAACCAGAAAACCCGATTAAAAATACCTTGAGTGTGAATTCAGAAGCGGAACAGATTTCATGCAGTCTAATATGAAATCTATCAAGTGTTTTCATGTTTTTTTTCATTGTCAGCTGTTGTGTTTAATTAGACGTATGAATAAAGTTTATTTTATATTTGAACTTTATTTTTGGTGTTAATATAATGCAGTTATTGACTATATTAATAAAGTTCAAAATAAAGTTAGTATCCTAAATTTACAAGTCAACTAAACTTATATAAGTTAATATCCTAGAGTTGCAATAAATAGATATTGCAGTTAAATATAGTCAAGCGAAAATTATAAAATATTGCAGTTATTCTTGGATATTAATCTAATAATTTGTATTTCTTAATTAAAAAATAATAAATTAATAACCTTTAAAGCTAAAAAAAACTGAAGTTACTATGATATAAAGTTAATAAAGATATAAACTCTTAAGATCCTATTTTTTACAAAAACTTTTTTTAAAATTTTATAAAATTATAACTTTATATATATATATATATATATATATATATATATATATATATATATATATATAAACGAAATTTAACAGTAAAAGTTAAAGGTGTAAAACGTAATTACGAGTCAACTACTACTTTTTATTTTTATAAAAACAAAATTTTGAAACTTAAATTTATTGGATGAGTACCATGTGGATATTTAAAAAAAAGTTATGAACTTTAAAGAATAAAATTATAAACTTTATCATCTAACCAACAAATTAAACTTACTTTACAACTATAACAACTTATATTTTATTTTTTGTCATTTAATTATCATCTTTAAAAAAAAACAAAACTTTACATGTGTAAAACAATTTTTTTAGTTTATTTATAAACAAAACATTTTGTTTTTATAATAAATAATTCTTTTATAATATTTTTTTGTAACTAAATTGTGTTGTAAATTTTTAGGAATTGTAGGTTCAAATATTTTGCTCTAGATAATATTAGTCAGTTTCAAAAGAATTCTTTACCAACTTGACTAGATACATAGTAGATTGTGTTGCATATTTTTAGAGATTATAAGTTAAAAGTAGACTCATATAGATAAAATTAGTTAGGAACTAAAAATCCGAACTTAGTATGATATAAAGTTAATAAAGATATAAACTCTTAACATCCTATTTTTTTTTATAAAAACAGTAGTTGAAATTTTATAAAAATATAAAATTTTTATATTTGTAAAAATCCGAAATTTAACAATTTAAGTTAAAGCTCTAAAACGTACTTACGAGTCAAATACTATTTTTTATTTTTATAAAAACGAAAATTTTAAACTTAAAGTTTATTGAATGAGTACTATGTGGATATTTAAAAAAAATTATGAACTTTAAAGAATAAAATTATACTTTATAATTTAACCAATAAAACAAATATACTTTACAATTATAACAAGTTATCTTTTATTTTTTGTCTTTTCATTATTAATTTATATAAAAAAACAATATTTTTTGTCTTTTGATTATTACTTTTTATACTATATTATAATGTATGAGGGAGGGATATTTTAAGATACCCAAAAAATAAGAACTTTTCCCCCATTTTATTTATAGAAAGACCCCTAAAATACGGGTAGTTTAGTCTTTTAAACACTAATTATTTTTAAGCCCCTAAACTTATTACACTTAAATCCCTAAAGTTTTAACAAACTTATAGATAATTAGTTACAATTCACCCATCCACAACAAACTTATAATTTTTTTACGTGTTCTTTACATATCTTATAAACTATACTGTTTAAAAAAAATCCAAAGATACCATGACGACCTACACATTTTTGTCAACGTTTCGGTAGTTGTCTTGTTCAATATCGACGCACGGATTAAAAGGTACAAGTCGATAATGCTTTAATGTACAAGTAATTAATACTTGTGATTAACGCGCCTAATCTACAAAGATGGGCTCCATTTATGCAAACAAAAACAAAAAGAATTAAAAGTACCTTAACATAAAATGAAGATATTATGTGTCACATTTTATTTTATTAAAACTGCCTAATATCTGTACTTAGATATATCTTATAAAAACTTAAAACTAACTACAACAAACTTCCTAAATAAAGGGGTGTCAAATCTAATATTAAACCCTAATACACTTCTATAGTTACTACTATAATACATAGCATGACACCCCTATATCAATTGTTAAACAACGTTAAAAAAATGGATCCAGTTCTGAATTCAATTGTTGCGAAAAATCAAGCATGCGAGATTCAAAATTCTAAGGTCAGTTCTGTTATATCGCAGCAGTGAATACTTGTTTTCTTTTATTTACTTTTATATGAATGTTAACTTAATTGATTTTTCAGATTCAGTTGCATGATGAACATGCCAATTTAAACAACCCATTTGTCGAACAAGCTTCTAAGGTATTGATTTTGCTGGTTTGTAAGTATTATTTTTGCGTATATCTTTCATATTAATATGTTCGTTATGTTATTATATGTCTGTTTTATTGTAGGATGATGGTGATAAAAGTGTTGATATTATTTCTTATGGTGCAATATTTAGTCCATACAAATGTAATCTTTAACGTGAATTTAGTGAAGAGGTAATTTTAAGGTTTATTTAATCTTTTTTTAACGTTTGTATTCAATTTTTGTCATTTTTAAGAATCGAAAGTTTGACACTCAAAGGAAGAGATCCAAGAGACTCTGTGAATGGAAATGGAGTGATGGTATTAATTTTGACGATTCTGAGGACAATAACAAAGAAGAGGAATTAGAAGATGCTGCCGATTCAAGCACAAACCAGAAAACCCAATTAAAAATACCTTGAGTGTGAATTCAGAAGCGGAACAGATTTCATGCAGTCTAATATGAAATCTATCAAGTGTTTTCATGTTTTTTTTCATTGTCAGCTGTTGTGTTTAATTAGACGTATGAATAAAGATTATTTTATATTTGAACTTTATTTTTGGTGTTAATATAATGCAGTTATTGACTATATTAATAAAGTTCAAAATAAAGTTAGTATCCTTAATTTACAAGTCAACTAAACTTATATAAGTTAATATTCTAGAGTTGCTATAAATAGATATTGCAGTTAGATATAGTCAAGCGGAAATTATAAAATATTGCAGTTATTCTTGGATATTAATATAATAATTTGTATTTCTTAATTAAAAAATAACAAAGTAATAACCCTTAAAGCTAAAAAAAACTGAAGTTACTATGATATAAAGTTAATAAAGATATAAACTCTTAACATCCTATTTTTTACAAAAACTGTTTTTAAAATTTTATAAAATTATAATTTTATATATATATATATATATATATATATAAACGAAATTTAACAATTAAAGTTAAAGGTGTAAAACGTAATTACGAGTCAACTACTACTTTTTATTTTTATAAAAACAAAATTTTGAAACTTAAAGTTTATTGGATGAGTACCATGTGGATATTTAAAAAAAGTTATGAACTTTAAAGAATAAAATTATAAACTTTATCATTTAACCAACAAAATAAACTTACTTTACAACTATAACAACTTATCTTTTATTTTTTGTCATTTAATTATCATCTTTAAAAAAAAACAAAACTTTACATGTGTAAAACAATTTTTTTACTTCATTTATAAACAAAACATTTTGTTTTTATAAAAAAAAAATTCTTTTATAATATTTTTTGTAACTAAATTGTGTTGCAAATTTTTAGGAATTATAAGTTCAAATATATTGCTCTAGATAATATTAGTCAGTTTCAAAAGAATTCTTTACCAACTTCACTAGATACATAGTAGATTGTGTTGCATATTTTTAGGGATTATAAGTTAAAAGTAGACTCATATAGATAAGATTAGTTAGGAACTAAAAATCCGAACTTAGTATGATATAAAGTTAATAAAGATATAAACTCTTAACATTCTATTTTTTTTATAAAAACAGTAGTTGAAATTTTATAAAAATATAATTTTTTTTATTTGTAAAAATCCGAAATTTAACAATTTAAGTTAAAGCTCTAAAACGTACTTACGAGTCAAATACTATTTTTTTATTTTTATAAAAACAAAAATTTTAAACTTAAAGTTTATTAAATGAGTACTATGTGGATATTTAAAAAAAAATATGAACTTTAAAGAATAAAATTATACTGTATAATTTAACCAATAAAACAAAGATACTTTACAATTATGACAACTTATCTTTTATTTTTTGTCTTTTCATTATTAATTTATATAAAAAAACAATATTTTTTGTCTTTTGATTATTACTTTTTATAAAAAAAGAAAACTTTACATATGTGTAACACTAATGACATATATTCACCACAATAATATTATCATAAATATTATATGAATAAGAAAACTAATAGAAACGAGTGCCGCAATTCAAAGTGTCGCCCCCGCCGCATCGCGCGGGCACCCTACTAGTCAATAGTTAACCTAAGATAGGGTAAGATGTTGACAACCTTACCTCTAACATGTATGGATAGAGATGTTACTTCTAGTGAGAACCCCGACTCCATAGTAGTTTTGCATCAAGGCTTGGACCTAAGACACATAACACTTAGCAATCGGGACAAAGACCAATAGTTCATGTACCCCTGTCTTTTGGCTATCAATGTCACCACATCATGATTAACTGCCCGCCGCTTTTAACCTTATTTATACAAAATTAGTAAAATAACGTTAAAATTAGTGCAATTTCCCCTTTGTTCCCCGAGCACCCAAACCTATATACATTATATGCGCACAGGAAGGCTTTAAAAAAAGATTTAGATTGAAGAATTGATATTGTTGGTCTCGATTAATAAATAAAAACTCATATGACTCGATATGTGTTGAAGATGTGTGCGTGCGCGCACATACTATTATTTTAAGAGCATACTGAGTTTTACTTTTAAAATTATTAGGCTATATGGAATGGTGACTATCATCTCTTGGAGGATGACCCGTCACCTAGGCGCCACATCATAGTACTCTTGAAGATGGTTCGTTCCATAAAAACAATGGAAATGGGAGGATGATCATACCCCACCATTTTAGTTTTTTTTTTAACATCCTCTTTTTGTAACATTTAACAAATAAAATAAGAAAATATTTTCATTAATATTAAACAACATTACATAAACTTAAAAAAAATAAACTTTAAAAAAAATCCTAAGCATTAAAAAAATATTAAAAAACCTATTAGTCTTCATCCTGCATGTGGTCGTCTGGTTCGTTTTGAGCGTTGTTCCAAATGTACTCCTCCAAGTCCGCTTGTAGGTTATGATGTGTGTACTCGTTACGTAGAGAGAACATGTTCAAATCTTGTTGTTCCAAACTAACTGGAACAGAATTTCCGGTAGACGCGTTTTCGTCGTACTCGCATATCGCTCTACCTTCGTCCTTAATGACCATGTTATGAAGGATGACACAAGCGTACATATTGTGACGTAACCTCTTTGGTGTAGCAGAACGTGCTGGATGTTCAATGATATGCCATTTTTTTTTCTAGAACCCCAAAACACCGTTCAATATCTTTTCTCGCACCCTCTTGATACTTCGCAAATTTCTTTCTTTTATCGTCTGTTGGGTGCGAAATAGTTTTAACGATTGTCGAGTACGTTGGGTATATTCCATCTGCAAGGTAGTAACCCCGCCTGCATTCCACCCTCGAAACCGTAAAACTTGTGTATGGACCTGTTCCCGCCACTACATCGTCAAATATCTGTGACTGGTATATGATGTTAAGGTCATTAAGCAAACCAGGTAGACCAAAAAAAGCATGTCAGATCCAGAGAACCTGTGACGCAACAGCCTCTAGAATAATAGTGGGATGACCATGATCTCCCCGAGTATACTGACCTTGCCAGGCAGTAGGGCAGTTCTGCCACGGCTAGTGCATGCAATCAATGCTCCCGAGCATTCCTGGAAAGCCATGTCTTTGTTCGTATGCTTGATATAATTTTTGAACGTCGTTTGCTTTTGGTTTCCGCGGGTATCTCTTGCTATATAATTTGATGACTCATTCGCAAAACCTGTGCAAACATAGACGTGCGGTTCTTTCGGATATCCTTAAATACTCGTCCAATGCATCGAGTGCATACCCATATGCCAGTTGGCGAATGGCCGACGTACATTTTTGTAAAGTATGAAACCCCTTTGCCCCCTAGCGTCGTATCGCAATGTGAAAAATGGATCAGACTGGGCCATGTCATCTGCGATACGTAAAAAAAGTCGACGACTCATTCGGAACCGACGTCGAAACATCTCATCCGTGTACACGGGTTCGTCGGCAAAATAATCGGCCACTAGTTTATCGTGGGCGGCTATATATTTAAAACGAAAAATAAATCAAATTCATTATAAATTTTAAATAAACATACGGTAAAAAAAATTAATGTACCTTCTTTTTCTCGGTGTAATTTTGCTCTCCTAGTTTGCCGTTGGGACGGCGCTTCAGAGTTTTCATTCTCCGCCATGAAGATCTGAGCCGCGTACATAATCATGTTTTCGAAAAAGGCGTCATTCTCGCCCGAAGATGGCGAATACCACGTCGACGAAGAAGATGAAGAAAGTGAAGAAGGTGAAGACATGATTAATTTTGAGAGAGAGGGGGTGGTAGTGGGTAAAAATGGTATAAAAATATAAAAATTGGAAGGTTTTGGGTGGGTTTTGAGAATATGACCGTTATTTTAAAATTAAAGAAAATATATATTTTTTTTTCAAACGGTCACAAAAGGCCTTGGAAAGGCGTGATTTTTTGTCATTTTGCGGGCCGTCTCCAACGTCTTGTACGCGACGGGGAGGACGAGGACCGGGGGGGGGGGGGGTCCAGGGGACGTTCCCCATACCGGTTAGCCTTATGATAAATCTTACGACTCTTTTATAGGTCAACCTAATTGTATGCGGTGTAACTATTTTAAACAATGAATTCTAGAACAAAGCGAAATTTCAAAGAAGAACTTGTGAGAATGTAAACCTATAACTTAGGTTGGAGGGTGTGGTATAAAGCCTCTAGAGGCTTTATCACGCCATATAAGCATCACCTCAACGCCACGTCACATAGAGGGGGCTTTAAAGCCCATTCCTTTAACTTGTATGCAATGGTATAAAGCCCCCTCAATGCCATAGCGCCCCCTCATCTTGACCAAATGTCTCGATCAAGCCAAAATATGCCCGTTAGCGTGCCTGCGGAGAAGGGATGACACCCCCTTGTTAACGAGCAGGGGGTGGGGGAGGGCGCTATGGGGCGCCAGAAATAGAGAAGTGGCGGGGTGGCGCGATGCCACACCCTGTGGCCTTATAGGTGAACTTGTTTACCAAGTTGATTAAAATAGATTTAAATGATCTTTCATAAATGTTTTGCAACTCATAAACATGCGTGGAATGTGATCTCATGTGAATTAGTGATTTTAATAACAAACCGACTAACCCTGGGCTTATAGCTCGGTGGTTATGAAAATGAGGGAAAGTCTCCTGACCGAATGGTCTTGAGTTCGATTCCTGATCCACCCGGCTTTTACCGGCCTTGCATTGTCGTGCACTCGGGCGGGTGCAGGGTCGGGTTTTCCCCGGAACTGGTGGCATGGTGGGCTAGGGGCTCCGTGCGTGCAGGTTGGGCTGCCGCGGGCTACCTTTCAGCCAATGGGTGCCGCCTACGGAGTACCCGACGATTCTTATGTTGGACGTTAAAAAAAAATAACAAACCGACTGATAATTGATGATGGGTAGATTAAGCATATGTTGCTAAAATCCACTCTATGGTGTAATTCATGACAGAGGCTTTTAAAGATTATGGTAATTCCTAGGCTCTTTTATACGTCAATGAACTTTAAGAAAAAAATAATAATGAATGATTGAACAGGGAACGAAGAAATTATATTCACTAAGGGTATCCGGGGCACCAGCGGGGAGTGGCCTCGGTGACCCTATTCCCCCAGCGGGAACACCGCCGCCATCCCTGCGGTGACCCAAATCGGGGAGGTGGGTCGGGGGGAGTTCACCGAAGAAGGAAGGGGGAGAGTGTGGGGCCACCCTCTTTTCAAACCAATCAATTATTTCATTTTTTTTTTGAATAAAAAAACAAGTCACCTAATAGGGGAGTGCCGCCATCAAATTGGGGTGTAAGGGAAGTTTAAGAGGGGAGTTGACGTGGCATAACCTGATTGGGTGTGCGTAAGAGAGGGGACTCCCCTAAGAGGGGAGTGCCCCCTCACCCTAAGAATACGTTTCCCATGTACTAATAATACATTTTCCATGTATGGGAATAGTGCTGGGCAGCCTGACACTTCCCCATTCGTTTAGCGAAATTACGATTTTGTTCTGTTTAAATTTACAGTTTTATCATTGGTTTTGTCTTTTCCTCCTCCTAGCCAAATTACGGTTTTGTCTTCAGCAAATTTACAGTTTTGCCATTGTTTTTGTTTTTTTTCCTGTCAAATTACGATTTTACCCCAGTGTAAAATTACAGTCATGCGATTGTTTTATTGTTTTTTTTTTCTAGCGGAATACTGCCAGCCTGGCACTTCCTCATTCGTCCAGCCAAATTATGATTTTGCCCTGTTTAAATTTATAGTTTTGCCATTGGTTTTGTCTTTTCCTCCTCCCAACCTAATTACGGTTTTGCCTTCAGTAAATTTATAGTTTTGCCATTGTTTTTGTTTTTTTCCCCTGTCAAATTACGATTTTACCCCAATGTAAAATTACAGTCATGCCATCGTTTTAGTGTTTTTTCCAGGGGAATAGTGCCAGACGGCTGCCGCTGCCTGATACTTCCTCATTTGACCAACCAAATTACGATTTTGTCCCGTATAAATTTACAGTTTTGTCACTGGTTTTGTTTTTTCCCCTCCCAGCTAAATGACCGTTTTCCCTTAGCAAATTTACAGTTTTGCCATCATTTTTTGTTTTTTTCCCCTGTCAAATTACGATTTTTCCCAGTGTAAAATTAATATCATGCCATCATTTTAGTTTTTTTTTTCTTTACAAACTAGGGTAGTGTTTTATTTTAATTGGTTGACTCGGTGTAATTTTTATTCGTGTCAGGCGGGTGCCTGTCACACACTCATTTGTCATGAAAAATTACAATTTTGCCTCAGTTTAAAGTCATAGTCTTTCCATCGTTTTAGTTTTTTAGCAAAAGTATGGTAGTGTTTTGTTTTAATTAGTTGACTCAATCTAATTTTTTTAGATCAACCTAAACACGTCTTATATGTTATGAGAATGAAATGTTTGGCTTGGTGCCTCCACAACACGGGCGGGCAATAACTAGTATACATACAAATTCCATGGAGGGGAATAGTGTCAGGCAGCTGCCTGGCACTTCTACATTGGTACAGGTAAATTATGATTTTGCTCTGTTTAAATTTACAATTTTGCCATTTGTTTTGTTTTTTCCCCTCCTAGCCAAATTACGTTTTTGCCCTCAGTTCAAATTTACAGTTTTGCCATCATCTTTGTTTTTTTCCCTGTCAAATTACGATTTTTCCGTCGGTGTAAAATTACATTCTTGTATCGTTTTAGTTTGTTTTTTTTTTTTGACTAAACTACGGTAGTGTTTTTTTTTTTTTGTTGACTCGGAGTAATTTTTATTCGTGTCAGACGGCTGCCTGGAACAAGCTCATTTATCTTGAAAAGTTACAATTTTGCCAAAAGTTTAAAATTATAGTCTTTTCATCGTTTTTGTTTTAGTTTTTTTTTTTTTTTTACAAAAGTATTGTAGTGTTTTGTTTTAATTGGTTAACTCGATACAATTTTTTCTGACATCATGTTATGAGTGGTATGTATCAGTAATCGAGACACAGACTTATATGTTATGAGAGAAAAATAATCGGTTTAGTGCCTCGCAACGCGGACGGGGAAAAACTAGTAAAGATACAAAGTGAACGTACGTCATAATGTCACATCAATATGGGCTGCATTACTTGGGTTTGATAAAGGAAAAACACATGTGTGGACTTTGTTGTTGGGCTGCTCACGTAAAGAAAGAGGCTAAAAGTTTTGGGCTTAATAGCCCACTAGGAATGCAGAGGGACACCTTCGACAACTGCAACTTTGAGGGCAACACCAATATTCGACGGCATTGCACCGTATTGTTAATGATCAAAAGCCGAATCAAATCAAGAAATTGCCTTATAGGGGCTTTTTGGCAACTTCTGAATGAGTAAGTGCTAAACCGATAGGAGGTCTGAACCATTAAGAGCCGGTATAATGCTTAACCGTTTAGAGGCAAATGCCCGACCAATTCAGATAAGAGTCTTAAATATTCAGACTCAGTATAATGCTTAACCGTTCATAAACTTGTTTACCAAGTTGATTAAAATGGTTTTAAATGATCTTTTATAAGTGTTTTCCAACTCATAACCATGTGTGGAATGCGATCAAACGTAAATTGGTGGTTTTAATAACAAACCGGCTAATAATTGACAACGGGTAAATCAATCATACGTAGCTTTTTTTAAACGTAAACTTCATTAAAAACCACCAATCAACAAAACGGGACAGAGACACCAAACCAGACTACAATATGCAAAATTACACCAATCGGACCACGAAACGGTCCTTCCTTTTAATTTATTTCTAATCCAAAAATATCCCAAAGATTAGTTTCTCTAATAATATTGTCCACACGCACTTGTTTGTTCTCGAACTTGAGCCCGTTCCTGGCCTGCCACAAACACCCACAGCCGACGATCATGATTCTGTGAAAGATGTCCTTAGCCACACCTTTCAGCCCCACATGATTATGAAGCTCCATAATATCTCTAACCGAAAAACGTTAAATGCCACCATTTTACACCATCTACTGATATGAAGCTAAACTGTTGAAACAATCACACACGAGCATAGAAGATGGTGTAAGATTAAATATATTATGATTTAATATTTAATCTAGTAGCCATTATAATCATTTACATTATATAGATCAAAATATATAATAACCTATTAAATAATTAGTTGGTAATTGTTGATGGACCATATTACCCTTATTAACTAATTAGGTTTCCTCCTGGGTGCTTATATAAGGAGAATTATGTGGAGGTTAAAGGGTTACTCAGTTACACAATCAAACACACCCCATAAGATCATAACATCATAAATTCGACCTCCATCTCCAACAGCCGATACCCTTTCGGTTTTCTAAGTCCCCATCATTAGATTGTACCCTAAGGAGGAACCAGACCAAGATGACAATCATGTCAAACCTTATTGCTGCGTCTCCATCTGGATTCTCTGCTAGCCTGTGCTGATGCAATCAAATGTATGTTTTCATGTTTTCCTTCATGTATAAACAGAACTGAACCAACATGTGGTATCAGAGCATATGTTGATTAGTCAGTTCTGTTTTCGTATCTATCAATTCTGGGATAGAAATCTGAAAAACGGAATTTTGATAACTTATTAAACTAACAGCCAATTTTCGAGTCATAAAGGACGACTCGAGACCACTGTTTTCGTAAAAGATCAATCATATGTTCGTTCGAAATAAACTGGGTAATATTATAACCGAAATCTGTTTAAGAAAAGCCTTAAAATTTAGGTTTCGGGTTTCGAGTCATAAAGGACGACTCGAGACCACTGTTTTCGTAAAAGATCAATCATATGTTCGTTCGAAATCAACTGGGTAATATTATAACCGAAATCTGTTTAAGAAAAGCCTTAAAATTCAGGTTTCGGGTTCCAGAATTTATGTTTTATTTTTTTAGGGTTCATCATGTTCTTAGGAAAATTCGAAAAAATTCTGTTATGTTTTGGAATATGATTCGGATTATTAATTGTTTTCCTAATTTTGATCTGATTTTGTCCTCTAAAGTTTTTCGAAAACTGTTATTAGATAAACATATTATATATTTTCGAGATATTTGACAAAATCAGATCAGCATTAGAATAGGAAATCATATCTCACAATCCCTTAAATTTCGAATTTTCAGTTATGTTTTGCATTAAAAGCTTAAACAGGAAGTTTCAAGATCAATTTTAACGACCCGAAACCAAGATCTCGACTCGAGACCACGAGATCTCGACTCGAAATCATAAATGTTCTCAAATATTCACAACACGAGACAACGATTTCAACTCGAGACCACTAAAGGTTTCAACTAAGGACTTCAACCTTCATCACTCGAGACCATGGTTGCGACTCGAGACCTCATCAAGGAACCGAGATCTCATAAAACATACTAGTCGAGACCATGATTACGACTCGAGACTGAGATTGCGACTCGAGACCATAAGGTCATAACTCAAGACAAAGGTCTCGACTCGAGACAACAAGGTTGTGACTCGAAACCTCATTATTTTAAGTTGTTTAATGTGATTAGTTAGTTAATTAATAAGGATCAGATAATGTTTTACAAAACCAAAATGGCTTAACTTGAATGAGCTTCTGATGTATCACTTCTGGCCAAAGCTGACTTGATACATCTACTTATCGTTCAAGTATTATGAAAGCTATGTTGTGTGTGCATCATAAGCATGAATGTCTTAATTTCTGGCCAAAGCTGATTTAATTCATTCATAGATGGCATACTCGACAAGTGCATAACTAAAGTGATTGTCTCAATTTCTGGCCAAAGCTGATTTGTTACAACCACTTTGCACATATGCTTAAATGATTACACTTCTGGCCAAAGCTGTTTTGTCTTCGTTTAAGTAGAATTTTTTAAATGAGTCTATTATTTTGATGTTAGTAATAGACATATCACAACCTCTTCATACAATGATCCTTATATTAATGATCCTTAATTAAGTTTTATGATCATTTCGCCCGCCTTATTCTTAGTACCCATAATTTTTACTCACTATAATGTTCTTCTATAAGTCTATATCTCATCCACTCTAATTCCTAAATCTAATATGTTTTGCTTAAAGTTTCTATTAGAATTAGCTCTTAAATTAAATCCTTGATTATCTCTTAAGACATGATAATCCTATTGCTATCTTCTGATAATGATTACTACAGAAGAAAAGTAGAGCATGATGATTAGGATAAATCGAACATGATGTCTCTTATGATAATCAAGAACTCTCTAACATAATGCTATCACTAAAGTTATTCCAGATTAAGTCTTTCCTAAGACTAATCTATTATGTGCTGATTAATCACAAGAACTCCTAAGATGCATGCCTTTATTTAAAATTCTAAATTATAAGGTTAAGTGGTATATGTGAATACATTATAATGTACAATACCATGACCCATAAAGTTAAGGGCTTACGCATGGAAATAAGTACATTTTTCCAGTACATTACATACAAAGATTTTCACTTGTACAATTTGATGCATTATAAATCAACTATAACACTCAAAAGTACCAAAGTATAACGAGTGTGTTGATAAGCAACATATGTACAAAGAAATAAATGTTTGAAGCTGGAAAATAAGTTGTTACTCACCTTACAACCACTAATAGTTTAAAAAGAGGATTGTTCCAAGGTCCATAGACAAATTACAAGTGCTAATCCCAACTCTAAGGTTCTTCAAGGGAAACTCTCACTGCATAATTATGTCATTAGACTAGGCATAAGCAACGAGACTATCCATTATTCCAAAGAACAGTTGGATAAGTTAATTAGATAGTCACTTACTAATGATATTTAAGTCTGATCATTTTTTTTAATATTCCAATTAACACATGATTAGTTGACTCTAGTTCCATATGTTTCCTTACCAGAACTCAACAAATAACTAACATGAGAGTTAGTGACAAAATTAGATGTTAAGGCTATAAGAACCATAATAAGCAATCTTTTAACAAAGCTTTTCGATACCTTACATATTCTGAAGATTAATCAGAATACAGTATCATTACTTAGGCTATGTCATGAAGGTTGTGAGGTTTGCATAGTCAACATAAAGTCACACTTATCTTAAACTCTCATCTTATTTGTTCTAAATATCTGGATTGAAACATTACTAAGATGGAACTAGATGATACCTTACATTTTCACAACTTTTGTCATCATGCAAATGAGAATTCGACAAAAGAAAAATGAGACTTATAAATTTCATCAGTTATAACCAAAATTCATGAGAAATCATGACATGGTTAATGAGGATGATTTTTTCATTTAATCTCATTCTAAGTGATTTTAAATCATGACGTTATAGCCCTAAATATTATTTGGCTTAAGCAATAAGTATGGGTCCATCATAAGTCATTCATTGACATTAGTGGAACTTATTCAAAATGGAATATTCAGACACAATTCATTTATCATTTAAAAGACTATCAACTTGTATCTAACTTTTGTCGCATATGGACCACAGTCTTAGAAGAAATCTATTCATATATATATATATATATATATACTTAATAAGATTTCTATTAGATATGTCCCTAAAGTTTCTTTTGATATCTGGACATTAAAGAAATCAAATAAAGTCTAACGTATATATGATAGGTTCCCACGTCACGTACCTCATTGAAACTTCTCTTGTAGCATTTCTAGAGATATCAAAGATCAGTGGGAGCATTAAGTGTATTAATAATAACTTGCAATAGTTGCAAGAGGTGAGGGAGTGAAAACTTTATATTACTTCAATTTACACCTCTTGTACAAGACACTGCTCCATTATGACAATGTTCTATCATAACTTATCTCCTTAAATCTAATGCTACTCTTACAAAAGTTTCATTGTTGCCTAATTGTGGGCGCACTTAGATTTCTTACCTAAACTAACATAATCCTCAACAAGAGAAACTACAACGACTAACGTCATTAACTCGTTTCTCTATTAGAATTTGTTGGTCGTTACATATTGACCATAAGCATGCTGAGTTCCTAAAGATTTCTAAGGTTAGTGGGAGCAGTCAAAGTCCTTATCATGATTTGCAAGGAATACAAGAGGCGGGGGGAAGAGTGTCATTAAATTTCACTCCGAATTTAACTCCGATTACACCTCTTGTACACCATACTGCACCAACTCTTACAAACTTAGAATCCTGAAAATGATAGCAACCTAACCAAGAGCTAATCCATAAAACTGAAACTTCTAACAAACCCAATAATCAACTCAGGAGGTCATCTAGGTTTAAAAGCCTACTAACTTTGATGATTACATAACCTCCCTAATTGAAGTTGAAATGGATTTTGGAAATGTTTGTTGATCCTATCTCTTCAAATTAAGCCATTAGTGTCAATCAATCTTCTAAATGGAATAAAATAGTTTTCTAGTAAAACTGATTTTATGTGTTCGTATAACGTTTAGGATTTGATTGAATTACCTAAGAGTGTTCATAACTAAACCAAATCCTAATATAAGTGTTAAGACACGAATAAGCTTGATTGATTGTCAAAGGTTGTACTCAGGAAGAGATAAATTATTAAAGAATCTTTATTACATATCTTATAGAAGATTTCTTTATTACATTTCTTTGATTGTCAAAGGTTGTACTCAAGAAGATTACTGTTCTAGTAGCTTATAATAGTTTAAAGCTACATTAGATGAACATTATAGACAATTTTCCATAACAAATGGCTGACACATTTACATGTTCATTAGATAACAACCTAAAGTTTCAAACTGAAGGTTAAAGAACACTTTATTTGTAAGCCAATAATATCCATGTATGGGTTAATGCAAACATCATAATGTGATGAAAAGCTAACGTAATTATTTTCATCAAGAATCAAGTGGATTAATGTACCTACCTCAAAATGAGTGGGAGCAACTAAGATAAACTTGTCTATATAGATGATATTCTTTTGACAAGTATATGTTACATAAGTCAAAGCATTGTTAACACAAACTTTGATATAATAAATCTCAGAGATATCTCTTATGTGATTGATATCATAACATACTGAGATAGACCCAATGGGATATTAGTTTCGTTCCATAAGTTTAACATTAAATGGGTCCTTACATATGTAACAAACATTAATGCTCTCTTTTAGAGGATAATAGGATAAATGAGATTATTTATTTACGCTTCATTAATTAGAAGCCTTATGTAAGTTCAAGTCTATACTCGTTTAGATATTACTCACATTGCAACACACTAGATATGTCTAGATTAATGTGAAGCATCTAATAGAGTATTACAATATCTTTAAAGAAACGAGAGGCTATGATTTGAAGAAGAAGTGAGAATTAAAACCGGTTTATTACTTTAACTTTGTAATATTCAAAGATGACAAAAATGTAATTTCGGGTATATCTTTATGTCAGCAGACAAACCTATCTCATGGAGGAGTCATAATAAACTGATAATAACAACCTAAGTTATAACGACATAATATAGTCATTAAATGTTGTTGAAAATTTATCAGTGGACTCATAAGTTTATTAACTCCATATAATTAATATTTTGAAGACTTAGTGTGATAAAGTCAGCTACCATGACTCCTTGAACAGTAACAGTTCAAGAGGTGCTGCATTAAGTTTCGATACGCAATTAATTATTCGTTTATGAACGAATTGAGGAAACTAAGTTTTGTATCGAATACATTCATGATATGCTTAAGGATCCTATAACTGAAGGGCTATTACCCATAAGTCTTATTAAGAGAGCTCAGAGACGGGTATTAAATAATGGCCATGCGCAATTGCATATCGTACTATGAATGACTAAGTATTAGTTAATTTTTCCTCATCAGTTTGATTTTGTATGTCTCTAAGAATATGTCAAGCTAGCATAATTGCATATAGACAAATATAGTTACAAATCAAACAAAGGGCTTATGCGTATTTTGATCATGACGATTAGGTTTTAAATTAAGGCTATAGTATGATTAATGGGGGTCCTGAGTCGCATAATGATTCAACGGCTGTATTTTTCTGCTATAGTACTTGTTTAAGGCTAAAATGAGTGTTAACTCCTGATCAGGCTTATCTAATACTCATAGTAAATGATTACTCGGCTAAGTGGGAGAATGTAAGATTAAATATATTATGATTTAATATTTAATCTAGTAGCCATTATAATCATTTACATTATATAGATCAAAATATATAATAACCTATTAAATAATTAGTTGGTAATTGTTGATGGACCATATTACCCTTATTAACTAATTAGGTTTCCTCCTGGGTGCTTATATAAGGAGAATTATGTGGAGGTTAAAGGGTTACTCAGTTACACAATCAAACACACCCCATAAGATCATAACATCATAAATTCGACCTCCATCTCCAACAGCCGATACCCTTTCGGTTTTCTAAGTCCCCATCATTAGATTGCACCCTAAGGAGGAACCAGACCAAGATGACAATCATGTCAAACCTTATTGCTGCGTCTCCATCTGGATTCTCTGCTAGCCTGTGCTGATGCAATCAAAGGTATGTTTTCATGTTTTCCTTCATGTATAAACAGAACTGAACCAACAGATGGTTCACCGTCTCTTCGCTGAATCAGTAATCAAAAGGGACAGTTTGAATCCACATTAATATTCCGTTCCCTAACACTGTGAGTTTACTAATGGAAGGAAAGGAAAAGAAACAAAAAGAAAGTCAAAATATTTTGTGTTGCAGTGTTTCATTTAAGGAAGGAAAAGAAAGGAAAATAAAATACGTCGTGTTCCCGAGTTTCATTTAAGGAAGGAAATGAAAGGAAAACCAGACTAAATTCTTGAGTTTCCTTTCTTCCGATTTGGAAGGAAATGGTGGGAAAGGCATCTTTTTTTTTCTTTCTCGTCCTTTTCTTTCTCACTTTTACTTTCTTTTCTTTTCCCTTGTTAAGTTAACTCGGGAACAGTAAGGGCCGCTCCCGTTGGAATTCTTCCCATTTCTGCTCTCCACGCGAATACGTTACACTTCGAAGGGATCCACTTACACCACTTTATCACGTAGTTACCGCTATAATCAGTCCCTTTGAATAATAACCTTTTGACTGCACGAACCGAGAATTCATCCGAATCAACATCTATCCAAACCCATTTAACGCCATTTGTAGCTAAAATCCGCTCTTGGTGTATTTCATGACCGATTTGGTTCAAATTCCAATAGATTCATTTGGATAATTAGAGTTGAACTTGTTCAAAGGGTCATATCATATTATTGCATTTTGTGCTCTGAGAAGCACACACTAGAGTTTTACCCAATTATGTATATACCAAAATTATTGCTAAGTTGAGCAACATGTTTTACTTGAGACCTAATAGTCTTACCAATTGTCTTTGAGAACTTGATTCTCACAAATCACAATCAGTTATGACTGAAATACAGTTATGTGAATTGTGTGTTGTTATGAAGGTAAGTTTAGTTGAACTGCCATGTATAAAAATATGTGCAAAATTTGACAAGCAATGAGTTTAGGGGATGAACTCACTAGCTTCTGGGCCAGAGTACATGGCTCATAACTTGTTGGTGGGCCGTTAAGCATTTATCTAAATTTAAACGCATATGCAAGCACACCATTACGGCGTTACTTTAAGACTAGGGGTGCAAATGAGCCGAGCAACTCGTGAAGCTTGTCAGGCTCATCGAGCTTGAAACGAGTCGAGCCTTATCGAGCCCGAGCCTAACATGTGAAGCTTGTCAGGCTCATCGAGCCTTATCCAGCCTTAGTCTAATATTAGCTTTTTATTAATATTTAATAACATTTGCACCTTATTTAAAGTTGTCTAGAACGAGCCGAACTTATTTAAACTTGTTTACGAGACGAGACCGAACCTAAAAATAAGCTTGTTTACTAACGAGCCGAGCCCAAGCTTCACTTATCGAGCTCGTGAGCCTAAACGAGTCTATTTACAATGTTTAGATCCAAAGGTTTGGTTATGTATAATGTATAAAAAGGTTATGACGCGTCATGATACGATACGATACGACACAACAAGATAAAAATATAATACAAAATACAAAATACAAAATACAAAATACATATACAATACAATACGGAGCGATAGATCATCATACAAAATACAAATACGATATGTTAAGAAAAAATACGATACGTCTCCCATGCAGAGCGATATAATAATAAGACACGTCACGAATAAAAATATAATACAAATACGATACGATACGGAGCGATAAATTAACATACAAATACGATACGCCACGATACGATATAAATATAGAACAAATTACAAAACATAAAACAAAAAATAAACAACACACACACCAATAAACTCACCCAAAACACCAAACTTTCACCTAAAAAACCCGGTGTACAATACGGATCGTATAGGCCTATACGATCCGTATTAGGCTAGCCGTCAGACAAAGGCTAACCCTGTCAATCTGTCATGTTCCAAAACCCTAACCTATGCGGATTATATAGGCCTCGATGATTCGTATTGTAATGTCAAAGTGTGTCAATATCCATTTATTAAAGTATAAATGGATTTGACTTTCAGCATATTTATATACAAGACAATTTTGTTATCAACATTGCAGTACTGATATTTGAATGGTGTTTGCTTGCTTGATTATCACTTATATATTCTAGGAATCTTGTTTAGGGGAAGTTAAGACATGTTTCTCCTCAAAATATGGCGTTGGGTAATGTCTGAGTTTAACGAAAATTTTAAATACTAAATTTTTTAGGGAACAATTTTACATGGTTTTGTCATTTGGTTATAGGTGTCGATATTTAAAACGGAAGTCTTTTTTATAGTTTTAAATACTAAATCTAGGTTAGTGACATCCTAACCGTATGCTGTTAAAAAAAAAACTAAATCCAGGTAGGGAAGATTTTTTTTTTAATGATGGGTGCCTTTTGTAGTCGGCAGTTTGTAAACTGATAGGCCATTACAATATATTATTATTAATGAGATAAGAAGTCGATATAACACAATTTAGTTTTTAATGAGATATAAAGCTCTCTACTAATCTTTAAACTTAATCACATTGTTATAGTGATTTAACAGCTTTCTGGTAACAATCCCAAAGTTAGAACACCCTTTAAACCACTTCAAAGGATGGAGGAGACGCCTGCGTGTAGCGCTTTGCGGTTTACAGCTTGTGGTGAATACACTGTCGACATCCCCTTGCAGGTTCAATTTTAGGCGCCGATGAAAGGAAGATAAAAAGGTGAGGTCCACTATTAGGGGTGTGTGTGAATGATGGGTGGAGTAAAGGGGTGGGGTCCTTGGTTTTACGGTAGATGAAGGAGTGATGTTAGTGTTCTTGTGGGTTCATGGTAGTTGCGGGTAAAGATGAGGTGGTAGTGCAGGAATGGAAGAATGGTGGGTGTTAGGGTACACGAAAGGGGTGCCCCTCCACCCTAACGAAAGGGGTGCCCCTCCACCCTAATGGATACACCAAGACATAGATAAAAGAAGATTATGTAAATATATTGGGGGTAAACAAAAGAAGTCGTTAATAAACTACTCTAGATCGACTCATTAAAAGTTTGAATCAAATCGAGCTTACATGAACCCATGCTCGAGTATAAATTGAAGCTCATCTAATAAATACGTTTGATTCTGAGATTCAAATACTAAGCTTGACTAGTCTCGTAAGCCTTATCGAGCACAACATTTAGTGAAAATTACACACACACACACACACATATACGTGTGTGTGGGGGGGGGGGGGTCTTGGGTTCAAGTCCACAAACGACAAAGATTAAAAGAAATTTGTCGCTAAAAATATATATAAATTAAATCTATACTATATAATAAAAGAAACCACTTTTGGGACACTTGTCATCATATTAGGGCATCTCTTATAGATAATTATTATTTTAATTTAATTTTTTTAATTAATTATAGATAATCCTCATATTAAACATTATTTAGTTTAATATCTTATGAATAATTATTATTTAGTTTAATCTTCTTCTCATTTATAATATTGTTTAGAGAAAATTTCGATTTTGGCCCCTGTAGTTATATCACTTTTACCCTTTTAGCCCAAATTTTTTTTACATCTGAGCCCCCAACGTTTTCTTTTCTAACTCTTTTGGCCCCTAACAGTATCCATTAAATGTTAGGGGCCAAAATGGTTAAAAAAAAGACGTTATGGGCCAAAAAGGTTAGAAAAAAAGACGTTTGGGCTTAGATGTTAAAAAATTCTATTTTGGGCTAAAAAATTCTAATTTTATTATTTGATGTATAAAATTAGATTTATTCAATTCGTACAATACACGGGGTTTTTTAAAGATATATATATATATTTTATTATTTAGTACAAAAAATTACATTTATTCAAACCATGTAATACGTATATTTTTAAAGATGTAATTTTTTTATTATTTGGTATATAAAATTACATTTATTCAACCCGTGTAATAAATGGGGTTTTTTAAAGTTGTATTATTTTATTATTAACAATATTACATTTATTCAACTCGTGTAATACACGTGGTTTTAAAGATTTATAGATATAACTTTTTATTATTTAATATATAAAATTATATTTATTCAACTCGTGCAATAAAGAACGTTTTTAAAGATATATTGTTTTATTATTTAATATATAAAATTTATTTATTCAACCCGTGTAATACACGGGGTTATAAGCTAGTATAATAATAAGTAATAAACAAGCCGACCTCCAGACCTAGAAAATATAAAACTCAAAACCGAACTCGACTTGTTTACATCATCATAAAAATACTAAAATATAAGGTAAAAGATAAGATGAAGTTCTAATCTAACGTGGTTGTGTGACATCTAATATAGGCCTTTAAATATTTGCCGATTAATATATATATATATATATGTGTGTGTGTGTGTGTGAGGGGGGGGGGGGGGTCTTGGGTTCAAGTCCCGCAAACGACAAAGATTAAAAGAAATTTGCCGCTCAAAAAATATATAAATTAAATATAATAATAAGTAATAAACAAGCCGACCTCCAGACCTAGAAAATATAAAACTCAAAACCGAACTCGACTTGTTTACATCATCATAAAATGCTACTCCCTCCGTCCCATTAAAAGTGTCATATTTTGAATTTTCAAAGTCTTTATTTATAAGCTTTGACCTTAAATAATTTTGTTTGTGTTAGATAATACTTGATGAAAGTTATATGATTTGAGTGTGTTTTACAAGTGTTTTTATCGGGTTAATTTTCATCAAGTTTTATATAACACAAAAAAATATATAATTAAAGTCAAAATTTATAAATAAAGACTTTGAAAATTCAAAATATGACACTTTTAATGGGACGGATGTAGTAAAATATAAGGTAAAAGATAAGATGAAGTTCTAATCTAACGTGTTGTGTCACATCTAATATAGACCTTTAAATATATGTCAATTAAAATATAAGACATTAATTAAGCAATGATATGTTGTTAAGAAAGAAACAAGAATGGACAATTAGGTACCACATCCATTATCAAATTCGTAAGTCATCAAATTAAATAGTGAGTTAAATGCTTGGTTTGGTACCTGTGGTTTGCAAAAATTTTATACTTGGTCCTAGTGGTTTACTAATTACACGCGTAGTCCCAAAAGTTGTCAAAAATGAACTTGGTTGGTCCCCTAACCTAACCTCTGTTAAATTTCTCAGTTAACTATGTATGAAATAACTATATTACCCTTAAACAATTAAAATAAATAAAAATATATATAAAGAGAATGGCCCACTACTCATCTTCTTCAACCTTTCTCTCTAAAAAAACTCTAAGGGTGTCCGGGGCACTTAGCGGGGAGGCGTGCGGTGAGCCAAGTCCCCGAGCGGGAACGCCGCCGCCATCAAATCGGGGAGCGGGAGCGGGGAGTGTTCACCGATGAGATTTGTATATATTTGAGTTTTTTTTTTCCTTGTGATAATTATACATGCTGAGTTTGTGAGTTAATTTTTGAGACCTGATACACTTTCGGAAGAAGAAGAAGGGGAAGAAGAAGAAGGGGATGAAGAAGAAAGAAGAAGAAGAAAAATAATGAAATGTTCTATAATTTTTTTTATTACTTTTAAAAATACCCTTCAAATTTGTTTTTAATTAAATGAAATGTTCTATTTTTTATTTTTATTTAGTTTTAATTTATTTAAATTATGTTTTACTTTTATAAAAATATTTATATAAAAAAAATAAAACCAAGTCCCCCAAGAGAGGAGTGCCGCCATCAAATTGAGGGTGTGGGGGGAGTTGACGTGGCGCGTGGTGATTGGGTGTGTGTAAGAGAGGTCACTCCCCTCTTAGAGGAGTGCCCCTCTCACCCTAACATCATCACCCATCCATCCACCTTCCCTCACTAAATTCCTCACAGTCTGCCCAACCGTCGGCTCTTCCCTCCGGTTACCATTGTTATTGTTATCGTCATTATTATCAAGAATCTGTAAGCGTGTCTGAATTGTATCCAGCGACATTGTAACTAAAGCCAAAACGCCTCCTGCCATAGTTGCACTAACGCCTTGGACCGCCATCACAGTTGTTGAATCAGGTCTCATGACAACCACACCTCTATACAAACCTCTAGGTCCATCAGTATTAAGAATTTTCCTAAAAGCATCAATTCCATTGATATACTTACAGGATCTCTGTAACAACCATAAATTTAAAATCATTATTTTAGAAATAAAAGAATAATAATTTATACTAAACTAAACATTTATCTTATAATCCATCTATCGGTATATATTAACCCAAAACTATTTATAAATTACTCACTAGGAAACCCTAATTAAGACACCCAAGTAATTCTGTACAAACCCTAGAAATTTCAGAACAATCAGAATCAGGATCAGGGTCCCTAAAACTCAGGGGGGGTATTCCCTACTTGACAATTATCCTAATAACTTGCGGCCGAAGTTGAAATTTTAAAATCTGTCGACTCAGCTAGGCTAGTCCCACACGTGGCCACCCTATACGGAGTTCATGACCCTTACGGACCGTAAGGGTTATTTGTTACGGTCCGTAAGGGGGGGGGGGCAAAATTCGACTATAAATAGAGGACATTGGCACTTGAATCTGGGCGCTGAAACGACGAAAGAATTCGTATTATACTTCGAGTTATCGTCTGTTTATCACAATTAACACACACGAAACACTAATTAGTATAGCGGGGTGCTGCAGAACAGGGTAATAACTCGATCGCTATTACGATTCAGTGTCCGATCGATTAAAACTATCCGATAGATGTTTAAGTGCTGCTCAAATTGGGTTTATACTTTGTCATTCATCGTGATTTCGACTTGAATGTTTGAGTGCTGTTCGAAATCGGACTATACTCTGTCATTCGTTGTGAATCCGCTGGATGTTTAAGTATCGCACTTTGTCATTTGTTGTGAGGGTTTGATCTCGTGAGTTATCGTAAATGCTGTATTAAGTTACTAACCTAGTTGTGTGCATGTTATTTAAATTAGGTTAAAAGACTAATCAGTAGTCTAAACTCTGCCCGTATAAATCTGAAATATTATCACAAGGTAGCTTCACTTTGGAATTATTAAGGTACGGATCCTACCCCACTCCTTATTGCTTCATATTCAAATTGTTATAAACCTATTAAATTCGTACACTCTTCACGTCTTTGATTATCGATTCATTTGACAGTACGTTGAATTCCTATTCTAAACTTTGGATTTAGCTTTCATGTCATGCGATAGTATTCTGTTAGTTGTACTCATTATCGCATGTTCCAATATATGTTACGTCTTGTTATGAAAATAAGTTTTATAAGTTATAAGAATAAGACCATTTGTACTCTGATACCCTGAGTATCGCTTCTCGTGGAGTGTCCCACGAGCATGTTGTTGCGGCATCGACATCATGTGCTCCACCCGTGACGGAGAGATCAGTTCACGGCGTCTCTTAAGTACAAGTGTGGTACATATGGCTATTAGGAGGCGTATGGATCGATCCTAGGATTTAAGTATAAGGAGGTGGATAACGGGTATGCCAACTCGCCATCTCATGTGATAATTATGCAGGAGTAGCTACCTGTGTATTGTCACGTTTTAAGTTGCTCATGGGTACATCCGTAAGATATGATTATGAAATTATGTTCTTGCATCGTATCATTTTCGCATAAAGCGTTATTTGTTATTTGAGCCTATTATTCCGTACTGAGCATTCGGCTCATTCCGTAAACTTTTTGTATATACAGGTCAGCAGGTTACTTTGGGCGGGAAAGAGAGAGAAGAATAAAGCCTAGGAATAAATCTGAAGATGTTAGTTAATTAAGTCGAATGTCTCTGTTTGTACATTAACCTTAAGTTTAGTTGTTGTTGTATCCTTGTCCAATAAATAAATAAATGGAATTATGACTTTTGTTATTGTGACACGTCAGCCCTTCCGGGTTGGGGTGTTACAGCTATGGTATCAGAGCAAAGGCTCTTTCCTGTAGAAAACTTGAAGATAGTAATTAAAAACCTGTGAGGAATGGGTAGATATCTATGATAGGATTCAACTTGGTCTCTTATTTGGTTTAATTCCTATGTCTATTCGTATAGATATGCCTCCTCGTCGTCCGCTACGTAGGAGTACTCGTACTAACCATGAACGTAACAATACTTCTTCGAATGAGACTCCAGTTGATCCAAACGTAATTAATGCTATCAACCAGGCTGTTGCCGGGTTGCTTCCAAACCTTGTTGCTCAAACAGCTGAGGCCGTTATTCAACAAACTCGTCATCCAGAACGTAATAACACGAATCCAATCTCTGGTGAAGAAATTCGTGAGAATACCACGAACCATACTACCTATAGTATAGACATATGGATTAGTAAATTCCAAAAACAAAAGCCGCAATCCTTTAGTCACGCTACTAATCCAGTTGAAGCAAGAAACTGGATAGCTCATGTTGAAAAGATCTTCGGAGTTCTTGGAGTTCCGGAGCAATACAAAGTTAGATTGGCTACCTACAAACTTGAAGATGACGCACAAACTTGGTGGGAAGGATATAAGAAAGTCAAAGGAGGGGATGATTTTGACGCTAATCTTTCATGGGTCGACTTTCACAACATCTTTTACGACAAGTATTTTTCGACCGCTGATAAAGAAGCTTATATCAGGGAGTATGCAGTGATTCGACAGGGGAATGATGAACCAGCCTCTGAGTTCATTACTCGATTTTCAAGGTTAGCTAGTATTGTAGGAGACGTTGCAGGATCGGCAGAAGCCCAGGCAGAGAAATGCAAGTGGGCAGTCAATGATCGAATTCGGAAGTCGATCATGTACATGAAATTTAAGGATATCACCGAAGTTGCCGATGCAATCAAAACTTTTGAGTTCGAGAGGAAAGAATTTTTATCTCGAACTGAGGATAATAAGAAAAGAAACAGAGAAGGACAATTTAAGCAGGCAATCGGCCAATCATCCACTACGCCACAGCATCAAGACCGCAAAGTGCAAGGAAATCACAACTCTGGAAATCAGGCACGTCCATGGCAACCTAGACCACAAAACCCGAGGCTTGCTCAAAACCAGATTCAGTTGTATGCAGAACCTATTCGAGCTCAACCACTGAATCAACATGTAAACCCGAATCAGATTACATATCCTCTATGTAAAACTTGTGGTAAGAGACATCAGGGCGTATGTCACCGAAGTACAGGAGCATGCTTTAGATGTGGCCAAACTGGACACATGATCAAGGAGTGTACAAAGAAAGACATTAAGAAGAATAACCAACCCAATGTTGGAGGAAGAGTTTTCGCACTTTCTGCTACTGACGCTGCTAATGTCCCAGGTACTGTATCTGGAACCCTTCAGCTTGGTGAACGTAGTATCTATGTGTTATTCGATACAGGAGCGACCCATTCTTTAGTATCCCATTCATTTACTAAGTACCTTCCGATAAGACCAACTCTCTTAAATCATACTTTAACCATTTCCACTCCCATGGAAAATTCATCCGTAATCACTTACGTATATAAAGATTGTCCGATCCGTATTGAATCTATTATGTGTAAGGCAGACCTATTTCCAATACATATGTGTGACTTTGATGTTATTTTAGGAATAAATTGGTTGTCTAGACATCGCGTAACTATAGATTGTCATTCCCGCCGTGTTATTTTCGGTGATCTTTATCATCCTGATATTATATATCAGGGAACTCAAGCTCATAAATCTCTTAAAATTATCTCTGCACTTGATACACTCTAATTTACACATATTTTAGTCCCCCGTTTTACCCCTATTTTATGCGTTTTTGGCCGTAAAACCGTCGTTCGGATACTTATTTATCTACATTTGTGTTTACAGGCCTAAAACTGCATTTCAGACAAGATGATAGCAAAAACGAGGACTTTCCAGACAAAACGACAAATCTGCGGACTTTCTGTTAAGGATTCTGATCTGGGCCTGTGGAACGACCGTTCCACCTGATGCACGGTCGTGCATCTCCGACAACACTGATCATCTCGGCAATGAACGGTAGGTGCGGTTGGGCGTTCCAGGGAAACAAGCGACTGGGTGAAGAACGGTCGTTCCATGTGGGGAACGACCGTGCGTCTCCGGTGAATCAACAGAGTCTCGGAACTGAACGGTAGGTGCGACTTGGCGTGCAACATGAAGCCCGGAACTGAACGACCGTTCCATTCCGGAGAACGGTCGTTCCATTTCAGATCTGGTCAACGATTCGATGACGTATGCGGTATGGTGACCCATGTCCAATAATTGAATAAAGTGAACGGTCGTTCCATATGGGGAACGACCGTGCAACAGCAAAAAAGTATAAAAACACAGCAGAAACTTTCTGCTCGATATTCTGGATTTTTGGAGAGCTCTCAGGCGATTTTCAGGCTCCGGAGGCATTAGCTTTCACCCGGATTCAAGCCACATTATCCCGATTAGCTCGATTACTACCCGGATCCTTAGTCTAGTACTTGTTTATGGTTTGATTTTCTAATCTTTCCAAGTTTTTGCTAATCTTTCAAGTACTTAGATTATGATTTATGTATTATTGTAGCCTTTGGGCAAAAACACAACAATCCCTTGCTTGATTATAACCATTTGTGTGTTAATCTTTGTTTGTAATGACATTTGGAAGTATTTTCTATGTTTATCTTTGATGATTAGTTTGCAACCTTGTTATTGATATTGATTTCTTGATTATAAGTAATTGTGTTAGATGATTGGTGCTTGGTTAGTTAAGATAGTTGAAAAATGAAGCTTAATTAATCTTGTATTAGTAAACTTTGAACTTGGTTAACTAGTTTAGCTCGGTTTAAATGTGTGCATCATGATACTAGAAATGGTTAGTGATTTAATAAAATGTAATTATTGTTAATCAAGAGAGCTTGCCGTCACGTAAGGACCTAAACGGGTTAGATGGTGTCGTTATAAATTCTTGCCATGATTTGTTAGCTTAGTTAGTAGTTTAGGCCAAAATTGCTATCTTAGTGAATTATTGTGTAAGATTTGTAAAATGAACTTGGTTGTGATTTAATCTAGTTTATGCTTTTCTCGGTGGTTGCATTGTGTTTATCGATGTCGCTTTCCTTGTTTAAGTGAGGTTAGAATAATCCTAACGGCTGCCTAACTTATTTTTAAGAGATTTTCATAGACATTTATCAATTGCACGTTAAAGAACAATTTTAGGTGGTTAAAGTGTGTTTATCGTTTTAACTTTCCGAATGATTGTCATGTTAGGATTCCCGAAAGGGATACTAATTGTCTTAAATTGGAGAATTGACCGAATGCTTCTAGTGCCAAAACCGACTTAGTTGACATGCTTTGGTTGTGTATTAAGCAAGGTTATTTATCTATTTTCTACTATGTTTTATAAGTATTTGTTTATGCTTACTTTAGTTTATTTAAAAATCACAAAACTTATGTTTTTTACCGGTAGTTTAGTGACAAAGGTCTAGTATTATTTCTCCGCCCATTTCCGTGGATCGATACTTGGTTCTTACCAATACTTTACTACATATATGACGGGGTACACTTGCCTCTTTCGTGTGTGTTTTGATGTAAAAGTAATAATCACTTTTATAAATTTAAAACCCAATCGTGTGTAATTCATTGCAAAATATTATGTATATATACGCACACGCCAAGTTTTTGGCGCCGTTGCCGGGGAAATGGCGAGTTTTAGGAACGACCCGAGTCATTTGGTTATCGGTGTATATACTTGTTAATATTTGTGTATAATTTCTTGATTTTTTATTTGTTTATTTATTTGTTAATATTTCTTGTTTTATTCGATTTATTCATTTTTGCGTTATTTTTGTTTCATTTGTTTATTTGATCCGGGTTCATTTATTCGCTTTTTCTTTGGGTTTTCGGCACCCTAAAGCCATTTTTGTATTAGTCGATTCATTTATTTATTTTGTTGAATTTTTATAAAATTTCGGGCTATTTTTCGGATTTTTATAAAAGTTCAGCCCATTTATAATAATTTTCTGCTTCTATTCAGCTGAAAAAAAAAAAAAAAAACCTTTATTATAATAATATTATATGCATGTGTGTCAATTTCTCGTTTGCAGGTTGTTGTCCTCAACCCCCCGCTCCCGACGCTGTTGAGCCTTCAGACGAACCCGAGCGTGATCTGAGGAGACGTCTTCGTGAGAGATCCCGCGCGGTTGCGCTGCAACTCGCAGCAGCTGCGGACGAGCCGGTGGTACCCGCTGAAGCCAAGGGCTCAGGGGACGTAGGAACGCAATCATGGCGGACGACGAGCGACCTTTGAATGAATCAAATCAGCCCGGACGGGCAGGCCTGGAGCCGAGTATCCTACGACCTACTATAGATGCACCTGTTTTTGAAATTAAATCTAGTATTATTAATATGGTGCAGAATCCGAAGGGGCATGGTAATGGCCCGCACACGTAAAGTGTGGGGACATGAGTCTTGCTATCGACTCGCCGACAAAAATTTAGCATGAGTCTTGCTATCGACTCGCCGACAAAAATTTAGCATGAGTCTACGCTGCTGACTCGCCGACAAAAATGCAGCCGGAGCGTCTTTGGCGCTATAAGGGCAAAATTGTCCTTTTATTTGCTTTTGTAGTTTTAGCGTAATTTAGGTTAGTTAGGTAGTTTTCGTTTGTTTGTTTAGTTTCCGTACGTACCAGGCGAAGGTTCTTTATTGTAATATTGTTAGAACAGTTGGTGTATCGAAAAAACGGCGAAAAACGGCCGAAACGGGTGCTGGAAATAGCTTCTGCAGAAAATCTGTATCTGCAGCTGATGCACGACCGTTCCACCTGTGGAACGACCGTGCAACTCCGAGCAAGCCGGAACGGTAGATCGCACCCTCGGTGCATTTCCGAGAACACGCTGCTGGGTTTGAACGACCTCGGTGACGCACGACCGTTCCATTCTGGAGAACGACCGTGCGACAGTCTGAGGGCAATTTGGTCATTTTGCACACTATATATACCATTATCTGCTGCAAAAACCATCATTCGCGAACCCTAGCAGCTGCAGCTCGTTCCAAGGCGATTTTCACCGTTTCGCACGATTTTTCGCACGATCAAACACCCAACTTCGCACGGTACGTCTCTAGTGTTAGATTTCTTGTTTTATTTCCTTTCTAGTGTAGTTTTCTTCCGATTTTTCACGGAATTTTTAGGGTTCTCTTCATAAACAAATCGAAACCCTAACCTTTGTTAAATCGAAGTATCGTGAACACCCGGTTGATTTGCAGACCCCTGTTGACCCAATACTTGTTGAAATTTTGCAAAATCTGATTGTTCTAGGAACAGGGGGTCGAAATCTGCAGATTCGGAAGTGCACGGTCGTTCCTCGGGTGGAACGATCGTGCATCGCCGGCTGATTCACGATATCGTCTGGTCTGGCCTGTTAGTTCTCGGTGACGCACGACCGTGCGACCCGGAGAACGACCGTGCCATATTGCCAATACAGTTTGGACAGTAGCTTCATAAGTGGCTGCTCGCTTGTTTTCAACACATTTTTCTCCTGTTTCTGTCTTCCTAACAACATTCCCCATTGCAGATGGATCACCCTTTCCTACAATTTAACCCCAACATCGAGAAGGAAGCGTTATGCATCCCGAAGCGGGATGCCTTGTGGTCGAGGCGAGATCAGTTTGGAGAGCCCCGTTGGTTGGACTGGGAGGTTATGCGTGACCTCAACCAGTATGATCGCCTTGATGAAATGATGACTCCCGCGCTAGCAAACCTGGTCGGTTGCAACCGACCCGTGTACCAAGAGTTGACTATTGAATTCTTCGCCTCGTATAAGTATGAAAAGCCGGTTTTACATACAGAACCTGATTTCCGCTACAGGAATCGGGTCACCTTTAGGTTGTGTGGGCGATGGCACACATGGTCGGTGGGTCGTTTAGGACGGAGGCTTGGGATTTATACGCGAGAGGACATGGATGATCCCGACATCTTCAATGATCGGTACAATTTCCCGAATGATGCAGAGCGAGAGGCATTCTGGGCACGAAACGCTATTGGGGGACCATACAACCCACGGATGTCAAAGGCTTCGCGCCTTCGAGACCCTCTGGTGCGAGTGATGCACCATGTTTTCAGCCATTCTATTTGCGGACGCATGGACAGTCAAGGTAACTGTCCAACACCTGATTTGCTCTTTCTTTATGCGTTGGTTGACAAAGCACCGATCAACCTCGCCGCGCGAATGGCTGAATACTTTGTTAAGTGTTCAGGGCGGACCCACAATAGTGAGATCCACGGCGGTCAGTACGTGACCGAGATCGCGTACAATGAGCGACTAATGACGCCGGGGGTGCTTGGGGGTCTCACTTTGATCACTGAGGGGGTGCATGTTGACATCCGGTCTTTGAAGTTTATGGGGGTTATTGCTGAGTTGGATGGGAGAGATAGGTTGAGGGGTTTGAATGGAGAGATATGGGACCCGTTACCTCCAGCTGAGGAGGTACATGAGGATGAAGACGAAGAGATGGGAGAGCAGCACGAGCCACAGCCACCAACACCACCACACTCGCCGCAGCATCATGCATTTCAGCAGCATGAGGATTGGCCTACTTTTTACCAGCAGTTCCAGGACATGCGTGTCACACAGGAGCAGCATGGTACATACTTTGACCAGATCAGATCCAGCCAGGACGAGATTAGAGCCAGTCAGGCAGAGCTTCGAGCCACACATGACCGACTAGAGCAGCGCCAGGAAACTCTATACCAGGGGATGTCCGCGGGTTTTTCTTATTTGTTCGGGGAGATGCATCACGCACACCCCAACTATTTTCAGCACCCGCCGGAGTTCCCACCGTGGAACCCCCCTGGCTATGGCGATCAGGGCCCATCTGGCACGAGGCATGATGACGATGATGATGAGTAGTTTGCGGTAGTGGTAGCACTTGGTGGTGTTTATGTTTCAGTACTTTGTTTTTTTTATTTGGGTGTTTATTTTGACTTAGTATTTAAAACACCCCGGATATGTATTTTGAAACAATTTCCTTTCCGTTTTGTTTGGATATTAGCATTTATGTACATTATGGTTGTTTGGTTTTTCTTTTTCTGTTATATTTTGGGTGTACACGACATACTTGCAGATTTTATCTATCGGATCTTAGACCGGAGCACGTACCAGTTAGAGCTTCGGAAGTCTCGTGGCACCAACATCATCTTGAGGGGAGTATTTTTATCCCTTTCTCTATATTTCGGGTCTCGCATTGGGGACAATGCGAAGTTCAAGTGTGGGGAGGGGGTTAACTTTGTTAACAATAGCTTTGTTTGTCCTCATTAAAAAAAAAAAAAAAAAAAAAAACAGAAAATCAGAAAAATCATTTAAAAAAAAAATAATATACTTGTGTTTTGTATATATGTTGGTAAATAAACCGGTTGGTTATGTTTTAGAAAGCATCGGACTTGATAAAAACTCGACAAGCAAAATATTTTTGAAAAAGGAAACCTGAAAGCGTGACAAACAAAGAAAGACTTACATGATAGTTTTCACACTTTTACCCATTCCTTCCGTTACGTGAGCATATTTGAGCTTAGATTGTTATATATTTGTTCATTTCGGATATAGGAGTGAGCCGGATGTTTTGTGCAATTTAGAACTTGTCACTAGTATGCTTGTTAAGACCATGAACGTGCGGATTTGTGTAAACGTGATAGAGGCACTTAGATTACCCCTTTGTTGTGTACCTTGTTCTTTGTGTTGTGCTTCCCGTTCACCTTATATTACCCTTTAGGATTAACCATGTCGAGCCTTCCCGTTCACCTTTGTTTACCCACATTATCGCCTACTTAACCAAATTTAGCCTTTTTATGTTTTTAAACCTTTTTAGTGTTGAAACTCGGTTAAAATAATAGTTTAACTAGCTTGTTAGTATTTATATTTCATTGTATAGTTTGCAAAAAAAAAAAAAAAAAAAAAAAAAAAAAACAGAAAATAAAACACCCTAAAATAGGGTGAAGTTGATAGAAATCGAGCAATTTTGAATGCTTAAATGTTAAAAATCTTGTTGATAAGCTCGATTGCGCTTTAGTCGCCTTTTTAAGGCGTTTGTTTGTAAAGTTGTATTGTTTATTGCTAGTTAAACGCTACTACCGAGTTTTAACCATTTTCGCCATTTTAAATGTCCACTTCCATACCCTTCGCCCAAGCCTAACGTTACAACCCGTAAAGACCTCTTGATTTACACTTATTTGCATGTTAGTTGGTGGAGACGAGATCTTATGACAAGCTTATGATATTGCACATTTCATTGACTAGGCGTTGAGTGTTTACGCATACACATTTTATGTATGATTCATAAATAAAACCGAGTGTGTGTGAACATTGTGAGTTGGGTGAAGATTAACATGTGAGTCAATTAAATGTTTAGTCTCGGCTTCTTGGTTGTCGCTTTTTAAATTGCATATGCTTGTTGGGTTTGAATCTTTTGATGTTGTCTTTCGACAAACCGGCTAACCGTTTATATATTAGTTTTCAATAAAATAGTTTGTAAATTATCGTTCTTGTTTGTTTTTGTCTTTTATTGCTTTTTAGTTTAGCTTGCTTGAGGACAAGCAAGGTTTAAGAGTGGGGAGATTTGATACACTCTAATTTACACATATTTTAGTCCCCCGTTTTACCCCTATTTTATGCGTTTTTGGCCGTAAAACCGTCGTTCGGATACTTATTTATCTACATTTGTGTTTACAGGCCTAAAACTGCATTTCAGACAAGATGATAGCAAAAACGAGGACTTTCCGGACAAAACGACAAATCTGCGGACTTTCTGTTAAGGATTCTGATCTGGGCCTGTGGAACGACCGTTCCACCTGATGCACGGTCGTGCATCTCCGACAACACTGATCATCTCGGCAATGAACGGTAGGTGCGGTTGGGCGTTCCAGGGAAACAAGCGACTGGGTGAAGAACGGTCGTTCCATGTGGGGAACGACCGTGCGTCTCCAGTGAATCAACAGAGTCTCGGAACTGAACGGTAGGTGCGACTTGGCGTGCAACATGAAGCCCGGAACTGAACGACCGTTCCATTCCGGAGAACGGTCGTTCCATTTCAGATCTGGTCAACGATTCGATGACGTATGCGGTATGGTGACCCATGTCCAATAATTGAATAAAGTGAACGGTCGTTCCATATGGGGAACGATCGTGCAACAGCAAAAAAGTATAAAAACACAGCAGAAACTTTCTGCTCGATATTCTGGATTTTTGGAGAGCTCTCAGGCGATTTTCAGGCTCCGGAGGCATTAGCTTTCACCCGGATTCAAGCCACATTATCCCGATTAGCTCGATTACTACCCGGATCCTTAGTCTAGTACTTGTTTATGGTTTGATTTTCTAATCTTTCCAAGTTTTTGCTAATCTTTCAAGTACTTAGATTATGATTTATGTATTATTGTAGCCTTTGGGCAAAAACACAACAATCCCTTGCTTGATTATAACCATTTGTGTGTTAATCTTTGTTTGTAATGACATTTGGAAGTATTTTCTATGTTTATCTTTGATGATTAGTTTGCAACCTTGTTATTGATATTGATTTCTTGATTATAAGTAATTGTGTTAGATGATTGGTGCTTGGTTAGTTAAGATAGTTGAAAATGAAGCTTAATTAATCTTGTATTAGTAAACTTTGAACTTGGTTAACTAGTTTAGCTCGGTTTAAATGTGTGCATCATGATACTAGAAATGGTTAGTGATTTAATAAAATGTAATTATTGTTAATCAAGAGAGCTTGCCGTCACGTAAGGACCTAAACGGGTTAGATGGTGTCGTTATAAATTCTTGCCATGATTTGTTAGCTTAGTTAGTAGTTTAGGCCAAAATTGCTATCTTAGTGAATTATTGTGTAAGATTTGTAAAATGAACTTGGTTGTGATTTAATCTAGTTTATGCTTTTCTCGGTGGTTGCATTGTGTTTATCGATGTCGCTTTCCTTGTTTAAGTGAGGTTAGAATAATCCTAACGGCTGCCTAACTTATTTTTAAGAGATTTTCATAGACATTTATCAATTGCACGTTAAAGAACAATTTTAGGTGGTTAAAGTGTGTTTATCGTTTTAACTTTCCGAATGATTGTCATGTTAGGATTCCCGAAAGGGATACTAATTGTCTTAAATTGGAGAATTGACCGAATGCTTCTAGTGACAAAACCGACTTAGTTGACATGCTTTGGTTGTGTATTAAGCAAGGCTATTTATCTATTTTCTACTATGTTTTATAAGTATTTGTTTATGCTTACTTTAGTTTATTTAAAAATCACAAAACTTATGTTTTTTACCGGTAGTTTAGTGACAAAGGTCTAGTATTATTTCTCCGCCCATTTCCGTGGATCGATACTTGGTTCTTACCAATACTTTACTACATATATGACGGGGTACACTTGCCTCTTTCGTGTGTGTTTTGATGTAAAAGTAATAATCACTTTTATAAATTTAAAACCCAATCGTGTGTAATTCATTGCAAAATATTATGTATATATATGCACACGCCAAGTTTTTGGCGCCGTTGCCGGGGAAATGGCGAGTTTTAGGAACGACCCGAGTCATTTGGTTATCGGTGTATATACTTGTTAATATTTGTGTATAATTTCTTGATTTTTTATTTGTTTATTTATTTGTTAATATTTCTTGTTTTATTCGATTTATTCATTTTTGCGTTATTTTTGTTTCATTTGTTTATTTGATCCGGGTTCATTTATTCGCTTTTTCTTTGGGTTTTCGGCACCCTAAAGCCATTTTTGTATTAGTCGATTCATTTATTTATTTTGTTGAATTTTTATAAAATTTCGGGCTATTTTTCGGATTTTTATAAAAGTTCAGCCCATTTATAATAATTTTCTGCTTCTATTCAGCTGAAAAAAAAAAACCTTTATTATAATAATATTACTAGTGGGGAACCCGCGCGTTGCGGCAGAGCCGACAATACACGATGAGAACATGATATGCATTAGGCTATCAGGTGGTCAGCGAAGTGACAATGTCATGGTATGTTGTACAACTTAATACAAATATCAAATTTAATCATACAAAAGGTTTATCCATTTAATAGTGTGATGAAAATATCGCATTCCTACAACACATTATGAAAATCGAAAGCTTGCAGACTTATTTCTCTTTTGTATATCAGATTAAATTATATAGTGGAGCGCGTTGAATGCATTACATGTTCAAATCATCTAATGTGTACCAGCTTGCATAGGTAACCTTAATGGGGCCTTATAAAACGAGTTTATCCACATTTGTCGTTCTTCATCCACGTCTTCCATATAAGCTTTCCAGTAATTTGGGACCTGATGTTAAACATATAAATAATTAATACCTTTTTAAAACTATTTGTTACAAGACTTATGGGTATGAATAAACGATGATTATATTTCGAGATGTGTCAAAGTACAATACTTCTATTTTTGCAAGAACTATGACTCTATTGCAAAATTTGATTAAAAAGTTAACAACTAAACGACGCAAGAGAAACTTACTTCAAAAAACTGATTGATGATGCCTGGGGCCATCCACATATCTTCTCCTTCATACAAGTAGGGATCCTGCGGGATCGCTATATGGACCCCGCTCTTCTCGGACCACTGTACCAGAAAAACAATGTTTTGACCACATTTATTAAATGTATATGTATCCAAAGTAAAATCGTCCGTGCACAACAAGCAGTAAAAGGTTACCATTCATTTAAACCACAGATATTAACTGCCACAATTTACTATATTACTTGAATATAAGAAAGAAAAAAACAGCTCGTAGGACTTACATAATAGGTTCGTTCATTGAGTTCAAAAACACTGCAACCATGCGTTCTGCCATGTTTCCACTGACCCGCATAACGGTATCGACCTTTCTCCCTATCATCAATAACCATAAAAATGTAGTTTGTAACAAAAATGTTGTTGATACAATTCGCTTTGTATTTCAACTTACGGTTTCTCTCCGAATTGCCTGACCCACTCTTCATTCTCATAAAACGGAATTTCACGTCTGCCCCGAGAGAAATGAACACAATCTTCAATATCCTTCTCGAGCCACTCTTTATCATCTGGCGACATAAAATCCCATTTAAATATATGCCCTTCAGCCCGCATCTGGGATTACCCACGCATTGCGACTGGCATTCGGCCGGTGTCGTTTTGTTAGTTACAGGATTGGTAATAAATACGTTTAACTAATTTAATTTTTTGATTATTTATTTTAATAACATGTGTTCGTTATATTTATAAAATATACGCAGAAGACAGGAGCATACAAAACATGTGTTTAGTGATCAGTATCCGATACATCAACTCATATTCTAAGATGTGCAAAAGGTTAGTATTCTAAGGTGAATTGATCCGTTTCCATAAATCTATGTAGATATCAATGATCCATCTTCATTGTGAAAGTAGTTTGACTGCAAAAAATAGCATAAGACACGTACCTTAATCTCACAGCTAGCGAGGTAATGATAATTGAGACTATATGAAGAGCATTCATAAAGATTGAACTTAAGAACTCCAGCATCATCATGAAGAACCATATTAAAAGTTGAATCCCATGTTGGGTTGGGTCCCGCTTCTTCAAGTGTTTACCCATGGTGTCATTATGATTATCTGCTGCTACTACTACACTCCCATCATCACTTATCCTAGACCTTCCTTTAAAACTATTACGCGAAAGTGATCCAGCTGTCACAACAGTGACATGGTTTACACCCCCAACCGCCTTTTTCCTTAGGTCCACTGCTGGCAAATAAAGACAACGTCGTCGAGGTTCAACCATTGTTTTATTCAAGGAATCATTACATAATTTAACCTTGGATTAAAAACATTATTAATTAAAGAGTGTTATGACCAATTCAACGGTCCTATTATGTACGTATGTGACTACAGATGGCAAACTGGGAAGCTTAACGGGTCAAAACAGGTTGAAAGCAAAATAAGTAATTGTTTGTACGGGTTGGGTCGAACACAAGACCACTTGTCAAAAATGAATTTCCTTTTATAATTACAATCACAAACAAATATTACAATTTTCATTAATAAACTAATTATTAGATTTAGTAGGTTTTGTGATTTAAGAATACATTTTGGTCCGCTTTCGACTGATTCGACCCAAGCTGATATATTATTCTTTTAGTGACCCGTTTAAGAGTTTAATGTATATACTATCATCATATAATGGTGACTCGTAAAATAAAATTTGTAAAGTAAGAACTCAGAAGCTTACCGGCACGAAGAAACACCAGGGACTTCTGTTGTAGGTAAAGATTGGCTGCCACCACTTCCGAATGCAACACCTATATAATTTAACATAAGCAATCGAAGTTCAATTAACTTCATCAAGGGAAAAAGTATTTATATAACAATAGTGTATATCAATTAACCACAAACTACGGGTATATTTACCCACACTATCCAGACACCATTGACATGTCATACACTCATACGGGCCATATCATGTCATACGGGTCATATAGGTTGTATGTAGGTCCGTATGAGGTAAAGTTCGCTAAATTTATATGGCTCGTATAAATTGTTTGATTGTCACATTAATTACTAATGTTTATACTTTATAACACCCGTATGTCCGTTTTCGCCCTGTCATACAACGTCACCTAGTTTCTGTATTGCATCACTGGTTTGAAGTTGGTGATGCATTTAAGGTTCAAATCAGTTTAAATAGTGTTATTTGATTAGAATCACTTACCTATTATTGGAGTAGTTTCATTGAGTCATGTCTTTGGCGTTAACATGTTTTACTTTCTTTTAACACCAAAATAAGCCAAGTCAAACCACCAATATTTAATCCTAAAAATCATTAAAAAAAAACAAAGTCCCTGTTAAAACCAGGAAAAGCATAAGTGGCTAGAAATAAATATAACTTATGAAATATGTTAAGTACTGCGGGTGGGTGCCTTATTCTTGCCAGGATGAACTTTCAATGACAGTTTCCTATAAGTGTAGGTCCCTCTCGAGGATGAGATAAAACCTTATCCTTGTTATATCAAACACACTAGCGAGTGCGGAATCCAAGCTAGCATGCAACCGAGACTTTATATGAGAACAAGCACAAACACAACACACAAGATTCAACGATTAACACCACTTGTATTAATGCGTATGAAAGGTTCCGTTACAGCACAAGGTTTACAGATGTGTTCTATAAACTCTCTCTAACTTTCGTATGTGTGTGTTCCGAGCAGAATGCTCTCACTCTGTGTCTGAAATGTCTAACTCTTGTCTAACTGAACACAACACACTACATGGGTATATATACCCGACACAGCTTGGTCTGGTCGAAGGATCAGACAGATGATCGAAAGATCATCTGTCGACCAGAAGGCCATCGAAAGATACACAAAAACCTCGAAGGATGATATCCTTCGAGATATCCTTCGAGATCATCCATCGAAGGTTATGTTTCGAACTCATCTATCGAATGTTCATCTTTCGAGCTCATCGAAGGATATAAAACAATCCTTCGATGACACATCCTTCGACACAACCAGCCATATTACAACATTCTTCTAACTGTTTGGTCAAGTCAAACCAGGAGGATGGTTGACTTGGTCAAACTTACATCAACCTTACATTAAAGACATCGTTTTGTATCATGACGAAATACAGACAAAGTACAGACACAAGTGCACCAACAAACTCCCCCTTGGCTGTAGCTTTGTCTCGATCTTCGTGTCTTCAAGTCTTCAAGGCCGAGTCGAACCGAGCCGAGTCGCGTCCACACAAAGTGCATCAACAAACTCCCCCTTGGACGCTACTCGTGATGGTTCGTCTTCTGTGACTTTCATGTTGGAGGATCTTCAAAGTCTTCACGCGTCGTAAGTAGAAAGTGTATCAACAAACTCCCCTTTTAACTTAGGTAGTGTGTCAATAAACTCCCCCTTAGATTGAACTCTCCATTGAGTCATGCTCGTGAATCTTTTGACTTGTCAATTCTTTAGATCCTTGTGGTGTTTGATGAAGGGACAGCGGCAACTCGATCCTTTTATCCTTTGAGTGCCTCCACTTCGTGTCTTCATTCCAAAGCTTTTCATCGAACATGTTCTCCTCGCCTTTAGCATCTGCACATGCAAGAAAGCTAAACGCATAAAGAGAACAACCGCTTGGAATATAGTTAACATTTAAACTAATGACACATATGAGATCAAATCTCAATCAAACACCAACCAACAGCAGTTTGAAAGTTTAGAAAACTATTCATTTTAATCCTTTAGCTTTCAAAACTCGTTAACTTCGACTGTTTATGAAGATGCAATTGTTTTCCAGCTTACGATCAGGATTTTGGGTAGGATAGACTCGAGTTCCAACATTGGTCAATCAAAAATAAGCTAGAAGAAAAATCTTTTTGGATTTTATAAAGTTTAAATTAAAACACACCTAAAATCTTTTTGAAATTTTCATTTTTCAATGTAAAGACGGAAAGCAATAACTAAATATGTACAAGCATGCATAAACAGGAAGCATTAAATAAATATTTACAGACATTCTTTTTGCGAGTTTCAAGGGTAAGAGAATCATATCAGTGTACGGTCATGCCAAGACGCTCTTGTTGTTCAATTAATTACCATTAAGATAAGCATCCTATAACGATTATCGGTATTGTTGTCCACATAAGCTCAACTTATCAGATGTAATCATGGCGAGGGGATACGTTAAGGTATAATTTATACTTACCGACCGGTGTTCATCCACATCACGACACATTCCCGTATCAAGGTATGCACGAGGGTTCATCTTACCGGTGAGTATACTGATTATCATCTGTTTGACCGTATATGATGTGAGATTCTCACTTATTTTGAATGAAAACAAGCCCTATGTGATATAATCACTTATTGATGAGGAACTTGATTTTCGATGCATGAGGGCACAGGAGCAAGTCCGTGAACAGGTCAGTACTTTCGTACAGCAGAGAGACGAACTTGACTCCCGGAAAGAATTTGTGATATATTATCACTTATTTGTTTGGACATGTGATTGTTGATCACTTATTGAGGTCGTATGCAATATGTACATGTATGTATGGTATCATGGAAGATCTAGACTTGCGTCCCCGTTATTTTTCGGTAAAAGATACAACCATGATACCCAGATGATAAGCAGCATAAAGACCGAATATCTCAGAACCTCGGCAATCTCTCAAACGAAATTTCGGTACCAAGACCATATGCCAATGAATGGTTCCCACCCAGTCTTCAGTCGATTTAAGTTTATATCACCCTGCACACTTTAAAATGATTGTGAGCCTACCGATACATCTTATATAGAGCTGCTTATCGTTTTTCATTTTAGGTTTAAAGAGGTTTAGACAGACCACTGATGTACTATCATATTCTCTTTTTCTCGCCAGGAAACTCATTTTTTATTTTCTATTGTTTTTGAGTTTTGAAATTTTTTGATGTTTTTGGATTTTCAAATTTTGGATTTACTCCCCCTTAAATCAACAAACTAAGACAAATTTAAAAACACAAAGATATTTACAAAAACGATTTCCCGATGTTAGTTAACTCATGTTTTACCTCAATGCCGTTTACCAAAAATAAGTTTTAATCAGAAATGATTTAGCGAATTTTGGAAAAATCAGTTGGCATGTCGGTATGCGGTGCGGACCATGACAGCATTGTCTGGCCAAAGAGTGCTGAACGAGATAATAATTCACAAAGCAGCTTAAATATCGACAAGTATGGGAGGGATTAGAAATTTAAAACCGTATCCTGCAACTGCTCCGTGCATTGCAAGGAATCTGAGTGCTCTCCCAAACTGGATATCCACCCGGTGTGGATTTCAAAGTCGATTTTTGTAGCTACTGAGAAATCTCTTGACAGCAACAAGATCATAAACCTTTGGGTCCGGCTGGTCTTCCACATTGCACCAGCGAAGGTCTTTGTCTTTCTCTTTCAGAAGTAGTGTGCGGTTGTTCAATCCATGCCAAGGCATCCGCACACCCGGTTGGTTTGTACAACAAACACATTTTCTTCAATCTCACCACGAAGAAATGTACACTGCACGTTTATTTTGTTGAGTTTGAACTTCAGACGTGCTACAGGTGCGTACATTTTACGTGAATCTACCCCGGGGACCCGATCAAAGCCTTAAACATTCACATTTAGAAATGATTTTCATTTTGTCGAAGCTTTTCAATCTCTTTCAACAGACATTTCTGTTTCCCTTTCCTTTTTCTCTCCATCAAAAGGCAACACTTTCTTCTGTCGCCTATCTTGTGCAAGGACGCTCCACTATCAACAATCTTACGACTATCGAAAGTTCCTCCTGGAATATCCTACACACTCACTCAAAAATTAGTTGGAGAGAGGGACCCAAGCCTTTGTGGACTTGGGTCTTCCGGCATGATCGAAGATTGTGACTTCGATTTCTCGATAACCCGGAATTTGAGTGGCTCCCCCTGAAACTTTGCCAGTTTTAGGTTTCCAAATTTCTTTTTGTTTACCGGATTGTGTATTATTTACAGATTTAGAAATCTCCGGTTTTAACGGTTGTGACAAATTTGGTTTCCTTTTAGCAGGTTCTGTGTTTAAAGCCTTTTCGATCACCTTTTGATTCTTTTGCTTTAACTTCTTTTCCCTTTCTTTCAAGACACGTGGGTCTTGTTTCGGGGAAAATGATCGTTTTTGGTAATTGGTTTCTTGGGGAGCACTTGTTTTTGTCTTCAACTTTTGCAGGTATGGGCAGTATCTTACAATATGCCCAATTGTGCCACACTCAAAACACATTCTCCGCTCTACAAACCTCGGAGAAACATGTTGATGATCAGACAGAGAACCAGACAATGAACTTTGTGATCTAGACGTGCTTGAACCTAAATCACATGCGTTGGTGTGTTGGGTGTAATTATTCTGATCATTTCGTTTTAAAATTCTAACTTGTTTTATAAACTCAAGGTTAGATTTATCCTGAAATGTTTCAAGTTTGTCTGAACCCGTGGACCCAACAAAGTTCATTTTCTGTTCTCTTTTCTTAACAGGAGCTCTTTTGTTTTGCACCTTTCGTTGTTGAACCTTAGGTTGTGCAGCCTTAGGTTGAGTAGCCTTAGACTGTTGAACTTTAGGTGCTTGAATATTCTTGTTCTGAGCCTTCTCTCCCTGTGCCTTACCTTTTCCAGAATTGACTTGTTGTTTTCGCTCAACTTGTAGTTTTTGGTTTCCGTATTGTTTTCTAATTTGTTCACACGGAATTGGATCACATTGAGTGACGGTAACTTTGCCACTTTTGTTCCCCAAAAACTTATCAGTACATCCTTCAAAAATTTGCTCAATTAAATCTTGGTTTACATTTTTAATTGGAAAATCTTTGTTAGAGTAGATTTTGTTATCTCCTTTGAGCGTGTACAACAAGTTATTCTCTTCACTGCTAGATGCAAGGGACTCCATTTCTTTTGACATTTCAGTCTTACTCGGTTTCACTGGTGGATCACACAGGATGTGATTCTCGATTGGAATATCTGTGGTAACCGAGTGAGACTGTTGTTTCACAATTTCTTCAGATTCATCATCCGAAGAATCAGCATCCTCAACAATGGGAGGACTCTGTTCCTTAACAGACGATGAATCTGTCTCATTCTCAGATTCTGATTGACCTGAGGATGATGTACCAGTTGTGAACCCTAGGCCTGCTGTAAAGTCATCTAGATTGAGTGGCACAGTAGGTTCAAAACGGGGTATATCCTCGTCATCAGGCAATTTGGAGTAATTGTGATTCATTGGGGGAGGACATGATTTGAATCCAATACATGGTTTATCCCCCTTTTTCTTTCTCTCTTGAACGTCAATGATGTGATCCAATACAAAGCGGGAATTGGAATAGCTTTCCAATTTCTGCTTAATTGTTTCACATTCACATCGAGCTGTTGCTAACTCTACCATTTGCTTTTCAATTGTGTCAATAAGATTGTTGTTAGCATGTTGTTTTCGCAAAACAGCCTTTTGTAATTCTGAAACATCATGTCTTAATGACGCAATTGTTGCTTTAAATTCTTTTTCATTTCTGGTTAAAAACAAGTTAGCTTCAGTCGCTTTAGTAAGATCTACAATCAATTCTTGATTGTGTTTGTGTGTGACATCATATTTCTCTTGCAAAGCCTCGTGTTTGCTTTGCAATTCACACCACTCATCATTCAATGAAACATGTTTGTCTTGCAAGTCAAACAAACTCGCTTGTAAAGCATCATGTTTGCCTTGCAACTCAGACATGTTTGCTTCTAAATCAGCATTTTTAACACGCAAACTATCACAGTTATCACAACTAGCTACAGTGGGTTCATCGACACATACCTGACCTGATGGACTGTCGACATTAGCCATAAAGGCTGAATGGAGAGAAGACGAAGAGTAAGCTGCTTGATCCACATGATCATTCCCTGAAGTGGAGGATTCTTCATCTGAGCTTCCACTATAACCAGAAGAGTCTTCATCCTCAGAAGAGTCACCACCATTGGCGGAAGATTCTCCACCACTGGCGTGCTTTAAATCCCTTACGACTTCAGCAAAACATGCTGTTCCACCATTTCCTCCTTCTCCAAGCTGAAGCGACCAATCACAACCCTCATCTATTTGAACCACCAGCCCCCGGTTGGCATTTGATGGCCCTGCTTGGCCTTGGTTGTTGACAGGTATCATCGTACGAACATTGTTCCTGTTCTGGTTCTGCTGGTTGCCTTGATTTCTGAAGGGGTTTTGGTTTCCATGCTGAGCTGGTCTTGTGCATTCCCTTTTGAAATGACCCCGCTCACCACAGTTAAAGCACGTTACAGCTTGCTTGTCGAACCCATACTTGGTGTCTTTCTTGCTTTCCAAGTTGGTTCTCCCCGTCCTTTCCATAAACTCCTTTGCTCTTCTAATTGCACTAGCAAGAGCCCATTTGATATCCATCATTTCAAACTCTTCCCTATCCACTTGCTGATAATCTTCACTGGTTAGATTGATATTCCCAATCTGACCTGCAACTAATCCACAATAAGCACTAACCAAGGTGTTCAACATCTCCATATGCTCCTTGGCTACTTCGACACTGACTTTGGAAAAGTTGGAAGTGTCTAATCTGATTGTGTTCGGATTGGAGGTGGCTTGAAAGTTTGAGGAGCTTCCATAAAACCCTTGCTGTTGCGGTTGTTGCGGTTGAGCTTTCGGTTGCACATCTGGTCTTGAATACATCATGTAAGCTGAAGGATCAAACTGATCTGTTGTTGAAGATCCGGTGTTAGAGACGAAAGCTGTTTGAAGCTTCGCATGTTGAGAGGCTGGTCTTTCTCCACTGATACCTCCTGCAATCCCAAAGTACATCTCTGGATTTTGTGGAGTTAGTGTTCTTTTTGCCTTAAGCTTTTCTTCTACATCCTTGTTCTCCAGTTTTTGAATCAACTCATAAACGTTGATTGTGTCTAGAACACCATTTTCTTTAAGAATCTCAAGATAACTGCTCCATTTTGCTGGTAAGCTATCAGCGAATCTCTTCACCATTTCTTGTGGAGTGGCAGTGACTCTAAAGCCAAACATCTCGCTCAACAAGTGATGAAACCTTGTAGATAACTCTGCCAAAGTCTCATTCTCCATACACGTGAAACCTTCAAATTCTTTCTTCAGTAGCTCTTGCTTGATCTTTCTAGATTGAGCATTTCCTTCACATCGTAATGTAAGCATATCCCACAAGCTTTTAGTAGTCGTGCAGTAAACAAACTGGTGGTAAATGTCTTTGTGAAGAGCTTGTGTGAGAATCATGAATGCCTTCTTTTCTAACTCAAATTTCTTTTTATCATCATCAGACATAGTGCTGTAAGTTTCTGGATTAGATCCTGAAACTTCCAAATCACTGTCAAATGCGGTGAAGAAGCACATCCATAGATCTTGACCTTTCCCCTGAACATAAGTTCTCAGCCTTTCTTTCCACCATCCCCAATCATTGATATGATTTAGCTTTGGCGGTTTCGTGCTTGTACCAGTTTCACTGTCGTTCTGCATCATAGATTGAATGCTGTTGCTTTGATTTGTGACCAATGCCCATTGATTTGCAGTTATCATTGCTGCTTGAGGTGGGGCAATAGCCTGCATCCATGCTTTGTTGAAATCTGACGCAGATTGCGTAGTTGATGATTGCGTAGCTGCTGATTTTGGAGTTAGAGTCCACGCGCTTGGATCCCACTGACCGTTTGTTCCCATTTAAAAAAAAAAAAAAATATATTAAGTGAAAAAAGATTTAAAATTTGAACACAAGTTCTCTTTAAAAATTTAATTTTCACAAACTATGTTAAAATTTCGAAAGGTAACAACCAGCCGAAGGATCAAGAATCGAAAGACCTGAAAAGCACAAACTGTTAAACTTAAACACACAAGGATCGAGAGATCAACACCTGTTCGAAAGATAGACACAAACCTCGAAGGATGATATCCTTCGAGATATCCTTCGAGATCATCCATCGAAGGTTTTGTTTCGAACTCATCTATCGAATGTTCATCTTTCGAGCTCATCGAAGGATATAAAACAATCCTTCGATGACACATCCTTCGACACAACCAGCCATATTACAACATTCTTCTAACTGTTTGGTCAAGTCAAACCAGGAGGATGGTTGACTTGGTCAAACTTACATCAACCTTACATTAAAGACATCGTTTTGTATCATGACGAAATACAGACAAAGTACAGACACAAGTGCACCAACAAACTCCCCCTTGGCTGTAGCTTTATATGAGAACAAGCACAAACACAACACACAAGATTCACCGATTAACACCACATGTATTAATACGTATGAAAGGTCCGGTTACAAGCTCAATGTTTACAGATGTATTCTATAAACTCTCTAGTGTGTGTGTGTGTGTTCCTTATCTGTCTGTGTGTCTAACTCTCTAACTTTTTGTGTCTGTCTCACTGTCTAACTGAACACAACACACTACATGGGTATATATACCCGACACAGCTTGGTCTGGTCGAAGGATCAGACAGATGATCGAAAGATCATCTGTCGACCAGAAGGCCATCGAAAGATACACAAAAACCTCGAAGGATGATATCCTTCGAGATATCCTTCGAGATCATCCATCGAAGGTTATGTTTCGAACTCATCTATCGAATGTTCATCTTTCGAGCTCATCGAAGGATATAAAACAATCCTTCGATGACACATCCTTCGACACAACCAGCCATATTACAACATTCTTCTAACTGTTTGGTCAAGTCAAACCAGGAGGATGGTTGACTTGGTCAAACTTACATCAACCTTACATTAAAGACATCGTTTTGTATCATGACGAAATACAGACAAAGTACAGACACAAGTGCACCAACAAACTCCCCCTTGGCTGTAGCTTTGTCTCGATCTTCGTGTCTTCAAGTCTTCAAGGCCGAGTCGAACCGAGCCGAGTCGCGTCCACACAAAGTGCATCAACAAAAAGCCTTTTTAACATCATCAAAACTACAATTTTTTATCCACCCTTAAAACATCATAATTTCACTCACAATTGTTATCTGCTCCTGTGTACACAAACCCAGACCCGAAACTGAACCTGAACATAATCGAACCCGGGTCAGGCCACTGGAAGTGTCACCGGGCCTGCACCTGCTCCTGTGTACACAAACCCGGACCCGAAACTGAACCTGAACATAACCGAACCCGGGTCGGGGCACTGGAAGTGTCACCGGGCCTGCACCGGGCTCCGGAGGGTTCGATGAGTCGTTCGAATGTTCTAGAGTGGATAACCGAACCCGGACCCGAAACTGAACCTGAACATAACCGAACCCGGGTCGGGGCACTGGAATATAATAAAACTGAAAACTTTATATCAATTGTTGTTTTTAAAATTCTGAAAAAAAAGTCATTTACAAACCTTCTCGTCTCCAATCTTTCCCATTGAACCTTCTGTTGAATCTACAATAACTTGACCTCCATTTTGAATACTGTTAAACTACAGAAAAATATCCAAACCATGTTCATCAAAACTAAAGATCATTTAGAAAAATTTAGAAAATATAAAGACAGTAAACAATTTAACAGATTAAAGGAAAATAAAGACCTGATTTTTATCATCAGTGTCAATATCAGTAGAAGTGTCAGTTTGTTGGCTGTTATCTGCAATAGCAGACTCACCCCAATTCTCAAAATGCCCTTTTCCCATAACACCACCACCGCCTGCCGCCACTACCGCCACCACCGCCGCCACCGCCATCCTCACACTACACTTGTAAATTTGAATCATAATTATGTAACAGGCATTGTGTGAGTGAAGATCAACACATCAACACGATTTAATGAGAAATAAAAAACCAAGTAGATTAAGCTGTAACACAACGAAATCGAAGGGTTACCTGTTTGTGAATCCTCGTAGGTGGATCTCAAATCAACTTGAATCTTTGTTTTCACCTTTGGTTCTGACATGGAACCCTAGATTTTGTAAACAATCTATCCATCTCAGATCTCAGATCTGGGGGGTGTTTGGGATTCCTTTTAAAAGTGACTTCTGAAGCCAAGAAGGACTTTTGAGATGAAAATGAATCCCAAACATCATTTGAGAAGTGCTTTTGATGTCAAAAGGAATCCCAAACACCATAAAAAAAGGACTTCTGGTGCTGATTATGCCTTCAAAATGGAGTTTTTGAGAAGTGAAGATTTCTTACTTATTGATGTTGAGAAGGACTTCTTGAGAAGGAGAAGTTGAAAAGGAATCCCAAACACCCCCCTGGTCGATTGAGGTAAGAATTGAAAACAGGTTGGGGGAAGATGAGAGTCATCTCCATTGATGTAGCTTTAAGACTCGAAAATCAGGAGATGGGAACGGCCGACTACCAAAGGGTCGCATATTCAATTGAAGAGTCCATCCTTAAATGCGCAGTGATGAGATAGAGTAGGGTGAAATCCCTGAATTGCCCCTAAGTGTCTTAAAATTTTTGAACAATAATAGCTTATACATCATTGTACATGATGCTTGATAACTTGTATGTATGGTAAAATTACCATCTTGTACGTCACTTCTCCTTTTTATAATAGTATAGATATGCATGTGTGTCAATTTCTCGTTTGCAGGTTGTTGTCCTCAATACACGGGGTTTTTTAAAGATATATATATATTTTTTATTATTTAGTACAAAAAATTACATTTATTCAAACCATGTAATACGTATATTTTTAAAGATGTAATTTTTTTATTATTTGGTATATAAAATTACATTTATTCAACCCGTGTAATAAATGGGGTTTTTTAAAGTTGTATTATTTTATTATTAACAATATTACATTTATTCAACTCGTGTAATACACGTGGTTTTAAAGATTTATAGATATAACTTTTTATTATTTAATATATAAAATTATATTTATTCAACTCGTGCAATAAAGAACGTTTTTAAAGATATATTGTTTTATTATTTAATATATAAAATTTATTTATTCAACCCGTGTAATACACGGGGTTATAAGCTAGTATAATAATAAGTAATAAACAAGCCGACCTCCAGACCTAGAAAATATAAAACTCAAAACCGAACTCGACTTGTTTACATCATCATAAAAATACTAAAATATAAGGTAAAAGATAAGATGAAGTTCTAATCTAACGTGGTTGTGTGACATCTAATATAGACCTTTAAATATTTGCCGATTAATATATATATATATATATATATATATATATATGTGTGTGTGGGGGGGGTCTTGGGTTCAAGTCCCGCAAACGACAAAGATTAAAAGAAATTTGCCGCTCAAAAAATATATAAATTAAATATAATAATAAGTAATAAACAAGCCGACCTCCAGACCTAGAAAATATAAAACTCAAAACCGAACTCGACTTGTTTACATCATCATAAAATGCTACTCCCTCCGTCCCATTAAAAGTGTCATATTTTGAATTTTTCAAAGTCTTTATTTATAAGCTTTGACCTTAAATAATTTTGTTTGTGTTAGATAATACTTGATGAAAGTTATATGATTTGAGTGTGTTTTACAAGTGTTTTTATCGGGTTAATTTTCATCAAGTTTTATATAACACAAAAAAATATATAATTAAAGTCAAAATTTATAAATAAAGACTTTGAAAATTCAAAATATGACACTTTTAATGGGACGGATGTAGTAAAATATAAGGTAAAAGATAAGATGAAGTTCTAATCTAACGTGTTGTGTCACATCTAATATAGACCTTTAAATATATGTCAATTAAAATATAAGACATTAATTAAGCAATGATATGTTGTTAAGAAAGAAACAAGAATGGACAATTAGGTACCACATCCATTATCAAATTCGTAAGTCATCAAATTAAATAGTGAGTTAAATGCTTGGTTTGGTACATGTGGTTTGCAAAAATTTTATACTTGGTCCTAGTGGTTTACTAATTACACGCGTAGTCCCAAAAGTTGTCAAAAATGAACTTGGTTGGTCCCCTAACCTAACCTCTGTTAAATTTCTCATTTAACTATGTATGAAATAACTATATTACCCTTAAACAATTAAAAGAAATAAAAATATATATAAAGAGAATGGCCCACTACTCATCTTCTTCAACCTTTCTCTCTAAAAAAACTCTAAGGGTGTCCGGGGCACTTAGCGGGGAGGCGTGCGGTGAGCCAAGTCCCCGAGCGGGAACGCCGCCGCCATCAAATCGGGGAGCGGGAGCGGGGAGTGTTCACCGATGAGATTTGTGTATATTTGAGTTTTTTTTTTTCCTTGTGATGATTATACATGCTGAGTTTGTGAGTTAATTTTTGAGACCTGATACACTTTCGGAAGAAGAAGAAGGGGAAGAAGAAGAAGGGGATGAAGAAGAAAGAAGAAGAAGAAGAAAAATAATGAAATGTTCTATAATTTTTTTTATTACTTTTAAAAATACCCTTCAAATTTGTTTTTAATTAAATGAAATGTTCTATTTTTTATTTTTATTTAGTTTTAATTTATTTAAATTATGTTTTACTTTTATAAAAATATTTATATAAAAAAAATAAAACCAAGTCCCCCAAGAGAGGAGTGCCGCCATCAAATTGAGGGTGTGGGGGGAGTTAAGGGGGGAGTTGACGTGGCGCGTGGTGATTGGGTGTGTGTAAGAGAGGTCACTCCCCTCTTAGAGGAGTGCCCCTCTCACCCTAACATCATCACCCATCCATCCACCTTCCCTCACTAAATTCCTCACAGTCTGCCCAACCGTCGGCTCTTCCCTCCGGTTACCATTGTTATTGTTATCGTCATTATTATCATGAATCTGTAAGCGTGTCTGAATTGTATCCAGCGACATTGTAACTAAAGCCAAAACGCCTCATGCCATAGTTGCACTAACGCCTTGGACCGCCATCACAGTTGTTGAATCAGGTCTCATGACAACCACACCTCTATACAAACCTCTAGGTCCATCAGTATTAAGAATTTTCCTAAAAGCATCAATTCCATTGATATACTTACAGGATCTCTGTAACAACCATAAATTTAAAATCATTATTTTAGAAATAAAAGAATAATAATTTATACTAAACTAAACATTTATCTTATAATCCATCTATCGGTATATATTAACCCAAAACTATTTATAAATTACTCACTAGGAAACCCTAATTAAGACACCCAAGTAATTCTGTACAAACCCTAGAAATTTCAGAACAATCAGAATCAGGATCAGGGTCCCTAAAACTCAGGGGGGGTATTCCCTACTTGACAATTATCCTAATAACATGCGGCCGAAGTTGAAATTTTAAAATCTGTCGACTCAGCTAGGCTAGTCCCACACGTGGCCACCCTATACGGAGTTCATGACCCTTACGGACCGTAAGGGTTATTTGTTACGGTCCGTAAGGGGGGGGGGGGGGAAATTCGACTATAAATAGAGGACATTGGCACTTGAATCTGGGCGCTGAAATGACGAAAGAATTCGTATTATACTTCGAGTTATCGTCTGTTTATCACAATTAACACACACGAAACACTAATTAGTATAGCGGGGTGCTGCAGAACAGGGTAATAACTCGATCGCTATTACGATTCAATGTCCGATCGATTAAAACTATCCGATAGATGTTTAAGTGCTGCTCAAATTGGGTTTATACTTTGTCATTCATCGTGATTTCGACTTGAATGTTTGAGTGCTGTTCGAAATCGGACTATACTCTGTCATTCGTTGTGAATCCGCTGGATGTTTAAGTATCGCACTTTGTCATTTGTTGTGAGGGTTTGATCTCGTGAGTTATCGTAAATGCTGTATTAAGTTACTAACCTAGTTGTGTGCATGTTATTTAAATTAGGTTAAAAGACTAATCAGTAGTCTAAACTCTGCCCGTATAAATCTGAAATATTATCACAAGGTAGCTTCACTTTGGAATTATTAAGGTACGGATCCTACCCCACTCCTTATTGCTTCATATTCAAATTGTTATAAACCTATTAAATTTGTACACTCTTCACGTCTTTGATTATCGATTCATTTGACAGTACGTTGAATTCCTATTCTAAACTTTGGATTTAGCTTTCATGTCATGCGATAGTATTCTGTTAGTTGTACTCATTATCGCATGTTCCAATATATGTTACGTCTTGTTATGAAAATAAGTTTTATAAGTTATAAGAATAAGACCATTTGTACTCTGATACCCTGAGTATCGCTTCTCGTGGAGTGTCCCACGAGCATGTTGTTGCGGCATCGACATCATGTGCTCCACCCGTGACGGAGAGATCAGTTCACGGCGTCTCTTAAGTACAAGTGTGGTACATATGGCTATTAGGAGGCGTATGGATCGATCCTAGGATTTAAGTATAAGGAGGTGGATAACGGGTATGCCAACTCGCCATCTCATGTGATAATTATGCAGGAGTAGCTACCTGTGTATTGTCACGTTTTAAGTTGCTCATGGGTACATCCGTAAGATATGATTATGAAATTATGTTCTTGCATCGTATCATTTTCGCATAAAGCGTTATTTGTTATTTGAGCCTATTATTCCGTACTGAGCATTCGGCTCATTCCGTAAACTTTTTGTATATACAGGTCAGCAGGTTACTTTGGGCGGGAAAGAGAGAGAAGAATAAAGCCTAGGAATAAATCTGAAGATGTTAGTTAATTAAGTCGAATGTCTCTGTTTGTACATTAACCTTAAGTTTAGTTGTTGTTGTATCCTTGTCCAATAAATAAATAAATGGAATTATGACTTTTGTTATTGTGACACGTCAGCCCTTCCGGGTTGGGGTGTTACAGCTATGGTATCAGAGCAAAGGCTCTTTCCTGTAGAAAACTTGAAGATAGTAATTAAAAACCTGTGAGGAATGGGTAGATATCTATGATAGGATTCAACTTGGTCTCTTATTTGGTTTAATTCCTATGTCTATTCGTATAGATATGCCTCCTCGTCGTCCGCTACGTAGGAGTACTCGTACTAACCATGAACGTAACAATACTTCTTCGAATGAGACTCCAGTTGATCCAAACGTAATTAATGCTATCAACCAGGCTGTTGCCGGGTTGCTTCCAAACCTTGTTGCTCAAACAGCTGAGGCCGTTATTCAACAAACTCGTCATCCAGAACGTAATAACACGAATCCAATCTCTGGTGAAGAAATTCGTGAGAATACCACGAACCATACTACCTATAGTATAGACATATGGATTAGTAAATTCCAAAAACAAAAGCCGAAATCCTTTAGTCACGCTACTAATCCAGTTGAAGCAAGAAACTGGATAGCTCATGTTGAAAAGATCTTCGGAGTTCTTGGAGTTCCGGAGCAATACAAAGTTAGATTGGCTACCTACAAACTTGAAGATGACGCACAAACTTGGTGGGAAGGATATAAGAAAGTCAAAGGAGGGGATGATTTTGACGCTAATCTTTCATGGGTCGACTTTCACAACATCTTTTACGACAAGTATTTTTCGACCGCTGATAAAGAAGCTTATATCAGGGAGTATGCAGTGATTCGACAGGGGAATGATGAACCAGCCTCTGAGTTCATTACTCGATTTTCAAGGTTAGCTAGTATTGTAGGAGACGTTGCAGGATCGGCAGAAGCCCAGGCAGAGAAATGCAAGTGGGCAGTCAATGATCGAATTCGGAAGTCGATCATGTACATGAAATTTAAGGAATTATGACTTTTGTTTATGATACTATTGTTATTGTGACACGTCAGCCCTTCCGGGTTGGGGTGTTACAATCTCAACTCGTTCCCCTGTACGATAAGCCTCTGGCTCACCACATCAATAGGAGTCCAAATAACCTGAGCCGCTAACGCAGCGGTTAATCCAGCCATAGCATTGGCAATTGCAGCTGCAGTAGGCTCTGGAAACCCTAGTTTAACAGTACTAGTGCCAAATTTACATTTAGTAACCTCTAGAGATGTCATGTAAACCGCTCGAGCTGGAATTGTACCGATTAAGGATGTCCCGAAGCCTCTGTACAGGCCTCGAAAACCTTCATACCGAATAATCGAAATCGCAGTTTTAAAACTTGATAAATGTGATGATGAAACTTGTTGTCTGGTTTTCAATACCTGTAACACCTCGAAAATTTACGTCCTATAAGGTGTTGACACGTGTCATAAGTTTGAACGTGTGTAAGAATGTTCTGGAAGGACTAAAGTTGACAAACAATGAAACTATGTAAATATAAGGGTTCAAAGTGTCAACAATGAATAAATATACTTTACAATAACCCTGCATGATGTTTATAATCTTAAACGAAAGGATCATGGATCATACGAAGCGAATTGTGAAAGAAAGTGAGAGATTACAAACTACAGGGGTTAAACGTGTCAGCATGTTAAGATATACCTCTGAGTGACCTTTTAGCAAACCCGAAGCCTTGTAACGATTAATTATGCTCACTAGAATGCACCATAAAAATTTCACCAAGTTTCGTTACCGTAGGAGAAAGTTATGATAAAATTCGTGTGTGAGGGTTAGAATCGTCAACATTGAAATTTAGGGCTTTTCGGGTGATCACAAAGTTACCCGAGGACTTAACAAAGTGGGTATAAGTATTAAAGCCCCTATATGTAAATATTAAAGCCTTAAAATGCAAGAAACAACTTGAAAACGACCTTTTGGGGGACCAGGGACCAAAATGCAATAAAAGGAAAATGGAAAACCTGAACACAAGTCTCAGGCGGCCCGCCTGAGGTTTAACAACATCTAAAGCGGGCCGCGTCAGGACCCCAGATGCGAAAAATAACAGACAGCTGCCTGTTGCTGTTGTAACCGACTTAAAACACCGGATTTCGATTCTATGGGCTTGTCTATACTGGTATATACCTTATAGTGGACACATGCATGCATCTTGGATCATCCTAGACCCATTTGGCATCAAATTGGAAAGATCAAAGTTCATTTATAAGTCTCATATTGCAACATACAAGCATATTTCAACTTCTGGAGATTTTGAGGAGCTCAAGAACTGATACAAGACTTCCCAATCATCCATTAGATGTATGTAAGTACTCTTGACCCTTCTCGATTGGGTTATGCTTAGTTTATAGCCTAGAAGTCAAACCGTCGTAATTACGGTTTGACTTGGCGATAAATCATAAACGGTCCAGAGTTTGGTCGAAACGAAAGTTGTTATAAGTTGGTAATTATGTGGGCTTAAAACCCTTAAAAGGGTACTCACTGATTCCAATCCTAACTAGGTCGTTTGTCGAGTCAAACGTTGTCCGAAAAAGTCAACAGAATTGTTATTTTCGAATTAACACATGATTAGCATTGTAAAAGGCGTGTAACCTATTTTATCATTCATATAACCTGATAATAAGTATAAAAACTTGTCTACGCTTTTTTGATTCGACAATTTTCTGTTTTGAACCGATTCGGAACCGAAAGACGCAAAAGTTTGACTTTTGCTTTGACCTCAGTTCTGACCCGGTTTAGATAGGTTTAGACATGCCTTAAAGTTCCATTAGGACCTAGTTACATGTGTGTATAACCCTCTGCGTTTATACCACATAAATCCTTAATTGTCCGACGTTTCCGTTAATCGCCTAAACTTTGACCGTAATGCCCTTATGACTATAAAATGAGAATTTTGGAAATATGAAAGTACAATAATCTTAGTTACTGATTTTTAAACATGTCTGTAAATTTTCACATCAGTCGGAGGTCTAGATTAGGAGTTATGCTTAATGACGTAATTATAACGCTTCTTAGTAATTAATCGGCGTCATTAGCGTAAAGCCTATCTAAACCCCATTTTTGACACCAAACCTTTTACCCACTGATGTAATATAATATTCTGGGATTTTTGAAGATTTTTAATTATTTTTAAACTGATCATAAGCTAGGATTATCGCCTTAATTCGGTAAATACCGAATATGCCCTTTTCGGCCATAAAATGAGTTTTACAAGTCCTTTTGCTACCAATCCAATTGCTACTGATTTTAAATAATAAATAAAGTGTTTTGAACCTTGTAAACTGACCTGGAAACTCAGAATACTATTTTAACCCGTAAATCGCTTAAAATGGCGTTATACGCGTATTAAGCGCATAGTAAGGGTTTAAAACCATTTTGCCACATAGGACTTAACACCAACTGATATACCAAGTTAAAATAAACTATTTTACTGATTTATTCAGACCCGGATCACAGAAGCTTAATTGATCCCTTTTATAATCTTTAAAATGACCAAAATACCCCTAAGGGGCTTAATATGAGATTAAACTCGTTTTGGGCATAATGGAAGGTATCCTACTGATATCACAACATATTTAAGGCATGTTAACTTAGGAAACCTGTTTAGGACTCTTATGGCTACCCGTTACGCTTCATACGCGTTCGGTTCGGTTTATGTAACTAGTTTACATAAATTAGCCGAAACGGGTCAAACCTTATCGGTTTTATCTCAAAATCCAGAATGTGTATAATATACCCATATTATACAAGTCTCCGAACTTTTCGGGTCTAAATCACATTCTATTCCAGTCTTCGCCTTATCATGCGTTTGAACCGTATCTTCCTTTTGAAAACTAACCGGTCTAAGTCATGACTTAATTAAAGACCCGTTAGGATTCTAATAGGTTATTAAAAACATTCGTTCCAGATTTAGGAGCCCAGTAAAAGCTATCTGTACTTGCTGATTTGATACGGCTGGGATTGAATTTATATTTAGCTCAGGTAAATACTTTTAACTTATTTCCCTATACGGGCTTGGGGTACGGTATATAAAATACCGCTTGGTCGGGCATTGAATCTTTAATTGTATGGTGGTTAAAGTATTGAGATGTTCCGTTTAATTTTTTTTGTTTGCTTAAAGCCTTTGGGGGTTAATGACCGTTGTCCCGGATATCCCTGGCATCATTTTACGAAATGGCCACGACCTTAGCACACAGGTGTAGGCGTACACCTGTCAGTGTCTCATAAATAAAGTGGTGTGTCCATTAATCTTTAACCCGGCTTGATCCGGGCTACTGAACGCATAAGGAACATGTAAATCATTTACAAGTTTATATAATTAAATAAGTAACCTGAAGGGGTAAGGTCCCAAAAACCTCATAAAAAGGATTTGAGACCATACCACAAACTAGCCTTTCAACCTTTTTAACCCTGCGCGGCCGCGCATTGGTCTTACAAAAGGAAGAAAGCAATCAGTAATTTATAGTCGCGCGCCCAAAGGAAAACATAAATCCTTGCGCCTTCTCCCATTTAAAGGATCAAAATCCTTTGTTCAATACCTCCGCCTAAATATCCAGACTTGGATATTATTTTACCCAGACTTGGGATTTATTCGTCTGTGTCCACACAGCAAGGTGTCACACCAGATTATAGCAGTAATCTTCTAGAAAGAAATACAATCGTGCACCACCCAGACGGTTATAACCGTCTGGACACGTGTCATCACCACAAGCAACCCTGGAATCACAACGAAGGCATGCAATTGGAGAGTAATCTCCACTTAATCACTTTCCACGTGGCAATCCCCCAGCCATAGATCAAACCACAATCCGTGTGCATTCACATCGGATCGAGACAACTTGACGTTGGATCAAAGAACTTAACGGAAGAAAATATAACCGCTACGGCGTTAGCATCTTCCGTCATCTTTTCAATAACAGGTTTTCCCTCCCAAACTCCCGGTTATAAATATGAGAACTGTTCAGGTATAAACTCAGATCATACTCACTTCTCAAATACTTTCTCTTCTCCATCACCAATACTTATTCTCACACCGGAGTCGGGTCAAGGAGAGAACCCTCTTCTCCCCTTGGCGAGGCTAACGGTGTTTTTTTTTTTTGCAGAATCACCCGAGAAGAAGTCCAGCTGCAACTGAATCAACCGAGGGAGAGCTAACCCTTTTATGCGGATTCAAACCCCCTAGATACTTCGGTTCCGACCATTTATCTAGTGTTTCTTCATTGGCGCCCACCGTTTTCTCAGTTTTTCTAGTTTCTACCTCGTTTCGATTCAGTTCATTCCGTTTTCTGTTTTTGCACATGGCAGAAAATTCGTCATCTCACCGGCAACCTGGTCCTCGACCAAACGTCGGAAACAATTTACCAGTAGAAGGGATCGTAGAAGAGGCGTCGGACGATAATGAGGTTCAATCCAATCGAGCAAATGATCCTGTTACTCCAGGAATGTTACCAGCAAATCCTGCACAATCAATTTTACCACCAGGAGAAACTCCGATATCATGGTATGTCCGGTCCCAAGGGGCATTAAACGCAGTGTACACACAGTTGTGTGCTCAAACTGCTCCCGTAACCCAATCCCGAAGTCCGGGATCTAGAGCTCAAGCCTCTCAGCGAGAAGAATCAACTTATGATGATACAGGCAGTTACCAGAGACAACACCATGGTGAACCACATCCTCGTCGAAGACAATCGGTCCATGACAGGTTGGGTTCCCAACGGGACGCTCATACTGATGAATCCGATCAAACATATCGTGTGAGTGCAAACACCAGCGTATTCAACAGACTGCAGCCAAACTATAACAAATGCAGGCCTCGAGCGGTTTATAACCCTGAGGCAGAGCATAACTATGACTTAGTTTATCGCCCTGCTGAAGCGGCGGAAAACTCGAAATTCATATTGGAGATAGCTCTGGCTCCGTTGGAAAGGGCCAAATTACCATCTAACGTTGGGAAATTCAATGGGTTAACTAACCCTGATGATCATCTAAGAGTATTCACCAGCGCAGGGTTGGTTGGCGGTTGGACTCTTCCGCTATGGTGTCATTTGTTTGTGCAAACACTAACCGGCCCAGCGCGAATCTGGTTTGATAACTTACCAACGGGACAGATCGAGTCGTGGAAAGATCTGCGTAGAAAGTTTTTAACACACTTCAGCCAACAAAGGTGATCAATGCGCGATACATCCGACGTCATGAACATCTGGCGCCGCGATGACGAGACTCTGGAGGATTTTATCACCAGATACAATAAAGAAGTGTTAGAGATTGGAGGTGTTAACGAACAACTAATCCGTGCTCAGTTCAAGTACGCGGTTAGATGTGACGACATGGTCAAGGTATTATCGGGAACAGAGGGCCTTCCCACGAGTTGGGAAAAGATAATGGCGGCGGCCAAGGTTTATGCGCAGACCGAGAAAAACCTTACTACAAACAGGCCACCACCACCACACAACAGGCCCGCAGACTTAAGCGCAACTGGTGAAAGAAGGTACAAAAAGTCATGGCGCGAGTCATCAGGAAGTCGTTCCTCTGAAGATGTCCGCACAACAATCAACAAGCTCTCTGCACAAAGAGAGAACAAGCACGAAAATAGGGAGAGGCAGTGGACTCCCCTAACAAAGACCCCGGCGGAGGTTCTAAGTACTGAGGACTACCAATTCAAACCTCCGATTCCGATGAAGAGTAAACGTGGTCAAGACCCGGCGCAATACTGCGAATATCATAAAGACAACGAGCATACCACGAACAACAGCATATCTCTGCGCACGAAAATAGAGAAGGCTCTCAAAAATGGAGAACTTACGCATTTACTCCAGAATATGCGCAAGGAAATTAAGCAGATTACCCGGGGAGAAGAAAGCTCAAGCAAACGGGCTAAAACTTAAAGGACTCTATAAGTTTTCCGCAGAAAAGACATGACTTTTCAAATGCGGCGGAACTATCAGGGAGTAAGTTAAGTTCCATTTAATTATCAGAAAAACTTTGTAATGCCTCTGAGCACTATCCATGAATAAAATTACAAAGTTTCTATTATTTTTGTGTTTACAAAGTGCATGCAATTTCTTTTTAGTAAGTGCAAAAACATTATGGTAGTATAACACAAAGCTCCATGCGCGGTCAGTGATCACGTCACAAACGACCACAAACTCACACATGAGCTTCATACCAACTTTATTCGCCTTACTCAAAGCAAAAGTAATTGTACTCATGCAAAATATTGTAAAGTCATTTAACAAAACAAATAGAAACATACTATTTAAGCGTACAAATACGCCCTAAAGAGTTTTAGACACAGCAGTGTTTAAAATCCCTGCGCAACAGCGCACCGACAAAAGCAAGGATCTACATCCTACACAAAAAAAAAAAAAAAAAATTGTTCAATACAATTTCATCTTACTCTAAATCTTCACCTTCATCCGGAAAGATTTCTTTAAGTTGCGCAACGTGATCATCCGATTGCAGCGCCACATTTATCAACTCCATCACTGGAAGTTGTAAGTTATTAAACTCTGTCTTCATGGAAGCAAGCGCAGCGGCAGTATTAACGCCAAAGGTAGCAGACTTGCTATCATCCCAGTTAACTTTCAAAGCGCTATTCACATGTTGAGAACATTCCGCATATCCTTGCGCGTAACCATCTCGTCGCGCAGCAACCATCAAATTTGCAACAGTTTTATCCAGATCTTCAGAGTTTAACACAGATTCGGCAACCTATGAAATCAAGCAAAGATAAGCATCAAAAAAGCGCATACATGAACAAAAAAGAAGAAAGAAACTTACACAAGCAATCCCGCGATCTTTCAACCAGGCCATATCATTCTTTAAAGGTTCAAGCTCGCTTTCCGCTGAAACCCGCGCCATTTCTGAATTCTCCAATTTCTCTTCAACCTCAGTCAAACGGCGGGAAGTTTCAGTATTCTCAGAATGCGCAAGCTCCAGATCCTTCTTCAATTGTTCCTGGTCAGAAACCAAAGCGGTAAGTTCCTCTAATTCTTTATCTCTAACGGCAAGAGTGGCTAAAGCTTGTACCTCCCGTTGCTCACTTCGTTCCCTATGAGAGCGCGCCTCCACCAACATAGCTTCCATATCAACTTTTTCTTTCTTCAATCTTTCTACCTCCACATCTTGATTCTTCAGATTCTCAACCTCGGCCTTGAGGTTATTTATGATATTGCAGAGGTTTGCCTTCTCAGCATTATCTTTCTCACAAATTCTCCTCCAATTTTTGCGTTCCTCAGATAAAAGCGCAGCTTCAGCTTCAGCTTTTCTTTTCCAACCAGCAACAGACCATTCCTCAGTCTTGCGCTCAGCTTCAAACTTAGCTTGTTCAGCCTCTAATTTAGCCTTCAACTGAGCCACATGTTTTTCATCTTTAGCAAACTTCCTTTGTGATGCTACAAAAGATGCCCGCTCTTTATGCATGCTATACCACTCACGCACTATACGGTGAGTAGTAGAAACATGAGAAGCAGTTTCTGCAAGATAAGACTGATAGGTCTGTTCATAAGGCTGATTTTCCTGAAACTTAATCTCGCCAAGCGGAAGTATCCCCTGCAACCAATCTTGGCATACACGCCAATCCGAGAAGGTATCTCCCTTTTTCACATTCCAAACAGGGACATGAGGATCAGAAGCATCTTTCTCCGTATAAGTCTGGTAATAATATTCTCCCAGAGTTTCTTCTGGACGAATTGGAGATTGCTTCTCAACACCAGCAGATGAACCCGTCTCCTCAGTTGTGGCCTTCTCAGTATGCTCAGGTATAGTTTCAGAAGGTCTAGGGGGAGAAGACTGAATTTTTTCAGCAGTTTCCTTTTCCGGTGTCGGTGGATTATCAGCATCATTTACCACACCCGGTTCAACAATCTGTTCAGTCTCTGTATTAGCACCAACAGGCTCCTCAGCCTCAATAGTTTTCTCAACACCTTCCCCAGCTATCTCTGAAGACTCTAACGGGTCTGCAACGGCAGCGCGCGGCGGAGTAGGGGGAAGTTCTTTATCAACCACAGATGGTACTTCTACAGGAACAGGGGAAACAGGAACTTCTGGACAAATAAAAGTCTGTAAGAATCCTATCCGCTTAAAGAAAACAAAGAAAAGCAATACTTACCAGGAACAGATTCTGAAACAAAAGCATCAAGGTTTCCTTTTCTGGTAATTTTCTTCCTCTGCACTTTCTTAGGAGGTTGACCCTCCGCATCAGCATCAGCTTGCTTTCTTTTACCAACCTTCCTATGAACCAAATGTTCGGGACTGGAATCCAGATCGATAGGCTCATTCGGGTTAGAAGGAGGAATATCAGCAGAATCCTTCGGTTCAGGCTTCGGTTCCCGCATAGTCACTACAGGAGTAAGACCCTCCAAAGAGTCAGAAACCACCACATAATCACACCTGGAAACAGAAGAACGGCGCGTACCTTTCTTCTCTCCAACATTTTTCGCCTTCAAAGGGTGAGTCTTAACAGTCTCACTTCTCTTCGGCGCGGAAGTGGACGTAGTTGCGCGTTTTTTCTTTTCAGGGCCTACGCCCAAATTCAACAATTCACCTACGAAAGCGCAAGACAAAAAATTACTCAAAGCAAAAAAGAAAGGAAAAACAGATATAAACTCACCAGCACCAGCTGCCGGTTGAACAGATAGGTCCGCATCCCGCGGAAGAACAAAATTTCTCACGATACGATGATACCAGAGCTCCTCTTCAGGCTTCTTCTTGATAGTACCCATTCTTCCGCCTTCCCTCTTGAAGGCAACAACATATAGAGAAACAACTACATTTGAAGAGAGAGCAGGTCAAAAAAAAAAAAAATTTTTTGGAAAGAAGAAAAGCCCCAAACTTACTATGACCATCCTCCATCTATACGGGTTTGTCATCACGCTCCATCTTCCAATTTAAACTCATACTAGCTCCGACAAGAGCTTTCTCCGGCAATGCAATATTAGGCACAAGAGCTTTCTCCGGCAATTTAAATCAAGGAGTTATGAAAATAGCAAACTTCCTAAATTCCTGTTAAAGAATAAAGTTCAAACAAGGGATATCACCCAGGAAGGGCGTGCCAAAGTGTTAAATTAACAGGCCAGTTAAGCCCTGAATATATAGAATCATTCGAAGGAAATCGAATGTATCAATTTCAATTAGTTTATAAGCTCTGAATATATAGAATTATTCGAAGGAAATCGAATAATATCAAGATCAAGCAGCTTATAAGCTAAAACCTAATTAAGGAGCTTGGAGGAGCTCGCATTACATTGCACTCTAGTGACTGAAGGAGGTGTTTCGCCAATTAATCCAGAAGCACTATCACATAATGATATGCAGAATTATGACGTGATGAGCATCCTGTATTGATTGAGAATCGACAGGTAAAGAAGCTCCAAAAGGATACGTGTGCCTGAAATAGGAGTCACCTTGGGAGCTTGGAAGGACTCCAGATATGTTATAGAAATTAAGTCCATTATGTGACAAAAAGTACTTCCAGCATCTTAACAAATCTCGAGGTCGAGATTTCTTTTAAGGGGGTGAGGATGTAACACCTCGAAAATTTACGTCCTATAAGGTGTTGACACGTGTCATAAGTTTGAACGTGTGTAAGAATGTTCTGGAAGGACTAAAGTTGACAAACAATGAAACTATGTAAATATAAGGGTTCAAAGTGTCAACAATGAATAAATATACTTTACAATAACCCTGCATGATGTTTATAACCTTAAACGAAAGGATCATGGATCATACGAAGCGAATTGTGAAAGAAAGTGAGAGATTACAAACTACAGGGGTTAAACGTGTCAACATGTTAAGATATACCTCTGAGTGACCTTTTAGCAAACCCGAAGCCTTGTAACGATTAATTATGCTCACTAGAATGCACCATAAAAATTTCACCAAGTTTCGTTACCGTAGGAGAAAGTTATGATAAAATCCGTGTGTGAGGGTTAGAATCATCAACATTGAAATTTAGGGCTTTTCGGGTGATCACAAAGTTACCCGAGGACTTGACAAAGTGGGTATAAATATTAAAGCCCCTATATGTAAATATTAAAGCCTTAAAATGCAAGAAACAACTTGAAAACGACCTTTCGGGGGACCAGGGACCAAAATGCAATAAAAGGAAAATGGAAAACCTGAACACAAGTCTCAGGCGGCCCGCTTGAGGTTTAACAACATCTAAAGCGGGCCGCGTCAGGACCCCAGATGCGAAAAATAACAGACAGCTGCCTGTTGCTGTTGTAACCGACTTAAAACACCGGATTTCGATTCTATGGGCTTGTCTATACTGGTATATAGCTTATAGTGGACACATGCATGCATCTTGGATCATCCTAGACCCATTTGGCATCAAATTGGAAAGATCAAACTTCATTTATAAGTCTCATATTGCAACATACAAGCATATTTCAACTTCTGGACATTTTGAGGAGCTCAAGAACTGATACAAGACTTCCCAATCATCCATTAGACGTATGTAAGTACTCTTGACCCTTCTCGATTGGGTTATGCTTAGTTTATAGCCTAGAAGTCAAACCGTCGTAATTACAGTTTGACTTGGAGATAAATCATAAACGGTCCAGAGTTTGGTCGAAACGAAAGTTGTTATAAGTTGGTAATTATGTGGGCTTAAAACCCTTAAAAGGGTACTCACTGATTCCAATCCTAACTAGGTCGTTTGTCGAGTCAAACGTTGTCCGAAAAAGTCAACAGAATTGTTATTTTTCGAATTAACACATGATTAGCATTGTAAAAGGCGTGTAACCTATTTTATCATTCATATAACCTGATAATAAGTATAAAAACTTGTCTACGCTTGTTTGATTCGACAATTTTCTGTTTTGAACCGATTCGGAACCGAAAGACGCAAAAGTTTGACTTTTGCTTTGACCTCAGTTCTGACCCGGTTTAGATAGGTTTAGACATGCCTTAAAGTTCCATTAGGACCTAGTTACATGTGTGTATAACCCTCTGCGTTTATACCACATAAATCCTTAATTGTCCGACGTTTCCGTTAATCGCCTAAACATTGACCGTAATGCCCTTATGACTATAAAACGAGAATTTTGGAAATATGAAAGTACAATAATCTTAGTTACTGATTTTTAAACATGTCTGTAAATTTTCACATCAGTCGGAGGTCTAGATTAGGAGTTATGCTTAATGACGTAATTATAACGCTTCTTAGTAATTAATCGGCGTCATTAGCGTAAAGCCTATCTAAACCCCATTTTTGACACCAAACCTTTTACCCACTGATGTAATATAATATTCTGGGATTTTTGAAGATTTTTAATTATTTTTAAACTAATCATAAGCTAGGATTATCGCCTTAATTAGGTAAATACCGAATATGCCCTTTTCGGCCATAAAATGAGTTTTACAAGTCCTTTTGCTACCAATCCAATTGCTACTGATTTTAAATAATAAATAAAGTGTTTTGAACCTTGTAAACTGACCTGGAAACTCAGAATACTATTTTAACCCGTAAATCGCTTAAAATGGCGTTATACGCGTATTAAGCGCATAGTAAGGGTTTAAAACCATTTTGCCACATAGGACTTAACACCAACTGATATACCAAGTTAAAATAAACTATTTTACTGATTTATTCAGACCCGGATCACAGAAGCTTAATTGATCCCTTTTATAATCTTTAAAATGACCAAAATACCCCTAAGGGGCTTAATATGAGATTAAACTCGTTTTGGGCATAATGGAAGGTATCCTACTGATATCACAACATATTTAAGGCATGTTAACTTAGGAAACATGTTTAGGACTCTTATGGCTACCCGTTACGCTTCATACGCGTTCGGTTCGGTTTATGTAACTAGTTTACATAAATTAGCCGAAACGGGTCAAACCTTATCGGTTTTATCTCAAAATCCAGAATGTGTATAATATACCCATATTATACAAGTCTCCGAACTTGTCGGGTCTAAATCACATTCTATTCCAGTCTTCGCCTTATCATGCGTTTGAACCGTATCTTCCTTTTGAAAACTAACCGGTCTAGTCATGAGTTAATTAAAGACCCATTAGGATTCTAATAGGTTATTAAAAACATTCGTTCCAGATTTAGGAGCCCAGTAAAAGCTATCTGTACTTGCTGATTTGATACGGCTGGGATTGAATTTATATTTAGCTCAGGTAAATACTTTTAACTTATTTCCCTATACGGGCTTGGGGTACGGTATATAAAATACCGCTTGGTCGGGCATTGAATCTTTAATTGTATGGTGGTTAAAGTATTGAGATGTTCCGTTTAATTTGTTTTGTTTGCTTAAAGCCTTTGGGGTTAATGACCGTTGTCCCGGATATCCCTGGCATCATTTTACGAAATGGCCACGACCTTAGCACACAGGTGTAGGCGTACACCTGTCAGTGTCTCATAAATAAAGTGGTGTGTCCATTAATCTTTAACCCGGCTTGATCCGGGCTACTGAACGCATAAGGAACATGTAAATCCTTTACAAGTTTATATAATTAAATAAGTAACCCAAGTTATAAAAATATTATTTGTGCCTTGTGCATGCAAATCAACCTTTTTAAACCCATTTCAAAATGAGTCAGTTGATCGTATTTACCAGTGTAAACTGACGTATTTTCCAAAAAGGCTAAGTGCAGGTACTAATCGGAATCGGCTGGCTACTCCTAGCATCATTAAAGAGTCTCGCAAGCTTAGATGCCTAAAGTCTATTGAACAATGTTATTTTATTTTCGATCCGCCTGTGGATCCTTTACTTCCGTTGTAATACTTTGATGTTACACTATTTCGGATTGTAATATATTTATCCTTTTGCTTCCGTTGTGCATTTATATATTGTGTTGTTTGACTATGATGTTGCCAACCACGTCACGTTACTCCCCTACCGGGCCCACCGGTAATACGTGGAAATTTGGGGTGTGACAGGTTGGTATCAGAGCCAACGTTGAGTGAATTAAACACTAGTCTTTCGTGTTTAATCTCAATGACACATTAGCACATTCCTTGACCTTCTGAGTCTAGACTTAACATAGGAATATTCTCAATCATTATCTGGAAATTCTGCTTCCAATTTTTTTTATATTTTGGATACGTCGCCAAGCGAAGAAGCCGTAATAATAATTCTCCACACCCGGAGACTTAATTTGCTGACCTTCGTACAGCGGCTAGGACGAAACATGCAACCAAGGAAAAAGCATTCAGAAATAAAATGAAGAAGAAACTCCTTTTGCTAAAAATCGTTTCCTTAATAGTCCTTAAAAGGACATAATTACCTTTCAGTTCCTTCAAGGACAACATTATTCCTTTCAAGTCCCGTCTAGGGCACATCTGTATTTTTAATTTTATAGTGGAATAATTAACTTTAAATTTTCATTCAAACATTCCTTTTATAAGATCTACCTTTATATAAAATGGCAAAATCTAAAAAGGACGAGACCTAGCCACGCATTATTTTGAGGCAGGGCAAAGATGGTAGTTCCATAATTAGATTCAGATCCATATTTAACACCTCAATTTAGGATTTTTCTGCGTTAAATATTAATAAGAATCTTAAGAGTGAAACCTAGCCTTCGGGTCATTTTAAGGCCGGGCCATGATGGTAAGACCTGTTTAAAAGATTCGAATCCCTGTTAACATCAGTAAATATGTTAACACTCCTGACAGACGTGATTCATTAAAATCACACACGTCATTCTTATTATTGGATTCTTCAAAGGATTCCTAACCCAATGTAATGATCTCTGAATCATGGGTTTAGATCATCACTTGAGATGATCATATTTTGACCATACGTGGTAATATAGCGCCTACAGGCCCTGCTCATTTCCATATGAGCCAAAAGACAGTGGTAGCGACGACTCCTTGTCAGATAAAGGTAATGAACTAGGTTCAAACCTTCATGCTTTGATTCTCTGAAATCATAGCTTATAATTTATAAATGTCCTTGTGACTAGGCCTGTTGTGCCAATATACCTTCATGCTTTGATTCTCTGAAATCATAGCTTATAATTTATAATTGTCCTTGTGACTAGGCCATTTGGGCATCTTCTTAATATATTTTTTTATTTTTTTTAATTGTTCAAGGGTAATATAGTCATTCACACATAGTTAACTCAGAAATTTAACAGAGGTTAGGTTAGGGGACCAACCGAGTTCATTTTTGACAACTTTTGAGACCACGCGTGTAATTAGTAAACCACTAGGACCAAGTATGAAATTTTTGCAAACCACATAGACCAACCAAGCATTTAACTCTAAAATAGTACAAGACTGGTGATACTTGAAACACAAGTTAAAACATAGATGAACATTTTATCTGCAATGTTAATTAGATTTCGCTTTGTAGCTATATAATCATATACAAACATGTATCTTTATACAAACGGTAAGAACCAACAGTTTAATGACATGTGTCCTCAATTAAAAAAATGATTTAAGGGTATTTTAGACTTTTTCTACCCTTTATTTATATCTAATTATCTATATATACAAAAAGTAACTTTGGTTGCGTTAACAACACCATTGCATCGCTTCAATTAAAGGCATCGATCCATTCAAAACATGCACCGATTCATGTTATATAATAATATGTACCATAATAATAATATATATATAATATAAACAATTCGCAACATAAAATACCGTTATTTAACCGCCAACACCGTTTCGTGCTCCGATGCGTCTCATCCAGCAGTCACCATCGTTTCCCCCGTGCCAACGTTTCATACCCTTTATAATGCTTAAAGCCACCGCCTCACTTACACAATCATTTACCACACAATTTCTCAAATTCTTAAAAAATGGCCAACGAAGCAGAAGAAGAAGAACAATATTAACGATGAGTGTGAACCCCCCACCAACAACGTACTCCGCCACGAAATACCACCGTCGTCGTCACCAATCTACGACTTACTCCCCCGTCACCGGTTCAACCGGAAGAAGTGGCGGCAGATAATGGTTCCATCTCTACGTTAATAATGACGGTAAAGGGGAGAGACGGGTATTGATTGCGTTTCAGAAAAAAAAAAAAACAAACTAGGAATTATTGTTTTGATTCGAACCACAAAATAGAGAGAACAACTGATTCGAACCAAAAAATGAATGACAAACGAAGATGAATGTTCCGATTACATTTACTGTTGTTTTGTATCGTTTCAATTTTCAAGCCCTGCTCTTTTGTATCTTTTCAATTTTCAAAGGCCAAGGAGTTATGAGTTGTCAACCATTCTTTTAAATTTCATTTTATTAAATCATTAAGGGGCTGTTTGGTAGCCTCTGAATGGTCATTAAGAGGCTACATCTTAATGGAACCATTAAGAATTTTACCAATGAGAAGGTAGAAGAATGTGACATGTGATGATTTACCATTCAGAGGTTACCTCTTAACCATTCAGACTTGAGGTTACCTCTTATTCATTCAGAGGTTTTAAACCATTAAGAGGTAGCATCTGAATGGTCATTAAGAGGCTACCAAACAGCCCCTAAGTTTTAAATAAAATATAATACTAGATTTAGTTCCGGTTATGTTTTTTTTTTATAATATTAAACTAGGTTATCACCCGGGACTGCTTCCCGGGTAGTTTAATTTTATTAGTTAATAAACATGTATTTTTATTAAAATGTAAAATATTATTTCATTAAACTTTTACACGACATTGAATAATTGTTAATCGAATAATAAATTAAAAAATATCTTCATATATGTTAACAATAATAAAATACTGTCATATGATATCATGAGTAGGATGGTTATAAGACATAGCAAGAGATATGATCGAACTAAAAAACTGGAAAAAAATAGTCATGTTGGGTGAAAAGTTCAGTGCACATATACAACTTTCCGGAGAGCTTTTGGTGGGATTAACTGAGTATGATGATGATGATGATCCGGTTCGTGAATCCAATGTTTTAAAAACCGGCTCAACTGGCCGGTTGTACCGTCCGATAGAACCACTTAAACCATTTCTGAGCCCAAACCAGTTCCGTATAAAAACCAGATTTTAAACCTTCATGAAGTCGCTTGATTTCGTTAACTTCCACGACGGTCGTTCTCTGTTTCTGTCGATGCTTTCTTAAACGACGTCTATAATTAAAAATCAATAGACAAAATTAATTACATTAATCATAAGTCTATAAACACAATAAACACCAACAAAATAACATGATGAACCCCCATGTATTACAACGTTTGAGTTAAAGATACACTAAATATTAATGAAGATTTATAAAGTAACCAAACGATATTTCAAAATAAGATATGATTGACCCATTATCAACTATAGATAACCCAACTTTGCATACTTTCCAGTTAATGTGTTTGAATTAAACCATTTACGAAAATTTATTTTAAACCAAAACAACTTAAAGGAAAACTTCAAATACATCAAACTGAAAGTGAAAATTACATCATAAGTTGTCAAATATCTCCTCTAAAACTGTTGCCACCACTATTGATCCGTGGCCGCCGGTCTGCTATTCACAGCTGCAAGTACAACCACAAAACACTATTAAACATATTGATATGAAAATACCCGCCAACCCATTCAACGAATTACACGATTTTTAGTCTATTCTGGTTAAAATTGGAGTTTTTTACACAAATAAAATGCATGAAATATTATTATATTAAATTAGCAGCAAGCCGTTTTGAAATTGACCCGCACCATACGATGGGAACTCTGTACATGTACATTTGCAATATGACTGATGTGTGTAAAATGCAACATATAAATTACATCAAATGAGGCATAAAACTAACCCTTTTTAAGTACTAATGTTGGAAAAAGAGTGTTTTTGTCTTCCTTTTGTATTTTCAGGATTAAATGAGCTCAAATTCACAAAAGAAGCAAAAAGACAGCTAAATCTAACATAAATACAAGGAAAGGAACATAAGTGGACTGTCCGACCCCTCAACAGCATCTTCCAAAGCAAAATAGAGAAGGCAGAAGACTGAACACGCCCCGTGCTCAGCCAGCACGGGGCCGTGCCCAAGAAGCAGCAGAAAAGACAAACCTATAGAAGCTTCTATTGCCCACCACGGGGCCGTGCCCAGTGAACACGGGGGCGTGCCGAAAGTACAGCAGGCGCATTAATTGTAATTGCGAATTACAATTAATGAGGAGAGAGAGTGTCAGACAGGCACGGGGCCGTGCCCAGCCCTCTGTTCAGCCTATAAATAGGAGTGCTTGGATTCATTTCAACTCATCCCTTGGCACACCACCTCTCTCACACTTCATCCACCACCCACCACCATCACAACACCATCATCCACCACCATCATCCATTGTCCATCGTAGAGTGTGTGAGTCGTCTCGGGATCCAAGATTGATCGTAAGAGTTCTTGACAATCAAGGCCATGTTTGCCTAAGTCTCTTACATCACTTGGTGAAGACAAAGTGTCTAGTATAATACTTTTTATTTCTAATCTTTTGCACTTTTTATTTGGTTTTGTATTAATGACTTTAATAACTAGTTACTTATGTTGAAGGTGATCTTTCCTTATCGTTTGTCCGTGGTGTCTTGGCATTATTTTACTGTCTATATAAAATAAAGGATTTTCACCATTCATATCTCCACGGTCTATATGGAGGTATGTTGGCTACCTGGTCGGGGGTTAAGGGAACGGTTTGGTAAAGGTCTTGCCATTGTTCAGCGTTTAGAGGTCCTGCAATGGACCTGGGTCAAATTTAGTAGGACCTCCTTCAATGCTTCACGGTATTGGATGGCGGGGGTCCAAACTCTTTGATCCCCTCATAAGTTAACTACTATTAATACTATAACCCGGCTATTTAGGACTGTATCCCTGCTGACTCAGACTACTTAGCCGAGGGTAACGTCACCGCCAAAAGCGGGGCCTACCATAATATTGCATTAATAACTTAATTCATTATCTTCCAATAATCCACCCTTTTAGGATTGTATCCTTGCTGACTCAAACTACTGGGGTGAGGGTAATGTCACCTTCAAAAGAGGGGCCTACTACAATAACTAAGATAATCTCTTAATTATGTGCAAAAGTGCGAAAATAATCAAAGGTTATACTAGATACGAGTCGGAACCAAGTGATTCATCTTGTCTATCTGTTTTATTTTATTTTTATTTTCAGCATTTTAGTTAGTTTTTATTTTTCTTAGTTTAAAACATTTTTTTCTAAACTTTTTATTTTGATTAGACGTTGAGGATAAACCGGTACTAAAAGCTCTTGTGTCCTTGGACGACCTCGGTATCTTACCAACGCTATACTACGCTCACGATGGGTGCACTTGCCCATATGTGTGTTTAGTGTTAGTAAAATATCGTGTTTTATAAATTTAAAACTTGGCTAAAAATAAGTGTTAAAAAGGGCTTAAAATATACACCTAATATATATAACACTTTATCGCACATCAAGTTTTTGGCGCCGCTGCCGGGGACACAAGGATTTTAAGAAAGCTTAAAATCGACGGCCTAATCAGTTTTTCAAAACCCTTTTAAACGCGCGCACTTTTTCTGCATTTTAGTTTAGATTTGCATTTACAGTAACTTGTACACGGGGCCGTGCTACACATTTTCATAAAAACACCCAGTAACAGAAGCTTGAACACGGGCCGTGCTCACTGAACACGCCCCGTGCTCAACGAAATCAGTAAATTTAATTAAAACGCCCAGATACAGATCCTGAACACGGGGCCGTGCTCACTGAACACGGGGCCGTGTCCAGCCTCTGTTTCCGTTTTTCTTTTTGTTTTCTGATCTCGAGACTTGGTTGTGGTCTGCTGAGTGATTCTTATGGATCAATACTCAGGAGGTTACAACTACACCTCTGAGGAGGATGATTATAGGGGTAATTATTGCACTAATTGTCGTAATGCACGCTCGATTCAAAATAATCGCTCATATCAACCATCCAATTCATACACTTACTATGAGGAGCCCAGGTACGAGCCATCAACTTCATACACATCCTATGAAGACCAAAGGTATGAACCTCCTCCCTCATACTCATATTTTGATGAACCAAGGTATGAGCCCTCATACTCATACTTTGAGGAACCAAGATATGAGCCACCACCTTCATATGCTTACTATGAGGAACCTTGGCGTGAACAGCCCACCTCATATGAGTATTATGGAGAACAAAATTACGAACCTTATCCATCATATGCTTACAATGAAGAACAATGGTGCGAACCATCGACTTCATATGAGTATTATGAGGAACAAAGGGTCGAACAACCGGATTCAAGCTTAGAAAATTTCGATTCTTTTTCTATAACCGAAGTGACCGATAGGATATTAGAACACATTAGAGTTATCGATCGATGTATAAAAGAAGCTCGCGCAAGGGAAGAGGAGTCCCGCGCAAGAGAAGAATTAAAAAAGGAAGAGCTAACTGAAAATGTAAAAATGGAAGAACAAATAAGTGAAAAACCAACACATGAGTTAAACAACGAAAAAGGTGAGTCCGACAACGTTAAAATTCAAGAAGAGTCTAATTTTGAAGAAATTAACCTCTTGTCACCTTCTTTCGAAAACCATTGTTTAGTACCCACTCATGCTAAGTTTTTAAAAGAGTTAAACACTAACACTAAAATTGACGAAACGGTAAGCGTTAAGTTAACTGATGATCAAACTTCACTAATAAAAGAATACCCATTTGAAATTAACATTACACCGGTTCCATGTTTCTTTCAAAATTCGTTTATTAGTAATGTCACAATCGATAAGGATCTTTGTGTTAACATAATGCCTAACTACATTTTCGAAAAATTAAGTATTAGTGATTTTTCTCCACTTCAAATACCCATTTTTCTATCCAATCGGAAAGTAATAAAATCAATCGGTATAGTTGAAGATGTCTTGGTTCAAACAAATCAAATGGTAATCCCAACCGACTTTGTCATCCTCGATGACGCTCCTCTAGTGTTGGGACGACCCTTTGTAAAAACTCACGAAGCTTTGAAAAACCGGAAGTTCAACAATCTACCTCTTCAATTAGGGGCATTTAAAAGGAGTGTCGATCTCGAACGATCAATGAAATATCCATTCGGCAATAATGACCCCCTAATTGAAGATGAAGATGAACCACCCGATACAAGTGAAGAGAGTGACCACTTTGTTGAAGAAGAGGTCGCCATAGAACAAAATTTTAAAGTTCTTGATCGAAATGAGCAACCAAATAAGGAGTCTCCTAAAGACCCACCACTTGAGCTCAAAGAACTTCCAAAAGGTTTGGAATATGCTTTTCTAGACAAAGATGGTAATTTACCGGTAATTATTTCGTCTAAATTAGATAACTTAGAAAAAGAAAAATTGATTAATCTTTTGAAAAAACACAAAAACGCAATAGCTTGGAAACTTGTAGACATAAAAGGAATTAGTCCTTCTATGTGCACCCACAAAATTTTGATGAATGATGACTACAAATCGGTCATACAACCACAACGTCGAGTAAATCCAAATGTTCAAGAAGTGGTCAAAAACGAAGTCATCAAACTACTTGACGCCGGACTTATCTATCCTATCTCCGATAGTCCTTGGGTAAGTCCCGTCCAAGTAGTTCCAAAGAAAGGAGGTATGACGGTAATAACTAACGAAAATAATGAACTAATACCAACGAGAACCGTCACAGGATGGAGAGTATGTATAGATTATAGACGATTAAATGAAGCAACAAGAAAGGATCACTTTCCTTTACCCTTCATTGATCAAATGTTAGAAAGATTATCCGGTCATAAATTTTATTGTTTCTTGGATGGTTTTTCAGGTTACTTTCAAATCCCGATAGCACCCGAAGACCAAGAAAAGACAACTTTCACATGTCCCTATGGAACTTTTGCTTATCGACGCATGCCGTTTGGTCTATGTAATGCCCCAGCAACATTCCAACGTTGCATGGTAGCTATTTTCCATGACATGATAGAAAAGACAATGGAAGTCTTTATGGACGACATTTCTATCTTTGGGGATTCATATGACCAATGCCTCGATAACCTTGAACGAATGCTATCCCGATGTGAGGAAACTAACCTCGCCCTTAATTGGGAAAAATGCCATTTCATGGTAACTGAGGGAATAGTACTCGGTCACAAGATCTCAAGCGAAGGAATGGAGGTGGATCGAGCCAAAATAGATACCATTTCTAGATTACCACCTCCATCCTCCGTACGAGCTATCAGAAGTTTCCTAGGGCATGCCGGATTTTATAGACGATTTATCAAAGACTTTTCAAAAATCTCAAGGCCTCTAACGAAGTTACTTGAAAAAGATGCTCCATTCATCTTTGACAAGGATTGCAATCAAGCATTTCTAACCCTAAAGGAAATGTTAGTCAATACACCTATCATGATAGCGCCTGATTGGAAATTTCCTTTCGAAATCATGTGTGATGCCAGTGACTTTGCAGTTGGAGCTGTCTTGGGACAGAGAAAAGAAAAGCATTTCCACCCAATCTATTATGCTAGTAAAACACTTAATGATGCACAAGAAAATTACACAACAACTGAAAAAGAGTTACTAGCTGTGGTATTTGCTTTTGATAAATTTCGTTCTTATCTTGTTCTTTCTAAAACTATAGTCTATACAGACCATGCAGCCATTCGATATCTCTTCAAAAAGCAAAACGCAAAACCACGTTTGATTAGGTGGATTCTACTCCTCCAAGAATTTGACATTGAAATCAAGGAAAAAAGAGGAGCGGAAAATACCGCAGCAGATCATCTTTCACGCTTAGAAGACCCAGCTTTAGAGGCAACCAGGGACGAGCAAATCAACGAAAAATTTCCAACTGAGTCCCTGGAAATGGTGGAATACAAGGAAGAACCATGGTACGCCGACTATGCTAACTACCTAGCTAGCGGTATAGTCGCAAAAGGATGGCCACATCATCAAAGAAAAAAATTCTTTGCCAATGTGAAACACTACTTTTGGGAAGATCCATATCTTTTCAAAATGTGTGCCGACCAACTCGTCAGACGATGCGTACATGGTAGTGAAGCACGAAGAATTCTCCGCCATTGTCATGAAGGTCCATACGGAGGACATCATGGTGCTGCTAGTACCGCACGAAAGGTATTCGATTCAGGATTTTATTGGCCAACCATTTACAAAGACGCTCAAAGTCTTGTAAAAACATGTGATGCTTGCCAGAGAACAGGTAATATTTCTTCCAAAAACGAAATGCCACAAAATGGCATTCTTGTTTGTGAAATTTTTGATGTGTGGGGACTCGACTTTATGGGACCCTTCCCACCATCGAAAGGAAACAAATATATACTTGTGGCAGTAGATTACTTGTCTAAATGGGCCGAGGCCGAGGCACTTCCAAAAAATGATGGAAGAGTCGTGGTAAGATTTCTGAAAAAATTATTCTCTCGTTTTGGCACACCTAAAGCTTTAATAAGTGATAGAGGTACCCATTTTTGCAACCATCAACTTGAAAAAATCTTAACAAGATATGGGGTCTATCACCGGGTTTCAACAGCATATCACCCTCAAACAAACGGACAAGCCGAAGTGACTAATAGAGGTTTAAAACGAATACTCGAAAAAACCGTAGGGTTAAATAAAAAGGAATGGGCTGATAAATTAGATGATGCTTTATGGGCTTTTCGAACTGCTTATAAAACAACAATAGGTACAACCCCTTATAAGCTAGTCTATGGAAAAAGTTGTCATTTGCCAGTAGAAATTGCACACAAAGCCTACTGGGCAATCAAAAATGTAAACTTAGATTTAGAATTTGCTGGTAAAAATCGATTTTGTCAATTAAATGAATTAGACGAGCTTAGGAATTATGCATACTCAAACTCTGAAATTTATAAGGAAAGAATGAAATTTGCATGACAAACATATTAAACCTAATGAATTTCGGGTAGGGGATCTAGTTCTTTTGTTTAATTCACGACTTCGATTGTTTCCTGGTAAATTAAAGTCTAGGTGGTCAGGACCTTTTTCCATCACCCATATTTTTCCACATGGTGCAGTAGAAATTAAATCTCGAAATGGGCCACCATTTAAGGTCAATGGCCAACGGCTGAAACTCTATCAAGGATTCATTGAGGATGAGGAAGAAGAGATCTCGCTTCAAATGGTGGAAGAATAAAAACATCATGTCTGGTAAGTTACGAACGATTGAGACGACAAGATAAAGCGGTAAGTTTTCTAACCATAGCTTATGGGAAAAGGTGGCACTCACACGTGCACTTAAAAAAAAAATTGCTCGACACGGGGCCGTGTTCGCGCTGCAGACGGGATAAAACCCCTTTTTCAAAACAGTTTCTTCATTCCACACGCCCCGTTTTCCCACAAAAGCTCTGGTTCCAGGCGATTTTTCGCAAAATTTCGACGTCTCCTATCGATCTAACAACGTCAAGGTATGATTCTATCACTCTTAGTAGTTAGATTAGTTACTTGCATGTAGTTAAAACACCAAAAATTTGGGAAAAATCTAGGGTTCTTAAGGTTCATCCGGATCAAACCTCAAATTTTTGTTTAGATCTGTTTGCATTTAGTTAGGTTAGTGTTAGGGGAAGTAAATACACTTGTATTGTTCACAGATTCACCCGATTTCTTACAAAAACCCCAAACCCTTGTTCTTGAACCGAAAAAGATAAAATTGATGGGGTAAACGGGATATTTTGGGAAAAACGGTGTTTAGGGTTTCATTTTCGGGGGAAACCGCACCTATTGGACCAAAAATTTTCAAGTTTTCGAAACCGGGTCGAAAAATGAAGTTTTTTAGTAACAGACCTCTGGACACGGGGCCGTGTCCGCTGAACACGGGGTCGTGTCCAGCCACTGTTTGCAGTTTCTTTAAAAATCTAATTGTTTCTTGCAAACTTTTAGTGTATTCTTTCAGATGGCAAAGTTCACTAGGTTCAATGCAAGGGAGCTTGATGCAAGGGCAAGGTACGAGATTCTTCAAACAAGACCCGAAGAGTACCCCAGGAGAGCTTGCACGGACCTGTTAACCTTGGTAAACCAGCTGGACCGATTCAACAACATCGTTACGGGACCACTAGCTGTTGCATTGAACACTCGGCTTCGATCGGTGCATCAATGCACCATGGAGTTCTACAGTACTTTTACCTTCACTTCAAGGTGTGACCCTTTCGACAATGAAGGGGTTGCATTTAGGTGTGGCGGGACAATGTACTCGATCTCCATGGCACAGTTTGGAGCCATAATAGGACTATACCAAGAGGAGGAATCAGGAAACGAAGAAAATACCGGAGGATTACGAGACCTGGATGAAAATGAACGACAAGCCGCATGGGCTCAAATCGGTGAAGGAATCTACAACCCTAGTAGCACCAAGAGTACGAAGCTAAGGGATCCGCTCTATCGCTACATTCACAGGCTTCTCACCTACTCTCTAAACCAATGTCACGACAGTAGCGGCGTTGTAGGGTTGAAAGATTTGGTTGTCCTTCACTGTATCCACAACCGGAAGCCTCTCGATGTTCCATATCTCTTGTTACGAAACATGCATCTCAACCGCCTTGCTCGCGCTCCAATGCCTATCTTCTTCGGAGGATGGGTGTACCGTCTTTTCAAGCATTACACGCGAATTCCAAGGTCCTTTGAAAGAAGCCCATGGTCGGGACGAGTTGACTACCACATTTGCCGAGCCATGAACTTACTTTATGAGGCAGAAGATGGAACGGTGAGTTTCCAAAGGACGCAAGGTTATGCATGGAACCCACAGGAGGCCCTAGTTCTTCACGCACCACCTCCCCACTACCAGTATCAACCCCATGGTGATCCGGGTCAATCCTCCTCACAAGGAGGCGGTTTTCCTAATTTTCAAAGCTTACATGATCTTATGCAGGAAAACCTCATGTGTACCAGGAACGCCTACAACCTCGCCAACAACACATACCACCGGGTCGGAGCTATTGAACGCAACATCAACGATATACAAGACGATATCGGCAGCATCCGGGAGTATATGGCGGGGCATGGGGATGGAGGTGATGATAGCGATGAGGATATGGAGTAGGGGGTTTGAAGGAGCAGAACCGGGTTGATGGCGAGCCCACAGGTTTAAGTCCCTTTATCTATCGAACAATTGGTGGCCTGCGTGCCAAATGTTGAACAATTTACTTTCCTTGACCGCTTTTATTTTCCGTTTTATTTTTCTTTTACTTTATGCTTGGAACAATTAACTATGGTAATGTAGGATGTTTGTGTTGCTTGGTGTGGTATTAAGTGATGAAACAGGTACAAACCAAGGCTTGGGGTGCTAAGCCTCAGCACTTATAGGGCCAGGATGGAAAAACCGGGGGAAGAAACCTGTTTTTCAGGCTTTCAGACTGTCCACACGGGGACGTGTCGAGCCAACACGCCCCCGTGCTCACCTCCCAGACCTGCTGTTTGGTTACTGTCCTGCAGACTTTTGTCAGACACGGGGCCGTGTCCAGTGGACACGGGGCCGTGTTCACCTTCTGTAAGTTTTCGTTACTGGCAATTCGCCACGGGGTCGTGTCCAGTGGACACGGGGCCGTGTCCAGACTACCAGTAACATAAATCTTTGCTTTTTAACACCATTTTACACATCTAATCAACCTAAAAATTTATTTTTGTGACACATTGAGGACAATGTGTAATTTAAGTGTGGGGGGATGCTAAAACCTTGAATTTTGCAAGTCCTAAATACAAGCCTTACACAAAACTCTATTGGAACCGCTAATCACCCCAAAAATTTTTTCAAAAATTTCATTTTTTTTCTTGTCTAGGTTTAACTCGGGAAATTCAAGTTCTCAAAAAAGGCTATATTTTTACGAATTTACAACCGATAGCGTAGTGATAAAAAGAACCAACATAAGAAAATTATGAAAAGGCATGGCAAACCTAGTTAAAATTTGATTATATATACTTGATCACATAAAAACCCATTCCCACAAAAGTGAGTTTTTAGCCTTTATTGAGCATACAATTACATATCATTAGACTAAATGCTCATTTTTCGTTTCTTGTGTGAATAGCCGCTTGGTTCTTACGACTCTAGAACTTGCCATGACGATACATTCCCGGTCCTTATCAACTTAAACCCGAGTAAGTAAATGATGGAGGCATTAGGACTAACCCTTTTTATTTCTACACCATTTTTTTTTACCACCTACCCAAAAATCCCCCTAGTTAACCCCTTTGAGCCTAAACCTTTTCATTTCATCACCCAAACCAAAAACCCTTTTACCCACCAAAACTTTTTTTTTTATTTTTAACCCTTTGTTTTAGTAACAAGTTCGGTTTTTCGTAGGATCATTCAAAAAAAATGTGTATTGATGATGAAGCAAAAAGAAAATAAACAAACAAGTTCATCAAAAATAACTTTGTTTGAATAAAAGCTTCATCAAAATAAAAAGTTACAAAAAATAGAAAGTCTTACGAAAACCGACACTTGTTACGCGTTTCACCCTTTTTCTCTACTAACCACTAACCACTATCCCAACCACCTACCTTTAACCCAAGCCTAACCCTTAACCCACAAAGTCCTCTTGATATTTACAAAGGTATAAAAGTTAAAAAGGAGAAGGATTGATTGCTTGGCAAGCTTATGGTAGGAATAAGTTTCATGCCGCTCTCGAGTGATTCACTAAAAATACACCTTCGGCCGAGTGTGAGTGATTTCTCCCGTGAGGTATGTGAACTTGTATATAAATGGAATTTTAAAAAGGCATGTTATGCCCAAATAAGTAATTTCTCCTATGAAACGTTCTAAATAAATCATTACGAATAGGATTGTAAATAGATAAAAATAAAACCCAAAAAGATCTTGGATATCCCGACACTCTACGACAAGCCCAAAACCTTCTCTTCTACCCATTCCATTTGGGAGTGTAAGCCACATATTAAAGAGTTTTGCTTGAGGACAAGCAAAAGTTCAAGTGTGGGGGTATTTGATGTGTGTAAAATGCAACATATAAATTACATCAAATGAGGCATAAAACTAACCCTTTTTAAGTACTAATGTTGGAAAAAGAGTGTTTTTGTCTTCCTTTTGTATTTTCAGGATTAAATGAGCTCAAATTCACAAAAGAAGCAAAAAGACAGCTAAATCTAACATAAATACAAGGAAAGGAACATAAGTGGACTGCCCGACCCCTCAACAGCATCTTCCAAAGCAAAATAGAGAAGGCAGAAGACTGAACACGCCCCGTGCTCAGCCAGCACGGGGCCGTGCCCAAGAAGCAGCAGAAAAGACAAACCTATAGAAGCTTCTATTGCCCACCACGGGGCCGTGCCCAGTGAACACGGGGGCGTGCCGAAAGTACAGCAGGCGCATTAATTGTAATTGCGAATTACAATTAATGAGGAGAGAGAGTGTCAGACAGGCACGGGGCCGTGCCCAGCGGACACGGGGCCGTGCCCAGCCCTCTGTTCAGCCTATAAATAGGAGTGCTTGGATTCATTTCAACTCATCCCTTGGCACACCACCTCTCTCACACTTCATCCACCACCCACCACCATCACAACACCATCATCCACCACCATCATCCATTGTCCATCGTAGAGTGTGTGAGTCGTCTCGGGATCCAAGATTGATCGTAAGAGTTCTTGACAATCAAGGCCATGTTTGCCTAAGTCTCTTACATCACTTGGTGAAGACAAAGTGTCTAGTATAATACTTTTTATTTCTAATCTTTTGCACTTTTTATTTGGTTTTGTATTAATGACTTTAATAACTAGTTACTTATGTTGAAGGTGATCTTTCCTTATCGTTTGTCCGTGGTGTCTTGGCATTATTTTACTGTCTATATAAAATAAAGGATTTTCACCATTCATATCTCCACGGTCTATATGGAGGTATGTTGGCTACCTGGTCGGGGGTTAAGGGAACGGTTTGGTAAAGGTCTTGCCATTGTTCAGCGTTTAGAGGTCCTGCAATGGACCTGGGTCAAATTTAGTAGGACCTCCTTCAATGCTTCACGGTATTGGATGGCGGGGGTCCAAACTCTTTGATCCCCTCATAAGTTAACTACTATTAATACTATAACCCGGCTATTTAGGACTGTATCCCTGCTGACTCAGACTACTTAGCCGAGGGTAACGTCACCGCCAAAAGCGGGGCCTACCATAATATTGCATTAATAACTTAATTCATTATCTTCCAATAATCCACCCTTTTAGGATTGTATCCTTGCTGACTCAAACTACTGGGGTGAGGGTAACGTCACCTTCAAAAGAGGGGTCTACTACAATAACTAAGATAATCTCTTAATTATGTGCAAAAGTGCGGAAATAATCAAAGGTTATACTAGATACGAGTCGGAACCAAGTGATTCATCTTGTCTATCTGTTTTATTTTATTTTTATTTTCAGCATTTTAGTTAGTTTTTATTTTTCTTAGTTTAAAACATTTTTTTCTAAACTTTTTATTTTGATTAGACGTTGAGGATAAACCGGTACTAAAAGCTCTTGTGTCCTTGGACGACCTCGGTATCTTACCAACGCTATACTACGCTCACGATGGGTGCACTTGCCCATATGTGTGTTTAGTGTTAGTAAAATATCGTGTTTTATAAATTTAAAACTTGGCTAAAAATAAGTGTTAAAAAGGGCTTAAAATATACACCTAATATATATAACACTTTATCGCACATCAATGACCCATTACATGTACCTTACATACAACTTATAACTACGAAGCTGACATAATAAAAAATGCAATATGCAATTAACAAAATCTTACCTGCAGCGGTGCTCTATGCAATCTGATTTGTTACGCATCCTTTGTAGTAACATGGTCGACACTCATCTATTATGTGTCCGGTTACCAGTAACACACAACTTTGAAACTGACATGTTAAGAAATGAAACGTGCAAATTAACAAAATCCGACCCACTACCACGACCAGCTTGGAAATCAAGGAACACCCTTTGCATCATGTCATCAAATTCTGTAATCAACATTAGAAAACCAATGTCACCAGTTTAACTATATGCATAACTGCATTGTTTTCTTATAAAAAAAAACCAAACTGATTATCCTTTTGCTTCAATATAATAATAAAAAGCCTAATTAAGATAAAGGATGATAATGTATATCCATGGGTCCACCGTCCATATATTAATCCAATAACCCACTATAGCAATAGGAAACTCACAAGCCACATTGGGCTAATTATCAGAAAACTAAGATACACAATTGGAAGGACATAGCTGGTCCGTAACAAATATGTAATCAAACTCATAAAAACAAATGAAACTATATTGTGAAAAATTGACAGGAAACTCACCAAGCTCTTCCTATTGTTGCAATTTTCATTTCTGTTTCCACCGTGATCTAAGCCCAACTGCATTGTAAATGATTGTGAAAACCGGTGTTTCATCGACGGTGGAACCAGTACTTGTGGTGCGATCAAGTGTTGCTGTTTACCCGACGTTTTAAGTGAATCCATGGAGTCAGAAACATTGTTGGCTCCAGGTGAAGAGTATATGTTGTCAAAGCTGTTCATGAGCAAACGTGGGACAGTTTTCGAATTTACACCGCTTCCCGCCATCGTGTTTTACGCATCAGTCGTTTCTGCCTCGCACGCTTTTAGTACAACCAGGGATAGAACACCTCTTACCGCCACTGTGAGCAACAAAAATGTTAGTCCCACCGTGATCACGATGCTTTATATAAATCATTTATCAATAGTCATATTTCCAAATCAAACATTTCAATCAAACACAATTATCACACTAATCACATATCAACAATCAATTCCTCATAGATCCGCAATGAGCATAAAAATTAAAACAAATACACGTGTGAATCGCACAATGAATATCACTAATGAACATAAACATGAAAAATCTAGGGCAGCCGGATCACATATTCCAAAATGGCAAACAATTTGTAACGAATTGCAAACAATCTAACGACCATAACCAAAATATTTACCTTTTATCTTCACTTTCGCTAGCCGTCAATGTGCGATTAAGATCAAATCAGTGATAGAATATGAAGAATGGAATCAAAAGAAGTCATAAATGGTCATCCCAAACACATGTAACCACAAATAGCATAAAATTAATAAAAGAACCAAAGATAAGCATCTTACGTATTTTTGTTGGTGCACTTGTGTCTGTACTTTGTCTGTATTTCGTCTTGATACAAAACGATGTCTTTAATGTAGGTTGATGTAAGTTTGACCAAGTCAACCATCCTCCTGGTTTGACTTGACCAAACAGTTAACATATGGTTTGTAAGCTGTTGTGTCGAAGGATGTATCATCGAAGGATAGTTTAGATCCTTCGATGAGCTCGAAAGATAAGCCTTCGATGGATGGACCTCGAAAGATGTCATCCTTCGAGGTACATGTTGATCCTTCGATGAGTTTCTGGTCGATAGATGATCCTTCGATCAGTCTATCTGATCCTTCGACCAGACCTGCTGTGTTCGGGTATAAATACCCATGTAGTGTGTTTATTTCAGTAGTAGTTCGAAAGTAAGACAGATACATAGACAGAAAGAACACACACACGAAAGTTAGAGAGAGTTTATAGAATACATCTGTAAACCTTGTGCTTGTAACCGAACCTTTTATCGTATTAATACAAGTGGTGTTAATCGGTGAATACTTGTGTGTTGTGTTTGTGCTTGTTTTATCTCGGTTTGCATGCTAGCTTGGATTCCGCACTCGCTAGTGTGTTAGACATAACAAGGAATAGGTTTAACCTCAACCTCCGAGGGACCTACAAGTGGTATCAGAGCCGTGGCTCTTTTCCTTGTTAAAAAAACCGGGTTTTTATACAAGATTTTGGAGTGTTTTGGACAAAAACTCATTTGGTTTAGTAACCGTTTTCTGTGTTTTTCTCGCATTTCTTGACGTTAAAACGTGTTCTAAACTAACCGGGTGTGCTAAAGGAAGGTTTGGGTAACTTAAAAATCTGTTTTTAAGTTGTTTGGTAATTTCCGGCCAAACTCCGGCTTACTCCGGTGACCGGTTTCTGGGTTGGTCTTTCGATTTTTAATAATATTTTATTGTTCAAATCTGGTTTTGGCAGAAAATCATGGTCTGACCATACTTTCTGCCGAAAGATTTCACCAACCCATCACCTTTTTCACCAACCTGTCACCCTTTGTCAACTGTGTCAGATCAGTTCGAAAGATATCCTTCGAAGTCGAAAGATCATCTTTCGATCATAGGAGGTTCGATAGATAATCATCCTTTGAACATCCTTCGAAGCCTGTGACTTATCTTTCGATCCAAGGAATCTTTTCGAAGCATACATCTTTCGGTCTACAGTTCTCTTTCGAAAGATAAGGATCCTTCGTTTGGAGAATCTTTCGAAAACATTGTTCGAAAATCAACAGTGATCTTTCGAACACTGTTGATCCTTCGAACAAGTCTTCATCTTTCGATCCTTAGTCTGTTGATATTTAACAAGTTTGTGTTTTTTAGGTATTATTTTTCTTGATCAAACATGAATTCAATGTGGGGTGTTCCGATAAATACAGAGATGTATTTTGGTACTCCGTCTCCCACACCGAAACGACCTCTCAGGCCAACTGATATGTTCGGAAATCCATTACCTGTTCGATCTACCGGACCAACAGACATGTATGGAAATCCACTTCCTCCTCAATCTACCGGACCTACAGACATGTATGGAAATCCGCTTGACCCAGTTCCTCAACCAGTGCCTCAACAGCAAACCCAAAGGCCTCCTGTGACAACAGATCTACATGGCAATCCTATCCAAGTTCATGTTAAGCCAGCTCAGCATGGGAACCAGAACCCTTTCAGAAATCAAGGAGACCAGCAGAATCAGAACAGGAACAATGAGCGTACGTTGATACCTGTCAACAACCAAAGCCAAGCAGGACCATCAAATGCTAACCAGGCACTTGTGGTTCAAGTAAATGAATGTGGTGATTGGTCAATCCAGCTGAGTAGTGATGCTCCAGATGGAACAGCTTGTTTTGCTGAGATTGTCAAGGATTTAAATCACGCCAGTGGTGGAGAATCTTCCGCCAATAGTGATGAATCTTCTGAGGATGAAGACTCTTCTGGTTATAGTAGAAGTTCGGATGAAGAATCCTCGAGTTCAGGCGATGATCATTTGGATAACACATCAAGTGCGTCAGTTGATGCAAATGTTGATGAGCTTTTGGAGGAAGCTGCAGCAGAAAATCATAGGAGATCTATATTGGTGGATCAAGCTGCTTATTCTTCTTCTTCTCTTCATTCAGCCATTATGGCTAATGTCGACAGTTCATCAAGTCAGGTATGTGTCGATGAACCCACTACTGTTATTTGTGATAATTGTGATAGATTGCATATTAAGTGTGCTGATTTAGAGGCAAACATGTCTGAGTTGCAAGGCAAACATGATGCTTTACAAGCTAGTTTGTTTGACTTGCAAGACAAACATGTTTCTTTGAATGATAAGTGTTGTGTATTGCAAAGCAAACACGCGGCTTTGCAAGAGAAATATGATGTGACATTCATTCACAACCAGAAGTTGACAGTGGATCTTTCTAAGTGCACAGAAGCCAACATGTTTTATGAAAACCATGAAAAGGAATTTAAATCGATGATTGAGAAATTAAAGAAAGATAAAACCGAGCTGACAAAAATGGTTTCCAGAAAACAAACTGACATAAATTTGTATATCACACGTCTTGAGATAATGCAAAAGGAAATGGCTTGTGTGAAAACTGAAAGTGAGGCGATCCAGCTTAAGTTAGACAGTTATTTGAGCTCTAGCTACGTGTTGGATCACATCATTGATGTACAGAAAGAGAAACGGGATGTCACATGCATAGGTTACAAGAAATGTCCACCACCTGTGAGACATAATTATGATGCCATGCCTGACGAGGAGGATAGAACTTTCTTTGAACCATCTGTTCCTCTAGACGTTAATGAATTTGCAACAGGACTCGGATACAAGAAAGAAGTATCATCAGATTCGGATGCGTCAGCAGATACATTTGTAACTGCTGAACAAAATCAGGATCCTCCAGTTGTGATTGAGGATGCTGATTCTTCTGATGATGAATCTGATGATACTAATTCAGCAAAGTCTGATGCGGTAATCAAAGAAGAGGACATACCTCTTGAGAATCACATTCTTTGTGATCCACCTGCAAAACCGTCTGTGATTGCTACAGCCAAGTCTGTCGAATCCTCATCTGGAAGCTGTGAAAGCGTGAACTTGCTTTACACATTGATTGGATCTGATAAGATATATTCAGACAAGGATTTCCCTATCAAAAATGTCAATCAATCTTTGATTGATAAAGTTTTCGAAGATTCTACTAGTAAGTTTTTGGGAAAGTCGAGCCCAAGAGTTGTAGTAACTCAGTGTGCTCCTATCCCAAAATCCGAAGTTAGAAAGAAATATGGGAATCAAAAATTGCAAAAACAAAACAATCAACGAAAGCAAAATCACGCTGCCCAAGGAAATGGAAAAGGCAAACAGAGCCAAAACAAGAAAAAGGACAAGAAGGTAAACTTTGTGAAATCAAAGGGAACGGACAAAATTGAAACGTTTGAAAACAAATCTAACTTAGATTTTGTTAAACAAGCAACAGTGTTGAAAAGAAATGAACCAAACTGTTCGAAACCTAGTACCTCGAGATCACAAAGTTCATCATCATCGGCAAGACGATCACATGATACCTCGGGGTTTGTTGAACGAAGATCATGTTTTGAATGTGGCACAATTGGACATATCATTCGAAATTGTCCGTATCTTCATAAATTAAAAGCCAAAGAAGATGATCCCCGTGAACGAAATTACCGAAAGCGATCTGTTTCGTCAAAAACAGACCCTCGTCTTGTTAAACAACAAGAAGTGAAACAGAGAAAGAAACAACGGAAAAATTTTGAAAAGGTTTTAAAACCAGAGGTTGTCCAAACACAGTCTGTTAAGTTAGAAGTTAAAAATGAAAAACAAAAACAGATTTGGAAACCAAAACCAGTAACTGTTTCAGGGGGAGCTACATCAATTCCGAATCATCGGGAAATGGATGTTACGATTCTCGATGATGACGGACGACCCAAGTCTGTGAAGGCTTGGGTCCCCCTCTCCAACTAATCTCTGAATGAGTGTGTAGGATGTTCCAGGAGGAACTATTGATAGTCTTAGGATTGTTGATAGTGGAGCGTCCATGCACAAGATCGGCGACATAAGGCTCCGAAATATTGTTACATTTAGGAGAATATTGTTGCCATTGATGAAAAAAAAAAAAAAAAAAAAGATAAGAAGACAAACATTCCGATGAAGGAATGATGGTGAAAGAATGTGGTTGAATGAAGTTGAAAAATTCGACCAGTCGAAATATGTCCCAAAGTCTGGTTGTTATGGTTTTTGATCGGGTCCTCATGAAAGATTCCAATGAAAAGTACGCGCCTGTAGCTCGTCTGAAGCTTTTTCAAGATTCATGGATTTTGTTTTCTTCCACAAGAAGTTCAAAGTCCACAAGATGAACGTGTAGGGTACTTTTCTCCACGGTGTGATTGAAGAGAATATGTCTGTTGATCAAACCAACCGGGTGTGCGGATGCCTTGGCATGGATTGAAAAACCGCACACTACTTCTCAAGAGAAAGACAAAGACCTTCGCTGGTACAATGTGGAAGACCAGCCGGACCCAGAGGTTTATGATCTTGTTTGCTGTCAAGAGATTTCGGTAGCTACAAAATCGACTTTGAAATCCACACCTGGTGGATATCCAGTTTGGGAGAGCGCTCAGATTCCTGGCAATGCACGAAGTAGTTGCGGGATACGGTTTTTAAATTTCTAATCTCTCCTATACTTGTCGATATTTCAGCTGCTTTATGAATTTTTATCATTTCGTACAGCACTCCTTGACCTGACACGTTGATCTCGAATATCACCTCACACGTGATTGTTTCACTTTGAAACTCATCAATGTTGTCATGGTCCACACCGATGACCAACGTGCCGACCTTTTTTTTTTTAACAAAGCATTTGACAAATCAAGATTTGACTATTTATTATTGGTAAACGGCATTAAGGTCAAGCAAGAGTAAAACCAACATCGGAAAATCATTTTTGTAAATATCTTTGTGTTTTAAATTTATCTTAGTTTATTGGTTTTAGGGGGAGTAAATCCAAAAATTTGAAAAATCCAAAAACATCGAAAAATTTCAAAAACACAAAAACAATAGAAAATCAAAAATGAGTTTCCTGGCGAGCAAAAGAGAAAATGATAGTACATCAGTGGTCTATCCAAACCTCTTTTAAACTGAAATGCAAAATGAAAAACGATAAGCAGCTCTATATAAGATGTATCGGTAGGCTCACAATCATTTTAAAGTGTGCAGGGTGATATAAACTTAAATCGACTGAAGACCAGGTGGGAACCATTCATTGGCATATGGTCTTAGTACCGAAATTTCGTTTGAGAGATTGCCGAGGTTCTGAGATATTCGGTCTTTATGCTGCTTATCATCTGGGTATCATGGTTGTATCTTTTACCGAAAAATAACGGGGACGCAAGTCTAGATCTTCCATGATACCATACATACGTGTACATATTGCATTCGACCTCAATAAGTGATCAACAATCACATGTCCAACCCAAATAAGTGATAATATATCACAAATTCTTTCCGGGAGTCAAGTTCGTCTCTCTGCTGTACGAAAGTACTGACCTGTTCACGGACTTGCTCTTGTGCCCTCATGCATCGAAAATCAAGTTCCTCTTCAATAAGTGATTCTATCACATAGGGCTTGTTTTCAAATCAAATAAGTGAGAATCTCACATCATATACGGTCAAACAGATGATAATCGGTATACTCACCGGTAAGATGAACCCTCGTGCATACCTTGATACGGGAATGTGTCGTGATGTGGATGAACACCGGTCGGTAAGTATAAATCATACCTTAACGTATCCCCTCGCCATGATTACAAATGATAAGTTGAGCTTAAGTGGACAACAATACCGATAATTGTTATAGGATGCTTATCTTAATGTTAACTAATTGAACAACAAGAGCGTTTTGGCATGACCGTACACTGATATGATTCTCTTACCCTCGAAACTCACAAAAAGAATGTCTGTAAATATTTATTTATTGCTTTCAGTTTCTGCATCTTTGTATATATTTATTTACTGCTTTCCGTCTTTACATTTGAAATATTCAAAAATTCCAAAAAGATTTTAGGTGTGTTTTAATATAAACTTTTTAAAAGCCTAAAAGATTTTATTTCTATTTTATTTTCGATCGTACGATGTTGGAGCTCGAGTCTTCGTTACCTGAAACCTGGTTGAAAACCGAAACGACTAAATCTTCATAAACGGTCGAAATTTGCAAGTTTTGAAAGTTAAAGACTTAAAACTGAACAATTTACTAAACTTTCAAACTGTCGGACGGTGTTTGTTTGAACAAATGGTCACATGTGTGTAGTTTGCTTATGATATTCCAGGCAGTTGTTCTCATTACGCGTTTAGATTTCTTGCATGTGCAGATTCTAAAGGCAAGGAGAACATGGTCGATGACAAGCTTCGGAATGAAGACACAATGTGAAGGCACTCAAGTGATGAAGATGATCGAGTTGTCGCTGACCATCATCAACACCACAAGGATCTCACTTCATAAAGAACAAGTATTTCACGAGCATAACTCAAGGGGGAGCTTATGTTAAGGGGGAGTTTGTCAACACACTTCCTACATGAAACGGGGAGTTTGTTGGTACACTTTCTGCTTTCAAGACGTGAAGACCTTAAAGATCCTCCGACATTGAAGACTTGAAAGAACATCAAAGACTTGAAGACACGAAGGACCTACAAGAATTAAGATCGAGACGAAGATCAAGACAAAGCTATCACGAAGATCGAGACAAAGCTACAGCCAAGGGGAGTTTGTTGGTGCACTTGTGTCTGTACTTTGTCTGTATTTCGTCTTGATACAAAACGATGTCTTTAATGTAGGTTGATGTAAGTTTGACCAAGTCAACCATCCTCCTGGTTTGACTTGACCAAACAGTTAACATATGGTTTATAAGCTGTTGTGTCGAAGGATGTATCATCGAAGGATAGTTTAGATCCTTCGATGAGCTCGAAAGATAAGCCTTCGATGGATGGACCTCGAAAGATGTCATCCTTCGAGGTACATGTTGATCCTTCGATGAGTTTCTGGTCGATAGATGATCCTTCGATCAGTCTATCTGATCCTTCGACCAGACCTGCTGTGTTCGGGTATAAATACCCATGTAGTGTGTTTATTTCAGTAGTAGTTCGAAAGTAAGACAGATACATAGACAGAAAGAACACACACACGAAAGTTAGAGAGAGTTTATAGAATACATCTGTAAACCTTGTGCTTGTAACCGAACCTTTTATCGTATTAATACAAGTGGTGTTAATCGGTGAATACTTGTGTGTTGTGTTTGTGCTTGTTTTATCTCGGTTTGCATGCTAGCTTGGATTCCGCACTCGCTAGTGTGTTAGACATAACAAGGAATAGGTTTAACCTCAACCTCCGAGGGACCTACAATTTTGATATTAAATTTAGTTATTAAAAGAACCAAATAGCCGGTTATGTTTTTTTTTATAATATTAAATTTAGTTATTAAATCCATTTACGTATTTTGATAATGGTTGATGTTTAATTTGTTTATTTTGATAAATATGTCTTTAGATATTTTGTTATATTTTTAATATTTATTAAATTTATTATATTTGTAACGTCTTTAGGTTTTTAAATCCGATTCGTAGTGAACCGGTAAGACGTTTGGTTCGATGCTCATTTCGGTTCGATGCTCAATTCAGACATGATTAAAGGGGCAGGGTATTTATAAATTGGGTTGGAAGTAATTATTTGACAGAGTTAAGGCAGGTTTAAGCATGTGTTATAGGTTGTGATTGATATAAAAAAATTGGGCTAACGGAAGGGTGTTTACAAATTGGACTGGAAGTAATTGGCAAGGTCATGTTCCAATCAATGTGTTACAAATTGTGTTTCATATTACAAAGCCGGAAAAAAAAAATACTTGAAAAAGGAAAATCTTATATTGCTTCGTTTAAATCAATGATATATTTGTTATGAATGTAACAAGTAACATGAAAAGCCATTTCAAGAGTTATTTTGATCTATGCACCTTATATGTTAAATTAATTCTTTTATCCATTTAATCGTTAGTTGTTTGCCCATGTTTATTTTCTACTTTTTTTTTTTTTAACATACGGTCATCTGGGTGAAACTAATTTCTAACAATTTGCTTAAATGAGTAAAAATATACTGTTGATGCAAAGACAAATCCTTTTTAACATTGCAATGCATATAATGCATTGTAGGAGCCTATGTGGTATTGAAATGAAATTGACTCGACAAATGTGAGAAAATGCACGACTAACATTCTTTGGCGCAAGTGGTTTTGTAAGCTAGAGGTTAGGCGAAAAGAAAGAATATGTTGCAGTAACCTTAAGAAGTTTTGCATCTATTGTAGTGATACTAAAGATTTAATAATCAACATTCCGCCGCAACGCGCGGGTAAACATAAACTCGTTAAAAACAATAATTAAATTATCTCTAAATTCATACAAGATTAATTCAAATCCTAATCTATTCTTCATCGTCGAATCAACACCGTAATCAACATTATCATCAGCACTATTATAAGGATCATTAGCAGCATCGTAATCAGCGTCATCGTCAACACTGTAATCAACACATTGTCTACATCAGCACATCAATCAGCACGGTAACACCACCGTAAGCACATCCGCCGGTAACATCTCACATCACCACCACCGCCAGCACATCCCGTAATTGGCATAACACTGTAATCAACATCGTAATCAGCACAATTTCATGTTTTTTATTTATTTTTGTAAACAACAGATACTCTTACATAACTAGCACAATTTCATTTTTTTTATAAACAACACATACTGTTACATACTAGCACAATTTCATGTTTTTGTTTTAATTTTGCAAATAGCACATACTATTACATAACTAGTAGAAAACAAGTTTATTTCAAATAGACTCCCAATAACAACACAAAAGGAAAAAATAGCAACACATAAGAATTACACAACAAAATAAGAGCTTACATACAGATTTAAAATCAACACAATACATTTTTCATATTAGCACATTTCAACTGCATAACTAGCAAAATTATAAAACACCTTGTTTAACCTTCTTAAAGATAAAAAAAATACTTGATTTTTATTAATAAGAAAAAAATATAGAAATATGGTAGTCATATTAAAGCTAAAAAAATACTTTATTTATGGCATAATTTATTTGTTCACAAAACTGATATTTTCGTTATGCAAACATCAATTTTTCCATATGGACTCTTTGGAGTTTTACTTGGACTTTGGTGGTTCTCAATGTTGATAAGGAAAATTTTGGATCAAACAAAAATTGAGTATTTGAGTTTGACACTAATTGCATGTTGCCCACTCATTTTTTTTTCCACAGAGTGATCCTATTTGTGTCCACATAAATTGGGTTTAAACGTGTAGTCAAAGTTGAATCGGAGACTTTGTTCCATTAGTTTACTAGATTTTTCGGAGTTTAACTATCGGAAGAAAGAAAGGTATGTAAACTACATGCAACATTTTATTTGACACGAATCGATGCTTTGATGTCTGATGAGCTTTTGTTTTTCCATACGAATTGGATGCACGAATATTGTATTAAACTCTCTGAAAGGTTGATCTCGCCTTACAAATGAGAAATGACAGTAATAAATTATTTCATATTATTGATATTAAAGATTAATCGTGTTTTTACACGGGTTTTACATCTATTTATCTTTTAAAGCATTGAAGATGTATCATTATACAAATGAAGTTGTTGAGTAACTAACTTTTTTACAATAGTGATAATATATTGTTAACCATGTTTTTATATAGTATCTTTATACCATCAGTCCTTGATAAGGTTGACTTTACTAGGGTCGTTTCAACCTTTTTGGAGGCTCAATGCGAAATAAAATCTTGTGGCCCTTTTTCCTTCTTTAATTGTTATAAATGATACTTTTTTATCCATGCTTGGAACCAAGCAAGAATCTAACACAACATAGAACGGTTTACTTTTATAAGAAATCAAACAAATCTAACACAATAAATTTGCACTAATATTAATAGTAAGCATATTAATTTTTTTAAAATGGAGACCCTATTTTCATAGACGCCCTAGGCCCAAGTCTGGATTACTTATACTATAGGTCTGGCCCTGGACCTTACCATCATAACCAAGGAAGTATGTTTTCTCTAAGCCCCTCCGTAGTGGGGCGGTATATACTGCTGGAAAGCCCCATCCCGCCCCATAGCATCCGGCCACACCACTACGGTCGGCACTATGTGTGAAAAATCTTAAAGCCGGGAGAAAATTATAACGCGGCAAATTTGGAGAGTTTCAAAAAATCCGACGGTTCAACGGTTACAAACTTAAAAAAATTCTTTTAATTTTCTATATATATTTACCTCTTCAACTGATTCTTTTATATATGAACCTGTTGAACCAACCCCTCTCATGAGACCCAAATCTATACGACTGGAACCCGAATTACAACATTGGAGGAATCGGGTCGTCTCAACCCTCAAGCCTTCGTCTCGCCACTACGCGAGCCCGACTTCGTCCCGAATACACAAACGGAGCCGCAACCAGTAGTAGAGGATGCGCAATAAAACAAAACCAAACGCAACAATAAAAAGAAAACCGAAACCCAAACAAAAAATACGTGAAACCATGGGATGATAAAGAGGAGTACACATTAACTCGAGCTTGGCTCGACGTGTCGGAGGATCTCGAAATAGGTAATATTTTTTAAACTTTTTAAAGGGTTTGGTATTAATTTTTTTGTATTATTTTAGCAAACAACCAGAATAAAAGTGTGTTTGGAACCAAATCCGAGAACTATTTTTCAGGCTCATGGGTAGGGCGAGAACTACCGGCTACCGGATTCAATATCGGGCAAGTGGACCGATATCAACAAAAAGTGTGCAAAATTTCCATCCGTTTACCAACGGGTAAAAACGGATGGAAAAGTGGCCATAACGACGAGAACGTTATGCCAAATGGGCTCAGGTAATTTCTCATACTTGATGTGTTGGCAAATCATTTGTAATAGTGCCAAATGGGCCAACGTCCCTGCCACGGTAGTAACTACTTCGGGTCGGTCGGCAAATAAAAGGCCGTCAAAGAGATCGATAACCACCGGGTTGGTTGAACCCGAAACGCCAACGTCCGACGCTCAAAACACGGACGTAAGCGATTTTAATCCGTTATTCAACGGGGAGGAAGGGGCGGATGAGTCGATGGAAGAGCTAGCACGACCACCCGGTAGAAGAAGCGGTGCAAGATCGAGGAGGCCGGAGTCCTCGTTGGTGGGATCCGACTTGACTAATGCCTTTTCGGAGATGAACTGACACCTTCAAGACATACGCGACATAGGGGCTCAACGTATGGAAGAGAACCGGAAGTGACCGAAATTATGCGGGATAGACAATGTGAAAAAGACTTTGAATTCTACTCGAAACCGCACGACCACCTAACCGGATAAGCGTTGAAGTGTTAGAATTATTAAACCTTGTTATGTTTTATGTGTATTTAATTGGATTTATATGTAGATAAGTTATGCATGATATGCACTCGAATTATAGATGATAAGTTTATGTATTGGTTGGTTTGATAAGCGGGTGATTAATTCGAATAACTGCCGGAGGCAGTTACCCGCCAAAATCAACCGCCAAAACTCGATGTATTTATTCAAGTTTACCGGCAACCTTGTCGGATATCAAGACATTCTCATTCACAATAAGAATTGTCCATTAACCTTTGCACTTGTCAATCATCGATACCTTTCATAATGCATATCCAATTCGGATCACTCACATATGATAACACATATCCAACCTTCAGTCCCACTGCACAAATGCATTCCGCTGCAAATGTGTCTTCTGATCCCCAACATAGTGGTATCAGAGCATCAACGGGAAAGAAGAAGACCGAAATTCAATCGACGTCCACTTTGTTACCATGCCAACATTGCACAGATGAGATGAGCGGCAAGTACAAGCAACGTCATCGGGAGAAAACATGTTTTTACCGTCATAAACCGGGGCACCAGATTTACTCATGCCTGAAGAAAGAAACGGATGAGGTAACCCAACTAATCCGGCAAGCGGTGAATACGGGAATACAGAAAAAGGAAGAAGGAGTCAGAGATCATCAGGAGATGATTGTCGTCGGTACCGAAGGAGGGCTATGGAGCGATATTTGGTACGTCAGTTCTGTGTTTAAACATCACATGGCCGGAAACTTGAATGTGTTTAAACGTATTAAACATATTATTGGGGTTAATACACAATCAGGGGAAAACAACTTCTTGTTTACACGGGGGGTTGGATCAGTAGAAATTAAAACAAGTAACGAAACCATGAGAATTCAAAGTGTTTTTTACTCTCCGGAATTAGACCGGAATATTTTGAGCATGGATCAATTGACTATGCAAGGATACACTGTCACCAAGGACGGTGATACTTGCAAAATCTTTCCTATGTTCTCTATTCCGGTGAACAATTCGGTTAATGAAGCGAGTGGACTAACAAGGGAAGAGGAGATTGGGTTAAAAGAAAAATAGGGTATAGTCGATGAAAGTGTGTTTGATGATGAATTTAAAGAGCGTTATTTGAATTCTTACTTCGAAGAACTCCATTTGTCTTCACAAGAGACAGAGTGGAGTATAATGATCGTTAAAGCCATGGAATTCAATGAATTTGATAACTGTAAAGCATTTATGAATTTGCTTGACGATCGAGAATTTGTTTTCAAATATAAACACATACTCGAATCAAAGTTTGAAGAGATGGTCAAATGGTTCCTGTTCGAATACATGGGAATCGCTACTAGACCAGTTCCACCATTTACTCCAAACAAGAGGAAGATAGACTTGCTAAGTCTATACATACTGGTGGCTGTGGACGGTGGTTACAGGGATGTAACAACGCAAAACTTGTGGCCTGCAATTGCTAAGGATCTAGGATTTGAATATGAAGACGGAGACTACATGAGGGTCACTTATGCCATGTATCTCGATATCCTAGAGTATTATTATAAATTTAAAACTGTTCAAGGGAAAGTGTAGGACAAGGAGATGGTGTTCGAAGAAGGAGGGTCCTCTACCGGTTGCCATGGAAGATCGAAAAGTGCAGGGAGGTTCAACAGGAACCTGCAGGGTCAACACAGGTTGCACTCTTTGCTGGAATCGATGATGATGACTGGAATCAAGTGAAAAGAAGGAAACGGTTCAACTTCAACTATGCAAGATGGGCCGTCGAAGAAGCCAATCGGAGCGTCATGGATCAAGCTCGGAAACATAACCAAGTTTAAGGGGGGTTATGTTAGAATTATTAAACCTTGTTATGTTTTATATGTATTTAATCGGATTTATATGTAGATAAGTTATGCATGATATGCACTCGAATTATAGATGATAAGTTTATGTATTGGTTGGTTTGATAAGCGGGTGATTAATTCGAATAACTGCCAGAGACAGTTACTCGCCAAAATCAACTGCCAAAACTCGATGTATTTATTCAAGTTTACCGGCAACCTTGTCGGATATCAAGACATTCTCATTCACAATAAGAATTGTCCATTAACCTTTGCACTTGTCAACATCGATACCTTTCATAATGCATATCCAATTCGGATCACTCACATATGATAACACAAATCCAACCTTCAGTCCCACTGCACAAATGCATTCTGCTGCAAATGTGTCTTCTGATCCCCAACATGAAGATGGCGATACAACAAAAGGAGCGAATCGAAAAAAAATATAATCTTTGAGTTTTATAGTTTTCTTAATTTTATTGTAATGTTTTTAATTTTAATGAAATGGTTTTTTTACTGTTTTAAATGGTTTTTAATTTTATAAATTTAGAAATAATTATAAAAAATAGAAAACTAATAATTGAGTAATGATGAGGTATGGAGTTATGACTACACCTTCTTGTGATATAAAGACTCGTAAAGCCCCCTTTTGCACTTTTCGCCACTTGTCGTATAACGCCCACTAAATGGCTTTATGACTACATATAGCTTAATGTGTTACAAAATTCAAACACCCTAGGGACTCGATGTCTTTGAGGTAAGCTTCACCAAATGAATAATTCTTATACCATTTGTAACATATTACCACTCATATTAGGTTGTATTATCTGTTTTGCTCACAGGTAGCTCATATTTGTGTTTGGTTGCTAAGTAAAGGCTTCCTAGATTGAATCACCCTAAGGCTATTAAAAAAATCACGACTCATGTCTCGCTCGAAAAAGCTCGACTCAATAAAAGCTCGTTAGTTAGTAAATGAGCCAAGCCTCTAGGGTTGACTCATTTAAATTTAATCCCAAATATTAACAATAACAACAACAACAACGTACATATGTGTGATAAAAATACTTTTTAATCCTTTTATATTATCAATATGTATAAATAACTAAATATAAAAATAAAATTAAAAAGCCGGCTCGAAGAGCCACAAGCTTGCTTGAGCTTTTTACGAGCCGAGCTCAATGTTTTAGCTCAATAAAACAAACGAGCCAAGTTGATCTGGCTCATTTAAGTTCGAGCTCGAGCCTAAACCCAACCAGACTCAACTCGTTTACACTTACAGCCCTACTTCACCCAGATTGTTTCACCCAATGCTTAACCGTATAATTTTTCTTTCATCCATACTCCTAACTAAATGTATTTGATCAACAACAATATTCAACAATGTAGGTGGTGAGCTATATTTGGAAACATCATGAACGCATGACACACCAGTTTTGCTATGATAAGACCGTTTCATTCTCTCTCTTTACCGCCATTATCGCTGATCTCCAAGTTCAACGAATCTGGACGCAATTCCACTTATGAAATTTGTATCTATAATTTTCACAATATATTAAACACAGCTTCATCGTCTCTGCCACCACACCATTGCGTGTTTGCCCTTCCATTGCTATGAAAGGTAATGTCAGACCTCTTCTTATACTGTTATTTTATTATTATTTGAAATTTTTAATATTATCTTCATCGGATTTGTGATTATTCAAATGCTTCTTGTATGTGATAGAATTGATGTTTAAGGTTTTTATAATCAGAAACTAGAAACACATGACCGATCTTGACATTAGGGTTTGTTGAATCCTCATATTATTAATCATCATGTTGACCTATGAAAAGTTGTTTTAAAAGGTGATGGTGGGGCCATGGAAATAGGATAGCATCCAAACCTCTGACTTTTTTAGGGTTATTTTATGTGTATTATTGTTGTTTTTGGATAACTTCACATTTGTGGAATATCTTAAAACTAGAGTGATTTAGGGTTGATATTGATAAATGGTTGGGCATCTTAATTAGCAAAATGACATAGAAGTTTGCCAAATTTTAGGTGTTCTTGTGAGAATTGTGATAGTTGGATGACACCTAGTCACTAACAAATTTTGGTAGTGCTAAGAGCATGTGTTGTGGGGCTACTCACTACCACATCATCCTACCCGAGAGCTAAACATTGCCATGGCAGGGTGTTAACTGGCGCTAGGACGGGGACATGGTAGTTATCACGGGCATGAGCGGGGAAGGTAATGTTGTTTCCTCTTCGTATTATTAGGGAGGAAGGGTTTGAACCCTAGCCCCCGATCAACCATCATCCACCATGTCAAATTAAGCTCAAAGTACTCATTAGCTGGTAAAAACGGACGACGTCTATTCATGCCATAAACTATTTTTTTAATTTAAAAAAAAGTCAAATATAACATAATATTAAAACATTACATTAAAATAAAACTTAAAACATTACATAAAAATATAACATAAAACTTAAAACCTTACATTAAAATAAAAACATAATACTTAAAACATTAAATAACGTAAAACCTAAACATTAAATAAAAATAAAACATAAAACTTAAACATGCGTCTTAATAATTTGCCACGCCGAAACGTGCTCAAAGTTCTCGTCGTAGGCGTGTTTGTAGTCCACAAGGGCTAGTTGAATAACTTCCGATTCCGATAGCTTGTTGTGGGGATTTTCCACATTTATGAACCTTCTATGGAATCTTGAACATTTGAAACGGATAAACGAGAAACATGAGTTTAGTTGATCCACGTTTTGGGTGGTCTCACCAACGTGGATAAAAAATTGTTGGAACACCTGGTTCCAAAAATAAGCACTTCAACTAGTGTACGAGCGTTCATGATGGGTTGCGACATAAGATATTGCCAACGCAATGTCTTCCTCTTTGGTCCACGAGTTGGTTTGGAGATGAGATTTCTGTAGATGGTAATATAAAATTAAGAGAGGTTTTGGTAGATGGAAATATAATTGAGAGAGTTTATGTGGATGGGATAGATTAAATAACGGAATGGGTTGGTTAATAGAGAAAGGTGATTGATTATTTAAATTTTAATTTTTTTAAAAAGAGTAAGCGATCAATTATTTGTGGGTGCAATGGTCAAAAAGGACATCGAAACCACAAATCTCACGCGGGTTATGGTGCTAGCTCCCGGAACCCACCAGCCATACGCACAAGGGTGGCGGCGGTGTTTTGCACGACTTCAAAGCCGTGAACCCCTACCCGTGGAGTGCCCCGGTCGGCCTTATTATTAATTAACATTCAAACCAATCATTAGCTCTGCCTTACTATTTCTTTTTTCAAGTTTTTGTCACTCACCTCACCACATTTCACACACCCAAAACACCCCTTAACTGAAAGGTGAAACGTGAAATCCTTGTGCCTACGTGCCAACACTTTTTTTTTACATTTCATCCTCCATAACACATGGTCTAAATGGTATATGTTTTCATACGGTTGAAGGTTATTCAAGAATCTAAAGATATCACTTTCTAAGGGTGGTTTTCACCTATTGACCCACATCACAAGTGTGCCTTTCATTATGCTAAACCAGGGATAACAATAATCAGATTTGGGTTGTCATTTCTATCACATTTAATAAATAGGCCAAGTTCAGCTGACTTGTTTAACCCGTTCAATTAAACAGGTTGATTTGATAACCCATTAAATTTAGAATAAATTAGTGAAGGGTATATATTTTATAAGGTCAACTTGCGTACCCATTTGCAACATGTTTATTACAACCCTTCAACCCAATGGGTTAAATGAGACATCTTCGGGTTACACGATTTTAAGTCTGTCAAAATAAGGGTTGATACTGCAGACACGAATAAATAATGGGTCGTGTTAGGGTTCATCAATTCAACCCGCCGATTGCCACCTCTTAAGGAAAAACCATATATTCAAGGAGAGATGTCTAAGTATCATTAAAGTTGTAGGTTTTGGATTTCGTATGACTTGGATACTTTCTGAATCGTGTGAATCACTTTCTTATTAAAGTATTTCGTGGGTACACAAAATCAATAGTCGAATAAGATCAAAAGAGTTTTCTAAAGAAAAAGATGTTATTTACTGTGAGAATTCGTATTAATTCGATACTGAAATCAGATTAGATACTCTCTATATATAGGTGTCTAGCCTTCACAACGATTGGGTGAAACGTCACAACCTTTAGTGAAAAGGTATGGCGGATGGGGTCTAACCGTTGTAGTTACATCTGCAGTAACTTTGTTGCCAACAGGCACTCCATTAGTATCTCTATTGCTACCTAAGCTCAATTTGCCACCGATAGACAAAGCTGCTACCAATCATCAGTCATTTACTTTTGAAGATTATTTTTCTTTTGCAGCTTTTCACCATCCATGCAAATGCGATGCGTTTCCAATGACGCTGCCGCTGGACCCCCCAGCTCATGTTTTGCACCAAGGATACCCTGCCTAGGGTGTTGCCCCCCGAACCTCCACAAGGGGGCGCAACCCCCTTGAACCTCCGGGTTCCTTGGTTCTTGAAATTACAATAATCTTTGACAAGTGTGTACTCCACACTTCCTAACTTGTACCAATGTATATTATAGTTTCTAATTTGGTGTTTACTAAATCCTAATTACCCAAAATAGCCTGCTAAAAGCCATCTTTATTAAGAAACCTGCATTTTAAAAATTTAAGATAAAGGGTACAAAATAGAAGCTGATCCAGGATGATTGGACAAAAAGAATCCACATGGGTAAGCTTTGGCCCCATAGAATTTCACAAGATTCTTTCAAATTTGTTTCTTAGTTTTTTTTTTTTTTTTTTTTTTTTTTTTTTTTGAACAACAATTTTTTACACCTAAACACCATCTAAACTTATACTTGTAAGGATTCGAACCCACATCATTTTTTGAGGGCAAACATCATATTACTAGACCACTAGGTCATGAGTAAATTTGTTTCTTAGTTTTTTTCCCGTTTTGGGCTATTTTTACATGATTAAATTCTTTAACCAGTAATAACTCAATAAATAGCCAGATTTATAAAAACATGGTCTTGTGTAACTTCTGTTACATCCAGTTTTATAAAATAAAAAAAAAATAAAAAAATAAAAAACCACAAAGGTCAGCAATCCAGCCCTTCATATAAAAACATGGTCAAGTGTAACTTCTGTTACATCCAGTTTTATTAAAAAAACCACAAAGGTCAGCAATCCAGCCCTTCATAATATTGTTTGTCCCCAACATGCATGTATATTAATATTTTTGCTGCAATTATTGTTTAATAAACTTCACCAGTTGCTCTCTGAAACAGTCATTAAGAATTTAAGCTTTATCCATTTGCAAGCTTATGCATTTGGACTGTATTTTATCTAGATTCATATACGTATAAACCTCATTTAAACTTTGCTTATCTTAATATAAGGTTGACTTTCTAGTCTTATAAGTAGGATCACCTTTTCACCAATTAGATCACACCAAGTTCAGCAACTGCATTTATTTGTAAGAATACCTTTGAACTAAAGTTTCATAGGTAAGACTATACAAAGCATTATATAACTCAAATGCACATCCATGAATTCATATGCTAATGATTTACATCCTTGTTTTTTTCTTTTTTATTATATAGGTGTTAACAATTGTCCAACCACGATGAGTGGGCGGATCGCAGCCGAAGTTGAGATGAACTTACACCCGGGAGCAACTGAATTGCCTTATGTTCACAAAGTGGGGAAGCCACCCAAGCAAGATTTATTGAAGGAAATCAAAACCGCGCTCAAAGAAACATTTCTTTCGGATGACCCTTTGAAACCTTTTAAGGACCAGCCTAGAAGGAAAAAGTTTGTACTTGGCTTACAAGCCTTTTTCCCGATACTCAACTGGGGTCGAGATTATAGTTTTTCTAAGTTTAAAGGTGATCTCATCGCAGGATGTACCATCGCGAGTCTCTGCATTCCACAGGTAATCAAAAATGAAAAAGAAAAGGAAGAGAAAAACCATTTTACACTAATTGTTTTTTTTTCCTTCAGGATATTGGGTATGCTAAACTAGCAAACTTGCCTCCAAAATATGGATTGTGTAAGTTGCCTTCACTATATAATTGCATGCAAGTGTTTTTTTGAAACTTTGACCAATCTACGTTGACTTGCAGACTCGAGTTTTGTTCCGCCTCTTATATACGCGTTCATGGGTAGCTCGAGAGATATTGCAATCGGCCCTGTGGCAGTGGTCTCTCTGTTGCTTGGAACTTTGTTACGAGATGAGGTTGAGCCAGGTACACCTGAATATTTACGTCTTGCTTTCACTGCAACATTCTTTGCTGGAGTCACTCAAGCTACACTCGGGTTTTTCAGGTAATATTATTAACTTTAACAAAAATTGTCATTTTGAGCCGAATCTTATATAGTTTTGGTGGTTGCTCTTTTTACAGATTGGGTTTTCTGATCGATTTTCTGTCGCATGCTGCGATTGTGGGGTTCATGGGAGGAGCGGCCGTTACCATCGCGCTTCAGCAACTTAAAGGGTTGTTAGGCATCAAGAATTTCACAAAAAAGACTGATTTAGTTTCTGTCATGCGTTCTGTCGTCAACTCAGCACATCACGGAGTGAGTCAAGCTTCTGTTTTTAAGTATGCAAGAGGTTGGGTCGGGCAATGGGATATTCGTTTAGTACGGGTTGAGATATGCCAATTCAAGTTGGATTGACCCGTAAACACTTTTATATTATTTTTAAAAGCTTTTTATAGATAACTACTGCAATAATTATCAGGGGCGGACCCAAGTGAGGGGTTGGGTGGCGGCATTGGCGAAGCTTCATTGGGGCCAGGGGTGCCCCGGCCCCACCGATTTTTCGCTCGTAGTGTTAATTTTACCGAAAATTTCCGAATTTTTTTTTGTAGTGTAAAACATATTGGACTTTTAAGAGTCCGGCCCCCACCCCCACCGATTTGGATTTTGAGAGTCCAGCCCCCACTGAGTTTTCGTTCTAGCTCCGTCACTGGTGGGTAGGCGCCCCCCTTAAAAATATTCGTGTATTTTATGGCTAAAAACCCCTCGTTCGCACCCCAAAAAATAATTCATGGGTCCGACATCGATAATTATTATCACTGAGTTTTACTGATTTGAATTTTTTTTTATCAGTGGAACTGGCAAACCATACTGATAGGAGTTTCCTTCTTGACTTTCCTTTTGGTAGCAAAGTTCATTGTAAGACCATTATTTCCCTTCTTAATCTCTCCAATCTACAATTTTGACCTACTTACCTTGAATTTTTTAACTTGATCAGGGCAAAAAGAACAAGAAACTATTTTGGGTGCCAGCAATAGCTCCACTGATTTCCGTCATCGTGTCTACATTTTTCGTTTTCATCACTCGTGCTGATCACGATGGTGTCGCGATTGTAAGTTCAGTTTCACTGTTGGTAGTTGGTACATAACATATATGATTGTTTTTATAGCTGAAATGGCTAAAGGAGTGGTGATTTTTTCAGGTACGCCATATTGACCAAGGAATTAACCCATCATCCGTGCACGAAATTTATTTCAGTGGACCATACCTCGCCAAAGGTTTCAAGATCGGAGTTGTTGCCGGATTAATCGCACTCACGGTATATTATCTCCCCTTCGAGTTGCATATAGTTTGAAAACAGTGAGATATGCATGAGTTATATTCATTGTGTAAATTTCAGGAAGCTGTAGCAATTGGAAGAACATTTGCTGGAATGAAAGATTATCAGCTGGATGGAAACAAAGAAATGGTGGCGCTAGGCTCCATGAACATTATTGGTTCTCTCACAAGTTGTTATGTGGCCACAGGTATAGCTAACTCACTTCCAAATGGGTCATAGAAAAAGTTGATTATTATATAAGCTCGGCTTCCAATGATGAATATATGGTGTTTGCCTTGCAGGGTCGTTTTCACGGTCAGCGGTCAATTACATGGCCGGTTGCAATACTGCGGTATCAAATATTGTGATGTCTTTGATCGTGATGCTGACTCTTTTCGTCATCACTCCATTGTTTAAGTTCACCCCGAATGCTATACTGGCTTCAATCATTATATCAGCGGTCGTAGGTCTCATCGACTATGATGCAGTGGTCCTACTGTGGAAGATTGATAAATTTGACTTTGTAGCTTGCATGGGTGCGTTTTTCGGTGTGGTTTTCGTTTCAGTTGAGATAGGCCTTCTTGTTGCGGTAACTAACATCAACATCGCGTACTTAAAAACATAAAAGTCTTGATGAAACTTTGGATAAAACTAAGGTTAATTGTTTACATAGGTCGGGATATCTTTTGCCAAGATTCTCCTACAAGTAACAAGACCTCGGACCGCAGTGCTCGGAAAAATCCCGAAGACAACTGTCTACAGGAACATAGAGCAGTACCCAGGCGCGACTAGAGTCCCCGGTGTTCTAATAATTAGGGTTGATTCGGCTATTTACTTCTCGAATTCCAACTACATAAAAGAGAGGTATCAAACAAAGTTTTTAATGTTTCTTTTCGGCTTTCAGTTATTCTCATATGATGTTCTGATCATTTGTGATTATTGATATAGGATCTTGAGGTGGCTAACAGACGAGGAAGAAACGTTTAAAGACCACCCAAGAATCGAGTGTTTGATCGTCGATATGTCACGTAAGGGTTATTATAGTAATTCGGCTGTTATAGATCGAATGAGACTTGGTTCTAGAACTTGCATAACTAACTTTCCTTTTGCTTTATTCAGCTGTTACTGATATTGATACCAGTGGCATTCATGCCTTGGAGGAATTGCATTCCAGTCTACAAAAGAGAGACGTTCAACTCATTTTAACAAATCCGGGACAAACCGTACTCGATAAGCTGCATGCGTCTCATGCTGCAGATCTTATCGGGGAAGACAAGATCTTCCTAACTGTTAATGATGCTATTCTCACATTTGCTCCAAAGATGGAACAAGCATAAAGAAAACACAATGTTTCTTTGTCTTTTGGTTTACATGGTTCAAGTTCAGTTTGTTTACAAGTCCAAGTCACGAAGAATTTTGGAGGGAATCGACAACTGACAGTACGCGCTCTTCCCCAATGTGTGTTTGTATTTAATCGTAAAAAATGTAAAGGGAGTTGTGTGTCGCACAGTAGTGTGTCGCACGGCCAAGAAATACTTACTATTATTCTTATTCTTACTGTAATATATCTATAAATATTCACATGTTTTCCCATTGTTCGTTTGCTTAATCTGTTGCGGTTACAAAACACCGCTTGGCAAAACAGACGGGGTCAGTTTGACATCAAATTAGGTTCAATTCAAAACGGGTAGGCTAGAATACACAAAACATTGCTAGATCATACACAAATCTCATAAAATACAAAGAACCCGCAATCGAGACTACAAGTACATCAATATACGGAAATAGGTAAATAGCAATCTACTAGTGGAAGATATATTTAGAAATCTAGGTACATAAAACCATAATAACCTCTCAAAAATAACCATCACTTCCAGTCTTAGGCACTAGATCATAACCAAAGTGGGAATACGTACTGCTCAGCATGAATAGAAATAAACAGACAGCAACATACTGAGTAAAACCGAGACAGTCGACACAGCTAGCCCGAATGAACCAGAGGTCTGAAAAGCCGGTGTAGGAGCAGCAGCCATCGATGGTCCAGATGCAGCCATGGTTGGAGCCATTCCCACGCCCATCGGTGCTTGAGCTGCAATGCATCATAACCACAAACATGATTCATAAATTATAACCCAATACACAAGTATTCTAGCATAATTACACCAAACCCTAATCAGAAATTTGTCTGGTTTCAAGAGTACAACTAACAATAAAGAATATACAAGTCATTTTAGCATGTTATGAACACAAAGACCAGACATGAAGGATGTACAACTAACAAGCACAACGTACAAGACACAATAACATAAGTTTCAAACTATGGAATGAAAAAACATAACCAAAATCAGACCAGATCTAGTTTCCCTCAACCCATGCATAACAAGTTGTACCTACTGTAACAAAATGAGTACCCTGCTACAACTTATAATGTCATGTGATACAGACAAATACTAGAAACAGAGCCTGAAAAACTGTCAGGAAACCAACTAGAACCAAATTCATTCCAAAAATCAACCAAATTATCCACCAGATAAATCTAGAAAACAATCATTCTACCAAAATATTAATAATGAAAACTTGCAAAATTCAAAAAAATCTCATAACATCAGGGTGTAAATGAGCGAAGAAGATCGTTAAAAACTCAAATCGAGCCGAGATTAAACAACAAGAAGCTTTTATCGAGGCTCATTTAATATACCAGCTCAAGCCCAAACTTCACATATCAAGCTTAAGCTGCGGGCCTAAAGAAACTTTTATTTATATAGTTTTTATTAAATATATATTATACATAAGAGTAAATTACAAAATCGTCCTTTGTATATGTCACTTATTGCAAACTGTGTCCTTTCTCTTCAATAATTACAGAAAACGTGCTTGATGTTTGAAAACTCTTGCAAGTTTATGTTCTTTAACCCTAACTCAGTTAATTTTTTTGTAGTTAAATCTGACCAAATAGACCCCATATGAGAGTAAAATGACCAAAATACCCTCATGTGAGGTCCATTTGGTCAGATTTAACCACAAAAAGTTAACTGAGTTAGGGCTAAATGACATAACTTGCAAGGGTTTGCAACGTTTTCTATAATTATTAAAGACAAAGGACACACAGTTGAGATACATAAACAGTTGAGATACATAAAGGACGATTTTTGTAATTTACTCTATACATAATAACAATAACAATTCTTATATATAAAAGTGGGAAAAATATTTAAATAATATATCTTATATTTTATATTATATATTATATAAAAATATTATAAGTATAAACATATATGTAAAATATTTACAAAATATATAAATAAAATTATTTAACAAATAAAGCTCTAAACGAGCCGAGCTCGAGCTCGGCTTATGTTAAAACGAACCAAGCTCTGAATCTAAACAAGTTCGGGATCGGATCAGCTCGTTTAAACCCTAAGAGAGATCAGATCAGCACATACCAGGAGCTCCAGCGGTTCCAAGATTCACTGTAAACACAACAAACTCAAAATTAGGGTTTCAAAAACACAGATCAAATAAAAAACAACAAAACGAAAGCATCTTACTTCCACAATTAGTAGCAGAAGGAGCATTAATATGGCATGCAGCAGGTAACGCTAGCGCCTTAGTAATATTCAACGATACGCCTAACTGAGCACTGTTTTTGAACGCTTCACACAAACACTCTGCGTCTGTTTTCAGCACAGTTTTCAGACCGGAACAGCACGTTCCTTCCGGCTTCTTCACCTTGCTGTCGGCGGTGACGTACGACAGGCAGTCCGCCATGTTCAGGATTACTGTTGAGCAGTCTGCCGCAGGTGCCGGAGCTCCGGTGTGCTGTGCTGAGTTGACCGGAGATGCGGACATTAGCGCGGCGGAGATGCAGAGGATGAGAATGGCGGTGGTGGCTGCCATTGTTGCCGGAAATGTGTGTGCGAGTGTGCGTGGGAATGAAGCTTGGTTTTTTGAGATGAGGGTTTTTGGAGAGGATGGTGAGTGTTTGTGAGGGTGTGAGAGGTTTAATAATGTGGAAAGTATCTTTTTGTGTCTTCGATTATGGTAAAGTGTCAAGAATGGCCCTTGAAGTGTTGTTATTTGTTATTTTTTGTTGTGGATTGCTAGGGCTGACTCGATAGGATGGCGTTTGAAACTCGCTCGTTGCTTGATTAAAAGAATAGCTTGAAAATTGCTTTTTTGATTTTATTCTTGTAGCTTCTTGCTCTCATTCTCTCTGGCTATCTGTTGATATGCTCAAGTCTCAGTTGCTTACTACTCTTAGTATTTATTCTCTGCCAGAGTTACGAACTCCGGACTCATGAGCTGCAACCTTAGGCACATGAGTTCAATCTATGGAACTCATGAAACAAACTCGCGACTCATCACGAGTTCATCATTCACAAAATTTAGTCTCCCAACTTTTATCTCCGTTTACTCGTTTACAAACCACTCACGTTTTACATGTATATATGATTTTGTACTATATTTTTTTATCGTTTTTTGTTAGATTGTTGGGATTGGATGACAATTTGTATATTTAAATTCGAAAATTTGTAGTATATTTTAATTTGAAATTGAGTCAAACTGAGCACAACCGAGTTGCTTGGTTATAAACCGAGCGAGTTTGAGCCTTAACTTCCTGCACGGTTTCGTAAATTCAATTCGAGCCTAGTCGTTTGGTTTGTAAACGAGCAAAGTTCAAGCAGATTCTCTCTCGGCTTGATTTGGCTCATGAACAACCATATTGATTACAAATTATGGGAGATACATTTTATCATGTTTTGATTTTCTTTTGGAAGAATTCATTGTTGTATTTGATAATAGATCGTAGCTCACATGCCCTCCATGGTGGAAATGTTGTGTCAAACACATTAAGCTAGTTTTGAATATAGATATATATTATTAGAAACGTGATTCGGTATATGGTTGACACATTAAGAATTTTACCAATGAGAAGGTAAAAGAATGTGACATGTGATGATTTACCATTCAAAGGTTAACTCTTAACCATTCAGACTTGATGTTACCTCTTATTCATTCAGAGGTTTTAAACCATTAAGAGGTAGCATCTGAATGGTCATTAAGAGGCTACCAAACAACCCTGTACTTAACCATGATAATACATAATTAGTAATGCAACAACATAACCGCCTCCCCACCCACACCGGTTATAGTTTGTCAGGCTATATATAAGTGGTTATATGCATATGTCTTTTTCATGATTTGCAAATTTAAAGTTGGTTTTGTATCGAAGACAACCTACATTTACAAGCATGCCAATACGAATGAAACCTTAGGTTCTTCATCTATTATCATCTATCAGTTATTGTTTTAAGGGCCACATGAGATATAGTTGCATAGTTTAGGCATCCGATGGTAAATAAAATTATAAAGTGGGAAAATGTGTTCACTTGTGGAGAGAGGGTGTGTATGTGGGTTTGGGAGAAGTGCGCCATGTGCGCACAATAGTGACTTGTGTAAATGCAATCGAAAGAAGGCAGATTACGTGTCGTCTCTCACCGAATTTTGCGCAATAATTTCGGTTTCCAGAATACATATACTTCCTACATATGTTTTTATATGTTTTCTTTTTTGTTGTGTATATTTGTGTTATGCATCATGCATTTTAGGGAAAATAGCCAAAATGGCAAGTTATGGTTAACATTTTCAAACTAGTCAAGTCAAACGTCTTGGGGAGACGGCACCAACATGTTCAAACGTCTTGGCGGCTGACCAACCAAAAGCTGCCATGTGTCCGACAGAAAAGTCAGGCTTCTGGACGTCTTGGCTGAGACGTTTCAGACGACTTGAGGCGTTTCCCCTCGGCTTGAGCCGTTTCCGCCCGGCTTGACCCATTTCACTCTCTTTAGCCAGCTACATCAGCTCGAGCCGGATTTCTTATTTTAAGACGTTTGTAGTACGAATTCGTTTTTGTACTAGTTTAAGACGTTTTTTAGGAATTTAAGACGTTTTCTATTTATTTATAGCAATCCCTTATTTATAAATACTATACATTATGAAAAACCGTATTTGAAGTTTAAATCTAAGATTCAAAAAGTTTGTTTTTTAGTAATTATCTCACAACATGAGTGTCAAGTTTGTTGTTTATACTGGGGGGAAGTGGGATGTCATTAACGGAAACATTGAGTATGTTACTGATGGCGATTCAAGGAGACGTGGTTTAGAAATTGAAACAGATCATTCATATAATAGTTTTTTAAACTATGTTTCTAAGATGTGTGATACTCCAAACATTACACGGTTGTCATACCGGATGTCTACGTTTACTGATCCGATCGATATAATTAATGATCGAGATGTTAGATTTTTTTTGATTTGGCGATGCAGAATCCTTTTAAATTATATAAATTATATGTTATTCAAGAGTCTGGTGTTGGTTCCTCTGGTTTTTCTTCTTTAAACAACTTCAAAACTCCAAATCTAAATATTTCAGTAAAAGAAAGTGTTGATGTTTTAAACGATGATTGTCCTATTTTAGAAAATAATTTTGAAAAATCATCCACGTCTAACAACGAATCAGCTTCTTCATCTATAGTGTTTGAGGCCGGTCATATATTCAATAACAAAGAAGAGATGAAGCTTGAATTGGGAAAGAAATGTTTGTTAGAGCATTTCGAGTTTAAAGTTGATAGATCATCTAAGACACGGTATGAAGTGTCATGCATGGGTGATGGTTGTGAATGGCGATTTAAGGCATATGCTATTCCTGGTGGTAGTTTATTTTTTGTTAAACATATGAATGATAGACACACCTGTTCGAAGACGCAAACACACCCACATTTCCGTCAGGCTGACCCAAAGGTTTTGGGTCACTTTTTAAAGGAACAACTAAAAGACAGTGGTAGGATATATCGAGCGAAATAGATTGTCAAAGATTTTAGACAAAGGTTCGAGGTTGAGATAACAAACCTTCAAGCTTGGCGTGGTAAAAGCCATGCACTTGAACTTCTACAAGGAACAACCCGAGACTCTTTTGCCGAACTACCAATATACTGTTACAATTTGAAGCTTGCAAATCCTGGAAGCGTTACTCGCATCTTGGTTGATGAGCAGAGTCGTTTTGAAATGGTTTTTGTTGCGTTAGGTGCTGCGGTAAGTTACACCTTTTCGTTTGTACTTGTTCTTATTTTTTTAGAATAACATGGGTTTAATCTTATTTTGTTATCATTAATTTTCAGATTCGTAGCTTTATGTTTAATCTAAGACCGGTCGTTATCATTGATGCGGCACACCTAAAGGGTGAATTTAAAGGGACGTTGTTTATAGCAGTGGCCATGGATGGAAATAATCAGATTTTACCAATTGCTTGTGGCATAGGAAAATCAGAGGATGGTGAATCTTGGACATGGTTTCTCTCAAAGCTTAGAGAGTGTGTTGGTGAAATAGCAGATATGGCGATCATTTCGGATAGGGCGAATTCTATACATGTAGGTGTTAGAAACGTGTTTCCACGTGTTTACCACGGGTTGTGTTGTCGTCATTTAATGATGAATTTACGTTTGCCGTCGTCTAAAAAAAAGAATATGAGGCACTATGGTGGAAGACATGTAAATCTTATCGGATGTCTGACTTTAACGAGTCATTCAATGCTTTGTGTTTTGCCGTTCCTAGAATACGTCGGGTTTTAACAAATATTGGGTTTGGTAGATGGGCAAGAGCTCATTGTCCCGGCAATCGATACCACTATATGACATCTAATAGTGCGGAGTCTATTAACTCTTTGTCTAGATTCTCACGTAAGATGCCGATAACACAACTTATCGAATTCTTCCGCGAGTCCGTACAAAAATGGTTTATGACCGTCGACTGTAGGGCATGCAGGAGAGCCACTCGCTGACTCAGTGGGCACAGAAGAAAATTTTAAAGAAAATTGAAGGGTCTAGAACCTAGACTATTGCAGGTATCGGGGCAAACAGTTTTCTTGTTGAAAACGGTGGGAAAAGGGGTGTAGTTGATTTTTTGAATCGTTCGTGCAGCTGCCGTGTCTGGCAAGTTTCTGGTCTACCTTGTGGGCATGTGATTGCTGTTTCAAGATTTTTGGGTGAACCTGACTGCAGTCATTATGCATTCTCGTGTTATTCAAACGAAGTATACAAAAAAACGTATGAAGAATCGATTAATCCTCTGCCTCATAGGTCTGAATGGGTGATACCACAAGGCATTGGCAGTGTATTACCGCCGCATATTACAAAACGTCAATCTGGCCGTCCAAAAGAAAACACCTGAATCTTGTCTCGTGGGGAAGAGCCCGTTCAGGTATATTGTTCGCGGTGTCGAACATACGGTCATGGTCGTGACATTTGTTTAGATCCAGTGCCATCACAGATTCGTTCACGTAAATCATCAGGCAAAGGAAAAGGGAAAGAGACAGAAACCCAGAGTCCAACGGATGACATTTGTCCATCTTATAATTTAGCAGAATTTTAATAATAGCTTAGTGTTTTTTATCTTTTAATTAGGAAAATCATGTAACAAATTCTCGTAACCGCAATAGTAATTAGTACTTTTAATTTATATAAGAATTAAATTTTACAATGCGTACGTCCAGCCTTCAAAAATTAGTAGGTGTGTAGCGCCCGGCGTAGAGTTCATCAGCCATGTAGCGTCTATATCTGACACAAGCATCCTGCATGTTTACTTCGTTCCATGTCAATGAACGGTTGTAAACCAGATTTTCCAATAGCATACATATGATAACACCTGAGTTTCGGCCAATATGAGCTCCGTGGTCAGGCCACACAACATCCCCGCAATACTCTAAGGCTTCTACACTCTCTATCCCTGAGTGTTGCCAGTACGATATACGCCCCAGAAACCATACGAATGGAGATTCAAATTCTAAAAGAATTTGATGTATTTTCCTGTGTATGCAAAATCCTTCTCCGCAATTAACATTTAATTGTCTGTTGAAACGTCTTAACATTTAATAGGCTGTTGAAACGTCTTTAAACATTGAATTATATGTCACACCCTGGCTTTGCGGAAGCGTGGGATTATTTGGTGTGACTTCTTAATACCATAGCAACAATCATAACAATGCTATATGATAAAAAACATGAAATATTCATTCATTAATAAAGTTTAGAAAAATCCCATTTTTCAACAATCACAAAATAAGTTACAAACCTTAACTTGATTTAATTGAGTTTATAAAGACTTAGCAAATGACTTTAACAATACTAGGTTTAGAGATATGTAACCCGTCCAGGAAGAGGTTACACCTTCTAAACCCTGGATGACTTCTTTATTCAAACGCAGCTTGAAAATACGTGCATACCGTGCCAGATCCGTTAGTTTCCTGAAATACATGTAGTTTGAAAAGTCAACATAAAGTTGAGCGAGTTCATGTGTAAGTGAGTATGTACAAACATTTGAAAATGTTGTAAATATGTATAAAAGTTCCTGGTATGTAGCAATTAAGGAAAAAGAGATCACCATTGGGTTGCAAAGCCATGTTTTCGGCACATCCGAAAACATAGCTTAATGCTGAATTTTTATTTAAAGTGCAGAATTTTGTACTCAAAGTACGTTTTAGGCACATCCGGTCACTATAATTATCACCTAATGACGCAGTTCTACAATCCTCACCTCCCTACACTCCCTACTAGTGTAGTAATCTATTCCCGGCTCATACTGGCCTCAGAGACAGTAACTGTCTGATGCTGGCTATGTCAGCATGTTTACTGGGTATCCCGTATAGTGTGCTCACTGTGCTTTTGTGCATCAAGGTTGTCACTATGGTTTGTGTAAATAATGGAGTGACAGTAGTAAAGTATGATGCATGTATAAGTATGTATCAGAATTCAGGTAGCAGTTTAATCACAACTGTAAGCAAGCACAGTAATTAAGCATTGATTAAATATTAATTAATGTGTACGGATACCTGGATTTGTGAGGGTTGTCACATTATACTGAATTGAACAAGAATTTAAACGTAAATTAGTAAAATTTATAACTTTATTATCATTGAATACAAAGTACATAAAAAACATAACACAAAAACATACAAATATAATCATTTGAACTAGAATACACCAAACCGCTACTTCCATAAATTTAAAATGGGGTAGGAGATCCGGATTTTGATTCTGGAATTTGCATCGAAACACCTAGGAATAAATATGGGTCGTGAACTGGTAAGTTCCATCAACCCACATTTATTTTGGCCTAGGTGATATGTAACGGGTTGTTCACATTTGGTACTGCGGTTCTGCGGCTTCGGTGATGTTAGAGGACCTGGCAAACACATTGGTGAGAGCTCATTGTGTTAGCCAAACTCTCATCAACCACCCTAAACGGGCAGAACCGTCATGACCCGAACAACCCGTTTAACCCTTCACGTGTCCGTTGTAGATGAGTTCTTGAACCCGATCGACCCCGCAGAGCACGTGGAAGGGAATATCCGATCTCATCCCATTAAAAGGGAGAAGATCTGTGTCCGTTGTAGATGACTTCTTAGACCCGTTGTAGATGACTTCTTAGAACCGTTTGTTGAATCAGGGGGTCTGCCCATTTTTTGAAGCTGTGAACACCAATGGGGTAGAAGATATGGTGAAGAAGAAAACGTTGTGTATAACAGGGTCGAAAATTGTGAACGACTTAAAAAGAGGTTTCAAACGTCTTAAAAATAACTTTGAAAACCGGCAAACGTCTTAAAAAGAGCTTTGGAAAACAGGAAACGTCTCAAACGTCTAAAGGTTTGAATGAAACGACTTAAAAAGAGCTTTGGAAAACGGGAAACGTCTCAAACGTCTTAAAAAGAGCTTTGGAAAACGGGAAACGTCTCAACGTTTTAACGAAACGTCTTAAATTTTTTTTAAAAACGTGATAATTAATCCGTTAATTAAAGAAAGTATAAAACATTATTACATTACATTACATTAAAAAAATATATAAAAAGAAAAAAAAACATTACATTCAAAAAAAAAAAACATCTAGATTCAAAAACTTAAAAATATGAAAAAAGGGGGTCTTCTTTAAAGAACCGGCCCTTAGTGAGATTTGAAACCGCGCCACTCGTGTATAACCCAAACGTCTTAACCAGTTTATCCTCCGTCCGGAGCTGATATAACTTGAAGTTATATTGTATTTATATACTCCTTATATTAAACTATATTATTTAAAACAAACATATTCAAAAACTTAAAAATATGAAAAATGGGGTCCTCTTTAAAGAACCGGCCCTTAGTGAGATTCGAACCTGCACGACTTGTGTATAACCCAAACATCTTAACCAGTTTATCCTCCGTCCGGAGCTGATATAACTTGAAGTTATATTGTATTTATATACTCGTTATATTAAACTATATTATTTAAAACAAACATATTCAAAAACTTAAAAATATGAAAAAGGGGGTCTTCTTTAAAGAACCGACCCTTAGTGAGATTCGAACCCGCGCAACTCGTGTATAACCCAAACATCTTAACCAGTTTATCCTCCGTCTCGGAGCTGATATAACTTGAACTTATATTGTATTTATATACTCGTTACCTTATATTAAACTATATTATTTAAAACATTTAAATTCAAAAACTTTATGAAACGACTTAAAAAGAACTTTGGAGACCGTGAAACGTCTCAAACGTCTCAAGGTTTTAATGAAACGTCTTAAATTTTTTTTAAAAACGTGATAATTTCAGACGTCTCAAGCCGTGTTGAGGCGTCTCAAGCCGGCTTCAAACGTCTCAAGCCATGCAAAAGTATCAGCTTATCGGCTCAACTTCTAAAACGTCTCAAGCAGCCGTCTGAAACGTCTCAGCCAAGACGTTAAGACGTCTGAGCTGTGTTGGACACGTGGCAGCTTTTGGTTGGTCAGCCGCCAGGACGTTTGAACATGTTTGTGACGTCTCCCCAAGACGTTTGACTTGGCTAGTTTGGAAAAGTTGACGATAACTTGGCCATTTTGGCTATTTTCCCTGCATTTTATGTATTATTTTATTATTAATATTTACTAGGTTAGAAACTCGTGGACTGAATAAAATAAATATACTTAATAATAAAGATTAAAATATTATAAAATAGTTTTTGTGAAAAGATATTATTGATTTTTTGATTAAAATTTTAAATTTGAATCCGAAAGTAATATATTATTAAACTTAATACATAAACTGAAAGTTAATAACAAATCCGACCGTGAAATCAAACCGATAACTATTTTGATCGGTTCACGGTTTTAAATAGAATTGTGAACACCCTTTAGTTTAAGATTAATTTATGTTTTTTATACTGTAGTGTAAGTTATTAAAAAACTTTTGAAAATAATGTAAAACCACAAAGTTTGAAGTATATTTTTTTATTTATTTGATGAAGATATAACTTAATTAGTTTTATTATATATCTAGAGTTTGAACATGGGTTATAAACCTGGTTAAATCAATGTTTAGAGATGTCACACCCCCAAAATTCACCATGCGGAGTGTCACCGCTTGGAGGCGTGACATGACCAGGATCGAGCCACCAATCATATTGAACAACATAATTAAGTAAATAAAACCAAACACAATACGATTGGTGACCAAAAGGAAGTAAACCGATTTTAGGTTAACAGCGGAAGCATAAAACGTAAGTTCAAAAGCATAAGTCCATAGTTCATAAGTTAAAGTTTCAAAACGCTAGTTTAGTAAGTTCATAAGGATTTAAACATTAAGCACGGAACATAACAGTCCGTACACCACAACGACTCCTTCCCCGTGCAAGCTCCCAAAAGCATCTAGCGACCTGTAAGGCATGTAACAACTAGTCAACAACAAAGTTGAGTGAGTTCACGTTTGGTTGTTTAGTTTTAAGTTGTTTCTGAAAAACGTGGTTTGACTTTCGTTGGCTTATTTGCCGTGGGGGGGTTACCCCGTAGTTGAAAGTATGTTTAACCATTTCCTTTTTCTTTACCCAATCCATAACCATGATCAGTGGGGGTTTTCCCCGTTTGAACTACTAGACGGAATGATATCGACTGCTACGCAAATAAGTTGTGCCCTATATCAGTGTCTATCATCACTGACAATCTGCCATAGTCCATTAGTACACGCCCGTCCGACTGGCACGGTGTGAGGTTTGTTAAACCTAATAGCGCTATTAACTAATGACCCGCTCGCCATTGGCCTCGGCGATTAAGTCGATATAAATTGAGGGACTTCATGATAGAGTTTTGTCTAGCTAGTTTAAAGGTTGTTGTCCTGCACCAGGAGGACGAACGTACGTATTCTGCACCAGGAGAATTCGTAGGTTTAATAATGGCATCCACTCTATGGAGGATGGCCGTACATATCCTACCCAAGGAGGATATGTAGATTTAGTTTTAATTCTTTAACCCATTCCCAAACCACCGGGAATCCCATGCCTTAGAAAGTGTGTGAACTCACCTCGGTTTGCTCGGTTAGATTCTCAATATAGTTAACAGTCAAGGTCGGTCAATCGCGTCCTAATAAGGTACGGATAACAATCAGTTTCTCATGCATAACACGTATCCTACGTACGGTTTATTTGCACATTACTTCTACCACATAACAGGCACACACTTTAACGATTTACGCCCATATATACTTCCCATCCATTCCCCACTCATAAGAAAACATACAATAATGCATATAACACATATAACATGTTAGATCATTCACAGATAGCATACTCGACGTTTAGACGCGCAAATCACAACTTATGTTATTTCAGCATTAATACTCAAAACCGGCTGTTTTCGGACATTTAAATAAAATAGTTAGATTATTCCAAAAATTCCCAAATTTTTATAGAACATCATAAACATTCCATATTTTATTGTGTAAAAATATCGGGGTCCGGTTCATCACCAATATTTTATAAAAATTCATATTCGGGACTGAACTCAGATTTATGTATTTCTGACCACAGTCCACGAAACAATTTATTAAAAATTCATCGTAAGTCCGATTTGCGAAATTCCAGTGGGGTAATTACAAATACTTCAGTTATCATCTACAGTAAAATTTTTATGGTCCGATTTATCACAAAACTCAGGTTATGACTGAAAGTACGACACCCATTTATTGCTGTCAAAATTCAGCTTAAGTAGCTGTTACAAATTAACACTTTAAAAATAGTAAACGGAGTCCAAAAATTACGATTCCGGTGCCATTAGAACCGTATTTCATAATAACATATTTTAGATTCAAAATATCAATTTTTCGTTGAGGTTAAGACCTGTTTACAGCCAACAGAAGTGGGCTGTAAAAGTTAGACAGATTCTGATTTCAAGTGTTTAACCATCTAAATCATGTTCGATCGATTCCGTTAACGAGTTTAGTGACCACAACAACATCATATACTAATATCATTCAGTAAATCATCAAATAATCAGCCAATCATCATAATCACACAAGATCTACATGATTTACACACATATTCATCCATTAACCAACATGTTCAAGACTTTAGTGCAAGTTCTTTAGTGTTTCATAACTTTAATCATCAAATCACTTATTAACCACTAAAATCAAGAACAAGATAGTGATTTAGAATACTTACTACTAGCACAAGGCTAGGGAAGAAATAAGATGCAAATGTGGTGGATAAAAGGATTCTAGAGTGGTTCTTGAACTTCCGAAAGCACCGAGCTTAGTTGTCGACCTTCTAACACCTTTGTGTGCTTATAAAATGCTTGAAGGTGATCTAGTAATGGTGGTGGTGTGGTGATGATGGGGCTGCCGAAATGAAGAAGAGAGGAGAGAAGATGTGTGTGTTTTTGGTGTGTGTGGAATGATGTTATGAACTTGTGTACATATTTATAAACCATCTTAATCTTTTATCTTGCATATAATGTGCTTAACACAAGGGAACATGATCCAATATTTAAATCAAAGAAAATCTTTGTTTGGGGGCCATGTGGGCCGTAGACTAGGTGGGGGGGGGGGGGTCTAGCTTAGGCTTTAACCATTTAGTTACATATTAGGTTAAAAACCAAGTATGTAGTTAGTTAAGTTAGTTACTAGATATTTTAGGATGTGTTATGATGTTCGGTGACCATAACTAGCTCAGAAAAATAAGAACAATGTGTTTGATAATATTTTTATGTTCCGGGTAGAGTCCGGTTGTTCGGTTCGACACTGTTCCGATAAACTGCTTAATTAATCCTTAAAGCGTCCTACATATATATTTTGTAACGTTTTTACTTTCTAACACCTAGGAAAATATAACGGACTATTTAGTGACCTTTCTGTACATTACTAGTGTGTTAACAGGCGCATGTAAATATAACACAGATATCAGAAAGCAGTTACGTAATTCCACACAGTCGTCATGCACATTAATTATTAATAATAAATTGTACGGAATACATGTAAATTTGAGGGTTGTCACATTCTCCCCCTGTTAAGAGAATTTCGTCCCGAAATTTAGCGCGTGGTTACTGAGGAAGCTAGTTAAGTTGCGTTGTTTTCCAGATTTTCCTGGGGTGTCACATCATCCCCCCGTTGATTTGGAATTTCGTCCCGAAATTCTGCAGTAGCTTCAGCCTCAGTAGTGGTTGCGTTTCTCTTAAACAGCTGGGGGTACTTGAGTTTCATTTGGTCTTCTCGTTCCCAGGTATACTCTGGGCCACGACGAGCATTCCAACGAACTCGAACGAGAGGTATTCTTGTGTGCTTGAGAATCTTAACATCTCGATCAGTAATCTCTACTGGTTCCTCGACGAATCGCAGCTGGTCGTCGATTGTGAGTTCCTTGAGAGGAACTATGAAGGGCTCATCTGACAGACACTTCTTCAGATTTGATACGTGGAATACGTTGTGAACTCCGCTGAGTTCTTCAGGTAGGTCCAACCTGTAGGCGACTTGGCCAATTTTCTCAATGACTTTGAACGGTCCGACATAACGCGGATTGAGTTTGCCTCGCTTGCCAAAGCGGACTACACCTTTCCAAGGTGAGACTTTGAGTAGCACTCGATCCCCAACCTGGAGCTCGAGTGGTTTTCTTCCCTCATCAGCATAGCGTTTCTGACGGTCACGAGCTGCCGCCATTCGCTGTCGTATCTGAGCAATTTTCTCGGTGGTATCTACCACATGTTCTGGGCCAGTGATTTGGCTGTCACCAACTTCTGCCCAACAGAGAGGCGATCGGCATTTGCGTCCGTACAATGCCTCAAACGGAGCGGCTTGGATGCTGGTGTGGTAGCTGTTGTTATATGAGAACTCCACTAGCGGGAGGTGCTTTTCCCAGCCGTTACCAAAATCGATTACACATGCCCTAAGCATGTCTTCAAGGGTTTGGATGGTGCGTTCAGATTGCCCATCCGTCTGCGGGTGATAAGCGGTGCTCATATCTAAACGTGAGCCAAAGGACTTGTGCATTGCTTGCCACAGTTCAGAAGTAAAACGCGCGTCACGATCAGATATAATAGAGATTGGCACCCCGTGCCTTGACACTACTTCCTTTAGATAAATGTCTGCAAGAGTAGAAAACTTATCCGTTTCTTTGATGGCCAGAAAATGTGCAGACTTGGTTAATCGATCTACGATCACCCAAATGGTATCGTTTCCGCGTTGAGATCTGGGCAGGCCAGTAACAAAATCCATGGAGATTTGCTCCCATTTCCATTTCGGGATCTCCGGTTGTTGAAGTAGGCCTGATGGTTTCTGATATTCAGACTTGACTCTCGCACAAGTCAAGCATTTACTGACGTAGGTTGCTATGTGGGCTTTCATGCCAGGCCACCAATACGTAGTTTTGAGGTCGTGGTACATTTTATCCGAACCAGGATGTACCGAATAACGAGACTTATGTGCTTCATCCATCACAAGCTCGCGTAAGTTTCCATAAAATGGAACCCAGATGCGCCCGTTAACATAGTAGGCACCGTCTTCCTTTTGTTCTAGCCGCTGCCTCGATCCTCGTAGGGACTCAGCCCTGATGTTCTCTGCTTTCAATGCTTCGGCCTGGGCATCTCGGATCTGAGCAGGAAGGTTAGACTGGATGGTAAGCTGTAATGCTCGTACACGCTTAGGTAAAGTATCCTTTCGACTGAGGGCGTCAGCCACAACATTGGCTTTGCCCGGATGATACTTGATAGCGCATTCGTAATCATTCAAGAGTTCGACCCATCGGCGTTGTCGCATGTTTAACTCTTTTTGCTTGAAGATATGCTCGAGACTCCTGTGGTCGGTGTAAATGGTGCACTTTGTACCGTACAGGTAATGTCTCCATATCTTAAGTGCGAATACAACTGCTCCCAGCTCCAGATCGTGAGTAGTGTAGTTTCTTTCGTGAACTTTAAGTTGGCGCGATGCGTAGGCAATGACCTTGTCACGTTGCATCAATACGCAACCAAGTCCTTGGATGGAAGCGTCGCAATAAACCACGAAATCATCGGTGCCTTCTGGCAATGAGAGGATAGGCGCGCTACAAAGTCTATCCTTTAGATGTTGAAACGCGGACTCCTGTGCATCACCCCAACGATAGATGACGCCCTTCTGAGTCAGTGAAGTGAGAGGTTGCGCAATCTTGGAGAAATCTTTTATAAACCTTCTGTAATATCCGGCCAAACCCAAGAATTGGCGGATTTCTGTTGGTGTGCGGGGTGCAGGCCAGTTCTTGATCGATTCAACCTTAGATGGATCCACATGAATTCCATCCTTGTTTACCACGTGGCCTAGAAAGTGGACTTCGCGAAGCCAGAAATCACATTTCGAAAACTTGGCATACAACCGTTCTTTTCGAAGAAGTTCCAACATAAGTCGTAGATGCTGCTCGTGTTCCTCCTGACTCTTAGAATAGATCAGGATATCATCGATGAACACAATAACGAACTTATCCAGGTAAGGCTTGCACACTCGGTTCATGAGATCCATGAAGACTGCCGGTGCATTCGTCAGCCCGAATGGCATAACCAGAAACTCGTAATGGCCGTAACGAGTTCTGAATGCTGTTTTGGAGACGTCCTCATCTCGGACTCTCAGCTGATGGTATCCCGATCTCAAATCAATCTTGGAGTAATAGCTCGACCCTTGCAACTGGTCAAACAAGTCGTCAATACGTGGAAGAGGATAACGATTCTTCACAGTCACCTTGTTAAGTTCGCGATAGTCAATACACATCCTGAAGGTACCGTCTTTCTTTTTCACGAACAAGACTGGAGCTCCCCAGGGCGAAGAGCTAGGACGTATAAAACCCTTTTCCAAGAGTTCTTGTAGTTGTGTGGACAGTTCTTCGAGTTCTGATGGGGCTAGACGATATGGTGCTCGAGCTACTGGCGCTGCTCCAGGAGCTAGCTCGATTTGAAACTCAACTTGGCGATTAGGAGGAAGACCAGGTAATTCCTCAGGAAATACCTCGGGAAATTCACGCACAATAGGGATGTCTTCAATTCTCTTCTCTTTCGTGGATGTGTCAGTAACGAGTGCTAAAATGGCAGTGTGGCCCTTTCGCAAACACTTCTGGGCCTTAAGGAAAGAGATGATGCCTTCGACAGCACCACTCTTGTCGCCATGAATCACGAGGGGTTCTTTATCAGAACGAGGAATGCGGATGATTTTCTCCTTGCAAACAATCTCGGCTTGATGATGAGATAGCCAATCCATCCCAATAACGACGTCGAAACTACCAAGTGTGATAGGAACAAGATCGATAGGGAAGGTCTGACCAGCTAAGACGAGGTTACAACCTTTAACTACGTGTGTGGCTTCAAGACTTTTACCGTTAGCTAGTTCTACCGTGTGTCTGGTGTTCAGGAGTGTTGGGGTGCGCTTAAGAATTTGGCTAACTTTCACGGACACATAACTAGTATCGGCACCCGAATCGAATAAAACAGTAACGAAGAAGTCGTCAAGAAGAAACTTACCCATCACAACGTTGGGATCGTTCCTTGCTTCCCCCTGACCAATCACGAACACACGACCCCTTGCCCCGTTGCCATTGTTGTCTCCCCCATTTCCGCCTCCATTGTTGTTCCCATTGTGGTTCCCATTTCCTTGGTTATTGTTCTGGTTTTGGTTTAGCTGGGGGCAGTTCCTCTTAAAGTGGCCTTCAGCGCCACACTGAAAGCATCCTTTATTTCCCTGCTGATGCTGTTGCTGGTGGTTCTGTGGGGCTTGTTGTTGTTGTTGGCGATTCTGATTCGCAGGACGTGGGCTCCTGCAATCTTTGGCTTCATGGCCCAGCCTGTGACATCTCTGACATCGACCTTTGTTGCACTGCCCGCTGTGATGCTTGTTGCACCGGTTGCACTTGGGGTGGTTTCCTCGGTATCCACCCTGTCCTTGATTACCAGAAGATTGCTGACTGGGACTCTGGTAGTCATCACTCTTTCGCTGTTGAGACTGAACTGAAGTAGACCCCCTTCCGGAGTTCCCATCCCATTTTCGCTTGTTGTCGGTAGGTGCATCAGAAGTAGCTGTGGCACTGATACGTTTGGGTAGCCTGTTTTGTTCCACCGCCTGGTCGGTGAGACGATGAGCCAACTTGATAATTTGCTGAATGGTACCCAGGTTGGCTGAAGTTACGTGACTTTGAATCGCTGGTGCAAGGCCCTTGAGGTAAAGCTCAATACGTTTGATGGGAGGGTCCACCATAGTTGGGCACAGGATGGCCAGTTCATTCGACCTCTTGGTATACGCCTCAATCTCAGATCCTGTCATCTTCAGATTGTAAAATTCCACTTCTAGCTTGTGGATGTCATCCCGACTGCAGTACTCCTCTTTGATCAGCTCTTTGAAACCATTCCAGGGCGTGGCATTAGCAACTGCCAGTCCTAGTAGTTGAACTTGTGCCTTCCACCAGGTTAACGCAGCTCCTTCAAGTGTTCCGGTAGCATATTTCACCCTACGGTCTTCGGGGCATTCGCACATCTCGAAAACTGTCTCAAGCTTTTCAAACCAGTGAAGAAGGCCCACTGCTCCTTCGGTGCCACTGAAAGTGGTAGGTCGACAGTCCATGAACGTCTTGAACGTGCACACAGGAGGTTGAGCATGTTGACCTGTTGCGCGAGAATAAAAGACAAGATTAAGCACGAGGGTTGGTTTGCGAAGGTAGGATCTAAATGTCCTATGGTGAGTTGGTATGGCAGGTTATACCTCCTGCAGGGTTAGCTGCGAGTGCCTCCGCAACTCGTTCGTTGATCAAAGCCGTCAACTGGGCTTGAGTGAGGTTGATACGTCCTTCGCGCCCGCTCATGATCTTCATAATGAAGCAACGTAAGTGAGGAAAGTGTCGCGAAAGTGTGTAAGTGTGTGGGACGACATTAGAGAGTAAGCACACAAGGTTCAAATAGCAATTACCACATTATCTAATGCACAGTGAGAACTATCTAACCGATAATATAACATAAATCATACCACTTATGGTGTCGAGTCTTGCACGTGGAGCGAAGCGTCGTTGTGGATCGTTGAGCACTGTACAGGTTATAGTCTGGTTTTAATGAAAACTTTTCCATTATTAAAACCAAGTTCTCTATAACCAATGGCTCTGATACCAATCTGTCACACCCCCAAAATTCACCATGCGGAGTGTCACCGCTTGGAGGCGTGACATGACCAGGATCGAGCCACCAATCATATTGAACAACATAATTAAGTAAATAAAACCAAACACAATACGATTGGTGACCAAAAGGAAGTAAACCGATTTTAGGTTAACAGCGGAAGCATAAAACGTAAGTTCAAAAGCATAAGTCCATAGTTCATAAGTTAAAGTTTCAAAACGCTAGTTTAGTAAGTTCATAAGGATTTAAACATTAAGCACGGAACATAACAGTCCGTACACCACAACGACTCCTTCCCCGTGCAAGCTCCCAAAAGCATCTAGCGACCTGTAAGGCATGTAACAACTAGTCAACAACAAAGTTGAGTGAGTTCACGTTTGGTTGTTTAGTTTTAAGTTGTTTCTGAAAAACGTGGTTTGACTTTCGTTGGCTTATTTGCCGTGGGGGGGTTACCCCGTAGTTGAAAGTATGTTTAACCATTTCCTTTTTCTTTACCCAATCCATAACCATGATCAGTGGGGGTTTTCCCCGTTTGAACTACTAGACGGAATGATATCGACTGCTACGCAAATAAGTTGTGCCCTATATCAGTGTCTATCATCACTGACAATCTGCCATAGTCCATTAGTACACGCCCGTCCGACTGGCACGGTGTGAGGTTTGTTAAACCTAATAGCGCTATTAACTAATGACCCGCTCGCCATTGGCCTCGGCGATTAAGTCGATATAAATTGAGGGACTTCATGATAGAGTTTTGTCTAGCTAGTTTAAAGGTTGTTGTCCTGCACCAGGAGGACGAACGTACGTATTCTGCACCAGGAGAATTCGTAGGTTTAATAATGGCATCCACTCTATGGAGGATGGCCGTACATATCCTACCCAAGGAGGATATGTAGATTTAGTTTTAATTCTTTAACCCATTCCCAAACCACCGGGAATCCCATGCCTTAGAAAGTGTGTGAACTTACCTCGGTTTGCTCGGTTAGATTCTCAATATAGTTAACAGTCAAGGTCGGTCAATCGCGTCCTAATAAGGTACGGATAACAATCAGTTTCTCATGCATAACACGTATCCTACGTACGGTTTATTTGCACATTACTTCTACCACATAACAGGCACACACTTTAACGATTTACGCCCATATATACTTCCCATCCATTCCCCACTCATAAGCAAACATACAATAATGCATATAACACATATAACATGTTAGATCATTCACAGATAGCATACTCGACGTTTAGACGCGCAAATCACAACTTATGTTATTTCAGCATTAATACTCAAAACCGGCTGTTTTCGGACATTTAAATAAAATAGTTAGATTATTCCAAAAATTCCCAAATTTTTATAGAACATCATAAACATTCCATATTTTATTGTGTAAAAATATCGGTGTCCGGTTCATCACCAATATTTTATAAAAATTCATATTCGGGACTGAACTCAGATTTATGTATTTCTGACCACAGTCCACGAAACAATTTATTAAAAATTCATCGTAAGTCCGATTTGCGAAATTCCAGTGGGGTAATTACAAATACTTCAGTTATCATCTACAGTAAAATTTTCATGGTCCGATTTATCACAAAACTCAGGTTATGACTGAAAGTACGACACCCATTTATTGCTGTCAAAATTCAGCTTAAGTAGCTGTTACAAATTAACACTTTAAAAATAGTAAACGGAGTCCAAAAATTACGATTCCGGTGCCATTAGAACCGTATTTCATAATAACATATTTTAGATTCAAAATATCAATTTTTCGTTGAGGTTAAGACCTGTTTACAGCCAACAGAAGTGGGCTGTAAAAGTTAGACAGATTCTGATTTCAAGTGTTTAACCATCTAAATCATGTTCGATCGATTCCGTTAACGAGTTTAGTGACCACAACAACATCATATACTAATATCATTCAGTAAATCATCAAATAATCAGCCAATCATCATAATCACACAAGATCTACATGATTTACACACATATTCATCCATTAACCAACATGTTCAAGACTTTAGTGCAAGTTCTTTAGTGTTTCATAACTTTAATCATCAAATCACTTATTAACCACTAAAATCAAGAACAAGATAGTGATTTAGAATACTTACTACTAGCACAAGGCTAGGGAAGAAATAAGATGCAAATGTGGTGGATAAAAGGATTCTAGAGTGGTTCTTGAACTTCCGAAAGCACCGAGCTTAGTTGTCGACCTTCTAACACCTTTGTGTGCTTATAAAATGCTTGAAGGTGATCTAGTAATGGTGGTGGTGTGGTGATGATGGGGCTGCCGAAATGAAGAAGAGAGGAGAGAAGATGTGTGTGTTTTTGGTGTGTGTGGAATGATGTTATGAACTTGTGTACATATTTATAAACCATCTTAATCTTTTATCTTGCATATAATGTGCTTAACACAAGGGAACATGATCCAATATTTAAATCAAAGAAAATCTTTGTTTGGGGGCCATGTGGGCCGTAGACTAGGTGGGGGGGGGGGGTCTAGCTTAGGCTTTAACCATTTAGTTACATATTAGGTTAAAAACCAAGTATGTAGTTAGTTAAGTTAGTTACTAGATATTTTAGGATGTGTTATGATGTTCGGTGACCATAACTAGCTCAGAAAAATAAGAACAATGTGTTTGATAATATTTTTATGTTCCGGGTAGAGTCCGGTTGTTCGGTTCGACACTGTTCCGATAAACTGCTTAATTAATCCTTAAAGCGTCCTACATATATATTTTGTAACGTTTTTACTTTCTAACACCTAGGAAAATATAACGGACTATTTAGTGACCTTTCTGTACATTACTAGTGTGTTAACAGGCGCATGTAAATATAACACAGATATCAGAAAGCAGTTACGTAATTCCACACAGTCGTCATGCACATTAATTATTAATAATAAATTGTACGGAATACATGTAAATTTGAGGGTTGTCACAAGAGAGAACAAATATACTTTATATACTTTACATATTATAAAGTCATAATTTTCCGAGTGAATTGCAAGGATTGTCATTTATCTTTATACACATTTGCAAACGATGTCCTTTATGTTTAAAATTGACGAGTTTTGTACTTGTTGTTTCAAAATTTTGCACTATATGTTCTTTAACCCTAACATAGTTAATTTTTTATGTTAAATCATTTCACACAAGGGTAATTTAGTCTTTTTACTAGTTTATTAAAAAGCTAACAAATAAAACAAAAAAAAATACAAAATTAATAGAATATATGTCTGTATGTGTGTATATCCAAAATTAATAACACAACCTTATATGTTTCTCTCTCTCTCTAACCCCCATCTCTCTCTTTCTCTGCCTTTCCTCCACCGCCACCATTAACCACCAACAATCACCTCTAGCCACCAGGTTCATCAGTACCATCAACGTAGTCACAAAATTCATCGTTAATACGGATCTCTAGTGAACGAATTCGATCAATCTTTGCAATTAATCACCTCCGACGCAAAGTACTTCTCAACTGTTAAACAAAAAGAACAAATTAGCATCAACATCAGCGAGAAAATTGTGAATTTAGGACGCATACGTAAATGCAGAGAACCTAGAGCGGATTCCGATAGGTACATTTGAAGAATCGGAGAAAGTTTTATAGAAACAACTTTGTACAAGTGTGCCAAAGGATCTTTTGGTAAAAGTTTTCGTAGTTAATTAGGCCACCCAACCAGAACCACCTCATCTACGTCGTTGCCTTCATCTCCGCCGTCGATCAGACAGAACCCCAACCCTAGATCTGTGACTTACAAACAGTGTCAAGACGGGTTTTTGTTGAGACGTTGAGATTTAATAGGTAATTGTGGATTTTATGTTGTTTATTTGATTTGGGTTAACTTTAATTTGAGTGTTCTTGTGTTAATCTAGTGATTTTGATGGAGGATTTGTTATGGATGTTGATAGAGGAATTGTCTCTGGGGTTTAGGAGAGAGAGAGATGGATGGATTTGATTGTTAGTTGTTGCTGGTGGGTTACGATTGGGAGGTGGTGGCAGCATGTGGTGGTAACTGGTGGTAGTGGGTAGGATGGTGGTGGTAGATGGTTTATGGATGGTGGTGGAAGATGGTTTATGGTAGGCTAGATATATATTTATAAGTTATAACTTTTTATGTATTTAAATCTTTTGTTTTTTAAAGTTATTAACATAATTAGTCATTTTAAAGGTTAAATGACAAAAATGCCCTCATATGCAAGGTACATGATCAAATCTAACATAAAAAAATTAACTAGGTTAGGGTTAAAGGACATGCAGTGCAAGATTTTGAAACAATAAGTACGAAACTCGTCAATTTTAAACATAAAGGACAACGCCTGCAAACGAGTATAAAGATAAAGGACAATACTTGCAATTCACTCTAATTTTCCGCTTATCCATTATTTATTTAATATTTCATTTCTTAACTGTTTCTTTTATTTTCTTTTTTTATTGATAACTATTTAATATTTCATTGATCAAACTACGTGTCCCTATAGGTATAGAATCCGAAAGAGAGTAAAATAAGGGGGGAAATAAATCTTCGGCTCACTAAATTTTAACATATGACGCAAAATGATAACAACAACAACAACAACAACAATAATAATAATAATAATAAAAGTGTTTTATGCAGTTTGGTAGATAATTTGCAAGAACACATTTATCACACGTTATACAATTTCATGTTATACAATTTCATGTTATAATTTTCGCATGTTATAATTTCGCATGTTGTTATGGAAACCCAAATTTGCATGTTAGTTACAAGTATTTGCATGTTGATAATGTATCGCGTACGCGTCGTACGTTAGTTACAAGTATTCGCATGTTCGATTTGTGGTATGTCGTTTTTCTTGTTCCGTTGCTCCTGCACAACTGACAAGAACAATCGCATCAAAAATTTTATCATTCTAGTAAACATTGCGGTTGATTGGAGATATATTACCTCCCAAAGCTATTGTAGTTGTCATAATCGTCGGATGAACAATCGATTGGATGAAATCCCACCGGCGGACGTCGATTGCAGAAGAGTCGGTTGGAGAAGAAGAAGATAATGTTTTGATGTTGATATAGGGTTTAAAAGTGTTTTGATTATGAAATATCCGAACGAAATTATCGGGATTTGATAGTGGAATTGTCAATTTTATCCTTCGCGGTTGGTTTTATGTATATTAATTTAATTATTTAAATTAATTTTGCATCATTTAATAGATAGAAGATCGGATGGTTGTGCTTATCACATACATAATGTAAAATAAGAGATATTGTACGTTAACCAGCCCCTCTCTCCATATAAAACCTTACATTAATTGACATTCTAAAATTATATTTATTAATAAGAAAAAATAACAATTTTAGTGAATTACGCGGCGCATGTTCTAATTGGGTCCCGATGACTTTAGCCAAATCGTGGCCACGACACAAGCAATTACCAATCATCATCATCATATTCTCTAAAAACTGGATTTTGAATATTTGTCCATGTTTTTTAAATCTTAATCATTACTTTAGTATGTTTTAAAAGATTCAATAACGCGCCACCTATTTAAAATGGTTCACCATTTGCTTTGTTACTCTTCGTAATTATTACAAAGGCAATTAACCCTTTCTTTTTAATGGCTAACATAATCAATCCTGAGCGCTCTCAAGGCACCTACTGGATAAACGAAGTACTCCGAGAATAACTCGAGTTTAACGGGGAAATTAGCTAGTATCCAGCTTTACTTCAAATGGCAAGAACTAGCTCTCAAACAGTTAAACCCTCTTCCCAAAGTTTAAATCCTTCTCAATTGTGCTCCCTCATATTTATAGAATTTGCACTTAGTAGAATCGAATCAAGGACTTTTAAGAAGAAAACCAGTTAGTGAAAAATCCCCTTATCAACAGGGCTAAAGCATATGTTATAATTAGGTAATTAACTAATTGTAAATAATTTATGTCATATTCAATAGATTAAGTATGGAATTTCTCGTGATTTCGTTATACGCGTGATATTTTAAATTTGATTTGATCACACGTTTTCTTTAGATTTTCGTCCAAGTAAAATGGTATGAAGGATTTTACTTTTGGAATTACTAAGTTTTAAAATAAAGTTCAAGAAAAAACTCGAAAACACAAACTAAAATTTTATAAAATCACGGATCATTAGCATAAATGTTAATATAATCAGTCTTGAATTGTTAAGATAAGTTGTTTCCATTTTAGGCTTTTTGATCTTATATTGTTGTTATTTTGTGTTTTCCTTTCATTTTGCAATTTGTAGTAATGTTTGTTCATGATCTTATCTTTTTATCTTTTTTTTATCAAAATGTTAATAATCGTTTGTGCATAATTTGATGGATGTTTAGTGAAATTTATCAAAAAGAACTACTAAAATTCACATTATTGGCAAATTTATTATATTGCTACAAATAATAGGAAAGGTTAAGCATGTTCACCATTAGAAAATGGCATAATTGGTGGATGGTTTGAGAAATATATCAAAATGAGCTACAATTTTTTTTTACTTGGCAAATTTATCTTATTGTTAGAAATAATTGGAAAATTTTCATATCCACCATTAAAAAAGGCATAAGGTAACATCCGGCCCTATCGCATCACCAATATTATCCGCTTTGTCTCCGATGGGTTGTTGGCTGTGGAACACATGAAAATTCCACAGTTAAGCGTGTTCAAGTGAGAGTAGTATTAGGATGGGTGACCTTCTGGGAAGTCTCCATCAGGGCGACAAAGAACAAAGCCGTGAGTTCCTGAATGGTCAACCTATCGGAGGCAAAGCGGACAATATTGATGGTGCGAGGGGCCGGATGTTACACATAATATGGTGAATGTTTCGTGAGATATATCAAAATGAACCACATTTTTTTAGAGTAAAATGCACGGATAGTCCCTATGGTTTGGTGAAATTTCACCTTTAGTCCCCAACTTTTCAGAATTACACTCTTAGTCCATGTGGTTTGACAAGTTGTTACTCGGATAGTCCCTAAAGCGGATGAAGGTTACTCGGATAGTCCCTGTGGTTTGACAAGTTGTTACTCGGATAGTCCATATGGTTTGACAAGTTGTTACTCGGATAGTCCTTGTCATTTCACACCACTTAACAAAAAAAAATAATCTCCATCCGCCCTTGTCATTTCACACCCACTTAACAAGAAAAAATAACCTTCATCCGATTTGGGGACTATCCGAGTAACAACTTGTCAAACCACAGAGACTAAGAGTGTAATTTTGAAAAGTTGGGGACTAAAGGTGAAACTTTACCAAACCACAGGGACTATCCGTGCATTTTACTTTTTTTTTTATTATTGCCAAATTTATCTTACTGTTACACATATTGTTGGAAAGTTTCATATCCACCATTAAAAAATGGCATAATTTGGTGGATGTTTTGTTCAATGAGTTGATCATCACATATATGGAGACAATATCCTTTCACTTTGTTGCCTCTTATCCCCATATAATATAACTGAATATAATCATAAAAAATAAAAAATAAAAAATAATAAAATAAATTAACCTGAAGTTATAGATGAACAATAATATTTTCTATCTTCTTCACTCACAGCCACATTTTATATTCTTTATACTATAAAAACTCTAGTCACATAATTTGATGGAATGGATGTGAATGCTCTAAGGTTTTCATATCATAGTAGTTTTTATATATTTTTCCGAATAGCTAGTAGCTTTTATATTTTAAAGCATACTGATAAAATACTATTTATTTTAAAGTTTTGACTAAAGCAGGTTTTCATATCGTAGTAGTTTTTATATATTTTTTTGAACGGCTAGTAGCTTTTATATTTTAAAGCATACTGATAAAGTATTATTTATTTTAAAGTTTTGACTAAAGCAGTATAAATAATTACTTATTGAGGAATACTTTTGCTCACAAAAGGAATGATCTCCCGTGAGACTATGAGCATGTGGGTAAAAGGTATCCCATACACTTCACCAAGATTTTCTAAATCGGTTTAAAAGGACGGCTAATATCTTTTTACTGTTGGTTAATTATTTAGTAGTTTTTATTTAAACTCACCCATACATGTGTATAGGGATGTTATATAACCTTATATTTATGTTGTTTTAAATCACATATAAAATTATTTTTATTGTTTTAAATTCTATAATTAAATAAAAGCTTTTAATCACTTGTCTTCCTCTCTCTCGCTACATGTGATTACTTTAGGCACGTCAACTCTGAATACTTATAGTGTTTGCAGTTCTCTAAAAATTGACTAGCTATTGAATGATGTATAAAAGATCATAAAAAACTTAATAGATACTAGAAAACTTCAAGATACCACTTGTAAACAACTTTTTTATATGTTATTTATCTTTGCCAAAAATAAAATACTATTTGTAACTCGCGATATATATACACACACATGTAAATTTGTATGTATAACAACCATCCCAAATATTTTCGACACCCCTAATATATTTTAAAATGTCCCTATATGTCCTAAAATACACCCCGTATACGAAAACAGGGCCCGAATACCTTTATTTTCATTAAAATTAATTAAAAACAAGATTTAATGGTCTCTTGCGGGGCGCGTAGCCCTCGGCTACCTCCTACGCGGGCCGCGACAGATAGGCCACCAGGAGAGACCCGGAGCTGCCACGTGGCAGTAGCGTGTTGGACCTAGTGTGATGACCCGGACAAGCTAGGCCCTACTAACCCTACTACGCGGGCCGCGAAGCCCTTAGAGGACTTCTACGCGGGCCGGGAGGAACCTGATTTCAGCTCCTATAAATTGGGAGCTCAGGCCTTCAGTCGAACTCGCTCAATTTCTTTTTCTCTCTCGAAATTTCACATAGTAGGCATAATCTCCGGGTATAATACGCCCTAAATAACGAAGTTCTGCCCCGTTGTAAGTATCATAACCCCAGTTACGTATTAGATACGCTGCCCGATTGATCCAGGGTTCCGTAACGGCTGTCCTGGTTCTGCCCGACGTAGTCGTTGGAATGCTGTCTCAGGGATGGTATTACTAATGTAAATATTGGGTTATTATACTAACGCGTGTGCATTTGTGTATTTAATAGATAATCACCAGGAAATCCTTAAACGAAACCTAAGACAGCAATGTGAGTAATCTCCTTTTTGTAAACTGTTTTTACAAAACCTTAAATATTTTACAATGTGATTAGTTGTGATTGAGTTTTTGTAATTCTTCAATTACTGCCAGTATGTTGGGGTTTTGTATACAAAATGTGGAACACGTTACCATTGGACAAAGAGTTAGCCAATGTGTAATATGACCCACCAGTCAGGATTGACAATACTGAATGAGTAATTGTGTAGATGAAAACATTGTAATTGCTCTCAATACTGTTAAGAGATAAAACTCTTCTTGATTAACTGTGATTCAATCACCAGTATTTCCCACTGACAAAATATTTTTAAACGCACTTCAGGTAACAAAATGTGAAAGCCAACTAGAAGCCAGCTGGACAGCACTGAAGGCTTGGAAAAAGTGGCTATAAAAGTTACCTAAATAAAAGAAGATGTTTTATTTCAAAAAAATGGGGTTTATCCCTATAAAACAGTTTGTAATGGAAACTTAGGTTTTATCCCAATATATTTATATAAAGTGTGGTATTTACTCTGATAAAATATTTTCTAACTATGGGCCTGATGTAATTTCCGCTACCAAAATGATAAACATATGAATACCACCGAAACTGGTCGCGGCCGCCCGTTCCCAGGTTGTTAGGGGACGGGGGTGGCGACAGAAGGTGGTATCAGAGCTAAGCCACTGATTCAGCCACAGAAGTGTTCTGCTGACACCAAAATGTTATATGTTCGGAAATTAATTAGGGAAATATGTGCATATCTGTATTTTATTGTTGTGTGTTATTTGACTATTTGTTAATTTACAGTATGAGCGATCAAGGACCCTCCGACGCTTATCGTCAGTTGTCCAGCTCACCTAGGAGCGAAGGCACCTCTTCACAGCCTGCCCTCTCAGGGTATTCAGCTGACAATGAAGATGGGATATTCGTGTTTAAGGCTCAGTCTGAAGAGCCATTCCCTCCTAAAAAGAGAGGATGGTTCAGTAGGGGAACACATTAGCGTAGGAAGAGAATGAAAAAGTTACAACAACAACGAGTGCTAGCAGCCGCTAAAAGAGAAACAGATGCCCACACCCAACACATGCTTAATAGGAGCTTAGCAAACTTCTATATTTTAGCAACTACAGCCGCAGACCCAAACCTGGAGCAACTAATAGCACCCCAATCATTACCCTTGTTTCCCACACAGCCAATGGAGATTGAAAACAACCCAGAAAACCAAGTCCAAATGCATGATTTTGACCCAGAGGAGATACCTAGGATACCAGCACCCAATCCCTTAGACCCAGACTACGACCCGTGGTTCGATGATCATAGGGATTATGTGCAACGCTACCACCTAACAGACGAACCCATGCCAAACCTTGCAGCTTACCCAGGTCTGGACCCTCTAGATCCCTATTATGATAATGATGAATACATTAGGGAGATCTTAGAGAATCCGTATCCCCAGGAAGAACCCATGCCACAGTACCCAGATCCAGTACCAGCACCTGCACCCCCAATGAGTGCAGAGAATGTGCAAGAGCTCCGAACTTTCGGAGAAGAGATTTTAGAAAGTAGCGAGAGGATGAGGCAGGTTGGAGAACGACTCGTCTGGAAGTACGACGAGCGTAATATGGAGTTCTGGATGAACCCATATCATTGATGGTGATAGTAATAATAATATAATAATAAATATATATATAATATGTGTGTATGAAATATATATATATATATATAATATATGTGTGTAATAATAATAATAATATATGTTGTAGTATAGACCACCTCGTGGTTAAGTGATGCATAGTAGTATTGTAATTTTAAATTCCAGTATCGGTTTGTATTAGATGCCTACTATAAGAAAAGAGTAAGTCGCAATGTTCGACGTTTTTTATCAATATGTGTGTTGTGTGATTGGTTGCCTTAAATAGTATCTTGTGATATTAATAATTGGCAGATATTTAAAATTCAGATGGACAACGAAATGAACCAGGAAAACCAGAATAATGAAAACCAGAGTAACAATAACCCGGATAACGATAATCCGAACAACAACAATAATGGAAACCAAGTGGATAACAGTGCCATCCAACACATAGTGGCACAAGGGATATTAGATGCAATGACATATATTATCAAAACAGTTAAGGAAGCAGATAATAAAAGTAAACGTGATAGTAAACGACCAACTGAACCTAAACACAACGTAAACAATGGACCCATACTTCAAGCGCCCATTCCCAAAAGAAGAAGAACCATGTCTCATGGTTGTTCTTATAAAGAATTCTGGTCTTGTAAACCAATGGAATTCTCGGGCAATGAAGGGGCCGTTGCAGCTCTACGCTGGATAGAAAAGACTGAGGCAGTCTTAAAAATAAGCAAGTGTGCGAAAGAGGATAAGATAATGTTTGCTTCCAATCTGTTCAAGAACTCCGCACTAGAATGGTGGAACACTATCCTCCAGTCTAGGGGAAGTGATAGGGTTTACAATATGGGATGGGAGGAATTTAAGAATATGGTAGAAAGAAAATTTTGCCCTCCCAACGAAAAAGAACAGATAGCAAATAAGTTCCTAAACCTTAGGATGACTGGAGTAGATAGTAAAGGGTACACTACTTTATTCTTTGAATATGCTAGAATAGTGCTAACCCTTGCATCACCTGAACCAGTGTTAATCTCCCGTTATATCTTGGGATTAATCAGTGAGATTAGACATGTAATCAAGGCAGCTAGACCTCAAACCATAGAAGAAGCTGTAGAACTAGCAAACACCTTGACTGATGAATTAGTGCGCACACGAGAAGGGGATCAGAGGAGGAACCTAGCCCAGAAGCTTACCCAAGAATTCCGTTCTGGAAATTCTAACCGTGGGAAAAATGTAGGTTCTACTTCTGCACCCTACTGCAAGTATTGTAAAAGGAAGCATTCTGGAAGATGCTCTATATATTGTAACTTCTGCAAAATATCTGGACATAAGGAGGAAGACTGCAGAAAGAAACCTAAAAACAGGATATGCTATAACTGTGGAGAACAAGGTCACATCAAGCCAAACTGTCCAAAACTAGCTCCAGTCACAAACCCCAAGAATACTAAAAATGCTAGGGCATTTGTTCTGACTGCAGAGGAAGCAAAGATGATCCCGGATGTGATCGCCGGTACATTTTTAGTTAATCATATTTTTGCTAAAGTATTATTTGACTCTGGTGCAAACCAAAGTTTTATTAATACTTCATTTTGCAAACTTCTCAATCAACCATTAACTAAACTTCCACAAGAATGTCTAGTAGAGACAGCAAATGGGGAAACCATTAAGATGTCTGAAATCTTGCAGGAAGCAAGAATAGAATTTCTAAATAAAAAATTTATGGCAAACCTTTACCCAATGAATCTGGCAGGATTTGATGTTGTGTTAGGAATGGATTGGTTAATAGCCAATAAAGCTAGTATTTTATGTGATCAAAAGTCAGTCCAAGTAAATTCACAAAACGGTGAAAAGATCACAATTAAAGGAGATAAACCGTCTAAATCCACAAAATTCATCTATGTGATGAAAACAGCAAGTTATATAAGAAAATGATCATTAGTGTATTTGATTTCCATAATTACTAACACTAAAGGAAAAGAATTAAAGGATATTCCAGTAGTATCCCAGTTTCCAGATGTGTTTCAGAAGAATTGCCAGGACTACCGCCAGACAGAGAAGTCGAATTCAGAATCTATCTGCTACCAGGGACAACACCTATTGCCAAAGCACCTTACCGTTTGGCACCCACAGAAATGCAGGAACTAAAGAAACAGTTAGACGAATTGTTGGAGAAAGGATTCATACAGCCAAGTTCATCGCCATGAGGAACACCAATCCTATTCGTCAAAAAGAAGGACGGATCAATGTGTATGTGCATTGGCTACCGTGAATTGAACAAAGTCACGATTAAGAATCGGTATCCGTTACCAAGAATCGATGATATATTTGATCAATTGCAAGGAGCTCGATTTTTCTCTAAAATCGATTTACGATCAGGATATCATCAATTAAAGGTACAGGAAGAGGACATTCCTAAGACCGCTTTTAGAACAAGGTATGGCCATTATGAATTTACTGTCATGCCATTTGGTTTAACCAATGCCCCAGCTGCATTTATGGACATGATGAACCGAATATGTAAACCATATTTGGATAAATTCATAATTGTCTTTATAGATGATATTCTTATTTATTCTAAAAGCAAAGAGGAACATGCAAAGCATTTGCATGCACTTCTAAATTTATTGAGAAAAGAGAAACTTTATGCTAAGTTTTCAAAGTGCGATTTTGGTTAGAACAGGTACAGTTTCTTGGACATTTAGTCAATCATGAAGGAATTCATGTGGATCCCACAAAGATCGAGGAAATTACCAAATGGAAAACCCCTGAGTCACCAAACGAGGTTAGAAGTTTCTTAGGATTGGCCGGTTATTATAGAAGATTCATTCGAGATTTTTCTAGAATAGTCATTCCCTTAACTAAGCTAACCTGTAAATCTGTTAAGTTTGAATGGGGACCAAAACAAGAAGAAGCCTTTAGAATTCTTAAGCAAAGACTAACCCATGCACCCATACTAGCGTTACCAGAAGGAACTGAAGACTTTGTAGTCTATTGTGACGCTTCTAAGTTAGGTTATGGATGTGTGTTAATGCAACGTCAAAAGGTTATAGCCTATGCATCTAGACAACTTAAGAACCATGAAGATAATTATTCAACCCATGATTTGGAATTAGGAGCTATAATCTATGCCCTTAAGATTTAGAGACATTACCTTTACGGTAGTAAGTTTACCATTTTCACCGACCATAAGAGTTTAAGGTATGTTTTTGGGCAAAAAGAGTTGAATATGAGACAAAGATGCTGGATGGAGATACTTAGTGATTATGATTGTAATATCCAGTACCATGCAGGAAAGGCAAATGTAGTAGTTGATGCTTTAAGTCCAAAGTATCATGAAAAGCCAAAAAGAGTAGGTTCACTTAAACTAAATCTGCAAGTAGATTTAAATGAACAAATTAGAAAGGCACAAGAATCAGTAATCAAGGATGATACTGAAAAATTAAAAAGAATGATTAAGGAATAACAAGGAACAGATGGAATTTGGAGATTCCATAAGAAAAGAATGTGGATACCTAAATTAGGAAACCTACGCCATAGTATATTAGAAGAAGCCCATAAGTCTAAGTATACGATGCATCCTGGAAGTGATAAGATGTATCAAGACTTAAGAAGGAATTTTTGGTGGATAGGAATGAAAAAGGATATAGCAGCATATGTTGCAAAGTGTTTAACCTGTTCACAAGTCAAAGCTGAACATCAGAAACTGTCACGGCCCCCGACCCGGTTTGACCCGTTTCAGAAGCCGCGGGACAGAAATACTGCGGTATTTAATTGATTAAGTTTAAAAGCGGAAGTTTATTTAACAGGATCGTTTAAAGCTAAAATTTTTCCCGATTATTTTATTTCACAATTCGGGATAAAACCCCGATATTTTACAAAAGTATGATTTTATAAAATCTTTATTTTACAAACTTATTTCTTTATTTATAATGAGCCACTATTTCAAGCTTGAAATGCTCCCCAGCACTTTTTCCTGAATTACAGCAGATCACCTGAAACATGTTTTGTAAAAGGTTTTGTCAGCGGGAAATACTGAGTGAATCATTCTATTTACTAAAATGACACATTTGTTATAATTTACAGTATTAAGGAAGATTACAATGTTTCTGATATCAAACCAATTACCCACAGTACTTTGTCACTCGACCCATTGGCCCATTCGTCCAATGGTGTCTGTGACTATGGTCATATCACCCCTTGGCTGCCCCAATGGTGAAGATTATCAAGTAATGTATACAAAACCCCACATACCGGCTGTAATATGGTGATTACATAAACTTAATCCCTGTAATTATAACTTTGAAAGAAATAGGGTTTTGTAAATAGATTTGATAAAAAGAGAATGACTCACATTGCTGGTTTAATACGGACAGAGTCTAATCTATGGATTAGCCTTGTTAACCTAATTTAAATAACAATGCACACAAAACTGGGTTAGTAATCAATCCAGCAATTACGATAATTCACTAGATCAAATTCTCACAATAAATGACAAAATGCAATACTTCATCCATCGAATTAACGATGATCCGTTGAATTAACAACGAATGACAAAGTATAATACTTTACCCATCGAATTAACGATGATCCGTCAAATTAATGACGAACGATAAAGTATAACCCTAATGTGGGCGGCACTTAAACATTCATTGGATATATTGATCGTCGGAAAATGAATCGTAGCAGCGATTGTGCTAATACCCTGTTTTGCAGCGTTGATTTGTGAACTATGATAGTAATTCGAACGTAACTCAGTGAATATTTCGAAATTTTACGTCGTTTCTGTGCCCAGATTCCAGTCCCAAACCCCACTGTTTATAGGTGAAATTTCACCCTTACGCGGCCCGCGTGAGGTTTAGCTTATCCTTACGCGGCCCGCGAGACACCTAGTTTTAGGCATAGGGTTGCCACGATTGGCACTAGCTTAGCTGAGTTGACAGTTTTCGATAATTCCTTGTTGCCAACGTTTTAGATGGATAATCGTCCATAGGGTTTAACCCCCCCTGAGTTTTAGGGGCCCTAATCCTGATTCTGAAAATTATGAAAATTTTAGGGTTTGTCCAGAATTACTTGGGTGTCTCAATTAGGGTTTCCTTTTGGACTAATTAATTTAATAATTATGACTTTTGATTAGAGTTGTTACAGAAACCCTCAGGATTGTTACAACAGTTAGAAATGCCAGTTTAGAAATGGGAATTAATAACAATGGATTTTGTTACCAAATTACCCAAAACAAGAAAAAGTAATGATACAATCTGGGTGATTGTAGATAGGCTAACCAAGTCAGCTCATTTCCTACCCATGAAGGAAACTTTCAGTATGGAACAATTAGCTAAATTATATGTAAATGAAATAGTCTCATTACATGGAATTCCTCTATCAATTGTTTCTGACAGAGATAGTTGTTTTACCTCTCATTTTTGGACAAGTTTCCAAAAAGCAATGGGAACCAAGTTAAATCTAAGCACCGCTTATCATCCTCAAACGGACGGACAAAGCGAAAGGATAATTCAGACAATGGAGGACATGCTTAGAGCTTGTGTAATTGATTTCGGAGGTAATTGGGACGATCACTTACCGTTAATAGAATTTTCTTATAATAACAGTTATCACACAACTATCAATGCTGCACCATTCGAAGCACTTTATGGACGAAAGTGCCGAACCCCAGTCTGTTGGGCAGAAATTAGAGAAAAACAACTATCCGGACCCGAGATAGTATAAGAAACAACAGACAAGATCATTCAAGTCAAAGAACGATTGAAAGCAGCACGTGATCGACAAAAGAGTTATGCAGATAACAGGCGGAAGCCGTTGGAATTTCAAGTATGAGATAAAGTGTTATTGAAAGTCTCTCCTTGGAAAGGAGTGGTAAGATTCATCAAAAGAAGAAAGCTAAGCCCTAGGTATGTTGGACCTTTTGAGATTACTAGAAGAATAGGACCTGTAGTCTATCAGCTACAACTGCCAGAGGAAATGGCAGGAATACATGATGTATTCCATGTATCAAATCTCAAGAAATGCTTAGCTGATGAATCACTGGTAGTACCTCTTAAAGATATAGAGGTAAATGAGCAGCTAAAATTTGTAGAGAGGCCTCTACAGATTGAAGACATGAAAGTCAAGAATCTCAAGCACAAGAGATTGATTCTGGTCAAAGTGAAATGGGACTCCAAAAGAGGACCAGAGTACACATGGGAGCTTGAATCAGAAATGCAAAGGAAATACCCGCACTTATTTCAGTAGATCTCGAGGACGAGCTCTAAAACAAGGTGGGGAGGATATAACAACCCTCCTAAATATTTTCGACACCCTAATATATTTTAAAATGTCCCTATATGTCCTAAAATACACCCCGTATACGAAAAACAGGGCCCGAATACCTTTATTTTCATTAAAATTAATTAAAAACAAGATTTAATGGTCTCTCGCGGGGCGCGTAGCCCTCGGCTACCCCCTACGCGGGCCGCAACAGATAGGCCGCCAGGAGAGACCCGGAGCTGCCACATGGCAGCAGCGTGTTGGACCTAGTGTGATGACCCGGACAATCTAGGCCCTACTAACCCTACTACGCGGGCCGCGAAGCCCTTAGAGGACTTATACGCGGGCCACGAGGAACCTGATTTCAGTTCCTATAAATTGGGAGCTCAGGCCTTCAGTCGAACTCGCTCAATTTCTTTTTCTCTCTCGAAATTTCACATAGTAGGCATAATCTCCGGGTATAATACCCCCTAAATAACGAAGTTCTGCCCCGTTGTAAGCATCATAACCCCAGTTACGTATTAGATACGTTGCCCGATTGATCCAGGGTTCCGTAACGGCTGTCGTGGTTATGTCCGACGTAGTCGTTGGAATGCCGTCTCGGGGAGGGTATTACTAATGTAAATATTGGGTTATTATACTAACGCGTGTGCATTTGTGTATTTAATAGATAATCATCAGGAAATCCTTAAACGAAACCTAAGACAGCAATGTGAGTAATCTCCTTTTTGTAAACTGTTTTTACAAAACCTTAAATATTTTACAATGTGATTAGCAGTGATTGAGTCTTTGTAATTCTTCAATTACTGCCGGTATGTTGGGGTTTTGTATACAAAATGTGGAACACGTTATCATTGGACAAAGAGTTAGCCAATGTGTAATATGCCCAGTCAGGATTGACAATACTGAATGAGTAATTGTGTAGATGAAAGCATTGTAATTGCTCTCAATATTGTTAAGAGATAAAACTCTTCTTGATTAACTGGGATTCACTCACCAGTATTTCCCACTGACAAAATATTTTTAAACGCGTTTCAGATAACAAAATGTGAAAGCCAACTAGAAGCCAGCTGGACAGCACTGAATGCTTGGAAAAAGTGGCTATAAAAGTTACCTAAATAAAAGAAGATGTTTTATTTCAAAAAAATGGGGTTTATCCCTATAAAACAGTTTGTAATGAAAACTTGGGTTTTATCCCAATATATTTATATAAAGTGTGGTATTTACTCAGATAAAATATTTTCTAACTATGGGCCTGATGTAATTTCCGCTGCCAAAATGATAAACATATGAATACCACTGAAACTGGCCGCGGCCGCCCATTCCCAGGTTGTTAGGGGACGGGGGTTGCGACAGTATGTATCCATATATGTAGATCGTAAACTATACACATACACCTGGTATGAGATACATATATGTAACTTCGCAAGCTACGTATATGTAGCTTCGTGCATATTATTTTAGAGCATTCACATCCAAACCATCAAATTATACATACATTCCACTAAAAAACAACTCCTATATCAATATATTTCCACTAAAAACAAATACTTTTTCTCTCTCATTTTCAATTAAATAATATTATCATCACATTTTTCTCTCTCCTTCACTCACAACCACTTTCAATATATATTAAAAAAATTATACTGGGTGAACAGTGTCCCCCCAAATATACAGATGAACAGTAACATTTTCTCTCTCCTCCACTCACAACCACTTTTTATACCCTTTATAATATAAAAACTCCCACTCACATATTTTGATGGATAGAATGTGAATTGTTTACAATAGTAACCTTAGAACTTAAAAAATATAAAATAAGAAAATCGATTGATTTAATAGTTTTATTGATTTTTAAGTTGCTTATGGTTTTCTTATGAATCTAACCCCACACATGCGGACTTGGTGCTATCGGAGGGAGGGGGGACAAGACAGCCGCTTCCCTTAATTTTTATGTATATTTTATGTAAAATGTGTATTTGTGTTTTGTATAAAATAAAATGTGTATATGTGTTATGAATTGTTGTGTTTTTGTATAACTTAAAGATATATCTCAAACACGTGTGTATCTCGTGTATTTTGGGTAAATATGTTGGTTTATTTTGTAATGTAACTAGTTGATGTCCCGCCCGCGTTGCAGGGCGATGGACGAATAATTCTCAATCAATAAAAAAAAACACTATTATAGTTTTGTAAGGAAAAAAAACTAAAACGATTACAAGACCGTAGTTCTGAGCTCAGGGCAAAACTGTAGTTTGTCAGGATTAATGAGCGAGTGTTAGGCAGCTCCTTGACATGGAAAAAAATTAAATCCAGTCAATCAATTAAAAAAACACTTTTATAGTTTTGCTAAAAAAAACTAAAACGATAGCAATACTGTAATTTGAACTGAGGGCAAAGTTGTATTTGTTGACTTTGGTAAAATCGTAATTTCCCAAAAGTTAAAGTGATGACAATACTGTAAATTTGAACCAGAGACAAAATCGTAATATAACTTTGCACTAAGGACAAAATCGTAATTTTAAGCTGGGGACAAAACTATATTTTTAATTTGAACTGGGGCAAAATAAAATTTTTGAACTGAGGGCAAAATCGTAATTTTGAATTGGGGGCAAAAGCATACTTTTATTTTGAACCGGACAAAAACATAATTTTAAACTGAAGGAGAAATCATAATTTTTGAAACGGAGTGAAAATGCAAAATCGTCATTTTTAATTTGGGGCAAAAATTTATTTTGAACTGGGGCGAAAATTGTAAATGTAATCTGGGGATAAAATCATAATTTTGAACCCATGGCAAAATCGTAATTTTGAGCGAGGGACAAAAACATAATTTTATTTTGAAGTGGGGGCAAAAACGTAATTTTATTTTAAATTAAGGACGAAAATGTAATTTTAAAACGAATATAAAATAATAAAATGGTTGGTCGAATAGGAAAGTGTCACGCAGCTGCGTGGCACTATTCCCCTCACTTGCTTTTGTATATGTAGGATAGCTGCGTGACACTATTCCTCTCACTTGCTTTTGTATATGTAGGCTGCGTGCCACTATTCCCCTCACTTGCTTTTGTATATGTAGGATAGCTGCGTGTCACTATTCCTCTCACTTGCTTTTGTATATGTAGGATAATTTTTTTCATAATAGTCTAATGAATTTCTTTTCCAAGTAAAACAATGTATTTATTGTAAATGCATTTTCTAGTCAATAAAGGTGTGTATTACTATTTTCTATACAATTACTACTTTAGACCACCCGTAGTGGTGAACAAAAATAATGCCCTCACCATGGGGCATTATCCGACACGTGGCATCCTAGTCAGCGTTGGGCATTATAGCAAAAGAGGTGTAGTGGGGGATTATTCCAATAACCCCATGCAATCATTTCCCAATTATTTTTTTTAATTTAAAACAAAAAAACTTCATTAATTTAAAATAAAAATTACACTACTTGAAATAAAAAAAAAAAACCGAAAATAAAAAAACAGAAAATAAAAAAACCGAAAAAAAAATAAAGATTAAAAAAAAGAAGATGATCTAGAGTCCATATTTTTCTCGAATTTTTTGGCGACGCATTTGCACAAGGATCAACGCATCGCCTTGGAGGTGGTCGATAGGTTTGGACAAAAACTCAATGTCCTTTTCCATTTGCCTCGCCTCTTGCATCTCGTTAAATTTTTTCATTTCGGCCACTCGTTTTTTCATAATCTCATAACGTTGGTGGCCGAGGTCGCGAATGTCTTGGAGACGACGGTTCATCTCCTCGAAATCTTCCTTTAAATCGGGATCGGCAGACGACTCGACCGTTTTTTTCCCGGTTCGCTTATCATTTCTTCTACCGGGCGGTCGGTTCAACTCTTCTTGAAGTTCCTCGTCAATGTCCACCACCTCATTTAAATCGACATTGCGGGCATCCGATGTCGGAGTTGAAGGGTCAACGAAGGATGATGTTTTTGACCTTTTAGCTCGACGTCTACTACTAGACGTCATTGGATTAACTAGCGCCCACTTTGGACTTTTTCGTAGTAGATCCCAACACTTGTAGTACGTGAAAGGGCATTTTGTCCTATCGAACTCCTCCAAAGTCCTCGTTAAAACCCCGACGTCACTTTCACCGCTCGGGCGATTATCGTAGTTACGTTGGTAAACTTCTTGGAACGCGTGAGACTTTTTGTTGATGTCGGTCCATTTGCTAGAAATGGAATCTTTGTCCCGATGTTCGTCTTGACCCCACGTGCTAAAAAAGAGTGCACGAACCCTATCCCAAAAAACGGGGCCCGTTTGAAAGTTTGCTACAAATTAAAAAAAAAATAAAAATATAAGTTGTATGTTAAAAATAAAAATTACACTACTTGAAATTAAAAAAAAAACCGAAAATAACAAAACAGAAAAAAAAAACCGAAAAAAAAACAAGAGTTACCGGTATCTTCGTCCTCCGAAATGTCGAGCCACGCCCGAGTCAACGTGAATTCCTCGTCCTTCGTCCATTTAATGGTAGTTTTTGTACGTCGAGGTTCGTCCTTTTCCTTCTTCTTATGCGACCTTCTGCCGCGTTTCGATTTCTCTTGCACCGGTTCGGGTTGCGTCTCCGGCACAACATCGACATCGGGTTCGGATTCGGCTTGTTGTTGTGACGGTTGCGACCCGCCGGCTTCACCATAGCCGAAGGTGGGAGGCACAAACGGAGTGGCGCCACTCAAGTAAGCCGCGTACGAATAAAAGTTCGGGTCCATGTCTTGAAGGTTATACGGGTGTTGCGGTTGGGTTGTGTTCGGGTTCGTGGGTCTTGCGGGGACACCAAAAGGGGGTCGGTATGGATGCATGATTGTATAAAAAATAGGAGAAAGTGAGTTTTTTTTATAAAAAAGAGGAGAAAGTAGGAGAGAAAGTAAGATGTTTTTTATAAAAAATTGGAGAAAGTGGGTTGATATATATATAGTGGGTAAATTTTTGAATTAAAAAAAAAATACATTTGACCGTTTGGCAACGGTCCAATCTCGCCCCCCAACACATTTTAAGCGTTTTAAATAAAACGCCGGAGTGATTTTTTTTCGAAAATAACGCCCGGAAACGCCGGGTGTAGTGGTGGCCGGGGTGTTTTCCGGCGTTTTTTTTGAATTTTTAAAAAAAAACGCCCCACTACGGGTAGTCTTAGTGTAGTTGGGGTTTCATATTGACTCCTTGTTTTTTGGTTATGATACACAAAAATTGCTAGCGACAATAAGATAAATAAAGAAAAAAATCTAATTTCCTTCACAACTTGGTCGCTTAAGACTACTCCCATTGGTGACCAAATCTTAGGTTGGGTTGTGAAAAATATGGTTTTTTCTCTCAACCTGGTTGTTGGAGCAACCTAAGGTTGTAATGGGTTGCTTATGTCATTTTGCCACTTGTCAAAACTTAATTAGTGCCATCTTTTAATTTTCATTTTTCATTTTATTCATTCCCCCCATTAATTTAACTAGTCAAATGACTTGTAATTCTTAAACTAAATAAAACAACTAAATACATCCTATTTCTCAGAAAAAAATTATGAACGTTACGATATAAATTTTATTAAAAATAGAGTTCGTTCAGAAATTTATATTCGTTCAGAAATTTATATTTTTCTAGTATATTATATATATTGATGGTTTAAGTTTTTATTTTTTAATATTTAACATAAATAATGTTTGTTTATTTTGATATAGAATAATTATTTTAAATATAATTAATTTTATACAATAAAAAATAACCATGTATTACATTTATTTAATAAAAACTTAGATTGGGTTGGGTTGGATTGGGTTGGGTTGTGAATGTGTATCAAAAATTGAGTTGGGTTGGGTTGTGTAGGTGGAAGAGAGAGAAATTAGTTTTATATTAAAGGTTGGGTTGAGTTAGGTTGTGAATAAGAATGGTCTAAGCAACCTATGGTTGCAAGAGGTTGCCATGTTCTTTTGCCACTTGTCAAGATTGGATTGGTTCCATCTTTCAATTTTCTTTTTCATTTTACCTCTCAATTTGCAATTCCTCCAATAATTTAATAACTCAAATAATTTGTAATTTATAAACTTAATAAAAAACTAAATATACTGTATTTCTTAAAAAAAATTTTTGTCAACATTACGATATAAAATTTATTAAAACGGAGTTCATTCGAAAAAATATATATTCTAGTATATTATATATATATTGACGGATTAACTTTTTATTTTTTATATTAAAAATAAATAACTTTTAATTGTTTGAAATAAAATAACTGTTTCTAATATTATTATTTTTAATACAATAAATAATAACCATGTGTTACATTTATTTAATAAAAAATTAGGTTGGGTTGGGTTGTGAATCTGTGTCAAAAATTGACTTGGGTTGGGGTTGTATATGTGGAAGAGAGAGAAATTAGTTTTTTTTTATTAAATGTTGGGTTTAGTTAGCTTGTGAATGAGGATAGTCTAACTAACCTCATAAAACTTTCCAATCATCCATTTAAACTTTTGAAACTGATCATCATGAAGTTCTGAAACCTTTTCTTTAACAGAAAATTAAACGCGCAAGCCCTCAAATAAAGGACTGCTAAAACAACCTTACAATATATACAAAGTGAACTTCACCCACTCTTGCCACTCAATATTTTTAAGACTAGAACGATGTTTAAGCCAAAGATACGTCATCGACTTTACAATCGCTACAACCTCTAAAACTCTAGGTGAAGAATCCTGGAATACCTTCTTGTTGCGCTCCTTCCACAATGCCCAACATGTAACCATAATAATACCCCGGAGTATCTTCTTGCCCCACTTAATCATCTTCTACGAACTCGGCCACTTCAATAGGTCGTCAATAGAATCAATGCTAGACGGTGACACCAATTCCATATTTTACTCCAGACCTCATATGCGAAACCACAGCCAACAATTAAATGGTTCACCGATTCCTCATCTGTGTCACACATCGAACATGACCTGTCCGTGATCTCTATCTGCCTCCTTACCAGAGCCAAACGGGTCTGTGGAAAGCATTTCGGAGATGCAAGTTTTGAAACCTACCCCTAAGAAAAACCAAATTAAAAATTTATAAATTTTCGAAATATAAATTTGTTAATATAAACACTAATTATCAAGATAACTTATATAACTATAATTATCAATATCCAAATGTTAAAACCATTGTAACTTATGCCCAAATTGGTGTAAACCTTACTAGCCCAAAGATCATAAGTTTAGGCCCTTTACCCTTAGGCGTTAGCCAATCTATTATATATAATAAATGAAAGTGATTTGGGCCACGTGTCAGTAGATGATGGCATCGTTTTTCCCCTTTTCCCGCCCAACAGTACCACTGCCCTCTTTTATTTATATCCTCCCTCATTTACTCATTTAGGGCTTCCCACTTTCTCTCTCTCTCTCCCTCTGCTCTGCTCTATTCCGATCGATGTTCAGATCAATGCTCTGAATCAAAGTTAGATTATCAATAACTTCTGTTCTATAAGTGTTAATCTTTGTTTTCATTGTTCACTCATTCGATCTTCATGCGTCTTTACTTATTGTTGTGCTTTGGCTAGGGTTCCGCTGGTAACTTGATGACGGAGATGATCGGAGGTTGTCGGCTCTGCATCCTGCAGTTCTCTTGGTTATGCTGTAATGGATTTGAGGTTTAGGGTTAGTTATAAATATATTTTTTCATTTTTCCATCTTGAGTTTTAGGTTAGGGTTTGTTTTATTTTTGGACTTTTATATGATTTTTAGGTCGATTGTTTGGTGACTTGCTATTGTTGTTTGCTGTTGTTTGTTAATTAGGCTGCTGACATCACCGACCGACTCCAACGACTTCGAAAGATTGTAGGACTATGAGGACCAACTAAAAGATTTGGACGACAAATATCAGGTGTTTGGTTTCATTTTTTTTTATGTTTTACTTATTTAAATATTATGAAATTTGTGAAATAAGGTAAAAATGGCTATTCTAATAGTTCATGATTTCATCCCTGTTGAAATAAGGTAAAAATGGCCATTCTAATACGGCAAATATCTTATTGTTGGATGGTTGAATTAGTTTTATTTTGGCTATTTTTGGATGATTTCATCCAGTTCTTTAAATAGTTCATGATTGAAGATGTAGTTGAACATATCTTTTGAGTGAAATGAATGTTGATTTATCAGAAGATGCAGTTGAAGGTATCTTAAATAAGGTAATAATGCATTACATTCCTGTTGAAAAACAGAGTCGATAAATTTAGGGAAAATGAGGTTGAAAGATGATAAGCCAACAGTGGACGATATCATTCTACAAGTTCGATAAATTCAGGTGTATTCTTAAATAATGCTTCCTAGATGCTTCCAAACAAGCAGCACTTTGGACATTTGTCGGCCTTCAAACATCTATTATCTATTATCTAATATCTATTATCCATTATATATAATAAATGAAAGTTGATTGATCCACTTTGGGCCATGTGGAGCAATCAACTTTCATTTATTATATATAATAGATAATAGATAGTAGAAAATAGATAATAGATGTTTGAAGACTGACAAATGTCCAAAGTGCTGCTTCTTTTGAAGCATCTAGGAAGTATTATTTGAGAATACCCCTGAATTTATCGAACCTGTAGAATGAGATCATCCACCGTTGGCTTATCATCTTTCAACCTCATTTTCCCTAAATTTATCGACTCTGTTTTCAACAGGGATGTACTGCAATCATTCCTCTCAGTTAAATAGACAGACACTTGCTTTCTCTCAAAGGGTTATGGAGTGGTTATAACAGCTGGTCATGCTAAGGCCTGTTATAACTAACCACTGCTCCTTATAAAGACTGATGGACTTAAAGACTGATGAGGCCTATCCACTGTTGAAGACAAAGCCCTGTTAAAGACAAGCACTTATGTACCTAGAACTTGATTAACCAAAGGAAAACCACTGTTCAGTAGCAGCAGTGGTTCGGTATCTACAGCGGATTCAACTTTAGTATTTATGTATCAGTGTTTCTTATGTAACAGTGTTTAGTATAGCAGTGGTTCGCTAGAATTTATCTCTCGAGACAAACCCTTTAAAACCCAATGACGAACCACTGCCCAACAACAACAGTGGTTCAACATCAACATCAGATATTCTACCTTTGTTTATGTTAACAGTGTTTATGTTTATATGTAACAATATTTATCACATCAGTGTTTTATACTCTGTTAGATTGTTAGATGTCATATCACTGAGGTGTTTATATGTAACAGTATTTATCACATCACCTCATTGGTTTGATCTGTATTATAAATGCAACAGTGGTTTAATCTTTATACTACTAAATAAAAATGAAGTACACTTGGATGATTATTAAGGTCCTCATTTTGATTGTTTGGATATAGTATTCTTGAAATTGGTCTTTTTTTTGCAAACAGGTGTTTATGGGCAAACTTCTTTTTAAGGTCAAACATTTGTTTAAGCGCAAACATCTGTTTATGTCCAAACATCTGTTTAAGGTCAAATATCTGTTTAACTCCAAACAACTGATATAGAAGGTCAAATATCTGTTTAAGGTCAAACATCTTTAAAATAGTTAAAAATGATAGTTTTCATTAATCCTTAAAAGTCCGTTACAACCACAGTTTTGGTTCAAACATCTGATTGTTAAATGTTATCCACTGCTGAAAGACAACCTCTGTTTCTTCATTCTTTATGTTGACCACTGACTGACCAAACATCAGTGTTTCAATCACTGTTGGCTATCCACTGATAGTTAAAAAATAGTCATTACTCACATTTTTATTGTTGACATCTACTGATATTGACCATTATTGGTTTTCCTAAAAAACATCCACCAGAATTACAATGAAATTACCATTTAACCTAATCGTTACATTCCAATGAGATAAGAGTTCCTCCAATATTGTTTTGGTGATAAAAATTAAAGTTAAAATAAAAAATAAAAATAACTGTTGATGACATTTTGTTGCATATCAAATCAGTAATTAATGTTAATTTCTTGAGCTTTGAACATTGAAAATATGCAAAATGGGAATTTCAAATTGACGGTTATTTTCTCTTAATTAAAGTTAAAATAAAAATTAAAAATGTCATGATGACAATTGCTTTCAAATCAAATCAGTAATTACTGACAATATCCATAACTTTTGAAATTCAAAATATGCAAAATGGTAATTTAAAATTGACATTCTCTTTCTTTTTTTTTTCCTACAAACGCAACATAGATTCATAAGATTAAAATTTATTCATGACCTCAAAAGTTCAATTATTACATAAATAACATACTGAACAGCTAAACTTTTAAATCTAACAATAACCGTAAGAATTAAGAAATGTCAACTTCAACTCCATCGATTGCTGAACCTCTCGATGTATGTCCTTGAGCATCGCCATGAACTACACGTCTCTATCACTACACTCTATATTGCTGACAACACAAAGCTCATGAACTGAACTTGAAGGCATTCGCATAAGATTTCTGGAAACCTGCTCTCTTGTGAATAGGCCAACTTGCAATCCATCAAAACATCTCTTCAGCTCTTGAAGAGTAGTCCTATCTTCATACACCTGTTCCTCTATATGCTTGACAAAACGCTGCTTTAAATTATCTGATTTTACAGTAGTGAATGACGCCATATCAATAAACTATATTACTAGACTTTCCTGAAAGTATGACATCTTCGTAGGAAATCGTGATGAAAAACAGGTGAATTGGTCATGAGTTTATATACTTAATCAATCAAAACGTGTAGATTTAATATAAACATATTAATGTATATTTCAAAGCAGCAGTCTTTTAATGTAAAAACGTTTTCAAACCCCAACTTATATGGGAAAACTTTAAAATTAAATACCAAGAAACCCAAGGGACAAATTTTCGAAGTTCAAAGAACAAAAGCAGATTATCATAATTACAATTAACCTCTTCATTTACCATGTAGACGCGTTTTTAAACTCTATAAAAGATCGATAATTACTTCTGATTCAAAATATCAACAAACTATCCTACAAATCCCTGTCTGTGAAAGATTGTTCCACATCAGAAAATTCAACAAAAATCTACATGGCAAACTCCAGCTTCTACCACTGGTCAGACACCAGCGATGTTAAAACCCAATTCTCGATGTGGTCACTTAAAGAAAATAGAACAGACGAAGAACTAAACAGGAAAGTCGACATAATCAATGACACTAATTACAAGAAAACCTGGAACACCATAGCATTGCTTGATGAAGTGCTCCACTCTCCTCCATCAGATTTCCAGAAAAACGCAGAAGAGTTTCTCACACAACTTCTAAAACAGGATTAGAAAATCTGCAACATGCTAACTGATATGAAAAACAAAAGAGAGCATGAAATCACATGGAGAAAGGCCAGAGTTTACGAAATCCTAACAAGTGTTAACTCTAGCCAGTAATAGTTTAGAAATATTTCATTAAATTTATATTTTTCTATGTAATAGTTTATTTCAATAAATCTCAATATCCATCTTAACATATTTTAAAATGTCAGTGTCAATAAAAACTCTCAACATCATCAACAGTTAATCAAAATAAGAAACAAGCCTAAAATGCAAAGGTCTCCTCTCAACTGTTGTATCACATTTAACTTTTCACGATTTTCATTCAAAGTTTTATGATACTTCAGTGTTTATTCATTCATACTGTTTAATCTAACATGGGTTTCCATCCAACTGTTGACCAAAAGTCAAACAAATGTTCATCAAAAGTCAAACCGAGGTTCACCAATAGTCAAACACATCTTGACCTTAAACAGATGTTTGGTTTAAGACTAAACATCTGTTTATGGGCAATCATCTGTTTAAGGTCAAACATTTGTTTAAGGCTAAACATCTATTTATGGCCAAACATCTGTTTATTGCAAACATTTGTTTAAGGTTAAACATCTATTTAACTCCAAATATCAGTCTTTCAATCACTGTTGGCTATCCACTGATAGTTAAAAAACAGCCACTACTCACATTTTTATAGTTGACATCCACTGATATTGACCATCAGTGGTTTCCCTAAACAACTGTCATCCATTTTCATTAGAGGTTGTTACGTGGACAGTTCTTAGCTGTCCACGCTTTGTAACCGCTGACACCCCAGCATCCACTTTTCACTTTTATAAAACCCTGATCAACAGTGGTTTAATGTTTATACTACTAAATAAAAATGAAGTACACTTGGATGATTATTAAGCTCCTCATTTTGATTGTTTGGGTATAGTATTCTTGAAATTGGTCTTTTCTTGCAAACAGTTGTTTATGGGCCAACTTCTTTTTATTCTTTTTAAGGTCAAATATTTGTTTAAGCGCAAACATCTGTTTATGTCCAAATAGATGTTTAAGGACAAATATCTGTTACAACCACTGTTTTGGTTCAAACATGTGATTGTTAAATGTTATCCATTGCTGAAGGCCAACCTCTGTTTCTTCATTCTTCATGTTGACCACTGACTGACCAAACATCCGTGTTTCAATCACTGTTGGCTATCCACTGATAGTTAAAAAATAGTCACTGCTCACATTTTTATTGTTGACATCCACTGATATTGACAATCATTGGTTTTTCTAAAAAACATCCACTGCTCAAATTTTTATTGTTGATGTGGTTAATTAATTATAGAATGAAATTATCAAATGAAAACTAGAATTACAATGAAATTACAATTTTACCTAATCGTTACATTCCAATGAGATAAGAGTTCCACGGATATTGTTTTGGTGATAAAAATTAAAGTTAAAATAAAAAATAAAAAATAACTGTTGTTCAAAATCAGTGTTTTAACCCACTGATGGCTATCCACTGTTAGCTTAAAGCCAGTCACTATTCTCATTTGTAACCGTTGCAAACCACTGTCTGACCAAACATCTGTGTTTCAATCACTGTTGGCTATCCATTGATAGTTAAAAAATAGTTACTACTCACATTTTTATTGTTGACATCCACTGATATTGACAATCATTGGTTTTTCTAAAAAACATCCACTGCTCACATTTTTATTGTTGATGTGGTTAATTAATTATAGAATGAAATTATCAAATGAAAACTAGAATTATAATGAAATTAAAATTTTACCTAATCGTTACATTCCAATGAGATAAGAGTTCCTCGAATATTGTTTTGGTGATAAAAATTAAAGTTAAAATAAAAAATAAAAAAAACTGTTGTTCAAAATCAGTGTTTTAACCCACTGATGGCTATCCACTGCTAGCTTAAAGTCAGTCACTGTTCTCATTTGTAACCGTTGCAAACCACTGATATTGTTCCATCAGTGGTTTCCTACCAACTGTCCTCCATTATCATCAGAGGTTGGCACGTGGACAGTACATAGCGGTAAGATCTTTTAGTAACCGCTGCCACGTCGTCATTCACCTTTTCCCCTATAAAACCCTGATCAAAACCCCCAAACAGTGTTTTTACTGTCGAATCGAATTCAAAATTCCTTTCTCAAAGCAGTTATCATCCATTTCTCTCAAAATCACTCATCATCTTCATCGTCTTCTTCCTCTCGCAGTCATACTCAAATCACGATGTCTCTCCCACTCAAATCCACACATAACTACTTGGGTCTACTTGAAAAACCTAGTCACACCGAAACATTCAATTCCATCGTTGATGCTCTGTCGTCTTCAAAGTATAAAACTTTGTTGACTTGTAATGCTCCGATCTACATGGATACCCAACAAGAATTCTGAAAAAATGCTAAGTTAGAAACTAAGGATAAAAAGCCCTTAGCCATCAATTCTTCTATAAAGGATGTTCCATTCACAATAACACCTCAAACCATTTCGGAGGTTTTTGAACTCGATGATCTTCAAGTTAAAACATCTTTCCCTAAAACAGAGTATCAAACATTTTTCATTCAAAGGGGTTATGAAGAGGAAATGAAAAAAGACACTTTAGAAAAAGGCAGTTTTCCTCCTGCCACAAGGTTTTTGTTTCATACCTTATTGATGTGTGTCTCAAACAAGACCACTGCTTTCAATGAAATCCCATTGAAGATTCAATATCTGGGTTATGCTATCTTACATGGTGAAAATTTTAACTATTCCCAGGAAATCTTCAATTATCTTGTTACAAATGTTAATAAAAAGGCATTTTTGCTCTTTCCAAGGTTTTTAAGTTACTATTTTAAAAAGAAATTTTCAAAAGATAATGCCCATGTGCTTATCCAGGGCAATCCTTTTTCAATAAAGAGCCTCACTTCTGAAACCTTTACAAGGCTATCAAAAGTTTCCAAAACACAAGCAGAAGTTCCTGAGCAGACTTCAGCAGCTACCACTGCTCCTCAGGCACCTGCTGTTGAGCCCACTGCTCAAGGTGATGACAGCAGCAAAACAACTGCTGTGAAACCCCCACCTAAAACCACCAAAAGACCAAAACAGAAAAAATCACAAAAGCCCCCCAAACCCAAAACAAAGGTAACTCTGGAAGATGAGATCCCAGAGCAACTAACAGTGACAACACAAAAGTCACCAATAACCACTGCTGCTACTTCCTCACAGCAGTTGGAAGAAAGATCTAAACCTGAGCCTCAAACTCCTCCTGCTTCTTCTAAAAAAGAACAGGTTGTAACAACAAGGACACCAAATTATGATGCTCTGGAATCACTTGATTCCATCATCCACAGCCCACTGCCCGGGGTAAATTCGGTTTCTACACCTATCCTCACTTCTCAAATTCCCCCACAAACAAAACTTTTGTTGGATGCAGTTGATTTAGCCCAGACACAAACCAGTTGTTCTCAAACACCTGTTAATGAGAATATACCTCAACAAGTGACTGGGTCTGGTGTCTCAATCATTGCTAACCCACCAACAACTTAGGAGGTTACACTATAGGAAGTACAAGTACTTCCTATCAGTAGTTTAAGTGGAGCAGCAACTACAGGTGTTGGATCCACTGATCTACACCTGGCCAGTTGTTTCATCAATAAGACTTCCTTGAAGGAATTTTCCTCTCCAGCAACTGTGATATCCGCTGGTGTCTTTGTTTCAACCACTAGTTCTATTAAAAGGATGTCAATTGTTGAGGCACGAAGTTCACAGTACCAAGAAAAAGGGGCATCTGTGGATGACTTTTGTGAAACTTTCCTTAAGTCTGTAGGATCGTTTGCACGACCAAAACGAGTCGCTCAGAAGAGTTCTTATCAATACGAGAGGCGGAAACTAACGTATCGACTTAGAAACAACTTGATATACACTCTAATTGTCTTTTTGATTGATATAACAGCGTTTTACAGCGAGTAGACACTTCAGCAGCACTTTGGCTCTTGAATCGAAAAAGCTACAAACGAAATGAACAAGGCAACTATATATAGGCACATCATTTCGTACGAAATAGGCAAAACCCATTTCGTGCGAAATGGACAATGTTCATTTCGTGCGAAATGGTCTTATTCCATTTCGTGTAAAATGGTCACAAACACACTATTCTCGAATTTCGTACCCTGATCTTTCTAATCTAATACAAGACTCGATACAAGACGAAGTCGACAGACATATGCACCAACAGACTCCCCCTTGGATGTCGACGAGTCTTCAGTGTGACAAAACTTCGGTATGTCAACTTTTCAGTCTTGATCAGTCTTTGTGCTCTTCCCAAAGTATCTGACAGTGTAAAGCATCTTCAATCTCTAACTCTTCTCCAGGATCTCACCCTGATTATATCTTCTCTTGATTCCTTAAGTTCTTCAGCATCAGCAACTTGCGTGATCCTTAGGATTCGAATCTGGCTCTTAAGCAACTTCTATTTGGCTCTTACATCTACAGACTCCCCTTTGCTAGCAGACTCCCCCTTAAATTGTTCCGGGATCACAATCTGACTTAGCTCTTGTTCCAAGATCGTGATCTGGCTTTCGTTCAGCTCAAGTTTAATCACGGAGACCTGCACAAATCTCTACCCAGAAATAAATTTCACAAATTTAACAATTTGACAAATTTAGAAACCACTGGTAGATTTCATTCAACAACACCACTCTTATTGTGAGGTAGATTTGTTTATAACAATTTTCATTTTAAGATCAACTCTCCCAACCCACTGTTCATCATGCTTAGCACTCGGAATTTTGAAAATTAGCTTTCCAACATCAGTTTTCGAAAATCTTTTTGAATTTTCAAAAAATTTATGCTAAAACACACTGAAAATCTTTTTGGATTTTGAAATGAAAAGCAGTAAAGAAATATTTACTAGCAATATTTTTGTAAGTTTGTGTAAGAGGATCATATCAGTTTATGAGACAAATCACCAACACCGTTAAGCTTTAAACATTTTAAGTTCTAAACGATTCACGTAGATTGTCAGTATACTGATCCACTTAAATTTTCACACAAAGTTCAACTGTATCGAGATACGAGATTAATGTTTTAATAGACTTAAACTTATTCGCGTGTACCACCTCAGAATATACTCCCGTATCCAGATCCCAATATTCAGTCTTACAGGTGAGTATACCTAGATGATATCTGTAAGGGGTTAAATGCGAGACCATGAGAGCTCAGGCTATTGCTTCCGCAAAATCAGAGAGATGATGGTTCGACTTTCGGTGGGTTCCCTTTAGAGAATCTTTTCTTCAACAGCACATGATTAGCATTTTGCAATGTTTCATCATTTTTTATGCTAAGGGGGGTGCTTTTATTTCAAGCAAGCGAAAAGTATTATACGGGGACTAGGCCATTGCTTCCGCAAAATCAGAAGTCCCGGGATAATACCCCAGATATCACTAAGCATAAAGACCTAGTATCTCAGAAAGAGGGGTCTTTCAAACAAGATTTCGGGGGTTACCCATATATCCGAGAGATGTTCCCCACGAAATAAGCAAGTTTGATATTTAGGTTTATATCTCGACAACAATCTACTAAACGTGTAAAAACCTACTGGCATATCATCAGTGAGACCGTTTATCACATTTGACTTTACAAATCTTTAGCGTGCTGTGATAGTCCACTGATGTACTATCATTTCCTCTTTTTCACAACAAAACTCATTTTGAATTTCTCATGTTTTTGGCTTTTTCAAATTTTTGAAATTTCAAAAAAAAAAAATTTCCTCCCCCTAAAATCAAAAATATGTTTCAATTTTGGATTTTCAGGGAAAATTTGAAAATAAACTGTACAAATAAAGTGACAACTGTTGTAAATTGCTTCAATTCGCCATTCATTTGGCATAAACAATCAGAACTCCCCCTGACAACAAACTGTTTTCCCATTATGACTTCAAAACACTTAAGTTTGTTTTAATCAAAATGGTTTTTCCTGAAAATAAGTTTTGTTGATTTTACCAAACCACTTGTAGGTTAGGGGATAAACTCATCACTTTGTTTTCCAATCACATGAATGTAAGTTAAATCAAGTTCAACTTAATGACCTTGATTAACCACTTGTAAGTGAAAACCTTTTTTTTCAACCATTTGTAGGTTCACTTATCAACCATACCACTTGTAAGTTGAAAATACCACCACATGTAGGTCGAAATATTAATTAACAACCACCATTCACAAATGTGATATTTCACAAGAAAGATGCCGATTCCTACTCCACAATTACCAACCTGGGAGTTTCGGCAAGCAGGATTTTTACATATGAAATACAGACACCCAAGCCTGACTGTCTTTGGGTGTGACCTTTTCAGTTTCACTTGGGGTTTGAACATTTCTTTTTTCTTTATAAAAATATTTTACCCCTTTGGCCTTCCCCTCGACCATTTTCCCAAAAATATGTTTCACTTTTCCATTAAACACTTTTTCGACATCAAATTCTTTATTTTCAGAATAGAATTGATTCGAGATTTCCACTTTACCAACTTTTGATTTTAAGTTTTCAGCCCGCAATGGTGGAAAGTTTACATCATCCATCGGCGGAACTGAATTTTCAATTTTAACCTCAACTTGTGGCTCCTTTGACTTTGACGAGTCAGATTCATCGCCAGATTTAACATCTGATTTCTTAACAACCCACATTTGGTTGTCAAGATTCACCCTTCTTTTGTAAAATCTTTTCGAACATTCACGAACTTCATATGTTGAGTTTTTAAACACTTTGAATTTTTCAGTTGGTGGTTCAGTTTTATCAACAACTTTTTGTTTAAGTTTAAAAACAACTTCCTGTTTTGTGTTGGTTGCCTTTGGACAATTCCAGGCAATGTGACCAACTTCTTGACATCTGTAACAGGTTCTTGTCTCCCTTTTCTGATTAGCTCCATTCTTCATTCCTTCTTGCTTCTTAGCAATGAATTCTTTGTTCGATTGCTTCCAGAATGAGCTCTTTTCTTCTTCCTCTGAGCTTGCTCCTGAAACAAAAACAGTTTTTTGGTTTATAAGTTTTCTTATTTTTATGATTTTTCGGTGGAATAAAACCCAATCCCTTCTTTTTGAAATTACCGTTATGGTTTGGTTTCTTTTGATAACCTGAACCAGAACTGTAACCCTTTTTCTTGTTTAACCTTTGTTGAACTCTTGAGGTGTAAGGTGTAGGTTTTTCAGAAAGATTTACATCTTTTATTTCAGAAATATTAATTTCTGTTAATTTGAAAACCTTTTTGATTATTTCAGTTTTAACACCTCTTATTGGAAATTCCTCATAGAATATAAGTTGTCTGAATCATTTAAAGTATATGCCACTTTGATTGGTTCGTCATTCAAATTAGATTTTGATAACAGAAATTCTTTATTGTAAACCCGTTTGACCGACGACTTTAGACTGTCAACAGAACTCTCGGATTCGGACTTTGACTCTGACTCCTCATCTTTATCCAACACCTGATCGACCACTTTCTTTATTAACTCAGACTCATGATCAGTGTCAGACGATGTGAACATGACGTCAATGTTTTCTGGTAACTCATCTGTTGTTTCAGACTTCAATTTTATATTGACTGCCTTTTTGACTTGCTCCTCATTTGGTTTTCTGGGAGAATAACCTTCCCAGATCGGAGGCGGACACCGGTTATTATTTGCACTTTGTTTCTTACCAGTATCCTTCTCTTCAGACTTCTTGTCTTGAAAGGCTTCAAAACCTGCAACAGTTGGGTAAATTCTATCAATCAAATAATCAGAACTAGAATAACTTTGCAGCAATCGTCTGATTCTTTTATTCTCTATCTTTTCTGTCTCCAACTCTTGCTTCAACTTAGCACATTCTTCAATATAGTGATTAATAGCCTTCTGCTTAGACATCATTACTGCATTCATCATGGTTAAAGCATCTTCTCTTTCAGAATTTGTCTTTTGCAGACTATTCACCGTTCTATTCAACACATCATACGACTCTTTCACATAATTGACATCGAACAGTAATTTTTCTTTCATCTTGTCAAGCTCACTATACTTCTTATCTTTTTCATCACAATATTTGCACGGTTCCAAACATTTTAGACAAGGTTTGGTGACTTCAACAATTTTTTCAACTTCAACCACCTTCTCAGCAACTTTAACTTCTTCACTTTGTTTAGAATTCTTTTCCTGAGCAACATTCTCGCATTTTACCTTTTTCTGATTCTTTACTGCTCGTTTCTCCTTTAGCTTCTCCAATCTATCTGCAAAATAAAATTTAAAACTTTCAGGAGATAATAGATTTTTTCCAATGTTTATTTGTGTTTCTTCTTCATCATCACTGCTATCAGATGACGATTGATCAAACACTTGGGTCTTTTCTGAACTATCGTCTGAAGACACAAACTCTCCATCTTGGCTTTTCTCACTGTTATCAAACACACTCATCCATTCTTTCATCAAATCTGGTTCTTGAACTATTTGGCAATGAATGCTCCAAGCCCTGAATCAGTCGGAATGTATTTGTCCCAGCTAAAACCTTCTGCCATTTTTTCATCATCTTGATTAACCAGATAAGCTTTCTTCTTCTTTCCATCTTCAATAGCATTTGATGATGATGGTTGTTGAGCAACTTGTTGATATATGGCTTTCCGATAGTAATCATTATTCCCGAACGGATTCTGAGCTCCTCCTGCTTCTCGATTGGTACATTCCCTCTTGAAATGTCCTTTTTCCCTGCATAAAAAACAAGTAACTTTAGATTTATCAAATCCTAAAGTAGAAACATTAGCATCACAGAAATCATCTCTTCCAGTAATCATCTTAAATTTCTCAGCTCTCATCAACACACTCGCTAAACACCACTTAATATCCATAAGCTCCATTTCCTCATGTAACACCTCGAAAATTCACGTCCTATAATGTGTAGACACGTGTCATATGTTTGAACGTGTGAAAGAATGTTATAGAAGGACTAAAGTTGACACTCATGGAAAGTATGTGAATATACGGGTTCTAAATGTCAACAGTGAATAAAAATATTGTACAATAACCCTACATGATTTTTATAGCATCAAACGAATAAATCATGGATCATGCGAAGCTAAAAGTGAGAGATTACAAACTACAGGGGTTAAATGTGTCAACATGTTTAAGTTATACCTCTGAGTGACCTTTTGATAAACCCGAAGCTCTGTAACGGTTAATTATGCTCACTAGAATGCGCGATATAAATTTCATAAAGTTTCGTTATCGTATGAGAAAGTTATGATCAAATTCGTGTGCGAGGGGTTAAAGCGTTAGCATTGAAAGTTATGACTTTTCGGGTTAACCTGAAATGTCCAGGGACTTGGCAAATTGGGTATAAGTACTAAAGCCCTTGTAGGTAAATAAGAGGGGGTCAAAATGCAAGAAATAAACTTGGTTGCCCTTTCAAAGAGCCAAGGGTCAAATATGCAACAAATGGAAAATGTAAAATCTGATAACAGGGTCAAGGCGGGCCGCGTAAAGGTTAACATAACCTTACGCGGGCCGCGTCAATCGCCCAGATGCAGAAAGTGAAGACAGCAGCCTGTAAACGCGCAGAACCGACCTTTAATCGATATTTTTGCATTATGGGCGACCCCTAAACAGTCCTAGGCACTTAGGGACACATATTGATGAATTGTGGTCAGTGATAGACTTGCTTGTCAACAATTTGTGGTGAAAAATTCACTATAAAAGGGCCATGAGTTGCAACCCTTGTTCTTCACACTTTCCTTCAGCTTTCTGATCATTCTGGAGCTCAAGTCTTCTCTCAAAGTGATCACTAATCAAGCTTAGGACTTCAGTAAGTTTACTAATCATTTCTTAGTTAAGTTTTAGCTTAGTTTTAACTTAAAAGTCAAACCGTCGTAATTAACGGTTGACTTTAAGATTAATCACTAATAGTCCTGTGATTAGTCGAATCAAAAGTAGTTATAAGTTGGTAATTATGTGGGTAATAAACCCTCAAAAGGGTTCCCCCCTGATTCCCACTCTAACTAGGTCAAATGTCGGGTCAAACTTACAAATAAAAAGTCAACAGAATGTTTAAATTACAATTTATGCATAATTAGAAATGTAGAACACTTATAACCTGTTTGATCATTAATATAACTTGGTAATGAATGTAGAAACATGTCTAAACACGTTCAACCCGGCAATTTCCTGTTTAGACCCGGTTCGGAACCGAAAGTCGCATAGTTTGACTTAAACTTTGACTTTCAGTTCTGACCCGTTATGGTATGATTTAGAAATACCTAAGAGCTTCATTTGGACCAGGTTACATGCTAGTATAACCCTCTGTGATTATACACCATGGTTCGTTAGTTAACCGATTAATACGCATGATTCCGTTAATTGCTCATATGTTGACCATTATGCCCTTTTCACTTTAAAACGTGATTTTTGGAAATGTAAAAGAGTAGAAACCTTACTTACTGATATTTAAACTTGCATACAAAATTTGACATCAGTTTGAGGTGTAGATTAAGAGTTATGCTCGTTAGCGTAATTAAGAAGCTTTATGTTAATTTAACGGCGTAATTAGCATATAGCCTTGTTAAGCCTACTTTTTGATATCAAACTCTTTACCCACTGATGTAATATATTATTTTGGGATTTTTGAAGATTTTTAATAAATTTTAGACTGAGCATAACTCATAGTCGTAGGCTTAATCCGGTAATTGTCGGTTTTGCCCTTACGGGCCATAAAATGAGTTTTACATATCTAAACGACTCCAAACCTTTTGCTACTGATTCTAAATGATAAATAAATTATTTAAACCCTCTGTAATAATAAAAATATCAGATTTCTATATAGAACCCGGAAACGGCTTCTAATCGCCTTTTTAAGCGTTTTTAACGCATAGTATGTACTAAAACTATTTTAAACATACAAAGGGTGATACCTACTGATATTTGAGGCAAATTATAATATTTTAACAGTAAGCAAAAGTCCTTAAACTCAGACTTCAGTTTTGAACTTTTCGGCTTATGTGAAATTACCAAAATGCCCCTACGGTGCATAGTTTGGTTATAATTAGTAAATTTCACATATATACTTTAACCTACTGATATAACTTAGCAAATTGATTATATTTGCTGATTACATCAGACCTGTTACTCAGGATATTACTTAAACTCTTTTATCACCTTTTAAATGACCAAACTACCCCTACGGGGCATAGTGTGTTTAAATTCATTTCGGGATAATAAATGATATCTTACTGATGTCACAACATATTTGGAGCATATTAACTTAGGAAACCTGTAAATGGCTCTCATTATTACCCGTTACGCTTATTACGCGTTCGGTTCGGTTTATGTAACTAGTTTACATAAACTAGCCTAAACGGGTCAAACCTTATCAGTTTTATCTCAAAATCCAGAATGTGTATGAATTACCCATATTAAACAAGTCTCCGAACTTGTCGGGTCTAAATCACATTCTATCTGGTCTTCGCTTAATCGTGCGTACGAACCGTATCTTTAAAACTAACCGGTCTAAGCTTAAGCTTAATTAAAGACCCGTTAGAATTCTAATAGGTCATTATAAACCTTCGTTCCAGATTAGGAGTACCAGTAAAAGCAACTTGCAATTTGCTTATTGTGATTATTACGTTGCTCAGGTAAATACTTTTAACTTATTTTCCTTATACGGGCTTGGGTTACGGTATATAGAATACCGCTTGATCGGGCATCAAATCTTCCATCGTTGGGTGGTTAATTGAATAATTTGATCGGCTCGTTTAAACAGTCTTGTTAATTAAAGCCTTTGGGGGGTTAATGACCACGTCCCGGATATCCTTGGCATCATTTTACGAAATGGCCAGGACTTAAGCGCGGGGTGTAGGCGTACACCCGTCAGTGCACAAAAGAATACTGTGATGTGTCTATTGATCTTTAACCCGGACAAGATCCGGGCTACTGAACGCACAAGGAACATGTAATTCGTTCACAAGATTATATATTTAAATAATTCTCCCAAGTTAAATAAAAATGTTTATGCCATGTGCATCCAAACCAATTTTCAATCATTTTCCAAAATGAGTCAGTTGATTGTATTTACCAGTGTAAACTGACGTATTTTCCCAAAAAGATTAAATGCAGGTACTAAGCGTAATTGGCTGGGATTTCTCCTTAGCATCACTAGAAGTATCGCAAGCTTAAGATGCATAAAGTCTGTTGAACTATTGTCTCCATTTTGTTTTCGATCCGTCTGTGGATAAACTTCCGAATATTGTGACATTTGATATTACAATATTAAATTCGGTTGATATATATCTTTTTAAATTGCTTCCGCTGTGCATATTATATATTGTGTTGTTTGACTATTATGTTGCCAACCACGTCACGATACTCCCCACCGGGCCCACCGGTGACACGTGGAAATCGGGGTGTGACTGGTTGGTATCAGAGCCAACATTGAGTGAATTAAACACTAGCCTTTTGTGTTTAATCTCAATAACACAATTGCACATATCTAAACTTTTGAGTCTAGACAAATAACATAGGACGAATTCTACCCTGTTTGGTTTTTGTTTTGTCCTTAAATTTTTATATATTGTTGTTGTTATCTCATGCTATATTAACAGGATAAAAATGCTGCCAAGATTCTTTAGAAGAAGAGGACGAGGCAAGGGGCCAATCACCGCCCCCAATGACAACGAGGCAGGACCTTCAAATGTGCGAGCTCCTTCGACCACAGAGAGTGACGATCCCCGGCAAAACCGGAGGAACCTCTTCGAGCCGGCTAGACGGTCGGTTTCGCACAGTTCAACACCTCCTGTTCATAACCCTTATGGGCCACAGCCGGAGTACGAGCCCAACAACCCTCAACCCTCCTACATACCGTTACAGCGATCTTTATCGCATAATTCTTTTGGTGACCCTACACCAGTTTTTAGGGGCCGGTTTAACCCGGCAAATTTGTCATATTCTCCAGTGTTCTTTAAGATCATCAGATATGTACCCCATTCTTTCTGAGGTAAAGCATCAGCTAATTTGTCAACCCATTCTTCTCGATCTTTGTTGATATCCAGAAGAGACATTGATCTCACTAAATGACAATATCTTTCGATCAGTTTCTTTGAAGTTTCACCCAGCAAACCCGTAAACAAATCAAATTCTTTGTTTAACAATGATTTCTTACTCCTGATCATCTTCTCACTTCCCTCAAACTTAATTCGAAGTGCTTCCCAAATCGAACGTGAAGTATTATCATGTTGAAGTAATATGAAGATGTCTTATTTCACAGCTTGCTGAAGTAGGCTGATCATCATTTATTCTGCTTTGTACATGTTTCTCTCTTTATCTGACAATTCAGAAATAGTTTTGATAACTCCCACATCTGTACGAGGTTTAACATACTTCTTCTCAATACATTCCCAAGACATTAAATGATTAGCTTGAACCCAGTTTTCGAATCGATCTTTCCAACCATAATATTCTTCAATGCCCATTAGTTTCGGGGGTTTTTGCAAAGTTCCTGTTTCATTTTCCGTGTTCATGCTTTGAGCAATGGTAACCGGAGTACTCGGGGCAGTAGCAAACGCGTTGTAAAATTCCTCTTCCATGTTTAGGTAATCTTTCACAAACTCAGACTTTCAAACAAATTGAAATCTCACACAACAGCGAGTAGACACTTCAGCAGCACTTCGGCTCTGGAATTGGAAAAGCTACAAACGAAATGAACAAGGCAACTATATATAGGCACATCATTTCGTACGAAATAGGCAAAACCTATTTCGTGAGAAATGGTCTTGTTCCATTTCGTGCGAAATGGTCACAAACACACTATTCTCGAATTTCGTGCCCTGATATTTCTAATCTAATACAAGACTCGATACAAGACGAAGTCGACAGACATATGCACCAACAAAGTCAACTGCTGATACAACCACTACCAGTGGGAAATCAGATGATCCCATTAACTTGGGTGATGGTTTAATGTACAAGGAATTGACGGAGAGGGTTGACAAATTGGACACATCTGTTGCAGATATTAAGTCAATGCTGCAACAGTTGTTACAAGCACAAAAGGAAACACCCACTGCTGCACCAGATACAACATCTACTCCATCATCTGCTCCTACTCCCACTGAGCTTTGGAGTTTATTTCAACCTCTGTTTCACCAACAAAGGGCATATGCTGATCAGCAACATGAAATACAGGTTCAAAAGATCAGAAATATGATGGAAGCTAGGTTCATGGATACACAAGCAGACATAAAGGCAATCAAGGCCCACTTGCTGAAAACCACTGATTCTGCTCCTCCCACTATCATCTTTGTGGACAACCCACCACCAGCCGACGCCAAAAAGGGGGAGAAAATGAAGCAGCTAAAGAAAAAGGGATATGAAGATGGTTTGTTATCACACCACGATATTTCCACATATTACCGGTGGGCCCGGTGGGGAGTATCGTGACGTAGTTGATATCATCATGGTCAAACATACACAGAATAGCACAGCGGAAGTCTTGGAATATAAAATATTATTACAAACTCAAATGTTTGAAAATATCAAAGTATTTATTATAGACGAGCCTGTAATATCAAATCCACAGGTGGATCTTTATAGAATGTATAAAATGAAGTTTAGCAGAATTTAGGGCATCTTTAAGGATTTGCAAGATCCTCTATTTCGACACCGAGCAATCCCCCATCCTATTACGTGTAGTACCTGCCACTTAGTCTTTGGAAAATACGTCAGTTTTCACTAGTAAATACAATTAACCGACTCATTTAAAAAGAGTTGATGAAAATTGATTTAAGTGCACAAGGCACAAACCATTTATAACTTGGGACAATCTTTAATAAAATCTTGTATGCAGTTTTACATGTTTGTCATACATATGGGGCCGGTTTGGAAGCCGGTCATGATTAACCGACTCACCACTTATAAAACCCACAGAGGAGTTATCCCCAACTTGTGGGTAATTTAATATTTAGCATTTGCATCTGTCAGGTGTATGCCTACACCCCTTGCATAGGTCGTGGCCATTAATAATTTAAATGAGCCGAGGATATCCAGGACACGGTCGTATTAACCCCCAATGCTTATGTTATCAAACAAGACAGATTAAAACGGGTTATGTAAATTTATTAATCACAATCTGATTAAATGATTTCATACCCGACCAAGTGGTATTATTATAATACCATATCCCAAGCCCGTATAAGGGAAAATAAGTTAAAAGGATTTACCTGAGCTAATACTTGATTCACAGCAAAATAACTCAGTCGTATCCAATCTATCTAAATGCAGGTAGCTTTTACCGGGTGGCTCTAGTCTGGAGTGATGGTAATATATAACCAATTCAGAATGCTAATGGTCTTATTTAAGTCGTAGACTTAGACCGGCTAGCTTAAAGTATCTAAAACGGTACGATACGTTAGATTAAGCGTTGACCGGAATAGAATGTTAATTAGACCCAACAAGTACGGAGACTTGTATAATATGGGTAAACTAAACACATTCTGGATTTTGAGATAAAAACGATAAGGTTAAACCCGTTTTGGCAAACTTACGTAAACTAGTTACATAAACCGATCCGAACGCGTAGATGCGTAATGGGCAACCAAATGAACCATATATAAGTCCCATATGTTATTATGCTTAAAATGTGTTAATACATCAGTAGGATGTTAACACATATGCCCAAAAAGTATTTAAAACCAAATTAAGTCCCGTAGGGCATTTTGGTCATTTTACCCTTTATAAAAGAGGTTTTAAAGCAAACCGAGGTTCTGGTCTTTGGTAATCAGTAAAAATATTTATTTTATCATATTACATCAGTAAGATATCATACATATGTGAGGTTTACCATTTATGGCCAAACTATGCCCCGAAAGGTTATTTTTGTCATTTCACATATGCTTTTACGGACATTTTTGGAAGTCTGAGTTCACGACTTATACCTACTGTAATAATATTAACTTTTTTTAAAAACTCAGTAGGTAACAAGTCTTAGGTGTTAATTATGGTTTAAAACCATACTATGCACCTAAATAGCGTAAAAATCGCTAATTGACGATAATTAAGGAGTTTTATGGAAATCTAAGATTTTGATTAGTTTTGAATGCTCAAAATAATTTATTTAATATATGAAATCAGTAGGAAAAGGTTTGGCATTCAAATCATTTGTAAATCTCATTTTATGCATGAAAAGGGTATTATCGTCATTTACCGAATAATACAAGAACTCTATGATATGATCAGTTTATAACCTGATCAATAATTCCAACAATCCCTAAAAATAATATCTTAACAGTAGGTAATGAGTTTTGGGTCAAAATCCAAGTTTAAACATGCCTTATGCAAGATATCGAAATTTAATTAATAAATAGCTTCTAATTACGATATCGAGCATAACTCTTATTTGGGACCAAGAACTGATGTCAAATTTTTGGGACAAGCTTATATATCAGTAATAAAGGTTTTTGTCCTCTCACATTTTCAAAATTCTTATTTATATGTTAAACGGGCGAAATGGGCGTTTATAAGCATAATAACGGAAACTAGCATATACTTCAAACTACTAAGGACCAAGCAATATAACTTCAGGGGGTTATACTAATGTATAATATGGTCCTAATGGAAGCTTAAAACATGGAAGAATCAAGCTTCATCGGGTCAGAACTGAAAGTCAAAGCAAAAGTCAAGCTTTTGGGACTTTCGGTTATAAACTGACCTTAGACTGATAATTGTCGGGTTAGACCTGGTCAAACATGTTCTAATATTAATTACCAAGTCATTAGAATGTAAAAATATAATTTAGAACCTCTGTTTAATTAGTTTTAATTATTATTCATAAATCTGCCAAGTTTGACTTTTTGACTTACTAGTTTGACCCGACAAGTAACTAGTCAAACGAAATAATTATGAGGTGCCCTTTTAAGGGTTAACCACCTATCCTAATATGGTTCCATAACCACTTTCGTTTCGGTCAGTGGCTGGACCATTTAAGATTAAACCGAAAGTCAAAGCTTAATTACGATAACTTGACTTTTCGGTTTATAAACTATAAAACTGAACTAAAGAGAGGGCTAAGACACTTACAAAGAGTCCTAGCTATCTTTTCTACAAGAAAATAAGTTCCACTCAGATTAGAAAAGCTCTAGATTGAGAGATGTAGAGAAGGAATGAAAATGGCAATTAAAATGCATGGACTTTCATCCTTTATATAGGTTTTGGGAAATCATAGGATCAAGACAAGTGTATAGTGTGTCCTCCAAGGATTTATAAGATTGTGACAAATGTTGTATTCAGAGCAAAAGCCTTGGTGAGTACATAACTTGGTGATCAAGGAAGAAAATCATGGCTGCAATAAACAAAACAGCAGCTGAAAGCTGTTTTGCTCGCTGGGGACTTTTACGCGCCCCGCGTAAGATTGAGAAGTCTCTTACGCGGCCCGCCTAGACTCACGAAATCAGCATTTAATCTTTCAAACATTGCAAGTTCAGTCCCTGCACTTTTAAATGTATTTAACTTGCCTTTTAGGCACTTTTAACCCCTCTAGTCAGTATGTAGATGATCTTGAGAGTATCACCAAACACCGTTAGGTCCAGATTCGTTAAACGATCCTCGAAAACACTAGTTTCGTCTCGTTGACGCTTTTAACCCTTATTCTTAGGAATTTGTGTAAACAACACATAACGGTATCGAAACCTAGTGAAATTGTTATCACTTATTATTGAGATTAAAATCGATCATTACGAAGCTCTTGGTTTGTTTAAAGGTCACTCAGAGTTAAGAATTAACATGTTGACACTTTTAGACCTTCGTCGCGCAAACTTTCAAATAATTACGCAAACGGCTCCTCTCGTCCAACAAGTGGCTCATTTGAGAATACGGACACCGTATAAGGTCACTCAGAGGCCTGGTTTAGGCATGTTGACACTTTCAGTCCTTCCACATTCAAAGTTTTTGATTTTGATGAAATTAGTCCTTCATAGTCAACGCTTGACTTTATTAGGGTTTATTACACGTGTCAACACATCATTGGACACGATTTTTATGAGGTGTTACATCCTCACCCCCTTAAAAGAAATCTCGACCCCGAGATTTGCTCAAAAAGATGGAAGTACTTTATGTCATATAATGGACTTAACTTCCACAGTATTTTAGGGGCCTTTACGGGCATCCCAATTGACCTAGACAATAGGTACATGCTTCTATTCGGAGCTTCTTAACCTGTCGATCCTTGATCGATATAGGTCTTTTAATAAACCTCAAGCTTTCATCAATTTGTATGTCTTGATGAGACATTGCTAGCGATTTATCAGCTAGGCATTTCTTTAAGTTAAAGATGTGGAACACATTGTGAATTCCACTAAGCTCCTTAGGCAAGTTTAGCTTATAAGCCATACTGCCGACACTTCGATGATCTCGAATGATTTCATATATTCAGGGCCTAACTTGCCCCTTATACCAAATCGTATCGTACTCTTTCATATTGATATTTTCAATAGAGTCTTGTTCCCTTATTTGGAACTTTAAGAGACCTGCGCCTTTCTTTCGCATTGCTCTATTGCTGATTACTGGCAGTTTTCAGACGATTATGGATTCATAATATCCTATCCGTCGTCTTTAAGACAAATCTCTGATTCTGATAATTGGGATTTCCCAACTCCTGCCCGACAAATGGGTGTTATCACATTCTCCCATACAAGGTCTCTAATGGAGTAGCCTTGATGCTTATATAATGCTATTGGTTATAGCAGAACTTAATTAAGGTGAGATAGTCATTCCAACTACTATCCGAATCAATCTTAAGGAATCATCTACCCTCATAGTTAGTCGAACAAATCGACGATCCTGGGCAGCTAATAACGATTCTCAATCGTTTCCTAGTTAGGTTGCAATAACCAATGCACAAGCGTACTGCATCGTGCTTTCCTTTATCAACAATAATAGTCAGAGCTCCTGAGACAATGAGCTAGGCTGTACAAGCCTTTCTTCCTAAACTCATCTGGTTAGCCCTTAGTTCTTCCATTTCCGTTGATGCTAACCTATATGAAGCTTCTGTAACAGATACAACTCCTAATAAGATGTCAATCCTAACTTCACTTTGCCCCTCAGGGGTAAAACAGGGTAGTTCTACTGAGAAGAAATAAAGTTATCCAAATATGATAGAGGTAGCTCAATCTTTGACCTTGGTCCACTTACCGTCGCTTGTGCCATGCAATGACACATCTGTTTTACGAGTGCACGGATGCCTAAGTAGAGACGCCAACTTAGGCATTTCTATTATGGATATCTTCATTGAATACCACTAGCTGACTTTAGTACAATATGACTATTGGTATATCTTAGTGGTTCCATGCATTAAACATCCATACTGATCAGGCATGGACGCAATCTATGGGACACACTAGGTTACGCCAATCCTCATATGGCGTTTTCATCAAACATAGTTGGCACTCGCAGTTGATAGAAATCAATGAGAAAAATAATTAAAATAACATATATTGTCGTATGCTATTCGAAGAAGAGTACTCTTAAATTTTTCAGAAGGATCATCGTCGAATATAGAAGAGACGGTCTCTATGGTTTTATTGGTAGGTTCTACCTTATACTTAGCATCTGGAGTTCTTATGAGTATCATCAAAAGTTTGCTAAGCTTATGGTTTATAAAAGACTTATTATTGCCTGTATTAAAAACAGGACACTTAGCAGAAGTTATCATTGATAAATGATAAGGAATGTACTTGATGACATCATGTACTGCCTCTTGGCATTCATCAGGTGAGTTCAGGCATTTCCTTTCTCAGCCTCTCCAGGCTTTAGCTGTACCTTCCTTGCCAGCTTGAAGCTTTATCATGCTTCTTTATCTATGGTGCTAATCACCACTATATTATGTAATATGCTTAGATCCTGGGTTAATCGAATAGGGTACTATCCCAAATAATGAATTAAAGTCGGTGACATACTGTCGACAGTCTAGATTTTTCATGGTGAGAGTTAGAAAATCTGACTCCCCCTTTTTCCATTTCATATCATGGACAGTAGGTTTTTCTGATATGGTCCATAAACTTGGACCATTCCATATTGTATAGGGGTACCTTCCCCTGGACCTGATTAATGTCTCCCACCAAGTAAGGGCAGCGCTCTTGAAGGACTTTGATACGTACTTCACAGTGTCTTTCTTAGCACAACCGTTGATCTCCACAACGGTTTCCATCTTGTTCAATAATTTCATGCAATCAATGGCTCCTTTTTCGCCATTGAAGTCTCTTGGCTTGCAAGGGACAAAGTACTCGTAAGTACATCCTTTAGAGGAACGAAACTCCTCATTTTACATTATCTTCTTTGGTTCATTCTTCACATTCGAAGCGTGAACAAAACTCTCCTCATGAGTAGATGAATGTTGCTTTAAATAAGGTTTGGAGCGAGTAACATTTGGCTCCTTGAACTTTTTCATGGCCTTTTTTTTTCATGGCCTTTCCTACAGTTGCGTCAATCACAGCTTGGAGGTTAACTCCATTAATATTGAGGTTTACGTTTGTAGCATCATTAGATTTTGTCGCCTTAATAGTATCGCGACTGTTATCCACCTCATTCGATTTTTTCATACTCGAAACTGGGTACTAACCACCATGTTAAGCGATTATTAGTCATCATCCTGATGACCTGACATAGATCAGCCACGACATCCATAAACCGTATAGGCTATTATTTTCCAAACATTCCTAATGAATGTTATTTGAATGTATATCCATTACATTTAGCCTAGGTCACAAAAGGACCATTAATGGCACTTAAGGTTTGGAGTGAGTCCATTACCTGTTTGACAGAGGATCATAATGTCACAACTGTCTTTGTCACAAGGACGATTATGAATAGCTCGAAGGCTAGCCGTACAGGACTTTTATTATATATATATATATATATATATATATATATATATATATATATATATATATATATATATACATATGGCATAGAAGCCCGTCACGAGGGACGTAGAAAGATATGGCAATAAGCCTAGTCATGAAGGACATAAATGATTATACGGCACGAAGGCCTCGTCGCAAAGGACATTATAAGATAGGGCACTAAGGCCTGTCACGGAGGACATTTATCAATTCTGGCACAAAAGTCCTGTGACTAGGAATGTTAACATTTAATATGTTAACTTGTCACGAATGACAAGTTATAGCACATTGACTTGTCATGAATGATTTTATAACACAACTTATTGATTTGTCACCAAGGACATTAGTTTATAAACCACAATCTTATTGGATTAGGGGCTTCCAGGTTTGAACATAGTTCTTCATCTTTGGACAGGGAGTCATAGACTACAACTGTCATTGTCTCTAAAGACGACTTATTTGGCCCAAAGGTAACCAATTGACATCACTAATGGATGTTCATATGTCATCATCGTATTTGATGATATTAGTCTTGATCATATCGATCATATTGACTATTAGGTTTGGGTGTAACCCACCATTTTGAATAGGGGATTTTAAAAGATCACCATTAACTTTGTCTTATCGACAATAGAGAAGAGTATAGCCCGTAGGCATTTCATCACTAGGGATGTTAATATTATGATCATCATACTGATGATACTAGTCAGGATCGCAATGATCATATAGACTATGGGATTTGAGCATAGCTCACCCCCCTTGGGCAAAGAATCACAAAAGATTACAATTGCCTTATCTCAAATGGACAATATAATATAGCCCTTAGGCAAAACATCATTTAGGATGTTAAATTTAATCATTGTAATGATGATTTTAGTCATGATCGCATTGATCATATAGACTATTATGTTTGGACATAGTCCAACATTTGTAGACAGGAGGTCATAGACCACAACGGTTGTTGTCTTTATTAGACAACAAGTATAGCCCGTAGGCACTTCACCACTAATGGATATTTATGGTATGATCATCATATTGATGATACTTGCCATGATCGACTCTGATCATATAGACTTTAAGGCTCGGACGAAATCCAATACCTTGACGGCTGGTGTGGTTTCTCACGCCACACTGCCAGGAGTGTTAACATGTTCTCAGATGTTAACAAAGATTAATTATCTTAAGAGGGTTTTACCATCATAGCCATGTTCATAAACATATAGGCTAGGTTATACCATTAAGAGGATCTTTTGAAAATTTTCGGCTGATCGATAAAGTTCGAGTAAAATTCAGAACTATCGTTGGATAAAGGACGAAATGAATACCTACACAAAATTTTCAAAACTTTCCTAAGTTATTAGGAATTTACAATTGTGCCTTAATCAGGACTTTTAGTAATATATTTGTCCACAGAGGACTAAGAGGAAAAAAATATAAGTTCGTATAATGACTATAAATATTATAAGTCCATATAGGGGTTATAATGAAATATCATGTCCTCAAAGGAACTATTTTGAAATAACGTATCCCCAAAGGGATTTTAATGAAATATCATGTCCATAAAAGGACTTTATTGGTACAACGTGCACATAAAAGGGCTTTGCTGTACAGATGTCCTCACAGGGACTTAAAGCAGCTTTAGTCCACGCAGGGACAAAAAGGAAATATAAATCCGAAAAAGGACTATAAGATATGTCCGCATAGGGATTATTATGATATAGCATGTCCATGAACGGACGTTAATAAACAATTGTCCTCGTAGGGACTTTATGCCGAAAGGTACGTCTTCAATGGGACTTATTAATGAAACAATATGTCCTTAGAGGGACTTATAATAAAATATCATGTCCACAAGGGATCTCAATGGAATAATATGTCCAATAAGGGACATAATGAATCAGCATGTCCACGAAGGGACTACGATGAAATAATATGTCCGTGAAAGGACTATAATGAATTATTATGTCCGCCAGGGGACTTTGATAAAATAATATGTCTACGAAAAGACTTTTAATGAAATACTATGCCCATGAAATGACTATGTTGAAATATAATGTCCATGAGAGGACTATTTTAAAAATAGTGTATCCACAAAAGGGATTTTAATAAAATCACACGTTCATGAAAGGACTAAATAGCAAATGCCCATATGGGGTCTTAAGTCGAAAGGTATGTCCATACAGGGACTAGATAGAAGAGATAGGTCCTTATAAGGACTTAAAAGACAAAGAATATTATGAATGAAGGATCTTCTAACGTCTTCCTTGCTCCATTTCGATTGCTTCTCTTCTTTGTTTACCATATACGGTAGGGATACTGAAGACCTCAGTGAATAAGATAAGTATTCTATCAGGATCCGTTATAGAAGTAGAATTCAAGGATTCAATGGTTAAGGAATGATACGGATCACGAATTGGGTTTTGACTGATATAATCCAAGTCTGGGATTCCAAAACTTGGAGATAAGAAATAAGGATCATCAGCGTTCACTAGCATTATTTTCAAAACGGGAGTCTCAGGGACCACATGGTATGGACTCCACTGGCACAGACTTTAAAATTTGAGCCTCAGGGACCTACGGTATGGACTCTGAAGTCTGATTGCTATCCAATAGATTTGGTTTTTGGAATGAGCTCATGAAGGTCTCTCCTCAAAATCGGTCGCACGCTTATTCTAGCCGTTTTACGAAGCTTGGCATTCTTTGGCTTCAGATAAGGAGAATTTCCATCAGCAGCTTCTTTGCTTGGCGACATATTAAAAATACTTAAAATCGAAAACAATGTTTACTTAATAGGGATGAGAGCATTCCTATGTTAAGTCTAGACTCAAAAGGTCTAAGGAATATGCTACTGTGTCATTTGAGATTAAACACTAAGAATTAGTGTTTAATTCACTCAAACGTTGGCTCTGATACCAACCTGTCACACCCCGATATTTCCACATATTACCAGTGGGCCCGGTGGGGAGTATCGTGACGTAGTTGTTATCATCATGGTCAAACATACACAGAATAGCACAGCGGAAGTCTTGGAATATAAAATATTATTACAAACTCAGATGTCTGAAAATATCAAAGTATTTATTATAGACGAGCCTGTAATATCAAATCCACAGGTGGATCTTTACAGAGTGTATAAAATGAAGTTTAGCAGACTTTAGGGCATCTTTAAGGATTTTCAAGATCCTCTATTTCGACACCGAGCAATCCCCCAGCCTATTACGAGTAGTACCTGCCACTTAGTCTTTGGAAAATACGTCAGTTTTCACTGGTAAATACAATTAATCGACTCATTTAAAAAGAGTTGATGAAAATTGATTTAAGTGTACAAGGCACAAACCATTTATAACTTAGGACAATCTTTAATAAAATCTTGTATGCAGTTTTACATGTTTGTCATACATATGGGGCCGGTTTGGAAGCTGGTCATGATTAACCGACTCACCACTTATAAAACCCACAGAGGAGTTATCCCCAATTTGTGGGTAATTTAATATTTAGCATTTGCATCTGTCAGGTGTATGCCTACACCCCGTGCATAGGTCGTGGCCATTAATAATTTAAATGAGCCGAGGATATCCAGGACACGGTCGTATTAACCCCCAATGCTTATGTTATCAAACAAGACAGATTAAAACGGGTTATGTAAATTTATTAATCACAATCCGATTAAATGATTTCATACCCGACCAAGTGGTATTATTATAAGACCATATCCCATGCCCGTATAAGGGAAAATAAGTTAAAAGTATTTACTTGAGCTAATACTTGATTCACAGCAAAATAACTCAGTCGTATCCAATCTATCTAAATGCAGGTAGCTTTTACGGGGTGGCTCTAGTCTGGAGTGATGGTAACATATAACCAATTCAGAATGCTAATGGTCTTATTTAAGTCGTAGACTTAGACCGGCTAGCTTAAAGTATCTAAAACGGTACGATACGCTAGATTAAGCGATGACCGGAATAGAATGTTAATTAGACCCAACAAGTACGGAGACTTGTATAATATGGGTAAACTAAACACATTCTGGATTTTGAGATAAAAACGATAAGGTTAAACCCGTTTCGGCAAACATACGTAAACTAGTTACATAAACCGATCCGAACGCGTAGATGCGTAACGGGCAACCAAATGAACCATATACAAGTTCCATATGTTATTATGCTTAAAATGTGTTAATACATCAGTATGATGTTAACACATATGCCCAAAAAGTATTTAAAACCAAATTAAGTCCCGTAGGGCATTTTGGTCATTTTACCCTTTATAAAAGAGGTTTAAAGCAAACCGAGGTTCTGGTCTTTGGTAAACAATAAAAATATTTATTTTATCATATTACATCAGTAAGATATCATACATATGTGAGGTTTACCATTTATGGCCAAACTATGCCACGGAAGGGTATTTTGGTCATTTCACATATGCTTTTACGGACATTTTTGGAAGTCTGAGTTCACGACTTATACCTACTGTAATAATATTAAAATTTGTTTAAAAACTCAGTAGGTAACAAGTCTTAGGTGTTAATTATGGTTTAAAACCATACTATGCACCTAAATAGTGTAAAAATAGCTAATTGACGATAATTAAGGAGTTTTATGGAAATCTGAGATTTTGATTAGTTTTGAATGCTCAAAATAATTTATTTAATATATGAAATCAGTAGGAAAAGGTTTGGCATTCAAATCATTTGTAAATCTCATTTTATGCATGAAAAGGGTATTATCGTCATTTACCGAATAATACAAGAACTCTATGATATGATCAGTTTATAATCTGATCAATAATTCCAACAATCCCTAAAAATAATATCTTAACAATAGGTAATGAGTTTTGGGTCAAAATCCAAGTTTAAACATGCCTTATGCAAGATTAATAAAGAGCTTCTAATTACGATATCGAGCATAACTCTTATTTGGGACCAAGAACTGATGTCAAATTTTCAGGACAAGCTTATATATCAGTAATAAAGGTTTTTGTCCTCTCACATTTTCAAAATTCTCATTTATATGTTAAAAGGGCGAAATGGGCGTTTATAAGCATAATAACGGAAACTAGCATATACTTCAAACTACTAAGGACCAAGCAATATAACTTCAGGGGGTTATACTACTATATAATATGGTCCTAATGGAAGCTTAAAACATGGAAGAATCAACCTTAATCGGGTCAGAACTGAAATTCAAAGCAAAAGTCAAGCTTTTGGGACTTTCGGTTATAAACTGACCTTAGACTGATAATTGTCGGGTTAGACCTGGTCAGACATGTTCTAATATTAATTACCAAGTCATTAGAATGTAAAAATATAATTTAGAACCTCTGTTTTATTAGTTTTAATTATTATTCATAAATCTGCCAAGTTTGACTTTTTGACTTATTAGTTTGACCCGACAATTAACTAGTCAAACGAAATAATTATGAGGTGCCCTTTTAAGGGTTAACCACCTATCCTAATATGGTTCCATAACCACTTTCGTTTCGGTCAGTGGCTGGACCATTTAAGATTAAACCGAAAGTCAAAGCTTAATTACGATAACTTGACTTTTCGGTTTATAAACTATAAAACTGAACTAAAGAGAGGGCTAAGACACTTACAAAGAGTCCTAGCTATCTTTTCTACAAGAAAATAAGTTCCACTCAGATTAGAAAAGCTCCAGATTGAGAGATGTAGAGAAGGAATGAAAATGGCAATTAAAATGGATGGACTTTCATCCTTTATATAGGTTTTGGGAAATCATAGGATCAAGACAAGTGTATAGTGTGTCCTCCAAGGCTTTATAAGATTGTGACAAATGTTGTATTCAGAGCAAAAGCCTTGGTGAGTACATAACTTGGTGATCAAGGAAGAAAATCATGGCTGCAATAAACAAAACAGCAGCTGAAAGCTGTTTTGCTCGCTGGGGACTTTTACGCGCCCCGCGTAAGATTGAGAAGTCTCTTACGCGGCCCGCCTAGACTCACGAAATCAGCATTTAATCTTTCAAACATTGCAAGTTCAGTCCCTGCACTTTTAAATGTATTTAACTTGCCTTTTAGGCACTTTTAACCCCTCTAGTCAGTATGTAGATGATCTTGAGAGTATCACCAAACACCGTTAGGTCCAAATTCGTTAAACGATCCTCGAAAACACTAGTTTCGTCTCGTTGACGCTTTTAACCCTTATTCTTAGGAATTTGTGTAAACAACACATAACGGTATCGAAACCTCGTGAAATTGTTATCACTTATTCTTGAGAGTAAAATCGATCATTACGAAGCTCTTGGTTTGTTTAAAGGTCACTCAGAGTTAAGAATTAATATGTTGACACTTTTAGACCTTCGTCGCGCAAACTTTCTAATAATTACGCAAACGGCTCCTCTCGTCCAACAAGTGGCTCATTTGAGAATACGGACACCGTATAAGGTCACTCAGAGGCCTGGTTTAGGCATGTTGACACTTTCAGTCCTTCCACCTTCAAAGTTTTTGATTTTGAAGAAATTAGTACTTCATAGTCAACGCTTGACTTTATTAGGGTTTATTACACGTGTCAACACATCATTGGACACGATTTTTACGAGGTGTTACATTTGTACATTACACCAGACAAATCCAGTATGCTTGCAGACATCCCTAAACCAGATGGTTCTAAAAAGGTTGTTGTGACTTTAAATGCTATTGCTGATGAAAATGCAAAGGTGAAAAAGGATAGAGAGGCAAAGGGAAAATCAAGGTTTGAACAGGAGAAGAAAGTTTATATGGAAATGGAAGTGCAGGGTGTTTCTGAGCCCAAGAATGAAGAAAATCCTGAGCCTAAAAGAAAACAGCCCACTAGAAAAGTGAGGGAACCCAAATCCACACCTCCCAAAAGCTCCACACATCAAACCTCCAAACCAGCAGATGTTAAAACACCTGTTTTATCAACAGCTGTTGGTACTTAAGTGGTTTCAACATCTGTTACACCAACAATTGCCACCTCTTAAACACATACTCAATCCACTGCCTTACCACAAATCACATCACCATAAAAAACATCCTCATTACCACCAACACCACCTGCCAAAAAGCAGAAGACTTCAGGTGACACATCATCTGTTGTAATGACAACAGTGGTTGAAACACCAGTTGTTTCAACAACTGTTAGTCAACCATCTACCACTCAAATCACCACCACTCAACCCACCAAAACACCACCAACCTCTCCAAAACCTAAAAGGAGAAGGATAATTCTGAATGATGACCCTTCACCACCACAAACATCCACACAACCACTGTCCCTTGTTACCATTCCCAATCCTGTCCCACTCTCTTCAGCACAAGTCTCAAATTCAAACACTGCCATTTTTCCTGCAGGAGTCCAGTATCCATTAGATCTTCCAGCAGTTAGAGAGGAGATCAAATCCTTCTACTCTGAAGATGACCCTGCTAAAAGGAACTTGCCATCTAGTCAAGGATATCCAAGGCCTAATAACATTGAAGAATACTTGAAGTTAAAGGCTCAACAACAGAGGATATCTCCAAAAGAAATACAGAAGGAAACTCTGACAGAGAGATTCAAACATACTACCAATATCTGCTAACCCAAGTCAAAACTTTGGAGCAGTTTTCAAAAGATCTCTGTCAGAATTTATCAGAAAGAGCTGATGAAACCTTGAGGAAAGATTATCTTGATAATATCATAGCTTACAAAACATACAAGGGAAATAGGTACCAGTACAAAGAATGGACCATCAGTGAGCTAGAAAGTGAAACAGCCAGAATTCAAGATATGATAAAAAACAAGGTGAAGCAGACTCCTCCTATCTGGGAAAAGTTTAAGAAAAATGTACCAGAAAGGACTCTGCAGCTAAAGAGAATGAAAGAAGAGTTAATAACAGCTAATTTTGGGTCAAGCAACCAAGTGACAAGGTGGAAAGAGGATAAAGTGTTCGCCTCTTACAAAAAGCTGGAAGAATTAAGAAAGAAAAATCCTAATGTTCCACAAAAGCCTATTTACCCTGAATTAGTGGTTCCAGCTAAGCCACAAAAGCTACAAATCAGGAGATCCACTGCTCCACCTGCTGCCATCCTTTACCAAACAAGGAAACAAAAGCAGGTGGATGCAGAAACAGCAGCAGATAAAGAAGCAGGGGATTACCTTGTAAAAATAGGCCTTAAGCAAATGATATGAGAAAAACTTGAATTGACACAAACTACAAATACTGCTCAGCCAGTCATTATCAGGCCACCATCTCCAAACTCATCATCAATAAAACCTCTCCCAAGAAACCCACTGGATTCAAAAATACTAAAGTGGATATCTGAAAAACAGACCCACGTATTGACTCTAATCAAATCCAGTGGTGAGGTGAATAAAATATCAAGGGAACAAGCACTGGGCCTGGGTGTTGAAGATCTGCAAGATCTCCTTGATCTTACACTGTGCAGGGTTGGGGATGACACAGATTCCTTGGACTTTGAATTACAATTCAAAGGGCAAGTCAGGGGATTATTGATGAGGCAATAAAGATTCACAATACAGACATCATTGATGGAAATGAGCCTGACTACTTTGGTGAAGGTTGAATAGGGATCTGTATTGGAAAGTTATTGTATAAGAATGTCTATTTTTGTAATTTTCGTCGAATTGGTGTGAATTCTTTAATACTACAAGGCAAATGTGATATTTGGGTTTGTGTTTTACAGTTTATAGCAGAGTTAAGATTATTAGGTGTGTTAATGTTTGCGGTTATATAAGAAATTTTATGTATTTGTGAATTTGGTAAGTAACTGATTCGACTTTGAAAGTCAAAGGTGAAAGAAACATGGTTGACTTGACTGTTGGCATTGTTTGTTAATCCTGATTTGCAGTAAAATACACTTTGAGCTTTTTTTGAGCCGTTTAATATGTTATCCTTTTAGTGAATTTTCTTTTCGAGTTGTCCCATCTAAGATAAAACACACGATTAAATCATATGGTCAAATTGTTAAGGGTCTTGATGATTTAAGATGCTAATTATGTGCTGTCTATTAGCTAATTATTTGTAATTTATGTTAACAGTGTTTATATGTTAACAGATGTTGACCAAAAGTCAAACAGATGTTGGCGAATAGTGAAACAGATGTTGACCTTAAGCAGATGTTTGGTTTCAGGCCAAATATCTCTTTATGGGCAAACATCTGTTTAACTTCAAACATTTGTTTAAGGCCAAACATATCTTTATTGCCAAACATCTGTTTATGGCCAAACATCTGTTTAAGTCCAAACAACTGATATAGAACGCCAAACATTTGTTTAAGCCCCAACATCTGTTTAAGTCTAAACAGATGTTTAAACATCTGTTCAAAACACTGTTTAATCTAACATGATCGAACTATTGACTAAAAGTCAAATAGATTTTCAAACCACTGATTGGCTTATTCAAATTTCTGTTGAATACTAAATGAGATGTTGACAAAACTCAAACATCTGTTGACCAAAAGTCAAACAAATGTTGATGAAAAACTAAATGGGATGATCCGACTCGGTTACATGGGATATTTTTAAACTTCTAACTTTTTAAAGATCCTCACAAAATCTCGGTTCGTTTCTCTCTCCACATTTCTTTCTACACTTTCTCCAAGAAACTCTGTCATCTTCTTCGATTTCTTCCGATCTTCATCAATATCATATTGTATAATAATAAAGGTATTGTTAAATAATCTGATTTGTTTTGTATTTTTTCATGTTTATTCTTTTAGTTTTGAATTCCATAACCGATTATGGTTCTTGCTATTTTAATGAAGAAGTTGTAATCGAGGGTGGTGTATTCATGTATCTCCCTGTTTTTTTTTCAATCCATTGTTGGTTATGATTGCGTTTATTGTTGCGGCTTATACTGGAACAATTTCTGATAGTCCTAATTTTTTTGTATATCTGATTACTATGTAGTTATTATGCATGTTATGATAGACATATATGATTCTAAAAAAAGTGATCTGCATTTCGTGTATCTACCATTTGTCTTATCCATTGTTGATTTTATTGGATTTCACTTTGCTCATGTATTTATCTTATTCTTATTTATGATATAAAATTTCGATCTTTACTGTTGTATTCTCGTTTGTATTTTTAAAGTTATTTATAAAGTTGTTGATGTGATTCTGATGTATGATATAAAATTTCAATCTTTACTAATGTATTGTCACGTTTATTTGTAAAGTTGTTTATAAAGTTGTTCATGTAACGATGTTATTCTGAAGTATAATATAAATTTCTGATTTTAACTGATGTATTCTCATGTGTGTTTGAAAGGTTGAACTTATTTTGATTAGTAGTTGGTATACTGTTTTTAAGTTTTTGTTTGGAATAGACACAAGTCACTATCCTGTTTTTCTATACAATTTATTCAGCTGATGATCCTCCATGTCTATTTGTGATACTTAATCGAAAAAGTAGATTTTAAGTTTTAATTATATGATTTGCTGTAAAAAATATATATATTTCGATATGATAAGAAATTACATGTATTCTCACCTTTTCGATGTTGTCTATTGTTATTTTGATATATATTAGTTGTATCATATTTTATTTAGATGTATTGCATACCTTAATGGATTGTATTCATTTGTTTATTAATGTTATTGATTTTGATTCTATATGATTGATACTGTTACAGTTTTACGTGAGAATGATTTATGGATTTCCGTGTTACCTTGAAGACAGGAAAATGAAATGTTTGGTTAGTAATTTTATCCGATCTTAGTTTAACACTTAATTTTAATTTTTTTGGTATGATATTTAGCAATAAAAGTGTTTCTTTTATTTATGCTTAGATTTTGCCAAAACAGTATCAAAATTGGATTCAACAGTTTAATTATCCAAATGGAAATATAAAGATCCGGACCACAACTGGTAATGTTTTTAAAGTCAAGATCTATCCTCTAAGCAATGGCAGATATTATTTCTATAATGGTTGGTGTCAGTTGGTAGACAGTTTGAAAATACCTTCAGATTCATGGTTGATATTTCATTATGAAGAAGCATTAGAAAGTTTCAGAATATTATATTTGTATCAAGACATTGCTCTTGCTCCTTGTGAAGAGTTTTACTACAAACCATCTGGTAACGAAGATTATGTGGTATGTAACTTCGAATATTATTCATCATGTAATTTTTTTGGAGATACAGTTGTTTAATTGTTGTTTTTTATTTGTTTACTTAATTTTCTGATATATTTTTACTAATGTACTATATAATGTGTTTTATTCTGATTGTAGAGTATTAATCGTTCTTTTGTTCATCACAAGATGTAAAACACTATTCCTTCATATCCGGTTCTTATTAAAGGATCTGAAAACCAGAATTGGCCTATAGGGGTGGAAGATATCAACAATGAACTTTACATAATTACCGGATGGAAGGAGATAAAGGATGAGTTGTCATTAACTGCCGATCATCTCATTGTCTTTGAGATGATAGATCTTCAGACTTTTCATATCACGGTTTTCAATTGTGCTACCTGTGATTTAGTGCTTCCACCGGAGGTTTGTGCTGTTGTTAAAGAAAAGGTGATAGAAGAGATTGTCTTGAGTTCAGATACTGAAGCTGTACAGGACATCGATAATGTCAATGAAGGTGGTGTGGTTGTTGTGAATGAAGATAATCAGATCGTACCTATTTCTTTCCATGTGGACGGTCATTTTGTAAGTTTGTGATGATGAGTTTACTAATATATAATACTTTAGTCAGATTTTAAACATGTGTTAATTCTTTGTTGATTGAATTGTTCGTTGTTTGTTACAGCGCCTTTTTAAAAAACTGGCTGAAGATCTTGGACTGAATCGTAAGATGGGTTTGAAGATTGTGGACGTGGCAGGTGATGTTTGGAATATTCAAGCTGCTATAGGTTCATCTCGAGGTCAACCAAGATATTATCTGCAAGGAATGAGAAAGTTTGTGAGAGATAAAGGCATGGCTCCAGGTGAAGCATTTACACTTGTTGGGATTGAACCCTACCAGAGGAACAGATAATGTAAAGCCAAAACCTGTTCACAACAGTGGATTCACAATAAGCAGACGTTTACATTAAGCTCTCCCCTTGACAGTGGTTACCTATCTGCTGATACACTCTAAGTACTGCTCAGAAGAACCACTGATGAATCAAACACTGTTGAAACAACTAAAGACTGCTAAAAGGCAAACACTGAGCTCTATCTACAACCATCTCTTAAGTACTGCTGAAGACCCAAGCATTGCTCATTCAAAGACTGATCACCTTTTGAAGAAAGCACTGATGTTCAAACAGTCAGTGCTTAGGCTACAACAGTGGAACGTGAACTGTGTTAGACTTGTTTTGTATTTTATTATCAATCAGTTGTTAGACATCAGTAGTTTTGTATAGACCAGTGTTTATAGGTTGTTAGGCTGTTAGATGTCACTATCATGGTGACGTCAGCTGAGGTACATCAGTGGTTTGGCTTGTCTATAAATATGACAGTACTCTGTACTGTTATATTTGATCGTTTTGAGTGAGTTCTTCTCCTCAATTCAATCCTTTCATCTTGTGCAACCAACTCTGGAGTATCAGGCTGAGGGGGAGTTTAGTCTGTAAGCTTGCATTGTAATCTTTTGCTTTTAATGTAATCTTTCGACTCTATGAAAAAGCAATTGTTTATCAAACTATATTCTCCTTTGATTGTGTTTACAAAGTTTGTTATTCATTTCCGCTGCACTTAAAACTGCTCATATCTATTTGATTTGTTCAAATTTCACAAACAAGCACAATCAGTAGATCCTCAGATCCCAACAATTGGTATCAGAGCCTGGACAGTCAAATTCGATCTAACAATCAATTTGACATAACAGTTCGGCTCAAAATTCATTGATACTAAGGTTGGTTGTATTCAGTTGAAAAACAGAGTATCGAGTAAATCATGTTCAAAGTGGTTAATAAAAAACTCTGTAAATCAACCAAGATGTCATATGACACACAAATTTCACACAACAAGTGAATTCATGCACAAGACACTCATGGTTTCTAGATCTGAAAACAATATCTGTTAAACCATGAGATTATTTCTTATTTTCTAAATTGATTTCAATTGTTGATGTATAATCTGTGATGTTTTCATTAAATACTAAAGTATGAACCTCAGATTAACAAAAACCTATGTTCATAAAACATTAGTGTTTTTGATAACATAAAAAGAGGGAAATTAAAACTTTAGTCATTCAGATCTTATGTGTTAAAAACAGGTTGAGTTCCTCAAAAGGACAAAATCAACTATGTTAAAATACATTAAGAAAATCAGGGGTCAACATAGTCCGTATCATATGTAGTGTGAGATTGGTTGAAAAAAATTTGTGCAAACATGACCAAGTCTCTCAAAATATTACTGCAAAATGATTTTGGACTAAAATTCACAAAAACTCGAAAGTGTGTTTATTTGAAAACTCTTGAAATCAAAAGAAAAGAGTATAAACGTAAAACACTTAAGAGTAAAAGCTTGGGGTAATAATGGTCATTAAGCAACTGTTTGTACTCTTTGGTTCAGGAAAATTCAGGTGACAGTAGTATTCTCAGTGATTAAGCTTACAAAAGGACTGGTTCATGTGTCCTCATGTTTGCAATCAACTGACAAACAAAATGATACCAAACAGTGGTCAAAATGTATTCAAAATATTCTACCACTGCGGTCAAACCATTGACCATTTTCATAAACTTGAGAATGATATGATTACGTTTTTTTTATTTTTGAAAATATACCAGATCCTTTTTGATGCTGTTCTCAGAAAATCCTTTAAAATTTTTTTATATAAAGGATTCTCTCGAATAATCTGGATATATTATTCATTTTATTTTTTTTGGAGTAATATATTTTGAACTTTTGCCTGTTTTTGTTGGCATTAGTTTCAATTACCTGTCAGGACATAGTACCTTATTTTTGTTGGTATTCTTGTCCTCATGAATGGGTCAAAAGGAAATGGTACATAGTTCAAGATCATGTCATACTCAGGTTTGTTTTTAAACATTAATCAAAGGTTGGTTGCTAAACTGTGGTTAAACTACTGGGGTATCTCATGTTTTAACTTGGATATCTAAAAAAAATGACTGCCTTAGCAAAAAGTTTACATCATCTGGGGTACTAAACCACTGTCCTTCAAATTGACATGTGGCAAAAACCTTGAATGGTAATTCTCAAAACTGTTGCTGAAATACTTGTCTCTCAAATCTGGATCATTTACCCTAATCACTGCTTTGTTCATACATCTGTTTCCTAATCACTATCCACTGCTGAAAGTCAACCACTGTTTCTTCATTTTGCTAGACAAGCACTGATGCTCAAAATCAGTGTCTTATCCACTGATATGCTATCTACTGATAGTAAAAATCATCCACTGTCCGCATTAATACCGTTGTAACTACTGATGCTTGATTCATCAGTGGCTCTTAAAACAACTGTTCTCCACCCTTCATCCATTTCTTCAGTGTTTGACACGTGGTCAGTTTTTAGCCTTCAGATCATAATAACCGCTGCCACATCAGTGATCATTTTTTCCCTAAATAAAACCCTGATCAAAACCCCCAAACAGGGTTTTACACTGTCGAATTGAATTCCAAAAGTTCTCTTCTCAAAGCAGTTTCCAACCTTTCTTCCAAAAACACTCTCCGATTCTTCTTCATCAAAATGACGAAGTCAAAATCAAAATCTAAACCAAAATCGCCACCATCTTCAAAAGAGGTCGCTCAAACGACCGAAGAAACCATTGAAATCCCATACAAATCACCGCATAACTACTTGGGTCTCCTCACAAAACCTACCGATAACCACACATTCGACTCCATCATTGATACACTATCTGCATCAAAGTACAAAACTTTGTTGACAGCAGATGCTCCCATTTACTTACAAACCCAGAGAGAGTTCTGCAAAAAGGCGACGCTTGAAAAACAAGACGATAAAGCCACAGCCATTAACTCATCGATACAGGGTAAAGTGATTCAAATCACTCCACAATCAATCTCCGAAGTTTTTAAACTCAATGATCTAAAAGGTAAAATTTCTTTTGATAAAGCCGAGATGAAAACTGATTTCACAAAAAGGGGATATGCAGAACAATCAAAGGTAGATACCTTACAAAAAGGTTATTTTCCATCTGCACCCAGATTTTTATTCCACACACTTTTAAGTTGTGTTTCAAATAAAACAACAGCGTTTAACGAAATACCATTGAAGATTCAATTCCTGGGCTATGCTATTTTAAACAATAAAGATTATAACTACTCCCAGGAGATCTTCAATGACATGGTCAAGAATGTTGATAGCAAATCATTTCTTCTTTTTCCAAGATCTCTGAGCTATTACTTTAAACAAAAATTTGAAAAAGAGGATGAAAATTTGCCCAAACAAGGTGTCCATTTTCAAATAAAAGGTTTAACAATTGAAACATTTTCAAGAATGATGGCACCAATAAAATTAAAAGCAAAGGTGCCTGAGCAGACTTTAGAAACTGCCACTGATCCTCAGGCAACTTCTGCTGAGCCCACTGCTCCAGGTGATCAGAGCAGCACTACCACTGCTTTGAAACCCACACCTGACATTACCAAAAAGACCAAAAGAAAAACATCCAGAAAACCCACCAAACCCAAAACAAAGGCAACTCTGGAAGATGAGATCCCAGAGCAACTGTCAGTGACAAAACAAATGTTACCACAAACCACTGCTGCTACTTCCTCACAGCAGTTGGAAGAAAGATCTCAACCTATGCCTAAAACTCCTCCTGCATCCTCACAAAAGGATCAGGTTGTAATCACAGGGACACCAAATTATGAAGCTCTGGATCCACTCGGATCTATCTTCCACAGTCCTGATCCCAAGGACATGTCTCTTTCAACACCCATACCCTCACCAATCATAATGGCACAATCAATAATACCCCTGTTGCATGCAGTTGTTATTGCACAGACACAAACCAGTTCCTCTCTATCACCCATTACTGAGAGTATACCTCCACAAGTGACTGGGTCTGATGCATATACCTCTGCTATCCCAGCAACAGTTGAGGAGGTTACACTGCAGGAGTTACAAGTAACTCTTGTCAGTAGTTCAAGTGGAGCAGCAACTACAACTGATAGATCAACAGATCTTCAGTTGGACAGTTGTTTCATTAATAAGACTCCCTTGAAGGCAATTTCTTCCATGGCAACATCGGTAACCACCAGTGAGTTGATTCTAACCACCGGTACCATCAAAGGTTTATCGAGTGCTGAAGAAAGAAGTCCCCAGTACCAAGAACAAGGGGCATCAATAGGTGATTTTTGGGATTCAGTTCCTAAGTCACATATTGATACAACCACTACTGGTGGGGATTCAGATGATCCTACTAATGTAGGTGATGATTCAAATATCAGAAATTGACGGAAAGAGTTGAAAAACTTGAAGATTCAGTTGCTAAAATTAAAGATATGGTGCAAGAGATTTTAAAAGCTCAAAAAGCACAAGCCACTGCTGTTCCTTCTCAAGCACCTGCACAACATGCATTTGCTACAAATGAGCTTTGGAATATTTTTCAACCCATGCTTGAAAAACAGCAGCATATGGCTGATCAAAAGCATGCTATTCATGTACAAATGCTGACCAACATGGTGGAATCAAGATTTAAAGACACTCAAGCAGATATCAAGGCTATAAAGGCTAGCATTCAAAGTGCCTCTGGCAAAGCTCCTTCTTCCCTATCATTTCTTGTTAACCCCCCTTCAGATAATGCCAAAAAGGGGGAGAATATCAAGCTGTTGAGAAAAATGAATAAAATGGGAATAGAACATGGCCTTTATATTGAGCCTGAAAAAGAAAAAGAAAAGCAGGTCTCAAAACCCGTTAGTCAAACAGCTGATACAGCAGTAGTTACAAAAACTGCTGTCAGTAGCCAAACAGCTGCCATTTCATCAACACACACACCTTCAACACACACCACTCTATCACACACCATCACAACCACTGTTCCATCACCATCATCATCTACAATCATATCACCACCACTGCCTCCTGCCATAAAGCAGAAGACAGCAGATGTTACAACATCTGCTGTAATGACAACAGTGATTGAAACACCAATTGTTTCAACCACTGTCAGTCAATCACAACCACAAACCACTGTCACTCATATTCAAACCACTGATCCACCAACGACATCATCAGCCTCTCCTACAATAAAAAGGAGAAGGATTCCCATATCTGATGATTCACCACCACCATCACCACCATCAAAAATTACCTCACCACTTCCATCCCCTGCTCAAAAGCAGAAGACATCTGCTGACATATCAGCAGTTGTAATGAAAACAGATGTTGAGACACCAGTTGTTTCAACAACTGTTAGTCAGTCATCCACCACTGTTTCCACCAGTCTCACATCAAAACCAACAAAGCTCTACACCAGAAAAAGAAAACTTACTCAGCCAGATGAGGACCAATATGATCCCACTGCTGCAAGATATCCTTTAGAACTGGAAGCTATAAAAAATGAGATGAGGCAATTCTACAATGATGATGATCCTTCAAACAGAAGATTTTCTTCACTCGTTGGCTTCATGGTTCCAGAAGACATGGATGAATATCTTGAACTTAAAGTAAGACAGGCTAAGATAAGAGCCAAGGTTGAATGTAAAGGTCAAGGTGATGAAGCCATTGCTGAAAGATTGGAACTTCTGCTCACAAAAGTCGATCTAATAAAAGATTTTGCAAATGGGCTGAGCAAAGAAAAGGCAGAACAACGAAAAGAGATGAGAAGAAAACTTCTTGCATACATAATGCAAGAAAAATTCTATCCTGCTGAAGAAAACCAATTCGAAGAATGGCCAATAGTGCTCTTAAGGCATGAAGCTGATAGGATTGATAGAATTAAGAGCGATCCTAAAAAGAAGAAGAATGCTCCAAATTGGAGTAAATACAAAAAGTTCATCAATGACCAAACAGCTGAGTACAAGAAAAAGAAACAGGAGCTGGTGGATGCAAAGGTGGACACTGCAAATGCCATATCAAAATGGTCAAAGCAGCAAACTGATGAAGCCTATGAAAGGCTGAAGAAAAGGAAGATAACTTTATCAGGCACTTCAAAGAAGCGTGAACAAATGATGAAGCTTGAACAGCAGATTGAAAACCTCAAAACACTGTTCCGATCTACTCTTATGACAAACCAAGAAAAGGGAGAACAGCTGACCAGTGAAGAGGTAAAGGAAAAGGAAGTTGAGTACTTCAAAGAAACCATCATGAAAATGGGTCTAAAAGAAGCGAACTCAGAAAAAACTGCAAAACCTTTCTCAGAAGGTGTTAACTAAGCCTGCATCACCAAATACTTCAGAAATTTTAGACATTGAGCCAGATCAACAAAAGAGACAAGAGCAGATAGAAAAAGAGACTGCAGAAGACATAGCTGCAGCAAACAATGTTATTGAAATGGCCTTCAAAAGAATGTCTGAAAGTCTGTAAGTTTTCTCAAGGACAATATCTAAAAGCTCATCATCAAATAAATCTCTCCCAAGAAACCCATTGGGTTTAAAAGTACTAAAGTGGATGTCTGATCAAAAGACCCACGTATTGACCCTGGTCAGATCCAATGGCGAAGTGAAGTACATATCAAGGAAAGAAGCACTAGGCCTTAGTGTTGAAGATTTGCAGGATCTCCTTGAACTTACACTGTGCCGGGATGAAGATGACACAAGTTCCAAAGAATTTGAAGAAGAATTCAAAAGAAAAGCAAGGGAACTTTTGATGAGTAATAAAGATCCAGAATAATAACAGGTTTTGGCATTATCTGTTCCAGGGGGAGATTGTTGGGATTGAACCCTACCAGAGGAACAGATAATGTAAAGCCAAAACCTGTTCACAACAGTGGATTCACAATAAGCAGACGTTTACACTAAGCTCTCCCCTTGACAGTGGTTACCTATCTGCTGATACACTCTAAGTACTACTCAGAAGAACCACTGATGAATCAAACACTGTTGAAACAACTAAAGACTACTAAAAGGCAAACACTGAGCTCTATCTACTGCTGTCTCTTAAGTACTGTTGAAGACCCAAGCATTGCTCATTCAAAGACTGATCACCTTTTGAAGAAAGCACTGATGTTCAAACAGTCAGTGCTTAGGCTACAACAGTGGAACGTGAACTGTGTTAGACTTGTTTTGTATTTTATTATCAATCAGTTGTTAGACATCAGTAGTTTTGTATAGACCAGTGTTTATAGGTTGTTAGGCTGTTAGATGTCACTATCATGGTGACGTCAGCTGAGGTACATCAGTGGTTTGGCTTGTCTATAAATATGACAGTACTCTGTACTGTTATATTTGATCGTTTTGAGTGAGTTCTTCTCCTCAATTCAATCCTTTCATCTTGTGCAACCAACTCTGGAGTATCAGGCTGAGGGGGAGTTTAGTCTGTAAGCTTGCATTGTAATCTTTTGCTTTTAATGTAATCTTTCGACTCTATGAAAAAGCAATTGTTTATCAAACTATATTCTCCTTTGATTGTGTTTACAAAGTTTGTTATTCATTTCCGCTGCACTTAAAACTGCTCATATCTATTTGATTTGTTCAAATTTCACAAACAAGCACAATCAGTAGATCCTCAGATCCCAACAACACTTAACTTTGTTATAGGTAAAAAACTTTTTATGTTCGGATGAATGTTCGTGGGTGGAAGAAAGCAAATGCAGAAGGATACATTGAACCAAGTTTTTGGGTTGTAGTTGTTTGATTTTCGAAACTGATACTAGACTTGTTTGTTTAGTTTTGAAGTTGTATTCTAAAACTATATATGTACATGTAAATTATTAGGTCCATGTCTAACGGAAACAATGTGGAGATGTGAACTAAAGACAGTATACTCCGTTTGACTTTTGGTCAACATCTGATTGACTTTTGGTCAACATCTCATTTAGTATTCAACAGACGTTTGAATAACTGAAACAGTGGTTTAAACATCTGTTTGACTTTAGGTCAACAGTTCATGGAAACTCATGTTAGGTTGAACAGTGTTTTGAAGAGGAAAACAATCCTAAAATATAAGAAGACAGTGGATCTGGTTGAACATCTGTTTCACTTTTGGTCAACAACTGTTTGACTTTTGGTCAACATCTGTTTGCTCGATCACATTGGGTGTTAAAGTATAGTTCTTTAAGTCATTGTTTTGTTTTCTTGAATTCTATATAATTTTGTTAAAAAGTACAAGAACAAACATTTTTACAAAATCCCAAATCACCCGATCATGTAAGTGTATTGAAGTAAAATTGGAAATGATGTTATTCATGTGGTCCTGTTGTGCTTTTGTTTGACCTATAATATGGGTTTATGATCTAATCCGGTGATGTGAAGACATTGTTGTTGAATCCAATGAGATGCTTGATGTAATGAGGTTGTATTAATAACAAGTAATAATTGATATAACTAAGTTTCCCGAGCCCGGGAAGCAATCCCGGGTAAAAACCTAGTGAGTTTATAAGGCTAAACCTTTACTAAATTAATAAAAAGTTTAGCGGCAATATCAAAGAAAAGACCAGCGAGTAGTAACAAACAACGGTCAGATTCACTGCCGATCATTCTTCATCGTCGTTGGATCCTTTCTTCGGCCGAATTGTAGCCAGAATCCTGACTTTAGGTAAGTGGTTAAGTGAATCACTTATTGGATGGTTAGTTTTGTTGTTGTTTTAATTTATTTGATTAGGAAACATGGACTAGAATGTGAAAAATAATGCAAGTTATAAACATTAGATTTAATACATTGTTTGTATGAGTAGACGAGTAGTTAATGTGAATTAGAACATTGAATGCTCATGAGTTATGATTAAGTAAAAAAATGAAAACCCATAGAGAATAGGCCATATTATATTTTTAAATTTTTATTGTGCATTTGTAATGATGTTTGACGTACTTTTGTTGATTATATAAAATTTAGTCTGAAAAAAATTATATAGCAATGTCAATAGATAGACAACCCTATAAATTTATGCCTCACATAAAAAGATAAATTCTGGATGCACCACTACCTAACCCTGTATATATGTATATACATGCCTACTCCTTTATGGCGTATTTTTATAGTTATAACCATATTAGTTTACTCTCTTATAAAAGAATTACATATACAAATTATGTAATTCATAATCATACAATCTTTACAAATGGGCCAACATGTTGATGGGAGTTGTACAAGATGCATCAGAGTAAGTACCAACATAGTGATGGCTAATGACCTTTGTGTGACCAAAAAGTGAGTTCAAAATGAAGACACCTTCATGATGGTGTCAAATGAACCGTGGGTTGCATCATTCCATATGGTTTGTTCGAGCGTGGCTACTAAAAGTAGAAACAAATTTCCAATATATTCGGTGGAATTCTATGCATAGAGAAAAACGGACCAGCCCCATACGGGAAAATATTCGACGCATAACGTATAATAGATTAAACATCTATATCTATACATTATAATAAATAAAAACAAACTTCGGACATTTGGCGTTTACTTAGACTATTAAGTGTGACGTGACAATCTCTTAATCCATTGTTAGGGGAGGCAGGGTGGTGGGGAATTTGTACGTGATGGACTATTTTCACGCGTGGAACTTTGATCTTTTCCACCGCCACCAACTTTGTTCACGAGTGATGATATTGTGTGCGTGATATATTTCACTAGTGATGGGGGTGTGAGTGATAAATGGATGTGAGGGGTGTGAGTGTTTATTGTTATGTGTTGTGAGTGATGACCATTGCCACTAAAAAAGGTTGTGAGTGATGGAAAAATGGTTGATGACATGGCGGAACTTGATTGTGTGTTGTGAGTGATGAGTGATGACCACCCCCACCCCCCTTATTGTGTTTGGGAGGGAAAACACAAGAGTTTGATCACAACATATGGTTTAAAGTTTGCTTATTGAATCTTGAATATATATATTTAAATCTTTCCTTAATTATAAACTAAAATTTGATGTAAAAAACGTAATAGTCTCATTAACATTAAAAGCAAATATAATAACTAATTTTTTCCTAAATTATCAATTGAATTGAATTTAAAAATTTTGAAGTAGTAAATGGTTTCGACTCTAATTCAAATTCCGTAACTAATCATTTCCTTGTTACAAATTTTGATTTAAAATACGTAACTGAGGGGTTGGGACAATGTATGTCAGCAGTAGAATACATAGCCATCTTTAAATACTGGCTGATAATCACTATGTACCCAGAAGATGAAACCTGTCCGATATGTCATAAAGCTTGTATGGATAAATACCACGAGCAAGTAGTGCATTGTAAAGAGCTCATTGGGTTCAAATATCGGCATGATTGGGTGCAAGATGTTTTGTGGGACATCCTGAGAAAAGCTAGGATTTCGGCTAGGAAAGAGGCACCTGTGAATTTCCTTACGGACCCTATGGAAGGGAGATCTACTCTGCGACCAGCGGATCTGCTCGTCTTTGGTTGGGCTAGGGGGAAACATGCTTGTGTGGACCTCACGGGGTTTCCCCTCTGGTTGGTTTAAGGGAAAACGAGTTTGTATCTGGACAAGCAGCAAGAAAGGCAGAATTGAAGAAAATTGATAAACACTCTAAAGCTTGTGCAAAGAACCAGCATATTTTGTCCCTTTTGCCTTTGACACATTTGACCCCCTAGCGCCAGAAGCTATCCAATTCCTGACTAGGGTCCAACGGGTCATCCACAACAATTGCTCAGCTAAGGGGGACAAGGTTTTGTCTTTGGTAGATTAAGATTTGCAATTCAGAAATGGGTGGCGGCACAGCTTGTTGCCCGTCTACCTTCTGTTTTGATGTAACTTGACAAGTATGAAAAAATACATCGGTTTTCCCTATAATTCCGCGTTTTGGTCAACCAAGGTCTACTCCTTATTGTTTACATGATAATATGTTAATCTTACTAAAAACAAATATAATATTAATATCTTTCCTAACTTCTCAAATAATTATATATTTATTTTTATCAAATTGTATATAGTAGGAAATCATTTTTGAGTTTAATTTAAATTTGAATTCAGTAACTAATAATAAGTTTAAACCAAATTTGATTTAACTAAATAAGTTTAAACCAGTTTTGATTTAAAAAGCATAATCATCTTATTAACATTAAAACCAAAATTAGTAATGAAACACTTCTTTCATTTAAAAGTTTATATATATATTTTTTTAAAACGTTATTAAATAATATAATTTATTGTCAGAACATTCGTGTAATACATAGGAATTAAACTAAATCATGAAATAAGTCAACTGCCCCTTAAAATTTTCAAAAAAGTATTATCTTGTCCATTAACACGGGTACCTGTATGTGTGACATTCTTTTAATGATTGGTGTTTTTAAGTTATTTTAGTGTTTCGACTTTAATATTTAAAATTTTATGGTGTTTTTAACTTTTATCTTATAATGGCTTTACTCTTTTTTTGTATCATGCCTTGACGGCTAATATTTACTTTTCTTACATAAAAAAAGTTCGAATATAAAATAAAGGTAGTAATTAATGAGTTATAACTTAACTGGTATTGGTGGGAAAGTAAAGATTTAGGTTTGAGATCATAGGTCTCAAGTTTGAACCCGATCTCAACCGAGTTTACCGCAATGGACCTTAAGATGGTAGGTTTTCCCTAGAACTGGAGATTAAGCGTTGTTTGCAATCGCAGACGTATGAAGTCACCTTTTACCATTGGGTTTGATGGCTAATATTTACTTTACTAACATTACAAAAAAAAGTTCAAATATAAAATAAAAGTAGTAATGAATGAGCTATAGCTCAACTGACATTGAAAGGATAATGAAGATTTGGGTTTGAAACCACATGTCTTAAGTTTGAATCCAATCTGGTTTTATCACAGTGGACCTTAGGGCGGCGGGTTTTCTCTGGAATTGAAGATGGTGGGTTTAGACTACCCAGCGCTGGCTGCTGGCTGCGATCGCAGACATATGGGGTCGCCTTTGACATTTGGTTACCCTTGTTATCTGAGTTTTTGTAAAAAATAGGAATGAATGATTGAGGATTAGTATAAAGGGTTTAATTAATTATTATAAAATCAAAAATTGAAAATTTTGAATGTTAGCATTTTTTAAGCATTCCCAAAAATCAAAGTTGAAGTTAGGGCTGTTCACGAGCCGAACTGAACTGATCTGACCTTTGCTCATGCTCGGTTCATTTATAAACCGATCTGAACCGAACCGAGCGTTTTTTCAACCGAGCCAGAGTCGAGCGAGCGTCTTTCGATCCGAGCATTTTTCGAGCGAACGTCGAGCGAGTGTCGAGCGTCGCAGAACAAACAAGGAAAGTGATGATGGGAGTGCTAGTTATTAGAATAAAGTGCAGTTTTCGTCTCTGATGTTTCGTCCAATAGAACACAAGTAAAAGTTTAACAAATAACAAGGAATACAAAAACACTCAACTAGTTCTATCGAGATTAGCTAAGCGGGAAGATAAATTGTCGACCGATTGAAACATACCCTTGTTTTATCGGAAATTTGAAATTGAACAAACCATTGAAGAAAAACCCTGGTGAGTTGCCGTCTTGGTGAGTGGTGATGGAGAAATCGAATAATGATGGCCAATGGGGGGGTTTTGATTAGGGTCTTGTACTTCTGAATCGAATGGCGGGTTGAGACTTGAGCATTGATCGACGATTCACATTTTCGTATTTGAAATTTTGACTCAATTACTCAAATGGACATTTAAGTATTAGACAATATTGGTATTGGATTTCAATTCTAATTATTTAAATGAGCTCTATTTGGATATTAGACCAAACATTGTTGATGTTGGTCTCTAGTCATTTCATTAAAAATGATACATACACAAATATATATTAAAAAATAAATCGAGCCAACCGAGCCGAACCGAATTGAGCAGACCTTTGCTCGTGCTCGGTTCGTTTACAAACCGAACCGGTCCGAACCGAGCATTTTTCAATCGAGCTGAATCGAACGAGCAAATTCCGAGCATTTTTCGAGCGAGCATCGAACGAGCGTCGAGCGCCGAGCAATTTGAACAGCCCTAGTTGAAGTGACCTTTACTTGGGCTTTATGGTGGAAGATATGGGCTTTTATGAATTTCATATTTGGTTAGAAGCTTTATGCTAGTCTGCTAGGAGAACACCACAAAAATAACATTCAAACAATATAAGCACAAAACTGCAAAACAATGAACAAATAAGAAGAAATAGTGTTAGGGATGAGCTCGGTACCAACCGGTACTGGTACCGAAAATCCCCAAAAGTGGGTACCGGTACCGAATACACCCGGTACGGTTCGGTACCGGTACGGTACCGGTATTTGCGGATAAAAACCGGTAAATACCGGTACCGAAAATGTCAAATGTTATTACAGAAAAAATACCCGGTTCAGTAAATTCGGTACCGATACCAGTTCTGAACTGGTACCCGGTACCATTTGCTCATCCCTAAATAGTGTAGTGACATAAGTAGAAGTGATGGTCTCGTTATTAGGAAATTATATGGTTGAAATATCTTCACAAAAATTAAAACAAAATCCAAGTAAAACTAATTAAATATTATACAGATTTTTTTTTAAGTACAACCATTGTTGCAAAAATCGGTCTAGGCGGCCGATTAATCGGCGCCTAGGCGCTAGTCGGCTACTAATCGCCTAATTTTGAGCAAATCGGCCAATTAATCGGTCCAGGTCAAAATCGGTCCTAGTCGGTCAAAAGTCGGTCCTAGTCGGTCAAAAGTCGGTCAAGTCGGACTAATCGGACCATGGGTTTTTTGGTAAAAATCGGTCCTGGTCGGTAAAAATCGGTCCTAGTCGGTCTACTTGGTCAAAAGTTGGTTAATTTTTGAATTTTTATGTGAATTTTGAAGTATTTATGTGAATTTTGAAGTATTATTTTTATATTATTGTGTATATATATATATATAAATTTAAAAAATTACATATATAAATTCCCATTCCGATTAATCCCTATTAATCCCGATTAATCCCTAGGCGGTACATCACCGCCCGACTAGCGCCTAACGCCTTCTACAACATTGAGTACAACTAATTAAATATTATACAGATCTATTATATATAAGGCTGGAGGGTGTGGGGAGCCACCCAACCCAGCTGGCCACCCATAGCGCCCCAGGGCGCCATCGTACCACACCCCCGGCGCTATGCCGGGGCGCCATTGAACCATCGCCAAGATGGTAACGAGCTGCAACGCGCTTGGACCGAGGAACATTTATGCCTTTGACCGTTTGAAACGGTCATAAATTTAAAAAAAAATTTACTTTTTATTATTCCATATATTAACAAGCAACTTATATGTGCATTATAACTTGTAACTTATGCTTAGGGGGTGTTTCAAAAAAAAACTTAATTTTTCACTTCTAACCCAAATATTTCATATTTTTACATTTTAACCCCTTTTCATTTTTTACTTTTAACCCAAAGTTTTCCATCTTTTATAATTTAACACACCACTTTATTATCTACAACTTTCGTACCCCATACTTTTTATCTTTCGCAAGTTTTTCGTTTTACGTTTCGTTCTAAGCGAGTTAACATGTCGTAGCGTGCATGTGAGGTTCAACGTTTTTGCTCTATTTTTCATATTTGACAGACCTGTCGCAACGCGTCCATTTTTCCCCTTTTGAAAAGTTTGCCGCAACGGGCGGGTCGTAGATCGACTAAGTTATTATTTTTTACGTTTTACATTTCTGGTTAATTTCTTCGTATTAAGACACTGTAACGGTGTGTGTGGTTCAACGATTTTATTCTGCTTTTCGTTCAGTGTAATTTTTACCATTTTATCTATTTTATTTTTACGATGTTGAGAGTCGATGTGGTTGTGGCATTGGTGCTACTTGGCACGGTTTTACGAACGTTTTTAACCTATTAAATTTTTTACTAATTTTTTGTTTCGGTTTACCCCTATACTTCCTTTACCTAAAAACTATTTTTTACGTGCATATTTTATGTACGGGTATGTGTAAATATGATTTCTTCTACATTCCGACGTAAATTTTTTTTATAGACGAGTAATGTCAAATATAATACGTTTTCGTTTAAAGAAACCATTTTTACGTGCATATTTCTATGTACGTTTTCGTATAAATTCAAGTTGTTCTACGTTTCGACGTAAACTTTTTTGAGAAATGATTCAGGTCAAATATAATATGTTTTCGTGTTTATTTTATGTACGTTTCGTAAAGTTTGTTTCGAACCGAGTGGAGTCAAATTATGGTTTCTTTTTCTCCCCTTTTTTCGAAAGCTCTAATTAATCCCTTTCGATTACATGTGCATATTTTCCTTCATACCCGTTACGTTTTCTTTGTAAAAGTTGGGTCACATATAATACGCTATGATTGTTCGATATGTATTCCATTTACTTTACGTTTTATCCAATCACAATGCTTATACAGGTTACACTGAGTTCAATTAGATACGTCGAAATGTGTGTTTTCATATGGTTAATGCTTCATATAACGTTTAGACTAATCCATTCAATGTTTACGATGTACCCGCGCCGCAACGCGGGCGGGTCTTAACCCTAGTTTTATTTAAAAATTAACACTATAAATACCCACTATTCTTTAACATTTTCACATCATTCCTCTCACTTTCTACCTCACTTTTTATACAATTCTCTTCATATTTTTTAAAACTTCCCAACAATGTTTCCCAACAACCCAAACAACCCATGGGACCCGACCAATCCGTTTTGGCAAAATTTGCAAAACAACGAGCAAGAGGACCGCTATCGCCGAGGAGGACCGAGTCATTTTGGAGGCTCGTAAGGCACAAATTCTGGCCAAATATATGTAGTTTTTTTAAGTATGTTGTCTTTTTTTTTTCTAGTATGTTATGTTTTTTTATGACTTTGTAGTGTTTTTTTTAATGAAATTATGTTTTTATTTTTAATTTTGTAGTTATTAAAATTGCCATTTAATTTAAAAAAACAAATATTTAAATAAATAATTAGTTAATCATGACACGAGGCTTCATCCACACCCTCCAAATTAAAGGGGGGCATGATAAAGCCCCCATGCTGACATGGCGAGACATGGATCCTAGTTGGCATGATAAAGCCCAAGGGGCTCCATCCACACCTCATAGCCTAATAAATGAAAGTTATTTGGGCCACGTGTCAGTAGATTAGGGCATCACTTTTTGCCTTTTCCCGCCCAACAGTACCTCCATCCCCTTTTTCCTTTTTTTCCTAAACCCTAATATTCATTCTTCTCCTTCACGCTTCTGGATATTCTCATAACTCTTCTCTAGTACTCCTCTTCAAGCATTGCTGTTCCTCTTCTCCTAAAAAAACCCTACATCACTCCTTCTTCTCCAGTACTCCTCTTCAAGCATTGTTGTTCCTCTTCTTCAATCGTCTGTAAATCAAACCATCAGGTAATCTTGATTTTTGTTTAGTTGTTCTTCTCGATTGGAAGATATTTTTTATTTTGTAGGCAGCTCCATCTTCTGGTATCACCCGATTAGGGTTTTTCAAATTCCGAAATTGAACAAACAAAGCAAAACTTCTAATGTTTTATCGATTAATAGTTCTGAAATCAATATTAGTTTTTCAGATTTGGGCATGCTTTATTCGATGGTGTTTCAGATCTTGTGGGTGTAACCTGGTTAGGTTTTTTTCAGAGGACGCCATGATGACAGAAATGGTAAACCTGTGTCAAGTCATTGATTTTACCCTACATCTATCATTTTTTTTCCTAAAACTTCATCTAAATCTTTATTTTTTGAATGATTAGTGGTTTTTCAAGATTTTTGACTGTCACCAGCAACCGTTATGTTGTTTATCATCTTCGTAAGTGGCTCTATATTATTCTTATTTTTGATTATTTTCATTTTGATGTAGTATTTCTAACTGAATTTTTCTTTGACTTTTAGGGTTTTTGTGTCATAACTAATATGAGGTTATATTATCATCTCTGTAAGTTTTTTTGATTATTTTCAATTTTGACACTTTACTTCAAGTTTTTCACACTTTACTCAAGTAATGAAAATGTTAAAATTGTTTCTTTTTGGTTTATTTTTTAGATTTCAACGGATGCTTGTATGGTTTGTTGCTTTGATTTATATGTTGAAACTGATTTCATTGAAGTGCATATAGGTTGCTCGATCAAATGCCACAATGAAATTTTGGTGTTTTTTTATTGATTTCTTTCGGTTTAGACCTATTGGATTCGATTTGGATTATGTTCGAGCTAAATGGATTCCATACATCACCCTACTCAATTCGATTTGGTTTGGTTTAATTGCAGTTTGGTAGTCGTTTTCGAACATGTATGGCTTTGTGTTAGGTGTTCATTTTAATTTAATACTTTCATGTGATATAGAATAATCTCACTATTGGTTGATTATATTTATCGTGATTACCTTTAACTTTTTATTGTGCTTAGACATGAATATATTCCATAATCGTTGGTTTCGTTTGCCTCGATAAGCTTCTTTTGGTTTAAAAACTACAGTTTTTGATGTTTTAATCGCTAAAAAAACTTGCAAAATTGTGGGTTTCTTTTTTTGCAGAAAAAGCGCACAATTTTTTGATGTTTTCGTGCTGAAAAAACATTCAGTTTTGGGGTTTAAGTGCTGAAAAAAGCTGCTGTTTTTTGGGCATTTTTTCGTCAAAAAAAAAACTGCAGTTTTTTGATGTTTTGTGCAGAAAAAACCAGCAGTTTTGGTGGGTTTGTTTGGTGAAAAAAACTGCTGTTTTTTGGCATTTTTTTGGTGAAAAAATCGCAGTTTTTTGATGTTTTCGGGCTGAAAAAACGTGCAGTGTTGGGGGTTTGTTTGTTGAAAAAAGCTGGTATTTTTTGGGCATTTTTTCGTCGAAAACAACTGCAGTTTTTTGAGGTTTTTGTGCAGAAAAAACTAGCAGTTTTGGGGGGTTTGTGTAACACCCCGAAAAATGCAAATCATTTATTTAAATATAAAGTTGATAAATAAACTAGTTAACTAACAAGGATTTTAAATAACCCAATTAGGTGAAAGCCTTGTAGTAACCTACAAATGGGTTAAAATGCTAAATTAGAACCAAAGGAAAGTCTAGGGACCAATTGTGTTCAAAATGAAACTAATATTGATATAATCAAAATAAATAAAACACAAACATTTGTCTGTGTTCTTGATGGAGATCGACCAGGAGCGACCCCAAGCTCCATCAAACCCTAGTCAGCATAAAAACTCTAAATTGAAGGATCAAACTCAGTCCAAATCAAAATCCGAACATAGATTATTGATCCTCATCACAAGAGGATCACAAGGTATGTAAAATTTTGGATAAATCTCTCAACTTGAAATTCTCATGAATTGGGAAAAATCTGAAATTAGGGTTGCATGTGTATGTTATGATGATTAAGGAACAACTATAGTGTCTAGGGACAAACCCTAGACCAATACAAGTTGAAATCATATGAAATTTTAGTGAAATCTATGAACACCATTGTAGGTGATTAGTGGGTTATGTGTAATTTGATGAACACTAGGAAATAGATTGTTAATCTAGTGTAAAATGACAATTTTGAAGTGATTCCAGAAAATTAGAAGTTATCAATCATGTAAAAAGGTTGAATGATGTGAAATTAGGGCTAAATGGTAAACTAGAGATTTGATGTTTAATCTTGTAAAAATCTGCCCATGAAGTGTTTGTTGAAATGCCTCTATGAAGGCTTAAAACTGAAATTCCAAGTTTAAACGCATAATTATGATGTTTCGGTATATTATGCGAATTATGATTTAAAGAGAGTTCTAAACATATCGTAAATGAACTCTATAGGAACGGGCGCAGGAGCGTCAAGCGGACAAGCGGGTGGCGAACCACGTTTGAAAGGCTTACTTTGAAGGTACGTAACTTGACCCGTTACATTAAGTAAATTTGATGATTATAATATGCGTAGTTGAATTTTAGAATAAGAGTTGCGTTGTATTAAAGCGGAGATGTCGCTATATTGAATAATTGGTCAAAATTTAGTTGGAACTCGTTGGTAGTCGTCATAAAGGAGGATTCCTTAGACGAGCCAAACGGGTCGAATAATCAAATAAAGCATGGATATTGCTTCATAATATGATCAATTGGTCTATTGTTATCAATCAAATATTAACATATTAAAACACGAGAGTTTAATATGTTGGTTTGTTAGAATAAGGATTTGAGAAAATTGTGTGGGCAAAACAAATAAAAAGCCAAACTATATATGTGCAGGGGCTACCGTAAGTTACGGTGACACCGTAACTTACGGTAGAGGCCAGGAGAGTTACGGTGGGTTTCTACTGGTTTACGGTAGACCCTTTTTGTAAACCGACTACCGTAACTTACGGTGGAACCGTAAGTTACGGTAGAGCCCAATTTTTTTTTAAAATTTTGTATAATTGTAACTATTCAAATCCACTTCGATTGTAGTTCGATTAAGTATTATTTCTAAGCATTCTAATACAAATGTTTTATGTAAACATTTCAGTTTTAGGTACTCACGGATTACGGGTGATGATCAAGCATGCTTATCAAGAACCGAACACATACTTTTGAAGCTTCCGCATAAATTAACTCGGTTTAAACAATGTTATGATGTAAATTGTTTGCTAAACAACTTTTGGATGTATTAATTAGTCACTTTAATACTTAAGTTTTTGGATCTTATGCTATAAAATGATCATATTTATATATACATAGTATATTTACATTAAAACAAAGATGGATGTTACAGTTTGTTTGTTGAAAAAAGCTCCTATTTTTTGGGCTTCTTTTCGTAAAAAAACCCCGCAGTTTGTTGTTCTGTGTTGGAGTCTTCTTTGGATGTGTAGGAAGCTTTTTTTATTTCTCAAACTTAGCGGCTTTAATTGAATACAGAATGTATGGTATTGTGCTTTTTAATTAGTATTAATGTAGTATATTCTATGATGATAATTTGACTTTATATCTGATGCGATTTTAGTTTTTTTAAGCTAGAAACTATGGTAGAAGGTGGTGGTGGTTGTGGGTTTCACCACAAATCTGCTCTATTCATCACTGATTCACCATTTATAATTGAAGATATGTTGTAAAGTTCATTCCTTCTTTGATTTTTATTGTTAAGATAATCAAATTGTGTTAACTTTTATTTCTTTTCGACATCGTTGAAGGGTTTAATAAGTGTTACGAAACGACTGTTAGGTTAAACAGTGGTTTCAAAACACTGTTGGGTTAAAACAGTATTTTGTGGAGAAAACAGTGGTTCCTCTTTTTCCAAATAGTAGTTTGACTTTGGTCAAACAGCGTTTTAACTTTGGTCAAACAGTGTTTTAACTTTGGTCAAACAGACTTTTGAACCACTAAGAATCATATTTTTGCAAACAGTTGTTTGACTTTGGTTTAGACCTATTGGATTCGATTTGGATTATGTCCGAACTAAATGGATTCCATACATCACCCTACTCAATTCGATTTGGTTTGGTTTAATTATAGTTTGGTAGTCGTTTTCCAACAGGTATGGCTTTGTGTTAGGTGTTCATTTTAATTTAATACTTTCATGTGATATAGAACAATCTCACTATTGGTTGATTATATTTATCGTGATTACCTTTAACTTTTTATTGTGCTTAGACACGAATATATTCCATAATCGTTGGTTTCGTTTGCCTCGATAAGCTTCTTTTGGTTTAAAAAACTACAATTTTTGATGTTTTAATCGCTAAAAAAACTTGCGAAATTGTGAGATTTTTTTTTGCAGAAAAAACGCACAATTTTTTGATGTTTTCGTGCTGAAAAAACATGCAGTTTTGGGGGTTTAAGTGCTGAATAAAGCTGCTGTTTTTTGGGCATTTTTTCGTTAAAAAAAACCGCAGTTTTTTTGATGTTTTCGGGCTGAAAAAACGTGCATGACTCCTTCAATATGTTGAGCGCTGAATATAGGGAGTTTATGACTCCTTCAAAATACGAGACCCTTACCGAAATCATTAACGTTGCTCGGGAACGGGAAATCGAGTTGAAGAAACAAGTCGAAAGAGGTGAGCGAAGGGCACATGATGTGAATCCAAGCCCTACAAAGAAAGCCCGAACTGGAGAATCGGGAAAGAAGGTGGATGCTAAAGGTGGGTCGCCAAGTTGTAAAGTGTGCGGGAAGGGACACAAAGGGGAATGTCGGTTCAAAGACAAGCCAAGCCCCATATGTAATAAGACGGGGCACACGGCCTCGCTATGCCCGGGAAAAGTCTCTGTTTGCTACAAATGTTATCAACCCGGCCACAAAAAGTCCGAATGTCCGGACTTAGTTGGAAAGAGAGATGTTAAAGAATCCCCAACAGAAGCTCCCAAAGCGAAGGCTAGGTCCTTCCAACTTACCGCGGCTGAAGCGAAGACAGAACCCGATGTGGTTTCAGGTATATTCACAATTAACTCAATTCCAGCACGTGTATTGTTTGATACGGGTGCGAATAAATCCTTTATTTCACATGGATTTATTCGACATCCTTCATTTGTATTGACAAAATTACCTGTGCCCTTAGAAGTTGAAATAGGGGACAACAAAAGTTTTATAGTTTGTGATGTTTGTCGAGGCTGCAAATTAAGCATCGACGATGAAGAATACTTGATAGACCTAATCCCAATGTCAATGGGGGAATTTCAAGTAGTCGTTGGGATGGATTGGTTAACCCAGCACCATGCAAAAGTCGTGTGTTTTCGTAAAGAGATAAAACTAACATCTCCGAGCGGGAAACACGTCACCATTTATGGCGAAAAAGGAGGTAACCCCATAGTATGCTCAATGTTGAAAGCTCACAAGCTTATGAAGCGAGGGTGCAAGGCATTCATGATATACGCAAATGAGCCCGAGAAAGAATCACGGAAGATTGAAGATGTACCGGTAGTACGAGATTATGGAGATGTGTTTCCGGAGGATTTACCGGGGATACCGCCTGAACGGGAAATAGAGTTCGGGATCGAATTGATTCCGGGCGCAAAACCCGTAGCTAAAGCACCGTACCGACTCGCGCCGTCGGAATTACAAGAGTTGATGTCCCAAATTCAAGACCTGCTTGACAAGGGATTTATAAGGCCGAGTGTGTCTCCTTGGGGCGCACCGGTACTGTTCGTGAGAAAGAAGGACGGGAGCATGCGGATGTGTATCGATTACCGGGAGTTAAACAAACTCACGGTAAAGAACCGATACCCGCTTCCGAGGATAGATGATTTATTCGACCAATTACAAGGTGCGAACTGGTTTTCAAAAATTGACCTTAGATCTGGGTATCACCAACTAAAGGTCAAAGAAGAAGATGTACCGAAGACGGCTTTCCGCACGAGATACGGACATTACGAATTCCTTGTAATGTCATTTGGGCTAACAAATGCACCCGCGAATTTCATGGACCTCATGAACCGGGTTTGCAAGCCAATGTTGGATAAGTCGGTCATCGTGTTTATCGATGATATTTTGGTGTATTCGAAAAGTGAAGCTGAACACGCACACCACTTACAAGAAGTGTTAGAGACACTTAGACGAGAAAGGCTGTATGCGAAATTCTCTAAGTGTGCCTTTTGGTTACGAGAGGTACAATTTCTTGGCCACGTCATAAGTGCCGACGGAGTATTGGTGGATCCGTCCAAGATCGAGGCTGTGTCAAAATGGAATCCCCCGAAGAACCATTCGGAAATTAGACGCTTTTTGGGACTTGCGGGATACTATAGGAGATTCATTCAAGATTTCTCTAAGATTGCGTCACCGCTAACAAAGCTAACCCAAAAGAAAGAAAAGTTCATTTGGGGTGTCGATCAAGAAAAAGCGTTTCAAACGCTAAAAGAAAAGTTAACTCAAGCTCCGGTACTGACATTGCCGGACGGAGTCGAAGATATGGTGGTTTATTCGGATGCTTCACTATCGGGGCTCGGATGCGTTTTGATGCAACGGGGCAAAGTTATAGCTTATGCCTCGAGGCAATTGAAGATACACGAGAAGAAATATCCCACGCACGATCTTGAGTTGGCTGCGGTGGTATTTGCCTTAAAAATATGGAGGCACTACCTATATGGGGTAAAGTGTACCATATTTACCGATCACAAGAGCTTAAAATACTTCTTCGATCAGAAGGAGTTAAATATGCGGCAAAGGCGATGGTTAGAAACGGTGAAAGATTTCGACTGTGAAATACATTACCACCCTGGAAAGGAAAATGTGGTAGCGAATGCTCTGAGCAGAAAAGCGGATTACGTCCCAATACGGGTAAGGTCGATGCAGCTCGTGGTGACCTCGGGTATACTTGAACGTATTCGAGAGGCGCAATTAGAAGCAGTAAAAGAGGAGAATTGGAAGAAGGAAAGAATAATCGGTCAGTTGAAAGATTTGACGGATGGAAATAACGGGTTGAAGACTCGATTCGAGAGGATATGGGTTCCAAATACTTGTGGAGTGAAGGCGCTTCTACTTGATGAAGCTCATAAATCCCGATATTCAATTCATCCGGGAGCGACCAAAATGTACAATGATTTAAAACGAAACTATTGGTGGCCCGGGATGAAAAGAGATGTGGTGAAGTACGTAGAAAAATGCTTGACATGTTTACAGGTCAAGGCGGAGCACCAAAAACCATACGGTAAACTTCAACCGTTGGAAATTCCGGTTTGGAAATGGGAACAAATCACCATGGATTTGTTGACCAAATTGCCCAAAACTAACCGCGGGTTTGATGCTATATGGGTAGTTGTAGATAGATTGACGAAAAGCGCTCACTTCATTCCAATTCGTGAGACATATACATCCGAGAAGATGTCGGAAGTGTACACCAATGAAATCATAGCACGGCATGGAGTACCGATATCCATTATGTCAGACCGAGATACTCGGTTTACTTCGAAATTTTGGCGTGAATTCCAAGAACAAATGGGAACTAAATTGTTCATTAGCACTGCTTATCATCCACAAACGGATGGGCAGAGTGAAAGAACAATACAAACGTTGGGAGATATGCTGCGGGCTTGCATTATTGACTTCGGGGGTAGTTGGGATGTCCATATACCCTTGGTCGAATTTGCATATAACAATAGCTATCACGCGAGCATTAAGATGGCCCCGTATGAACTGTTATACGGCAGAAAATGTCGAACTCCAGTATGTTGGGGATAAGTGGGTCCACGAGGGCTAGCACCTACCGATATAATCCGAACTACGAATGAGAAAATCGACATGGTTCGGGCACACTTGAAAGCGGCTCAAGACAGGCAAAAGGCGTATGCGGATAAAAGGAATAGGCCAATTGAATTTCAGGTTGGCGACATGGTTATGCTAAAAGTTTCCCCATGGAAGGGCATTATTAGATTCAGAAAACAGGGGGAAACTAAGCCCGAGATTTATTGGGCCATTCAGAATCACTGAACGGGTTGGTAAAGTAGCTTATCGTCTCGAATTACCCGAGGAGTTGAGTGGGATTCATAGCACATTCCACGTGTCACATCTCCGAAAATGTCTGGCAGACGAAACTGCTCGTATCCACTACGATGATATCGAGGTGGATAACAGCCTCAACTATGCAATAAAACCAATTGCGATTTTAGATCGTAAAGAGAAGAGCTTGAGGAACAAAGTAGTTAAGCAAGTCAAGGTCAAATGGGAGCATAGAAAAGGTTCGGACACTACATGGGAGTCCGAAGAAGAGATGCGACGTCTCTACCCTACACTATTCGGTATGTACTTCGGTTTCGGGGACGAAACCCTCTTAAGGGGGGTGGACTTGTAACACCCCGAAAAATGCAAATCATTTATTTAAATATAAAGTTGATAAATAAACTAGTTAACTAACTAGGATTTTAAATAACCCAATTAGGTGAAAGCCTTGTAGTAACCTACAAATGGGTTAAAATGCTAAATTAGAACCAAAGGAAAGTCTAGGGACCAATTGTGTTCAAAATGAAACTAATATTGATATAATCAAAATAAATAAAACACAAACATTTGTCTGTGTTCTTGGTGGAGATCGACCAGGAGCGACCCCAAGCTCCATCAAACCCTAGTCAGCATAAAAACTCTAAATTGAAGGATCAAACTCAGTCCAAATCAAAATCCGAACATAGATTATTGATCCTCATCACAAGAGGATCACAAGGTATGTAAAATTTTGGATAAATCTCTCAACTTGAAATTCTCATGAATTGGGAAAAATCTGAACTTAGGGTTGCATGTGTATGTTATGATGATTAAGGAACAACTATAGTGTCTAGGGACAAACCCTAGACCAATACAAGTTGAAATCATATGAAATTTTAGTGAAACCTATGAACACCATTGTAGGTGATTAGTGGGTTATGTGTAATTTGATGAACACTAGGAAATAGATTGTTAATCTAGTGTAAAATGACAATTTTGAAGTGATTCCAGAAAATTAGAAGTTATCAATCATGTAAAAAGGTTGAATGATGTGAAATTAGGGCTAAATGGTAAACTCGAGATTTGATGTTTAATCTTGTAAAAATCTGCCCATGAAGTGTTTGTTGAAATGCCTCTATGAAGGCTTAAAACTGAAATTCCAAGTTTAAACGCATAATTATGATGTTTCGGTATATTATGCGAATTATGATTTAAAGAGAGTTCTAAACATATCGTAAATGAACTCTATAGGAACGGGCGCAGGAGCGTCAAGCGGACAAGCGGGTGGCGAACCACGTTTGAAAGGCTTACTTTGAAGGTACGTAACTTGACCCGTTACATTAAGTAAATTTGATGATTATAATATGCGTAGTTGAATTTTAGAATAAGAGTTGCGTTTTATTAAAGCGGAGATGTCGCTATATTGAATAATTGGTCAAAATTTAGTTGGAACTCGTTGGTAGTCGTCATAAAGGAGGATTCCTTAGACGAGCCAAACGGGTCGAATAATCAAATAAAGCATGGATATTGCTTCATAATATGATCAATTGGTCTATTGTTATCAATCAAATATTAACATATTAAAACACGAGAGTTTAATATGTTGGTTTGTTAGAATAAGGATTTGATAAAATTGTGTGGGCAAAACAAATAAAAAGCCAAACTATATATGTGCAGGGGCTACCGTAAGTTACGGTGACACCGTAACTTACGGTAGAGGCCAGGAGAGTTACGGTGGGTTTCTACTGGTTTACGGTAGACCCTTTTTGTAAACCGACTACCGTAACTTACGGTGGAACCGTAAGTTACGGTAGAGCCCAATTTTTTTTTAAAAATTTTGTATAATTGTAACTATTCAAATCCACTTCGATTGTAGTTCGATTAAGTATTATTTCTAAGCATTCTAATACAAATGTTTTATGTAAACATTTCAGTTTTAGGTACTCACGGATTACGGGTGATGATCAAGCAAGCTTATCAAGAACCGAACACATACTTTTGAAGCTTCCGCATAAATTAACTCGGTTTAAACAATGTTATGATGTAAATTGTTTGCTAAACAACTTTTGGATGTTTTAATTAGTCACTTTAATACTTAAGTTTTTGGATCTTATGCTATAAAATGATCATATTTATATATATATAGTATATTTACATTAAAACAAAGATGGATGTTACAGTTTGTTTGTTGAAAAAAGCTCCTATTTTTTGGGCTTCTTTTCGTAAAAAAACACCGCAGTTTGTTGTTCTGTGTTGGAGTCTTCTTTGGATGTGTAGGAAGCTTTTTTTATTTCTCAAACTTAGCGGCTTTAATTGAATACATAATGTATGGTATTGTGCTTTTTAATTAGTATTAATGTAGTATATTCTATGATGATAATTTGACTTTATATCTGATGCAATTTTAGTTTTTTTAAGCTAGAAACTATGGTAGAAGGTGGTGGTGGTTGTGGGTTTCACCACAAATCTGCTCTATTCATCACTGATTCACCATTTATAATTGAAGATATGTTGTAAAGTTCATTCCTTCTTTGATTTTTATTGTTAAGATAATCAAATTGTGTTAACTTTTATTTCTTTTCGACATCGTTGAAGGGTTTAATAAGTGTTACGAAACGACTGTTAGGTTAAACAGTGGTTTCAAAACACTGTTGGGTTAAAACAGTATTTTGTGGAGAAAACAGTGGTTCCTCTTTTTCCAAATAGTAGTTTGACTTTGGTCAAACAGCGTTTTAACTTTGGTCAAACAGACTTTTGAACCACTAAGAATCATATTTTTGCAAACAGTTGTTTGACTTTGGTTTAGACCTATTGGATTCGATTTGGATTATGTCCGAACTAAATGGATTCCATACATCACCCTACTCAATTCGATTTGGTTTGGTTTAATTATAGTTTGGTAGTCGTTTTCCAACAGGTATGGCTTTGTGTTAGGTGTTCATTTTAATTTAATACTTTCATGTGATATAGAACAATCTCACTATTGGTTGATTATATTTATCGTGATTACCTTTAACTTTTTATTGTGCTTAGACACGAATATATTCCATAATCGTTGGTTTTGTTTGCCTCGATAAGCTTCTTTTGGTTTAAAAAACTACAGTTTTTGATGTTTTAATCGCTAAAAAAACTTGCGAAATTGTGAGATTTTGTTTTGCAGAAAAAACGCATAATTTTTTGATGTTTTCGTGCTGAAAAAACATGCAGTTTTGGGGGTTTAAGTGCTGAATAAAGCTGCTGTTTTTTGGGCATTTTTTCGTTAAAAAAAACCGCAGTTTTTTTGATGTTTTCGGGCTGAAAAAACGTGCATTGTTGGGGGTTTGTTTGTTGAAAAAAGCTGGTATTTTTTGGGTATTTTTTCGTCGAAAATAACTGCAGTTTTTTGAGGTTTTTGTGCAGAAAATAACTATAGTGTTTCGAAAAGACTGTTAGGTTAAACAGTGGTTTCAAAACACTGTTGGGTTAAAACAGTGTTTTGTGGAGAAAAAAATGGTTCTTTTTTATTTGATAAACTTGTCATTAACTTCGTTATACTTGATTCGTGTTTCTGGGTGATTTTTGTTTGATAAATTTGTCATTAACTTCGTACGAGCCTCCATTTAACAGGTATAGCGCTATAGGAGTAACGCACCACCCATAGTCTTGGGATCATGTTAAATTTAATACTTGTGGTAATCAAAGGACTGACTTGAATATTCGCATGCCAGTTCTACTTTAACCCTGATAACTAAAGTTTGTCATGTGGATTTCTTTAAATCTTTTATACTTATATTATGTATCAAACTTCTATAATCGCCAATACTTTTGTATTAAACCATGTATTTTTAAACATACTCCAGGTTGATGATGTTGAGATGGATGAAACGTAGTAGGGATCCCTAGATACACACTTAGAATCATTAGATTATGTTGTTGTATCAATTTTGAATTATGATGTATTTGCTTCATGTATCGTTGTTGTATTTGAAACAACAGTTGTATTTTGATTTTGATGTATTGTAACTTGACGATTTGGAATGAATGAAATCAGTTTTGTCATAATTAATGTAGCAAATAGTGTTATGAAGTCTCGAGCAATCTCGTTCGTCTCACTCCGATGTTTCCGCCATCGATTTGGGTGTGACAAACGATACTTATGATGCTAAACGACCCTTAACTAGTTCACTAGTTTACTATTTTAGGTGTTAGGATGATAAAAGATGTTACTAGTTCGTTCGTCGGTTCGATACCGGATAAATTGTGAAAGTTGTGTTGTAATACCGGGAGAGATGTCTCGAATATTTATTTGATACCATTAAGGTTATTCATGATCTTTGGCATTATTTACAAGCCTTATAGGCATTACAATGCTGATTTTTTTTGACGTTGCAGACAAATATAATGGTTAATTTTTGTGCGAATCGGACGATTTATAAATATAAGTATTTTCCAGAAAGTTAAAGTTTTTTTTGCATTTTGTGCCCCTAATTAGGGGTTTTTGGTCATATTTCAATGATAACATGCTTTCAAACCTTGATAGTGTGTTCACTTTTTCTACTTTTTCTTCTTATTTCTTGCATCAATCTATCTGGATGACCTTCAAGGATGTTACCCAAGGTTCACCAAGGTGTATCAAGGTGGTTGGTGTGTGTAAGGTGTAATATGTTTTTATTAATATTTTAAGCCCATTTTACACATTAGTCAAGTTTTAAATTTATAAAACACGATATTCTACTAACACTAAACACACACATGGGCAATTGCACCCATCGTGAGCGTAGTATAGCGTTGGTAAGATACCGAGGTCGTCCAAGGACACAAGAGCTTTTAATACCGGTTTATCCTCAACGTCTAATCAAACTAAAATTTTTAGAAAAGGTTTTAAAAATGAAAAAAAAAAAACCAAAAATGCTGAAAATAAAAATAAAAATAAAACAGATAGACAAGATGAATCACTTGGATCCGACTCGCCTTTAATGTATCCTTTGATGATTTCCGCACTTTTACACTTTTTAAGAGATTATCTTAGTTATAGTAGTAGGCCCCTCTTTTGAAGATGACGTTACCCTCAACCCAGTGGTTTGAGTCAGCAAGGATACAATCCCAAAGGGTCGGAATATTGAAAGATAATTAATTAAGTTATTAATGCGAAAAGTGGCAGGCCCCTCTTTTGAAGGCGACGTTACCCTCAGCTAAGTGGTTTGAGTCAACAGGGATACAATCCCAAATAGCCAGTTTAATGTATTAATAGTAGTTTACAAATGAGGGGATCAAGCCATTCGCACCCTCGCCATCCAATACCAGTGGGTATTGAAGGAGGTCCTAGTAAGCTTGACCCAGGTCCTTGCAGTATCTATACACTGAACAAGGCAAGAACCTTACTAAACCATTCCCTTAACCCCCGACCAGGTAGCCAACATATCTCTATATAGACCGCAGAGATATGAATGGTGAAAATCTTTTACTTTATATAGACAGTAAAGTAATGCCAAGACACCACGGAAACATGATAAAGAAGTTTCACCTTCAACATAAGAAACTAGTTATTAAGGTCATTAATACAAAACCAAATAAAAAGTGCGAAAATATTAAAAATCAAAAGTAATACATTAAATGCTTGTCTTCACCAAGTGACGTAAGAGACTTAGCCAAACATGGCCTTTGATTGACAAGAACTCTTACGATCAATCTTGGATCCCGAGACTACTATACACACTCTAAGGTGGATGATGGATGATGATGGCGGATGTGGGTGTTGTAGTGGTGGTGGAGTGGTGGCAAAGTGGTAGAGAGGTGGTTTGCCAAGGGATGCATTTGAAGTGAGCCAATCACCCCTATTTATAGCCTGAACAGAAGCCCGACCACGGCCCCGTGTCCGCTGGACACGCCCCCGTGGCCAACTCTTTTCTCTTCCTTCATTAATTGCAATTGTCTGTCTTAGGCTCCACACGACCCCGTGTTCACTGGGCACGGCCCCGTGTGCAGAAGCGTATCTGTACTAGCAAGATTTGCAAGATTCTGTGCATCTTAGCGTTGACCACGCCCCATGCTGAGCTGGGAACGCCCCCGTGGTGGGCAATGGAAGCTTCTACAGCTTTGTCTCTTTCTGCAGACACCTTACCACGCCCCCGTGCTCAGTGGGCACGGGCCGTGGTCAGCCTTCTGTTTCTTGTTTTTACTTGTGGAGATGCTGTCGAGGGGTCGAGCATGCCATGTTTATTCCTTTTCTTTGTATTTATGTTAGTTTTTGCTGCATAATTGTTCCTTTTGTTCATGTAAGCTCATTTGGTCCTGAAAATACAAAAGGAAGACAAAAGCACAATTTTTCCAACATTAGTACTAAAAAAGGGTAGTTTTATGCCTCATTTGATGTAATTTATATGTTGCATTTTACACACATCAAATACCCCCACACTTGAATCTTTGCTTGTCCTCAAGCAAAACTCTTTATTTTGTGGCTTACACACCCAAATGGAATGGGTAGAAGAGAAGTTTTGGGCTTGTCTTGAGTGTCGGGAATCCAAGATCTTTATTGGGTTTTATTTTTATACTATTTACAATCCTATTCGTTATGATTTATTTAGAACGTTTCATAAGAGAAATTACTTATTTGGGCATAACATGCCTCTTTAAAATTTCATTTATATACAACTTCACATACCTCACGGGAGATCACTCAACACTCGGCCGGATATGTATTTTTGTGAAACACTCGAGACCGGCATGGAACCTACTTCTACCATAAGCTTGCCAAGCAATCAATCCTCCTCCTTTTTAACTATAAACCTTTGTAAATATAAAGAGGACTTGGGGAAAGGGTTAGGCTTGGGTTTAGGGTATGTGGTTTTGGTTAGTGGTTAGTAAAAAGGGCTAAAAGCGTAAAAAGCGTCGGTCGTCGTAAAACTTTTTGTTTTTGTGACTTTTATTCAAACTAAGCATTTTTAAACAAAGTTTCTTTGAGGACTTTGTTTGTTTTTTGCTAGACTTTAAATTTTTTTTATAAAGAAACGTCACACGAAGACCGAACTTTTTACTAAAATAAAGAGTTGAAAAGAAAAAGGTTTTGGTGGGCAAAAGCTGTTTGTTTTGTGGGTTTAGAAATGAAAAGGTTTAGGCTCAAAGGGGTTGACTAGGGGGATTTTGGGTAGGGGAAAAAGAAAATGAAAAATAATGGTGTTGAAAGGAAAATGGGTTAGTCCTAATGCCTCCATCATTTACTTACTTGGGTTTAAGTTGGTAAGGATCGGGAATGTATCGTCGTGGCAAGTTCTAGAGTCGTAAGAACCAAGCGGCTATTTACACAAGAAACGAAAAATGAGCATTTAGTTTTAAAGATGTATGCTTGTATGCTCAATAAAGGCTCAAATCTCACTTATTGTGGGAATGGGTTTATAATGTGATCAAGTATATATAATCAAATTTTAACTAGATTTGTCATGCCGTTTCATAATTCTCTTATGTTGGTTCTTTTTATCACGACGCTATCGGTTGTAAATTTGTAAAAATATAACCTTTTTAGAACTTGTTATTCTTAAATTAAACCAAGACAAGAAAAAAATGAAAAGCTTTTGAAAAAATTTGGGGTGATTAGCGGTTCCAATAGAGTTTTGTGTAAAGCTTGTTATTAGGAATTGCAAAATTCAAGGTTTTAGCATCCCCCCCCCCACACTAAAATTACACATTGTCCTCAATGTGTCCCAAAAATAAGTTTTTAGGTTGATTGAATGTGTCAAAAGGTGTTTAAAAACACGTTTTTATGTTACTGGGCGTGTGGCCATGGGCCTGTGTTGGTCCGGGCACGGCCCCGTGGTCAGATTGCCAGCATCATTTTAAACAGAAGGTTGGGCACGGGGGCGTGTTCAGTGAGCACGACCCCCTGTCCAGTTACCTGAACTGGGCGTTTTCTGCAGAACCTTGGGCACGGGGGCATGTTGGGCTGAGCAAGGCCCCGTGCTGAACTTGCTGTAATGAAGGAAAATTATCGGGAGGCTCTGTTTTTGTGCATGGGGTGTGGTTTTAAAGTTCTCTTGGTAACCTCCACCATTTCAAGTGTGTTTTATTCCCGAAAAGTAAAACTAAACTAGAAAACATAAAAGTTAATCTAAATTAAAACTAAGGATGGTTCCGCGGAATGCCTCTGTGGTGCGCCACGTTTATAAGGGTCCTTGGCAAGACCCAAAGTCAGTCATATGTTACCCAAGTGGGATGTTTTGCATCCCATGTTGCACCGTCTGAGAGCATCATCCAAGCTTGAGTCTATGACGTCCATGTAATTGACCGGGTCGTCTTCTTCTACTATTTTCCCAACCTTGAACTCCATCTCCTTGTCTCTGACCCTCAATGTTAACTTCCCTCCACTCATATCAACCATTGCGTGAGCGGTGGCTAGGAATGGTCTTCTTAGAATGAGTGGTACTTCGGTGTCCTCCTCCATATTGAGTATGACAAAGTCGGCTGGGAAGACAAAGTCTCCGACTTTTACCAATAGATTTTCGGCGACACCTTGTGGATATTTGATAGACCTATTGGCGAGTTGTATGCTCATCTTTGTGGGGCTTATTGTACCTAGTCCGAGTCGGTCAAACATCGATGCGGGCATGAGATTGATGGTAGCCCCAAGATCGGCCAACGCATTGCGTATAGGTGATCCCCAATGGAACAAGGGATAGTGAAGCTTCCGGGATCGATATTCTTTTGTGGAAGTTTGTTGAGTAGTACGACGGAGCATTCTTCACTTAAACTAACTAATTGCAATGTTTCAATTTTTCTTTTTTGAGTGAGAAAGTCTCTCATAAATTTTGAATATTTAGGCATTTGAGCGAGGACTTCCACAAATGGAAGATTGACGTGCAATTGTTTTAATAAGTTTACGAATTTTGTGAATTGCTCATCGACCTTTTTGCGAAGTAACCGACCGAGGTAAGGTACCGAGGGGCTTTTGGTAGGTTCGTGAGTTGGCGGAGGAGTTGTTTCTTTTTGGGGTGTCGGCGAGGTCGTGGTCTGGATGGTTGGACCTTTGTCGGTTGGAGGCAGCGGAGCCTCCTCTGGACCTCCGGTACGGTTTCTCAATGTTATGAGATGCACTTGCGCCTTTGGGTTGGCCTCGGTATTGCTGGGTAACGCGCCTTGTGGTCTCTCAGAGAAATTTTGAGCTAGTTGATTTAGTTGTTTTCCAATGTTTTGAATACTAGCTTGTTGATTTCTAAAGCTCGATTCCATTTGTTGGAATCGATCCGAGTTTTTCTTTTCGGTGTCGGAGATGAGGCGTGAGGTAGTATCTTCAAGCCTTTCTCGTCCCCCTTGTTGTTGAGAGAAATTTTGTGACTCATTTCTTGGTTCTTGAAAGTTTGTTTGTTGGTTTTGGTTTTGTTGATTACTACTATTGTCGGGTTCTCTCCAACCAAGGTTAGGGTTATTACGCCATCCTTGGTTGTAGGTACCCGTTGGGGGACCCGACGGCCTAGGTCTATTATCAATGTAGTTCACCGTTTCCGTTTGATTATCCTTTTCTTTCATACAACTCCAATTTTCATGTGGCCCACCACACCCTTCGCAAGCCATAACCGAGGCTGTTTTTGCCAATTCTAACTTTTTGATTTTTGAAGAAAGGGCCTCGATTTAGGCTTGTAAAGAAGTGCTTTCATCAATCTTATGGGCGCCCGGGGCAATAGATTTAGTGTCTAGGGGTGTGTGCCATTGAAAATTGGTTTGAGCAATTTCCTCAATTTGATTATAAATTTCATTTGGGCGACGATTACCTAAAAGTCCCCCGGAGCTAGAGTCGAGTGTTTGTCTTGTGTGTGGCAACAACCCATTATAGAAAGTGGATACTTGTTCCCATACTGCAAGACCATGATGAGGGCATTTTCTTAATAGCTCCTTGAACGTTTCCCAGGTTTCATATAAGGATTCCCCATCCTCTTGTGAGTATGTATTAATTTCAGCCATTAATTTAGCCATTTTAGAAGGAGGGAAATACTTATATAGAAACTTTTGGGCTAGTTCATCCCAAGTGTTTACCGAACCACTTGGGAGGGTGTTAGCCAAGCCTTAGCTCGGTATTTTAGTGAAAATGGGAACATTCGGAGGCGGATGGCGTCGTTTGATGCCCCGTTGATCTGAAAGGTAGCACATATTTCCAAAAAGTTGGTAATATGTAAATGGGGATCTTTGTCCGCAAGCCCATGGAAAGTTGCGGAGTTTTCGAGCATTTTTATCAAATGCGACCGAAGTTCGAAGTTGTTGGCATCGACATTCGGTGCATTGATAGCGACGCCGAGATACCTACCGTGGGCCGTAGGTAATCCATAAGGTACGCTGATCTGCCATTGGAAGTAGGTCCCCCGAAACTTTCTCTTGGATTTTAGCTTTAAGTCTTTTTCTTAGAAAGAGTTCGGGTTTGTCTAGAGGGTTTTTATGTTTTTATTGGAACTGAAGCTCATGCACTGCGTAGAAAGTTCAGGTGCTGTGCCTGGGTTCCAAGCCATGCGATAAAAATAAAAAAAAAAGATTGTTGGTCAGAAGTCTCACCACGGCCCCGTGGTTGCCGACCAGGGCCCGTGGTCGTGGTTACAGTGATTGTTTTCTAGATTCCCAGTTACTGTAGGGTTCAACACGTCCCCGTGCTGCACCGCCATGACCCCGTGGTCACCCTTCTGTAACTCAGAAAACAAAAACTGCCAGTTGGATGCTGGGCACGACCCATGCCCGACCAGGCACGGCCCCGTGCTGAAGTCTGCAGAAGTTAAAAAATTAAGAAAAATCCTTAAAAATAGGAAGACAAGAAAAACGATTAGGCCCGTCGATTCATAACTTTCTTAAAATCCTTGTGTCCCCGGCAACGGCGCCAAAAACTTGGTGTGTGTAAGGTGTAATATATTTTTATTAATATTTTAAGCCCATTTTACACATTAGTCAAGTTTTAAATTTATAAAACACGATATTCTACTAACACTAAACACACACATGGGAAAGTGCACCCATCGTGAGCGTAGTATAGCGTTGGTAAGATACCGAGGTCGTCCAAGGACACAAGAGCTTTTAATACCGGTTTATCCTCAACGTCTAATCAAACTAAAATTTTTAGAAAAGATTTTAAACATGAAAAAAAAATAAAAACTAAAAATGCTGAAAACAAAAATAACAATAAAACAGATAGACAAGATGAATCACTTGGATCCGACTCGCTTTTAATGAATCCTTTGATGATTTCCGCACTTTTGCACTTTTTAAGAGATTATCTTAATTATAGTAGTAGGGCCCTCTTTTGATGCGTCACACCCCGATATTTCCACGTATTACCGATGGGCCCGGTGGGGAGTATCGTGACGTAGTTGATATCATCATAGTCAATAATCACAGTTTAAATGCACAGCGGAAGTCTAAAAGTAAATTATACAAACCGAGTTTAAAGTAACATAAATATTACACAACGGATTGTAAGATGGATCCACAGGCGGATCAAAACAAAAGAATTATTGTTCAACAGATTTAAAGTGATAAAAGCTTGCAAAACTCTTTATTTAATCACTCAGGAGTTACAGCCCATTTCGCTTAGTACCTGCACTTAACCTTTTTGAAAATACGTCAGTTTACACTGGTAAATACAATTAACCGACTCTTTTTGAAAAGTATTTATAAAATTAGTTTGAATGCACAAGGCATAAAATCTTTTATAACTTGGGACAATTATTTTAAAAATAATCTTGTATACAGATTTATATGTTTGTCATCCATTCAGGACCCGGTTAGAAGAGCCGGATTAGATTAATTGACACACCACAAGTATATGCCCACAAGAGAGTGAGATACCGTTTATACATACGCAACTGTCAGGTGTATGCCTACACCCCGTGCTTAAGCCATGGCCATTTCTAATAAATGTGCCGAGGATATCCAGGACATGGTCATTAACCCCCCAAAGGCATTGCATCAAACAAAACAGATTAAAACGGGTTATGTAAATGTATTAATCACAATCCGATTTTGAATAACTACATACCCGACCAAGCGGTATTATTATAATACCGTATCCCAAGCCCGTATAACGGAAAATAAGTTAAAAGTATTTACCTGAGCAAAAATATAAATTTAATCTCAGCCGTATAACAATCAGCAAGTGCAAATAGCTTTTAGTGGGCTCCTAGATCTGGAACGAAGGTTTTAATAACCTATTAGATTCCTAACGGGTCTTACTTAAGTTAAAACTTAGACCAGTTAGTTTTAATGAAAGGCTTACGGTTCAAAACGCAAGATTAAGCGAAGACCAAATTAGAATGTGATTTAGACCCGAAAAGTATGAAGAGTTGTATAATATGGGTAAACTAAACACATTTTGGATTTTGAAGTGAAAATGATAAGGTTTGACCCATTTCGGTTTAATTTATGCAAACTAGTTACATAAACCGTACCGAACACGAATATGCATAACGGGTAACCAAATAAGTCATATACAGGTTCCACAAGTTAATATGCTAAAAATATGTTATGATATCAGTAGGATATCTTCCATTATGCCCATAACGAATCTAAAATCAAATTAAGCCCCGAAAGGGTATTTTGGTCATTTTAAAGTTTATAAAAGAGGTTAAATAGCAATCTGAGGTTCTGGTCTAAAATAATCAGTAAAAATATTTATTTTAATAAGTTATATCAGTAAGATATTATATATATGTGAAATTTATCATTTATGGCCAAACTATGCACCGTAGGGGCATTTTGGTCATTTCACATTTGTTGAAAGGGCCAAATTTGGAAATCTGAGTTCAAAACTTTTACTTACTGTTAAAGTATAAAAATTTATTCATAACATCAGTAGGTAACAAGTCTTAGGTGCTAAATATGGTTTTAAACCATACTATGCGCCTAAATCGCATAAAAGTCGGTATTTGACGATATTCGGGTTGAAAAGGAAATCTGATATTTTGATCAGCCTCTACTGTTTAAAATAAATTATTTGATGTATAAAATCAGTAGAAAAGGTTTGATATGTAAAGGATATGTAAAACTCATTTTAATAGCAAAAATGGCATAACCGTCAATTACCGAGTCAATGCGAGAACCCTATGTTATGATCAGTTTAAAATTTAAAAAAAATTTTCAAAAATCCCTAAATATTATATAATAATAGTGGGTAGAAAGTTTGGTGTCAATATTTGGGTTTAAATGGGTTTTATGCCAAAAATGCCGTTTAATTAATAAAAAGCTTGCATTTTACGATATCGCGCATAACTTCTATTTTAGACCACAAACCGATGTCAAACTTTTAGGACATACTTAAATATCAGTAATAAAGGTTTTTGTCCTCTCACATTTTCAAAAATCTCGTTTTATTATCAAAAGGGCATAATGGTCAACTTTTAAGCATTTAATGGAAACATGCAATGAACTAGGATTTCTATGGAACCAAGTTGTATAACCTCAGAGGGTTATACTAACCTATAATATGGTCCTAAAGGAACCCTAAGGAATATCTAAAACAAGCTAAATCGGGTCAGAACTGAAAGTCAAAGCAAAAGTCTACTTTTGCGACTTTCGGTTCCGAACCGAGCCTAAACTCAGAATTGTCGGGTTGAACATGCTTAGACATGTTCTTATATTAATTACCAAGTTATTTTAATGTTAAAACGTGTTCCATAACCTCTGCATTGTTAGTTATGAATTTATTTGCAAAAATTGATTCTGTTGACTTTTTATTAATAAGTCTGACCCGACAATTGACCAAGTAAAAGTGATCATCAGTAGGTGCCCTTTTAAAGGTTTATACTTACATAATTACCAAATCATAGCCACTTTCAATTCGAATAATGGCTGGACCGTTTGTGATTAATCACAAAGTCAAAGCTTAATTACAATAACTTTGACTTTCGGTCATTAAACTAATAAAACTTGAACTTAGGGAGCTAAGAACACTTACTAGGGTACTTAGCACGAGTATTGAACTTTATAAAATTTCCTTGAGCTCCAGGAGGCTCCAAAGAGTGAGTTTTTAGTGAAATATTCAAGTGTGCAATTGAACAAGTGAAAACAAGAGCTTTATATAGGAAGTTTGAGTCTCCAAGATCAATCCATATGTCCCTATGTTGCTCTCAGATGTTCCCAGGTGTCCCTAGTGCATGAAAAACCATTGGCACAGTCCCTGGTATTGAAATATTGTATGCAAAGGCGGTGTAACAGGCTGAAACATGCAGCTGTCATGTTTTTGGTCGCTGGTGCTGCTCACGCGGGCCGCGTAACGAGAGAGTCTACGCGGGCCGCGCCGCTCTCTCTTGACCGCATAACATCTTTTAAACTTTGCAATTTTAGTCCCTGGTCCATTTATAATTAAAATAACTTTCATTTATTGCATTTAGGACCCCCATAGTTAACTATTTAGGGCCTTGGGTCATAAACTAACTCCGTTAAGCTCCCGGCTAGTCGTACGATCACCCGAAAAGTCTTGATTTCTTCGAAACTCCACAAAATTAATATCCGATATTCTTGTGAGAAAAATATATAATTATTAAAATTTTTTTGGGTTCGTTAAAAGGTCACTCAGAGGTAACTTTTAACATGTTGACACTTTTAACCCCTATGTTTCGTAAAGTCCTTATTTTAAACACAAGCGACTTTCTATGTTCGTCAATTTATTCGTTGAAGAATACGAACGTCTTGTGAGGTCAATTAGAGGCACAAGAATGGCATGTTGACATTTTGGATCCCTTTACTTACATATTTACATTGTTTGACAATTTTAGTCCCTCCAGATCAATCTATTACACGTTTAAAGTCCATGACACGTGTCTTTATTATATTGGACGTGATTTTGCGAGGTGTTACATACTCACCCCCTTAAAAGAAATCCCAACCTCAAGATTTATTGAAATAAATGAGGGTACTTCTGTTTCATTGTGGATTCAACCTCCCACGTGTATTCTGGGCCTCTTCGGGCATCCCATTTTACCTTTACAATCGGCACATGCTTCTTTCGAAGCTTCTTAACCTGTCGATCCTCGATCGATAAAGGTCTTTCAACGAACTTCAAGCTCTCATCTATCTGCACGTCCTTATGCGACATTGATAGCGACTCATCGGCTAGACATTTCTTTATGTTGCAGATGTGGAATACATTATGTATTCCACTAAGCTCTTCCGGCAGATTTAGCTTATAAGCTACAGTTCTGACACATTCGATGATCTCGAATGGTCCTATGTATCTAGGGCTTAACTTGCCCTTTTTGCCAAAACGCATCACCCCTTTCCAAGGTGATACTTTAAGTAGCACTTTATCACCTACCTCGAATTTTAGAGGCTTACGCCTTTTATCCGAGTAACTTTTCTGCCTATCCCTGGCAGCTTTGAGATGATCGCGGATCTGAACAATCTTATCCGTCATCTCCAGGACTATATCGGGTCCTGATAGTTGGACATCTCCAACTTCCGCCGAACAAACTGGCGTCCTACACTTTCTTCCGTACAAAGCTTCGAAAGGTGCTGCTTGAATACTCGAATGATAACTATTGTTGTACGAAAATTCAATCAACGGAAGATGGTCATCCCAACTCCCTCCTAAATCAATAACACAAGCTCGTAGCATATCCTCAAGCGTTTGAATCGTGCGCTCGCTTTGCCCACCCGTCTGAGGATGATATACAGTGCTGAAGTTTAATCGAGTGCCTAAAGATTGCTGAAAGCTTTTCCAAAAATATGATGTGTATCTTGTATCCGTTTTAGATAGAATAGACACTGTCACTCCGTGGAGAGATACAATCCCATCCACGTACAGCTGAGCTAACTTGTCGGAGCTGTGAGTTTCTTTAATCGGCAAGAAGTGGGCTGACTTGGTCAACCTGTCAACTATAACCCAAATGGTATCATTTCCTCGCTTTGTCTTTGGTAACTTAGTGATAAAATCCATAGTTACCATTTCCCACTTCCAGGTGGGAAGTTCAGGCTGTTGCAGCAAACCTGATGGTTTCTAGTGTTCGGCTTTAACTTGAGCACACGTCAGACATTTAGCAACATAAGTGACTATAGATTTCTTCAAACCTATCCACCAATAGTTTGCCTTTAAATCCTGGTACATCTTATCACTGCCAGGATGAACGGAATATTTGGAGCTATGAGCTTCTTGGAGAATCACATCTCGAAGTCCTTCGTAAATTGGAACCCATATTCGACCGTTCAATCTTAGGATTCCATCCTTTCCATATGATAATTGTTCAGCAGTTACTCCTAATTTCTCATTCGGATAGTTAGCTTCTAATACAGCTTCCTTTTGAGCGGCTAACAACCTTTCCTTCAAGCTGTTCTTTAATTATATGCTCTTGGCATTGATTCTAATAGGCTTAACTCTTTCTTTTCTACTCAAAGCATCGGCGACTACATTCGCTTTGCCTGGATGATATCTGATTTCACAATCATAATCATTCAGTGTTTTCATCCATCGACGCTGTCTCATATTAAGATCTTTTTGATTGAACAGATGCTGAAGGCTCTTATGATCAGAATAGATCACGCACTTAGTCCCATAAAGGTAATGCCTCCATAGCTTTAGTGCAAATACAACGGCACCCAACTCCAAATCATGGGTGGTGTAATTCTTCTCGTGCACCTTTAATTTACGTGAAGCATAGGCAATAGCCTTGCCTTTCTGCATAAGCACACATCCCATACCTGTGTGCGATGCGTCACAATAAACCACAAATTCTTCAATACCTTCTGGCAATGTCAACACAGGTGCATTGCTCAACTTCTATTTAAGAATATCAAAGGATTCTTGCTGCTTGGGACTCCAGTCAAACTTGACATTCTTGCGGGTCAGCGATGTCAGAGGTGCGGTAATCCTTGAAAAATTCTCAATGAAACGTCGATAGTATCCTGCTAGACCCAAGAAGCTGCGTATCTCTGTAGGAGTCTTAGGCTCTTCCCAATTCATAATTTCTTCAATCTTAGTGGGATCCACCTGGATACCACGCTTACTCACCACATGTCCAAGAAATTGGACTTCACGAAGCCAAAACTCGCATTTTGAAAACTTGGCGTAGAGCTTCTCTTGCTGTAGAAGTTTAAGGATACACCAAAGATGTCCTTCATGATCGGCTTGACTCTTCGAGTAAATAAGAATGTCATCAATGAAGACGATGACAAACTTGTCCAAGTATGGCTTGCAAACGTGATTCATGAGATCCATGAACGCTTCAGGCGCATTAGTGAGCCCGAAAGGCATCACCAAGAACTCATAGTGACCATAACGCGTTCTGAATGCAGTCTTATGCACATCTTCATCTCTAACCTTCAGTTGATGATAACTTGACCTTAAATCTATCTTTGAAAAGTAACTTGCTCCTTGAAGCTGATCGAATAGATCATCGATCCTAGGTAACGGATATCTGTTCTTGATTGTAACCTTGTTCAGCTCGCGGTAATCAATGCATAAACGCATTGATCCATCCTTTTTCTTTACAAACAGAATAGGTGCTCCCCAAGGGGACGAGCTAGGTCGAATAAAACCCTTTGCCAACAAATCATCCAACTGAGTCCTTAACTCTTTCATCTCAGTTGGTGCCAACCGATAAGGTGCTCTTGCAATTGGTGCTGCTCCAGGAATGATATCGATTCTGAACTCCACTTGCCTATCTGGGGGTAAACCAGGTAGTTCTTTAGGAAATACTTCTGGATATTCAGAAATAACAGGGTTGTCTTCAATCTTGGGCTTTGGTTCATCAATGGTTACCTGTGGCATATAAAAGATACAACCTTTCTTCATACACCTCGATGCCTTAAGCATGGACACTTGCTTAGGTAACCCGTACTGAGTATCTCCTTGAATTGTAAGTGGTTCCCCATAAGGAGTCTTGATAACCACTTGCTTCTTATCACATACTATTTGGGCTTAGTTATGAGATAACCAATCCATGCTTATCACTATGTCGAATCCAGCTAGTTTCAACGGAAGCAAGGACAACGGAAAAGAGTGATTCCTAATGGATATAAAACATCCATCTAGAATGGTTGAGGCCATCTCTATAGTACCATCGGCTAATTCTACTTCATACTTTATGCTTAGAGTTTTAACAGGCAGATTTAATAACTTACAAAATTTATTGTCCACAAAAGACTTGTCATTGATAAGAAAGGTACCTGTTATCACGTTGTCATTTTGCACAGCCTCCTGAGCGTTCATTTGAAAGACCCGAGCATTGGTCTTCTTAGCCTCTTCAGGCTTCTTTGCAAACTTGGGGCAATTGGTCTTAATGTGCCCCTTCTCGTTGCAACCGTAATAGGTTGCGTCCTTCATCTTTTTGCAATCCAATGTCTTATGATCCTTGGACTTGAAGATCCCACACGCAATAGACTTTGATTGTGACTGCGATCTTGACTCGAGTCTATGTAGGATCGTTGTACGACCTGACTGAGTCGATCTGAAGAGTTGTTTATCCGAATCAAAGGCAGAATCAATGACACAGATGCTCAATTCAATTTAAATGTCTCTTGTATTAATCTGATAGAATTACAGCACCTGGAGACAATCCGGCAGCACTTCGTTACCGAACACAAACTTCTAATTCCGTTTCAAATGAAACGGCAAGTGCCCTATATATATTATTGGTGATTCCGCTTGAAATGGTCAAGACATGTTCAAGCGGAATTAACAATGTTAATTTCGCTTGAACTTGCCTTTGTCAGTTTCAAGCGGAATTAGCATTAATCACACTAAAAACATTTTCTAGCACCCCGAGCACTGATTATCCTATCCTATTACATTACATGACTTGATACAAGACGAAGTCAATAGACATAGTGCACTAACAGACTCTCCCTTGGATGTTGACGAAGTCTTCAGTGTCGAGTCTTTATCATGACACATCTTCAGTCTTAATCAGTCTTCATGCTCTTTCCAAATTGTCTAACACTGTAAGCATCCTTCAATCTTTCTTCAAGTCTTCAGGCTCCCCCTTTCGTCAAGCTTCCGTGCTTTTGGGATCGTCACCTTGCTTTCAGGTTACAAGCTCCCCCTTGCTTTAAGCTCGTCTTCAGACTTCCCCTTAGACTTATCATTCAGGATCGTAGTCTGGTATCATCTGCATCACTCATACGTTTATAAGTAACAACATTTTAAATTTCCAAATATCCAGGAATTGTAACCTGGCAATTCAATTTCCTCTATCAACAAATTTTATGATTTGGCACTTTCAGCGGACATAATTGGAATTTAGCTCTTTAACAATATAAGCATCCAAATCCCTCACAGTTAATCATCCAAGTCCAAACTAATGACCTTGGAGATATCACAAACTGTTTTTGATTTTTGTTAAAAACTCAAGTCTCAAATTAATGAACTTGTTTTATTTTCAGAAACACAATCAGCTTACTTAGATTTTGACACTCAGTATTTCAGACATCGTTTGTCGAAAATAAAACAGAATCAAAAATCTTTTTGTATTTTCTGAAATATAAAGCAGTAAAGAAATATTTACAAACATATCTACAGACAATATTTTTGTTTGAGTTTGCGTTAGAGGATCATATCAGTTTCTGACAAGTCACAAGTACCGTTGAGCTTAGTTACACATTAAGAATTAAACAATTCACTTAGATTGTCGATATACAGATCCACTTAAATTTTCACACAAATTTCAACTGATTCAGGATACGAATTAGGTGTATTAAGAACTTAAACTCATTCATGTATCCCACCTCTTGAATATACTCCCGCATCCAGATCCCAATATTCAGTCTTATAGGTGAGTATACCTAGATGATATCTGTAAGAGGTTAAATTGCGAAGAACCGTGAGAGCTCAGGTCAGAACTTCCGTTCAGCAGAGAGATGACGGCTTCGACTTTTGGTATGTCCCCTTTAGAGGATCTTTTTTACAACAGCAATGATTATCAATTTTATTGTTTCATCATTTTTGCTGAGGGCGGCGCTATATTTCAAACAAGCAGAAAGTATTATACGGGGACTAGGCCATTACTTCCACAAAACCAGAAGTCCCGGGATAATACCCCAGATATCACTAAGCATAAAGACCTAGTATCTCAGAAAGAGGGGTCCTTCAAACGAGATTTCAAGGGTTACCTATATATCCAAGTAGTGTTCCCCACGAAATAAGCAAGTTTGAATTTAAGTTTGTATCCCGAAAAAGTTTACTAAATGTATAAAAACCTATCGGCATATCATCAGTGAGACTGTTTAATGCTATATAATCATTACATTTCTTTATCATACTGTAACTGTCTACTGATGTACTATCATTTCCTCTTTTTACACAAAAACTCAATTTTTGAATTTTATCATGTTTTTAACTTTTTCAAATTTTCAAATGTTTTTTGTATTTTCTAACAACAATACTCCCCCTAAAATGCAAAACCATTTAAAGAAAATTTGATAAACCGATACTGATAGCTTTGTCTCGCCATTCATTTTCTGCTTTTTATGCTCTGTTTTGCAGAAAATCTAACATAAGAAGCAGTAAATACCCCGTTTTTCAATCTTGTGAAATTAATCATGTTTATTCAGCCGTGAGGGTTTCGGCGTATTCAATCAACATATTTTTGAATTTTTTGAATATTTGACAAATAAAAACATATTTTTGATTTTTCAAAATTTTGACAAAATAAAAACATATTTTTGGTTTTTAATTTTTTTTCAATTTTTAGGGTTTTTGAAATATTGTTTATTTATTTACAAAAAAAACAAACAAACTTCTTGTTTCAACCAACACAGGATTCAGCAGCCTCCTCTCCTCGTTGTGCCAGGCTGCTCCAACTTCCATTCTCACAATCTTCGGTTTTGTTGAGCACCTGCACATTCAAAATACTTGATTACTTGAACAATTTAGCCCAGGTCTGTTGAACCTTAGGCATTTCAACACAATATGTATCATGCAGTTTTGGAAAATCTTTGTCATCAAAGACTTTTTCATCTTTGACTTCAACTTTCTCATCTTCTATCAAAGTCACTTGTGTCTTAACACTCCATGTTTGACCTTTCGGAGTACCTCTTTTGTAAAAATGTGACTCTTTTTGAACATTTTTATTTTGAACAACAACTTTTGGTTTCCAAAACTCGTTTAGTTTTGTTGCATCGACAGTTGTTTTCCAACTTTGTGTTGTTCTTAATCTGGGTGTGTGAGAATTCCAGGTCTGTCTTGGATCGAACCTATTCGGGTTTGATTTCCAATTTTGATTCGAAGCAAACTTGTTTGTGTTATACCTCCAAGTTTGTTTTGAATCAAATCTGGTCGACCTTTGTTTCACATTCTCATATTTTTGTTTCTCAACATTTTCAAACTTCTTTTTGTCAACATCCATAGGTTTCGGATTTTGACACTTGCGTGCAAGATGTCCTATTTGATCACATTTGAAACATTAACTCTTGGAAACATCTTTGACCTGTGCCTGTGGTTGTTGCTTTTTCTTTTGAGCATAGAACTCTTCATTAGACTGACGCCTAAATTTGAGTTCTTTCTCTTCTTCTGAACTTGTTCCATGAAAAAAATTCATCTTTGTCTGAAAATTCGACGGTTCATTTTTATTTTTATTTCGATTTTGTTTCTTTTTATAACCCAACCCAGCCTTCATGTTTTTCTTCTTGTAACCAGGTTTGTTATAAAAAGTTTTGTGACCTTTTCCAGCAAACTTTGAAATCTCAGACTTTTCAATTTCAACCATCTTGAAAACTTTATCAACCTTTTCTGAAATCACATTCTGAATCGGGAATACAACATCTAAGAATAATTTGTCCGATCCAATCATGGTATAAACCAATCCTTTTGAATCTTCATTCAAATTTTTCTCGGATTTTGAGTTTTTCAAATATCCATCATGAAAATTACCTTCATTTTCATTCTGTGATTCAGATTTACCTGTATCAACCGACTCTTCTTTCAACACATTTTCAACGACCTTACCTACCACCTCTGAATCACTAGAATCATCAGATTTGGAATACGTTATGTCAATGTTATCTGGCAATTGATCTACCATGTTGAAAGCTTTTTCGACCTTTTCATCATCATAAAATGCAAACTTTTCCGGTGGTGGAACTTGATGAAATTCTGAGCCAATACCTTTCTTGTTTTGCTCAGAATCTTTTCCATCCGGTTTTATGTTAAAAATTCTTTCAAGCACATATGACGACACGTGATAACTTTTTAACTTGTTGTTATCCTGTTCTAAATCAGCAATCTGACGCTTTAGCTTAGCAACATCCTTAATATAGGAATTAACAACACCTTGTTTTATTTCATACATTCGCTTAAGCTCTTTAGTTGTTTCAGAAAAATAATTCATTCTTGATTGAGCAAATTTCATTTCATCCTTCACTTTTTCATATGATTCTTTTGTAATGTGATATGCCAATTTTATTGAATCATATTCTTTTTTCATTTCTTGAAAAACATTTTCTTTTTGATCACATTCTTCTGTCTTTTTCAAAACATTTTCTTTCAAAACTCCATTTTCTTTTTCTAAATGTTTACATTTTTCTAAAAGTTTTTCATTATTATCTTTCAAAACTTTTTCATTTTCAAACATTTCTTTGTATTTACTTTTGAAAACTTCTTCAATTTTAGTAAACTCAAGATCTCTTGTTCTGAACCTTTCGTCTTTTTCAGTACAAGCACTGCACGTTTCCATGCATTTCTTGCACTGTTCAACAGTTTTTAAGATTTCAGAATCAAAAACTACCTCAGTGATTGGCACTTTGGTGTTCTCTGCTGCATCTATCTGATCAGCATCATCCTTTTGTTTTTCTTCAACACCAACTTTATCACCAGCACCAGCATCACTCTTCACTTTACCAATACCAGTATCACCAACACTATCAGCTGAACCTTCAACTTTCTTTTCAGCTTCTTCAACAACTTGCTGTTTATCAGTAATAGCTTCTTTCACAACTTCTACACTTGCAACAACTTCTTCTTTCACTTCTTCAACAGTCTTCACATCTTCTTCTTTAACTGCTTCTGCTTTAACCTCTTCAGCAGCTTTCTTCAGATTGTTTACCATGTCTTCAACATTCTTCTTCATTTTCTCTTCATCCTTCTTCCTTAAGCACGATGTCATGGCATATTTTTTTCCTTTTCATGCCTTTTTGCATATGTGTCATCTTTTAATACATTTCTCTAGTATTCAGCAGATCGAGGAATTATGAGAAGAACATCTTAAAAAATTATATCTTTCTTTGGAACGACATGTTCACCTTGTCTGTTGACATAACACTCTCTCTTTTTATCCCATCTTTTGTTGCTGACAGCACTCTCATACTCTTCTTGCATTTCATTCATTCTGTTCAAAGCAATGTTTCTTTCACGATAAGTTTTCTCACTCAGAATCTCTTCTCTGGTTTTCTCTTTGACCTCAGCAACAACATTTTCTTCTTTGTTTTCCTCTTTTATTTCAGCAACAAAAACATAATGGTTGTTCTTTGATATAGATTTGCCATGAGCTGTTTTTCGAATATCAACACGATCTTCTTTCGGACAAATCTGGCTCCAATCATATCCTTCATCATCATGGATCACAGCACAAGCTCTTGACTTATCTCTGGGTTTGTCTTCAATCATTTTTGGCTCTTCTTTGCTTCGGTGGTAGATTGCCTTTCGGTAATAATCATCATTGAATGGATGTTCATTTCCACCTGCCATTCAGAATTGTTGCATTCTCTTTTGAAATGACCTTTTTGCTTACATTTGAAGCAGGTCACTTTGGACTTATCAAATCCAAGTTTTGTTGATGCACCACCAAGAGACTGTTTCCCAGTAATCTCCATGTATCTCTGAGCTCTGCGGATGCAACTAGCTAAACACCATCGAATGTCAATGAGTTCCATCTCTTCCGGATCAATCTGGTCGTAGTCTTCTTTGGTTAACTCAGAGTTTCCAATTTTGCCAGCTACAAGACCTTCATACGATTCCAGAACAGATGCAAGAAAGCTCATTTGCTGCTTAGCTGCATTGATGCTCATTGTCGGAGAATTCTTCAATTTGAGTGCAATGTTACAGAGAACTTCTTCACATTCTTCAACACTTGCTTTAGATGAAGATGAATGATAACCCGGATTGTGGCTTGATGAGCTTGTCAGAGGTTCTTTTGTCCTCTCACCACTGAATGCTGTCTTTGGTGATTCACCAGCTTTCATTGAAGGTAAATTACCTTTGTAGTACAGACCAACATTCTGTTGATGTGAAGAACTGCTCATCTTGTTCTGTTTCTGCAATTCAAGCTCATGAGTTTCAATCTTTTCAAATAATGTATCAAGAGAAATTGTTTCATACAAAGCATCATTTTTCAAAATAAAAACAAACGTTTGCCACTGATCAGCTCGTGGTAACGCTTCTATGACTTTATCAATAATTTCCTCTCTTGTTTTCACAATTTCAAACCTTTCGAGTTCAATTTTTAGGTGACAAAATCTTTCTATCATTTGCCTCACAGACTCTCCTTTAATGCTATCAAACAGATCGAATTCTTTCTTTAACAAAGCAATTTTGTTCTTTTTAATCTGTTTACCCCCCTCAGCTTTAACTCGTAAAGCTTCCCAAACAGATTTCGATGACCCATCATGGTTAAGCAATGCAAAAATGTCGTTTCTAATTGCCGACTGGATCAAAGCAATCATTCTCTGTTCAGACGAAAATTCCTTTTTGCCCTCAATGCCTAATTTCTTCATAGGAATTTCCTCTCCTTTGTCATATTTTGGTCTCTCATATCTAAACTCTAGACAGAACCAGCTCTCATGTGCATACGCTTTTGCCCAGTATAATCTTCAATATTATCCAGCTTGGGTGGTTTGGAATGAGTTCCATAAAAGTTGTCGTGATTTATGTTTTCATTGACCACTTTTGTAATTGACTTTGGTGTGACGGTTGACGTTTCTGAAGATTCGGATGTGAACGCATTGTAGAACATGTAAAATTCTTCAGCCATGATTTGAAATTCTTGAATTTCCTGGAGACAAAACAATCAAACAAACACAATCAGTTTAAATAATAACAAACAATTTGAAACAGACTGACACTCGGTTGACGCGAAATGATCTTGACGCGAAAAATCTTCTTTCAAACGAAATACGGATCTCAAGCGAAATCACTCCTGAAGCGAAATAGCCTGTTCAAACGGAATAGCAACTTTCAAATGAAATCCCTAGATGACACTTCAAACGAATTCAGCAATTCAAACGGAATTCCACTTTCAAGCGGAATCAAGACTTTCAAACGAAATCTTCAAGCGAGATCACACTTTGAAGCGGAATAACTGAACTTTTCAAGCGAAATAGCATATTCAAGCGGAATCACCCGTAAATTTCAAACGGCATTACGTTTTGAAGCGAGATCAGGTGGACTTTTCAAGCGGAATTACTAAGCTTCGTTCAAACGGAATTAAGTTTTTGGCCCATTTTAGTCACTTTTAAGCTGAATTTAGGTCTGATTTTCTCAAGGCTTTGTTAAAACACTGTTTCGCATGTAATGTGTGAAATTCAATCCATTTTGACCGTGAAATCTTGTCTAATTTGAAAAAGAAGGTGTAGAAGTCAGAAAACTGATGATATTAAGCTAAACTCTTCCTCCTGAGCTCTGATACCACTTGTAGGATCGTTGTACGACCTGACTGAGTCTATCAGAAGAGTTGTTTATCCGAATCAAAGGCGGAATCAATGACACGGACGCTCAATTCAATTTAAATGTCTCTTGTATTAATCTGATAGAATTACAGCACCTGGAGACAATCCGGCAGCACTTCGTTACCGAACACAAACTTCTAATTCCGTTCCAAATGAAACGGCAACTGCCCTATATATACTATTGGTGATTCCGCTTGAAATGGTCAAGACATGTTCAAGCGGGAATTAACAATGTTAATTTTTCTTGAACTTGCCTTTGTCAGTTTCAAGCGGAATTAGCATTAATCACACTAAAAACATTTTCTAGCACCCCGAGCACTGATTATCCTATCCTATTACATTACATGACTCGATACAAGACGAAGTCAATAGACATAGTGCACTAATAGTCTACATTTCCCGAAATGATGTTTCTGGCAGGTCTTGCACTTGGGTTTCTCACCCGGCTGATGGTTATCCTTTTTAAATCCGGAACTCTTCTTATGATCTGAGTTCCCTTTATGTTTCTTATCAGAACGGCGTGAGTTCTCCTCCTCACGTTTCCTCTTTCCCTCATCGGAATTCTTAAGCGATCTCTGCCTGACCGCATCGAGAGTAAGAGATAACGACAAATCAGCCACTGACCTGAATATGGTAGGTCTAGATGCTTTCACACTTGCTTTAATTTCTGGAGCTAGACCTCCAATAAAACGAGCTATACGTTTCGGTTCCGGGGTGACCAAGTAAGGAACTTATCGAGACATGGTGTTGAAACTGGTAAGGTACGGCTGACAATCCAAGTTCTTCATGACCAAGGTCAAGAAGTCAGTCTCAATTTTCTCAACTTCATGTTGAGGACATAAATTTTCCTTGATTAGAGCAACAAACTGATACCAAGTCAAGTTGTACAACGGGATCTTCCCTGTAGCTTGGATTAGTGACCTCCACCAAGCTAGAGATTCTCCTTTAAAAGATTGTGAAACAAACTTCACAATGTCTTGCTCTGCACATCCACTAATATCAACCATAGTATCCATCTCGTCGAGCCACGTCATACAATCGATGGCTCCTTTCTCCCCTGTAAAATCCCTAGGCTTGCAGGAGACAAAATACTTGTAAGAACAGGTCTTAACACATGGCTCTTGACTAAGCACAATCTTCTTAGACGGGACACTCCTTTGGTTTGATGAGTGATGAGAATCATTCTTATGAGATGCGTGCGACTTAGATGGTGGCTTTGAATGAGCTACAGATAGGGTCTTGCTACGAGTACCACTAGATTCTTTGAACTGTCTGTCCATGGCTCGTGTGACCGCATTATCTATCATTGCTTGCAAATCCGCACCAGCCACATTAACTCTGGTGGTGTCATTATTCTCCCTCGGGTGACTGTTTATTCATCTGATTCAGCCATGTAGCTTGATTGCTACATAAAACAATTGACAATATTTTATTAAGAGGTTACTATGGAATCATCATTTTTGATGGTTCATTAACCATGGTAACTATAAACCATATTGGTTAATTTAATTAGTATTTTCTTTTATAATTTATCCCTAGTTATAAATCATTAGAGATATTAGGGTGGCACAAAAGGCCTAGTCACAAGGACATTTTAACTCATAAGCCTTGATCTCGTAAGATCGGGGCTTTAAGGTTTGAACATAGTTCATTACCTTTTCTTGACAGGGAGTCGTAGACTACAACTGTCTTTTGTCTTATTGGACAATAAGTATGGCCCGCAGGCACATCATCACTAATGGATGTTTAAATAAAAATAGAGAAAAGTAATTGGAAGAATCCAATATAAGGATGACTTATGTGATTTTATTGAATCACATTTGCCAGGAGTGTTAACATGTTTTCAGATGTTAACAAGGATTTGAATCTTAAAAAGGTCTTACCATCTTGGCCATGTCTAAAATGACATATAGGCTAGGTTATACCTTTAAGATTTTCTTTCAATATTTATTGGCAGATTAATTAAAAAGGAATGATATTTTGATTTATTTCATATAATATATTTGTACATATAATGACAAATGAAATTTAAATTTAAAACATTCCATAAATAAATGAAATGAAGTACATATTTGCCCTAAACGGGGCTTTTACATAAATAACTTGCCCATGCAAGAGCTAAACAAGAAAGAAAGGCCCACGCAGGGACCAAGTACATAAATAAAAATGTCCACGCAGGGACTTGATTGAAAATTAAAATTACAAAACAAAAATAAATAAGGAATTTCAATAATCCTTCCTCTTCTTCCCTTGTTCAGATCCGCCAAACCCTTAAGCAGACCCCAGCGGCTTCTACGCTCCTCCTGTACCTCTTGTTCCACCTGGTTCAACCTCTGAAGGATTTTTTGCTGCTGCGGAGGCTGGATCTGTGACGACTCGAGTTTCCAAGATTTCCATCTTCGCATTTATTTACACGCTAATTATTTAGTCATTTGTTTGCACGACTTATTGCTTTGTAACTGTGCACGTTTGTTGTATGTGAGACGTTATGTAACTATTATGGTGTTTATGTGTGTAGTGATATAAACTTGTATCTATTAAAAACCTTAAACTGTTGCATCTCAAACCAACTCCATGAAACACTAGAGCTTCACCACACCTCCACCCGACGAAACTCAAGAGTTTCGCCATAACCCACTTCGACGAAACAGAGGAGTGTTTCGCCATCCTTATCACGATGAAACAGGAGTTTTGTCAGCCCATGTCTTCGCCGAAGCCCATTAAGGGCCCAGCACTTTATATCTTTTGTAGAAAAGGAGGTGGGTTACGTAACGTGCTATTGCGAAACCCTAGATCTCCTTTCTCTCTTCTGCACTCAACGGCAGTTATCAAACCTCCTCGAAGTCCTTTTATTTCATCTCGATACTTCCGGTTAGTTTACGAATATAATTGATTGACTTAATTATTACTTGATGGTGTGATTAGATATGTATGCGTATTAACAGTTATATGATGATTAACCGACTCATTGATTTGATAACTTCTGTGTTGATGGATTTTTATGGGATTAGTGATGTTTGATAGGATTATAATAATGGCCACCGTTCATGTCTGTCGATGTTACAAACCATGTATTGCTTGTTATGTATGTTAATGGTGATTGACTAAGTAACTGTTAGAGATAATTAGGGTTCCGATGTTGCGTAATTGATGATGATGATGATCTAATAATTAGGGTTTGATGCGTGAAACTGATCCATCACAGGGAGGAGGTCGATGAAACGCAATGGGTGTTTCGCCATGAGTGTGGACGACGTAACATGAAGTGTTTCGTCACCACTCCCCTCGACGAAACTAAGCCTTTTCGTCATAGCCTGTTGTCGACGGACAGAATGTTTGCTTTTGTAATGTGAATGCTGGTTGCATGGCTTTGGATTGTGTGACATGATTGTGATACTAGACTTAATTGGAGTAATGATTGTGATGTTACCATAGGGCTCAACCCTAACCTGCATGATGACTGTATGTTGATTTATAATTCACAAATCTGCTTCGAATGATGGGAATGACTGATATTGCACACTACCTATTTCACACTTAGACTAGGCCTTACATCATGTGGGTTGCACACTGATATGATTTATGAATGTTAAATGTATACATGTAATAAACTGATAAGAAGCTGGACATCTTTCGTGTACTAATACAATGCATGTTATGGATTGTGGATTTCATGGACAACTATTACAACTTGTACGATGATATGTGTATGTTAGTTGCGAAATACGTGTTATAACTTGCATAAGTGTTAAAGAGACTGATTACTCTTGGTAACCACAGTAGGGTTTGGTTGACCAACTGGGAACCGGTAAACTAAATTGACCATACCGAGCAAACCAAGGTGAGTTCACACTCTTTCCAAGGCATGGGATTCCTGGTGGGTTGGGAATGAGATTGAATGACTGCTCGTACTTTCATCACTACTAGACCACTTACCACCATCCTCGAATTGGGAAGGACGCCTGTGCTAAAACCTACGTAAAACCTACGTACCATTGTCCTCAGATTGGGAAGGACACCAGTGTTAAAACCTACGTAAAACCTACGTACCACTGTCCTCGGATCGGGAAGGACGCCTACGCAAAAACCTACGTATTCTCATACGTACCTCTATCCTCGGATTGGGAAGGGCACTTACGTAAAACCTACGTAATCTCATACTTATCACTGTCCTCGGATTGGGAAGGACACCTATAGATACAACTAGTCTAGTAATATACAACATGGGAAGCCCCCACTAAATATCGTAAAAAGGTTTGGGAAACGGAGTAAACTGGTAATTCAACAAGGGAAGCCCCCACTAACTATGGATATGTTTGGGAAACAGGGTAAACTGGTTAATCATATTTTCAACAATGGGGTAGACCCCACGGCAAGTGAGCCAACTAAAGACAAACTATGTTTTCGTAAGCAACTTAAAACGAACACCCAATTGTGAACTCGCTCAACTTTGTTGTTGACTCGTTGTTACATGCCTTGCAGGCCTTTAGGTGCTTGTTGACTGGAACTTGCTGTCTGGGAAGCTGGAGTGGTCATGGGTCAAGCTACATGGAAATGCAACACAAGACTAAGGAGTTTTACAAGTGGTTTATAGACTCTTAAACGAACGAAATCTGCTTCCGCTGTAAACTGTGAAATATTGTAACGTTGTAACACTTTTTATTAATGAATTAAATATTTATTTAAACATAGACATGAGTTCAAGGTGATTGGTGGCTAAGGTCCTGGTCAGTCACGCCTCCAAGCGGTGATACTCCGCATGTGGATTTTGGGGGTGTGACAGGATCTGTGGCGGCTGCGGCTGCTGCTGCGGCAGAGGTTGAGGAGGTGGTGTGTATTGATACCCATACACTGGGTACACAGTTGGGTACGTAGCCTGAAAGGGTCCTTCAGGATGAAGAGCATTGTAGTTGGCCGCCTCAAGGTACGAGTCGATGGCAGGGGCATTGTAGTAGTTGTACCCTGGGTAGGCTGGCTGCTCAAAAGGGTTATACGCCGCTGCACCGGCATATGAAGGAATTGGGTTATCATAACCCATTGGTGGTGGTGCGACTGGAGCTGAGTCGACTTCTGAAACGGGGTTTGAAGGCCCACCCATCTGCGGGTCTTCATACAGTGGCGGGTAGTGACTGCCACTGGAGTGTTGGGGGGTGCTGAAGTGGAAACCCCCTCGCACGGACATCCGTGCACCTGATCTTCTTCGCCTCGGTGGTTCTGGAGGCGGTTGCTGCTCTGGCGGCGGTGGTGGCATGACCGCCTCAAAATGTGGGTCCTCTGAGGGGACCTGTTGGTGTGGTGATGAGTGGTGGGAAGGTGTGTACTCGCAATTATAATTGCTCCACCATTGGGCAAAAGAGTCGGGACCTCTATAAGGTGATCCATGGAAAGATGATCCGTCTAAAATCTCAATGGGATGCGTGGGCATCCCATTTGGTGGCTCGGCAGGCTCTGGATCTGGTTCCTCGTCCATATCCATATCCTGGGCTCCAGGAAAGTGGTTTTCTGGTCCCAATGGGTTATGGCCCATTGGTTCTTCACTCACGTTCGCCGGGTTGAACCGGCTATGAAAGTATGGGGTCGGGTCCTGAAAAGCCCGGTGTGAACTCGACCACTGCAATGGAAGGAAGGAGTGGTGAGAATCATTGGGCTCGTTTTCTGATTATGGCCCAAAGGAGTGGTAATATGAGGGCGAAGAGTTAAGCGAGACAGAACGCCTTGCGGGTTCCAAATACGATCTCAAGTCTTCTTAAGGAATAGAGCTCATGGTTGCTGAAAGAGTTCGCCGGTGTGATGGCCCGGCCTCGTGGTCATTAGGAGCAGTGATTGGCGCCTTGCCTCGTCCACCTCTTCTGAATCATGGCGGCATTGTCCTATGTTCATGTCAAAACAAACAAAAGAAACAAACAAAAGAAAGCAATAAGATTAGGATTAGTCCTATGTCGTTAGTCTAGACTCGGAGGTCAAGGAATGTGCAAACTGTGTCATTGAGATTAAACACAAAAGGCTAGTGTTTAATTCACTCAACGTTGGCTCTGATACCAACCTGTCACACCCCGATATTTCCATGTATTACCGGTGGGCCCGGTGGGGAGTATCGTGACGTAGTTGATATCATCATAGTCAATAATCACAGTTTAAATGCACAGCGGAAGTCTAAAAGTAAATTATACAAACCGAGTTTAAATTAACATAAATATTACACAACGGATTGTAAGATGGATCCACAGGCGGATCAAAACAAAAGAAGTATTGTTCAACAGATTTAAAGTGATAAAAGCTTGCAAAACTCTTTATTTAATCACTCAGGAGTTCCAGCCCATTTCGCTTAGTACCTGCAATTAACCTTTTTGAAAATACGTCAGTTTACAGTGGTAAATACAATTAACTGACTCTTTTTGAAAAGTATTTATAAAATTGGTTTGAATGCACAAGGCATAAAATCTTTTATAACTTGGGACAATTATTTTAAAAATAATCTTGTATACATATTTATATGTTTGTCGTCCATTCAGGACCCGGTTAGAAGAGCCGAATTAGATTAATTGACACACCACAAGTATATGCCCACAAGAGAGTGAGATACCGTTTATACATACGCAACTGTCAGGTGTATGCCTACACCCCGTGCTTAAGCCGTGGCCATTTCTAATTAATGTGCCGAGGATATCCAGGACATGGTCATTAACCCCCCAAAGGCATTGCATCAAACAAAACAGATTAAAACGGGTTATGTAAATGTATTAATCACAATCCGATTTAAATAACTACATACCCGACCAAGCGGTATTATTATAATACCGTATCCCAAGCCCGTATAACGGAAAATAAGCTAAAAGTATTTACTTGAGCAAAACATAAATTTAATCTCAGCCGTATAACAATCAGCAAGTGCAAATAGCTTTTACTGGGCTCCTAGATCTGGAACGAAGGTTTTAATAACCTATTAGATTCCTAACGGGTCTTACTTAAGTTAAAACTTAGACCGGTTAGTTTTAATGAAAGGCTTACGGTTCAAAACGCAAGATTAAGCGAAGACCAAATTAGAATGTGATTTAGACCCGACAAGTATGAAGACTTGTATAATATGGGTAAACTAAACACATTTTGGATTTTGAAGTGAAAATGATAAGGTTTGACCCGTTTCGGTTAATTTATGCAAACTAGTTACATAAACCGTACCGAACGTGAATATGCATAACGGGTAACCAAATAAGTCATATATAGGTTCCACAAGTTAATATGATCAAAATATGTTATGATATCAGTAGGATATCTTCCATTATGCCCAAAACGAATTTAAAATCAAATTAAACCCCGAAAGGGTATTTTGGTCATTTTAAAGTTTATAAAAGAGGTTAAATAGCAATCTGAGGTTCTGGTCTAAAATAATCAGTAAAAATATTTATTTTAATAATTTATATCAGTAAGATATTATATATATGTGAAATTTATCATTTATGGCCAAACTATGCACCGTAGGGGCATTTTGGTCATTTCACATTTGTTAAAAGGCCCAAATTTGGAAATCTGAGTTCAAAACTTTTACTTACTGTTAAAGTATAAAAATTTACTCATAACATCAGTAGGTAACAAGTCTTAGGTGCTAAATATGGTTTTAAACCATACTATGCGCCTAAATCGCATAAAAGTCGGTATTTGACGATATTCGGGTTGAATAAGGAAATCTGTTATTTTGATCATCCTTTACTGTTTAAAATAATTTATTTGATGTATAAAATCAGTAGAAAAGGTTTGAAATGTAAAGGATTTGTAAAACTCATTTTATTAGCAAAAAGGGCATAACCGTCAATTACTGAGTCAATGCAAGAACCCTATGTTATGATCAGTTTAAAATTTAACAAAAATTTCTAAAAATCCCTAAATATTATATAATAACAGTGGGTAGAAAGTTTGGTTTCAAAATTTGGGTTTAAATGGGTTTTATGCCAAAAAATGCCGATTAATTAATAAAAAGCTTGCATTTTACGATATCGCGCATAACTTCTATTTTAGACCACAAACTGATGTTAACCTTTTAGGACATACTTAAATATTACTAATAAAGGTTTTTGTCTTCTCACATTTTCAAATATCTCGTTTTATTATCAAAAGGGCATAATGGTCAACTTTTAAGCATTTAACGGAAACATGTAATGAACTAGAATTTCTATGGAACCAAGTTGTATAACCTCAGAGGGTTATACTAACCTATAATATGGTCCTAAAGGAACCCTAAGGCATATCTAAAACAAGCTAAATCGGGTCAGAACTGAAAGTCAAAGCAAAAGTCTACTTTTGCGACTTTTGGTTCCGAACCGAGCCTAAACTCAGAATTGTCGGGTTGAACATGCTTAGAAATGTTCTTATATTAATTACCAAGTTATTTTAATGTTAAAACATGTTCCATAACCTCTGCATTGTTAGTTATGAATTTATTTTGCAAAAATTGATTCTGTTGACTTTTTATTAATAAGTTTGACCAGACAATTGACCAAGTAAAAATGATAATCAGTAGGTGCCCTTTTAAGGGTTTATTACCTACATAATTACCAACTCATAGCCACTTTCAATTCGAATAATGGCTGGACCGTTTGTGATTAATCACAAAGTCAAAGCTTAATTACGATAACTTTGACTTTCGGTCATTAAACTAATAAAACTTGAACTTAGGGAGCTAAGAACACTTACTAGGGTACTTAGCACGAGTATTGAACTTTAGAAAATTTCCTTGAGCTCCAGGAGGCTCCAAAGAGTGAGTTTTTAGTGAAATATGCAAGTGTGCAATTGAACAAGTGAAAACAAGAGCTTTATATAGGAAGACCATATGTCCCTATGTTGCTCTCAGATGTTCCCAGGTGTCCCTAGTGCATGAAAAACCATTGGCACAGTCCCCGGTATCGAAATATTGCATGCAAAGGCGGTGTAACAGGCTGAAACATGCAGCTGTCATGTTTTTGGTCGCTGGTGCTGCTCACGCGGGCCGCGACGCTCTCTCTTGACCGGATAACATCTTTTAAACTTTGAAATTTTGGTCCCTGGTCCATTTCTAATTAAAATAACTTTCATTTATTGCATTTAGGAACCCCATAGTTAACTATTTAGGGCCTTGGGTCATAAACTAACTCCGTTAAGCTCCCGGTTAGTCGTACGATCACCTGAAAAGTCTTGATTTCTTCGAAATTCCACAAAATTAATGTCCGATATTCTTGAGAGCAAAATATATAATTATTACAATTTTTTTGGGTTCGTTAAAAGGTCACTCAGAGGTAACTTTTAACATGTTGACACTTTTAACCCCTATGTTTTGTAAAGTCCTTATTTTAAACACAAACGACTTTCTATGTTCGTCAATTTATTCGTTGAAGAATACGAACGTTGTGTGAGGTCAATCAGAGGCACAAGAATGGCATGTTGACACTTTGGATCCCTTTACTTACATATTTACATTGTTTGACAATTTTAGTCCCTCCAGATCAATCTATTACACGTTTAAAGTCCATGACACATGTCTTTATTTTATTGGACATGATTTTGCGAGGTGTTACATGATGTTACTCTCAACCCAGTGGTTTGAGTCAGCAAGGATACAATCCTAAAGGGTCGCAATATTGAAAGATAATTAATTAAGTTATTAATGCGAAAAGTGGTAGGCCCCTCTTTTGAAGGTGATGTTACCCTCGGCTAAATGGTTTGAGTCAGCAGGGATACAATCCCAAATAGCCAGTTTAATGTATTAATAATAGTTTACATATGAGGGGATCAAGCCATTCGCACCTCCGCCATCCAATACCAATGGGTATTGAAGGAGGTCCTAGTAAGCTTGACCCAGGTCCTTGCAGGATCTATACACTGAACAAGGCAAGAACCTTACTAAACCATTCCCTTACCCCCCGGCCAGGTAGCCAACATATCTCTATATAGACCGTAGAGATATGAATGGTGAAAATCTTTTACTTTATATGGACAGTAAAGTAATGCCAAGACACCACGGACAAATGATAAAGAAGTTTCACCTTCAACATAAGAAACTAGTTATTAAAGTCATTAATACAAAACCAAATAAAAAGTGCAAAAAGATTAAAAATCAAAAGTAATACATTAAATGCTTGTCTTCAACAAGTGATGTAAGAGACTTAGCCAAACATGGCCTTTGATTGACAAGAACTCTTACGATCAATCTTGGATCCGGAGACTACTATAGACACTCTAAGGTGGATGATGGATGATGGTGGTGGATGTGGGTGTTGTAGTGGTGGCAAAGTGGGAGAGAGGTGGTTTGCCAAGGGATGCCTTTGAAGTGAGCCAAGCACCCCTATTTATAGCCTGAACAGAAGCCCGGCCACGGCCCCGTGTCCGCTAGACACGCCCCCGTGGCCAACTCTTTTCTCTTCCTTCATTAATTTCAATTGTCTGTATTAGGCTCCACATGACCCCGTGTTCACTGGGCACGGCCCCGTGTGCAGAAGCGTATCTGTACTACCAAGATTTGCTAGATTCTACGAATCTTAGTGTCACACCCCCAAAATCCACAGGCGGAGTATCACCGCAGGAGGCGTGACTGACCAGGATCCAGCCATAAATCATATTGAACAATATAAATTAAGTAAATAAAAGTCCAAACCAAACAATATAATTGGTGTCAAAACAATTCAACAAAGTTTAGTTATCAGCGGAAGCATAATGTTCAAATCCAAAACATAAGTTTAAAAGTTCATAAGTTTAACATGGAACTCAACAGTCCATGTCCCATAACGACCTCGTCATCCTGTGCAAGCTCCATCTAAGTACCTAACGACCTGCAAGGCATATAGTAACGAATCAACAACAAAGTTGAGCGAGTTCACAGTTGGTTGTCCATTTTAGTGTTGTTACAAAAACCATAAGTTGTTTCGAAAACCACGAGTTTAATCAGTTCCTTGTTTCCCAAACCATAACCAGTGGGGGCTTCCCCATGTTAACCACTAGACCCATTACCATATCGACTACTGACTGTAGTTATGTTTATGTGCCCTGCGTCAATGTCTATCATCATTGACAAAATGCCCAGATCCATTAGTCCACTCCCGTCCTCTGCAGCACGGTGTGAGGCTTGTCAAACCTAATAGCGCTATTTAACTAATGACCCGTTCGCCATTGGCCCAATGATTAAGTCGTTATAAAAATGAGGGACTTAATGATAGAGTTTTGTCTAGTGTCAATGTTGTCACCCTTACGTTAAGAGGGTGGGAGTACGTGTCAAGAAGAACACGCAGGTGTCAATGTTGTCACCCTTCACATAAGAGGGTGGGAGTACGTATTCTACCCAAAGAGAATACGCAGGTTTCCTTATTAAACGTTAACCCATTCCCAAACCACTGGGAATCCCATGCCTTGTAGAAAGCGTGAACTCACCTTAGGTTACCTCGGCAGATAAGCAAAAGGTTAATCGAGCTGTTTGTGGTCACCCACGTCCTAACATGGTTTCCATACAAGTCAGGTCTAGGTTCAAGTAGTGCACGTAAGTTTACACATAAACTAACAAGTTACGAACACATAACGATCATGGCATACACATAGCACATTAACAGTATCAGACAAGTACACACAAAGCCCAAACTTGTGCGATTCAAGTGATTTGGGCTGGTGAGCTTGTGCGAGTCCAATAATCTTGTGTGACTCAATCGGTGAAGCCCAATAATAGCCCCGCCCATCATGTTGTGCGATAAGCACAATCTTTAGCGATCCACAACATGTTGTGCAATCCAAAACACGCCCCGGCCCAATAACATGCAACCCAACATCTTGTGCGGCCCAAATGACATTAACAGTTTTATATTTATGCGGCCCAACATGTTGTGCGATCAGCACAACCTTGTGCGACTGACAACATGTTGTGCGATCATGCAATAATGAGTTGTACAGTGTGTTGTAACAGTTGTACCCTATGACTTGTGCGACTGGCTTGTGCGACTACCCTTGTGCGATTGAGCTCTTGTGCGATTCATTTTATTGTCTCGAAAATCATGGCATTCTGTTATCTAATTTCTGTTTATTCAAATCAATATAACAGTTTCCAATTTTGCCTTTATTCGATCAAACAAGATGGTTATCAACTAATTCACATGAACCCTAATAACATCTATTCATAACCAATCATAACATTCAATTTCATAATCAAATCGGTGATTTAGAACACTAACATGTAACCCTAATCATCATATACATCATGGCCAACCGTCTTATCATGAGATCATTACACAATCATCGATTCAATCCTCAATCCGATTCATATGAACATCATCACATAAACCCTAATTCTAGACCAACACTAATCTCATAATCACCATGTAGGTTCGGTTCAATCATTTAGAAACACCCATCAAGCATACATCATTTAATCATGTATTCATAGTTTATCACAACATCAAGGATCAATCATCTTGCATAACATTAATGTTTATTATCAAACAATCAAACATCAAAGCTAACAAGGGACTAACTGAATCAATCTACAACCCGAGGATTGTGTGTGTGATGATAAGGCTTCGAGGAAGAGAGATGAGACACCCGTCGGCCTTCACTTCGAGAGAGGGAGAGGGCTGCCGTCAAACAAGAAAGTGGAGAGGGGAAAGAGCTTAGGGTTTTGTGTGTGTTGTGTATTTGCCAATAATGAGGAGTATACACCTTCCCTTGAGAGTTATGCGTATAAGGGAGTGGGCCGAACCCATCTTGGGCTACCCTTGGGTTTCGAATACAAAGCAGGCAATCATTGGGCCGAGAAGAGTGTAAAGGTTTAAGGACAAAGTGTGCGGCCCAATGCTTGTGCGATTGGACTCATGTTGTGCGACTAGTCATACATATACACATTACACTTCATAACACATAACAAAGTAAAACATAACGTTCCATTGAAAACATATATCAACTAGTCACATAATGTTCATACAAGTTACATCAAGCACAAAGATAGGTTCTAAAAATAAGAGTTGTCACATCATCCCCAAGTTGAAAGAAATTTCGTCCCGAAATTTAGCACGTAGTTACTGAGGAAGCTAGTTAGGTTGCGTGGTTTTCCTGGGGTGTCACATCATCCCCCCGTTGGTTTGGAATTTCATCCTGAAATTCTGAAGTAGCTTCAGCCTCAGTAGTGGTTTCACTTTTCTCGAACAACTAGGGATACTTGTGTTTCATTTGGTCTTCTCGTTCCCATGTAAACACTGGGCCACGACGGGAGTTCCAACGAACTCGAACAATGGATATCCTGGTACGTTTGAGAACCTTAACCTCTCGGTCCGTAATTTCTACCGGTTCCTCGACGAATCGCAACTGGTCGTCGATAGTGAGTTCCTTGAAAGGAACTATGATGGTCTCATCTGACAGACACTTCTTCAGATTTGACACATGGAATACATTGTGAACTCCACTGAGTTCTTCGGGTAGATTCAGTCTATACGCCACTTTGCCGATTTTCTCTGTGATTTCGAATGGCCCGACATAACGTGGATTTAGCTTGCCTCGCTTACCAAAGCGAACCACACCTTTCCAAGGTGAGACTTTAAGTAGCACTCGATCCCCAACCTGGAACTCGAGCGGTTTCCTTCGCTTATCAACGTAGCTTTTCTGACGGTCACGAGCTGCTGCCATTCGTTGTCGTAATTGGGCAATCTTTTCAGTCGTGTCGACGACGAGTTCTGGGCTAGTGATTTGGCTGTCACCAACTTCTGCCCAGCATAAGGGTGATCGGCATTTCCTTCCTTACAAAGCCTCGAACGGAGCAGCCTGGATGCTGGTGTGGTAACTATTATTGTACGAAAACTCTACCAAAGGTAGGTTCCTTTCCCAGCTGTTACCAAAGTCGATTACACATGCTCGAAGCATGTCTTTAAGAGTTTGGATGGTGCGTTCAGTCTGCCCATTCGTCTGTGGATGATATGCTGTACTCATGTCTAGACGTGAGCCAAAGGATTTGTGCATCGCCTGCCACAAATTAGATGTAAAACGTGGATCACGATCAGAAATGATGGAAGTTGGCACCCCGTGCCTCGAGACTACTTCCTTCTGGAAGATGTCTGCTAGAGTAGAGAACTTATCCGTTTCCTTGATAGCCAGGAAGTGTGCAGACTTTGTCAGTCGATCCACTATCACCCAAATGGTATCGTTTCCTCGTTGAGATCTAGGTAAGCCATTAACAAAGTCCATGGAAATTTGCTCCCATTTCCATGTCGGGATCTCTGGTTGTTGAAGTAGGCCTAATGGCTTCTGGTATTCAACCTTGACCCTAGCACAGGTCAGGCATTTATTAACATAGGTTGCTATGTTAGCCTTCATGTGGGGCCACCAGTACGTAGTTTTGAGATCGTGGTACATCTTATCAGAGCCAGGATGTACCAAGTAACGAGACTTGTTTGCTTCGTCCATCACAAGCTCACGCAGATTACCATAAAATGGGACCCAGATGCGCCCCGCTAAGTGGTAGGCACCGTCTTCCTTTAGTTCTCAACCGTTTCTCCAATCTTCGCAGGGACTCAGCTTTGATGTTCTCCTCTTTCAATGCTAAGACCTGAGCATCACGTATTTGGGCAGGAAGACTAGAGTGAATGGTAAGCTGTAACGCACGTACACGCTTAGGTTTGGTTTCCTTTCGACTGAGGGCATCAGCCACAACATTGGCTTTGCCTGGATGATACTTGATTGCGCATTCATAGTCGTTAAGGAGTTTAACCCATCGACGCTGTCGCATGTTCAACTCTTTCTGATAAAAGATATGCTGGAGACTCTTGTGATCGGTGTAAATGGTGCACTTGGTACCGTACAAGTAATGTCTCCATATCTTAAGCGCAAACATCACTGCTCCCAACTCCAAGTCGTGAGTGGTGTAGTTCTTTTCGTGAACTTTAAGTTGGCGTGATGCGTAAGTAATGAATTTCTCATGTTGCATCAACACACAACCAAGTCCTTGGATCGACGCGTCACAATAAACCACAAAATCGTCTGTGCCATCAGGCAACGAGAGAATAGGTGCGCTACAAAGCTTCGACTTCAGCTGCTGAAATGCGGATTCCTAAGCATAACCCCAACGGTAGGTGATACCCTTCTGAGTAACAACAGTAAGAGGTTGCGCAATCGTTGATAAATCCTTGATAAACCTTCTGTAGTAACTTGCTAATCCCAAGAACTGATGGATTTCAGTCGTAGTACGAGTTGCAGGCCAATTCTTGATTGAGTCAACCTTAGATGGATCAACGCGAATCCCATCCTTATTAACCACGTGGCCTAGGAAATGGACTTCATGAAGCCAAAAGTCGCATTTCGAAAACTTGGCATAAAGTTGTTCTGCTCAAAGAAGTTCCAGAATGAGTCGCAGATGACGCTCGTGTTCCTCCTGACTCTTGGAATAGATCAGGATGTCATCGATGAAAACAACAACGAACTTATCCAAATAAAGTTTGCACACTCGGTTCATAAGATCCATGAAAACCGTAGGTGCATTTGTCAACCTGAAAGGCATAACCAGAAACTCGTAGTGTCCGTAACGAGTCCTGAATGATGTCTTGGAGATGTCCTCGTCTCGGACTCTTAGCTGATGATAGCCCGATCTCAGATCAATCTCAGAGTAGAAGCTCGACCCTTGCAATTGGTCGAACAGGTCATCAATACGCGGGAGAGGATAGCGATTCTTCACAGTCACCTTGTTGAGTTCGCGATAGTCAATGCACATACAAAAAGTACCGTCTTTCTTCTTCACAAACAAAACTGGGGCTTCCCAGGGCGAAGAGCTAGGACGAATGAAACCCTTGTCCAAGAGCTCTTGTAGCTGTGCGGACAGTTCTTCTAATTCTGATGGGGCTAAACGATAAGGTGCACGAGCTATGGGAGCTGCTCCTGGAGCTAGCTCGATTTAAAACTCGACTTAACGATGAGGCGGAAGACCAGGTAATTCCTAAGGGAATACCTCAGGGAAGTCGCGTACGATCGGGATGTCTTCTATCTTCTTTTCTTTCGTTGAGGTGTCAGTAACGAGAGCTACAATAGCAGTGTGGCCCTTTCGCAAACACTTCTGGGCCTTAAGGAAAGAGATGATGCCCACGACAGCACCACCCTTATCACCACGAATCACGAGGGGTTCTTCACCAGAACAAGGGATGCGGACAATTTTCTCCTTGCAGAGTATTTCCGCTCGATGTTGGGATAACCAATCCATCCCAATGACAACATCGAAGCTACCAAGAACGATGGGGATAAGGTCGATAGAGAAGGTCTGACCAGCTAAAGCGAGATTACAACCCTTAACTATGTGAGTGGCCTCAAGATTTTTACCGTTTGCTAGTTCTACAACATGCTTAGAATCCAGAGGGATTGGGGTACGCTTAAGCATCTGACTAACTTTTAAGGACACGTAACTAGTATCGGCACCTGAATCGAATAAAACAGAAACAAAGAAATCATCCAGTAGGAACTTACCCGTCACGACGTTTGGATCGTTCCTCGCATCACCCTGACCAATCACAAAAGCACGTCCTTTGGCACCATTGCCATCATTATTATCCCTGTTGTCGTTCCCATTCCCTTGATTGTTATTGTTGTTCTAATTCTAGTTCAGCTGGGGGCAGTCTCTTTTAAAGTGGCCCTCAGTACCACACCAGAAACATCCTTTGTTGTTACCCTGGTGTTGCTGTTGCTGCTGGCACTGATTCTGTGGAGTCTGCTGCTGCTATCGCCTCTGATTCGCAGGATAAGGGCTCCTGCAATCTTTTGCTGCGTGGCCTGGTTTGTTACATCTATGACAGTTGTTCTTGCTACACGGCCCGCTGTGGTGCATATTGCATCGATTGCACTTAGGGTGGTTTCCCTTGTACCCACCCTGACCTTGATTACCAGAAGGCTGTTGGCTAGGGCTTTTGTAGTCGTCAGTCCGTCGCTGCTGAGACTGAGTCGAACTTGAACCCTTTCTTGAATTTCCATCCCATTTGCGTTTGTTGTCGCTCGGAGCATCAGAAGTAGTGGTAGCACTAATACGCTTTGGCAGTCTGTTCTGCTCGACTGCATGATCAGTGAGACGGTGGGATAGTCGTATAACTCGCTGAATTGTAGGGAGGTTAGCTGAAGTCACCATGCTCTGAATTTCTGGCACCAAACCTTTGATGTAAAGATCGATACGTTTATAGGGAGGATCCACCATGGTAGGACACAATGCAGCTAGTTCATTCGACCTCTTGGTATACGCTTCGATTTCAGACCCCATGAGTGGACGTCTCAACTTAACTCAAGCCCAGCTAGTTCACCGTAAAAGGCGTGACTGACTAGGATCCAGCCACCAATCATATTGAACAATATAAATTAAGTAAATAAAAGTCCAAAACAAACAATATAATTGGTTTCAAAACAATTCAACAAAGTTTAGTTATCAGCGGAAGCATAATGTTCAAATCCAAAACATAAGTTTAAAAGTTCATAAGTTTAACATGGAACTCAACAATCCATGTCCCACAACGACCTCGTCCTCCTGTGCAAGCTCCATCTAAGTACCTAACGACCTGCAAGGCATATAGTAACGAATCAACAACAAAGTTGAGCGAGTTCACAGTTGGTTATCCATTTTAGTGTTGTTCCAAAAACCATAAGTTGTTTCGAAAACCACGAGTTTAATCAGTTCCTTATTTCCCAAACCATAACCAGTGGGGGGAAGTTAACCACTAGACCCATTACCATATCGACTACTGACTGTAGTTATGTTTATGTGCCCTGCGTCAATGTTTATCATCATTGACAAAATGCCCAGATCCATTAGTCCACTCCCGTCCTCTACGGCACGGTGTGAGGCTTGTCAAACCTAATAGCGCTATTTAACTAATGACCCGTTCGCCACTGGCCCGGTGATTAATTCGATATAAAAATGAGGGACTTAATGATAGAGTTTTGTCTAGTGTCAATGTTGTCACCCTTCAGTTAAGAGGGTGGGAGTACATGTCAAGAAGAACACACAGGTTTCAATGTTGTCACCATTCACATAAGAGGGTGGGAGTACGTATTCTACCCAAAGAGAATACGCAGGTTTCCTTATTAAACGTTAACCCATTCCTAAACCACCGGGAATCCCATACTTGTAGAAAGTGTGAACTCACCTTAGGTTAGCTCGGCAGATAAGCAAATGGTCAATCGAGCTGTTTGTGGTCAACCACGTCCTAACATGGTTACCATACAAGTCAGGTCTAGGTTCAAGTAGTGCATGTAAGTTTACACATAAACTAACAAGTTACGAACACATAACGATCATGGCATACACATAGCACATTAACAGTATCAGACAAGTACACATAAAGCCCAAACTTGTGCAATTCAATTGATTTGGGCTGGTGAGCTTGTGCGAGTCTAATAATCTTGTGCGACTCAATTGGTGAAGCCCAATAATAGCCCCGCCCATCATGTTGTGCGATAAGCACAATCTTTAGCGATCCACAACATGTTGTGCGATCCAAAACACGCCCCGACCCAATAACATGCAACCCAACATGTTGTACGACCCAAATGACATTAACACTTTTATATTTGTGCGTCCTAACATGTTGTGCGATCAGCACAACCTTGTGCGACTCACAACATGTTGTGCGATCCTGCAATAATGAGTTGTACAGTGTGTTATAACAGTTGAAGCCTATGACTTGTGCGACTGGCTTGTGCGACTACCCTTGTGCGATTAAGCTCTTGTGCGATTGAGCTCTTGTGCGATTCGTTTTATTGTCTCGAAAATCATGGCATTCTATTATCTAATTTCCGTTTATTCGAATCAATATAACATTTTCCAATTTTGCCTTTATTCGATCAAACAAGATGGTTATCAACTAATTCACATGAACCCTAATAACATCTATTCATAACCAATCAAAACATTCAATTTCATAATCAAATCGGTGATCTAGAACACTAACATGTAACCCTAATCATCATATACATCATGGCCAACCGTCTTATCATGAGATCATTACACAATCATCAATTAAATCCTCAATCTGATTCATATGAACATCATCACATAAACCCTAATTCTAGACCAACACTAATCTCATAATCACCATGTAGGTTCGGTTCAATCATTTAGAAACACCCATTAAGCATACATCATTTAATCATGTACTCATAGTTTATCACAACATCAAGGATCAATCATCTTGCATAACATCAATGTTTATTATCAAACAATCAAACATCAAAACTAACAAGGGACTAACCGAATCAATCTACGACCCGAGGATTGTGTGTGTGATGATAAGGCTTCGAGAAAGAGAGATGAGACACCCGTCGGCCTTCACTTTAAGAGAGGGGGAAGGCTGCCGTCGAACAGGAAAGAGGAGAGGGGAGAGAGTTTAGGGTTTTGTGTGTGTTGTGTATTTGCCAATAATGAGGAGTATACACCTTCCCTTGAGAGTTATGCGTATAAGGGAGTGGGCCGAGCCCTTCTTGGGTTGCCCTTGGGTTTCGAATACAAAGCAGGCAATCATTGGGCCGAGAAGAGTGTAAAGGTTTAAGGACAAAGTGTGCGGCCCAATGCTTGTGCGATCGGACTCATGTTGTGCGACTAGTCATACATATACACATTACACTTCATAACACATAACATAGTAAAACATAACGTTCCATTGAAAACACATATCAACTAGTCATATAATGTTCATACAAGTTACATCAAGCACAAAGATAGGTTCTAAAAATACGAGTTGTCACACTTAGCGTTGACCACGCCCCGTGCTGAGTTGGGCACGCCCCCATGGTGGGAAATGGAAGGTTCTACAGCTTTGTCTCTTTCTGCAGACACCTGACCACGCCCCCGTGCTCAGTGGGCACGGGCTGTGGTCCGCCTTCTGTTTATTGTTTTTGCTTATGGAGATGCTGTCGAGGGGTCGGGCATGCCACGTTTATTCCTTTTCTTTGTATTTATGTTAGTTTTTGCTGCATAATTGTTCCTTTTGTTCATTTAAGCTCATTTGGTCCCGAAAATACAAAAGGAAGACAAAAGCACACTTTTTCCAACATTAGTACTAAAAAAGGGTTAGTTTTTTGCCTCATTTGATGTAATTTATATGTTGCATTTTACACACATCAGTGGTACATCACTTACATAAGGCTCCAAAGTCATATTTGAATTCTGATTTATAAAAACTTTTATAAACTTGTCTCATTTCATTGTTCATCTAATGGAATCTTGTACCAACCTTGTCCTCAATCAAACTCATGGTTGTGAGGCTTATGCAGGGTTGATTTCCAGAATATTAGAGGCTCAAGAACCTACTACCTTAAAGGTTTCCAAACAACCTACAAAGTGTTGACACCATCCAAGCTTTCAACCTTCAATGTTGAAAGACTTGTGTTTTGGTAAAATATGAACAATGGAGCCTTGGCTTTCCAACTATGATTCCACTACCTCACCTAGTTAGTTAAATCCATTTTCTTAAACCTAAGTCATCAAGTAAGCTTTCTAGTAACAAAGTGCCCAAACTACACTATGTCTCCAAACGTTTGCCTTGATTGGAATGCACTAGTCTAGTTTGAGTTTCACTTGGTTACTTGATGATTTAGATGATTAGTTGTTTGTACATTCTTTATTTTATTCATAACCAACTGAAATCATCAACTAAGTTGATGATTTTGTGCTTTGGTGAATCCATACAATGAGGTTAAATGGATGGAATTCATCCTACCTCCTTACATGGCCATTTTATGGCACCTTAAATTTTATTGTATAATTCTACAGTATTAACTCTGAATCCAAATCCGTTAACCGAACTCATAAGACTCACACACCTCCGTTTCCCCATCGTAGGATAACTTCGGTGTTCCAAACTCGACGACTCGTCAAACTCACTTTCATGGAAATCTACGCAAACTGTGAGTATACATGACCCTCTTTCCGTTTTCACAGTTATGGGTGCAATATATATTCCGTATTAAAACTCACACGAACACACTTATGCAAATACTAAATTCATAAAAACGAATCCATTATACATGCTTTATACGTTTATACTTTAGAAACTAGAAGCCATTCTTGCACTATACTTTGTCATTAACTTCGCACGAGCCTACCTTAACATGTATAGCGCTATAGGAGTAGCACATCGTCTGTATTCTTGTAGTCATGTTAAGTAATACAAAAACGGTCTCGTGATCGCGACGACAAGATTACACTAGTGGAATCTTTGGGTTGACACGTATGTGATGCATGCTAGTTCATAAATGTTATGTCTTAGTATGCGTTATTGTCACACCCCGACCACGTAAAACAACAAGACGTGGCGGAAACGTCGGGGAGTGTTGTAGCAGAATCATTGTTTCACAACCATGGATAAAATAATTTTGTTTTATTGAATCATTGAAATCTTTGTTCTATTACAAATCAGATAAATACAAATATTATCCTTCAAGTTTTAAAGTCGCTAAGGCACGAGTCCATCCTAAGTGTAGCATGTATCAATAATCATCACGAAGCAGCACCTGAAACATGTGTAAAAATAGGTACGTCAGCATAAAAATGCATGTGAGATACATAGGTTTTATTGTAATTAGGATTCATGACTTATAAGTTTAGAAAAAGTTGTTTAATAAAAGTAGTCATGATCCTTGTAAAAATGTTTTCTTTGTTTTGTAAACCATATAAAATCGATAAGAAAACAGATGATACAAAAGAAAGATGTAATAAATAAATAGGTAGGTAAAAATGAGTTTATATATGTATTTTTTTTGGAAGGAGACTTTCTGTACAAGACCGATTGGTCTCCGGGGACATGTCTAAGACATTCCCCGTCAACCCCGCATCTCCGGACGCGATGTTCGATCGGGCCCCGGCCGGCGCGCGAGCTGACATCCGCCCGGAAACCATGCTGCCCCCACACATGTTGCTAGGGTAACAGTTGGGTAAAACCGGGTTGCCCTCAAGACCGCTCCATACCTCGGAAGGAAACGATCTATCATTGGGACGTCCCCCCCTAAAGCCGCAAGCGGGAGTCGAACCGGTGACCTCCCAAAGGAGGAACCGGCCTCCAACCACTGGGCCACGGAGAGGGGATTAAGTTTATATGTATATCATTTGGAGAACAATATTTTGATAAAAAGGTTTATAGTATATATAAGAATACACTTTAGTTTTAAGAGAGTCGAATAATTAATATATTGAAATATATTTTAGTTCCAAAATCGTTAACCCAAGTGCACTAAATAACACCACGGTATGCAATGTGATGAAAACACTTATATATAAGAAGTACCAGCGGCGTATCTACCATGTTTTCATCACATTACACCCGTCCCGTTATCTAAACACTAACAAAAAACCAGTCGTTAAATAAATAGTATATTAAATATACTTTAGTTGTTAAAAATAATAATTTTCAGTAGTATATCGAAAGTATACTTTGGATTTATAAATAACATATTTAAACTATGTTTTGGTTTTGAAAATAACATATTAAGCTATGTTTTGGATTTAATAATAACATATCAAACTATGTTTTAAATGATTTAACAAAATATATGTTGGTTTTGTACAACATCACACATGAGAGCATATCAAATTATACTTTTGGGAGTATAACAAAATATACAATAAAAGTGTGATTTAAGAATTCATTCAGACCTAGTGCATCAAAATACACCTTTGAGACTATAAGAATACCACAAAGGCAATCCCTATTTGGATGGAGAAAAATAAATTGGTTTCAGACATTCCATGACAACAGGAATGGGGTGTCAGATCCTATAGCGCTATATCATACTACCAACCGGTCTGGTGAACATAAAATAAGTACAATTCAACAATTAATTTTATAATCTTTGAAAAATTAGAGTTTAAACCATAAATAATCATTCAGTTTATCAAAAGTTAAGTACTAATATGTATAATCAAATTACACTTTGAAATCATGAACATAACAAATAGGTACACATATTTCACCCCAAAACATTGAAAACAGTAAAAGAGGGGACTATGTACTCACCTGAGAGTGCTTAGGAGTCTTGAACAACTACCAAGCAAGCTAGAGGGAGCACGTAATCAGACGGCACCTAATATGGGTAACTATATAAATAAACCGGACCTAAATCGGAAGATCGGATAGGATGAGGTCTCGTAAACCAAATGAGTGTGGGATCTCATATGATATGGTCTAACAAGGCCTACATACTAAAATGAAACCTAACCTAAGTGCTTTCGACCCATCGCGGCCCATTAAGGTAGTTTACTCTACTTTAACGCGTCGTGCGCGCATATGCGCGTTCGAGACGTCTAACTAGTCCTATGACAAGTATTATATGCCAAAACATGTTTAAATATGTTACATAATCAGTTACGTGACAAAAGTTTAGGTTACATATGCTTAATTACCAATTACGCATGAAAAGGGCATTTTGGTAATTTACCTAAGGCATATAAACTACCTATCATACAACTAATTAAACCTAAGTGACCATAAGGTATAACCTCGGAAGGTTATTCCCTATGAAACTACGGTCACTAGACATGTTTGGTCGGATCCTAATGATCGACCAAACGGGTCATGTTCGAAAGTCTAAGCGGGTGTTTGGTCCGCTTGACTTACGACTCTACACAAGCACTAATCTAAAAAGTGACGAGTTAAACATGTTTAACGAATTTAGAAAACAGATTTGGCATCAAAACAAACGATTTTGATACCCAAAAGTAGTTTGGTTACAAAATACGCGGGAATGCGCCTTTTGGCCAAAACTACGACTCGTCACTGAGCCTAGATAACGTGGTAATCAGTAGGTATAGTCACTAGGGACTATAACCATCGTAATTACGCTCACGTTATGAAGTTCATACAAACTTCGCATTGATCATAAACTGGTCAATGCAGAAAGTCAAACGTAGTTTGACTTTTAAGCTAAAACGAATGAAAAGAACGAAAGAATACTTACAGAAGGTCCCCGCAAGCAAAATCTTGACCCAAGTAGCTCAGGTATGAAGCAAAGGCTTCAACTTAGAGCATCTTAGATCAAATTTTGAGTGAGGATGAAATGAAGTGGGTGTTGCTATTTATAGAGAATCAAGAACCGTTAAGATCGTTCATCGTAAAACGTGCTTTGATCTGGACCGTACACATGTGGCCCATGGTTTTGGGATACTAGGGGTTCCCCAAAACCAGCAAACGGTTTTGAAAATGTTACAAAATAGCCCCTAAACTTCAAGAGAAGTGCTGAAAATGGACCTTGTGATGAAAAAATGGAGTTTCTGCCCTGATCACTCACTCGCGTAGTGCCACGGGGATAGGCATTTGGTGCTCACGTGGCGCTAGCATGTGCCAGATACAGCAAAGTTTCAAAAATGACAGTTTTGGTCCCAGCACGTGTTTAAGGATTTTTCGATGCGTTTGAACCCCGTTAACCTCATTTCAAGGCTCTAAAATTTAGTTAAAGTATAGGGAACTCAAAACATGCTCAAAAAAATCTCGGATGTCGGCTCGTTTGGTCGTACGGTTGCGTTATTCGGTTAATTACGACGGAAGTCGTAACGAACGCAAAAACGATCCAAATTACGCGACGAATGGAATTTTATCAAGCCAATCACTAAAATAAAAGATTTTAATGATTACATAAATTTTTGGATGTTCGGATATATTCAGAACGGAAGATATGCGCGAAAATGCAAACTTGTGCACTTTTTGACGCTTTTAGTCCCTATTGATCAAGAAAGTTTATTTTTGCGCACCAAACACCTCAAAGCCTATTTCTAAGCTATGTAAAGGATATTTAGGGAATATTTAACTGATGATCAAGTTCCAAAAATGTTTGTTACAGTACACATTGGCATACTTTCGCAGTTTGTCGAATTTAGTCACTGTAAGCGAATAAACTTGATTTCGGCATACCAAACCATCCAAAACTTATTTCTAAGTTATGTAAAGGTTATTTAAGGTATGTTAAGCCTATTTCATTATTCCGGAGTGTTCGTTGCATTAAACTGGTTATATTTACGCATCAGTGCGCGTCTAACCTTCTAGAAAGCGATTTAAAGCTTGAAATCGAACAAGAATTGATATGTGCAAACGATACACATATTTATACAAATCCCAAGTATGAAATACAATATTTCATTAATTTGGTATTTGTTTGATGGTTGAAGTGACACGGGTGTCACAGTCTCCCCTACTTTAGGAAATTTCGTCCCGAAATTTAATTTTAGAGGAAACTTGTGTAGACAACTGTGATGGTTTCGCTTTCAAATGAATATCTTGAACCCTAAGTAAAACTCTGGGCCATGTTAGGATCCTTAGCGAAATTGTCAACCCTCAAAGTGAAGTCCTTGTAGCAACAAAACAGGGAATTTCGCACTACAGATAGAAGAACGTTTCTCATGAAGACTTATCATAGGAAACTTGTGTGTGCTTGAAATCAGTGTCTTAACACATGACAAAACTTGTTGTGGTTTTTGTGCACTGAATTCCAATATTATGTATGCATCCATAATTATGTAATTCCTTGCACAGTCCGCACAGTTCATTTCATGATGCGTAGGGAAAAAAATCAATTAAATAATCATGAAGCGACTTGACTAGACCACCAAAGGATCTTTTTAACTAGATCAATGAACGATCTTTTTAACTAGATCAACACATGATCTTTGTAACTAGACCTTCGTACGATTTATTTAAATAGACCACTTAAAGGGATCTTTTCAATTATATCATCACATGATATTCCCAACCAGATTTTCAAATCAATCTGTTTAACTAGACCACTCAAGGGGTCCAATCATAGAATAGTACTTCATAACCCAAGGGACTTAACTACAACGTAAAAGTCCATTAAGGATTTAAGATAGTACCTTTGGATATCCTACTATGAATCCCTCATATGAGATATGGAAGATTCTACGAGGATTTGGGTGGATCACATAAAAACACAAAACGTATAAGAAAACACATAAGCACATAATCACGTAATTGTTTAACTTGATTATTAATTTGTTATCTTTGGACACGGGCATTTAAAGCACACCAGGAATCCAATCCGTGGATTTCATTTGGCACTTTAAACATATTCAAGAATCTAACTATGGAGATAGAAAGATCTTTAATAGGAATTTGGCTTTGTTTCTTAGAAGAAACGAGCATTTAAGATTCTTGGGGAGATCATAAGTGATCATAAAAATGACAAAACCACGCGAGTAGTTTGTCTTGGTGTTAGCATCATAAGGTTGTATCGAACATTCACGCAATCGTATCAGTTTTGCAAAAAAAAATTGAAGCAAACAATTTTATTTATAAACAACTGAATTGTCTTTAAACGTCAAAAGATAACAACCAAGGAATTACAAAAGACTAATTGTTCACTGCTGCATCATTGTTCACGTTTGCCTCATTGATGTTAAACACTCGTCCATGCCCTGGAGGTATGTTAACAAGTCTTGGGCAATTGTTTCTGTAGTGAGTAAGGTCACCACAGTTATTACATGACCTAGGTGGGAACCGTGCTTGAACAGCAGCAGGGTTTGCAGCAGCTTGATTTGCATAACGGCAGACATTGATCAAATGTCCAAACCGCCCACAGTGGGTACATTTGTGACACTGCTCTTGCTCTAGGTGATGACGGTTGCATTTGTTGCACAAGGGTGCGGTACTAACATAATTTTTCTTTTTGCGAGGTTGTGCTGGTTGGTTTGGTGCAACCTGTTTGTCTTGAGCAGTTATAGCGCAGTTATGAGAGGCTTTGCGCTTCTTCTTCTTGGATACCTCAGCCTGTTTTTCCTTCAGTTCAACTTGAGCAGTCTTGTCAGATGGTCTTGGGTCGCCCTTTCGAAAAAGCCTACCCTTCCTGATATGGGATTCAGTTAGGGTGGCAGATAATTTAATGGCTTGTCTGACAGTAGTAGGGTTGCTGCCAGAAACGATATCCTGAACTAGGTCAGGAAGACCATCAATGTATTTCTCAATTGCCTTTTCCACAGGTGTAACCATAACAGGACATAGCAGGCTCAATTCCTCATAGCGGTCAGTATAGGCGCGATGTTCACTGCTGTCTTGCTTTAGGTCGTCAAATTCCCTTTCTAAAGCTCTCAATTAATGACGAGGACAAAACTCCCTCATCATAAGAGCCCTAAGCTCAGCCCAAGTCTGTGCTAATGCAATCTCAGCACCACGGTCCCTCATAACTCCGTTCCACCATGTAAGAGCCCTCTTCTGAAACACACTATAGGCAAACTCGACTTTCTGATTTTCAGGACACTGAACGTGACGAAACGTACTCTCAATGCCCTCAAACCACTGTAGGAGCCCAGTTACTCCTTCAGAACCACTAAACTTGAGTGGGTTAGCTGAATTGAAGCTTTTGAAATTGCATGGAGCATTCTGGTTATTGTTGGCTTGATTCACTTGAGCAATAATATCGGGGAGTACAGCAGCCATATGCTGTGCCATAATATGTGCCATTTCGGCATTTGGGAGCGGATTTTCTCGTCGAGGAGGCATTCTAAAAGGGGAAACAGGAAGGAAAACAAGTGAGAGGATTATACAAAAAGAATGAGATGAAACAAATTTGATGAAAGCAAAGATGGTGGTAATTTGTTCGTTACCACAAGGCAACAAACGACACACAGTGATTAATCAAAGTAAATAGTTCAAAAATAATGTATCACGAAGACATGCTCGCCTATAAGTGGACACTCACCCCAAGAGTTCCCAGGTAAGAGTGACTGGTCCGATATTGCGGATTTGTACGAACACTCTAGCCTTAGACAGAAAGCTCAGGGTACATGCACCCACCCTTCCAGTTTGCACGTGTTCACATTATTTAGACCAAACTTTGACAGGATTTTGAAAACTTAAAGGGTTCAAAACCTTATAGTAAATCATCCTAGAACAGATGATTAGTTTTCAAAGCGGAAACGAAATTTGTGTTCTTATTGTGGTTGTCACCGAAAGATAGGCGACGATATTGTTTTAAAACTAAACACAAGATAACTTGTGTTAGGGTCCTAGGAAGGTTATAGTCTAGGTTAAAGAATTACTAATAACCTAATTCCCTATAACCATTGGCTCTGATACCAACTTTTCTGTCACACCCCGACCACGTAAAACAACAAGACGTGGCGGAAACGTCGGGGAGTGTTGTAACAGAATCATTGTTTCACAACCATGGATAAAATAATTTTGTTTTATTGAATCATTGAAATCTTTGTTCTATTACAAATCAGATAAATACAAATATTATCCTTCAAGTTTTAAAGTCGCTAAGGCACGAGTCCATCCTAAGTGTAGCATGTATCAATAATCATCACGAAGCAGCACCAGAAACATGTGTAAAAATAGGTACGTCAGCATAAAAATGCCTGTGAGATACATAGGTTTTAATGTAATTAGGATTCTTGACTTATAAGTTTAGAAAAAGTTGTTTAATAAAAGTAGTCATGATCCTTGTAAAAATGTTTTTTTGTTGTTTTGTAAACCATATAAAATCGATAAGAAAACAGATGATACAAAAGAAAGATGTAATAAATAAATAGGTAGGTAAAAATGAGTTTATATATGTATATCGTTTGAAAAACAATATGTTGATAAAAAGGTTTATAGTATATATAAGAATACACTTTAGTTTTAAGAGAGTCGAATAATTAATATATTGAAATATATTTCAGTTCCAAAATCGTTAACCCAAGTGCACTAAATAACGCCACGGTATGCAATGTGATGAAAACACTTATATATAAGAAGTACCAGCGGCGTATCTACCATGTTTTCATCACATTACACCCGTCCCGTTATCTAAACACTAACCAAAAACCAGTCGTTAAATAAATAGTACATTAAATATACTTTAGATGTTAAAAATAAAAATTTTCAGTAGTATATCGAAAGTATACTTTGGATTTATAAATAACATATTTAAACTATGTTTTGGTTTTGAAAATAACATATTAAGCTATGTTTTGGATTTAATAATAACATATCAAACTATGTTTTAAATGATTTAACAAAATATATGTTGGTTTTGTACAATATCACACATGAGAGCATATCAAATTATACTTTTGGGAGTATAACAAAATATACAATAAAAGTGTGATTTAAGAATTCATTCAGACCTAATGCATCAAAATACACCTTTGAGACTATAAGAATACCACAAAGGCAATCCCTATTTGGATGGAGAAAAATAAATTGGTTTCAGACATTCCATGACAACAGGAATGGGGTGTCAGATCCTATAGCGCTATATCATACTACCAACCGGTCTGGTGAACATAAAATAAGTACAATTCAACAATTAATTTTATAATCTTTGAAAAATTAGAGTTTAAACCATAAATAGTCATTCAGTTTATCAAAAGTTAAGTACTAATATGTATAATCAAATTACACTTTGAAATCATGAACATAACAAATAGGTACACATATTTCACCCCAAAACATTGAAAACAGTAAAAGAGGGGACTATGTACTCACCTGAGAGTGCTTAGGAGTCTTGAACAACTACCAAGCAAGCTAGAGGGAGCACGTAATCAGACGGCACCTAATATGGGTAACTATATAAATAAACCGGACCTAAATCGGAAGATCGGATAGGATGAGGTCTCGTAAACCAAATGAGTGTGGGATCTCATATGATATAGTCTAACAAGGCCTACATACTAAAATGAAACCTAACCTAAGTGCTTTCGACCCATCGCGACCCATTAAGGTAGTTTACTCTACTTTAACGTGTCGTGCGCGCAAATGCGCGTTCGAGACGTCTAACTAGTCCTATGACAAGTATTATATGCCAAAACATGTTTAAATATGTTACATAATCAGTTACGTGACAAAAGTTTAGGTTACATAAGCTTAATTACCAATTACGCATGAAAAGGGCATTTTGGTAATTTACATAAGGCATATAAACAACCTATCATATAACTAATTAAACCTAAGTGACCATAAGGTATAACCTCGGAAGGTTATTCCCTATGCAACTACGGTCACTAGACATGTTTGGTCGGATCCTAATGATCGACCAAACGGGTCGTGTTCGAAAGTCTAAGCGGGTGTTTGGTCCGCTTGACTTACGACTCTACACAAGCACTAATCTAAAAAGTGACGAGTTAAACATGTTAAAACATGTTTAACGAATTTAGAAAACAGATTTGGTATCAAAACAAACTGTTTTGATACCCAAAAGTAGTTTGGTTACAAAATACGTGGGAATGCGCATTTTGGCCGAAACTACAACTCGTCACTGAGCCTAGATAATGTGGTAATCCGTAGGTATAGTCACTAGGGACTATAACCATCGTGATTACGCTCACGTTATGAAGTTCATACGAACTTCGCATTGATCATAAACTGGTCAATGTAGAAAGCCAAACGCAGTTTGACTTTTAAGCTAAAACGAATGAAAAGAACGAAAGAATACTTACAGAAGGTCCCCGCAAGCAAAATCTTGACCCAAGTAGCTCAGGTATGAAGCAAAGGCTTCAACTTAGAGCATCTTAGATCAAATTTTGAGTGAGGATGAAATGAAGTGGGTGTTGCTATTTATAGAGAATCAAGAACCATTAAGATCGTTCATCGTAAAACGTGCTTTGATCTGGACCGTACACATGTGGCCCATGGTTTTGGGATACTAGGGGTGCCCCAAAACCAGCAAACGGTTTTGAAAATGTTACAAAATAGCCCCTAAACTTCAAGAGAAGTGCTGAAAATGGACCTTGTGTTGCAAAAATGGAGTTTCTGCCCAGATCACTCACTCGTGTAGCGCCACGGGGATAGGCATTTGGTGCTCGCGCGGCGCTAGCATGTTCCAGATACAGCAAAGTTTCAAAAATGACAGTTTTGGTCCCTGCATGTGTTTAAGGCTTTTTCGATGCGTTTGAACCCCGTTAACCTCATTTCAAGGCTCTAAAATGAAGTTAAAGTATAGGGAACTCAAAACATGCTCAAAAACATCTCGGATGTCGGCTCGTTTGGTCGTACGGTTGCGTTATTCGGTTAAATGTCGACGGAAGTCGTAACGAATGCAAAAACGATCCAAATTACGCGACGAATGGAATTTTATCAAGCCAATCACTAAAATAAAATATTTGAATGATTACATAAATTTTTGGATGTCCGGATATATTCCGAACGGAAGATATGCGCGAAAATGCAAACTTGTGCACTTTTTGACGCTTTTAGTCCCTATTGATCAAGAAAGTTTATTTTTGCGCACCAAACACCTCAAAGCCTATTTCTAAGCTATGTAAAGGATATTTAGGGCATATTTAACTGATGATCAAGTTCCGGAAATGTTTGTTACAGTACACATCGGCATACTTTCGCAGTTTGTCGAATTTAGTCCCTGTAAGCGAATAAACTTGATTTCGGCATACCAAACCATCCAAAACTTATTTCTAAGTTATGTAAAGGTTATTTAAGGTATGTTAAGCCTATTTCACTATTCCGGAGTGTTCGTTGCATTAAACTGGTTATATTTACGCATCAGTGCGCGTCTAACCTTCTAGAAAGCGATTTAAAGCTTGAAATCGAACAAGAATTGATATGTGCAAATGATACACATATTTATACAAATCCCAAGTATGAAATACAATATTTCATTAATTTGGTATTTGTTTGATGGTTGAAGTGACACAGGTGTCACAGTTATTGCCATGTGGATTTCGTTATAACTCTTTTATACTTATGCTAGTACACTAAACTTGTATGCTTACCAATGCTTTTGTGTTGACATGTTACTTTAATATATATTGCATGAACTGATGTTGATGCATTGAAAAAGAATTATAGTAAGATGGACTTGAAACACACTTTAGATTAAATTATGTTTTGTTGACTTAATTTTATGTTGTGGTTATTACCTTTCCAAACATTGTATCGGATCCTTAGTAAGGAAATGAAATTTTATCTAAAAACTATTATCACATAGTCTTGTTATGTTGTCTCTTACAATCTCGTTTTCGTCTCACTCCGATGTTTCCGCCATTGTTTGGGGTGTGACACCCATGCTCTCTGACAGGCCTCTTCCACCAACCTATGGGCTTTCTGCTTATCCCAATACACTTCTTGAGCCGCCCAATGTGCTTCATGTTGCACCCTCAATTCTCTCTCACTCGCCAATCTCGCTTCTTCTCTCTCGCGGGCTTCCCCAAGCACCGCAGACACATTGTCATACACCTAACTACTGCCAAGATTATATGATGACCAAACTAGCTGATGCCGGTTAATCATGATTTGGGCCACCTCATTTGACACCTCCCGGTGTGGGCGAGTTGTACGTGCCTAGGGCCTCTGTTGACTCGAGAACTCTTCCTCTTCTTCCTCCATTTCTTCATCATCGGTCTCCGGTGGGGCCGTGGGATCTCTAACTATGAATGTGTGCTCCGTCTCATTATCAGTCACAATATATTTGTGACCCACTTCTTCAACGTTAATCTTTGACCCCCTCAGCTTGGCGAAGTCAATATCTTCCAAGGGCTAATTGACCCAAAGTGATTCCGGGGGAGGCAATTTTGCTACACGATCATTTCACTGATCAATTGTGCATATGGGATCAACTTTCTCTCGAACGATTCTCATGTCTCCTATATATTCATCATGACGATGTGTCACCACGATAGTTTAAGGCTTCCATATAACAGCGAATACGGCACCCAACAATCCCATGTTCGGACCATCCCACGGTCTCCAAACCAAACCAACACATTCTCCAACGATATGTTTCGAAGAATCTCCCCTTCAAGCGATAGAGGCTTCCTCTCATAAGTGTCGCCTGCTTGATATGGAAGGGTCATCACCAACAAATTCACTGTATTCTACCTTAGCACATTCTTCGACCAAAATATATAATATGCATTGGTACCCAGCAAAATCAAAGTCTGGGATTTGGTTGATCGTGTCAAAGTTCATTTTGAAATTGACCTATTTTTCATGAGAGATTTGATTTCTAAAGTTGTTTTAAAAATAGTTGGTGTTGGTTCTAAACATCAACTAGCTTACTTAATGACAAAAGGTTTGTCTATTGGACAACATAATGAGCTTTGTAAAAACAATAACATGTATGATCCATTTGGGTATTAAATTGAGGGGGTGTTAGAAATAATAAATCATTCATCTTACAATTTAATATTTGTTATAATAATTTATATGTGATTAATTATTTGTGTTGTTTTTATTTATTTCATGTTTCCAGGATTGCTGGAATAGGGCATTGAATGGGTTGATGATGCTGATTGGGCTATAGCTGTTACTGTTGGGTTGTACCAGATTAGATGTTATTGGCTGGATAGGAGTGTAGAATGCACAAGTTTCTTCTAATTATTTAGGTGGGTCATGGTGCAATCTTTTGGATACATTATAAAAGCCTGAGACCCGTCTCACATTTCATTCAGACTACATATTGTTCATTTGCACTTTCTCTCTCTTGTTCAAGGGGATTAGGGTTTCATCTTGTTTGTAGGATCACATTCACATTGAATTGAATCTGATCACAAATGTGTTTCTCTTGTGTCGTATAGAAGATTATCTCATTGATAATCTTTGTGTGAGTGTATTTTAGAGTTAGGGTTTATATTTTGTAACATATTGTGTAATCTTTCGGGTATTTGGGTATCTGTTCTTAATATTTTTTGTGATAGTTTGTATTTTTTTCAAGAGTTGAAACGTAAGATAATTGGATTTATAATTTGAAATTGGAAAACCATTTTGAAATTTAAATTTGTGACACATTTAATAAAGATAATAATCATTTTTTAATGAATTAGCTTAAAAATAACGATTTTTCATTTATGCTTTATCCACATGTGTCGCATAAATAAGTGCAATGCATAGATTATATCCTAAGAGTGGCTTATGTAAAAGTTGTATTAATTTGTCTCCATATAAAGTTTTTTTTTCGAAACAACACAACAATTTCTCATCGAAGTTAAACTTTACTAACTCGACTTCAAAATAAGATAAAAGATAATAATCCCAAGTTTCACCTGTTGGCCAATAATAATCCCAACTTTAAAAATTCCCTTCAATAATCCAAACTTGTAAAAGTTTGGCCGCCATTGATCCTTTTCAAACATATAAGAATTTGGTCTCCTTAATAGATTCAATTACACCTAGAGACTCCTTAATTGATTTAAGTGCACCTATGTTAGAAAAGGATCAATGTTGGCCAAACTTTTACAAGTTGGGATTATTGGAGGGAATTTTTAAAGTTGGGATTATTATCGGCCAACAGGTGAAACTTAGGATTATTAAAATCCAATATCCCTAAACCTTTTGCATATAAGTTACAAATGTAAACCCAAGTGTGGTTTCATACATAACTCATAACCAATATTAACTAGATAAATTGGATAATTTATTAACATTTGTATCTATTAAATTTAATGTTGTAATAAACTATCTCTTTTCTCTTCTCCGCCACCTATTAGCCATAGATTGTTTATTTAAAACTAGATATGTATATAAGATCAAGTTAATTCATAGCCAATCATATGTTCGGGAATTGTAAGAACAGTAGGGGTGTGTAAAGTCGGTTCGGTTGGGTTAGGCTATGGAAGCTTAACCATAATTTTAACCGAGTTTCGGTTATGGAAGATTGGTTAACCATAACAGTAACCGACGTTTAGTTAACCATGGGTCAGTTAACTGTCGGTTATGGGCCAATGTGTGTTAAATTCGGTTAATTATCCAATTAGTTCTATACCCGTCCTGTAGACGGATACATTAATGGTATTATAATATAAGTATTTTATTCTTTGTATTCTAAAAAAATAAGGCGAGTAATTTTGTACAATATGACATATTATTAAATGTTACTTTCACCTATTTTACCTGAGGATCAACTTCCACACAAGTTCTTGCATCATAAACATGAATTGTGTAAGTTTTGGCTATAGTACATGGCCCATGTGTAGCATCCACAGACAACTTCGATAGGAAATTTACATATAAAATGATCCATTTTTTAGATCAAGCTACAGTTTTTTAGGTCAAATAGTATCAGAATTTAGAGCAATAGTATTAAAATTTTAATCATATTTATTGCATTTGTTATGTATACAATGAATTTTAAATAGATATAATACGTACCTTAAATAGGTAATTTGTTATTAGTCACATATTTATCAAAGAACAAATATTTGTTCTTCCAGGAAAACAGATCAAAAAAAAAAGAAGAAGAAGAACCAAAGTGTGCCAATTATACATTCAGGTAAATAAGTAAATAATGAACCTTGGATGCCAACAACATTCGAACATGAAATTTTATGAACTGACAAAGTTGCATTATCACGGGTAAGCTTTTTTTAACAGACCCAATAACCTTTGAACAATCACCTAAAAATGAAATATGCTTAGAACACATGTGATCAAGAAATATCATCAAAGTAACTAACTATTAAACATGATTTAATCCTTGTCATGGAAATTTGTTTAGGATTAAATGCGACAACAATACTGACCAAAGTCGGCTCATACGAAAAAGCAAAGGGCGGGCAAAATTCTTAAAAATATATTATATTTATCATACCGATTTTCTAATGTGTCCTCAATACTAATTAATTACTCCAACACTGCATTGCACAATTGAGTTGTACCTGGTTGTCTGAAGCAAGGGCCATGTAAGTAAATTGGTTATTTAAATAATAACATAATATTAGTATAAAGCTAAAAAGATAGGTAGTTAAGTATCATAATAAGCTTACCTTCACCATTTATGGGAACTTTCATGAGTTCTTTAGTTGTTATATCAGTGGCTAAACTCAGAGAAGATGATACTTTTAAATCTTCATAAATTTACATATGCATAAACTCACAAATCACAAATGAGACAGATAGGTGTCACACCCCAACCGATGGCGGAATCATCGGAGTGAGACGAAATAGATTGCTCAAATACTTCATAACATTACGTGACAATATTTAATTCAAAACCAAATTTCATTTCATAACATAAATCGTAAAATTACATCATGAAAAATCAAAGTACAACATTGGAAAACAAATACGACAAGTTCAACAAAATAAAGTAAACAAATCTAGTAATTTTAAAGATGCGTTTCAAGTGTCGTCTCCACTAGATTTCATCATAATCAACCTCATCAACCTGCAACATGTTAAAAAGTATAGTTCAACACAAAAGCATTGGCGAGTACACAAGTTAAGGATATAGCATAAGTATGAAAAAGTTTAAACGAATCCACATGGCAAACTAAGTTATTCAAAATTAGCGTAAATCTAGCATGTGATAAAGAAGTCAAACCAAAGTTCACGCAAGTAAAAGATTCTTAACATAACCCAACGCTCACAGGCGGTGCGTTACTCCTATAGCGCTATACATGTTAAGGTAGGCTTGATCGAAGTTAATGACAAGTTCAATCACAAAACGAACTAACCTAGATAGACATATCAAGTATAACATATGCATGCATGTATTGGATTGTTTGTGCATCAAGATAAAGTTTAAGTGTTGTGAATTTAATAAGTAACATGTTACACCCAAAAATGTGTAAAGCAAAAATGGGTCAAGTGTACTCACGGTCTTGCAAGCTACAAACTTGTTAAACCCGTGAAGTGTTTTTTGATGAGGATGGAACACCGAGTCATCCTACAAGGGTAAACGAAGGTGGGTAAATTCATGGATTAGGAATGGAAGATTTGGACTTGGAATTTAAAGTAGTAAAAATATGTATATGAAAGTAATATATAACTCTAAGATCTCGTTTATGACACTATAGTAAGTGGTTTCATGGGTCCCAAATTTCCCATTAGAATCATAACAAGTATCTTAGATTTTTAAATATGTTATCCTAGGTTTATGATGAACAATCATGGCTTGATTATCATTACAAACTCAGCCACATTTTATATAATTATATGTATGTTTATAAGGTAATAATATAACCTAAAACTATGTCCAATCAAGGAACTTCATGTAGTATCATGTATTATCAAGCATGGAGGTTAAAACTTCACCACTACACACACCATAATGAAGATGGTGGGAGGGTCATGAATAACAAGAAAATAAATCAATTCTAACAAGGCTCAAGTGACCAAGTACACTACAACCCAAGGTGTGCCAACATGACATGGAAAGGTAATCCTAAGTGTCGGAGGCTAGACGGGCTTAAGGTACTTTGTTTCTATTAAGTCACTTTAATTGTTCATACACAAGCTCAAATGAAGGAGTGGAACTTAGTTTGGAAAGCCAAAGCTTCCGTTTGTTCACACTTCACAAGTCACAAGTTCATCATATGGAAGATGATGTCTTGTGCTTGCTTTCATCATTCGAATACCTTGTATAAACAGAAACAAAAGGGGTGTTTAAACCCAAAAATTTGATGGAAATCACCCTAGCACAAACCCACAACCATAGACTAAGTTGTGAGATTGGTGGGAACAAGATTCTACGAAGTTTCTATCAAAAACATGAAGATACAAAGATATAAAAACAAGCAGAAAGTTTACTTCACTTTGGGCCTAAAAAATGGAGAGGTTTCACCTTAGTTTACCCAAGAAAACTTGTTAAAACCTTCCTAGAGGTTATCCAAGTGTTTTAGAAGAAAGAACAAGAAAGAAATAGAAGAAGAAGTGAGTCAAAACTCACTTAGAAGTGCTGGAACTTTCTAATGTAACTTGTTGAAATGAAGCTGAGTTTGGGAGTGTTTTGAGAGTTGTAAAGTGGTAAAATGTCTGGGAAATGGGGTATTTATACTTGGAGAATTAGGGTTAAGGTGGTTGGGCATTAATGGTGATTAGTTGGGGGTTGAACAAATAAAAAAGAAGACTTAAACACACCTAACAGTTCCGATCGGAACTACCAACTGCCATAATCTTTTTTTTACATATTAAGTTAAGTATTTGCTGATTATATTATGTGTTAATGATGTACCAATGTTTATATAACAAGAAACAAGGTCTAGCATGAATAAAACACGAAATAAATTGTTAAACAAGTGTGTAAACTTGGTTCTTGTGTATCGAAGTATAAAAGAAGTATTGAAATGGTTAAACAAGTATATTTAACATATAATGAAGTGTTATATAACCCTCGTAATCGAACATTCAAGTGTCTTATATGTATGGAACGTTTAAGAATTACGTACACAATAGTGGTTTACGATCTAAACTTACATTTATGAGAATTATGAACCACGTATCAAACGAATGTATGTATCAATGTTTAAACATGTATAAACGATGTATATTTCACATAAAAGATCAGTTTTATTACGATCAAAGTCTCGGATTTACAACGATTCGAAAAGAGATATGATTACAAAGGAAACGCGTTTCCTAAAATAGAATTACAAGATGAACTTTCTAAAAACGGAAAGCTACGAAAACCAAGGCGTTACAGTCTCCCCTCCTTTAGGAAATTTCGTCCCGAAATTTAGGAAGATGCAACAAACAGATGCGGAAACTTTGCCTTCATATCACTTTCGAGTTCCCAAGTAAACTCAGCGCCACGTTTTCCTTCCCATCAAACCTTAATGATATGAATGCGGCTGCGCCTCAATTGCTTGACTCCTCGATCCATGATCTCGATTGGTTTCTACATTAAGTGCAAAGTCCCGTTGATTTGAAGATCTTCGAGTGGAACCTGAAGTCCTTCTTCAGCTAGACATTTCTTTAAGTTTGAGACGTGAAAAGTAGGATGCACATTGTTGAGTTCTTGAGGTAGATCCAGTCTATACGCTACCTTGCCAATCCTTTCGAGAATCTTGAAAGGACCTACGTAGCGAGGAGTGAGTTTCCCTTTCTTACCAAAATGAACCACGCCCTTCCAAGGGGATACCTTGAGAAGTACAAGGTCACCTACATCGAATTCCAAAGGATTGCGACACTTGTCAGCGTAACTCTTCTGTCGGCTCCTGGCTTTCAGCAAGTTGTCTTGAACCTGTAAGATCTTGTCCATCGTCTCTTGTATAAGCTCGGGACTGGTGATTTGAGCTTCTCTGATCTCGTGCCAAGAAATAGGCGAACGACACTTACTACCATACAATGCCTCGAAAGGTGCCATTTGAATACTCGCGTGATAACTGTTATTGTACGAGATTTCGATCAAAGGCAAGTGTATATCCCAGTTGCCACCAAAATCTATTACGCATGAATGAAACATATCCTCTAGAATTTGGATAGTACACTCGGTTTGACCGTCAGATTGAGGATGAAAAGCAGTGCTAAGGTTAAGATGAGTATCCATAGCAGTTTGAAACGTTTGCAAAAGATGAGAAGTGAATCGACCATCGAGGTTAGAAATGATGTCAATGGGGATACCATGATGACAAATGACTTCATCAGTGTAGATACGAGCCAATTTCTCGACTTTGTAATCTTCACGAATGGGGAGAAAGTGAGCAGATTTGGTCAATCGATCAATGATCACCCAAATACTGTCATGATCGGAAGAAGTATGAGGAAGCTTAGCGATAAAGTCCATCGCAATGCTCTCCCATTTCCAAACGGGAATTTCTGGTTGTTCGTGCAATCCAGAGGGACGTTGATGTTCAGGTTTAACCTTTGAACAAGTGAGACATTTCGAAACGAAGGTGGCAATATCTTTCTTCAATTCAGGCCACCAATAGGGCGTACGCATATCGTGGTACATCTTGTCATCACCAAGATGAATGGAATACCTAGATTTGTGTGCCTCCTTCATCCGAAAGTCTTGAAGGTTATCACGATTAGGAATCCAGGCACGATCGAGATGATATAGAATACCATCGGATTTTGTTACAAAACTCTCTTCAGCACCACATTGCATCTCATTATAGAGGTTACCCTCGTTAATAGATGCGTATTGAGCTTCACGAATGCGGTTTTGAAGATCGTTGACGAGTTCGAAACAACGAACACCCTTGACATGAGTTTTACAACTAAGTGCATCGGCCACGACATTCGCCTTACCTGGATGGTAGCGAATTTCACAGTCGTAGTCGTTTAACAACTCTACCCAACGACGTTGATGCATGTTCACTTCCTTTTGGTTGAAGATGTGCTGAAGGCTCTTATGGTCGGTGAAGAACACACACTTAGTACCATAAAGGTAGTGTCACCATATCTTCAAGGCAAAAACAACTGCACCAAGTTCAAGGTCGTGTGTAGTGTAGTTCTTCTCATGTATTTTGAGTTGTCTCGACGCGTAAGCGATAACCTTGTCTTGTTGCATCAGGACACAACCAAGGACAAGGTTCGAAGCATCGCCATACATGACGAAGTCGTTGTTACCATCGGGAAGAGCAAGGATATGAGCAATGCAAAGCATGCCCTTGAGCGTTTGAAACGACTCCTCTTGTTAAGGACCCCAAAGAAAAGGTTTATCTTTTTTAGTCAAGGAGGTAAGAGGAACGGCAATTTTGGAAAAGTTCGAAATGTAACGACGATAGTAACCAGCTAGACCAAGAAACGAATGAATTTCAGACGAAGACTTAGGAGCGATCCAGTTCTTCACAGCTTTAATCTTTGCAGGGTCAACGTAAATACCAAGTTCGTTGACGGTATGACCAAGGAATTGAACTTCTTTTAACCAAAATTCGCACTTGGAGAATTTGGCGTAAAGATGTTTAGCGTGTAGAAATTGAAGGATAAGACGCAAGTGTCGCTCGTGCTCTTCTTGTGTCTTGGAATAGATGAGAATATCGTCGATGAAGAAGACCACGAAACGGTCTAAGTACGCTTTACACACGTGGTTCATTAAATCCATGAATACTGCAGGTGCGTTGGTCAAACCAAAGGGCATGACCACGAACTCATAATGACCATAACATGTTCGAAAGGCGGTTTTGGGTATATCTTCTTAGAGGATTCGAAGTTGATGATAACCAGAACGAAGATCAATTTTGGAGAAACAAGTTGCGCCTTGTAATTGATCGAAGAGATCGTCAACACGAGGAAGAGGATATCGGTTTTTGATAGGAAGCTTGTTGAGCTCACGATAGTCAATACACATTCGGAACGATGCATCTTTCTTCTTGATGAATAAAAGAGGAGTGCCCCAAGGATAAGTACTAGGGCGTATAAAGCCTTTATCAAGAAGTTCTTGAAGTTGGCTCGATAGCTCTTGCATTTCTGAGGGTGCTAAGTAAAAGGAGACTTAGCGACAGGCGTAGCGCCAGGCACTAAATCGATACGAAAATCGACAAAACGAGTAGGAGGTGGACCAAGAAGATCATCAGGAAACACATCGGGAAAATCATGAACAACAGGAACATCACTCATGCTCAAGCCTTTGTCCTTCTTTTCCACAACGTGGGCCAGAAAGGCGAAAGAACCCCTACGCAAGTGTTTGTTCGCTTGAGTACACGACATAAGCTTGAGACCTTTAGAAGGTTTCTCGCCATAGACGTGCAAGGAGTCACCATTGGGAAGAGGAAGACGAATGAACTTGCCGAAACAAACAACTTCAGCACGAGCCTAAGCCAGTCCATACCTACTATGACGTCAAAACTACCCATTTGCATAGGTATGAGGTCAATCAAAGACATATGATCGTTGAGATTCAAAGAACACTTAGAAAGGACAGAATCGACAGTGATGGATTTACCATTTGCGACTTCGACAACGAATAATCTTGGTAACTTAGAGCGTTTACACTTAAGCATAGGTTCGAATTCAATAGATACAAAACTCTTATCTGCGCCAGTATCAAATAGACAAGAAGCATAGGCATGGTTGACGATAAACGTGTCAGTTATTTTGACAACCCAAACTTTCAAGGTTAGCATAGTCTAAACTCATAACACTTAGCTCGTGATTGGATTATATACGATCTAATTATTCGTAATTACTAATGCGAGGATAATTGTAAGTTGTTAAAATGCTAAGTGTCGGTTCATAACCAGCCGTGCACGATGTCGGGCCGCACACCCTTACACCAGCCGCACACTTCCTTCATTTTGTGGGCTTCGACAAGCCCAGTCTTTCTCGGTCCAATTGGAACCCAACCCACTTAAATAAACGCATATACACGATCATGGATGCAGTTTGCACCTTTTTCAAAATACAAAAGAAAACTACAAACTCTACTCCTTCCCTTCCCTTTTGCACTGGGGCAGTCTTCGTTCCCGGGGGATTCATCTTCCTCGTTTATGCGCTCTTCTCCGTAGTCCGTATTCCGGTTAGTAAATCTATCATTGATAATTTGGAAGTTCCTTAATATTATTGATTGGGAGTGTATTTGATTGATTTCTGATTGATCTAGGATTTTAATTAGAAATCATGTTTTATGTGCGTAATCGTTCGGAACGTGGATGTGTATGATGATAAGGCGTTGATGAATTATGAATTGCTTGAAACCATAGACTGATAACATAAAATACAGATGAGGTGCATGATAATAAAATCGGTTAGATAGAATACATATGCGATATGATCCTTTTGATGTGTTTGAGATGATTAAACTGTTTACGTGAATCTGGAACGTTCATAAAGACGAACCGACGAGATGGATCGATTGGTGATTATGATATGATATAGTTAATCCTTTACAATGATTCGGTTGCTTGACCTAGGAGTAGTGTTATTTGTAACTGATCATAATGTTGATAAGTTAGGATGGTGTAATGATTGGAGAATTGGGATAATCATGGTAATAACCAAATTGATTGGATGTGAACGATGATGCTGAAACTGTTATAGCATGATTTAAAGTTATAGATTGATTATGTAACTGATTTAATAACTAGGGTGGGATTGATGGGGAATTATGTTACGTAAATCAAGGAAAGTGGTTGATTGGTTCAACCGCACAAGTGGGTCGCATACCGGACAGGGATCGCACAACACACACGTCGCACAATACTGCCCTGATCGCACACTTGCTGGAAATCACACAATTCTTTGGGCCTTGGGTTTAGTGGGCCGGGGTATAGGGTCGCACACGGGTTACTTGCCCACGAACACAAAACGGATCGCACACTTTGACCTTAGTCGTACATTACACAATTTGGGCTGAATGTTGCGAGTTTGGGTCAGCCATGGTTGTGCCAAATCGCACATCTAAGTGAATACTAGTTGAGCTGATACATGTTAGTGTATGGTGGTCTTGAATATGTATTATTGTATGTGAATTTTATGTGAACAGTATGTGGAATGTAGAACATGAGACATGACTATAGTGTACAAAATGTTAGCATATGTGTAATAATGTGTGAACTACTCGTATACGAAACTAATTTGTCATTGGTCACCACATTAGGGATTGGTTGATTAATATGGAACAAGTAACATAACATACCGATCAATCAAAGGTGAGTTCACTGCTCTTTTTCAAGCATGCGTCCCGGGGAGGAATATTAGGTAATGGGTTTGACTGGAATGTTAAACCGGAATGTTGGATAATACACTCACTCCTATCACCTTAAGTCCCATCTTCTACCGAAATGGTTGTCGGGGAGGCAACGGGGTTATTAGTTGATAGCGCTATTAGGTTTGGCACCCTCACACCGTACCGGGGAGGACGGGCATGAACTAATTACCTTAAATCATGACAAATGCTTTGATAGGGGCATTGGGGACGGGCAAATAATCTGGAGCCATCTTGAACGGTATCGAGTTATTATCAACATTGTTTTTGGAATTGCTTTTGAACTGAACTAAACTTTTGACAGTAAAACATGTAACACGATTCTCGGTAAACAAAACTGTGAACTCACCAGCGTTGTCTGATACACTTTTCTGCATGCTTGCATGTCTATAGGTATATATCATTGGAACTTGCTGTCTGGGATGTTGGAGTGGTCATGGGTCGAGATACATCGAATCATGAGACACATCTAATGGCTTACATACTCATGGATTATGAAAAACATAACAAATGATTTATGCTTCCGCTGAACATGTCATGTTTAATAAATATTTTGTAACACTTTATTTTATTGAATGCAAGTTTTTATTTGAAATATTATTATGAGTTCAATGTGATTGGTGGCTAGATCCTGGTACGTCACACGCCTCGTGGGGGTTTCCGCATGTGGTATTTTGGGGGTGTGACAATTGACGTCATTAGCATTCTACGCCTGAGCGACGGTGATGACGAAAGCTCTGCCTCAAGCTTGTTGAGGATGTTGCTGCTGTTGCTGTTGATTGTTGTTGTTGTGCTGAGTGCAGGCATTGGCAAGGTGATTCGGATCATGTTGGTCCCAGTATGGACTTAAAAACTTCTTTTCACGTAGTATGGCAAGTGATTTCAGTAGATGTGAAAAAGTGTGCGGAAATGGAAATCAGACTTTCAAAAAACAAGACCTACAGAATTATCAAGTTTATATCACTTTGAAACAAAATGGTTTACAAGGTGATTGTAAGATTATTATCTAATATAAATGAATACTTGAATTCTGTGGGTGAGATGGCAATGGAGTTTGTAGTATGTATTGAATGCTAAGCTTAACTCATTACCTTCTGCTTGGTGAGCCTTCTATTTATAAAAGGCTGAATACATGAATAAACATTTGTTTATTCATGTAAAAGTCCTGTAAAAAGTAACAATTTGACATATTCATTGAATCCAACATTCAAGTTGCCTTTGTCATCATGAGATCCAATAATGTCAACTTGCTTCGGTTAGTGTGGCAGGATAGTGCTGATTTTTAGACAAGTGGGGTATCTTATCAGAATTTCTGATAAACCACTTCATCAGAAATTCTGGTGAATAAATCATCAGAAAATCTGATGATCAGAATCGTCAGAAACTGATGATATTTCAGATCCATCAGAAATGACATTCTCTGATAATCTTCTTCAACTCTTGATCAACTTGTGACTCTTTGAAGTAGATGTTCATTTCAGTTGTCCTATCCGATCTTCTTCTTCTTATTTTGATCTTCAGGGCTGTTGTCTTCTTCATAGATCAAGTTGAATCTGATTTTCTTCAATACTTACAAATAAAGTTTCGTAACAGTTTCCCCCTAAGTATTGTAAGAAAATGAACTATCTCATGAACAAAAAAAAATTTCTAAACAGTGGAAACTTAACATTTGCAAAATAAACCAGTTACTGATGTTCTGAAAAACAAATTACATATGGAAATGAGAATTAAAAGAAAATGTTCTTCAAGTCAGCTTCAATTTCTTGTGCACATCTCCTTTCTTTAATTGTTTCTTGTAAGAGATGTACTTGTTGCAGATGTCATACATGTCTTTATACCAGGTTCTTGCTTGGATCCATTCTTCAATCATTTGTTCAATTTCTTTTCTGTGACCCTCCAAGTTCCTTCCTATCTTCTGAAGGTGTTCTTGTCTCTTGTTCATACCTTTCATGATAAACTTCAGAGTCTGATTTAAGTACTTGCAGATATCAACACTTCTCAACAGGGCTTTGTTTCTTTCAATATCTCTGAAGATTACACCATAGTTATGTCTTTCAGTTTTACTTGGCAGTTCAATGATGTCTCCAGATCTTGCATCTTCCAATATCTCTGAGGGAACTTTTGTTTTTTGGTGATCTGACATAGACCTTTTTGTTGTGCACATGTTTATAGTTGATGCATAAATTAAAGTCTGAAAAAGCCATTCTTTCAAACAGCTGTATTCCAGCCTTTGATATGCCCTTTAATGCTCTTCTGACTTCTTTGTTGTTTTTCTTTTCCTTTTCATATACATCCTTCATAAATAGGATGTCTAAAGGATGTAACTTGTCAGCAATTTCTTCGTCAGTCACTTTTTCTTCTTCCCCATTTTCTCTGAGAAGTGTGTATCTGTTCTGCAGATAGGTTCCTCCAATATCATCAGTTGCAACTTTTACTTCATCTACTTTTAAGATTCTTTTTACAGGATTCTCATTCTTGTAGTGAATGCTTCTTGAACCTCTTTTTATCCTCTCTTCCCTTAAAGCCATTCTGACAGGAGTCAATGGTGTTGGTGGTGCATCTTCTTTTGTCAAATAATATTTCACCATATTTTATTCAGGGAATATCATTATATCCCTGTCAATCTCTCTAACCAAGACAGACTGAGTTTCAGAGATTTTTCTTTTAACAATCTATGGTTTTCTTGAATCACCTTCTTGTTCCCATTCATTCATTGTTTGCAGATTCATAAATTTACTCATGGCAGAGTCATCAGACAACGTTGGTTTTGGTACAGTTTGAGAAGTTATAAGTTTCAAATTTGTAATAACTTGAGGTTTTGAAGTTGCTAACCTTTTCACCATTTCATCTCTTGAGACATTTGGAGGTGGACCCATCATTGTGGTTCCAGCTTTGGTGATTGGTGTGGCTGATGATTGCTGTGGGGTTGATTTTGGAACTTCTTGGTGTGAACTTTCAACAGGAATTTCTTTCATGATTTCTTTGGGATCCACTTTGGCCAATCTTGCAATGTTAAATTGCATTTTCTTCACCAGTTGTTGCACCTCTCTTACCTGATTTGAGTTGCTGGTCATGCTTTTCTGAACTTTGGTAAATTCAGTTTGAGCTTTCATCTGTATTGCAGCCCATTCTTTTGAGAGCTTCTCAAGGGCATATGTGATACTGTTGTTGCTTGCCCTTAGGATGGTGACTTCCTCCAAAACTCTGTTTTCACTGCTTGATTGTCTTGATTCCACAGCATTTGCAACTTGTGTCTTGATCTTTTCTATTTCTGTGAGAATCATCTGGATTTCTGATGCAGAGATGTTGGATTCTGGTGCTTTTTCTTTCATTTTTGAAGAGACTTTAGCGCTTCAGTGTTTCTTTCAGTTAGTGTCTTTATCACCTCCACTGATTCTGATAAAGTCTTCATGTCTGCCCTTTGACCTTGTATTTCTAACAGTAGAAAATCAAGCTTTTCTTCTACTGGATTTCTTTTGCAGCCTTTGAAAACATTTTCTAGCACAGTTTCCAAATTTTCTTGGTTCATGGGTGTTTCAGGGATATTTGGAACAACAGATGTTCCTTCTAACATTACAGCTGCAGACACATCTGTTGCTGTTTTCGAAATGATAGGGTCACTTTTGGCTTTACCATATTTTGGTGCAACCTTAAGTGTACCAGAATCATCTCCACCAGAGATGAAAAACACATTTTCATCCTGGATTTCCTTATGTCCTAGAATCATATCAACATATGATCCTCCATAAGTTTTTGAGGTAAACAAATTACCATTTTCCAGATTTCCTTGATCAGTTCCCAGACCTCAATCTGTTGAGATCTCATTCTCCTCCTCATTTTCTGATTCAGAGTTGAGATGAATAGAACTAGTAACCTCCCTATCAAAATCAGTTTTTCCATGTTCTAACTCATAAGAAACATTAATTGAATCTTCTGAGTTTTTTTTAAATGAGTATCAACTAAAACTGTTTTTGAAAGAGATGTACCAGCAACCCGAGACTCATCCTGATGTATAACTTTAGTGGCTTTATTTGTTGTACCAGCAAAGTCAGTTTCTTCATAATGTTGACTTTCAGCATCTTCATGAGTTCCTCCAGCAATATGAGATTCTGCGTAGTGTTCATGTTCTCTTTCTTGATGAATATCAAATTCATGATTAATTCCACCTTCATGAATCTGTTGGCTCTCATTATGTTGTGCCTTGTTTTCTAGAGAGTTAGTTGTCTTCAGAATTCCTTCTCCTCCTGCAGCCTCTTTTTCTGATGACCAGGACTTCTCAAATTCTTCCTCTTCTGGTGATGAAGAACAGTTAAAAACTTCTCTGCTAGGTTCTTCTGTTGGAGAATCTGATTTGGCAAGAAGTTCTTCATGTTATAAGTTGTATTGTGAGTCTGGTGTAATGAGGCACATCATGCTTTCTGGTAACTCAGGGATATCTTTGTCTGATTCCCATCCATGATTCGCACTCCAAGCTTTCATGATACTTGAACTCCAGATATCTTCCAAAATTGGAATTTCTATGTCCCTTTCAGCAAATGTTTCAGAAATAAAAATTGAAATTAACCTTGGATATGGCAGATGTGAGGTTATTCTTCCATTTCTGGTGAGAATGGATCTCTTAAATAGGTTAAAGATTTATGTTCCATAATCAATTTTGAACCCAGTTATGAGTCCATACATGATTGTCAGAATAGCTTGCCTGACTAGATCAACTCCTCCTATCTTTGATGTAAGGCATTTGTTTAACACTTCCATCATCACTTGCCAAATGGCTGTCATTTCATTTCTTCTTATTGCTCCAATTTTGTTGATATCCTTTTTCTTATAACCAAGCTCAATGATGAAACTTATCAATTCTTCTCTGCTTGGTGCTTCAATGTAACTTTCAAGAACTGGAAGTTCAAGCCATTCTCTTACCCTTGCAGGAGTTATTGTGCCTGAAACACTTCCCCATACATGAGCAGAGACCTGATTTTCTTCATCTTCGTTGAAAGTATGAATGAATTGATGTAGTAACTTTTCTGGTACTTCTCTTCCTTTTGTTAGTGCTCCTGAGATTGGACATTTTATGAGATATTCTACCAGAAGTTGACATCTTACATCATATTCCGAATGCTCTGTATTCATCAGCAGATTGTTTTCTTTCACTGGTAGAAATTCAGTGTCTTCAACAAAAGGTACATCATGTTGAACAATTGGGATGTTGAGGTTTACTTCAGCCATTGTTGAGTTAGGGTTCGAGATTGAGGGATTTTGGATTTTGAGTGAAGAACAGGGGATATTGCGGTTTGAATTTTTTGTGAAGAAGGTGAGTGATTTTGAGTTTCTGCTGAGTGTGATTTATATAGTGAGGGTTTTAGCAGAGATTTGTGGGTTTATGGAGTTGAGGGGTTATGGAACGTGCCATGTAATGGCGGTTAAAATATCATTAATTGTCTTTATTACCGTTAGATCGTGTGATGTGAATTTTGGTTCAGAATGTAACCGTTGGATCATGGGTATCAAGACATTTAATGACGGTTGATCGTGTAATTGTGGAATTGTCCTTTCAACTTGCTGTTTCTTCAATCATTCTTTCACAAAAGCTTTAAACTGTATTTTGATTAGAGAAAACTATCGGTTATATGACACCTTTTCATCTTTGTGGACCCCATTTTGTCAAGGATCCAATTAGCTTTCTTCTTAACCTCCTTTCTTCTTCATAAGTCAAAGTTCCATTCTGATGAAGTCATCAGAAATTCAATCATAAATTCTGTTAAAGACATGTATTTTCTTTTGTTTTGACTTTTGTTGACTTTTTAGATGTGGTCAACAGAAGTCAACAGTTTTTCAACAGAATTTTTCAGTTTGAGATTCCCCCTAAACTTGTGAACCTCTTCAACAGATTTTGAAGTCTCTTCAACAGAAGTCAACAGTTTTTCAACAGAATTTTTCAATTTGAGATTCCGCCTAAACTTGTGAACCTCTTCAACAGATTTTGAAGTCACTTCAACAGAATTTTTTTTTTTTGAGATGAGAGGGAATGAGATAAGATCAGAAGACTTACATAAGATTCTTTGGTGGCATCCAAATCTCTTAACTTTTCTGATATTTTCTAAAACATTTCCATCATTTTAAAGTTTTAACAGAAAAAAAAACTTAGAGAGGCATTTTGAGTTGGTGTTACCAGATTTTGTCTTCTTTTATCAGAAACTCAAATTTTTGTGTCAAATGATTTTGTTTTTCTGATGATCATGTTTCATTGTGAATATTTATCCTCTCATTTATCTTTACCCATTCCTCTTTTCCCAAACCATGACTAAACAACTAAGTAGAATAATAAGCATACTAATATTAACAGGCAAAAAAATACATAAACTAAGATTAAACAAAGATAACCTAATCAAGGTCTATTCCTTCACCATGATCCATCTCAATGAGCAACAGTAGATCAGTCACCAATCCAGAATTCTGATCGGTGGGAATGAGCATGCTGAGATTCATGTTTTGTTGAAGTCTCATTTCTGCTCTTGGAAAACCTACAGGAACACCTCCAAAGCCTAGCTGGCTCGTGATTATCTTCATCAGAAAATGAGGATAAATCAAGAATGGCCTGTCAGACCACATGTTACTTGCAAAATCTCTTATCAAGTAATAAGAGACGTTGTAAGGTGTTCCAAGTACGAGTGCTCGTACAGGCTCCATCAACCTTTGTGATGCTTCATGATGATTGATGATCTTCTTTGAGAAGCATGCACCCATTTGTGTGATCAGATACTGCCATGGCTTTATGAAGCAATTTTTGGTGATTGCTCGTGGTGAGTTTACAGGATTGTAACCCATCAACTCCAATATCTCATCTATTTCAGCCTTTGTGAACATCAAGACTTCATTATCATCATTGAGTTGTAGAACCGTTCTGATGATTCCTTCAGTTACCTGAACTCTTTGGTTTAGCACCACACTTTCGATAACTATCTGATGTCTACCCTCATATTCTGACAATGTTGCATTTTGACAGAACATTTGAAGAATGTCTGGGTGGACTATTATGTTGGCAGTGAGGGCATACTTCAAGCTACTCCCCATGATCTGATTCAGCACAGTTTGGCATCCTTCCCATTGAGGACCCTCAAGTTTGGTCCTCAGTCTGAGGTTATGATAGGAATGATAAGGTAGTGGAAAACGATCAGCTTTGATGTTAAGCATTTTTTTGAGTGTGAGAAAGAGTGGGATGAAGAAGAAGATGAAGATGTAATTTCTGGGGTTTTTTCTTGTGTGATGGTGACAGTTTCAGCTCAAGGTAGTGATCATTTATACTAAACTTGAAGTTTCCCATAAATGATATCTACCTACTTATAGATTTTGTTCACCACAATCTTTGATATTTAATTATCTATCAGATGGCAAAAGGCATATCAGAGATAAACATCTCCTGCATTAAATGATTTAGGCGGCCATTTTCTGATAATGTTTCATGATTACCTACCAATATGTCACTTCAATCTCCTTAATATTGATGGGGTGTAATTAATGAAGGAGAGAGAAAGCTTCATAACCACTAACGAATTCCCAGAAAATTTTCTGTCATATGACGTAATCAGCACTAAGCAAAAACAAATTTTCAGTAAAAAAAAAACTTAAAAGAAATAAAAAACGCCAAACTACGATCTATGAATATGCTAACATGAGATATGAATAAGGATGATGATATGCATGAATTTGTTCTAATGATCAATGATGATTCTGATAATCCAACATGTTTTTCTGATGAAACACCAGATTTTCTGATGATTTATCAGATGTTCTGATGATATATCAGATTTTCTGATAATTTATCAGATTTTCTGGTGTTTTATCAGATATATGATTTTTCTTTGATTATCACTAAAACAATATATCAAGCATTTTTCTGGTAATAAGGTTATCTGAAAGACCTTTATCACAGAATTGACCACAACTTAGCAGATTGTACTTTAAGCCTTTTATATAGGCTACTTTCTCTATGGTCATACATCCATACCTTATGCATCCATATCCCATGATCCTCCCTTTTAGTCCATTTCCAAAATTTACCATTTTACCCGGCTTTGAAACAAAGTTGCTGAGTAAGCTCCTGTTCCCAGTCATGTGCTTGGAGCTTCCTGAGTCGCAGTACCAGATTTGCTGCATATGATGGTCCTAAAATGGAAAAGTTAGAGGGTTTTTGGTACCTAGACTTGCTTGGGTACTCTTTCTGATGAGATTTTAAACAGATTGTTTTCTCTTGATGGCCTTTCATCAGAATATCTGTTATATGCTGAGCCATAAACAGATTTTTCATTTTTCTTTTGGAGATGGTGTTGAACAAGCTTCAGTATGTCAACACACATACAAGATTCTTTATCAGAATTTTCTGATATTCTTTCTTGTGATGGAAAGACTGGATAATTTTGAAAAGATGAGTGAACTGCTTCTGGAGTATTTAAATATTTTTGTTTGCATTTACTTATTTTTGCTTTGAAGTTGGGTTTTTCAAAAGAGTATTCAGAACATATTGATTTGCATGATTCAGAATCAGATTCTGATAAAAATTTATCAGAAATCTGATGGGTTGCTTTTACAAAGACAGTGGGTTTACATTCTCTTGTTTTTACATATCCCAAACCCTCTCCTTTGTTCTTTGGTGTGGACTCAATGAAGTTTATGAATTCTTTAGCTTGTTGAAAACCTTTTACATTAATTTCCTTATCATTAATTTTCTTGTAAAGATCTTTTCTTTCATTTTCATAGAACTCAATTTTAGCTCTGTGATCTAAACTTTCTTCTATTAGTAATTGGTTTTCAAGTATGATTTTATTCATGATCCTCTGCAACTCATCAGATTTTTTACTATCTGATTGCTGTTTATCTTGCAGATTTAGAAAATCTGACATGAGCTTGTTTAGCTTGTGTTCAAGATCAAGATTGTCTAAATTTACCTTCTGTCCTGAAGTTTCTGGTAGGTCATCAGAAAGTGCCATGATGCATAAATTTGCCATTTCTTCCTCTTCTTCATCAGAAGAATCATCTGGTAACCATGTATCTGTTCCTGCAATTAAACTGACTTGTTGCTGCTTCTTAGCTTCTTCCAGTTTCTTCTCATAATAAGCAACATCTTTCAGTTTCTTGGTCTTACATTCTGATGCATAGTGGCCTCTCTGCTTGCATTTGTAACACACAACTTCAGCCTTTCCCTTATCCTTAGATCTACCTTCTTCCTTAGATCTACCATCCATCCTCCCTTTGTCACTTCTCTGGTATCTTTGGCCTCCTCCCCTCAACTTCTACTCAAATGTTTTGGTGAGCAGTGTTATTGCTTCAGCAAAAGCTGAAAAATCTGATGATGTATCAGATATTTCTAGATTTTGACTGTTTGATGGTTGTGGATTATTGGTGGGTGGTTGTTGGTGCATTTATGTCTATCGCCTCCGTCAATCCAGTCCGTAGTAGATACTGAAGAATTCTAGCCTTAAATTGTAATATTAGATAGAAAAAGGCAAGGTGGCATAATTGTAAAGAAGGAGAACCTCCTTATAAACTTGGCCTATAAATAGAACCATTAGGGTTCTCATTTAGAACTTTTGAGACTTTTGGCTTTTGGAGACTTGGAGAGCTCTAGTGTTAGAGAGAGAAAGTGCTCCACGTGATTCAGGTGCTGTACGTTTTCACATCAATCAATAGAATCACCGTTTATATTATCGGACAACATCAAGACAATCCGTTCGGACAACATAACTATCCTTTCGGACAGCATAAAGATCATCCATTCGGACAGCAACCCCACCCGAACGGACAGCGTTGTCACGCGATTATTGTCATTATTGACTTTTGTTGACCTATCCGACCAGATTACCACTCGGTCGGACGGCAATCCGAGTCATTGCAACTAATCTACTTTTGTTGAATTCAGGTATTGTGTGCTTTGACGAAGACTATATTTCATGACGAACCTTTAGTGTTGACGAACATTCAGTTGTTGACGAAATCATTTGAACGGCCCAAGGTTTGCATGTGATTAATGTAGTTCGGCCCAATCAATATATTACAACTAAAGTTTCTCAGCCAAGTTCAAAAGTGATGATCAGATTGCATGTGATTCTTTATCTCTTAGTCCAAAGTGATAAAGTCTGAAGCTCATGTGGTTTTATAAATTGAGGTCCAATCAGATTGTGTTTAACATCAATGGTGTCGGCCATTATTAATGTGTGCATATGATATAATAATTGAAGTTCAAAATTCATTATTTGAAGTCAAATAAGACAAAACGTCACCCGATCGGACAACAAGTTGACTTAGGTTGACTCACCCAATCGGACAACATATAATTTTGTCGTATAGTGATTTCGTTTGAACAGTGGGTCGTACGGGTTGTCAACCAATTCAAAGTTACTTGATTCAAAGTCAATAGGTTACTCGTTCGGACAGCACATAACCCATCCGGTCGGACAGTATTCCCATCCGGTCGAACAGCTTCTGTCTATCTGCTCGGGTCACAAAAACTCATCCGAACGAAGTCTATTTTTGGCTCATCCGATCCAAGTGTTTGATATTTTTTGTTGTAACTAATCATTGTCATTTGATTGTTTCTTGTGTTGTGATTTACAAGGTGTGAATATCGAGAAAATAAAATCATGGCTGAAATCAAGGAGAAAACAAGAGAAGAAATTCTGAGTGAGAAAACATATAGAGAAAGAAACATTGCTGGAAACAGAATTAATGAAATGCAAGAAGATTATGAAAATGCTGTAAGCAATAAAAGATGGGACAAGAAACGAGAGTGCTATATCAACAGAGATGGTGAACCTGTTGTTCCCCAGAGAGAAATAATTTTTGATGATGTTCTTTTAGTAATTCTTCGATCCGTCGAATATTATTCAATTGCTCCAAAAGATAAAACATATGCGAAAAGACTGGATAAAATCATAAGAGATGCCATGACATCAAGTTTGAGGAAGAGGGATGAAGAAAGGATGAAGAAGAATGTTGATGAGATGGTGAACGATTTAAAAAAGGTTGCTGAGGAAGTTAAAGTTGATGTTGTTAAAGAAGAAGAAGAAGCTGAGAAGAAGTGGGAAAGTTTGGTTGAAGTGAAGGATGAAAGTTTAGCTGATGTTGGTGATGAAGCTGATGTTGAAGAACAGAAGAAAAATGTTGATCAGACACAGACGGAAGCGAAAGCCGAGGTGCCAATCACTGAGGTAAATTCTGATTCTGAAATCTTAATCAAAATTGTTGAACAGTGCAAGAAATGCATGGAACCATGCAGTGCTTGTATTGAAAAAGATGAAAAATTCAGAACAAGAGATCTTGAATTTGTTAAAATCGAAGAAGTTTTCAAAAATAAATGCAAAGAAATGTTAGAAAATGAAAAATTTTGAAAGACAATGATGAAAAACTTTCAGAAAAATGTAAAAATTTAGAAAAAGAAAATGAAATTTTGAAAGAAAAAGTTTTGAAAATGACAGAAGAATGTTCACAAAAAGAAAATGCGTGTCAAGAAATGAAAAAGGAGTACGACTCAATAAAGTTGGCTTATCACATTACAAAAGAATCATATGAAGACGTGAAAAGCCAAATGAAACTTGTTCAATCTAGATTGAGATACTGTTCTGAAACAACTGATACGCTTAAGCGAAAGTATTCAATAAAGCAACAAGTTGTTAATTCTTACATTGAGGATGTTGCTAAGTTGAAGCGTCAAATAGCTGATTTAGAACAGGATAACAACAAGTTACATAGTTATCATGCATCATCATATGTGCTTGAAAGAATTTTCAATCTAAAACCGGATGGTAAGGATTCTGAGCAAAACAAGAATGGTATTGGCTTAGAGTTTCATCAAGTTCCACCACCGGAAAATTTCGCATTTTATGATGATGAAAAGGTCGAAAAAGCTTTCAACATGGTAGATCAATTGCCAGATAACATTGACGTAACCTATTCCAAATCTGATGATTCAAGTGATTCAGAGGTGGTAGGTAAGGTCGTTGAAAGTGTTTTGAAAGAAGAGTCGATTGAAACAGGTAAATCTGAATCACAGGATGGATATTCTACAGTAGCTCACACGACTGTGTGTGCACCGCTAAAGCAGGGCCACACCTGAAAAAATCATCCAAAGGCGAGGTACTTAACTACCAAAACTTAGCCTGTCCCAAGACTCATGCGCGAGACCTAACCACGTACGCGCAACCTTAACGAGCTCATGGTAATGCGCCAGTACCAATGGCAACTGCCTGCAATCAATCAGCTTGCGCCAGGCTTATCCAACCAGTTTCCACGATCGTGTGATATTCACTGCTCCATTATCTCCACTCACAGCTAACGACAACCACACCAAACGTGGCCAACAACTTTCTCGCACTTGGATGACATGTAAACCTAAAATTAGTGATCTTCACTCCCGAGCTCCTAATAAGTCTAAGTGCTCCTCCCACGCTTGCACGCGGGAGCAACACTAGACTGGGGGGACATGACGAGGTATGGTACTGGACCCGACTTGAGTGGTCGGACTTTCCTGCTATTTATCACTTTTATATTAATATTATTATTATTGCGTACTAACCCGCGAAGCCCAGCGCGTTGTAGTTTATACTACACTAGGCTGTGGGCTCGTAGAGACAACCCCTAACTGGGCCTGGCCCATTGAGGTTAGGTTTTTCCCATATCTCCTATATAAGAAGGTCTCCACCTCCTTATTAGGGCATGAGATATAGGGCAACACTTTTGTAGCTGGAAATAGGGGATTCTTCCTCGACCGGCCGTCTCTACATTGCCCATGTTTCTCTTTTCTTCTTGTTTGCGGGTCTAGGATTCGGGCGGAGAAGACGAGGTGTGGTCATATCTGTATCCATCACCGTAGAAGTACTGACCCACTCGGGTTCATGCTACTTCAGGTAGAGATTGAAAAATCTGAATTTCCAAAGTTTGCTGGAAAAGGTCTCAAAACTTTTTATAACAAACCTGGTTACAAGAAGAAAAACATGAAGGCTGGGTTGGGTTATAAAAGGAAACAGAATTGGAAGAAAAATGAAATGCCAAATTATCAGACAAAGATGAACTTTGTTCACGGAACAAGTTCAGAAGAAGAGAAAGAACTCCAATTTAGACGACAGTCTAATGAAGAGTTCTATGCTCAGAAAAAGCAACAACAACTGGTCAAAGATGTGTCCAAGAGAACATGTTTCAAATGTGATCAAACTGGACATCTTGCTCGCAAGTGTCCAAATCTGAAACCTGTTGGTGTTGATGTCACGCCCCGAAATATCAGAGCATTGGCGTGACTGGACTGGTATCTTCATTGCACAGCGGAAGCAAATAAGCAAAGTATTTTAGAAAATGAACGCCACTAAGTACTCGAATCCACATGGTTCTCTTATTCCAACCGTGCCTTGTCTTAGAAATGCAACCTGAGAAAGAAACATGCGAAAAAGTCAACATAAAGTTGAGCGAGTTCATAGTTTGTTTGTAAAAGATTTGAAATAAATCTTTTTGAATAACCGGTTTTTGAAGTATTGTTGAGAAAACGAATTTAAAATCATTTTCTTGTCATGTTATACAGAAACTTTGTATGAAAACATGGTATGTATCTTGTATAATTCAAGTATTTCTGTATGTATCATGTATTCTTGTATAAACCACGTATTCTTGTATGTATCATGTTTTCTTATATAAATCAAGTATTATGTATGTATCTTGTTGTTAATGGGTTGCAAGGCCATTAACATGTGACACGACATAGGAAGTCACCAAACCATAGGCATTTTTCTATAGTCGATTCACGACTGAGACACAAAAACACTACTTGGTTCTAGTTGTCACCAAGAGTGGGGCTGCCCTGACACCCGTTAGATCTAACCTTTTGTTCTGCGGTCTAAGTATGTACACGATTAATGGTGCTTATGGTACCCTATTCATGACACTATTTCTCGTATCATTCTGAAACGCATCCTACTTGGTACTAGTTATCACCAAGGGCGCTTCTTGTTTTTGTATTCATCATATCAAGTATCAATTTTTCAGTTCTTGTATTCTTTATATCAAGTATCAATTCTCATGTGTTTGTATACTCTTGTATTTGTATTTTCTCGTAGTTTAGAAAACTAGAATTCGTGTGTAAACGCTTGTTTGAAAAACCGGTATAAAACATAAGCTTTTCGTAAACCATTTGTGTCTGTTAAAGCTTGCTTGTAAAATGGTTTATGAATATGTAATTCTTGTATGCTTTGCAAAAAGTGCATGTCTTTCCACCCCGAAAACATTTATAAAAATGTAAAACCATAAAAGGTGGGGTTATGAACTCACCTGAATATTCCTGTGCATAGCTATCTAATTACGACTTCGTGATGTCGTTTCCAAGATGTGACTCGCTATCGTGCATTCTACAATATTCCTAACACGGAATATCTAATAAGTTTCTAAATAACGCAGTAACTAACTACGTGCAATCGAGCTCTACCGAATCTTTGACCGAACGATATGACGGTAAATTGTCAACTTAAAAGAAGCGAAGAAGTTATAGTTGTTAGCTCGTTTTAAGAAGTCGTATGTTGATATAAAGGAATATTTGTATGAAAGTAATATATAATAAACTCATATTATATATATTGCGTCTTGTGTATATTTGCCAAAAATATACGTATGTGCCGTCTAGGCGTATAAAATAAATATAACAGTTATATTTATTTTGTAAAAGAATCGTCGACTTGTATTGGAAAATATAATAATAACTATATTTATTTTTTGGTTGTCGAAATAATTTCCGTATCGTTGTTCTCGTAAGTTGTAAGTCGTTGTCGAAAGTTATACTCTTGTTTTTACTTTTGTAAAAAGCGTTTGTAGTTGATCGCTATATTTTGATATTAAAATGCGAATCGTTGTTATATAATAAAACGCGTTTTGTTTTTACGGATTCTCTCGAAAAACGGGCAGAGTTTCCTCTGTTTTTGGACGGCCCCGACAACTCAAGTTGTCGTTTTATTTTCAAAATTCAACAATATTCCAAACAATATTCATGTAATTTGTCAAATCTATATCAAATGTAAATTATAATCAGTCGGTTCGAGCTCGTTATTCACGTATTTAATTAAACTAAAAATATAACGAGATATGCGCATCGCTAATCTTTACCAAGTCTCTCGCGTCGAACCGCGGACTGAGTTGACCGGGTCTGAGTTGACCGAGTTGACTCGGTTCGACCGAGTCGACCCGTTTCTTGAACTTCGAACCGAACGGATCTGCTGTTGACCGCTTTTGACTTCTGTTGACTGGTTGCCGTTGACTGAGTTAACTCGGTTGAGTTGACCGAGTCAACTTGCTGAGTTAACCGAGTCGGATCCGAAACCCGAACCCATATTGTCGCTAACCTGATCTTGAAGTAAAATCACCATTATCATCATCAGGTTTCAACAAAAGAAATGAAAAAAAAAGAAGATAAACCGGGGGGTACCGTCAAACCTGTCGGGACCACTCACCACCGTCATCACTTCTGCCACGAAACGGATGCACCGCCGCCGCCGCTGCTCGATCCACCGCCGCCGCTGTGAGTGGCGGTGCCGCTCCTAACTCCGGTCCTCTCTCTCTCTCTTCGTTCCGTCATCACACCACCGGATAAATGGACTGACCGGCTGTCCGAGTCTTTGACCGCCGGTTCTCTCTCTCTATCTATCTCTTTCTCTCGGTCTCTCTCTCTTTCGCGTATTCTCCGTCGTCGGGAACCCACCGGGAACAGTCAACATCACCGCACCCCGCCGCACGCGGCGGGGCCGTCACTGGAGCTGTCACCAGCCTCCTCACTTGCTGCCGTCCTGCTGTCTGATCCGTCTACCTCCGACGGAAGTGAGGGTGAGAGAGGTTTTTGTGGGTGTCGGCTGCTTATGCGGGTGTGTTATGGAGTTAGGGTTTTCACCATTGTGAAAGAGGGGAAAGGTGTGGCAGGTGAGGAATCGAGAGGGAGGGGATGAGGGAGATGAAGGGTTTTGTTTGTGAAGGTGGTGATGTTGTCTGTGCATATTAGCGAGAGAGAGAGAGAGTAAGGCAAAGGAGTTGTCTGCTTATGAAATTGGGGACCAAGAGGGGTTAGGTTTATACTAATTTTTGTGGGTATTAACTAGTGTCATTTAGTTTTGTTTAGTGGTTTATATCACAGTTTATTAACCACAAGTCCATATGTTCTCATCTTTAGAGACATAAATCTCTTGGATAGATATATTGAGATTTTGGAGGGATTTTGTATGTCTGTTAAAGGTTTGATAATACTTTATAAGATTTCATAGAGATTGTACAGATTTTGCATGAAGACCTCTAATGTATTGTGTGCAGGTTTAGGCTTATGGGTTTTGGGCTTGGGCCCAGGGCCCACAAGCCCATCTCATGTGTAAGTGGCCCGTAATTCCTACGAGACCCGATATCGCGACCCATACTCCATAAGCATAAAATATTCGTGTAACATCCATGTTTGTCGGTGTCGTCAGTATTTTGTACGGTATCAGTCCGTTGTCTCGTAATATTCAGCAAATTTTCCGTAGATCACCACACGCGCACTGTATAGCTGAACAAACGTTCCTGGGCACTCCAAGGGCCTAATTAAGTTAATTTGTGCTGTAAACACTATTTATTATCGCGTTAATCGCCTGCTAGCCACGTAATTAAGGGCGTAAATTACCGGTTGTCACATTCTCCCCCTGTTAATAAAATTTCGTCCTCGAAATTTAGTTTACGTTAACTCCTTAGAGTTACATTATGCGTAGAAAATATGAATAGTACCAAAGTGAACGATCATGAAATCGAATAAAGACTTATTCGAATGATGTGAATTCAAGGACGTATCACAAGATGCAAATGAATTCTAGAAATGATCGCATCAAATAAATGAACTTAGATTTCAACAAGCTCATATGTACTAGTTTGCATGAATCGCTCGATCGTGATCAGCGCAAGCTGCAAGTTCTACCGACGCCACAAGGTGTCGTAGTGAATGAAACAATTCAATAATAGCGGTGATTGAACAAGTATCACCTGTGTTTTGCATCGAATGCTCAATCGTAATTAGCCCACGCTACAAGTTCATACTGGCACCACAAGGTGTCGAAATCAACAAACGACTTAATGGAGTCGTAGACCAAACAAATCTACAACGACTCAGAACAATGAAACGCTTGTTAAAATGAATTCAAATATGATGTTTCCAATACATCATATGGTGTCTTGAATTGAATATGTGTAATGAACAAGTTCAAACAATTGAATTTGATTTCGGCGCAAGCCGACAGTAAATACATGTATCGACAAGAAAGCTTTTGGCATGGTCACAACGAAAAACCATGTATGTAACTTGAAAAGAAAAGAAAAGAATTTTCAAGAAAATGTGCTGACTTGATAACAAAGAAGCCAACAATTTCAATAATGCGGGTCATTCGAATCACAAGCGAAATAATATTTGAACTTTAATGAAACGCTTTATTCGAAACAAACCACATGCGTAACAAACGATGCATGCGTAACATATGAATTTTCAAGAAATGAAGCAAATGAATATTCGCTATACTGAAAGAAATGGTCGTGACACAATGACCATCAAGAGGAGTAGAGATACGAAAATCTACTCAGTAAGTGTGAAAGTCGAAATTTCAATAAAAGAAATTTGAGGACTTTACCTGGGGTTACATGTGATAACTGGTTGTTAGGTGACATTACCATAGAATGTCGAATATAGCGTACTCGTCGTTAGCTGAAATAGGGGGAATACGGGTCTTGCGTCTTTTCCTTAGCATGACTCGTGTCATTTGCAGGACCGCGTGCCAACTGCCGCTTCCTGATCGGTAGTCGCATGTGACGTACTTCAACCTCCGTTGATGTATAGCTTAAGTCTCACGTATTCCTGTGCGCTAGCGTTTCGTTTTGCGTAGAATGTGATGCACTCCGACATCTGTTGACGTAAAATTTGAGTTCTATGTATTCTCGTGCACTAGCGTTTCGTTATGCGTAGGCTGCCTGCTCGGGAAGTTAAAACATCGTAGACAATATGCATAATTGTGTGTGCCCGAATTAATATTTGCAGTTCCTACGTGATGACCTTTAATGAACTTTAGCATAAGTTTCCGAAGGTCTTAAATGCATGTTTCCTAAGCTCTCAGGGTTTTGTGTACTGTATGTAATTGTTTTTGTGTACCATGTGTAAAACACCACTAAAGCGTATGTTTGAAAACAAAATTTTTGACTGTTTGTTTTTCGGCAACAGTTGGAGACCATATTCGAGTACTATGCGTTCTGTATGTATTCAACGTTTTAATAATCTAAGTCCCCAGAGAAATATGAGGTTAGAGCCTAGGTATCTCTACAGAGAACCCTATTCGCTATAACCTATAGCTCTGATACCAATCTGTGACACCTCGAAATATCAGAGCATTGGCGTGACTGGACTGGTATCTTCATTGCACAGCGGAAGCAAATAAGCAAAGTATTTTAGAAAATGAACGCCACTAAGTACTCGAATCCACATGGTTCTCTTATTCCAACCGTGCCTTGTCTTTGAAATGCAACCTGAGAAAGAAACATGCGAAAAAGTCAACATAAAGTTGAGCGAGTTCATAGTTTGTTTGTAAAAGATTTGAAATAAATCTTTTTGAATAACCGGTTTTTGAAGTATTGTTGAGAAAACGAATTTAAAATCATTTTCTTGTCATGTTATACAGAAACTTTGTATGAAAACATGGTATGTATCTTGTATAATTCAAGTATTTCTGTATGTATCATGTATTCTTGTATAAATCACGTATTCTTGTATGTATCATGTTTTCTTATATAAATCAAGTATTCTGTATGTATCTTGTTGTTAATGGGTTGCAAGGCCATTAACATGTGACACGACATAGGAAGTCACCAAACCATAGGCATTTTTCTATAGTCGATTCACGACTGAGACACAAAAACACTACTTGGTTCTAGTTGTCACCAAGAGTGGGGCTGCCCTGACACCCGTTAGATCTAACCTTTTGTTCTGCGGTCTAAGTATGTACACGATTAATGGTGCTTATGGTACCCTATTCGTGACACTATTTCTCGTATCATTCCTCAAACGTATCCTACTTGGTACTAGTTATCACCAAGGGCGCTTCTTGTTTTTGTATTCATCATATCAAGTATCAATTTTTCAGTTCTTGTATTCTTTATATCAAGTATCAATTCTCATGTGTTTGTATACTCTTGTATTTGTATTTTCTCGTAGTTTAGAAAACTAGAATTCGTGTGTAAACGCTTGTTTGAAAAACCGGTATAAAACATAAGCTTTTCGTAAACCATTTGTGTCTGTTAAAGCTTGCTTGTAAAATGGTTTATGAATATGTAATTCTTGTATGCTTTGCAAAAAGTGCATGTCTTTCCACCCCGAAAACATTTATAAAAATGTAAAACCATAAAAGGTGGGGTTATGAACTCACCTGAATATTCCTGTGCATAGCTAGCTAATTACGACTTCGTGATGTTGTTTCCAAGATGTGACTTGCTATCGTGCATTCTACAATATTCCTAACACGGAATATCTAATAAGTTTCTAAATAACGCAGTAACTAACTACGTGTAATCGAGCTCTACCGAATCTTTGACCGAACGATATGACGGTAAATTGTCAACTTAAAAGAAGCGAAGAAGTTATACTTGTTAGCTCGTTTTAAGAAGTCGTATGTTGATATAAAGGAATATTCGTATGAAAGTAATATATAATAAACTCGTATTATATATATTGCGTCTTGTGTATATTTGCCAAAAATATACGTATGTGCCGTCTAGGCGTATAAAATAAATATAACAGTTATATTTATTTTGTAAAAGAATCGTCGACTTGTATTGGAAAATATAATAATAACTATATTTATTTTTTTGTTGTCGAAATAATTTCCGTATCGTTGTTCTCGTAAGTTGTAAGTCGTTGTCGAAAGTTATACTCTTGTTTTTACTTTTGTAAAAAGCGTTTGTAGTTGATCGCTATATTTTGATATTAAAATGCGAATCGTTGTTATATAATAAAACGCGTTTTGTTTTTACGGATTCTCTCGAAAAACGGGCAGAGTTTCCTCTGTTTTTGGACGGCCCCGACAACTCAAGTTGTCGTTTTATTTTCAAAATTCAATAATATTCCAAACAATATTCATGTAATTTGTCAAATCTATATCAAATGTAAATTATAATCAGTCGGTTCGAGCTCGTTATTCACGTATTTAATTAAACTAAAAATATAACGAGATAAGCGCATCGCTAATCTTTACCAAGTCTCTCGCGTCGAACCGCGGACTGAGTTGACCGGGTCTGAGTTGACCGAGTTGACTCGGTTCGACCGAGTCGACCCGTTTCTTGAACTTCGAACCGAACGGATCTGCTGTTGACCGCTTTTGACTTCTGTTGACCGGTGTTGACTGGTTTCCGTTGACTGAGTTAACTCGGTTGAGTTAACCGAGTCATCTTGCTGAGTTAACCGAGTCGGATCCGAAACCCGAACCCATATTGTCGCTAACCTGATCTTGAAGTAAAATCACCATTATCATCATCAGGTTTCAACAAAAGAAATGAAAAAAAAAGAAGATAAACCGAGGGGGGTACCGTCAAACCTGTCGGGACCACTCACCACCGTCATCACTTCTGCCACGAAACGGATGCACCGCCGCCGCCGCTGCTCGATCCACCGCCGCCGCTGTGAGCGGCGGTGCTGCTCCTAACTCCGGTCCTCTCTCTCTCTCTTCGTTCCGTCATCACACCACCGGATAAATGGACTGACCGGCGGTCCGAGTCTTTGACCGCCGGTTCTCTCTCTCTATCTATCTCTTTCTCTCGGTCTCTCTCTCTCTTTCGCGTATTCTCCGCCGTCGGGAACCCACCGGGAACAGTCAACATCCCCGCACCCCGCCGCATGCGGCGGCGCCGTCACTGGAGCTGTCACCAGCCTCCTCACTTGCTGTCGTCCTGCTGTCTGATCCGTCTACCTCCGACGGAAGTGAGGGTGAGAGAGGTTTTTGTGGGTGTCGGCTGCTTATGCGGGTGTGTTATGGAGTTAGGGTTTTCACCATTGTGAAAGAGGGGAAAGGTGTGGCAGGTGAGGAATCGAGAGGGAGGGGATGAGGGAGATGAAGGGTTTTGTTTGTGAAGGTGGTGATGTTGTCTATGCATATTAGCGAGAGAGAGTAAGGCAAAGGAGTTGTCTGCTTATGAAATTGGGGACCAAGAGGGGTTAGGTTTATACTAATTTTTGTGGGTATTAACTAGTGTCATTTAGTTTTGTTTAGTGGTTTATATCATAGTTTATTAACCACAAGTCCATATGTTCTCATCTTTAGAGACATAAATCTCTTGGATAGATTTATTGAGATTTTTGAGGGATTTTGTATGTCTGTTAAAGGTTTGATAATACTTTATAAGATTTCATAGAGATTGTACAGATTTTGCATGAAGACCTCTAATGTATTGTGTGCAGGTTTAGGCTTATGGGTTTTGGGCTTGGGCCCAGGGCCCACAAGCCCATCTCATGTGTAAGTGGCCCGTAATTCCTACGAGACCCGATATCGCGACCCATACTCCATAAGCATAAAATATTCGTGTAACATCCATGTTTGTCGGCGTCGTCAGTATTTTGTACTGTATCAGTCCGTTGTCGCGTAATATTTTGCAGATTTTCCGTAGATCACCACACGCGCACTGTATAGCTGAACAAACGTTCCTGGGCACTCCAAGGGCCTAATTAAGTTAATTTGTGCTGTAAACACTATTTATTATCGCGTTAATTGCCTGCTAGCCACGTAATTAAGGGCGTAAATTACCGGTTGTCACAGTTGAGATGACAAAGAAGTCTGATGTTGTGAATCAGAAGTCAACCAAGTTTGATTCAAAACAAACTTGGAAGCCGAAAATGTCAAAGGCTGACTCACAACAAACATGGAAACCAGTGACACCCAAATTAAGAACAACACAAAGTTGGAAAACAACTATTGATGCAACAAAACTACAACAGTTTTGGAAACCAAAAGTTGTTGTTCAAAATCAAAACGTTCAAAAAGAGTCACATTTTTACAAAAGAGGGACTCCAAAAGGTCAAACATGGTCTGTTAAGAAACAAATCATTTCGCTAAATGATGAAAAAGTTGAAGTCAAAATTGACAAAGTCTTTGTACAGAATGACAAATATTTTCCGAAGTTGAATGAAGTATATTGTGTCGAAATGCCTAAGGTCAAACAGACCTGGGCTAAATTGTTCAAATAACTGAATAGTTGAATGTGCAAGTGCTCAATAAAATTGAAGATTGTGAAAATGGAAATAGGAGCAGCCTGGCACGGGAAGAGGAGGCTGCTGAACCCTGTGACTGGTGAAACAGGGAGTTTGTATTTTTGTACATAAATAAACCATATTTCAAAACCCTAAAAACTGATAAATTTTGAAAAAATCAAAAATATGTTTGTTTTTAAATTTGTCAAGAAATTCTAAAATTTGTTAAGTGAATACGCCAAAACCCTCACGGCTGAACAAACATGATTAATTTCACAAGATTGGAAAAATGGTTTTCAAACTGTAAAAAATCAATGGGTTGTAAATCATGGGGGTACATTATATTTTTTTGCAAATCAGTGCACGAAAAGCAGAAAATGGATGGCGAGACAAAGCTTTCAGTGTCGGTTTGTCAAATTTTCTTTAAATGGTTTTGCATTTTAGGGGGAGTAAGAATATTTCAGAAAATCCAAAAACATTAGAAAATTTGAAAAACGACAAAAACATGAGAAAATGAAAAAGAGTTTTTGTGTAAAAAGAGGAAATGATAGTACATCAGTTGTAACAACTCGTATCAAAAGTCCTAATTATTATTTTATTTTGACCAAAAGGAAACCCTAATTGAGACACCCAAGTGATTCTGCACAAACCCTAAAATTTTCAGAACAATCAGAATCAGGATCAGGGCCCCTAAAACTCAGGGGGGGTAAACCCTAGTTACGATTATCCAAATAAAAAGCTGTCAAAATCGAATTTCACAATTCTGTCGACTCAGCAAGCCTACACACACATGGGACTACCCTATAATAGGGTGTGACCCTTCGCGTCACTCGAAGCCCCTAGGGGTACCCCTCGCGTCACGCGAGGGGGGTCAAATTTTGTGTATAAATAGTAGAGTCTGGGACTTGATTCCTGGCTTCAGTTCGACGTAAAAATTCCAATTGTACGTTGAGTTATAGCATAAACTGTAACAACTCTCATCAAAAGTCATACTTATTATATTAATTAGTCTAAAAGGAAACCCTAATTGAGAGACCCAAGTAATTCTGAACAAACCCTGAAATTTTCATAATTTTCAGAATCAGGATTAGGGCCCCTAAAACTCAAGGGGGGTAAACCCTAGTTGATAATTATCTTCAAAATTCGTTGTCAAGTTACTGAATTTCGAAAATTTTAACTCAGCAAAGCTAGTTTCAGTCGTGGCTACCCTATAGCCTATTTTGATTCCATACGGACCGCAACACTCTCAACCTTACGGTCCGTATGATGCCTTACGGACCTCAACATTGTCAAGCTTACGGTCCGTAAGCTAGCCAAATTTTACCTATAAATAGCAGACATTGGCACTCGACTTCTGAACTTATTACGTCGACCAAATTCTCACAAATACACTGCTTACATTCTGTTATTCCGAAATTATACCCCCGGGTATCGAAATTCTGCTCCAAAACAGGGTATTAGCACAATCACTGCTACGATTCAATTATCCGAAGATCAAGATATCCAATGCATGTTTAAATGCCGCCCACATTAGGGTTATACTTTATCGTTCGTTGTTAATTCAACGGATCATCGTTAATTCGATGGGTAAAGTATTATACCTTGTCGTTCATTGTTAATTCAATGGATCATCGTTAATTCGATGGACAAAGTATTGCATTTTGACATTCATTGTGATAATTTGATTTCGTAAATTATTGTAACTGCTGGATTGATTACTAACCCAGTTTTGTGTGCATTATTTATATTAGGTTAACAAGGCTAAATCATAGATTAGACTCTGACCATATTAAATCAGCAATGTGAGTCATTCTCTCTTTTTATCAAATCTATTTACAAAAGTGTTTTATTTCAAAGTTATAATTACGGGGATTAAGTCTTTGTAATCACCAAATTACAGCCGGTATGTGGGGTATTGTGCACAGTATTACATTTTTATCACTTTAGGTGGGCGAACCTAAATTTAGTGATATTCGTCATTCATTGGGGCAGCCAATGGTGATATGACCACAGTCACCGTAAAGATTCGAGTGACAAATACCGTGGGTAGTTGGCTTGATATCAGAAACATTGTAATCGCTCTTAATACTGTATATTATAACAAATGTGTCGTTTTAGCAAAATGAATGAACTCACTCAGTATTTCCCGCTGACAAAACCTTTTTCAAACATGTTTCAGGTGATCTGATGTAATTCAGGAAAAGTGCTGGGAAGCATTTCAAGCTTACTGATAGTGGCTCAATATAAAATAAATAAATACTTTTGTAATATCACGTTTTTATAGTAAAAACATACTATTGTAAATTATCGGGGTTTTATCCCGAATTGTGAAATAAAATAATCGGGAAAAAAATTTTAGCTTTAAGCGATCCTGTTTCCGCTGTTAAACTCAATTAAATCAATACCGCAGTATTTTCTGCCGCGGCTCCTGAAACGGGTCAAACCGGGTCATGGGTCGTGACAGAAAAAGGTGGTATCAGAGCCACTGGGTTAAGCTGATACTCAAAATTTTTCCTGATTACAGCCACTGGGTTAAGCTGATACTCAAAATTTTTCCTGATTACAGCCACTGGGTTAAGCTGATACTCAAAATTTTTCCTGATTACAGCCACTGGGTTAAACTGATACTCAAAATTTTTCCTGATTACAGCCACTGAGTTAAGCTGATTAAGTATTTAGAAATACTTAAATTTTTCCTGATTACTATTATGTGATTATTTGTATTATTAACTGATTATTTGATTATTTGTTAGTTACAGTATGGGTAAGAAAAAGCTGTCAAGCATTTATCTTAAATTAGAGAAAACATCTAATGAAAAAGGAAGTTCATCCCGAACCAAATCCTCGAGTCAGTCGGAAATTCCTGAAGAAGGAATATTCGTGCGAAAGGCACAATACGAAGAATCACTTTCTCCTCAAAAGAGGGAAATGATTATTAAGAAAAGTAAAGAGAAAATCCGAGAAAAAAGGATTAAACGGGAAACTCAAGAATTAATTGATAAATCACCTTGGGAAGATAAACTAGATGAGAAATGGGCTAATTTATATATGCTAGCCACTGTAGCAGAAAATATAAATCTTTAAAGATTAGCACCCTACTCTTATAAATCTAGAAACCTTGTGTGATAAATAAAACTTGAAACCTGAGTATGTTTGTCAGTTATCTTTGTAAATCAACTATTACACAGTATGAAATAAATTACAAAAGTTTATTTGTAAATTTTAACTTAGTATTTTATGCATTTTGCATATATGCTACATCAGCATGAGTGAGATAACCGAAGATTTCCAGAATCTTAATCTTTATCCCGTAACTGTCGAAGCTTCCAAAGAATATATTAGCTACTATCCCGATATTGAACAACCAGTAGAATTCAAGGTTCCACCCCTGAGCAAGCCAAAACAGAAGAAAAGAACTTATGTAGGATGGAGGAAAATCCGTAAGAAGAAGCCAGCTAAGAAATTGCCCAAAATAAATAATCCTTTGAAAAAGGGAAAAGAAGTCATAACCGGAGAGAATTCCAAACCACAAGAAACTGGAGACAAAAAGAAGGATAAGGAGATAGAAGTACAAATGGAGGAAATTACTAAAGAAGTAATAATGGAAGTCGGGCAAGGGTCTATACCAGTTCAGAGAGAAATCGGGGAGAGTTCCAATCCAACCCATGAAAGAACTTTTCAAGATGAAATAGATTTTCTGTTGGAAAACTGTGAGACAATTCAGCCTGTCCAGACAAATCTTTTTACCTATCCTATTGAAAACCAATTCTCTATGAATTGGGAATCAGCAGCAATTCCAAATCCAATAGTTCATTCCCAACCCATAGGAATGGACGAATGGTGGACGAACGATTGGCAATTTCAAAATATTGTCAACGATCCATACTCTTTTCTTCCACAATTCGATCCAGAACCATTACCTAATCCACCCATGAGCAATGAAAACATGGCTGAACTTCGCCACTTTGGCGAAGAGTTATTTGATATGGGGAATAGAATGAGGGAGATAGGTGGACAGATTGCTTGGAAGTATGACGAGAGGGAAATGCGTTTTTAACAGCAAGTAACGAAAGTTAGAACGATGATAAAATGGTAGTTGTATAATAGTACTAATCAAGTTAGTCTGTAAATAATCAATAAAACTCTGTATGATATCTGTGAGTAATGATGCATAATAGATATATAAATAAAATCGAAAGATCGATTATTTTGACTATATCTGTATTATACCATTTTCTGATTGTTGGTATATAATTATTATTTGTCAGTTACTAATAAAATTTATATATATACATTATCAGATGGCAAACAGTGGTAATGAACCTATTAATGAAGTTAATCATTCTGAACAACATTCAAGAGATCAATATATGACTCGGCAAGATATCGAAAACATTGTTGCTCAAGGGATAGCCAATGCTATTCCAGCATTCGTCGCTGCTATCAAGAATCCACCTGAACCGCAACAAATTATTCCTAGCAAACAGATTACTGAAGATAATTTCAGTAATAGTGTAAATGGAGGCAATAAGCATGATAATCATAATAAGGAACCACATCAAGCTCCCTTAACCAAGAAAATGAAAACTGCAACGCCTGGTTGCACTTTTAAAGAATTCATTGCTTGTAAACCCACTGAATTTGCAGGCAATGAAGGAGCAACTGCATCACTGCGTTGGTTAGAGAAAACCGAAGCAGTTATTGCAATAAGTAAATGTGGTAAAGATGATCAGGTCATGTATTCATCCAATCTGTTCAAAGAAGGAGCACTCGAGTGGTGGAATACTGTGTTACAATCAAAAGGAAGAGCAATAGCTTATGCTATGACTTGGGAAGAATTTAAAGGTTTGGTGGAAAGAAAATTCTGTCCCGAGTATGAGAAAGAACAGATGGCAAATAAGTTTCTAAATCATCGGATGATGAGTGTGGACTGTCGCGGTTATACCTCGACATTCTTCGAATATGCAAGAGTAGTACCAACATTGGCTTCGCCAGAACCGGTACTTATTTCTCGCTATATTTGGGGGCTAATTAGCGAAATCCGCAATATTGTTAAAGCTGCGAGACCTCGCACTATTGATGATGCGGTAGAATTAGCCAACACTCTGACCGATGAATTGGTACGCACAAGAGATGAAGATAGGAAGAAGGCACTAGCTCAGAAAATTACCCAAGGATTTCGTGTGGGTAATAATAACAGCTTCAAGAGAAAAGGGACAGGACAATCTTCAGGTCCGTCATTCTGCAGGAAATGCAAAACGAAGCATTTTGGAAAATGCAATATTACTTGCAATTTTTGCAAAGCTGTAGGACATCGTGAAGAAAACTGCAAAAAGAAAACAGTTATTTGTTTTAACTGTGGAGAAGCAGGGCATTATAAAACAGAATGTCCTAAATTGGTCAAACCAATAGATAACAAACCCAAGACGACCGAAGGAACTACTAAGAAGAATGCTAGGGCATTTCAGCTGACCACTCAAGAAGCAGAACTTATTCCGGATGTGATAGCGGGTACGTTCCTAGTCCACAACGTTTATGCAAAAGTATTATTTGACTCTGGTGCAAACCAAAGTTTTATAAATACTTCATTCTGTCAAGCTCTTAGTTTACCCTTAACCAATACTAGGCAGATTTTTACCATTGAAACAGCAGACGGAAATTCCGTTAAAGTAAATAAAGTTTTGCAAGAAGGAAACATAGAATTTTTAGGACACAAATTCTCTGCAAAACTATTGCCAATGAATTTAGCTGAATTTGATGTTGTATTAGGAATGGATTGGTTAGTAGCCAACCATGCTAGAATCCTTTGTGATCAGAATTCCATAGAAATTCAATCACCTACCGGAGAAGTGATTAGGATTACAGGAGATAAACCACGGAAACCCATGAAGTTCATATCAGTAATGAAAGTTGCTAATTATGAACGAAAACAAGGAATAGTGTATATGATTTCAGTAATTATTAGCACTAAGGGAAAAGATCTAAAGGAAATACCAGTAGTATCGGAATACTCTGATATATTTCCAGAAGATTTACCAGGATTACCTCCAGATAGGGAAGTAGAATTTAGGATTCATTTAATTCCAGGAACTATACCGATAGCTAAATCACCTTATCGGTTAGCACCCACAGAAATGTTAGAATTGAAAAAGCAATTAGATGAATTACTAAGTAAAGGATTCATACAACCTAGCTCATCCCCTTGGGGAGCGCCAGTGTTGTTTGTGAAGAAAAAGGATGGTTCAATGAGAATGTGTATCGATTATAGGGAATTAAATAAGGTTACAATTAAGAATCGATATCCATTACCTAGGATTGATGATCTTTTTGATCAACTTCAGGGAGCTAGATATTTTTCTAAGATAGATTTACGCTCTGGATATCATCAATTGAAGGTACAAGAAGAAGACATACCTAAGACTGCTTTCAGAACTAGGTATGGTCATTATGAGTTTACAGTCATGCCATTCGGGTTAACGAATGCACCTGCAGCATTCATGGACATGATGAATAGAATCTGTAAACCGTATTTGGATAAATTTGTAATTGTTTTTATAGACGATATACTTATTTATTCCAAAAGTCAAGCAGAGCATTGTGAACATCTTCATACACTCTTAACTTTGTTAAGAAAAGAAAAGTTGTACGCCAAATTCTCGAAATGCGAATTTTGGCTAAAGGAAGTGCAATTTTTAGGACACATGGTGAATCATGAAGGTATTCATGTAGATCCTGCTAAGATAGAGGCAATTACCAAATGGAAGGTTCCACAAACAGCAATGGAAATAAGAAGTTTTATAGGTTTAGCTGGGTATTATAGACGGTTTATTAAGGATTTTTCTAAGATAGCCGTGCCATTAACTAAGTTAACCTGTAAAGCCACTAAGTTTGAATGGGGACCTAAACAGGAAGAAGCTTTTAGGATTTTGAAACAGAAACTAACCCATGCACCAATCTTAGCCTTACCAGAAGGAACTGAAGATTTTGAAGTATATTGTGATGCTTCAAAATTAGGATATGGATGTGTGCTTATGCAACGCAAGAAGGTAATTGCGTACGCATCAAGGCAGTTGAAAAAGCACGAAGAGAATTATACGACTCATGATTTAGAATTAGGAGCCGTAATTTTTGCCCTTAAGATTTGGAGACACTATCTTTACGGAAGTAAATTTACTGTATACACTGATCACAAAAGTTTAAAATACATATTTGGGCAAAAAGAGTTAAACATGAGGCAAAGGAGATGGATGGAAATTTTAAGTGACTACGACTGTGATATTCAGTATCACGAAGGAAAGGCGAATGTAGTTGCAGATGCCTTAAGTCGTAAGTATTATGAGAAACAACGAAGGGTTCGTGCTCTCAGATTAAATCTACAAATAGATTTAATGGAACAATTGAAGAATGTTCAAACTACAGCAATCAAGGATGATGTTGAAGGAATGAAAGGACGAATCAAAGAATTAGAACAAGGAGCAGATGGAATTTGGAGATTCCATAAAAGTAGAATCTGGGTACCTAAGCAGGGAGACTTAAGACCTAAGATTTTAGAAGAAGCTCATAAATCTAGGTACACTATGCATCCAGGAAACAATAAGATGTACCAAGATTTAAGGAAGAATTTTTGGTGGATAGGAATGAAAAGGGACATAGCCAGTTATGTTTCTAAATGTCTTACTTGTTCACAAGTTAAGGCAGAACATCAGAAACCTTCGGGATTACTACAACAGTTAGAGATGCCAGTATGGAAATGGGAACTTATAACAATGGATTTTGTTACTAAGTTACCTAAAACCAGAAAAGGTAATGATGCGATTTGGGTAATTGTGGATCGATTAACCAAATCAGCTCACTTTCTACCTATGAAAGAAACCTTTAGTATGGAAAGACTGGCTAAATTGTATGTAGATGAAGTTGTATCCTTACATGGAGTTCCACTCTCCATTGTTTCGGATAGAGATAGTCGTTTTACTTCCCATTTCTGGAAAAGTTTCCAGCAAGCTATGGGAACTCGACTAAACCTAAGCACTGCATATCATCCACAAACAGATGGGCAAAGTGAAAGGACGATCCAAACTCTAGAAGACATGCTCCGAGCATGTGTAATAGACTTTGGTGGAAGTTGGGATGATCACTTACCATTAATTGAATTCTCCTATAACAATAGTTATCATTCAAGCATTGAAACCGCTCCATTTGAGGCACTGTATGGAAGAAAGTGCAGAACCCCAGTTTGTTGGGCAGAAATAGGAGAAAGTCAGTTATCAGGACCTGAAATAGTGCAAGAAACAACTGATAAGATTACTCAAATCAAGGAAAGACTGAAGACGGCTCGAGATCGTCAGAAGAGTTATGCAGACAATAGAAGCAAGCCATTAGAATTCCAAGTTGGAGACAGAGTACTGTTGAAAGTTTCTCCTTGGAAAGGAGTAGTCAGATTTGGAAAGAAAGGAAAATTAAGTCCAAGGTACGTAGGACCATTTTTAGTGATCCAACGTATAGGACCAGTAGCTTATCGTTTACAATTACCAGAAGAATTATCTGGAGTACATAATGTATTTCATGTATCCAATCTCAAGAAATGCTTATCAGATGAATCTCTGGTAGTACCTCTTCGAGATATAGAGGTAAACGAAAAATTGAAATTTGTTGAGAAACCTCTTCAAATTGAGGATCGAAAGATCAAGTTTCTCAAGCACAAACGACTAGTTTTAGTCAAAGTAAAGTGGGATTCAAAGAGAGGAGCTGAATACACTTGGGAACTGGAGTCAGAAATGAAGAAAAAGTATCCACACTTATTCCAGTAAATCTCGAGGACGAGATTTTTCTTAAGGTGGGTAGAATGTAACAACTCTCATCAAAAGTCATACTTATTATATTAATTAGTCTAAAAGGAAACCCTAATTGAGAGACCCAAGTAATTCTGAACAAACCCTGAAATTTTCATAATTTTCAGAATCAGGATTAGGGCCCCTAAAACTCAAGGGGGGTAAACCCTAGTTGATAATTATCTTCAAAATTCGTTGTCAAGTTACTGAATTTCGAAAATTTTAACTCAGCAAAGCTAGTTTCAGTCGTGGCTACCCTATAGCCTATTTTGATTCCATACGGACCGCAACACTCTCAACCTTACGGTCCGTATGATGCCTTACGGACCTCAACATTGTCAAGCTTACGGTCCGTAAGCTAGCCAAATTTTACCTATAAATAGCAGACATTGGCACTCGACTTCTGAACTTATTACGTCGACCAAATTCTCACAAATACACTGCTTACATTCTGTTATTCCGAAATTATACCCCCGGGTATCGAAATTATGCTCCAAAACAGGGTATTAGCACAATCACTGCTACGATTCAATTATCCGAAGATCAAGATATCTAATGCATGTTTAAATGCCGCCCACATTAGGGTTATACTTTATCGTTCGTTGTTAATTCAACGGATCATCGTTAATTCGATGGGTAAAGTATTATACCTTGTCGTTCATTGTTAATTCAATGGATCATCGTTAATTCGATGGACAAAGTATTGCATTTTGACATTCATTGTGATAATTTGATTTCGTAAATTATCGTAACTGCTGGATTGATTACTAACCCAGTTTTGTGTGCATTATTTATATTAGGTTAACAAGGCTAAATCATAGATTAGACTCTGACCATATTAAATCAGCAATGTGAGTCATTCTCTCTTTTTATCAAATCTATTTACAAAAGTGTTTTATTTCAAAGTTATAATTACGGGGATTAAGTCTTTGTAATCACCAAATTACAGCCGGTATGTGGGGTATTGTGCACAGTATTACATTTTTATCACTTTAGGTGGGCGAACCTAAATTTAGTGATATTCGTCATTCATTGGGGCAGCCAATGGTGATATGACCACAGTCACCGTAAAGATTCGAGTGACAAATACCGTGGGTAGTTGGCTTGATATCAGAAACATTGTAATCGCTCTTAATACTGTATATTATAACAAATGTGTCGTTTTAGCAAAATGAATGAACTCACTCAGTATTTCCCGCTGACAAAACCTTTTTCAAACATGTTTCAGGTGATCTGATGTAATTCAGGAAAAGTGCTGGGAAGCATTTCAAGCTTACTGATAGTGGCTCAATATAAAATAAATAAATACTTTTGTAATATCACGTTTTTATAGTAAAAACATACTATTGTAAATTATCGGGGTTTTATCCCGAATTGTGAAATAAAATAATCGGGAAAAAATTTTTAGCTTTAAGCGATCCTGTTTCCGCTGTTAAACTCAATTAAATCAATACCGCAGTATTTTCTGCCGCGGCTCCTGAAACGGGTCAAACCGGGTCATGGGTCGTGACATAAACAGTCCCACAACACACACAATTCACGAAGTGCTGCCGCAATACAGGGTAATAACTCGATCGCTGATACGATTCAATGTCCGATCGATTAAACTATCCAATGGATGTTTAAGTGCTGCCCACATTAGGGTTTATGCTTTGTCATTCGTTGTTAATTCAATGGATGTTTAAGTATCGCACTTTGTCATTCGATGTGAGGGTTTAATCTCGTGAGTTATCGTAAATGCTGTATTAAGTTACTAACCGAGTTGTGTGCATGATATTAATTTAGGTTAAAAGGCTAATCAGTAGGCTAGGCTCTGCTCAATTAAATCTGCAGTGTGAGTCATTCTCTTTTTATCAAATTACTTTCAAAAGCAAGTTTATATTTAAAGTTATAATTACAGGGATTAAGTCTTTGTAATCACCAAAGTTACAGCCGGTATGTGGGGTTTTGTATACATTACTTGATAATCTTCACCATTGGGGCAGCCAAGGGGTGATATGACCATAGTCACAGACACCATTGGACAACGGGAGGGCCAATGGGTCGAGTGACAAAATACCGTGGGTAGTTGGTTTGATATCAGAAACATTGTAATCGCTCTTAATACTGTAAATTATAACAAACGAGTCGTTTTAGTAAAAAGAATGATTCACTCAGTATTTCCCGCTGACAAAACCATTTTCAAACATGTTTCAGGTGATCTGTTGTGATCCAGGAAAAGTGCCGAGAAGCACTACAAGCTTAAGGAAGTGGCTCAATATAAAATAAAGAAACATGTTTTGTAAAAATAAAAGATTTCTCCGTGAAATCTTATGATTGTAAATTACCGGGATTTTATTCCGAGTTATGAAATAAAATAATCGGGAAATTGCAGTTTTTAAAAGATCCTGAAGAAAACTTCCGCTATTAAATAAATACCACGGGATTTCTGTCCCGCGGCTCCTGAAACGGGTCAAACCGGGTCGGGGGCCGTGACATCAGTAGACAATCACGGTACGCTAAAGAAATAGAAAGTTAAAATGTGGTAAACGGTCTCACTGATGATATACCAGTAGGTTTTTACACGCTTAGTAGATTTTTTTCGAGATATAAATCTAAATATCATACTTACTTATTTCCTGGGGAACATCTCTCGGATATATAGGTAACCCCTGAAATCTTGTTTGAAAGACCCCTCTTTCTGAGATACTAGGTCTTTATGCTTAGTGATATCTGGGGTATTATCCTGGGACTTCTGATTTTGCGGAAGCAATAGCCTAGTCCGCGTATAATACTTTTCGCTTGCTTGAAATAAAAGCACCACCCTCAGCATAAAAAATGATGAAACATTGCAAAATGCTAATCATGTGCTGTTGAAGAAAAGATTCTCTAAAGGGAACACACCTAAAGTCGAACCATCATCTCTCTGATTTTGCGAAAGCAATAGCCTGAGCTCTCATGGTCTCGCATTTAACCCTTTACAGATATCATCTAGGTATACTCACCTGTAAGACTGAATATTGGGATCTGGATACGGGAGTATATTCTGAGGTGGGACACGCGAATAAGTTAAGTCCTTAAAAACACTAATCCGTATCTCGAATCAGTTGAACTTTGTGTGAAAATTTAAGTGGATCAGTATACTGACAATCTAAGTGAATCGTTTAAAACTTAAAGTGTTTAAAGCTCAACGGTGCTAGTGATTTGTCATAAACTGATATGATACTCTGACGCAAACTCAACCAAAAATATTGTCTGTAAATATGTTTGTAAATATTTCTTTACTGCTTTACATTTCAGAAAAATACAAAAAGATTTTGATTTCTATTTTATTTTCGACAACCGATGTCTGAGAGCTGAGTTTCAAAATCTAAGTATGTTGATCGTGTTTCTGAAAATAAAACAAGTTCATTAATTTGAAACTTGAAATTTTTAAAATCAAAAATCAAAAACAGTTTGTGATATCTCCAAGGTCATTAATTTGGACTTGGATGATTAATTGTGAGGGATTTGGATGCTTATATTGTTAAAATCAATTGAATAGAGTCAGTTTCCGATCTTGTTCGCTAAAAACTGCCAAATCTTTGAAGATTGTTGATAGAGGGAGAGAATCAAGTATTTCTGGATATATTCATATTATTGTATCTTAAAGCCAGGATCTTGATTTAAAAAGTTTTATAGAGCCATGTTACGATTCCTGGATATCTAAAATGCTTTCATTGTCGAAATATTTTAGTTTATGTTGAGAGAGCCAGGATTTTCAATCCTGGATGATCTAAATGGTTTTACTTATAAATGTTTGAGGATTGCAGATGCTATTCCAGACTACGATCCCGATAGCCGAGTCTAAGGGGGAGTCGGAAGACGAGCTCAACGCAAGGGGAAGCGTGCACTCAAGGAGCTAGGTAGCTATCCCAGAGAAGCTTGTAACCGGAAAACCAGGTGTCGATCCCAAAGCACGGAAGCTTGACGAAAGGGGGAGCCTGAAGAAGAAGTCTACCGAAAGGGGGAGCTGAAGCTGAAAACAGATCCACCGGGATTCTGCTCAAGAAAAAGGGAGTCTATGTTGCTGAATATGTGATAAAGCTTCAAGAAGACTTAGAGAGAGCGAAAAAGTCAAGACGCAACGAGTTTGACTCAATGGTTGAGATTGACTGCGGCAATATCCAAGGGGGAGTCTGTTAGTGCATTTATGTCTATCGCCTCCGTCATCTCAAATCGTAGCGGAAACAGTTTTACACTAGGCTTATATTGTAATATTAGATAGAAAAGGGCAAGGTGGCATATTTGTAAATAAGGAAAGATTCCTTATTGCCTAGGCCTATAAATAGGAGTCTAAGGTGTTAGATTTAGGACTTTTGACACTTTTGTGACTTTTGGCATTTTGGAGACTTGGAGAGCTCTAGATCTAGAGAGAGAAAGTCTAGAGAGAGAAAGCTCCAAGGTGATTCACGTTTCTTGTATGTTTTCAGATCTATAAAAGAATCACCGATTATATTATGTTCTCGTGTGTTCGGTCACGTTCGTGTACGGATTCCGCACGTCACACGTTCGGTTCGCAATCGTTTCGGAGTCAAAACCGGTCCTAACAAGTTGGTTCGAAGTTTGTTGAAATATGCTTACTGTTGCTGCTGTTATTGTTCTTGGTGTTCACCGGTCGGAGACCGGATGACCCATCCGACTCAAATTCACTCACTGCAAGTCATTAAATTGTTTGACCTGTTGACTTACCACCCGGTCGGATAACATATTCCACTCATTCCTTTATGCATTAAAAGTGTTGACCTTGTTGACTGCCTATCCGATCGGACAAGTTGCCCGAACGGACAGCAATCCGTATCACTGCATCACACTTTACAATTCATTAAAATCTTTGACTTTTATTGACCTATCCGACCGGATTACCACTCGGTCGGACAGTAATCCGTATCACTTGGTCAAATTCGTTTAATCGATTGTGTCAGTCAACTTTATCAGTGTGCATGTGATATTCATTATAGGTGTCATCAAGTTTTGTCATTATTCACATTAGAAAGTCACGTGATTTAGTCATTGACTGCATTAAAGTGTCTTTGGTTTATATGATTCTAATTGAGGTCCAATGAGATATTGCTTGATTTGATAATTGTCGGCCACATGATATCTTTATGCATGTGATTTGTGTATAAATTCAATAAAAGATTCAAGTTTTCAATACATTTCATCGGATCAGTAGGAATATATTGTGATGTGTGTTTGAAATTTCTTTTGATATTTTAGTGATAATCAGATTTGCATGTGAATAATTAATATTGTCGGCCATTATTTAGTGGAGTAAATTGCCATTTTAGTCCCTGAGTTTTGTCCAAATTTGCCAGTTTAGTCCAAATAGTTTTTTTTTGTGCATCTGGGTCCCTGACTTTTACATTTTGTTGCCATTTTGATCATTTTGTCTAACTCCATCCAAAAACCCAGTTTGTACTTAATCACTAATGTTTTTCAGTTGCCATTTTGATCCAATTCCAAAAAATCAAAAAAATTCAAAAAAATCTAAAAATCAAAAAAATTCTAAAAAATCCAAAAAATCATTAAATGTTTCGACACGAACCGTTTCGACCCGTACCGTTTCGAACCCGAACCGTTTCGACGCGAAGCGTTTCGACCCGTATCGTTTCGACCCGTACCATTTCGACGCGAACCGTTTCGGGTTCGAAACGGTACGGTCGAAACGGTACGGTTCGAAACGGTTCGCGTCGAAATGGTTCGGTTCGATACGGTACGGGTCGAAACGGTACGGTTCGAAACGGTTCGTGTCGAAACGGTACGGTTCGAAACGGTTCGGGTTAGAAACGGTACTGGTCGAAACAGTTCGTGTCGAAACGGTACGGTTCGAAACGGTTCGGGTTCGAAACTGTACGGGTCGAAACGGTTCGTGTCGAAACGGTTCGCGTCGAAACGGTTCGGTTCGATACGGTACGGGTCGAAACGGTTCGCGTCGAAACGGTTCGGTTCGATACGGTACGGGTCGAAACGGTACGGGTCGAAACGGTTCGTGCTGAAACATTTAATGATTTTTGGATTTTTTAGAATTTTTTTGATTTTTTAGAATTTTTATGATTTTTTAGAATTTTTTTTTTTATTTTTAGATTTTTTTGGATTTTTTAGAATTTTTATGATTTTTTAGAATTTTTTTTATTTTTAGATTTTTTTGGAATTTTTTTGATTTTTTGGAATTGGATCAAAATGGCAACTGAAAACATTTTTTAAGGAAATCCCCAAAATACCCCTGTTACAAACTGGGTTTTTGGATGGAGTTAGACATTGTAATCAAAATGGCAACAAAATGTAAAAGTTAGGGACCCAGATGCACAAAAAAACTATTTGGGCTAAACTGGCAAATTTGGACAAAACTCAGGGACTAAAATGGCAATTTACTCTTATTTAGTGTGTATGTCAGTTTGCATGTGATTTTGCATTAATATTCAAAAGCTCATTCGTTGAGGTCAACGAAGTCAACAAGTAATCCGGTCGGACAACTCACTCATATCATTTGTGCTACTCGGTCGAACAGCAAGTAATCCGGTCGGACAGCTTTTAATCCCATCCGGTCGGACAGCTTTAATTCTCATCCGGTCGGACAACAATTCCCACCCGAACGGACGGCAACCTCACCTGTTCGGACAACAACTCCACCCGAACGGATAGCGTTGTCACGCGATTATTGTCACTATTGACTTTTGTTGACTCCCTCGTTCGGATACTCGTTATTTGATAATTTTTGAACTGATTTTGTTTGTTTGCGTGATTCAAGGTTGCTGAGATTCGAAGAGTTAACATCATGGCTGAAGAGTTCTACAACATGTTTTACAAGGCGTTTACATCCGAGTCTTCTGAAACCTCAATTGTTACACCACAAACCATAACAAAAGCGATCAATGAAAACATTAAACATGATAACTTCTACGGAACACATTCAAAACCACCAACGCTTGAAAGTATTGAAGACTACACTTGGTGGAAAGAATGTTTCATCAACTGGGCAAAAGCTTACGCTAATGAAAGTTGGTTCTGTTTGGAATTTGGTTATAGTAGGCCAGCCAATGATAAAGGAGAAGAAATCCCGCTCAAAAGTTTATCCAAAGAAGACAAATCCGAATTTGCAGCTGAACAGAGAATGATTGCTTTAATCCAATCATCAATTAGAAATGACATGTTTGCTTTACTTCAACATGACGGGTCATCAAAATCTGTTTGGGAAGCTTTACGGGTTAAAGCTGAGGGGGGTAAACAAATCAAGAAAAATAAAATTGCTTTATTAAAGAAAGAATTTGATTTGTTTGATAGCTTGAAAGGTGAATCAGTTCGACAAATGATAGAAAGATTTGGTCATTTAAAAATTGAACTTGATCGTTTTGGAATTGTTAAAACTCGAGAAGAAATAATCGATAAAATCATAGAAGCGTTACCACGAGCTGATCAGTGGCAAACGTTTGTGTTTATTTTGAAAAATGATGTGTTATATGATACAATTTCTTTGATGTCTTGATAGAAAAAATAAAAAGTCATGAGCTTGAGCTACAAAAGCAAAGCAAGATGAGTAGCTCTTCACATCATCAGAATGTCGGTCTTTACTACAAGGGCAATGTACCTTCGGTGAAAGTTGGTGAATCACAAAAGACTAGATTCAGCGTTGAAAAGTCCAAAGAACCACAGAAAAGCTCATCAAGCTACGATCCAGGATATCATTCATCTTCTTCAAAAGCAAGCTCTGAAGAATCTGAAGAAGTTCTTTGCAACATCGCTCTTAAACTGAAGAATTCTCCAGCTATGAGCATCAATGCAGCAAAACAACAAATGAGTTTTCTGGCATCTGAAAAACTCAAAATCTAAGAAAATTTGAATGATGATTCAAAAGGATTGGTTTATACCACGATTGGATCAGACAAATTATTCTTAGATATTGTATTCCCGATTCAGAATGTGATTTCAGAAAAAATTGATAAAGTTTTCAAAATGGTTGAGATTGAAAAGTCTGAGATTCCAAAGTTTGCTGGAAAAGGTCACAAAACTTTTTATAACAAACCTGGGTACAAAAAGAAAAACATGAAGGCTGGGTTGGGTTATAAAAAGAAACAAAGTTGGAATAAAAATGAAACGCCAAATTATCAGAAAAAGACGAACTTTGTTCACGGAACAAGTTCTGAAGAAGAGAAAGAACTCAAATTTAGACGACAGTCTAATGAAGAGTTCTATGCTCAGAAAAAGCAACAACAACAGGTCAAAGATGTTTCCAAGAGAACATGTTTTAAATGTGATCAAACTGGACATCTTGCTCGTAAGTGTCCAAATCTGAAATCTGTTGGTGTTGAGACGAAAAAGAATTCTGTTTATGTTGAGAAACAGAAATCTGAAGTTGTGACTCAGAAGTCAACCAAGTTTGATTCAAAGCAAACTTGGAAGCCGCAAATGTCAAAGGCTGACTCACAACAAACCTGGAAATCAGAGACACCCAGACTTAGAACAACACAAAGTTGGAAAACAACAGTTGATACAACAAAACAAAACCAGTTTTGGAAACCAAAAGTTGTTGTTCAGAATCAAAATATTAAAAAAGAGTCACATTTTTACAAAAGAGGGACTCCAAAAGGTCAAACATGGACTGTTAAAAAATTAGTGACTTCTGTGAATGATGAAAAAGTTGAGGTCAAAATTGACAAAGTCTTTGAACAAAATGACAAAGATTTTCCGAAGTTGAATGAAGCATATTGTGTTGAAATGCCTAAGGTCAAACAGACATGGGCAAAATTGTTCAAGTGACTGAATAGTTGAATGTGCAGGTGCTCAAGAAAACTGAAGATTGTGAAAATGGAAATAGGAGCAGCCTGGCACGAGATGAGAAGGCTGCTGAACCCTGCGATTGTTGAACAGGGAGTTTGATTGTTTTCTGTACATAAATAAACAATATTCCTAAAACCCTAAAAATTTGAAAATTCAAAAACCAAAAATATGTTTTTATTTTGTCAAAAATTTGAAAAATCGAAAATATGTTTGTTTTTAAATTTGTAAAAAAAAATTCAAAAATATGTTGTGTGAATACGTCGAAACCCTCACGGCTGAACAAACATGATTAATTTCACAAGATTGAAAAAATGGTTTTCAAACTGTAAAAAATCAATGGGTTGTAAATCATGGGGGTACATTATATTTTTTGCAAATCAGTGCACGAAAAGCAGAAAATGGATGGCGAGACAAAGCTATCAGTGTCGGTTTGTCAAATTTTATTTAAATGGTTTTGCATTTTAGGGGGAGTAAGAATTTTTTAGAAAATTCAAAAACATTAGAAAATTTGAAAAACGACAAAAACATGAGAAAATGAAAAAGAGTTTTTGTGTAAAAAGAGGAAATGATAGTACATAAGTAGACAATCACGGTACGCTAAAGAAATGGAAAGTTAAAATGTGATAAACGGTCTCACTGATGATATGCCAGTAGGTTTTTACACGCTTAGTAGATTGTTTTCGAGATATAAATCTAAATATCATACTTACTTATTTCGTGGGGAACATCTCTCGGATATATAGGTAACCCCTGAAATCTTGTTTGAAAGACCCCTCTTTCTGAGATACTAGGTCTTTATGCTTAGTGATATCTGGGGTATTATCCCGGGACTTCTGATTTTGCGGAAGCAATGGCCTAGTCCCCGTATAATACTTTTCGCTTGCTTGAAATAAAAGCACCACCCTCAGCATAAAAAATGATGAAACATTGCAAAATGCTAATCATGTGTTGTTGAAGAAAAGATTCTCTAAAGGGAACACACCTAAAGTCGAACCATCATCTCTCTGATTTTGCGGAAGCAATAGCCTGAGCTCTCATGGTCTCGCATTTAACCCTTTACAGATATCATCTAGGTATACTCACCTGTAAGACTGAATATTGGGATCTGCATACGGGAGTATATTCTGAGGTGGGACACGCGAATAAGTTTAAGTCCTTAAAACACTAATCTCGTATCTAGAATCAATTGAAGTTTGTGTGAAAATTTAAGTGGATCAGTATACTGACAATCTAAGTGAATCATTTAGAACTTAAAGTGTTTAAAGCTCAATGGTGCTAGTGATTTGCCATAAACTGATATGATCCTCTGACGCGAACTCAACCAAAAATATTGTCTGTAAATATGTTTGTAAATATTTCTTTACTTCTTTACATTTCAGAAAAATACAAAAAGATTTTGATTTCTTTTTTATTTTCGACAACCGATGTCTGAGAAGCTGAGTTTCAAAATCTAAGTATGCTGATTGTGTTTCTTAAAATAAACAAGTTCATTAATTTGAAACTTGAAATTTTAAAATCAAAAATCAAAAAACAAGTTGTGATATCTCCAAGGTTATTAATTTGGACTTGGATGATTAACTGTGAGGGATTTGGATTCTTATATTGTTAAAATCTGTTGTAAAGAGCCAGTTTCCAATCCTTTTCGCTTAATTCTGCCAAATCTTTGAAGATAGTTGATAGAGGGAGAGAATCAAGTATTCCTGGATATTTTCATATTATTATATCTTAGAGCCAGGATCTTGATTTAGAAAGTTTAATAGAGCCAGGTCACGATTCCTGGAAAACCGAAATTGCTTTCATTGTCAAAATATTTTAGATTATACTGAGAGAGCCAGGATTTTCAATCCTGGATGATCAAAATGTTTGTACTTATGAATGTTTGAGAATTGCAGATATCAGACTACTATCCCGATAGCCGAGTCTAAGGGGGAGTCTGAAGACGAGCTCAACGCAAGGGGAAGCGTGCAAGGAGCCAGGTATCTTTCCCGGAAGAGTTTGTAACCGGAAAGCCAGGTGTCGATCCCAAAGCACGGAAGCTTAATGAAAGGGGGAGCCTGAAGAGTCTACTGAAAAGGGGAGCTGGAGCTGAAGACGGATCCACCGGGATTCTGTTCGAGCAAGAGGGAGTCTATGTTACTGAAAACGTCAAATTTTCAAGAAGACTCAGAGAGAGAGAAAGAAACGACGCTACGAGTTTGACTACGGATTGACTGCAGCAATATCCAAGGGGGAGTCTGTTGGTGCATTTATGTCTATCGCCTCCGTCAATACGATCCGTAGCGAGAAACTGAGAGACTTATCTAATCTAGCCTTATATTGTAATATCTAGTTAAGAAAGGCAAGGTGGCAATATTGTAATTAATGAGTTTTCTCATTAAAGCCTTGGCCTATAAATAGAAGAGTTAAGGTTAGAGTTAGAAACTTTTGAGACTTTTGGCATTTTGGAGACTTGGAGAGCTCTAGATCTAGAGAGAGAAAGTCTAGAGAGAGAAAGCTCTAAGGTGATTCACGTTTCTTGTACGTTTTCAGATCTATAAAAGAATCACCGATTATATTACGTCCTCGTGTGTTCGGTCACGTTCGTGTACGGATTCCGCACGTCACACGTTCGGTTCGCAATCGTTTCGGAGTCAAAACCGGTCCTAACAGTGGTGTTCTTTGTGAGTTTGAGATAAGAGCTAAAGATCCCCCTCTTTGAATGGATTCTTCAAATATTTCTTCCTCTCTGGGGACCAAGATGCTGTATAAGTCATGAAGACTCATATTTCCTAGTTCTAAGGTTGAGGACAAAGTCATGGTTAGATGACGTGTGCGTATATATACATAATATTGCATTGAAATTACACACGATTTGGTATTAAATTTATAAAAGTGATTATTACTTTTACATCAAAACACACACGAAAGAGGCAAGTGTACCCCGTCACATATGTAATAAAGTATCGGTAAGAACCAAGTATCGATCCAAGGAAATGGGCGGAGAAATAATACTAGACCTTTGTCACTAAACTACCGGTAAAAACATAAGTTTTGTTTGATTTTAATTAAACTAAAGTAAGCGTAAACAAATACATAATAAAAACAAAATAGATAATAAATAAAAAGCCTTGCTTAATACACAACCACAGCATGTCAACTAAGTCGGTTTTGGCACTAGAATCATTCGGTCAATTTTCCAATTTAAGACAATTAGTATCCCTTTCGGGAATCCTAACATGACAATCATTCGGAAAGCTAAAACGATAAACACACTTTAACCACCTAAAATTGTTCTTTAACGTGCAATTGATAAATGTCTATGAAAATCTCTTAAAAATAAGTTAGTCATCCGTTAGGAGTTTTCTAACCGCACTTAATCAAGGAAAGAGACACCGATAAACACAATGCAACCACCGAGACAAGCATAAACTAGATTAAATCACAACCGAGTTCATTTTACAAATCTTGCATAAGAATTCACCAAGATAGCAATTTTGGCCTAAACTACTAACTAAGCTAACAAATCATGGCAAGAATTCATAACGACACCATCTAACCCGTTAAGGTCCTTACGTGACGGCAAGCTCTCTTGATTAACAATAATTACATTTTATTAAATCACTAATCATCTCTAGTATCATGATGCATACATTTAAACCAAGCTAAACTAGTTAACCAAATTCAAAGTTTACTAATACAAGATTAATTAAGCTTCATTTTTCAACTATCTTAACTAACCAAGCATCAATCATCCAACATAATTACTTATAATCAAGAAATCAATATCAATAACAAGGTTGCAAACTAATCATCAAAGATTAACATAGAAAATACTTCAAAATATCATTACAAACAAAGATTAACACACTAATGGCTATAATCAAGCAAGGGATTGTTGTGTTTTTGCCCAAAGGCTACAATAATACATAAACATTAATCTAAATGCTTGAAAGATTAACAAAAACATGGAAAGATTAGAAAACCAAACCATAAACAAGCACTAGACTAAGAATCCGGATAGTAATGGAGCTAAACGGCACAATGTGGCTTGAATCCGGGTCAAAAGCATAGCCTCCGGAGCCTGTATAATCGCCTGTGAAGCTCCCAAAATTCCAGAATCTCGAACAGAATGTTTCTGTTCTGTTTTTATATTTTTTCGATGTCGCACGGTCGTTCTTCCTGTGGCACAACCGTGCACTTTAAGCAATTATTGGAGTATGGTGCACCATATTGCATACGTCATCAGATCTTTGACCAGATTCGATATCGCACGACCGTTCTTCAGATGGCACGGTCGTGCGTTGCCGGGTTCTTGTTGCACGCTTGGTCGCACCGGTCGTTCAGTTCCGAGGTTTGGCTTGATCATCGGATCCGCACGGGGTGCAAGATGTGGAACAACCGTGCATCACCGGGATGGCTTTGAATGCTTTGCACGCTGAGTCGCACTGGTCGTTCATTGCCGGACTTTCTTGCAATTTTCGGAGACGCACGGTCGTGCATTAGGTCGCACTGGTCGTTCATTGCCGGACTTTCTTGCTGTTTTAGGCCTGTAAACAAAAATGTAGATGATTAAGCATCCGAATGACGGTTTTACGGCCGAAAACGCATAAAATAGGGGTAAAACGGGGGACTAAAATATGTGTAAATTAGCGAATATCAAATCTCCCCACACTTGAACCTTGCTTGTCCTCAAGCAAGCTAAACTAAAATGCAATAAAAGATAGAAATAAACAAGAACGATAATTTACACATTATTTTATTGAAAACTACTATAAACGGTTAGCCGGTTTTTCGAAGAACAACATCAAAAGACTCAAACTCAACAAGCATATGCAAATATATAGCGACAACCAAAAATCCGTGACTTCACATTTAATTGACTCAATCATGTTAATCTTCACACAACTCACAATGTTCACACACACTCGATTTTATTTATGAAACATACATAAAATGTGTACGTGCAAACACTCAATGCCTCGTCAATGAAATGTGCAATATCATAAGCTTGTCATAAGATCTTGTCTCCACCAACTAACATGCAAACAAGTGTAAATCAAGAGGTCTTTACGGGTTGTAACGTTAGGCTTGGGCGAAGGGTATGGAAGTGGACATTTAAAGTGGCGAAAATGGTTAAAACTCGGTAGTAGCGTTTAACTAGGAACAAACAATACAACTATACATACAAATGCCTTAAAAAGGCGACTATTGCGCAATCGAGCTTATCAACGAAATTTTAACATTTAAGCATTCAAAATTGCTCGATTTTTATCAACTTCACCCTATTTTAGGGTGTTTTATTTTCTGTTTTTTTTTTCAAACTAATTTATACAATGAAACATACACAAAAACAAGCGCTAGTTAAACGATTATTTTGACCGAGTTTTAACGCTAAAAAGGTTTAAAACATAAAAAGGCTAAATTTGGCTAAGTGGGCAATAATGTGGGTAAACAAAGGTAAACGGGAAGGCTCGACATGGTTAATCCTAAAGGGTAATAAAAGGTGAACGGGAAGCACAACACAAAGAACAAGTATACAACAAAGGGGTAATCTAAGTGCCTCTATCACTTTTACACAAATCCACAAGTTCATGGTCTTAACAAGCATACTAGTGACAAGTTCTAAATTACACATAACATCCAGCTCACTCCTATATCAGAAATGAACAAATATATAACAATAGGCTCAAATATGCTCACGTAACGGATGGAATGGGTAAAAGTGTGAAAACTATCATGTAAGTCTTTCTTTGTTTGTCACGCTTTCCGGTTTCCTTTTTCAAAAATATTTTGCTTGTCGAGTTTTCATCAAGTCCGACGCTTTCTAAAACACAACCAACCGGTTTATTTACTAAAATATATACAAAATACAGGTATTTTTGAATGATTTTTCTGATTTTCTGTTTTTTTTTATAGAAAATATGAGGACAAACAAAGTTAACAAAGTTAACCCCCTCCCCACACTTGAACTTCGCATTGTCCCCAATGCGAGACCCGAAATATAGAGAAAAGGATAATAATACTCCCCTCAAGATGATGTTGATGCAACGAGACTTCCGAAGCTGTATCTGCCACGTGCTCCGGTCCAAGATATGTCGGCCAAAAACCTGCAAGTATGTCACATGTGCACCAAAACAGAACAGAAAAATCACAAATAAACCATAATTTACATAAATAGAAATACTAGCAATCCCAACAAAGACATAACATAAAAACTAAAGTAAAGAGTCTGAAAAATAAAGCATACATAACCGGGGTGTTTGAAATAACAGTCAAAATAAACACCCAAAACAAAGTACTGAAATACTAAAAACAACCACCAACTATCACTCCACCGCTCCTAAGCGTCATCACCATCATAGTCTCTAGTAAAGGATGGACCCGCATCTCCGGAACCAGGTGGGTTCCACGGTGGGAACTATGGAGGGTGCTGAAAGTAGTCGGGGTATGCATGATGCATCTCCCCGAAAAGATATGAAAATCCTGCACTCACCCCCTGGTATAGAGTATCCTGGCTCTGCCGAAGCTGGTCCTGTGTGGCCCGAAACTGATCCTGACTGGCCCGAATATCGTCCTGTCTAGACCGGATCTGGTCAATGTAAACCCCATGTTGTTCCTGGTTAACCCTGATTTGATCCTGGTTAACTTGCATCTACTGGAACTGCTGATAGAACTCGGGCCAGTCCTGATGCTGGTGGAATGCATGGTGCTGCGGTGAATGTGGTGGCGTCTGTGGCTGGTGCTGGTGCTGGTGCTGCTGCTCCGGATGCTCCTGATCGTGCATCTCCTCATCCTCATGTTCCTCCACATCTGGAGGCAATGGGTCCCAGACTTCGTTGTTCAACCCTTTCAACCTATCCCCCCTATCTAGCTCTACAATCAACCCCATGGCCTTCAGTGACCTAATGTCGACATGAACCCCCTCGGTTATCAGAGTGAGACTCTGAAGCACCTCCTCAGTCATATAGCGTTCGTTGTAAGCTATTTCGGTCACATACTGACCGCCATGTATCTCACTGTTCGGAGTCTGCCCCGAGCACTTCACGAAGTATTCCCCCATTCTTGAGGCTAGGTTGATATTTGCTCCATCAACCAGCGCATAGAGAAAAAGCAAATCTGGTGTTGGACAGTTTCCAAGACTGTCCATGCGCCCGCATATAGTGTGGCTGAACACATGGTGCATCACTCGCACCAAAGGGTCTCTCAGTCGTGAAGCCTTCGACATCCTCGGGTTGTAGGGGCCCCCAATAGCGTTTTCAGCCCAAAATGCATCCCGTGCTGCATCAGAAGGGAAGGTGAACTGATCTATGAAGACATCGGTATCATCCATGTCGTCCCTAGTATAAATCCCGAGTCTTCTACCCAACCGACCAACTGACCACGAATAACATCTTCCACATAACCTAAAAGCTATCCGCTCCTTGTGGCGGAATTTGGGTTTTCGATGAGCAACCGGCTTTTCATAGGCATAAGATGCGAAGAACTCTATTGTCAGTTCACGGTAAACGGGTCGGTTGGTACCGACCAGATTTGCAAGCGGGCGACTCATCATGTCGTCTAGTCTGTCATACTGATTTAGTTCCCGCATGACTTCCCAATCCAGCCATCGGGGGACTCCGAATTGCCCCCGCCTTGCCCATAAGGCATCGCGTTTCGGAATGCAAAGTGCTTCTCGCTCATCATTAGGGTCGAATTGAAGGAAAGGGTGATCCATCTGTATGGGAAATAATGTTAGAAAGACGGAAACAGGAGAAATTTGAATCAAAAACAGCCGAGCAGCCAATTATGAAGAAGCTGTGAATTCTGATCTGGGCATATGGCACGGTCGTGCGACGAGTTGCACGGTCGTGCGTCGCCGACAACCAACACCAGTTGCCCAAATCCGTCGTAACTGCACGGCGTGCGACCAACGGAACCACCGTGCAACACCGACCAACAAGCTGATATCATGAACCACCCGGAATGCCACGATCGTTCCATCCAAGGAACGTCCGTGCGACACCTGTTCTGCAGATTTCGAACCCCTGAACTATGAATAGCCTGATTATCTCAAAATCAACAACTTTTTTGTACAAACAGGGGTCGGAAACTTAACTGGGTGTTCACGATAAGCAAGATTCAAACAAGGGTTAGGGTTTCGATTTGTTTATGAAGAGAACCCTAAAAAGTCTTGAAGAATCGGATTAATCTACCCTAGAAAACGGAAAAACAGATAATCTACAACTAGGAACGTACCGTGCGAAGTAGGGTGTGAGATCGTGCGAAGAACCGTGCGATTTGAAGTAAAAACGGTCTGGAACGGCCTGGTGCGACTAGGGTTTCGCGAATTGTGAATGGGGGCTGCAGATGAGGGTATTTATAGTACCAAATGACAAAACTGCCCTCAGCCTGACGCACGGTCGTTCGACCTGTGGCACGGTCGTGCGTCACCGACATCGCTCAAACCCAGACAATTGTTCTCGGAGATGCACCGGGGGTGCGATTCACCGTGCCAGCCCTCGGAAACGCACAGTCGTGCGACTCGAGGAACGACCGTGCAACAGCTGCATATCAGAATTTTCCGCAGATATTTCCAGCAACTGTTTCGACCGTTTTTCGCCATTTTTTCGACACACAAACTGTTTAAACAATATTTCAACACAGAACCTTCGCCCGGCACGTAAGAAACTTAAACAAACTAACGGAAACTATCTAACTTACCTAAATTACGCTAAAACTACAAAAACAAAAAAGTGGACTATTTTACCCTTATAGCGCCAAAGATGCTCCTGCTACATTTTTGTCGGCGAGTCAGTAGCGTAGACTCATGCTAAATTTTTGTCGGCGAGTCGATAGCAAGACTCCATACTAAAACTAGAAAAACTACTAAAAAGACGATACTACCCCTAAAGCGCAAAATACGCTCTTGCTACATTTTTGATCCGCGAGTCAGTAGCGTAGACTCTCTCCTCCCCACACTTATGATGTGTGCGGGGTTTGGAGCTCAATTACCTCCACCGCCGACTCTATCGGCCCGGCAACGTACAACTTCAACCGGTGACCATTTACCTTGAATGTAACGCCATCCGCGTTCTCTACTGCAACAGCACCATACGGAAATACTTCCTTAACCGTGTATGGTCCTGTCCAGCGTGAATGAAGCTTCCCAGGAAATAAGCACAGCCGTGAATTATATAGAAGAACAAGATCACCTGCTTGGAATTCTTTATGGTCCTTCAAGCGTTTGTCGTGAAGTTTCTTCGTGCGCTCTTTGTAGAGTACGGAGCTTTCATAGGCTTGTTGTCGCAATTCTTCCAATTCATGAATTTGGAGAAACCGGGCTTCACCTCCGGTTTTAAGGTCCAAATTCGCGGTTTTCAACGCCCACATAGCCTTGTGCTCCAACTCCACCGGTAAATGGCATGCCTTTCCATATACCAACCTAAAGGGGGTGGTCCCTATAGGGGTCTTATAAGCTGTATGGAATGCCCATAATTCTTCCTCAAGTTTGTCCGACCACTCCTTGCGGTTTGCACCAACAGACCGCTCAAGGATGCGCTTAAGCCCACGGTTCGTGACTTCCACCTGCCCGCTTGTCTGCGGATGATAGGGCGTGGACAAACGGTGATGCACACCGTATCGGGACAAAGCCTTTTCAAGCTGTGTATTAAAAAAATGAGTCCCTCGGTCACTAATGAGCGCTTTCGGAGCGCCAAATCGGGCGAACAAACTTTTAAGAAACCTCACAACTACTCTGGCGTCGTTAGTGGGTAAGGCTTGCGCCTCCGCCCACTTTGATACATAGTCAACAGCCACGAGTATGTACTTGTTTCCACGTGAGGGGGGGAATGGTCCCATGAAGTCTATCCCCCAAACATCAAAGACTTCACATACTTGTATCCAGTTCTGGGGCATTTCGTCGCGTGCTGATATGTTCGTCGCCCTCTGACAAGCATCGCACGCTTTCACCCAACTCTGCGCGTCACGGAAAATGGTCGCCCAGTAAAACCCGGAATCCAACACCTTTTTTTGCGGTGAAGTTGGCTCCGTGGTGGCCTCCGGTAGGTCCCTCATGACACTGGCGCAGAATATCGGTCGCCTCAGTCCCTGATACACATCTTCTGATCACCTGATTAGCACCCACCTTGAATAAGAAAGGGTCGTCCCATATGTAGTGCTTGAGATCCGAAAAGAATTTCCTCTTTTGCTGGTGAGTCAACCCTTTAATCAGAATCCCGCAAGCAAGATAGTTCGCAAAGTCGGTGAACCATGGCGACTCATCGCATATCTCTACACCCATCAAAGACTCGTGTGGGAAATTGTCATTGATTGAATCCCAACGCGCATCCTCGATGTCTCCGTGCTCTAACCGAGATAGATGGTCAGCCGCTACATTCAACGCACCCTTTTTATCTTGGATTTCTATATCAAACTCTTGCAGCAACAGGATCCATCTGATTAGACGCGGTTTAGCATCCTGTTTGCTGAAAAGATATCTGATGGTTGCGTGATCAGTATATACAATGGTTTTCGAAAGCACCAAATACGATCTAAATTTATCAAATGCGAAAACGACCGCCAAGAGCTCTTTTTCAGTCGTGGTGTAATGCTCTTGGGCGTCGTGAAGAGTTTTGCTCGCATAATAGATCGGGTGAAAGTGCTTTTCTTTCTTTTGACCCAGAACGGCCCCTATAGCGTAATCACTCGCATCGCACATAATTTCAAATGGCAGACTCCAGTCTGGTGCGACTAAAATAGGGGCCTCAATCAACTTTTGCTTGAGAAGGTCAAAAACTCTCAAGCAATCATCTCCAAACACGAACGGAGCATCTTTCTCCAACAAACGGGTCATGGGTCTGGCGATTTTTGAAAAATCTTTGATGAATCGCCGATAGAACCCGGCATGACCGAGAAAGCTCCGTATAGCTCTAACAGAGGTGGGGGGTGGAAGTCGTGAAATAACGTCGACTTTAGCTGGATCGACTTCCATGCCCGTGTGGGAAATTTTGTGTCCCAGAACTATGCCCTCCTTCACCATGAAGTGGCATTTCTCCCAGTTCAGAACCAGACTCGTCTCCTCACACCTCTTCAACATCTTTCTCAGATTTTCCAAGCAATGATCGAAGGAATCCCCAAATACCGAAAAATCATCCATGAAAACCTCTATGGAATCCTCGATCATGTCATGGAAAATTGCAACCATGCATCTCTGGAAGGTCGCTGGTGCATTACACAACCCAAAAGGCATCCGCCGGTAGGCGAATGTGCCGAAGGGGCAGGTATAGGTAGTCTTCTCCTGATCCTCAGGAGCGATAGGAATCTGAAAGTACCCAGAGAACCCGTCTAGGAAGCAGTAATACAACTTCCCCGACAGACGTTCCAACATCTGATCGATGAATGGAAGCGGGAAGTGATCCTTACGAGTAGCATCATTGAGTTTGCGGTAGTCAATGCAAACTCGCCACCCAGTGACGGTACGGGTAGGAATTAGTTCATTCCTATCATTCGAGACTACAGTCATACCACCTTTCTTAGGTACAACCTGCACTGGACTCACCCACACAGAGTCAGAAATGGGATAAATCATCCCGGCATCCAACAATTTAATCACTTCCTTCTTCACCACGTCCTGCATATTTGGATTTAAACGCCTCTGATGCTGTGCACACGGTTTGTACTCATCTTCCATCAGAATCTTGTGAGTACAGAAAGAAGGATTGATGCCTTTGATATCCATGATTTTCCATGCAATGGCTCTCTTATGAACTCTCAGAACCTCAAGAAGCTGATTTTTCTCAACCTTTTCCAACGATGCCGAAATTATGACCGGTAAGCGATGCTCCTCGTCAAGAAATGCATACTCGAGATGTGGCGGGAGTTCTTTCAACTCCAAAGACCGTGGATCTTCAACCGACGGTTTTGCTTTCTCTTCTTCTACATGGACAATTTCAAGAAATCTCTCCGGACTCTGGGAACCATCATCACCAATCTGATAGACTGGCTGCTCGAAATCATGGCCCTCCTGCGTAATGCCAATCAGGTCCCCACACGACAGACGTGTGTCCGAATCAATCTCGTCAATAGTACCTTGAAAATGAGAGCACACACATGCATCGACAATGTGGACGTAATAAAGCTTGTCATCGTGACATTGCGGATGCTGCATCGATCTTTTGATATCGAATGTCACGTGCTCATCATTCACTCGGAGCGTGATTTGGCCAGCTGCCACATCAACAATCGTCCTCGCTGTATTGAGGAAAGGACGTCCAAGTATCAAAGGTACTTTTGAATCCTCGTCCATGTCAAGAATAACAAAGTCCACGGGGAAAACAAATTTATCAATTTTTACAAGCATGTTTTCCACAAATCCACGCGGATACTTGATTGAACGGTCTGCCAACCGAATGCTCATCCTAGTAGGTGACGGCTCACCTAGATCCAGTTTAGTAAAAACCTTATAAGGCATAAGGTTGATACTCGCTCCCAAGTCAGCCAATGCATGGCTAACAGACATGTTTCCAATCAAACACGGAAGCGTAAAACTACCTGGATCTCCCATTTTCATGGGCAGACGGTTTTGTAGAACGGCAGAACAAGTTTCATTCATCACCACACATGAAATATCCTCGAGCTTTTGTTTATTCGAGAGGATATCCTTAAGGAATTTCGCATACTTTGGCATCTGGGCCAAGGCTTCAACAAACGGTATATTGATGTGTAGTTGCTTAAACAACTCAAGGAACTTACCGTATTGTTCTTCATTCTTATGCTTCTTCAGCCTGCCTGGATAAGGTACTGGAGGAGTGTAATATTTAACCGGCTCCTGGACTTGTGCTGTACCTGCTGGGCGTAGCCTGGCTTGCACCTCGTCCGGTGTGTCAGTCGGGACCGCTTCAGTGATCGGTGCTGAGTCCGATATAACGGGTCTGGTAGGTTTTCCACTCCTGGTCATGACAGCATTCACATCCCTTAATCCGCCCGGGTTTGGTCCTGTATTACCCGGAAGACCACCCTAGGGCCTCTTTGACATCATCTGTGCCAGCTGACCAACCTGATTCTCGATATTCTGGATCGAGGCCTTGTGACTCCTCATTTCCCCCTCATGAGAGAGAAAACGATCCTCGCTCTGCTGATAGCGTTTTTCAGCTAACTGATTCGCGCTCGAGTAGCTAGTAAGAAGATGAGACATCATATCCTCCAGCTTAGAACTAGACTGAGGGGCCTGCTGCTGGGAACTACTCCCAGTGCCCTGATTCTGATACGAATATGGACGCTGCTGGTAAGGTTGGTTGTATTGCTGGAACTGCTGACCCTGACCTTGCTGCGGCGCTAGAGCGCGCTGAGTAAATCCCAAAGGATTTTGATTGCCTGTATTCGCTCGCCACCCAAAATTTGGGTGATTTCTCCAACCGGGATTATAGGTGTTACTGTACGGGTTGTTCTGCGGCCTCACTTGATTACTCACGAAATCTACTTCTTCGTGGCCCTCATATACGACTCCCTGAAAACATGCCCCAGGCTCGTGTGACACTCCGCACTGGTCACATCCCGAGCCAGCATGCGCAATCATCTGGGACCTGTCGAATCTCGATGCAAGAGCCGAGATTTGTGCAGTAATGGCCGTATAGTCGTCTACAGCATGAACTCCTGGGCGAGATGATGACGATGATGCCCGGCCTCTATCTCCTTCCCGACGCGAGCTGGATTTCAACCCGGCTTTTTCTATAATATCATACGCTTCAGTCGGCGTCTTAGTTCCTAGATCGCCTCCCGCGCTCACGTCTAATCGCTCCTGTGTATTGTAACTGAGCCCCTGATAGAACGTCAAAACCAGCTGTCGCTTGGAGAAGCCATGATGTGGCACATCAATCAACAAATCCTTGAATCTCTCCCAAGCCGCATGCAACGACTCGCCCTCGTCCTGGCGAAAAGATACAATTCGGTTCCGTAGCTTGTTCGTTTTCTCAGGTGGAAAATATTTCTGCATAAACTGCTCCGCCAACTGATTCCAGGTCCTGATGGACCCGGCTGGGAGTGACATAAGCCAAGCTCTAGCTTTGTCACGTAACGAAAATGGAAACAACCTCAACCGAATTGCATCCTCCGAAACACCTGTAATCTTAAACGTGGAACAAATGTGGAGAAAAGCAGCAATATGCCTCCCGGGATCCTCGTGCTCACGTCCGTCAAACTGTACTGAATTCTGCACCATGTTAATAATACTAGATCTAATTTCAAAAGTAGGTGCATCAATAGTAGGTTGAAGGATACTCGGCTCCAGTCCTGCCCTTCCGGGCTGATTTGTCTCATTCAACGGTCGCTCATCGTCTGCCATGATTGCGTCTCCTCCTGAGCTCTCGGCTTCAGCGGGTACCACCGGCTCCGGCTCACCACTGGCGAGCAGTAGCCCAACCGCCCGACCTCTCGCGCGTAGACGTCTCCTAAGATCACGTTCGGGCTCGTCTGACGGTTCAACAACTTCTGGAGCGGGGGTCGAGAACATTAACCTGCAAACGAAAATTTGACACAGTGAATATTTTATTAATAAAATAATGATGTTTTTTTTTGCTGAATAAAAATAGAATATTATTAAAAATGGGCTGAAAATTTTATAAAAATCCGAAAATGGGCACGAAATTTTATAAAAATCAACACAATAAGAATAAATCGAATCGGCTAATACAAAAATGATTTAAAGGTGCCGAAAACCCAATGAATAAATGAATAAATAAATCCGGATCGAATAAATAAATGGAATAAAAATTTACAAGTGTACAAAAATGACTTGGAAAACGAATAAATGAAATAAAAGCAAGAAATATTAACAAATAAATAAACAAATAAATAATCAAGAAATTATACACAAATATTAACAAGTATATACACCGATAAAACAATGACTCGGGTCGTTCCTAAAACTCGCCATTTCCCCGGCAGCGGCGCCAAAAACTTGACGTGTGCGTATATATACATAATATTGCAATGAAATTACACACGATTTGGTTTTAAATTTATAAAAGTGATTATTACTTTTACATCAAAACACACACGAAAGAGGCAAGTGTACCCCGTCACATATGTAATAACGTATCGGTAAGAACCAAGTATCGATCCAAGGAAATGGGCGGAGAAATAATACTAGACCTTTGTCACTAAACTACCGGTAAAAACATAAGTTTTGTTTGATTTTAATTAAACTAAAGTAAGCGTAAACAAATACATAATAAAAACATAATAGATAATAAATAAAAAGCCTTGCTTAATACACAACCACAGCATGTCAACTAAGTCGGTTTTGGCACTAGAAGCATTCGGTCAATTTTCCAATTTAAGACAATTAGTATCCCTTTCGGGAATCCTAACATGACAATCATTCGGAAAGCTAAAACGATAAACACACTTTAACTACTTAAAATTGTTCTTTAACATGCAATTGATAAATGTCTATGAAAATCTCTTAAAAATAAGTTAGTCATCCGTTAGGAGTTTTCTAACCGCACTTAATCAAGGAAAGAGACACCGATAAACACAATGCAACCACCGAGACAAGCATAAACTAGATTAAATCACAACCGAGTTCATTTTACAAATCTTGCATAAGAATTCACCAAGATAGCAATTTTGGCCTAAACTACTAACTAAGCTAACAAATCATGGCAAGAATTCATAACGACACCATCTAACCCGTTAAGGTCCTTACGTGACGGCAAGCTCTCTTGATTAACAATAATTACATTTTATTAAATCACTAACCATCTCTAGTATCATGATGCATACATTTAAACCAAGCTAAACTAGTTAACCAAATTCAAAGTTTACTAATACAAGATTAATTAAGCTTCATTTTTCAACTATCTTAACTAACCAAGCATCAATCATCCAACATAATTACTTATAATCAAGAAATCAATATCAATAACAAGGTTGCAAACTAATCATCAAAGATTAACATAGAAAATACTTCAAAATGTCATTACAAACAAAGATTAACACACTAATGGCTATAATCAAGCAAGGGATTGTTGTGTTTTTGCCCAAAGGCTACAATAATACATAAACATTAATCTAAATGCTTGAAAGATTAACAAAAACATGGAAAGATTAGAAAACCAAACCATAAACAAGCACTAGACTAAGAATCCGGATAGTAATGGAGCTAAACGGCACAATGTGGCTTGAATCCGGGTCAAAAGCATAGCCTCCGGAGCCTGTATAATCGCCTGTGAAGCTCCCAAAATTCCAGAATCTCGAACAGAATGTTTCTGTTCTGTTTTTATATTTTTTCGATGTCACACGGTCGTTCTTCCTGTGGCACGACCGTGCACTTTAAGCAATTATTGGAGTATGGTGCACCATACTGCATACGTCATCAGATCTTTGACCAGATTTGATATCGCACGACCGTTCTTCAGATGGCACGGTCGTGCGTTGCCAGGTTCTTGTTGCACGCTTGGTCGCACCGGTCGTTCAGTTCCGAGGTTTGGCTTGATCATCGGATCCGCACGGGGTGCAAGATGTGGAACGACCGTGCATCACCGGGATGGCTTTGAATGCTTTGCACGCTGAGTCGCACTGGTCGTTCATTGCCGGACTTTCTTGCAATTGTCGGAGACGCACGGTCGTGCATTAGGCCGCACGACCGTTCCACACGCCCAGGTCAGTTTTCTAACAGAAGGTTCGCAGCTTCGTCGTTTTGTCCGGAAAGTCCTCGTTTTCGCTATCATCTTGTCTGGTATGCTGTTTTAGGCCTGTAAACAAAAATGTAGATGATTAAGCATCCGAATGACGGTTTTACGGCCGAAAACGCATAAAATAGGGGTAAAACGGGGGACTAAAATATGTGTAAATTAGCGAATATCATTAGACTTCTCCATTCTCTAGGTAAAGCATCTAGAAATTTTATGTTTCTTTCATCATTTGATTTTGTTATTCCAAATTTCTTTAGCTCGTTTAAAAGTTTTGTAAATCTTTGATATGTTTCATTTAACCTTTCATTAGGTAAACTTTTGAACCTCTCATATGAGGAAACATTGTTTGTTCTCTTGTTTCTCTTCATCCTTTCTCCTCCTTCACAAAGATTTTCCAACTGATCCCATATTTCCTTAGCTGATGCACATGCATCAACTTGTGAAATATGTCATTGGGGATGGCCATTATTAAAAGTGACTTTGCCCTTTCATCCCCAGCCACCTTTTCCTTGTCTTCCTCACTCCAAAGTATTTCACTTTTGGGAGCTCGGGAGGCAGGGATAGCAGGTGATTGGTCAGTTGCTGGAATAGCTGGTATTTCAGTCATTGGTATATGTGGACCCCTTTCAATGGATTGAAACAGAGCTCGGTCATAACCATTAAGGAAATTGACCATCCTGATTTTCCATTGGGGGTATTCCTCTTTGACCAGAGTCGGAGGCTTAGACATAGAACCAATGTTAAAAGCATTATTCCATGATTGAAAGCTGACCATATTTAGAGAAAAGAAGATGAGCGATTGATCGTTTGAAAATGATTTATTCAATCTGCTCTGATACCAATTGTTGGTCCCAGTATGGACTTTAAAACTTCTTTTCACGTAATATGCAAGTGATTTCAGTAGATGTGAAAAGGTGTGCGGAAATGGAAATCAGACTTTCAAGAAACAAGACCTACAGAATTATCAAGTTTATATCACTTTGAAACAAAATGGTTTACAAGGTGATTGTAAGATTATTATCTAATACAAATGAATACTTGAATTCTGTGGGTGAGAGGGTAATGGAGTTTGTAGTATGTATTGAATGCTAAGCTTAACTCATTGTCTTCTGCTTGGTGAGCCTTCTATTTATAGAAGGCTGAATACATGAATAAACATTTGTTTATTCATGTAAAAGTCCTGCAAAAAGTAACAATTTGACAGATTCATTGAATCCAACATTCAAGTTGCCTTTGTCATCATGAGATCCAATAATGTCAACTTGCTTCGGTTAGTGTGGCAGGATAGAGCTGATTTTTAGACAAGTGGGGTATCTTATCAGAATTTCTGATAAACCACTTCATCAGAAATTCTGGTGAACAAATCATCAGAAAATATGATGATCAGAATCGTCAGAAACTGATGATATTTCATCAGAAATATCATCAGATCCATCAGAAATGACCTTCTCTGATAATCTTCTTCAGCTCTTGATTAACTTGTGATTCTTTGAAGTAGATGTTGTTCATTTCAGTTGTCGTATCCGATCTTCTTCTTCTTGTTGTGATCTGCAGGACTGTTGTCTTCTTCATAGATCAAGTTGAATATGATTTTCTTCAATACTTACAAATAAAGTTTCCTAACAGATCACCACACTTGAAATAGGAATGAACAGTTACGACTTGAGGTTGAGCCTGATTGGGTGAAGGGTTCTGCACTATGACAGCTTGGTTTTGGGTAACAACAGGTTTATGGCATTGCGGAGCAAAGTGTCCATACCGATTGCTATTAGTGCACAAAAGGCACGGAGCATAAGCTGGATGATGGTAAAGGCATGTGCTACACTTGGGTTGAGTCCCAGTGTAGGCCTTGCGTTGAGGCTCAATGTTGGGTGTAGAAGGAACGGATTGCAAAGGTTTGGGGTTTTGCGGAGTGACTACCGCACAGTTTTGACTAGAAGCCTTCCGTTTCTTGTTCTTGTTTTTCTTGGTTGAGGGGGAGGAGGTTTCAATGGTAGTGGTGTCGGTGGTAGCTTGGTGATCATTCTTCGATGAAACCTTGTCGGAGGTTCCATGAAGAACACAATTGTTATTGAGTTCGACTGCTAAACGGAATGTGTCTTCTAGGGTTTTGGGGGACGCAGACACAATGTGGTTCATCAAGGTTGGTGGGAGGCAACGAATGTATTTGGCAATAGCCTTGTCGACGGAGTTGACTTGGCTAGGACAGAGAGCACTAAGTTGTTTGAAGCGCGCTGTCAGACCAGCGTTGTCATTCCCAACTTGCTTCAAATCCAGAATTCATTTTCTAGTTTTTGAAGCTCGTGGGGAGGAAAAAACTCGTCCTTCATTAATTGCTTCAATTCAGCCCAAGGCAAGGCGTGTTCCCCTCGTATTATGCTTAACGGTCCACCATTCGAGAGCTCTCGAACGGAATACCCCTATAGCGTTCAGGGTTCGCAGGTTGTCAGGACAACCGCTTTGGAGGAAAGTTAGTTTGATATCATCGAACCAGTTCAGCAGGGCGGTGGCACCATCGTTGCCAGTGAACTCAAGGGGTTTACAGGCCATAAATTTCTTAAACAGGAACGTCGCCCTAGGTGTTTCCACCTTCAAGTCGGCGGAGGTATGAGGTGAGTCAGGGTTGGGTTGGATCTTGCTAACGATGTCGGGTATGATCTTGGCCATTTGCTTGGCCATGAATTTCATGCAATCTTTCTTGGACATCATGTCGGAGTTGGAGTTGGAGTCAGAACCCTTCTTCGAATTAGGTTTGGAGCCAGCTTGGTCTTCTTGGCCTGGTGGGATAAGCTGTACAGAGGCATCTAAGAATTGAAAAGAGAAGGAAATTAAGGATGAGACTTAATCATAATTCAAAATAAGGTTTTTGCATGTATAAGCATGTAAGAATCATGTAGCACGTATGATTCACATAAATTGCATGTATTCATCAAGTATTCACAAGGTATAACACGTATGAATGCGTAAAAGAGTTTAAATTTAGTTTGTTCATGAGAATTATTATTGTTTTTTATTGCGAGAGACGTGCGAATCGTGTATCGGTTTTGAAATGAACGAGGTATCAAGTATAAATCACATATAAATTGAGATAACATAAAAGAGTGGCTCAATAAAACATTGGATTGTTTCGGGTTTAGAAACGTCGACTATTCCAAAGTGAATCAAGAGTCCTTTCAAATTAGGGAAATGTGCTTTGGCCTAAAGGTAAGATACTCTCGTCGAGAAGCGATCAACGGTATCTTACCCTTCCAGTTACTACACGTCCCTAATCGATTGAAACAATCGAAACTTTGGCAGGATTGAAAATCGAGGAATGGGACTAGTCGTCAAGATGTGGGTTTCACCCCTAACTTGGTGATTTCGTACCCTAAGTGTGGTTGGTACTCGTCGGGTCAAAATTTTAATTTCGTCGCTTTGACGAGGGTCCACTATAATTTGAATTGGAAATTTACCATCAAGATGTGAATTTCACTCCTAACTTGATGTCGTAATTTCGTGCAAAATAGAATAAGCGAAGTGAGAGTCGTTCACCAAATTATGGGTTTCACACCTATTTTGGTGAACTCATCTCGTTTGTATTACGAGTGTCTTCAAGTCTTCAAAAGTGCATTGTGTAAATGTCTTAGGAAAGACATATTGTAAGTATTAAGACAAAAAGAAGAGAAAGAAGCAAATAGGAAGAATACACACTTTAAACAAGTAACAAGAATGGTCAAAAGTATGGTACTTACTATAGACTAGGTCGAACATGGCAATTCTACCTAATTCTCTATAGTTATGGCTCTGATACCAATCTGTCACACCCCAACCGATGGCGGAAACACCGGAGTGAGACGAAATAGATTGCTCAAGGACTTCATAACATTATGTGACAGTATTTAATTCAAAACCAAATTACATTTCATAACATTAATCGTCAAATTACATCATGAAAAATCAAAGTATAACATTGGAAAACAAATACGACAAGTTCAACAAAATAAAGTAAACAATTCTAGTAATTTTAAAGATGCGTTTCTAGTGTCGTCCCTACTAGATTTCATCATAATCAACCTAATCAACCTGCAACATGTTAAAAAGTATAGTTCAACACAAAAGCATTGGCGAGTACACAAGTTTAGTTTAGGTATATAGCATAAGTATGAAAAAGTTTAATCGAATCCACATGGCAAACTAACTTATTCAAAATTAGCGTAAATCTAGCATGTGATAAAGAAGTCAAACCAAAGTTCATGCAAGTAAAAGATTCTTTACATAACCCAACGTTCACAGGCGGTGCGTTACTCCTATAGCGCTATACATGTTAAGGTAGGCTTGATCGAAGTTAATGACAAGTTCAATCACAAAACGAACTAACCTAGATAGACGTATCAAGTATAACATATGCATGCATGTATTGGATTGTTTGTGCATAAAGATAAAGTTTAAGTGTTGTGAATAATAAGTTAACATGTTACACCAAAAAACGTGTAAAGCAAAAATGGGTCAAGTGTACTCACGGTCTTGCAAGCTCCAAACTTGTTAATCCCGTGAAGAGTTTTTTGATGAGGATGGAACACCGAGTCATCCTACAAGGGTAAACGAAGGTGTTTAAGTTCATGGATTAGGAATGGAAGATTCGGACTTGGAATTAAAGTAGTAAAAATATGTATATAAAAGTAATATCTAACTCAAAGATCTCGTTTATGACACTATAGTAAGTGATTTCATGGGTCCCAAATTGCCCATTAGAATCATAACAAGTATCTTAGATTTTTAGATAAATTAGCCTAGGTTTATGACGAACAATCATGCTTGATTATCATCACAAACTCAGCCACGTTTTATATAATTATATGTAAGTTTATAAGGTAATAATATAACCTAAAACTATGTCCAATCAAGGAATGTCATGTAGTATCATGTATTGTCAAGCATGGAGGTTAAAACCTCATTATATGATTCACCACTGCACACACCATCATGAAGATGGTGAGAGGCTCATGAATAACAAGAAAATAAATCTATTCTAACAAAGCTCAAATGACCAAGTACACTACAACCCAAGGTGTGCCAACACGACATGGGAAAGTCATCCTAAGTGTCGGAGGCTAGACGGGGCTAAGGTACTTTGTTTCTAATAAGTCAATTTGTGTGTTCATACACAAGCTCAAATGAAAAGGTGGAACTTAGTCTGTAAAGTCAAAGCTTCCATTTGTTCACACTTCACAAGTCACAAGTTCATCATATGGAAGATGATGTCTTGTGCTTGCTTTCATCATTCGAATACCTTGTACAAACAGAAATAAAAGGGGTGTTTGAACCCAAAAGTTTGATGGAAATCATCCTAGCACAAACCCACAACCATAGACTAAGTTGTGAGCTTGGTGGGAACAAGATTCCATCAAGTTTCTATAAAAAACATGAAGATACAAAGATATAAAAACAAGCAGAAAGTTTGCTTCACTTTGGGCCTCAAAAATGGTGAGGTTTCACCTTAGCTTGCTCAAGTAAACTTGTGAAAACTTTCCTAGAGGTTATCCAAGTGTTTTAGAAGAAAGAACAAGAAAGAAATAAAAGAAGAGGGGAGTCAAAACATACTTAGAAGTGCTGGAACTTTCTGATGTAACTTGCTGAAATGAAGCTAAGTTTGGGAGTGTTTTGAGAGTTGTAAAGTGGTAAAATGGCTGGGAAAGGGGGTATTTATACTTGGAGAATTAGAGTTAAGGTGGTTAGGCATTAATGGTGATTAGTTGGGGGTTGAACAAATTAAAAAAAAAAGACTTAAACACACCTAACAGTTCCGATCGGAACTGCCAACTGCCATATTCTTTTTTTTGACATAGTATTTGCTGATTATATTATGTGTTAATGATGTACCAATGTTTATATAACTAGAAACAAGGTCTAGCATGAATAAAAACACGAAATAAATTGTTAAACAAGTGTGTAAATATGGTTCTTGTGTTGCAAAGTATAAAAGAAGTATTGAAATGGTTAAACAAGTATATGTAACATATAATGAAGTGTTATATAAGCCTTGCAATCGAATAATCAAGTGTCTTGTATGTATGGAATGTTTAAGAATTACGTATACACAATTGTTGTTTACGATCTAAACTTACGTTTATGAGAATTACGAATCATGTATCAAACGCATGTATGTATCAATGTTTAAACATGTATAAACGATGTATATTTCACATAAAAGCTCAATTTTATTACGATCAAAGTCTCGGATTTACAACAATTAGAAAAGAGATATGATGACAAAGGAAACGAGTTTCCGAAAATAGAATTACAAGATGAACTTTTTAAAAACGGAAAGCTGCGAAAAGCCAGGCGTTACAACAGGAAACCCGACCCACTTTGATCAAAGAAAGCGCCTCAGAAGAAGGTTTTAAATCCACTTAATACAGAAAATCCCTTTATGAGTTTTTGTTGCTCTTATTTTACTTGCCCCACTAAAGATCATCTTTAGTGACGTCATCCATAACGACATGCTCATCCTTTGGAGAGAGCCTAGTTTTAGCACCAACTAAGGTTTTGAATGCATCGCTTGATGTTATGAATGACCCCTTTTCATACTTGATCGCATGTTCATTTGTCAATCGTATATTTTATTAATAAGAAACAGATTAACTTTGGTTTTTTCCCCATTGCCATCACCTTATGGTTTTAGGAAACTAAATGATTACCAACATAGGTGTTTGGTGTAATTTATAAAACTATATTTGGTTCTTAGCGTCTTGCTAAGTCCCCTTTGTGTTTTAATAAAAAGTTCCATTTCGCCGGTAAAAAGAACAAAAAGATTACCAGTAGGGGAGAGATTATAGAGGACATGTGTGAATTTGAGAACACACATTACAGTAGCAATTTTTAGATTTTGCTAACTCCATGATTTAGCATAGAAAATGACAGGAAACAACATGAAGGAACTGAAAGCAATAAAAATGAGTAGTTTACCTCATTGTTCATCTCTTCAGATTTAGAAACATCGTGGCCCCTAAAAATGAATTAATTAAAGAAATTCATACAAGACAATATAATTAACCAAAGTAAGCTAATCATCTACAAACTTGCAAAGAAAACCTTACTTCCAGTGAATTATGTTGTTTGACTCCTTTCCAATAGGACCAACGCCTTCAAGAACATTTGTTATTTCATTAATCATATAGTTGCCTATTCTTCACCTGTAACCAGTGTTGTAAGAATCGCTAGGCGCTAGTCGGGCGGTGGGGTACCGACTAGCGATTAATCGGGATTAATAGGGATTAATCGGGATTAATAGGGATTAATCGGAATTAATCGGATTGAGACTTTTATATGTAATTTTTAGTTACATATATACACACACATTTTTATATGTGGTTTTTTAAAGTAGACATGTTTTAACCCCTCATTAACCCATTTTTTTAAGTAATCGGGAGGAATTTATATGGTTTGGTCAAAATTTGGTCGGCATCTAGCCAAAATTTGGCCAGAATAGGACCGCCATTGACTGCCTAGCTATTAATCGGCCGTTAATCGGTGAACCTCCGATTAGTGATTAATCGGAGACTAGTCGGGATTTTTACAACCATGCCTGTAACATTATAACTTCTTTCAATAAGAAAAAAACACAGAAAAGCATATATAATATAATTTACATTCAAGGTATCAAAAACATAATTCAAATCAAGAATATCATCTTCAACACTCAGAAGGAGGTTGATAAATCTTTTGTGAAAAGGGGTACACTAAATATCCCATCAAACATAGATTATTCATGTAATGTATAACCGATCTTCATATAGTGAAATTTCTACTGAATGTGGTTATCATAAATTACCTAGAGAGCTTTCATATCGACTTGACTGGTGCGAAGAGGTGAATCCGATTTCACACCTTTTTTTCCCATTATGGACTGAACTCAGAAAAGAGAGCATAGTCCCATTTAGTGAAGGACTAGTTCAAGGAAGGCATAACTTTCAACCATTGCTTAAGAATTATTCTCTACCTCTGAATCCAAACAACTTGCAACCATGTGATGAACCTATACATATCCTTCTTCACAGACTGCTCAACTGATTATAAACTACCTAAGCCTCTTCTCAAACAACAGATTAATTGCCTTCTATTGGATTACAAAAAAAAATCGATAAATTGAAGCTGAATATGAACAGAAACCCTAGAGGCTAAATACAAACACAAAACCTAAAAAAATTTCAGAGATCATAACGTTGTCATCTTCGTTTCTACTGGCTTTCCACCATTCTTCGGGAGCCCTCGATTGATTAAAATCGGATCAGAAGAATGTGAGAACGTAAAAAGATGAAAGGAAATACACACAAATCTGAAAGCTACCTTAGGAGATTGACAATTGCAGTGGTAACACCATAGAGAGCAGAAATCAACCAATGGAAGATATTGTGGAGTCGATAGAAATACATCCATTCAACTGCTGGACAAAATTAGCTTTAGAAATTAATGATTGAAATTGTTGTGCATTATATAGAAATACATCCTCTCAACTGACCCAGATTTGTAATAGTGGAGATAATTGCCCTAAAAGAAGGAGATAACCACCAGAGAAATGGAGATCATGGGGGTAGAAAAAATTGGAGCAAAATCACCAGCGGCATAACTGTAAATAGCGGTGGTTATTTCTGTGAGTTTAAATGGCTCAGATTTCATCTCAGCAAGATCTAACGGTGGATATCGATTTCACTGACGGTTAAACTTAATGGGCTATGTATATACATATAGGGTCAGGATTTAGAGAAAACGGTGAAAAGTGTGAGAACAGTGAGAACGGTTATGGATCATCCGATCAAAACAATCTATGGACTAGATTGGCGCAGTGGCGTTTTCGTAAATAACACCAATTCTATTAAGTGGACGCACTTCATTAAGGGTCTTTTACTGCTCAAATTCAAAACGCCAACAAAAATGATAACACGCCATTCAAAAAAAAGCTCCATTAATACAAAATGCAAAAAAATTAGTGATAAAACGCGTTGGAGATTACAGAAAGATGAAACAACACAGTAACTGAAATTCAATTATTAACATTTATTAGAAGAAATTCCCTCCTAAATTACGCGCCAAAAACATCATTATATAAACGCCGTTAAACTTCGCTTCTATAATCACTTCAATCCATCATTCTAAAAAACATCTTTCACCAAAAATGCCAAGTTTAACCAAAACGCCAAAAATGGCAACCATCGTTTCCTAGAGATACACTCTGAGAATCAGAAGATTATTTATACGTTTGACAACAGAAGGAGGGTGTATGTTATGACAATCAAAGCAGTTTTGAAGATGGAAGAAGAGGTATAGAGGGGTATCCTATTGCTTGGCATCGCTCTGGATAACGAATGTCATGAAACACATAAGCTTATGAGAACATTAACAAGGAAATTTGGACCAAGCAAAGCAGATGGAAAAACGGACCCAGTTATAACATCATGGCGTTTTGATGAGGAAACAGACATGGTGACCGTTATATGTGACAACGGAGAGCAGGAAGACTGCTTGAAGACATCATGACAAAGTAGGGGTTGGGTTCATGGAAGAGTTGCACAACGCCACGTGTTTGAACATAGACATGGACTTAAAAATGGCGTTGATACAGGACATGTTCAAATGGAGGCTTTAGAATCTTCAACAACAAGAAGCCAATAAAAATGAAAGTGATGAATTAGATGAAAGACTAGAAGAAGACTCCGAAGAAGAAGACGAAGGAAGTGATGGATACTTCTTAGATAAAGTACCTTCTGACGAGGAGTTTTAATTTTTTTTTGTTTTCTTCTGTGTAATCTTTTTTTTTAAGATAATAAAATGCTATATTTCTACATTTAGTTTCAAAACGCCAAAAAATACTACAAAAAGTCATTGCATATAAAACGCCAAAAATAATAAAAATTATTTTTCCTGTTTAATATTTTCTCTGTTATTGTATTTTGTCATCTTGGTCTACATAACGCCATTAAAAAAACGCCAAATTTGGAAGATGGGACGTCTATCACCATAAACTGATAAAGCAGAACAAAACAGTAAATACACACAATTACTGAAAAGACGGTTACTTTATTACTATCATTTATTATAATAAAATTGTCACACCCAAAAACGTCGCAGCGGAATATAAAACGTAGTGGTGACGGAAGCTGGTGCCCATTAATATCTTGTCGATCGATGCATTTAATTGTTGTACATTTTAATTTATTTTAAACATAAGTTATTTAAATGTTACGTTTTACGACACGGCTACATAGTTAAGTTGTCTTTGATCCTCACGGATCTTATTATATACGTCCCAGAAAGTTTAAAATTTGTCCAACATTTTCACACAAACAACATGCATCATTCAAACACAAGATATGTCATGATTCCCAAAGCCGAACTCAAGTACCTGTAGAACACGTTAAAATCAAGTGTCAACACAAAGGAAAGGTGAGTTCACTTATTCACATACAATCAATTTTATTCCAAGGAAAACTTTCTGATTAAGTGTTTATTTGAAAACACCCATATAAATTTTAGAGAGTCCATTTTACTTCCTTAATAAAATACATGGGCCTTCCGTTGGTTTATCAATCCGACAACAGTAATATTGCCCATGTTTTGTATATTAAATTATTGCGTCAACTTTCAGACTTGTATGTTAGCTAGACGATACGAACTATATATTAACCATGCAGGGATAATCAAAGCTAGATAATAAACAGAATATCAATTCGTCATTTGACTTGACACGGGGCGACCGGTCACGACGGGGTTGTCAACCCGGTGGATCTACCAACAATTCCTCGCATGCAATACTTAAATGATTAAACGACATCATGGGCGCAGGGTCCTCTTGAAGGACAATACGATGTCTGCCTCACGTACAATATATATATCCTACTAATATGACAATTTAATACACGATGTTGTACGAATCCCCTGAGTCTACATCATTCGAGACCCAGACGGCATCCGTCCCAACTATACGGTCATGTTTCGCCTAGGAAATATCGTATCATCCCAATGTCCAACATTTATTCATCAAAACCTTCTTACTTCGAAACGTATGAGTTATCAAATTTCATATATTTTCATCGAAAATATATATTTTATATTAAAAGGTATGTTTTATTTCAAAAACATTCTTAAACCCTTTTATTTACGTGTTCTACCCCCAATATATATACAAAGCAGTAAAAAGAGGGGTTTAGTGGCACTCACCTTTGGGTGCGTATTTTAATAGCGCAGTCCCAGAGATTGATTTTCTACACGTCCTAATATAGGAACGATTCTAAATCAATATACATAACACAAAAATCCTAAATTTCTCCGTTTCTTAGAATTATCACATAACTTGGGGATTTTCTCGAAAAGTTATTATTTTTTATTATGTTGGCACGTTAATATATATATATATTTATGATTTTGAGACTTGAACGACTTTATTGGTGACCATTATTGTGTAAATCCGTTAACTCACCCGTTTGTACGCAATATATCTACGGTTTGCGCGTCGTAATATATATACATAAACGTTCATATAATTTAACATCGAGACACGCAAAATCTTGTTAACTTATCTATTTTCTCATTTTTAAAGCAAATATTCATAAAACATCTCTCAAGTATCAAATTTCATGCTCGACAAACAAGTTACACATTTAACGCGATTTTCACCATTTCTACCGCATAAATATACATGCAAAGTCTAAACTTCCATCAACATGTTAAAACTTAACATACTTTCACATTTTTATGTTTAAATCACATAAAACATTTTAACTCATAAGATTTACCCAAAATTTTACCTATACTTGTGCGTGTTGAAAAATGCGTATTTTAGCGATTCGGTAACGTTTTCGGGCGTCGGAAGTCACGTATGACCAACCAAACACCAAGTAAACTTAAAATTAGTTAAAATACTTGCTTTTAAACTAAAAACATCAGTTTATTTACTGATCTAAATCAGTTTTACAAAAATCACTCGAAAAGCCGATTTTTTGTCGTTTTGACGCACAGTTTTGCGTTAAACGTTACTATAACCATCCCAACTCGAAACGGTTTGATATTTTAACATAATACATGTTATTTACTGATTTTAATAGTGGTTATAATCAGATTTGTGCAGTTTTTATTTAAGTCACATGAATCTTGCGTTTTCACGTATTTTACAACCTTTAATGCACCAAGTACAACATGCAAAGCTAGCAAACATTATGCCAATGTTATACGTAACTAAACACTTTAAAATAACTTTATTTTAGTGTTTATAATCTGCCCAAAACTGATTTTTATTAAATCATACTCAAATCACCCTTTTATAAACATATATCATCATGCATGCCTAAGTATATGCATCTATTATACCCATATCATAACATCATCATCCAACATAACCTTAAATGCATCAAAGACCATATTTATGTCATGTTCATCTATATCAAAGCATATTCATTTCATTATCATCAAATCATTTTCACATAAATGCAACATTCCTTCTTTTATTTACATGTGACAAAATTTCGTATATGTATTCATATATATATACATATATGTACGACACACACACACATGAACTTCCAAAAGTTCACTTTAAATCACTTTCATGGAAAGATTGGAAATTTTGAACGTGTGTGTGTATAGGCGGTTACGGCCGTGAGGTATCAAGAGGGAAGAGAGAGGGCTTGTGTGATCTTGATTGAAGTAAGATGAAGTGTGTTTAAAAAGATCAAATGATTACACACATTACACAAGAATCCACATGGCATAAAATCACAATTCCAAGAAGTGGTGGCACCAACCTAGGCCACCAACTCCCCTTCTCTCTCTTGTATACACACATAAATTATACATATATACATATACATATGAAGATTAGTGAATAAAACAGGTATTTTACTGGTTACCGGGTATTTTATCTAGCGTTTTAATCCCGTTTTAGTGCGTTTTAAATTATTTTTATCATTCTATAAAAATAATCACTCAAAATTATTACTGAAATAATTACCAGTTGCCTTGACTGGCTGCGTTGACAGTATTTTATTTAATTCGCGCAGTACGCGCTCAAACTCGAAAAATAGGGTTTCTTAGCGTTTTAAATTATTTTTCCTCACGAATAGGATTAAAATTATTATTCTAATCATAACAGACTATTTTTAGGATTTTAACACTGATCGGGTGGTCACCGACATTCGTTTCGCATTTTAAGCGTTACGCGATAAGCGTTTATCTTATCGTTGCCAACATAATTTTTACCAAAGTTTAAATTTACCAACTCATTAAATTCCACATATAAACATCATAATTAGTTAAATACAGCCTTTTACCTATTCACAACACGTGTTACAATTGTATGGTACGGCCTGAAAAGCCGGGTGTCACAATCTCCCCATGTTTAGGAAATTTCGTCCCCGAAATTTTTACTCTACAGGTTTTGTTTTCGCACTAAGTAAGAATAACAAAAACGAATCTAATGAATATAGTCTTATAGTTTCTGCGAGAAACTTGGATTCTTACGAAGAATCCTCGTTGACCTATATTACATACTTCCTCGATTCCTAAACTCACGCCTCAACGCTCTCCACCCTTTCCAGGGTCCATCATTCACAGACTCTTAATCAAGAATATTCAAGTCAAGGTCCCACCATTTTGGGTTTATCATACGTATATTTATTTACTCTAAACCTGAAGTAGCCCGAGTTCACACACGATTAATTCAACTCGAGATGGGCTCTCGAAAGAATCAAATCTCATAAACTCATTTTCTCTCTTTCTTGCATTCATTTCAGGTATCCACTGGTTACACGACCTATAAATCGCAGACACTACTAGAATGCTGAAACTGCCTCTCTAGTTAGCAACATAACTCTTCTGTCTATACGCAATGCTTCTACGATCCTTTGATAAACCTCCGTTTATCTCCCAAATAATCTCTATAAAGAGCAAAATCAGTGTATTATCCATTATACACTTCTTCAACTGTATCCAAATAGTACATCATGTACACCACTCAATTCTGATGGTAGCTTGAGCCCATATGCGACTGATCCAACTCAAGATGGGCTCTCAAAAGGACCAAGTCAATGTGGCTCAGCTTTTCTTTCCTCTGCTAAACCTAATAGCATCTCTCACAATATAACTCCTTTAACAGAACTAAATCTTCAATTGTCCATGTAATTCTTCTGTTGATCAATTGGCGATCTTTAACCTTCCCTCGATCTAGGCAAATCCTGTCGCTGGTTTTCCTAGATAAACTAAGATCTGGTTAATTGTCCTTTGTCACGTTAGCTCCACGAAGTGAAGATCAACGCTTTATCCATGCCAGGCTTCAAACTGAGCAACCAAAATACTAGCGTGTTAATTATTGTTGTAAGATACTCTGCCAAGGGCCCTTGAGTTATCTTAACTTCCTTCTAAATCCATCATACACGCTTTCCAATCTCAAGCTGATCTATAGCATACTTTCATCATCCTTTCCAATTCCATAGTTAACTTCAAACGTTACTTATAATTCTCTTTGGTTCGTGTATAGACAAACATGTCGTCGATGATTATTATCACGAATTCACCCAATTAGGGTTTCCATACCCTATTCATGAGATTTATGAATTTAAATGGCACATTATTTAAATCAAAGGGCATGACTAATATCTCGTAATGGCCATATCACGTTTGAAAAGCAGTCCTCAAAATTTCTTTGTAGCAACCTTCAACTGATAATATCCCAGTCGTAGATCGATTCTAGTGTAGCATCTGAGTCCCGGTAGCTTGATTGAACAAATTGTCAAATCCTCGGTAATAAGGTACCGATTCTTGATAGTCAACTTACTCGGCTTTCTGAAATCCTCACATATCCTAAAGAATCCATCCTTCCTTCTCCTAACAAAGCATATGCATCTTAAGGCGAAAAGCTCGATCGAATGAAACCCTTGTCCAAAAGCTCTTAAAACTATCTCGTCATTTCTATCATTTCAGGCGGTGCTTAATCTATAAGAAGATTGTGCAATTGGGCGCAGCACCGTGAGTCAGATCGATTCTAAATTCGATCCATTTCGCAGGGGAGATCCAGGTAAGTCTTTTTAGGAAGACTCCCGGATAGTTACAATTGATAGAAATCTCTCCGACATTCCTACATTCGGTTTCCGCATCCATCACAACACTAACAACTCTCGACTATCAACACTCAACACTCGTCTCGGTCGACTTCTGCGAACGACTTCCTCCTTTCTACTATCATCAGGATGAAATATTCCAACTAGCTTCTTCGAGCAATAGTCCCCACTTCATCCTCAGAAAGTAAATCAATCCTTGCACTTTTGTCAAAGCCCCTCAGTTCCATTGAAAATAAACCAACTCTAGAACTATGATCTCCTAACTAAATACTATAACCGCGAACGACCTCACTAGTTCCCATCAACTTACCAATTACTAGTTCTATCGGGTACTTTATACTCAGCTTACTTGTAGGTGAACACAAAAATGGTTCATAGTTTTTCGAACAAAACTCAAGTCGGCTTTGGTATTAAAAGTATGAACATAGATTGGTTTTTGATTTGAAACATGCCGATAACAACAGCAATATCGTCTCGTGCTTTCCCAGCGTTTAGCTCGAACGCTCTACCCCTGGCATCCTGACCCTTCATTTTCAGACAATCTCTCTCGAAATGTCCTTGCTCACCACACTCGTAGCATAGCACTCACAGGTCATGTGTCTAGTCTGACCACATCTGGCGAACTTTCTCTGCTCATCCTCGTGAGTCTTCTTCTCAAAACTACTCCTGCCATCCCTGGCATTATCCTTTCCCGACTCTCTAGGGTTAGCTGCACATGCTTCCTCCAATCTGCATTCCTTACCACGCTTCTCATCGGTATCTTTCCTCGAACACTCAGACTTTCGCTTTCGCGAATCCCCAGATCTAGGCTCGGAATGCGGAATTATTTGAATGGTCGATCCGTTGTTGACGGCTCGACATCACGCATACCGTTGCCATGTCATTGCATAGGGCACCAATAAATGATATTGGGTTACAACCCTAGATTGTTTTATGTGTACATCTATGTACTATTCACAAAGTTAATGAAAATCAGGAATACGCTCTGATTATATCATAACACATGAACCACAAAAACTTTTCGATCATTATATCACCTGGAGGGTTTCCGCTATGTGTCCCACCAAGATCCTGCCCGGGAGTACCGCATTCACATTTCTGGCCATCATTTTGTTTAGCATCATGCTGTTCCAAGGCAGTATTAATGTGTTGGGTTATGAGTCGTGCCAACTCTTCTTGTGTGGCAGGTAGTCCAGTATTCTGTCTCGCTTTTGGCGGCATTTTCGTCATTTCTATTATTTACAACAATAATAATCACATGAGACGATAACCAAAATAAAAATAATTCAATCATTAAATATTAGTGGACCAAACATTGCGCATGTATAATATCCACATATTAATGAGAACAATTTTTAACCAAAAGTTAATCATCTGATATTATCATAGAAATTAACAAACTTGCTTTTCAGTACATCACATCTATCATTGGCATGTCTACATCGACACCCATAACAAGTTTTCACAGAATTTCTACCTAATATCACAAAATATGATCGGCACGCAGGCCCCCAAAAGAAAAGCACCAAAAGAGTATCCAATCACAACAACCAAAAACAAACAACCGCAAACAAACAAAAACAACATCTAACGGTTCATTCCTATGAAATCTAGCATCTTCCTAACCAACTCCTCCAGATCCACTATCCTCCAATGCATCTGATCCATCGCGCTGTCATCTAATTCCTTCAACTCATCGTACCAGTCGATTTGCCCCTCGAGGTCCTTCAGTTTACCCTTAGTAGTTTCCAGTTCTTCACGCATGGCAGCAAAATGTCGGTCAAAATGGCAACATCGATCCACCCAAACTCCTTTCTGCTTCTTAGAAGCAGATGCAGTCTCAACTTGTGATGTAGAAGCAACCTCTCCAGCAGGCCTAACTCTCTTTTCGCGGCGATAATATACCAATAAAGGCGTAGAAGATGTGCGTGACTCAAAGACAGGTAAAGATGACTCTGACAAAACAGGTGGAGGGATCTCAGCAACAGGCTTGATCACAGTAGCAGGTGGAGCAACAGACGGCTCTAATGGTTGAGCTGTGACAATAGTGGCATCCACTGCTGGTGCAATACTAAAAGGTCCTCCAATAACCGGGACACCTCCGATCACGTCATCGATAACTGGTACTGTGCCAGATGATTGTCCTGTCTCGTGAATTGAGAAAGGAGCGTCATCGTTGTCATCAATCCACCCCTTGCTTGTGAAAGCATATCGGGGGTCTACCTGGCTAGCGAAAGCAGGAGGGTCGACACGGAATGATGAAGCAAACTCAGCCATACCAACCATTTGTGGGGTCATGATAGGTGTCTCTAGTAAAATGGATCTGGGTGAAGTCTCGAAATCTGGCTCGCTACCTGAGTCATAGATCTCGATGACCTCGTGCTTGTGCGACAACTGTGACACATATGTAACCGTACAAGTAAGTGTGTGATCAACATGAATAGTAACACATAAGGCCCAAAATAAACAGAAAATCACGTATGCACATAAACACATAAGGGTTTTCATACTGATACAATTTTCTATGTTTATTTAAAATTCTTGGCTTCGAGAATTTTGGACTTTATATTTCAAAATTCTCCGGTTGAAGTCTAGTGTTTTCCTTCGAAAACAAATAGTTCGCTAACAACCAATGGCTCTGATACCAACTTCTGTCACACCCCAAAAACGTCGCAGCGGAATATAAAACGTAGTGTTGACGGAAGTTGGTGCCCATTTATATCTTGTCGATCGATGCATTTAATTGTTGGACATTTTAATTTATTTTAAACATAGATTATTTAAATGTTACGTTTTACGACACGACAACATAGTTAAGTTGTCTTTGATCCTCACGGATCTTATTACATACGTCCCAGAAAGTTTAAAAGTTGTCCAACATTTTCACACAAACAACATGCATCATTCAAACACAAGATATGCTATGATTCCCGAAGCCGAACTCAAGTACCTGTACAATGCGTTAAAATCAAGTGTCAACACAAAGGAAGGTGAGTTCACTTATTCACATACAATCAATTTTATTCCAAGGAAAACTTTCTAATTAGGTGTTTATTTGAAAACATCCATATAAATTTTAGAAAGTCCATTTTACTTCCTTAATAAAATCCATGGGCCTTCCGTCGGTTTATCAATCCAACAACAGTAATATTGCCCAGGTTTTGTATATTAAATTATTGCGTCAACTTTCAGACTCGTATGTTAGCTAGACGATACGAACTATATATTAACCATGCAGGGATAATCAAAGCTAGACAATAAACAGAATATCAATTCGTCCTTTGACTTGACACGGGACGACCGGTCACGACGGGGTTGTCAACCCGATAGATCTACCAACAATTCCTCGGGTTCAATACTTAAATGATTAAACGACATCATGGGCGCAGGGTCCTCTTGAAGGACAATATGATGTCTGCCTCACGTATAATATATATATCCTACTAATATGAAAATTTAATACACGATGTTGTACGAATCCCTTGAGTCTACATCATTCGAGACCCAGGTCGGCATCCATCCCAACTATACGGTCATGTTTCGCCTAGGAAATACCGTATCACCCAATGTCCAACATTTATTCATCAAAACGTTCTTACTTCGAAACGTATGACTTATCAAATTTCATATATTTTCATCGAAAATATATATTTTATATTAAAAGGTATGTTTTATTTCAAAAACATTCTTAAACCCTTTTATTTACGTGTTCTACCCCCAAAATATATACAAAGCAGTAAAAATAGAGGTTTAGTGACATTCACCTTTGGGTGCGTATTTTAATAGCGCAATCCCATAGATTGATTTTCTACACGTCCTAATATAGGAACGATTCTAAATCAATATACATAACACAAAAATCCTAAGTTTCACCATTTCTTAGAATTATCACATAACTTTGGAATTTTCTCGAAAAGTTATTATTTTTTATTATGTTGGCACGTTAATATATATGAGTCCATATATATATATATATATGATTTTGCGACTTGAACGACTTTATTGGTGACCATTATTGTGTAAATCCATTAACTCTCCCGTTTGTACGCAATATATCTATGGTTTGCGCGTCGTAATATATATACATAAACGTTCATATAATTTAACATCAAGACACGCGAAATCTTGTTAAGTTATCTATTTTCTCATTTTAAAGCAAATATTCATAAAACACCTCTCAAGTATCAAATTTCATGCTCGACAAACAAGTTACACATTTAACGCGATTTTCATCATTTCTACCGCATAAATATACATGCAAAGTCTAAACTTCCATCAACATGTTAAAACTTAACATACTTTCACATTTTTATGTTTAAATCACATAAAACATTTTAACTCATAAGATTTACCCAAAATTTTACCCATACTTGTGCGTGTTGAAAAATGCGTATTTTAGCGATTCGGTAAAGTTTTCGGGCGTCGGAAGTCACGTATGACCAACCAAACACCAAGTAAACTTAAAATTAGTTAAAATACATGCTTTTAAACTAAAAACATCAGTTTATTTACTGATCTAAATCAGTTTTACAAAAATCACTCGAAAAGCCGATTTTGACCGTTTTAACGCATAGTTTTGCGTTAAACGTTACTATAACCATCCCAACTCGAAACGGTTTGATATTTTAACATAATACATGTTATTTACTGATTTAAATAGTGGTTATATTCAGATTAGTGCAGTTTTTATTTAAGTCACATAAATCATGCGATTTCACGTATTTTACAACCTTTAATGCACCAAGTACAACATGCAAAGCTAGCAAACATTATGACAAAGTTATACATAACTAAAAACTTTAAAATAAATTTATTTTTGTGTTTATAATCTGCCCAAAACTGATTTTTATTAAATCATACTCAAATCACCCTTTTATAAACATATATCATCATGCATGTCTAAGTATATGCATCTAGTATACCCATATCATAACATAGGGATGAGCATTTAAGTACCTGGTACCGGTCCGAACCGGTACCGAACCGGTACCGTACCGAACCGAACCGGTACCGGGTATATTCGGTACCGGTTCCTATTTTACTCGTTTTTCGGTACCGGTACCGGTATTTTTGGGTAAAACGCTAGTAAAGTACCGAAAGTACCGGTACCGGTACCGAACCGGGTATATTCGGTACCGGTACCGGTACCACTTTTCAACGTTTTTCGGTACCGGTACTTTCGGTACCGGTACCGGTTCGGTACCGGACCGGTACCGAGCTCATCCCTATCATAACATCATCATCCAACATAACCTTAAATGCATCAAAGACCATATTTATGTCATGTTCATCTATATCAAAGCATATTCATTTCATTATCATCAAATCATTTTCACATAAATGCAACATTCCTTCTTTTATTTACATGTGACAAAATTTCGTATATGTATTCATATATATATACATATATGTACGACACACACACACACATGAACTTCCAAAAGTTCACTTTATATCACTTTCATCTCAAATCACAAGAATCTTTTTAGAACTTTCTTCTATGACACCTTTTTAACACATGCATGAACCCATCTTTCAAAGATCAACTCAAATAAATCAAGAATCAAGAAATCAAAACACAAATTAACACACACATGACCATAAATTTTTGGCCATATATACACTCACTTTTATATTGATTAAAATCTTATTCTTTGTGAAATACAAGTTTTGTGATTTATTCCAAGTTCAAGAGAAACCATCTACATCTCCATCATCACTAAAAATCAAGAATGTGATTTAGAAACAAGTTTATACCTTCAAGATTTTTAAGTGGGTTTTTAAGAAAAGGTGATGATATGAGACTTGTTATTGCTTGAATCATTCTTGAAATCACTTCTAAACACCTATATTAGCTTGAAATCATCTTGAAAGACTCTTGAATCTTCATGGAAAGATTGGAAATTTTGAATGTGTGTGTATAGGGGGTTACGGCCGTGAGGTATCAAGAGGGAAGAGAGAGGGCTTGTTTGATCTTGATTGAAGTAAGATGAAGTGTGTTTAAAAAGACCAAATGATTACACACATTACACAAGAATCCACATGGCATAAAATCACAATTCCAAGAAGTGGTGGCACCACCCTAGGCTGCCAACTCCCCTTCTCTCTTTTGTATACACACATAAATTATACATATATACATATACATATGAAGATTAGTGAATAAAACATGTATTTTACTGGATACCTGGTATTTTATCTAGCGTTTTAATATCGTTTTAGTGCGTTTTAAATTATTTTTATCATTCTATAAAAATTATTACTGAAATAATTACCAGTTGCCTTGACTGGCTACGTTGACAGCATTTTATTTAATTCGCGCAGTATCACGCAGTACGCGCTCAAACTCGAAAAACAGGGTTTCTTAGCGTTTTAAATTATTTTTCCTCACGAATAGGATTAAAATTATTATTCTAATCATAACAGACTATTTTAGGATTTTAACATTGATCGGGTGGTCACCGACGTTCGTTTCGCATTTTAACCGTTACGCGATAAGCGTTTATCTTATCGTTGCCAACATAATTTTTACCAAAGTTTAAATTTACCAACTCATTAAATTCCATATATAAACATCATAATTAGTTAAATACATCCTTTTACCTATTCACAACACGTGTTACAATTGTATGGTACGGCCTGAAAAGCCGGGTGTCACAAAAATCTCGCCTAAACTGCGCGCCAAAAACATCCTATAAGAGAGACGTCTCTGCACAATCAATTGATCACACCCAAGAAACAAACGTCACATTTCCTAGAAACCACTCACTTTAAAACGCCAAAAAAATAGTTAAAAAACCACAGATGGCAAAGCTCATTTCTTCTATATCCAGTATTGTTCTGCATGAAGTTTCACTGAATGGATTCTTCTCTGAGGTGGGTATCACTATAAGCTTTTGCTGAATGAGATGGACAAATATTCAAGAAAAAAATACTGATGACAGTGATATGTCATCATGTGAGCTTTGTTCTTGATGAATATATGCATGGCATGAAGGGATCGATACCAGTGTAAATGCTATTTTGGACTCTATTATTATAATAGCATCCAAGCAGGTGTTGATCTTCAACAAGATGTCACCAAACTACAATAGATCACACCAAAATATAGGATGCCACTAATCAGCTTCGTCTAAAGACGGGCGTTATGTAGGAAAATTGGCATCTAGCGAAGGTATTCAAAGGTTCAAAATGCCAAAACAAAATCAAGAAGAAGAGGCTGATGACAGTGAAGATTTGGATGAGAAATTAGATTAGCATTTTTTATTTATTTTTTTCATTTTCTATGTTTATTTTTAGGGGATCATTTTCTATTGTTTATTATCTAATTCTCTACTAATAAAACACATTATATTTGCTAAACAAATGTTTATAAAACGACAAAAACTACAAGCACCAAAACGCCTAATAGTATGAAAAACGGATGCTGGCAATGTATTATTAATAACAACAATAACTGGCTAAACGCCATTAAAAAATGTACAAAACAACGTGCCATCTGTATCTAAACACGATAATAAACAAACGCCAAACCCTGATAAGATGGGAAGTGTCACAGCCTTAACAGATGAAACTGAACAAAACAGTAACTGAAAACAGTAAAAATGAAGAGACGAGAACATTATTACTAAGATTTATTATATTAAAAGCCTCTACATTGGAAATTGAATTTATTTATCTTTTCAAAACGCCATAATTACATGTCACATTATAGGCCTGCATCCTACATGGCACAACAATTGATACACAAAATACATATAAAAAAAATTACTGATATTTTTTACCACCAAAAACATATATCTACCTGGTGCCAAAAAAAAGAAAAAAAAAGCTCATTATATAAGTACAACAGCTAACACAAAAAGCTTCACACTCCACACATTCACTAAAAACGCCACATATTGTATAAAACGCCATACAATTCAACAAAAAAATGGCACAAGTTATTGCATGGAGGTTTGAGAGGTCAGGGGGACGTTTCGTCCTAAAGTTATCTGATAGGAGGAGGGTGAAAGTCAAAACAATAAAGGCCATACTTAGTATGGATGAATCCATTCAGAGGGATATTCTACCCCTTGGGGGTCACAGTGGCCTACGATTGTGAGAGGAATCGAACGGTAATGAGAAGATTAAAGAGAAAATTTCCAGAAGATGATGATGATAATGATGATGATGATGTTGATGATTCTGATCTACCAAAAGTTACCAGTTGGAATCTGGATGAACAATCAAGAACGGTGAGGGTGAGCTTTCAACACAGGGAGGATTATTCATTGACAATAGACGAAGTGCTGAACACAGATAGACTGCATCTTATTGAACAGCTCTGTGATTTAGCACCTACGAACGATGCTAGATCCAGCGTTGTGAATACATTCAAGTATAGGATGCAACAAAGAAGAGACGAGATTATGGCGCTATACGCCAATGAATAAGATGATGCTGATGAGTCCGAGGAGAGTGATGAACAAAGCGATGGTTACATCTCTGATGTAATACCATCCACAGAAGACTATTAGTTTTTGTTTGATTTCAACTTAGCTGTACTCTTTTAAATTACTAATGAATTTAAAACCGCTATGAACGCGAAGAAATTTACCTTGGTAACATATATGAACTGTTGAAATCTACAAAAACGCCTAATGAATTTGGGAAACGCCATAGAGGAAAAGAAATTATAATTATTAAATAATTTTACTAAATGCCATAAACGTCAAAATATTTACTATGCGTATGATCTAAAAAAAACCAATAAAAACGCCACGTATTTGTTGAATCTAACTAAACGCCAAAAAAATGAAGCGGTGTTATGAGACGAATTGAGAAAAGAATATAAAAGGACAAAAAATCTCCTCCGCCTTTAACTATATATATATATATGGTAATGTTCGTTTGAGAACCACCTTTATTGCGAGAACCGCGAGAACCAATGTGATCCATGCACATGTGCATATGTATCATTACTTCGACAAATTCTATAATACATTATCAGTAATAGACAATTGCACTTTAATTTACAATATCATCCGTAATACACTACTTTTTACATTACCAATATTCAAAATGCACATGTGCATCATTACGCATAACCATGATATAACGTGTTTTGGTACAAAAAGTTTGTGATTTTGAATGGAGAAGTAGGCCCATATACATGTTTTTTGGTTAGTTATATCTGGTGGTTGATGGTTTGGTTATAGTTGTCAATTTATGATGTAATATGTTGATTGGATGGTATAAATGGTGTTTATTTACATGTAATAAAGTGAAAATATTGGTAATGGTATTGTATTATGGATGGTAGGAGGTAATGGTATTGTATTATGGATGGTAGGAGGTAATGGTAATGTAGTATGGATGGTATGATAGATGAAAGGGAAAGTGTATTCAAACTAGTGTACCAAAACACCTTATTTCATGTTGATACATATAGATCCACATGTGCATTTCTAATATTGGTAATGTAAAAAGTAGTGTATTACATATGGTTGTGTAAATGAAAGTGCAATTGTCTAATATTTGTAATGAATTATGGAATTTGTCAAAGAAATGACAAAAATGCACATGTGCATGTTTGTGTATTATGGATGGAATGATAGATGAAAGAGAAAGTGTATTCAAAGTAATGTACCAAAAAACCTTATTTCATGTTGATACATATAGATGCACATGTGCATTTCTAATATTGTTAACCTAAAAAGTAATGTATTACATGTGGTAGTGTAAATGAAAGTGCAATTGCCTAATATATGTAATGAATTACAAAATTTGTCAAAGAAATTATACATATGCACATGTGCATGGATAACTGTTACTCGATTTATTTATTTTTTTGAATTTTTTTATTATCAACGAAATGTAGCGATTTTTCCAAAAAAATAGTAAAAAAAAATAAAAAACTTTTGGGTGTTTTTTAGATTTTTTTAGGTATTACTGTTTGTGTTCACACTAGTTCTCGCAATAAAGGGTGGTTCCTAACGGATCATTACTTTAATTGCTATCTAAACTTTTCAATTGGTTTATTTGATCCACATGTTTTAGATACTTTAACATTAACAATTAAAACTATAAACTTAGAATTTAAAGAAAAAACTAATGCTGCAGTAGTTATATATAGAATATATTATAAGACTATGACTACCACTATAGAACCTAAAACAAAATTAGTATCCCCAAAAGATGAAACTATTATTTTTGAAGCTAATACTATGCATACAAAGATAAGAACACCTAAAAAACTAAAATGGAATGAAATAACTCAATCATTAACATGGAATTTACAAGATATAAACCCGCCAAAACCTATAGAGATAGATAATCAAACATCTAGTATAGTAGAACATTCGGATGGTTCAATAGATATTTCTTTTAGTAATATACCACCAAGGTATTCTATAGGAGCAAGTACTTCTAGAAATACTTTAGATGAAAATCTATTAAGAAGAAGTTTATCAATGAAAATAAAAGGTGTTGATTTTTCAAATATTATTCCAAAACCACTATATGAAGAAAATGATAGTGATAATAATACTTATGTTCCAACTAAGTCAGATATGGGAGATTATGAAGATATACAATGAGTGATTCAAAGGTTCAAGCTCGAAGAAATTGCTATGTTTGGTTTTTGAAAAATTGTAATAGAAGAATAAAAGATTTAAGACAAAGAATAGAAGATTATAAGTCATGCAATTCAAGTATTAATTCAAGTAGCATGCCTCCTTCCGATCCATGTCATCCCTCTAACTATATAGACCCGTGTTTTCTTTCACCTAGATATATATTATTTTTAGAAGAAAAATTAAGAGAAGAATATAATCATAGGAAAAAGCTTATAGAAAAGATTTCAAGCACAACTTGTTAATCATCGATAAAGAAATGTTAAAATATTTAAAAGATGAAATGTTCAATAATTATAATAATAATAATTTAATATGGTATTTTTCTAAATTTAATGAGGATGAAAGATTTTTACATGAAATTGATTGGCAATTATATATGTGTGAAAATGATGAAAAGATTCCATTTTTCTCCTGGTTTTCTCTTTACTGTATAGAAAATAAAATTGAGTATCCATTTTTTGAAAATATATCTGTTAATAATACTATAACCAAAACCTATACAATTATAAATAAAGATGAAAATATTACTAGTATACACCCTCCGCATATGGATATAAAAATAAACACTGAAAATAAAGAATATATTGCAAAGCCTTTAGCAAACCTTAAGGAAGATATAGAAAAAAACGTAAAGGCAATTATTTTTCAAAATAATTACACTAATGAGAAATTAGATACTATAGGAGAACAATTAGAAAGAATAGAAACTAATAATAATAAAACTTTAGATCAACCTAGTACTTCAAATACTAAAACAATAACTGAAACTATAGAAAATCCAATATTTAAACCATACCATATAGATATCCCAATACGTCTAAACAAACAACAAGATATGTTACAAGATATTAACTCAAAACTCTCAAAATTAAACATAAATGTTATTTCAGAACAAAAAATTCAAAATATTGAAGAACATTTTAATGATTTTCAATTAGAAGATTCTATAAATAAAATTAAAAGAAATTATCATTTTTCAAAAAATAATACTTATACTACTAGACCTGAAACAAGAAATTATTACCCAAGACCTACTCCACCTGATTTACAATTTGAAGAACGACATACTTTAGTTCAAGCTAAATATGATGGAAGTTCTCTATATGAATGGAGTATAGAAGGCCAATCAGAACATCAAATTCTTAGTTTAATGCAAGAAATGATAATGGCAGCCAATGCATATAAGGCAAATGGAAATGATGATACTGCAATTCTTAATATGATAGTTTCTGGGTTTACTGGAATTTTAAAAGGCTGGTGGGATAAGTATCTCACAGAAGAAGAAAAACATATAATTAAAAATGCTAAAAAAATAATTATTAAAACAGAAAATAATGTTCAAACACCAACTGAAATACCTGATATAATTAATACTCTAGTATTTGCTATAATCCAACATTTTATTGGAAATCCAACAGATTATCAAGAAAGAAATTCATTAATATTATTAAATTTGACATGTAGAAAATTACAAGATTTTAGATGGTATAAAGATGTTTTCCTTTCAAAGGTTATGACTAGAGAAGATAGCAGAGAAGCCTATTGGAAAGAAAGATTTATAGCCGGATTACCAAAATTATTTGCAGAAAGAATAAGAGAAAAGATTAAACAATACTTTAATAATAGTATTCCCTATAGAGATTTATCTTATGGTCAAATAATAAATTATATAAATCAAGAAGGATTAAAAATATATAATGATTTAAGATTAAAAGAAAAAATAAAAAAGGATGGAATCTAAGGTCATAAAGAGTTAGGAAGTTTTTGTCAACAATATGGATTTGAACCATTTAAAACTCCTTCTAAACCTAAAAGAAAAATTCCTAAACAATTTATCAAAAAGAATTATAAAAGAAAACCATATATTAAAAATAAACAAAAATATTATAAAGATAAGACAGATTTTCAAAAGAAAAAACAAGGAAAACAAGATATTATTATTTGCTATAAATGTGGAAGACAAGGACATTATTCTAAGGATTGTTATACTAAGAAAAAGATAAATGAATTAAATATTTCTGATGAATTAAAAGAACAAATAAATAAAATACTTATTTATGATAATTCAAGTGAAAGTAGTATTTCAGACTATAGTGATAATGATTTAAATTATATTGAAGATTCTAATTCAGAAAGTAGTTCAAAAGAAAATTTATGTGAATGTAGTGGTCCTTGTATTTGTGAAATTGATGGTACAATAAATTCTCTAACATCAGATAATAATGAATTATTTGAATTATTAGAAAAAATTGAAGATAAAGAAGTAAAACAAGTATATTTAAAACAATTAAAAGAAAAATATAAACTACCAATAGAAAAGGAAACAAAAGCATATAATTTAAACGAAATATGTCAAAGATTTCAAACAAAACAAATAAAAGAAAATCCTGTTACAATAACTGATTTACAAATAGAATTAAAAAATATAAAAGAAGAGATTCGAGAAATAAAATTACAAATTAAAGAATTAGAAAAAGGAAAAAATAAAGAAGATGAAGAAAATAATAATAATAATACTAAAAGTGATACTGAAAATACAGGAATAATAAATCGTTTAAAAGGATTAACTTCTCAAAAATGGTATACTAAGTTAAATATAATAGTCAATAATGAATTTCGATTATCTTTAGTTGCTATGATTGATAGTGGTGCTGACATGAATTGTATCCAAGAAGGATTAATACCTACAAAATACTATGAAAAGACTACATATAGACTATCTGGAGCCAATGGAAACCCACTAAATATTCAATACAAACTATCAAATGTTCATATTTGCAAAGAAAATTATTGTTACAAAACCCAATTAGTTTTAGTAAAAGATTTAACATCTCAAATTATATTAGGACTCCCATTTATAACTCAATTATATCCTTTTACGGTTGAAGAAAAAGGAATAAGTATTAAGGTATTAAATAAAAAGATTTGTTTTGAATTTGCCCATCCGATTACTTCTAAACAAATAAATATTTTAAGCTTAAAAGAAAAACAAAAGGAATTTTTAATTGAAGAAATTGATCATGTTAGAATAAAGAATCAATTGCAAGATAAAGTAATTATAAAAAGAATACAAGAAACTGAGAAGAAATTCAAAAATAATGTTTGTGCAAATATTCCAAATGCTTTTTGGGAAAGAAAACAACATGTTATAAAATTACCTTATATTAAAGATTTTAATGAGAAAAATATTCCAACAAAATCTAAAGCTATACATATGTCTCAAGAGTTAGAAAGCTATTGTAAAAAGGAAATACAAGAATTATTAGATAAAAGGTTAATAAGGCCATCTAAATCCCCTTGGTCTTGTTCTGCCTTCTATGTTCAAAATAGTGCAGAAATTGAAAGAGGAGCTCCTAGACTAGTTATAAATTATAAACCATTAAATAAAGTTTTAGAGTGGATTAGATATCCTATACCAAATAAAAGAGATTTGTTAAAAAAGATTTATGATTCAAAAATATTTTCTAAATTTGATATGAAGTCTGGATTTTGGCAAGTACAAATTGCTGAAGAAGATAGATATAAAACTGGATTTAATGTACCATTTGGACACTATGAATGGAATGTTATGCCCTTTGGCTTAAAGAATGCTCCTTCAGAATTTCAAAATATAATGAATGATATTATTTTACCATTAGGAAATTATGCAATTGTTTATATTGATGATGTATTGATATTTTCAAATTCCTTAGACCAACATTTTAAACATCTAAATGCTTTCTATAATATTATTCATAAAAATGGATTAGTGGTATCACCTTCTAAAATGAGTCTTTTTCAAACAGAAATAAGATTTTTAGGACATAATATTATTCAAGGAACAATAAAACCTATTAACAGAAGTTTAGAATTTTCAAATAAATTTCCAAATGAAATTAAAGATAAAAAGCAATTGCAAAGATTTTTAGGATGCTTAAATTATATTCATGATTTTTTCAAAGACTTAGGAATTATATGTAAACCTCTATATGATAGATTAAAAAAGAATCCAAAACCATGGACTCAAGAACATACAGATATAGTAAAATATATTAAAGATAAAATAAAATGTCTACCATGTTTACATATTCCCCATCCCAATGCAAAACTAATTGTAGAAACCGATGCAAGTGATCTAGGATTTGGAGGAATATTAAAACAAGAATTAGATAATAAAGAAAGTTTAGTTAGATATTATTCAGGTGCATGGAATGATACTCAGAAATATTATTCTACAATCAAAAAGGAAATTTTAAGTATAGCTTTATGTATAAAGAAGTTTGAAGATGATTTATATATGAAACCATTTTTTATTAAGAATCGATTGTTTATCTGCAAAATATATTTTAGAAAAGGATATTAAAAATTTGATTTCAAAACAAGTTTTTGCAAGATGGCAAGCATTATTAAGCAACTTTTATTTTCAAATAGAATTTATAAAAGGTGAAAACAATTCTTTACCAGATTTTTTATCTAGAGAGTTTTTACAGGGAATATGAGCAACGATTCTTCAAAAAATATTGTATTATCAAAACAACAATTCTCAAAGTCCCAATTATCAAGTTCTCCAGGTTCTCCTTCAAGACCAGCCCATTTACAACAATTTCCTTTATTACCCAATATGCAAAACAGATTTGCCCCTTTATCCCCAGGGCCTAGACCTAGACCTCCATTCTCATCTATTATTCAAAATCTAGAATCAAAACCCATTATTCAATCCCCTTCTTTCACAAGGTTTTCTAAACCAGCCTCTCCTTCAAGTTCTTCTCCAGCCACTATTCCTTACACTATTAACCCAAATAAAAAGATTATCAAAATTTTAGAACCTTTGGAAGTTGAAAAGGTTAGCCAAACTTTTTTATCTCTAATCGAATTCATCTATCCAAGAGGATGTCACTTTTTCAAAGGAGATTACAAGACCCGAGAGTATTATCAAGCAATTTTAGTAGATTCAGAATCAGCAGTTATTCGACACAATTTTAATAAGGAAGATCCTACTAAGATTGCTTATAGTCAAGTAAAAATTTTAAAAGTCCTATCCTTAGAAGACTGGAATTCCAAGCCCTATAATCCAAAAACCCTTTCAGGCTTCAACACCTATCCTCAATACGACTATTATGATTATCAAGATGCATGGGAATATGCATTCTTTCTAAGAAACTTTGACCATTCCTGGTTTTTTCAATTTGACGAAGAATTTTCAAATACTTATCCTAGATGGTTTGTTAAATGGTTCAAATATATGGGAATTATTCCAGAAGCCTTTCCCAAAGAGATTTCAGAAGCATTTTCAAGATTTGTCGAATATTTTCAACATGAAGGAACACCAATTTTTGAATATACTCTACAGTTTATGAGTGTATTCAGAATCCCATGGATTTGTTTATGGACATACAATTTTCAAGAAGAAAGCCCTTCATAACTTTCTCCTCCATTGCTCTTTAGACAATATAGATGCAAATGGTGGAATAACTTTGTTATTACAAAAGCCAATTCTCAAGCAGTTACTAAGTACTATAAGGAATTAATCATTCAATATGAAAAAGGTTTAAAGTCTCCAGTTCGAGATATCAAGGCCAGCGATGAAGACCAAGAGTATATTAAAAGATTTTCAGATTGCAAGTCTCCAGAAGATATTTTAAAATTAGTCAATGAAATTCGACAGTCTCCATCTCCTTCAAAACACTCATCTCCAGAGACTGAAATTTTTCAAGATTCCCAAGACCCATATGATTTGATGTAAAAAAAAAAGAGGAATATATAATAATAATAATAATACATATAATAATAATAATAATACATATAATAATCATTGTTCTTTAACCGACAAACGATGGTGAAAGAAAAGAAGGTCCATATAATTCTACAAATGGACAACCTACTTTTCTTATTTTCAACAGGTGGTGACCAATAATTCCACAAATGGACAATCTACTTTTCTTATTTTCAAAAGGTGGTGCCCAATAATTCCACAAATGGACAATCTACTTTTCTTATTTTCCAAAAGTGGGGCAATGATTCTACAAAGAGACAAGAAACTTTCCAAATTTTCAAACATGGTGCAAGTAATTCTCAAAATAGACAAACAACTTTTCAACAAAAGCCATTTCATACGGAAGCTCTTTCAAGATTCAATTATGAAGACCCTTTTATTTCATCTATAAAAGGGAGAATGATCAAGGAGGAAGGACACACTTTCTACACACCTTTTCTTACAATCTCTCTTATGTATGAAAAAAACCCCAAACCAAAAAATTGTATTATCAACTTCTCTATGTTCAAGATCTTTAGATTTTCAAATTATAGTTGCTCCTCCCGATTGTAAGGAAATCAATTGTAATCAAGATTTTCAATCAATAAATTCAGGTATATTTTAAATTTATCATGGTTGTTTATGTTGCCATCTCTTTAAATTAATTCAAATTGTCTTTATGTTTAATCTTCTTCATATCAAACGATCCTAAAGTGGGGGTTTATTGGGGAACACCAAAAAAGTAGGAGACAGGGGAACACCATTGGATTAACTTAATCAAGGGCTGAGATTAGATTAATTTTTTTAAGCTTAAAAAACGCGGCGGGGCATTATTGTCATTTTGAAAAGTTTCAATTAAGTCACTGAAGAGTATCACCGTTCACATCTCCTCCACCGCCCCTTTCCCCTCTGCCTTCCCCACCGCCGCCGCCACCACCTCTCGCCACCGTCCGTCATTCACGTCTTCTGTTCAAATACACATGCTGTGTGTATTTAAAATCTGATCTGCACCACACAGAAATCACGATCTCTATAGCCGTAACAATTACACAACGAAGGATTATGCTCTTTGTGAGTGTCACCCGTGAATCGGTGAGGTTCAGTCTACACTTGATCTTGCTCGTTTTAGTTTTAATATTGATTTCAAATTACCTTATCTGGATTGTGTAGTTTATAACGAATTCAACATAATTCTGGTCGTGATGCTCGTCGGATACTTCGGCACTACTTACAGAGGTAGGTTCCAATTTTTTCAGTTGCGCGTATATGTGTGAGTTTGTGCTAGCGGTATGCGTTTCAGTTTCGTACGTTGCATCTGCTACAGATTTTGATTTTAGGTTTAGCTATGCCTTTAGATTGTATACAGTTGATTTATTGTTGAGGTCAGTGATGAATGTTTGTAGTTTCTGGAATCCTAGATTTGTGATTGTGATGATATATAGAGAGAATTTCAATGTATCATCATCTGAAATTCATGATGGATTAACATGTTAAAGCTTTATAAAAAATTCTAGAAATTAGTCAAAAGTGCATTTGTTTAATAAGAGAAACACTATATTTTGAATTGTATACGTTTAGACCGGAAATTATAATCTGAAATCTCGGACTAGCGACAATTCGAATTAGGAGTCGATGACATATCTTTGTTAAATCTGCATCTAAGATACAATGAAGACGACGATGGGTCTAATTTATCGCTTTCTTTTGATTTAAAACACTATGAATCGTTTTGGTGACCATCATAACAAACCATTCACCTCCGCCACCACGTTTTATTCACTTGTTTGATTTCATCAGTAACAAAGGTAAATTGTATCAAGCGGCTTCTCTGACACTGGATTGATAAAATTTGACAGATTGCATAGGATCAAAGGCTTGTTCGTCTTCTAGAGAAGGCATAGGATCAAAGGATGTGGAACACAGTTGCATACGAGGAGCGTCGTTTGCTTGTCATGGAGAAAACCATCAGCGTATTGCACACATTTGATTCATTGACAAACACCTAGTATGGTCTATACGATGTGCTTTCTGATAGTCTTGTTTTCATTTTTGTATTGGATTATTTAATAATAGACTAGTTTTCATGTGTAAAAAAACTTGTTTGTAGATCTTATTATATACACACTCTAGGTTTTTCTCCCTTTAATAATTTTTTTTTCATATCAGTCTCCGTCTCTATAGAAAATTAAGTTTTGAATTTTGACCAGTTTTTAACTGATTTGTTTTACATAATTCTCTCATTAGCGTACAGTAACCAGAGTTTATAGGGTTCTAAAACAGTCAACGAGGAAAAAGAAGACTATGAAAAGAGATGATTCAAATCCTGTCTTTGTTAACCATGGGTAGTCTCTTAACCACTTCAATTTACCTTTTGTTTATTAAGCCACATTTCATGTGTAGAACAGCATGTATGCTTTTACAACTTACAAGCATACATACAACCTTCTATACTGAAGCTTCTAAGTTGACTGCATCGAATTAAGCTTCTAACTTACAACCTTATCTTTTTGTCTCTTTTATTCTAATGTACATCAGTATTAACTTCACAATCTTGTCTGAGTATATAGATGATGGCACATAGCATCAATTTTATGCAAAAATCTCAAGCAAAGAATATATCTACGTCACTCGAGCTGGATAGAGGCGCCCCTAAGAATTCAGGTAAACTATTTAGACAGCTCTTAATCTCCCCTTTTATAACACCAGAAACCATGATGGTGGGGGTTTTACATCTTTCAACTGTTTTGTAGTGGGACGTGGTGGGTTGTGAATGAATGGTAACCAACTAACTAACTAACCGAAGACGGTGAATGAGAGGTTATGGCCACTGGCTGACATGAGGCTATTGGTGGTGTTGACTGTTAAGTGATCACTGATGTTAGGCAAGATGTTGAAAATGTTAATTTTAAGAACCATAAGTGTAATTTATCAAAACGGTTTTAGTTGTTATTTATAAAATCTTAATACCTTTTTAAACAAAGGATGTGGCATTTGAAGAGGAGAATTATGCCAAGTTACGTAACAATTCCAAATCATCTTCGGTCCGTAACTTTAAAGTAACTTTAAAGAAACGAGACATTTAAATCTTATCATAAAGCTGATAAACAAAACGTTCAGGGTACGTGAAGCATTTTCTCTGCGTTTTTACGTTTACCAGCTTATGACGATGTGGATGGTTGCTATGAATCTATGATATGAAAGAATTACGATTTTGTTTCACTTTACCAGCTTCGTGGGGGGATCTTGTGACTAATTCCAAACTATGCGGTGGATAATCGTGAAAAGAAGAGCAAGGGCTTAGTAATAGTTAAATAATAATATGCAGTCGTTAGTAATAATTAAAGTTAACGCTTATGATGTTAAATTTGGCAGAAGAAACCTACTTACCTAGACTTCAAACACAAAGACACCAGTACTGGTGCTGGGCTATGGCTTAACAAGGTGTCGGGTTTTATAAGGGATTGGTCCGTTAGAATTTTACCATACGCCTAACAAGGGCGAATATTGCTATGTTTTTGGTACCCACTGTTGTATTGGTCAAACAGTATGCCAATTGACTTTGTCGTTGCTTGAATTTGATAGCCATGGAAGTTTTGTCTGTCTCATTAGCAAGCGGAGTATGGAATGACGGGCTCTAGAATGGAATGATGGGTGGAAGCTCACAGTAAAGAAATATATATTTTTTTATATCTATATAGGGTTGGGTTCAATGAGGAACACTAAAAAAGCGGGGAACCGGGGAACAGTGAATTTAACATGTTAAATGAATCATAAAAATTCAATCTAACATGTTTTTTGGAGCTTTTGCATATAAATACATGTAGAAGCCTTTTTAGTAAAAAAAATCAAAAACTAATTTAAAAAAATGCTTAAAAAACAGTTAAAAAGGCAAAAAAAAAAAGTTACAAAAATTATTTTTTTTATTGGAATAGCTTCTACAGATATTTATGCAAAAGCTCTGAAATGTTTTTTGAAAAAAATAATTTGAGCATTTTAAATTGAATTTTTATGATATATTAAACATGTTAAATGGACTATTCACCGATTCCAAATTTTTTTAGCGTTTCCCATTGAATCTCACATTATCTATTTGTATATAAGTTTGAAGTTTAGGTGTTGGGAATAAGTTTAGTCCTTTCTTTCATTTTGAAATTTTGATTTTGCTAGTAATAAAATGGTTAGTGGTGATTGCTTCTTTGGATTTCTTGAAAAAGACTAGCTTGATAGGATCAAATAACTGGTTTTCCTCAATTTTGTTTGATTGTATAATCTCATATTTAGTTTGCGGGCTAGGATTGTGGTTGTTCAAAGACCTCGTGGCTCGGGTTGTTCAAATTGGTTCAATTTCAAACTGATTCAAGCCAAGTTGGATTGGTTTGTAAACAAGTCGAGTCGAGCCCAAGCCAAGGCTGGCTTGCTCGTTAGCTCGGCTTGGTTTGGCTCAAATAAATTTAAAGTGAAAGTAAATATATCTTAGGCAAACTAAGTGGAGCTAACGAAGATGCTGATGTTGAAGAACAATTGTTTGTTGAGCGGGACAACGAAGATGAAGTTGATGACGGTGTTGCTGATCTGGAGGACAGAAGGGTGTGTCCCGTTGATCAACGCGAATTGTGTAGTTTTAATTGGTAACTAATTGTAATATTCTTTTAGGTTGAAAATTTGACTGGTGTAATTTTGGTTGAGTTCTTTGAACCATGGTGCGGTCATTGTAAGGTTGATGAATGCAAACTCGCATTTAATATGTTAAATCCATCTATTTAAATATTTTGAACCGGTATAGACTCTATTTCTTTCTACACAAATGCCCCAAACCCTACAAAATACATCCACACACAAAACTTTATTTTAACATTGAACACTAATCCGAAATTCAATATACAATTTGGTAAAAATAAGTCGAATTGAATCTCGTTAATCAATGCAAAATCTCATTTAGAATGTTAAAAGTATTTATTTTAATATTTTGAACCTGCATAGACACCATTTTCTTCTTCATGCTACAAAAATGCCCATCCTCACACAAAACTTTATTTTAACATTTAGAACTCTAATCCGAAATTCACTATAAAATTTGGTCAAATAGAGTCGAATTAAATCAAGTTAATCAACGCAAAATCTAATTTAACATGTTAAATTTATTTATTTTAATATTTTGAGCCCGCATAGACATCATTTTCTTCTTCATGCTACACAAATGCCCTAAACCCTACCAGTCCATCCTCACACAAAACTAAATTTTTAATGTTTTGAACTCTAGGCCGAAATTTAATATACAATTTGGTCAAATAAAGTTGAATCGAACCTAGAACCTAGTTGGTCAATGCAAAATTTCATTTAACATTTTAAAGTTTATCGTAAAAAAAACTTATTTTAATATGTTTGGTCAAATAAAGGCAAGACGAGTTTATTTGTTCAATGCAAACATTCATTTAACATGTTTAATTTATTTAATTTAATATTTTGAGGCCCCCTAGACTTCACACAAAATTTTATTTTAATATTTTAAACTACAATCCAATATTCAATGTATAATTTGGTCAAATAAAAGTGAATCGAACCTAGTTCATCAATGCAAAATTTCATTTAACATGTTAAAGTTTATCGTAAATAACTTATTTTAACATGTTTGGTCAAATAAAGTCAATTCGAGTTTAGTTGTTCAATGTAAACGCTCATTTAACATGTTAAATTTATTTAATTTTGATATTTTTAGGCCCCCTAGACTCTATAGAATACTTTATTTTAATATTTTGAACTACAATTTGAAATTCAATATATAATTTTGTCAAATACAGTTGAATCGAACATAATTGATCAATGCAAAATTTCATTTAACATAGTAAAGTTTATAGTAAAAAACTTATTTTAACATGTTTGGTCAAATAAAGTCGATTCGAGTTTAGTTGTTTAATGCAAACACTCATTTAACATTTTAAATTTATTTAATTTAATATTTTTAGGCCCCGTAGACTCCACAAAAAAAAATTATTTTAATATTTTGAACTAGAATTCGAAATTCATTGTATAATTTGGTCAAATAAAGTTGAATCGAACCTAGTTGATTAATGCAAAATTTCATTTAACATGTTAAAGTTTATAGTATAAAACTTATTTTAACATGTTTGGTCAAATAAAGTCAAGTCGAGTTTAGTTTAGTTGTTCAATGCAAACGCTCATTTAACATGTTCAATTTATTTAATTTAATATTTTGAGGTCCCCCTAGACTCCACACAAAACTTTGTCTTAATATTTTGAACTACAATCCGAAATTCAATGTATAATTTGGTCAAATAAAGTTGAATCGAACCTAGTTGATCAATGCAAAATTTTATTTTACATGTTAAAGTTTATCGTAAAAAACTTATCTTAACGTGTTTGGTCAAATAAAGTCAGTTCGAGTTTAGTTGTTTAATGCAAACGCCCATTTAACATGTGAAATTTATTTAATTTAATATTTTGAGCCCCCTAGACTCCACACAAATTTTTTTTTTTAATATTTTGAACTACAATCCGAAAGTCAATGTATAATTTTGGTCAAATAAAGTTGAATCGAACCAAATTGATCAAAGCAAAATTTCATTTAACATGTTAAAGTTTATCGTAAAAAACTTATTTTAACATGTTTGGTCAAATAAAATCAGTTCAAGTTTAGTTGTTTAATGCAAACGCTCATTTAACATGTTCAATTTATTTAATTTAGAGTAAATTGCCAAAATCGTCTCTGAGGTTTGGTCACGTTTGCAAGTTTCATCCAAAACAATTTTTTACCATATTGTCCTTCACTTTTGGGTTAAGTTGTCAATTTAATCCAAACGTCTAACTTCTTTTTTTTTTTGCCAAAATCGTCCCTGAGGTTTGGAACTTTTTACTATTTTTATCCAAATATTTGCAAGAAAAAATAAGTCAAATTAGACATTTGGATGAAATGGCAAAAAATCTCAAAAAATGAAAGACTATATGGACCATATATTAAAATAAATTTTGTATCATCTTTAACATGTAAAATGAGAGTTTGCATTGATCAACTAGGATCGAGTCAGCTTTATTTGACCAAATTATATATTTAGATTAAAGTATATGCGGGCTCAAAATGTTAAAAAGAATTTTTTTAACATGTTAAATGATTTTTTGCATTGATCAACTAAACTCGATTCGGCTTTATTTTACGTTGCACTCTTTTTCTCTTAGCTATGGTTTTGTCCCACCGGGTTTTCCTAGCAAGGTTTTTAACGAGGTAGCATCAACCGTATTATGTTGATAACCAAGGGGGAGTGTTATGAATATATTTATTATTTAATATGGTTATCAACACCTAAAATAGATTAGTCTTGTTTCACAAGTTTTCATCTATTATATATAGTCTCTTGTACCTCTTGTGATATATACATCAATCAATCAATGAAATATTAAATCTCTTCTCCCTATTATTTTCTTCTTATTTTTCTTTTGCTATTAGGCTGGTTTCACAACATATCAATATTTAAAATGAGGAACCATATATTTAACATGTTAAGTATATTATAAAATTCAATTTAACATGTTAAATTTTTATTTTTTCAGAAAAGAAAAATTCGAAGCTTTTGCATATAAACAAATGTAAAAGTTTTTTTAATAAAAAATGCTTAAAACGCAATTAATTACAAAATAAAAAAATTGCAATTTTTTTCATTAGAATGACTTCTACATATTTTTATCTGCCAAAGCTTCAAAATATATAAAAATGTTAATTTTAACATGTTAAATTGATTTTTTTAAAACCGTAATTTTGAACATGTTAAATTGATTTTCAGGATACATTTAATACGTTAAATGCACTTTAAATGATCACAAAACACGCAAGGCATAAATTTCTTTAAGTTGTATGAGCGTTTTATTCTACATCTATAGACTTAGGGTATCCGGGGCACCATGCGGGGAGTGGGGCGGTGACCCAAGTCCCTGAGCGGGAACACCGCCGCCATCACCGCGGGAAGGGGGATCGGAGAGAGTTCACCGCACAACCTACACTCACACACAACCTGCAACTTCTAGAGAGATAGAGAAAGAGAGTGTGAGGGGAGTTAAGAGGGGAGTGCCGCCATCAAATTGAGGGTGTGAGGGGAGTTGACGTGGCGCGTGCTGATTGGCCGTGCGTAAGAGAGAGGACTCCCCTAAGAGGGAAGTGCCCCTCTCACCCTTACAACACCAATTCTGTTTTCGGTTACATTTACTTTAAATTGATTAATTCAAAAATATTAGGTTCTTTACTCTTTTCCTATTTTCTTTGACAATTTTTAATTTAATACGTTATACTGATTAAATCCAATTAAACTATTGTAATATCATATTTAAAACGAATACAAGAAATATACTTTATTTAAAGTAAGGAACCATATATTTAACATGTTAAGTATAATATAAAATTCAATTTAACATGTTAAAAATATATTTATTAAAAAAGTTTTCAATGCTTTTGCATATAAATACATTTAAAAGCTTTTTAATAAAAAAAATGCTTAAAACACAGTTACAAATTTTTTTTGTTAGTAGAATGGCTTCTATATACAAAAGCTTTGAATTTTTTTAAAACAGGTTAATTTTTAAGATGTTAAATGTTTTTTTAAATATATTTTTTAACATGTTAAATTGATTTTTTAGGATATATTTAACACGTTAAATGCATTTTAAATTATCACAAAACACGCATAAATTCCTTTAAATAGCACGAGGGATTTATTCTACACCATATAGCCTTACAACACCAATTTTATTTTCGATTATATTTAATTTAAATTGATTAATTTAAAAGTATTAGACTTTTTACTGGTTTTACGTTTTTATTTATTACTTTATACTAATTAAATCCAATTAAACTATCGTAATATCATATTTGAAAACGAATACAAGAAATAAACTTTATTCAAGGTAATATTTTATGAAGCTAAAAGTTTACATTGTCAGATGATACACATACAAGTAAATATGAAATAAATTATAAATAGTATGAAGAGATATGATAAAAAAAAAAAAACCCGATATACGGTGTATAATAGTGTATTGCATATATGCATTGATTAATTTCAAACAGGGTTGGCGTTATTATTCATACGGGTGAAAATGACGTATTCCTTGCTGCGCACATCAGTTAATAAGTTGAGATAGAAGATAAAGAACTTCTGAACAAATCCAATGTCGTACCCCATGCGCTGGGTCAAGTGTGTATTAAAGCTAGGTTAGGCGCGTTACGTGGCGCATGACGGGCGTTTTCCGGCCCCGCTGCGCATGACCGGCATTTAAACACGCATAACCAACGGCACGCACATAAGCGATGCCTAAACGCGCGTAATGACACCGAAGTGCGTGTAACCGGCATGTAACTGTTGATTGAACACACGTAATTGTCTTTGGTTACTCGTGCAAAGCATGTTTCGCGTCGAGTGCTGCGTTAATCGCTTACCGAAGTCGGTTTACGCGTGTTACATGGCGCTAAACACACGTTTCCCAACTCTGGTACGCGTAACAGGAGTAAAAACGTGTAACAGAGTCTGCAGTGCTGCACACGTAATTGACACCTGAACGCGCATAACTGAAGTCGGTTAGCGATTGGTTAAGTGCGTGTTGGGCCGAGTGACGTGGCGCCAAACATGCGTTTCCCAAGCCAAGTACGTGTAACCGGCTCTGCACACGTAAAAGACATTTAAACAATCATAAATTGAGTTGCGTGTACCGCAACTCGGAAAGTCAAAACTTAGAAGTTGTATAGTAATTTCAAAATAACTATTTTTTAATCCAACCCGTTTTGACCCGTAATAACTGTACAAGCCTTTTTCATAAAAAAATAATAAAAACTATAAAATTTAAAAAAAAACACTTAAAAAAAATTTACATTTTTTTACAAAAATGATTTTTTACGAGGATAGCTTCTACACATATTTATATGCAAAAGCTCCGAAACTGTTTAACATGTTAGATTGAAATTTTATGATGTATTTAACATGCTAAATGTATGATTTATCAGTTTCTCACTTTTTTGGTGTTTCCCATTGAACCTCACGTTATATATACATATGATTTTCATTTTCAAGATTAGCTCCTACTTCAGATTAAAATTGAAAATAAAATAAGCAATAAATTGTAAAATGTTCAATATTCCATTTTGGTCCCTTCATTTAAACATTTACAAAAATTTCACAATAGTGAACAACGTTGAAGCTTGAGTGGTTTTGTGCTACCACGCCGGATATTTACCACCACCGTCGCTACCGCTTACAGATGGACTTCCGCCACCATGCTTCCGGCGGATCTCCCTCCTCCTCTTCCACCACCTCCTCCTCCACCCAAAACCACCGCAACGGTAACCAGCACCACCAGAACAACAACGGCATCACCGCCCTAACCACCACCACCAACACCGATCCAATGCACTCCTGGTGGGAATCCATCTCCAAAGCCCGATCTCGCATCCACTCCTTATCCACACTCTTACCCGAACCCGACTCCCACACTCCAAACCCGATCTCCTCACTTGCCGACTCCGACGCGCCTGCACGCTCCCTCCTCTCCTCAATAACCGCTTACACCGCCGTTTCCCTCTCTCTCTCCTCCCCCTCCTCCGGCTCCGGCGACGATCCTCTCTGCAACTGGCTCTACGACACCTTCCTCTCCTCCGATCCAGACCTCCGCCTTGTTGTCCTCTCGTTCATCCCGTTAATCGCCGGTTTATACCTCTCCCGCGTCCACTCTCTCCAAACCCTAACTCCGTCACTTGCCGGATTTGAAGCGGTTTTACTCGCGGTTTACTCGGCGGAGACTAAGTCACGCGCTGGTAAGGCGGTGGTGATTTCTATACCTGATCTGTCTCAACCGTCGTTGTATCATACGCCTAGGGTTAGGGTTCCGGTTAGTAGTTCGAAGAAGAAACTTGATTCGGCGAAAATAAACCCTAGTTCTTCGTCGAAAACGGTTCGGCAGACGGTTGGGGTGTTGTCTGCTCCGTTGGAGCCGCAGACGGCGATTAAGTCAACGAAGCGTGCGGTTATTGTGGGAGTTGTGTTGGATTGTTATTATAAGGTTGTTTCTCAGATGCCTAGCTGGTCTAAGCTGGATTTCTGTAGGTTTGTTAAGGATTGGGCCGGGCAGGATTGCGTTTGTAAGTCGGAATTCGATCAAAATGAGCAGAATTCGGAGGCGGTTGACTTTTTGAATGGTGTTGGTGAGGATGAGAATCATGAGATTGAAATTGAGGGGAATGTGGTTGACAATATGAAGAGTTTGGAGATTCGAGATGACGATGAGAATTTGGAAAATTGTGGGGCTAGAGGGACTAGAATTTTGCTTCCATGGGAGTTGGTTCAACCGAGTTTGAGAATTTTAGGGCATTGTTTGTTGGGGCCGTTGAATGCGAATGATGTGAAGGATGCGGCGTCGTTGGCGGTGCGGTGTTTGTATGCTCGGGCATCACATGATTTGGTTCCGCAGGCGATTTTGGCTACCAGGAGTTTGATTCAGCTGGATAAGAGGTCTCGTGAAGCAGCTGCGATGGTTGCAGCGTCGGCTGCTAATACTGCGGGGTCGAATGCTAATACGCCGAGTAAAGCGAAGAAGCCGGAGATCCTTTTGGTGTCGAAGTGAAACCAGAGTATGTATTTTGTTTTAATTCGGAATATATTTTGTTTGTTTTGTTGATTATATAGTGTTTGAGCTTGTTGTAGTGGTAGAGGTATAATCTGTGTTATTGATAACTATATATATATATATTTGATTTGTCAACTTAAAAGAAATTGGTGTTTGTTATCTTGATTCTTTGAGGTAAAATTTGAAATGCAGGGTGTTATGAAAGAAAATGGTGCTTGTGTAGGTCTAAGTCAATAAATATTTATGCTGCGTGCGTTTTAGTTTTTAGATATGGGTTCTATGTGAAATGCATCATTATGTTACGTAATGTGGATATTGAGTGTCGGGTCTCCAACCCTTTTGAAATGATTAATAGACACATTGACACAACTAGATGCTACCTTAATCTTGTACAGTTTACCTACCTTTTAGACTTGATTTAAAAACGCATGAGTGCTCTGAGATGTTTAGGTTCTGAAAGCTTATGTGTGAGTTAGAGGTGTACAAATCGGTTTTTTTTTTGGAAAAACCAGTACGGTTTTTAATCGAACCGGTTATTTTATTCTAAAAGGAAAACCAGTTTTTTTAATAACCGGTTCCGGTTACAAACCATTTTTTTAACCTAAAACCCAAACCAGTCAAAACAGATTCTGTCCGGTTCTAAAACTGGTTTTTCAGAACCGGTTTATATATAACCAATCCAAAAAACAGTTCAAAAAACCTGCAGAACGCTGCTGCGGTTGCTGTTTTCGCTGAAAAAAAAGTGCAGTTTTTGGCTGAAAAAATGCAGTTTTTTGCCTAACCAGATGCCGGAAAAAAAATGCACCTTTTCGATGTTTTTTTGCTGAATAAACATGCTGTTTGTTAGGGTTCAAAAAACACACTTAGCATGTTAGGTTGATTTCTACTGGATATTGAGTTACGTAATGTGGATATTGAGTGTCGGGTCTCCAACCCTTTTGAAATGATTAATAGACACATTGACACAACTAGATGCTACCTTAATCTTGTACAGTTTACCTACCTTTTAGACTTGATTTAAAAACGCATGAGTGCTCTGAGATGTTTAGGTTCTGAAAGCTTATGTGTGAGTTAGAGGTGTACAAATCGGTTTTTTTTTTTGGAAAAACCGGTACGGTTTTTAATCGAACCGGTTATTTTATTCTAAAAGGAAAACCAGTTTTTTTAATAACCGGTTCCGGTTACAAACCATTTTTTTAACCTAAAACCCAAACCAGTCAAAACAGATTCTGTCCGGTTCTAAAACTGGTTTTTCAGAACCGGTTTATATATAACCAATCCAAAAAACAGTTCAAAAAACCTGCAGAACGCTGCTGCGGTTGCTGTTTTCGCTGAAAAAAAAGTGCAGTTTTTGGCTGAAAAAATGCAGTTTTTTGCCTAACCAGATGCCGGAAAAAAAATGCACCTTTTCGATGTTTTTTTTGCTGAATAAACATGCTGTTTGTTAGGGTTCAAAAAACACACTTAGCATGTTAGGTTGATTTCTACTGGACCCCCCCCCAAGAAAAAAGAAAAAAAACATAAATGGCTACATGCAGTTGTTGTGGCGTGTGTATTTGAGGGAAGTGGTCGAAGTTTGAATCCCACCCATGACCGGTTCTTGTGATTTTGACTTGCCTTTTTTGAACTGTTTTGACTTCGTGAGGTAATGATAGCTATAACTTGCTAATTGTGAGGAATAATGATCTTTCTGTTATCGGGAGAGATTAAAATTGAGGTAAGTTCGTATCTATATCTCTGATTTCACAAATGGAAGTTGATTTCCCCAATTTGTTTTTTGAATAATATTATGTTCAATGGCGTATGGTGCCCTGTGGATTAGATTCCTTTTTGCTGATTTATGTGTTAATTCTTATTGCTCAATTCAATCATTATTATGCAGCTTATCATCGATTAAGTTTGTATGTATTTGTTCGAGATGAATTTCTTCACATTCAATTTCTTTTTCTAAACACTTTGTGGATTAAGAAAAACGTGCCTAAGTGGTTTCGATTATGATCATCTTTAAAATATATGGATGCCTTCTAAGAGTTTGGTGAAATGCAAGGTGTATGTACCTCTAATTTGAGGCCTTTTATTTGTTCAATTTCATGCTTTTCGTATAGTTGATTTAATTTGTATGTATATGCCAAGATGAAAAACGTCCTAAGTGCAGTTTTTTACGGCATCCGGTTCTAAAACTGGTTTTTCAGAACCGGTTTATATATAACCAATCCAAAAAACCGGTCAAAAAACAGATCTAAAAACCAGTTCAAATAACCTGCAGAACGCTGCTGCGGTTGCTGTTTTCGCTGAAAAAAAGTGCAGTTTTTGGCTGTTTTCGCTGAAAAAAAAGTGCAGTTTTTGGCTGAAAAAATGCAGTTTTTTGGCGAACCAGATACCGGAAAAAATTGCACCTTTTCGATTTTTTTTGCTGAATAAACATGCTGTTTGTTAGGGTTCAAAAAACACACTTAAGTTGATTTGTACTGGAAACCACCCCCCCCCCCCCACCCCCCACAAGAAAAAAGAAAAAAAAAACATAAATGGCTACATGCAGTTGTTGTGGCGTGTGTATTTGAGGGAAGTGGTCGAAGTTTGAATCCCGCCCATGACCGGTTCTTGTGACTTTTGACTTGCCTTTTTTTTAAGTATTTTGACTTCGTGAGGTAATGATAGCTATAACTTGCTAATTGTGAGGTAATGATAGCTATAAAGAAATTGGTGTTTGTTATCTTGATTCTTTGAGGTAAAATTTGAAAAGCAGGGTGTTATGAAAGAAATTGGTGCTTGTGTAGGTCTAAGTCAATAAATACTTATGCTGTATTTTAGTTTTTAGCTATGGGTTCTCTGTGAAAATGCACCCTTTTGTTACATAATGTAGATATTGGGTGTTGGGTCTCCAACCCTTTTTAAATGATGGTGAGACACAACTAGATGCTACCTTAATCATGTACGGTTTACCTACCATTTAGACCCGGTTTAAAAAGGCATGAGTGCCCTGAGGTGTTTAGGTTCTGATTCTGAAAGTCTATGTGTGAGGCATTAGCTTCATGTACGTGAGATATTGCTCTATATACAATCAAATAAGTTTTTTTTTAATCAAGTAAACTATTCATAGCCTCATAATCTATTTGGTCGTTATTATATATCATCCTCCCAAATACCCCACGCTTGACTGATTTTCCCATGTGTGCATGAGGCGGCGCTTTCCTGATCGCCTTGTGCATTTGACACGGCTTTTTAAACCTATCTTTTAGATTTTCGATATTCAGCCTATATGAGACATCCATCACAGATCGTATCAGCTGCTAATACAGCAGGTTCGAATGCTAATACGCCCAGTAAAGCGAAGAAATCTGAGATCCTTTTAGTGCAAGGGAAATTAGAGTATGTATTTCTTTTTAATGTCGAAACTTTTTCTGTTTGTTTTCTTGATTATATAGTGTTTGATCTTGTTGTTGTGGTAGATGTATAATCTGTGTTATTGGTGACTTGACTATATATAAATATCTGATCTGTCAACTTAAAAGAAATTGGTGGTTGTTATTTTGATTCTTTGAGTCAAACAAGGGGGGTTTTAGAGCATACGTCTCTCCCTTGAGATAGAGGAAAGGTTTGCTCTCGTCAATCCTATGATGATTGAGATTTTATAGTGTATGTTCAGCATGTTATTATGATTCTTTGAAGTGAAGGGTATTGTGAAAGAATATGATGCTTGTGTAGGCCTTCATTCAATAAACATTGATGCTGCTCTTTGGTTTTCAGCTATGGGTTGTGTGAAAGTGCAGCATTTTGTTACACAATGTAGCTCTATTGGGAGTATTCGAGTGTTTGGGCTCCCAACTCTTTTTAGTTTAAAAAATCGTGAGCGCTCCAAGGTAGTGGTGCACAAATCGGGTTTTCGGGTAGGACCGGGTTTCGGGTAGGATCGGGTTCGGGTAGGATCGGGTTTTAAAAAATCGGGTTTTTTCAAAAACCGGGTCGGGTCCGGGTCCGGGTTTTCTACCAAAAATGTATACCCTATATACCCGGGTCCGGGTAGGGTTCGGGTCGGGTTTTATAAAACCCGGGTATTATAATACCCTATTTCCGGGTTCAGGTCCGGTTCGGGTATTCATCGGGTAGGGTTCGGGTATGCACCGGGTTGGGAAAAAACCGCATCGGGTAGGGTAGAGCGGTTGCGGTTGTGGCTGGAGAAGGCTAGACGAGTGATGCAGGTGGCTGGAAAAGGCTAGACGAGTGATGCAGGTGGCTCAAGCAATTGCATGTTGGGCCGAAAAAAATCAAATGAGAACAACCAGGACCAGCCATGCATTGTCACGAGATTTAGTGGGGGTTTGGTTTAGTTCTTTTGGGCTTTGAAAAGAAATATGTGGATTACATAATTTTGTTTATCATAAGAACTAGAAACCTAATACTTAAACAAGATTCATTACATCAAAGTGCATACATAATTTTGTAAAATCATAAGAACTAGAAGTCTTAATGCATACATAATTAAACAAGATTACATCAAAATCGGGTTTTTTTAAACCGGGTTTCGGGTATAAACCGGGTTTCGGGTATAAACCGGTTCCGGGTTCGGGTTCGGGTATTTATAAAACCGGGTTTCGGGTATAAACCGGGTATAAAAAAAACCGGTTCCGGGTTCGGGTTTTAGATCAAATATGCATACCCGGTCCCTACCCTACGGGTATGGTCGGGTTCGGGTTCGGGTATTAAAAACCCGGGTTTTATAATACCCGGTTCCGGGTTTTTTTTTTCGGGTCCGGGTCCGGGTTTTTTGTGCACCACTACTCCAAGGCAGGAGCTTCAAGATAGACGCGTGGAGACCTTGCATTGTGTGCAACCAAATAAGCTTTATGTACAATCAAAAGCGGCATAACTTTTGTATCAAAGTACGCCATTCATAATCTCTTTATCTCTTGGGTTTAAAACCGCAAGGCGCTTTCCTGATCTCCTAGTTTGCCTTGCGCAGCGTCTTTTTAAACCAAGCTATTCGATTGTCAATGAGGTACCATTCAGCCAACTGAAATACATCGTTTCTTAATTTAAAATAGAGTAAATTACAAAAATCGTCCTTTATGTAGACACTAGATTACAAAGTGTGTCCTTTATCTTCAAAAAGTACAAAAAACGTACTCGATGTTTGCAAACCCCTACACATTATGTCCTTTATCTCTAACTTAGTTATTTTTCATTGTTAAGTGGGTGTGAAATGACATAAATACCCTTACTACTAAATAAATAACTAAAAATTGAAACGAAATATAATTAACCTTCAACCTTAAACCTTCAAACTTTTTTTAGCCACAGATCAACCCTCAACCTTCAAACTTCAATTTTCAAAACTGATGCAAATCATCTCGTGAATTTCAAAACCAACACTCGATTCAACACATATATTCAATTTTCAACAATTTCTATCAACAATTGAAGTTGTTATGCTGCAACAGTGAGTACTAATTCCGATCAAAAACCGAATATTCCGGCACCGCCACCTCTGCCGCACCACGGCGGTCCGATTTCCACTTCGGTAACTCCGATTCGTTGGTTCTATTTCTCAGTTGTTCAGAAGCTAGAGGTGAATTTGAGATCGATAAGAATTAGGAGTTAGGGTTTCTGGTTGTTCGGTTAGGGTTTGACGGCTTCAAAATCAGAATATTCCGGCACCACGTCCGCCGCACCACCGTCGTATACGTCGGTCCGATTTCCGCTTCGGTAATTTAGATTCGTTGTTTTTTATTTTCAACTGTTTAGTAGTTAAAGGTGAATTTGAGATCGATAAGAATACTGATGGTGACATCTTTGGTTGAAGATGATGGTGAAGGTTGAATATGATAGTTCTGTTCATGGTTACCAGGTTTACTAGTTAAGGTTTCATCATATACTTTGAAATTTGTCCCAAGGTTTCAAAAGAGTGAGATAGTGATTATTTTGGAAGTGACGATATATTAGATATTTAAATTAGTTACATTTTTGAAGGTTGAATATGATGGTGACAGTGGTGGATGAGGTTGTAGATGGTGGTGAAAGGTGGAGGTGGAGAAGATTAGGGAAGATGGAGAGGGTGGGGTGGGTGGTGGGTCCCACAATTACTTATATTTCTTTTAAATTTTTAGCTATTTATTTAACACTAAGGGTATTTAGGCCATTTTACACCCACTTAACAATGAAAAATAACTAAGTTAGGGATAAAGGACATAATGTGTAGCGGTTTGCAAACATCGAGTATGTTTTTTGTACTTTTTGAAGATAAATGACACACTTTGCAATCTAGTGTCAACATAAAGGACGATTTTTGTAATTTTAAGTAATAAAACAAGTTGGAATAGGCATTGCAAGTCTACTTGTGTTAAGAGGTGCATAAATTGTTTTCTGGGCCCAAAATGGTTTGGGTTCCGTCAAACCTGGTCAACATTGGGTTTTGGCTCAAATCGGTTAGGTTTGAAACCGGTCTGGTAACGTTTCAAACCGGTTTCAATGGTGGAGTTCTTGAACCAATTTCAACCCTACGGTGCAGTTGGTGTCCAACCAGTTTAACAAACTATTCCCAAACCAGTTTAACAAACTATTCCGGTTCTCAACCTGGTTTTTTATTTTCACCTCTTGAACATGTACAATTTAGCCCCATGCAACCATACGTCACAACTAGGATAGTCTTTAACATTCAAAACGCAAATTGGATTTAAATAATCCAAACTTCTCTATTTGACCAATAATAATCCCAACTCAGTTATTTGTCGATAATAATCCGAATTGGTCCACCTTTGGCCGATAATAGTCCTCCGTTAAAAATAGCTTAACGGAGTTAAGTTTTTTTCCAATTTACAAACCGTTGTTTTAGGAATTTTAATCAGAATGAGGATACAAGTCAATTTATGTAAAACTTACCTCGAAATGGTGCTCCAAACGACTTGATTTTTGTTAATTGGAAGTATAAACACCCGAATTGAAGCATCGTTTTCGTCGTTTGGGGCCGTATTTAGAGGTAATTTTTACATCAATCAACTCCTCGTTCTAATCAAAAGCCCTAAAACATCGGTTTGTAATTTGGAAAAACTCAACTTCGTTAAACTATTTTTAACGTAGACTATTATCAGCCAAAAGTAGAACAGTTCGGATTATTATCGGCAAATAACTGAGTTAGGATTATTATCAGTCACATTGAGAAAGTTGGGATTATTTAAATCCAACTTGGGTTTTTTTTTTTTTTTTACAAAAATGGTGTAAAACTGCATCATGATTCATATACATAAGCAAAAGGTGCTAAATGTCTTGTGTTTATGGGTCAAATCTGAAATTCACACGAACCCAAACCTGATTTGTTTGAAACTAATTTTTATTATCATATCAAATTATATAGTTACAAATGTACGATAAAAAAAAATACAAATGTGCATAAAACTATTATGTTTTATAGTTTAAAGCCTGATACTGATTACAGACGTTGGTTAGATCAGAATCTGAATCTGTTTAGACTAAACTAAAACATACGAAACCTATATTAGCTGAATGTCATTTCCTGAAATCTCATCATGCGGTAAGTGAATGTGCATGCAATGGTGGTGAGATCAAAACTAGGTTGTTTAATGATGGCCATGGCGGTATAAACTGTGAAGACTTCTAACTTAAAATAATAGTTTATACATATCACTGAAGGGGTATGGTCCCAAAAAGCCGCGTAAACCTTCATTCAGGTCGCGCGCATGACCATACTCCTTATTCAGCAAGTTGTTTAATCTCAACCTCGCGTGGGTTACCTCACCATGTATTGACCTCGCGCGAGGTCTGAACAAGAAAGCACACCAAATTCAACACTTAGCATTCTGAATAAGAGCCTCCAGCTCCTGTAATCCTGCGCGGGCTAGTTACGTGCTCAACAAGGGTCGCACAGGAACTATAGCGCAAGGCCACTTCAGAAGGTACGAAATGTACAAGTGGCAGAAGAAAAGAGCCAATCCGCGTCCTCCATGCTGTGCTCAATCGTGCTCCACGATCTTCTGACGTGCAGGAGACAGGAAGTACACAAGGACGCCTATGTGGCACCAATCAGGGGGCGGCGACACCTGCCCCACGATCTCCACTTATCTGCTGATGGCAGAAGGACGGCTAGTCCGACAACAGTGACACGTGGCTCCAATCATGGTGCGCCAGCACCGGAGACCTTCTAGAAGCCACTAACGGTTGACACCAGTGAGACATAGAGCATATCCTCAATGTTGTCGCCTTCCGGCCCAAGGCCCATCAGCCCATATCCTCTTACACCTCTCCGGCTATAAATAGAGACCTCAGTCCACAGGTTAAACATTCTATTCCCTCTACTCTCACTCTTAACTCACATTTATCTCCTCAAAACAGTCGCTTATTCTCACGCCGGAGTCTGGTTAAGAGGGAAACCCCCATATTCCCCTCTTAATGAGCTAACGGTGTTCTGTTTTGCAGGATTACCGGATCATTAAGGAGCTCAGAAAGTTATAAGGAGATTAACCACTATGGTAGAAACATAAACCAAACTAATTAAACCTAAAATTAGTTCATTGTTTCTTCATTGGTGCCCACCGGTTTTTTGCAAATCACTTTCATCTTCTTTTTCTGAGTTTTCTAAGTTGTTTTTCCTTCGATCATGGCTGGTCAAGGAATCATTCCTGATTTTGGTTTTGGAACAAACTCTAACGCATTGTTGGGGGAGGACAATCAAAACGTCCAAGTCCAACATGTAGAGGAAATCGGTGAAATTGAAGTAACCAACACTGGGGGACCCCGCGCGAGTGCCACTCGCATCACTCAAACGGTAACCCCAGTAAGTCACGTCGCTGGTCCTTCAAACCCAGCCCCACCTCAGAATATTTCGGCGCTATTAGGGCTGCCAGAAGGCGAAACTCCAGCCTCTTGGTATGCCAAACAAATTGCTACCATCAATGCGGCGTATCAATCTTTGAGCGCACAACAAGCAGTCTTACAAGCAGAACCATCCTTGGTTACACCTCAGGGTCCTAGTCAGGGGGCGCGCTAGATACCCCCACAACAAAACTTTCAAGGAAGAATTAACAGGCCCCCTCCCCTAAGAAGACCAAGCGTGCATGACACGCGCGACACACGGGGAGAGACAGAAAGCTATTATAACCATCCGTCGAACGTTCAAAGGGGTCCAATTCATAGCCGGCTCGGGCCGCGCAATATGAATAACGAGTGGGATGACACAGACTCAAATGACCCAACTTGGCAAAATGATGAAGGATCCTCAGTCTTCAACCGTTTGCAGCAGAACCACGAAAATTACAAGCCAAGGCAGCGCATTGCATACAGCGAAGAAGCAGAGCGAGACTTCAGCCTCGCCTACAGACCAGCTGAAGCTGCAGAACACTCGAAGTTTATCCCAAAGATTGCTTTGGCACCGCTTTCAAGAGAAAAGCTACCCCCAACAGTGGGAAAATTCAATGGTTTAACTGATCCTGACGATCATGTCAGAGTATTAACAAGCGTCGGTTGTATGGGAGGATGGAATATGCCACTGTGGTGCCATTTGTTTATCCAGACGCTTACTGGGGCTGCTCACGCCTGGTTCGACAGCCTTCCGCCTGGGAAAATCAGTTCATGGGTTGATTTTAGAACACAGTTTGTAAACCACTTCAGCCAGCAAAGACGCTATCAACGAGATACGTCTGAAGTAACAGATATCTGGCGAAGAGAAAATGAAGGGTTGGAAGACTTCATCACTCGTTTTAACAAAGAGTGTCTGGAAATTGGCGGTGTAGGCGAACAGCTCATGCGCGCTCACTTTAAGAAAGCCATTCGTTGTGATAGTCTCATCAGAACTATCACTGGAAAAGACGGTATGCCCAAAGAATGGGACAAGGTGATGGAAGCCGCAAAAATAGTAGCACAAACCGAAGAATCGCTAGCTGGAGCCAAGAGCTTATACACCGAAGATCACTTTTCCAAAAAAAGCTCGCGCGACTATGGCAAGCGTAACAAGGGCAAAAGTCATGATTGGAAATCTGGAAAATCAAGTGGTTATGAGGAAAGATCGCGCTACAAAGAGGACGCGCGGGAAACAATTGACAGAATTGGGTATCGAAAAACAGTCAGGGATGATAACCGAGAAAAGCACTGGACTCCGCTCACAAAAACACCAAAAGAGGTGCTAACGGAGAATCATGATTTCAAGGCTCCAAGGCCTATGACAAACAAGAAGGGGCAAGACCCGAACCTGTACTGCGATTTTCACAAGGATACAGGTCATCTGACAGATGACTGTATCAGCTTACGACAAGAGATCGAGAGAGCGCTAAAAAGCGAAAAGTTAAGCCACCTGTTGAAAAACGTGCGTAAAGAAACACGCCAGATCCAGCGCCATGATGATGGGAACCAAAAGAAGGTCAGGCGCCTGGAAACTCAAATGGTCAACGGACCAAGATACCGCAAGAGATAAAGGCAAACGCCCTTACGAACCAACATGGCAAGAGCAACAGGTCATCTTCCCGGAAGTACGCGAGGGCCCTCGCGCCACACGCCCCGTCTGTCACACCCCCAAAATCCACCATGCGGAGTATCACCGCTTGGAGGCGTGACATGACCAGGATCAAGCCACCAATCACATTGAACAATGTATTTAAGATGGATAAAATCCAACCACACAATATAATTGGTGATCAAAAGCTAGTTAACCAAGTTCGAATTAAACAGCGGAAGCATTAAAGGTAAAACCCAAAATATAAGAAATAAGTTCTTAAGTTTAAATGTTTAACATGGGACTCGACAGTCCATGTCCCACAACTACCACGCCTCCCTGTGCAAGCTCCATAGATACCTAACGACCTGCAAGGCATGTAACAAGGAGTCAACAACAACGTTGAGTGAGTTCACAGTTGGGTGTTCGTTTTAAGTTGTTTCAAAAACATGGTTTTCGTTTAGTTGGCTTACTTGCCGTGGGGGTTACCCCATAGTTGAAAATATGATTAACCAATTCCTTCTTTCCCAAACTGTGACCCGTGGGGGCTTCCCCATGTGAACCACTAGACCGTTACCATATCGACAACTGACGAACAATAGTTGTGCCCTACGTCAATGTCTATCATCATTGACAGTTTGCCCAGATCCATTAGTACACGCCCGTCCGACCGGCACGGTGTGAGGCTTGTCAACCCTAATAGCGCTATTAACTAATGACCCGCTCGCCATTGGCCCGGCGATTAAGTCGATATAAAAATGAAGGACTTCATGATAGAGTTTTGTCTAGTAAGTTTAAGGTTGTTGTCCTACCCAAGGAGGACGAACGCACGTATTCTACCCAAGGAGAATACGCTGGATTAATATTGGCATCCTACCCAAGGAGGATGGCGGTACATATCCTACCCAAGGAGGATATGTAGGTTCTGTTTTAATTCTTTTACCCATTCCCAACCACCGGGAATCCCATGCCTTAGAAAGTGTGTGAACTCACCTTTGGTTGCTCGGTTTGACTCTATAAAATAGCTAACAATCGGTGTTGGTCAATCACGTCCTAGTATGATTACCACTTAGTTTATTAGTGACTTCAAATAAGCACGAAGTTCCTACACACATCTACCACATAACATGCACTCACTTTAATAGTTCACGCCCATATAAACATTCCACTTATGGCTACTCAAGAGCAAGCATATGATATTGCACATAACACTTTCATTGACATATAACACGTTAGATCATTATCGGATAACATAACCGACATTTAGACATGCAAATCACTAGTTATATTGTTTCAGCTTGAACATCCAAAACCGGACTGTTTTCGGGTATTTTAATAAAACAGTTAACTTACTCCAACAATTACCAAACTTTTACAGAATGTTTTAAACAATCCAAATATTACTGTGTAAAAATATCGGGATCCAATTCATTACCAATATTTTATAAAAAATCATTTACCGGACAGCAATCAGATTCATTACTTTCTGACTGCAGTCCACGGAATAATTCATTTAAAATTCATCGTAAGTCCGATTTATGAAATTCCAGTTGGAGCATTACAATGACATCAGTGGTAATCTACAGTACAAATTTCATGAGCTAATTCTACACAGATTTCAAGTTATGACGAAAAACATAACACATATTTTCAGCAGTAAAAACGCAGCTTTTGCTGCTGTGAAAAACGACCCTTTAAAAATAGCAAACGAAGTCCAAAAATTATGATTCCAGTGCCATTAGAACCGTATTTCGAAATAACACGTTATAGACTCAAGAAAATCAATTTTTCGTTAAGTTACGACCTGGTTACAGCCGACTGAAGGCGGCTGTAACAGTTTGACAGCTTCCTGTTTTCAGCTTATAGCGCTCTAATGCAAGTTCTATTTGTTCCGTTAACATGTTTAGTGATCAACAACGACATTTAACATCACTTGCAGCAGGTTATTGTTTATTTAACTCCGATTTATCATGTCAAGTACCATTGTTCATAACAGATTTCAAGAGTACAAGTTTTCATCAAGTAACCATCATCAACATAAACAAGACAACATCATACTAGCATTATTTCATCCCATATAAACATTCCACTTATGGCTACTCAAGAGCAAGCATACGATATTGCACATAACACTTTCATTGACATATAACACGTTAGATCATTATTGGATAACATAACCGACATTTAGACATGCAAATCACTAGTTATATTGTTTCAGCTTGAACATCCAAAACTGGACTGTTTTCGGGTATTTTAATAAAATAGTTAACTTACTCCAAAAATTACCAAACTTTTGCAGAATGTTTTAAACAATCCAAATATTACTGTGTAAAAATACCGGGATCCAATTCATTACCAATATTTTATAAAAAATCATTTACCGGACTGCAATCAGATTCATCACTTTCTGACTGCAGTCCACGGAATAATTCATTTAAAATTCATCGTAAGTCCGATTTATGAAATTCTAGTTGGAGCATTACAACGACATCAGTGGTCATCTACAGTACAAATTTCATGAGCTAATTCTACACAGATTTCAAGTTATAACGGAAAACATAACACACATTTTCAGCAGTAAAAACACAGCTTTTGCTGCTTTGAAAAACGACCTTTTAAAAATAGCAAACGAAGTCCAAAAATTATGATTCCAGTGCCATTAGAACCGTATTTCGAAATAACACGTTATAGACTCAAGAAAATCAATTTTTCGTTAAGTTACGACCTGGTTACAGCTGACTGAAGGCGGCATAACAGTTTGACAGCTTCCTGTTTTCAGCTTATAGCGCTCTAATGCAAGTTCTATTTGTTCCGTTAACATGTTTAGTGATCAACAACGACATTTAACATCACTTGCAGCAGGTTATTGTTTATTTAACTCCGATTTATCATGTCAAGTACCATTGTTCATAACAGATTTCAAGAGTACAAGTTTTCATCAAGTAACCATCATCAACATAAACAAGACAACATCATACTAGCATTATTTCATCCCATATAAACATTCCACTTATGGCTACTCAAGAGCAAGCATACGATATTGCACATAACACTTTCATTGACATATAACACGTTAGATCATTATCGGATAACATAACCGACATTTAGACATGCAAATCACTAATTATATTGTTTCAGCTTGAACATCCAAAACTGGACTGTTTTCGGGTATTTTAATAAAATAGTTAACTTACTCCAAAAATTACCAAACTTTTGCAGAATGTTTTAAACAATCCAAATATTACTGTGTAAAAATACCGGGATCCAATTCATTACCAATATTTTATAAAAAATCATTTACTGGACTGCAATCAGATTCATCACTTTCTGACTGCAGTCCACGGAATAATTCATTTAAAATTCATCGTAAGTCCGATTTATGAAATTCTAGTTGGAGCATTACAACGACATCAGTGGTCATCTACAGTACAAATTTCATGAGCTAATTCTACACAGATTTCAAGTTATAACGGAAAACATAACACACATTTTCAGCAGTATAAACACAGCTTTTGCTGCTGTGAAAAACGACCTTTTAAAAATAGCAAACGAAGTCCAAAAATTATGATTCCAGTGCCATTAGAACCGTATTTCGAAATAACACGTTATAGACTCAAGAAAATCAATTTTTCGTTAAGTTACGACCTGGTTACAGCCGACTGAAGGCGGCATAACAGTTTGACAGCTTCCTGTTTTCAGCTTATAGCGCTCTAATGCAAGTTCTATTTGTTCCGTTAACATGTTTAGTGATCAACAACGACATTTAACATCACTTGCAGCAGGTTATTGTTTATTTAACTCTGATTTATCATGTCAAGTACCATTGTTCATAACAGATTTCAAGAGTACAAGTTTTCATCAAGTAACCATCATCAACATAAACAAGACAACATCATACTAGCATTATTTCATCCTATTATATCTTTTAACCATTAAAGTAGAAGTAAACAAGGTTAATCAAGAACTTACAACTAGCTCAAAGGCTAGGGAAGATCTCTAGTGAAAAAGATGATGAAGAGGGGATGATGAAAGCAAATGAGAAGGATTCTTCAAGACCTTCAAGCTCCAAACTCCATGTATCACCTTCTAGACTTGAATGAGCTTGGAATTGGAATGATATGGTGGTGACAAGGTGGTGGTGGTGGCGGTTATAGAGGGACCCGAGAGGAGAGGGAGAGAGTGAGGGATGGGGAGTGAAGATATGAAGTGATGTTGAATCTCAAGACCATACTTATAATCTTGTCCTTCTCATATTTTGGCCATAAGATCAAGCAACAATCTTCTCAAATCTTATAGGATCTTAGCAAGATCACACAAGATCATAGGTGATCTATGGTGGGGTCCTCATGACCGATTACTAGTATGGGGGGGGGGGGGTGGCTAAGTGTAAAATTTCATGGTAAGTGGTAAATACTAGTTCAAATCCAAGTATATGATTACATATGTTAGTTAGTGGATATTCTAGTGAGTGTTATGGTGTTCGGGGATCATAACTAGCAAAAAAATAATTAAACAATGTTTTTGACAATATTTTAGTGTCCCGGGAAATGTCCGGTTGTTCGGTTAGATACCGGTTCGTTAAAGTGCTAAGTTGTTCCGTTTAGTGTCTTTTATGTATCTTTTTGTAACCCTTTTAATTCCCAATACTTAGGAAAACATTCAGGACCATTTTGTCAATTTTCTGTACAAGACTAGTATGTTAACAAGCACATGTAAGTATGACGCAGTAATCAGAAAGCAGTTAAGTAATTCAGCACAGTCATCAAGCACTTTAATTAACATTAATTAATCGTACGGATACATGTAATTATGTGGGTTGTCACATTCTCCCCTTGTTAAGAAAATTTCATCCCGAAATTTAGCACGTGGTTACTGAGGAAGTGTTACTGAGGAAGCTAGTTAAGTTGCGTGGTTTCCTGGTTTTCCTGGGGTGTCACATCATCCCCCCGTTGGTTTGGAATTTCGTCCCGAAATTCTGTAGTAGCTTCAGCCTCAGTAGTGGTTGCACTTTTCTTAAAAAACTGGGCATACTTGAGTTTCATTTGGTCATCTCGTTCCCAGGTATACTCTGGGCCACGACGGGAGTTCCAACGAACTCGAACAAGGGGTATTCTGGTACGCTTGAGAATCTTAACGTCTCGGTCTGTGATTTCAACTGGTTCCTCGACGAATCGCAACTGGTCGTCGATTGTGAGCTCCTTTAAGGGAACTATGAGGGTCTCATCTGACAGACACTTTTTCAGATTTGACACGTGGAATACGTCGTGAACTCCGCTGAGTTCTTCAGGTAGATTCAACTTGTAAGCGACTTTGCCAATTTTCTCAATAATCTCGAACGGTCCGACATAACGCGGATTCAGTTTGCCTCGTTTGCCAAAACGAACTACACCTTTCCAAGGTGAGACTTTGAGTAGCACTCGATTCCCAACCTGGAACTCGAGTGGTTTCCAGCGCTTATCAGCGTAGCTTTTCTGACGGTTACGAGCTGCCGCCATTCGTTGTCGTATCTGAGCAATCCTCTCAGTCGTGTCTACCACAAGTTCTGGGCCTGTGATTTGGCTGTCACCAACTTCTGCCCAACAAAGAGGCGTTCGGCACTTCCGTCCGTACAATGCCTCGAACGGAGCGGCCTGGATACTGGTGTGGTAACTGTTGTTATACGAAAACTCCACTAACGGGAGGTGTTTTTCCCAGCCATTACCAAAGTCGATTACACATGCCCTAAGCATGTCTTCAAGGGTTTGGATGGTGCGTTCAGATTGCCCATCCGTCTGTGGATGATATGCCGTGCTCATGTCTAATCGAGAACCAAAGGACTTGTGCGTAGCTTGCCATAATTCAGATGTAAAACGTGAGTCTCGATCAGAAATGATGGAGGTTGGCACTCCGTGCCTCGATACTACTTCCTTTAGGTAGACGTCTGCTAGAGTAGAAAACATATCGGTTTCCTTGATAGCCAAGAAGTGTGCAGACTTAGTCAATCGATCCACTATCACCCAAATAGTTTCATTTCCGCGTTGAGATCTAGGCAGGCCAGTAACGAAATCCATGGAAATTTGCTCCCATTTCCATGTTGGGATCTCTGGTTGTTGGAGTAGGCCTGATGGTTTCTGATATTCAATCTTGACTCTCGCACAAGTCAAACATTTACTGACGTAGGTTGCAATGTTGGCTTTCATACTAGGCCACCAGTATGTACTCTTTAAGTCGTGGTACATCTTATCCGAACCAGGATGTACTGAGTAACGAGACTTGTGCGCTTCATCCATCACAAGCTCGCGTAAGTTTCCATAAAGTGGGACCCAGATGCGCCCTGTTACGTAGTAAGCACCGTCTTCCTTTTGTTCTAACCGTTTCTTCGACCCTCGCAAGGACTCAGCCCTGATGTTTTCTGCTTTCAATGCTTCAACCTGAGCATCTCGTATCTGAGCGGGAAGGCTAGAGTGAATGGTAAGCTGTAACGCACGTACACGCTTAGGTATAGTATCCTTTCGACTGAGGGCGTCGGCCACAACATTGGCTTTGCCCGGATGGTACTTGATCGCACATTCGTAATCATTCAAGAGCTCGACCCATCGACGTTGTCGCATGTTTAACTCCTTTTGTTTGAAGATATGCCCGAGACTCCTGTGATCGGTATAAATGGTGCACTTGGTACCGTACAGGTAATGTCTCCATATCTTAAGTGCGAAAACAACTGCTCCTAATTCCAAGTCGTGCGTAGTGTAGTTCCTTTCGTGAACTTTAAGTTGGCGCGATGCGTAGGAAATGACCTTGTCACGTTTCATCAACACGCAACCAAGTCCTTGGATGGAGGCGTCGCAATAAACCACAAAATCATCTGTGCCTTCAGGCAATGAGAGGATAAGCGCGCTACAAAGTCTATCCTTTAAGTGCTGAAATGCGGACTCCTGTACATCACCCCAACGATAGGTGACACCCTTCTGAGTCAGTGAAGTGAGAGGTTGCGCAATCTTTGAGAAATCCTTGATAAACCTTCTGTAATATCCTGCCAAACCCAAGAATTGACGGATTTCTATTGGTGCGGGGTACAGGCTAGTTCTTGATCGATTCAACCTTGGATGGATCAACATGAATCCCATCCTTGTTTACCACGTGGCCTAGAAAGTGGACTTCGCGAAGCCAGAAGTCACATTTCAAAAATCTAGCATACAACTGCTCTGTTCGAAGAAGTTCCAAAATAAGCCTAAGGTGTTGCTTGTGTTCTTCCTGACTCTTCGAATAGATCAGGATGTCGTCGATGAAAACTATGACAAACTTATCCAGGTAAGGTTTGCACACTCGATTCATGAGATCCATGAAGATCGCAGGTGCATTCGTCAATCCGAAGGGCATAACCAGAAACTCGTAATGCCCATAACGAGTTCTGAATGCTGTTTTGGAGACGTCCTCATCTCGGACTCTCAGCTGATGGTATCCCGATCTCAGGTCAATCTTGGAATAGAAAATCGAACCTTGCAACTGGTCAAATAAGTCATCAATACGTGGGAGGGGATAACGATTCTTCACGGTCACCTTGTTGAGTTCGCGGTAGTCAATACACATTCTGAAGGTACCGTCTTTCTTCTTCACGAATAACACTGGGGCTCCCCAAGGCGAAGAGCTAGGGCGAATAAAACCCTTGTCCAAGAGCTCTTGTAGTTGCGAGGACAGTTCTTCAAGTTCTAATGGAGCTAGACGATAAGGTGCTCAAGCTATTGGTGCTGCTCCAGGAGCTAGCTCGATTTGAAACTCGACTTGACGATGAGGTGGAAGACCAGGTAATTCCTCAGGAAATACCTCAGGAAAATCACGTACAATAGGTATATCTTCTATCTTCCTTTCTTCCGAGGATGTATCATAAACGAGGGCTAGAATAGGAGTGTGGCCCTTTCGCAACCACTTCTGGGCCTTAAGGAAAGAGATGATGCCCACAACAGCACCACTCTTGTCGCCACGAATTACGAGGGGTTCTTCACCAGAACGAGGGATGCGGACAATCTTCTCGTTGCAAAGAATTTCCGCTTGATGTTGAGATAACCAATCCATCCCAATAACAACGTCAAAACTACCCAGAACGATAGGAATGAGGTCGATAGAAAAGGTCTGTTCAGCAAGAACAAGATTACAACCCTTAACTATGTGTGTGGCCTCTAAACTTTTACCGTTTGCTAGCTCTACCATGTGTTTGGTGTTCAAAAGTGTTGGAGTGCGCTTAAGCATTTGACTAACTTTTAAGGACACATAACTAGCATCGACACCCGAATCGAATAAAACAGTAACAAAGAAATCATCCAGAAGAAACTTACCCATCACCACGTTGGGATCGTTCCTTGCATCACCCTGACCCAGCACGAAAACACGTCCCCTGGCTCCATTGCCATCATTGTTTCCCCCATTATTGTTTCCGTTCCCCTGATTGTTGTTGTTGTTCTGTTTCTGGTTCAACTGGGGACAGTTTCTCTTGAAGTGACCTTCAGCACCACACTGATAGCATCCCTTGTTACCCTGCTGTTGCTGCTGCTAATCCTGTGGAGCTTGTGGCTGCTGTTGACGATTCTGATTCGCAGGAAGTGAGCTCCTGCAATCCTTTGCTTCATGACCAAACTTGTTACACCTCAGACAACGACCCTTGTTACACCGCCCACTATGATGTTTGTTGCATCGGTTGCACTTGGGGTGGTTTCCCTTGTATCCACCCTGCCCCTGACTACCCGAAGATTGCTGACCAGGGCTCTTGTAGTCGTCAGTCCTTCGCTGCTGAGACTGAGACTGAGCTAAAGTCGAACCCTTGCTGGAGGCTCCATCCCACTTACGCTTGTTATCACTGGGAGCATCAGAAGTAGTAGTAGCGCTAATACGCTTGGGCAGCTTGTTCTGCTCAACTGCCTGATTAGTGAGACGATGAGCCAAACGGATGATTTGCTGAATGGTGCCAAGATTAGCTGAGGTCATGTGGCTCTGAATTTCTAGCACTAAACCCTTAAGGTACAGCTCGATACGCTTGATAGGAGGATCCACCATAGTAGGACACAAGATAGCTAATTCGTTCGATCTCTTTGTGTATGCCTCGATTTCAGACCCCGTCATCTTCAAATTGAAAAATTCCACCTCTAGCTTTTGGATGTCGTCACGACTACAGTACTCTTCTTTGATCAAAATTTGAAATCGTTCCATGGGGTGGCGTTAGCAACCGCCAGCCCTAGCAGTTGAACCTGTGCTTTCCACCAGGTTAACGCAGCACCTTCAAGTGTTCTAGTAGCAAATTTCATCCTACGATCTTCAGGGCATTCACACATCTCAAAAACAGACTCAACCTTCTCGAACCAGTGAAGAAGACCTACAGCTCCTTCTGTGCCGCTGAAGGTACTAGGTCGGTAATCCATGAACGTTTTGAACGTATATACGGGAGGCGGAGCATGTAGACCTGTGGCGCGAGAATAAAAGACAAGGTTAAGCACAAGAGTTGGTTCGCGAGAGTAGGATCTAAACATCCTAGGATAGGTCGAAATAGCAGGTTATACCTCCTGCTGGAGCTGCTGCGAGTGCCTCAGCAACTCGTTCATTGATCAATGCCGTCAACTGGGCTTGAGTCAGGTTGATACCACCACGTCCTCCGCGTCCGTTCATGATTCTTTGCAATGAAGCGAACATAAGTGAGAACTGTGTGGTGAAAGTGCATACGTGCCGGATGACAGAAGAGAGTAAGCACACAGGGTTTTCAATTAACAGTTGCTACATTAACTAAGCATGCAATGTACTATGCAAACTAATAGACAGGCAATGTAAATATAAACCGTATCACCTATAGTGTTGAGTCTTGCACGTGGAGCAAAGCGTCGTTGTGGATCGTTTGAGCACTGTACAGGTTATAGTCTGGTTTTGTCAAAAAACTTTTCCCTTTTTAAAACCAAGTTCACTATAAACAATGGCTCTGATACCAATCTGTCACACCCCCAAAATCCACCATGCGGAGTATCACCGCTTGGAGGCGTGACATGACCAGGATCAAGCCACCAATCACATTGAACAATGCATTTAAGATGGATAAAATCCAACCACACAATATAATTGGTGATCAAAAGCTAGTTAACCAAGTTCGAATTAAACAGCGGAAACATTAAAGGTAAAACCCAAAATATAAGAAATAAGTTCTTAAGTTTAAATGTTTAACATGGGACTCGACAGTCCATGTCCCACAACGACCACGCCTCCCTGTGCAAGCTCCATAGATACCTAACGATCTGCAAGGCATGTAACAAGGAGTCAACAACAAAGTTGAGTGAGTTCACAGTTGGGTGTTCGTTTTAAGTTGTTTCAAAAACATGGTTTTTGTTTAGTTGGCTTACTTGCCGTGGGGGTTACCCCATAGTTGAAAATATGATTAACCAATTCCTTCTTTCCCAAACCGTGACCCGTGGGGGCTTCCCCATGTGAACCACTAGACCGTTACCATATCGACAACTGACGAACAATAGTTGTGCCCTACGTCAATGTCTATCATCATTGACAGTTTACCCAGATCCATTAGTACACGCCCGTCCGACCGGCACGGTGTGAGGCTTGTCAACCCTAATAGCGCTATTAACTAATGACCCGCTCGCCATTGGCCCGACGATTAAGTCGATATAAAAATGAGGGACTTCATGATAGAGTTTTGTCTAGTAAGTTTAAGGTTGTTGTCCTACCCAAGGATGACGAACGTACGTATTCTACCCAAGGAGAATACGCAGGATTAATATTGGCATCCTACCCAAGGAGGATGGCGGTACATATCCTACCCAAGGAGGATATGTAGGTTCTGTTTTAATTCTTTAACCCATTCCCAACCACCGGGAATCCCTTGCCTTAGAAAGTGTGTGAACTCACTTTTGGTTGCTCGGTTTGACTCTATAAAATAGATAACAATCGGTGTTGGTCAATCACGTCCTAGTATGATTACCACTTAGTTTATTAGTGACTTCAAATAAGCACGAAGTTCCTACACACATCTACCACATAACATGCACTCACTTTAATAGTTCACACCCATATAAACATTCCACTTATGGCTACTCAAGAGCAAGCATACGATATTGCACATAACACTTTCATTGACATATAACACGTTAGATCATTATCGGATAACATAACCGACATTTAGACATGCAAATCACTAGTTATATTGTTTCAGCTTGAACATCCAAAACTGGACTGTTTTCGGGTATTTTAATAAAATAGTTAACTTACTCCAAAAATTACCAAACTTTTACAGAATGTTTTAAGGAATCCAAATATTACTGTGTAAAAATATCGGGATCCAATTCATTACCAATATTTTATAAAAAATCATTTACCGGACTGCAATCAGATTCATCACTTTCTGACTGCAGTCCACGGAATAATTCATTTAAAATTCATCGTAAGTACGATTTATGAAATTCTAGTTGGAGCATTACAACGACATCAGTGGTCATCTACAGTACAAATTTCATGAGCTAATTCTACATAGATTTCAAGTTATGATGAAAAACATAACACATATTTTCAGCACTAAAAACACAGCTTTTGCTGTTGTGAAAAACGACCCTTTAAAAATAGCAAACGAAGTCCAAAAATATGATTCCAGTGCCATTAGAACCGTATTTCGAAATAACACGTCATAGACTTAAGAAAATCAATTTTTCGTTATGTTACGACCTGGTTACAGCCGACTGAAGGCGGCTGTAACAGTTTGACAGCTTCCTGTTTTCAGCTTATAACGCTCTAATGCAAGTTCTATTTGTTCCGTTAACATGTTTAGTGATCAACAACGACATTTAACATCACTTGCAGCAGGTTATTGTTTATTTAACTCCGATTTATCATGTCAAGTACCATTGTTCATAACAGATTTCAAGAGTACAAGTTTTCATTAAGTAACCATCATCAACATAAACAAGATAACATCATACTAGCATTATTTCATCCTATTATATCTTTTAACCATTAAAGTAGAAGTAAACAAGGTTAATCAAGAACTTACAACTAGCTCAAAGGCTAGGGAAGATCTCTAGTGAAAAAGATGATGAAGAGGGGATGATGAAAGCAAATGAGAAGGATTCTCCAAGACCTTCAAGCTCCAAACTCCATGTATCACCTTCTAGACTTGAATGAGCTTGGAATTGGAATGATATGGTGGTGACAAGGTGGTGGTGGTGGTGGCGGTTGATACACTCTAATTTACACATATTTTAGTCCCCCGTTTTACCCCTATTTTATGCGTTTTTGGCCGTAAAACCGTCGTTCGGATACTTATTTATCTACATTTGTGTTTACAGGCCTAAAACTGCATTCCAGACAAGATGATACCAAAAACGAGGACTTTCCGGACAAAACGACAAATCTGCGGACTTTCTGTTAAGGATTCTGATCTGGGCCTGTGGAACGACCGTTCCACCTGATGCACGGTCGTGCATCTCCGACAACACTGATCATCTCGGCAATGAACGGTAGGTGCGGTTGGGCGTTCCAGGGAAACAAGCGACTGGGTGAAGAACGGTCGTTCCATGTGAGGAACGACCGTGCGTCTCCGGTGAAACAACAGAGTCTCGGAACTGAACGGTAGGTGCGACTTGGCGTGCAACATGAAGCCTGGAACTGAACGACCGTTCCACACAAAGAACGGTCGTTCCATTTCAGATCTGGTCAACGATCCGATGACGTATGCAGTATGGCGACCCATCATCAATAATTCAATAAAGTGAACGGTCGTTCCATATGGGGAACGACCGTGCAACAGCAAAAAAGTATAAAAACACAGCAGAAACTTTCTGCTCGACATTATGGATTTTTGGAGAGCTCTCAGGCGATTTTCAGGCTCCGGAGGCATTAGCTTTCACCCGGATTCAAGCCACATTGTCTCGTTTAGCTCGATTACTACCCGGATCCTTAGTCTAGTACTTGTTTATGGTTTGATTTTCTAATCTTTCCAAGTTTTTGTTAATCTTTCAAGTACTTAGATTATGATTTATGTATTATTGTAGCCTTTGGGCAAAAACACAACAATCCCTTGCTAGATTATAACCATTAGTTTGTTAAACTTTGTTTGTAATGACATTTGAAGTATTTTCTATGTTAATCTTTGATGATTAGTTTGCAACCTTGTTATTGATATTGAATTCTTGATTATAAGTAATTATGTTGGATGATTGGTGCTTGGTTAGTTAAGATAGTTGAAAAATGAAGCTTAATTAATCTTGTATTAGTAAACTTTGAATTTGGTTAACTAGTTTAACTTGGTTTAAATGTATGCATCATAATACTAGAAATGGTTAGTGATTTAATAAAATGTAATTATTGTTAATCAAGAGAGCTTGCCGTCACGGAAGGACCTAAACGGGTTAGATGGTGTCGTTATGAATTCTTGCCATGATTTGTTAGCTTAGTTAGTAGTTTAGGCCAAAATTGCTATCTTAGTGAATTATTGTGCAAGATTTGTAAAATGAACTCGGTTGTGATTTAATCTAGTTTATGCTTGTCTCGGTGGTTGCATTGTGTTTATCGGTGTCGCTTTCCTTGTTCAAGTAAGGTTAGAATAATCCTAACGGCTGACTAACTTATTTTTAAGAGATTTTCATAGACATTTATCAATTGCACGTTAAAGAACAATTTTAGGTGGTTAAAGTGTGTTTATCGTTTTAGCTTTCCGAATGATTGTCATGTTAGGATTCCCGAAAGGGATACTAATTGTTTTATATTGGAAAATTGACCGAATGCTTCTAGTGCCAAAACTGACTTAGTTGATATGCTGTGGTTGTGTATTTAGCAAGGCTTTTTATCTACTATCTAGTATGTTTTTATTATGTATTTGGTTATGTTACTTTAGTTTAGTTTAAATCAACAAAACCTATGTTTTTACCGGTAGTTTAGTGACAAAGGTCTAGTACTAGTTCTCCGCCCATTTCCTTGGATCGATACTTGGTTCTTACCGATACTTTATTACATATATGACGGGGTACACTTGCCTCTTTCGTGTGTGTTTTGATGTAAAAGTAATAATCACTTTTATAAATTTAAAACCCAATCGTGTGTAATTTATTGCAAAATATTATGTATATATACGCACACGTCAAGTTTTTGGCGCCGTTGCCGGGGAAATGGCGAGTTTTAGGAACGACCCGAGTCATTTGGTTATCGGTGTATATACTTGTTAATATTTGTGTATAATTTCTTGATTATTTATTTGTTTATTTATTTGTTAATATTTCTTGTTTTATTCGATTTATTCATTTTTGCGTTATTTTTGTTTCATTTGTTTATTTGATCCGGGTTCATTTATTCGCTTATTCTTTGGGTTTTCGGCACCCTAAAGCCATTTTTGTATTAGTCGATTCATTTATTTATTTTGTTGAATTTTTATAAAATTTCGGGCTATTTTTCGGTTTTTTATAAAATTTTCAGCCCATTTATAATAATTTTCTGCTTCTATTCAGCTAATAAAAAAAAAAAAGAATTATTATATAGTAATAAAATATTCATTGTGTGAAATTTTCGTTTGCAGGTTAATGTCCTCAACTCCCGCGCCTAATATTGCTGAGCCGGTTGACGAACCAGCGCATAATCTTAGGAGAAGTAGGAGGCTGCGAGAAAGAGCACGTGTCATTGCACAACGGATCGCAAACGCGATTGACGACCCGGTGATACTTTCTGAAAGCGAAAACTCGGGGGACGAAATCATGGCAGACGATAATCAACCTTTGAATGAGACTAATCAGCCCGGACGAGAAGGCTTGGAGCCCAGTATTATTAGACCCACTATTGATGCACCTTCATTTGAAATAAAATCTAGTATTATTAACATGGTGCAGAATTCAGTGCAGTTTGACGGGCGTGAACACGAGGATCCCGGGAGACACATTGCGGCTTTTCTCCATGTTTGCTCCACATTCAAGATTAGGGATGTTTCGGAGGATGCAATTCGGTTGAGGTTGTTTCCGTTTTCATTGCGTGACAAAGCCAGAGCTTGGCTTATGTCACTTCCAGCCGGGTCCATCAGGACCTGGAATCGGTTGGCGGAGCAGTTTATGCATAAATACTTTCCACCTGAGAAAACGAACAAGCTAAGGAACCGAGTGGTGACCTTTCGTCAGGATGAGGGGGAGTCATTGCATGCAGCGTGGGAGAGATTCAAGGATCTGTTACTTGATGTTCCACATCATGGGTTCACCAGGAGACAGTTAGTCTTGACATTTTATCAGGGGCTGAGCTACAATACGCAGGAGCGTTTAGATATGAATGCAGGAGGCGATTTGGGGACAAAGACTCCCAATGAGGCTTACGATATCATTGAAAAGGCTGCGTTGAAATCTAGCTCTCGCCGCGAAGGAGATAGGAGTCGGGCTACATCATCATCATCAGGATCCCGCGCAGGAGTGCATGCTGTTGACGACTATACGGCTATTACTGCTCAGATCTCGGCTCTCGCATCGAGATTCGACAGGTCCCAGATGATTGCGCATGCGGGCTCGGGTTGTGACCAGTGTGGTGTGTCACACGAGCCTGGGGCATGTTTTCAGGGAGTCGGATACGAGGGCCACGAAGAGGTAGATTTCGTGGGTAATCAAGTTAGGCCGCAAAACAACCCTTACAGTAACACCTACAATCCCGGATGGAGAAATCGCCCAAATTTTGGGTGGCGTGCGAACACAGGCAATCAAAATCCTTTGGGATTCACTCAACGCGCTCCAGCGCAGCAGCATCAGGGTCAGGGTCAGGGTCAGCATTATCAGCAGTACAACCAATCCTACCAACATCGTTCATACCCGCATCAGAATCAAGGCTTTGGGAGTAGTTCCCAGCAGCAGGCCCCTCAGTCTAGTTCTAAGCTGGAGGAGATGATGTCCCAGCTTCTTATTAGCTCCTCGAGCGCGAATCAGCTAGCTGAAAAACGCTATCAGCAGAGCGAGGATCGTTTTCTCTCTCATGAGGGAGAAATGAGGGGCCACAAGGCCTCGATTCAGAACATAGAGAATCAGGTTGGTCAGCTGGCACAGATGATGTCAAAGAGACCCCAGGGTGGTCTCCCGGGCAATACTAAGACAAACCCGGGCCCGCATAGAGATGTGAATGCGGTGATGACCAGGAGTGGAAAACCTACCGGACCCGTCATATCGGACTCACCACCGATCACTGAAGCGGTCCCGACCGACACACCGGATGAGGTGCATGCCAGGCTCCGCCCAGCAAGTACAGCACAAGTCCAGGAGCCGGTCACAGGTTATAAGCCTCCAGTGCCCTATCCAGGAAGGTTGAAGAAGCAGAAGATGGATGAACAAAACGGTAAGTTTCTTGAGATGTTTAAGCAATTGCATATAAACATACCGTTTGTTGAAGCTTTGGCACAGATGCCAAAGTATGCGAAGTTTCTGAAAGACATCCTCTCAAACAAGCAAAAACTCGAGGACATGTCTTGTGTGGTTATGAATGAAAGCTGCTCTGCTATTCTCCAGAATCGCCTGCCTACAAAAATGGGCGATCCAGGCAGTTTCATGCTTCCTTGCCTCATTGGCAATCTGTCAGTCAGTAATGCGTTAGCAGATCTAGGAGCGAGTATAAACCTTATGCCCTATAAGGTTTTTACAAAGTTGGATCTAGGTGAGCCGTCACCTACGAGGATGAGTATTCGACTTGCGGATCGTTCTGTCAAGTATCCACGCGGGTTTGTAGAGAATATGCTTGTTAAGATTGACAAGTTTGTATTTCCCGTGGATTTTGTTATCCTGGACATGGATGAGGACTCGAGAGTGCCTCTGATACTCGGACGCCCGTTTTTGAATACCGCCCGGACGATTGTGGACGTGGCGGCGGGCGAGATCACACTTCGAGTAGATGATGAGCATGTGACGTTTGACATTAAACGTTCTATGCAGCATCCTCTGAGTCAGGATGACGCGCTCTATTATGTTGACATTGTCGACACTTATGTGAGCACGCATTTCCAGGGTACGATCGAGGAGATAGATTCGGACACACATCTGTTGTGTGGGGACTTAGATGGCATTACGCAGGAGGGCCACTACTTAGAGCAGCCAGTCTATCAGATTGGTGACGATAGTCCCCAGAGTCCGGATCGTTTCACAGAAATTGATCGCGAGAGTGAAGTGAAGTCGAAGCCTTCAGTGGAAGATCCTCCTACCTTGGAGCTTAAAGAGCTCCCACCGCACCTAGAGTACGCATTTCTTGATGAGGAGCGTCATTTGCCTGTCATTATTTCATCTGGTTTGGCAGGAGAGGAAAAGAGCAGACTGCTTACTGTGTTGAAACTTCATAAGAAAGCAATCGCTTGGAAAATCATGGACATTAAAGGTATAAATCCCTCCTTCTGTACACATAAAATTCTTATGGAGGATCAGTTCAAGCCGTGTGCGCAGCACCAGAGGCGGCTGAACCCGAACATGCAAGAGGTCGTTAAAAAGGAAGTGATTAAGTTGTTAGATGCTGGTATGATCTATCCCATTTCCGACTCTGTTTGGGTCAACCCTGTGCAGGTAGTGCCCAAAAAAGGGGGCATGACTGTGGTCACGAACGATAGGAATGAGCTCATTCCAACCAGGACGGTCACTGGATGGCGGGTTTGCATCGATTATCGCAAACTCAACGACGCCACCCGCAAGGACCACTTCCCGCTTCCATTCATTGATCAAATGTTGGAGCGTCTGTCAGGGAAGTTATATTATTGTTTTCTGGATGGGTTCTCGGGTTACTTTCAAATTCCTATCGCTCCTGAGGACCAGGAGAAGACCACATTTACCTGTCCTTTCGGTACATTCGCCTACCGGCGTATGCCGTTTGGGCTGTGTAATGCGCCGGCTACTTTCCAGCGATGTATGGTCGCAATTTTCCACGACATGATCGAGGATTCCATGGAGGTGTTCATGGACGATTTTTCGGTATTTGGGGATTCCTTTGATCAGTGTCTGGAAAATTTGAAAAGAATGTTGAAGAGGTGTGAGGAGACCAATCTGGTCCTGAACTGGGAGAAATGCCACTTCATGGTGAAGGAGGGCATAGTTCTGGGACACAAAATCTCTCACGCGGGCATGGAAGTCGATCCAGCTAAGGTCGACGTTATATCACGACTTCCACCCCCCACCTCTGTTCGTGCTATACGGAGCTTTCTCGGTCATGCCGGGTTCTATCGGCGATTCATCAAAGATTTTTCCAAAATCGCCAGACCCATGACTCGTTTGTTAGAGAAAGATGCTCCGTTCGTGTTTGGAGATGATTGCTTGAGGGTTTTTGACCTCCTCAAGCAGAAGTTGGTAGAGGCCCCTATTTTAGTCGCACCGGACTGGAGTTTGCCCTTTGAAATCATGTGCGACGCGAGTGATTACGCTATAGGGGCCGTTCTGGGTCAAAAGAAGGAAAAGCACTTCCATCCGATCTACTATGCGAGTGAAACTCTCCACGACGCTCAAGAGCATTATACCACGATTGAAAAAGAGCTCTTGGCGGTCGTTTTCGCATTCGATAAATTTAGATCGTATCTGGTGCTTTCGAAAACCGTTGTATACACTGATCATGCAGCCATTAGATACCTCTTCAGCAAACAGGACGCAAAACCGCGTCTAATCAGATGGATCCTGTTGCTGCAAGAGTTTGATATTGAGATACAAGATAAAAAGGGTGCTTTGAATGTAGCTTCCGACCATCTGTCTCGGTTAGAGCACGGAGACATAGAGGATTCGCGTTGGGATTCAATCAATGACAAGTTCCCACACGAATCTTTGATGGGTGTTGAGATTTGTGATGAGTCGCCATGGTTCGCCGACCTTGCGAACTATCTTGCTTGCGGGATTCTGATAAAAGGGTTGACTCACCAGCAAAAGAGGAAATTCTTTTCGGATCTCAAGCACTACATATGGGACGACCCTTTCTTGTTCAAGGTGGGTGCTGATCAGGTGATTAGGAGATGTGTATCTGGGTCTGAGGCGATCGACATTCTGCGCCAGTGTCATGAGGGACCTACCGGAGGCCACCACGGAGCCAACTTCACCGCGAAGAAGGTGTTGGATTCCGGGTTTTACTGGCCGACCATTTTCCGTGACGCGCAGAGTTGGGTGAAAGCGTGCGATGCTTGTCAGAGGGCGACGAACATATCGGCACGCGACGAAATGCCCCAGAACTGGATACAGGTTTGTGAAGTCTTTGATGTTTGGGGGATAGACTTCATGGGACCGTTTCCCCCCTCACGTGGAAACAAATACATACTCGTGGCTGTTGATTATGTATCAAAGTGGGCGGAGGCGCAAGCCTTACCCACTAATGACGCCAGAGTAGTTGTAAGGTTTCTAAAGAGTTTGTTCGCCCGATTTGGCGCTCCGAAAGCGCTCATTAGTGACCGAGGGACTCATTTTTGCAATATACAGCTTGAAAAGGCTTTATCCCGATACGGTGTGCATCACCGTTTATCCACACCATATCATCCGCAGACGAGCGGGCAGGTGGAGGTCACGAACCGTGGGCTTAAGCGCATCCTTGAGCGATCGGTTGGAGCGAACCGCAAGGAGTGGTCGGACAAGCTTGATGAGGCATTATGGGCATTCCGTACAGCTTATAAGACCCCTATAGGGACCACCCCCTTTAGGTTGGTATACGGAAAGGCATGCCATTTACCGGTGGAGTTGGAGCACAAGGCTATGTGGGCATTGAAAACCGCGAATTTGGACCTTAAAACCGGAGGTGAAGCCCGGTTTCTCCAAATTCATGAATTGGAAGAATTGCGGCACCAAGCCTATGAGAGCTCCGTACTCTACAAAGAGCGCACGAAGAAACGTCACGACAAACGCTTGAAGGACCACAAAGAATTCCAAGCGGGTGATCTTGTTCTTCTGTATAATTCACGGCTGCGCTTATTTCCTGGGAAGCTTCATTCACGCTGGACAGGACCATACACAGTTAAGGAAGTATTTCCGTATGGTACTGTTGCAGTAGAGAACGCGGATGGCGTTATTTTCAAGGTAAATGGTCACCAGTTGAAGTTGTACGTTGCCGGGCCGATAGAATCGACGGTGGAGGTGATTGAACTCCAAACCCCGCACACATCATAAGTGTGGGGAGGAGAGAGTCTACGCTACTGACTCGCGGATCAAAAATGTAGCAAGAGCGTATTTTGCGCTTTAGGGGTAGTTTAGTCTTTGTAGTCTTTTTCGTAGTTTTTGTAGTTTTTCTAGTTTTTAGCTTTGAGTCTTGCTATCGACTCGTCGACAAAAATTTAGCATGAGTCTACGCTGCTGACTCGCCGACAAAAATGCAGCCGGAGCGTCTTTGGCGCTATGAGGGCAAAATTGTCCTTTTATTTGTTTTTGTAGTTTTAGCGTAATTTAGGTTAGTTAGGTAGTTTTCGTTTGTTTGTTTAGTTTCCGTACGTGCCGGGCGAAGGTTCTGTATTGTAATATTATTAGAACAGTTGGTGTATCGAAAAAACGGCGAAAAACGGCCGAAACGGTTGCTGGAAATAGCTTCTGCAGAAAATCTGTATCTGCAGCTGATGCACGACCGTTCCACCTGTGGAACGACCGTGCAATTCCGAGCAAGCCGGAACGGTAGATCGCACCCTCGGTGCATTTCCGAGAACACGCTGCTGGGTTTGAACGACCTCGGTGACGCACGACCGTTCCATTCCGGAGAACGACCGTGCGACAGCCTGAGGGCAATTTGGTCATTTTGCACACTATATATACCATTATCTGCTGCAAAAACCATCATTCGCGAACCCTAGCCGCTGCAGACCGTTCCTGGGCGATTTTTCACCGTTTCCCACGATTTTTCGCACGATCAAACACCCAACTTCGCACGGTATGTCTCTAGTGTTAGATTTCTTGTTTTCCTTCTTTCTAGTGTAATTCTCCTCCGATTTTTCAAGGAATTTTTAGGGTTCTCTTCATAAGCAAATCGAAACCCTAACCCTTGTTAAATCGAAGTATCGTGAACACCCGGTTGATTTGCAGACCCCTGTTGACCCAATATTTGTTGAAATTTTGCAAAATCTGATTGTTCTAAGTTCAGGGGTCGTATTCTGCAGATTCGGAAGTGCACGGTCGTTCCTCGGGTGGAATGGTCGTGCATCGCCGGCTGATTCACGATATCGTCTGGTCTGGCCTGTTAGTTCTCGGTGACGCACGACCGTGCGTCCCGGAGAACGACCGTGCCATATTGCCAGTACAGTTTGGACAGTAGCTTCATAATTAGCTGCTCGCTTGTTTTCAACTCATTTTTTCACCTGTTTCTGTCTTCCTAACAACATTCCCCATTGTAGATGGATCACCCTTTCCTACAATTTAACCCCAACATCGAGAAGGAAGCGTTATGCATCGCGAAGCGCGATGAATTGTGGGCGAGGCGGGATCAGTTTGGAGAGCCCCGTTGGTTGGACTGGGAGGTTATGCGTGACCTCAACCAGTATGATCGCTTAGATGAAATGATGACCCGTCCGCTTGCAAACTTGGTTGGTTGCAACCGACCGGTTTATCAGGAGTTGACAATCGAATTCTTCGCCTCGTATCAGTATGAAAGGCCAGTTGCACGTACAGAGCCCGATTTCCGCTACAGGAATCGGGTAACCTTCAGGTTGTGTGGTCGATGGCATACATGGTCGGTGGGTCGTTTAGGACGGAGGCTTGGGATTTATACGCGGGAGGATATGGATGATCCCGACGTCTTCAACGACCGGTTCAACTTCCCTAATGATGCAGCGCGAGATGCATTCTGGGCACATAACGCTATTGGGGGCCCATACAACCCACGGATGTCAAAGGCTTCGCGCCTTCGAGATCCTCTGGTGCGCGTGATGCACCATGTTTTCAGCCATTCTATTTGCGGATGCATGGACAGTCAAGGTAACTGTCCAACACCTGATTTGCTCTTTCTTTATGCGTTGGTTGACAAAGCACCGATCAACCTCGCCGCGCGACTGGCTGAGTACTTTGTCAAGTGTTCAGGGCGGACCCACAATAGTGAGATCCACGGCGGTCAGTACGTGACCGAGATCGCGTACAATGAGCGACTTATGACGCCGGGGGTGATTAGGGGTCTCACTTTGATCACTGAGGGGGTGCATGTTGATATCCGGTCTTTGAAGTTTATGGGGGTTATTGCTGAGTTGGATGGGAGAGATAGGTTGAGGGGTTTGAATGGAGAGGTCTGGGACCCGTTACCCCCAGCTGAGGAGGAACATGAGGATGAAGACGAAGAGATGGGAGAGCAGCACGAGCCACAGCCACCGACACCACCACACTCGCCGCAGCATCATGCATTTCAGCAGCATGAGGATTGGCCTACTTTTTACCAGCAGTTCCAGGACATGCGTGTCACACAGGAGCAGCATGGTACATACTTTGACCAGATCAGATCCAGCCAGGACGAGATTAGAGCCAGTCAGGCAGAGCTTCGGGCCACACATGACCGACTAGAGCAGCGCCAGGATACTCTATACCAGGGGGTGTCCGCGGGTTTTTCTTATTTGTTTGGGGAGATGCATCACGCACACCCCAACTATTTTCAGCACCCGCCGGAGTTCCCACCATGGAACCCCCTAGCTATGGCGATCAGGGCCTATCTGGCACGAGACATGATGACGATGATGATGAGTAGTTTGCGGTAGTGGTAGCACTTGGTGGTGTTTCATGTTTCAGTACTTTGTTTTTCTTTGGGTGTTTATTTTGACTTAGTATTTAAAACACCCCGGATATGTATTTTCAAACAATTTCCTTTCTGTTTTGTTTGGATATTTGCATTTATGTACATTATGGTTGTTTGGTTTTTCTTTTTCTGTTATATTTTGGGTGTACACGACATACTTGCAGATTTTATCTATCGGATCTTGGACCGGAGCACGTACCATTTAGAGCTTCGGAAGTCTCGTGGCACCAACATCATCTTGAGGGGAGTATTTTTATCCCTTTCTCTATATTTCGGGTCTCGCATTGGGGACAATGCGAAGTTCAAGTGTGGGGAGGGGGTTAACTTTGTTAACTTAGCTTTGTTTGTCCTCATTTATTAAAAAAAAAAACAGAAAATCAGAAAAATCATTTTAAAAATACTTGTGTTTTGTGTATATGTTGGTAAATAAACCGGTTGGTTATGTTTTAGATTGCATCGGACTTGATAAAAACTCGACAAGCAAAACATTTTTGAAAAAGGAAACCGGAAAGCGTGACAAACAAAGAAAGACTTGCATGATAGTTTTCACACTTTTACCCATTCCTTCCGTTACGTGAGCATATTTGAGCTTAGATTGTTATACATTTGTTCATTTCGGATATAGGAGTGAGCCGGATGTTTTGTGCAATTTAGAACTTGTCACTAGTATGCTTGTTAAGACCATGAACGTGCGGATTTGTGTAAACGTGATAGAGGCACTTAGATTACCCCTTTGTTGTGTACCTTGTTCTTTGTGTTGTGCTTCCCGTTCACCTTATATTACCCTTTAGGATTAACCATGTCGAGCCTTCCCGTTTACCTTTGTTTACCCACATTATCGCCTACTTAACCAAATTTAGCCTTTTTATGTTTTTATACCTTTTTAGTGTTGAAACTCGGTTAAAATAATAGTTTAACTAGCTTGTTAGTATTTATTTTTCATTGTATAGTTTGTCAAAAAAAAAAAAAAAAAACAGAAAATAAAACACCCTAAAATAGGGTGAAGTTGATAGAAATCGAGCAATTTTGAATGCTTAAATGTTAAAAATCTTGTTGATTAGCTCGATTGCGCTTTAGTCGCCTTTTTAAGGCGTTTGTATGTAAAGTTGTATTGTTTATTGCTAGTTAAACGCTACTACCGAGTTTTAACCGTTTTCGCCATTTTAAATGTCCACTTCCATACCCTTCGTCCAAACCTAACGTTACAACCCGTAAAGACCTCTTGATTTACACTTATTTGCATGTTAGTTGGTGGAGACGAGATCTTATGACAAGCTTATGATATTGCACATTTCATTGACTAGGCGTTGAGTGTTTACGCATACAAATTTTATGTATGATTCATAAATAAAACCGAGTGTGTGTGAACATTGTGAGTTGGGTGAAGATTAACATGTGAGTCAATTAAATGTTTAGTCTCGGCTTCTTGGTTGTCGCTTTTTAAATTGCATATGCTTGTTGAGTTTGAATCCTTTGATGTTGTCTTTCGACAAACCGGCTAACCGTTTATATATTAGTTTTCAATAAAATAGTGTGTAAATTATCGTTCTTGTTTGTTTATGTCTTTTATTGCTTTTTAGTTTAGCTTGCTTGAGGACAAGCAAGGTTTAAGTGTGGGGAGATTTGATACACTCTAATTTACACATATTTTAGTCCCCCGTTTTACCCCTATTTTATGCGTTTTTGGCCGTAAAACCGTCGTTCGGATACTTATTTATCTACATTTGTGTTTACAGGCCTAAAACTGCATTCCAGACAAGATGATACCAAAAACGAGGACTTTCCGGACAAAACGACAAATCTGCGGACTTTCTGTTAAGGATTCTGATCTGGGCCTGTGGAACGACCGTTCCACCTGATGCACGGTCGTGCATCTCCGACAACACTGATCATCTCGGCAATGAACGGTAGGTGCGGTTGGGCGTTCCAGGGAAACAAGCGACTGGGTGAAGAACGGTCGTTCCATATGAGGAACGACCGTGCGTCTCCGGTGAAACAACAGAGTCTCGGAACTGAACGGTAGGTGCGACTTGGCGTGCAACATGAAGCCTGGAACTGAACGACCGTTCCACACAAAGAACGGTCGTTCCATTTCAGATCTGGTCAACGATCCGATGACGTATGCAGTATGGCGACCCATCATCAATAATTCAATAAAGTGAACGGTCGTTCCATATGGGGAACGACCGTGCAACAGCAAAAAAGTATAAAAACACAGCAGAAACTTTCTGCTCGACATTCTGGATTTTTGGAGAGCTCTCAGGCGATTTTCAGGCTCCGGAGGCATTAGCTTTCACCCGGATTCAAGCCACATTGTCTCGTTTAGCTCGATTACTACTCGGATCCTTAGTCTAGTACTTGTTTATGGTTTGATTTTCTAATCTTTCCAAGTTTTTGTTAATCTTTCAAGTACTTAGATTATGATTTATGTATTATTGTAGCCTTTGGGCAAAAACACAACAATCCCTTGCTAGATTATAACCATTAGTTTGTTAAACTTTGTTTGTAATGACATTTGAAGTATTTTCTATGTTAATCTTTGATGATTAGTTTGCAACCTTGTTATTGATATTGAATTCTTGATTATAAGTAATTATGTTGGATGATTGGTGCTTGGTTAGTTAAGATAGTTGAAAAATGAAGCTTAATTAATCTTGTATTAGTAAACTTTGAATTTGGTTAACTAGTTTAACTTGGTTTAAATGTATGCATCATAATACTAGAAATGGTTAGTGATTTAATAAAATGTAATTATTGTTAATCAAGAGAGCTTGCCGTCACGGAAGGACCTAAACGGGTTAGATGGTGTCGTTATGAATTCTTGCCATGATTTGTTAGCTTAGTTAGTAGTTTAGGCCAAAATTGCTATCTTAGTGAATTATTGTGCAAGATTTGTAAAATGAACTCGGTTGTGATTTAATCTAGTTTATGCTTGTCTCGGTGGTTGCATTGTGTTTATCGGTGTCGCTTTCCTTGTTCAAGTAAGGTTAGAATAATCCTAACGGCTGACTAACTTATTTTTAAGAGATTTTCATAGACATTTATCAATTGCACGTTAAAGAACAATTTTAGGTGGTTAAAGTGTGTTTATCGTTTTAGCTTTCCGAATGATTGTCATGTTAGGATTCTCGAAAGGGATACTAATTGTTTTAAATTGGAAAATTGACCGAATGCTTCTAGTGCCAAAACTGACTTAGTTGATATGCTGTGGTTGTGTATTTAGCAAGGCTTTTTATCTACTATCTAGTATGTTTTTATTATGTATTTGGTTATGTTACTTTAGTTTAGTTTAAATCAACAAAACCTATGTTTTTACCGGTAGTTTAGTGACAAAGGTCTAGTACTAGTTCTCCGCCCATTTCCTTGGATCGATACTTGGTTCTTACCGATACTTTATTACATATATGACGGGGTACACTTGCCTCTTTCGTGTGTGTTTTGATGTAAAAGTAATAATCACTTTTATAAATTTAAAACCCAATCGTGTGTAATTCATTGCAAAATATTATGTATATATACGCACACGTCAGCGGTTATAGAGGGAGCCGAGAGGAGAGGGAGAGAGTGAGGGATGGGGAGTGAAGATATGAAGTGATGTTGAAATCTCAAGACCATACTTATAATCTTGTCCTTCTCATATTTTGGCCATAAGATCAAGCAACAATCTTCTCAAATCTTATAGGATCTTAGCAAGATCACACAAGATCATAGGTGATCTATGATGGGCTCCTCATGACCGATTACTAGTATGGGGGGGGGGGGGCTAAGTGTAAAATTTCATGGTAAGTGGTAAATACTAGTTCAAATCCAAGTATATGATTACATATGTTAGTTATTGGATATTCTAGTGGGTGTTATGGTGTTCGAGGATCATAACTAGCAAAAAAATAATTAAACAATGTTTCTGACAATATTTTGGTGTCCCGGGAAATGTCCGGTTGTTCGGTTAGATACCGGTTCGTTAAAGTGCTAAGTTGTTCCGTTTAGTGTCTTTTATGTATCTTTTTGTAACACTTTTAATTCCCAATACTTAGGAAAACATTCAGGACCATTTTGTCAATTTTGTGTACAAGACTAGTATGTTAACAAGCACATGTAAGTATAACGCAGTAATCAGAAAGCAGTTAAGTAATTCAGCACAGTCATCAAGCACTTTAATTAACATTAATTAATCGTACGGATACATGTAATTATGAGGGTTGTCACACCGTCGTCATTACCGGTATTATCGGTCATTATGAAACATAATACATATTCATTGACCTGGGAAGTACAGCCGACATCATCTATGAGCAATGCTTTAATAAGTTTGACGATGAAGATAAAGCGAGACTTGAGCCGGTTGATTATCCCCTGTCAGGATTTTATAACGAAATGGTCTTCCCGTTAGGCCAAATCAGCTTCCCCGTCACGTTATCTGACGGGAAGCATTCAAGAACCACAAATGTCAACTTCATGGTGATGCCTGTCAAATCAAGGCATGATGTTTTGATTGGGAGAGAAACCCAAGGTGAACTAAACATGGTAACTTCCACACCCCACTCAGCCATCGGGTTCCCAACTGAGACGGGGGTGGCGATTATGTATGCGAAGAAAGAGGTAATGTCAACAGAGGATGTGCGCCAAGCAAAAGAAGCAAAAATTTCAACAACTGAACCAGAAAAGTGGGTTTTAAACTGTAAATACCTAGAGCAAACGGTGACGATTGGCCACGCAATCTCACCAAACATCAGAACGCACCTCAAGCAACTTTTGTTCAGGAACGTGGATATCTTCGCCTGGACTCCGGCTGACATGACCTGTGTCCCGCGCGACTTTACTGAACATTGTCTGAACACTTATCCCTCCGTTGAACCAAAAGTGCAAAGAAGGCGCAGCTTAGGGGCGGATAAGACTAAAGCGATGAATGTACAAGTGTGTGAGCTGCTAAAAGCAGGAATCTTGAGAGAGGTGCGCTATCAAAGCTGGGTTGCAAACCCCGTGATGGTGGAGAAGTCTAATGGAGGATGGAGAATGTGCGTCGATTATACCGATCTTAACAAGGCATGTCCCAAAGATTGCTATTCTTTGCCTGAGATCGACAAAAAGATAGACTCTCTCGCACCGTACAGATGGAAATGTTTCTTGGATTGTTACAAGGGGTATCATCAGGTTCAAATGAAACTTGAGGACGAAGACAAGACAGCTTTTCGGACCGACCTTGGGATCTTCTGTTACACAAAAATGCAGTCGGCCTCAAAAACGCTGGCGCAACATACCAGCGCCTGATGGATAAGATCTTCGCTGAAGATATTGGGAAACATATCGAGGTTTACATCAAAGATCTCGTGATCAAAAGTCCTGAGGAGGATCAAATGTTAAAGGATATAGAGAAGACATTCAACTCTCTGAGAAGCGTGAATATGAAGCTGAATCCAGCCAAATGTTCCTTTGGTATGGAGGAAGGCAAATTCTTGGGCTTCGTGGTTACAAATGGTGGTTTTAAAGTCAATCCAGAAAAAGTTCAAGCCATAGAGCGGATGCCATCGCCGCGAACGATCAAAGAGATGCAAAGGTTGGCCGGTCGCCTAGCCGCGCTTAACCGATTTCTGTCAAACCACGCTGCAAAGTCATATCCTTTTATCAGCACTTTGCGCAACTGCGTGAAGAAGCAATAATTCAAATGAACGCCTGAAGCAGAAGCCGCTTTTCAGCAAATGAAAGAGTGTTTGATCAAGCACCCCACCCTGACCGCGCCGTTCGAAAAAGAGCCACTCATCCTGTACTTATCTTCTTCGGATAAGGAAGTTGGGTCGGTATTGCTTGTGGAGAGAGATGGAGTTCAGACTCCAATTTACTACGCTAGTAGGGTGCTTACATATCCAGAAACGAGATATTCAACAATGGAAAAGCTAGTACTTGCGCTGCTACACGCCTCCAGGAGGCTGCGCAGATACTTCACAGGCCACGTCATCACCGTACTTACTAATTTTCACATCGGCACAATATTGCAAAAGCCAGAGACATCTGGTCGGTTAGCAAAATGGGCGATCGAGCTGGGGGGCCACAACATTCTATACAGGCTGCGCCCCACAATCAAGGGCCAAGTGCTAGCAGACTTCATCACTGAAGTCCCAGAAGATAAGATCAAAGATTGTGAGATTGTTGAGACTCCCATAAAAGACACGTCCGATGGGTTATGGTTGCTATACACTGATGGGGCCTCAAACGAAGATGGCGCAGGAGCCGGATTGCGCCTTGTCAGCCCTGAGAAGCATGAATTTACATACGCCATCAAGTTGGATTTCAAGAACACCAACAACGAGGCGGAATATGAGGCATTCTTTGCAGGCTTGCGCCTCGCCATCAAAATGGGAGCTCAAAATCTACAAGCGCATGTTGACTCACTCCTGATCGCCAGTCAAATCAACGGATTATATGATGCAAAGGATGAAATCATGGCTTTGTATTTAGATCAAGCAAAAGAGTTGCTTCAACAATTCAAGTCATACAAGGTAGTGCACATAAATCGCTCAGAGAATAAACCAGCAGACGCCTTGAGTAAGCTCGCTTCAACTTCTTTTCAACATCTCGCCAAAGATGTAAGAATCGAAGTACTAAAAAACCCGTCGGTTTTTGCTGCATCAAGTGAATGTGATCGAGATAGGGCAACCATCTTGGATGACCCCTATAATCCAGTATTTGCAAGAAGGAATACTTCCTGAAAACAAAGCAGAGGCAAGGAAGATACATAACAAGGCTTTGCATTATGAGATGAATGGTGGTATCTTGTATCGAAAATCCTTCTTGGGGCCACTCCTGTGCTGTGTGGACCCCCAAGATGCAAAATTACTTGATCAGGGAGATCCACGAAGGTATCTGCGACATCCATGCAGGCCCGCGCATGGTCGTCGCGAAAATAATGAACGCTGGATACTACTGGCTAGGGATGCACGTCGACGCTCTAAAGGAATTGCGCAAATTCGACTCCTGTCAATGGCATTCCCCGAAGACCCTACGCCTAAAAAACGATCTTATCCCTGTATCCACTGCTTGGCCTTTCCAGCAGTGGGGGATTGATATGGTGGGACCTTTCCCCGAAGCTCCAGGTGCTGTAAAGTTTATAATCGTGGCCGTAGATTATTTCACTAAATGGGTGGAGGCCAAAGCTCTCGCCTCAACTACTGCAATGATGGTGCGCAAGTTTATATGGGAACACATCATTTGCAGGTTTGGCCTCCCACTCAAGATAGTAACCGACAACGGAACCAATTTCGCGTCTGACGACCTTCAAAAGTGGATGAAAGAAATTAAGATCGAACACACTTTCTCTTCCGTTGTGCACCCTCAAGGCAACGACCAAGTAGAAAGTGTCAACAAAAGTATTTTCGATGGGATAAAGGCCCGACTGGGCACAAAGAGAAGAGGTTAGGTAGATGAGCTCCCGAGCATCCTATGGGCTCATCGAACCATGCCGAAAACAAGTACTGGCGAAACCCCTTTTAGCCTAGTTTATGGCTCTGAGGCGGTTATCCCAGCTGAAGTTGGCCTCCCCTCGCCGCGCTTGACAGCAGTCAACACAATCGATAACGAGGCAGAGCACCGTCTTAACTTGGATTTACTCGAAGAGAGGCGCGAAAAAGCGCGAATCAAAGAAGCCAAGTATAAGACACAATTGGAGAGGTACTACAATGCAAGAGTACGCATTTGTACCTTCACTACAGGAGAATATGTCTTCAGAGACAATGAAGCTTCAAACGCTGAACGCCCCAGAAAGCTAGCACCCAAATGGGAAGGCCCATACTTAATACACGAGGTGCTAGGGAAAGGGGCATACAAATTGCGCACGCTGGATGGACACATCATCCCGCGCACGTGGAACGCGCAACAATTAAGCAAGTGTTACATGTGACTGATCTCGCCCTTGCGCCTTTATCCACCTATGTTGGCCACTCGCCTTTCTTAATTTCCTATGTTGGCTATACGCCCTTTATTTTATTTCCACGATGTATGATGGCCTAAGCGCCTGTTTCCTACTTAATGAAAGCATATGCCTTATGTTTTCCTTTTGTCATGATGACTTTTACGTTACAAATGCATGTTAAACTTTTGATTAGCACGAGAACACTTCAGTAAATTACGAGGTCTTGAGTTATGCCTCCAAGGTCCTCCACGAACATAGCGCGAGACCGGGCAGTTACGCTCGCACAAGAGCTACACTTACATTCATTCGCGCTAACTTAACCAAAGTTTCTAACAACAGTGCAGTAATTGTAACTTCAAATTAACATCAAACACAATGCTATATTCTAAAAGGCGAACCGCGCAATGAGCACATAAGAAATAAACAAAAACATCATTGATTCATTTCAAAATAGTGCGACTGCGCGTCAAGTTACATTGAGCGTCTAAAAAGAAAAATACAAGGCACGAAGCCTACCAACACTATCTACTCATAACCGTCACCATCGTCATCATCGTCATGATCATCATCATCACCATCGCCATCGCCATTGCCATCACCATCACCATCACCGGCTGGTTCTTCATCAGACAGCTCCACGGTTACTGGAGGGTCAAGAATCTGCTTTAACCGTTGGCACCAGTCGTCATGCTCCAATGCCTTCGCGACCAAATCCATCACAGGCAGTGATAGATGGTCATAGGCCTTTTCCGCGTGGGTAAATGCAGCATCAGCCTGATCCGTCACTGAGTAATGGCTAACATCAAACTCTTGTCCTAGTGCCTCTTCAACATGCTGCGCACACTCTAGATAACCTCCACGGTGACCAACCGCGCACGAGGCATCTATGAGAGCAGCAACAGCTCTAGGCATTCAGGATAGAGTTGGCCATCTACAGCAAAGGCAACGGATAAGAAATAGGTTTTAGCAAATAAAGCCTAAGTTTAAAAGAGAGAACCATACCAGAACTACTCCCCTGCCACGCATCCACTCAGCCTCAAAAGCCAGAGTATCAACGATGCCTTGAACCTCGGAGTAGTTATTTTGCGCTACGTTGAGGGCTGCTGTACTCACGTCTCGCACCTCCTCGGCCTTTTTCTTGGCCTCCTCAGCAGTAGCAGCCTTGACTCTCTCAGCTTCAAGGTCGATCTCTAAGGACTCGCTTTTGTCAGTTTGCTCTTGCAAACGACGTTTTAACTCTGCAATTTCGACGTCCTTAGCCGCCAGGTCCTTATCCTTACTGGATACCTGCGCTTTCAGCTCAGCCTACAAAGAATAAACAGACTTAGATAATGAGACAAACAAAAAGCATAAAGGCAAGAAGGGTCAACACTGGTTGAACCTCAACACGTTCCTTATCGGTTTGCCCATCCTCGACTTTCCCTGTCAACTCAGCAACTAGACCCTCGAGTTCGGTGATTTTGGCTCGGGCTGCATACATGCGCTGGTTATCTTTCTCACAAATTTTCTTCCCCTTGGCACGCTCATTCGCCAGGAGATCTTTAGCAGCACGAAGCTTGCCCCTAAGGCCTTCACGGCCCCACTCCTCCGATTTCCTATCGGACTCAAATTAGCCTTTTCTTCGGCAAAAGTAGCATTAGCCTTCTCGAACTCCTTAACCTGCCTCACAAGGCGCTCACGATACTTCTCCCAATCGGCCCTCTCCTTCATCATCGTGCGCCACTCATGCACGATTTGATGATTGGTGGCGTGAGTATTGGCCTCTCCAACGACATAGGCTTGGTATAGCCCATCGTGAGTTCACGCCCTTTGACGATTAACTTCACCAGGAGGGAATGAGTTCAGGAACCAGTCGCGACATGCACCAAACTCCTGGAAGGTATCTTTCTGTTTCAAACCCCAGGGAGCTTGGTGGGGAGCATTACCGCGCGCCTCCTCGGTATAGGTCTTGTAGTAAATATCACCAAGGGTATCTTTCGGACCAATACTCTGAGGCATATACCCTCCAGCGCCACCAGAGCTCGCACCACCTGCAGCATGAGATTTTTCCTTATGAATCGCAGAACCTGATCCCCCAGTAGTAGAAGTTACTTTAACAGTATGAAGGGGGCATCAGGCTGCGCAGGTTTGGTCAGCTTCTCAACCTCAGGTTCTTTCCTTTTCTCATGAAAGGGCTGGTCAAGCCCCGTGATATGGACGACCTCCGAACCCTGCGCTTTTTCATGTGCAGTTGTAGCAGCGGCCCGGGTCTCCTTCGGATCACCACCAACAGGCTTTTCAGGAGCCTTCTTCTTCTCTCTTTCCTTCTCTTTCTCAGCAACCTTGTCGACAGGCTCCTTAGCAGTTTTCTTTTTCTCCTTCTCGGACTCTACCCCATCAGTCCTGAAGGGCTTGATTGTAACCTTGGTCTTTTTCTACGCCAGCTCTTGAGGATCTTTAAACACAACACCCTTCTTTTCAGGGGTCTTCTTTTTGGCCTCTGCAGAAACAGAGTGTTAAAAAGAGATAACAACAAAGAAAACAAGGTAGTCAAGAAACTAACCGGGAGAAAATTTATAAAGAGAGCGCAAGTTGCTCTGTTTTCCGATTAAAGGGACTCCACCAGCCTTCTGCGCAACAGGCGCACCGGCTGTGGTCTCTTCCCTACTTCTCTTCCTGCTTACCAACTTCTCAGCAGGCTCCTCTTCTTCTTCCTCCTCCTCTTCATCAAGCGTGATAGAAGACGGAGTGGCTCCAACATCTGGGTTTCGAGAACGCGTGCTCCCTGAGCTCCTTGAACCAGTGGCTCTGGTCTTCTTCTCGCCTATACGCGACAAACCTTCAAGTGAGTCACTGATAATAACGTAATCCTCCAAGTTACTCTGACGAAAGCGTAGAGTACCTTTATCAGCAGCACCAGCAGTCGCGCGGCTACTCCCGCCCTTCTTGCTAGTTGCTTCAGCGTCTAAGGTAATCACCTTCTTCCGCTTGTTGGGTTTCTTCTTCTTCTCTTCAGGGTCAATCCCCAGGTCGCGCAACACACCTGCAAAGATGTTAGACCACGAACTTAGCTCCCCATTTGAAGACCCTACAGACTCCTCGCTGGAAAGATAGAGAACCTCTTTCCCAGCGGAAGTCATAGTTCGCAAGGGCCTGAGGTTAGGTATATGCGCACCTTCAGTCGCGGTAGGCGGATTAGCAAAAGCTCCAGCAACGGGATACATGAAGTGACCTCTAATCGCATCATACCAATATTGCTCGCCTGCTTCCAGCGGGCGCACGCCCATGGACCCACCAAAAGTGGGGAAAGCAGATTGGTAAAGGCGTACCTCTACATTCAAAATTCAACAGTTGAGTGCAACGAAATTAAACAAAAAAAAATCAAGGAAACAACTAACCTCTATCTTGAAACTTCAAAACCGGAACTTCGTTGCTCTCAGCTGGCCATTGATCACTATTCCGCGCCGCAACGAGGACATTTTCACCGAAAACTCGGTTAGGTGTGGCAGTGAGCTTCACATACCAATCCTCTTTCTTAGGTATCGGAAACTCCTCCTTCTCGATCACGTCTGGCGCACGAAAGGTCATGGAAATTGGGATGACTTCCTCTCGAATGAAGAAATTTTTTTTGTTTCCAGTCATGGAAGCTCTAGGGTGGGTTCAGAAGTATCTTCTTGGCAGACCATCGATTGCCAAAAGAGTAGAAGCCCATGTTCCTGATCAGTTGATAGAACGCCCTAAACCTTTCCACCGTCGGCTCAACACCATGGGATCGGTATAGAAATTCAAAGTGTCGCACCCTCACCATTCCAGGTGGACTCATCTGAGAAATGTGGAACCCATAATACTGAAGTATATGGGCCATAAACTCCGTCGCCGGCAACCGGAAGTTGCCCTGTAAGAAGAGGTCTTCGAAAAGGGTAATATACCCCGGAGGTGCATCGGCGGCCGTCTGATTTTGACCGGGGGCGGCGACACCTGCCCCACGATCTCCACTTACCTGCTGATGGCAGAAGGACGGCTAGGCCGACAACAGTGACACGTGGCTCCAATCATGGTGCGCCAGCACCGGAGAACTTCTAGAAGCCACTAACGGTTGACACCAGTGAGACATAGAGCATATCCTCAATGTTGTCGCCTTCCGGCCCAAGGCCCATCAGCCCATATCCTCTTACACATCTCCGGCTATAAATAGAGACCCCAGTCCACAGGTTAAACATTCTATTCCCTCTACTCTCACTCTTAACTCACATTTATCTCCTCAAAACAGTCGCTTATTCTCATGCCGGAGTCTGGTTAAGAGGGAAACCTCCATATTCTCCTCTTAACGAGCTAACGGTGTTCTGTTTTGCAGGATTATCGGATCATTAAGGAGCTCAGAAAGTTATAAGGAGATTAACCACTATGGTAGAAACATAAACCAAACTAATTAAACCTAAAATTAGTTCAGTGTTTCTTCAATCACAAAAATGATATATAAAAAAAGTGTCCAAAACTTGCTATTTCTGAGATCTCTTCCGACCGTCCCCACAAACGTGAACATGCAAAACGGCTTACGGGTGAACCTGTGTAGTGTGATGACCATGCCAGTTTAGTCCACTGTCTAGCGCGTGACCATTCTTAGTTGTCCGTAAACTCGCATAGCAGGTGCTCTTCTATGTTTAAAAATTTATACTCTTTTATCCAATTTTCTTTTAACTTTATAGAATTATCAAGTATACTTAACATCCTCAAAAACTTATTGTCAAAATAAGAATCGTAAATACTTTAAGTTGTTTCACTTTCACCAGCTAAATTGTTTAATATACCAATTTATGTCAATATAAAAATATTTACTGATAAAGGAGAACCAAAATGACACTTTTAAATAATTAAAAAAGTAAGACTCCCCTCCCAAATTGAATCAGTGGAGTTGGATCTTAATTTGGAAATGTGTGTGAAAGTAATGGGCTTGATACTTGAGCCCAGCGATTGAGTAAACAAACCTAAGGCTAAAGGTGTGGGGATTATGGTTGTGATATGATTCGCCAGATAGGAACATGAATGGAAGGCTACATCACCCCCTTGCATGATCCACCATGGTTTGCATGGATTAAACCATGGCATCCATGGTCCTCCTTTCCATTTTTCAAGAAATCCATTTCTTTTTTCTTTAGACAAAGATAAATTACAATAAATAAGGGGATAGTGGTTTGGGTCATGACCACACCCTTAAGGTATTGGTTTTAGATGGTGGATTAGAGGTGGTGACATGTCACTGACGTGGAAGGTCATGAGAGTCATGACCACACCCTATAGCCTAATAATTAATAATTAAATTTCTTAAAACAAACTGACTTGTTTAATAGTTTAAGTCAATCGAGTAATCCCTATTATCTATATCTATACTTCTATACTATTATATAATACATAATAAGAACCTGTGTATTACACAGGTTACATAAATGTTTATTAAAAATATTAATTTTAAATAGCATTTCATATAGTTCTTAAAATCTAAAGTTCAGTAGAAGTTAACACGTGACATCGAATATTTAGAGGGGTTTGTGATTGCTTTTTAAATCTCCTTATTAACTTATTTACATTTCTAAAAAGTTAATAACGAGAAATGATGTTTGGGTAAGTAAAATTGACTTTTGTAAATATCTTCTTGAAGGAGGAGAAAAAGTCATTTTGAAAAGTTATGTTTTCCACCACATAAGCTAATCCAAATACTTTTTTTAAAAACTCATTTTGGATAAGTCGTAAGTCAATAAGTAATTTTGACAAAAAGTCCCTTTTTGAGTTAAATAAGCAATCCTAAACACCCCTTATTAATAAGAGAAAGATACAGTAAAATCAAGATTTAAATGGTTTACATGACTTGCACGTGGCTTTCATATATTAAAGATGCCACCTGTGATAATAAAATGAACATATGTTAAACTTACCCTCTTGATAATTTAATTATACCTACCATATAATCATTTATAAATAAATGTTGTAAATTGAATGCATATTATATAATTTTGAATACATATAACTTTTCATACTAAGTAAACAAAAAAAAGTTATAACTTTAATTAAAAAAAAGTATTGTACGAGTTGAATATAATGTAATCAGTTACACATATAATCAAGACATGTATTTTAAAAATGAACTTTTTGTTAGGTATTATTATATATATTATTATTACTTGTGTTTTCACTTTTTGCATTAAAAACGTTTATTTATGCTTATTTTGTTATCATTATTATAGTAGTTGCGATTAGCATATCAATTTTGATTCCCAACTCCATATCTTAGTGTACCTACATTATTAATATTAGAGTTAATTGTCAAAATCGTCCATGAGGTTTGGGCATGTTTGCCATTTTCGTCCAAAATGACTTTTTTGTACCAAATAGCCCCCCACGTTTGTAACTTTTTGCCATTTTCATCCAAATGACTAACTGGGTTAGAAACAACCGTTTGATGAAGGTTTTTTTTTGAAATTTCACAAGTACAGGGCCTGAAATGTAATTTCTGTATAGAACATTGTGTCGTGATAATTTTACTTGCAACAAAATACCTAGTAAAGAACACCGTCTATCAACATTCGTTAAAAAAGACACCGCCTGAAAAGTGGTATAAAGGTAAAGGACGAAACTTGTAATTTTTCCTTATTATATAGTATAGATATGCAATAATGTAATTTCATAGTTCGGTTATTAATTATATGTTAGGTTATTAATTTGTAAACTAAGATTAAAATTTAATGAAATTAAGTTATTTATTCTGTTAGGATATTAAATAAAATGTGAAGGTTAAGTAAAATTATAATTATAATTATAACAAAAATTTAATGAAATACATAAGGTATCTTCAAAACAAGAATATGACTCTATAGTATATTAAAATACAACTCTTTAGAATATAAAGGTAATTTCCACGCGAGTTATTAAAACTATACGAAATATTAAGTTATAAATTGTGAGCTTGAGATTTAATACGCGAAATACTAAGACGTGATATATTAAGACGATACATTTTAAAATGAAAGTTTGAAACTTAATTCTCATCATTCAAACTTATAAAATGAAAGTTTGAAATGTAGTAGTCGTTTACCTCTTAATAATTGACACCTTTATCTTTATCTTTTTTTTTTCGTTTTAAACCTTATATAAGTTTTATTATTATAATGAAATTGATCACTCCGCATGATCTGTTCGGGAATAGTACAGTAATGTTGGTGAGTTTGATAGAGTGTAGGGTGCCATTCCAGCTATAGCTAGATGGTAAAGACTCTTGCCTATTGGAGAAAAAACCAGAGTTCAAATCCTGACATGGGGTGTAGTTTGGTATTTATTGGTGTTATTTAAGAGTAGGATTAATGTAACCTTTGTCAATCAAAAAAAGATAGAGTGTATGGTGGAGGAGGTTACGGATTCAATCCTTGTAACGTGCAAATTTAGTTGTTCAAAAAAAAAGGAAAAATTACACTTTTCGTCCTTAATGTTTGTAGCGCGTTTCAATGGATGACCTTTAACTTTAACAATTACAGTCGCAGTCCTTTATTTGCAAAACATGTTACACCTTAGGTCCTTTGACCCTAACCTGGTTAAAACTTTCAGTTAAGTGAAGTCATGTGCAACTAATGTAAGGGCAAAACAGTCATTTAATAAAAAAATGTCAAATTTAAAAATTATAAATCTAAACTATTATTATTATCATCATCATCATCATCATCATCTCTCCTTCTCTTCCTGTACTCTCTCCCTTGTATTCTCTATCTGCATACCATCATCATCTTAAGGAGTAAATAAAACAAAAAGTTATTCACTAACGTATGCCGTGAGCGTGTACACACCTTCTTTTACAGCAATGACAACCACTTCCAGATCTGTTACGTCAGCAATACATCTTTTCCGGTGAGTCCCCGGCAACGGCGGCTTCCGCGTTGAAAACACTGGCACCGGAGCTACAATACCTAAGGAAGAAACATGTTTCCACGATGAAAACACCAGCTCCGGAGCTACAATCTCTAATCCAGATAACGTCATATACGAAGAAGAACTCGTTGAACATGAAGACGACGACGTCGTTTCGGTAACAGATATGTTTGAATATGTATCGCCAACTCATATTCAACAAAACTTGAAGAAGAAGAAGAAGAAGAAGATGATGATGATTAATGATCAAAGGAACAGTACGATGATTTCCCCCAATTTTGAACAAAATGAAAACCCTAAATTAAGAACAGTATGGTCAAAACTGAAAATTACCTGAGTCAGACAACAGAAATTGAAGAAGAAGATGATGATGATGATGAGTGATTAATGAACTAATAACAGCTACATATACGATTTGATCTCATGATCTGCGAACAATTTATGTTACAGAGATGGTGGTGTTTCATTTAGGGCTAAACACACTAAACCCATCAATAAAAATCCAATTTTTAGGTTCTTGAACAAGAAATCAATTGTGAAATCATTCAATATGTAATGGTGAAAATAGAGAGTGAAGATTACAAACCCATCAACTAAAGATTCAGATACTAAAAACTCATCTTGATTTCTCTATTTGATTGATTGAATTCGTAAGTTCTAGAATCAGTTACTTTTCTTTTGGGGTAACTCTGTTTCTTAGGTGTGTGGTTTGTGATTGGCAATAATTTCCAATTTTCAACAGGGTTGAGTCCAAACTCCAAAACACGGCCTTTGACTCTCAGATCGGTGAACAATTTATGATTTGATCATGAATTTGTGTTTTGATTTAAAGAAAGTTTGAAGGGTTTCTAGATTGAGAGAGAGAAAACAGGGGAGAGAGAGTACAGAGAGAAGGGGAGAATACGGGGAAAGGGGAGATGGTGATAATGGTTTAGATTTATAATTTTTAGATTTATAATTTTTTTGTATTAAATGACTGTTTTGCCCTCACATGGGTTGCACATGACCTCAGTTAACTAAAAGTTTTAACCATGTTAAGGTCAAAGGACCTAAGATGTAACAGGTTTTGCAATTAAAGGACTGTGAGTGTAATTATTAAAGTTAATGGACATCCATTGAAACCTGCTACAAACATACAGGACGAAAAGTGTAATTTACCAAAAAAAAAAAATACTTTTAAGAAAATGCCACGTGTCTCGACAAAATTACTCTCCCATAATTATCTTTTAAACTAATTTTAATTTTATTTTTTTATTTCTACAAGAATATACATGTTAAATCTTAATATAATCTTTATCTCTATCCCGATCTTTTCTTTATCTATATATATACATATAAACACCTAATAAAAAATATTAGGGGAAACATGACACAATTCTAGGCAACCTTAACTTTTGTTTTTCCGCTTAAACCGTATACCCATTTAACTTATGCGCGGATTTTTACCCGTTTCAAATTTACCCGATTTCCTTTACAATATTGAATTGAATACATTCTTTATTTCGTTGTCATCAACCTAGCATGATTTCATTATTTTTACTTTGTCATTTTTATAATAAAACTTTGATTAACTATTAATTTATTTATATTTTTCAAACTTTAAGAGTTGTAATTATCATTTTCCTCTTTAGCCTTTTATAATTACATATATTTGAAATTACAAAAATAAAACCAAATTTTACTAATTCAAGCCGATACATGGGATTCTATACGTAACTTAGAACACAAAGTATTTTTTATTCTTTTTATTTTAATAAATAATTAGGGCATTATATACGACTTTATATTATAATTGTATACAAGTGATTTCATCGAGTAGTGTGCATGGGTTGATTTTGGCTTAAAATGAAAAATCATAACCATAATCGATAGGCTGTGGTTAGGGGTGTTCAAAAATATCTGTCGCAACCCCCGATCCCTACCCCGGGAGCGGGAGCCGCGAGACAGTTCGCAACCCCCGATCCCTACCCCGGGAGCGGGAGCCGCGAGACAGTCAAGTGGTATCGGTGTTTATTAATTTGGCAGCGGAAATGAGACTTCAGGATCGTAGTTAGGAAATAAATTTCAGAGTTTCAAAACACCAAACTTTTATATTAAACAAATAAGATAAAACCCATATTTCATTCATAATATCTTTATAGGGATAAACCTTATTTGCTGAAAACATAATCTGTTTATTTAGATAACTTTGTAGCCACTTTCTTTAAGCCTTCGGTTATCCATAGCTGGCTTCTTATAGCTTTCACATCAAGTTACCTGAAACGCATTTTTAAAAATATTTTATCAGCAAGAAATACTGGTGAGTACATTCCATTTTATAAAAAAACATATTGTTATAACTTCACAGTATTAAGAGCGATTACAATGTTTATATCTAGCCAAAAACTCCAAGTACTTGTCACTCGACGGATCTGTGACTATGGTCATATCACACATTGGCTACCCGTATCTAATTGTGAAGGTTATCAAGTAGCATATAGAAAACCCCATAATACCAGCAGTATTTTGTAGAATAAGACTTAATCACTGTAAGTATAGCTGAAAACATTTGAGGTTTTGTAAAATAATTTGATAGAAAAAGAGAATGACTCACAATCTGTGAGAAAAAGAGAAATGAGTCACATTGTAAACTTATGTTTTTCTACCTTCCTAATGTTATCTCCTGATTATTTTCTTGAGTTTCTATTAAAAAACACACAATGCACGCGTGTTAGTAAAATAACCCAAATCACTTTAGCCATACATCACGAGACAGAACCCCAACGTACTTAGTCAAGCAGAGCCTTGACATGCGTTGCTGGGTCCTAGATCAATCGTGTAGGGTAACGAATTAGTGATCGGGGGTTAAAATACTTACAAAGGGGCAGAGTTTCACGAATTAGGGTGCACTACTTTGAAAGAAACAGAGATACAGAAGAATAGAAATTTCGAAATTCGATCGAAATGGTGCAGAAGATCCAGTCCCAAGCCAGGCTTTATATAGCTAAAATTGTTCAGCCTCGCGTGTCGCGACAGGATCCTAGGATCCTTCTGTGTGTTGCGGGAGCGACCTATTTGGCCTAGACTAGCCTTGTTGTGTTTATAGCCCTATGTTTTCGAGATTTTCTGGTTTGACACGTCCTAAGTGCCTTTCGCGTGTCGCGAAAGGTTTAGGGGTACCCCCCCCCCCCCCGTGACCCCCCCAAACCCTAAATCATGTTTTTTGATTCGGGTCGCGTTGTACATGTTTGGGGGTCTCAATTAGGATTCCTTATAATGTGTTTTTTAGTGTTGTTAAATCCTCCCCACCTTGTTTTAGATCTCGTCCTCGAGATTCACAGGAATAGGTATGGATACTTCCTATGCATTTCAGATTCTAGTTCCTAAGTGTATTCGGGTCCTCTCTTTGAATTCCATTTTACTTTTGTTTTCGTCAAAAAATACCGAAGCAATTAAGTGATCAAATTAGTTTGTGAGGTAGAGTGCTAGTAAAGTTTGTGAAAAATATGCTGGATTGATTGTTTATAAATTCAGTTTCAGGATATAGCTTCAGGATATGAAACTATACCTATAATCAAACAATGAGTTGCAAAAGTAAAACATGGACACAGGATATACGAGGAAAGCCCTTGATCAATCTAGATCTCCGGCATAAAACCTCGGGAGCTGACAATCGTCGGCTGCCTTGTTCTTCTTATTACTTCAATATTCAGGATACAGTGCAGGATATTATACGGATCAGCTAAGTGTTACAATCAATTTCAAGTATAAGTGTTGGTAATTGTGATTGCGAATGATTGTAGCCGCTAAGAGAGTGAAAAAGTGAGTGAAGTTGTGTGTCTCTATTGATCCGTACACTCCTATTTATAGTAAACAGAATTAACAAACTATCCTGTAAACTAGGGATACTTCGAATATTCCTTTCAGAACGTTGGAGACCCCTTCTTCTGGCTTCAAGGTTCTTCTTCCAACCGAATAGAGCGAGTCTTCAGAAGAACAAGTCCATATGCACGTTATAAGCTTGAAACCGTAACCTGCACGTGACTAATTAGTAACTGCCAGGATATCGCATCAGGATGTTACCAATATCCTGATCACAATCGGAAATAATAAAGCCGGGACATAATTCAGGATATAGGTTCAGAAAACCACCCACAACAATTGTCCCCAAAATATATCTGTTAGAATTCCCAAATTTAAACGGATATATTTTAAATTTATCACGTCGATCAAGGCAATTATGATGATAAGACGGTTGAAGTGACTAGCTGCAACTTCCCATGCGAATTTTACTCATCACCCCTATCTTTGGCCTATATCTTCTCAATCTTTTTTCATATTCATTACCATATTCCAAGCACAATCAGGTATTTCTCTCTCGCTTTCTTCTTCGTTTTTCTCTGTAACATTTCTCCATTTCCCATGGCTAGTCGAACAAGATCACACACGGCTGATTTCGTTCCAACCTTCAAGGAAAAAAACCTTCTTAAAGAACCCAAGAAAGAGGTTTACTCTTTCGATAATGCTGATATTGCTGCCGTGAAAGCCTCCGGCGCCTTTCCCGCCGGAGCAATCATACGGCCGTTCGAACGGGAAATCCGATCGGACGTGTCTTCCAATGAATGAGGGTGTTTCTTTGCCTATCCTTTCTCCATTGGTCTTCGGTATCCTTTTCCAGCTTTCATCTCTCGTTTCTTTGAACTTACCGGTCTTAGTTATGCCCAAACCATGCCTATGGTTTGGCGAGTCTTAGTGACGCTAGACTAGATAAAATCTCGCCTCATACCTGAACTGTGCATCGAGGATCTTCCGATTGCATATTGTTTACGGTCTCATGGTTCTAGCCGATTTATTCTCTTTTCAACTTCTAAAGATCCCCTCATCCTCAAAGCGACAAAAAACGAGGATGAATGGAGGGGAAAGTTCTTTTTTGTGAAAAGAGACTCCATTGATAAGGGTGTTGACCTTCCCATGAAATGGTTGACCTCCGGTAGGATTTAGGGTTTTATGAATATCCCCAAACGTATCCTGAAACTATATCCTAAACTGATATCTTTACTGTTTATGCAGCAAACTTCAAAGAGCTAGCCCCTCCAAGTGCAGAATTAGAACAAAGAATCAAAGAGATCTACCGGCTCCCAGACAGTGAAAGAACTTTCTCCCTGTCCTTTGCAAGCTCAAGCCAGAAATCAGGATCTGAAATGTCTGGTAAGTACATTCTTGCAAGTTATTTTTGTACATATTAAATTGATTATAATCTAAAAGTATTTAAGGGTTTAGTATTTCTCCCTTTTATTTAGCACCAGTCAAAACCCCTGAAGCCTTTGATCTCGAAGAGCTGGACAGTTACTCTGGCCCTGTCCAAGTGAAGAAGGAACCCACCAAGCCATCTACTGCATCTAAGCCTGCAACCAGCTCCAAGGCAAAGGCTGTGCCCAAGCCTTCCCCTGCCACGAAGCCTCGTGCCTCAAGCTCCCGCAAGAGAAATGAGACGAATTCTCCTGCTTCTTCTGAAACCTTCCCCTATGAGAACCATGGGTTCCTTGAATCCAGTGGGTTTATGACCAGCTTTCTTAACCAGGTACATATCTTTATCCTATATCATGCACATATATGTTGATTTTATATGTTAACTAGTTAGTATATGCTGATACCTGTATCCTTGGATTGTAGGGTCTTGAACGCCTGACAAGCCTTTATGAAGAAAGCTGTGGGTTGAATAAGATGCTGGAAGCAAAGCTAAAGAAGGCAGAGATCACCATTGCTGACCAGGGAGTGATAGCCGCCACCAAGTCACAACATTATGAGGACAAATTTAAAGCTGTGACTCAAGAAGCCAAGACCGCCATCAACAAGGCCAATCAGGATGCTCAAGCCAAGCTCGATGCCGCCCAGCTCCAATAAGAGCAGAATATAAACTCCTAACGAGAGGGTCTCAAAGGGTCCGTTGTAATTTCCCTCCATCAAGCCAGGCTAAAGATGGCTTATGAAGCCAGAGCCATGGGCTTTGAATGCCCTTCCTGGAACGTTAACGCTTGGGAGGTGAAGTTGAAGGATCTCGGTGGTAATCATGTGGAACATCCTGCTAAAGCTGTGGTTGAGGAGGCTTCCAAGGTGGCTGAAAAGGTGGCTTATGCTGGTGGTGATGCTAACAAGGATACTGAGGCTGATCCTGGAGTTGGTGGCGAAGCGATGGTTGAAGAAGGTGATGCTGCTTGAAGGCAGCGAAGTGGGCGATGATGGATGTTGATGCCTAGGCCGGAGCCAACTTTTTAAATTTGATAGTTTGTGGTTGTCTGAACAATTTATTTTTCTGTCTGTCGAACAATTTTAATTTCCTGCACTTAAACAATGTGATGGTCAAAGGTGGATGGATCCTGAGTTTCAGGACGAAGCCCTTGGTCATCAATCTTTAGTATGCTTTTTGAACAATCAACAATTGAAGGTGGAGGGATCCTGAGTTTTAGGACGAAGCATTCAACTGTTTAGGTAAATATGGTTGAAAACTAGTTGCACTGTTGGTGGATGGGTCTCATTTTGAGATGAAGCCAATAGTGCAACCTTTTGCTACGTTAATAAACTAACCTTTTTAGCCTTATCCTTTGTTATTTATTTTTCCTTTGAAAATTATGTTGTATGTGTTTGATTTGATTTTCCATAAATAGTTTTTTTCCTTTATTTCCAATACTATATTTCAAATATCCTGACCAAATATCCTGGTCAGGATACTGCTATTAAACTTAGCACTTTAATCAGAAATGTTCGAGTAAACCTTTGTTAAACACAACTCTAAAAACTTAGGTCATTTATATAAGGCTTTTAAAAGATAAAAAAGAAAGATCATACCAGGAATAGATTCCAACTTCCAATTTTTGAACCCCTTGCAAGCTTTCCATCAGGGATGTCCCCTGTCTGGAACACTTTTAGATATTGAGTTCAAGTTTCATCCTTCGGACCATATGCAATGTACCAAGGTAGATGTCCCCTGTGTATTAGCGCACAACACACTTGAGTACTTAGCAGCTCTTTGACTTAGAAAAGAATGTGTGTAAACACAATCATGACTGATGTCACTTTTGTAAACAACTTTAGTATTACAGGGGATAAACCCTAAATATCCTGGAGATAGATCCTTAATATTCTGGGGATAAACCCTAAGTATCATGGGGATATACCCACGTTTTCGTGCGCTACAGGCGGGAGTGTTTAAACTCCAAGACTTAGAAAGGTGAAAAACTTTAAACCTTAGAGAGTATGAAAATACCCTTTCGTGAGAGAGGGTGATCAATCCTCATATACCTTAAGGATCCAGGATATAGCCAATAATAACGAAATTGTCAGCCACTTTTACATGAATTGGTCCTGCTATCTTGAACTATACCTGGATAACTTGCGCTCCAGGCGGGGTGTTTAAACCCAATTCGAGAGAAAGGTAAATGTTTTGGTCAAAAATCACATAAGGATAATGCAACCAAATCCGATTTTGTGAGGTGTGATGCTTGATTAGATGATCAAATGTATGAACAATGAATGAATGAAATGAATGTTGAACACAAGGATTTATACGACGAAAAAGCCCTTGATCAATGTATGATCTCCGGCACAAAAAACCTCGGATAGTGAAAACTATCACTATCAAGTATATTGAATAAACAAGTTTACAACTTTGGAAGTATTGAGCTTGATACAATGAGTTCTAGTGTGTATGTTCGAGAAAGAGAGTAGCAGAAGTGTTGTACGTAAACCAGAGTGCAAAAGTGTTTCTAAAAATAAGCTCAATACCCCTTTAATTTTAGCTAAAAATATCCTAACTAACTATCCGAAAAATCAGCCCATCACCCACGATCACCACTAACGATCACTAGCTCGTGCACATGTTGAAAATATAGAGCATATTCCCCTGGAATCTCGCGTGGAATAAGTCTTCTTCGAAACATACCTGCAAAACAAGCCAAAAGGTGATGGAAACAATTGTTAAGTTAGAATAATAATGAGGATCCTGGATCCTTATTCCCGTAGCGTCTCATGGGGATCCTTAATTCAAACTGAACTGAGGATCCGTGATCCATGCTACTCTTGAGGATCTGTGATCCATAGGTTATAAAATTCTATCCCTAACACTTGCCCCCAAAAATGACTAGTTGATATCCAATTAGGTAGTCATGTTTGAATGATTTCCGGACTAGCCGTTACTTGGAGATATAGCCATTGCGAGGCTTACGTCAGCGAGGGTCATCCCTGCAACAAACAATGATTATAAATAGGATAGAGATAGGAATGACATTTTGCATTTAAATTCGAGACTTTCTCCCTTTAAATCTTCATTCGAAGACCTCAACAGGTATCTCTCTTTCCTTCTCTCTAAATTTTCTTCTTCCGATTCTCTGCTTCTTCAAAATCCTATGGCCAAGATGAATCTCTGATCCTCCCCTACTAAGGATCCTAAGAAGGAGAACCCCCTGAAGAGCCAGGGCATAACCAAAAATCCTTCACTGGAACTTTGTCGTTTCACCGATCCCGAGATTAATCGGATACGTCATTGCTTCCCGGAAGGTACCATCTTTAGATCATTCGACTCTTCGATGAAGAGTGACTGCGTCTCTGATGCCTGGATCACTTTCCCGGCAACCCCTTTTCTGATAGGGTTCAATTATCCTTTTCCTGCTCTAACATAAGCATTCTTCACACTCACCAGTATGTGCTATATACAAGCCATGCCGATGATGTGGAGAGTCCTCTACACACTTGAAAACATCATTGAGCAGGAGGGTTTTGAAATAGGGATGCCTGAATTGAGTCAGTTGTACAATCTTGTCAGCCATGGTTCTCATCGTTTTCTTTTCAAGCACAAACCTGGCCAGGCTCATCTAATTCTGAAAACCACCAAAAATGATTCCAACTGGAGAAACCAGTTCTTCTTTGTAAGGAGGGACTCAATCCCAAATGGGAATCACCTCCCCAAAAAGTGGATCACCCAGGGTAGGATATGGGATCCTTGGACCAGGACCATATTAGGATTCTTCTTTTCTGCTAAGGATAACTGATCCTTCCTTTTGTTTTTGTTGTGCAGCTATCTCACTCTCTCACATCCAAGAGTCTCCTGTTACAAAAGAAAGGATTGCTGCTTTTTGGATGCTTAATCCTGCTATTAGAACATTTCAAGCCAAAACAAAGGATTCTCAAGAAATCTCCTCCGGTTCCTACACAATGTCAAGTAAGTATCCATATCTATGTGTAAATAAATGTTTAAATAAATATAAGGTATGAATACTTATCTGTGTTTTGTATGTGTAGGTGCTAGAAAATCCTCAAAGTCTGCTTCCAGGTTCAGCGTAAGTGATCTTAATGAATATGCCTCCTCAAGGTCTCTCAAAAAGGAGCTGGCTGCAAGCCCAAGCATCCCGAACCCTAAGAGCATGAGCACAAGGGGCAAGGGTGCCAAAAAGAGAAAGACTGCTGAGCCCACTGAAGGTCTTCCTCTCATTCAGCATCAGTTTAAGGAATACGTCTCCGAGGTAAGGATCCTGTATCCTTAGGTCTAAACTTTCCTTTCTGAGGATATGGGATCCTGATTGTTAACTTTCTTTGTGCAGAAATTCGCCGAGGTCCAAATGCTCCTTGATCAACACGTGGCTGAAGCTAAGCAGCAAAAGCTGGACTTCCAACAGATGTTCCTTGCCAAAGACAAGAAGATTTCTTCCCTTGAGAAGGATATCAACCTGCTGCAGAAAGAACCGGTCCTGGCTCAGATCACAGCCCAGCAGGAGAAGGCAGAGGTCATGGAAGGGGCTAAGCTTTCTGCCACTATTGCCATGCTGAAGATTAAGCTGCAAATGGCTAAGGAGGCTGAGGATCCTACCTTTGATAGGTCTGGATGGGACCAGGAGGCTTGGAAGCAGAAGTTGGCTGAGCCGGATGAAACTGAGGAGGTCTTGGCACTCGAAGCCGGTAGCAGTGGGGTTAAGGATCCTGTGGAGGAGGCAACTGGTAAAGGTGGCTCGGATGCAACGAAGGTTTAGGCTGCAGTAATGGGCGATGATGGATATATCTAGACGCGGTCGGAGCCCATTTTTTATGGTTTAGTGGTTTTTATTTGATGGTGAACAATTATGGTCTGTAATAAATAAACAATAGCTATTAGGGTTAAGGATCAGTGATCCTTGGAACAATAGGTAGGATGATAGTTGGTGGAGGGATTCTCTGTTTGGGGGATGAAGCCACTATTATCATGCTGTCTTTACTTTCCTGCACTTTAAGACTTGTTAATACGGACACCCTTTACCTACCCCAGCGGACGGGCCACGTATTGCTGGTAGATGCTCGGGGTAGGTAATTTTGACAACCTTTAAAGGGTTTAACTTTGATAAATAAATATTGTTATGGGTGAAATTCTGAGCCCATATCCTGGAAAGTATCTTGACGTATATCTTGGTTATATGGTATCTGTTTACATCCGGGATGCTGATTCAGGATATTGGTAACATCCTGAATGGTATCCTCAGGATTACTAACGGATTGTGTGCAGGTACGTGGGTTAGAAGCTATCAACGTTCACAAAGACTCATTCTGCGGAAGACTCGGTCCAAGTCGTTCAAATGAAGACGTTGAAGCCGTATTACTCGGTCTATAACGTTCACAATGGAATATTCGGAGTACCCCATATTTGTAGGGATTATTGTTTGTAATTCATTACTATAAATAGGTGGGTATACCAGATCGAATAGGACATCACATTCACACTCGCTACACTCTAACACTTGCTCTCAAGCAATTCTCACTTTCATACAAAGGCATTGTAACACTTAGCAATCTGGCCTATATCCTGCACTGTATCCTGACGTTTGAAGTAATAAGAAGAACAAGGCAGCTGCGATTGTCAGCTCCCGAGGTTTTATGCCGGCGATCTAGATTGATCAAGGGCTTTCCTCGTACATCTCGTGTCATTTACTTTACTTTTGCTCATAGTTTGATCATAGATACAGCTCAATATCCTGAGCCGTATCCTGAATACTGATTTTCTAAATAACTCAAAAAACATATTTTCTATACACTTTCTAGCACACTACCTCACATTACTAATTTGATCACTTAATTGCTTCGGTAATTTTTGACCAAAACAATTTGGCGCCCACTGTGGGGCAAGTGGTGCTCTCTTTACTAAAAATTTTTGTCAAATCGCTAATCGGTTTTCTATTTTCAAAATTTTTTGCCACATTGTCCATAATGGCCTCAAGATCAAACATGAGTTCCTCTACTGTGTCTGTTATGACTTCTGCTACTACCGGTTCGGTGCTTCCACCACCTCCTCCAAGGATGCCAGCCTCTACACGACCTCAGGATATTATCCCTACCCGCAGTGTTCCGGAATCTGCTCCCGTTTTAGCTTTTAACGATGAAATTTTAACCTTATTTGGAAGTGTGCAGGAACAAATGAGGCAGCAACAGGAAACAAACCAAATGCTTTTAAGGGAAATACAACTCCTGAAGTCTGGCTTGAGCAGATCTGCTGAGGATATTGTTACTCCATTACATCCCAGAACGTTGAACTTCAGTTCAGCTGTGTATACTGAGGATAACAGGGGGAATATTGTGCCCAGCCTTCCTCAGAATCATACTCCTGAAATACCCTCCTCGGTCAGGATGTCGACCATAAGGAGCTCAGGATATGCTTTAGGATATGGGCAAAATCCTCCAACGGGTAACGTGTCAAATAATAATAATACTCATGCTACTAACAATAGTGGATCTTTGCAGGATACATGTGTGACATCAGCGCTTACTAGGGAACTTCAGAAGTTGAAGGACATGATATCTAGTGTACCCGGGGTGGTCCAGCCGATCCCGGAAGTGTCCCAAGACAGCCACAAGATATCTCGTTTTGCATATCCTATCTGTGATGCTGAGATCCCAAAGAGATTCCAAACCCCCAACATGAAGCTTTACGACGGAACTACGGATCCTGAGGAGCATATTGCTCAGTATAGGGAAAGGATGGAGATTAACCCTATCCCTCCGGATCTCAAGGAAGCATGCTTGTGCAAGGGTTTTGGTTCAACCTTGACAGGATCAGCCTTGAAATGGCTCTTGAATGTTCCTCCACATTCGATTACATCTTTTGCTCACTTAGTAAATTTATTTAATAGTCAGTTTTCTTGTAGTAGAAGCTTTGAAAAATTAACAAGTGATCTCTACAGGATAACACAGGGGCCTCAGGAATCCCTTAGGGATTATGTGAACAAGTTCAGCCGGGAATCCCTAGACATTCCTCATCTTGATGTTGCAACAGCTGTGCAAGCTTTCAAGATGGGGCTGCAAAAAGATTCTCAATTTTATCAAGACCTTGTAATGAACCCATGCAGGAACTTGGATGAAGCTCGGAACAGGGCCCTAAGATATATTCGGTTGGAGGATGACAGAAAGATGCAAGAAAGGATGAACTCATCTAACATTTATGAGTCAACTAACAGGAAGTCAGAATCCTCATTCAAGTCATATCGGCCTAAGCCATATGGTAGAAGTGAAAACATGAGAGTGAATGCTGTCGAAGACGAGGATCCTGAAGAGTATCCTGAATTATCTGAATATTGCTTTTCTGTTAACATTCCTGAATTGATGTATGCCATGCAGGGTCTAGGAGACAAGGCTAGATGGCCTCGAAAGAGTCAACAAAAAGCCGATTGGAAAGACAAATCAAAATGGTGTGCTTTCCACGAAGATTTCGGACATATGACTGAGGATTGCATCGCTCTAAGGAAAGAAATAAGCTATCTTCTAAGCAAGGGATATTTGAAAGATCTCTTAGGAAGAAAGAAGAATAAGAGTCAGGATACTGAGAAGGATCCTGAGCGAGCAGCATCACCTCCCGCGGATGCCAAGATAATCAACTTCATTTCGGGAGGATCCGACATTTGTGGGACTTCGTATTCGGCAGCAAAGAGACATGCAAAAGAAGCTAAGGCCGAAAGGGGAGACAAACCTGTCAGGATGACTACCCTCACAACTGACAAAGTGATCACATTTGACGCTGATGACAGGGATACTGTCCAGGATCCTCACCATGATGCTCTGGTAATAACTTTATATGTGGCTAACCATTTTGTACGCAGGATATTGGTTGATAATGGCAGCTCCGTCAACATAATCCAACTAGAGACGCTGAAAAGAATGGATGTATCTCCAATGGATATCACTTCAAAGTCTACCGTGCTTGTTGGGTTCAGTGGAGAGGCTAGAAACACAGTGGGAGAGATAAAGTTGCCAGTGTACGTTGAAGGAGTCAACTCGATACAACGTTTCTTTGTGATGGATTCTCTATCCTGCTATAACATCATACTGGGAAGACCGTGGATTCACGATATGAAAGCTGTGCCATCAACATATCACCAATGCATCAAGATACCTACCCCTTGGGGGGTTATCAAAGTTGATAGTGATCAGCAGGAGGCGAAAGAATGCTACTCATCCTCGATGAAATCCTCAACCAAGCCTAGTGCGGCATAGCAATTAAAGACGCGGGCCCAGGATATCATGGAGGATCCGGAGCAGGATGTAAAGAAAATTATCTTGGACCAGGATAACCCCGATATTTTGGTGCTCGTAGGAACCAATATCCCTCAGGATATTGAAGAACAGTTAATTAACTTTTTGAAATGCAGGATGTCAACGTTTGCATGGAAGCATGAGGATATGACAGGCATATCCAAAGACGTCATCACTCACAAGCTTGGAATTGATAAATCATTCAAGCCTGTTCAACAAAAAAGAAGGAAGTTTGCTCCTGAGCGGAATACGATTATTCAAGAGGAAGTTGAGAGATTATTGAAGTCCAGGATGATCAGAGAGGTTAAGTTCCCAAGGTGGCTAGCAAACGTGGTTGTGGTACAGAAGAAAAACAGGAAATGGAGAGTTTGTGTAGACTACACAGACTTGAACAAAGCTTGTCCTAAAGACCCATTTCCTCTTCCCCACATTGATGCAATGGTAGATGCCACTGCCGGGCATGAAATGCTGACCTTCATGGACGCATCCTCAGGATTTCAACAGATCCAAATGGAGCCTTCTGACCAGGAGGATACTGCCTTCATGACACCAACAGGTATTTATTGTTATACAGCTATGCCTTTTGGTTTGAAAAATGCAGGTGCAACATACCAAAGATTGGTAAACATAATGTTCAAAGACAAACTGGGGGACACCATGGAGGTGTACATCGACGATATGGTGGTAAAGTCAAAGAAAGCTCAGGATCACCTCCAGGATATTAAAGGAGCGTTTGATATCCTGGATCAGTATAACATGAAGCTGAATCCTGCTAAGTGCCATTTTGGAGTAGGGGCAGGAAAATTCCTAGGATATATGGTGACCAAAAGAGGAATAGAAGCAAGCCCGGAGCAGATTAAAGCCATCTTGGATATTAAATCGCCCTCAAATATGAAGGATGTTCAACGATTAACAGGGCGAGTGGCAGCATTAAATAGATTTATCTCAAGATCCTCAGAAAAATGCAAAGACTTTTATAATATCCTGAAGAAGAACAAGAAATTCGAATGGGGTGAGAAGCATGAAGCGACCCTACAGGATTTAAAGCAATATCTTTCAACCGCACCTCTACTGATGAAGCCCGAGAATGGTGAACCATTATCCCTATACCTCGCGGTATCAGGGAATGCTGTAAGTGCCGTCCTTGTAAAGGACCATGAAGGTCAGCAATATCCTGTTTATTATGTTAGTAAAAGCTTGTTAGATGCTGAAACTAGATATTCTCATTTAGAAAAATTGATACTAGCATTAGTCATGGCATCAACGAAACTTAGACATTACTTTGAGACACATAGGATTCATGTTAAAACAAATTATCCTGTTAAAAATGTACTTAGGAAACCATAAATGTCAGGTAGGATGGCTAAGTGGTCGGTAAAGTTGAGTGCTTATGATTTAGTATATGAACCTAGGAATGCCATAAAGTCTCAGGCTTTAGCTGACTTTGTGGCTGATTTTAGTAGTGACATTCAGGATGAGGTAGACTTAGAAGTTCAACAGTTAGGAGAATCCTCAGGATCCTGGACATTATATACTGATGGTGCATCTAATATAAGAGGAGTAGGATTAGGAATACTACTAAAATCGCCACAGGGGGACATATTACCCCATGCTATTAGGTGTGAATTTCCTGCTACTAATAATGAAGCAGAGTATGAGGCTTTAATTGCAGGATTAGAGTTGGCCAAGAGCATGAGTATCAAAAATTTACAAGTATATGTTGACTCATTGTTAATTACTAACCATTTTAATGGATCCTATGCAGTTAAGGGTGAGAAGTTAATCGAATACCTCGATATTCTTAAAAAATTAGCAGGATATTTCGATGTCTTTACACTTGAACAGGTACCAAGGGAGGATAATGCTGAAGCGGATGCCTTAGCAAATCTGGGATCATCAATCAGGATACCGGAAGGGACCCAAATACCAGTATTACATGTCTTATATCCTGCAACGAATCCTCAGGATAAAGAAGTAGCGGGTATTCAGGATCCTGAAGCGGAATATCCTAAACAGGATCCTAAATCCTGGACGGCTCCAATTGTGAAATATCTCAAAGAAGGACACATCCCCGGAAATGAAAATCCTAAGGCGTTTAGGATGAAGGTATCACGATTCACTATTATAAATAACGTTTTATACAAGAAATCTCTTGCAGGACCGTATTTAAGATGCTTGGAGGATCCTGAAGCCAAAGAAGTACTTCAGGATATACATGAAGGGGATTGTGGTAATCACACCGGGGGCAGATCATTGTTCTCGAAAGTATTAAGGACAGGATATTATTGGCCAACGATGAGGAAAGATGCTGCAGAATATGCTCGAAGATGTGATGCATGTCAAAGACATAGTAACATACTACATCAACCAGCTGAACCATTATATCCTGTAGTTTCCCCTTGGCCATTCATGAAGTGGGGGATGGATATAGTAGGGAAGTTACCAAAAGCTCCGGGAGGAAAAGTCTTTATGTTAGCTATGACGGATTATTTCTCCAAGTGGGTTGAGGCTGAAGCATTTGTCCAAGTTAGAGACCAAGAAGTAGTATCCTTCATAAAGAGGAATATCCTGACTAGGTTTGGGGTACCAGCTGAGATCATTTGTGATAATGGGTCCCAGTTTATAAGCAAAAGGACTACTGACTTTTGCAAAAGTTGGGGAATCAAAATGATCACATCTACTCCAGTACATCCTCAAGCGAACGGACAAGCTGAATCTTCAAACAAAATAATAGTCAATAACTTAAAGAAGAGACTTGGAGCCAAAAAAGGAAGATGGGCAGAAGAGTTACCCTTTGTTTTGTGGGCTGATAGGACAACGGTAAAGAATGCAACCGGCCAAACCCCGTTTTCCTTGGTATTTGGAGCGGAGGCAATGATTCCAACAGAAATGACGATACCTACTGCAAGATCTATGCTACAGGATCCTGAACAGAATCCTGAAGTCTTATGTCAGGATTTGGATACTATAGACGAAAAAAGAGATGCAGCAAGGCTAAGGATGGCAGCATATCAACAAAGAATATCCAGAGCATATAATAAGAATATAAGGACTAGAAGATTTCGAGTTGGTGATTGGGTGTTAAGAAAGGCTTTTCAAAATACCACTAATCCTGCCGATAGCAAGCTAGCTCCGAAATGGGAAGGACCTTATGAAGTCGAGTCAGAAGCAGGGAAAGGAGCATATCGACTCAAAAATATGGAAGGGGATATGCTACCAAGATCCTGGAATGCAATACATTTAAAGCTCTATTTCAAGTAAGAGTAGAATTTATTTTTTATCTCGGAATGGTATGTATTCTATTTTTAAATATATTTGTTTATTGTCTTGAACCCAATACTGACTTAAGCATCGGAGGGGTGTTAGCCAAGCTAACACCCACCTTAGTTTACAATTGTTTTGCAGGATATGTTTCAGGATATAGCTCCAGGATATATACTCAGGATAAGTCGAAAGATTAGAGGATTGGCCTCCTCTCTCACGTTTAAGGGATCCTGGTCCCTTCAAAGGTTTAAAGGTATTCACCTTTCTTTCGAATTGGGTTTAAACACCTCGTCTGGAGCGCAAGTTATCTAGGTATAGTTCAAGGTAGCGGGACCAGTTCATGTAAAAGTGGCTGACAATTTCGTTACTGTTGGCTATATCCTGGATCCTAAAGGTATATGAGGACTGATCACCCTCTCTCACGAAAGAGTATTTTCATACTCTCAAAGGTTTAAAGGTTTTCACCTTTCTAAGAATTGGAGTTTGTACACTCTCGCCTGTAGCGCATGAAATTTAGGGTTTATCCCCAGATATCAGGGTTTATCCCCAGGGTATTAAAGGTTTATCCCGAGTATGCTAAGGATTCATTTCAGGATATCATGGGTTTTGCCCTAGGGTATTCGGAATTTATTTAAGTCAAAGTATAAATGCATTTGCGTTTCTGTGTCAAACACAGGGGACATACATTATACTGTTCAAAGGATGGATCCAAGTTCATAAGTATGCACTGGGGACAAAACTTATAATGGAGGATTAAAATTGATTCCGTAAGAATCTCTGGTATGATCTCTCCTTTTTATTTGGACAATTTATAGGTTGTATTCTAATATCCTTATCAAGATATCTTTCAGGATACCTTCCAGGATACATTTATAATATATATTCCTAAAAATGTACAAACCAAACAGTTTTCACAAATACGATTTTCATATCAATGACAACAATAATAAAGTCAAAAGAGAAGTTATATTATTAACGTACCAAAAGATGTGCTCTTAGTTTCACCTCAAAACAAGGCCCATCCACTAAGAGCACTAATAGTTCATTACCATATTTACCCAACAGTTGAAGGTTTCATCTCAAACCGAGACCCATCCACCTTCAACTGTTGTATTGTTCAAAAAGCATGCAGGAAATGTAAATTGTTCAGGTGCAGGGAAGTAAAGTGCAGAAAAGTAAATTGTTTAAGGGACTACATACCAACATTCAAATTTAAAAAGGTGGGCTCTGGCCTTGGCACGTATATCCATCATCGCCCACCTAAATGCCCTCACACAGCGGCATCTCCTCCAACCTTCTCAGACTTCTCAGCACCAGCATCCTGACCAGCATCTTGAGCAGCATCCTCGCCAATGTCCATCCCAACATCTGCTCCAGCATCCTTCTTGTCTCCAGCCTGGATCACCACCTCTGCTGACTTAGAAGACTCACCGGCTTCAGCAGGACGTGGCACAGCTTTGCCTCTGAGCTCCTTTAACTTGGCCACCCAGGATTCAACTGGCCAAGATGGACAAACAAGGCCCGTCTCCTTGGCCTCGTAGGCCATCTTGATGCGTGCTTGTAACAAGGAGACGATGGCAGAAGCCTTGATTCCCTCCCGGAAATTGACCAAGGCTTGATCATGATCCATTTGAACGGTGGCAAGTTTGAGCTCAGCGTCTTGGGTGACCTTCTTCAGCAGGCTTTCGTAGTGCCGGGTCTTCGCTTCGGCAATGGCACCTTGGTCAGCAACGGTGCTTTCAAGCTGTTTGATCCTGGCTTCGTGGAGTGCCACAGTACCACAAGCATCATTGTACAAGTGGAGCAAATGCTGGAGGCCCTGCACATCAATTACAGGTATAAGTTAGAATATATATTGACCAGGATATCCTGTCAGGATATCCTATTAGAATATACGTGCAGGATATACGTGCAGGATATGAGTTAGGATATCCTATTAGAATATACGTGCAGGATATACGTGCAGGATATGAGTTAGGATATTACCTTGTTGAGAAAGGATGTCATTGGCTCTAAGGAATCAAAGAAGCTGAGTTCGTCATAGGAGAACCCTTCTGAACCTGGAGCAGTGACTTCAAGACCTTTCCTCTTTTTTGCTGTGGAAGCACGAGTTCTTGGATTGGCCTTGGGAGCCGGGAGTGGCTTGGAGCTAGTTACAGCAGGAGTTTCTTTCTTGACTGTGGCTGGGGTTGGATAGCTGTCGAGTTCATCAAGGTCTAGATAGACTGGAACTTTGCTGGAATCTGCAAACAGGGAGTAAAATTCAAAATCTCTCCTAAAAATATCAGATAAAAACATATATGTACAGGATATCTTGCAGGATCCTTACCAGACATGTTTGCGCTTGAAAGAGGACTTGGAGTTGGTGGAGATGGGTTAAAGCTTCTCTCTGCTTCAGAAAGCAGTCTGATGGCGTCTATTCTTTTTTGAGAATCAGCAAGAGGAGGTGCAATTTTCCTAAAATCAGCTGCATACAGAGAAAATGAAATTGGTCAGTTCAGGATATAAAGCAGGATAAGAGGCAGGATCATCTTTAAACCCTAAATCCTACCCTTCTTCAACCATCTCATCGGATAATCCGTTCCACCAGGGATTGAATCCCTTTTTACAAAGAAATACTTGGATTGCCAACCATCCTCGTTCCTGGTGGCACGAAGTATCAATGGGTCACCGGAAGTAGAGTAAAACAGAAATCTGCATGATCCATGGCATCTAAGTTTGTAAGCTAGGGGCAGATCATGGACAGAAAGATCAGGAATGTGGTTTCTCTTGATTTGGTCAAGAACAGACAAAACACGCCAGAGCATTGGCATGGTTTGGCTGAAAGAGATTTTGGTGATATTAAAGAATTCGGTGATGAAATCCGGAAAGGGGAATTGTAGCCCTAGGGTAAAAGGGAAAGCACTGAAGCATATCCACTCACTGGAAACCATATCTGACCGGATTTCCCGGTCAAAGGGTCTAAATACGGTTCCTACCGGAAAGATGCCGGAGGATTTCAAGGCCGACAGGTGGGCACTATCGAAGGTACATGTTTCCTTCTTCGGTTCTTGGAGAAGGTTCTGGTGGATGAATGTGGGAGCCGAGTCACCTGAACTGGACCTTGTTTCCCTAGGCATTTGGTCGCCTGAATTTTCGCTGGAGAAAGATGATAAAGATGAATATGAAGATGAGGGAGAGAATATTACCTTTTTCCTTGTCGATTATGATTAAAAAAAGAGACGAGGATGAGAAGATATAGGGCATGATGAGTAAATATAGGCTGGGTAGTTGAAAACGGTCACATCATTAGTCTTATCTATTAATTACCTCGGGCACCGTGAAAAATGTAACCGTTAGTGCAGGATATCAAACGGTAACATTTTTGGGGACAATTGTTATGGGTGAAATTCTGAGCCCATATCCTGGAAAGTATCTTGACGTATATCTTGGTTATATGGTATCTGTTTACATCCGGGATGCTGATTCAGGATATTGGTAACATCCTGAATGGTATCCTCAGGATTACTAACGGATTGTGTGCAGGTACGTGGGTTAGAAGCTATCAACGTTCACAAAGACTCATTCTGCGGAAGACTCGGTCCAAGTCGTTCAAATGAAGACGTTGAAGCCGTATTACTCGGTCTATAAGGTTCACAATGGAATATTCGGAGTACCCCATATTTGTAGGGATTATTGTTTGTAATTCATTACTATAAATAGGTGGGTATACCAGATCGAATAGGACATCACATTCACACTCGCTACACTCTAACACTTGCTCTCAAGCAATTCTCACTTTCATACAAAGGCATTGTAACACTTAGCGATCTGGTCTATATCCTGCACTGTATCCTGACGTTTGAAGTAATAAGAAGAATAAGGCAGCTGCGATTGTCAGCTCCCGAGGTTTTATGCCGGCGATCTAGATTGATCAAGGGCTTTCCTCGTACATCTCGTGTCATTTACTTTACTTTTGCTCATAGTTTGATCATAGATACAGCTCAATATCCTGAGCCGTATCCTGAATACTGATTTTCTAAATAACTCAACAAACATATTTTCTATACACTTTCTAGCACACTACCTCACATTACTAATTTGATCACTTAATTGCTTCGGTAATTTTTGACCAAAACAAATATAACCTTTAACTTTTGGCTATCTTGGTGTTGTTCATTTAGTGTATATTTACCTTTCAATTGTTATTGTACAACTTTTTAGATTTACAAGTCATTAGTGAAGGTATAAAAATCAGCTTTAAGTCAAAAGTTTAGGATATGATCAAGGATCAAATATCCTATAATCGAAAAGTTTAATAAGTGAGACAATTTTAGGATCATATATCCTGTTGTCAAAGAATAGGGGTAACATTGATAAACCAAGAATAAGGTTAAAGTAACTAGGGATCATACCAGAGAATCCAAGTTAGTATCCTATTTCCTTAATGCATACAATTGTAACAATTATAAGACAAACCCTTGTAGAAAGTTAGGATCCATGATCCTTAACTGTTTAACTTTGGAATCCTGAAATAAGACATAACTTAGGACTAAGCCAATCTGTAAAAGAAAGAGTTAGTATCTGGGGACAAGCCCAACAATCTGGGGACAAGCCCAATAAACTGGGGACAAGCCCAAAAAACTGGGGACAAGCCCAAAGGATCTTGTGTAAACTGGAGTATGGCCCATACTGGCGACTATCCAAACTTAGTGACATGAAGATGCCAAAACCTTAGCTAATGTGAAAACATTAGAAACCTTAGGAACGAATGTATGGTACGTCTACCATTATACTTAGGATCCAAAATACAGCTAGTACAATGAAATTGTCAGCCCCTAAAGCGGGTACTGATCCCATTTTCTTTAATTGCACCAGGATAATCGTGCGCTACTGGCGACGGTGTAAGAACCTGATTCGTAGGTGGTAATAGATACCTTAAACTGGGGACAAGCCCAAAAACCGGGGATAAAGCCATAAAACTGGGGACAAGCCCATAAAACTTAGGACACTTCTGTGGATACTTGGTCCTTTGTCAAAGATGCACCCACTTCTGCAAAACTCATAACTTAGTGAAAAAGGATAAAGGATCCTGGATCCTTCTCCTTGTAATCAAATAAATTAAAGGATTAGATAAATTAGAATCAAATCATTACCAGAATCAGGATCATATATCCTCTAAGGTTCCTTTATGTATACCAGATATGATGATGACTAAGGATCATGGATCCTTCTTACATGAAGTATCTCTTTAGATGGACAACATTTCAAGCTCTTGGTAATAGATCACCTTCCATTGTTAATAAGCGGTATGCCCCCTTTCCTGTCTCAGCTTCAATAAGATAGGGGCCTTCCCACTTTGGTGCTAGCTTGCCATCAGCAGGATTTGTAGTATTTTGGAATGCTTTCCTCAACACCATGTCACCAACTTGAAACTTTCTGATCCTGACATTCTTTTTATAAGCTCCAGCCATCCTTTGTTGATAACTAGCCAATCTTATCCTTGCCAAATCCCTGAGTTCTTCTATGGTATCCAAGTCTTGAACCAAGTTTTCAGCATTTCCTTCAGGATCACGGATGCTTGTTCTTGCAGTAGGGACTACCATCTCTGCAGGGATCACTGATTCAGCTCCAAACACTAAAGAAAATGGAGTCTGACCAGTGGCATTTTTGGGAGTTGTTCTATCAACCTATAACACATAAGGTAGCTCTTCTGCCCATTTTCCCTTTTTGGATCCAAGCTTCTTCTTCAAGTTGTTGATGATGATCTTGTTGGATGACTCAGCTTGACCATTAGCTTGTGGGTGGACTGGTGTTGATGTTATCATCTTAATCCCCCAACTGTCGCAAAAGTTAGTAGTTCTACTCCCAATAAATTGGGATCCATTATCACAAACAATTTCAAAAGGAATACCAAATCTGGTAATAATGTTTCTTTTAATAAAGGATATCACTTCTTTTTCTCCGACTTGAGCAAATGCTTCAGCTTCTATCCATTTGGAAAAGTAATCAGTCATGGCAAGCATGAACACTTTTCCTCCTCGTGCTTTTGGAAGTTTGCCAACTATATCCATTCCCCATCTCATGAATGGCCAAGAAGAGGATATAGGATGTAGGAGCTCTGCTGGTTGATGAAGGATATTGCTATGTCTTTGACAAGCATCACATTTCTTGGCATAATCCACAGCATCCTTCCTCATAGTAGGCCAATAGTATCCTGTCCTAAGGATCCTTGAAAACAGTGCTCTGCCCCCAGTGTGGTTTCCACAATCTCCTTCATGAAAATCCTTCAGGACTTCTTGGATTTCTGGATCCTCGATGCACCTTAGATATGGACCTGCAAGAGATCGTTTATATAACATGTTATTTAGTATTGTAAACTGAGATACCTTGACTTTGAAAGCTCTAGGATTTTCTCCTGTAGGAATCTCTCCATGTTGTATATATCTCATGATTGGAAGGATCCAGGATCCTGAACTTGATTGTTCATCATCACTAGGTATAATTGCAGAATCCTTCACTATTTCCATAGCTGTGTAATCCTCAATAGCAGGAGCCAAGATGTGGGTGATGGGAATTTTAATATCCTCCGGAATCTTCAATGATGATCCAAGGTTGGCTAATGCATCAGCTTCTGCATTTTCTTCCCTGGGTACATGTGTCAAACTAAAAGAAGCAAAAGAATCTGCGAATTTCTTGACTATCTCTAGATATTTGATTAGTCTTTCACCTTTAACAGCATAAGAACCATTAAAGTGGTTAGTAATTAACAATGAATCTACATGTACTTCAAGATACATGATCCTCATATGCTTGGCAATTTGCAAACCAGTTATTAAGGCTTCATACTCAGCCTCATTATTAGTAGTTTGAAACTCACAAGCAATTTAGTGGGGTATTATGTCCCCCTGTGGCGATTTTAGTAGTATGCCTAGTCCAGTTCCTTTGACATTTGAAGCTCCATCTGTGAAGAGTATCCAAGGATCCTTAGTCTCTTAAAGCTGTTGAACTTCCAATTCAGCTTCCCTTTGTAGATCACTACTGAAATCAGCCACAAAGTCAGCCAAGGCCTGAGATTTAATGGCAGTTCTTGGTTCATATCTGATATCATAAGCACTGAGCTTGACTGCCCATTTTGCCATCCTTCCTGACATTTCAGGTTTCCTGAGAACATTCTTAATTGGAAAGTTAGTTTTAACAATAATAGCATGAGTTTCAAAATAATGGCGTAGTTTAGTAGATGCCATAATTAAAGCAAGGATAAGTTTTTCTAAATGAGAATACCTGGATTCAACATCAAGCAAACTTTTACTTACATAATATATAGGATGTTGTGTACCTTCATGATCCTTAACAAGGATTGCACTTACTGCCTTAGAAGAAACTGCCAAATATAAGGATAATATATCCCCTTTTTCTGGTTTCGTTAATGCTGGGGCTGAGGATAGGTAATCCTTAAGGCCCTTGAGAGCATTCTCATGCTTTTCAGTCTACTCAAATTTCTTGTTTTTTCTCAAAATGTCATTGAATTCCTTACATTTCTCTGATGACTTTGAGATGAACCTGTTCAAGGCTGCGATCCTTCCTGTCAATCTTTGCACATCCTTGGCATTGGCAGGAGACTTAATATTCATAATCGCCTTGATTTGCTCTGGACTTGCCTCTATGCTTCTTTTTGTCACCATGTAGCCTAGAAACTTGCCAGCCTTTACACCAAAGTGGCACTTGGAAGGATTCAATTTCATATTGTATTTATCAAGGATATCAAATGCTTCCTCCAAATCTCTAAGGTGATCCTCAGCTCTCTTGGACTTAACCACCATGTCATCTATATAGACTTCCATTGTGTGTCTAATTTGTTCTTTAAACATCATATTAACTAGCCTTTGGTATGTAGCACCTGCATTTTTAGTCCAAAGGGCATAACAATATAACAATAGATACCAGTACATAAAGGCTGTATCCTCTTGATCAGATGGTTCCATCTGAATTTGTTGGAATCCAGATAAAGCATCCATTAAAGTCAACAACTCATGACCCGCGGTAGCATCAACCATGGAGTCAATATGGGGTAATGGGAAAGGATCATTGGGACATGCCTTGTTTAAATCAGTGAAATCGACACATACCCTCCACTCTCCATTTTTCTTTTGAACAACAACCACATTGGCTAACCATCTTGGATACTTAACCTCTCTAATCATACCTGCTCTGAGCAGTTTATCTTCCTCCTCTTGGATGATGGCATTCCTCTCAGGTGCAAACTTTCTCCTTTTTTGATGTATGGGTTTGAATGACCTGTCAATGCCAAGTTTATGAGTAATAATATCTTTAGAAATACCTTTCATGTCCTCATGCTTCCAGGAAAAGGTAGCTTTTCTTCTCTTTAGGAAGGATACTAGATCGTGTTCAATGTCATTGACGATCCCGGATCCTATGAAAACCTTGGATCAGGATCCTGAGGATCCATCAGTATATCTTTCACATCTTTTTCTCTTGCCTCCAGGACATCTCTTGGAGGATACTTTAATTGCTATTGCTCCTTGGGTCTTGAAGCTGGCTTCATTGATGAAGTGTAACAATTTTTTGCTTCTTGTTGGTCACTTTCTATCTTCACCACACCCCATGGAGTAGGGAGTTAGACACACTAATGATACGTAGATGGAACTGCTTTCATGTCATGTATCCATGGCCTGCCAAGGATAACATTGCAACATGATAAGCAATCTATAACACAAAATTTTTGCAAAGAATTAACTCCCTCTATGTAAATGGGAAGTTTAATGTCCCCCAAGGTGTTCTTGGTTTCTCCACTGAATCCTACAAGAACCGAGGATCTTGGGACGATTTCAGATTCAGGGATATTCATTTTCTTAAGGACATCAAGTTGAATAATGTTCACTGAGCTTCCTCCATCTATGAGAATCCTGCGAACAAAATGGTTAGATATAAACAAAGTAATAACAAGACCATCATGGTGAGGATCCTGAATATCCACACGATCATCCTCATCAAAGGATATAACTTTCTCCTGTGTAAGGATTGAGGTTCGAATGGGTCTGTCGCCGTTATCCATCTTCGTTTCTTTAGCATGCCTCTTGGCTGCTGAAAAGGAAGTGCCACATATGTCTGATCCGCAAGATATGAAGTTGATAATCTGTGCATCAGCAGGAGGAGCAGGAGCTCTTTCTGGAACCTTTTCAGGATCCTGGATCCTTGACTTTTTCCTTCCAAACAGCTCCTTCAAATCCCCTTTGCTTAACAAATAACCAATCTTTTTTCTGAGTGCTATGCATTCATCAGTGAGATGACCGAAATCTTCATGATAGGCATACCATTTGGATTTGTCTTTTGTGGCAGCTGTCTTATCATTCTTTCTGGGCCATCTTGCTTTTTCACCTAGATTCTGCATTGCAAGGATTAGTTCATTATTATCAACAGCAAAACAATATTCAAAAATGGGTAGATAATCTTCATCATCCTCTTCTTGCTCCACTGCGTGCATGTTTTAATTATCAGACTTGTTATATGATTTAGATTTGTTGTTCCTGAAATAGGATCCTTGCTTTTCCTGCTTTGAGGATCTTGACAGTCTTTCTTGGATCCTTTTATCATCCTCTAATCGGATGAATCTAAGGGCCCTGGTTCTTACTTCATAAAGATTCCTGCAAGGGGTCATGACAAGATCATAATAGAACTGTGAATCCTTAAGTAAACCCATTTTGAAAGCTTCTACAGCCGTAGCAATATCCAAATTAGGAATTTCTAAGGATTCTCTACTGAATTTGGTTATATAATCTCTAAGTGATTCATTTTGACCTTGCGTTACCCTATATAGATCACTAGTTAATCGTTCAAATCTCCTACTACATGAGAATTGGCTATTAAATAAATTAACTAGATTAGCAAATGAAGTAATAGAGTAGGGAGGAAGACTTAGTAGCCATTTAAGAGCTGATCCTGTCAGTGTGGATCCAAAACCCTTGCATAGACATGCTTCTTTCAACCTTTCAGGAATGGGATTGATTTCCATTCTTTCCCTGTATTGAGCTACATGCTCTTCTGGATCAATTGAGCCATTATACAGCTTCATGTTTGGTGTTTGAAACCTCTTTGGTATCTCTGCATCACAAATAGGTGGTGCAAATCGAGATATCCTATGACTCCCATCCGGAATCTCAGGAATGGGTTTAACCACTCCTGGAACACTGGATATCATATCCTTGAGCTTTTGTAACTCTCTAGCCATAGCTTGGTTGATTCGTGTATCCTGCACAAAGCCATGGTTAGTATTATAAGTAGTATTTAAAGTGTTACCTCCTGATGGATTCAAGGGTGGAATTCCTGATGTGAATCCATATTGATGTGATTCTGGCATGATTGAGGGACCAGATGAAGCAATAGTCTGCATAGGGATGAAGTCTCCCAAGTGAATTTCTGAACTTCTGGGTTGTACACTCCTTAAGGATCCTTGATCCTGAAAGATGTTGGATCCTTGATACACCGAAGCTGGGGGTCTTGGAGGATAATCCATGGATCCGTGAACCTGAGATGAGGATCCTTGAACCTGAGAGGAAGATCCTTGACCCTGAGATGAGGATCCTTGAACCGTCTGCGTTCCCATATATCCTCCAGGACTAAAGAAGGATCCTTGATGCTGGAAGGAGGATCCTGGAGGCTGAAGAGAGGATCCTAAAGGCTGGAAGTAGGATCCTTGAGCCTGTGTCATTGCCAATGATCTATAGCGTATACTCGATGATCCACCCTGGTATTGAACTCCTGATGGTGTGGAGTGATGGGTAGTTATGACTGGAGAATCAAAATTCAGTGATCTAGGCATCAATGGAGAGTGATCCTCCGCTGATCTCTTCAATTTCTTGATTTCATCAATCTCTCGAAGGATCCTGTCATTAGTTCTGTCCTGCTGCTGCTGCATGTAATCCTTCATCTTCAAAATCAAAGAATAAAGATCATTGTTAGTAGGACCAGAAGAAGCAGCAGTAGTTGGTTTTGAGAAAACGGGGGTTTGTTTCTTTGCAGCATTCTCAGCATTCTTCTGGGATCCAGAAGTTGCGGGAGGCAAAGGTGGAATGCCCTGTGTAGAGGTGATCGTCGGCATGGAACTTGAAGTGTTTTTTTCTTGAGATGCCATGTAGTTGAAGATAATGAAGAGAAATGAATAAAATGAACAAAATTTCTCAGAATTGAAGCACCAATTGCCCCACGGTGGGCGCCAAACTGTTTTGGTCAAAAATCACACAAGGATAATGCAACCAAATCCGATTTTGTGAGGTGTGATGCTTGATTACATGATCAAATGTATGAACAATGAATGAATGAAATGAATGTTGAACACAATGATTTATACGAGGAAAAAGCCCTTGATCAATGTATGATCTTCGGCACAAAAAACCTCGGATAGTGAAAACTATCACTATCAAGTATATTGAATAAACAAGTTTACAACTTCGGAAGTATTGAGCTTCATACAATGAGTTCTAGTGTGTGTTCGAGAAAGAGAGTAGCAGAAGTGTTGTACGTAAACCAGAGTGCAAAAGTGTTTCTAAAAATAAGCTCAATACCCCTTTAGTCTTAGCTAAAAATATCCTAACTAACTATCCGGAAAATCAGCCCATCACCCACGATCACCACTAACGGTCTCTAGCTCATGCACATGTTGAAAATATAGAGCATATTCCCCTGGAATCTCACGTGGAATAAGTCCTCTTCGAAACATACCTGCAAAACAAGCCAAAAGGTGACGGAAACAATTGTTAAGTTAGAATAATAATGAGGATCCTGGATCCTTATTCCCGCAGCGTCTTCTGAGGATCCTTAATTCAAACTAAACTGAGGATCCGTGATCCATGCTACTCTTGAGGATCCGTGATCCATAGGCTATAAAATTCTATCCCTAACAGTAAATACCTTTAAACCTTTGAAGGGATAAGAATCCTGTAAACGTGAGAGAGGGGGCCAATCCTCTAATCTTTTGATTTATCTTGAGTATATATCTTGGAGTAACATCCTGAAGCATATTCTGCAAAACACCGTTAAACTAAGGAGGGTGCTAGCTTGGCTAACACCCCTCCGATGCTTAAGTCAGTATTGGGTTTTAAAGAATAAGAAATAAAATAAACATATAAAAAAGAATTAGAATCCATACCATCCTGAGTTAGAAACTAAATTCTAAACTCACTTGAAATAAGCTTTGAGATGTATAGCATTCCAGGATCTTGGTAACATATCCCCTTCCATATTCTTGAGTCGGTATGCTCCTTTCCCAGATTCTGATTCTATTTCATAGGGTCCTTCCCATTTTGGAGCTAACTTCTCATCGGCAGGGTTGGTTGTATTCTAGAAGGCTTTTCTTAATACCCAGTCTCCAACATGAAATCTTCTAGTCCTCAAATTCTTGTTATATGATTTGGATATCCTCTGTTGATATGATGCCATCCTTAGCTTTGCTGCATCCCTTATTTCGTCAAGAGTATCTAATTCTTGACATAAAGCTTCAGGGTTCGTCTCAGTATCCCGGAGGCTCAATCTCGCTGTAGGTATCACCATCTTTGTCGGGATCACTGCTTCTGCCCCAAACACCAAGGAAAATGGGGTTTGCCCAATAGCATTCTTCACCATTGTTCTATCAGCCCATAGGACAAAGGGTAATTCTTCTGCCCATCTTCCTTTTTTAGCACCTAATCTTTTCTTCAGATTGTTGAAAATTATCTTGTTCGAGGATTCTGCCTGTCCATTTGCTTGAGGATGTACTGGAGTTGATGTGATCATTTTGATCCCCTAACTTTTGCAAAAAAAGTAGTTCTTTTACTAATGAACTGAGAATCATTATCACAGATTATTTCAGCCGGTATCCCAAACCTTGTCAGGATATTCCTTTGGATGAAGGATACCACTTTCTGATCCCTAACTTGAACAAAGGCTTCAGCCTCAACCCACTTAGAGAAGTAATCTGTCATTGCTAGCATAAAAACCTTTCCTCCTGAGGCTTTCGACAATTTTCCCACTATATCCATACCCCATTTCATGAATGGCAAGGGGAAACAAGAGGATATAATGGCTCAGCAGGCTGATGTAATATATTGTTGTGCCTCTGACATGTATCACATCTTCGGGCGTATTCTGCGGCATCCTTCTCCATAGTCGGCCAGTAGTATCCCGTTCTTAACACCTTCGAGAACAATGATATGCCCCCACTATGGTTGCCACAGTCTCCCTCATGTATGTCCTGAAGTACCTCCTTGGTTTCAGGATCCTCCAAGCATCTAAGGTACGAACCTGCAAGAGATTTCTTATACAAAACATTATTTATAATCGTGAAACGGGATACCTTCATCCTGAAATCCTTAGGATTCTCATCCTTTGGGATGTGTCCTTCTTTGATGTTTTGGTCAAAAATTACCTAAGCAATTTAGTGATCAAATTAGTTTGTGAGGTAGTGTGCTAACAATGTGTATTGAAAATATCCTGGTTTGGTGGTTTGCAAAAAAAAAAACAGTTTTCAGGATATAGCTCAGGATATTGAGCTATATCTATAATCAAACAATGGGCGAAAAAGTAAAGGGGGGACACAAGATGTACGAGGAAAGCCCTTGATCAATCTAGTTCGCCGGCACAAAACATCGGGAGCTGACAATCGCAGCTGCCTTGTTCTTCTTATTACTTCAAATGTCATGATACAGTGCAAGATATTGACCAGATCGTTGCTAAGTGTTACATTGTATTTTAGAAAGTGTGTGAATTGCGAGAGAAAGTATGAGAGCTCGAGAGTAGTGAATGTGTTGTCCTATTTGATCTGGTTTATCCGTATATTTATAGCTACAAAATGAAAACAAAATCTCCTAAAATTGGGGGATGCAAGCGAATATTCCTAGGTGAACGTTGAAGACCAAGTAATGCGGCTTTAACGTTCTTCTTCAAACAACTTGGTCCGAGTCTTCAGGGGAAGAGGTTTTCATGAACGTTATGAACTTGTACTCGTACTCCTGCACACAATCCGTTAGTAATCCTCAGGATACAGTATCAGGATGTTACCAATATCCTGATTCAGCATCCTGGTTATGAACACATATTATGTAATCAAGATATAATTCAAGATACTATCCAAGATATGGGCTCAGAATTTCACCCATAACAATTGTCCCCAAAAATATTACTGTTAAGGATCCTGGAGCTAATGGTTACATGTTTTCACGATAACCAAGGTAATTAAGAGATAGGACTTTGATGTGACCTCTTGTAACCGCTCAGTCTATATTTACTCATTGCTTCCTATATCTTCTCATCCTAATCTCCATTTAACCTCCATCACGAAGGAAAAAGGTAAAAATCCTCTCTCCATTCTCACTTCTCTTCTCCTCTTTTCTGCACATTATTCCGGCAAATATATGGCAAGGCAAACGAGATCCAACTCTGGCGATTCTGCCCGTTCCTTCATTCAACAGAATATCCTTCAAGATCCGGAGATGGAAATATGTTCCTTCGATAGTGCTCACCTGTCGGCCCTCAAAACCTCCGGCATCTTTCCGGAGGGGACAGTATTCCGGCCGTTTGATCGGGAAATCCGATCAGACATGGTTTCTAACGAATGGCTGTGTTTCAACGCTTTTCCATTTACTTTAGGGCTACAATTTCCTTTCCCTGACTTCATTACTGAGTTTTTCAACATCACAAAAATTAGCTTCAGTCAAACGATGCCAATGCTTTGGCGAGTCTTACTTGTTCTTGATCGAATCAAGAACACCCACATTCCTGACCTTTTGTTTCATAATCTCTCTTTAGCATACCGGCTTAGATGTCATGGCTCTTGCCGATTCTTATTTTACTTCACCTCCAGTGATCCACTGATACTCCGTGCCACCAGGAACGAGGAAGAATGGAAATCTAAATTTTTCTTTGTAAAGAGAGATTCGATCCCTGGTGGAGCGGACTATCCGGTGAAGTGGTTGAGAAAGGGTAGGATTTAGGGTTTTAGGATGATCCTGTCTTATATCATGAACTAATTCTTTATCTTCTTGTATACAGCTGATTTCAGGAAGCTTGCACCTCCTCTTGCCGACTCACAGAAGAGAATCGAGAGCATCATACTTCTTCCAGTCATCTTGAAGGAAGTTTCAATCCGTACCCCACATCTTCAAGTCAACACTCCAGCTCAAACATGTCTGGTAAGAATCCTGCTCAATATCCTGCATAGATATTTTTTATTTGATATTGTTATAGAAAGGGTTTTAAAGTCGCTCCCTGTATGCAGATGCCAGCAAAGTTCCAATCCTCCTGGACCTTGATGAGCTTGACAGCTATCCCACTCCTGTCAACGTCAAAAAGGAAACTCCTGCCACCGCCAGCTCCAAACCGATCCCGGCTCCTAAGCCTAACCCAAGAACCCGCGCTTCCACCGCCAAGAAGAGAAAGGGTTCTGAGGTCAGCACTCTAGGGTCTGAAGGGTTCTCTTATGAAGAACTCAGCTTTACTGATTCCTTAGAGCCGATGACTTCCTTCCTTAATAAGGTAATATCCTTGTCACACCCCAACCGATGGCGGAAACATCGGGGCATGGCACTGAGCGAAACAGATTGTCCAGAAGTTTCCATAACAATTATCATTACCAATCAATTTAAAATAACATGTCCCATACCATGCCTCAAAAGGTAAACAAATTATTACAGACAAAATCCAGGCAAATAGTTCTATTCCGACAACTCAGATTTTCAAATAGAGCAATTGTTTATCTGCTTCTAAAGACCCTTGATTTAATTTGTACAGACAACTATTTGTTTGCCTCTAGAGCCTTATTCTAGCTTCGATTTCCTAGCAAATGTGCATCCTAAGCACTTGTCACATACGTTAAAATAAAGTCAATACATATAATGTAAAGGTGAGCATACACGTTTGATAATAGCATATAGAGTTCGAAATTCGTTTACGCATAACCAGCACGTACACATAGTGAAATGAAGCACGTTAGTTATCGACATAGATCCATCGATACCAATGACTGCGGGTTGACTGCCTGAGGCAGTTTGCAATACATGATTACCACCGTAATCCATGCAAGTAATTGTCCTTAACAACCCCTGCGAACAGGTGCTGAGTCCAAACTATAGTACTATCGTTGCTAAGGCAGGTAGACAGCATTCCATGTGTAAACATAACAAACAAGCATTCATAAGCCACGTATAACATGCATTAACGGTTAGCGTTCAAATAGTATTGAGTAGTGTGTTTGTTGTGATTTGAATATTCGTAACGTATGTAACACCCAAAAGTGCGTAAAGCCAAAAGGGATCGAGTATACTCACAGCGATGATGGATTGAAGGGAGCGCTGGAGAGTAGGATCAGCCTGATCAGAACGATAGCATAACGATAAGTGACGCGTAAAACGATGCAAGGTGTAAGTGGCCCGGACAGCAGCTCGGTCGGATGGGTAATCCGACCGGATGGTCCAGTGGAGTGGATGACAATCCGTTCGGATGGTCATCCGGTCGCACAGGTTGTCCGGTCGGAGGACTATTCGAATGGATTGTTTCTTCCTTTGAGAAAGATGTGTTTGTGTATGATGGCTTGTCCTTTGAAGTTTTCGTTATAGCATTTTGAAAACATTGTAGTATCTCTACCTTTCAAGTCGGTCGATCGGACTGCTTAGTCGTGCGGATGTCAATCCGTTCGAATGGTCATCCGGTCGGGCAGATTGTCCGGTCGGACGGTGACTCGAGTGGGGAGGTTACTTAGTGAGAACAAATCCACAGCAGGTTGTCACTCGGTCGGATAGCAGTCCGGTCGGGTGGCATCCTTAGTGCATTGAACATGTTGAAAATTGTTTAAGTCCAAGTATCTCATGATACGAAGAGTAATCCGGTCGGATAGGTAGTCCGATCGGATAGCAATGCGTTCAATACTCAAACTTCAGATGAAGTTGGTTACGTGTGGGACCCGAGGTGTAACCCGTTCGGATGACCTAGTCGCTCGGATGGCTTATCCGGTCGGACAGTAGTCCGGTCGGATAGCACTCCGTGCTGGTCGTTCCGTTCGTCTTTCACTTGGCCGTTTTGCTTGTTTGTTGCTTTTATCGAGACGTTTTAACAACATGTTAACCAACAGAACTCCATCTTGACCCAAGTAACCCGATCGTCCAGGAATCACCCTAGCTCGACCAGTTACCCGGTTCGAGACGGTTGTTCTTGGTTAACCCGCAATTGGTGGTCTCCTGAGTAGAATCCAGATCTCGAGCTAGCACAACACCGCGAATGAGTAGAAGGCTAGAACAAGGTCCGATTCCATCGGCTTTGAGTATATTAAGTGCAAAAGATTTGGAAGAAAGTTAGAAACCATCTTTCAATCCTTTTTCACTATGATTATGTTTAGATCTATGCAAGATCTTTGTGTATTCGTGTGGAAATCGATTAGATCTAAGTTGTTCTCGGTGGATTGAGGCCAAAACATGAAGTTCCTTAAGAACACATGATGACGTCATCCTAGAACACCTCAAATCTTGTGATTTCACGGTTAAAAGTTAAGATTTAAAAGATAGAAAGGTGTAGGAGTGCGTGTAGATCAAGAAAGTACAAGATTTAGGACGAGATCTTACCGGAATCGAGAGAAATCGAAGAAAAGGTGAGGAGAGCGTGCTGGTCGGTCAGAGAGTTTCCAAAAGTAGAAAGAATGAAAGTGACATGGGTATTTATAGAGTTACCCAAAGAGGGAAGTGTAGGTCGGTCGGATGGCATCTCGCCCGGGTGGCTTATCCGGTCGGATGACATATGGAACCAGATCAAGTGACAGCTCGGTCGGATGGGCAATCCGGCCGGATGGCACTTGGTTCGGGTGTTTGGCGTGACGATTTTTGCTGTTTCCTAGTCAAATTACTTTTAATCCCAACTACTCATATCTAGCACTGTCTCTTCTCCACTAATTATCATAGTTCGATTTCGATTGAGTTCGATTGTGATTCGAGTTTCGATTGCGTTTCGATTAATTACCATTACACAACATAGATAAACATGCACAAGTAACACGTAAGGCATACACACACGTATAACAATAACCAAAATGCGTAATTCGAGTTGCGAGTGCGATTGTGATTCGATGTCGATTAAGTTGGATTGATTTGACTTTATCGCATTGTTACTTCTTATAGTTCACAGTCATAAGTCGATTGAATGGCGAACAACACACGTCGATTATTGTAATTATTGACACTTACTCCACATAATGCAACTAAAATAAACACATAAAAGAATTTCACTACTAGTCAAGTTGCGCGAAATCGGTCGTTGACTTTGACCTTGACTTTGACTTCGAAAGCACGGGGTGTTACAGCCTCCCCTTGTTTAGGGAATTTCGTCCCGAAATTAGGCCGAAGCCGTAACGAACAACTGCGGGTACTTCGCCTTCATGTCTCTTTCGAGTTCCCAAGTGAACTCTGCGCCTCGTTTGCCTTCCCATCGGACTTTCACAATAGGAATACGCGAGCGTCTGAGCTGCTTGGTTTGGCGGTCCATGATTTCGACAGGCTTCTCTACGAAGTGTAGTGTTTCGTTTACTTGAAGGTCCTCGAGAGGTACAATTAAATCATGCTCAGCCAGGCACTTTCGGAGGTTTGACACATGGAAAGTCGGGTGGACGTTACTAAGTTCCTCCGGTAGTTCGAGTCTGTAGGCGACTTTTCCGATCCTTTCCAGAATCTTAAAAGGTCCAGCATATCGAGGTGCTAATTTCCCTTTCTTGCCGAATCTGACCACACCCTTCCAAGGTGATACCTTTAGGAGTACGTAGTCACCAACGTCAAATTCAAGGGGCTTGCGTCGTCTATCGGCGTAACTTTTCTGTCTACTTCGAGCTTTCAACAAGTTGTCTTGAATTTGGAGGACTTTGTCAGTCATTTCTTGTAATAGCTCAAGACCGGTTAATTGCGAGTGACCGATCTCGTGCCATACAATAGGCGATCGACATTTTCTTCCGTATAAAGCCTCGAATGGTGCCATTTGAATGCTGGAATAGTAACTGTTGTTATACGAGAATTCGACTAACGGCAGGTATTTATCCTAATTACCACCGAAGTCTATGACACACGAACTTAGCATGTCCTCAAGAGTACGAATCGTTCTTTCAGTCTGTCCGTCGGTTTGAGGGTGGAAAGCGGTACTTAGATTAAGCGATGTACCGAGTGCCGTTTGAAACGTTTCCCACAGTCACGAGGTAAACCGAGCATCACGGTCAGAGATGATGTCACGAGGCGTCCCATGATTACAAATGATCTCGTCGGTGTAGATTCGGGCTAATCATTCTACCTTGTAGTCTTCCCGTATTGGCAAGAAGTGAGCTGATTTGGTCAAACGGTCAACAACAACCCAAATGCTGTCGTGACCTGATGACGTGTGCGGAAGTTTTGTTATGAAGTCCATAGCTATACTCTCCCACTTCCACATAGGGATCGGCGGTTGTTCGAGTAAGCCAGAGGGTCTTTGGTGTTTAGCCTTGACTCTTGCACAAGTTAGACACTTTCCAACGTAAAGAGCGATATCCCTTTTCATGCCAGGCCACCAGTACTTGTAGCGAAGGTCCTGGTACATTTTGTCGGCACCAGGATGAATAGAATATCGGGATTTGTGGGTTTCGTCCATCAGAATCTGTCGCAAATCGGTCCGTTTGGGGATCCAAATTCGGTCCAGAAAGTGGAATATCCCATTTGATTTACTCACAAGCTGGGCTCCATCGTGATAGATTCTTTCCTTCTTTAGAGTGCGTTCATTAAAACATGCATGCTGGGCTTCACGGATGAGGGTTTCGAGGCCGTATTGGGCTTGGACGTTACGAGTGCTAAGCAGATAGCTCCGTCTGCTGAGTGCGTCGGCAACAACATTTGCTTTGCCTGGGTGATAATGAATCTCACAGTCGTAATCGTTGAGAAGTTCTACCCATCGGCGTTGATGCATATTAAGTTCCTTCTGATTAAAGATATGTTATAGGCTCCTATGATCGGTGAAGATCGTACACTTTGTACCATACAGGTAGTGTCGCCAAATCTTTAACGCAAAAACAACTGCGCCTAGCTCGAGATCATGGGTTGTGTAGTTCTTCTCGTGGACTTTGAGCTGACGAGATGCGTAAGCTATAACCTTGTCCCGCTGCATAAGGACACAACCGAGACCGAGGTTGGAAGCATCACAATAGACAATGAAATCGTCGTTTCCGTCGGGCAATGTGAGAACAGGAGCATTGCAAAGCTTGTGCTTGACGGTTCGAAAGGCAGACTCTTGTTCAGTTCCCCAAACAAAAGGCTTGTCTTTATGCGTGAGAGCGGTAAGCGGTACTGCGATCTTTGAGAATCCTTCAATAAATCGTCGATAATAGCCCGCTAGTCCGAGAAAAGAACGAACTTCAGACGGGTTCTTAGGTCTAATCCAACTCTTGACTGCTTCAATCTTCTCCGGATCGATGTGAATACCTTGACTATTAAGATTGTGGCCCAGAAACTGAACTTCCTTCAGCCAAAATTCACACTTGGAGAACCTGGCATAGAGTTGGTTCCCCTGGAGTAGCTCGAGTACCAAACGTAGATGTTGCGCGTGTTCGGCTTTCGATTTGGAATAGATCAAGTCATCTTCGATGAATACGATGACGAAACGGTCGAGATATGGTTTACACACGCGATTCATCAGATCCATGAAAACCGCGGGTGCGTTGGTTAAACCAAAGGGCATAACAACGAATTCGTAGTGGCCGTATCGAGTGCGAAACACGGTTTTGGGTATATCCTCCTCTTGAATGCGTAGTTGGTGATAGCCTGAGTGTAGATCGATCTTCGAGAAACACGTAGGACCTTGTAGCTGATCGAACAAATCGTCAATGCGAGGTAGGGGATAGCGGTTCTTGATAGTTAACTTATTCAATTCCCGATAGTCGATGCACATCCTGAAGGATCCATCCTTCTTTTTGACGAAAAGGACTGGTGCGCCCCAAGGAGAGTTGCTCGGGCGAATGAAGCCTTTCTCAAGTAATTCCTGGAGTTGGTTTGAGAGTTCATGCATTTCGGACGGTGCGAGTCGGTAAGGAGCTTTGGCAATAGGGTTGGCTCCAGGAATGAGGTCGATACGAAGGTCGATATCACGACTTGGCGGTAAGCCTGGAAGGTCGTCAGGGAACACATTAGGAAATTCACGAACCACCGGAACGTCTTTCACTTCTGTCTTTCCTTTCTTTTCTTTCTCCGCTACTACAATGTTAGCCAAGAAAGCTTTGTATTCCTTGCGGAGATACTTGCTAGCTTGGACACATGACATGAGTTTGAGACCTTTCGAAGCAGTTTCACCGTAGACGCACAATAAATCACCATTCGCGAGCGAGAATCGAATCATCTTGTCGAAGCACACAACTTCAGCATGGTTTTCGCGAAGAAAGTCCATGCCTACTATGACGTCAAAACTTCCGAGTTGCATCGGAATAAGGTTGATTGGAAAGATGTGATTGTTGAGCTCAAGAGTACAATCACGGAGAACAGAATTAACGGCGACAGTTCTTCCGGTAGTGACTTCAACATCGAACGTCGAGGAGAGTTGGGAGCGCTTACGATTAAGGGGCTTCTCGAATTCGAACGACACAAAGCAATTATCGGCTCCAGTATCAAATAAACACGAAGCATAAATACCATTCACAAGGAACGTACCATTGACCACATTGCTGTCGGCTTGGGCTTGGCGCACGTTGATGTTGAAAGTTCATGCGCGTGCTGCTTGTTGCTGTTGCTACTTGTGTTGCCGCTGCTGCTGCTGGGGCTCTTGCTTCACAACCCTGTTTGGGCACATGTTGGCGAAATGGTTAGGATCACCACATGCGAAGCAGGCTCTGGCGTTGATCGCGGGTGCCAGAGAAGCTTGTTGACCCTGAGGGGCGGTGAGTAGAGCTTGATGAGCAGGAGCTTGTCGGGCACGACAGTTGGTAGTGAAATGGCCGTACATATTGCAATGAGCACAAAAAACGGCAAGCGATGGTAGTCGGGTGGTGGTAGGTACAAGTAGGGCAAAGCGGGTGTGGCCCAGTGTATGCACGCTTAGCAGGCGGTGCATTTGCCATAGGCGCCGCTACTTGGCGCTGTTGGGCTGGTACAGCTTGTACCGGTGCAGCAGTGATCGCACAATTCTTGTTGCTGGAGCTGTTCTTTCTCTTGTTCTTCCTCTTGTTGCTCGAAGCGGTGGTGGTTTCAGCAGTTGGTGCGGCGGTGGTAGCTTGATGCAGGTGCTTTGGAGTTTTATCCTAGACACCAGCCTTGGCCCGCTTGTCGTTGATTTCAGCGGCCAGTAGGTAAGTCTCTTCGATCGTCTTAGTCTTAGCCGCTTGCACGAAATCTGCAACACAGTCAGGCAGGGCTCAGATATACTTCTTGATTGCCATGTCTAAGGTCTTGACTTGGTCAGGGCAGATGATGCTGAGCTGTTTGAAGTGAGCAGTGAGAGCAACATTTTCACCTTCCTTCTGCTTTATGTGCCAGAATTCATCTTCTAACTTTTGGCGTTCATGAGGAGGGCATAATTCTTCCAGCATGACCTCCTTGAGTTCGTCCCACGACAGACCGTAGGCTGCATCGTTCCCTCGTTTGTTTCTCTCGGCCGTCCACCAGTCTAGTGCGCGGGACTGGAAGACGCCGGTAGCATTTAGAGTGCGGAGATCGTCTGGGCAACAGCTCTGTCGTAGAGTGACCTCAATGGAATCAAACCATTGGAACAACGCTGTAGGGCCTTCCTCGCCAGTGAATTCCTTTGGCCCACAAGACTTGAATTGCTTGAAATTGAAGGGAGCTTTGGGGGTAGCTTTAGGAATTTCGGTTCTCGACTCCGCAGACGATTTGCTGACATTCTCGTAGACATCACTCACGGCTTTTGCTACTTGTTTGGCGATGATAGCAGCAAGACGTTTGTCTCTCTTTTCTTAACGAGAAAGTGATGGGTGGCGGGATCCAGATGACATTATCTGCAACAGACATCGTCACAGGACTCAACACAATGTATTCGAATCTCACCTCACACGTCTACTACTTACTAAAGCTTAGGAACACGCAATGTAGTATGTATCACATAAACACATAGGCACATAATCACAGATTCACATAAGCACAGAAGCACGTAAGCACGTAGGCACGTAGAGCACAGAATCCACAAAAGCATGTAATCACGTAGTCACAAGAGGCAGTCAGAATACAGAAACCTATCATTCACAGTTCGCGAGTGTTTGAATATAGCGATCGCGTTTTAGTATATCAAGTCAGGTAGTATAAGCGTATAACGTAGCATAAAGTCGTCCATAGTTTAGCGATTTGTCAACGATGTGTAGTGTGTTGTGTGATTAGCGGAAGCAAAAAGGCGTTAGATCGAAACCAGTGATATCTCAAAACGCTAACAAATAAACATGAAACACACAAAATAAATAAAATCAATGAATCATCAGAGTTAGCAGTTGCAGGATCAGAATCGAAACACATAAAAATCGAGGAATAGATCGTCTGCGGCTATTAGACATTGACTAACCAAAGTGATTCGACTATTCATAAGACTTGTCGTGCACATTTGACCTTCAGGGCAGTGCCTTTGCCTTGATTCTTGGGCATTTGGCACGCATCCCATTAGTCATATCGTGACTTCAGGTCGTTGGAGTCCGTCGAGACTTTGGTGAGAGTTTTGTAAAATGAGTGGAACAAGTCATCAAGGTTAGGGTTTCACCCCTAGCTTAACAACTTCGTTCCTGTTTTTAATAAAATAGAGGAGATTATTCATCAAAATACGGATTTCACTCCTGATTTGGCATAATTCTCCCCGTTTGTTAGGTAAATTGCGGGTTGATCAAGCAACTTTAGTTGAGAGTTTGCGGTTTTCACACCTAATCTTTGTGACAACCCTCACTAAACCAGGTATCCGTACGACTTAATTAATAATTAATTATTGCTTAATTACTGTGCTTGCTTGAACTTGTGAATAAACTGCTACTTGAATACTGATACATGTACTTACTTGCATCATACTTTACTTGCTGTCACTACATTATTTACATACTGAACCTTAGTGACAAACATGATGCACAAAAAGCACAGTAGCACTATAAACGAATAACCTATTGAACATGCTGATAAGCCAGCATCAGGCAGACACTGCCTCTAAGGCCTGTAAGAGCCTGAAATATTTTGCTACACTAGTGGTGAGTGTAGGGATATAAGGGTTGTAGAACTGCGTCTCTAGGAATAAGTTACAGTGACTGGATGTGCCTAAAACGTGCTCTAAACACAAAATTCAGCACTTTACATAATAATTCAGCATTTAGCTACCTAATAAAGTGCCAAAACACGAGAACAATATTACTAGACACTTTCCAAAGTGTCAGAAATGAGTTGTGTCACTAAAAAGGGTATTAACGACACTTTAAAGCTTTGTTAAGCACTTTAACGGATTACCATCCAACCGAACAACCGGACTTTACCCGGAACCTGAAAATATTGTTATTTTCATTATTTATCTTTTTCTGAGCCAGTTAGGGTCCCTGAATACCCTAACACCCATCATAACACACTACACACAACTAACCGGGTTAAGCACTTAACTAACTTACTTAACCCAACTAATATCCAACTAATTAGTTGAAAATGGACTAGAACCCCCCCCCCCCCCCCCTCACTAACCGTCCCCAACTAGAGGGGACACACTTTGTACAAACTTGATTATTATAATCTCTCATGCTTAATATCATCTAGACACATGATCCATTGGACAATCATCTTATGATTTGTCTATAAGTTCCAAGATTTACACACACTTAACAACATAACCATCACTCAAACTCAACAACTCTCTCCCTCTCTTTGAACTTTCGGCCGAGAGCACCCACCCCCCATCCATCCATTTTCGATTCCATGCAAGCCATTCCAATCATCTACAAGTGATAAGGATCTCATACGAAGAAGCTTGGTGCAATCGGAAGGCGAAGGACCTCTTTATCTTGCTTTTATCCACCCGATTTACGTCTAGATTCTTCCCTAGCCTCGAGCTAGTGGTAAGTTGCTTGAATCACCTTCTTGAACTATTCTAAAGTGGTTAAAACGATATATGACGGTTAAAATTTATGAACATGCAAGTTGAAGCACAAAAGTCTACCTAAAACACTAAAATGTTGGTTAATAGCTCATATGTTGTGTAAATCCTGTAGTATTTGATTTGTGTGATTATTTGGACCCGATCTATGTTGTGGTAGCTCGGATCGTCATTTAACCCGGTTTAGTCATGATCTTGGATTATGACATAAAGCTTGTTTAAGTGTAACAAGGGTTAGAAGATGAAACTCTACCACACACGAATCATGAACTTGTGTAAAAGTGTTTTAGCTTGTAAAATAGTGATTAAAACTAGTAGATCTACGGATCTACAGGTGGTATTTTCAAAGGACCGAGTGTCAAAGAAATCATATTTTTCTAAAGACGGATCTTACACTAACACGAATGATTTTTAGAACACACAAGTGTGTAAACACTTGTGTAACACACACTTTCGACAAAATAACTAATTTTAAAGATGACGAGAGGTTGTTAAGATGGAATCTCTTTAAAAACGGGGTTTTTACGAAACCGGATTGATTTATATAAAGATCCACTAAAAGTAATGGAATTTACTTTATGTTCTTGGATAAAACGCAAGTTCATGTAATTTATGCGTTATACATATTTATTTACTAGTTTGTGGTTTGAACATTGTTTTGATTGAATAAGAAGATTGTTGGTTTGATTTATAAAAGAAAATGATACGCTTGAAAGCGTGGCCACCTCCAGTTACAGAGGAAACTCTGGCGAAATTTTCCAAAAACCTAACACTTAGAAATATTTTCACTATAAGTGCTAGAAATACATTTTGACTTGTTTTCAAATTATAGATTTCGCCACGACTTATTTACAAAATACCGGAGGTGGGATTTCACAAAATAAAACGTGATACATAAATATATTTAGTATATATTTTTCACAACATCACTCGTATAAGTGTTTATGATTATTTTGTGAACTACGTAAATATTATTTTTAGAGTAAAAATAATATTACTAAGTATTATTTTGGGAAAATCACACGTATTAAAATATAATATTTTTGGGAAGAATATTTATATTTTGGAGTTAGGAATAAAATATATTAAGTGAGACTTAATAATATATTTCGAAATTATACGAATACACATGTATTAAATCCCCCATCCTTGGGAAGGAAAATAACTACCAAGTATATACAGAATGTAAACACGAAATAGTTGCCTAACTATTTCCCAAAAACTTAAACCATAAAGCTAAGGCACGGCCGTCCGTCTAATAGAGTTAGTACGTGTAGGTCGTCATACAGCTGATTGATTTGGAGGCATACTTGGTAGAGACGCACCACTGTGAGTTCATGTCCCCCTTTTCTCTTAACTGTTTTCAGTTTTCTAAACTACGGGGGTGAAATACATGTTACTTTGATTACAAGTACTTTATACATGGTATGGTTAGCGTAAGGAGGTTTACTACTTAGATCATGTGAGTGGGTAGGCAGAAACTGGAGGCCATTAATCCTCATTGTAGGACCGAGGGACGTAAGCGGTAGATCTATCTGGGTGTAGCGAGCCCAGCCCCAGGCCCAACCAGAACGGACCTCGGGGTGACTTTGTACTCAACGCTAAATCTGCTAGGTTTGAGTCTTCCTACTTGCACTTCACACATATCAATGGCCTTGCAAACCGTTGGTGATCTCTTTTTCCTTATTTGCTACATACCAGGATTTTTATACATACAAGGTTTATTTACTCACTTACACATGAACTCGCTCAACATTATTGTTGATTTTTCAACTTACATGTATTTCAGGAAATTAAAGGATCTGGCGCGGTATGGCACGTTTTCCCGCTGCACTTGTTACGAGGTCATCCGGGTTTGGGGAATGTGACTCTTTCCTGGACAAGTCACAGTCCTTAAACTGTTTTTATGTCATGTTGATGTTTGTGTTTGTTGAACAATGTCGTTAGGATGTGTTTCCGTTAAGACAATGTCATTGTATTTGGTATTTAAAACTTAATTAAATGGATGATCTTGCATGGTTTTATTTCATATAGCTTTGTTATGGTTAAGCTATGGTATTAAGAAGTCACACTAAATTAACCACGCTTCCTCAAAGCCAGGGTGTGACAGCTTGGTATCAGAGCTCTGATCATAGTGAACTAGGATTCCTTCTCGAGTCTAGACTATGATCACTAGGGCTCTCACGAAAACATTTTTATTGCATACCACTTAAGTCCAGATCCAAAACTTTTTACAAACAAATGTTGAGCACATTTTATTCATTGTTTTTAGGCTCAGTCTTGAAGGCTGAGGCTCGGTCTTGGAGGCCGAGGCTCGGTCTGGGAGATCGAGGTAGTTGGCTAGTGGGACTAGGAGAATTGGCTAGTGGGACTAGGAGAATTGGCTAGTGGGACTAGGAGAATTGGCTAGTGGGACTAGGAAGAGCAGTCTGAGAGGCTGGGAGAATTTGGCTAGTGGGACTAGGAAGAGCAGTCTGAGAGGCTGGGAGGCTAGTGGGACTAGGAGAATTATTTGAATGCTTACTTGGTGACTTATGTGATTATTTGATTGTATGATTGACTGTTTGTGCATGTTTGTGTTATGTTACAGACACTATGGACACCTCTGGCACAGGTGACTCAGACACCACTGGACCTAGACCTATAGTCTCAGATGACCTAGAGCCTTCAGAGCACGAGGTCCACACATCTGACGTTACTAGCACGGACGAGGATGATTTCCAGCCCTTCGCTTTACCTGATGGTGCTGATGAGCTCGCTGATGGCCCTTTGGCCGGGGACCTACCGATAGTGGAGATCCCTGCTCCCATACCCTTAGCTGTTTATCCTGCTTATGATTTGCTTCTCGACGCCGACGATGATGGCGACGTCGATCAGTTTGATGACGAGCCCTTAGAGGATGAGGTTCAGGGCGAGGCCCTTCTTGCTGCTGGAGATCTTTTGTTGATCGCAGATGCTCCCGCTGAGGAGTCACCTGCTCACTCACCGGTCCCAGACTCTTTCGAGTCTTTGGCCTCCGCACCTTCACACACCCAGAGTGCGCAGCACTTCTTACATGGATCAGATCCCGACTAGGCATCCTCTGTTGCCCCTATTCCTAGTTTTACCTTCGACCACGATGATGTGGAGGATTCCGATCCTGTCTTTCCCCCAGGATTCGACCCAGATCAGGATATAGAGTTTATACCCATGGATCAGCCTATGGAGGATCCAGTCGACCCAGTTGATCCCATCGACCCTGAGTTTGATTTTGAGATGGCCTTTGATGAACCCGAGCCTGCCATGGCCCCTGAGCAGGTAGTCGCTCTAGACCCTGCGTTTGAGCACGACCCAGTTCATGCTGACGCACCTATTATTGAGCCTGTCGTTGCTGACCCACCTATTGATGATCACCCTGTAGATGCTCTGTTGTTGGAGGGCGATCATGTCATTGCTGCTGATCATGTTGATCCCCCACTTATTGCTGATGCACCAGTTGACCCTCTTGTTGCACCTCACCATGATCCTATGCCTGTACAGTTTGATAGTGCACTTTTTGAGGCACAGATTGACCCACGAGATGAGCACGCCCAGTGTGGGTGGATTCCTGCGGATGATGAGGTTCCACCTATTCCTCCTCATATCACTGATACCCGTCACGTTGATACCTCTTTTACTTTTCCTCGGTTTACACCTCCAGCGCGGCCTTGAGAAGGTTCTTCGGCTCACCTTTTTGGACATGTACCGGTATCTATCCCTGCTATACCGCCGTCTGCTACTTTTCCCCCTGTTTCTCCATTTCATGTGGCACCTTTTGATCCCACCAGTGAGCCGTTTCTTTAGACATCACCTTCTGTTATGCCACCGACTGACCCCTACCATTCTTTCCACGTGGGGTATACTATTGAGGACGTTTTGATGTCTTTTGTCGCCCAGCACAAGGCACACACGCAGCGCATTCAGGAGCTTGAGAGAGCCCAGCCGCTGCCGTGTCAGTGCCAGGGTCAGGCCCACTCTCCTTTGAAGCACTCTCGACCTGTACCACCAGACTATGCTGCACGCCTTTTTGCCCTGGAGCAGCAGGTTGCTTCATTCTTGCGTACCCAGTGAGCCATAGAGGAGGACTGGCTCCATTTGCGCCGTTTGTTCTACACTCACTTTCCCCCTCCTCCACCGCCATCCGTGTAGAGCTCTTCAGTACCGTATAGATAGACATTGGTGAGAAGACGGCGAATGCTTTTGACTGCACAGCATTTTTGGAGACTACGTTTTGATTCTGACTTTTGTTGATCATGTATATGGGATGTATTGACACTGATTTGATATAGTTTTTGGACTAGGGTGATGTACCCCTTGGTCGACTGATGTTGTATGACATTGTGATGTACTTGTACGCTTACTATGTGGTCTCAATATATGGCAATCGCAGTATTCTCATCATAATTGATGCTTGATTTGGTTATTTATATTCTATGACATGGGATGTTGTGTGATTGATATGATTATAACATGAGATGTTATGTACTATTACTATCATAGAGCGTATGTATTATAACTATGGCCTGACCGACGTAAACACATCTTTTAGAAGATGCCGCCGAGACGTGATACACGCATGCCTACCAATGAGGCAGAACTCCAGCAAGTCATCGCTGCTGCCATTGCACAATACGCCGCCTCTCAAGGAGGGACTAGTGGGTGCACCTACAAGCAGTTTCTAGACTGCAAACCGGTCAACTTCGATGGCACAGGAGGTGCTGTCGCTTTTGTTCGTTGGGCTGAGAAAACTGAATCTGTTCTTCGCATGAGCAAATGCGCACTAGATCAGCAAGTCACCTACATCTCAGGGCTATTCTTGGATGGAGCCCTCTCTTTGTGGAATTTGCAAGTACAGACACTTGGTGAAGCTGCTGCCTACGCGCTAACCTGGACCGAACTGAAGGAACTTATGCGCAGGAAGTACTGCTCTCGCGCGGAAATCCAAAGATTGGAAACCGAGTTCTGGCATTTGAAAATGGACGGTCCAAAGATCGCAGAATACGTTCAAAGGTTCCATGACTTATCGCATGTGGTACCCTACATGGTCACTCCGGAGTTCAAGCGGATTGAACGTTTCATTTGGGGATTAGCTCCTCAAATCATAAGCATGGTGACCTCATCCAAGCCTGCGACCATTACTGAGGCAATCGATTTGAGCGTGGCTCTCACAGAGGAGGCTATTCGCCTGAACAAGTTTGATGAGATCAAGACGAAGAAGGCAGAGACTCACGTCGAGTCATCAGGAGGTAACAAACGGAAGTTCTCGAACTTCAAGTAGGGCGCCAGTGTGGTTGTTAAGAAAGGAGAGCCAAGCACGCCAGCTCAGGATACAGCTGGTGGTAGAAAGAAAGGAAAAGGATATATGGGCACCCAGCCCAAGTGCAACACCTGCCAGCGCCACCATTCTGGCCGATGCGGGCCAAAAGTATGTGAAGCTTGTGGAAAGACTGGACACTTGAAGGATTCTTGTTGGGCTAGTGCTGGCCGGGGAGGCCAAGGAGGATTTGGGAATAGAAATAATCATGGTGGTATTGGGAATCGCCCACAGGGGAACAATGGAGGAAACGGGAATCGAGGCAACAATGCGAATCAAGCTGGTAATGCGAACCAAAACAACAACCAAGCTGGAAATGGAGGTGGAAACGGGCAAAGACTTGGATGCTTTAACTGTGGTGATATCGGGCACTTTACGAGGAACTGCCCAGAGTTAAACCAAGCCCGTGGAAGAGTATTCCAAATCGAAGCGAGGGAAGCGTGCCAGGACCCCAATGTCGTTACTGGTACGTTCCCTGTAAACCAACGCTATGCATCCGTTTTGTTTGATACTGGTGCCGATTATAGCTTCGTATCGTTAGAGTTTAAGAATATGCTTGGTTTAGCCGCTAATAAGTTAGATATTCCCTACTCAATCGAATTGGCTAATGGGAAGTTAGTAGAAGCCAACGAAGTTATCAGAGGTTGTGTGATCGAATTGGGAGAGCGTGAGTTTGCTTTGGATCTACTACCAGTCCAGTTGGGGAGCTTCGACGTGGTGGTAGGAATGGATTGGTTATCAGGCAACAAGGCTGAAATAGTTTGTCACGAAAAGGTCGTTCGTATCCCAACCGAAGATGGCGAAACAATTGTGGTTCACGGGGAGAAGCGTGATACGCCGTTAAGAATTATCAGCTGCCTGAAAGCGCAAAAGTGTTTGCATAAGGGATGTGTTGCCTTCCTGGCACACATTGTGGATAAGAAAGCTGCTGAGCTGAAGATCGAAGACATCCCTGTCGCGAGGGAATATCCAGAAGTCTTCCCAGAGGACTTACCTGGACTGCCACCTCAGAGACAAGTAGAGTTCCGCATTGACTTAGTTCCAGGCGCCGTACCTGTGGCTAAGGCACCTTACAGACTTGCTCCGTCTGAGATGCAGGAACTGTCGACACAACTTCAAGAGTTGTTAGACAAGGGTTTTATCCGACCAAGCTTCTCGCCTTGGGGAGCTCCGGTCCTATTTGTCAAGAAGAAGGACGGTAGTTTTCGTATGTGCATTGACTACCGGGAGTTGAACAAGCTGACGATCAAGAATAGATATCCTCTGCCAAGGATCGATGATCTATTCGACCAACTGCAAGGCTCAAGCTTTTATTCAAAGATCGATCTTCAATCTGGATACCATCAGCTAAGGATACAAGAGGAAAGTATCCCAAAGACAGCCTTCAGAACTCGTTATGGACACTACGAGTTCCTTGTTATGCCGTTTGGTTTGACAAACGCACCTGCAGTCTTTATGGACTTGATGAATAGAGTTTGCAAGCCGTACTTGGACAAGTTCGTAATTGTGTTTATCGACGACATCTTGATTTATTCAAGAACAAAGGCTGAGCACGAACAGCATTTAAGAGCTATTTTGGAGCTCCTGAAGAAGGAACAGTTGTATGCCAAGTTCTCTAAGTGCGAGTTTTGGCTACTTGAAGTACAATTTCTTGGACACATTGTAAATGGAAATGGAATCCATGTGGATCCAACCAAGATCGAAGCGATTAAGAATTAGGAAACGCCAAAGACGCCAACCGAGATTCGACAATTCTTGGGTTTGGCTGGTTACTACCGAAGGTTCATCGAGGATTTTTCAAAAATCGCTCAACCATTGACGCTCCTCACGCAGAAGGATAAGAAGTTTGATTGGGGAATCAAACAGGAAGAAGCGTTCCAGATATTGAAGGATAAGCTCTGCAATGCGCCAATCTTAGCACTACCAGAAGGTACAGATGATTTTGTGGTATACTGTGACGCCTCGCGTCAAGGATTGGGTTGTGTGTTGATGCAACGCCAAAAGGTTATTGCTTACGCATCGCGTCAATTGAAAGTGCATGAAAAGAACTATACCACACATGATTTGGAACTTGGCGCAGTGGTATTTGCGTTAAAGATCTGGAGACACTACCTTTATGGTACAAGGTGTACAATTTTTACAGATCACAAGAGCCTACAACACATATTCAACCAGAAGGAGCTGAATCTGAGGCAAAGACGATGGGTTGAGTTGCTGAACGATTACGACTGCGAGATAAAGTATCATCCAGGGAAGGCGAATGTGGTCGCCGATGCCCTAAGTCGAAAGGAGAGGATCAAGCCCATAAGGGTTAGGGCATTAGAAATGATTATCCAAACCGATCTTTCCTTGCGCATTCGTGCCGCGCAGAAGGAAGCTCTCAAGGAAGGAAACCTTGAAGAAGAATACCTCCGTGGGATGGAGAAGCTACTGGTACCAAACGAGGAAGGAACGTCATGTTTTGAGAAAAGGATTTGGGTTCCTCTGTTTGGTGGTTTAAGGAAGGTTATTTTCGATGAAGCTCACAAGTCGCGGTACTCTATCCACCCAGGAGCGGATAAGATGTACCAAGATCTCAAAGATTACTATTGGTGGCCTAGGATGAAAGGCGATGTTACTGTTTATGTGAGCAAATGTTTAACATGCGCTAAGGTTAAAGCGGAATACCAGAAGCCTTCAGGACTTCTGCAACAACCAGAGATTCCCAAGTGGAAATGGGAACAAATCTCAATGGATTTTATTACAAAGTTGCCAAGAACGCCGAGAGGCCATGACACTATTTGGGTAATAGTGGATCGATTAACCAAGTCAGCACACTTCTTACCTATCAGAGAGAAGGATAATACAAGCAAGTTGGCCGAAATTTACATGAGAGAGATCGTCGCACGTCATGGAGTGCCTCTCTCAATCATCTCTGATAGAGACGGAAGATTTGTGTCAAGGATATGGCAATCCTTTCAAGAAGCTTTTGGCTCACAATTAAATCTGAGCACTGCGTTTCATCCGCAAACTGACGGTCAAAGCGAGCGAACGATACAGACTTTGGAAGACATGCTGAGAGCGTGTGTTATGGATTTGGGCGGTAGCTGGGACAAGTATTTGCCCTTGGTCGAATTTTCATACAACAACAGCTACCACACCAGTATTGGTGTCGCCCCATTTGAAGCCCTTTACGGACGCAAGTGCCGATCACCCTTATGCTGGGCTGACGCAGGTGATAGGCAGCTTGCTGGTCCCGAAATCGTCCAAGAGACGACAGACAAGATTGTGCAGATTCTTAAACGCATCGAAGCAGCTCGCCACAGACAGAAAGCCTACGCCGATCCAAACCGGAAACACTTGGAATTCCTAGTGGGAGAAATGGTTTTATTGAAAGTTTCACCCTGGAAGGGTGTGGCACGCTTCGGAAAGCGTGGAAAGTTAAATCCGCGCTACATTGGTCCTTTCAGAATTTTGGAAAGAATAGGATTAGTAGCATACAAGTTGGATTTACCTGCCGAACTGAATGGTGTTCACGATACATTTCATGTATCCAACCTGAAGAAAAGTCCAACTCAAGAGAACATTGCCATTCCCATCGACGAGATTCATGTTGACGACACGCTCCATTTCGTTGAAGAACCGATCGAGGTTACGGATTGGAAAGTAAACAAGACCCGCCGGAGCAGTGTCAAGCTCGTCAAAGTTCGTTGGAATGCCAGACATGGTCCTGAATACACCTGGGAGCGCGAGGACTGGATGAAAAAGAAATACCCCCACTTATTTCCTAAGAACCCTGCATCTACAAGCAGAACTTCAAATTTCGGGACGAAATTTTTCTAACGGGGGGAGAATGTGACAACCCTCACTAAACCAGGTATCCGTACGACTTAATTAATAATTAATTATTGCTTAATTACTGTGCTTGCTTGAACTTGTGAATAAACTGCTACTTGAATACTGATACATGTACTTACTTGCATCATACTTTACTTGCTGTCACTACATTATTTACATACTGAACCTTAGTGACAAACATGATGCACAAAAAGCACAGTAGCACTATAAACAGATAACCTATTGAACATGCTGATAAGCCAGCATCAGGCAGACACTGCCTCTAAGGCCTGTAAGAGCCTGAAATATTTTGCTACACTAGTGGTGAGTGTAGGGATATAAGGGTTGTAGAACTGCGTCTCTAGGAATAAGTTACAGTGACTGGATGTGTCTAAAACGTGCTCTAAACACAAAATTCAGCACTTTACATAATAATTCAGCATTTAGCTACCTAATAAAGTGCCAAAACACGAGAAAAATATTACTAGACACTTTCCAAAGTGTCAGAAATGAGTTGTGTCACTAAAAAGGGTATTAACGACACTTTAAAGCTTTGTTAAGCACTTTAACGGATTACCATCCAACCGAACAACCGGACTTTACCCGGAACCTGAAAATATTGTTATTTTCATTATTTATCTTTTTCTGAGCCAGTTAGGGTCCCTGAATACCCTAACAGCCGTCATAACACACTACACACAACTAACCGGGTTAAGCACTTAACTAACTTACTTAACCCAACTAATATCCAACTAATTAGTTGAAAATGGACTAGACCCCCCCCCCCCCTCACTAACCGTCCCCAACTAGAGGGGACACACTTTGTACAAACTTGATTATTATAATCTCTCATGCTTAATATCATCTAGACACATGATCCATTGGACAATCATCTTATGATTTGTCTATAAGTTCCAAGATTTACACACACTTAACAACATAACCATCACTCAAACTCAACAACTCTCTCCCTCTCTTTGAACTTTCGGCCGAGAGCACCCACCCCCCATCCATCCATTTTCGATTCCATGCAAGCCATTCCAATCATCTACAAGTGATAAGGATCTCATACGAAGAAGCTTGGTGCAATCGGAAGGCGAATGACCTCTTTATCTTGCTTTTATCCACCCGATTTACGTCTAGATTCTTCCCTAGCCTCGAGCTAGTGGTAAGTTGCTTGAATCACCTTCTTGAACTATTCTAAAGTGGTTAAAACGATATATGACGGTTAAAATTTATGAACATGCAAGTTGAAGCACAAAAGTCTACCTAAAACACTAAAATGTTGGTTAATAGCTCATATGTTGTGTAAATCATGTAGTATTTGATTTGTGTGATTATTTGGACCCGATCTATGTTGTGGTAGCTCGTATCGTCATTTAACCCGGTTTAGTCATGATCTTGGATTATGACATAAAGCTTGTTTAAGTGTAACAAGGGTTAGAAGATGAAACTCTACCACACACGAATCATGAACTTGTGTAAAAGTGTTTTAGCTTGTAAAATAGTGATTAAAACTAGTAGATCTACGGATCTACAGGTGGTATTTTCAAAGGACCGAGTGTCAAAGAAATCATATTTTTCTAAAGACGAATCTTACACTAACACGAATGATTTTTAGAACACACAAGTGTGTAAACACTTGTGTAGCACACACTTTCGACAAAATAACTAATTTTAAAGATGACGAGAGGTTGTTAAGATGGAATCTCTTTAAAAACGGGGTTTTTTACGAAACCGGATTGATTTATATAAAGATCCACTAAAAGTAATGGAATTTACTTTATGTTCTTGGATAAAACGCAAGTTCATGTAATTAATGCGTTATACATATTTATTTACTAGTTTGTGGTTTGAACATTGTTTTGATTGAATAAGAAGATTGTTGGTTTGATTTATAAAAGAAAATGATACGCTTGAAAGCGTGGCCACCTCCAGTTACAGAGGAAACTCTGGCGGAATTTTCCAAAAACCTAACACTTAGAAATATTTTCACTATAAGTGCTAGAAATACATTTTGACTTGTTTTCAAATTATAGATTTTGCCACGACTTATTTACAAAATACCGGAGGTGGGATTTCACAAAATAAAATGTGATACATAAATATATTTAGTATATATTTTTCACAACATCACTCGTATAAGTGTTTATGATTATTTTGTGAACTACGTAAATATTATTTTTAGAGTAAAAATAATATTACTAAGTATTATTTTGGGAAAATCACACGTATTAAAATATAATATTTTTGGGAAGAATATTTATATTTTGGAGTTAGGAATAAAATATATTAAGTGAGACTTAATAATATATTTCGAAATTATACGAATACACATGTATTAAATCCCCCATCCTTGGGAAGGAAAATAACTACCAAGTATATACAGAATGTAAACACGAAATAGTTGCCTAACTATTTCCCAAAAACTTAAACCATAAAGCTAAGGCACGGCCGTCCGTCTAATAGAGTTAGTACGTGTAGGTCGTCATACAGCTGATTGATTTGGAGGCATACTTGGTAGAGACGCACCACTGTGAGTTCATGTCCCCCTTTTCTCTTAACTGTTTTCAGTTTTCTAAACTGCGGGGGTGAAATACATGTTACTTTGATTACAAGTACTTTATACATGGTATGGTTAGCGTAAGGAGGTTTACTACTTAGATCATGTGAGTGGGTAGGCAGAAACTGGAGGCCATTAATCCTCATTGTAGGACCGAGGGACGTAAGCGGTAGATCTATCTGGGTGTAGCGAGCCCAGCCCCAGGCCCAACCAGAACGGACCTCGGGGTGACTTTGTACCCAACGCTAAATCTGCTAGGTTTGAGTCTTCCTACTTGCACTTCACACATATCAATGGCCTTGCAAACCGTTGGTGATCTCTTTTTCCGTATTTGCTACATACCAGGATTTTTATACATACAAGGTTTATTTACTCACTTACACATGAACGCGCTCAACATTATTGTTGATTTTTCAACTTACATGTATTTCAGGAAATTAAAGGATCTGGCGCGGTATGGCACGTTTTCCCGCTGCACTTGTTACGAGGTCATCCGGGTTTGGGGAATGTGACTCTTTCCTGGACAAGTCACAGTCCTTAAACTGTTTTTATGTCATGTTGATGTTTGTGTTTGTTGAACAATGTCGTTAGGATGTGTTTCCGTTAAGACAATGTCATTATATTTGGTATTTAAAACTTAATTAAATGGACGATCTTGCATGGTTTTATTTCATATAGCTTTGTTATGGTTAAGCTATGGTATTAAGAAGTCACACTAAATTAACCACGCTTCCGCAAAGCCAGGGTGTGACAATCTTGACTTAGTTGCTCTTTGTTGAAAATTCGAGTGCGGTGATAGTGTAGCATAAGCGAGAATAGCGAGAAGGAGCTAGCTCATACATAATCCCTAACGGATATGCACAAGTCGGTCTGTGGTTCCTAACTATAGACTAGGTTTCTAAGACATCGACCCGGACTAGGTCGAGTCTTGCCTAATTCCCTATAGTTATGGCTCTGATACCAATCTGTCACACCCCAACCGATGGCGAAAAAATCTGTCACACCCCAACCGATGGCGAAAACATCGGGGCATGGCACTGAGCGAAACAGATTGTCCAGAAGTTTCCATAACAATTATCATTACCAATCAATTTAAAATAACATGTCCCATACCATGCCTCAAAAGGTAAACAAATTATTACAGACAAAATCCAGGCAAATAGTTCTATTTCGACAACTCAGATTTTCAAATAGAGCAATTGTTTATCTGCTTCTAGAGACCCTTGATTTAATTTGTACAGACAACTATTTGTTGGCCTCTAGAGCCTTATTCTAGCTTCGATTTCCTAGCAAATGTGCATCCTAAGCACCTGTCACATACGTTAAAATAAAGTCAATACATATAATGTAAAGGTGAGCATACAAGTTTGATAATAGCATATAGAGTTCGAAATTCATTTACGCATAACCAGCACGTACACATAGTGAAATGAAGCACGTTAATTATCGAAATAGATCCATCGATACTAATGACAGCGGGTTGACTGCCTGAGGCAGTTCGCAATACATGATTACCACCGTAATCCATGCAAGTAATTGTCCTTAACAACCCCTGTGAACAGGTGCTGTGTCCAAACTATAGTACTATCGTTGCTAAGGCAGGTAGACAGCATTCCATGTGTAAACATAATAAACAAGCATTCATAAGCCATGTATAACATGCATTAACGTTTAGCGTTCAAATAGTATTGAGTAGTGTGTTTGTTGTGATTTGAATATTCGTAACGTATGTAACACCCAAAAGTGCGTAAAGCAAAAATGGATCGAGTATACTCACAGCGATGATGGATTGAAGGGAGCGTGGGAGAGTAGGATCAGCCTGATCAGAACGATAGCATAACGATAAGTGACGCGTAAAACGATGCAAGGTGTTAGTGGCCCGGACAGCAGCTCGGTCGGATGGGTAATCCGACCGGGTGGTCCAGTCGAGTGGTGTTGGACCCAGTATGGCCTTAAAACAACTTCTTTTCAGGTAATATGGCAAGTGATTTCAGTAGATGTGAAAAAGATGTGCGGAAATGGAAATCAGACTTTCAAGAAACAAGACCTACAGAATTATCAAGTTTATATCACTTTGAAACAAAATGGTTTACAAGGTGATTGTAAGATTATTATCTAGTACAAATGAATCTTGAATTCTGTGGGTGAGAGGGCAATGGAGTTTTGATGTATGTATGAATGATAAGCTTCAAACTCACTTTGCTTCTCCTGGTTGAGCCTTCTATTTATAGAAGGCTGGGTGCATGAATAAACAATAGTTTATTCATGCAATAAGTCCTGCAAAAAGTAGCCAATTGACATATTCATTGAATCCAACGTTCAAGTTGCCTTTTTCATCATGATATCAATTAATGTCAACTTGCTCCGGTAATTGTGGCAGGGCAGAGCCAATTTCAGACAAGTGGGGTATTTCATCAGAATTCTGATAAAGAACTTCATCAGAAATTCTGATGAACAAATCATCAGAAAAATCCTGATGATCAGAATCGTCAGAAACTGATGATATTTCATCAGAAATATCATCAGATCCATCAGAAATGACCTTTTCTGATAATCCAATTCAGCTCTTGATCAACTTGTGATTCTTTGAAGTAGATGCTTGTGCATTCCAGTTATCCCATCTGATCTTCTTTTTCTAGTTCGTGATCTTCAAGACTGTGATCTCTTCATAGATCCAGTTGATTGTGATTTTCTTCAATACTTACAAATAAAATTTCCTAAGAGTTTCCCCCTAAGTATTGTAAGAAAATGAACTATCTTATGAACAGAAAATTTCCAAATAATGGAAATATAATACTTGCAAGTTTAAACCAGTTACTGATGTTTTTGAAAAACAAATTACATAAAGAAAAGAAAGATCAAATAAACATGTTCTTCAATTTAGCTTCATTCTCTTGTGCACATCTCCTTCCTTTAACTTCTTTTTGTAGGAGATATATTTGTTGCAGCTGACATACATGTCTTTGTACCATTCTCTTGCTTGGATCCATTCTTCAATCATTTGCTCAATTTCTTTTCTTCTTCCCTCCAAGTTCTTTTCTATCTTCTGAAGATGTTCTTGTCTTCTGTTCATGGTTTTCAAGATATACCTCAGAGTTTGATTTGAGTACTTACAAATGTCAACACTTCTGAATAGAGCTTTGTCATTATCATGATCTCTGAAGATGACACCATATTCCTGTTCTTCATTTTTACTTGTCACCATAATGATGTCTCCAGATCTTGCATCTTCCAATATATCTGAGGGAACTTTTGTCTTTGGTGAACTGACATATACCTTTTTGTTGTGTACATGTTCAAAGTTGATGCATAGATCAAAGTCTGAGAAAGCTATTCTTTCAAATAGCAATATTCCAGCCTTTGATATGCCATATAATGCCCTTCTGACCTCTTGGTTATTTCTCTTCTCTTTTTCATAGTGATCCTTCATAAACAGAATGTCTAAAGGATGCAATTGGTCAGCTATTTCTTCACCAGTCACCTTTTGTTCTTCCCCATTTTCTCTCTGAAGTGTGTATCTATTTTGTACATGAGTTCCTCCAACATCATCGGTTGCAACTTTCACTTCATCCACCTTTAAAATTCTCTTTACTGGATTCTCATTCTGTTTGTGAATGCTGCCTGACCCTCTGTTTATCCTTTCTTTTCTTAAAGCCAGTCTGGTAGGAGACAGTGATCTTGGTATTTCATCTTCTTTTGTTAGATAATAGCTCACCAGATTGTTCTCAGGGAATATCATTACATCCCTGGCGATCTCTTTAACCATCACAGACTTGGTTTCAGAGATTTTTCTCTTAACAATCTTTGATTTTGTTGATGAATCACCTTCTTGTTCCCATTCATTCATTGCTTGTATATTCATATACTTATTTATGGCTGAGGCATCAGATACTATTGGATTTGGAACAGATGCTAGCAATTTCAAATTTGTAATAACTTGGGGTTTTGCAGTTGCTAACCTTTGCAGCATTTCTTCTTTTGGGACATTTGGGGGTGGTCCCATCATTGTGGTTCCAACTTTGGTGATTGGTGTGCTTGATGATTGTTGAGGAGTTGACTTTGGAGCTTCTTGATGTGATCTTTTAGCAGGAGTTTCTTTTATGAGTTCTTGGGGTTCCACTTTGGCCAATCTTGCAATGTTGAATTGCATCTTCTCTATTAGCTGTTGCACTTCTTTTACCTGTTTTGAGTTGCTGGTCATGTTTTTCTGAACATTTGTGAATTCAGTTTGAGCTTTTGTCTGAAGTACAGCCCATTCTTTTGACAGCTTCTCAAGGGCGTCTGTGATACTGTTATTAGTTGCCCTTAGCATGGTAACTTCCTCCAAAACTCTGTTTGCACTACTTGACTGCCTTGACTCCATCACACTTGCAACTTGTGCTTTGATCTTTTCTAATTCTATGAGAATCGTTTGGATTTCTGATGCAGAGATGTTGGATTCAGGTGCCTTTTCTTTCATCTTTTGAAGAGACTTTAGTGTTTTAGTGTTTTCATCAGTTTGTTTCTTTATTGCCTCCACTGATTCTGACAAAGTCTTCATTTCAGCTCTTTGACCTTGAATTTCTGACAGCAACATATCAAGTTTTTCTTCAACTGGATTTCTTTTGCAGACTTTGTAAACATTTTCTAGCACTGTTTTTAAATTTTCTTGGTTCATGGGTGTTTCAGGGATATTGGGAACAACAGATGTTCCTTGTAACATACCAGCTGCAAACACATTGGCTGCTGTTTTGGAAATGATTTGATCACTTTTGGCTTTACCAGATTTTGGTGCAGCTTTAAGTTTACTAGAATCATCTCCACCAGTGATGAAAAACTCATTTTCATCCTGGATTTCCTTGTGTCCTTGAACCATATCAACATATGATTCTCCACAAGTTTTTGAGGTAAACAAATTACCTTTAGCCAGATTTCCTTGATTAATTTCCTGATCTCTATCTGTTGGGATCTCATCCTCTTCCTCATTTTCTGATTCAGAGTTGAGATTAATGAGACTAGTAACCTCCTCATCAACCTTAGTTGTTCTGTATTCTATCTTGTAGGATACATTAACTGAGCTCTCTGATTTTGTTTCTTCTCTTTGAGACTCAACTAAAACAGTGTTTAAAAGAGATGTACCAACAATGTGAGATTCATCATAATGTATGACTTCAGTGGCTTCAATTTCAGCAGTATGAGTTTCTCCAGCAATATGTGATTCTACATAATGTTTTTGATGGATTTCAAATTCATGATGAGTTCCTGCTTCATGAATTTGTTGACTTTCAGCATGTTCTTCTTTGTTTTCTGGTGAGTTAGCTATCTCCAAGTTAGCTGTCTCCAGAATTCTTCTTCCTTCTGCACCCTCTTTTTTCTGATGGCGAGGACTTCTCATCATCTCCTTTTTCTGTTGATGAAGAACAATTCACAACTTCTCTGCTGGGTTCTTCTGTTGGAGAATCTGATTTTGTCAGAAGTTTTTCATGTTGTATTCTGTATTGTGAGTCTGGTGCAATTAAGCATAACATGCTTTCTGGTAACACAGGGACATCTTTGTCTGATTCCCATCCATGATTTGAACTCCAGGCCTTCATGGTTTTTGATCTCCAGACATCTTCCAAGATTGGAATTTCCATGTTTCTTTCAATAAATGCTTCAGAAATGAAAATTGAGATTAACATTGGATATGGAAGATGAGAGGTTATTCTTCCATTTCTGGTGATGATTGATCCTTTGAGAAGGTTAAAAATTTCTGACCCATAATCAATTTTGAACCCATTTATGAGTCCAAACATGATTGTCAGAATAGCTTGACTGATTTGATCAGTTCCTCTTATCTTTGAGGTGAGACATTTGTTTAGCACTTCCATCATCACTTGCCAGATGGCTGGCAATTCACTTCTTCTTATTGCTCCAATTTTGTTGATATCTCTTTTCTTGTATCCAAGCCCCATGATGAAGTTTAATAAATCTTCTTTGCTTGGAGATTCAGTATAACCATCAAGAATAGGCAGTTCAAGCCATTCTCTTACTCTTGCAGGGGTTAATGTTACATAAACACTCTCCCATACATGAACAGATACCTGATTTTCTTCAACTTCGTTGAATGTATGAACAAATTGCTGTAGTAGCCTTTCTGGTACTTCTCTTCCTTTTGTTAGTGCTCCAGAGATCGGACATTTTGTGAGATATTCTACCAGAAGTTGACATCTTTCATCATATTTTGAATGCTCTGTATTCATCAGCAGATTGTTTTCCTTCATTGGTAGAAATTCTACTTCTTCAACAAAAGGTACTTCATGTTGTGCAATTGGGATGTTGAGGTTTACTTCTGCCATTTTTTTATCTTTGTGAGTTAGGGTTTGAAATTTAGGGATTTTTGAATTGTAAGTGAGAAACAGGGGATTTTCAGGGTTGAAGTTTTTGTGAAGAAGGTGAGTGATTTTAGAATTTCTGCTAAGTGTGTGTTATATAGAAGTATTTCAGCAGTGTATTGTGGGTGTTTGAAGTTGATGGGATTTTAGAACGTGGCATGTAATGGTGGTTAAGAGCTCATTAAATGTCTTTATAACCGTTAGATCGTGTGATATGAGTTATTGGCTCAGAATGTAACCGTTGGATCGTGGGTATCAAGATATTAATGAGATGATTTATCATGTAATCGTGGTTATGCCTTTTCAATTTTTCCCTTCAATTTGTAGTTTCTTCAATTATTTCTTTACGAACGTGTTGATCTTCAATTTGATTGGAGAAAACTATCGGTTCTATGACACCTTTTCTTCTTTGTGGACCCCGTTAGACAGGAGGTCCAATCATCTTCCTTCTTGTGCATCCTCTTTTCTTTGTAAGTCAAAAATTCCCATTCTGATGATGTCATCAGAAATTTAACCTAAATTCTGTTGAATATATGTATTCCCTTTTGTTCTGACTTCTGTGGTCAACATAAGTAAACAGACTTTTCAACAGAATTTCTGAGTTTTCCCCCTAAACTTGTGATCCTCTTCAACATTTTTTTTTGAGAGATGAGAGGGAATGAGATAGGATTAGAAGACTCACATTTGTATTTCTGGTGATGTCCATGTCTCTTGGCGTTTTTCTAACATTTTCTAAATCAGTTTATTATTGAAGTTTTGTCAGAAAAAAATTTAGATCTATTTTTGAATTACCAGATTTTGTCTTTTGTCATCAGAAAACTTGAGTTTTTAGTCAGAATGTCAATTTCTGATGATCATATCATATTTACCCATTTCCCAAAAATATAAACCATAAACAGATGAACAAGCATGCACAAAATATTAACATAAAGACAGAAAAAAAAACATGTACAAGCAGAGCAAACAAAGCCTAATCAATATCTATGCCTTCACCATGTTCCATTTCCAGGAGCAACAACAGATCAGTTATTAACCCAAAGTTGTGGTTGGTGGGTACAAGCATGCTGAGACCCATGTTTTCTTGAAGTCTCATATCAGCTCTTGGATAACTTGCAGGAATGCCTGCAAAGTCTAGCTGGCTCGTTATTATCTTTGTCAGAAAACGAGGATACATAAAAAATGGCTTGCCAACCCACATATTACTTGCAAAATCACTCATTAGATAATGAGAGAAATTGTAAGGTACTTTGAGTACAAGTGCCAGTATAGGCTCCATCAATCTAAGAGATACTTCATGATGATTGATGACCTTCTTTGAAAAGCATGCTCCCATCTGTGTGACCAGATATTGCCATGGCTTAATGAAGCCATGTTTGTTGATTGCCCGTTGTTGGGTTTGTGTGTGATAACCCATTTGCATCAAGACATCATCCTTCTGAGCCCTTGTGAACATCAGGACGTTATTATCATCATCGAGTTGAAGAGCCGTCCTGATGGTGGCTTCATTTAACAGAATTTGTTGATTTAGCACCTCACTCTTGATAGCCATCTGTTCCCTGTTCTGATACTCAGATAATGTTGCATTTTTCCAGAAGATTTGAAGAATTTCTGGATGAACACTTATGTGAGCAGTGAGGGCATAACTCAAGTTACTACTCATGAGCATCTTGAGCACAACTTGACACCCTTCCCACTTTGGACCTTCCAGATTGGTCCTCAATCTAAGGTTGTGATATGGATGAAGAATAAGTGGGAAGCATTCATCTTTGATGGTGTTCATTTTGTGAGAGTGTGTGGATATGAGGTGAAGAAGAGGAGTGAAGAAGACAGATTTTAACTCAAAGTGGTGATTATTTATAGTAAATTTAATATTTTCCATAAATGGAAGCTACCAACTTGCAGATTTTCTTCACCGCAATCTCCGTTATTTTGATGATTACCAGAGGAAAAAAATAACAGAGACATGTTTCTACTCCACTTCTCATGCATTTAATGATATAGGCGGCTAATTTCTGGTGATGTAATCTGATAGCCTACCAATATGTCACTTCAACCTTCCTAATACATCATGAGGTGTAATAAATGAAGGAGAGAGAAAGTTCCATATTAACGAGTTCCCAGAAATTTTCTGTTGAATGACGTTATCAGCACTAACAAGAATAAAAAAAACTCTATTGTGAAAAGTAAAAAAATTGCCAATGTATAATTTATGAATATATTGTCAAGAGATATGAATGATGATGATCAAATGCAGCAATACGTTTTAATGAACTTTGATAATTCTGATTATCCAGCATATTTTCTGATGATTCACCAGAATTCTAATGATTTATCAGGTGTTCTGATGTTGCATCAGATTTTCTGATGATTTTATCATAATTTCTGATAAGTTGCCAGATTTTCTGGTGATTTATCAAATATATGATTTTGATTATCACTAAAGCAATTTTTCTGATGTTAAAATTATCTGAGTAATTTTTATCATTGAACTGACCATAACAAAGCAGATTTTTTTTAAGCCTACAACATAGGCTACTCTTTCTATGGTCAAACATCCATACCTTATACATCCATATCCCATGATCCTCCCTTTCACTCCATTTCCAAAATTTACCATTCTACCCAGCCTTGAAACGAAGTTGCTGAGTAAGCTCCTGTCCCCAGTCATGTGCTTGGAGCTCCCTTAGTTGCAGTACCAGATCTGCTGCACATGATGGTCCTGAAATGAAATGATTAGAGGGTTTTTGGTACCCAGGCATGCTTGGGTACTGTTTCTGATGGAATATTAATCACTTTTTTTCTTCTTCTTTGTTTTGCATCAGAAATTATGTTATATGCTGAGCCATTAACAGATTTTACAGTTTTCTTTTGAAGATGGTGTTGAACAAGCTTCAGTATGTCAACACACATACAAGAGTTATCAGAATTTTCTGATATTACTTCTTGTGATGGAATGAGTGGATAATTTTGAAAAGATGAGTGAACTGCTTCTGGAGTTTTTACAGATCCTCGACTGCATTCACTCTTGTTTGTTTTGAAGTTTGGTTTTTCAAAAGAGTATTCAGAACAGGTTGTTTTGCAAGATTCAGATTCTGATTCTGATGTAAATTTATCAGAATTCTGATGAGTTGCTTTTACAAAGATAGCGGGTTTATTTGATCTTGTAGATCTTGTATAACCTAAACCCTCTCCTTTGTTCTTTGGTGTGGACTCAATAAAATTTATGAACTCTTTAGCCTGTTGAAAACCTCTTACATTGATTTCTTTGTCAATGATTTTCTTGTAAAGATCTTTTCTTTCATTTTCATAAAACTCAATTTTAGCTCTTTGATCTAAACTATCATCTATAAGAAGTTGGTTTTCAAGAATGATTTTATTCAAAGTCCTTTGCAACTCATGAGATTTTCTAATATCTGATTGATGTTTTTCTTGCAGATTTAGAAAATCTGACATGAGCTTGTTTAGCTTGTGTTCAAGATCAAGATTGTCTAAATTTACCTTTTGTTCTGAAGTTTCTGGTAGACCTTCAGAGAGTGCCATGAGGCAGAAATTTGCCAATTCTTCTTCTTCATCATCAGATAACCATGTATCTGTTCCAGCAATTAAGCTTACTTGTTGCTGTTTCTTTGCTTCTTCAAGCTTTTTCTCATAATATGCAACATCCTTCAGCTTTTTGGTCTTGCATTCCGATGCATAATGACCTCTCTGCTTGCACTTGTAACACACAACTTCAGCCTTCCCTTTATCCTTAGATCTAACTTCTTCTTTAGATCTTCCATCCATCCTTCCTCTGTCACCTCTCTGGTATCTCTGGTTACCTCCCCTCAACCTCTGCTCAAATGTTTTGGTGAGCAGTGCTATTGCTTCAGCAAAAGCTGAAAAGTCTAATGATGCATCGGAAGTTTCAAGATTTTGGTTGTTTGATGGTTGTGGATCATTGGTTGTTGTTGATCTTTGTGAGTTTGAGATAAGAGCTAAAGATCCCCCTCTTTGAATGGTTTCTTCAAATATTTCTTCCTCTCTGGGGATCAAGATGCTGTATAAGTCATGAAGACTCATGTTTTCTAGTTCTAAGGTTGATGATAAAGTCATGGTTAGACTTCCCCATTCTCTAGGAAGGGCATCAAGAAATTTTATGTTTCTTTCATCATTTGACTTTGTTATTCCAAATTTCTTTAGCTCATTTAAAAGTTTTGTAAATCTTTGATATGTATCATTTAACCTTTCATTTGGCAAACTTTTAAACCTTTCATAAGATGAGACATTATTTGTTCTCTTGTTTCTTCTCATCCTTTCTCCTCCTTCACAAAGATTTTCCAACTGATCCCATATTTCCTTAGCTGATGCACATGCATCAACTTGTGAAAATATGTCATTGGGGATGGCCATTATTAAAAGTGACTTTGCCCTTTCATCCCCAGCCACCAGTTCCTTGTCTTCCGCACTCCAGTTTATTTCACTTTTGGGAGCGCGGGAGGCAGGGATAGCTGGTGATTGGTCAGTTGCTGGAATAGCAGGTATATCTGTCATTAGTATATGTGGACCCCTTTCAATGGATTGAAACAGAGCTCGGTCATGACCATTAAGGAAATTGACCATCCTGATTTTCCATTGGGGGTATTCCTCTCTGACCAGAGTCGGAGGTTTGGACATAGAACCAATGTTAAACGCATTATTCCAGGATTGAAAGCTGGCTATATTTAGAGAAAAGAAGATGAGCGATTGATCGTTTGAAAATAGTTTATTCAATCTGCTCTGATACCAATTGTTGGACCCAGTATGGCCTTAAAACAACTTCTTTTCACGTAATATGGCAAGTGATTTCAGTAGATGTGAAAAAGATGTGCGGAAATGGAAATCAGACTTTCAAGAAACAAGACCTACATAATTATCAAGTTTATATCACTTTGAAACAAAATGGTTTACAAGGTGATTGTAAGATTATTATCTAGTACAAATGAATCTTGAATTCTGTGGGTGAGAGGGCAATGGAGCTTTGATGTATGTATGAATGATAAGCTTCAAACTCACTTTGCTTCTCCTGGCTGAGCCTTCTATTTATAGAAGGCTGGGTGCATTAATAAACAATAGTTTATTCATGCAATAAGTCTTGCAAAAAGTAGCCAATTGACATATTCATTGAATCCAACGTTCAAGTTGCCTTTTTCATCATGATATCAATTAATGTCAACTTGCTTCGGTAATTGTGGCAGGGCAGAGCCAATTTCAGACAAGTGGGGTATTTCATCAGAATTCTGATAAAGCACTTCATCAGAAATTCTGATGAACAAATCATCAGAAAAATCCTGATGATCAGAATCGTCAGAAACTGATGATATTCTGATAATCCAATTCAGCTCTTGATCAACTTGTGATTCTTTGAAGTAGATGCTTCTGCATTCCAGTTGTCCCATCTGATCTTCTTTTTCTAGTTCGTGATCTTCAGGACTGTGATCTCTTCATAGATCCAGTTGATTGTGATTTTCTTCAATACTTACAAATAAAGTTTCCTAACAAGTGGATGACAATCCGTTCGGATGGTCATCCGGTCGGACAGGTTGTCTGGTCGGAGGACTATTCGAGTGGATTGTTTCTTCCTTTGAGAAAGATGTGTTTGTGTATGATGGCTTGTCCTTTGAAGTTTTCGTTGTAGTCTTTTGAAAACATTGTAGTATATCTTCCTTTCAAGTCGGTCGATCGGACTGCTTAGTCGTGCGGATGATAATCCGTTCGGATGGTCATCCGGTCGGGCAGATTGTCTGGTCGGACGGTGACTCGAGTGGCGAGGTTACTTAGTGAGAACAAATCCACAGCAGGTTGTCACTCGGTCGGACTGCAGTCTGGTCGGGTGGCATCCTTAGTGCATTGAACATGTTGAAAATTGTTTAAGTCCAAGTATCTCATGATACGAAGAGTAATCCGGTTGGTTAGGTAGTCTGATCGGATACCAATGCGTTCAATACTCAAACTTCAGATGAAGTTGGTTACGTGTGGGACCCGAGGTGTAAGCCGTTCGGATGACCTAGTCGCTTGGATGGCTTATCCGGTCGGACAGTAGTCCGGTCGGATAGCACTCCGTGCTGGTCATTCCGTTCGTATTTCACTTGGCCGTTTTGATTGTTTGTTGCTTTTATCGAGATGTTTTGACAACGTGTTAACCAACAGAACTCCATCTTGACCCAAGTAACCCGATCGTCCAGGAATCACCCTAGCTCGACCAGTTACCCGGTTCGAGACGGTTGTTCTTGGTTAACCCGAAATCGTTGGTCTCGTGAGTAGAATCCAGATCTCGAGCTAGCACAACACCGCGAATGAGTAGAAGGCTAGAACAAGGTCCGATTCCATCGGTTTTGAGTATATTAAGTGCAAAAGAGTTGGAAGAAAGTTAGAAACCATCTTTCAATCCTTTTTCACTGTGATTATGTTTAGATCTATGCAAGATCTTTGTGTATTCGTGTGGAAATCGATTAGATCTAAGTTGTTCTCGGTGGATTGAGGCCAAAACATGAAGTTCCTTAAGAACACATGATGACGTCATCCTAGAACACCTCAAATCTAGTGATTTCATGGTTAAAAGTTAAGATTTAAAAGATAGAAAGGTGTAGGAGTGCGTGTAGATCAAGAAAGTACAAGATTTAGGACGAGATCTTACCGGAATCGAGAGAAATCGAAGAAAAGGTGAGGAGAGCGTGCTGGTCGGTCAGAGAGTTTCCAAAAGTAGAAAGAATGAAAGTGACATGGGTATTTATAGAGTTACCCAAAGAGGGAAGTGTAGGTTGGTCGGATGGCATCTTGCCTGGGTGGCTTACCCGGTCGGATGACATATGGCACCAGATCAAGTGACAGCCCGGTCGGATGGGCAATCCGGCCGGATGGCACTTGGTTCGGGTGTTTGGCGTGACGATTTTTGCTGTTTTGATTTCGATTGCGAGCGATTCGATGCGGTAGAGTTTCCTAGTCAAATTGCTTTTAATCCCAACTACTCATATCTAGCACTGTCTCTTCTCCACTAATTATCATAGTTCGATTTCGATTGAGTTCGATTGTGATTCGAGTTTCGATTGCGTTTCGATTGATTACCACAACACAACATAGATAAACATGCACAAGTAACACGTAAGGCATACACACACGTATAACAATAACCAAAATGCATAATTCGAGTTGCGAGTGCGATTGTGATTCGATGTCGACTAAGTTGGATTGATTTGACTTTATCACATTGTTACTTCCTATAGTTCACAGTCGTAAGTCGATTGAATGGCGAACAACACACGTCGATTATTGTAATTATTGACACTTACTCCATATAATACAACTAAAATAAACACATAAAAGAATTTCACTACTAGTCAAGTTGCGCGAAATCGGTCGTTGACTTTGACCTCGACTTTGACTTCGAAAACACGGGGTGTTACAATCCTGGTACTACATCCTGCGTGTATATCCTGATGGAATATCCTGGTTAGTAAATTTTAATACGTACCTGAATTTTGACTTGCAGGGTTACTAGCATCTGCTCCATCTTTACACCGATGCCTGCGGTACAACCCAGCTTTATGAGGCCAAGATCAAACAACTTGAGACCACCATAGCTGACCAAGGCACCATTGCTGCAGCCCAAACCTGGCATTATGAGGACAAGCTGAAGAAGGTTACTCAGGATGCCGAAGTCAAGCTGGCAACCGTCCATGTTGAGCACGAACAGGCCATGATCTCCTTCCGGGAGGGGATAAAAAAATTCGCTGTTGTCTCCCTGCTGCAGGCTCGGATCAAGATGGCTTACGAGGCCAAGGAGACAGGTCTTGAGTGCCCATACTGGCCAGTTGACTCCTGGGTGGCAAAGCTTAAGGAGCTCGGAGGCAATCCTGTGCCATATCCTGCCAAAGCCGGGGCTGGAGAAACTTCTAAGGCAGCAGAGGTGGTGGACAAGGCTGGAGAGAAGAAGGACGCCGGAAAGGATGCTGGTAAGGATGCCGGGGAGAATGCTGCTCAGGATGCTGAAGCTGAGAAGACGGAGAAGGCTGGTGGTGATGCCGCTGTATGAGGGCATTCAAGTGGGCGATGATGGATATTGATGCCTAGGCCGGAGCCCACTTTTTTAAATTTGAATGTTGGTATGTAATCCCAAAACAATTTACTTTTCCTGCACTTGAACAATTTACATTTCCTGCATGCTTTTGAACAATCAACAGCTGAAGGTGGAGGGATCCTGTGTTTTCAGGATGAAGCCTTCAACTGTTTATGTAAATATGGTTTAGGACTAATTGCACTGTTGGTGGATGGGTCTCGTTTTGAGATGAGACCAATAGTGCAACATTTTGCATGTGAATAATAAACTAATCAACCTTTCGGCCTTATCCTCATTGTTGTATTTTTATTACATTGCATGCATTCGATTTTGAAAATATTTTCCCTTCATTATTTTAGATATCCTGGGGAAACATTTTGGATAAATATCCTGAAAAGTATTTTGGAAGATATCCTGATCAGGTTACTGTTACTAAACTCAAAAATACATAACTAAAAACTTAAGTTACTTAGATGAGATTCCAAAAGATAAAAAAGGAGAGATCATACCAAAGAATCTTAGAGAGTTGATTCCAATCTTCCATCCCATAGATGTCCCCAGCGCACATTTCAAAATTTGAGTCCATCCTTTGAATTGTATCAACGTGTATGTCCCCTGTGTTCAGCATATCTGAATACTTAGGAACTTCTCAATGCAAACATAGCCATATTCTGTTTGAAACCTGTCCTTAGACTTTAGTTTTTCTGGGTTTAAACCCTGAACACCCTGGGGATAAACCCTTAATATCCTGGGGATAAACACTTAATATTCGGGGGATAAACCCTTAATATCATGGGGATAAACCCTTAATATCCTGGGGATAAACCCTGATTTTCATGTGCTACAGGCGGGAGTGTATAAACTCCAAAACTTAGAAAGGTGAAAACCTTTAAACCTTAGAGAGTATGAAAATACCCTTTCGTGAGAGAGGGTGATCAATCCCCATATACCTTAAGGATCCAGGATATATCCAATAATAACGAAATTATCAGCCACTTTTACATGAACTGGTCCCGCTATCTTGAACTATTCCTGGATAACTTGCGTTCCAGGCGGGGTGTTTAAACCCAACTCGAGAGAAAGGTGAATACCTTTAAACCTTTGAAGGGATAAGGATCCCTTAAATGTGAGAGAGGGGGCCAATCCTCTAACCTTTCGAATTATCCTGAGTGTATATTTTGGAGCTATATCCTGAAGCATATCCTACAAAACACCTTAAACTAAGGTGGGTGTTAGCTTGGCTAACACCCCTCCGATGCTTAAGTTAGTATTGGGTTCAAAAGAATAAATAAATTCAAACATATTTAAAAGAGATAGAATTCATACCATCCTGAGTTAGAAATCAAATTCTAAACTCACTTGAAATAAAGCTTGAGGTGTATGGCATTCCAGGATCTTGGTAGCATATCTCCTTCCATGTTCTTGAGTCGGTATGCTCCTTTCCTAGATTCTGATTCAACTTCATAAGGTCCTTCCCATTTTGGGGCAAGCTTCCCATCAGCAGGATTAGTAGTATTTTGAAAAGCCTTCCTTAGCACCCAATCTCTAACTTGAAACCTTCTAGTCCTTAGGTTCTTGTTATATGCTCTGTTGATATGCCGCCATGCTTAGCTTTGCCGCATCTCTTGTTTCATCCACAGTATCTAATTTTTGGCACAAAGTTTCAGGATTCGCCTCAGGATCCCGGAGGCCTGATCTTGCTGTAGGTTTCACCATTTCTGTCGGGATCACTGCTTCTGCCCCAAACACCAAAGAAAATGGGGTTTGCCCAGTTGCACTCTTTATTGTTGTTCTATCAGCCCATAAGACAAAGGATAATTCTTCTGCCCATCTTCCTTTCTTAGCCCCTAGTCTCTTCTTCAAATTGTTAACAATTATCTTGTTCGAGGATTCTGCCTGCTCATTTGCTTGAGGATGTACCTGTGTGGATGTGATCATCTTGATTCCCCAACTTTTGCAAAAATCGGTGGTTCTCTTGCTAATGAATTGAGAACCATTGTCACATATTATCTCAGCCGGTACCCCAAACCTGGTCAGGATATTCCTTTTTATGAAGGATACTATTTCTTGGTCTCTGACTTGAACAAATGCCTCAACTTCCACCCATTTGGAAAAATAGTCCGTCATTACTAGCATAAAAACTTTTCCTCCTTTAGCCTTGGGCAACTTCCCCACTATGTCCATTCCCCATTTCTTGAATGGCCAAGGGGAAGCAATAGGATATAATGGCTCAGCAGGCTGATGTAGTATGTTGCTGTACCTTTGACATGCATCACATCTTCAAGCATATTCTGTTGAATCTTTCCTCATTGTCGGCCAATAGTATCTTGTTCTCAGCACCTTCGAGAATAGTGATCTGCCCCCAGTATGGTTACCACAGTCTCCTTCATGGATATCCTGAAGTACCTTCTTGGTCTCAGGATCCTCCAAGCATCTCAAGTATGGTTCTGCAAGAGACTTATTATATAAAATATTATCTATAACAGTAAAACGAGATACCTTCATCCTGAAAGCCTTAGGGTTCTCCTCTTTAGGAATGTCTCCTTCTTTAAGGTATTTTATGATTGGAGCTGTCCACGACTCAGGATTCTTTTCAGGATACTCATCGTCAGGGTCCTGGATACTTGACACTTCCTTATCCTGAGGCTTGAAGTGTTCCATCGCAGGATACAGGATATGTAGTATCGGTATTTAAGTTCCTTTCGGTATCCTGACTGTAGATCCCATGTTTGCCAAAGCATCAGCTTCTGCATTATCCTCTCTTGGTAACTGTTCAAGTGTAAAAACTTTGAAATATCCTGCTAATTTTTTGACAATTTCAAGATATTCGATTAATCTTTCACCTTTTACTGCACAGGATCCATTGTAATGGTTAGTAATTAATAAGGAATCAACATATACTTGCAAATTTTTAACATTCATATTCTTGGCCAACTCTAATCCTGCAATCAGAGCTTCATATTCTGCTTCATTATTAGTGGCAGGAAATTCACATCTAATAGCCTGGGGTAATATGTCCCCCTGTGGCGATTTTAGCAGTATACCCAATCCTACACCTCTCACATTAGATGCACCGTCAGTATATAATGTCCAGGATTCTGAGGTTTCTCCTAGTTGTTGGACTTCTAGGTCTACTTCATTTTGAATATCACTACTGAAATCAGCCACAAAGTCTGCTAGAGCCTGAGACTTTATAGCATTTCTAGGTTCATATACTAGATCATAGGCACTTAATTTTACCGTCCACTTAGCCATCCTACCTGACATCTCAGGTTTCCTAAACACATTTTTAACAGGATAATTAGTTTTAACATGAATCCTATGTGTCTCAAAATAGTGTCTAAGCTTAGCTGACGCCATAACTAAGGCTAATATCAACTTTTCTAAATGAGAATATCTAGTTTCAGCATCTAATAAACTTTTGCTAACATAATAGACAGGATACTGCTGACCTTCGTGATCCTTTACCAGAACAACACTTACTGCATTCCCTGATACTGCAAGATACAGGGATAATGGTTCACCATCCTCGGGCTTCATCAATAGAGGTGCAGTTGAAAGATACTGCTTCAATTCCTGCAAGGCTGCTTCATGCTTCTCTCCCTATTCGAATTTCTTATTCTTCTTCAGGATATCGTAGAATTCCTTGCATTTTTCCGAGGATCTTGATATGAATCTGTTTAATGCTGCTACCCGTCCCGTCAATCTTTGTACATCTTTCATGTTGGAAGGTGACTTGATATCCAAGATGTCTTTGATCTGTTCTGGGCTTGCTTCTATCCCTCTTTTAGTCACCATATATCCTAAAAACTTTCCTGCCCCCACTCCAAAATGACATTTGGCAGGATTTAGCTTCATGTTATACTGATCCAGGATATCAAATGCTCCTTTAATATCCTGGAGGTGATCCTCAGCCTTCTTAGATTTCACTACCATGTCATCAATATACACCTCCATGGTGTCCCCCAGTTTGTCTTTAAACATCATGTTCACCAATCTTTGGTACGTTGCACCTGCATTTTTCAAACCAAAAGGCATAGCAGAATAACAATAAATACCTGTTGGTGTCATGAAAGCAGTATCCTCCTGGTCTGAAGGTTCCATTTGGATTTGCTGGAATCCTAAGGATGCATCCATGAAGGTTAACATCTCATGACGGGCAGTTGCATCCACCATCGAGTCTATATGAGGTAGAGGGAATGGGTCTTTAGGACATGTCACACCCCAAAAACGTCGCAGCGGAATATAAAACGTAGTGGTGACGGAAACTGGTGCCCATTTCTATCTTGATGTTTGATGCATTATAGTGTTGGACATATTAACTTAATTAAAACATAAGTTTTTAAGCATGACGTCCCATAACGCGACACAACCACGACATAATTAAATTGTCCTTGATCCTTATGGATCTTATTACATTTGTCCCAGAAAGTTTAAAAATTAGTCCATCATATTTAAGTGACAAAACCTGCATCAAAAACCACAAGATACGCCATAATTCCCGAAGCCGAACTCAAGTACCTGTAGAACACGTTAAAAATCAAGTGTCAACACAAAGGAAGGTGAGTTCACATATTCACTTACAAACAATTTTATTCCAAGGAAAACTTTCTGTTGAGGTGTTTATTTGAGAACATGCATATAATTTTAGAAAGTCCATTTTACTTCCTTTATAAAATCCACGGGCCTTCTGTCAGTTCAACAATCCGACAACTGTAATATATATATTGCCCAGGTTTTGTATATTAAATTATTGCGTCAACTTGCAGACTAGTATGTTAGCTAGACGATACGAACTATATATTAACCATGCAGGGATAATCAAAGCTAGACAATAAACAAAATATTAATTCGTCGTTTGACTTGACACGGGGCGACCGGTCACGACGGGGTTGTCAACCCGATAGATCTACCAACAATTCATCGCGTGCAATACTTAACTGATTAAACGACATCATGGGCGCAGGGTTCTCTCTTTGAGAACAATATGATGTCTGCCTCACGTACAATATATATATCCTACTAATATGACAATTTAATACACGACGTTGTACGAATTCCCCTTATTCTCCATCATATGAGACCCAGTGTCACACCCCTATTTTCCACGTGTCACCGGTGGGCCCGGTGGGGAGTATAGTGACGTAGTTGGTATCATCATAGACAAACAACACAATATATATAAATGCACAGCGGAAGCAAAGATAGATTCATTTCAACTTTAATGAAGTGTAATATTAAATATCACGAATAGTTGAAACGGATCCACAGGCGGATCAAAATAAAAGAAGATATTGTTCAACAGCTTTATTGACATCCAAGCTTGCGAGACTTATTGTGGACGCTGAGAAGACAGCCAACCTAGTACGAGTAGTACCTGCACTTAACCTTTTGGAAAAATACGTCAGTTTACACTGGTAAATACAATTTAACTGACTCATTTTGAAAAGGTTTGAAAATTGATTTGAATGCACGTGGCACAAAACATTTTATAACTTGGGATAATTATGTGAAAATAATCTTGTAAGGGATTTACATGTTACTTATGCGTTCAGTAGCCCGATCCGTAGACCGGGTTAAAGATTAATAGACAAACCACAATATTGAGTTATGCACTGAAAGGTGTACACCTACACCCCGTGCTCAGGTCATGGCCATCTCGTAAGATGATGCCAAGGATATCCGGGACATGGTCATTAATCCCCCAAAGGCTTTAAGCAAACAAAACACATTCAAAACATAGCATATCAATAAATTTAACCTCTATTCGATTAAAGAATTCAATGCCGGACCAAGCGGTATTTTATATACCGTACCCCAAGCCCGTATAGGGAAAATAAGTTAAAAGTATTTACCTTGGTAAGTATAAATCACAATTAGCGCGTGAAGATATCTTTTACTGGTTCTTCTATTCTGGAACAAAGCTTTATAATAACCTATTAGATTTCTAACGGGTCTTTATTTAAGCCTAAGCTTAGACCGGTTAGCTTTAAGGACGATACGGTTCAAACGCACGATTAAGCGAAGACCGGATAGAATGTGATTTAGACCCGAAAAGTTTGAATACTTGTATAATGTGGGTATACTAAATACATTCTGGATTTTGAGACAAAGATGATAAGGTTTGACCCGTTTCGGTCAATTTATGCAAACTAGTTACATAAACCGAACTGAACGCGAAAAGGGCGTCACGGGTAACCATAAGAGTCATATGTAAGTTCCCTGAGATAATATGGCTTAAATATGTTATAATATCAGTAAGATATCTTCTATTATGCCCCAAATGAATTTAAACTCAACTTATGCCTCATAAGGGCATTTTGGTCATTTAAAAGATTATAAAAGAGTTTAATTTGTAATCTGAGTTACAGGTCTGATTTACACAGTAAATACACATAATTTAATAAGTTATAACAATAGGGTATGACCTATATGTGAAATTTATCATTTAAAACCAAACTATGCTCCTTAGGGGTATTTTGGTAATTTCACAAGGGCAAAAAAGGTCAAAACTGGAAACCTGAGTTCAAACACTTTTACTTACTATTATTATCTCAAAATATACTAAAAAACATCAGTAGGTATCAACCTTATATGCTTAATATAGTGTTAGTACATACTATGCGTTAAAAACGCTTAAAAAGGCGATTTGGAGCCATTTCTGGGTTTTTAAAGGAAAGCTGAGATTTTTTTAATTCCAGAAGGCTCAAAATATTTTATTTAACAAATAAAATCAGTGGAAAAAAGGTTTGGGGTCAAAAGGATTTGTAAAACTCATTTTATGGCTTAAAAGGGCAAAATCGGTATTAACCGAATTAAACTTAGAGACCTATGTTATGCTCAGCCAAAAATTAAATAAAAATCTTTAAAAATCCCAAAATATTATATTACATCAGTGGGTAAAAATTTTGATATCAAAAAGTGGGTTTAAATAGGTTTTACGCTAATTACGCCGTTTAAGTAACATAAAGCTTTCAAATTACGCTAATTAGCATAACTTCTAATCTAGACCTCAAACTGATGTCTAATTTTAGGTGCAAGTTTATAACTCAGTAACTAAGGTTTCTAATCTTTTACTTTATCAAAAATCATGTTTTATAGTCAAAAGGGCATAATAGTCAACATTTAAGCATTAATCAGAAACCTGCATATGAATCGGATAACTAATGAACCAAGTTGTGTGACCTCAGGGGGTTACACTAATATGAAACCTGGTCCAATTAAGGCTCTAAGGCATTTCTAAACAATGCTTAAACGGGTCAGAACTGAAAGTCAAAGCAGAAGTCAAACTATGCGACTTTCGGTTCCAAACCGAGCCTAAACTGAAAATTGTCGAGTTGAACATGTTGGGACATGTTCTTACATTAATTACTAAGTTATAATAATGATCAAACAGGTTGCAAGTATCCTACATTGCTAATTATGCTTTAATTTGAAATTTAACATTCTGTTGACTTTTTAAAGTAAGCTTTGACTCGACAATTAACATAGTTAGAGTGGGAATCTGGAAGTACCCTTTTAAGGTTTTATTACCCACATAAATACCTACTTAAAGGTACTTTTAATTCGTGATTAGACTAAGCACATTTTAATTAATCACGAAGTCAAACCTTAATTACGATGGTTTGACTTTTAGTCAATTAACTAAGCTAAACTAGATTAGAAAGGGTTAAGGCTACTTACAAATGTCCTAATTATAATTAGGGACCACTAGGAAGATGGCTTGCTGATCAGAGAGCTCCAGAAAATCAGTTGTGAATGTTGCAAGTGCAAATGCCCAAATGTTGCAACTTCCATCTTCTTATATAGTGAACCCCATGAGCTTAGGATCATGCCAACATAGTCTAGGAAGGTTACAAGATGTCCCCAGGTGTCCTATAATGCTAAAAACCAGATATAGGAGCCCCTGGATTCGAAAACCACCCTTATAAGTCGGTGCAACCGGTTATACAGGCAGTTGTCAGCAATTTCGCCCAGATGCACTGCTTACGCACCGTAGCCGTCTGAGTGTTGCGGTGCGCAAGCTATCGCCAGAGACCAGAATTTTTGTTTTTATTCAAGCTATGACCATGCACCCTTTTCAACTCCGAATCTCATGCACTTTAGTCAGTATAGGGACCATGTTTCCAGCCATTGCATGTCATGGCATGTTATTACACTCTTTGGCATTATGTGGGAGATTTAAATTGACGAACAAACCAAGAAATTTATGTAGAATCCTTGTTTAAGTTTGTAACCATTTATTTATTTAGGATGACCAGATTTTAAGTATAATTCAGATGTGGATAAAATATATCCTGGTTAGGGATTTATTAATAGGTCGCTCAGAGGTATAAATTAACATGTCGATGTCTTTAAATCCTACCGTACATCTTTATCTGGATCCGTATTTACAACACGTTTGCATAACATGACACGTGTCTTTATTTTATTGGACATGAATTTCCGAGGTGTTACATCCTCACCCCCTTAAAAGGAATCTCGACCTCGAGATTTACTGGAATAAATGAGGGTATTTTTCCTTCATGGTAGACTCTACCTCCCAAGTATATTCGGGACCTCTACGGGCATCCCGTTTAACCTTCACGATAGGCACATGCTTCCTTCGAAGCTTCTTTACCTGTCGATCCTCAATCGACAATGGTTTTTTTTACAAATTTCAAACTCTCATCGATGTGCACATCCGCATGCGGTATGACCAGCGAGTCATCAGCTAGACATCTCTTCAGATTGCAGATGTGAAAAACATTGTGGATAGCACTGAGTTCTTCAGGTAAGTTTAACTTATAGGCAACTGACCCGACGCGTTCGATAACCTCGAAAGGTCCTATGTATCTCGGGCTTAGCTTGCCTTTCTTACCAAATCGCATCACTCCCTTCCAGGGTGATACTTTAAGCAACACTTTGTCACCTACTTCGAAGTGAAAAGATTTACGCTTTGGATCCGCATAGCTTTTCTGCCTATCCCTGGCAGCTTTCAAACGATCGCGAATCTGGACAATCTTGTCCGTTGTTTCAAAGACCAAATCAGGTCCTGATAATTGAACATCTCCTACTTCTGCCCAACAAATAGGTGTTCTGCATTTTCTACCATATAATGCTTCAAAGGGCGCAGCCTTAATACTAGTATGGTAGCTATTGTTATAGGAGAACTCGACCAATGGCAGATGTTTATCCCAACTGCCACCTAAATCAATCACACATGCACGAAGCATGTCTTCCAATGTTTGGATGGTACGCTCACTCTGTCCGTCTGTCTGTGGGTGGTAAGCCGTACTAAAATTTAAACGCGTGCCCAAAGACTGTTGGAAACTTTTCCAAAAATGAGAGGTGTATCTCGTATCTCTATCCGAGATAATTGACAATGGCACGCCATGCAACGCTACAATTTTATCTACGTACAATTGAGCTAACATGTCTGAGCTGTAAGTTTCCTTAATGGGTAGGAAATGTGCTGACTTCGTCAGTCTATCCACTATGACCCATATAGTATCATTTCCCTTCCTCGTCTTTGGCAACTTGGTGATGAAATCCATAGTCACCATCTCCCACTTCCATGTGGGAATTTCAGGCTGTTGTAGCAAACCTGACGGCTTTTGATGCTCAGCTTTGACTTGCGCACAAGTCAAACATTTAGCTACATAGGCAGCTACAGACTTTTTCAAACCAATCCACCAGTAGTTTGCCTTTAGATCCTGGTACATCTTATCAGCTCCAGGATGAACGGAATATTTGGAACTGTGGGCTTCCTGGAGGATAACATCTCGAAGTCCTCCATAAACTGGAACCCATATTCGTCCATTCAATCTTAGCATTCCGTCCTTGTCACAGGATAACTGCTCCTCAGTTACTCCTAGTTTTTCTTCAGGATAGTTAGCTTCCAGCACAGCTTCCTTCTGTGCAGCTAGCACCCTTTCGTTCAAACTATTCCTGATTTCGATGCGCTTGGCATTGATTCTTATCGGCTTCACTCTTTCTTTTCTGCTTAAGGCGTCAGCAACTACATTTGCCTTGCCTGGATGGTATTTTATCTCACAATCATAATCATTTAGAGTTTCCATCCATCGTCTCTGTCGCATGTTCAAGTCCTTCTGATTGAACAAATGTTGAAGGCTCTTGTGATCTGAGTAGATCACACACTTAGTTCCATACAAGTAGTGCCTCCAAAGTTTTAATGCAAATACAACGGCACCCAACTCCAAATCATGGGTGGTGTAATTCTTCTCGTGCACCTTTAGCTGTCGTGAAGCGTAGGCAATAACCTTGCCTTTCTGCATGAGTACACAACCCATACCAGTGTGTGATGCATCACAATACACTACGAATTCTTCTATACCATCGGGCAAAGTTAACACTGGTGCATTGCTCAACTTTTTCTTCAAAATGTCAAAGGATTCCTGCTGCTTAGGGCCCCAATCAAACTTAACCTTCTTACGTGTCAACGAGGTTAGGGGCGCAGCAATCCTTGAGAAGTTTTCGATAAAACGCCTATAATATCCTGCTAAACCCAGAAAACTACGAATCTCAGTAGGTGTCTTCGGCTCTTGCCAATTCATAACTGCTTCCACCTTGGCGGGATCCACTTGGATACCACGCTCACTTACCACATGTCCAAGGAATTGGACTTCTCGAAGCCAAAATTCGCACTTCGAAAATTTGGCGTAGAGTTTCTCATGATGTAGAAGTTTGAGAACACAACGAAGGTGTTTCTCGTGGTCAGCTTGGCTCTTTGAATAGATAAGGATGTCGTCAATAAAGAAGATGACGAATTTGTCTAAGTAAGGCTTGCAGACGCGATTCATGAGATCCATGAATGCGGCCGGTGCATTAGTGAGCCCAAAAGGCATCACTAGGAACTCGTAATGACCATAACGAGTCCTAAACGCTGTCTTGTGCACATCTTCATCTTTAACCTTCAACTGATGATAGCCTGATCTCAAATCGATCTTAGAGAAGTAGCTTGCCCCTTGCAATTGATCGAACAGATCGTCGATCCTGGGCAAAGGATACCTATTCTTGATAGTGACTTTATTAAGCTCACGGTAATCGATGCACAGATGCATCGATCCATCCTTCTTCTTGACAAACAATATCGGCGCTCCCCAAGGAGACGAACTAGGTCTAATAAAACCTTTAGCTAACAGATCATCTAACTGCGTCCTTAACTCCTTCATTTCTGTTGGTGCCAACCTATAAGGCGCTCTTGCTACTGGTGCTGCACCCGGGATGATGTCAATTCGGAATTCCACTTGCCTATCTGGTGGTAAACCAGGTAGTTCTTCGGGAAAAACTTCAGGATATTCCGAAATGATAGGGATGTCTTCAATCTTGGGCTTTGGCTCATCAATAGTAACCTGTGCCATATAAATGACACAACCCTTCTTCAAGCATCTAGATGCCTTGAGCATGGACACTTGCTCAGGCAAGCCATGCTGGGTATCCCCTTGAATGGTGAGTGACTCACCAGACGGAGTTTTGACTACCACTTGCTTTCTATTGCACACAATCTGGGCTTGGTTATGTGATAACCAATCCATGCCTATAACTATATCAAAACCGGCTAGCTTAAAGGGAAGTAAGGACAAAGGAAAAGAGTGATTCCTAATGGATATAACACATCCATCTAAAACAGTTGAGGCGGTTTCTATGGTTCCATCAGCTAACTCCACCTCATATTTCACACTTAAGGCTTTTACAGGCAATTTCAACAACTCACAAAACTTATTATCCACAAAAGACTTATCTGCTCCAGAATCAAACAATACTCTAGCATAAACATCATTTACGAGAAAAGTACCTGTGATCACGTTGTCATCCAGAACAGCTTCCTTAGCGTCCATCTTGAAGACCCTCGCATTGGTCTTCTTCCCATCCTCGGTTTTCTTGGTGCTCTTTGGGCAATTGGACTTAATGTGCCCTTTTTCATTGCAACCGTAACATGTTGCATCTTTCAGCTTCTTACACTCCAAAGTCTTATGATCCGTGGATTTGCAAATTCCACAGGGTCTTGAGTGAGACTGGGATTTCGACTCAAGTCGACACCTCCCAAAATGGTTCTTCTTACAAGTTTTACATTTGGGCTTATCCCCGGTTTGTTGCCCATCCTTCTTAGATCCCGACCCTTTCTTGTGGTCGTTATTTCCTCGGTGTTTCTTATCTGATCTTTGTGAGGTATCGTCCTCACGCTTCCTCTTACTCTCTTCTGAATTCCTGAGTGATCTTAACCTGACTACGTCCAAGGTAAGAGATAGAGATAGATCAGCTGCTGATCTGAAGGTTGCAGGCCTTGATGCCTTAACACTTGCTTTAATTTCAGGGGCTAAACCCCCGATGAAGCGAGCAATCCTCTTAGGTTCTGGGGTTACCAAGTACGGAACCAGCCTAGATAGGGTATTGAAAGTGGTGAGGTATGCTTGACAGTCTAAATTCTTCATCACTAACGATAGGAAATCCGATTCGATTCTTTCAACTTCGTGCTGCGGGCAATAATTAGCCTTAATGAGAGCAACGAACTGATCCCATGATAAATTGTAGAGTGGGATCTTTCCAGCAGCTTGTATGAGGGACTTCCACCACGCCAGTGCTTCTCCTTTGAACGATTGGGATACATATTTCACTACATCCCTTTCAGCACAACCGCTGATGTCCACAACCGTATCCATCTCGTCCAACCAGGTCATGCAGTCGACCGCTCCTTTCTCCCCGGTGAAGTCCCGGGGTTTGCAAGAAACAAAGTACTTGTAAGTACAGGACTTGGTGTGTGGTTTGGCATCATACACCATCCTTTTTGAGGGAACACTGTTCTGATTTGATGAGTGTCGATCATCATCCTTCTTGAGCTCATCTTTCTTAGGTTCATCTTTCTTAGAGGGCGGTTTGCTATGAGCCTCAGAGTGAACTTTTGGCTTGGAATGTGGTGCGGATCGGGTCCTACTTCGGGTCCCGCTTGATTTACTATATTGCCTTTCAATGGCTCTAGTAACAGCATTTTCTACTAATGCTTGTAGCTCCGCACCAGTTACAAGTATTTTAGTGTTATCAGGGTTTTCCACTGGATGACTGTTTATTTCTTCTGACTTGGCCATGTAGTTTTAATTTCTACATAAAGAAATAAAGACAAGGTCTATTTAGAAGCCTAAACAGTATTATCGTTCTTGACGATTTATTAACCATGGTAAATAAAAGCCATATTAGTTAATTTGCTAAGAAATTTCATTCAGGACTTTTTATTAGTAACTTAATCCTAGAATGAAATAAAATATTGGCACAACAGGCCTAGTCACGTAGACAAATTTCTAAATTATAAATTTAGATCTTATAGGATTAAAGTTTGAATAATTAAATCAATCCCTTTCTTGGCAGGGAGTCTATAAACTACGACTGCCTTTTGTTTTATATGACATTAGTTATAACCCGTAGGCATTTTGTCACAATCAAATATATATAAAAATATAAATTTGGATAATTTATTAAAAAGGGTGACATGTGTGATTTTGCAGATCACACTAGCCAAGAATGTTAACATGTTTGCAGATGTTAACAGAGATTTGAATCTTTTTAAACATGTTCTACCATATTGGCTAGGTCTTTAATATGACATTCAAGCTAGGTTTTACCTTCTTAAGATTCTTATTATTATCAAAATGGTAAATCAAAATAATAAATGTTATTTTCTCATTTCTTCATATATTATATTCATGCATATAATTTAAAAATGATAAACTTGAATTAACCATTCCAAACAAAAATTAAACTAGTACCAGTTTGCCCTAAACGGGACTTTTACACAAATAACATGCCCACGCAGGGGCCAAATAGAAAAACATGCCCACGCAGGGGCAGAACAGAAAGGAAAATATGCCCACGCAGGGGCAGAGTACAGAAATAAATGTCCTCGCAGGGACATGATTACAACTAAAATAAATAAATAAACAAAGGATTTAGTGATCCTTCTTGCTTTTTCCCTTGATCAAATCCACCATCTTCTTGAACATCCCCCGGTTATGCCTACGTTCTTCCCACAATTCATGCCGCACCTCCGGTCGCACCTCATTTATCCCTTGAAGGATTTCTTGAAATTGTGGCGGTGACATCACCGGCGCCTGAGGGGGCTGCTGATATTGCGGAGGTCGAGGAGGCGGTTGTTGATACCCATATGGTGGGTATCCAAAGGTCGAGTGTCCCGTAGCCCAGGGACCTCCGTAGGGACCTTCCTGATGGAGAGTGTTGGAGTTTGCTGCTATCCAGTAGGGATCCTCTGCAAAGTTGTAATTTGTGTGGATCGGCTGCTCGAAGGGATTGTACGCTGCTGCACCAGTGTAGGTGGGAATTGGGTCTCCAAAACCCAATGGTGGTTGTGGCGCGACTGGCGCAGAGTTCACTTCTGAGACGGGGTGTGAAGATTCTCCCATCTCCGGCTCTTCGTGAAGTGGCGAGTAACGGCTGCCACTTGAATGTGGAGGGGTGCTGATGCGCACTCCCCCTCGTGCGAATATTCGCAAGGTCGTTCTCCTCCGCCTCGGGGGCGAGGGAGGCTGAAGCTGAGGTGGTGCTGCCGGCGGAGTGACCGCGACAAGTCGGGAATCCTCAGAAGGATTCTGCTGCTGATGTGGCTGCTGCTGGTGGTGCAGGGGAGAGTTGTGCTGGTGAAGGGGAGAGCTATGGTAACTAGGAGTAAATACCCAGTCATACTGCCGGAATTTCTCCTCGAAGCTGTCGGGACCATTATACGGTGATCCCACAAACGGTGACCCATCTGAAATTTCAATGGCATGGTTGGGAGTTCCGGATGGTGGCATTGCAGGATCGGTGTCCTCATCGATATCCATTGGGTTGCCACCGGAAAAGTGGTCTTCAGGTCCAAGTGGGTTAAAACCCACTGGTTCTCCAAGGTAATCAGCAGGGTTGAACTGGCCCTGGAAGACGGGTGATAGATGGTCAAATGGTGAATTGTGTCCTAGAAGAGGAATGTAGGACTGGTGAGAGTTGTGGGGCTCATTTTCAGAATGAGGCCCGAAGGAGTGTGGGATAGATGGGGAGGTACTCAGTGAAACTGAGCGCCTAGCTGGTTCAGTAAAAGACCTCCAAAGATCTTGAGCATCTGAGTTATGGGGATCTGAAGGTGTTCGCCGGTGCGAAGGTCCGGCTTCATGGTCGTTTGGGGCTACAAGTGCTCCTTTTCCTCTACCTCTTCCTCTCATTCGCGGCGGCATTTTGATAACCTGTTAAAAACAAACAAGTGATACAACAAGAAATATATAAGACAAAGTTAGAAATAAAACCAAAAATTTGGATAGTTCCTAAGTTCTTTGTCTAGACTCGAGAATCGAGGAATGTGCAATTGTGTAACTGAGATTAAACACAAAAGGCTAGTGTTTAATTCACTCAGAGTTGGCTCTGATACCAACCTGTCACACCCCTATTTTCCACGTGTCACCGGTGGGCCCGGTGGGGAGTATAGTGACGTAGTTGGTATCATCATAGACAAACAACACAATATATATAAATGCACAGCGGAAGAAAAGATAGATTCATTTCAACTTTAATAAAGTGTAATATTAAATATCACGAATAGTTGAAACGGATCCACAGGCGGATCAAAATAAAAGAAGATATTGTTCAACAGCTTTATTGACATCCAAGCTTGCGAGACTTATTGTGGACGCTTAGAAGACAGCCAGCCTAGTACGAGTAGTACCTGCACTTAACCTTTTGGAAAAATACGTCAGTTTACACTGGTAAATACAATTTAACTGACTCATTTTGAAAAGGTTTGAAAATTGATTTGAATGCACGTGGCACAAAACATTTTATAACTTGGGATAATTATGTGAAAATAATCTTGTAAGGGATTTACATGTTACTTATGCGTTCAGTAGCCTGATCCGTAGACCGGGTTAAAGATTAATAGACACACCACAATATTGAGTTATGCACTGAAAGGTGTACGCCTACACCCCGTGCTCAGGTCGTGGCCATCTCGTAAGATGATGCCAAGGATATCCGGGACATGGTCATTAATCCCCCAAAGGCTTTAAGCAAACAAAACACATTCAAAACATAGCATATCAATAAATTTAACCTCTATTCGATTAAAGAATTCAATGCCGGACCAAGCGGTATTTTATATACCGTACCCCAAGCCCGTATAGGGAAAATAAGTTAAAAGTATTTACCTTGGTAAGTATAAATCACAATTAGCGCATGAAGGTAGCTTTTACTGGTTCTTTTATTCTGGAACAAAGGTTTATAATAACCTATTAGATTTCTAACGAGTCTTTATTTAAGCCTAAGCTTAGACCGGTTAGCTTTAAGGACGATACGGTTCAAACGCACGATTAAGCGAAGACCAGATAGAATGTGATTTAGACCCGAAAAGTTTGAATACTTGTATAATGTGGGTATACTAAATACATTCTGGATTTTGAGACAAAGATGATAAGGTTTGACCCGTTTCGGTCAATTTATGCAAACTAGTTACATAAACCGAACTGAACGCGAAAAGGGCGTCACGGGTAACCATAAGAGTCATATGCAAGTTCCCTGAGATAATATAGCTTAAATATGTTATAATATCAGTAAGATATCTTCTATTATGCCCCAAATGAATTTAAACTCAACTTATGCCTCATAAGGGCATTTTGGTCATTTAAAAGATTATAAAAGAGTTTAATTTGTAATCTGAGTTACAGGTCTGATTTACACAGTAAATACACATAATTTAATAATTTATAACAGTAGGGTATGACCTATATGTGAAATTTATCATTTAAAACCAAACTATGCTCTTTAGGGGTATTTTGGTAATTTCACAAGGGGTAAAAAGGTCAAAACTGGAAACCTGAGTTCAAAAACTTTTACTTACTGTTATTATCTCAAAATATACTAAAAAACATCAGTAGGTATCAACCTTATATGTTTAATATAGTGTTAGTACATACCATGCGTTAAAAACGCTTAAAAAGGCGATTTGGAGCCATTTCTGGGTTTTTAAAGGAAAGCTGAGATTTTTATAATTCCAGAAGGCTCAAAATATTTTATTTAATAAATAAAATCAGTGGAAAAAAGGTTTGGGGTCAAAAGGATTTGTAAAACTCATTTTATGGCTTAAAAGGGCAAAATCGGTATTAACCTAATTAAACTTAGAGACCTATGTTATGCTCAGCCAAAAATTAAATAAAAATCTTCAAAAATCCCAAAATATTATATTACATCAGTGGGTAAAAAGTTTGATATCAAAAAGTGGGTTTAAATAGGTTTTACGCTAATTACGCCGTTTAAGTAACATAAAGCTTTCAAATTACGCTAATGAGCATAACTTCTAATCTAGACCTCAAACTGATGTCAAATTTTAGGTGCAAGTTTATAACTCAGTAACTAAGGTTTCTACTCTTTTACTTTATCAAAAATCACGTTTTATAGTGAAAAGGGCATAATAGTCAACTTTTAAGCATTAATCGGAAACATGCATATGAATCGGATAACTAATGAACCAAGTTGTGTGACCTTAGGGGGTTACACTAATATGAAAACTGGTCCAATTAAGGCTCTAAGGCATTTCTAAACAATGCTTAAACGGGTCAGAACTGAAAGTCAAAGCAGAAGTCAAACTATGCGACTTTCGGTTCCAAACCGAGCCTAAACTGAAAATTGTCGAGTTGAACATGTTGGGACATGTTCTTACATTAATTACTAAGTTATAATAATGATCAAACATGTTGCAAGTATCCTACATTGCTAATTATGCTTTAATTTGAAATTTAACATTCTGTTGACTTTTTAAAGTAAGCTTTGACTCGACAATTAACATAGTTAGAGTGGGAATCTGGAAGTACCCTTTTAAGGTTTTATTACCCACATAAATACCTACTTAAAGGTACTTTTAATTCGTGATTAGACTAAGCACATTTTAATTAATCACGAAGTCAAACCTTAATTACGATGGTTTGACTTTTAGTCAATTAACTAAGCTAAACTAGATTAGAAAGGGTTAAGGCTACTTACAAATGTCCTAATTATAATTAGGGACCACTAGGAAGATGGCTTGCTGATCAGAGAGCTCCAGAAAATCAGTTGTGAATGTTGCAAGTGCAAATGCCCAAATGTTGCAACTTCCATCTTCTTATATAGTGAACCCCATGAGCTTAGGATCATGCCAACATAGTCTAGGAAGGTTACAAGATGTCCCCAGGTGTCCTATAATGCTAAAAACCAGATATAGGAGCCCCTGGATTCGAAAACCACCCTTATAAGTCGGTGCAACCGGTTATACAGGCAGCTGTCAGCAATATCGCCCAGATGCACTGCTTACGAACCGCAGCCGTCTGAGTGTTGCGGTGCGTAAGCAGTCTTGCGCACCGTAGCGTCCCGGTTGTTGCGGTGCGCAAGCTATCGCCAGAGACCAGAATTTTTGTTTTTATTCAAGCTATGACCATGCACCCTTTTCAACTCCGAATCTCATGCACTTTAGTCAGTATAGGGACCATGTTTCCAGCCATTGCATGTCATGGCATGTTATTACACTCTTTGGCACTATGTGGGAGATTTAAATTGACGGACAAACCAAGAAATTTATGTAGAATCCTTGTTTAAGTTTGTAACCATTTATTTATTTAGGATGACCAGATTTTAAGTATAATTCAGATGTGGATAAAATATATCTTGGTTAGGGATTTATTAATAGGTCGCTCAGAGGTATAAATTAACATGTCGACGTCTTTAAATCCTACCGTACATCTTTATCTGGATCCGTATTTACAACACGTTTGCATAACATGACACGTGTCTTTATTTTATTGGACATGAATTTCCGAGGTGTTACACCCAGTCAAGAATTCGTCCCCAACAGTACGGTCTTGTTTCACTTAAGAAATACCACACATACAATATTCATTCATCAAAAAACGTTTTACTTCGAAACGTATAACTTATCAAATTTCATATATTTTCAGCGAAAATGTATATAATTTATATTAAAATTATGTTTTATTTCGAAAACATTATTAAACCCTTTTAACGACGTGTTCTACCCCCAAAATATATACAAAACAGTAAAAAGAGGGGTTTAGTGACACTCACCTTTGGGTGCGTATTTTTAAATAGCGGAATCCCAGAGATTGATTTCTACACGTCCTAACACACACACACATATATATATATATAGGAACGATTTTAAATCAATATACATAACACAAAAATCCTAAGTTTCTCTGTTTCTTAGAATTATCACATAACTTTGAGATTTTCTCAAAAAGTTATCATTTTTTGATTATGTTGGCACGTTAATATATATATGAGACCATACATACATACATATATATATATATATATATATGATTTTGCGACTTGAACGATTTTATTGGTGACCAATATTGTGTAAATCTGTTAACACTCCCGTTTATATGCAATATATATATATACGATTTGCGCGTCGTAATATATATACATAAACGTTCACATAATTTAGCACCGAAACACGCAAAATCTTGTTAACTTATCTATTTTGTCATTTTTAAAGAAAATGTACATAAAACATCTCATATGTACCAAATTTCATGCTCGACAAACAAGTTACCCATTTAACACAATTTTACCGTTTCTACCGCACAAAACGTACAAATATATACATGCATAATCCAGTATTTAAAATCATGTTAAAACTTAACATATTTTCACATTCTCATGTTTAAATCACATAACACATTTTAACACATAAGGTTTACCCAAAATTTTACCCATACTAGTGCACTTAGAAAAATGTGTATTTTAGCGATTCGGTAACGTTTTCGGGCGTCGGAAGTCACGTATGACCAACCAAACACCAAGTAAACTTAAAATAAGTTAAAATACTCATTTTTAAACTAAAAATATCAGTTTACTTACTGATCTAAATAAGTTTTATAAAAATCGCCTGAAAAGCCGATTTTTGATCTTTTTAACGCGTAGTTTTACGTTAAACGTTACTATAATCATCCCAACTCGAAACAACTTGATATTTTAACACAACACATATTATTTATTTATTAAAATAATGGTTATAATCAGATTAGTGCAGTTTTGGTATAAGTCACATAAATCATGCGATTTCACATATTTTACAACCTTTAATGCACCATGTACAACATGCAAAGCTAGCAAATATTATGACAAAGTTATATGTCACTAAACACTTTAAAATAACTCTATTTTAGTGTTTATAATCTGAATTAAACTGATTTTCACTAAATCATACTCAAATCACCTTTTTAAGATCACACATCATCATGCATGTTCAAGTAGCTGCATCTAATGAACTCATACAACATCATTATCATCACTTACGATCTAATCACACTCAAGAACATATTAAACCCATGTTCTTACAAATCATAACCAATATCACCCACTATCACATAATCATTCATACATAAATGCAAGTGTTCTTACCTTTATAAATATATGACCAAAATTTCATGCATGCATACACATATACATACATACACACGAAATATATATACCCACATAACCTCCATAAGTTCACTTTTTCATAAAATCATGAAACACTCTTAGATCATTCTTTATACCATTTTTGACTCATGCGTGTATTCTATCATTCAAGAATCATATTATTCATGAATCACTCAATCAAAAATCAAAACACAATCATATACATACACACATAAACCTACGGCTACACACATATACATATTCATCCATTTTTATTTATCCAAAACCCATTTGTTTTATATTTCAAGTTTGTGATTAAATTCAAGAACCTTGAGAAACTTCTATCACCATCAATAACACCAAATATCAAGAACAAGGGGATTTAAACATAAATTTTATACCTTCAAGATTTTGATAGGTTTTTGACAAGGTGTGATAATATGGAGCTTGGTTATTGCTTGGAATCACTTGAAAACACCTTAGGATCTTCAAAAGTGCAAGGAACCACCTTGGAAGAGACTTGGATCTTGATGAAGATGATGAAAAATGAAAATGAGTGGGTGTGTGTGTGTGTGTTACGGTTTAGAGAGAGAGAGAGAGAGAGAGAGAGAGAGGAGGGACTTGCTTTCTTGGTTTGTGAAAGATTTTGTGTTAGAATGAGAAGGTATGGAGGTTTTTCAAGAGATTGAATGCACAACACTTGGCATGACACAAGAAAAGATGCAAATGTGGTGGGCATATATGCCGCCACCTACACCCACACACACACACTACATGCATACATACATACATATATATATATATAATGTATATAGTTAAAAACAGGTATTTTACTGGATACCGGGTATTTTATCTAGCGTTTTAATCCCGTTTTAGTGCGTTTTAAATTATTTTTATCACTCTATAAAATAATCTCACCAAAATATTATTGAACAATATTTTTGTTTGCCTGGACTGGCTACGTTGTCGATATTTGGTAGTATGCGCGCTGTGCTGCGCGGTACGCGCTTAAAATCGTAAAAATAGGGATTTATGCGTTTTTATTTATTTTTATCATTCTAAAGTAATAAACACATCAAATTATTACTAAAATGATTATCATTTACCTTGACAGGCTGTGTTGACAGTATTTTGTCGGTATACACGCTGCATCGCGCGGTACGCGCTCAAACTCGAAAAGTAGAGTTTCTTAGCGTTTTAATTTATTTTTCCTCACGAATAGGATTAAAATTATTATTCAAATCATAACAGACTATTTTTAGGATTTTAACACTAATTGGGTGGTCACCGACGTTCGTTTCGCATTTTAACCGTTACGCGATAAGCGTTTATCTTGCCATTGCCAACATAATTTTTATCAAAGTTTAAATTTACCAACTCATTAAATTTCACATATAAACATCATAATCAGTCAAATATGGCCTTGTTACCTATTCACAACACATGTTAGAATTGTATGGTACGGCCTGAAAAGCCGGGTGTCATAGTCTCCACCTGTACAGGTTTTGTTTTCACACTGGGTGGAAACAACAAAACAGGTTTAATGAATATAGTCTTATAGTTTCTGCGAGAAACTTTGATTCTTACAAAGAATCTTCATAGACCTATATTACGTATACTCTCAGTTGCTAATCTCACATCTCAACGCTCTCCACCCTTTCCAAGGTTCAACATTTACGAGCACTTAATCAAGAAGATTAAGTCAAAATTCCACCAATTCGGGTTCTACATACGTATATTTACATATACATTACCCTGTACCTAAGATAGTCTGAGTTTACACCCGATTGATCCAACTCGAGATGGGCTCCCGAAAGAATCAAATCTCATAAACTCGTCTTCCTTCCTTCTTGCATTCATTTCAGATATCCATAAATCGCCAAATCAATAAATCGCATACACGACTAGAATGCTGTAATTCGCCTGTCCGGTTATTAGCATAACTCTTCTAGTTATACGTACTGCTTCTACGGTGCTTCGATAAACTTCCGTTTATCTTCCAAACAAATCTCTATAAAGAACAAAATCAGTGTATTATCCATTATACACTTTCTCAACTGTACCCAAACAATACATCATGTACCCTACCCATCCTTATGGCAGCTTGAGCCTATAAGCGACTGATCCAATTCAAGATGGGCTCCTGAAAGGACCAAGTCAATGTGGCTCAGCTTTTCTTCTCTCTGCTAATCCTAATAGCACCTCTGCAAGATAACTCCTTTATCAGAACCAAATCCTCAAATCTGGAATCGCAATAGATCCTTCAATCGTCCATGTAATCCTTCTGTTGATCAATTTGTGACTTTTAACTTTCCCTTGATCCAGGCAAATCCTTTCGCTGGTTTCCTAGATAAGCTATGGTCTGGTTAATTGTCCTTTGTCATGTTAGCTTAACAAAATGGTGATCAACGCTTCCATCCATACAAGGCTTCAAACTGAGCAACCTAGATACTGGCGTGATAACTATTATTGTAGGATAACTCTGCCAAGGGCATGTGAGTATCCTAACTTTCTTCGAAATCCATCGTACACGCTTTCAATATTTCCCTCCAATGGTTTGAAAAGCTTTCTCCTGCTTTTCTCTCTAATCAATTCCCCTTTCCTTTCGGGGTTATTATTGTCGAAGGCTGCACTAATTTAGAGAAATTATTAATAAATCTCCGGTAGCATCCGGCGAGTCCTATGGATTGTCGTCGTACTTCCGACGGGGTCTTTGGCGCACCTCATCATTCACCAATTCCATAGTTAACTTCAAACGTTACTCATGATTCTCCTCGGTTCGCACATAGGCAAGTACGTCGTCAATGAGTATTATCACGAATTTATCCGATTAGGGTTCCCATACCCTGTTCATGAGATTCATGATTATAAATAGCGCATTAATTTAGTCAAAAAGGCATGACTAATAACTCGTAATGGCCATATCACGTTTGAAAAGCAGTCCTCAGCATATCTTTGTCAGCAACCTTCAACTGATAATATCCCAATCGTAGATTGATCTTCGTGTAACAGCTGGATCCCGGTAGCTTGATCGAACAAATCATCAATCCTTGGTGAAAGGGTACTGATTCTTGGTAGTTAACTTGTTCAGCTCTCTGAAATCCTCTCACATTCTGAAGGATCCATCCTTCTTCCTCTTCAAACAAACAGTTGCGCCTCAAACGAAAAGCTTGATCAAAAGAAACCCTTGTCTAAAAGCTCTTAAAACTATCTCGACAATTCTATCATTCTCAAACGGTGCTTAATCTATAAGGGGATTGTGCAATTGGGTGCAGCACCGGGTGCTAGATTGATCCGAAATTCGATCTGTCTCGCAGGGGAAAATCCAGGTAAGTCTTTTTAGGAAAACTTCTGGATAATTGCGAACAATAGGAATCTCTCCAATATTTCTACATTTAGCCTTCATATCCACCACGTTAACAAAGAACGCAGGATAGCCTTTTCGCAACAACTTGAGCATCCTTACCAAACTGACAACTCTTAACCATCAACACTAGACACTCGAAACTCGACACTCGACTCGGTCGGTCTTCGCGAACAACTACCACATTTCTACCGTCATCAGGATGAGATATTCCAGCTAGCTTCTTCAAGCGATAGTCCCCACTTCATCCTCGAAAAATCAATCAATTCTTGCATCTTTGTCAAAGCTCCCCAGCTCCACTTGAAATAAACCAATTCTAGGACTACGATCTCCTAACTAAATACTACAACCGTAAGCGACGTCACTAGTTTCCATCAACTTACCAATTGCTAGTTCTATCGGGCACTTTATACTCAGCTTACTTGTAGGTGAACACAAAAATGGTTCAAAGTTTCTCGAACAAAACTCAAGTCAACTTTGGTATTATAAGTATGAACATAGATTGGTTTTTCATTTGAAACATACCGGTAACAACAACAAGATCATCTCGTGCCTTCCCAGCATTTAGCTCGAACGCTCTACCCCATGGCATCCTAACCCTTCATTTTCAGACAATCTCTCTCGAAATGTCCTTGCTCACCACACTCGTAGCATCCCCCGAGTATACCTCCCTCCGATGTATTCTTAGCATAGCACTCGCGAGCCATATGTCCAGTCCGACCACATCTGGCGCACTTTATCCACTCATCCTCATGAGACTTCCTCTCAAGACCACTCCTGCCATCCCTGGCATTATCCTTTCCCAAACCACTAGAGTTAACCACATACGCTTTCCCCGAACTGCGTTTCTCGTCACACTTCTCGTTGATATCTTTCCTTGAACACTCAGACTTTCGCTTTCGCAAATCCCCAGATCTAGGCTCGGAATGCGGAATTATTTGAATAGTCGATCCGCTGAGACAGCCAGACATCACTCATACCGTTGCCACGTCATTGCATAGGGTACCAGTGAATGATCTTGGGTTACAACCCTGGATTGTTTTATGTGTACATCTATGTACTGTTCACAAAGTTAATGAAAAATCAGAATTACGCTCCGATTATATCATAACACAGTAACTACTAAAACTTTTCGATCATTATATCGCCTGAAGGGTTTCTGATCTGGGTCCCACCAAGACCATGCCCGTGAGCACCACATCCACGTTTCTGGCCATTATTCTGGTTAGCATCGCGCTGTTCCATGGCAGTATTAACGTGTTGGGCTATGAGTTATGCCAACTCTTTCGGGGTAATAGATAGTCCAGAACCCTGTCTCACTTTTGGCGGCATTTCGTCGTTTCTATTATTTACAACAATAATAATCACATTAGACGATAATCAAGAATGATTCAATCATTAAATGGTAGTGGACCAAATATTGCGCATGTATAATATCCACATATTAATGAGAACAATTCTTAAACCAAAAGAAACCCATTTGATATATATACCAGAAATTTTACAAAGCTTGTTTTTAGTACTAAGACTAATCAAAATTCGGCGTGTCTACATCAACACCCGTTACAAGTCTATATAAAATTTCCCCCTAAATATCGGAAAATTTGGCATGCAAGCCATAAATAGAGTTCATCAAATGAGACATACATAACAAACAACAGAAACAACCAACAACTAACGCTTCAATTCCCTGGAAGTCCAACATCTTCCTAACAAGCTCTTCTAGCTCAATATCACAGTCCATCTGTCCCTCTAAGTCCTTCATCGTCTCCATGCCTCCGCGCAACGTGGTGAACTGATGATCGCAATGAGAGCGATTGACCCAAACCCCTTTCTGCCTCTTCATAGTGGACGCTATCTCAACTCTCGAAGTCGATGCGATTTCCCTAACGGGTCAAGTCCTCTTCCTACGGCGAGTGTAGACTTAAAAGAGGTGTAGCAAAACACGTGACTCGAGTAGCAGAATAAACGATTCTGTAACGACGGGCGAAAGAATCTCAAGTGTAGGCTTGACAATACCAGTGTGCAAGACCACTGATGGCTCTATAGGCCGAGACGTGACATACTGTAACCGTACAAAGTAAGTGTGTGATCAATATGAATAGTAACACATAAGGCCCAAATAAACAGAATATCACGTATGCACATAAACACATAAAGGTTTTTATACATGATAAAATTTTTCAATGTTTATTTAAAAATCTTGGCTTCGAGAATTTTGGACTTTAAATCTCAAAATTCTTCGGTTGAAGTCTAGTGCTTTCCTCCGAAAACATCTAGTTCGCTAACAACCAATGGCTCTGATACCAACTTCTGTCACACCCCAAAAACGTCACAGCGGAATATAAAACGTAGTGGTGACGGAAGCTGGTGCCCATTTCTATCTTGATGTTTGATGCATTATAGTGTTGGACATATTAACTTAATTAAAACATAAGTTTTTAAGCATGACGTCCCATAACGTGACACAACCACGACATAATTAAATTATCCTTGATCCTTATGGATCTTATTACATTTGTCCCAGGAAGTTTAAAAATTAGTCCAACATATTTAAGTGACAAAACATGCATCAACAACCACAAGATACGCCATAATTCCTGAAGCCGAACTCAAGTACCTGTAGAACACGTTAAAAATCAAGTGTCAACACAAAGGAAGGTGAGTTCACATATTCACTTACAAACAATTTTATTCCAAGGAAAACTTTCTGTTTAGCTGTTTATTTGTGAACATCCATATAATTTTAGAAAGTCCATTTTACTTCCTTAATAAAATCCATGGGCCTTCCGTCGGTTCATCAATCCGACAACTGTAATATATATATATTGCCCAGGTTTTGTATATTAAATTATTGCGTCAACTTTCAGACTCGCATGTTAGCTAGACGATACGAACTATATATTAACCATGCAGGGAAAATCAAAGCTAGACAATAAACAGAATATTAATTCGTCGTTTGACTTGACACGGGGCGACCGGTCACGACGGGGTTGTCAACCCGATAGATCTACCAACAATTGATCGCGTGCAATACTTAACTGATTAAACGACATCATGGGCGCAGGGTTCTCTCTTTGACAACAATATGATGTCTGCCTCACTTACAATATATATATATATCCTACTAATATGACAATTTAATACACGACGTTGTACGAATTCCCCTTATTCTCCATCATATGAGACCCAGTCAAGAATTCGTCCCCAACAGTACGGTCTTGTTTCACTTAAGAAATACCGTACATACAATATTCATTCATCAAAAAAAGTTTTACTTCGAAACGTATAACTTATCAAATTTCATATATTTTCAGCGAAAATATATATAATTTATATTAAAAGGTATGTTTTATTTCGAAAACATTATTAAACCCTTTTAACGACTGTTGGATCTGAGTTTCTTTTTGATTGTATTTTCGTTTGAAATTAAGATGAGAATGAAAGAGTTGTGCAGCGGAATTAAGATGAAAACAAACTTTGCATACAATCAAACGAGAGTAATACTTTTAATCAAACATCTTTACACAATGAATCGAAAGATTGAATTTGTTTCAAAAACGATTACAATGATTGATGAATGAATGCAAACTCCCCCTCAGCCAGAGCTCAGTAGTTTGTTCGTGCAAAGAAGACAATGTGGTGAAAGAGCTAATAGAACAGTACAAAGTACTGAACTATTTATAGGCACTTGCAAACCACTGAGCATCTTAGCTGACGTCACCATGAAAGTGACATCTAACCTCCTAACAAACTCTAACTACTGATCTATACAACCTCTGATCTACTAACTACTGCTATTACATTTCTTTACATAAAAGACACTTAAACAGCTGCTGCATCCTTCCACTGATGTGAACCCAGCAGTGCATGTCCGGATCAGCAGTACTTGACTCAAGCCAGTAGATTGAGTCAGCAGAGCTTTGGTCTTCCATCAGTCTTTGTCATTTGTCAGTAGATGCAAAGCAGCAGTTGTAGGACAGCACTTAGCAAGATCAGCAGATAGGAGATCAGCAGATATAAAACCACTTTCAAGGGGAGAGATTTGCATGAACTAACTGTAATCGTCTGCTTATTCTGGATCCACTGCTCTGATCCAGTTTTGGCTTTAATTATCTGTTCCTCTGATAGGGTTCAATCCCAACAATCTCCCCCTGGAACAGATAATGCCAAAACTCTTCATTATTTGTGGAATTCTTTATTGCCTCATCAACAGCTCCCTTATCTGACCTTTAAATTGTAGTTCAAAGTCTAGGGCATCTGTATCTTCATCATCCCTGCTAAGTGGAAGATCAAGGAGATCCTGCAAATCTTCAAGACTCAGGCCAAGAGCTTGTTCCCTTGATATTTTCTCCACTACTCCACCAGACCTGAGCAAAGTCAATACGTAGGTCTGTTTGTCAGTTTCCCACTTTTGTATTTTTGAGCCTGGTGGGTTTCTTGGGAGATGTTTATTTGCAGAAGTATTTGGAGAGGCTGGCCTATTCATGACTGGCTGAGCAGTACTTGCAGTTTGATCCAAACCAAGATTTTCCATTATCATTTTCTTTATACCCTCTTTTCCAAGGTCTTCACCTTCCATTAACTCTTTGATGGTTTCAGCAATCAGCTGTTTTTGTGGCCTTCTTTTGTAGATGGCAGCACCAACTGGAGCTGTGGATCTCCTGATTTGCAGCTTTGATGGTCTTTTTGAAACCGCTGCTTCAGGATAGTCAGGCTTTTGAGGAACTGTGGGATCTTTCTTTCTTAATTGTTCCAACCTTTTGTAAGTAGCCCTGACCACATCTTCTTTCCATCTAGCAACTTGTCTTTTGTTTCCATAATCAGCTGCTACCAGTTCCTCTTTCATTCTCCTCAGCTCTTCCTGTTTGTCAGGTACATTCTTTCTGAACTTTGCCCAGTTAGGAGGAGTGTGAGTGACTTTCCTGTTTATCATGTCTTGAATTCTTGCTGCTTCATTTTCAAGTTCAGGAATAGTCCACTCTTTGTACATGTATCTCTCTCCTTTGTACTTCTTGTGAGCCATAATGCTTTCAATGTAGTCTTTCTTCAGAGTTTCAGCAGCTCTTTCAGAAATTTGTTGACTAACATTTTTTGCAAATTGCTCTAGGGATCTGACTTGTGTGAGCAAATATTGACTTCTCTGTGCAATTTCTTTATCAGATTTCCCTTGTGTGTTTTTCTTTGAGATATCCTCTGCTTGCTTGGCCTTGATTTCCAAATATTCATCAACATTTTTAGGCCAGGGATATCCTTTTATTGATGGCAAACTCCTTTTGGCAGGGTCATCCTCAAAGTAAAAAGATTTTATTTCTTCTCTAACAGCTGCTAATTCAAGAGGAAATTGAACACCTGCAGGAGGTAAGGGCTTGTACATTTTAACTGAAGAGAAAGGAACAGGTTTTGGAATTGTGACAAGTGCTAAAGATTTTGAAGATGTTTGTGGTGGTGAATTGTCATCATCTTTGAGAATTAGTCTTCTCCTTTTTGTAGGAGGGACTGATGATGTTTTGGATGGAACAGTGGTGGTAGATGTAGTGGCAGTGGATTGTGATTGACTAACAGCTGTTGAAACAACTGGTGTTTCAACCACTGTTGTCATTACAACAGATGTTATAACATCTGCTGTCTTCTGCTGTATGTCAGCAGGTGTTGTTTTTGGTGGTGATGATGGTAAAGCAGTGGATGTTGTGTGTGTTGAAGTGGTGTGTGTTGATGGAACAACTTTTTGGCAAGCAGTAGTTTTTGTAACTCCTGTTGCATCAGCTGTTTTGTATGGTGGTTTTTTAGCAGACTTTGAACGTCTGGTTGGAATGGATTTGGGTTGCCTCACTTTTCTAGTAGGCTTCTTCTTTTCCTCAACAGGATTTTCATGATCCTTTGACCCAGAAGTACCCTGATCTGGATGATCCATTCTGTCCACCCTGGCTTTCTTTTTGGCCTCTCTATCCCTTTTTACACTTGCAACTGCTTCTGCTAGTGCATTTGTTGTCACATCAATTTTCTTGCCGCCATCTGGCAAAGGGATCTTTTTGGTCATGTTTGAATTTTCTGGTTCAAGATAGAGACCATCCTCTATACCCTTCCTTTTCCACTCCTTAATTTTCTCCCCCTTTTTGGCATTATCTTCGGGGATTTGATAAATGTAGCGGACTTTTGGAGGAGCATTGCCAGTGGTGTGCAAGATCTGAGTTTTGAGAGCCTTTAAATCAGCCTGAGTGTTCTTGAACCTTGACTCCATTGCATTTCTCAGCTGTTGTACATGTTTTTCATGTTGCTGATCTGCTAATTGTGCTTGGTGTTGGAGAAAAGATTGAAACAGATTCTAGAGCTCATTTGTAGCAGGTGCCCTTTGTGGAGCAGGTGCTTGAGGTGGAACAGCAGTTGATTGTACCTTCTGAACTTGTAACACCTGTTGTAGCATATCTTTGAGTTCTGCAACAGAGTTATCAAGCTTTGCAATACGATCCGTCAATTTCTGGTACTTTAAACCATCACCCAAGTTAATGGGATCATCTGATTTCCCACTAGCTGTGGTTTTATCAGTGGTAGATGTAGGGAGTATACTCCAAACATTAACCACTGATGCCCCTTTTTCTTGGTACTGGGGTCTTCTTCCTTCAACACTTGACAACCTTTTGATGTTGCCAGTAGGATAAATGAATCCACTGGTGGTTGGCAGAGGTGCTATAAAAGGAATTGCCTCCAAGGAAGTCTTATTAATGTAACCACTGTCCAACTGTAAACCTGTAGGTTCAACAGTTGTAGTGGCTGCTTCACTTGGATTACCACCAAGAGTTACTTGTAACTCATGGGGTGTAACCTCCTCAGGTTGTGTTGGTGGGTTAGCAAAGATTGATACATCAGACCCAGTCAGTTGTTGAGGTATATTCTCATTACTAGGTGATTGAGAAGGACTGGTTCATGCCTGGTTCAAATCAATTGCATCCAACAGTGGTTTTATTGGTGAGGGAATTTTGGATGTGATGAGTGGTGTAGAAATAGGATGTGTCCCGGGCATTGGACTGTGGATGATAGAAACGAGTGTTTCCAGAGCATCATGATGTGGAGACCCTATTTGTACAACCTGTTCTTTTTGTGAAGAAGAAGGAGGAGTTTCAGTTATGGATTGAGATATTTGTACCAACTGCTATGAGGATGTAGCAGCAGTGGTTTCTTGTGACTTTTGTGTTGTCACTGGCAGGAGCTCTGGTATCTCATCCTCCAGAGATGCCTTTTTGATGGGTTTTGTGGGTTTTTGAGTTTTTCTTTTTGGCTTTTTGGAGATAGTAGGTGTGGGTTTCAAAGCAGTTGTGCTGCTGCTTTGATCACCTTGAGCTGTGGGCTCAACAGCAGATACCCGAGGAGCAGTTGTAACTGCTAAAATCTGCTCAGGCACCTCTGCTTGTGTTTTGCAAGGTGCTAACATTCTTGAAAAAGTTTCAGTTGTTAAACTGTTTATTTGAGTAGAATCACCTTGGTTTATTATAGCTAAATCATCCTTACTGAATTTCTTTGTAAAATAGTAACTTAAAAACCTTGGAAACAGTAAGAATGATTTGTGTCAACATTATTAACCAAATCTTTAATAATATCCCGAGAATAATTAAAATTTTCTCCTTGAAGAATTGCATATCCCAGATTTTGAATCTTTAAAGGGATTTCATTGAAAGAAGTGGTTTTGTTTGAAACACATAGTAGGAGGGTATGAAATAAAAATCTGGTTGCAGACGGAAAATAACCTTTTTCTAAGGTAATTTTCTTCATCATTGTGGCTTCATACCCTCTCTCAATGAAGTCAGTTTGTAACTCGTTTTTAGTGAAAGAAATTTTACCTTCCTGATCACCGAGTTGAAAGACCTCTGAAATGGATTATGGCGTGATTTGGACAGCTTTACCCTTTATAGAAGAGTTTATGGTGGTTGCAGTGTCTCCTTGTTTTTCAAGGGTTGCATTCTTCCAAAACTCCCGTTGGGTCGCCAAATAGATTGGGGCATCGGCGGTGAACAAAGTTTTGTACTTTGATTTTGCCATGATGTCAATGATGGAATCGAAAACTTTGGTGGTTCCTGGTTTTGTGAGAAGACCCAGGAGATTGTGAGATGGTTTATGTGGAATTTCAGTGGAGATTGCCTTTTGAGAGGCTGTTTTCGATGATGATTTGGATGAGGGTTTTGAAGATTTCTTTGATTTTGTCATTTTGAGGATGATTGATCGAAGAAATTTGTGAAGAAATGAGAAGAAAAACTGCTTTGAGAAGAGAATTTTTAAGAATTCAATTCGACAGTAAAACCCTGTTTTGGTGGTGAGTGGGGGATTTTATAAGGAAGAAAGTGAATGCTGAGGTGGCAGCCGTTACAAAAGGTCTGACCAATATGTACTGCCCACGTGACAACCCCTGTTGAAAGTGAAGGACAGTACTTGTGTGATAGGGACAGATGAAGGCAGTGGTATGAAAGCAGTGGATGATTTTCACTATCAGTGGATAGCATATCAGTGGATAAGACACTGCTTTTGAACAACAGAGTTTATCAAAGTAATGAGAGAGCAGGGGTTGACTTTCAGCAGTGGATAGACTTTTGAATTAGAGCAGACTTTTGAACAATCAGTGGGTAATGGCAGACTTTTAAGGATTTTAATGAAAAATATCATTTTTAGCTATTTTTAAGGATGGAGTTTTGATTTTCTGAAAACATTTTGTTGCTTTTATTCATAGAAAAACAAGATGTTGCTTGTTATTCCATGTTCAGCATCCCAATTCTAGAAACCAAGCTTTCAAAAGTGGCTGTATCAAGTGCTTTTGTGAGCACATCAGCCAGCTGGTCTTTAGTTGGGACATGATGCAGAGAAATCAAACCTTTTTCATAGCAATCCCTCACAAAGTGATGTCTGATGTCAATGTGTTTGGTGGTTGAATGGGAAACTGGATTTTTGATGATATTTTCTGCTGCCTGATTGTCCAACATGAGTGGTGTCTTCAAGGCAGTGATACCAAAATCCAGTAACTGATTTTGAAGCCACAGGAGTTGGGCTGTACAGCTTGCAGCAGCAATGTATTCAGCTTCAGCAGTGGATGTTGAAACAACTGCTTGCTTTTTGCTTTGCCATGAGACTAAGCAATCACCTAGAAACTGGCACCCTCCTGATGTGGACTTCCTTGTGGTGTGACATCCAGCAAAGTCACTGTCTGAGAAACCTGAAAGCTTGATGTTCCCATTAGCTGGATACCAGATACCAAGTGTGGGAGCACCTTTTATGTATCTGAAGATACTTTTTACAGCAATGAGATTTGATTTTCTGGGAGCTGATTGACTTCTTGCACAGACACATGTTGCAAACATGATGTCTGGTCTAGATGCAGTTAGGTACAATAAAGACCTAATCATGCTTCTATAAAGTGTTTGGTCAATCAGCTCATCCTTTTCATCAGACATGACCAGCTTATTTGTTGCCATGGGTGTGTTGCATGGTTTACAATCATTCATATCAAATTTGGTTAAAAGTTCTTTAGCATATTTGCTTTGATGAATGAAAGTCCCATTTTGCAATTGCTGTACTTGGAGACCAAGAAAGCATTGCAGCTCACCCATAGCACTCATTTCAAACTCAGCTGTCACGAGTTCTCTAAACTCTTCACACATTGAGTTACATGTGCTTCCAAAAATAATGTCATCCACATAAATCTGGACAATCATTAAATCCTTCCCTCTCCATTTTAAAAACAGTGTTTTATCAATGGTACCTCTTTTGAAACCATTTGAGAGTAGGAAGTTGGAAAGAGTTTCATACCAGGCCCTTGGTGCTTGTTTCAAGCCATACAAGGCTTTTTTTAGCCTGTAGACATGATCTGGATAAAATGGATCCTCAAAACCTGGAGGTTGACAAACATACACCTCTTCTTGAATTGTACCATAGAGGAAAGCACTTTTGATATCCATTTGAAACACCTTCATATTGTGGTTGACAGCAAAGGCCAGGAACAGTCTAATGGCTTCCAATCTTGCAACAGGGGCGAATGTTTCATCATAATCAATCCCTTCTTCCTGTCTGTAACCTTGAACCACAAGCCTGGCTTTATTCTTGACAACAATACCCCTTTCATCAGTTTTGTTCTTGAAGACCCACTTTGTGCCAATGGGACTAACCTCTTCTGGCAGTGGTACAAGCTCCCATACTTGATGTCTTTTAAACTGTTGGAGCTCTTCTTGCATGGCTTCTACCCAGCTGTTGTCTTTCAGTGCCTCTTGGTACTTGACTGGCTGATGGAGTGATAGAAAGCCAGCAAAAAGACAAATGTTTTGGGTTTGGCTTCTTGTGAGCACCCCTTCATTTATGTTGCCAATGATTTGATCAGGTGGATGAGATCTCAAGAAAATTAAATCTCCTTGGTATGGTATGATGGCATTGGTTGGTGAAGGCTGCAAATGTGTATCATCTGAGCTAACCACTGCTAGGGATTTTGATGATCCAGCAGTGGCTTCAAAAGGTGGTGGTATAGGAGGTAATGAAGTGGACAACTGCTGACTTTTATCCACTGTTTGAGGACTTTTGTCAGCAGTGTTTGAGGATGTGGAAGCAATGATTGATGGGCTACTTTGGTCAACAACTGTTGAGGTAGCAGTGGTTGAGCTTTGACAACTGTTTTGAACAGCTGGTGCTTTTCCCTTTGTGGCAGACCTTTGAGGGATGATGATTTCATACCCATAGTCTGGTGTTGTATCCTCTGATGGACCTGCACTGTTAGTCTTGACAGCAGTATTTTCAAAAGTGAATTTTTCAAGATCAAACAGATCTGCAGGGTTTGCTGGGATTTTCATTGATGAAAGTTCATTGAACTTTACATTCAAAGTCTCCTCCACTGCCTTGGTCCGTGTATTGAACACTTTGTAGGCCTTGGCAGTGGTTGAGTATCCAAAATGGTAACCACAATCAATTTTGGCTGCAAATTTTGAAATGGAATCTTTTAAGTTCAAAATAAAGCATGGGCAGCCAAACACTTTGAAATATGAGATCAGTGGTTTAATTTTATACAGAATTTCATAGGCAGTCTTTTTGTGCCTGGGGTTAATTAAAACTCTGTTCTGAACATAGCAAGCAGTGTTTACTGCCTCTGCCCAGAAAGTTAATGGCAAACCTGAATCTGCAAGCATGGTTCTGGCAGCCTCAATCAGAGTTCTGTTCTTCCTTTCCACTACCCCATTCTGCTCTGGTGTTCTAGGGATGCTGTACTGCCTTACAATCCCTTTCTTCACACAGAAGGCATCCAACTCCCTATTTTGAATTCTGTGCCATTGTCACTCCTGAAGCTTTTCACTGGAAGGTCAAATTGCTTTTCAACCTGTATTACAAAGTCTTGCAAAATGCCTGCAGTTTCATCTTTTGAGTGCAAAAAGAAAGTCCATGTGAACCTAGAAAAGTCATCAACAATAACCAAACAATATCTTTTCTTTTTGAGGCTCATGACTTGAACTGGGCCAAACAAATCCATGTGTAGCATTTGCAAACACTGGGTTGTTTTGGACTCTTCAATGGACTTGTAAGAACTTTTATGCTGTTTTCCTTTTAAACAGGAAATGCAATGTTCAGGACATGAAAACAATTTTTGTGGTAGGCCTCTCACCAAACCATTTTTTGAAATTTCTGTGATTGTCTTAAGATTTGTGTGTCCCAGCCTTCTGTGCCAAAGTTCTGTCTCTTTGTTAGAGGCAGCTGAGAACAGACAGGCATCAGCTCTGGGACACACTTTTGACATGTCAACAACATAAACATTGCCACTTCTTTGAGCAACAAGTTTAGTTTGACCAGTTTTGATTATTGCTTCAATCTTTTTGACCATTTCTGGTCCAACAATCCTACAACAATCTTTTGTGAAGAATGACCCAAAGCCCTTGTCACTCATTTGGGACACACTCAGAAGGTTGAATTTTAGATTGTCTATTAGATTGACATTTTCAAATTTTACTTTTCCAGACTCCACTGTACCCGACCCCAGAACTTTTCCTTTACTATTATTCCCAAAGGATATATCACCCCCTCCATGGATTTTAAAGTCTTTGAGGAGGGCTTTACATCCTGTCATGTGCCTGGAGCCTCCACTATCTACATACCAAAGACTATCAAAGCATGCAGAAGCTCCCTGCACATGAAGTAAAAGGATTAGTTCATTAAGGTCTCCAAAGCCAACAAGGCTTTGGATGGGGTCTCAACAGTGTCTGGGATGGATGCAGAATGATGGACAGTGGTTAGGTCAGGAGTTTGAACTGTTTTAGGACAGTGTTTCTCTAACCACTGTTGTGGGTCTTGACCAATCATCTGCTGGTAACCAAAAGGATGTTTGTTCACTTTGGGTTTAGAGGGCCTTTTGTAGGCCTCATAAACGTGAGGAATCCTTTGGTAAGACTGTTTTTCTCTGCCTTTTCTGAACTGATTGGCAGGGGGTGCATCAGTAACCTGAACATCTCTTTTGACAGATGTTTGGTTCAGCTGTTTTGTAACAGCTGTTTGAACTGGCACAAACAGTGGTTGTTTCTTGGTGAATTTGACAGATGTTGATGATGATGATGGACTCAAGGATGTTTTAGCAATGTACTCATTTTTTTTCACATCAAAGTTTTTTAGATACACACATGCTTGAGTTTTGTGGTTTGTTTTACCACAGACAACGCAACCTTCAGCTGAAACAATGACACTTGTTCTGTTTAAATCATACGCTTTTAAGTGGAAACAATCTTTTGTAAGATGATTCCTTTTCTCACAGAATTCACAAAACAAGTTATCAATTTTTTCTTTCTTCTTTCTCTTTTCAGACTCCTTTGCAGCAGAGGTTTTAACCACTGCTGGGATATCCTTGAGTGGTATGACTTTAGCTTTTGGAGCCTTGACACCATCAGTTGATGTAAAGTCCATTGGCTTGAAATTTTCAAGAATGTCACACTCATCAGACCATTTTGGTTTAAACTGGTATTCTTCAAGCTCCTCAAAAGTAGAGGATTCCATTGGTCTGTCAAGTGTGATTTTGTTACCAAGTTTGTCAGTGATTTTCACTTCTTGGCCATTCTTGTTTGTGGGGATGAACTCAGTGGTTACATCAGTGGTTTGAACAGATTTTTCAAAAGCAGTGTTTTCATCATCATGTTTTCTATAGCCAACCCCAAATTTCACATTGCTTTTTCTCTGTTTTTCAAGCATAACCTCATATCCTTTGCAGGATTCCACCCATCTTTCACAAGTAATCTGGGCAGACTCCAACTCCTTTTTGCAAACTTGGTATTTTTCTACCATAGTTTGAAGTTGGGTTTTGGTTATACTTTGCTCTTCTTTTAGACAGCTGTTTTCTTTTTCTTTTTCAGTCAATTTGTTTTTAAGTTCTTTTAAAGACCTTTCAAATTTGACCTCATCAGACAAGATTTTATCTCGAAGGTTTTCATTCACCTCTTTAATGTTTGCAAAAGCAATTATGCAATTGTCAGAACACAGTTTTTCAAGAACTTGAGGAGATACCTTGGCAGCTGCCATCATTGCACAATCACATTGATGATCTTCCTCATCATCAGCTTTCACCTTCTTTTCACCAGCCTTTTCTTCTTTCTCTTCTTGTTTGTCCTCTCCGGACCATGGATCTGTCAGTGGTTCAATCAGGGTACCTGAACTTTCTCCCAACAGTAGTTCACCAGCCACAGCAGTAACCACTGCTTCAGTCACCTTTTCCACTGTTTCAAAGTACTGCTGTTCCTCCTCAGTTACAACCCCCTCCTGTATTGACTCTAATTCCATCAAACAAAACTCATCATGAGAAGAATCATTAGAAGCATAGAGTGCAAAATTTTCATCATTAAGGTCTTCAGGCATACTGCTCTAGTCAACAAACCCTTGAGTGAAAAAACTTTGTTGATCTGGTTGTGCTGCTGCTGGAGCAGTGGTTTGAGGTGCAACAGGTTGCACTTGTACCTGTGGAGCAGGGGTTTGAACATATTGGATTTGTGGAACAGTAGTTTGGACATAATGTACTGGCACAGGGGCAGCAGCATAGTGAGCAGTGTTCACTTGAGCTACTGGGGCATATTGGGCATAGTGCACAGTGTTTTGGTTTTGAGGTCTAGGATTTGAGCTAGGATGAGTAATTATGGGACCAGTAGTTTGACTCCTACATTCCCTAGCGAAATGTCCCAACCTATTACACTTATAGCACTTGATTTTCGATTTATCCAACCCAACCCTTAGATTCCCATGCAAACCTGGGAATTTTCGCCCTGTTCTTTTGTAGAACTTGCTAGTTCTGACACTTAGCAAAGCCAGTTGGTGCAGGATGTCCATTTCCTCTAAATCAGTGGGATCAAAATGTTGCAAATCATTTAGTTCAAAACTTAAATTGTCTGACATCTGGTTTTCATTTGCAGTGAATGCATAACTAGCAGAGTGAGGATCAGGGTTGTTAAAATTTGCACCAGCAGTTATGTCAATGAAGTGATCATAACCCTGATCCTTACCACTGCTCCCAGATTCTTCTTGACCCAGAAGAGCAGTATTACCGAAAGTGTAATCATCGGTAACTTTTCCTGACTCTTGTAACCTCCTTTTCTGGTTCAACTCCCTTTCGTAGGTCAGGAGTCGACCATGGAGTTAGGTCAAGGTCAGATCCTTGAATTCATGTGAGTTTCGGGTGACAAAAGCTATGGTGTCCCATTTTTCTGGCAGTGACCTGAGGAACCTGCTATTTTGAGTTGAGTTTGTAAAAGTGGTGTTAACAAGCCTCAGTTCACTGATGAGACAGCTGAAACGCTCAAATTGTTGCGTTAGTGATTCGCCTTTAACGTAGCAAAATGTTTCATACTGTTGGTTCAGGATTTCCCTATTGTTTTTTATGACTTCCTCAGTTCCCCCAAACTGTTCCTTAAGTGCGTCCCATAACTCTTTGGCACTGTTACAATGTAACAGTCCAGCATATATCTCATTGGGCAGCGCTGATGCTACGATGCTAAACGCTTTAGCATCTAGTTTGATCTTTTGAAAATCGGTTTCGGTATAATTTTCAACTGGTTTTGGAACGAACTTTTTAGCATCTTCAGCACTTGGCACTGAAGGAACATGGGGACCATAAATGACAGACTTCCAACAACCTGTGCTTTGTTGAGCGAGGATGTGACCCATCCTCCTCTACCAGATGTTGTACTCATTTCTTTTTAGCATAGGTGGTTTAAAAAGCGAGCCGATGTTGTTTTTATCATCCTGAGATTGTGACGTCATTCTTGTTGTTTTACAGACACTGAGAAATCAACTTTAATGGTGATTAATCCTTGCTCTGTTTTTCAACGGACGAACAAACAATCAGTATCAACTGTTATGAGCTGAACTATTTACGACAAAATGATTGTTAAATCAAATTTGACTGTCCAGGCTCTGATACCAATTGTTGGATCTGAGTTTCTTTTTGATTGTATTTTCGTTTGAAATTAAGATGAGAATGAAAGAGTTGTGCAGCGGAATTAAGATGAAAACAAACTTTGCATACAATCAAACGAGAGTAATACTTTTAATCAAACATCTTTACACAATGAATCGAAAGATTGAATTTGTTTCAACAACGATTACAATGATTGATGAATGAATGCAAACTCCCCCTCAGCCAGAGCTCAGTAGTTTGTTCGTGCAAAGAAGACAATGTGGTGAAAGAGCTAATAGAACAGTACAAAGTACTGAACTATTTATAGGCACTTGCAAACCACTGAGCATCTTAGCTGACGTCACCATGAAAGTGACATCTAACCTCCTAACAAACTCTAACTACTGATCTATACAACCTCTGATCTACTAACTACTGCTATTACATTTCTTTACATAAAAGACACTTAAACAGCTGCTGCATCCTTCCACTGCTGTGAACCCAGCAGTGCCTGTCCGGATCAGCAGTACTTGACTCAAGGCAGTAGATTGAGTCAGCAGAGCTTTGGTCTTCCATCAGTCTTTGTCATTTGTCAGTAGATGCAAAGCAGCAGTTGTAGGACAGCACTTAGCAAGATCAGCAGATAGGAGATCAGCAGATATAAAACCACTTTCAAGGGGAGAGATTTGCATGAACTAACTGTAATCGTCTGCTTATTCTGGATCCACTACTCTGATCCAGTTTTGGCTTTAATTATCTGTTCCTCTGATAGGGTTCAATCCCAACAACGACGTATTCTACCCCCAAAATATATACAAAACAGTAAAAAGAGGGGTTTAGTGACACTCACCTTTGGGTGCGTATTTTTAAATAGCGCAATCCCAGAGATTGATTTCTACACGTCCTAACATATATATATATATATATATATATATATATATATATATATATATAATTTTGCGACTTGAACGATTTTATTGGTGACCAATATTGTGTAAATCCGTTAACACTCCCGTTTATACGCAATATATCTACGATTTGCGCGTCGTAATATATATACATAAACGTTCACATAATTTAGCACCGAAACACGCGAAATCTTGTTAACTTATCTATTTTGTCATTTTTAAAGCAAATATACATAAAACATCTCATATACCAAATTTCATGCTCGACAAACAAGTTACACATTTAACGCAATTTTACCGTTTCTACCGCACAAAACGTACAAATATATACATGCATAATCCAATATTTAAAATCATGTTAAAACTTAACATATTTTCACATTCTCATGTTTAAATCACATAACACATTTTAACACATAAGGTTTACCCAAAATTTTACCCATACTAGTGCACTTAGAAAAATATGTATTTTAGGGATTCGGTAACGTTTTCGGGCATCGGAAGTCACGTATGACCAACCAAACACCAAGTAAACTTAAAATAAGTTAAAATACTCATTTTTAAACTAAAAATATCAGTTTACTTACTGATCTAAATCAGTTTTATAAAAATCGCTCGAAAAGTCGATTTTGACCGTTTTAACGCATAGTTTTGCGTTAAACGTTACTATAATCATCGCAAATCGAAACGACTTGATATTTTAACACAATACATGTTATTTACTTATTAAAATAATGGTTATAATCAGATTAGTGCAGTTTTTGTATAAGTCACATAAATCATGCGATTTCACATATTTTACAACCTTTAATGCACCAAGTACAACATGCAAAGCTAGCAAATATTATGACAAAGTTATATGTCACTAAACACTTTAAAATAACTTTATTTTAGTGTTTATAATCTGATTAAAACTGATTTTCACTAAATCATACTCAAATCACCTTTTTAAGATCACACATCATCATGCATGTTCAAGTAGGTGCACCTAATGCACTCATACAACATCATTATCATCACTTACGATCTAATCACACTCAAGAACATATTAAACCCATGTTCTTACAAATAATAACCTTTATCACCCATTATCACATAATCATTCATACATAAATGCAAGTGTTCTTACCTTTATAAATATATGACCAAAATTTCATGCATGCATACACATATACATACATACATACTTACATACATACGAAATATATACACCCACATAACCTCCACAAGTTCACTTTTTCATCAAACCCCTTTCAAATCATGAAACACTTTTAGATCATTCTTTTATACCATTCTTGACTCATGAGTGTATTCTAACATTCAAGAATCTTATTATTCATGAATCATTCAATCAAAAATCAAAACACAATCATATACATACACACATAAACCTGCAACTACACACATATACATATTCATCCATTTTTATTTATCCAAAACCCATTTGTTTTAGATTTCAAGTTTGTGATTAAATTCAAGAACCTTGAGAAACTTCTATCATCATCAATAACACCAAATATCAAGAACAAGGATTTAAACATAAATTTTATACCTTCAAGATTTTGATAGGTTTTTGACAAGGTGTGATGACATGGAGCTTGGTTCTTGCTTGGAATCACTTGAAAACACCTTAGGATCTTTAAAAGTGCAAGGAAACACCTTGGAAGAGACTTGGATCTTGATGAAGATGATGAAAAACGAAAATGAGTGTGTGTGTGTTACGGTTTAGAGAGAGAGAGAGAGAGAGAGGAGGGACTTGCTTTCTTGGTTTGTGAAAGATTTTGTGTTGGAATGAGAAGGTATGGAGGTTTTTCAAGAGATTGCATGCACAACACTTGGCATGACACAAGAAAAGATGCAAATTTGGTGGGCATATATGCCGCCACCTACACCCACACACACACACTACATGCATACATACATATATATATAATGTATATTGTTAAAAACATGTATTTTACAGTATACCAGGTATTTTATCTAGCGTTTTAATCCCGTTTTAGTGCGTTTTAAATTATTTTTATCACTCTATAAAAATAATCTCACCAAAATATCATTGAACAATATTTTTGTTTGTCTGGACTGGCTACGTTGTCGGTATTTGTCAGTATGCGCGCTGTGCTGCGCGGTACGCGCTTAAAATCGCAAAAATAGGGATTTATGCGTTTTTATTTATTTTTATAATTCTAAAGTAATAAAATCATCAAATTATTACTAAAATGATTATCAGTTGCCTTGATAGGCCGTGTTGACAGTATTTTGTCGGTATACGCGCTGCATCGCGCGGTACGCGCTCAAACTCGGAAAAGAGAGTTTCTTAGCGTTTTAATTTTTTTTCCTCACGAATAGGATTAAAATTATTATTAAAATCATAACAGACTATTTTTAGGATTTTAACACTAATCAGGTGGCCACCGACGTTCGTTTCGCATTTTAACCATTACGCGATAAGCGTTTATCTTGCCATTGCCAACATAATTTTTATCAAAGTTTAAATTTACCAACTCATTAAATTTCACATATAAACAACATAATCAGTCAAATATGGCCCTGTTACCTATTCACAACACGTGTTACAATTGTACGGTACGACCTGAAAAGCCGGGTGTCACAGGACATGCTTTGTTCAAGTCTGTGTAATCTACACAAACTCTCCATTTCCCATTCTTCTTTTGGACCACAACCATATTTGCTAGCCAATTTGGAAATTTGACTTCCCTAATCATTTTGGACTTCAATAATCTTTCAACTTCCTCTTGAATAATTGTATTTCGTTCAGGAGCAAACTTGCTTGTCTTTTGTTGAATAGGCTTGAAAGACCTGTCAATACCAAGCTTGTGAGTGATAATATCTTTAGAAATGCCTGTCATATCCTCATGCTTCCATGCAAATGTTGACATCCTGCATTTCAAAACGTTAGTTAACTGATCCTCAATATCTTGAGGGATATTTGTTCCTACGAGCACCGAGATATCCGGATTATCCTGGTTCAGGATAATTTTCTTAACATCCTGCTCTGAAGCCTCCGCGATATCCTGGGCTCGCATCTTTAATTGCTATCCTACCTTGGGCTTTGTTGAGGATTTCATTGATGAAGAATAACATTCCTTTGCCTCATGTTGATCACTTTCCACCTTGACAACCCCCCAAGGGGTAGGGATCTTGATACACTGATGGCAGGTCGATGGCACAACTTTCATATCATGGATCCATGGCCTACCCAATATAATATTGTAGCAGGATAAGGAGTCCATAACACAGAAGTGTTGCATTGAGTTGACTCCTTCAACATATACTGGTAGCTTTATTTCTCCCACAGTATTCTTGGCCTCTCCACTGAACCCTACAAGTATAGTGATTTTCGAAGTGATATCCATCGGGGATACATTCATCCTCTTCAATGTTTCTAGTTGAATAATCTTGATGGAGCTGCCATTATCCACCAGTATCCTGCGCACAAAGTGATTAGCAACATATAAAGTTATTACCAAACAATCGTGATGAGGATCCTGGACAATATCCCTGTCTTCACTATCAAACGTTATCACTTTATCGGTTGTGAGGGTTGTCACCCTGGTCGGCTTCCTCTTTCGGCCTTAGCCTCCTTTGCATGTCTTTTTGCCGCAGAGTAAGAAGTTCCACAAATGTCGGGTCCTCCTGAAATAAAGTTAATTATCTTGGCTTCAGCTGGAGGTGATGCTGCTCGTTCAGGATCCTTCTCAGTATCCTGACCCTTATTCTTCTTTCTTCTCAAAAGATCCTTCAGATATCCTTTGCTCAGCAGATAGCTTATTTCTTTCCTCAGGGCAATGCAATCTTCCGTAATATGTCCAAAATCCTCATGGAAGGCACACCACTTGGATTTATCCTTCCAATCAGCTTTTTGTTGGTTTTTCCTAGGCCACCTTGCTTTATCTCCCAAACCCTGCATAGCATACATTAGTTCAGGTATATTAACAGAAAAACAATATTCTGATAATTGAGGATACTCCTCAGGATCCTCGTCTTCAACAACATTCACTTTTTTGCTGTCATTCCTGCCATATGGCTTGGAGCGATATGGTTTGTATGAGGATTTTGACTTCCTATTGGTTGATTCGTAGGTTGAGGATGAATTCATCCTCTCTTGCATCTTTTTGTCTTTCTCCAGTCGAATATATCTCAAAGCCCTGTCCCGAGCTTCATCCAGGTTCCTGCAAGGATTCATCACAAGATCCTGATAAAATTGAGAATCTTTTTGCAATCCCATCTTGAAAGCCTACACAACTTTTGCAACATCAAGATGCGGGATATCCAAAGATTCCCAGCTAAACTTGTTCACAAGGTCCTTAAGTTATCCTGTAGAGATCACTGGTTAGTTTTTCAAAACTTTGACTGCAAGAAAATTGACTATTAAATAAATTGACTAAGTGAGCAAATGATGTAATTGAATGAGGTGGAACGTTTAAGAGCCATTTTAAGGCTGATCATGTTAGGGTAGAGCCAAAACTCTTGCAGGATAGGGTTAATTTCCATCCTTTCCCTATACTGAGCAATATGTTCTTCAGGATCCGTGGTTCCGTCATAGAGCTTCATGTTAGGGGTTTGAAATCTTTTTGGGATTTCAGCATCACATATAGGATATGCAAATCGGGATATCATGTGGCTATCCTGGGATACTTCTGGGATCGGCTGGACCACCCCAGGTGTTACACCTGTGTCTGTAATCATTGTAAACAGTTCAGTTATCAATGAAATAATGTTATTTAATCCTAATGTTTGTTTGTTTATGTTTGATATTCTTCATGTTTTGATTTTTGTTCAATTTCAAACTCTATATCGCTTTCTGGAGAGTTATACGCAAACTGGTGCGTAAACGTAATTAGTTTAACGCGATAAACACTCCAGAACATCAATTTATGCTTAAAATACCTTAAATAACCTTTACATAACTTAGAAATAAGTTTTGAAGGATTTGGTATGGCAAAATCAAGTTTATTCACTTACAGGAACTAAATTCGACAAACTACGAAAGTATGCCGATTCATACTGTAACGGTCATTCTGGAACTTGATCATAAGTTAAACGCACCCTAATTATCCTTTACATAGCTTAGAAATAGGATTTGAGGGGTTCGGTGTGCTAAAATAAACTTTTTGGTCATTCAGGGACTAAAAGCGTCAAAAAGTGCATAAGTTTGCATTTTCGCGCATAACTTACATTCTGAATACATCCGGACATCCAAAATTTTATGTAATCATTAAAATATTTTATTTTATTGATTGGCATGAGAAAATTCCATTCGTCGCGTAATTTGGATCATTTTTCGCATTCGTTCGTGTTTCGTCGTAATTAACCGAACAACGCAACTGTACGACCAAACGAACCGACATCCGAGATATTTTTGAGCATGTTTCATGTTCTCTATACTTTAAATTCATTTTATAGCCTTGAAATGGGATTAACGGGGCTTAAACGTGTCAAAAATGCATCAAAAACCATGTTTTGCACATTCAGAGACCAAAGTTGACAATCTGCCATAGTCATCTTAGGAAGGGACCAAAGTTGAAAATCTGATTTTCAGCTTGTTCCAGCTATTCCCCTCATTTACACATGGTTTTAATGAAACTAGGGGCTTGTTTTGGGGTACCCATGGTATTCTAAAACCATGGGCGCACATGTAAGGTCCAGATCGAAGCTCGGTTTTCGATGAACGATCCTAACGGTCTTGGTTTTCCTATAAATACCCCCACCCTCTTGCTTCAAAACTCACACTTTGATCTGATTTGGCTCTCTAAGTTGAAGTTATACACTTCATACCTGAGAGTAATCGGATCAAAACTCCATAGCTTGGACCCGTTGTAAGTCCTCTTTCGTACTTTACGCGTTTTAGCGTGAAAGTCCTCTTTGTTTGACTTTCTGCATTGACTAGTTTATGGTCAACACGAAGTTCATTTGAACTTCATAACGTGAGCGTAATCACGATGGTTTTAGTCTCTTATGACTATACCTACTAATTACCATGTTATCTAGGCATAGTGGCGAGTCGTAGTTTCGGCCAAAATACGTATTCTTGTGTATTTTGTAACCAAACTACTTTTAGGTATCAAGACCCTTTGTTTTGATACCAAACCTGTTTTTAAACCTTGTTAAACATGTTTTAACATGTTAAGCTCGTCACTTTAGGTTTAGTGCTTATATAGGGTCGTAAGGTAATCGATCTAAACAATCGCTTAGACTTTCGAACCCGACCCGTTTGGTCGATCATTAGGACCCGACCAAACACATTAGGTAACCATAGTTGTATAGGGAATAACCTTCCGAGGTTATACCTTATGGTCACTACGTTTAGTTAGTTGTATGATAGGTAGTTTATATGCCTTAGGAAAATTTACCAAAATACCCTTTTCACGCATAAATTCATTCTAAGCATATGTAACCTAAATTTTGACATCTAAACTGATTAGACAACATAATTAGACATGTTGAGGCATATATTACTTGTCATAGGACTAGTTAGGCGGTCCGAACGCGTTTTACGCGAACGACGCGTTAAAGTAGCGTAAGCTACCTAAAACGAGTCGTAATGGGTCGTAAGCACTTAGGATAGGTTCCGTTTTAGAATATAGGCTTTGTTAAACCATATTACATGAGTTCTTACACTCATTTGGTTTACGAAACCTCATTCTATCCGATCCTCCGATTTTGGTACGTTATTAACATAGCTACCTATATTAGGTGCCGTTTGATTCCGTGATCTTTCTAGCATTGCTTGGTGGTTATCTAAAGACTATTAAGCAAATCTCAAGTGAGTACATAGACCCCTCTTTTACTGTTTTTCAAACATTTTTGGGGTGAAACACATGTGCCTACTTGTTACTTTCATGCTTTCCATGTTTTTACATCATAATTGCTATGTTCATTAGTACACGTATAGTACATGATTTCATTATGTTTTTGCTATATATGTCCATTTAGTGCATACTTAGTACATCGATTTACATTACATTTTATGCTATGTATGTTCATTTAGTGCATACCTAGTGCATTGTTTTACATTACATTTTATGCTATGTATGTCCTTTTAGTGCATACTTAGTACATTTGTTTTACATCACATGCTTACATTTTGGTATGACATTTGGTTTGTTTAAATGGGACAAAAATACACTCATTAACATTCGCCGTTCGTTAGTAGGTAGTGGTACCATAGGAATTGACAACTCCCGTTCCTGAAATCCTAGGTTTGTTTGGATGGATGGAATGACCGAATTCGATACACATAACTCAGATAAACCTTTAATTTGTTTAAGGGTTTATCGCCACAGTCTCAAGGATTGAATGTATGCATTTTTACAATACCGCATAGATGTTTGTATCAGTATAGCATGCATTTCCACAAAACATAACTTTGATTTAAACTACGTTTTACTTCAATACCTTGTTTTGTTCATTTTACCTATGGTTTAGTTGATATATTTCACATGCCATACATGATATTTTGGATACACATTACATGATTTACATTTGACACATGAACATTTGATATTGATTGTACATTACATGGTTTATATTTTGACAATTGGTTTAAACATAAACATTTTATATTGGTGGTTTGTTTGGGTAAGTGATTTAAGTAACGAGGCGTGTGTAATATGATACTAGCATGGTGGATACGCCGCTGGTACTTCCTATATATAAGTGCTTGTATGATATTACATATCGTAACGTTATTTAAATCATTTCAATTTAGACATATAACATATTTTTCACAAGACATTGTTTTACAAAACAGTTTATTTTATTCAACTCATTTTACTTGGTTATTTTATTAACCATACACCTTTCTTTTATATAATCTTATTTCTTATCGAGTTTTCATATGATTTATAAAAGAAAACACTCAACAAGATTCATGACTAATTTTTATTAAACCTTTCTTTTAAAACTCAAGTCATGAATGCTATTTTCACAAAACCTATGTATCTCACAGGCATTTTTATGCTGACGTACCTATTTTCACATGTGTTTCAGGAGCTATTGCATAGGTTTGATCAAGATACACAAGGGTGGACTTGGGCCTTAGTGACATAAAAGAAGCAAGATTAGTTAAATAATGTTATGCACTCTTGTTTCTCTTTGTTTAAGACAATGTAATCCTTTTTGTTTATAAATAAAACATAACTTTAATTACCATGGTTGTGAAACAATAATTCTGTTACAACACTCCCCGACGTTTCCGCACCATTTTTGTTGTTTTACGTGGTCGGGGTGTGACAGAAGAGTTGGTATCAGAGCCAATAGTTATAGGGAATTAGGTTATTAGTAATGCTTTGACCTAGACTATAACCTTTCTAGGACCCCAACACAAGTTATCTTGTGTTTAGATCTTAAAACATGCATTTCACCTATCCCTAGGTGATTACCAAAACAAGGACCCAATTTTTCCAAAACGGTTTTCAAAAAAATCAATCATCTGTTTTTTTAAATGATTTATTATAAGGTTTTGAACCCTTCAATTTTTCATAATGATTTTGAAAATTTAATCATCCATTTTTGAATAATTCTGTTGGCCTTGTGCCTTCCAAGTTTTCAAAATCTCGTCAAAGTTTTGGTTTTAAATAGTGTGAACCCATGCAAACTGGAAGAGTGAATGCCTGTACCCTGGGTTTTCTGTCTAAGGCTAGAGTATTCGTACAAATCCACATAATCGGACCAGTCACTCTTACCTGGGAACTCTTGGGGTGAGTGTTCACTTATAGGCGAGCATGTCTTCGCGATACATTATTTTTGACCCATTTACTTTGATTAGTCACTTTGTGTCGTTTGTTTGCTTTGGGGTACAGACGAATGACCACCATCTTTGCTTTTATCGATTTTTGTTTCATCTCATTATTTTCATCTAATCATCTCACTGGTTTTCCTTCATGTTTCCTCTTTTAGAATGCCTCCTCGATGCGAAAATCCGCTATCTAATGCCGAAATGGCAGATATCATGGCACATCATATGGCTGTTGTACTCCCAGACATTATTGCTCAAGTGAACCAAGCCAACAATAACCAAAATGCTCCATGCAATTTCAAGAGTTTCAATTTGGCTAAACCACTCAAGTTTAGTGGTTCTGAAGGATCAACTGGGCTCCTACAGTGGTTCAAGAGCATTGAGAGTACGTTTCGTCACGTTCAGTGTCCTGAAAATCAGAAAGTCGAGTTTGCTTCAAGTGTGTTTCAGAAGAGGGCTCTTACATGGTGGAACGGGGTCATGAGAGACCGTGGTGCGGAGGTTGCGTTAGCATAAACTTGGGCTAAACTTAGGACTCTTATGATGAGGGAGTTTTGTCCTCGTCATGAACTGGGAGCCTTAGAAAGGGAGTTTGATGATTTGAAGCAAGATAGTGGTGAGCACCGGGCTTACACAGATAGGTATGAAGAGTTGAGCTTACTTTGCCCTACCATGGTTACCCCACTCGAGAAGGCTATCGAGAGGTATATTGATGGCCTACCTGACTCCGTACAAGACATCGTCACTGGTAGTAACCCTACCACAGTTCGTCAGGCAATCGAGTTAGCTGCGACTTTGACTGAGTTGCAGGTTCGAAAGGGTAAACTACACATGAAGGGTGACAAGGGTAAGAAACAGTCGTCTGATAAAGATGAAGGCAAGAAGGGTAAGAACAAAAAGGGCAAGGTGACGTGCTGTTGTAGGTACACGCAAATTTGATCCTAATAACAACTATAGATATTGGTAAAAGGGTATCGAACTCAGGGAGTATGTGGAAAATATGTCGATTATATAGCTTTGCAATTAAACTACAATTAACCTAATTTGCAGAAAATAAAGATCAATAATTTGGATTGTTGTTTTAGAACACTAAATTAATAACTAATTGCAAATCAAATGTTGGTTGTAAACAGATTAGGAGAGAACAATGACCATCTTAGGATTCAGTTTCTTTAAACAATTGTGTGAAATTCCAACTAGAAAGAGTTACATAGACATAACTCGTGCATAAATAATCGAAGTGATAAAAGGGAACAAAGTACTCGGATTTATAAACGCGAGGTTGTTTCCCGATGATCAATTAATCAATAACCAACCCTAACCCTTCCCGTGATATCTCGATTGCCAACGGCACCAAGAACGTACGATTGAGACTAGGAATTGCACTATCGATTAACAGGCTACAAACAATTATGCATACACCATGATAATCAAGCAACACAAGTTATCATTCTAGAAATTCAGAAATAACCACACAAAAGTTCAAGAGAAACCTGCACCTAAGATGATCACCGAAAGTTTTAGCCACACATAGCTTGGTGAATCATCATAGCAATCAATTCAATGTTCATACAAATCGAAATCACAAACCGAATGTTAGCAATTGTTCAAAACCAAGCCAAGATAGCCAAAATCGCCCCTAGTGTGTTCTCTAACCGACCAATCATGAGAATAGGTGAAAAGACACCATAAAACTGAATAAATGATGGCAGTTACAAGTTTTTCGCAGCTTCCACCGTAACTTACGGTGCCACCGTAAGTTACGGTGGACCATGTCTTGTTACGGTAGCTTTAGTCTGAGTTACGGTGAGTAAATGGCCAAAATCAGGTCCACCGTAAATTACGGTGGGACCGTAATTTACGGTGACAACCTGAGTGTTGTTCCTTGTTTCAACTTTTGTTCCACGCGCGACCCGTTCAACTCGAATCCTTCCTAAGCTGCGTTTTCTCCTCTTTTAACTCCCGAACTGCACCTGAAACATAAGCAACAGTAGTTATCTAATTCAAGATAATTACACTATTAAGTGAGGGATTAATTCGTCTTTTAACATAATTAAGGGTTGTCCAATGGACCACCCGTCACATCCCCACACTTAACCGTTGCTTGTCCCAAGCAACTCATCAATTCAAGTTCTCAACAAGTGATCAATACAAATCAAGCAAAAACTTGCAATCCTTTTACTAACCCCTTTTTAACACCCAAAACAATGCACCCCTCACTATGTCTCTCCTCTCGGTAACAAGTAAGCACTAGCAATATGAGCTAGACACACAAAGGCTAACGGGCGGTTGCACAATTATAGGCTTGTACCTAAATCGATCCTTCTCCTAACAAGTGCCAAACATGAATGCAAATCAAAGAGACTTTCAAGGTTGTAACGTGGCTAGGTGTATGGGTAGGAAATGGAATATATATGAAGTAACGAAAATTTAACCCGGTCTTTTTATTACACAATAAAACAAACTAACAACTACCACTCTAAACTACTATGTACAAGACAACTAAACATCCTTTCTTTTTTTTTTTTTTCATTTTTCATTGCTTTTTCTCTCTTTTTTTTTCTTTTCTGATTTTTTTTGTTTTTTTTTAACTCAAAGCAAACAAACATACAATGAAACATCAAACATATCTACTTCAAACTACTAAAACTACTACTACTATTACTAACACTATAAGATTGGGTCAAATTTGGGTAAGTTTTTAAGTAAGTAGCTAGGGGTAACAAATGATAGGCTTTTAGGCACAAAATTGGGCAACCAAATGTCCAAACCCCCGCCCCTCTCGCAACCATGCTCATATATATAACTTATGAGGTCCAACCCCCCAAATCCCACACTCACACACACTAAAGACGAGGCTACCTAGATGCCCTTATCCTTTTCGCATTCATGTCTAACTAAGGACTCAAATCGCATTCAAGCACAAGTTCTAATGCACCCCCACCCGTAGCCACTCTCATCAAAGATAAGCATTATTTATATACAAATGTGGCTTCAACTCTCACTAAGAATAAAAGGATATCAAGGGTTGCCGGTGCATCAATTTGGGGTTAATCTAGGGTGTTCAAATTCTCACAATGTTTTGCTTGATTTAAAAATTTTCAAAAACTTCAAAATTTCCCCCATCCCCACACTTGGGATACATTGACCCCAATGTATGGTTTTAGGAGGATTTGATCGCTTAAACTCTTAAACACCAACTAAAAGCTTATACACTCAAACCACAAATTTCTTTTTGGTCTTTTTCATTTTATATTTTTTTTTTATTTTTCTTATATTCTTAAAAACATCAACACCACCAACTAGCACAACCCAACACAAAACATTAAACTAATACACCCCCAAACCTCCCAACCATAAACAAAAGCAAACAACTAACTACCAATATTTCAAAGCTAAAGAACACAACAAGACTAAGAACACATTGACCTGGTGAAGTTTGCCACAACAGATGTTGTAGATAATCCGACTTCCTATCACCACCTTCACCCAAATATCCGTACATCCTCCCCACACTTGAATGTTGCCATGCCCTGAAACATAGAAAAAATGACGAAATAGCAAGATCAGTGTAAAACCCCGGGTTGCCTCCCGAGCAGCGCTAAGTTTTCAGGTCTTCAGCCAGACCAAGCCACCCCCATTTATGGTGGCTCAAAGAATCGGTTCCTACCACTTCCATCACTACATCGTGCCATTGCGTAGAATTCATCCGTCCCATTTCGATTCGATGGGTAATCAATTACACTCCTGCTTGAACCCATATGTTTTTCTTCACGGTCCGGTGGGTGTTTTTTTCTCATTCTTTGAAACACATTTTCACTAAACCCGCTATCCTTCACCACAACAAAATCGTAACTAATCATCTTAGTCTGAACATCAAATGACAACTTACGATTCTTTTTGGTCATAGTAATGATTCCTTCTCTACAATCGATTTGAGCATTTGCCGTATAGAGAAACGGTCGACCCAAAATCACCCTTTGTTGTGACACCATTGTGGTAGTAGCATAATCTAAAACCAGAAAATCCACCGGGTATTCGAATTCTCCCAACCGCATCATAACATTCTTAACCATTCCCCGTGGACGCCTCCAACTCTCATCCGCCAAGCTCACCATGGTGTCTACATCTTCAAGCGGACCGAAATCGTACATGTCATATAGCTCACCCGGTAACACACTCATGCTCGCCCCATAATCCAACAATGCATGAGGAATTTTTAGTTTCCCCACTCGGATAGGCACGATTGGCGCTCCATACTCTTTATCATTCTCGATTTCGGCATCTTTTTCCAAACCTGCATTCACTTGATACGAAGAAGTTAGCAATGTTTCATTAAATTTTGTACTAGGAACGGTGCCACATTGATATTAACACTTTTAATGTTTTTGGGATTTATCACCGTGTCACTTGGTAGCTGGCCTTTTGCTTTCTTCAATATCGCCACTTCACTTGCAAGTTGACCCATTTGGGTGGTCAAAGTTTGAATCGCTTTATCACGGGCCTCGTCCTTTTGCATCCGAACCTCATCACGTTGATTCATTCGTTGCATTTCAACTTGCATCGCCTTCAACATCTCCATTACTTCGTTTCCACCCGAAGAGCTTTGACCCGTTTGATATTGCCTTTGAAATCCTTGGTTTCCTTGGAAATTCGGGTTAGCTTGATTTGAAGGGTTCCCATACCGAAAATCTGGGTGGTTCCTCAACCCGGGGTGGTAAGTGTTAGAATTCATGTTATAGTTCCTACCACCCCCTCCTTGACCTTGCACCGCATGAACTTCTTCATATTGCCCTTCCACCACTCCTTGGCAATTCTCAGCCGCATGACCTATTTCATTACAAATAGCACAAACATCATAAATTTGATTAGTGGTTTGAACATTACCATCATCTATTGCGTGCACTTGAGGTCGGGCAATGGCCGGTCGCGCTCTCCTCGATGCTTGAGCTTTTCTTTTTGAGGTAATTGCCATATTCTCTAAGAACTCCCAATCATCATTTTCATAATTTGTGCCAAAAGTCCCACCGGTAATGGACATTAAATCATGAGCATCTTCGGCACTCAACCCTTCGTGGAAGGCATTCATCAACTCCCAAAGTTCAATCTCATGGTGAGGAAAATTTTTAATCATCATGTTAAAACGCTCAAATGCCTCATGGAACATTTCACCATGTTGTTGTTGAAAACTCCTCAACCCCTTCCTAGCATCGTTGGTCTTTTGAGCGGTATAAAATTCGTCTAAGAAAATTTGTTGCATCTCCGCCCAAGTGTAAATAGATGCTGAAGGCAAAGTGTAGAACCACTTCTTTGCCTTGTACTCCAAAGAAAATTGAAATAGGACCAACTTAACATCATCAGCCGAAAAACCTTGACTCCCAAGAGTATTGCAAATTGAGTCATAGGCCTCTAAGTGGAAATACGGTTCCTCCGTTGCTAGACCTTTATATTTCGGCAAACTTTGCAAAGAATTTGTCCTTACTTCAAAAGTTCTTCCTTCATTGTTGTGAGGGATAACTACCGGTGAAGGGTTGTGAGTAATTACCGGCCTAAAATGCGCTTCAATTCCTCTCGCATGTTCTCTAAGATGCCTTCTTGGTACACCAAACCGACCCCTTGGACGAATAGGACCCATTGGTCTCGGTATATGCCCTTGTGGTGCGAATGGTTGTTGAAATTGTTGTTGTGGCATCGGTTGGTGTTGTATCGGCCTTTGGAATTGTGGTTGTACATTTTGTGGCCGAACTTGTTGCAATGGAATAGGGCGTTGCATTAGTGGCCCTTGTGGCCTTGGCCTAATGTGTTGTGGTATAAGTTGTTGTTGTTGTGGCACTCCACCTACACTTGCCATTCCTTGAGATTGACTTTGCACATAACCGAACTCTCCTTGATCACCGTCACCCCCATAAGCATAAGCATACCCATCTTCATCATAACCCTCAAAATCTCCGTATCCTTCCTCATATCCATCTCCCCCTATACCCGAAGTTTGCCCAAATGGAAGGGTTGAGTATTGAAATCCCGCTTGGTTCGATGGTCTGAATGTTGAAGTAGCATGGACAATGGTTGTATTTGGTGGTATTGAATAATGGGAAGATGATTAACCGGAAACTGGGAAGAAATGAGTGAGTGGTGGAATCGTAGTAGATGGGCTAAAGGAAAGATTAGGTTCATTTTGAGTAGTAATCGGTTGTGTGGTGTTAGATGGTGTAGTGTCGTGAGGTGGAGTAGGAATTGTAGTGGAATTTGGTATGGTTGTGTTTGGTGATGGTTGTGTGGAAGTAGGTATAAATGATGAGGTCGTTTGACCCGTTGTGGGTGGTACTTGTGTTTCGTCCATGATATTTCTTGGTGTAATGGGTGAAGTGGGTGAACCGATGATTATGTTTTCTCGTAGTAAAACTCTGTTTTGCCTTAGCGTTCTTTCGATTTCCGGATCAAATGACAATGGTGACGCTTTGTGAGAGCCTCTAGTATGCATACACCTGTAGAACCTGCACACTAAACACACCAGTGTAAACCCGAAAATAACAAAGCAAAACTAACAAACTGACACACGTTGCGCACTACTCCCCGGCAACGGCGCCAAAATTTGACGTGCTGTCGTAGGTACACGCAAATTTAATCCCAATAACAACTATAGATAGTGGTAAAAGGGTATCGAACTCAGGGAGTATGTGGAAAATATGTCGATTATATAGCTTTGCAATTAAACTACAATTAACCTAATTTGCAGAAAATAAAGATCAATAATTTGGATTGTTGTTTTAGAACACTAAATTAATAACTAATTGCAAATCAAATGTTGGTTGTAAACAGATTAGGAGAGAACAATGACCATCTTAGGATTCAGTTTCTTTAAACAATTGTGTGAAATTCCAACTAGAAAGAGTTACATAGACATAACTCGTGCATAAATAATCGAAGTGATAAAAGGGAACAAAGTACTCGGATTTATAAACGCGAGGTTGTTTCCCGATGATCAATTAATCAATAACCAACCCTAACCCTTCCCGTGATATCTCGATTGCCAACGGCACCAAGAACGTACGATTGAGACTAGGAATTGCACTATCGATTAACAGGCTACAAACAATTATGCATACACCATGATAATCAAGCAACACAAGTTATCATTCTAGAAATTCAGAAATAACCACACAAAAGTTCAAGAGAAACCTGCACCTAAGATGATCACCGAAAGTTTTAGCCACACATAGCTTGGTGAATCATCATAGCAATCAATTCAATGTTCATACAAATCGAAATCACAAACCGAGTGTTAGCAATTGTTCAAAACCAAGCCAAGATAGCCAAAATCGCCCCTAGTGTGTTCTCTAACCGACCAATCATGAGAATAGGTGAAAAGACACAATAAAACTGAATAAATGATGGCAGTTACAAGTTTTCCGCAGCTTCCACCGTAACTTACGGTGCCACCGTAAGTTACGGTGGACCATGTCTTGTTACGGTAGCTTTAGTCTGAGTTACGGTGAGTAAATGGCCAAAATCAGGTCCACCGTAAATTACGGTGGGACCGTAATTTACGGTGACAACCTCAGTGTTGTTCCTTGTTTCAACTTTTGTTCCACGCGCGACCCGTTCAACTCGAATCCTTCCTAAGCTGCGTTTTCTCCTCTTTTAACTCCCGAACTGCACCTGAAACATAAGCAACAGTAGTTATCTAATTCAAGATAATTACACGATTAAGTGAAGGATTAATTCGTCTTTTAACATAATTAAGGGTTGCCCAATGGACCACCCGTCACAAGGATTCTGGTTCTTCGAAGGGATCTAGGAAGCGCAAGGCTTCCCAAAATTTCGTTGTCACTGCCCAAGTTAACCAGGCAGCTCCCAATCAACCTGCACAACCACCAGCTAAGAAACGGTATACGGGGAATGCACCGTTGTGCAACAGATGCAATAGCCACCATCAACCGCAAGTTCCGTGCCATTTCTGTACTAACTGTGGAAAGTCAGGTCATCTTGCTGATGTTTGTCGTTTTACTCAGAATCAAGCTGCACGTAACCCAGCTCAGCAGGTTGCTCAACCACCTGCTCAACAGCAAGCACAAGCTGCACGACCTCACTTTCCTCCTGGTTCGTGCTACAATTGTGGAGACCTGACTCATTATCGAAACTAGTATCCAAGGCTGGTCAACGCAAATCAGAATCAGGCTCAGGCTCGAGGTCGAGTCTTCAACATGAATGCTCAAGAGGCGCAAGCAGACAACGAGGTGGTCAACGGTACGTTCTTTGTTAACAATCAGTCTGCTTCTGTTCTTTTTTATTCGGGTGCCGATAAGAGTTTTGTGTCATTGTCTTTTGAGCCATTACTTCGCATGTCTAGAACGAAACTAGGAAAGCCTTTGACAGTAGAAATTGCTAGTGGTGAGCCCATTGTTCTCGATTCTGTTCTTCGTAACTACCAGTTGAACCTTAACAACCATCTTTTTCCTATCGACCTCACGCCAATGCAACTTGGGAGTTTCGACGTTATAGTGGGTATGGATTGGTTAGCCAAGCATCACGCAGAAGTAGTTTGTTTTAAAAAGATTGTTCGTGTGCCGCTCTCGACAGGTGAGATCCTACAGGTTCGTGGTGAGAAACCTGCTAGTAGTCTCAAGCTCATGTCTTGTTTTCAAGCTCGGAAGTATCTGTGAAAGAACTATGTGGCCTTTTTGGCACATGTTGTAGCAGATAAAGACAAAGGTAAGCCGATTGAAGATATCCCTGTTGTTCGAGATTATCCAGAAGTGTTTCCTGAAGAATTACCTGGTTTACCCCCAGCACGCCAAGTCGAGTTCTGTATTGATCTTGTACCTGGTGCAAATCCTATTGCCAGATCTCCATATCATCTTACACCGTCGGAGATGCAAGAGTTGTCTAAGCAGCTTCAAGAGCTCTCTGATAAAGGTTTTATTCGTCCTAGCTTTTCACCTTGGGGTGCTCCCGTTCTTTTTATCAAGAAGAAGGATGGATCTTTCAGAATGTGTATCGATTACCATGAGCTTAACAAGCTTACCATCAAGAATCGATATCCCCTACCTCGCATTGATGATCTCTTTGATCAGTTACAGGGTGCTTCTTATTTTTCAAAGATTGATCTACGATCAGGATATCATCAACTTCGTGTGCATGAAGAAGATATTCCCAAGACAGCTTTCCGCACTCGTTATGGGCATTATGAGTTCACAGTTATGCCATTCGGTTTGATAAATGCTCCTGCTGTTTTTATGGACTTGATGAATAGGGTCTGCAAGCCGTATTTAGATAAGTTCATCATCGTTTTCATTGACGACATTTTGATATATTCTAAGACGCAAGCTGATCATGAGCAACATCTTCATCTTACTCTGGAACTCCTGAAGAAAGAGCAACTTTTCACCAAATTCTCTAAGTGTGAATTTTGGCTTAAAGAAGTTCGATTTTTGGGACATATTGTCAACGCATAAGGTATTCATGTAGATCCCTCCAAGATCAGTGCGATTAAGGATTAGGATACGCCTACTATTCCTACTGAAGTTCGTTCTTTTCTTGATCTCGCGGGTTATTACCGCCGCTTCATCGAAAACTTCTCAAAGATTGCAGTTCCCTTAACTGCTCTAACTCAGAAGAACAAACCCATTGAATGGGGATCTAAGCAAGAAGAAGCGTTTCAAACCTTGAAACAGAAGCTTTGTGATGCGCCTATTCTATCTTTGCCTGGGGGCAATGATGATTTCGTCGTGTATTATGATGCATCAAACTTGGGTCTTGGCTGTGTTCTCATGCAAAGGAATAAAGTCAAAGCATATGCATCGAGCCAATTAAAGGTACACGAGAAGAACTACACCACTCATGATCTTGAGTTAGGTGCAGTTGTGTTCACTCTCAAGATCTGGAGACATTATTTGTATGGTACAAAATGTGTGGTTTCACTGACCACAAAAGTCTTCAGCATATCTTCAATCAGAAAGAACTCAACATGAGGCAACGACGTTGGGTTGAACTTCTAAACGACTATGATTGCGAAATTCGCTACCATCCTGGTAAGGCGAATGTTGTGGCTGACGCTTTAAGTCGTAAAGAACGTGTCAAGCTTCATTGTGTTCGTGTTCAATCTGATATTCAAGCTCGATCTGATATCCAAACCCGTATTTCTCAGGGTCAACATTCTTGTGTTTCGCAGGACTTGATGGGTAAAGAATTACCCTATCACATTAAGCCTGATCTTGAACTAAAGGACAATGGATCATATTACTTCATGGACCGTTTGTGGGTCCCAAGTCAAGACAATCTTCTCACTTTGCTTATGGATGAAGCTCATAAGTCTCGTTATTCTATTCATCCTGGTGCAGACAAAATGTATAAGGATCTTCGTACTCAGTATTGGTGGCCTGATATGAAGAAAGACATTGCCTTATACGTTTCAAAATGCCTTAGTTGTCTTAAGGTTAAGGCTGAACACTAACATCCTTCTGGTTTATTGGAGCAACCAGAGATTCCAGTTTGGAAATGGGAAAACATCGCTATGGATCTTATTACCAAACTTCCGCGCACTAAGAGAGGTAATGATGCCATCTGGGTAGTTTTTGACCGTCTTACAAAGTCAGCGCATTTCTTGCCAATCCGTGAGGATTTATCTGCCGACAAGCTTGCTAAATTTATGTGGATGAAATTGTATCTATACATGGTGTTCCTTTGAACATTATTTCTGACAGAGATGCTTGATTCTCATCTCGTTTTTGGAGAACCATGCAATCTGCTATGGGGACCCAACTTAATTTGAGCACAGCTTATCATCCGCAATCAGATGGCCAAACTGAAAGAACGATCCAGACTTTGGAGGATATGCTTAGAGCTTGTGTGATCGATTTTGGTGGTAGTTGGGATTCGCATCTTCCATTGATTGAATTCTCCTACAACAACAGTTATCAGCATCAACATGCTCCTTTCGAGGCTCTCTATGGTCGAAAATGTCGTTCACCAGTCTGCTTGAATGAGATCGGTGAGGCTCACCTTACTGGACCTGACCTCATTTTAGAGACAACAGATAAGGTTAAGAAAGTTCGTGATAACCTTCAGATAGCTCGAAGCCGTCAGAAGAGTTACGCGGACCGACGACACAAGCACTTGGAATTTCAAGTCGGTGATCGCGTATTACTTAAGGTCTCACCTTGGAAAGGTGTGATCAGATTTGGAAAGACAGGAAAACTTGCACCTAGATACGTTGGACCATTCAAGATCGTTGAAAGAATCGGTAAGGTATCCTACAGACTTGAGTTACCTCCTGAACTTGGAAATGTTCATCCAACCTTTCACGTGTCCAATCTCAAGAAGTGTCTAGCTGATGAGAACCTCCACATACCACTTGATGAGATTCGTGTTGATAACACGATGCATTTTGTTGAGAAACCTGTGGAAATCATGGACCGTGAAGTTAAGTGGCTCAAACGCAAGCGCATTCCATTGGTCAAAGTTCGCTGGGAATCTAAACGTGGGCCAGAGTTTACTTGGGAACGTGAAGATCAAATGAAGGCAAAATATCCACATCTTTTCTCACGAGTTTCCTCTAAACAAATTTCGGGATGAAATTTCAACAAGTAGGGGAGACTATGACACCTGTGTCTGTAATCATTGTAAACAGTTCAATTATCAATGAAATAATGTTATTTGATCCCAATGTTTGTTTGTTTATGTTTGATATTCTTCATGTTTTGATTTTTGTTCAATTTCAAACTCTATATCGCTTTCTTGAGAGTTATACGCAAACTGGTGCGTAAACGTAATCGGTTTAACGCGAAAAACACTCTGGAACATCAATTTATGCTTAACATACCTTAAATAACCTTTACATAACTTAGAAATAAGTTTTGAAGGCTTTGGTATGGCAAAATCAAGTTTATTCACTTACAGGGACTAAATTCAACAAACTACGAAAGTATGCTGATTCTTACTGTAACGGTCATTCCTGAACTTGATCATAAGTTAAACACACCCTAAATATCCTTTACATAGCTTAGAAATAGGCTTTGAGGGGTTCGGTGTGCTAAAATACACTTTTTGGTCATTTAGGGACTAAAAGCGTCAAAAAATGCATAAGTTTGCATTTTCGCGCATAACTTACATTCTGAATACATCCGGACATCCAAAAATTTATGTAATCGTTAAAATATTTTATTTTAGTGATTGGCATGAGAAAATTCCATTCGTCGCGTATTTTGGATCGTTTTTCGCATTCGTTCGTGTTTCGTCGTAATTAACCGAACAACGCAACCGTACGACCAAACGAACCGACATCCGAGATATTTTTGAGCATGTTTCATGTTCCCTATACTTTAACTTCATTTTAGAGCCTTGAAATGGGATTAACGGGGCTTAAACGTGTCAAAAATGCATCAAAAACCATGTTTTGCACATTCAGGGACCAAAGTTGACAATCTGCCATAGTTATCTTAGGAAGGGACCAAAGTTGAAAATCTGATTTCCAGCTTGTTCCAGTTGTTCCCCTCATTTTCACATGGTTTTAATGAAACTAGGGGCTTGTTTTGGGGTACCCATGGTATTCTAAAACCATGGGCACACATGTAAGGTCCAGATCGAAGCTCAGTTTTCGATGAACGATCCTAACGGTCTTGGTTTTCCTATAAATACCCCCACCCTCTTGCTTCAAAACTCACACTTTGATCTGATATGGCTCTCTAAGTTGAAGTTATACACTTCATACCTGAGAGTAATCGGATCAAAACTCCATAGCTTGGACCCGTGGTAAGTCCTCTTTCGTTCTTTACGCGTTTTAGCGTGAAAGTCAAACTTTGTTTGACTTTCTGCATTGACTAGTTTATGGTCAACAAGAAGTTCATTTGAACTTCATAACGTGAGCGTAATCATGATGGTTTTAGTCTCTTATGACTATACCTACTAATTACCACGTTATCTAGGCATAGTGGCGAGTCGTAGTTTCGGCCAAAATGCGTATTCTTGCGTATTTTGTAACCAAACTACTTTTAGGTATCAAGACCCTTTGTTTTGATACCAAACCTGTTTTTAAACCTCGTTAAACATGTTTTAACATGTTAAGCTCGTCACTTTAGGTTTAGTGCTTATATAGGGTCGTAAGGTAAGCGATCTAAACAATCGCTTAGACTTTCGAACCCGACCCGTTTGGTCGATCATTAGGACCCGACCAAACACATTAGGTAACCATATTTGTATAGGGAATAACCTTCCGAGGTTATACCTTATGGTCACTACATTTAGTTAGTTGTATGATAGGTAGTTTATATGCCTTAGGAAAATTTACCAAAATACCCTTTTCACGCATAAATTCATTCTAAGCATATGTAACCTAAATTTTGACATCTAAACTGATTAGACAACATAATTAGACATGTTGAGGCATATATTACTTGTCATAGGAATAGTTAGGCGGTCCGAACGCGTTTTACGCGAACGACGCGTTAAAGTAGCGTAAGCTACCTAAAACGAGTCGTAATGGGTCGTAAGCACTTAGGATAGGTTCTGTTTTAGAATATAGGCTTTGTTAAACCATATTACATGAGTTCTTACACTCATTTGGTTTACGAAACCTCATTCTATCCGATCCTCCGATTTAGGTCCGTTATTAACATAGCTACCTATATTAGGTGCCGTTTGATTCCGTGATCTTTCTAGCATTGCTTGGTGGTTATCTAAAGACTATTAAGCAAATCTCAAGTGAGTACATAGACCCCTCTTTTACTGTTTTTCAAACATTTTTGGGGTGAAACACATATGCCTACTGTAGGATCGAATTCGGACCTAAACGAGTCGCGTAGAAGAGTTTATCTCAGTTTGAACGGCGGAAACAGACAAACCGAGTACAATTCAGCAAGTATACACACTAAACTGTCGATATTATTGATCTGGACAATGTTTACAAACTGTCGACACTTCGGCAGCACTTTGTGGCTCACCGCAAGACAACACCTATATCTATCATGTGTGATTCCGCTTATGTGACCCTTATATAGGCATCATGATTTCGCTTATATGTACACTGCCATAAAAGCGATACCTAAACATGCCATAAAAGCGGAATCATGCTTGACACAAAAGCGAAATTACATGTTGACAAAAGAGCGAAATCTAGTATTGACTAAAAAGCGAAATCACCTCACTTTGACCAAATGGACGAAATCATCTACTTTATCAATTCAACGAAATCAGACTCTAAACTTTTGTCTTCTTGTGTAGATAATGTCATATTGATGATGTCATCTTTGTATATGATGACATCATGTTGAATCATATCCGCAACGAACTGAGACTCGATCTAAGACGAAGTTGACAGATGAATGCACTAACAGACTCCCCCTCAGATGTTGACGAGTCTTAAGTGTCGAGTCTTCTCAGTCTTCAGTCTATATCAGCTTCAGGCTCCCCCTTTCATAAAGCTTCCGTGCTTTGGGATCGACACCTAGCTTTCCATCTACAAGCTTCTCTTTGCTTCAATCTTGTCTTCAGACTCCCCCTTAGACTCTGCTCTCGGGATCGTAGTCTGGACTATCTGCAACACTCAAACATCTATAAATACAATGTTTTCGTATTATCAATCAAATTCTCTAATTCACTCCCCCTATTAACAAACTTTACAGATTTGGCAGTGTTAAAGAATCCAACTCCCTCACAGTTAATCATCCAAGTTCAAGCTAATGACCTTGGAGATATCACAAACTGTTTTTTTTTTAATTTTTGATTTTAAATCAAGTTTCAAATTAATGAACTTGTTTTATTTTCAGAAACACAATCAGCTTACTTAGATTTTGAAACTCAGCATTTCAGATATCAGTTGTCGAAAATAAAGCAGAAATCAAAATCTTTTTGTATTTTCTGAAAATATAAAGCAATAAAGAAATATGTACAAACATATTTACATACAATATTTTTGTTTGAGTATGCGTCAAAGGATCATATCAGTTTTTGACACGTCACAAGTACCGTTGAGCTTAAAATCACATTACGCATTAAACAATTCACTTAGATTGTCGATATACTTATCCACTTAAATTTTCATACAAATTTCAACTGATTCAGGATACGAATTAGGTATTTTAAGAACTTAAACCCATTCATGTGTCCCACCTCTTGAATATACTCCCGTATCCAGAATCCCAATAATCAGTCTTACAGGTGAGTATACTACAATGATATCTGTACATAAATTAGGTATGCGAGGGCCGAGGGATCTCAGGTCGATACTTCCGTATACGCAGAGAGATATCAGCTTCGACTTTACGGTATGTCCCCTTTAGAGGATCTTTTTGCTTACAACAGCAGCGACTATCAATTTTATTGTTTCATCAGCATGCTGAGGGTTTAATGCTATGTTTCAAGCATTTGCAGAAAGTATTATTCAAGGACTAGGTCAGAACTTCCATTCAGCAGAAGTCCTGGAATAATACCCCAGACATCATTGAGTATAAAGACCTAGTATATCAGATTATGAGACCTTTCAAACGAGATTTCAGGGGTTACCTATATATCCAAGTAGTGTTCCCCACGAAATAAGTAAGTTTGAATTTAGGTTTATATCCCGAAAAAGTTTACTAAATGTATAAAAACCTACCGACACATCCACGGTGAGATCGTTTAACACATTTAAACTTTCCATTTCTTTAGCGTACTGTAACTGTCTACTGATGTACTATCATTTCCTCTTTTTACGCAAAACTCAAATTTTTAAATTTTATCATGTTTTTGACTTTTTCAAATTTTCAAATGTTTTTGTATTTTCTAACAATATTACTCCCCCTAAAATGCAAAACCATTTAAAGAAAATTTGACAACCAATACTGATAGCTTTATCTCGCCATCCATTTTCTGCTTCAAGTGTACTGATTTGTAGAAAATATAACGTACCCCCATGATTTACAACACATTGATCTTAACAGTTTGAAAACCGTTTTTCAATCTGATGAAAGTAATCATGTTTGTTCAGCCGTGAGGGTTTCGGCGTATTCAATCAACACTTCCCCTTACAACAAACTATTTTCCCATAATGATTTCAAAACACTTAAGTTTGTTTTAATCAGAATGGTTTTTCCGGAAAAATTAGTTTGTTTACCCATCTCTTATGAGTTCGGGGTCATCATGTCACCTTGTTCTCTTTTAACCGTTTTGAAAATCTAACATTATAATGTCAAACACCACTATCACTTGTAGAAAATCAAGTACAACTTAATGTCCTTGATTAACCACTTGTAAGACGAAATATCACAGTTACCATCCTGTGAATTTCTCAAGAATGATGCCGATACCTGCTTCACACTTACCAACCTGGAAGCTCCGGCAAGTAAGGAATTCAACCAACAGATTTTGACACCCAAGCCTGACCAGCCTTAGGCGCATTTAGAGCTTTTCTCTTTTCTTCATAAAACTCTTTCACTCCTTTTTCCTTACCATCAACCATCTTGCTAAAAATATGTTTAACATTGCTATTAAACATTTTTCCAGCATCAACACCTTTTGATTTTAGGTTTGCGGCTCGTAATGGTGGAAAATTCTCATCATTCATTAACAGAACTGTTTCTTCCTTTTTTACCTCAACTTGTGGCTCATCTGATTTTGTGGAATCAGATTCATTGCCCGAACTTGGCTTGTCTGACTTGGATGAGCCAGATTCATCGCCAATAAATTTCTTTTTCCTTTTGTTTGTCCTCAGATTTGCATCTGAAGAATTCGATTTGCTTGGCTTTGCAGTCGAGTGAATCGATTCATCAGAACTTTTATTCGAACCAACCGGTGAACCTGAAGACAAAATCTTCTCCAAATACTCTCTCGCCTTCTTCCTCTTTTTCCTCAGTCTGTCTCTCTGCCCCTGTGAAAGCTTTACTTTCTTATCTTCCACTTTCTGTTCTTTGGGCTTGACAGTGACTGGTTTCTTTATCGTTCTCTGAGATTCAACCCTTGATCTTCCCATCGATCTCCTCGAGCAATCTCTGGCAATATGTCCTCTGATATGACAATTATAGCATCTTCTTGTCTCATAACTCCAATTCTGGCAGTTAACAGCAATGTGTCCTCTAACACCACAGGTGTAGCACACTCTGTTATCGTACCATCTACCATCTTCAAACCACATATTCAGATCATAACATTGTTTAGATTTGTGGTAATCATAACTCCTCCTGTAAGCATGATTTGTCCTTTGAGCACTGTGGTCAAACCTGCACCACTTATTACCAACATTTTGTAAGTTTTCATTTTTAAATTTTTGATAATGATTGGATGATTTATCTGATGAGATTTTATTTTCACTTTTAGAATTTTTCAAATTTTTATCTTTTTGTTTCTGTTCTGCATTCTTCTTAACAGGTTTTTGTTTAGAACATTCACCTGTTTCAGTAGATTGCAAAACCGTATTTTTAAATTTTTCTTGTAAATCTAAAAATATTTTTCTTTTCTTTTCTTTTTCATCATCAGATATTTCATCACAATCTTCAATTTTGACTTTGTCAAAATTTGTGACATTGTCACTTATTGGAACAGAATTGATCGGTTTTGGACAAACATATGATGCAGAAGTCACAAAACTTTTCAATTTGTTTTCTAAATCAGCAATTTTCTTTCTATTACCTTCGGCTTCATGCTCAAGTCGAATGATTTTATCAAGATGAGAATTTATTTCACATTGTTTTTCAAGATTATTTTTACCAAAAACATCTCTCTCATCTTCTAAAATCTTTATTTGACTTTTGAAATCATTTTCTAATTTTTTAAAATTTTCATTTTCTAATGACAAACTCTCAACATTCTTCAAAAGTTTGTCATTTTCAGATTTCAATTTTTCGCAGTTCAAGCGCAACTCCAGAATCTGTTCATCATCGATTTTCTTGTCAACTCTCAAAGCTTTGTTTTCCAATGTCAAATTCTCCACATCTTTCAAGAATTTCACATTATCTGCTTCAGATTTTTCACATTTTTCATTCATCTTTTCAGCATCGGCTTCTTTCTTTGTTTCCATCCTGTATGTTCCTGCACAAAAAATTTTAACAAAATCATGAGGGTTTGCATATTCATCAATAAAACAACCTCTCTTAATATCATATTTCATGACATTTTTTGCAGCAATACATACAGAAAATCTTTTTCTCATTTCGATGATCACTTCCAAATTTATCTTTTCTAAATCCTTCTTCATCTCATACATCAACTCTTCTTTTCTTTTTTCTTTATCAAACTTATGTAATCTAAGCTTATTGATGAATTCTCTAAATGAAAACTCTGAGAAATTTTCATTCCTTTTTAGTTCACTCAAAAATTCATCCCATTCTAGAGGTAATGCATCAGCAAATTTTGAAATTTTTTCAGCATTTGAAAACTTTATCTCATATCTATTTATCTTATCAATCAATTCATCAAAACGTCTATCTAACTGTTCCAAAGATTCATGTTTCATGCATAAGAAATTTTCGGATCTTTTAATCCAAACATCCTTCCTGTTCTTCTTATCAAACCAAGAATCAGAAATCCAAACGTTTAAATCTTTAAGATTCTCGTTTTCCTGTTCATCAAACATTTTAGCCATCTTGAATCACCTGGACAAACAAACAAACACAATCAGTTTAACCGAACTGTATACGTAAAAGTGTGAGAGCGAAATTGATCTAGGACTCGTGTCGAAGATTCGCGGACTTTTCAAAAAATTCACAACTTATGAGTCGATAAACTTTGACTTTACTCAATTGCAAAATGGGTCTTTAATAATGTTGAGACTTGGGTCGAGACTTGGGCCAAAAACAATTTCTCCAACTATGCAAACCTTTACCGATACTATGAGTCACAAGTAATTTTGAATTTATAAATGGCCGACAACAATTATGCTTCACAAATCTTTGATTGGGCCTCTCTTTTACTTGGATCTAATTGGACCTCACAATTCAATGTGGCCGGCAACTCCAATGTTTACTTAAATCTGATTTGACCGAGCCTACTCACATGAATTGTCACCTTTTAACAAATCACATGCCAATCTGAAATATCTATCACACTTTGCTGACACCTTTTTAATCTTGCTAACAACTTTCAATACCCAACAACAATTTCCGATAACATGAATGAATCGGTGCACGTAATTCGATGTACACAAAATTCTAAGTGTCACAATAAGCGATACCCTGGTTGTCACAAAAGCGGAACCTCAAGTGACACAAGAGCGGAATCACATTGTACAAATGAGCGGAAGTAAAATGTTCACATAAGCGGAATCAGCTGAAGTATGACCGTAAGAGCGAAATCACAAATAAACCTGCTGATGTCACTTTTTGTACGAGACCGTAAAAGCGAAACCTCAAAAATTCAATGTTTTAGGTCGATTCAAGCTTTGAAACTTTCAAGGATTTACTTGTATATGATTACGAACCTACTGTGTAAATTTGAAGCAATTTCGACCGAAAAAATTTTTGTTTTTCGAAAAAGAAAGGTGTAGAAACAAATTTTCCAGCTGAATTGTAGAAAACTCTTCTCCACTGGCTCTGATACCACTTGTAGGATCGAATTCGGACCTAAACGAGTCGCGTAGAAGAGTTTATCTCAGTTTGAACGGTGGAAACAGACAAACCGAGTACAATTCAGCAAGTATACACACTAAACTGTCGATATTATTGATCTGGACAATGTTTACAACCTGTCGACACTTCGGCAGCACTTCGTGGCTCACCGCAAGACAACACCTATATCTATCATGTGTGATTCCGCTTATGTGACCCTTATATAGGCATCATGATTTCGCTTATATGTACACTGCCATAAAAGCGATACCTAAACATGCCATAAAAGCGGAATCATGCTTGACACAAAAGCGAAATTACATGTTGACAAAAGTGCGAAATCTGGTATTGACTAAAAAGCGAAATCACCTCACTTTGACCAAATGGACGAAATCATCTACTTTATCAATTCAACGAAATCAGACTCTAAACTTTTGTCTTCTTGTGTAGATAATGTCATATTGATGATGTCATCTTTGTATATGATGACATCATGTTGAATCATATCCGCAACGAACTGAGACTCGATCTAAGACGAAGTTGACAGATGAATGCACTAACACCTACTTTTTACTTTTGTTAGTGCATATGTCTATTGACTTCGTCTTGTATCGAGTCTTGTAATCAGATAGGATAAACCAGTGCTCGTTAGGCTAGAAATCTGGTTTGTGTGTGTGGGAGCTATTTCGCACGAAATGGCCAAAGCCCATTTCGCACGAAATAGACTGAAGTCATTTCGTACGAAATACCTAGTCTATATATAGGGGATCATGGTTTGTCATTTGTAACTTTTGTAAATCAGTACCGAAGCTCTGCCAAATGGTCTCCAGGTGCTGTAACACTATTATATCAAATACTAGAGATATTATAAGTGAATCAAGTTGTAAACAAGTCCGTATCTCTGAATTCCGCCTTTGATTCGGATCCAAACTCTTCTGATCGACTCATTCAGGTCGCACAACGATCCTACAAGTGGTATCAGAGCTCAGGAGGAAGAGTTCTTACAGAATTCAGCTTGATTTCATCAGATTTCTGACTTCTACACCTTCTTTTTCAAAATTAACAAAATTTTACGGACAAAATGGATTGATTTTCATACATTACTCGCGAAACACAGTTTTGTCAAAGCCTTGAAAGTATTAGACCTTAATTCGGCTTAAAACAGGATTAATTTGACAAAATCTTGATCGAAAGTGTGACATCATCATCATTCCGCACGAAATCAACTTATCATTTCGCACGGAATAACCAGTTTGTATATCATTTCGCACGGAATCAATCTTGAGAATATCATTTCGCACGGAATTGATATTGAGAACTTCATTTCGTACGAAATCAACATATCGATATTTATTTCGCACGGAATAGTCATCTGAAATTTCATTTCGTACAAAATCAACAATCATTTCGTACCAAAGTTGCTATTTCGCTCCAAATCTACCATTTCGTGTGAAAGAAACTTCATTTCGTTTGAACGGGTCATTCCGCACCAAAGAGTCATTTCGCATCAAAATCATTTCGCACCAACTGTGTACCTGTTCAATTTAGTAAATTGTCAAGTGTTTTAAACTGATTTTGTTTGTTTGTTTGTTTATCTCCAGGTAATTCAAGAAGTTCACATTATGGCTGAAGAATTTTACAACACGTTTTACAAGGCGTTTACGTCCGAGTCTTCCGAAACATCAGTTGTTACACCAAAAACAATAACAAAGGCGATCAATGAAAACATTAAACATGATAACTTCTACGACACACATTCAAAACCACCAACTCTTGAAAGTATAGAAGATTACACTTGGTGGAAAGAACGTTTCATCAACTGGGAAAAAGCTTATGCTCATGAGAGCTGGTTCTGTTTGGAGTTTGGTTATAGTAGGCCAGTCAATGATAAAGGAGAAGAAACCCCACTCAAAAGCTTATCCAAAGAAGAAAAATCAGATTTTGCAGCTGAACAGAGAATGATTGCTTTAATCCAATCATCAATTAGAAATGACATGTTTGCTTTATTACAACATGATGGGTCATCAAAATCTGTTTGGGAAGCTTTACGGGTTAAAGCTGAGGGGGGTAAACAAATCAAGAAAAATAAAATTGCTTTATTAAAGAAAGAATTTGATTTGTTTGATAGCATGAAAGGTGAATCAGTTCGACAAATGATAGAGAGATTTGGTCATTTAAAAATTGAACTTGATCGTTTTGGAATTGTTAAAACTCGAGAAGAAATAATCGATAAAATCATAGAAGCGTTACCACGAGCTGATCAGTGGCAAACGTTTGTGTTCATATTGAAAAATGATGTGTTATATGATGAAATTTCTCTTGATGTCTTGATAGAAAAAATTGAAAGTCATGAATTGGAGTTGCAGAAGCAAAACAAGATGAGTAGTTCTTCACATCAACAAAATGTGGGTCTTTATTACAAAGGTAACATACCTTCGGTGAAAGTTGGTGATTCACCAAAGACAACATTCAGTGGTGAGAGGACAAAAGAACCACAGAAAAGCTCATCAAGTTACAATCCAGGATACCATTCATCTTCTTCAAAAGCAAACACTGAAGAATCTAAAGAAGTTCTATTTAACATTGCTCTTAAATTGAAGAATTCTCCGGCAATGAGCATTAATGCAGCAAAACAGCAAATGAGTTTCCTTGCATCTGTTCTGGAATCATATGAAGGTCTAGTTGCTGGCAAAATTGGAAATTCTGAATTGACCAAAGAAGACTATGACCAGATTGATCCGGAAGAAATGGAACTCATAGATATTCGCTGGTGTTTGGCAAGTTGCATCCGCAGAGCCCAGAGATACATGGAGATTACTGGGAAACAGACAATTGGTGGACCATCAACAAAACTTGGATTTGATAAGTCTAAAGTGACCTGCTTCAAATGTAAGCAAAAAGGTCATTTCAAGAGAGAATGCAACAATTCTGCAGTTGATGGAAATGAACATCCTTTCAATGATGATTATTACCGAAAGGCAATTTACCATCGAAGCAAAGAAGAGCCAAAAATGATCGAGAACAATCCCAAAGAGAAGTCAAGAGCATGTGCAGTAATTCATCATGATGAAGGGTATGATTGGAGTGAAATTCTTCCAGAAGAAGATCGTGTTGAAACAGCTCATGGTAGAACAACTTCAAAAAGCAAACATTATGTTTTTGTCGCTGAAATCAAAGAGAAAACCAGAGAAGAGATTCTGAATGAGAAAACATACATAGAAAGAAACATTGCTGGAAACAGAATTGATGACATGCAAGAAGAATATGAAAGTGCTGTAAGCAATAAAAGATGGGACAAGAAGCGAGAGTGCTATGTCAACAGAGAGGGTGAACCTGTTGTTCCCAAGAAGGACATAATTTTTTATGTGTTCTTTTAGTAATTCCTTGATCTGTCGAATACTATACAAATGTTGAAAAAGATAAAACATATGTGAAGAGGCTGAATAAAATCATCAGAGATGCCATGACTTCAAGTTTGACAAAGAGGGATGAAGAAAGAATGAAGAAGAATGTTGAGAATTTGGTTGATAATTTGAAGAAAGTCGCTGAGGAAATTAAAGTTGATGCTGTTAAAAAAGAAGAAGAAGATGTGAAGACTTCTGAGGAAAGGAAGGAAGAAGAAAAAGTTGTTGAAATAGAAGCTGTTACTGAAGAACAGCAGGTTGAAGAAGCTGAGAAGAAGTTGGAAAGTTCGGTTGAGTAGAAGGTTGAAAGTTCAGTTGATATTGTTGGTAATGTTGGTATTGGTAAAGAAAAGAAGAGTGAAGCTGAACAGAAGCAGACAAAAGTAAACACCGAGGTGCCAATCACTGAGGTAAATTCTGATTCTAAAAACTTAAATGAAAATGTTGAACAGTGCAAGAAATGCATAGAACCATGCAGTGCTTGTACTGAAAAAGATGAAAAATTCAGAACAAGTGATATTGAATTCACCAAAATCGAAGAAGTTTTTAAAAATAAATACAAAGAAATGTTAGAAAACGAAAAAGTTTTAAAAGATAATGATGAAAAACTTTCAGAAAAATGTAAAAAGTTAGAAAAAGAGAATGAAGTTTTGAAAGAAAATATTTTGAAAATGACATAAGAATGTTCTCAAAAAGAAAATGCATGTCAAGAAATGAAAAAAGAATATGATTCAATAAAATTGGCTTATCACATTACTAAAACGTCATATGAAGATGTAAAAAGTCAAATGAAACTTGTTCAATCGAGATTAAGATACTGTTCTGAAACAACTGATATGTTTAAGCGACAGTATGAAATAAAGCAACAAGTTGTAAATTCTTACATTAAGGATGTTGCTAAACTTAAGCGTCAGATTGCTGATTTAGAACAGGATAATAACAAGTTAAAAAGCTATCATGCGTCATCATATGTGCTTGAAAGAATTTTCAACATAAAACCGGATGGTAAAGATTCTGAGCAAAACAAGAAAGGTATTGGCTCAGAGTTTCATCAAGTTCTTCCACCGGAAAAGTTTGCATTTTATGATGATGAAAAGGTCGAAAAAGCTTTCAACATGGTAGATCAATTGCCAGATAACATTGACGTAACCTATTCCAAATCTGATGATTCTAGTGATTCAGAGGTGGTAGGTAAGGTCGTTGAAAATGTGTTGAAAGAAGAGTCGGTTGATACAGGTAAAACTGAATCACATGATGAAAATGAAGGTAATTTTCATGATGGATATCTGAAAAACTCAAAATCTGAGAAAAATTTGAATGGTGATTCAAAAGGATTGGTTTATTCCATGATTGGATCGGACAAATTATTCTTAGATATTGTATTCCCGATTCAGAATGTGATTTCAGAAAAGATTGACAAAGTTTTCAAATGGTTGAGATTGAAAAATCTGAAATTCCAAAGTTTGCTGGAAAGTGTCACAAAACTTTTTATAACAAACCTGGTTACAAGAAGAAAAACATGAAGACTGGGTTGGGTTATAAGAAGAAACAAAGTTGGAGTAAAAATGAAAAATCAAATTATCAGAAAAAGACGAACTTTGTTCACGGAACAAGTTCTGAAGAAGAGAAAGAACTCCAATTTAGGCGTCAGTCTAATGAAGAGTTCTATGCTCAGAAAAGGCAACAACAACAGGTCAAAGATGTGTCCAAGAGAACATGTTTCAAATGTGATCAAATAGGACATCTTGCTCGCAAGTGTCCAAATCTAAAACCTGTTGATGTTGAAACGACAAAGAAGTCTGTTCATGTTGAGAAACAGAAATCTGAAGTTGTGACTCAGAAGTCAACCAAGTTTGATTCAAAGCAAAACTTGGAAACCGAAAATGTCAAAGAATGACTCACAACAAACATGGTAACCAGTGAAGTCCATATTTAGAACAACACAAAGTTGGAAAACAACTGTTGATGCAACAAAACCAAATCAGTTTTGGAAACCAAAAGTTGTTGTTCAAAATCAAAATGTTCAAAAAGAGTCACATTTTTACAAACGAGGTACTCCTGAAGGTCAAACTTGGAGTGCTAAGAAACAAATTGTTTCGGTAAATGATGAAAAAGATGAAATTAAAATTGAAAAAGTCTTTGTACAAAATGACAAAGATTTTCCGAAGTTGAATGAAGCATATTGTGTTAAAATGCCTAAGGTCAAACAGATCTGGGCTAACTTGTTCAAGTCATTGAATTAGTTGAATGTGCAGGTGCTCAAGAAAGCTGATGACTGTGAAAATGGAAAACAGAGCAGCCTGGCACAACGAGGAAAGGAGGCTGCTGAACCCTGTATTGGTTGAAACAGGGAGTTTGTTGATTTCTGTACATAAATAAAAAATATTTTGAAAACCCTAAAAATTGAAAAATTTTAAAAACCAAAAATATGTTTGTTTTTAAATTTGTCAAAAATTCAAAAATTTAAAAAAATATGTTGATTGAATATGCCGAAACCCTCATGGCTGAACAAACATGATTAATTTCACAAGATTGAAAAACGGTTTTCAAACTGTAAAAGATCAATGTGTTGTAAATCATGGGGGTACATTTGCAGAAAATATAATGTGTTGCAAAATCAGTGCACGAAAAGCAGAAAATGGATGGCGAGACAAAGTTGTCTACATCGGTTTGTCAAATTTTCTTTATTGGTTTTGCATTTTAGGGGGAGAAAGAATATTTCAGAAAATCCAAAAACATTAGAAATTTTGAAAAAGCCAAAAACATGATAAAATTGAAAATGAGTTTTTGTGTAAAAAGAGGAAATGAAAGTACATCAGTAGACAATCACGGTACGCTAAAGAAATGGAATGTTAAAATGTGATAAACTGTCTCACTGATGATATGCCAGTAGGTTTTTACACGCTTAGTAGATTGTTTTCGAGATATAAATCTAAATATCAAATACTTACTTATCTCGTGGGGAACATCTTTCGGATATATAGGTAACCCCTGAAATCTTGTTTGAAAGACCCCTTTTTCTGAGATACTAGGTTTTTATGCTTAGTGATATCTGGGGTATTATCCCGGGACTTCTGATTTTGCAGAAGCAATGGCCTAGTCCCCGTATAATACTTTTCGCTTGCTTGAAATAAAAGCACCACCCTCAGCATAAAAAATGATGAAACATTGCAAAATGCTAATCATGTGCTGTTGAAGAAAAGATTCTCTAAAGGGAACACACCTAAAGTCGAAGCCATCATCTCTCTGATTTTACGGAAGCAATAGCCTGAGCTCTCATGGCCCTCTCATTTTACCCTTTACAGATATCATCTAGGTATACTCACCTGTAAGACTGAATATTGGGATCTGGATACAGGAGTATATTCTGAGGTGGGACACGCGTATAAGTTTAAGTCTCTAAAACATTAATCTCGTATCTCGAATCAGTTGAACTTTGTGTGAAAATTTAAGTGGATTAGTAAACTGACAATCTAAGTGAATCGTTTAGAACTTAAAGTGTTAAAAGCTCAAAGGTACTAGTGATTTGTCATAAACTGATATGATCATCTGACATGAACTCAAACAAAAAAAATATTGTCTGTAAATATGTTTGTAAATATTTCTTTACTGTTTTTTATTTCAGAAAAATACAAAAAGATTTTGATTTCACTTTATTTTCGACAACCGATGTCTCGGATGCTGAGTTTCAAAATCTGAGTATGTTGATCGTGTTTCTGAAAATAAACAAGTTCATTAGCTTGATACTTGAAGTTTTATTCAAAAATAAAAAACAGTTTGTGATATCTCCAAGGTCATTAGGTTGGACTTGGATGATTAACTGTGAGAGAGTTGGATTCTTAAATTCTGCCAAATCAATGTAGAATGATAATAGGGAGAGTGTTTTTAGAAAGCCAGGATTCAAAATGTTGTTACTTATAAATGTTTGAGTGTTGCAGATGTGATTCCAGATTATGATCCCGACAGCTGAGTCTAAGGGGGAGTCTGATAACGAGCTCGACGAAAGGGGGAGTTTGTAACCAGAAAGCAAGGTGTCGATCCCAAAAGCACGGAAGCTTAACAAAAGGGGGACCCTGAAGAAAGAGATTTTGATAGAGAGAAGAAGATAAAGATTGATGGATGCTTATAGTGTTAGACAATTTGGAAAGAGGAAAAAGACTGATCAAGACTGAAGATGTGTCATGCAAAAGACTCGACGCTAAAGACTTCGTCAACATCCAAGGGGGAGACTGTTAGTGCATATGTCTATTGACTTCGTCTTGTATCGAGTCTTGTAATCAGATAGGATAAACCAGTGCTCGTTAGGCTAGAAATCAGGTTTGTGTGTGTGGGAGCTATTTCGCACGAAATGGCCAAAGCCCATTTCGCACGAAATGAAGTAATCCATTTCGTACGAAATAGACTGAAGTCATTTCGTACGAAATACCTAATCTATATATAGGGGAGCATGGTTTGTCATTTGTAACTTTTGTAAATCGGTAGCGAAGCTCTGCCGAATTGTCCCCAGGTGCTGTAACACTATTATATCAAATACTAGAGACATTATAAGTGAATCAAGCTGTAAACAAGTCCGTATCTCTGAATTCCGCATTTGATTCGGATCCAAACACTTCTGATCGACTCATTCAGGTCGCACAACGATCCTACAACTTTCATGCTTTCCATGTTTTTACATCATAACTGCTATGTTCATTAGTACACGTATAGTACATGATTTCATTATGTTTTTGCTATGTATGGCCATTTAGTGCATACTTAGTACATCGATTTACATTACATTTTATGCTATGGATGTTCATTTAGTGCATACCTAGTGCATTGTTTTACATTACATTTTATGTTATGTATGTGCATTATTGCATACTTAGTACATTTGTTTTACATCACATGCTATGTATGTCCATTTAGTGCATACTTAGTACATTTGTTTTACATCACATGCTTACATTTAAGGGTTTATCGCCACAGTCTCAAGGATTGAATGTACGCATTTTTACAATACCGCATAGATGTTTGTATCAGTATAGCATGCATTTCCACAAAACATAACTTTGATTTAAACTACGTTTTACTTCAATACCTTGTTTTGTGCATTTTACCTATGGTTTAGTTGATATATTTTACATGCCATACATGATATTTTGGATACACATTACATGATTTACATTTGACACATGAACATTTGATATTGATTGTACATTACATGGTTTATATTTTGACATAAACATTTTGACAATTGGTTTAAATATAAACATTTTACATTGGTGGTTTGTTTGGGTAAGTGTCACACCCCGACCACGTAAAACAACAAAACGTGGCGGAAACGTCGGGGAGTGTTGTAACAGAATCATTGTTTCACAACCATGGATCAAATAATTTTGTTTTATTAAATAATTAAAGTCTTTGTTCTATTACAAATCAGCTAAATACAAATATTATCTTTCCAAGTTTTAAAGTCGCAAAGGCACGAGTCCATCCTAAGTGTGGCTTGTATCAACAACCATTACAAAGCAGCACCTGAAACATGTGTAAAAATAGGTACGTCAGCATAAAAATGCCAGTGAGATACATAGGTTTTATTGTATTTAGGATTCATGACTTATGAGTTAAAAGAAAAATGTTTTAAGAAAAGTGGTCATGATCCTTGAAAAGGTTTTCTTATATAAAACATTTATAAGAAATCAGATGATATAAAATAATAATACATAGGAAATTAAATAAGTAAGTAGAATGAGTTTGTATAAAAATATATTGTTTGAAAATCAACATTTTGATAAAAAGATTCATAGTATATATAAAAATATACTTTGGTTTTAAGAAAGTCGAATAAGCAATATATTAAAATATATTTCAGTTCCAAAACCGTTAACCCAAGTGTACTAAATAACGCCACGGTATGTAATGCGATGAAAACACTTATATATAAGAAGTACCAGCGGCGTATCTACCATGTTTTCATCACATTACCCCCGTCCCGTTATCTAAACACTAACCATAAACCAGTCGTTAAGTAAATAGTATATTAAATATACTTTAGTTGTAAAAGTAAATAAATTTCCAGTAGTATATCAAAAGTATACTTTGGATTTATAAATAACATATTAAACTATGCTTTAGATTACAAACAACATATTAAACTATGTTTTAGATTACAAACAAAATACATGTTGGTTTTGTACATTGTCACATATGAGAGCATATCAAACTATACTTTTGGGAGTATAACTTAATATACAAAAATAATGTGACTTAAGAATTCATTCAGACCTAGTGCATCAAAATACACCTTTGAGACTATAGAAATACCACAAAGGCAATCCCTATTTGGATGGAGAAAAATAAATTGGTTTCAGACATTCCATGACAACAGGAATGGGGTGTCAAATCCTATAGCGCTATATCATACTACCAACCGGTCTGGTGAACAAAATAAGTACTATTCCAAACATTTATTTTATATTATCTTTGAAAAATTAGAGTTTAAATCATAGATAATCATTCAGTTTGCAAAAAGATAAGTACAAATATGTATAATCAATTATACTTTGGAAACAAGAACATAACAAATAGGTACACATATTTCACCCCAAAACATTTGAAAACAGTAAATAGGGGACTATGTACTCACTTGAGAGTGCTTAGAAGTCTTGAACAACTACCAAGCAAGCTAGAGGAGTCCCGGAAATCTCGTACACCAAATGAGTGTGGGAACTCATATGATATGGTTTAACAAGGCCTACATACTAAAAGGAAACCAAACCTAAGTGCTTACGACCCATTACGACGCGTAGCTTACGCTACTTTAACGCGTCGTTCGCGTAAAACGCGTTCGGACCGCCTAACTAGTCCTATGACAAGTATTATATGCCTAAACATGTTTAATTATGTTGCATAATTAGTTAAGTGACAAAAGTTTGGGTTACATATGCTTAAACATCAATTATACATAAAAAGGGTATTTTGGTAATTTTCCTAAGGCATATAAACTACCTATCATACAACTACTTAAACGAAGTGACCAACCTCGGAAGGTTATTCCCTATACAACTATGGTCACCTCATGTGTTTGGTCGGATCCTAAAGATCGACCAAACGGGTCTAGTTCGTAAGTCTAAGCGGTTGTTTAGACCGCTTGACTTACGACTCTACATAAGCACTAAACCTAAAGTGACGAGCTACACATGCTAAAACATGTTTAGTTAAGTTAGAAAACAGGTTTGGTATCAAAACCGTTTTGATACCTAAAAGTAGTTTGGTTACAAAATACGCAAGAATGCGCATTTTGGCCGAAACTATGACTCGTCACTATACCTAGATAACGTGGTAATCAGTAGGTATAGTCTCTAAGGACTATAACCATCGTGATTACGCTCACGTTATGAAGTTCAAACAAACTTCGCATTGACCATAAACTGGTCAATGCAGAAAGTCAAATGCAGTTTGACTTTCAGACTCGAAAAGCGATAAAAGAACGAAAGAATACTTACAAAAGGTCCCCGCAAGCTCTTGATCCGATTTACCTTCAGGTATGAAGTATAAACTTCAACTTAGAAAGCCAAAATCAGATCAAGTGTGAGTTGGGGCAATGAATGGGGTGGGCTATATATAGTTTTCGTACAACCGTTAGGATCGTTCATCGAAAACCGAGCTTCAATCTCATCCATACACCTCGTGCCTACAGATTTACAAAACCAAGGGAGCCCATAGAATTGCTCAAAACCTTTTGCACAAGTGTGGAACAGCTGAATCAAGCTGGAATCAACATTCTGCTGATCTGGGGCAGCCTTACGGATCGTATGGTCCCCGTCTTACGGACCGTATGTGGTCTGCAGACCAGCAACTTTCAAAAGTTGACAGTTTAGCCCCAGCACTTGAGAATCTTGCATTTTGATGCATTTTTGGCACGTTTAAGCCCCGTTAACCTCATTTCAAGGCTCTAAAATCAAGTTAAAGTATAGGGAACTTGAAACATACTCAAAAATATCTCGGATGTCGGTTCGTTTGGTCGTACGATTGCGTTGTTCGGTTAATTACGACGGAAGTCATAACGAACGCAAAAACGATCCAAATTAAGCGACGAATGGAATTTTATCATACTAAACACTAAAATAAAATATTTTAATGCTTACATAAATTTTTGGATGTCCGGATGTATTCAGAACGTAAGATATGCACGAAAATGCAAACTTGTGCACTTTTTGACGCTTTTAGTCCCTATTGATCAAGAAAGTTTATTTTTGCGCACCAAACACCCCAAAGCCTATTTCTAAGCTATGTAAAGGATATTTAGGGCATATTTAACTTATGATCAAGTTCCGGAATGTTCGTTACTATACAAATTGGTTTAGTTTCGCAGTTTGTCGAATTTAGTCCCTGTAAGCGAATAAACTTGATTTCAACACACCAAACCAATCCAAAACTTATTTATAAATTATGTGAAGGTTATTTAAGGTATGTTAATCCTATTTCACGATTCCAGAGTGTTCGTTGCAATAAACTGGTTATATTTACGCATCAGTGCGCGTATAACCTTCCAGAAAGCGATTTAAAGCTTGAAATCGAACAAGAATTGCTATGTGCAAACGATACACAGATTTTTACAAATCCCAAGTATGAAATACAATATTTCATTGGTTTGGCATTTGTTTGATGGTTGAAGTGACACAGGTGTCACAGTCTCCCCTACTTTAGGAAATTTCGTCCCGAAATTTAAGTTTAAGAGAAACTTGTGAGGACAACTGTGATGTTTTTGCTTTCGAATGAATCCATTGAACCCTAAGTAGAACTCTGGGCCTTGATAGGGTTCTTAGCGAAGTTGTCAACCCTCAAAGTGAAGTCCTTGTAGTAGCAAAACATGGAGTTTCAAACTATGGACAGGAGAACGCTTCCCATGAAGACTTATCATAGGAAACTTGTGTGTGCTTGAAATCAGGATTGGGGAGTGTAAGATAAAATGACATCGGTCAAGGTCCAAGACTTCTCTCGTATCATTTACTCTTGTCACTATAGGTCTTAACACATGACAAAACTTCCTGTGGTTTCTGTGCACTGAATTCCATAATTATGTAGGCCTCCATAATTACGTAATTCCTTGCACAATCCGCACAGTTCATTTCATAATGCGTAGGGGAAAAATCAATTGAATAAACATGAAGCGACTTGACTAGATCACCAAAGGATCCTTTTAACTAAATCAACGAACGATCTTTTTAACTAGATCAACGCATGATCTTTTTAACTAGACCGTTGCACGTTCTTTGTAAATAGACCACTTAAGGGATCTTTTCAATTAGATCACCACATGATATTCCTAACCAGATTTTCAAAGTCAATTTGTTTATCTAGACCATTCAAGAGGCCAAATTTTAGGATAGTACTTCATAACCCAAGGGACTTAACTACAACGTAAAAGTCTGTTAAGGATTTAAGATAGTACCTTTGGATATCCTACTATGAATCCCTCATATGAGATATGGAGGATTCTACGAGGATTTGGATGGATCACATATAAACACAAAACATATAAGAGAACACATAAGCACATAATCACATAGTTAGTTAACTTGATCTTTGATTTGTTATCTTTGGGCACGGATAATTAAAGCACACCAGGAATCCAATCCGTGGATTTCATTTGGCACTTTAATCATATTCACGAATCTATCTATGGAGATAGAAGGATCTTCAATAGGAGTTTGGCTTTGTTTCTTAAAAGAAACGAGCGTTTAAGGTTCTTGGGGAGATTACAAGTGATCATAATAATGACAGAACCATACGAGTAGTTGTTATCATAAGGTTGTATCAAACATTCACACAATCGTATCAGTTTTGCAAAAATAAAAACGACGAATTTTTATTTATATAACAACTGACTTGTCTTTAATGTCAAAAGATAACAACCAGAGGAAATAACAAAACACTAATTGTTCACAGCTGCATCATTGTTCACGTTTGCCTCATTGATGTTAAACACCCGTCCACGAGCTGGAGGTATGTTAACAAGTCTTGGGCAATTATTTCTGTAGTGAGTAAGGTCACCACAGTTATAACATGACCCCGGTGGGAACCGTGCTTGAACAACAGCAGGGTTTGCAACAGCTTGATTTGCATAACGGCAAACATTGATCAAATGTCCCAACCGCCCACAGTGGGTACATTTGTGACATTGCTCTTGCTCTAGATGATGACGGTTGCATTTATTGCACAAAGGTGCGGTACCAACATAGTTTTGCCTTTTGCGAGGTTGTGCTGGCTGGTTTGGTGCAACCTGTTTGTCTTGAGCAGTTATGGCGCAGTTTTGAGAGGCTTTGCGCTTCTTCTTATTGGATACCTCAGCCTGTTTTTCCTTTGGCTTAGCTTGAGCAGCCTTGTCAGATGGTCTTGGGTCGCCTTTTCGAAAAAGCTTACCCTTCCTGATGTGGGATTCAGTTAGGGTGGCAGACAGTTCAATGGCTTGTCTGACAGTAGTAGGGTTACTGCCAGTAACAATATCCTGAACTAGGTCAGGAAGACCATCAATATATTTCTCGATCGCCTTATCCACAAGAGTAACCATAGCAGGACACAACAGGCTCAATTCTTCATAACGGTCAGTATAGGCTCGATGTTCACCACTGTCTTGCTTCAGGTCATCGAATTCCCTTTCTAAAGCTCTCAATTCATGACGAGGACAAAACTCCTTCGTCATAAGAGCCCTAAGCTCAGCCCAAGTCTGTGCTAATGCAACCTCAGCACCACGGTCCCTCATAACTCCGTTCCACCATGTAAGAGACCTCTTTTGAAATACACTAGAGGCAAACTCGACTTTCCAATTTTCAGGACATTGAACATGACGAAACGTACTCTCAATACCCTCGAACCACTGTAGGAGCCCAGTTGCTCCTTCAGAACCACTAAACTTTAGTGGGTTAGCTGAATTGAAGCTTTTGAAATTGCATAGAGCATTCTGGTTATTGATGGCTTGATTCACTTGAGCAAAAATATCTGGGAGTACAGCAGCCATATGATGTGCCATAATATGTGCCATTTCGGCATTTGGGAGCGGATTTTTGCATCGAGGAGGCATTCTAAAAGGGAAAACAGGAAGGAAAACAAGTGAAAGGATTAGACGAGAAGAATGAAATGAGACTAAATTGATGAAAGCAAAGATGGTGGTCATTTGTTTGTTACTACGAAGCAACAAACGACACACAGCGATTAATCAAAGTAAATGGGTCAAAAATAATGTATCGCGAAGACATGCTCGCCTATAAGTGGACACTCACCCCAAGAGTTCCCAGGTAAGAGTGACTGGTCCGATATTGCGGATTTGTACGAACACTCTAGCCTTAGACAGAAAGCTCAGGGTATATGTGTTCACATTATTTAGACCAAACTTTGACGGGATTTTGAAAACTTAGAGGGTTCAAAACCTTACAATCAATCATCCTAGAACAGATGATTAGTTTTCAAAGCAGGATAGAAATTTGTGTTCTTATTGTGGTTGTCACCTAAGAATAAGTGACGGTATTGTTTTAAAACTAAACACAAGAAAACTTGTGTTAGGGTCCTAGGAAGGTTGTAGTCTAGGTCAAAGCATTACTAATAACCTAATTCCCTATAACCATTGGCTCTGATACCAACTTTTCTGTCACACCCCGACCACGTAAAACAACAAAACGTGGCGGAAACATCGGGGAGTGTTGTAACAGAATCATTGTTTCACAACCATGGATCAAATAATTTTGTTTTTTTAATAATTGAAGTCTTTGTTCTATTACAAATCAGCTAAATACAAATATTATCTTTCCAAGTTTTAAAGTCGCTAAGGCACGAGTCCATCCTAAGTGTGGCTTGTATCAACAACCATTACAAAGCAGCACCTGAAACATGTGTAAAAATAGGTACGTCAGCATAAAAATGCCTGTGAGATACATAGGTTTTATTGTATTTAGGATTCATGACTTATGAGTTTAAACAAAAATGTTTTAAGAAAAATAGTCATGATCCTTGAAAAGGTTTTCTTTTATAAAACATTTATAAGAAATCAGATGATATAAAATAATAATACATAGGAAATTAAATAAGTAAGTAGAATGAGTTTGTATAAAAGTATATTGTTTGAAAAGCAATATTTTGATAAAAAGATTCATAGTATATATAAAAATATACTTTGGTTTTAAGAAAGTCGAATAAGCAATATATTAAAATATATTTCAGTTCCAAAACCATTAAACCCAAGTGTACTAAATATCGCCACGGTATGTAATGCGATGAAAACACTTATATATAAGAAGTACCAGCGGCGTATCTACCATGTTTTCATCACATTACCCCCGTCCCGTTATCTAAACACTAACCATAAACCAGTCGTTAAGTAAATAGTATATTAAATATACTTTAGTTGTTAAAGTAAATAAATTTTCAGTAGTATATCAAAAGTATACTTTGGATTTATAAATAACATATTAAACTATGCTTTAGATTACAAACAATATATTAAACTATGTTTTAGATTACAAACAAAATATATGTTGGTTTTGTACGATATTACATATGAGAGCATATCAAACTATACTTTTGGGAGTATGACTTAATATACAAAAATAATGTGACTTAAGAATTCATTCAGACCTAGTGCATCAAAATACACCTTTGAGACTATAGAAATACCACAAAGGCAATCCCTATTTGGATGGAGAAAAATAAATTGGTTTCAGACATTCCATGACAACAGGAATGGGGTGTCACATCCTATAGCGCTATATCATACTACCAACCGGTCTGGTGAACAAAATAAGTACTATTCCTGTGACACCTGTGTCACTTCAACCATCAAACAAATGCCAAACCAATGAAATATTGTATTTCATACTTGGGATTTGTAAAAATCTGTGTTTCGTTTGCACATATCAACTCTCGATCGATTTCAAGCTTTAAATCGCTTTCTGGAAGGTTATACGCGCTCTGATGCATAAATATAACCAGTTTAATGCAACAAACACTCCGGAATAGTGAAATAGGCTTAACATACCTTAAATAACCTCTACATACCTTAGAAATAAGTTTTGGATGGTTTGGTGTGTTGAAATCAAGTTTGTTCGATCGCAGGGACTAATTGTGTCAAACTGCAAAACTATACCGATTTGTATAGTAACGAACATTCTGGAACTTGATCATAACTTAAACAAACCCTAAATATCCTTTACATAGCTTAGAAATAGGCTTTGAGGGGTTCGGTGTGCTAAAATAAACTTTATGCTCATTCAGGGACTAAAAGCGTCAAAAAGTGCATAAGTTTGCATTTTCGCGCATAACTTACGTTCTGAATACATCCGGACATCTAAAAATTTATGTAAGCACTAAAATATTTTATTTTAGTGTTTGGCTTGTCAAAAATCCATTCGTCGCGCAATTTGGACCGTTTTTACGTCTGTTACGACTTCCGTCGTAATTAACCGAACAACGCAACCGTACGGCCAAACGAACCGACATCCGAGATATTTTTTAGCACACTTTAAGTTCCCTATACTTTAACTTCATTTTAGAGCTTTGAAATGGGGTTAACGGGCCTTAAACGTGTCGAAAATGACTTAAATGCATGACAGGGAGTAAAATTGTAATTCTGCCAAAGTTGTTACCTTGCGCACCTCAACACTCTGAGTGTTACGGTGCGCAAGCAGTCCCCAGAACAGCAGAATGTTGCAAACAGCCTGTTTTCAGCTGTCATACACTCTTTTCTATCTTGCAACTGGTTTCTAGCAATCCTATGGGCTCCCATGGGTTTTTAAATCAGTGGGTATGTGTTGTACGGCTGAGATTAACGCTTGGGAAACAAGAAACGATCCTAACGGCTCAACATTTCCTATAAATACCCCCCATGTCTTGCTCATTTTCCCTCACATTTGAAATCTGATTCAAAGCTCTCTAAGTGGAAGTTTATATGCTTCCTACCTGAGAGTGAATCGGGTTCAAATCTTGCGGAGACCCTTTGTAAGTGTTCCTTCGTTCTTTTTATGCGTTTTTGGCTTGAAAGTCAAAATGCGTTTGACTTTCTGCATTGACCAGTTTATGGTCAATGTGAAGTTCGTTTGAACTTCATAACGTGAGCGTAATCACGATGGCCATAGTCCCTAGTGACTATACCTACTGATTACCACGTTATCTAGGCTCAGTGACGAGTCGTAGTTTCGGGCAAAATGCGTGTTCTCGCGTATTTTGTAACCAAACTACTTTTAGGTATCAAAACCGTTTGTTTTGATACCAAACCTGTTTTCTAACTTAACTAAACATGTTTCGACATGTTTAGCTCGTCACTTTTTAGATTAGTGCTTATGTAGAGTCGTAAGTCAAGCGGTCTAAACAACCGCTTAGACTTACGAACTAGACCCGTTTGGTCGATCTTTAGGATCCGACCAAACACATTAGGTGACCATAGTTGTATAGGGAATAACCTTTCAAGGTTATACCATATGGTCACCTAGTTTAAGTAGTTGTATGATAGGTAGTTTATATGCCTTAGGTAAATTACCAAAATACCCTTTTCATGTGTAATTGGTAATTAAGCATATGTAACCTAAACTTTTGTCATTTAACTGATTATGTAACATAATTAAGTATGTTAGGGCATATAATACTTGTCATAGGACTAGTTAGGCGGTCTAAACGCGTTATACGCGAACGACGCGTTAAAGTGGCATAAGCTACCTAAACGGGTCGTGACGGGTCGTAAGCACTTAGGTTAGGTTTCCTTTAGTATGTAGGCCTTGTTAAACCATATCATATGAGTTCCCACGCTCATTTGGTTCACGAGACCTCATACTATCCAATCCCCCGATTTAGGTCCGGTTATTTATGTAGTTACCTATTAGGTACCGTTTGATTTCCGGGACTCCTCTAGCTTGCTTGGTAGTTGTTCAAGACTTCTAAGCACTCTCATGTGAGTACATAGTTCCCTCTTTTACTGTTTTTAAACTGTTTTGGGGTGAAGCATGTGTACCTATCTGTTATTTGCATGTTTTCCAAAAGTATAATTGATTATACATGTTAGTACTTATCTGTTGACAAACTGAATGACTATCTATGGTTTAAACACTGATTTTTCAAAGACTATAACATTAATTGTTGAATTGTACTTATTTTGTTCACCAGACCGGTTGGTAGTATGATATAGCGCTATAGGATTTGACACCCCATTCCTATTGTCATGGAATGTCTGAAACCAATTTGTTTCTCCATCCAAATAGGGATTGCCTTTGTGGTATCCTTATAGTCTCAAAGGTGTATTTTGATGCACTAGGTCTGAATGAATTCTTAAGTCTCATTATTTTTGTATATTAAGTTATACTCCCAAAAGTATAGTTTGATATGCTCTCATATGTGACAATGTACAAAACCAACATGTATTTTGTTAATCAATAAAACATATTTTGATATGTTATTTACAAAACCAAAACATAGTTTAATATGTTATTTATCACATCCAAAGCATATTTTGATATGTTATTTACAAAACCAAAACATAGTTTTATATGTTATTTATAAATCCAAAGTATACTTTTGATATACTACTGAAATTTTATTTACTTTAACAACTAAAGTGTATTTAATATACTATTGTTTTGCAATTGGGTTTTAGGGTTAGTGTTTAGATAACGGGACGGGTGTAATATGATGAAAACATGGTAGATACGCCGCTGGTACTTCTTATATATAAGTGTTTTCATTGCATTACATACCGTGGCGTTATTTAGTACACTTGGGTTAACGATTTTGGAACTAAAATATATTTTAATATATTACTTATTCGACTTTCTTAAAGCCAAAGTATATTTTTATATATACTATGAATCTTTTTATCAAAATATTGTTTTTCAAACAATATATTTTTATAACAAACTTATTCTACTTACTTATTAAATTCCTATGTCTTATTACTTTATATCATTCGATTTCTTATAAATGATTTATAAAAGAAAACCTTTTTCAAGGATCATGGCTGCTTTTATTAAAACTTTTTCTTTAAACTCATAAGTCATGAATCCTATTTTCACAAAACCTATGTATCTCACAGGCATTTTTATGCTGACGTACCTATTTTTACACATGTTTCAGGTGCTGCTTTGTGATGATTGATGATATATGCTACACTTAGGATGGACTCGCGCCTTAGCGACTTTAAAACTTGAAAGATAATAGTTGTACTTATTTGATTATATTAAAACAATGAGTTCATTTATTCAATAAAACAAAATTATTTATTCCATGGTTGTGAAACAATGATTCTGTTACAACACTCCCCGACGTTTCCGCCACGTTTTGTTGTTTTACGTGGTCGGGGTGTGACAGAAAAGTTGGTATCAGAGCCAATGGTTATAGGGAATTAGGTTATTAGTAATGCTTTGACCTAGACTATAACCTTCCTAGGACCCTAACACAAGTTTTCTTGTGTTTAGTTTTAAAACAATACCGTCACTTATTCTTAGGTGACAACCACAATAAGAACACAAATTTCTATCCCGCTTTGAAAACTAATCATCTGTCCTAGGATGATTTATTATATGGTTTTGAACCCTATAAGTTTTCAAATCCCGTCAAAGTTGGTCTAAATAATGTGAAAACGTGCAAACTGGAAGGGTGGGTGCCTGTACCCTGAGTTTTCTGTCTAAGGCTAGAGTGTTCGTACAAATCCACATAATCGGACCAGTCACTCTTACCTGGGAACTCTTGGGGTGAGTGTCCACTTATAGGCGAGCATGTCTTCGCGATACATTATTTTTGACCTATTTACTTTGAACAATCACCGGGGTCGTTTGTTGCTTTGTAGTAACAAACAAATGACCACTATCCTTGCTTTTATCAGATTTGTTCCATCTCATTCTTTTCGTCTAATTCTCTCACTCGTTTCCTTTCATGTTTCCTCTTTTAGAATGCCTCCACGACGCGACAATCAGATGGCGAATGCCGAACTGGCGGAAATCATCGCGCAGCAAATGGCTGCTGCCTTCCCAAATCTTTATGCTCAAATGATTCAAGCCATCAACAACAACAATGCTCCATGAAATTTCAAGGATTTTAACTCGGCTAAACCGCTCAAGTTTAGTGGTTCTGAGGGAGCAACTTGACTTCTTCAATGGTTCGAGAGCATTGAGAATACTTTCCGTCACGTTCAGTGTCCTGAAAATCGCAAGGTCGAGTTTTCTTCGAGTGTGTTTCAGAAGAGGGCTCTTACGTGGTGGAACGGGGTTATGAGAGACCGCGGTGCTGAGGTTGCATTAGCACAGACTTGGGCCGAGCTTAGGGCTCTTATGATGAGGGAATTCTGTCCTCATCATGAGCTAAGGCCTCTAGAAAGGGAATTTGATAATTTGAAGCAAGACAGTGGGGAACATCGAGCCTATACCGACCGTTATGAAGAATTGAGCCTGTTGTGTCCTGCTATGGTTACTCCTGTGGAGAAGGCGATCGAGAAATATATTGATGGTCTACCTGACCTAGTTCAGGATATTGTTACTGGCAGCAACCCTACAACTGTCAGACAAGCCATTGAATTGTCTGCCACCCTAACTGAATCCCATATCAGGAAGCGCAAGCTGTTTCGGAAAGGCGACCCAAGACCATCTGACAAGGCTGCTCAAGCTGAGCCAAAGGAAAAACAGACTGAGGAATCCAAGAAGAAGAAGCGCAAAGCCTCTCAAAACTGCGCCATAACTGCTCAAGACAAACAGGTTGCACCAAACCAGCCAACACAACCTCGCAAAAGGCAAAACTATGTTGGCACCGCACCTTTGTGCAATAAATGCAATCGTCATCATCTGGAGCAAGAGCAATGCCACAAATGTACCCACTGTGGGCGATTGGGACATTTGATCAACGTTTGCCGTTATGCAAATCAAGCTGCTGCAAACCCTGCTGCTGTTCAAGCACGGTTCCCTCCGGGGTCATGTTATAACTGTGGTGACCTTACTCACTACAGAAACAATTGCCCAAGACTCGTTAACATACCTCCAGCTCGTGGACGGGTGTTTAACATCAATGAGGCAAACGTGAACAATGATGCAGCACTGAACAATTAGTGTTTTGTTATTTCCTTTGGTTGTTATCTTTTGACATTTAAAGACAAGTCAGTTGTTATATAAATAAAAATTCGTCGTTTTTATTTTTGCAAAAACTGATACGATTGTGTGAATGTTTGATACAACCTTATGATGCCAACACAAAGACAAACTACTTGTGTGGTTCTGTCATTTTTATGATCACTTGTAATCTCCCCAAGAACCTTAAATACCCGTTTCTTTTAAGAAACAAAGCCAAATTCCTCTTAAGATCTTTCTATCTCCATAGTTAGATTCTTGTGTTTAAAGTGCCAAATGAAATCCTCGGATTGGATTCCTGGTGTGCTTTAAATACCCGTGACCCAAGATAACAAATTAATAATCAAGTTAATCAATTATGTGATTATGTGCTTAAGTATTTTCTTATATGTTTTGGGTTTTCATGTGATCCATCCAAATCCTCATAGAATCTTCCATATCTCATATATGGGATTCATAGTAGGATATCTAAAGGTACTATCTTAAATCCTTAATGAACTTTAACGTTGTAGTTAAGTTCCATGGGTTATAAAGTACTATTTTATAATTGGACCCCCTTGAGTGGTCTAGTTAAACAGATTGATTTGAAAATCTGGTTAGAATTATCATGTGATGATATAATTGAAAAGATCCCTTTAAATGGTCTATTTAAGGAGATCGTACGACGGTCTAGTTAAGAAGATCATGTGTTGATCTAGTTAAAAAGATCGTTCGTTGATCTAGTTAAAAAGATCCTTTGGTGATCTAGTCAAGTTGCTTCATGTTTATTCAATTGATTTTCCCCTACGCATTATGAAATGGACTGTGCGGACTGTGCAAGGAATTACGTAATTATGGAGGCCTACATAATTATGGAATTCAGTGCACAGAAACCACAAGAAGTTTTGTCATGTGTTAAGACCTATAGTGACAAGAGTAATGATACGGGAGAAGTCTTGGACCTCGACCAATGTCATCTATTCTTACACTCCTCAATTCTGATTTCAAACACACACAAGTTTCCTATGATAAGTCTTCACGGGAAACGTATTCCTGTCTGTAGTTTGAAACCCCATGTTTTGCCAACTACAAGGACTTCACTTTAAGGGTTGACAATTTCGCTAAGAACCCTATCATGGCCCAGAGTTCTACTTAGGTTTCAAGGGATTCATTCGAAAGCGAAAACATCACAATTGTCCTCACAAGTTTCTCCAAAAATTAAATTTCGGGACGAAATTTCCTAAAGTAGGGGAGACTGTGACACCTGTGTCACTTCAACCATCAAACAAATGCCAAACCAATGAAATATTGTATTTCATACTTGGGATTTGTAAAAATATGTGTATCGTTTGCACATATCAACTCTCGATCGATTTCAAGCTTTAAATCGCTTTCTGGAAGGTTATACGCGCTCTGATGCATAAATATAACCAGTTTAATGCAAGAAACACTCCGGAATAGAGAAATAGGCTTAACATACCTTAAATAACCTCCACATACCTTAGAAATAAGTTTTGGATGGTTTGGTGTGTTGAAATCAAGTTTGTTCGATCGTAGGGACTAATTGTGTCAAACTGCGAAACTATACCGATTTGTATAGTAACGAACATTCCGGAACTTGATCATAAGTTAAACACACCCTAAATATCCTTTACATAGCTTAGAAATAGACTTTGAGGGGTTCGGTGTGCTAAAATAAACTTTATGCTCATTCAGGGACTAAAAGCGTCAAAAAGTGCATAAGTTTGCATTTTCGCGCATAACTTACGTTCTGAATACATCCGGACATCCAAAAATTTATGTAAGCACTAAAATATTTTATTTTAGTGTTTGGCTTGTCAAAAATCCATTCGTCGCGCAATTTGGACCGTTTTTACGTCCGTTACGACTTCCGTCGTAATTAGCCGAACAACGCAACCGTACGGCCAAACGAACCGACATCCGAGATATTTTTTAGCACACTTTAAGTTCCCTATACTTTAACTTCATTTTAGAGCTTTGAAATGGGGTTAACGGGCCTTAAACGTGTCGAAAATGACTTAAATGCATGACAGGGACTAAAATTGTAATTCTGCCAAAGTTGTTACCTTGCGCACCTCAACACTCTGAGTGTTACGGTGCGCAAGCAGTCCCCAGAACAGCAGAATGTTGCAAACAGCCTGTTTTCAGCTGTCATACACTCTTTTCTCTCTTGCAACTGGTTTCTAGCAATCTTATGGGCTCCCATGGGTTTTTAAATCAGTGGGTATGTGTTGTACGGCTGAGATTAATACTTGGGAAACAAGAAACGATCCTAACGGCTCAACATTTCCTATAAATACCCCCCCATGTCTTGCTCATTTTCCCTCACATTTGAAATCTGATTCAAAGCTCTCTAAGTGGAAGTTTATATGCTTCCTACCTGAGAGTGAATCGGGTTCAAATCTTGCGGGGACCCTTTGTAAGTGTTCCTTCGTTCTTTTTATGCGTTTTTGGCTTGAAAGTCAAACTACGTTTGACTTTCTGCATTGACCAGTTTATGGTCAATGCGAAGTTCGTTTGAACTTCATAACGTGAGCGTAATCACGATGGCCATAGTCCCTAGTGACTATACCTACTGATTACCACGTTATCTAGGCTCAGTGACGAGTCGTAGTTTCGGGCAAAATGCGTGTTCTCGCGTATTTTGTAACCAAACTACTTTTAGGTATCAAAACCGTTTGTTTCGATACCAAACCTGTTTTCTAACTTAACTAAACATGTTTCGACATGTTTAGCTCGTCACTTTTTAGATTAGTGCTTATGTAGAGTCGTAAGTCAAGCGGTCTAAACAACCGCTTAGACTTACGAACTAGACCCGTTTGGTCGATCTTTAGGATCCGACCAAACACATTAGGTGACCATAGTTGTATAGGGAATAACCTTTCAAGGTTATACCTTATGGTCACCTAGTTTAAGTAGTTGTATGATAGGTAGTTTATATGCCTTAGGTAAATTACCAAAATACCCTTTTCATGTGTAATTGGTAATTAAGCATATGTAACCTAAACTTTTGTCATTTAACTGATTATGTAACATAATTAAGTATGTTAGGGCATATAATACTTGTCATAGGACTAGTTAGGCGGTCTAAACGCGTTATACGCGAACGACGCGTTAAAGTGGCATAAGCTACCTAAACGGGTAGTGACGGGTCGTAAGCACTTAGGTTAGGTTTCCTTTAGTATGTAGGCCTTGTTAAACCATATCATATGAGTTCCCACGCTCATTTGGTTCACGAGACCTCATACTATCCAATCCCCTGATTTAGGTCCGGTTATTTATGTAGTTACCTATTAGGTACCGTTTGATTTCCGGGACTCCTCTAGCTTGCTTGGTAGTTGTTCAAGACTTCTAAGCACTCTCATGTGAGTACATAGTCCCCTCTTTTACTGTTTTCAAACTGTTTTGGGGTGAAGCATGTGTACCTATCTGTTATTTTCATGTTTTCCAAAAGTATAATTGATTATACATGTTAGTACTTATCTGTTGTCAAACTGAATGACTATCTATGGTTTAAACACTGATTTTTCAAAGACTATAACATTAATTGTTGAATTGTACTTATTTTGTTCACCAGACCGGTTGGTAGTATGATATAGCGCTATAGGATTTGACACCCCATTCCTGTTGTCATGGAATGTCTGAAACCAATTTGTTTCTCCATCCAAATAGGGATTGCCTTTGTGGTATCCTTATAGTCTCAAAGGTGTATTTTGATGCACTAGGTCTGAATGAATTCTTAAGTCTCATTATTTTTGTATATTAAGTTATACTCCCAAAAGTATAGTTTGATATGCTCTCATATGTGACAATGTACAAAACCAACATGTATTTTGTTAATCAATAAAACATATTTTGATATGTTATTTACAAAACCAAAACATAGTTTAATATGTTATTTATCACATCCAAAGCATATTTTGATATGTTATTTACAAAACCAAAACATAGTTTAATATGTTATTTATAAATCCAAAGTATACTTTTGATATACTACTGAAAATTTATTTACTTTAACAACTAAAGTGTATTTAATATACTATTGTTTTGCAATTGGGTTTTAGGGTTAGTGTTTAGATAACGGGACGGGTGTAATATGATGAAAACATGGTAGATACGCCGCTGGTACTTATTATATATAAGTGTTTTCATTGCATTACATACCGTGGCGTTATTTAGTACACTTGGGTTAACGATTTTGGAACTAAAATATATTTTAATATATTACTTATTCGACTTTCTTAAAACCAAAGCATATTTTTATATATACTATGAATCTTTTTATCAAAATATTGTTTTTCAAACAATATATTTTTATAACAAACTTATTCTACTTACTTATTAAATTCCTATGTCTTATTACTTTATATCATTCGATTTCTTATAAATGATTTATAAAAGAAAACCTTTTTCAAGGATCATGGCTGCTTTTATTAAAACTTTTTCTTTAAACTCATAAGTCATGAATCCTATTTTCACAAAACCTATGTATCTCACAGGCATTTTTATGCTGACGTACCTATTTTTACACATGTTTCAGGTGCTGCTTTGTGATGATTGATGATATATGCTACACTTAGGATGGACTCGTGCCTTAGCGACTTTAAAACTTGAAAGATAATAGTTGTACTTATTTGATTATATTAAAACAATGAGTTCATTTATTCAATAAAACAAAATTATTTATTCCATGGTTGTGAAACAATGATTCTGTTACAACACTCCCCGACGTTTCCGCCACGTTTTGTTGTTTTACGTGGTCGGGGTGTGACAGAAAAGTTGGTATCAGAGCCAATGGTTATAGGGAATTAGGTTATTAGTAATGCTTTGACCTAGACTATAACCTTCATAGGACCCTAACACAAGTTTTCTTGTGTTTAGTTTTAAAACAATACCGTCACTTATTCTTAGGTGACAACCACAATAAGAACACAAATTTCTATCCCGCTTTGAAAACTAATCATCTGTCCTAGGATGATTTATTATATGGTTTTGAACCCTATAAGTTTTCAAATCCCGTCAAAGTTGGTCTAAATAATGTGAACACGTGCAAACTGGAAGGGTGGGTGCCTGTACCCTGAGTTTTCTGTCTAAGGCTAGAGTGTTCGTACAAATCCACATAATCGGACCAGTCACTCTTACCTGGGAACTCTTGGGGTGAGTGTCCACTTATAGGCGAGCATGTCTTCGCGATACATTATTTTTGACCTATTTACTTTGAACAATCACCGGGGTCGTTTGTTGCTTTGTAGTAACAAACAAATGACCACTATCCTTGCTTTTATCAGATTTGTTCCATCTCATTCTTTTCTTCTAATTCTCTCACTCGTTTCCTTTCATGTTTCCTCTTTTAGAATGCCTCCTCGACGCGACAATCAGATGGCGAATGCCGAACTGGCGGAAATCATCGCGCAGCAAATGGCTGCTGCCTTCCCAAATCTTTATGCTCAAATGATTCAAGCCATCAACAACAACAATGCTCCATGCAATTTCAAGGATTTTAACTCGGCTAAACCGCTCAAGTTTAGTGGTTCTGAGGGAGCAACTGGGCTTCTTCAATGGTTCGAGAGCATTGAGAATACTTTCCGTCACGTTCAGTGTCCTGAAAATCGCAAGGTCGAGTTTTCTTCGAGTGTGTTTCAGAAGAGGGCTCTTACGTGGTGGAACGGGGTTATGAGAGACCGCGGTGCTGAGGTTGCATTAGCACAGACTTGGGCCGAGCTTAGAGCTCTTATGATGAGGGAATTCTGTCCTCGTCATGAGCTTAGGGCTCTTACGTGGTGGAACGGGGTTATGAGAGACCGCGGTGCTGACGTACCTATTTTTACACATGTTTCAGGTGCTGCTTTGTGATGATTGATGATATATGCTACACTTAGGATGGACTCGTGCCTTAGCGACTTTAAAACTTGAAAGATAATAGTTGTACTTATTTGATTATATTAAAACAATGAGTTCATTTATTCAATAAAACAAAATTATTTATTCCATGGTTGTGAAACAATGATTCTGTTACAACACTCCCCGACGTTTCCGCCATGTTTTGTTGTTTTACGTGGTCGGGGTGTGACAATTCCAAACATTTATTTTATAATCTTTGAAAAATTAGAGTTTAAATCATAGATAATCATTCAGTTTGCAAAAAGATAAGTACAAATATGTATAATCAATTATACTTTGAAAACAAGAACATAACAAATAGGTACACATATTTCACCCCAAAACATTTGAAAACAGTAAAGAGGGTACTCTGTACTCACTTGAGAGTGCTTAGAAGTCTTGAACAACTTCCAAGCAACCTAGAGGAGTCCCGGAAATCAAATGGTACCTAATATAGGTAACTATATAAATAAACCGGACCTAATTCGGAAGATTGGATAGGATGAGGTCTCGTAAACCAAATGAGTGTGGGAACTCATATGAAATGGTTTAACAAGGCCTACATACTAAAAGGAAACCTAACCTAAGTGCTTACGACCCATTACGACGCGTAGCTTACGCTACTTTAACGCGTCATTCGCGTAAAACGCGTTCGGACCGCCTAACTAGTCCTATGACAAGTATTATATGCCTAAACATGTTTAATTATGTTGCATAATTAGTTAAGTGACAAAAGTTTGGGTTACATATGCTTAAACATCAATTATGCATAAAAAGGGTATTTTGGTAATTTTCCTAAGGCATATAAACTACCTATCATACAACTACTTAAACGAAGTGACCAACCTCGGAAGGTTATTCCCTATACAACTATGGTCACCTAATGTGTTTGGTCGGATCCTAAAGATCGACCAAACGGGTCTAGTTCGTAAGTCTAAGCGGTTGTTTAGACCGCTTGACTTACGACTCTACATAAGCACTAATCTAAAAAGTGACGAGCTAAACATTTCGAAACATGTTTAGTTAAGTTAGAAAACAGGTTTGGTATCAAAACAAACGGTTTTGATACCTAAAAGTAGTTTGGTTACAAAATACGCGAGAACACGCATTTTGCCCGAAACTACGACTCGTCACTGAGCCTAGATAACGTGGTAATCAGTAGGTATAGTCTCTAAGGACTATAACCATCGTGATTACGCTCACGTTATGAAGTTCAAACGAACTTCGCATTGACCATAAACTGGTCAATGCAGAAAGTCAAACGCAGTTTGACTTTCAGACTTGAAAAGCGATAAAAGAACGAAAGAATACTTACAAAAGGTCCCCGCAAGCTCTTGATCCGATTTACCTTCAGGTATGAAGTATAAACTTCAACTTAGAAGGCCAAAATCAGATCAAGTGTGAGTTGGGGGAATGATTGGGGTGGGCTATATATAGTTTTCGTACAACCGTTAGGATCGTTCATCGAAAACCGAGCTCAAAACCATTTGCACAAGTGTGGAACAGCTGAATCAAGCTGGAATCAACATTCTGCTGATCTGGGGCAGCCTTACGGACCGTATGGTCCCTGTCTTACAGACCGTATGTGGTCTGCAGACCAGCAACTTTCAAAAGTTGACAGTTTAGCCCCTGCACTTGAGAATCTTGCATTTTTGGCACGTTTAAGCCCCGTTAACCTCATTTCAAGGCTCTAAAATGAAGTTAAAGTATAGGGAACTTGAAACATACTCAAAAATATCTCGGATGTCGGTTCGTTTGGTCGTACGATTGCGTTGTTCGGTTAATTACGACGGAAGTCGTAACGAACGCAAAAACGATCCAAATTAAGCGACGAATGGAATTTTATCATACTAAACACTAAAATAAAATATTTTAATGCTTACATAAATTTTTGGATGTCCGGATGTATTCAGAACGTAAGATATGCGCGAAAATGCAAACTTGTGCACTTTTTGACGCTTTTAGTCCCTACTGATCAAGAAAGTTTATTTTTGCGCACCAAACACCCCAAAGCCTATTTCTAAGCTATGTAAAGGATATTTAGGGCATATTTAACTTATGATCAAGTTCCAAAATGTTCGTTACTATACAAATTGGTATAGTTTCGCAGTTTGTCGAATTTAGTCCCTGTAAGCGAATAAACTTGATTTCAACACACCAAACCAATCCAAAACTTATTTATAAATTATGTGAATGTTATTTAAGGTATGTTAAGCCTATTTCACTATTCCAGAGTGTTCGTTGCATTAAAATGGTTATATTTACGCATCAGTGCGCGTATAACCTTCTAGAAAGCGATTTAAAGCTTGAAATCGAACAAGAATTGCTATGTGCAATCGATACACAGATTTTTACAAATCCCAAGTATGAAATACAATATTTCATTGGTTTGGCATTTGTTTGATGGTTGAAGTGACACAGGTGTCACAGTAAGTGATTTAAGTAACGAGGCGTGTGTAATATGATACAAGCATGGTGGATACGCCGCTGGTACTTCCTATATATAAGTGCTTGTATGATATTACATATCGTAGCATTATTTAAATCATTTCAATTTAGACATATAACATATTTTTCACAAGACATTGTTTTACAAAACAGTTTATTTTATACAACTCATTTTACTTGGTTATTTTATTAACCATACACCTTTCTTTTATATAATCTGATTTCTTATCGAGTTTTCATATGATTTATAAAAGAATACACTTAACAAGATTCATGACTAATTTTTATTAAACCTTTCTTTTAAAACTCAAGTCATGAATCCTATTTTCACAAAACTTATGTATCTCACAGGCATTTTTATGCTGATGTACCTATTTTCACATGTGTTTCAGGAGCTATTGCATAGGTTTGATCAAGATACACTAGGGTGGACTTAGGCCTTAGTGACATAAAAGAAGCAAGATTAGTTAAATAATGTTATGCACTCTTGTTTCTCTTTGTTTAAGACAATGTAATCCTTTTTGTTTATAAATAAAACATAACTTTAATTACCATGGTTGTGAAACAATAATTCTGTTACAACACTCCCCGACGTTTCCGCCACGTTTTTGTTGTTTTACGTGGTCGGGGTGTGACACCAGGTACACTGGATATCATGCCTTTCAACTTCTGAAGCTCCCTGGAAAGTGTTGTATCCTGCAAAGATCCAATACTATTAGTAGTAAAAGTATTAGCATTATTATACACGTTACCAGCCTGAGGATTCTGGCCATATCCTGAAGCATATCCTGATCCTCTCACAGTTGATACCCTGACCAACGAAGGTATCTCAGGATTATGATTCTGGGAATGACTTGGTACAATGTTGCCCCGATTATCCTCAGTATATACTGCTGAGCTGAAGTTCAGCGCTCTAGGTTGCAAAGGAGTGACAGTATCCTCAGCTGGCCTACTCGAGCTAGATTTTAAGAGTTGTATTTCTCTCATCAACATTTGGTTGGTTTCCTGCTGTTGCTTCATTTGATCCTGTATACTACCAAACAAAGTTAGAATTTCATCACTAGAAGCCAAAATAGGAGTTCTCCCTGAGGCAGCAGATCCTTGAATGTTCTGAGTGGGGATAATATCCCGAGCTACATGAGTTTTGGTCCTTCTTGGAGGAGCCTGAGGCTATAAAGATGCTTGTGTCCTCAGAGGTGGTGGAAGCACCGAACCAATTGTTGCAGAGGTTGTAGCAGACACGATAGAAGAGCTCATCTTTGAATTTGAGGCCATTGAAAATAGTGTGGAAAAAAGTTTCGAAAATAGGAAACCAAGTAGTGAATTTAAGAAAGTTTTTAGTAGAAATAGCACCACTTACCCCACAGTGGGCGCCAAATTGTTTTGGTCAAAAATTACCTAAGCAATTTAGTGATCAAATTAGTTTGTGAGGTAGTGTGCTAACAATGTGTATTGAAAATATCCTGCTTTGGTTGATTGCAAAAAACAGTTTTCAGGATATAGCTCAGGATATTGAGCTATATCTATAATCAAACAATGAGCGAAAAAGTAAAGGGGGGACACGAGATGTACGAGGAAAGCCCTTGATCAAACTTGATCGCCGACACAAAACCTCGGGAGCTGACAATCGCAGCTGCCTTGTTCTTCTTATTACTTCAAATGTCAGGATACAAGGCAGGATATTGACCAGATGATGTGGGATACGCGGCCTGCTTTTATGTTCAAAGACTTTAATGTTGTATGAATCGTGTTATTCAAAAGCCTTGGTATGTAAAAAGCTCGATGTGAGATTGTTTATTCAGATGCTTAAATGTTGGACATGCTTTGGCCTAATAGGTGTCGGTACTCTCATTGGGATTGTCCCCAGGTAGGCAACGGGTCCTTATACTTGGATTTGTACGAATGCCAGCCTAGACAGGAGTTCCCAACTTAACGGTACTTAACCCTTCCAGTTACTACATGTCCGAGCATATGATATTTCGTTTTATTTTCAAAACAAGTTTTAAATGGAATTGCTACTAAACCACACACAATCGGCAAGTGCACCGGTCGCGGTGTAGTGTAGATGGCAAGACCGGATATCAATCCGTGGACACTATATAAAAACTTTAAATACTGAACCTTTATCGAATATAAAGTTGAATTTTGAAGTTTGATTTAAATTGATTTTTGATTTTTAGTTTCACAATTGAATTTGCAATAAACAAAAATATAAAATAAACGATTAAACAGTAAATACAATGATACAAATTACATACAAAAATTGGAAATTATAAGTTTTAAGATAAACACGATAAAAAGATTGCTACTTAGGTTTTGAATCCCCAAACGTGTGTGATATTATTTCTTCCTTCGGTTTATGACTAAATACTTAAATTACCCGAATAACCTCCCGATTAAAGATGATTTATCAAGTAATTTTAGCTAAGTGTGAAGTGCTAAAATGGACTGGCTCGACCTATCGATACCAAATCCCATGAGAATAAAATCCTTTTGACCTCAGAGACAATAATGTTGTGAGAAGATTTCAAAAACATGAAGCAGAAGTATTATTGAAACATTGAAATCCCAGGAAACCTTAGACGCGAAAAAGTAAATGAATCCGAGTTATCGGTCACCCAATTTACCCAACAACGGCTAGCTAATAACCTAGCATACCTGGATCTTATTTCTAATTACCAAGTAAGTTTGCATCTTTAATTGGTTTGATTTTAATACTTGATTAACTTGTTGATCGAAAGTTAATGTTTTTATCGAAAAGACAAGGCCCGAACCGATAATCAAAAGATTAACAATTCGGATTGAAATAGTAATATGGTTTTAAGTTACTAATTTCAATAACCAAGTTATAAGCAATTAAAGGACAATATAAAGTCAAGTTCAATAATACTTCATGTAAATCACACCAAATAGTAATAAACCAAATTCAAAATAACATCACAATGTTTAGTTCATCGTTACCTAAGTAGCTTACACGTTTAGCCAATTATTTTGTACAAATACAGAAAGTAAACACAATTACAAACACAAGGTAACATGGTAAAAAGTAAAAGGTACGAAAACTTAACGTTTGTCGGACTTTTCTCGGAACCGGGGCGCTTTTAACTCGAACCGAGAGCTTCCGAGACCTCCAAAGATCGACCAAATTGATCCACACCCGAAGGTATTGTGAGATCATTTGTAAGGATCAGACTACCTCTATTTATAGTGATTTTTTGCGAAAACCGAACACCTTACGGACCGTAAGGGTCATGCCTTGTGGTCCGTAAGCAGTCTGATTACTTTTCTGCTTTTCTGCTTGTCTGCTTGTCTGCGCACTATCTACTTACGGACCGTAAAGGCTAAGCCTTGCGGTCCGTAAGAGGTTTGGTCGTCGACTGAGTTTACCTAACCATTTGCGGACCGTAAGGGTAAGGCCTTGCGGTCCGTAAGGGGTCTTGTTCAGCAAATTAATTTAATTTTTCTTGTTTTCCGACACGTCTTTTCCGTGCTTCTTTCGCTGCAATTATTCCCTTCGTTTTCATCGCGAAATCAACAGGTTCTTCATCAAATCCTGCAAATCCATAATTTAACCAAATAAGTATCTAAATCACGAAAAAACCACATCCAAATTTATTAAATTGTAAGGAATTCGATGTGTAAAATGTGTATAATTTTAGATACATCAAACATCCCCACACTTAACCTTTTGCTTGTCCCTAAGCAAAACTCCAAACAACTGTACAAACTAAAATTTAAACGATTATTTATAATGGAAAATTAAAACACACATTAATGTACATAAATGATTTAAAATTAGCTAATAACGATAGAGATGAGAACACTAAATGTGATTTTTCAAAAATAGAGTTTTATCACCAATTACTCACTTACTTGCATCTTTACTCTCCTCGGCTCACTTGTGTAAAGTAGTGAATAGAGCACTAGTAATTTTCTGTGATCACTCAAAAGCCGGGCCAAATAGTAACATTATCATAAGCTTGTAATGAAATCTCATCTTTACCAATTAACATATAAAAATCATATAAATCAAGAGGACTTTTATTGTGGGTTGTAACTTGGCTAGGGTTTAAAGGTAGGAAATTGTGGATATTTACTGGGTGAAGTGTTTCAATCCAGTCTAGCAAATTATCCTATCAAACCTCACACAATTTTTTTTTTCACACACACTCACAAACCAAGTGACTCTTTTAAGGTCAGATCGTCAAGACCGGTTTTATCCTTGATGTGGATCAAATCTTCCTGTATCCTGTAGTGAATATTACTTCCAACTCTAATGGATCTTTCAGCATCGAGCCTAATAGCCCCCATCCCTATTAGAAGCGTTTATTCATATTGGGATTTAGTTTGACTTTTTCTACATCTTCCTGTGTGAGACCAGTTTCCACATCCAATGCATTTATCGTATCGTTTTGCTCTTCTTTTCATAGCACTTTTGGATGTCCCACAAAATAGTGGCGTTTGTTCTTGTTGTCGCCACTTTTTTTCTAACTTCTTCACTTAAGTGAAATATTCTCTCTCTAAGCTCCGTAGGTAAGCTTGGTTTCGCGAATTGTAAGCAACAAAGCAAATTTAAATCGAATGAATGCATGTCCAGTTCTTTTAGGTCTGCCGGTAAAAGACCAAACTAAATTCCTATGAAAGGAAAATTATACTTAACCGGAATTCACACATGGGTTGAAAAGGTAAAACAAAAAGGCTTAACTGGTTTAATATGGTGGGTTTACAACAAACGAAGAAGGAAAAGGTTCAACTTGGTTTTCTATTGGATAATTTTTTTGGGTTTTTTAAGTTTTAACACATGGTTGTATCCTAATGCCTCTATCATTTTTATACAATTTTATAGTTAAAGAATTCAACAAGTATATTCAAGACAAGTTCTGAAATGTATACTATTATGCGGCACACTCAATCAAATGAAATCTTAAGCATATGATGAATGCTTTTTAGAAAGGCTCAAAAGTTACTGAAATTGGGTGTGTATTTAAGATGCAAATTTATGAATAATTAGAAAAAATTTCTATTTACGAAAATCACATTTTATTTTTCTCATATGTATAATTATTAGATAAAAATAAGTCAAATATGCACAAAATTAAAACAATATTTATATTTTTTTTTATATATAAGTTTTTTTTTAAACGATAGTTTCCCATCCCCACACTTAAATTCTACATTGCCCTCAATGAAGGATGGAAACCGACTAAAAAACACTAAGATAATTAAGAAATAAAATACTCAAGACAAATTGGAAAGGACTTAGCTGGTTATGATGATAATCTGTGCCAGCTATGCATGTTCCTAATCCATACTTGAATATGACCGTATAGCATTTCCTTCGCGGTCGTCTCTTACACCTTGGTTGCTTTTTCACAAGATTGCAGTTCCGAGATTTCCACCCGAATGGAGATTGAGTACGGGCGGATTTAAACAAACCTGCACATGACACAACAAACAAACCTAGGCATAAAACTGACTCAAAGACAAAAACTAACTCAAACCACACAAACTACATAACTATGTGTCATCCCAAAACCTCCATCGGGAGGCTTCTCCTTTATCCAACCCCAGTCTAGCTTATTCAATTTCACCCGCTTCTTGTTATTATTTGAAATTTGGAATTTTTAAGCCTTTTAACATTTTCAAATAGGTCACGCCACCAATACTTAAATTTACCTGGACCAAACCTGATTCGTGTCATATAAGGAGGATGATGGTTGTCTCTGCACTTTAGTTTTGCCTTGAGCTTCCATTTGCACCATCTTTGCATCCTCAAGATATGTTGATCCAAGTTACTTTGTGTCTCCCCCCGTGTTTTTAATTGTGGTGGTGATCCAGCTTCTAGGTTTTCCACGGGCCAACTTTCAAACTCCTCAGCCACTTTCTCTTCTTCTTCGTTTGGTATTTGTTTGATTTCCATGATTGGTTCACCTTCAAGTAATTTCTCTAAATATGCAAGATCACCGATTGGGTCAAATTCTTCATTTTCAATAGTTGGCAAACCTACCAACTCATCACCAAACTCTTCTTCCCAAGATGGTTCATGGTCTTTCTCACCCTCCATCTTGTCAAGTGGCTTTTCTTCAACTTCTTCAATTAGAGCTGCTGAGTATCGAGGCACCTCCAACTCAATCTCTTCTACTACCCGTTCATCGTCATCACTCCAAAAGTCATCATCGATATTCCATGGTGTAGGACACCAATGGTTGGAATTAACGACTTGCTGAACCGGAGGTGGGATTCCAGTGTCCATTATTGTCTCCGGTTCTCTATCTGACAACTCTGGATGACCGGGTAGCTCCTCTTCAATTTCTTCTTTTATTAATCTCCTATATTCAGCCAGCTTCGCATCTATCTCCGCCTCATCACAGTAAAAATCAATTATGAATTTAACATTTTTCTCTTCTCGTTCTTCCTGCTCTACCTTATTATCTTCACCAATACCCTCAGCATCCTTTAATGTTGTCTCCATATTGGTAAGCTCTGTGGCATCTACCGACTCGTCATTCATGTCTTGATTTAAAGTCCAATCATCCTTGTCGGCCCAATATATCCCCTTTGTAACCGAATGCATTGTCCCTCGAAAAGAGTTCGGACAATCTTAACGCTTGTGCGGTCCAGCGCAGTTCCCACAAAATGGATTTATGATTTGATCGTTGTTTTTCATCTTTTCTAACATTTGCTCTAGTGCTTCGCAGTTTTGCTTCAATGATGATGCTGTCTGAGCGAAGACTTGACATGACTCCACAAATGTCGGAAAATAAGGTGGGTACTTGCTTTCGTTGCATGGTTGATATGATGAAGAATAATAGTTTTGATATGGTTGTGGTTGTGAATATAAGTTAGAAGAGTAATCTGTGGAATACTCCGATGAATTTGGACAATATTTAGTATGATGAAGTCCTCCACAGATCAAACACATTATAAAAATACATAAAACAAATAAACAAACTTTAATCTATGAAAACAAGTAAAAACAAAAAAAAACTAAATATACGACTCGGGTCGTTCTCTAAAGTTTGCTAGTGTCCCCGGCAACGGCGCCAAAAACTTGATGTGGGATACGCGGCCTGCTTTTATGTTCAAAGACTTTAATGTTGTATGAATCGTGTTATTCAAAAGCCTTGGTATGTAAAAAGCTCGATGTGAGGTTGTTTATTCAGATGCTTAAATGTTGGACATGCTTTGGCCTAATAGGTGTCGGTACTCTCATTGGGATTGTCCCCAGGTAGGCAACGGGTCCTTATACTTGGATTTGTACGAATGCCAGCCTAGACAGGAGTTCCCAACTTAACGGTACTTAACCCTTCCAGTTACTACATGTCCGAGCATATGATATTTCGTTTTATTTTCAAAACAAGTTCTAAATGGAATTGCTACTAAACCACACACAATCGGCAAGTGCACCGGTCGCGGTGTAGTGTAGATGGCAAGACCGGATATCAATCCGTGGACACTATATAAAAACTTTAAATACTGAACCTTTATCGAATATAAAGTTGAATTTTGAAGTTTGATTTAAATTGATTTTTGATTTTTAGTTTCACAATTGAATTTGCAATAAACGAAAATATAAAATAAACGATTAAACAGTAAATACAATGATACAAATTACATACAAAAATTGGAAATTATAAGTTTTAAGATAAACACGATAAAAAGATTGCTACTTAGGTTTTGAATCCCCAAACGTGTGTGATGTTATTTCTTCCTTCGGTTTATGACTAAATACTTAAATTACCCGAATAACCTCCCGATTAAAGATGATTTATCAAGTAATTTTAGCTAAGTGTGAAGTGCTAAAATGGACTGGCTCGACCTATCGATACCAAATCCCATGAGAATAAAATCCTTTTGACCTCAGAGACAATAATGTTGTGAGAAGATTTCAAAAACATGAAGCAGAAGTATTATTGAAACATTGAAATCCCAGGAAACCTTAGACGCGAAAAAGTAAATGAATCCGAGTTATCGGTCACCCAATTTACCCAACAACGGCTAGCTAATAACCTAGCATACCTGGATCTTATTTCTAATTACCAAGTAAGTTTGCATCTTTAATTGGTTTGATTTTAATACTTGATTAACTTGTTGATCGAAAGTTAATGTTTTTATCGAAAAGACAAGGCCCGAACCGATAATCAAAAGATTAACAATTCGGATTGAAATAGTAATATGGTTTTAAGTTACTAATTTCAATAACCAAGTTATAAGCAATTAAAGGACAATATAAAGTCAAGTTCAATAATACTTCATGTAAATCACACCAAATAGTAATAAACCAAATTCAAAATAACATCACAATGTTTAGTTCATCGTTACCTAAGTAGCTTACACGTTTAGCCAATTATTTTGTACAAATACAGAAAGTAAACACAATTACAAACACAAGGTAACATGGTAAAAAGTAAAAGGTACGAAAACTTAACGTTTGTCGGACTTTTCTCGGAACCGGGGCGCTTTTAACTCGAACCGAGAGCTTCCGAGACCTCCAAAGATCGACCAAATTGATCCACACCCGAAGGTATTGTGAGATCATTTGTAAGGATCAGACTACCTCTATTTATAGTGATTTTTTGCGAAAACCGAACACCTTACGGACCGTAAGGGTCATGCCTTGCGGTCCGTAAGCAGTCTGATTACTTTTCTGCTTTTCTGCTTGTCTGCTTGTCTGCGCACTATCTACTTACGGACCGTAAAGGCTAAGCCTTGCGGTCCGTAAGAGGTTTGGTCGTCGACTGAGTTTACCTAACCATTTGCGGACCGTAAGGGTAAGGCCTTGCGGTCCGTAAGGGGTCCTGTTCAGCAAATTAATTTAATTTTTCTTGTTTTCCGACACGTCTTTTCCGTGCTTCTTTCACTGCAATTATTCCCTTCGTTTTCATCGCGAAATCAACAGGTTCTTCATCAAATCCTGCAAATCCATAATTTAACCAAATAAGTATCTAAATCACGAAAAAACCACATCCAAATTTATTAAATTGTAGGGAATTCGATGTGTAAAATGTGTATAATTTTAGATACATCACCAGATCATTGCTAAGTGTTACAATGTATTTCAGAAAGTGTGTGAATTGCGAGAGAAAGTATGAGAGCTCGAGAGTAGTAAATGTGTTGTCCTATTTGATCTGGTTTATCCGTATATTTATAGCTACAAAATGAAACAAAATCTCCTAAAATAGGGGGATTCCAGCGAATATTCCCAGGTGAACGTTGAAGACCAAGTAAGGCGGCTTCAACCTTCTTCTTCGAACAACTTGGACCGAGTCTTCAGGGGAAGAGGTCTTCATGAACGTTATGAACTTGTACTCGTACTCCTGCACACAATCCGTTAGTAATCCTCAGGATACAGTATCAGGATGTTAGCAATATCCTGATTCAGCATCCTGGTTATGAACACATATTATGTAATCAAGATATAATTCAAGATACTATCCAGGATATGGGCTCAGAATTTCACCCATAACATTTGAGATATCTCACGATTGGGGTCGTCCAAGAATTAGGATCCTCTTCAGGGTACTCATCAACGGGATCTCGGACACTTACTACTTCCTTATCCTGAGACTTGTAGAGTTCCACCGCAGGATACAGAATATGTAGTATTGGTATTTGAGTCCCCTTCGGTATCCTGACTGCAGATCCTAAGTTTGCCAGAGCATCTACCTCCGCATTATCCTCTCTTAGAACCTATTCAAGTGTAAAAACTTCGAAATATCCTGCTAATTTTTTAACAATTTCAAGATATTCAATTAACCTTTCACCTTTAACTACATAGGATCCATTGAAATGGTTGGTGATCAATAAGGAATCAACATACACTTGCAAACATTTAATATTCATGTTCCTAGCCAATTCTAATCCTACAACTAGGGCTTCATATTCTGGTTCATTATTAGTGGCAGGAAATTCGCAACTAATAGCCTGGGCTAATATGTCCCCATGTGGCGATTTTAGCAGTATACCTAATCCTACACCTCTTACATTGGATGCACCATCAGTATATAATGTCCAGGATCCTAAAGTTTCTCCTAGTTGTTGCACTTCTAGATCTACTTCATTTTGAATGTCACTACTAAAATCAGCCACAAAGTCTGCTAGAGCTTGAGACTTTATAGCATTTCTAGGTTCATACACTAAATCATAGGCACTTAACTTTACGGACCATTTAGCCATTCTACTCGACATTTCAGGTTTTCTAAGCACATTTTTAACAGGATAATTAGTTTTAACATGAATCCTATGTGTCTCAAAATAATGTCTAAGCTTAGTCGATGCCATAACTAGGGCTAATATCAATTTTTCTAAGTGTGAATATCTAGTGTCAGTATCTAATAAACTTTTACTAACATAATAGACAGGATACTGCTGACCTTCATGATCCTTTACCAGAACGACACTTACTGCATTCCCTGACACTGCAAGATACAGGGATAATGGTTCACCATCCTCGGGCTTCGAAAGCAAAGGTGCAGTTGAAAGATACTGTTTCAATCCTTGTAAGGCTGCTTCATGTTTTTCTCCCCACTCGAATTTCTTATTCTTTTTCAGGATATCATAGAATTCCTTGCACTTCTCGGAGGATCTTGATATAAACCTGTTCAATGCCGCTATTCGTCCTGTTAATCTTTGCACATCTTTCATGTTGGACGGTGATTTGATATCCAGGATAGCTTTAATCTGTTTCGAGCTTGCTTCTATTCCCGTTTTCGTCACCATATATCCTAGGAATTTTCCTGCCCCTACTCTGAAATGGCATTTAGCAGGATTCAGCTTCATGTTATATTGGTCCAGGATATTGAATGCACATTCAAGATCCCGGAGATGATCCTACGCCTTCTTGGACTTTACCACCATATCATCAATGTATACTTCCATTGTGTCCCCCAGTTTGTCTTTAAACGTCATGTTCACCAATCTCTGGTACGTTGCACCTGCATTTTTTAATCCGAAAGGCATGGCAGTATAACAATAAATACCTGTTGGTGTCATGAAAGCAGTATCCTCCTGATCGGATGGCTCCATTTGGATCTGCTGGAATCCTGAGGATGCATCCATGAAGGTAAGCATTTCATGTCCGGCGGTAGCATCCACCATTGAATATATATGAGGCAAAGGGAACGGTTCTTTAGGACATGCTTTGTTCAGGTCTGTGTAATCTACACAAACTCTCCATTTCTCATTCTTCTTTTGAACCACCACCACGTTTACTAGCCATTTGGGGAATTTGACTTCTCTAATCATCTTGGATTTCAATAATCTTTCAACCTCTTCCTGTATGATTGTGTTTCTTTCAGGAGCAAACTTTCTTCTTTTTTGCTGAACGGGCTTGAAAGACCCGTCAATCCCAAGCTTATGAGTTATAATATCTTTTGAAATACCTGTCATATCCTCATGCTTCCATGCAAACGTGGACATCCTGCATTTTAGAAAATTAGTTAACTGGTTCTCAATATCCTGAGGAATATTAATTCCTACGAGCATTGAGATATCTGGATTATCCTGGTCAAGGATAACTTTCTTAACATCCTGCTCTGAGGCTTTAACGATATCCTGGGCCCGTATCTTTAATTGCTATCCTGCTTTGGACCTTTTCGAAGACTTCATTGAGGAGGAATAACATTCTTTCTCCTCATGTTGATCGCTTTCCACCTTAACTACCCCCAAGGGGTAGGGATCTTGACACACTGATGATAGGTTGATGGGACAGCCTTCATATCATGGATCCATGGCCTACCCAATATAATATTGTAGCAGGATAATGAATCCATGAAACAGAATCATTGCATTGAATTTACTCCTTCAACATATAGTGGCAACTTTATTTCTCCCACAATATTATTTACTTCTCCACTGAATCCTATAAGCACAGTAGATTTTGAAGTGATCTCCATCTGGGGAATGTTCATTCTTTTTTAGTGTTTCCAGCTGGATAATGTTGACAAAGCTGTCGTTATCCACCAGTATCATGCGCAGAAAATGATTAGCAATATATAAAGTTATTACCAAACCATCATGATGAGGATCCTGGACCCAATCTCGATCATCATTATCAAACGTTATCACTTTATCAGTTGTAAGAGTTGTCATCCTGGTCGGCTTGTCCTCCCGTTCAGCCTTAGCCTCCTTGGCATGTCTCTTAGCTGTAGAGTAAGAGGTTCCATATATGTCGGATCCTCCTAAAATAAAGTTAATTATCTTGGCGTCTGGAGGAGGTGATGCTTCTCGTTCAGGATCCTTCTCAGTATCCTAACCCTTATTCTTTTTTCTACCCAAAAGATCCTTCAGGTATCCCTTGCTTAGCAGATAGCTTATTTCCTTCCTCAAAGCTATGCAATCTTCTGTCACATGTCCAAAATCCTCATGGAAAGCACACCATTTGGATTTATCCTTCCAATCGGCCTTTTGTTGGTTCTTTCTTGGCCACCTCGCTTTATCTCCCAAACCCTGCATAACATACATTAGTTCAGGCAGACTAATAGAGAAACAATATTCTGATAATTCAGGATCCTCATCCTCAACAGCATTCACTTGCTTGCTGTCATTTCTGCCATACGGCTTAGAGCGGTACGGCTTATATGAGGATTTCGACTTCCTGTTGGTTGACTCGTATATTGAGGATGAATTCATCCTCTCTTGCATTTTCTTGTCGTCTTCAAGTCTGATATATCTCAAAGCCCTGTTTCGAGCTTCATCCAGGTTCCTGCAAGGAGTCATCACAAGATCCTGATAAAATTGGGAATCCTTTTGCAACCCCATTTTGAATGCTTGTACAGCCGTGACAACGTCAAGATGTGGGATATCCAAGGATTCCCTGCTAAACTTGTTCACGTAATCCCTTAAGGACTCTTGAGGACCCTGAGTTATACTGTAGAGATCACTTGTTAGCTTCTCGAAACTTCTACTGCTAGAAAATTGACTATTAAACAAGTTAACCAAATGAGCAAATGATGTAATTGAATGAGGTGGGACATTTAAGAGCTATTTCAAGGCTGATCCTGTTAGAGTAGAGCCGAAGCCCTTTCATAGGCATGCTTCCTTAAGCTCTGGTGGATTAGGGTTAATCCCCATTCTCTCCCTATACTGAGCAATATGTTCCTCGGGATCCGTAGTTTCGTCATAAAGATTCATATTGGGAGTTTGAAATCTTTTGGGAATTTCAGCATCACATATAGGATATGTAAACCGGGATATCCTGTGGCTATCCTGGGATACTTCCGGAATGGGGTGAACAAATCCCGGTACACCGAATATCATATCCTTCAGCTTCTGAAGCTCCCTAGAGAGTGCTGACATCACACTTGTATCCTGCAAGGATCCAAAGCTGTTAGTAGCAGGAGTATTGATATTATTAAACACGTTACCAGTCTGAGGATTTTGGCCATATCTTGGAGCATATCCTGGTCCTCTGACAGTCGATATCCTGGCTATTGAGGGTATTTCAGGAGTGTTACCCTGGGAATGACTGGGCACAACATTGCCCTGACTATCCTCAGTATACACCGCTGAACTAAAGTTCAGGGTTCTGGGCTGCAAGGGAGTGACAGTATCCTTAACAGGTTTCTTGGAGTCAGACTTCAAGAGTTGTATCTCGTTTATCAGCATTTTGTTAGTTTCCTGTTGTTGCTTCATCTGTTCCTGTATACTACCAAATAAAGTGAGAATTTCATCATTAGAAGCCATAATAGGAGTTCTCCCTGAGGTAGCAGATCTGTGGATATTTTGAGCAGGAATAGTGTCTCAGGATATGTGAGTCTCAGCCCTCCTTGGAGGAGCCTGAGCCTGTGAAAGAACTTGCATCTGTGGAGGTGGTGACAGCACCGAACCGGTTGTGGTAGAGGTTGTAGCAGGCATGGATGATGAGCTCATGTTTGATTTCGAGGCCATTGAAAATAGTTGTGCGAAAAGTTTTGAAAAAAGAAAACCAAGTAAAGATTTTAACAAGGTTTTTAGTAAGAATAGCACCACTTGCCCCACGGTGGGCGCCATATTGTTTTGGTCAAAAATTACCGAAGCAATTAAGTGATCAAATTAGTTTGTGAGGTAGTGTGCTAGTAAAGTTTGTGAAAAATATGCTGGATTGATTGTTTGTAAAAACAGTGTCAGGATATAGCTTCAGGATATGAAACTGTACCTATAATCAAACAATGAGCTGTAAAAGTAAAAGATGGACACATGATATACGAGGAAAGCCCTTGATTAATCTAGATCTCCGCCATAAAACCTCGGGAGCTGACAATCGTCGGCTGCCTTGTTCTTCTTATTACTTCAATATTCAGGATACAATGCAGGATATTGTACGGATCAGCTAAGTGTTACAATGAATTTCAAGTATAAGTGTTGTGATTGTGATTGCGAATGATTGTAGCCGCTAAGAGAGTGAAAAAGTGAGTGAAGTTGTGTGTCTCTATCAATCCGTACACTCCTATTTATAGTAAACAGAAATAACAAACTATCCTATAAACTAGGGATACTTCGAATATTCCCTTCAGAACGTTGGAGACCCCTTCTTCCGGCTTCAACGTTCTTCTTCCAACCAAATAGAGCGAGTCTTCAGGAGAACAAGTCCATATGCACGTTATAAGCTTGCAACCGTAACCTGCACGTGACTAATTAGTAACTACTAGGATATGGCATCAGGATGTTACCAATATCCTGATCCGGTATCCTAGTCACAATCAGAAATAATAAAGCCGGGACATAATTCAGGATATGGGTTCAGAAAACCACCCACAACAACTTTGACTAGAACTAACCTCTTGAGTTTGAGATTCTTGATCTTTCTATCTTCAATTTGTATTGGTTTCTCTACAAACTTAAGCTTTCCATTTACCTCTATGTCTTGAAGAGGTATTACCAACGATTCATCAGCTAAGCACTTCTTGAGGTTACATACATGAAATACATCAAGTACTCCTACCATCCCTTCTGGTAACTGTAGCTGGTAAGCTACTGGTCCTATTCTTTTGATAATCTCAAATGGTCCAACATATCTTGTAGCTTTCCTCTTTTATTGAATCTGACATCTCCTTTCCATGGTGAGACTTTCAATAGTACTTTATCTCCAATTTGAAATTCTAGTGGTTTGCGTCTGTTATCTGCATAACTCTTTTGACGATCTCGTGCTGCTTTCAGTCTTTCCTTGACTTGAATAATTTTTTTCAGTTGTCTCTTGCACAATCTCAGGACCTGACAATTGCTTTTCTCCAATTTCTGCCCAACACACTGGTGTTCGGCATTTTCGTCTATAGAGTGCTTCAAATGGTGCAGCATTAATGCTGGTATGATAGCTATTGTTGCAGGAAAATTCTATTAAGGGTAAGTGATTATCCCAATTTCCTCCAAAATCAATTACACAGGCTCTAAGCATATCTTCCATTGTTTGGATTGTTCTTTCACTTTGTCTGTCCGCTTTTGGATGATAGGTTGTACTTAGATTTAATCTTGTTCCCATGGCCTTTTGAAAACCTGTCCAAAAATGAGAAGTGAAACGACTGTCTCTATCAGACACATTAGATAAAGGAATCCTATGTAATGAAACTATTTCATTTACATATAACTTGGCTAACTGTTCCACACTGAAAGTTTCTTTCATTGGTAAGAAATGAACAGATTTGGTCAATCTGTCTACACTCACCCAGATTGTGTCATTACCTTTTCGTATCTTGGGTAATTTGGTAACAAAGTCCGTTGTTATCAATTCCCATTTCCATATTGGCATTTCTAATTGCTGTAATAATCCTGAAGGTTTCTGATGTTCAGCTTTAACCTGGGAACAGGTTAAACATTTAGCAACATAATTTGCTATATCTTTCTTCATTCCTATCCACCAAAAATTCTTTCTTAAGTCTTGATACATCTTGTCACTTCCATGATGCATTGTATACTTAGATTTATGGGCTTCTACTAGAATTCGGTTTCGTAGGTTTCCTTGAATAGGTATCCAAATTCTTTTCTTATGGAATCTCCAAATTCCATTTGCTCCTTTGTCTAATTCCTTAATCATTCCTTTCAAACCTTCAGCATCATCCTTGATTGTTGTTTCTTATATCTGTTTCACTTGTTCATTTAAATCTACCTGCAGGTTTAGTCTGAGAGCACGTATCCTTTTTGGCTTTTCATGGTATTTTCTACTTAAAGCATCAGCTACTACGTTAGCTTTTCCTGCATGATACTGGATATCACAATCATAATCACAAAGAATTTCCATCCAACGTCTCTGCCTCATGTTCAATTCCTTTTGTCCAAAAACATATCTTAAACTCTTATGATCCATGAAGACAACGAACTTACTACTGTAAAGATAGTGCCTCCAAACCTTAAGGGCAAACATTATTGCTACTAACTCTAGGTCATGGGTTGTATAATTCTCTTCATGTTTCTTAAGCTGTCTAGAGGCATAATAAATTACTTTTTGACGTTGCAACAGCACACATCCAATTCCTAATTTGGAGGCATCACAATAGACTACAAAGTCTTCAGTTCCTTCTGGCAAAACGAGTATTGGTGGGTTGGTTAACTTTTGCTTCAAAATCCTAAATGCTTCCTCTTGTTTTGGTCCCCATTCAAACTTAACTGATTTACAAGTCAGTTTGGTTAATGGAATGGCTATTCTAGAGAAATCTTGAATGAAACGTCTATAGTATCCTCCCAATCCAAGAAAACTTCTCACTTCAATAGGTGATTCAGGGACTTTCCATTTGGTAAGCGCCTCGATCTTTGTGGGATCCACATGAATTCCTTCATGATTAACTAAATGTCCAAGGAATTTCACTTCTTGCAACCAATTTTCACATTTTGAGAATTTAGCATAAAGCTTTTCTTTTCTCAACAATGTCAGAAGTATATGCAAATGTTTCGCATAATTTTCTTACTCTTAAAGTAAATTAGAATATCATCTATAAAGATATTTATGAATTTATCCAGGTATGGTTTACATATCTTGTTCATCATGTCCATAAATGCGGCTGGGGCATTGGTTAGACCAAAGGGCATGACTGTAAATTCATAATGACCGTACCTCGTTCTGAAAGCAGTTTTAGGAATGTCCTCTTCCTGTACTTTCAATTGATAATATCCTGAGCGTAAATCGATCTTAGAAAAGAATCGGGATCCTTGAAGTTAATTGAATAGATCATCGATTCTCGGTAGTGGGTATGGATTTTTAATCTTAACCTTATTCAATTCTCGGTAATCAATGAACATACTCATCGATCCATCTTTCTTCTTGACAAATAACACCGACGCTCCCCATGGCGATGAACTAGGCTCTATAAAACCTTTCTCTAGTAATTCATCAAACTGTTTCTTCAATTCATGCATCTCCGTTGGTGCTAGGCGATAGGGAGCTTTGGCAATCGGTGTCGTTCCAGGTATCAGGTGAATTCTAAATTCAACCTCACGATCTGGCGGTAATCCAGGTAATTCTTCTGGGAAAACATCTGAGAATTTAGATATGACGGGAATATCTTTTAATTCTTTTCCTTTAGTGTTAATGATTACGGAAATCATATACACCATTCCTCCTCTCCGTGCGTAGCTTGCAGCTTGCATCACAGAGATGAATTTCGTTGTTCTCGTTGGTTTGTCTCCTTTAATTGTGATCCTTTCACCAGTTGGCGTACTTACTTCTATGTACTTTTGATCACACAAAATACGTGCGTGATTGGCTACCAACCAATCCATTCCTAACACAACATCGAATCCGGCTAGATCCATTGATAAGAAGTTAGCGGTAAAGTTATGGTTTAGAATTCCTATATTTCCTTCCTGGAGGATTTCGCTTATTTTGATAGAATTTTCATTTGCCATCTCCACCAGACAATCTTGGTGAAGTTTAGTTAATGGTTGATTGAGAAGTTTGCAGAAAGAAGTATTTATAAAACTTTGGTTTGCACCAGAGTCAAATAATACTCTAGCATAAACATCATTAACTAAAAATGTATCGGCAATTACATTAGGGATCATATTAGCTTCTTCTGCTGTCAGTAGAATACTCTAGCATTCTTCTTGGATCCTTTCATTGCCTTCATTAACTAATAACGTACCGGCAATTACATCAGGGATCATAATATGCAGCGGAAGTATTGGAGTAAAATTTTTAAAATAAAGCTTGAATGTATAAAAGTATTACAAGCGTTCGATACAAGCCCACAGGCAGGATCTAATAAACAGAGCTTTAGACATCATAGGCCTTAAGCATTAGGAGTTGCAAATTCCTTAGCCTTCATTCTAGCCGACCCGTATTCCCAGCCTATAATAAGGTTCGGTACCTGCGGTTTCAATCTTTTGAAAATACGTCAGCCAAAGCTGGTAAATACAATTAACTGGATCTTTGGAAAACAGCTTTTCGAAAAGAGTTTTATACATAGAGAAAACTCGTAGGTGATCTTTTAAATATTTATTGGGATTTTTTCTTGTTACCAGATTTACATACTTGATTAACCCATTGGGACGTCCGGACACAGTACCATTAACCCCCAATCATTTCAATTAGCAAGCAAAATGGAATAAACCTGATTCTTACATTTTGCGCAATCAAAGGCGACATACTTATATAATACTCGCTCCAAGTGGCATAATTGACATCCAATTTTAAAACTAAAATAAGTTGAGAGTATTTACCTTTTTGCTAGCTTCCAATCAATAAGATTATAATTTAGCAAAAAGCCGCAAGTCTAAGTACTATTGACCCAAGTCCGATTATCTAGGTGGGGGGGTTACTATAGTCTGGAATGAACAGATTTATTATCTGTTAGAATGTATACGGGCCAAAGGTAATCCCTTTAGATATGACCTGATACTTAAGATAAGTTGGCTAGATTAAGCGTATACCGAATAGAATGTAGTTTAAACCCAAAAAGTACTAGGACTTGAAGTCTTATGGGTAAACACAGTACATTCTGGATTTTGAAGTGAAAATGATAAAGTTAAACCCGTTTCGGTAAACTTATGTAAACTAGTTACGTAAGTCTAACCGTACGCGTATAGGCGATAACGGGTAACCGGATGAGTCATGAACAAGTTCCATATGCCAATACACTTTAAACAAGTTATAATATCAGTAGGATATCAACTTGTATGGCCGTTAAGGTTTTAAAATCAAACTATGCCTCATAAGGGCGTTTTAGTCATTTAGCGATGTATAAAAGGAACATGCGTATAATTTGATGTTACGACCATAAACATTCTGTGAAAACACTTTATTTATGATATGTATCAGTAGGATATCAAACATAAATGTGTTTTATAGTTTAAGACCAAACTATGCACCGTAGGGGCATTTTGGTAATTTCACACATAGTTTTAAAAACTAATTTGGGATTCTAAGTTTATAACACGTAGCTACTATAAAAACATTTTAAATAAGTTATAAAATCAGTAGGTAACAAGTCTTGGTTGGTAAATATGGTTTAAAACCATACTACGCGCCAAAAAGGCGTTAAAGTCGTTAAATGACGATATTTGCGATATTTTATGAAAACTGATGTTATGACCAGGTTTATATGGTCAAAATATTCTATTTAGTATAATACATCAGTTGGTAAAAGGTTTTATAGGAAGATTATCCTTTAAAACCATTTTGTGTGACATAAGGGCATTATCGTCATTTAAGAATGTAATATAAGAACTTTTATGTAAACTCAGTTTATAATCTGATTTGATATCCCAAAATATCCTAATTATGATATTACATCAGTAGGTAATGATTTTGGTATAAAAATTACGTTTAAAACCGTTCTATGCGCCGAAAGGGCGTTTCAGTCACATTAAAGAGTAATATATGATATTAAACGAAAACTCGGTTTATGATCAGATTTGTAACATCAAAATATGTTAAACATGTTAACATATCATTACCTAAGTCATTTGCAAGTTCATTGGTGATTAAAACCTTATTTTTGCTTAAAAAGACAAAATAGTCAAAGTATGGCATTTTAACGGAAACTTGCATAAAACTCAGATTACTGTTACGATCGTGTAATATAACCTCAGAGGGTTATGCTACATCATATTACGATCATAACAGAACCTTAAATCGGTAGCATACTAGTCTAATTCGGTTCATAATCGGAAGTCAAAGGAGAAGTCAAACTTCGCGACTTTCGGTTGCAAACCAACCCTAAAACTGGAATTGACGAGCCGAACATGTTTACACATGTTCTAATAATTATTACTAAGTTGTTTAAGTGATAAAACATATTTTAGAACACCTTTAAACTCATATCGTAATTATTTCAAAATCTGCCCTATTGTCTTTTTAAAACAGTAATATGTTGACTCGTCATTTGACCAAGCAAACGTGATTCTTAGGAGGTGCCCTTTTGAGAGATTATCACCAACCTAATTAGAATCACGTAGCCATGTTCGTTGCGAACAATGGCTGGACCATTAAGGTCTAAACCAAGAGTCAAAGCGTTTATCGAAAACGCTTGACTTTCGGCTTTAAAAGCCTAATAAATGAACAAACCACGAAAGGAACACTTACAAGTGGTCCTAGGGACTTAATAGAACTCAAAGGGATGCTCCCAATTGCTCAAGAACTTCTAGATATGAGTGTAGAAGGATTTATGAGAAATGGTGCAAGTTTTCAAAGAAACTAGATCACCTATTTATAGTTTTTGAGGTTGAATCTGATGATTCCAAGTGTTTAGAGGGTATTGGAGATGATTACAAGTGTCCCTAAACATTTACAAAACATCCTACAAGCCCATAGAATTGATTTGGAGGTTTTATGATGCTTGGAGTGGCCACCAACCCAAAAAAACATGACCTGGTAGCCCAGGAACCGTAGCCTACTGTCCTGGGGCGTAGCCTACGCCCTGCCTAGATACAACAACTTTTAAACATTGTTAATTCAGGCCCCTTGACTTGTTTCGTCGCTTTTTGTCACTTTTAACACCCGTTAACCTAATTGTTAAGCTCTATAAGGATGTTAAGGCATATGTAACTTGAATTATGCAAAAAAATGTCATGGATGTCGGTTCGTTCGGTTGTACGGTTGCGTTTTTCGCTTAATTACGACGAACGCTATAACGGACACGAAAGTGACCGAAATTACGCGACGATTGATATATTTTTGTATTCTTATCAATAAAATACAAACGAGCATCAAATGTTCCAGGTTCGTTAAAAGGTCACTCAGAGGTAAAAATTAACATGTTGACGCTTTTAACCCCTTTAACTTGCAAACTTGCGCGTATTTTCACTTAATGGCATAAAACCCTTAAATGGCCAATATTAGGCATTCCCGAGAGTATGATTGTACATCATGAAGTTCCTGATTCGTTAAAAGGTCATTCAGAGGTAAGAATTAACATGTTGACGCTTTTAATCCTTCGTCGCGCAAACTTTCAAACAATTACGCAAACTGCTCCTCTCGTCCAACAAGTGGCTCTTTTGAGAATACGGACACCCTGTAAGGTCACTCAGAGGCATAGTTTTATCATGTTGACACTTTTAGTCCCTCCGTAGACATAGTTTTCATTTTTGATGAAAATAGTCCCTCTTAGCCAATTTTTGACATAATTAGGATTAGGGACACGTGTCAATACATTATTGGACATGATTTTACAAGGTGTTGCATGGTTTCTTCAGCAGTTAGAACGAATGCTCTGGCATTCTTCTTAGGTCCTTCTGTTGCCTTTGCTTTGTTGTTTGCCGCTAGAGCTAGTTTCGGATAGTTTGGTTTGATATGGCCGACTTCTCCGCAGTTGTAGTATATTTGGGCACTAGCTTTCTTCTTACAATCTTCTTCCTTATGTCATGTTATCTTACAAAAGTTGCAAGACACAACACACTTTCCCCAGTGTTTCTTCTTACAAGACTTGCAGTAGGGCGAATGTCACACCCTCAAATTCCATATGCGGAGTTCTACTGTGATGCATGTGACAAACCAGGATCACAGTCATTAGTCATATTGAACGACCACTATATGGATTTAAAAAAAATATTTTCCTGTTTGCTCATTCATGAGAAAATACTGTTTATACAAATTAGCTGCGGAAGCGTAAACAATTACAAAATCATAATGGCTAATGTAGTTTAAAGTTGTGTCTAAATATTTGATGAAAACAAGGCAACTCCAAAATGAATCCTAGTCCTGATGTGTGCTACCTTAGTAACCTGAGAAAGACATGCAAGAACAAGTGTCAACACATAATCATGAGTTAGTTCACATGTTTTTGGATACAGTTTTAAAGTAGGTTATTTCTGAAGAGTTTTCCACAGTTTCAAACCCAAAACACTAAGTTGCAGTGTTTAGCAGTTGCTTGTTATATTTGTAGGTAGCTAACCTAAGTCATGTCAACAAAGTGTTCGATCCGAAGCTAACGTTGTTGCCCCTGTTGTGCCAGGTCTATCACCAACTATGGCTAAGTGTTAGGAAAATTCTACACACCTGACCATCAACGTTCGGTCTAACGGACGCGACCAGCACGAGTGGGGCTTGTCGAGCCAAGTAGTACTACCAAAAATTCCCTCGCTATAATCCATTACTAACGGCATTGTATTTTTTAAGGGGACTGACATGTGATATATTGCTTCTTTGTGACCATAACTAATATAACAAAAACCCTAATAGTTGTGACATTACCTTATCGTAACATCATGTTATTACTTTACCCTAATGTGACATTACTTTATCGTAATGTAGCGCATGCTTTCTCCCCCTGTGTTTTAAAAACATTTAAAAGAGTAGGGGCCGTGAACTCACCTTTGATAGACTTTAAAGTGATTATGAGTTGAGGTTGGTCAATCACGTCCTAATATGATTACCATCTACCTTATTAGTGTGCTCATGAAAGACACGAAATTCATACACGTATCTAACACGTATCATGCAATCACGTTGACAACTTACATATATATTCCATATATATATATATATATATATATATATATATATATATTCATTCAAATGGTATATGTGTATATATATATATATAGATGGTAATAGCACACACCAACTTAAACAACATTTAAGTTGTCATTAAACCTGTTCGATCATTCTGAAATAGCATAACTAGCAATTAGATGCACACATTGCGACTTATTACGTTTCAGCTTGAAAAACCAAAACTGGGCTGTTTTCGGGTATTTTATAAAATAGTTACAGGTAACGATAAATTTCCAAAAAAATACACGACAATGAAAAGGTCTCAGTGTGTTTCTGTAAAATTTACAAAGTCTAATTCTTTAGAGATTTTACGTAGAAAAAATCGAGCAATGGACAGTGGTCTGAATCGTTATGATTCCTACCCCTGCCCACTGTTTATTTTATTTGAAAATCATCGAGTCCCCAAACAAGGTGATTCCAGTTGGAGAACTTTAGTTTACTCTCATATTTTCTACAGTTTAAATTTCGTAATTTATTTCCCATTATACCCTTAGATATGACTTAAACCGTGACCTGCAATTTTGCAGAAAACGGACAGCCCAACGCACTGTAACGAAAAAAATCCATTTAAAATAGTAAACGATGTCAGAAAATTATGATTCTAGCGCCGTTTGATCCATATTTCAAAATCTATTTTGTGGACTCAAGAAAACTCAGTTTTAGTTATATGACGACCCGATTACAGCCAACCGAAGTCGGCTGTAAACACCAAACATCATCATGTTTTCAGCTTTTAACATTTTAATGCGAGTTGTTTTGATTTCGTTAACATATTTAGCGAACAATAACAACACTTTCACATCACCTACAGTAGGTTAACATCAAAACTCAGATTATTTATCAAATAATTTATCAAGAAACACATGATATCATCGAAACCCTAATTCATACATAATGTCTAAACATACTTAATCAACAACACTGAGCATCATACTTGATTTTTAATAAACCCTATGTCACAAGTTACCGTCATATCATCAATAATCTAGAAAAAACGTAGCCACGTTAACTCATAGAATTGCAAACCGAATAACTACCAAGAACACTAACCTTCATTCAAAAGGATGATAGAACTAAAGAGGGAGAGAGAGAGCGATCGAGAGTGGGGGGTGTTCTTCTGTCGTCGCACCAAGGGGTGGGGGAGGGGATTAAGGTTTTAAGTTGTTAAGTGAAAATTAAGAGGGGAGAAGAAAGAGATGGCTTTATAACTAGGGTTTGGGTGTAGGTGGGTTGGGCTTAGCCCGTGGGTACGAAGCCGCTTACGTCATTATTTCTTACGTTAAACTAAATCCGCTTGAATAAATCATCGATTAAATATATAGTTTAAATTATGTTTACTAATTTAATAAAAACGAATATGTATAACTTATATATATGTAGATAAATATACACATGTATAAAAATATGCGTATAGAATTGTGGCAAGGGGTCACTGTGATTGTCAATTAAATAATGTGTTCGCTCTCTATAAGTTATTATTATTTACTAAGCAATAATCCATGATATTTCTACATATAACTTTACGTAGTCAGGTAGTGTCAAAAATATGGGTTGTCACAGTGAAAAGGAAGAATATGTTCCTTTTCCGCGATAGGAATTACTGTAACATAGTTCTTGGGTAATCTTTTGAGCTAGATTCTTCTTCTGGTTTTTCTCTTGTGCGCGTACCAATTCATCTGTCAGGGTATTGGCAAGTTCCACTACTTCTTCTATGGTTTAAGGTCTAGCTACCTTGACTACATGTCTGATCTCACTGATTAATCCCCGTATGTAACGGGAGATTAAAACTGGTTCTGGTGATGCTAGGGTTAGGACTATCCTTGCATATTCAAAGAATGTGGTGGTATATTCCCTGGAATCTACCCCAATCATTCTATGATTTAGGAATTTATTAGCGATTTGTTCCTTTTCATGAGGAGGACATAATTTTCTTTCAACTCTTTCCTTAAAGTTGTTCCATTCCATGTTATAAACTCTGTCACTTCCTCTTGACTTTGACTGAAGAATGGTATTCTACCACTCTAAGGCTGCATTCTTAAAGAGATTAGAAGCATACATGATCTTATCCTCATCTGCACACTTACTTATTTTTAAAACTGCATCTTTCTTTTCTATCCAGCGCAAGGCTGAAAAGGCTCCTTCATTGCCTGAGAATTCTATCGGTTTGCATGATATGAATTCTTTATAAGAATAACCGTACGAGATGGTCCTTCTTCTTTTTTTGAATTGGAGCTTTGATAAATAGTCCGTGATTTCCATTTATGTTGTGACTTGGCTCAGTGGGTGCATGTTTACTTCCGATTATGGAATTATTATTTTCTGCCTTTTTATTAATAGTGTCGACAATATATGGCATGGCATCTATGATTCCTTGGGCTACTATATGTTCGATAGCACTTTTATCCACTTGGTTCCCGTTATTATTGTTATTCTGGATTTCATGATTTACTTCGTTTGACATCTGAATTGTAAACATTATAAGGTATTAATATCACAAAATAAATTAAACAAACAAGCACTCAAGCACATTGAACCAAAATCGTCGATCATTGCGACTTTTACTTTTTTCATATATATATATATATATGTATGTATGTATGTATGTATATATGCATCTATTACAAACTATGACTGAAACTTAAACACTAGTAATTATGCATCGAAATATACATATATATATAGGTGATATATATATATATATATATATCTATATATAATTTATATCTATCTTAGTTGATATATATATATATATCTATTAAGCGGTTGTTTTCTAGTATTGCATCTCATTCTTGTCGTATTTCCAGAAGAGTTTTTCCCCGATTTGGCGAATCCGGTTTCCTTCCTCAACCAACTCTTCACCGTACTGGCGAAGTTCTACTACATTCTCAAGGCTTATTGGTGGCATTGGAGCTGGCACGAGTTCAGGGTAAAGTGTTTCTAGTTCTTCATAGGGATATGGGTTATTCAGTAATTCATGAAGTGCCCGGTCGTTGGCCCACCACTGTTCTAAAGGGTTCGGTGCTGGAATCCTAGGTATCTCATTTGGATCAAATGCTGGGATCGGAAGTGGGTTCTCCCGGTTTTGTTCTAGGTTCATGGGTAGATCAGGGTATAATGGCAGTAATTGTGGTTTTGGTACTGCTACTTGGTTGAGATCAAGTTCTACATCTGCATTTCCAAACATATGAAAGTTGGCTAGTTGCCTATCCAGTTCTTCTTCCCATACAGGTCTAGGTACTAGATTTGGGGTATTTCTCTCAGCTCTATTCATTGTTGCTTTTTGTTGTATTTTTCTCATCCTTTTTCTCTTCTCCACTTTCGCTCTACTAAACCACCCTATCTTCTTGGGGGAAAAGGTTAATCGGATTTGGTTTTAAAAACAAAAATATCCTCGGAATCGGCTACGTATCCTGAGGTTGGCTGGGATGTTCCTTCATCCATTGGAGAATGAGGTAGATGACGATAAGCGTCATAAGTACCCTAATCACTCATACTGCGAACTAAAAAATCATCAAAATATAAAAATATCATAATATACATATTTACACAGAATAACACATAAGTGATTTCCTAACACAATTGGTTAAAATTTAGGTATTTAAAAGAACACCTAAATGGCTTAAACCAGTGGCTCTGATACGACCTTCTGTCGCAACCCCGACCCCTACCCCAGGAGCGGGAGCCGTGAGATAGTCAAGTGGTATCGATGTTTATTAATTTGGCAGCGGAAATGAGACTTTAGGATCGTAGTTAGGAAATAAATTTCAGAGTTTCAAAACACCAAACTTTTATATTAAACAAATGGGATAAAACCCATATTTCATTCATAATATCTTTATAGGGTCAAACCCTCTTTGCTGAAAACATAAACAGTTTATTTAGGTAACTTTATAGCCATTTCCTTTAAGCCTTCAGTGCTCCATAGCTGGCTTCTAATAGCTTTCACATCAAGTTACCTGAAACGTGTTTTTAAAAATATTTTACCAGCAAGAAATACTGGCGAGTACATTCCATTTTATAAAAAACATATTGTTAGAACTTAACAGTATTAAGAGCGATTACAATGTTTATATCTAACCAAAAACTCTAAGTACTTGTCACTCGACGGATCTGTGACTATGGTCATATCACACATTGACTACCCGTGTCCAATTGTGAAGGTTATCAAGCGGTGTATACAAAACCCCATAATACTGGCAGTATTTTGTAAAATACAAAAACTTAATCACTGTAAGTATAACTGAAAAATTTGAGGTTTTGTAAAACAATTTGATTGAAAAAGATAACGACTCACAAACTGTGAGAAAAAGAGAAACGACTCACATTGTAAACGTATGTTTTTCTACGCGCTTCCTGATGATATCTCTTGATTATTTTCTTGAGTTTCTATTAAAAACATACAATTGTTAGGACATATGAGATCGTTGATACTTGTTTTGGATTGTTTTAGTTATGTTTTTGTAGCATTTAATAGGTCCAGGGGGTCAATTATGTAATATTTTGTAAGTTGTAACTCTGACCTAGCGTATTTATAAATACGCTGGCAGGTCAGACACTATATATATGAATGATATGCAAACCCTAGCTAAGCTTTTTGGCTAGTTCTTTGGTGAAACCTTGTGTTGTGCTTCTTGTGGTCCTGTGATTATGCTTATCCGAATTTCTAGGTGCTTGTTAGTGTTTATATAAGATTGGAATCAATACAACACTTGTTGTAAATCATCAAACCAAAAGCTTCATCTTCATCTTTTGATTTTTCTTAACTTTTTGCAAGTTCAAGCACCTAATCAATAGGTGTTTAGATCAAAACAATCAAACCACTATGATCCGGATTGATTTTGGGATCTACAATTTGGTATTAGAGCCTTAGTGCTCTTGATTGTTGTGTTTTTGTTAAGATTCTTCAAGTTTTGAAGGTTTTTCAAAAGTTTCAAGGTTTTCAAATTTTTGGTCTTAAAATGGCTTTATTTGGTGTGTTTAATCGATAGGTTGTTGTTAATCAGTGATTTGGTAATCATTTGGGTCATTTGGATAAAAAAGAAACATGGTTTTTGGGTCGATTTTGAGTGATTAGAGGGTTTTTGTTCGTGTTTAAACCCTATCTGGCGTACATAAATTTGAATCTGGTGTAGATATTTTTGAATATAGCGAAATTATCTTGAAGATCGCGTAATTGACAATTACGCCGAGTATACACGAGGGTAGTTGCTGTTACCGGCGAAATAGTACACTAGACCCATTAGTGAAATTATTGAAGGCGACATCGAGGACAGTGATAAAGAACCTCAACGCTTTTATCACGGTGACTGGCGAAATTAGCCAATCTAACGTTTGTTTCGTTTGTCTCAGCAGAATAGCTAATCTCGCTCATGCAGGATCCGTGGACTCATCGACGAATTTGTTTAATTACCGAAATTGGTCTCATCTCCGTATCGTTATCGGTGAAGTTGTTTCTGTTACCGGGGAAATTGTGCACAGTTTCATTATCTAGCTTAATTACCTTCTGATCAGCAAACTTAAACTAAAATCTAATCAAAATGTCTTTAAACCAACTGAATCCAATTGCTCAAGCTGAACTTGAGACCAGAACTATAACAACCCTCCTAAATATTCCTACATCCCTGATAATATTTAAAATGTCCCTATGTGTCCTAAATTATACCCCGTATGTGAAAACGGACCCCGAATACCTTTACTATTATTAAAATTAAATAAAAACAAGAAAAATGGGTCTCTGGCGGGCCGCGTTCTGGCGGGCCGCGTAAGACCCCTCTTCAGTGTACGCGGGCCGCGACAGATGAGAGATCAGGCTGCACCCGGTGCTGCCACGTGTTACGCCATTTGTCGAAGCTACCCCATGACCAGGCCAAGCTAGGCCTACTACCCCTACTACGTCTTACGCAGGCCGTGAGGGAAGGAGAAGGGTCACCTATATATAGGTGCATTCGGCTTCAGTCTCCAGTCGCTCATTCCTTTCTTTCTCTCTCGAATTTCTTAAGTGTTGAAGTAATTTCCGGGTATAATACCCCCCTAACTAACGAAGTTCTGCCCCGTTATAACCACCAGGAAACCCTTAAAGGAAATCTAAGACAGCAATGTGAGTAATCTCCTTTTTGTAAACTGTTTTTACAAAACCTTAAATATTTTACAATGCGATTAAGCTGTGATTGAGTCTTTGTAGTTCTTCAATTACTGTCGGTATGTTGGGGTTTTGTATACAAAATGTGGAACACGTTACCATTGGACAAAGAGTTAGCCAATGTGTAATATGACCAACCAGTCAGGATTGACAGTACTGAATGAGTAATTGTGTAGGAATAAACATTGTAATCGCTCTCAATACTGTTAAAAGATAAAACTCTTCTTGATTAAACTGGGATTCACTCACCAGTATTTCCCGCTGACAAAATGTTTTTAAACGCGTTTCAGGTAACAAAATGTGAAAGCCAACTAGAAGCCAGCTGGACAGCACTGAAGGCTTGGAAAAAGTGGCTATAAAAGTTACCTAAATAAAAGAAGATGTTTTATTTAAATAAAATGGGATTTATCCCTATAAAACAGTTTGTAATGAAATTTGGCCCTTATCCCAATATATTTATATAAAGTGTGGTATTTACTCTGATAAAATATTTCCAAACTACGGTCCTGATGTAATTTCCGCTGCCAAAATGATAAACACCGATACCACCAAAACTGGTCTCGCGGCCGCCCGTTCCCGGGACAGATAGGGGACGGGGGTTGCGACAGAAGGTGGTATCAGAGCTAAGCCACTGATTCAGCCACAGAAGTGTTCTGCTGACACCAAGATATTATTCAAATTGTTAGGAAATTAATTACGAAAATACGTGCGTATCTGTATTTTATTGTTATGTGTTACTTGACTATTTGTTAGATTACAGTATGGGTGATCAAGGACCCTCCGACGCTTATCGTCAATTGTCTGGCTCACCTAGGAGCGAAGGCACCTCTTCACAGCCTGCCCACTCAGGGTATTCGGCTGATAATGAAGATGGAATATTCATATTTAAGGCTCAGTCTGAAGAGCCATTCCCTCAGAAAAATAGAGGATGGTTTAGTAGGGGAGCACACGAGCGTAGGAAGAGAATGAGAAAGTTACAACAGCAGCGAGTCCTAGCAGCCGCTAAGAGAGAGATAGATGCCCACACATAGGATATGCTTAATAGGAGCTTAGCCAATTTTCATATCCTAGCAACCACAGCTGCCGACCCAAACCTGGAGCAACACATAGCTCCTCAACCACTACCCTTGTTTCCCACCCAGCCAATGGAGATCGAAAACAACCCAGAAAACCAAGTCCAAATGCATGATTTCAACCTAGAGGAGATACCTATGATACCATCCCCCAATCCCTTAGACCCAGACTACGACCCGTGGTTTAATGATCATAGGGATTATGTGCAACGCTACCACCTAACCGACGAACCCATGCCGAACTTAGCAGCTTACCCAGGTCTGGACCCTCTAGATCCCTACTACGATAACGATGAATACATTAGGCAAATATTAGAGAATCCGTACCCCCAGGAAGAACCTATGCCCCAGTACCCAGATCTAGTATCAGCACCTGCACCCCCAATGAGTGCAGAAAATGTGCAGGAGCTCCGAACTTTCGGAGAAGAGATTTTAGAAAGTAGCGAGAGGATGAGGCAGGTTGGAGAACGACTCGTCTGAAAGTACGACGAGCGTAATATGGAGTTCTGGATGAACCCATATCAGTGATGGTGGTGATAGTAATAATAATATAATAATAATATATATATAATACGTGTGTATGAAAAGAATTTTTTTAATAATAATAATAATAATAATAATAATAATAATAATAATAATAATAATAAATCTATCATAGTATAGACCACTTTGTGGTTAGTGATGCATAATAGTATTGTAATTTTAATTCCAACTCTAGTTTGTATTAGATATGTATAATATATAAGAAAGAGTAAGTCGCAAAGCTTGACGCTTTTGACCAATATGTGCGTTGTGTGATTGTTGCCTTAATTATTATTTTGTGATATTAATAATTGGCAAATGTTTAAAATTCAGATAGACAACGAAGTGAACCAGGAAAACCAGAATAATGATAACCAGAGTAACAATAACCCGGATAATGAAAACCCGAACAACAACAATAATGGAAACCAAGTGGATAACAGTGCCATGCAACACATAGTGGCACAAGGGATAATAGATGCGATGCCATAGATTATCAAAACGGTTAAGGAAGCAGAAAATAAAAGTAAACGTGATAGTAAACGACCCTCTGAACCTGAACACAGCGTAAACAATGGACCATACTTCAAGTGCCCATTCCGAAAAGAAGAAGAACCATGTCTTATGGTTGTTCTTATAAAGAATTTTGGTCTTGTAAACAAATGGAATTCTTGGGCAATGAAGGGGCCGTTGCATCTCTACGCTGGATAGAAAAGACTGAGGCAGTCTTAAGAATAAGCAAATGCACAGAAGAGGATAAGATAATGTTTGCTTCCAATCTGTTTAAGAACTCAGCCTTAGAATGGTGGAACACTATCCTCCAGTCTTGAGGAAGTGATAAGACATACAATATGGAATGGGAGGAATTTAAAAACATGGTAGAAAGGAAATTCTGCCCTCCCAATGAAAAGGAACAGATAGCCAATAAATTCCTAAACCTTAGGATGAGTGGGGTAGATAGTAAGGGTTATACTAGATTATTCTTTGAATATGCTCGAATAGTACCAACCCTTGCATCACCTGAACCAGTATTAATCTCCCGTTACATTTGGGGATTAATCAGTGAAATTAGGCATGTAGTCAAGGCAGCTAGACCTCAAACCATAGAAGAAGCAGTAGAACTAGCAAACACCTTGACAGATGAATTAGTGCGTACACGAGAAGAGGATCAGAGAAGGAACCTAACCTAGAAGCTTACCCAAGAATTCCGTTCTGGAAATTTTAACCGTGGGAAAAATGTAGGTTCTACCTCTGCACCCTATTGCAAGTATTGCAAAAGGAAGCATTCTGGAAGATGCTCCATATACTGTAGCTTCTGCAAAATATCTGGACACAAGGAGGAAGACTGCAGGAAGAAGCCTAACAACAGGATATGCTACAACTGTGGAGAACAAGGTCATATCAAGACGAACTGTCCAAAACTAGCTCCAGCCATGAACACCAAAAATACTAAAAATGCTAGAGCATTTGTTCTGACTGCAGAAGAAGCAAAGATGATCCCGGATGTGATCGCCGGTACGTTTTTAGTTAATGATGTTTTTGCTAAAGTATTATTTGACTCTGGTGCGAACCAAAGTTTTATTAATACTTCATTTTGCAAACTTCTCAAACAACCATTAATTAAACTTCCACAAGAATGTCTAGTAGAGACAGCAAATGGAGAAACCATTAAGATTTCTGAAATCTTGCAGGGAGCAAGAATAGAAATTCTAAATCAGAAATTTATTGCAAACCTTTACCCATTGAATCTGGCAGGATATGATGTTGTATTAGGAATGGATTGGTTAATAGCCAATAATGCCAGTATTTTATGTTATCAAAAGTCAATCCAAGTAAATTCACCAAGGGGTGAAAAGATCACAACTAAAGGAAATAAACCCTCTAGAACCACAAAGTTCATCTCTGTAATAAAAACAACCAGTTATGTAAGAAAAGAGTCATTAGTGTATTTGATTTCCATAATCATTAACACTAAAGGAAAGGAATTAAAGGATATTCCAGTAGTATCCCAGTTTTCAGATGTATTTCCAGAAGAATTACCAGGACAACCTCCAGACAGAGAAGTTGAATTCAGAATCCACTTGATACCAGGAACCGCACCAATTTCCAAAGCATCCTACCATTTGGCACCCGCAGAAATGCAGGAACTGAAGAAACAATTAGATGAATTGTTGGAGAAGGGATTCATACAGCCAAGCTCATCGCCATGGGGAGCACCGGTTTTATTCGTTAAAAAGAAGGACGGATCAATGCGTATGTGCATTGACTACCGTGAATTGAACAAGGTCACGATTAAAAATCGGTATCCATTACCAAGAATCGATGATCTGTTCGACCAGTTGCAAGGAGCACGATTTTTCTCTAAAATCGATTTACGGTCAGGATATCATCAATTAAAGGTACAGGAAGAGGACATTCCTAAGACCGCTTTCAGAACAAGGTATGGCCATTATGAATTTACTGTCATGCCATTTGGTTTAACCAATGCCCCAGCTGCATTTATGGACATGATGAACCGAATATGCAAGCCATATTTGGATAAATTCATAATTGTCTTTATAGATGATACTCTTATTTATTCTAAGAGGAAGGAAGAACATGCAGCGCATCTGCACGCACTTCTAAGTTTATTGAGAAAAGAAAAGCTTTATGCTAAGTTTTCGAATTGTGATTTTTGGTTAGAACAGGTACAGTTTCTTGGACATTTAGTCAATCATGAAGGAATTCATGTAGATCCCACCAAGATCGAGGCAATTACCAAATGGAAAACCCCTGAATCACCAACCGAGGTTAGAAGTTTCTTAGGATTGGCCGGTTATTATAGAAGGTTTATTCGAGATTTTTCTAGAATAGCCATTCCCTTAACTAAGCTAACCTGTAAATCTGTTAAGTTTGAACGGGGACCAAAACAAGAAGAAGCCTTTAGAATTCTTAAGCAAAGATTAACCAACGCACCCATACTAGCGTTACCAGAAGGAACTGAAGACTTTGTAGTCTATTGTGACGATTCTAAGTTAGGTTATAGATGTGTGTTAATGCAATGTCAAAAGATTATAGCTTACGCCTCTAGACAACTTAAGAATCATGAAGAGAATTATTCAACCCATGATCTAGAATTAGGAGCCATAATTTTTGCCCTTAAAATTTGGAGACATTACCTTTATGGTAGTAAGTTTACCATTTTCACCGACCATAAGAGTTTAAGGTATGTTTTCGGGCAAAAGGAGTTGAGTATGAGACAAAGACGCTGAATGGAGATACTTAGTGATTATGATTGTAATATCCAGTACCATGCAGGAAAGGCAAATGTAGTAGCTGATGCTTTAAGTCAAAAGTATCATGAAAAACCACAAAGAGTACGTTCTCTTAAGTTAAATCTACAAATAGATTTAAATGAACAGATTAGAAAGGCACAAGAATCAGTAATCAAGGATGATACTGAAAAACTAAAAGGGATGATTAAGGAATTAGAACAAGGAATATATGGAATTTGGAGATTCCATAAGAAAAGAATGTGGATACCTAAATTAGGAAACCTACGCCACCGTATATTAGAAGAAGCCCATAAATCTAATTATACGATGCATCCTGGAAGTGATAAGATGTATCAGGATTTAAGAAAGAATTTTTGGTGGATAGGAATGAAAAAGGATATAGCAGCATATGTTGCAAAGTGTTTAACCTGTTCATAAGTCAAAGTTGAACATCAGAAACCCTCAGGTTTGTTGCAACACTTAGAAATGCCAGTATGGAAATGGGAATTGATAACAATGGATTTTGTTACTAAATTGCCCAAAACAAGAAAAGGTAATGATACAATCTGGGTAATTGTAGACAGATTAACCAAGTCAGCTCATTTCATACCAATGAACGAAACTTTCAGTATGGAACAATTAGCTAAATTATATGTAAATGAAATAGTCTCATTATATGGAATTCCTCTATCAATTGTTTCTGACAAAGATAGTCGCTTTACCTCTCATTTTTGGACAAGTTTCCATAAAGCAATGTGAACCAAGTTGAATCTAAGCACCGCTTATCATCCCCAAACGGACGGACAAAGCGAAAGGATAATTCAGACAATGGAGGACATGCTTAGAGCTTGTATAATTCATTTTGGAGGTAATTTGGATGATCACTTACCACTGATAGAATTTTCTTATAATAACAGTTATCACACAAGTATCAATGCTGCACCATTCGAAGCACTTTATCGACGAAAGTGCCGAACGCCAGTCTGTTGGGCAGAAATTGGAGAAAAGCAACTATCTGGACCTGAGATAGTACAAGAAACAACAGACAAAATCATTCAAGTCAATGAACGACTGAAAGCAGCATGTGATCGACAAAAGAGTTATGCTGATAACAGACGAAAACCATTGGAATTTCAGGTAGGAGATAAAGTGTTATTGAAAGTCTCTCCTTGGAAATGAGTGGCAAGATTCATCAAAAGGGGAAAGCTAAGTCCCAAGTATGTTGGACCTTTTGAGATTATTAGAAGAATAGGACCTGTAGCCTATCAGCTACAACTGCCAGAGGAAATGGCAGGAATACATGATGTATTTCATGTATGCAACTTAAGGATATAGAGGTAAATGAACAACTTAAGTTTGTAGAGAAGCCTCTACAAATTGAAGACAGGAAAGTCAAGAACCTCAAGCACAAGAGATTAGTTCTGGTCAAAGTGAAATGGGACTCCAAAAGAGGACCAGGATACACATGGGAGCTTGAATCAGAAATACAAAGGAAATGTCCACACTTGTTCTAATAGATCTCGAGGACGAGCTCTAAAACAAGGTGGGGAGGATATAACAACCCACTTAAATATTCCGACACCCCTGATAATATTTAAAATGTCCCTATGTGTCCTAAATTATACCTCGTATGTGAAAACGGACCCCGAATACCTTTACTATTATTAAAATAAATAAAAACAAGAAAAATGGGTCTCTGGCGGGCCGCGTAAGACCCCTCTTCATCTACGCGGGCCGCGACAGATGAGAGACCAGGTTGCACCTGGTGCTGCCACGTGTCACGCCATTTGTCGAAGCTACCCCATGACCAGGCCAAGCTAGGCCCTACTACCCCTACTACGCGGGCCGCGTAGCCCTGGGCTACGCCTTACGTGGGCCGCGAGGGAAGGCGAAGGGTCACTGATGTGCGTGAGTGTTGTATATATTTAAGTATATTTTAAGCCCTTTTTAACACTTTATTCAAGTTTTAAATTTATAAAACATGATATTTACTAACACTAAACACACATATGGGCAAGTGCACCCATCGTGAGCGTAGTATAGTGTTGGTAAGATACCGAGGTCGTCCAAGGACACAAGAGCTTTTAGTACCGGGTTATCCTCAACGTCTAATCAAAAAAAATTTAGAAAAATGTTTTGAAACAAGAAAATAAAACTAACTAAAAATGCTGAAAATAAAAATAAAAACAGATAGACAAGATGAATCACTTGGATCCGACTCGCCTTTAGTGTAACCTTTGATTATTTCCGCACTTTTGCACTTTTTAAGAGATTATCTTAGTTATAGTAGTAAGCCCCTCTTTTGAAGGTGACGTTACCCTCAACCCAGTAGTTTGACTCAGCAAGGATACAATCCTAAAGGGTTGGATTATTGATAGATAATTAATTAAGTTATTAATGCATAATGTGGTAGGCCCCTCTTTTGAAGGTGACGTTACCCTCGGCTAAGTAGTTTGAGTCAGCAGGGATACAATCCTAAATAGCCGGGTTAAAGTTTTAATAGTAGTTTACCTATGAGGGGATCAAGGAGTTTGGACCCCCGCCATCCAATACCAGTGGGTATTGAAGGAGGTCCTACTAAACTTGACCCAGGTCCTTGCAGGATCTATACACTGAACAAGGCAAGACACTTACCAAACCATTCCCTTAACCCCCGACCAGGTAGCCAACATATCTCCATATAGACCGTGGAGATATGAATGGTGAAAATCTTTTATTTTATATAGCCAGTAAAATAATGCCAAGACACCACGGACAAATGATAAGGAAGATTCACCTTCAACATAAGAAACTAGTTATTAAAGTCATTAATACATAACCAAATAAAAAGTGTGAAAAGATTAAAAATAAAAAGTATTACACTAAATGCTTGTCTTCACCAAGTGATGTAAGAGACTTAGGTAAACATGGCCTTTGATTGTCAAGAACTCTTACGATCAATCTTGGTTCCCGAGACTACTCACACACTCTATGATGGATGATGGTGGTGGATGTGGGTTGTGATGGTGGTGGTGGGTGGGTAAAGTGTGAGAGAAGTGGTTTGCAAAGGGATGATTTGCAAGTGAGCCAAGCACCCATATTTATAGCCTGCACAGAAGCCGGACACGGCCCCGTGCCCGTTGGGCACGGCCCCGTGTCTACCCATCTTCTCTTTCTTCATTAATTGCAGTTTGTCTGCATTAGTTGACCACGCCCCCGTGTCCACTGGGCACGACCCCGTGTGCAGAAGCGTATCTGTACTATCAAGATTTGCCTAGATTCTGCGAATCTTAGCGTTGACCAAGGCCCCGTGCCCCGTGTCCACTGGCCACGCCCCCGTGTTAGGAAATAGAAGCTTCTACAGCTTTGTCTTTTCTGCAGACACTTGGGCACGCCCTCGTGCTCACTGAGCACGGGGCGTGTTCAGTCTTCTGATGTCTTGTTTTTGCTTGGGAAGATGTTGTCGAGGGGTCGGGCATGCCACGTTTATTCCTTTTCTTGTATTATTGCTAGATTTGGCTGCATTTTTGCTTCTTTTGTTCATTTAAGCTCATTTAACCCTGAAAATACAAAAGGAAGACAAAAGCACACTTTTTTCCAACATTAGTACTAAAAAAAGGTTAGTTTTATGCCTTATTTGATGTAATTTATATGTTGCATTTTGCACACATCAAATACCCCCACACTTGAATCTTTGCTTGTCCTCAAGCAAAACTCTTTATTTTGTGGCTTACACACCCAAATGGAATGGGTAGAAGAGAAGGTTTTGGGCTTGTTATAGAGTGTCGGGATCCCAAGATTCTTTATTAGGTTTTATTTTTACTTTATTTACAATCCTATTCGTCATGATTTATTTAAAACATTACATAAGAGAAATTATTTATTTGGGCATAACATGCCTCTTTAAAATTTCATTTATATACAAGTTCACATACCTTACGGGGAATCACTCAACACTCTGCCGAAGATGTATTTTTGTGAAACACTCAAGAGCGGCATGGAACTTACTTCTACCATATGCTTGCCAAGCAACCAATCCTCCTCCTTTTTAACTATAAACCTTTGTAGATATCAAGAGGACTTTGGGGAAGGGTTAGGCTTTGGTTAAAGGTAGGTGGTTGGGTTAGTGGTTAGTAGAAAAGGGCGAAAGGCGTAAAAAGCGTCGGTTTTCGTAAAACATTTTATTTTTTTGTGACTTTTTATTTTAATGAAGCTTTATTCAAACAAGCCTTCTTTTGATGAGCTTTGTTTGTTTATTGCTAACTTTATTTTTCTTTTCTTCTCTATAATTTTTTTTTATAAGGAAGTCACAAGAAAACCGAGCTTTGTTACCAAAATAAAGGGTTTAAAATGAAAAAAGGGTTTTGGTGGGTAAAAGGGTGTTTGTTTTGGGTTTAGAAATGAAAAGGTTTAGGCTCAAAGGGGGTTAACTAGGGGGATTTTGGGTAGGTGGTAAAAAAAATAATGGTGTTGAAATAAAAAGTTAGTCCTAATGCCTCCATCGTTTACTTACTTGGGTTTAAGTTGGTAAGGACCGGGAATGTATCGTCGTGGCAAGTTCTAGAGTCGTAAGAAACCAAGCGGCTATTCACACAAGAAACGAAAAATGAGCATTTAGTTTAAAGATGTGTATTTGTATGTTCAATAAAGGCTCAAAACTCACTTTTGTGGGAATGAGTTTTTATGTGCTCAAGTATATATAATCAAATTTTAACTAGATTTGTCATGCCGTTTCATAATTTTCTTATGTTTGTTCTTTTTATCACGACGCTATCGGTTGTAAATTTGTAAAAGTATAACCTTTTTAGAACTTGTTATTCCCAAATTAAACCAAGATAAGTAAAAAAAATGGAAAATTTTTGAAACAATTAGGGGTGTTTAGCGGTTCCAATAGAGGTTTGTGTAAGGCTTGTAATTAGGACTTGCAAAATTCAAGATTTTAGCATCCTCCACACACTTAAATTACACATTGTCCTCAATGTGTCTCAAAAATATGTTTTTAGGTTGATTGAATGTCTAAAAGGTGTGTTAAAAACAAAATTTTATGTTACTGGGCATCTGGACACGACCCCGTGTATAGAGTGCCAGTAACGAGAACTTACAGAAGGTGGACACAGGGGCGTGTTGGGTGAACACGCCCCCCGTGTCTGGCGAAAGTCTGCATAAATAAAACAAACAGCAGGTCTGGACGATGGGCACGGTGGCGTGTCGGCTGAGCACGTCCCCGTGTAGACAAACTGCAAAAGTGTAAAACAGGTTTCTGTCTTCGGTTTTGCTGTCCTGGCATTAGTAGCACTAATGTTTAGTACTCTAAGTCTCGTATGTACCTGTTTAACTAATAAATCCACACCAAACAATAACAAACATCCTAATTTACCAACGTTAAACATCCATACCACAAGTTAAAAAAAAAACAAAAGAAATGCAGAAATAAAAAAAATGTTAGAGAAAGTAAATTGTTCAACAAGCGGCACGCAGGCCGGAAATTGTTCATAAGATAGGGGGGTTAACCTGTGAAACCTTCAACCATGAACCGCTACCTCCACTCCTCCCGCTCAATCCATATCCTCGTCTTCATCATCATCATCACCTCCTCCGTGGCCCGCCATATACTCCTGAATGTTCCCAATGTCATCCTGCATGTCGGAGATGTTTCTCTCTATCGCTCCGACCCGGGCGTATGTGTTGCTGGCCATATTGTAGGTGTTCCTGGTGCACATAAGGTTTTCCTGCAATAAATCATGTAAGCTTTGAAAATTAGGAAAACCGCCTTCTTGAGAGGAGGATTGACCCGGATCACCCTGGTGCTGGTAGTGGTATTGGTACTGAGGAGGAGGACGGATATGTGGAGCGTGTAAGACGAGTGCTTCCTGCGGGTTCCATGCATGGCCTTGAACTCTTTGAAAACTGATCGTCCCATCTTCTGCATCGTAAATCAAGTTCATGTAGCGGCAAATGACCATGTCCACTCTCCCCGACCATGGTCCTTTGCGAAAGGACCTCGGCATGTTCACGAAGTTTTTGAAGAGGCGGTATATCCACCCTCCAAAGAAGATAGGAGTCGGGGGAGTAGCGAGCCGGTTCCAATGCATGTTTCGGAGCAGGAGGTATGGAACATCAAGGTTGACCCGGTTGTGGATGCAATGAAGGACTAGTAGATCCCGGAAACCTACAATACCGCTGCTGTCGTGCCGTTGGCTAAGAGAGTAAGTGAGGACCCTGTAGATGTAGCGGTAAAGAGGGTCTCTCAACTGAGTGCTCTTAGTGCGGCTCGGGTTATAGTTGCCTTCTCCTATTTGAGCCCAAGCAGCTTGGCGGTCACTTTCTCTGATCTCGCGTAGACCGCCGGTGTTTTCCTCATCCCCAGCATCTTCTTCCGAGTACAACCCCACCAGAGCCCCAAATTGAGAAATGGAGATCCGGTATATGGTTCCTCCACAGCGAAACTCCACCCCTTCATTGTCAAACGGCTCAGCTCTTGTGTTGAACACGAGCGTGCTGTAGAATTCCATGATGTACTCATGCACAGAGTGAAGCCGAGTGCAAAGGGCAACTCTTAGTGGGCTGGTGACTATGTTGTTGAATCGGTCCAATTGGTTCACTGCCTCAAGAGTGTTTATGCACACTTGTCTGGGGTTCTCTTCGGGCCTAGTCCTTAACACATCATAACGAGCTTGAGCCGCCAACTCATTAGCGTTGAACCGAGTGAATTTCTTGGCCATCTTGATGTTGTTAGAAGTAGGGGAGACGTCGAAATATTGCAGAAAAATCGTCGGAACTAGAGAGTTTTTGGGGAAACGGGGCGTGTGGAATGAAGAAACTGAATGAAAATGGGAGTTTTATCCCGACATTTGCGCGGACACGGCCCCGTGCTCACTGAGCACGGCCCCGTGGGCGGGCAAGTTTGAAAAATTATTTTTTTTATTTTTTTTATGTTCTCGTGTGAGTGCCCTGTTTCCCAAAACTTGGTTTAGAGATCTTACCGATTCAGATGTTTTCCCGATTGTTCGTAACTAACCAGGTATGATGTTGATGCTTGAACCTTTGTGTCATTCTTCGACTGTTTGAAGCGAGATTTCTTCCTCCTCATCCTCAATGAATCCTTGATAGAGCTTTAGCCATTGGCCATTGACTTTGAATGGAATTCCATTCCGAGATTTGATTTCGACTGCACCGTGTGGGAAATATGGGTGATGGAAAAAGGTCCTGACCACCTAGACTTTAATTTACCAGGAAATAATCAAAGTCATGAATTAAACAATAGAACCTGATCTTCTACTCGGAATTCATTAGGTTTAATATGTTTATCATGCAAATTTTTCATTCTTTCCTTATAAATTTCGGAGTTAGAGTATGCATAATTCCTTAATTCGTCTAATTCATTTAATTGGCAAAATCGATTTTTACCGGCAACTTCTAAGTCTAAATTTACATTTTTAATTGGCCAGTAGGCCTTGTGAGCTATTTCTACTGGCAAGTGACAACTTTTTCCGTAAACGAGCTTATATGGGGTTGTACCTATTGTTGTTTTATAAGCAGTTCGAAAAGCCCATAAAGCATCGTCTAATTTGTCAGCCCATTCTTTTTTATTTAACCCTACGGTTTTTTCGAGTATTCTTTTTAAACCTCTATTAGTCACTTTGGCTTTTCCGTGTGTTTGAGGGTGATATGCCGTTGAAACCCGGTGATAGACCCCATACCTTGTTAAGATATTTTCAAGTTGATGGTTGCAAAAATGGGTACCTCTATCACTTATTAAAGCCTTTGGTGTTCCAAAACGAGAGAATAATCTTTTCAGAAATCTTACCACGACTCTTCCATCGTTGGTTGGAAGTGCCTCGGCCTCGGCCCATTTGGACAAGTAATCTACCGCCACAAGTATATATTTGTTTCCTTTCGATGGTGGGAAAGGTCCCATAAAGTCGAGTCCCACACATCAAAAATTTCACAAACAAGAATGCCATTTTGGGGCATTTCGTTTTTTGAAGAAATATTACCTGTTCTTTGGCAAGCGTCACATGTCTTGACAAGACTTTGGGCGTCTTTGTAAATGGTTGGCCAGTAAAATCCTGAATCAATACCTTTCATGCGGTACTTGCGGCACCATGATGTCCTCCATATGGACCTTCATGACAATGGCGGAGAATTATCCTTGCTTCACTACCATGTACGCATCGTCGGATGAGTTGGTCGGCACACATTTTGAAAAGATAAGGGTCTTCCCAAAAGTAATGGTTTACATCAGGAAAGAATTTTTTTCTTTGATGATGTGGCCAACCTTTTGCGACTATGCCGCTAGCTAGATAGTTAGCATAGTCGGCGTACCATGGATCTTCTCGGTATTCCACCATTTCCAGGGATTCTGTTGGAAAATTTTCATTGATTTGCTCGTTCCTGGTTGCCTCCAAAGCTGGGTCTTCTAAGCGCGAAAGATGATTTGCTGCGGTGTTTTCTGCTCCTCTTTTGTCTTTTATTTCAATGTCAAACTCTTGGAGGAGTAGAATCCACCGAATCAAACGTGGTTTAGCATCCTGCTTCTTGAAAAGATATCGAATGGCTGCATGATCTGTATAGACTATTGTTTTAGAAAGAACAAGATAAGAACGAAATTAATCAAAAGCAAATACCACGGCTAGTAATTCCTTTTCTGTTGTTGTGTAATTTTCTTGTGCATCGTTAAGTGTTTTACTAGCATAATAAATTGGGTGAAAATGCTTATCTTTTCTTTGTCCCAAGACTGCTCCAACTACAAAGTCACTTGCATCACACATGATTTCGAAAGGTAATTTCCAATCAGGCGCTATCATGATAGGTGCATTGACTAGCATTTCTTTTAGGGTTAGAAATGCTTGATTGCAATCTTTGTCAAAGATGAAAGGGGCATCTTTTTCAAGTAATTTTTTAGAGGCCTTGAGATTTTAGAAAAGTCCTTGATAAATCGTCTATAAAATCCGGCATGCCCTAGGAAACTTCTGATAGCTCTAATGGAGAATGGGGGTGGTAATCGAGAAATAGTGTCTATTTTGGCTCGATCTACCTCCATTCCCTCGCTTGAGATCTTGTGACCGAGTACTATTCCCTCCGTTACCATGAAATGGCATTTTTCCCAGTTAAGGGCGAGGTTAGTTTCCTCACATCGGGATAGCATTCGCTCAAGATTATCGAGGCATTGGTCGTATGAATCTCCAAAGATAGAAAAGTCGTCCATGAAGACTTCCATTGTCTTTTCTATCATGTCATGGAAGATGGCCACCATGCAACGTTGAAAGGTTGCAGGGGCATTACATAGACCAAAGGGCATGCGTCGATAAGCAAAAGTTCCATAGGGACATGTAAATGTTGTCTTTTCTTGGTCTTCGGGTGCTATCGGAATTTGAAAGTAACCTGAAAAACCATCTAAGAAACAATAAAATTTGTGACCGGATAATCTTTCTAACATTTGATCAATAAAAGGCAAAGGAAAGTGATCTTTCCTTGTTGCCTCGTTTAATCGACGATAATCTATACATACCCTCCATCCTGTGACGGTTCTCGTTGGTATTAATTCATTCTTTTCATTAGTTATTATCGTCACACCTCCTTTCTTTGGAACTACTTGGACGAGACTTACCCACGGACTATCGGAGATAGGGTAAATAAGTCTGGCGTCAAGTAATTTGATGACTTCGTTTTTAACCACTTCTTGGACATTTGGATTTACTCTACGTTGTGGTTGTATTACCGATTTATAGTCATCATTCATTAAAATTTTGTGCGTGCACATGGAAGGACTTATGCCTTTAATATCTACAAGCTTCCAAGCGATCGCATTTTTATGTTTTTTTCAAAAGTGAAATTAATTTTTCTTTTTCTAAACTAGTTAATTTTGATGAAATAATTACAGGTGATTTACCATCTTTGTCAAGAAAAGCATATTCCAAACCTTTTGGAAGTTCTTTGAGCTTAAGAGGTGGGTCTTTAGGAGACTCCTTATTTGGTTGCTCATTTCGATCAAGAACCACAAAAGTTTGTTCTATGGCGACCTCTTCTTCAACAAAGTGGTCAATTTCTTCTCTTGTATCGGGTGGTTCATCGTCATCTTCAATTAGGGGGTCATTATTGCCGAATGGATATTTCATTGAACGCTCAAGGTCGACGCTCTTTTTAAATACCCCTAATTGAATAGATAGATTGTTGTGCTTCCGGTTTTTCAAAGCATTGTGGGTTTTTACAAAGGGTCGTCCCAACACTAGAGGAGCGTCATCAAGGATGACAAAGTCGGTTGGGATTACCATTTTGTTGGTTTGGACCAAGACATCCTCAACTATCCCTTTTGATTTTAATACTTTCTGATTGGATAGAAAAATGGGTATTTGAAGTAGAGAAAAATCACCAATACTTAATTTTTCGAAAATATAGTTTGGCATTATATTAACACAAAGATCTTTATCGATTGTGATATTACTAATAAAGGAATTTTGAAAAAAACATGGAACCGGTGTAATGTTAATTTCAAATGGGTCTTCTTTTATTAGCGAAGTTTGATCATTAGTTAACTTAATGCTTACCGTTTCGTCAATTTTAGTGTTAGTGTTTAACTCTTTTAAAAACTTAGCATGAGTGGGAACTAAACAATGATTTTCGAAAGAAGGCGACAAGAGATTAATTTCTTCAAAATTAGACTCTTCTTGAATTTTAACGTTGTCGGACTCACCTTTTTCGTTGTTTAACTCATGTGTCGGCTTTTCACTTATTTGTTCTTCCATTTTTACATTTTCAACTATCTCTTTTTTATTTAATTCTTCTCTTGCTTGGGACTCTTTTATGCATCGTTCGATAGTTTTAATTTTTTCTATTATCCTATCGGCTATGTCGGTGATAGAGTAAGGATCGGGATCCTCAAAGCTTGAATCCGGATGTTCGATCCTTTGTTCCTCATAATACTCATAGGAAGTAGATGGTTCACACCATTGTTCTTCATTGTAAGTATATGATGAATAAGGGTCGTAACTTTGTTCTTCATAATACTCATATGAGGTGGGTTGTTCACGTCATGGTTCCTCATAATAAGCATACGAAGGTGGTGGCTCATATCTTGGTTCCTCAAAGTATGAGTATGAAGGCTCATACCTTGGTTCTTCAAAATATGAGTATGAGGGAGGAGGTTCATACCTTGGGTCTTCATAGGATGTGTATGAAGTTGATGGCTCGTACCTGGGCTCCTCATAGTAGGTGTATGAAGTGGATGGTTGAAATAAGTCACAATATTGTACCGAGTGAGTGTTACCGGAATTGGTGCAATAATCTTCCCTATATTCATCCTCCTCATAGGCGTAGTTGTAACCTCCTGAGTATTGATCCATAAGAATCACTCAGCAGACCACAACAGAGTCTCGAGACCAGAAAACAAAAACAAAAACAGAAACAAAGGCTGGACACGGCCCCGTGTTCAGTGAGCACGGCCCGTGTTCAGAGTCTGTATCTGGGCGTTTTAATAAAAGTTACTGGTTTCGTGGAGCACGGGGCGTGTTCAGTGAGCACGGCCCCGTGTTCAGGCTAATGTAAATGCAAAAACTAACTAAAATGCAGAAAAATGCGCGCGTTTTTAAAATGGTTTTGAAAACTGATTAGGTCGTCGATTTTAAGCTTTCTTAAAATCATTGCGTCCCCGGCAACGGCGCCAAAAACTTGATGTGTGCGGTGTATTATATATTTAAGTATATTTTAAGCCCTTTTTAACACTTTATTCAAGTTTTAGATTTATAAAACACGATATTTACTAACACTAAACACACATATGGGCAAGTGTACCCATCGTGAGCGTAGTATAGTGTTGGTAAGATACCGAGGTCGTCCAAGGACACAAGAGCTTTTAGTACTGGTTTATCCTCAACGTCTAATCAAATCAAAAATTTAGAAAAAGGTTTTAAAACAAGAAAATAAAACTAACTAAAAATGCTGAAAATAAAAATAAAAACGGATAGACAAGATGAATCACTTGGATCCGACTCGCCTTTAGTGTAACCTTTGATTATTTCCACACTTTTGCACTTTTTAAGAGATTATCTTAGTTATAGTAGTAGGCCCCTCTTTTGAAGGTGACGTTACCCTCAACCCAGTAGTTTGAGTCAGCAAGGATACAATCCTAAAGGGTTGGATTATTGAAAGATAATTAATTAAGTTATTAATGCATAATGTGGTAGGCCACTCTTTTGACGGTGACGTTACCCTCGGCTAAGTAGTTTGAGTCAGCAGGGATACAATCCTAAATAGCCGGGTTAAAGTTTTAATTGTAGTTTACATATGAGGGGATCAAGGAGTTTGGACCCCCGCCATCCAATACCAGTGGGTATTGAAGGAGGTCCTACTAATCTTGACCCAGGTCCTTACAGGATCTATACACTGAACAAGGCAAGACGCTTACCAAACCATTCCCTTATCCCCCGACCAGGTAGCCAACATATCTCCATATAGACCGTGGAGATATGAATGGTGAAAATCTTTTATTTTATATAGACAGTAAAATAATGCGAAGACACCACGGACAAATGATAAGGAAGATTCACCTTCAACATAAGAAACTAGTTATTAAAGTCATTAATACATAACCAAATAAAAAGTGCGAAAAGATTAAAAATAAAAAGTATTACACTAAATGCTTGTCTTCACCAAGTGATGTAAGAGACTTAGGCAAACATGGCCTTTGATTGTCAAGAACTCTTACGATCAATCTTGGATCCCGAGACTACTCACACACTATATGATGGATGATGGTGGTGGATGTGGGTTGTGATGGTGGTAGTGGGTGGGTGAAGTGTGAGAGAGGTGGTTTGCCAAGGGATGATTTGCAAGTGAGCCAAGCACCCCTATTTATAGCCTGCACAGAAGCCCGGACACGGCCCCGTGCCCGTTGGGCACGGCCCCGTGTCTACCCATCTTCTCTTTCTTCATTAATTGCAGTTTGTCTGCATTAGTTGACCACACCCCCGTGTCCGCTGGGCACGATCCCGTGTGCAGAAGGGTATCTGTACTATCAAGATTTTCCTAGATTCTGCGAATCTTAGCGTTGACCACGGCCCCGTGTCCACTGGCCACGCCCCCGTGTTGGGAAATAGAAGCTTCTACAGCTTTGTCTTTTCTGCAGACACTTGGACACGCCCCCGTGCTCACTGAGCACGGGGCGTGTTCAGTCTTCTGATGTCTTGTTTTTGCTTGGGAAGATGCTGTCGAGGGGTTGGGCATGCCACGTTTATTCCTTTTCTTGTATTATTGCTAGATTTAGCTACATTTTTGCTTCTTTTGTTCATTTAAGCTCATTTAACCCTAAAAAAACAAAAGGAAGACAAAAGCACACTTTTTCCAACATTAGTAATAAAAAGGGTTAGTTTTATGCCTTATTTGATGTAATTTATATGTTGCATTTTGCACACATCAGTCACCTATATATAGGTGCATTCGACTTCAGTCTCCAGTCGCTCATTCCTTTCTTTCTCTCTCGAATTTCTTAAGTGTTGAAGTAATTTCCTGGTATAATACCCCCCTAATTAACGAAGTTCTGCCCCGTTATAACCACCAGGAAACCCTTAAAGGAAATCTAAGACAGCAATGTGAGTAATCTCCTTTTTGTAAACTGTTTTTACAAAACCTTAAATATTTTACAATGCGATTAAGTAGTGATTGAGTCTTTGTAGTTCTTCAATTAGTGCCGGTATGTTGGGGTTTTGTATACAAAATGTGGAACACATTACCATTGGACAAAGAGTTAGCTAATGTGTAATATGACCCACCAGTCAGGATTGACAGTACTGAATGAGTAATTGTGTAGATATAAACATTGTAATCGCTCTAAATACTGTTAAAAGACAAAACTCTCCTTGATTAAACTGGGATTCACTCACCAGTATTTCCGAGTGAAAAAATGTTTTTAAACGCGTTTCAGGTAACAAAATGTGAAAGCCAACTAGAAGCCAGCTGGACAGCACTGAAGGCTTAGAAAAAGTGGCTATAAAAGTTACCTAAATAAAAGAAGATGTTTTATTTAAATAAAATGGGATTTATCCCTATAAAACAGATTGTAATGAAACTTGGGTTTTATCCCAATATATTTATATAAAGTATGGTATTTACTCTGATAAAATATTTCCTAACTACGGTCCTGATGTAATTTCCGCTGCCAAATTGATAAACACCGATACCACCAAAACTGGTTTCACGCCCTCCCGTTCCCGGGACAGATAGGGGACGGGGGTTGCGACAAGAACTGCTACAAGACCACCAACACTGAAAGGATCATCTAATTTTGGTACTTGGAAAAACCGCATCAAATCGTGCTTTGAATACATTGATTACAATCAATGGATATCCGTCACCGTTGGACCCCACGTACCAACGGTGGTTCGAGGCAATGTGATAGTTGTAAACATCGACCCCACAACCTACACTGAAGAAGACAAGGCTCTAATCCAACAAGATCGTCTTGCACATGCTACTTTAACCATGGCTTTGTCAACTGATGACTATAACATGTCTGAAGAATACACCACTGCAAACGAGCTCTGGCTAGCTTTGATTGACTACTACGAGGGAAAAAATAGCTGATTCAAAATAATATAGACATGGTGCAAAAAGAATACGACATGTTTGGTGGAATCCATGGAGAAAATATTTCCGATCATATCAGTCGCTTTCTGAATATGATCATCAAGATGAAGAAGACCGGAAATCCTATCACCAATCGTACTGCCATAAAGAAACTTTTGGACTCGCTTCCAAAAGAATGGAGCTTGCATTGGATGATGATAAAAAGGGATTTCCTTAACAATACGAATCCTGTCACTCTGTCCGATTTGATTAACACTCTGAAGGCTTTTGAAATGGATGTAAACAAACGAGAAATGAATACAGCTAGTTATACTCCAAAGTCTGCTCAGGCAACTGCAGGATTGAAGAACGTGGCATTTCTTGCATCTGAAGGTTTCAGTCAACAAGCTTCAAACACGTCTTACTTCAACGCTTCCGCAAGTGCATCAAAGGCTCCACAGTCTAGTGAAAAGACAGTCGTGGTCGGTGACACTCAAGCTTTGAAAATTTCAACTAAAAATGTTGCACTTTTCAACATGTTTCTAAGCAGCTATGAAGCATTGATGTCGGGAGAACTCAAGAAAGAAATCTTTACTGTTGAAGACATGTATCAAGTTGATCTAGATGATATGCAGGAGATGGACTTGAAATGGTAGATGGCTATGATTACTCTAAGGCTGAAAACGTTTCAAGACAAGACTGGGAAGCGTCTGGCTCTTGGAAAGGCTGGTTTTGACAAATCTAAGCTGAGATGCTACAAGTACAACTGCAAGAACTTGGGTCATTTCAAACGAGATTGCCCTCTGTTGAAGAATGAAAATGCTAAAACTCCTCCTACTGTAAGAAAAGTAGCTATTAAAGGAAACAAGAAACACAATACTGTTCCTAACACACCAAAAGCCTTAGTTATTGAGGACTAAGATTGGGCTAAAGAGATTGCTGAAGCTAAGGAACAAGTTAACAAGGTCCTCATCGCAAAAATCTCGAGCGAGTCTTCATCTTCATCACCAAACTTCATCGAGAAATAGGCTGCAGGAATCCCTAAAGGAAATGAAGCCGCTGACAAGGGCATGAAGAGTATCCTCACTTCATCCGAGCCCGTGGAAGACAAGAAGACCGAAGAAGCTGAGAAGCCCAAGGAGCAGGTTCAGAAAGAAGCGGATGCTGCCAAGGAAGAGAAAGCGTAAGCCTCAGCTTCAGCCAGGAAAACCGAATCCATGAAAGAAAAGGCAGACAAGGATTTGAATAAACTCCAGAAATAGCTTCAGATGCTCATGGAATATACCTGGCATGTGGATAGTGGATGCTCAACGCATATGACTGGCTTAAAGGAACTTCTGAAGAACTTCTGATTTATCGATGGTGACTTCGTATCTTTCGTCGGATATGAAAAGGGAGGGAAATTGTTGGAGTAGGAGACGTCGCCTCTGAAGCACTGACGTTAGAAAATGTCAACTATGTACTGGAATTGTGCTACAATCTTATGAGTGTATCACAAGTCTGTGACAAAGGAATATATGTGCTATTCAACGACGTGGAATGTCTATTTCTCAAGCCTGAATATGTTGTTCCTGCCGAAATGATCATGCTTACTGTTCCACGACAAAACAACACATACTTCCTCAACATGAAAAATGCCAAGACAAATGAGCAATTAACGTGTTTAATTTCCAAGGCTTCAGAATCGGAGTCACTTCTTTGGCACAGGCGATTGGGGCATGTGAACTTTACAAACATGAATAAACTCTCTAAGTTAAACTTAGTAAGAGGTCTTCCGATAAAAGAATTCCCTTTTTCAGAAAAATGCATAGCATGCGCCCAAGGAAAGCAACACAAGAAATCGCACAAGCCTAAAGCAGTGAATACGATTACTGCGCCTCTACAGTTGATGCATATGGATCTCTTCGGTCGATAAGTGTTAAAAGTCTTGCTAAGAGTTCTTATTGTTTGGTGACTACAGATGATTTCTCTCGTTTCTCAAGGGTTTACTTTCTTGAAGCTAAAAGCGAGACGACTAATATCCTTAAGACATTCATACCCTTAATTGAGAACGTCACCAAACTGAAGGTGAAGTCGATCAAAAGTGATAACGGATTCGAGTTCAAGAATAAAACATTCATATCCTTCTGTGAAGAAAAAGGAATTCATCTTCAATACAGTGCTGCCAGGACTCCCCAACAAAACGAAGTCACAGAACGAAAGAACAGAACACTGATCAAAGCTGCGAGAACTATGTTGGTAGATTCAAAGCTTCCAATCATCTTTTAGGCGGAGGCTGTCAACACCGCATGCTACGTTCTGAACAGAGTTCTCATCGTCAAACCTCATGGAAAGACTTCTTACGAACTTCTCTTCAAACGTAAGCCTCTGATAGATTTCTTTAGGCCGTTTGGATGCTCCTACACTCTTCTAAACACTCAAGAAAATCTCATCAAGTTTGAAGCAGTGGGTGACATCTGCTATTTTATGGGGTATTCATCAACTCAAAAGGCGTACAGAGTCTACAACAAACGGACCAAGATGGTGATTGAATCATATTACGTTGACTTCCAAGAAGGAAATTACACCAACACCGGTAGTGCTCCCGTTTGGTTTTATGACGTAGGAGTGATTTTCAACACTTTTGAAATTCCAGAAGACGTTCCAGATGCCGAACCTGTAGAAGCAACTCAAGTTAAACCTTTGTTTGACTCGTCAGACATCGGTTTCACTCCATTCACTACTCGTTTCTCTCCTTTTGCAGCTGATCCAATTCTCCCTGTGGATGAAGTTAATGGTGACACTTCTCCTGAGAATACATCACAAAATGGTGCTTCTTCTTCACAGGCGAACGTGGATGAACCAACTCAGGATGATAGACCTCCTATGATTTACGTCGACGAGCATTTCACCAATCTTCCTCAACAAATTGAGACCCACACAAATGCAGGCTACAAGACTAATCATAATCATCCTCTTGAAAATGTCATAGGTGTAGTGGAAGATGGAGTGCGTACACGTGGTCAGTGATACAACATCAACAAAGGGTTATATGCAGTGTTTCTCTCGCAGTCCGTGCCTCATGACATCGAAGAAGCTATCCAAGATTCCAGTTGGGTACAAGCCATGCAGGAGGAACTTTCTCAGTTCCGAAAGCTTAAAGTTTGGGAACTGGTTGATCTGCCTGAGTCGCCTTGATCGGTTCGACCTGTTGGGATAATCCTCGGGTTAAATTAGGATTAGGAAGTTAGGGTTTTAAATGTGCTTATCAAGAAAACGTTGATGATAACGTACATACATATGAATATGGCGAAGATAAGATGATGCTGGCGAAATAAAGAAAACCATGGGATCACAAATATAAGTCTCGAACGCGAGTTCGAGCAACCGGCGAAATAGACTATTTCGTCGGTCAGTCAGCATAGACATACGTCTATGCTGCATGCTCGTATCGTGAACAGACTTCATCTTCGCCGACCATCATCAGCGGAATTAAGCATATACTGAGCCATCCTATCATCGCTGTCCGCGAAATTGTCTAGTCTTTCTAATGTGACTGATTATCGTTGCCGGCGAAATTATTTTGATCTATTAAAACTTCTCGCAAACCCGACAGCGAAGTCATCAGTTAATTTATACGGACCTTTCAGATTCCATTTATGTTCAAATTTTTTTCTTATTTTTCTCATATTATAAATATTTTATCTCTATAAATATTAATATCTAATATAAATGTAAAAATTATTATATTCACTTTTAAGTACTATATATATATATATATATGTGTGTGTGAATATTATAACTATGTGTTGTTTATTTTTTAAGGTTTCTAACTTGGCACGTTTCCATTCTTCTAGCAAAATGGTGAAAGTTATTGAGTGGGATAAAACGTTCAAACACAATCAACCGATCAAGCTTGATCCTGCACCGAAGGATTTTGAAGATGTAGCTGACTGGATAAGATCTAGCAGAATCAGTCATGCTGTGTAAACAGAACTCGTCATACACAGAATCCACATTCAAGAATTCTGGGAAACAGCTAAAGTAGAAACAGTTGAAAAGATTAAAAGAATATCAGCGTCTGTTCGAAATAAGCAGGTTATGGTAACAGAAAGAAAGATTCGAAGGGTGTTAAAGCTTGGAGACAATTATGATGACCCGATGAAACTTAGTAAAGACAACATTCTGGATGGCTTTCGAAGCATGGGGTATGTGGGTGACTTTAAGCAGAAAAACGAAATTAAAAGAAACGGCCTCACAAGAGACTGGAGATTCATTCTGCACGTAATTGCAATGAGCATAGTGCATCGAAAAGGGGGGTATGATGGTTTAAACCTAGATTGGTCAGGTGCTATGTTGAATTTGTGCATAAATCAAAAGTTTAACTTTTCAGGATTGATCTTCATGTACATGACTGAAAATGCTCTCAGAAGTACATGGGCGATGTATCCTCGGTTTATACAAATGCTCATTAACGACCAACATCCCAAGTTGCCACACAAAGGAGATCCTTACAAGTTTCAATTCCCTACCAGCCGTCAGCTCACTGAGATCAAGACAAATGAATGGGTGATACTGCACGATTGGATGTATAAGGCTGAAAGACTGCCTCTCGTAAAAGCATCTTACAAAAGGTATAGGGATGGGATCAAAGCTAAAAATCAGAAGGTCGTACAAGTAGAAGAACATTGTAGGACCGGTTTTGATTGCGAAACGATTGCGAAACGAACATGTGACATGCGGAAACCGTACACGAACGTGACCTAACACACAAGACGTAATATAAACGTGACTCTATTAGAAATCTGACAAGTACAAGCACCTTGAATCACTTTCTCTCTCTAGAATCTCTCTCTGGATCTAGAGCTCGCTAAATGTCAAATAAGCATAAAAGTTCTAATCTATGACATAACCTCCCTATATATAGTCCAAGGCTTTAATGAAACTTCTCTTTAATTACAAGATTGCCACCTTGCCTTTTGACTAGTTATAACACTATAAACTTGTTATCTTCAGTTTCTCGCTACGGCTCGGATTGACGAAGGCGATAGACATAAATGCACTAACAGACTCCCCCTTGGATATTGCCGCAGTCAATCTCGTAGCGTCTTGTCTTTCTCTTTCTCATTGAGTCTTTTTGAAGCTTTAACATGTTTTCAGCAAATATAGACTCCCTCTTTCTCGAACAGAATCCCGGTGGATCTGTCTTCAGATCCAGCTCCCCCTTTCAGTAGACTCTTTTCTTCATCAGGCTCCCCCTTTCGTCAAGCTTCCGTGCTTTGGGATCGACACCTTGCTTTCCGAATACAAGCTCCTTCAGAATAGTTTCATGGATCCTTGAATCCACGCTTCCTCTTGCGTTGAGCTCGTCTTCTGACTCCCCCTTAGACTCGGCTATCGGGATTGTGACCTGGCTTTTTTACAAACATTTCAAACATTCAATTATCCAGGAATTGTGACCTGGCTTTTTTTAAACTTTCTAAATCAAGATCCTGGCTTTAAGATATAATAATATGAATATATCCAGAAATATTTGATTCACTCCCCCTATCAACAATCTTCATAGATTTGGCAGTATTAAGAATCCAACATTGAAAACTGGCTTTTTTACAGATTTTAACAATATGAGCATCCAAAACCTTCACGGTTAATCATCCAAGTCCAATTTAATGACCTTGGAGATATCACAAACTGTTTTTGATTTTTGATTTTAAAACTACAAGTTTCAAATTAATGAACTTGATTTATTTTCAGAAACACAATCAGCATACTTAGATTTTGAAACTTAGCACTCAGACATCGGTTATCGAAAATAAAGTAGAAATCAAAATCTTTTTGTATTTTTCTGAAACAAAAAGCAGTAAAGAAATATTTACAAACATATTTACACACAATATTTTTGTTTGAGTTCGCGACAGAGGATCATATCAGATTATGACAAATCACTAGCACCGTTGAGCTTTAAACACTTTAAGTTCTAAACAATTCACATTGATTGACAATATTGTTGTCCACTTAAACTCAATCTAAAAACTTTCGAAATGCTTACCGATACGTTAAGGTATATTAATTTGCACTAAATTCTTATGGACCCCACGATCTCAGCATATCCCATCATTATGCAATACACTAACTCAAGTAATGCTTTTAAACTTTCATCAACTGTGATTTGTGTAAAAATAAAGCAGAATGTTTAAAGATTAACAATCAGGTCGATACTTCCGTATACGCAGAGAAAGTCCAATGTTTAAATAAAATAAGAAATAAAAACAAGTTGAAATTGTTTAGGCTTTAACCACCAGTTCGATACTCCCGTATATGCAGAGGTGATCCAAAGCTTAAACCAAACACCAAGAAAATAAAGCAGAACGTTTAGGCAATAACATCCAGTTCGATACTCACGTATACGCAGAGGATGTCCAATGCTTAAACAAAATAAAAAAATCAAACAAGTTTAAATCTTTGCAAAATGAAATGCACAATCACATTGATTTTTCAGCAAAATTGTGAAAGTTCACAAATTTAACCAGTTTTTATGCACTTTGCATTCCGCGATTACTGAGTAGGTACACAGTCACGAAGGATAAAACTAAGTACTATGCTTTCAACCGCGTTTCCCACTAGAACTAGGCTTTTTCATTTAAGTTTGTATCGTTATCGCAAATCTACTAGTCTAACTGAGCCTATTGTCACATTTTTAGTGAGATTGTTTATCGCTTTTTAACTTTCCATTTCTTTAGCGTACTGTGATTGTCTACTGATGTACTATCATTTCCTCTTTTTACACAAAAACTCATTTTTTAATTTTATCATGTTTTTGACTTTTTCAAATTTTCTAATGTTTTTGGATTTTCTGACAATATTACTCCCCCTAAAATTCAAAACCATTTAAAGAAAATTTGACAAACCGACACTGATAGCTTTGTCTCGCCATCCATTTTTACATCTCATGCTCTGTTTTGCAGAAAATATAACATGTAAAGCAGCAATTACCCCCCATGATTTACAACACATTAATATTTTACAGCTTGAAAACCGTTTTTCAATCTTGTGAAATTAATCATGTTTGTTCTGCCGTGAGGGTTTCGGCATATTCAAGCAACATATTTTTGAATTTTTGAATATTTGACAAATTTAAAAACAAACATATTTTTGATTTTTCAAAATTTTGACACAATAAAAACATATTTTTGGTTTTTAAATTTTTCAATTTTTAGAGTTTTTGAAATATTGTTTATTTATGTACAGAAAACAAACAAACTCCCTGTTTCAACCAAACCAGGGTTCAGCAGCCTCCTCTTCTTGTGCCAGGCTGCTCCTATTTCCATTTTCACAATCTTCAGTTTTCTTGAGCACCTGCACATTCAACTATTCAGTCACTTGAACAATGTAGCCCAGGTCTATTTGACCTTAGGCATTTCAACACAATATGCATCACTTAATTTCGGAAAATCTTTATCATTTTGAACAAAGACTTTTTCAACTTTGACTTCAACTTTTTCATTATTTACCGAAGTTACTTGTTTCTTAGCACTCCATGTTTGACCTTTAGGAGTACCTTGTTTGTAAAAATGTGACTCTTTTTGAACATTTTGATTTTGAACAACAATTGGTTTCCAAAACTGTTTGGGTTTTGTCATATCAACGGATGTTTGCCAACTTTGCGTTGTTCTGAATCTGGGTGTGTGAGAATTCCTGGTCTGTCTTGAATCGAACCTATTCGGGTTTGATTTCCAAGTTTGATTCGATTTCCAAGATTGATTCGAAGCAAACTTGTTTGTGTTGTACCTCCAAGTTTGTTTTGAATCAAATCTGGTTGACATTTGTTTCATATCCTTAGATTTCTGTTTTTCCACATTATCATACTTCTTTTTCTCAACATCAACAGGTTTCAGATTTGGACACTTGCGTGCAAGATGTCCCATTTGATCACATTTAAAACATGTTCTCTTGGACACATCTTTGACCTGTTGTTGTTGCTTTTTCTTTTGAGCATAGAATTCTTCATTAGACTGTCGTCTAAATTGGATTTCTTTCTCTTCTTCCGAACTTGTTCCGTGAACAAAATTCATCTTTGTCTGATAATTTGGTGTTTCATTTTTATTTCGACTTTGTTTCTTCTTATAACCCAACCCAGCCTTCATGTTTTTCTTCTTGAAACCAGGTTTATTATAAGAAGTTTTGTAACCTTTTCCAGCAAACTTTGAAATTTCAGAGTTTTCAATCTCAACCATCTTGAAAACTTTGTCAATCTTGTCTGAAATCACATTCTGAATCGGGAATACAATATCTAAGAATAATTTGTCCGATCCAATCATGGTATAAACCAATCCTTTTGAATCATCATTCAAATTTTTCTCAGATTTTGAGTTTTTCAGATATCCATCATGAAAATTACCTTCATTTTCATCCTGTGATTCAGATTTACCTGTTTCAACTGACTCTTCTTTCAACACACTTTCAACGACCATACCTACCGCCTCTGAATCACTAGAATCATCAGATTTGGAATAGGTTACGTCAATGTTATCTGGCAATTGATCTACCATGTTGAAAGCTTTTTCGACCTTTTCATCATCATAAAATGCAAACTTTTCCGGTGGTGGAACTTGATGAAATTCTGAGCCAATGCCTTTCTTGTTTTGCTCAGAATCTTTTCCATCCGGTTTTATGTTGAAAATACGTTCAAGCACATATGATGACGCATGATAACTTTTAACTTGTTATTATCCTGTTCTAAATCAGCAATCTGACGCTTAAGCTTAGCAACATCCTCAATGTAAGAATTTACAACTTGTTGCTTTATTTCATACTGTCGCTTAAACGTATTAGTTGTTTCAGAACAATAATCCAATCTTGATTGAACAAGTTTCATTTGACTGTTCACATCTTCATATGACTTTTTAGTAATGTGATAAGCCAATTTTATTGAATCATATTCTTTTTTCATTTCTTGACACTCATATTCTTTTTTAGAACATTCTTCTGTCATTTTCAAAACTTTTTCTTTCAAACTTTTATTTTCTTTTTCTAAATTTTTAAATTTTTCTGAAATCTTTTCATCATTTACTTTTAAAACCTTTTCATTTTCAAACAATTCTTTGAATTTATTTTTGAAAACTTCTTCTATTTTGGTAAATTCAAGATCTCTTGTTCTGAACTTTTCATCTTTTTCAGTACAAGCACTGCACATTTCCATGCATTTCTTGCACTGTTCAACGATTTTGATTTGAATTTCAGAATCAAAATTTACCTTAGTGATTGGCACCTCGGTGTTTTCTGCTGCATCTGTCTGATCAGCATCAATCTTCTTCTCATCACCAGCATCAACAGTCTCCAAATTCTCATCCTTCATTGTTTCTTCATTCACCACAATGTTCTCTTCATTTTCTTTCACTTCTTCAACTTTCACAGCTTCAACTTTAACTTCCTCAACGATTTTCTTCAAATCATTCACCATCTCATCAACATTCTTCTTCATTCTCTCTTCATCCCTCTTCTTCAGACTTGAAGTCATAACATCCCTAAGGAGTTTTTCAAACTTCTTCACATATGTTTTATCTTTTCCAACATTGGTATAGTATTCGACGGATCGAGGGATTACTAATAGAACATCATCAAAGATTATGTCTTTCTTGGGAACAACAGGTTCACCATTTCTATTGACGTAGCATTCTCGCTTCTTGTCCCATCTCTTGTTGCTTACTGCACTTTCATACTCTTCTTGCATTTCATCCATTCTATTCCAAGCAATGTTTCTTTCTCTGTACGTTTTCTCACTCAGAATCTCTTCTCTGGTTTTCTCTTTGACTTCAGCAACAAAAACATAATGTTTGCTTTTTGATATTGTTCTGCCATGAGCTGTGACTTTTTCATCAACACAATTACTCAGAATGTCTTCTTGACTTCCCTTTTTAATTTCAGCAGCCAATCCTGAATCAGATGGAATGTATTTGTCCCAACTGAAACCCTCTGCCACTTTTTCATCATCTTGATGTATAAGTAAAGCTTTCTTCTTGGGATTATTTTCGATCATTTTTTGGCTCTTCTTTGCTACGGTGGTAAATCGCCTTTCGGTAATAATCATCATTGAATGGATTTTCATTTCCATCAACTGCAGAATTATGACATTCTCTCTTGAAATGACCTCTTTGCTTGCATTTGAAACAAGTCACTTTGGATTTATCAAATCCCAGCTTAGTTGATGGACCACCGATAGACTGCTTTCCAGTAATCTCCATATATCTCTGAGCTCTGCGGATGCAACTAGCCAAACACCAGCGGATATCAATAAGTTCCATCTCTTCCGGATCAATTTGGTCATAGTCTTCTTTGGTCAATTCGGAATTTCCAATTTTGCCAGCTACTAGACCTTCATATGATTCTAGAACAGATGCAAGAAAACTCATTTGTTGCTTGGCTGCATTGATGCTCATAGTCGGAGAATTCTTCAATTTGAGAGCAATGTTGCGAAGAACTTCTTTAGAATCTTCAACACTTGCTTTTGATGAAGACGAATGATATCCCAGATTGTAGCTTGATGACCTTGTCTCGGGTTCTTTTGTCTTCACACCACTAAATGCTGTTTTTGGTGATTCACTAAATGTTGTTTTTGATGAGCTTGATGAAGGTATTACACCTTTATAATAAAGACCCACATTCTGTTGATATGAAGAACTGCTCATCTTGTTTTGCTTTTGTAGCTTAAGTTCATGACTTTAAATTTTTTCTATCAAGACATCAAGAGAAATTGTATCATACAAAGCATCATTTTTCAATATGAACACAAACGTTTGCCACTGATCAGCTCGTGGTAACTCTTCTATGATTTATCGATTATTTCTTCTCGAGTTTTAACAATTCCAAAACGATCAAGTTCAATTTTTAAATGACCAAATCTCTCTATCATTTGTCTAACAGATTCACCTTTCAAGCTATCAAACAAATCAAATTCTTTCTTTAATAAAGCAATTTTATTTTTCTTGATTTGTTTACCCCCCTCAGCTTTAACCCGTAAAGCTTCCCAGATAGATTTCGATGACCCATCATGTTGTAGTAAAGCAAACAAATCATGTCTAATTGATGATTGAATTAAAGCAATCATTCTTTGTTCAGCTGCGAATTCAGATTTGTCTTCTTTGGGTAAGCTTTTGAGTGGGAGATCTTCTCCTTTATCATTGACTGGCCTACTATAACCAAACTCCAAACAGAACCAGCTTTCATGCGCGTAGGCTTTTGCCCAGTTGATAAAACGTTCTTTCCACCAAGTGTAATCTTCAATACTTTCAAGAGTTGGTGGTTTTGAATTTGTTCCGTAGAAATTATCATGTTTAATATTTTCATTGATCGCTTTAGTTATGGCTTTTGGTGTAACAATTGAGGTTTCGGAAGTTTCAGAACTAAATGCGTTGTAGAACGTGTTGTAAAATTCTTCAGCCATGATGTGATCTTCTAAAATTACCTTGAATCGCTAACAAAACAAACAAAATCAGTTTAAACACTTATCAATTAACTAAAATCAGACTGGTACTCGAACTGGTGAATATTTTATGCAAACTGAGGTTCAAGTTGTCAAACCGTGCGAATTACAATGACCCAGATCAAATTCAAACGACCTGAAACTGACTTAGTATGAAGTGGACCTTTCAAATAAACTTGATTCTTTCAAATGACCTAATTAAACTTCCAAACAATCTGGCCCAAACTTACAAACAAACTGGCCCAACAAAACCCAAGCTTTCTGGATTAAATTTATACCCTTGCAACTTGGATAACCTCGAGACATGTTTTGACAGATTTAATATCTCATGTGCTGACAAAATTGATTCTAATCAATTGCTGATTGGACCGAATATTCCACTGATATTTCTAAACTATCAAATTCACTCCATTAATTGTTCAGATGGACTATAGTGTTCAATCAACACATTCAAAACTTGGTCTGACAACTTAGATACGAATCAATTGCAGATTGGACCTATGAACTTGAATCACATGCAATCAAAATATACTGGCCGACAAAATTTTTTAACTTCTAAATTCTCATTGGGCCGCTGATTATGGACATCACATGGGTCGATATCATTAAAGTTTCATATAATGTGATTGGACCTCTTGAATTAAAGGACTGACAAAATATTATATTTTCAAAATGAATTGATACAAAATGTCTTGATTGAACCGATATTAATCACAATGACCGACAAACTCTAATACCCAACACAATGTAATTCGACCTCAAATTGAATTGATTGTTAATGTATATTGATTGTACCGATTATTATGAATCTGTCAATTTACGAGAATCACGTGACTTCGTGTTGTTGTTATTAATGAGGACCGACAATCTAGAACAAATTCAATTAATGGATTGACAAGATTTTATTCAATGTGATATTATAGGACCGCTAACTATGCATTCACACGAAATAGACAACTTCACACGGAATACCAGTTTCACACGAAATAGACAACTTCACACGGAATACTAGTTTCACACGAAATTACTTTCAAACGGAATACGCACTTTCAAACGGAATAGCGACTTTCAAACAGAATTAATGATTTCGTGTGAAATAAGCAGCACTTTCAAACGAAATTAGTGATTTCGTGTGAAACGAAAGGCAATTTCAAACGGAATAAGACATTTTCAAACGAAATTGGGGGTTTTCAAGCGAAATTAGGTGTTTTCAAACGGAATTAGGTTTTTTCAAGCGAAATTAAGCTGACGTCACGCGGTATCGGACACAAAATCTCATATTTCTCTCAAACAGCTAGGAATTAGGATCTGAAACTTTGTAGGGTTATAGCTCAGGTATTTTCGCACAACATATCAAAAAATCAGCTAATTTGGACCGTAAAAACCCGTTCAATTTGACAAAAATCAGTTAAAAACGTGAAAAATGAAAAAGAATAAGAAATAGATGAAATCTGGATGAATTTGGATCTGAAATCGATGAACACTTGTGCGAATTGTAGGTCCCCTATTCGTATGGATCTTCACATAATTGTTTATCTAACCTAGAGTGCGGAATCCTCTTGATCAGAATGTAGCAGAAAACGTGTAGGAAACAGAAACAACAATTCACTTTCAATCCGGGTTTACTATTGATTATCAAACAAACGTATTACAATCAATCTAAACCCTAACCACACTCAAATTCGTCCAAGTCTAGCTCTCACGAATTTCAATGCCTCTCAAAAACTGTTTTTGGCTGATTAACCTAAACCCTAAAGCCTAACCTTGTTTATATAACACAAGGTTGCAACATTAGGCTGGGTTTGCTACATGGACTAGGCCCAAATCGTCCCCCATCACCCAATGTGGGTTTTGTTTAGCCCAAACTCTATTAACTCACTAATACAAAGCTAAACCCGCTAACTGTTTATCGTTTATCTAATTACAAGATATCCAAAGACCAAATCTAAGCTGTTGTCACAAACATGCACCAACAAACTCCCCCTTGACAATAGCTTCATAAAATAACTTTGTCTTCAGTCATCTTGCAATCTTCATGTAGTCTTGCACTGTCTTTGGTCTTTGGATAGCTTCAGCTTCAACAGCTTCTGTCAGCAACATACTCCCCCTAAGCTAATGCATCCAATCACCAAATCTTCAAAAACTTTAGCGTTTGAGTAAACTCCAGTTCAGCATATGTATAGCAATCATCAAACTCTTCAACTTTGTTTGCAATATAGAAAGGAGGTTCTACCATGCATCCAATCAAACTCTCATCTCTTCACAGCAACTTCTCAGCAACACAGCAACTTCTCAGCAACACACTGCTTCAATCTGTTTACTATAAAACAAACATCTCGAGAAACCATAAGAATTTTTCAACAAAGTTAAATAAATTATTATTTTTCAAGAGACAGTTAAACTGTATCACAGATTAAGCATTTTCAATTTATCACCAACACGCAAAACTTTTTAATCACACACTCTACAACCCGCATGATTTAAAATTTTGAACTCACTTTCTAACACCGTCTCCCCCTATCAGTAACAATTCCTCCAAGAATAACAGTTTTCCGTACGTTAAGAATTTTAAACAGAAAAAGATACTATTTTTGGATTTTTGTATTTTCTGAAAGCAAGTAAATAACAAAAGCAATAAACACTCTGTTTTTGTGAGAATCACTGGTAAGAAGATCATATCAGCACAATCAAACTGTTTCACACCATTAGTTAATTCTTTATGTAATTTTTCGTGAAAAGCAGTCCAAGACGATTACCAGTATGTTTGTCCACTTAAACAAAATGCATGAACCTTTCAAGTACCATTACCGTATGATACGTTAAGGTAATATTATTACTGAAATACTAGTGTGTCCCACTTCAGGATATACCACCGCGATCAAGGTATGCACAAAGATTCATCGTAGTAGGTGAGTATACTGATGTCATCCTTTAAGATATCCTGACAGTGCCTAGGTCTGCATATAATCTGTTTTATCATGTTTTGATTGCTTAACAATGAACACCCAAATAAATACTAATCAAATCCAGGAAATATAAACAACACACTCTATCATGCAAGTATCTTCCCTACCACATATTTCACAAGTCCAATCCAGATTTCTGAAATCTTAACTGGGAATAGGTTGAGAAGAGAACAAAATAGATCTTTAGGAGAGATGGTATAATATACAGATCAAATGAGTTTTTCTCAGTTTGATATAGGTTTCTTGGGTTTCTTTTGGGCACTTGAGGGCCTCTTTCGGGTGTATTAGATCTATAGCGCGACAACGTACAGCTAGGTCAGCATGTATCTGGATGCAGCAGAAGCTGTCGTTGCCTAGCACCTCCAGGTCAGCATATATCTGGATGCAGCAAAGGAGGTACACGACTTTTTTCAGAGAAGATTTCAGAATCAGATCAAAATTGTGTGTATCGGGACAACATACAGACATTCAAATAGAAATGAGCTAATTCCAAGTGACTTTCTTTCCTGGGGTCATGTACAATTTTAGTTCTGAACAGAAGGACAGCCAAGATATCCCCAGATGAAATAACAGTATAAAGACCCAAAACTTCAGATTTTGGCAATCTATCAACGCAAGATTTAAGGTCATTAAACCATACACCACTGAGGTGTTCCCCACTCATACACAGTTCATTTATGTTTATATCACATTGGTAAGTTGATTATTTCATGCTTTTTGCCTACTGGTACATCATATGATGAAGCTGCTATCACACTTAAGCAATTTAATTTCAGCTTCAGTGTGACAGTCTAACTTGCTGATGTACTATCATTTCTCCTTTTTCACACAGTGATAACTCATTTTTTATTTTCTATTTTTTTTTATGTTTTTGATTTTTTCAATGTTTTTGTATTTTTGATTTTTTAAGAAAAGCAGTAAACTATTTACAAAATTCTTATGAAAAACCAATTATTCAGGATTCCTCATCCCGTTGAGTTCGACTAAATGTTCAAAGCGAGCCCTGTCAAAAGCTTTAGTATAAAGATCTGCCAGGTTATCTAGTGTGTCAACTCGATGTAATTCAATTAGTCTCTTTTCAGCACAATCCCGTATAAAATGATGACGTATGTCAATATGTTTTGTGCGACTGTGTTTCACGGGATTATTTGTTATTGAAATCGTGGCATTATTGTCTATCATAATAGGAGTACGAGTGAAATCCAAACCGTAATCGCGCATCTGCTGTTGAATCCAGAGAACCTGAGAGCAGCAGCTACCCGCAGCAATATATTCAGCTTCACACGTAGATGTAGACACACAGGATTGCTTCTTGCATTGCCAAGACACGATCCTGCCTCCCAAGAACTGACAACCACCTGTTGTAGACTTTCTGTTCGACTTGCATCCCCCAAAGTCTGAGTCAGTGTAAGCAACAAAATTCATATCACTATCAGCTGGATACCACAACCCAAGTTTAGGTTTCCCCTTCAAGTAACGAATAATACGCTTCACTGCTTTCATGTGTGACTCTTTTGGATTAGCCTGATATCTGGCACACAAGCATACTGCAAACATAATGTCAGGTCTTGAAGCAGTCAAGTTCATTAGAGAACCAATCATTGCCCTGTATTGAGTAGGATCAACATCTTCAGTACTTTCATGATCTGGGCCAAGATTGTGATTTTCACATATGGGTGTGTTGAAAGTAGAGCAATCATTCATTTTGAACCGATCCAAAATGCCATACACATACTTCGTCTGATAAATAAACATCCCATCCTCCTTCTGTTCAACTTGTAATCCCAGAAAGTAAGACAGCTCACCCATGGCGCTCATTTCAAACTTGCTCTTCATTACCTGCTCGAACTCTTTACACATGCTCTCATCTGATGACCCAAAGATGATGTCATCCACGTACACCTGTACTAGCAGAAAATCTTCCTTCTTCCTCTTGATGAACAGTGTACTGTCAATCTGACCTCTTTCAAAACCATTTTTTATCAGATGTGTAGACAGTGTCTCGTACCACGCCCTAGGAGCTTGATGTAATCCATACAAAGCCTTATCAAGTTTGTACACCCGATCTGGATAATCTGGATCAACAAACCCATCTGGTTGTGAGACATACACCACTTCTTGGACTTTCCCGTAAAGAAACGCACTCTTCACGTCCAGTTGGTAAACCTTGAAGCCCTTGAATGTAGCGAAAGTTAGGAACAGCCGAATTGCCTCCAACCTTGCCACTGGTGCAAACACTTCATTGTAATCAATCCCTTCCTGCTGATTGAAACCTTTTACCACCAATCGAGCCTTGTTTCGCGTCACTATCCCTCTGTCATCCTTCTTGCACTTAAACACCCATTTAGTGCCTATCTCTCTTTCACCTTTAGGAAGGTCAACCAACTCCCAAACCTTCAACTTTGCAAACTGGGCCAATTCCTCTTGCATAGCTTCAACCCATGAATTGTCTTTAAGAGCCATATGAATGTTCTTCGGCTCCTCTTGGGAAATAAAGCAACTATACAAGCACTCGTTCACAATCCCAGTCTTCTCAATCGAAACAAATAAGCCAGAGTTCGCTGCTATGCTCCTTCTTGTCTGAACACCTGCATTAGGATCTCCAAGTATCATGTCAACTGGATGATCTATATTTGCTCGTGTAGTAGCAACGGTATCAACTTCTAAATTTTCACCCAGGTTTGATCCAACCTCCTCCTGAATGTTCTGATCTGCAAATGGATTGATGAAATCCTCCCCCTCAATGGGTTCAGAGTCACTATCGCTTAAATCAGGATCAGCAGCACCTTGGGAAGTTTCTGGAGCATCTGTCATATCAACATTCGATCTAGGCATGAACTCGCCTTCATCGTCTCCACCAATCACTGCTTGAATCAACTGAGAATCATCTGCATTTGGAAACTCAGGAATATTAAATGACTTAAAAGTGCTTTCATAATCATATAATATAGCAGGACCACTCGTTGATTGTTGAGGTTTGTATGAAGTAATTTCCACATTAAACACAACCTCAATTTTACCAGTTTTTAGATTAAAAACCCTTTTATTCGGTGTGCCAGGCACGTAACCTAGAAAGTAGCCATCGTCAGCCACCTCACCGAATTTTTGTTTATCTTTATTTCGCACAATGGTGCAGGGTAATCCAAATGGTTCAAAGCCTTCTAAGTTTGGTTTCTTGTTAAACATCAATTCATGACAAGTTTTATTAAAACGTTTAACAGTCAAAACTTTGTTTAGGACGTAGCAAGCTGTATTCACAGCTTCTCCCCAGAAAAGAACTGGTAGCTTTGAATCTGAAAGCATCGTCCTAGCGGCTTCAATCAACGTCCTGTTTTTCCTCTCAGCAACTCCATTTTGTTGAGGTATATAAGGAGCGGAATATTGATGTTCAATTCCCTTGCGAAGACAATAGAGATCCAGAATGCGATTCTTGAACTCCGTGCCATTATCACTCCTTATCCTCTTGATCTTTGCATCATGGACGTTTTCCAATTTCGTAAAAAGATCTATCAGCATCTCCGCCGTCTCATCTTTTGTACCTAAAAAGAAAACCCATGAATAACATGAGTAATCATCAGTGACAACTAAACAATAGTACTTTCCACCTATGCTCCTCACGTTCACTGGACCGAATAAATCCATGTGAAGTAATTCATAAGGGGCATCTATGGAATTTACTGTTTTAGACTTATGAGGTTTCTTGTGTTGTTTTCCCTTTTGACATGGAAGACATTTATCTTCCACTTGAAACCTCTGCATTGGAACCCCTTTCACTAGCTCATTTTTAACAAGGTAATTCATTTTTCGATAGTGAATATGGGCCATGCGTCTGTACCACAACATCGATTCAGCTTCAGATGCTTTTGAAAGTAAACACGCCACCACAGCATTTGGATCCTTAGCACCCACGTCCATGACATAAGTGTCATTTCTCCTTGGCGCTCGCATCACTATCCAATCGTCCGGAATCTTCAAACCTGGTTTCAACACTAATGCTTCATTCTTGGTAAAATGGACCGAGTGACCCTTGTCGCAGACTTGTGACACGCTCATCAGATTGTGTTTAAGCTGCTCCACATAGTTCACTTTGTCCAGAGTGATCTTCCCATTGGTCACTTTTCCTCGGCCTGTAATTCTACCACCTTTAGCACCCGCAAAATTCACTTTTCCACCATCAAAATCTTCAAATTCAGTCAACAATCTCGCATCCCCCGTCATGTGCCTGGAGCAGCCACTATCAACATACCATAAGTTGATAATCCTCCTTAGCAGCTCCTGCACACACCAACCAAGAAATTAGTTAGATTGGGGGACCCAAGCCTTAATGGTCTTGGGTCGTCCAAATTCACCAACCACTGGAACATCCATCCAATATCCATTACTCCTAACTGGAGTCTTGGATCTCAGACCTGTTGATGGAATTTGATTTTGATTTCCATAAGGTCTCTGGTCCTGAGGGTTCCTATATGTGTTTGGACTATTTTACCTTTGAAAAATTTGATTTTGATTCCAAGAAGCATTATTGTTGTAATTTCTAAAGCCATTGTTATAAAAAGTTCGACCACCATTATTTTGGTATCGATTTTGATATTGACCTTGACTTCTGAAATTATTAGAATTAAAATTGTTCATTCTTGGTGAACTGCTTCTAGGTCTCTCGTATCTGCCTGGTGGAGATCTAGGCTGAAATCTTGGTTGATTTCTTTGAAAACGAGGAACTTGTGGAGTTCCTTTTTCAGCCTTATCTACACCAACAGCAACATTTTCTGGTTGCTTAGGAGCAGATTTCTTTGGAGAATTTGCAGCTTTCTCCTGTTTATCACCACTATTCTCTGGTGACTTCTCTCTCTTCCTTTCACTCACTTGTGCTTCACTCTTTTTGTTAGGACAGCAGCTAGCTACATGTCCCTTGGTGTGACATTTGAAGCACGATCTTTTTTTCGAAGACTTCTTTTCTGAAGCCTTTGAACTAGATTCGGGTTTTTCTTCTGATGATACCTTAGAAGGATTTGGTTCAGTTTGCTTAGTTTCAGAATTTTCTATGTTCTTGTTTTTAGCAAACTCTATATTAGATTCATTTTCAATAACAGCTGTTTCGTTTTTCATGTCACTTCCTTGAACAAAATTAACCTTTTTAACAAAAGTTGGATTGTTATTTTTAGGATGTGATGTGTTCTTTTTCAAAACAGGTTTGCTGTTATTATCCTTCTTAGCATCAGCATTCTCAAAAACATTTCCTTGACGTGACGTGGAACTACTTGGTGATGTTGACCCAAAGTCCATGAGCTCATCTTCATCAGGCAAGAAAGAATAGTCATGACGAACAGGAGGTGGAACTTCATTGAAACCATGAAATCCCACACTTGTTTTGTCATTACTTTTCTTCAAGCCACCCATCATATGTTTCATAACAAAAGTAGAGTCCCTGAACTGACCTAATTTCTTTTCAAGTTCAACAATTTTGAGTTGTGCATCTGACAACTCTTTGCGTTTTTCAGAAATCTCTTTTGTTTTCTCTGCCATCATTTCATGAGCTAAGTCTATGACTTGAAGTTTTTCGTTTAGTTTGCAGGTTAATGAGTCAATTTTACTTTCATAACCTTTTATCTTCTTCAAGTATGACGATTCATTTCTTTTAGCAAAAAAGTTTGCCTCTTTTATGTTAGACATCTCGCCCACCAGACTTTGGTTTTGTGTTGACAACCTGTCAACCTCACCCTGTAGTTCACGACATTTTAAACACACAGAATTAGACTTTACCTCTCCTGTTTGTTTGTCAAGATTGGCCATTAGAGCCGTAAGCTGAGCTTCCATTCTTTTATACTTAGCATCCTTTTCTTCAGCTTCCCGTTCCTGGTCAGACTTTTGCTTTTCTTCTTCAGCAACTGGTGTCTGGTCAACCTTCTTTTCTTCAGCTTTATTCTCTATCTTCACCTCAGCCTCAGCATCCACTTTTGCTTCAGCATCTCCCACAGTCGCTTCACCATCCTCAACTGGAGTTATCTCTGCCATGAATGCCTGTGTGACATTGTCATCATTTTCCAAGTGAACACTCCAGTCATATGAACCTTCTCTAGCAGTAGAGATCAGCGCTCTCGAGTTAGAGTTGTTTGAAGCATTTCTATTGTTTGAACTCTGACTCGAAGTATCCTGCTTTTGTTTTTGACATTCCCTGGCGAAATGCCCATAACTTTGACAGTTGAAGCATCTCACTTTGGTCTTATCAAAACCAACAGTCTTCCCTATAAACTTTCTTCCTGTTCGGTTCATAAATCTCTTCACTCGTCTGGTAATCATGGCCATTTGCCACTGCAAATCCATATCTTCAAGATCATCAGGGTCAATCTGATCGTAATCTTCATCTAAAGTAGCAGGATCAGATATCTTTCCCTGAATGTAGTTCTCATAAGAAGCAACAAATGAAGCAAGTAGAGCAAGATGCTCTTCAGCAGACTTCACACTCATTGGCATTGACTTAACACCACTACTCTGCTTAGAACCTGATGTTCTCTTCGCTCCTGTTGATCCTCCTCCTGAAGCAGCTACAAAACACACATCACCATCTTCATTTACTGTGACATGCTCATTCTCACACGAAAGAAAAGCAGTAGCAGAGTCGCTAGAAGCGTTGTGAGATGAAGAAGGTGCAAGCCCATTGTAAATCGTTGGATCTTGAACCTGATCATATCCAGTGTCTTTCTTCTTCATACTAAGCTCATAAGCTCTCAGCTTCCCTACTACTTCTTCCAGCTCCTTTGTCTCATAATCTGCCTCTCCCTTGATCATGAGAGTGTAAATATCCCACTTGGTAGGTAAGGCATCGAGCAGCTTGTCATTCTTTTCAACGTCAGTATAGCACTCTATCTCATAATTATCCATTTCTGACATCAGATGGTAGTATCGAGTGATGATGTCCTCAAGTGACTCATGTTTCATGAACTTGAAAACAGCAAACTGCTTCTTCAGTAGATCAACTTTGTTTTTCTTAACATCTTCATTTCCAGCATATCTTTTCTCTAATGCATCCCACATATCCTTTGAGTTTGTGTACTTCTTGAAAGTATGCTTGATGCTGTCAGGTAAGGACATTTTGATTGCAGCTAAGGCTCTCTTTTCAGCCTCATACATCTTTTTATCAGCATCTTCCATGTTCACATAGGCAGTTCTTCGTGGTCTGCCCTCAAAGTCGTGTGTTGGGTTTGTGTACCCATCTTCAATGCATATCCACATGCGAGTGTCCTGGTATTCAATGAAGGATTGAAAACGATCCTTCCATGTTAAATAATTCTCCACCTTCATCATCTTAGGTGGTTTGTTGGTAGTGCCAACCTCATGCTCCATCTTCAAAAGCTCATTCAAAGTAGACATGTTCGACATTTTAAACGTTGCAGACTGATAAAACCGTACAAAATTTTTCCGAAAACAATGGTTACCAAATTACACTGTTAGAATCATCTCGAAAAGACAAATCCAATGATATATAATGTCAAAAACCGAATTCGGGATTTTCCAGAGTCGTTTTTTTTACCCTAAAAATACGAGGAATTTAATGGTCCAAATGGTTCTGTCAAACGATCTACGGATCAATTTCTATTTGCAAAACATTGAAATTTTATCGACGCTTGCCAACTAAAATTCCTCCACTTAATTCCTCTCCTAATTTCGCTGCTAAGTCAGTTAAATTCGCTGGTCACTTAATTGTCCAATTTCGCTGATCAAGTTCACAGGTTAAATTCGCTGAAAGGTCAATTTCGCTGGTCTATTTTCGCTATTACGACGACCAGTAAATTCGCCGAAAACCGTAATAATTTCGCTGAGGAAAATTATACGATTACCAAAGTCGCCTTTGGATTTAACTTCGCCGATAAGTATGCTGGTTAAATTCGTAGAGCAGTCAATTTCGCCAGTACAGTCAATTTCGCCAGTTAAAGTTGGAAACTAGATCTGTTCGAAATTCTGAAGATTCTTCCGGATTCCTTAACAGTTTCTGCAAAATCAAAACAGCAAAATATCAGTGATTTTCGAAAAAACTGTGAAGAACAGAACGAAGAACGTGAAGAACACGAAGAACAGTCTTCGAATCTTCAAGTCTATCAGCCGAAAACTTTTCCAGAATCAACAAATTCTTTCCAGAAAACCTGCAAAACACCAAACAAACAAAACAGAATATCAAAACAGCCAAAAAATTCGAAAATTTTTATCAAATCAGCCAGAAAATTTGAAACCCTATTTGTCAAGTTTAACAGAAAATTCGAAAAAACTCCCTGTTTCTGTAGAATACAATTCTGAACCGAGCCTTCAAGAGCCTAATGCTCTGATACCAATTGTAGGTCCCCTATTCGTATGGATCTTCACAGAATTATTTATCTAACCTAGAGTGCGGAATCCTCTTGATCAGAATGTAGTAGAAAACGTGTAGGAAACAGAAACAGCAATTCACTTTCAATCCGGGTTTACTATTGATTATCAAACAAACGAATTTCAATGCCTCTCAAAAACTGTTTTTGGCTGATTAACCTAAACCCTAAAGCCTAACCTTGTTTATATAACACAAGGTTGCAACATTAGGCTGGGTTTGCTACATGGACTAGGCCCAAATCGTCCCCCATCACCCAATGTGGGTTTTGTTTAGCCCAAACTCTATTAACTCATTAATACAAAGCTAAACCCGCTAACTGTTTATCGTTTATCTAATTACAAGATATCCAAAGACCAAATCTAAGCTGTTGTCACAAACATGCACCAACACGAATCTATGTGAATGATCAGTGCAATCGAGCTCCTGCTCTGATACCACTTGTAGGACCGGATTTGACTCCGAAACGATTGCAAAACGAACGTGTGACGTGCGGAAACCGTACACGAACGTGACCTAACACACAAGACGTAATATAAACGTGACTCTATTAGAAATCTTACAAGCACCTTGAATCACTTTCTCTCTCTAGAATCTCTCTCTAGATCTAGAGCTCTCTAAATGTCAAATAAGCATAAAAGTTCTAATCTATGACATAACCTCCCTATATATAGTCCAAGGCTTTAATGAAACTTCTCTTTAATTACAAGATTGCCACCTTGTCTTTTGACTAGTTATAACACTATAAACTTGTTATCTTCAGTTTCTCGCTACGGCTCGGATTGACGAAGGCGATAGACATAAATGCACTAACAAACATGAATAAGAAGCTCGAGAAGAAGAGGAAGAACAATTGATACGGAAAAGGAAAGGAAAACAACCAGCAGAGGGTGAGCCATCGAAGAAAAAGAAAACAACTCCAAATCCCGAAAGGCTAATGAGCGCAAGTTTTAGAGCAGCCGATTCTCAAGCTCACAGGGAACACATTGAGAACATACCCGAAATTCATGCCATGGAAGAAAGAGAAAAGCAAGAAAAGAAACGGGCAAGGCGTGAGATGACAGAGTCTGAAACTCTCGTGGTTGTAACCGAAGAAGAAGAAAGGCTGGACAACTTTGTTGAATATCTGATAGTCGACCCAGAGGAAGCAACTCCTAGCAAAACACCACCACCAAAGAAGAAGAAAACTAAAGGAAGCTCATCCAAACATGTTCAAGCGAAACCTACCAGAATCACACAACCTGTTGTCGCTCCTCAAAGAGTTCGCCCGTTTCAGGAAATTTATCTCCTCAAGCACTAAGTTAATGACACAAATGTGCTTAGAGAAAAATTAAAAGAACAAAGAAAGAAGAACAAAGAACTGCTTGCCTATGTGTCAGAACAAACGAGGTTCGTGAGATTTCAACAGCATGGAATGGAGATGTTGTACAGAATTCTAAAAGTAATTTGTTCAAAGATAGAAATGGAACCGATGTTCTCTATTGTTGAAGTCTTTGACTATGAGAAATTTAAAGAAGACAAAGCAAAAAGGAAAGATGAAGAGGCGGAAGTAAAGAAAAGACATCTTGAATCAACAGAGAAGGTTACTGAAGTGGATGAAAGTGATGAGGAAGAGGTAGATTGGGTTGAAATGCCATCAAGATTTGTTGAATGGGGTTTGGAGGATGATATGTTGTACGAATTTGAAGATGGAGAGGAATTCACACCACAACATCCTGAATGGTTTAAGAAGGAACGTGAGAAGCTGCCAGATTTCTATCAGGTTATTACTGTCGAAAAGACAAAAGTAACTGATAAAATTATAAGTTGGATGTATAGCAATTTTAGAGGGATGTTTGTTGTAAAACGACGTGGTGGGGTGATTCAGTATTTCAAGAATGCTTAGATATGCAATCACTTCCCAGGAGGGATATTCGAGAGCTCGGTAGATTGGATATGTTGAATCCAGATCGAAGCAACACTGGTGCAGATTTCGAGCGTTTCATCGCCAAAGAATGCAATCTAGGCTTCGAGGTTTTCAAACCGCAGCGCCCACGTCGAAGAGTTTTGTTAGGATCTGAGGCTATCATGATTGTGTTTGTTTGAAAATTAATGAGGAAATGAATGAATAATATATGATCAAATGCAGCGGAAATGGAATCAAACTTTACAACACAATCAGAGAGAAATAGTTTTCAATAAACATATGTTCTTCATTAAGTCGAATGATTACAAAAACATAATGATTACAATGCTTACATACTAAAACTCCCCCTTAGAATGAGCTCAATGGTTGATCGTACAAGATGAATGGATTTAAGGAGAAAAACTCCTTAAATAGAACAGTACAGACTGTTCTATTTATAGTACATATCAAACCACTGAGAATCAAAGCTGACGTCACCATGAAAGTGACATCTAACAACCTAACAACCTCTAAGGACTGTTACATACAACCGCTGATGACTAGACAACTGATTATAAGTAAATTACAAAACATACGTAAACTACTGCTTCACTGGTGTTTCAACCACTGTTGTTATTACAACATCTTGTAACACAGAAATCAAAGTACAACACATGAACTAAAACTTAAAGTGCGTTTCTAGCTGTCCTACCAGATTTCTTTCAAGGTGACGTCATCAAGATCCCACAATACATATTCAAGTACATGTCAACAGAAAGAGCGTTGGCAAGCATACAAGTTCGAATTACTAGCATAAGTATAAAACGGCTTAAACAAATCCACATGGCAAAATCGTATACTAAGGCATAACATTACAATACTAGCATGCATCACATAATTGTGAACCCAAATATTCCACTAGCATAATCTTGTTATCGCAATGACAAGAGCATTTTTGTATAACTTAACACTACCACAAGAATATGAGTGGTGTGCTATTCCTATAACTATACACATTAAGATAGGCTCGTACGAAGTTAATGACAAGAATAGTGCAAGTAAGGCTTCTAGCATGTATGAATTCCTAAACATCACGTATTAAGCATGTATAAAGGATTGTTTGTTTATGTCAAGCATGTCTGGATGTGATTGTGCAAATTTAATAAGTTATATGATTGTGTCAAGCCCCACAATCATGAGTTTGATTGGGAACAAGGTTGGTAAAAGTTCTCCATAAGATGAACATGAACATGAACAAGAACATGTTGTGAAAGTTATACCAAAATAGAAAATAAACTCCACTTTGGACCCTATTAAGGTGATGTACCAAGCTTGGTTTATCATGGTAAACCTTGGGTAACATCCCTCTAGGTGTTCCAAAGAAGGAGGATTAAGAAAAAGTGAAGAGATGTGAGTTGAAATCTCACTTTAGTGCTTGAGAGTGTTCTGCCAAAATTGAGGAATGTGGAGATTTGAGAGTGTTAGAGAGAGTGTTTGGAGTGTGGAAAGTGTTTAGGAGGTGGTAAAGGGTTGTATTTATAGTTGGGATTATGGTTTGGGTGTTAAATGAGGCGGTTGAGGGTTGAAAGTAAGGAAATGGAGCCAAAATTCACAAGTTTTTAAAAGATTCTACCAGATATGGTTATTTTGCACGACCTTGCGGATCAAATACACGCTCGTGCGGATCACAAAACGCAGGGTAGTGCACATCAGGCGCGCGTACATGCGGATCGCAGTATGCATGGTCGTGCACATCAGTTGGATGGTCATGTTGGTGCATATGTTTGTTGACTTCGTCTTGTATCGAGTCATGTAATAGGATTGATAGACCAAGACACGTAGTATGAAAGAAATAGGAAATAGAGCTAAACCAGCCAATTAACACGAAGTGGCCAGTTCGTGCGAACTGGACCAGTTCGTGCGAACTGGACTGAGCTGGTTCATGCGAAGTGGACTGCCTATATATAGGAGGTCTTGGGTTGTCATTTGTAACGGTTGTGATTCCGGTAGCAAAGCTCTGCCGAAGTGTCACCAAGCCTGTAAAACATTGTGATATCAATCTAATCGACATTTAAAGTGATTCTAAGTGTAAATCAAGCTGCTACAACATTAATATGTCTGATTCCGCCTTTCGTATTGATCGAGAACTCTTCTGAACGTCTCGTTTGATCGATTCACCGATCCTACAAGTGGTATCAGAGCTCAGGAAGAGGAGTTCTTACCATTTCAGCTTGTTTTCACCAAAAATTCTGATTTCTACTCATTTCTACTCACTTTCTTCACGTTTTCTCAAAATTAACCAAGAATTTACGGATAAAATGATCTGAATTTCACATATATCACGTAAAACTAAGTTTTAATCAATCCTTGAAAAAATCAGAACCTAATTCGACCTAAAACGTGATCAATTTTGACAAAATTCAACCGAAAACCATTCAGTTCATTCGAAGTTGCTTCAGGTCGCACGAACTGAACTGTCCAATTCGCTTGAAAATTATGATCCAGGTCGTACAGATTGGTTAACAGGTCACCAGGTCGTGTGAAATTTGTCTCCAGTTTGCACGAGGTGTCCAGTCCGTTTGGAAGTTTGAAACAGTCCGCACGAAGTGGGTCAAGTCGTTTGAGATATAACCAGTTCGCTTGAAAATTTAGGGTTCCAGTCCGCACAGTTTGAAGGTGCTCAGTTCGCACGGATTGAACAGATTTGAACCAGTCCGTTTGAAGCTGAACCAGTTCGTACGAGGTGTGACCCAGGTCGTTTGGTCTGAACCAGGTCGCTTGAAGAGGTTGTCCTGGTCGTGTGAAGCTGATCTAAGTTGTGTGAAGCTGATCCAGTTCGTTTGAATATCATCAGTTTGCACGAGGTGGTCTAAATCACTTGAAAGTTTAACCAGATCGTGTGGAGTGAGTTATAAGCTACCAGGTCGTGTGAAATTTCCTCAGTCCGTGTGAAACATCATCAGTTCGTTTGAAAAATCAGTCATTGTGAAGTGTCAAAACCGAAACATGGATTCTGAATTTTACAACGCATTTGCTACCCCGATCACTATGGCTCAGAACGTGAACTTAGAAAATTAAATGGGTACCATGCAAAAACCGCCTGAGTTCATGAATATCGAGGAGTATAACGGATGGGAGGAACGTTTCGAAAATTGGGTTCAAGCAAATCATTTAGAGGCGTGGGAATGTGTTGAACAACGATATGTTAGACCGATTGATGAATACGGAGAGATTGTTGCTATTAAAGATTTAGATGCTGATGCGAAAAAGAAATACAAAAGTGAAAAGATGATGATCAGTATATTGCAACAAGCTATTAAGGAAGACATCTTGATTTTATTGCAACATAACGGAAGTACACACTCAATGTGGAAAGCACTAAAAACAAAGTTTGTTGGAAGTCAAGACATGATCAAGAACAAAAAATCACTTTTGAAGAAGGAATTTGATCTATTTTTTGGATTAAAAACTGAAAACACCAAGCAGATTATAGAAAGATATTGCAATTTGGTGGTTAACATGAAGCGATTGGATATCAAGAAAGATAGAGAAGAATGGGTTGAAAAGTTGGTTGATGCGTTACCACAAGATGTTTGGGACACGTATCTTATGGTTTTGAAGAATAATGGTGAATTTGTGAATCTATCACTGAGCAAGTTTATTGAAAAACTCGAAGTTCAAGAGATGGAACAACGGAAGATGGAGAAAATGAAGAATTGTAATGGTGATCAGGACATTGGTTTGTACTACAAAGGAAGTACGGTTGATAAGACCAACATTGCACCAAAGATCGAAACTGCATTTAACGCAAACAATTCTTCTAGAGGGTCATCTCAAGGATCAAACAACAATAATATATTCTCTTCATATCCATCATTTGATCCAAATTTTTCAGCAACCAAGAATGGCCAAGTACTACAATACAACATTGCATTAAATCTTGAGAATGGTCAGAATTTCTCGGAAGAGGTTGCTAAAGGTCATATGTCTTTGTTGGTGACCGTTTTAGAGTCTTATGAAAGCTTGGTTGCGGGAAGAATCGGAAATCCAATGTTGACCAAAGAGGATTACGATCAGATAGATGCTGAAGAGATGGAACTTATGGATATAAAGTGGTGTATGGCTAGTGTGTTGAGAAGAGCTGAGAAGTTTAAACAGATCACTGGAAGAGATGATTTCCGTGATGCTGGAACTTCACCTTTAGGTTTTGATAAATCTAAAGTTACTTGTTTTCGTTGCAGGGAAAATTGGCATTTTAAGCGAGAATGCACAAATCGCGAAGCAAGTGGAGCTCAAAATCCATTCGGCAACAATGATTATCATCGAAAAGCGATTTATCATCAAATTGCTCAACAGTCGCATCAACAACAATCGTCACAAACTTCACATGCTAGGAAGGATCTGATTGAAGAGCCATCAAAGAGAGCTTGTTATGGTCTGATAGATCAAGATGATGAAAGAATTCCGGAAGGTTTTAATTGGGATAATTACGATCCTAACAGACCTTCAAATATGAAAGCATTTGTTGCTCAAATTTTTGAAGATTCAACTGCTGAAGATGAAATGGCGTATGCTTATTATGAATCTCAGCAATTCAGTCGTACAAAGAAAGAAGAAGAACCAGTTTCAACAAAAAAGGCTTCAGAAAAAGCTCCAATCTTTGATCATTCATCAGATGAAGAGAGCGATGACGACAGTGAAGAAATTTGAAAACTTGAATATTTTAAAAGAAAATTTTCATCTGATAGGAATAATTTGAATCTTGCAGGTAAAAAGGAAGAGATCAAAGAAAGACAAGCTGCGAAAAAGAAGAATCAAAAGGCAGCAATTGATGAGGTAAAGATCAAATCTGAGGAAAATGTTCGGGTTGTAAAGAAGCAGGTTAAAGAAAGTTCAGCTATCAAGGTTGAGAAGGAAGCTGATACTGAAAAGATGCCTGAGAAGTGTGAAAATTGTGATACCATGAAAAGGCACAACAACAAATTGATTCATAACTTGAACAGACTGAAAGAATCTTATGATGTTTTAAACAAAGCTATGAATCAATATAACAAGTCAAGCACTGAACAAGGGATAGCTATGAAGACACTCAATGGAGCGTTCATGACAAAGCAGAAAATCATCAATCAGTACATTGAGAAATGTGCTGAACTTGAACAAAAATTGGAAACTCAGAGGATAGAAACTGAGAGGGTAAACAGGTTATTGAAAAGTTATTCATGTGCTTCTTATGTGATTGACAGGATTTACCCTACAGTAGAAGGCATGGCAGCATTTGAAGAGAAGAAATCTGAAGTAAAGGATACTGGTAAGAAACATAGTACCAATTATACAAAGTGTCCATCGCCGCTTGAAGAAGGATATTCTCCACGAAATCCTAATTCAGAAAGAGCAAAAAGGCAACCAATTTAAAGCGGGAATCTGAACCTTCAGATGGATTGCCAGAAAACATTGACGTCACATTCACATCGTCTGACACTGATCATGAGTCTGAGTTAATCAAAAAAGTGGTCGATCAGGTGTTAGATAAAGATGAAACCGAGGAGTCAAAGCCTGTCACTTCAAGTTCATCAGTTGACAGTTTGAAATCATCGGTTAAAAGAGTTTACAATAAAGATTTTCTGATGTCACAAAATAATTTGAATGATGAAACATTCAAAGTAGCATATACTTTGAATGATTCTGACAAATTATATTTTGATGAAGAATTTCCAATAAGAGGTGTTAAAACTGAAATGATTAACAAGGTTTTCAAATTAACAGAAATTAATATTTCTAAAATAAAAGATGTAAATCTTACTGAAAAACCTAAAAAATACACCTCAAGAGTTCAACAAAGGATAAACAAGAAAAAGGGTTACAGTTCTGGTTCGGGTTATCGAAAGAAACTTGTAGGATCGTTTATGCAACCTGATTGAGTCGTTCAGAAGAGTTTATATCCGAATCTAAGGCGGATTTCAGAGAAACGGACTTGTTTACAGCTTGATTCAATTTAAATGTCTCTATTATTGATATAACAGTGATTTACAACCTGGAGACAATTCGGCAGCACTTCGTTACCGAATTAGAAAAGTTACAAATGAAGATCAAGACCTGGGTATATATAGGGTTGGGTATTTTGTGCGAAATCAGCTTTCCACACTCAAACCCTAATTTTCTCGTACAACGAGCCCTGATCTATCATTCTAATTACAGTACTTGATGCAAGACGAAGTCAATAGACATATTGCACTAACAAAACCAAACCATAACAGTAATTTCAAAAAGAAAGGATTAGATTTTTTTCCACCAGAAAATTATAAAAATGAGAAAACTTATAAACCAAAAATTGTGTTTGTTTCAGGAGTAAGTTCGGAAGAAGAGGAAAAGAGCTCATTCTGGAAGCAAACGAACAAAGAATTCCCTGCTAAGAAGCAAGAGGGAATGAAGAATGATATTGCTCAGAAGAAGGAGACAAGAACCTGTTATCAATGCAAAAAAGTTAGGCACATTGCCTTGAATTGTCCAAAGGCAACCAACACAAAACAGGGAGTGTCTCATAAACTCAAAGAAAAAGTTGTTGAGAAAACTGAACCACCAACTGAAAAATTTAAAGTGTTTAAAAATTCTACATTTGAAGTTGGTGAGTCTTCAAAAAGATTTTACAAAAGAAAATTGAATCTTAATAACCAACAGTGGGTTGTTAAGAAATCAGATGTTAGTTCTAGCGATGAATCTGACTCGTCAAAGTCAGAGGAGCCACAAGTTGAGCTAAAAAGTGAAAGTTATGTTCCGCCAATTGATGACGCAAACTTTCCACCATTGCGGACTGAAAATTTTAAACAAAAAGTTGGAAAATAGAGATTTCGAATCAATTCTATTCTAAAAAGAAAGAATTTGATGTCGAAAAAGCCTTTAACCCTAGAGTTCTAAATATTTTTGGAAAAATGGTTGACGGGAAGGTCAAAGGAGTAAAGGAATTTTATGAAAAGAATAAGAAGAAGAAAGGAAAGAAACCGAGTGATGATGACTCGGAAACTCCCAAGGACCGTCAGGCTTGGGAGAATCTCTTTAACTGAAAAACCTGACTTGCCGGAACTCCCAGGTTGGTAATTGGGGAGTAGGAATCGGCATCTTTCTTGAGAAATATCACAGTTGTGGATGGTGGTTGTTCAATGATATTTCGACTTACAAGTGGTATCATTCTTGAAAAACGTTTTTGTGAAAAACCTAAAAGTGTTAGATTTTACAAATTGTTGAAAGAACAATGTGATGAAACCCCATGATATGTGAAATCGACAAAACTAATTTTCAGGAAAAACCATTTTGATTAAAACAAACATAAGTGTTTTGAAATCATAATGGGAAAAATAGTTTGTTGTCAGTGGGAGTTCTGATTGTTTACGCCAAGTGGATGGCGAATTGAAACAATTCACATCAGTTTGTCATTATATTTGTACAGTTTACTTTCAAATTTTTCCAGAAAATCAAAAATTGAAACATATTTTTGATTTTAGGGGGAGTAAAAAATTTAGAAAATTTGAAAAAGCCAAAAACATGATAAAATCTAAAAACTCAAAAACATCGAAAAATCAAAATGAGTTTTGTTGTGAAAAAGAGGAAATGATAGTACATCAGTAGACAATCACAGTACGCTAAAGAATTGGAAAGTTAAAATGTGATAAATGGTCTCACTGATGATATGCCAGTAGGTTTTTACATGCTTAGTAGATTGTTGTCGAGATATAAACCTAAATATCATATACTTACTTATTTCGTGGGGAACATCTCTCGGATATATAGGTAACCCCTAAAATCTTGTTTGAAGGGTTTTCTATTTCTGACATACTAGGTCTTTGTGCGTGATGATATCTGGGGTATTATACCAGGACTTCTGATTTTGCGGGAGCAATAGCCTAGTCCTCGTATAATACTTTACACAGCTTTAATCATAAAGCCTACCCTCAGCATAAAAAATGATGAAACATTGAAAAATGTTAATCATGTGCTGTTGAAGAAAAGATCCACAAACGGGACACACCTGAAAGACGAGCCATCATCTCTTTGTCTGAACGGAAGTTCTAACCTGAGCTCTCATGGTCACGCATTACCCGTTTACAGATATCATTAGTGTACATTCACCTGTAAGACTGAATATAGGAGTCTGGATACGGGAGTATATTCTGAGGTGGGACACGCGAATAAGTTAAGTGCTTAAAACACTATTCTCGTATCTCGAAACACTTGAACTTTGTGTGAAAATTTAAGTGGATCAGTATACTGACAATCTAAGTGAATCGTTTAGAACTTAAAGTGTTTAAAGCTCAACGGTGCTAGTGATTTGTCATAAACTGATATGATCCTCTTACACAAACTCACAAAAATATTGTCTGTAAATATTTATTTACTGTTTTTCATTAGTGTGTTTTAGCATAAAATTTTGAAAAATCAAAAAGATTTTACTTCATCTTATTTTCGACAACTGATGTTGAAAAGCTGATTTTCAAAATTCCGAGTGCTAAACATGATGAACAACAATGGTTTGGGAAAGTTTATTTGAAATGTCAAATGATTTTGAAATGATTAAATGGTTCATTAATTTGAAATCAAAATTTGAATATTACGAATACAAGTGGTTATTCAAGGTCATTAATTTGAACTTGATTTAACTTTCATACAAGTGGTTTAGCAGAGATTAAAATTGTTAAATCTTAAATATTGTGAAATTTACTTTTGGGTAGAGCATGTGCAGATAGTGAATTCCAGACTGCGATCCCAGTTGCACTTAAGGGGGAGTTTGTTAGCAAAGGGGGAGTCTGAAGACATAAGAGCCAGTATCAGATTCTAGAACAAAGCTCGAGATAGAAGCTGCTGATGCTGATAACCTTAAGGAATTAAGAGACCTGATCAAGAGAATTAGAGAGAGAATAGAGCCAGGTTGAGATTCGAGGAGAGAAAGAAAAAATTGATGAGGATGCTTACAGAGACAGATACTTTGGAGAGAGCAAGAAGACTGATCAAGACTGAAGACTCACTGAAGACTCGTCAACATCCAAGGGGGAGTTTGTTGGTGCATATGTTTGTTGACTTCGTCTTGTATCGAGTCATGTAATAGGATTGATAGACCAAGACACGTAGTACGAAAGAAACAGGAAACAGAGCTGAACCAGCCAATTCACACGAAGTGGCCAGTTCGTGCGAACTGGACCAGTTCGTGCGAACTGGACTGAGCTGGTTCATGCGAAGTGGACTGCCTATATATAAGAGGTCTTGGGTTATCATTTGTAACGGTTGTGATTCCGGTAGCGAAGCTTTGCCGAAGTGTCGCCAAGCCTGTAAAACGTTGTGATATCAATCTAATCGACATTTAAAGTGATTCTAAGTGTAAATCAAGCTGCTACAACATCAATACGTCTGATTCTGCCTTTCGTATTGATCGAGAACTCTTCTGAACGTCTCGTTTGATCGATTCACCGATCCTACAGGTCATGCACCACCTATAGAATTTACCAAACTTTCTATAATTTGCAGTTTGACCCCTAGAGTTTGATAATTCCATTATTTTATGCTTGAAACTCATAATTAAGCACGTTTTAGGTATTCCAAGCGTATTTAAGTATGGTACGAGTATGATGCACGTATGATTGATATTCAAGGTACTTTAAGTCTTGGTTTTGCGTATAAACACGTATTTAAAGATTGATTGCGTATATCACACACTTATGAAATGTAACACGTATGAGTATAAAAGTGAATTCTCATTATGATCAAAGTCTTGGATTACAAGATTGGAAGTGAAATACGAATACAAGTTTTTAAAAATAGGAATACGAATACAACTTTCTAAATAAGGAAAGTATAGAAATGCGAGCGTTACAGGGAGGAGGAGTAAAGGCAGGCCCAGGTTGACCTGGGATGAGTGGATTAGGCAAGATTTACTACAGTTGCACCTCTCTAAGGACATGGTCTAGGATAGGAGTTCGTGGAGGCGTAGGATTAAGGTTAATTCTTTTAGGTAGCACTGTTGTTTCGTAACTCTGTCTCAGGGGCTTAGATTTTTCCTATACTTTAGGGATTTTACATAGGATTGTCACTTTGTAATTTATGCATATTTATATCTTTTTGTTGATCTATCTGGCTATTTTTACATGATGCACTTTTACTACTTCTTCTGCTAGTGATAGCTTACTGTGTATTCTTTCTCTAGTTCTGTTTATTTGCTTGTTGTTTGTCTTGGAGTCGGAGGTCTCTCTGGAAGCAGCCTCTCTATCCCTAGGGATTGGGATAATGTGTGCCTACATCCCACCTCCGTAGACCCTACCAATAGCTCTGCTATGTGTGAGACTTACTGGGTATTGTTGTTGTTGTTAATCGTGACTACACTAACATGCAGGTCGGTTCGGTTATGGTGGTTATGGAACAATGGAAAACCATAACTGACCCATGAATATTGGTTTTAGGAAATCATGAACTTGCCCATCGGTTTTCTCTTCGGTTCGGTTTTTTTGGTTAATTCGGTTTTTTGCACACCCCTAAATTCTCATCTTAAACAAAGCATTCCACAATAGGGAAATGATTTTGAGTAAATTGCCATTTTAGTCCTTGAGGTTTGTCCAAATTTGTCATTTTAGTCCAAATAGGTTTTTTCTCCTCTGGGTCTCTGACTTTTTCCTTTTGTTGCCATTTTAATCACATACCCTAACTCCATCCAAAAACCTACTTTTAACCAAGGGTATATTTGGCATTTTCAATTTATATCTTTACACTTGCCATTTTGGTCCATTTTTTTTTATCACAGTACATATACATAATGCTATTATAAAAAACATATAATCATTATCATTATATATATATATATATATAATGTTATTATTACATATATAAAGTTATTGTCTTAAAAAATACACACATATAAACCTCAAGTCTTTCGCTCTCTCTCTCTCACACACACGCACACACAGAAACATACTCTCCTTCTCTCTTTAGAAACACCATCGTTCACCCCTAACCACACCACCATTCACCACTACACCACCACAACCATTCACCACCACACCACCACCACCATTCACCATCACACCTCCAAAAACACCGCACAATCACCATTCACCACCTGTACTTATACACATATACACTCATCACTTGCCGGTGATACTGTTTTCCGGCAGCTTGACATGACCAACAAATCGGTTTATTCTCCAGCTCCCTAAGTACTATGGCTCTTGTCAGAAACCAACGGATCTCATTTCACTCTTTTCCCAAAACGTCTCATCTCAACAATCTAAGGTTTCTCTCATATATGGGGATTCTGAACCCGCTATTGCAACCGATTTGGGTGGGTTCTGAACCCACTATTTGACCGATTAGGGTGGTGTTTACACCGACAATGCGAACTCATCTGTGAATCCATTTTCCGGCGAGTAATGGTGATGGTGGTCACTATTGTGTTCGATTAAGTTTTAAGATCTAGGTCATCGTCTTTTGGGTAAAGGAGTGAAAGGGTTTCAATAGATCTCCATAGACACAAGTAGATTTTAAATGTCGATTTTAGGGTTTCATGTGAAGAGAGCGAAAGGGGTGAGGCTATGGTGGTGAGTGGTTGTGGTTGTAGTGGTGAATGGCTGTGGTTGTTGTAGTGCACGGTGGTGGCAGCGGTGGGGAATGGTGGGGGCGGTGGTGATGGATGAGAGAGATGGGAGAGAAGAGAGAGAGAACTGGGTTTTGATAACTTTTTTTTGTTAAAAGAAATGATATGTTTATACATGTGTGTGTATTTTTTATATATTATTATTAATATTATTTACATTAATATAAATATATGTTTATATTTTTATGACATTTATATTTTATTTTATTTTTTTATATATAAAATTAGTTTTGGATGAAAATGGCAACAAAACAAAACATATATGTAATCTGACAAAAATACAGTCAGGGATCCAAAGAAGAAAAAAAACTATTTAGACTAAAATAATAAATTTGAACAAACCTTAGGACTAAAATGACAATTTACTCTAAACTTTAAGGTAAAATTATTCTTATAAAATCTTTTTAAATGGAGAACTAAAAAGTTTTTTTTTTTTAATTATAAAAGTATTAAAGTGAGTAAGGTATTTGAGATAGCATTAAAGTTGTGCAACTGTGGTGGATTTGGGACAGCAAATGTTAGATCAAAATGCAGAAATGGTAAGACTGGAAGAGGTCTAAGAAGTCAGTTTCAGGTTCAGAAACAGAACTAGAAATCAGATCATGTGCCCATTTGTACACCTTTTCACCTTTAAAATGTTTTCAATAATAATAAATACATTATTTGGTTAAGAAAAATTCAATAATAAATACTTTATATATGCGGTTAAACACATATAACTAGTATGTTATTTATTATAAACACATATAACCTTCCAAAAAAAAAAAAAAAACTAGTATGTTATTTATTATACTTTATAATCTTACGATTTAAAACTAAGACATACAAACTACAAAGCGAGACCACAAATATCAACTTGATCACAATCTAATGTAAAGCATACACGAATATCTTAAATTCACGGATGAGTCCATTTTTCTATATGTTTGATACAACCCTGTCTTAGCCATGGGCAAGGGCATACCAAAATTTAATTGACCCACACTTTTCTGAAATATAACCATACATAAATATTTGGTGGAAATAAATCAAAGTTGACATATAGAAGTGTGGTTAACCTTGTTTTCTCTTGATTAAAAGTTAAGGGTCTAAACCTTATTTGAAACTTTTTTTTTCTTTTAAGTATAAGTCTTTTTAAATTACTTTTTCTTAACGTCAAATGTTACTACTTTACACAAATTATAATAAAATACTATTTTGCGTAGGTTTGAACTTAAGATCTCTTTTCTAAGAGAAATATGTCTCAGCTGCCCCATATCAGCCTCTTTAAACATATATTAGTGTATTTAGCTTAGTTTTTCTCAATAAAAAGTTACATGTTATAACCCTATTTGAAGCATATTTTATCTCTCTTTTTTTCTAAGCACAAATCTCTTAAGCCACTAAATAGTTTTAACGTTTTTATATAAACTGAAGCAAATGAATACATGATTCAATCTGGCAAAAAAACTTGAAATTATCTTTTTTTTCCGGTAAGCCTATTCAGTCCAGTAAGACAGTCTCGACAAGACGACGACACGACCCAATAAAATCCAGACCATAAAATTACGGCCCCGATGAATACAATTTTTAGGTTTACAATTGCATGTTAAGACAAATTCACATTTGTATAGACATGAGATATGCGACTTTAAAGTCGTGTATGTATATATCTTTATTCGTTGTTCATTCTTTACAGTTTACACTATGTTCCAGAGTACACTAATGAAAGGAAAGGAAATGAAATAAAAAGAAAGTAAAAATATTTTGTGTTCTAAATTTTCATTTAAAGAAGGAAAAGAAAGAAAAATAAAACATATTGTGTTTCCGAGTTTCATTTAATATGAAAAGAAAGGAAATGAAAGAAAACTATGCTAAATTCCTCAGTTTTTCTTTCCTTCCGATTTGAAAGGAAATTAAAGGAAAGACATTCTTTATTTTCTTCTTTTTACTTTCTTTAGTTCTCCCTCGTTAATTGAACCATAAACGATGAGTTATTGAGTACAAAAGGGTAACATTAGCTTGCGTATCATTTATTTTGGGAGACTAGAAGACATTTTAGGGATACTTTAAAGCATATACTCAAGTCTAATTTGGGTAACATTAATTTTATATTATTCAAACGTAAAGTGTAATACGTGTCCAGAGATTCATGAATCTTATAGCTATATCAGGTGATTTCACAGCGCGCGCTGCCGCGCCAAATTTTTACCTGTTTTTTCCTTTTCTGCTAACATTATTTTAAAATATAAACAATAAATGGTCATTTTTCTCTGTGTAATGCGGCAGGAGTTTAGAAATTATCGGTTTGGCTAGTAAAAACCATAAAAGCGAACACCGATACCGTTTTCGATCATTGCAAAATATCGGCAATGATGTTGTTCGCTCATAAGCGGTTGGGTTCATAATGGTACCGCAACGGTAATGATGTGTGTTGCGGAGGGGGGGGGGGGGGGGGGGGGATTTGGGTCATTACTAGTTCGGTTTATTACGATATCGGTATGGTACTATCACTCGGTATATCAATCGAATACTATAAAGTTAATATCATAAACAGTTCCAATACTATCGATACCGGTAACGATGTTGTACGGTCGAAATTAACATGACACTGATTTTATCGAGACAAATCAGTTCGACTTGTGAAGACACACGCTATAATTTACGATAATAAACATAAACTATTACAATTACAACTCTTATTCCAACAAAATTTATGCCCGAAACTATAAAAACTTATAATGCCAAGGTTGTTCGCATAGTATCGTTCAATTCGTAGTGATAAAGAATAAAATAAATAAATTATATTTCATCCGCCCCGCTTAGAACAAATTATTTTTTTTAAACGTAGATAAAAATAAGTAAAAGAAAACTAATTCTCAGGCCTAGATAAAAATGAACACATCATGGCGTAGAGCTGTAAACGAGCCGAGTCGAGCCGAGCTAGACCCAGCTCGAGCTCGGCTCGAACTCGATTCGAGCTGGCTCGGCTCGAGCTCGAATTTCAAATCGAGCTGAGATTTGAGGCTCGAGCTCGACTCGATTAGAATTCAAGCTAGCTCGGCTCGGCTTGATCTAGCTCGAACTAACAAAAAACCGCAAAATTTACTACTTACAAATGAATTTCTTCATAGACTAAGGGTCATAATTGCCATTTAATTTAACCATATGGCTAAATATGCAAGTATAAATAGTTAATTCACTTTGTACATTGTCTTTACCATCTTTTATAGGGGAAATACTCCTTTAGTTTTTGTCTTCTAAGTGATGTGTGACAAAAAAATTAAGGATGTAAGCCTTATCGAGCCAGCTCACGAGCTTTCGAGCCGAGCCAAACCAAGCTCGAGCTCGACTCATTTACAAACCGAGCCGAGCCGAGCTGGCTCGTTAACAACCGAGCCAATTTCGAGCCGAGCTTTCTTCGAGCTTTTTTCGAGCCGAGCTTTCTTCGAGCGAGTTTTGAGCGAGCTACGAAGTATGAGTTTTTTGAACACCCATCTCATGACAGTGTATTCGTAATTTTATAAAACATGATATCGTAATAACATGTCATAATAAGTAAATTAAAATCTAAAAAAAGTAAAAATTTATGACACCATTTATTTAATTATTATATATAATATATCTACCATTCAATTATTCAATTATAAAAGTAAGTATACAAAGTAACAATATAAATAAAATAAGGATATTGGTCTCTAAGACGTTATTGGTCATTGGCAGTCTCACATTTTTTTTATTTCCCCTGATAGTCTCATCTTTCAACTATTTTTTCTCCATCGGTTCTCAGTTAAAAAAACTTAATTACAAACTGACGTTTTAGGGTTTTTGATCAGAACGAATATACGAGTCTATTGATGTAAAACTTACATCGAAACGGTATAAATGGATAGAGCCTAGCCTCCTTGCAGAGGTGGCAGGCTCTATTCTGAGCCCACCCGGGTTTTCGTCTCACCATGTGTTACGCCAGAGAATTCTGCTATTGTGGTGGCACAACGACTGTCAAATGGCACAACGACTGTCAAGTAGTAGCTGGCGGTATGGTTTCCCGGGGAACGCCCAAGTCAAACTCTGAAGCCAGCGTGAATCCAGTTAAGACAATATAGTCTGACCAAAGTAGGGCAACGGGACTCTCCAAAATGAGGAGTGCGATAGCCTAATACAAGAAAGTCGGTTAAAAAAATATATACAAATGTACGGAACATTAAAAAATTACAGCTATATTCATGATTATCTCTGAAATTCATTCAATTCAACTATGATCAAGTTTCATACGACCAAATTTTAATGCTTGAAAGATAAGGTGCAATTATTTTTGACAGCGAACAACAAATCTTAGCATTGAATGATAATATATTTGGAAAGATAAATGCTCAACAACTTTGGATATGTTTGCCCCATTTGAAAACTATTTAAAAATAAATGTTGAATTCTATATATCGTTGATTTATAAAAAAAAAATTAATAAAGAAGTGTTTAAAAAAATATAACATTTTTTTTTATAAAAAATTACACGAATTTATTCATGCTGTACGCCCATACTTTTTATCAAGAAATTACACATTCAGTAAACTTCATGATTTTGGTCCTTAAAATAGATGAACGTTTGTTCTAGACGTTAAATTCCTTATAATTCATAAGGTATAATCAACTTTTCATCATAATTTTCAAATGTTAATAAACAAAAAATTAAAAGAAAAAAATTACAACCACATCTCCACCCTTCACTTGAAACTAATTATAAATTATAAATTATATTATAATCTATAAATAAGCAACATATATATGCATATGGAAGTTGTACTATAGGTTTTGGGAGTTTTTCAAAAAGAAAATTGGATATTTCCTTTCTAACCCTAAAGTTTAAATCTTTAGCAATTTAAGTTTAAAGTTCTAATCTTTGTTTCCTTTTTAACCCTAAAGTTTTAATCTTTGACAATTTACCCTAAAATTTTAATCTTTGACAATTTAAGTTAAGCAACATATATATGCATATGGAAGTTGTACTATAGGTTGTGGGAGTTTTTCAAAAAGAAAATTGGATATTTCCTTTCTAACCCTAAAGTTTAAATCTTTAGCAATTTAAGTTTAAAGTTCTAATATTTGTTTCCTTTTTAACCCTAAAGTTTTAATCTTTGACAATTTACCCTAAAACTTTAATCTTTAACAATTTAAGTTTAAAATTTTTAATCTTTATTTCCTTTTTAACCCTAAAGTTTTAATCTTTGACAATTTAAGTTTAAAGTTTTAATCTTTGGTAATTTAACCGTTTTGATTAATTTATTTTTTTTACTTCTAATTCAAAAGTTTCCATCTTTTGCGATTTAACAACTTTGATTTTTTTACTTATGTGTTCATGTGTTGTAATCTTGGCTTTGTGAGTTTTTCAAAGAAAAAAATGGTTATACATATGGTTGTTGTAACATTGGCTTTGGAGGTTTTTCAAAAAAAAATGATTTTTTTACTTTTCACCCAAAAGTATTTCATAAATTACTTTTAACCTAAAAAAGTTTAAATCTTTGGCAATTTAAGTTTAAAGTTCTAATCTTTGTTTCCTTTTTAACCCTGAAGTTTTAATCTTTGACAATTTACCCTAAAATGTTAATCTTTGACAATTTAAGTTTAAAATTTTTAATCTTTCTTTCCTTTTTAACCCTAAAGTTTTAATCTTTGACAATTCAAGTTTAAAGTTTTAATCTTTGGTAATTTAACCCTTTTGATTAATTTAATTTTTTTTACTTCTAATTCAAAAGTTTCCATCTTTTGCGATTTAACAACTTTGATTTTTTTTACTTATGTGTTCATATGTTGTAATCTTGGCTTTGTGGGTTTTTCAAAGAAAAAATGGTTATACATATGGTTGTTGTAACATTGACTTTAGGGGTTTTTCAAAAAAAAAATGATTTTTTTACTTTTCACCCAAAAGTATTTCATAAATTACTTTTAACCTAAAAAAGTTTAAATCTTTGGCAATTTAAGTTTAAAGTTCTAATCTTTGTTTCCTTTTTAACACTGAAGTTTTAATCTTTGACAATTTACCCTAAAATTTTAATATTTGACAATTTAAGTTTAAAATTTTTAACCTTTCTTTCCTTTTTAACCCTAAAGTTTTAATCTTTGACAATTTAAGTTTAAAGTTTTAATCTTTGGTAATTTAACCCTTTTGATTAATTTGATTTTTTTTACTTCTAATTCAAAAGTTCCCATCTTTTGCGATTTAACCACTTTGATTTTTTTTTACTTATGTATTCATGTGTTGTAATCTTGGCTTTGGGGGTTTTTCAAAGAAAAAATGGTTATACATATGGTTGTTGTAACATTGGCTTTTGGGGTTTTTCAAAAAAAAAATGATTTTTTTACTTTTCAGCAAAAATTATTTCATAAATTACTTTTAAACTAAAAAAGTTAAATCTTTGGCAATTTAAGTTTAAAGTTCTAATCTTTGTTTCCTTTTTAACCCTTTGACAATTTACCCTAAAATTTTAATCTTTGACAATTTAAGTTTAAATTTTTAATCTTTCTTTCATTTTTAACCCTAAAGTTTTAATCTTTGACAATTTAAGTTTAAAGTTTTAATCTTTGGTAATTTAACCCTTTTGATTAATTTGATTTTTTTTACTTCTAATTCAAAAGTTTCCATCTTTTGCGATTTAACCACTTTGATTTTTTGTACTTATGTGTTCATGTGTTGTAATCTTGGCTTTTGGGGTTTTTCAAAGAAAAAATGGTTATACATATGGTTGTTGTAACATTGGCTTTGGGGGTTTTTTTTTAAAAAAATGATTTTTTTTTACTTTTCACCCAAAAGTATTTCATAAATTACTTTTAACCTAAAACTATTTGTTTTTTTTTACTTTAAATATAAAACTTTTTATCTTTTGCAATCTATCCTCGCAACTTTTTTTACTTTCAACTTTGGTCTTTTATAGTTCTCATTTTCTGCAAATTTTTCGCTTTATACTTCGTTCTAAATTTTGTGACTTAAAACATCGCAACGTGCGTCTTTGGTTTAGCGTTTTCACGTTTCGTTCTAATTTTTGCGAGTTAACACGACGCAACGTGCGTGTGTGGGTGAACGTTTTTACATCGTCTATTTTTTTCACGTTTGACAGGTTCAACATAAAAAGAAAATGTAGAAAAAAACATGTGTTTTATGTTTACATGTGTTTTAAAATCACTACGAGCGTTTTGCGAACTGAACTGCTGACAAGAATAAAATAAAAATGTAGAAAAAAACACTAAAAGATAATCGAAAGAAAATCAACCAAAAAAGTTGTATGGTAACGATGTTGTTCGTATAAAACCCGTGGTCAGAGATGAGCAAATTGTTCTGGGTACTAATACCAAATTTGTCGAACTGAAAGATCTTAAGTACCAATTCGGTACCGACTTTTGGCGTTCCTGTTACCGGTTTACTACTTCATATACCGGTACCGTAACCGGTATTTTCGGTATCAGTGCCGATTCTGTATCGGTTGGCACCGAGCTCATCCCTACCCCTGAAACTAAAAAAAAAAAGAAAATTAAAAGTTGAAGAAAATCAACAAAAAAAGTTGTACGATACCGTTGTTCGTACGGTAACCGTGATTAGGAATGACCAAATGATACCGGGTAGCAGCACGGAATTTCCCGAACCAAAAGATTTCCAATATCAATTCGGCACCAACTTTTGGGGTTTTCTGTATTAGTGCCGGTTTTTACCTTCATGTACTGATACCGAACAGGACCGTACCGGTATTTTTTATACCAGCACTGGTTCGATACCGGTTGACATCAAGCTTATCCTAACCCCTGATATTAAAAAAAGGATTAAAGTTAAAAAGTAAAGAAAATAACTATTATTATAATATTAAAATAATAAAAGTTTTATATATGGAAGTTGTACTATAGGTTGTGGGAGTTTTTCAAAAAGAAAATTGGATATTTCCTTTCTAACCCTAAAGTTTAAATCTTTAGCAATTTAAGTTTAAAGTTCTAATATTTGTTTCCTTTTTAACCCTGAAGTTTTAATCTTTGACAATTTACCCTAAAATTTTAATCTTTGACAATTTAAGTTTAAAATTTTTAATCTTTATTTCCTTTTTAACCCTAAAGTTTTAATCTTTGACAATTTAAGTTTAAAGTTTTAATCTTTGGTAATTTAACCGTTTTGATTAATTTATTTTTTTTACTTCTAATTCAAAAGTTTCCATCTTTTTGCGATTTAACAACTTTGATTTTTTTACTTATGTGTTCATGTGTTGTAATCTTGGCTTTGAGAGTTTTTCAAAGAAAAAAATGTTTATACATATGGTTGTTGTAACATTGGCTTTGGAGGTTTTTAAAAAAAAAAATGTTTTTTTTACTTTTCACCCAAAAGTATTTCATAAATTACTTTTAACCTAAAAAAGTTTAAATATTTGGCAATTTAAGTTTAAAGTTCTAATCTTTGTTTCCTTTTTAACCCTGAAGTTTTAATCTTTGACAATTTACCCTAAAATGTTAATCTTTGACAATTTAAGTTTAAAATTTTTAATCTTTCTTTCCTTTTTAACCCTAAAGTTTTAATCTTTGACAATTCAAGTTTAAAGTTTTAATCTTTGGTAATTTAACCCTTTTGATTAATTTAATTTGTTTTACTTCTAATTCAAAAGTTTCCATCTTTTGCGATTTAACAACTTTGATTTTTTTTTTACTTATGTGTTCATATGTTGTAATCTTGGCTTTGGGGGTTTTTCAAAGAAAAAATGGTTATACATATGGTTGTTGTAACATTGACTTTGGGGGTTTTTCAAAAAAAAAATGATTTTTTTACTTTTCACCCAAAAGTATTTCATAAATTACTTTTAACCTAAAAAAGTTTAAATCTTTGGCAATTTAAGTTTAAAGTTCTAATCTTTGTTTCCTTTTTAACCCTGAAGTTTTAATCTTTGACAATTTACCCTAAAATTTTAATCTTTGACAATTTAAGTTTAAAATTTTTAATCTTTCTTTCCTTTTTAACCCTAAAGTTTTAATCTTTGACAATTTAAGTTTAAAGTTTTAATCTTTGGTAATTTAACCCTTTTCATTAATTTATTTTTTTTACTTCTAATTCAAAAGTTTCCATCTTTTGCGATTTAACCACTTTGATTTTTTTTACTTATGTATTCATGTGTTGTAATCTTGGCTTTGGGGGTTTTTCAAAGAAAAAATGGTTATACATATGGTTGTTGTAACATTGGCTTTTGGGGTTTTTCAAAAAAAATGATTTTTTTACTTTTCAGCAAAAATTATTTCATAAATTACTTTTAAACTAAAAAAGTTAAATCTTTGGCAATTTAAGTTTAAAGTTCTAATCTTTGTTTCCTTTTTAACCCTTTGACAATTTACCCTAAAATTTTAATCTTTGACAATTTAAGTTCAAATTTTTAATCTTTCTTTCCTTTTTAACCCTAAAGTTTTAATCTTTGACAATTTAAGTTTAAAGTTTTAATCTTTGGTAATTTAACCCTTTTGATTAATTTGATTTTTTTTACTTCTAATTCAAAAGTTTCCATCTTTTGCGATTTAACCACTTTGATTTTTTGTACTTATGTGTTCATGTGTTGTAATCTTGGCTTTTGGGGTTTTTCAAAGAAAAAATGGTTATACATATGGTTGTTGTAACATTGGCTTTGGGGGGTTTTTAAAAAAAAAATGATTTTCTTTTTACTTTTCACCCAAAAGTATTTCATAAATTACTTTTAACCTAAAACTATTTGTTTTTTTTACTTTAAATACAAAACTTTTTATCTTTGCAATCTATCCTCGCAACGTTTTTTACTTTCAACTTTGGTCTTTTATAGTTCTCATTTTCTGCAAATTTTTCGCTTTATACTTCGTTCTAAATTTTGTGACTTAAAACATCGCAACGTGCGTCTTTGGTTTAGCGTTTTCACGTTTCGTTCTAATTTTTGCGAGTTAACACGACGCAACGTGCGTGTGTGGGTGAACGTTTTTACATCGTCTATTTTTTTCTCGTTTGACAGGTTCAACATAAAAAGAAAATGTAGAAAAAAAACATGTGTTTTATGTTTACATGTGTTTTGAAATCACTACGAGCGTTTTGCGAACTGAACTGCTGACAAGAATAAAAAGAAAATGTAGAAAAAAACACTAAAAGATAACCGAAAGAAAATCAACCAAAAAAGTTGTATGGTAACGATGTTGTTCGTATGAAACCCGTGGTCAGAGATGAGCAAATTGTTCTGGGTACCAATACCAAATTTGTCGAACCGAAAGATCTTAAGTACCAATTCGGTACCGACTTTTGGCGTTCCTGTTACCAGTTTACTACTTCATATACCGGTACCGTAACCGGTATTTTCGGTATCAGTGCCGATTCTGTATCGGTTGACACCGAGCTCATCCCTACCCCTGAAACTAAAATAAAGAAAAAAATTAAAAGTTGAAGAAAATCAACAAAAAAAGTTGTACGATACCGTTGTTCGTACGGTAACCGTGATTAGGAATGACCAAATGATACCGGGTAGCAGCACGGAATTTCCCGAACCAAAAGATTTCCAATATCAATTCGGCACCAACTTTTGGGGTTTTCTGTATTAGTGCCGGTTTTTACCTTCATGTACTGATACCGAACAGGACCGTACCTGTATTTTTTATACCAGCACTGGTTCGATACCGGTTGACATCAAGCTTATCCTAACCCCTGATATTAAAAAAAGGATTAAAGTTAAAAAGTAAAGAAAATAACTATTATTATAATATTAAAATAATAAAAGTATTAAAAAACTATATATTATTATAATATTAAAATCACCATTCATTTCAATTCGTTTAATAATATATAGTAATATATAGTAATAATAAAATAATAAAAGTATTAAAAAACCATATATTATTATAATATTAAAATTACTATTCATTTCAATTCGTTTATTAATATATAGGTATTTTCGGTATCAGTGCCGATTCTGTATCGGTTGGCACCGAGCTCATCCCTACCCCTGAAACTAAAAAAAGAAGAAAAATTAAAAGTTGAAGAAAATCAACAAAAAAAGTTGTACGATACCGTTGTTCGTACGGTAACCGTGATTAGGAATGAGCAAATGATACCGGGTAGCAGCACGAAATTTCCCGAACCAAAAGATTTCCAATATCAATTCGGCACCAACTTTTGGCGTTTTCTGTATTAGTTCCGGTTTTTACCTTCATGTACTGATACCGAACAGGACCGTACCGGTATTTTTGATACCAGTACTGGTTCGATACCGGTTGACATCAAGCTTATCCTAACCCCTGATATTAAAAAAAGGATTAAAGTTAAAAAGTAAATGAAAATAACTATTATAGTAATATTAAAATAATAAAAATATTAAAATACTATATATTATTATAATATTAAAATCACTATTCATTTCAATTCGTTTATTAATATATAGTAAAAGTAAATATATAGTAATAATAATATATAGTAATATATAGTAATATATCGTAATAGTAATAGTAATAATAATATATAGTAAGAAACGAGATTAGGAGAAAACGCCTAAAAGTGTGAGAACGGTGAGAATGCTTCCTGGCCCAACACGTGTCACGCGACATAGTGAAGGGCGGTGGGGCTTTTTTGTTCTTTTATATTCTTTTTTAAACGCGTCTCACAAAATATCTCCATTTTTTGGCGTTTAACAAATATATGGCGTTTTTATTGTTTTTTAGATCAGGAGCATAGTAAATTTTTTGGCGTTTTAATTAAGTATGACTTTGATTGTTGTGCCAAGTAGGATGCAGGCCTATAATGTAAAAAAAAATCAGTAATTTTCTTGATGTTTATTTTTTTCTATCAAGTGTTGTGCCATGTAGGATGCAGGCCTATAATGTGACAGACAATTATCGCGTTTTGAAAAGATAAACAAATTCAATTTTCCATGTAGTGGCTTTTAATATAATAAATGTTTGGCAATAATGTTACCATATCTTCATTTTACTATTTTGCAATTATTGTTTCGTTCAATTTTATCTGTCAATTAGTGTTGCTTTTTCCAGTAATACTTTGTTTGGCATTTTTTGGCGTTTTATATAGCAACAACGTGCTTTGCTAGCACCAGTTTTCACACTATCAGGCGTTTTGGTGTTTATAGTTTTTGGCGTTTTATACTCAATTTTTTTTATTAGTAGAGAATTAGATAATAAACAACAGAGAATTAGATAACAAACAATAGAAAATAAAAAAAATAAAAAAAATTCTAATCTAATTTCTCATCCAAATCTTCACTGTCATCAGCCTCTTCTACTTTAACCTTTTTGGCGTTTTGAACCTGTTTTGAATACCTTATGTAGATCCTTATTTTCCTACATAACGCCCGTCTTTAGAAGATGCTTATTTTTAGTGGCATCCAGTATTGTGGTTTGATATATACTTGTTTGGTGACACGTTGAATATCAACGTCTGCTCGAATGTATCGATCCTTTCATGCCATCCATATATCCATCAAGAACAAAGTGACATGATGACATATCAGTGTCATCAGTCTCTTTTTCATGAATATTTGTCCATCTAATTCAGCAAAAGCTTATAGAGATACCCACCTCAGAGAATAATCCATTTAGTGAAACTTCATTCAGAACAATACTCAATATAGAAGAAATGAGGTTCCCCATCTGTGGCTTTTTTAACTATATTTTTGGCGTTTTAAAGTGAATGGTTTCTAGGAAACATGGCGTTGTTTTTGGTGTGTGATCAGTTGATTGTGCAGAGACGTCTCTCTTATAGGATTTTTTGGCGCGTAGTTTAGGCGAGATTTTATTTATAATAAATGATATTAATAAAGTAGTCGTCTTTTCAGTTACCGTGTATTTTTACTGTTTTTGTTTAGCTTTTTATGAGTTTTTAGGGTGATAGACATTCCATCTTCCAAGTTTGGCGTTTTTAATGGCTTCAAGTAGTTTTGGCGTTTTTTTTTTTCATTTTTAGCTTTTAATAATACTTGCCCAATTTACTTTTATTATAGTTTGGGAGTTTTTTGCGTTTTACTGCATTATGGCGTTTCACAATCATTATGACTGTTTGATGTTTTATTAATATAATGTATTTTTTTGTTCTTAACTGAAAAATACATAACAAACAGCAGAAAAAGAAAATTAAAAAAATAAAAATAGAAACAATTCATCTTCCAAATCTTCATTGTCACCAGTCTCTTTCTTATTTGAAACATGTTCACTGGCGGTTTGACTTTGTCATGCTTGAGTTTTTGTGGCCGTTTGGAAAGACAAAATGACGTAAGTTTTTTGTTTGAATATGTATTTTCAAACCGCTCATCAGTGTCATTCGTCTCTTCAAGCCATTATAATATTCATCAATAACAAAACACAAAAAATGACATGTCTGACACCAACATCTTTTTGTTTAAGATTTGTCCATCTCATGCAGCAAAATGTTATTGAGTCACAGCACCTCAGGGAAGAATGCTGTAACGCCCAGTGTCCCTAAACTTTAGACACTTGGCAAGATCAGTCCCTGAACTTCTAGTAATTGTCAATTTTAGTCCCTGTAGTTATGTGACGTTATTTTGATACTTTTGGCATGAAACTTCTTGATATTGGGGTTTGACACTATGATGCTTGATTCTTTATTCTAGATACTTGATTCATGACACTTAAACTATGAGACTTGACACTTAATCTAGATACTTGATTCTTGATACTTAATCTAGACACTTGATTCTTGATACTATGGAAACTAGATTCTTTATGATTCTTTATAGTTGATACTTGGACTCTTGACTCTTGATGCTTGAGAAACTATGATGCTTGACTCTTGAAACTGATTTGGTGCTTGACTCCTTGGACTCGTGAAAATTGGTTCTTGGTTAAACGAGAGACTGGAGCCTTGTCACTGGCGGAATCTATTGAAACTTGGAAACTTTTGGTTTGCAATATAATCTAGATACTCTACATAAACTATGCGCAATGCAACGCAACGCCAAACCTAACAAACCAAAACAATCAAAATCGGGAACGCGAAGAAGGTGGATTGGCCATAATGGCCGTCCGATCGAATGACCGCCAGATCGGATGACCACCCGATCGAACGACCACCCGACCGAGCGACCACTCGATCGACCGCCCGCCTTTTTCTCTCCCTCACTAAAAATAGACCTATCACATCACCATTTTGAGTGATGTGACAGCTCTTTTCAACCAAGGCACGCGCACTCTCCAATTCCTCATTTTCTCTTCGATTCCGGTACGTTTAAGGCTAGAATCTTGTACTTTCTTGATCAACACATCACACTCTATGTGATTCTCACTTGAAATCAAACTTTTCATCGTGAAATCTCTCGGATCTGAGTTCTTGAGGGTGATGTCATCATGAGGGTTGTACAAACTATCACGTGATGTTATTCTGAGCAAGATCTAGCTCAGATCTGAGGTATTTCATGTGTTTTTACATAAAATCTACGCTAAATCTATACTTTTCATATAAAACTTGAGTTACCCTTCATCTTTTCTTCAAACTTTCGATTTACTTCGATGATAAACGGGACTGAACGAGCTGTAGACTTGATCAGTGGTCTAGAGTTGGTTTAGGAACGGACTAATCACTGACGATCACGGGATGGATTCCGGCATGAACCCGTCACTAACAGACAAACGGGTCGGACTGGGGTGATCCCCGACCTATCAGAATGGCTGTGAAACAATAAGTTACTGTTGTCTCAGTCTGTACCGTGTCCGTGACGTCACCATCTATTTTCAAACTTAAAATTTTTTGCAAGTGATAAACAAGAACAAGGGTCGCCCGATCGAGCGGCAACCCGATCGAGCGGCAACCCGATCGGACAGCCGTCCGATCGGACAACCACCCTATCAGGTGACACTTGCCTTTTTGTTCTGAACTATCAAACACTTAGTAAAACCATTAAAACTTGGAAGTCTGATCAAAAGGCAACCCGATCAGACAGCCGTCTGATCGAGCAGCCGTCCGATTAAGACAACCAGGATATCTGCACTTGGATCAAGTGGCAATCCGATCAGATAGCCACCTTAGTCCCCTTGTTGATGAACTTTACTCAAGTGGCAACCCGATCAGATGGCCATCCGATCGGGCAGCCATCTACCTTCACAACACATAGGTCACCCGACCGACTGGCAATCCGATCGGATAGTCATCCGATCGGACAGCCATTCGATCCAAGGACCAACTTGACACTTTATTCAGTCTCGTTACTCTGCCCGAATCTTATCCTATTATAATCTAATCAGGCTAATTCTAGAAAGAGCTCCCTTTGATCCAATAGCAGTTTATACTGTTAAGCAATCACTGTGAGTATACTCGATCCCCTTTTACTTTAAACTTTTGGGGTGTAACATGTATTCTACGAAACTTAAACTTGAACCTTTGAAACTTATACTCTATCCTATGTGAAAATTGTGATTCTTGATTCTTGACTCTTTGTGTGCTATGTGACGTTTAATCCAGAGTGTGTAGTTCCGCCTTAACAATAGTAGCGCTGTAGGAGTTGCACCTCTCCCATTATTCTCGGGGAGTATTGTTAGGAGGATTCTAGTTTACCTTGAGTCTTGGGTAAACACTAAAGCATCGGGATACTTAAGCTATCACTGCGTGGACTGCGACACTAGCACGGCTGAAACTATTTTATTGTTTACACTATGGATATGAGTTGTTATAATCTATTACTTTATTATCAAACTTGTATACTCGCCAATACTTTTGTATTGATATTTTAATACATGTTGCAGGCTGATAGGATGCTTGGAATGCATGGAATTCGGCTAGGAGATGCTAGAAACGTCGCCTAGATAATAATAGTCTTTTGAACAATTTGAACAATTTATGATTTGGTCTGTAATGTGATACTTGTGATGACGTTTGTTAGACATTTGTATGAAATCAATTAATCCTTATTGAAACATTAGTGTTATGGAATTCTCATGAGCAATCTGAACGCTTAGTGCTCGCACCCCGATGTTTCCGCCATCGGTTGGGGTGTGACAAATGCATTCTGCGAAACTTCGCGTAGAACATTATAGAATATATAAGAAATGATGTTTGCCATTCTGGCGTTTTACTGAGGAAGTAGTGTATCTGAAAGAAACGTCGATTTTTTGGAATCTTTGATGTTTGAGTGTTTTGGCGTTTTCTAAGATGATTGGTATATAGTAAAATATGGTGTTTTTGAGTAGGTGTGTTTGATATTTTGGGGTTTTTGGCGTTTGTAAGATGAATGGTATATAGAAGAAAATATGGCGTTTCAGGTTCGTGGGGTGTGTTTTATGTCTGAGATGTTTTGTTTTTATCGGGATGTGTTTTGGCCCGTAATGGCGTTTTATTCATTAGTTGGCGTTTCTGGTAGAGAAGTGTAAAGACCCTTTTACCTTTAATGAAGCGCGTCCACTTAATAGAATTCGTGTTATTTACGAAAACGCCACCACGCCAATCTAGTCCATAGGTTGTTTTGATCGGACGATCCATAAGCGTTCTCACCGTTCTCACACTTTCCACCAGTTTCTCTAAATCCTGACCCTATATAGTAATATATAGTAATAAGGATATGACATAGAAATAAACAAACATACACATTAAATATCAAAACTGTGAGAAATCTTGAAACAATGATTAACTAGAGGGTCTATTTTTAATTAATTATATTTGACTAAAATAATTTAAAGTAATGTTTTCTGTTTTATTTATATTTTTTATAAAATTAATTGGATTTAAAGTTTATTATTTATAAACTTTGAGTTTATAAATAATGTCCTAGTAAACAAAACTTTTTAACTTAATCTAAATAATAAACCAAGTTAAAATTTATAAAAAAATAGCGAATTGAAGATATAACGGATCAATTGTAGAGACGAATTTGGCTGTGAATTTGTGTGGGAATGAGGTTGCATCGGGTCAAGAGACGTATATTTATACTCGAATTGAAGATATAACGGATCGAGAGGATGATGCGAATTTCGGAGTTAAATTGGTGAGCGAATAAGCACAATTTGCAGTTTATACGTGACACAAACGAGTTGTTTGTTTTGATTATGATGGACATAATCATTAACGAAAAAAACCAGTTAAACGGACAATTTTTACAGATCCGATATGGCCGGGATCCGCGACTTTTCCGAAGAAGACCCCCTGAAAGGCGGGCTTTCTTTTTGTGTGATTTAACAAGTTTGGGTATTTAACATATATAGTCCCTGTGGTTTCTAAGTTTTACAAAATGACTAAAAAACTTTAATTATTAGAGGGCATTTTAGTAATTTTTGTAAGACTTAACAAAAAAGTTAACAAGGTTTGACTTTAGTACTCAATATTGTGACAACGTTTGGCCTTATTACTCAATATTGTGACAAATTAGAACATTAATACATGATTTTGCAACAAAAAACTATTAGTACCCGACATTAAAATTTAGTTAAAACCATAAGGACCAACGGTGTAATTTTTTCTAATTAATAATCATGTTAAAACAACTGCACCGAGTTCGAGAATGTTGGTTGTGTAGTTCTTCTCATGGACCTTGAGCTGACGAGATGCGTACGCGATAACCTTGTCCCGTTGCATAAGGACACATCCAAGACCCAGGTTAGAGGCATCGCAATAGACTACAAAGTCGTCGTTTCCATCGGGTAACGCGAGTAGCATCGCAAAGCATACACTTAAGAGTTTGAAAGGCATCCTCTTGTTCGGTTCCCCAAACAAAAGTCTTGTCTTTATGCGTAAGAGAGGTGAGAGGAGCGGCGATTTTGGAGAAATCAGCGATAAATCGGCGATAATAACCTGCCTGTCACACCCCAACCGATGGCAGAATCATCAGGGCGCGACACTGAGTGAAACAGATTGTTCAAAGAAATTCCATAACGACTAAATTACCAAATAGTTTAAATATTATGTCCCATACCATAACCCATAAGATAATCTAGTTATTACAGACAGAGATATTCTTCAAACAAATAAACATGTTCCAACAACTCAGATTTTCAAATAAAATAGATTGTCTTTGTTTCTAGACTCTTTCCTAGCCTCGATTTCACAGCAAGCCAAGCATTATAACATCTTAAGCACCTGCCACATATGTTAAAGTAAAAGTCAATACACATAGTGTAAAGGTGAGCATACAAGTTTGATAATAGCATATAGAGTTCGAAATCGTTTACGCGTAACCAGCACGTACACAGTGTGAAATGAAGCACGTAAGTTATCGACATGACCCTAACAATACCAATGACTGCGGGTTGACTGCGCAAGGCAGTTCGTAATACACACTCACCACTGTGAGCCATGTAATTAATTGTCCTTAACAACCCTAGAGTGAACAGGTGCTGAGTCCAAACAAATAGTACTATCGTTGCTAAGGCAGGTAGACAACAATCCATGTGTAAACATAACAACCAAGCAATCATTGAGTCACGTATACATGCAGTAGCGATTAAGGTTAAAAGTATTGCATAGTGTGATTGATGTGATTTAGAATAAGTAACGTATGTAACAGCCAAAAGTGCATAAAGCAAAAAGGGTTCGAGTATACTCACAGCGATTGGGTTAATAGATTGAAGGGAGCGCTAGAGCGGAATTTAGCCTGAACAGTTAACGATAGAATAAGCGAAAGTCGGTGCGTAAAACGGTGTAGGTGAACCAGGGATCGGATGGTAATCCGATCGAGTGGCAATCCGATCGGATGGCCAGTCGATCGGGTGGCAATCCGTTCGGATGGTCACCCGATCGGGTGGCCATTCGATTGGATTGTTACCTCGTTTGGTGAGGATGTGTTTGTGTATGATGGCTTGTATTTTGAAGTTTTCGTTGTAGCATTTTAAAAATAGAGAAGTATCTCTACCTTCCAGGTCAGTCGATCGGACGGTCGTCCGATCGGACAGCAATCCGATTGGCGAGGCTTCTCAGTTTGAGAACAAGTTCACAGCAGGACGGTCACCCGATCGGATGGCTATCCGATCGGGTGGCAACCCGTTTGTATTAAACCTGTTGAAAATTGTCCAAGTCCCAAAACGTCACATAATCGGGTGGTCACTCGATCGGATGGCAATCCGATCGGGTGGCAATTCGTTTCAATGTTCTGATACTTGAATAGTTTGAAATAGTTTAACTATGGGACCCAGTGCAACCCGATCGGATGGCCGGTCGATCGGGTGGCAATCCGATCGGACGGCAATCCATCCCGACTATCCGTTCTTCTTGACACTTGAATCGTTTGAAGTTTTATAGTGCTGAACGAGATATTTTAATAACATGCTTGAACAACAGAACCCTCAACCCGGCCCAAGTGACCCGACCGAACAGGAATCACCCTAGTCCTACCGGTTCACGGTTCGAGTCGGTAGTTCATGTTCAAACCTGAAGTCAATACCTCTTGGATAGAATTTGGATCTGGAACCGATACATCACCAAGAATGGGTAGAAGATCAGAACAAGGTCTGTATCTATCGGTTTTGAGTGCATTGAGTGTAAAAGAGTTGAAAGAAAGTTAGAAAACCATCTTTCAATCCTTTTCACCATGAATTCGTGTAGATCTAAGTGAAATCTTTGATAAATATTATGGAAATCCTTTATATCTGAGTTGTCCTTGGTGGAATGAAGCCAAACATTGAAGTTCATTAGAACTCCTCAATGACATCACCCTTGAACACCTCAAATCTGGTGATTTCATGGTTAAAAGTTAAGATTCAAGAGATAGAAAGGTGTAGGAGTGCGTGTAGATCAAGAAAGTACAAGATTTAGGTTGAAAACTTACAAGAATCGGAAGAAATCACGAGAAATGAAGGCTGGAGCGAGTTGGGTAGAGAGAGCTGTCAACATGAAGTGATGTGACATATGAGGGTATTTATCGGGTTTCCATAAAAGGAAAGTGGAGGAAGAGGCTGGTCGATCGGGTGGCAGTCCGATCGGGTGGCAACCCGATCGAGTGGCAACTCGGTCCGGTGACAACCCGATCGGATGGCAATCCGATCGGATGGCCACTCGGTCGGTTGGCCACTCGATCCACTTGTCTAGTGCGATGGGTTTTTCCGTTTCGATTCGAGTGTTAAGCGTTGCGATGCGATTCGAGAGAGCGATGCGATAGATTTACTAATCAAATTACTTTTAATCCCAACTACTATATCTAACATACAATCACTCTAAATAACTTGCGTTTAGCGTTTTCGATTCGATTTGCGATGCGATAGATTGCGATTTCGATTAACACCTCAACATAAACATAACATGCACAAGTAACACGTAAATAACACACACACACGTAAAATTAGGCTGAATCCGTAACAAACAACTGCGGGTACTTCGCCTTCATGTTGCTTTCGAGTTCCCAAGTGAACTATGCGCCTCGTTTGCCTTCCCATCGGACCTTCACAATGGGAATGCGTGAGCGACGGAGCTGCTTGGTTTGGCGGTCCATGATTTCGACAGGCTTCTCCACGAAGTGTAGTGTGTCGTTTACTTGAAGATCCTCGAGGGGTATATGCAAATCATCCTCAGCCAGACACTTTCTGAGGTTCGACACGTGGAAAGTCGGGTGGACATTATTAAGTTCCTCCGGTAGTTCGAGTCTGTAAGCCACTTTTCCGATCCTTTCTAGAATCTTAAAGGGTCCCACATATCGAGGCGCGAGCTTTCCTCTCTTTCCGAATCTGACCACACCCTTCCAATGGCAGAGATGCGAGGTAAACTGGGCATCGCGGTCAGAAATGATATCACAAGGCGTCCCATGTCGACAAATCATGTCACACCCTAACCAATGGCAGAATCATCAGAGTGGGACTTGTTCAAGATTGCAAGAGACTTCATAACACTAATTGTGACAATATTTAATTCAACCATTTTCATTTCATAGAAAAATTGTCAAAGCATTACAAGAAATTCGAATAACAACATTGTTCAACATAACATAACAAAATTTATACAACACTTTAAACCTAAACGTCTAAATGAGTATCTGTTAGGATCTGAGGCTCTACTGATTGTGCTTATTTGTGAGATTTGAACAAATCAAATAGATATGAACAGTTTTAAGTGCAGCGGAAATGAATAACAAACTTTGTAAACACAATCAAAGGGAAATATAGTTTGATAAACAATTGCTTTTTCATAGAGTCGAAAGATTACATCAAAAGCAAAAGGTTACAATGCAAGCTTACAGACTAAACTCCCCCTCAGCCTGATACTCCAGAGTTGGTTGCATAAGATGAAAGGATTGAATTGAGGAGAAAGACTCACTCAAAACGATCAAATATAACAGTACAGAGTACTGTCATATTTAAAGGCAAACCAAACTACTGATGTACCTCAGTTGACGTCACCATGATAGTGACATCTAACAGCCTAACAACCTATAAACACTGATCTATACAAAACTACCGATGTCTAACAACTGATTGATAATACAATACAAAACAGGTCTAACACTGTTCACGTTCCACTGTTGTAGCCTAAGCACTGATTACTTGAACATCAGTGCTTTCTTCAAAAGGTGATCAGTCTTTGAATGAGCAGTGCTTGGGTCTTCAGCAGTACTTAAGAGACAGCAGTAGATAGAGCTCAGTGTTTGCCTTTTAGCAGTCTTTAGTTGTTTCATCAGTGTTTGGTTCATCAGTTGTTCTTCAGAGCAGTACTTAGAGTGTATCAGCAGATAGGTAACCACTGTCAAGGGGAGAGCTTAGTGTAAACGTCTGCTTATTATGAATCCATTGTTGTGACCTGGTTTTGGCTTTACATTATCTGTTCCTCTGATAGGGTTCAATCCCAACAATCTCCCCCTGGAACAGATAATTCCAAAACCTGTCATTATTCTGGATCTTTATTCCTCATCAAAAGTTCCCTTGCTTGTCTTTTAAATTCTTCTTCAAATTCCTTGGAACTTGTGTCATCTTCATCCCTGCACAGTGTAAGCTCAAGGAGATCTAGTTGATCTTCAACACCCAGGCCTAGTGCTTGATTCCTTGATATATGCCTCACTTCTCCATTGGTTCTGACCAGAGTCAATACATGAGTCTTTTGATCAGAGAGCCACTTTAGTATTTTTAAACCAAATGGGTTTCTTGGGAGAGATTTATTTCCTGATGAGCTTGAGGTTTTTGGCCTTGAGAAAAACTGTAGAGCAGTATCTTGAACTTCAGACATTCTTTTGAAAGCTTCTTCAATGACTTTATTTGCTGCAGCTATATCTTCTGCAACTTCTTTGTCAAGCAGCTCTTGTTTCTGTTGTTGATCAAGCTTACTGTCTGTGATATCTGCTGATGATGGTTGGCTTACTACTTTGACCCTTTTGGCAAGGTCTTGTAGTTTTGCTAATTTTTCTTTATCTGAATCCAATTTCTTGATAGCTTCTTCAATCAGATCATCTTCTTTATGCTTTTCTTCACCAACAGTCAGCATTTCCTTCCTTTCTTTTCTCAACTTTGTAACAAAAGCTTCTGCTGTACTGATATGTGTTTCAAAAGTTTTGACCTGTTCCTTTAGCTTTTTGTAGTCAGAATTTTTAGGAGTGTCCATCCTTTTCTTGAGCCTTTCATAAGCTTCGTCTGTTTGCTGCTTAGTCCATTTTGCTATGGCATTTGCAGAATCTACTCTTGCATTCACCAACTCCTGCTTCTTTCTCTTATATTCAGAAGTAAGATCAGCTATGAGCCTCCTGTATTTGTTCCAGTTTGGAGCTGTCTTCTTCTTCCTTGGATCGTTTTTAACCTTTTCAATTCTTTTTGCCTCATGCTTTAGTGCAACTATTGGCCAATATTTGAATTCTGTTTCTTCAGCTGGATAGAACTTTTCTTTCATTATGTATGCAAGGTATTCTTTTCTCAGTTCATTTCGTTGATCTGCTTCAGGAGATAGGCTTGACATTTCTTTGTTCAGATCATTTGCATATTCTTTTATTTGCTCAACTTTGTTGAGCAGGAATTCCCTTCTTTCCAAAATAGCTTCATCACCTTGATTCTTGCATTCAATTTTGGCTCTTATCCTTGCTTGTCTTACTTTCATTTCGAGGTATTCATCCATGTCTTCTGGAATTATGAAACCTATGAGAGAAGGAAATTTCCTTTTTGAAGTATCATCCTCAGTGTAAAATTGTTTCATCTCATTTTTCACAGCTTCTAATTCCATTGGATATTTAGCAGCAACAGGATCATACTTTTCATCAGTATCCTGAGTTGTTTCTCTTTTTTCTTTTGTGAAGCTTTGGAGGTTGTGATGTAGGAATGATGAGAGCAGTGGTGGATAATTGACTAACAGCTGTTGAAACAACTGGTGTTTCAACTGCTGCTATCATTACAACTACTGATGTGTCAGTAGATGTCTTCTGCTTTTGAGCATGAAATGAAGTTGGTGAAGTAATTGTTGATATTGGTGATGGTGGTGATGACTCATCATCAGGAATGAAAACCCTTCTCCTTTTTAATGTAGGAGTGGCTGATGATGTTGTTGGTGGATCAGTGGTTTGAATATGAGTGGCAGTGGTTTGTGGTTGTGATTGACTTACAGTGGTTGAAACAACTGGTGTTTCAATCACTGTTGTCATTACAGCAGATGTTGTAACATCTGCTGTCTTCTGCTTTATGGCAGGAGGCAGTGGTGGTGATATGATTGTAGATGATGGTGGCGGTGGAACAGTGGTTGTGATGGTGTGTGATAGAGTGGTGTGTGTTGAAGGTGTGTGTGTTGATAAAATGGCAGCTGTTTGGCTACTGACAGCAGTTTTTGTAACCACTGCTGTGTCAGCTGTTTGGCTAACAGGTTTTGAAACCTGCTTTTCTTTTTCTTTTACTATTTCAGGCTCAATATACAGCCCATCTTCTATTCCTTTCTTTCTCAACTTGATTTTCTCCCCCTTTTTGGCATTATCTGCAAGGGGTGTATCCATGAAGAGGATGGAAGATGGAACTTTTCCACCATGGGCAGTCTTTTGTATGCTAGCCTTTATGGCCTTGATATCTGCTTGAGTGTCTTTAAACCTTGATTCCACCATGTTGGTCAGCATTTGTACTTGAATAGCATGCTTTTGATCAGCCATATGTTGCTGTTTTTCAAGCATGGGTTGAAAGATATTCCAAAGCTCATTTGCAGCAAATGCATGTTGTGCAGGTGCTTGAGCAGGAACAGCAGTAGCTTGTGCTTTTTGAGCTTTTAAAATCTCTTGCACCATATCTTTAATTTCAGCAACTGAATCTTCAAGTTTTTCAACCCTGTTCGTCAATTCCTGATATTTTAAATCATCACCCAAATTAATGGGATCATCTGATTTCCCCCCTGAAGAGGTTGTACCAATGTGTGACTTAGGAACAGTGTTCCAGAAATCATCCATTGATGCCCCTTGTTCTTGATACTAGGGACTTCTTTCTTCAGCACTCGATAAACCTTTGATGGTACCGGTGGTTAGAATTAACTCACTGGTGGTTACCGATGTTGCCATGGAAGAAATTGCCTTCAAGGGAGTCTTAGTAATGAAACAACTGTCCAACTGAAGATCTGTTGATCCATCAGTTGTAGTTGCTGCTCCACTTGAATTACTGACAAGAGTTACTTGTAATTCCTGTAGTGTAACCTCCTCAACTGTTGCTGGGATAGCAGAGGTATAAGCATCAGACCCAGTCACTTGTGGGGGTATACTCTCAGTGATAGGTGATAGAGAGGAACTGGTTTATGTCTGTGCAATATCAACTGCATGCAACAGGGGTATTATTGATTGTGGCATTATGATTGGTGAGGGTATGGGTGTTGAAAGAGACATGTCCTTGGGATCAGGACTGTGGAAGATAGATCCGAGTGGATCCAGAGCTTCATAATTTGGTGTCCCTGTGATTACAACCTGATCCTTTTGTGAGGATGCAGGAGGAGTTTTAGGCATAGGTTGAGATCTTTCTTCCAACTGCTGTGAGGAAGTAGCAGCAGTGGTTTGTGGTGACTTTTGTGTTGTCACAGGCAGTTGCTCTGGGATCTCATCTTCCAGAGTTGCCTTTTTCTTGGGTTTAGTGGGCTTTTTGGAAGATTTTCTTTTGGTCTTTTTGGTGATGTCAGGTGTGGGTTTTAGAGCAGTGGTTGTGCTGCTCTGATCACCTGGAGTAGTGGGCTCAGCAGAAGTTGCCTGAGGATCAGTGGCAGTTTTTAAAGTCTGCTCAGGCACCTTTGCTTTTAATTTTATTGGTGCCATCATTCTTGAAAATGTTTCAATTGTTAAACTTTTTATTTGAAAATGGACACCTTGTTTGGGCAAATTTTCATCCTCTTTTTCAAATTTTTGTTTAAAGTAATAGCTCAGAAATCTTGGAAAAAGAAGAAATGATTTGCTGTCAACATTCTTTACCATGTCATTGAAGATCTCCTGGGAATAGTTGTAATCTTTATTGTTTAAAATAGCGTATCCCAGGCATTGAATCTTCAATGGTATTTCGTTAAAAGCTGTTGTTTTATTTGAAACACAACTTAAAAGTGTGTGGAATAAAAATCTGGGTGCAGATGGAAAATAACCTTTTTGTAAGGTATCTACCTTTGATTGTTCTGCATATCCCCTTTTTATGAAATCAGTTTTCATCACGGCTTTATCAAAAGATATTTTACCGTTCTGGTCATTCAGTTTGAAGACCTCTGAGATTGATTGTGGGGTGATTTGAAATGCTTTACCCTGTATCGAGGAGTTAATGGCAACTACTTTTCCGTCTTGTTTTTCAAGCTTAGCATTTTTCCAAAACTCTCTCTGGGTTTGCAAGTAAATGGGAGCATCTACTATCAACAAAGTTTTGTACTTTGATGCAGATAGTATATCAATGATGGAATCGAAGGTGTGGTTATCGGAGGGTTTTGTGAGAAGACCCACGTAGTTGTGCGGTGATTTGTATGGGATTTCAATGGTTTCTTCGGCCGTTTGAACGACCTCTTTTGAAGATGATTGTGTTTTTGGAGAAGATTTTGATTTTGATTTTGACTTCGTCATTTTGATGAAGAAGAATCGATGAGTGATTTTGGGAAGAAAGGTTGAAAACTGCTTTGTGAAGGGAACTTTTGGAATTCAATTCGACAGTGTAAAACCCTGTTTGGGGTTTTGATCAGGGTTTTATTTAGGGAAAAATGATCGCTGAAGTGGCAGCGGTTATTATGATCTGAAGGCTAAAAACCGACCACGTGTCAAACACTGATGAAATGGATGAAGGGTGGAGAACAGTTGTTTTAAAAGCCACTGATGAATCAAGCATCAGTAGTTACAACGGTAATAATGAGGACAGTGGAAGATTATTACTATCAGTAGATAGTATATCAGTGGATAAGACACTGATTTTAAACATCAGTGCTTGTCAAGAGAATGAAAGAATCAGTGGTTGACTTTCAGCAGTGGATAGTATTTAGTGACCAGATGTTTGAACACAACAGTGATTAGGGTAAATGGTACAGATTTGAAGTACCAGTATTTCAGCAACAGTTTTGAAAATTTTCATTCAAGGTTTTGCCACATGTCAATTTTGAAGGACAGTGGTTTAGTACCCCAGATGATGAGAACTTTTTACTAAGACACCTCATTTTCGTTTAATATCCAATTAGAACATGAGTGCCCCAGCAATTTAAGTACAGTTTGACAATCAACCTTTGACTATGTTTAAAAACAAACCTGAGTATGACATGATCTTGAACTATGTACCATTTCCTTTTGATCAATTCATGAGGACAATAATACCAACAAAAATAAGGTACTATGTCCTGACAGGTGATTGAAACTAATGCCAACAAAAACAAGCAAAAGTTCAAAAGATATTGTTCAAAGAAAAAAATGAACAAGATATCCTGATTATTCAAGAAAATCCTTTTAAAAAAATAATTAAAGGATTTTCTGGGAACAGCATCAAAAAGGATCTGGTATATATTCAAAAGAAAACATAATCATAACATTCTCAAGTTTATGAAAAATGGTCAGTGGTTTGACAGCATTTGGTAGAACATTTTGAATACATTTTGACCACTGTTTGGTTCCATTTTCTTTGTCAGTTGATTGCAAACATGAGGACACATGAATGAATTTTTTTGAACATTTGTCTAGTCCACTTAGAAGTTCATTCACCGGAATCAAAACCTTTTCCTGAGCAGATGAATGCACACAGTTGCTAAATGACCATTATTACCCTAAACTTTGACTCTTAAGTGTTTTACGTTTATACTCTTTTCTTTTGACTTCAAGAGTTTTGAGATAAACACACTTTCGAGTTTTATGAATATTAGTCCAAAATCATTTTGTAGTAATGTTTTGAGAGACATGGTCATGCTTGCACAAATTTTTCAACCAATCTCACACTACACATGATACGGACTATGTTGACCCCTGATTTTCTTAATGTATTTTTAACAAAGTTGACTTTTTTCCTTTTGAGGATCTCAACCTGTTTTCAACACATAAGATCTGAATGACTAAAGTTTAGATTTCCCTCTTTTTGTGTTATCAAAAACACTAATGTTTTATGAACATAGGTTTTCGTTAATTTGAGGTTCATACTTTAGTATTTAATGAGAACACCACAGATTACACATCAACAATGGAATTCAATTTAGAAGATAAGAAATAATCTCATGATTTAACAGATATTGTTTTCAAATCTAGAAACCATGAGTGTCTTGTGCATGAATTCACTTGTTGAGTGAAATTTGTGTGTCATATGACATCTTGGTTGATATACAGAGTTTTTGATTAACCACTTTGAACATGATTTTCTCGATACTCTGTTTTTCAACTAAATACAACCAACCTTAGTATCAATGAATTTTGAGCCGAACTGTTATGTCAAATTGATTGTTAGATCGAATTTGACTGTCCAATCTCTGATACCAATTGTGAGGATCTGAGGCTCTACTGATTGTGCTTGTTTATGAGATTTGAACAAATCAAATAGATATGAACAGTTTTAAGTGCAGCGGAAATGAATAACAAACTTTGTAAACACAATCAAAGGGAAATATAGTTTGATAAACAATTGCTTTTTCATAGAGTCGAAAGATTACATCAAAAGCAAAAGGTTACAATGCAAGCTTACAGACTAAACTCCCCCTTAGCCTGATACTCCAGAGTTGGTTGCATAAGATGAAAGGATTGAATTGAGGAGAAAGACTCACTCAAAACGATCAAATATAACAGTACAGAGTACTGTCATATTTAAAGGCAAACCAAACTACTGATGTACCTCAGTTGACGTCACCATGATAGTGACATCTAACAGCCTAACAACCTATAAACACTGATCTATACAAAACTACCGATGTCTAACAACTGATTGATAATACAATACAAAACAGGTCTAACACTGTTCACGTTCCACTGTTGTAGCCTAAGCACTGATTACTTGAACATCAGTGCTTTCTTCAAAAGGTGATCAGTCTTTGAATGAGCAGTGCTTGGGTCTTCAGCAGTACTTAAGAGACAGCAGTAGATAGAGCTCAGTGTTTGCCTTTTAGCAGTCTTTAGTTGTTTCATCAGTGTTTGGTTCATCAGTTGTTCTTCAGAGCAGTACTTAGAATGTATTAGCAGATAGGTAACCACTGTCAAGGGGAGAGCTTAGTGTAAACGTCTGCTTATTATGAATCCATTGTTGTGACCTGGTTTTGGCTTTACATTATCTGTTCCTCTGATAGGGTTCAATCCCAACAGTATCTAGGCATCTTTGCTAATCCATTTTCGTAGCATCATCAATCCTCAACCTGTAACATGTTTAAAATACAATTCAATGCAAAAGCAAAGGCGGGTATACAAGTTTAAGCATAAGTATAAGTATAAAAGTTTAAAACGAATCCACATGGCAACTTAGTTTATACAAGATCAACCTAACATGGCATGCAATATTTCTAGCCAATCCTCTGTTTACGCAAGAAAGTTTAGTTAATTCGACATGACCACAAGTTTAAGGGGGCGGTGCGTTACTCCTATAGCGCTATACATGTCAAATGGAGGCTCGTGAAAGCTAATGACTAAAACATATCACATAAGTATGGTCCACGTAAGCATCAAGTATCATAACATAGTATTCAAGTATAAGGATTGTTTTGTGCATTGCGTAAAGAATAAGTTTAAGTGTAGTTTAATAGTTAAACATGTTACACCCCAAAAAGTGGTAAACATAAAAAGGGGGTTGCGAGTATACTGACAAATTTGCATATGCTTTCCGGTTATCCAATGTGACGAAGTTGATGAGGTTAGAAGGTTGAATATGTTCATGTAGGGATTTAGAAAGTTAAAACACAAGAATATAGGTATTCGAAAGTAATCATCCTTTAACACCAAGTACTTGTTCTTGACACTATGAAACCTCAAGGGTTAATGTTTTCATGAGTGATATACTCATTAGAATCGTAACAAGTCTTATGTCTTAGATGATGTTATTCTAATATCTTGACGAATGAACACAAGTCCATCATCAAGGGTTCGAATAGTATATATATATATAAGTATTATATGTATTTTTTAGTCCATTAGTCAAGGATGAGGTAGAAGATAAATCTTCATTTAGGTGCCTCTATTGTGTCATAGAATTCATGTAGGAGGTAGGAAGAACAAGCTTCCATTTAGGTACCTCTTATGGTTCACCACTACTCTTGATGTAAAAACATACAAGGAGGGTCATGAACTAATATCAATACAAGAATAAGAAACAACTATACTAAGAGAAATCATCAAGTAATGTGGGGATTCTATTTTGGACAACCCAAGTTGGTCCATAATCACACCTTCATCAAGCTCGAAGCTTAAACATGACTTGTGGGTTAAAAACCCTAAATAAAACAGAAAGTATTTGAGGATTAACCTCTGATTTTGTATGTCTCAGCCCCGTTTTTAAGCTTAACTAACCATAGAAGTGGTTATAAGCATAAGGACGTGGGTTTGAGTGAGTTAGACTCAAGTTTAAACAAGGATTAGTAAAGATTAATGAAAATAGTGAACTTTGGAGCCTTTTGCCCAGAGTTCTAGGGACTTATTTGCTGTGAATCACCCATGGAATCGAAGCTAAGGAAAATACAAGCACATAGGAAAAAGAATGAGCTAAAACGGACAAGAAACGAAGAAGTTATGCTAGTTTTAGTGAAGGAAGGTGATTCTACTCGAACTTCAGATTGGCAGCTGCGTTTTTGGTTGATTTGAGAGTGATTAGAGTGTTGCAAAAGTGGTAGGGAGGCTGAGATTAAGTTGTATTTATAGGGGGGAATGATTAGGGTTAAGTTGGTTGGCAATTAATGCAAGTAGTTGAGGTTTAAAACAATAAAAAAGGAATAAAGAAAAACTAAATGTTGCTAGCCGAATTGGCTGTGTAACAGCCATTAGACATCTTTATTTTATTGGTGAGACATATTAGATTTAAGTATTGAACAATTTAATTATCTAACCAACAAAACATCATGTGTTTTATGTATTAAACCGTGAAGAAAGCAAGGAATTCAGCCCTACAGGCTTGTCCGATCGGTATTGGCAGCCCAATTAAGTTCCTTTATTTTTTTTTGTCATCTTAAGTTGACATTAGTATGTATACTAATGTTACTAATATATGAAGTGTACATTACATTAATATTATTAATATTATAAGATCAGCTGCAAGTTTTCTCATTTTAAGTTTGATTCTTTTTTTAGGCATATTATAAAGTATAATATATAAGGTTAAGTAATTTAGTAAATATAGCATATAGTCTAATGTTTACTTTATATGAAATTTAGTAATACGCTTGTATAAAAATAAAAAGTATAGGTTGTGTATTGTGAACGTATAACCAAGTGTTTGCACGTATAGCATATCTAGAAGCACATATTGATTGTAAGTTACGCATGGGTTTACAACGGTAAATGTATAGAATGTCTAAGCATGTAAAAATAAGCGAAGTATAGTTTGTATGAAATAATTAATTTTATTACGATCGAAGTCTCGGATTACAAGGGTACGAAACGAAATACAATAACAAGAATTATAAATTTCCCAAAAAAAAAAGAAATACAAGACGAGCTTTCTAATAAAGGAAAGTTACAAAATAGCGGAGCTTTACAGTCTCCCCTCCTTTAGGAAATTTCATCCCGAAATTTATTCAAGAGGAAGACTTAAAAGAGTTTTGGCAAAAGGTGATTATTAAGAATTGAGACTTGAAAATTTTGAAACGTAAAAAGTATGAAATTTTGAAGAATGACAAGATAGGTTTGCAAAGGAGTTCGTTTGTCTAAAATAATTTGAGGTACCAAACATAAATGGAAACGTATAGTTGCGTATATGGAATTGAACGATTGACTCTTAAATAACGAATGCAAGCATAAAAATGGCATATGTATTGGATAGACAAAAATAGCGTGCTAAGAATGAAGTCTCGTCATGGATAATCGGATATAACGCGTTTGTGAGTTGTTTAAAGTTTGAATTAGGTCTAAAAGGTCTGCAAAACACTGAATTTCACATGGCACGTCTTACGAAAGTTTGGTAACGTGGTGAAGACACTTATGTATAGGAAGTACCAGCGGTGTATCCACCATGTTTTGACCACATTACGTCCGTTTCGTATTCGGTGTCATGTTACGTTCTGTGTTTTACCATACACAGTAGTACACTCTATGGTTCTCATGAGCCAATCACTATAATCCCGTGTGCACCCGTGATTATTTGGATCGTCGCATGATCCGCATAGCTTGTACTAGTTGTGTATGAATCAGGGTATACATAATTTAAAAATAGGAATGTGTACGTATAAGAATATAGTATAAGCAAGTCCATGCTTAAGTATGTATGGGACCCACATAAGCGAATCACTCGGATTACGGTCGCGTACGGGTACGAATGAATGGATCATGAGTATGAGCATAAGTATAAGTTTAAGTATGAATTTGCACGTAAGTATGAGCATAGACATAAAACGTACGAGTAGTATGAGTATACGTATAAGCATGAAACGTATGAATATAAGTATAAGCATGAAACGTATGAGTATAAGTATGAATACGATTATAAGTATAAGCGTAAAATGTATTGTTAAGAATATGAGTGTGAGTGTGAGTATGAATACTAATGATTGCGTATATAGTATTAATCAACTTAAGCATGTAAAAGTGCTCAAAAGGTTGAGCATGTAAGTACGAACGATATAAATGAAGTTGTCGCGATGCAACGACTAAAACGTGTATGATGATATGCATGTATAGTTGTTTAAACGAAACGTTGAGTTTATCGAATCAAAGTTAGATTGAGCTTGGTTTGAAAGGTAGAATATAGTTTGCATATGTAAGAGGATATAAAGTACTCATTGGTCAAGCATAATGTATTTTGTAATGAATGGAAATGCTACTTTTGTTTTAAAAGAGTTTACGTAATCCGAAGATGGTCGGTCCCCACTAAGTCTTCTTACCCACGTGTTTTGTAAATTAGTGCAGGAAAAGGTTTTCAATAAAAGTAAGTTCGTTTCATTAAACAAGAAATTATGAATTTAGGAGGTTCTTGTGAAATCGAGGATCCTTAGGAAAAGAATTTTAGCAAAAGGACTTAGTGATTGTTAAAAGTTCTAACAAATGATTTGTTGAGGTTGAAAAGAGTATTTGGTAAAACGATCATATAACATCTATAAGATTTTATAAGTAATTGAGAAAGGTTGGTTTGATTTTGATTAAGAGTAGAAGTCCCTAGCATGATGGTATAATGTGAACGTGTTTTAGTTATTAAATTGGACATGAAGTTCATGGGCAAGAGATTCATTGGACCGATAGAATTGATAGGTAGCATTTCGTAGGGTTTGGAAATTTGTGAAATTAAACGTTTTAAGGCATGATTAAGAATCTCGTGTATATGAGTTAAGTGAAAGTAGGTTGTAGGGCAAGAAGTACGTTTGATAAAAAATGTATTTTGAATTTAATATAGGTAGGTATTTCGATAAATGATAAATGATTTAGGTATAAAACATGATCGGATTTGCATAATAGGATATTTTGAGGTAAGGTTTTGGTAACGATCACCTAGGTAAGGGAATTACCCCAAACTCGTCGGTGAAGTCGTTTTAAGAAAAGAAGGAGTGGAGCTAATCGTCAAGGTAAGGAATTCACCCCTATCTCGATGATATGCCTCCGTTTTGGTGTTACAAAGCATGTAAACAAAATTGAGTGACGTTTTGAAATCATGCATATGTATAAATGTATGAAAAAGATTTAATATGTTGTGTGTGTGTGGAGTAAATATCGAAAGTAAATTCGAATTTGAAAGATTGCATCGTATAAAATAAATAGTAGAACACATGTTTGATTAAAATTTAGGATGGTTCCAAAACGGAACTTTGACTAACCAAAGTGGTCGAAAAGTCTTTCGAATTTGAGGAGCATGATTTGGCCTAATACGTGGAATACTCTCGCCGACAAGTCGGTTAACGGTATTTACCCTTCCGGTTACTACATGTCCCAAATCAATCGAAATTTCGAGACTTGGCGGGATTTATGAAAAATCGAGGAGTGGAACTAGTCGACAAGGTGCGGGTTTCACCCCTAACTTGACGATTTCGTATCCTAAGTGTGGTTGGTACTCGTCGGGTCAAAATTTAATTTCAACACTTTGACGAGGGTCCACTATAATTTGAAATTTGAATTTCTCCATCAAGGTGAGGATTTCACTCCTAACTTGATGGTGAATTTCATGTAAAAAGAAAAGTAGATGGATTGAGAGTTGTTCACCAAGTTGTGGGTTTCATGCCTATTTTGGTGAACTCGTCTCGTTTGTGTAATATGTGTATTGTCGGATTTAGAATAATCGAGTAAAACGCGTGAGGAAAAGTGTATATTAAAGATTAAACAAACACGTATAACATGTCAAGAATAGCACAATAAAAGTGGAATGATGAAACAAATATTAATGCATAAAAAGTATGTCAAGAATACACATAAAGGATAAAACGATGAAACAAGTATTAACACATAATAAAAACAAGTATAGTATGTTAAGTGTTAACACATAAGTGATACATATGCTTACAAGATCAAAAGAGAATAAATAAAAGCAAATAAGATAGCATGCAAGTAGTTTCAAGTAAAACATACGAATAAAGCTCTAGAACTATAGACTAGGTTAAAGCATTCTTACTTTTCCTAATTCCCTATAGTTGTGGCTCTAATTCCCTATAGTTGTGGGACTTGTTCAAGATTGCAAGAGACTTCATAACACTAATTGTGACAATATTTAATTCAACCATTTTCATTTCATAGATAAATTGTCAAAGCATTACAAGAAATTCGAATAACAACATTGTTCAACATAACATAACAAAATTTATACAACACTTTAAACCTAAACGTCTAAATGGGTATCTAGGCATCTTTGCTAATCCATTTTCATAGCATCATCAGTCCTCAACCTGTAACATGTTTAAAATACAATTCAATGCAAAAGCAAATGCGAGTATACAAGTTTAAGCATAAGTATAAGTATAAAAGTTTAAAACGAATCCACATGGCAACTTAGTTTATACAAGATCAACCTAACATGGCATGCAATATTTCTAGCCAATCCTCTGTTTACGCAAGAAAGTTTAGTTAATTCGACATGACCACAAGTTTAAGGGTGGTGGTGAGTTACTCCTATAGCGCTATACATGTCAAATGGAGGCTCGTGAAAGCTAATGACTAAAACATATCACATAAGTATGGTCCACGTAAGCATCAAGTATCATAACATAGTATTCATGTATAAGGATTGTTTTGTGCATTGCATAAAGAATAAGTTTAAGTGTAGTTTAATAGTTAAACATGTTACACCCCAAAAAGTGGTAAACATAAAAAGGGGGTTGTGAGTATACTCACAAATTTTCATATGCTTTCCGATTATCCAATGTGACGAAGTGGATGAGGTTAGAAGGTTGAATATGTTCGTGTAGGGATTTAGAAAGTTAAAACACAAGAATATAGGTATTCGAAAGTAATCATCCTTTAACACTAAGTACTCGTTCTTGACACAATGAAACCTCAAGGGTTAATGTTTTCATGAGTAATATACTCATTAGAATCGTAACAAGTTTTATGTCTTAGATGATGTTATTCTAATATCTTGACGAATGAACACAAGTCCATCATCAAGGGTTCGAATAGTATATATATGTATAAGTATTATATGTATTTTTTAGTCCATTAGTCAAGCATTAGGTAGAAGATAAATCTTCATTTAGGTACCTCTATTGTGTCATAGAATTCATGTAGGAGGTTGGAAGAACAAGCTTCCATTTAGGTACCTCTTATGGTTCACCACTACTCTTGATGTAAAAACATACAAGGAGGGTCATGAACTAATATCAATACAAGAATAAGAAACAACTATACTAAGAGAAATCATCAAGTAATGTGGGGATTCTATGTTGGACAACCCAAGTTGGTCCATAATCACACCTTCATCAAGCTCGAAGCTTGAACATGACTTGTGGGTTAAAAATCCTAAATAAAACAGAAAGTATTTGAGGATTAACCTCTGATTTTGTATGTCTCAGCCCCGTTTTTAAGCTTAACTAACCATAGAAGTGGTTATAAGCATAAGGACGTGGGTTTGAGTGAGTTAGACTCAAGTTTAAACAAGGATTAATAAAGATTAATGAAAACAGTGAACTTTGGAGCCTTTTTGCCGGAGTTCCAAGGACTTATTTGCTGTGAATCACCCATGGAATAAAAGCTAAGGAAAATCCAAGCACATAGGAAAAAGTATGAGCTAAAACGGACAAGAAACGAAGAAGTTATGCTAGTTTTAGTGAAGGAAGGTGATTCTGCTCGAACTTCAGATTGGCCGCTGCGTTTTTGGTTGATTTGAGAGTAATTAGAGTGTTGCAAAAGTGGTAGGGAGGCTGAGATTAAGTTGTATTTATAGGGGGAAGGATTAGGGTTAAGTTGGTTGGCAATTAATGCAAGTAGTTGAGGTTTAAAACAATAAAAAAAGGAATAAAGAAAAACTAAATGTTGCTAGCCGAATTGGCTGTATAACAGCCATTAGACATCTTTATTTTATTGGTGAGACATATTAGATTTAAGTATTGAACAATTTAATTATCTAACCAACAAAACATCATGTGTTTTATGTATTAAACCATGAAGAAAGCAAGGAATTCAGCCCTACAGGCTTGTCCGATCGGTATTGGCAGCCCAATTAAGTTCCTTTATTTTTTTTTTTTTTGTCATCTTAAGTTGACATTAGTATGTATACTAATGTTACTAATATATGAAGTGTACATTACATTAATATTATTAATATTATAAGATCAGCCGCAAGTTTTCTCATTTTAAGTTTGATTCTTTTTTTAGGCATATTATAAAGTATAATATATAAGGTTAAGTAATTTATTAAATATAGCATATAGTCTAATGTTTATTTATATGAAATTTAGTAATACGCTTGTATAAAAATAAAAGTATAGGTTGTGTATTGTGAACGTATAACCAAGTGTTTGCACGTATAGCATATCTAGAAGCACGTATTGATTGTAAGTTACGCATGGGTTTACAACGGTAAATGTATAGAATGTCTAAGCATGTAAAAATAAGCGAAGTATAGTTTGTATGAAATAATTAATTTTATTACGATCGAAGTCTCGGATTACATGGGCATGAAACGAAATACGATAACAAGAATTACAAATTTCCCAAAAAAAAAGAAATACAATACGAGCTTTCTAATTAAGGAAAGTTACGAAAAAGCGGAGCGTTACAAATCATCTCCTTGGTGTAGATTCAGGCTAATTTTTCTACCTTGTATGTAGTCTTCCCGTATTGGCAGAAAATGAGCAGATTTTGTCAAACGGTCAACAACAATTCAAATGCTGTCGTGACCTGAGGGCGTATGCGGGAGCTTTGTTACGAAGTCCATAGCTATACTCTCCCACTTCCACACTGGGATCTCGAGTTGGACGAGCAAGCCAGAGGGTCTTTGGTGCTCAGCCTTGACCTTCGAACAAGTCAGGCATTTCGAAACATAGAGAGCGATATCTCTCTTCATGCCCGGCCACCAGTACTTGTAGCGCAGGTCCGGGTACATTTTGTCGGCACCAGGATGAATAGAATATCGGGAGTTGTGGGCTTCGTCCATCAAAATCTGTCGTAAATTGGTCCGTTTAGGGATCCAAACTCGGTCCAGATAATGGAATATCCCATTCGACTTATTTTCTAGCTGGGCTCCATCGTTGAGAATCCTTTCCTTCTTCAAGGTGCGTTCATTAAAACAGGCATGCTGGGCTTCGCGGATGAGGGTTTCGAGATCATATTGAGCTTGGATATTACGGACGCTGTGTAAATAACTCCGTCTGCTGAGAGCGTTGGCAAGGACATTTTCTTTGCCAGGATGATAACGAATCTCACAGTCATAATCGTTGAGAAATTCCACCCACCGGCGTTGATGCATGTTTAGCTCTTTCTGGTCAAAGATATGTTGTAGGCTCCTATGATCGGTGAAGATCGTACACTTGGTACCATAAAGGTTGTGTCGCTAGATCTTTAACGCAAAAACAATTGCGCCTAGCTCGAGGTCGTGGGTTGTATAGTTCTTCTCGTGGATCTTGAGCTGACGAGATGCGTAAGCAATAACCTTGTCTCGTTGCATGAGAACACAACCAAGGCCAAGGTTCGAGGCATCACAATAGACAATAAAGTCATCATCTCTGTCGGGTAGAGTGAGAACAGGAACATTACAAAGCATGTACTTGAGGGTTTGAAAGGCAGTCTCTTGCTCGGTACCCCAAACAAAAGGCTTGTCTTTTTGCGTGAGAGAGGTTAGCGGCATAACGATTTTTGAGAATCCTTCGATAAACCGGCGATAATAGCCCGGTAGTCCGAGAAAAGAACGGACTTCTGGCGGGTTCTTAGGCGTAACCCAACTCTTAACAGCTTCAATCTTCACGGGATCGACGTGAATACCTTGACCATTGACAATGTGACCGAGGAACTGAACCTCCTCCAGCTAGAATTCACACTTGGAGAACTTGGCATAGAGTCAATTCCCCCGAAGTAGCTCGAGAACCAAACGTAGATGTTGCGCGTGTTCAGCTTTTGACTTGGAATAGATCAGGATATCATCGATGAACACGATGGCGAAGCGGTCAAGAAAAGGTTTACACACACGATTCATCAGATCCATAAAAACCGCGGGTGCGTTGGTTAAACCAAAAGGCATAACAACGAATTCATAATGGCCATAACGAGTTCGGAAAGCGGTTTTGGGAATATCCTCCTCTTGAATGCCTAACTGGTGGTAGCTTGAACATAGATCGATCTTGGAGAAACACGTATCGCCTTGTAACTGGTCAAACAAATCGTTGATGCGAGCCAGAGGGTAACGGTTCTTGATTGTCAGCTTATTCAATTCCCGATAGTCGATGCACACCCGGAACGACCCATCCTTCTTTTTGACGAAAAGGACTGGTGCCCCCCAAGGAGAGGTGCTAGGGAGAATAAAGCCTTTGTCAAGCAATTCCTGGAGCTGGCTTGAAAGTTCGCGCATTTCGGACGGAGCGAGTCTATAAGGAGCTCTGGCAACGGGATTTGCTCCAGGAATGAGGTCGATGTGAAAGTCGATATCACGACTTGGTGGTAGACCAGGAAGATCTTCAAGAAAAACATTGAGGAATTCACAAACAACGGGGACGTCTTTCACCTCCTTAAGTTCCTTTTTCTCCACTACTACAATGTGTGCCAGAAAAGCTTGGTATCCCTTGCGGAGATACTTGCTAGCCTGTACACATGACATGAGCTGGAGTTTCTTCGACGCGACTTCACCATAGACACATAGTTGATCACCATTAGCGATCAAGAATCGAATCATCTTATCAAAGCAAACAACTTCAGCATGATTTTCACGAAGAAAGTCCATGCCTACTATGACATCAAAACTTCCGAGTTGCATCGGAATAAGATCGATGGGGAAAACGTGATTATTGAGCTTGAGAGTACAATCACGAAGAACAGAGTTGACGGCGATAGTTCTTCCGGTAGCAACTTCAACATCGAACGTCGAGGGGAGATGGGCGCGCTTACGATTAAGAAGCTTTTCGAAATCAAACGAGACAAAGCAGTTATCGGCTCCAGTATCAAACAAACACGAAGCATAAATACCATTCACAAGGAACGTACCATCCACCACGTTGTTGTCAGCCTGAGCCTGGTGCACATTAATGTTGAAAGTTCGAGCACGAGCGGCTTGTTGCTGTTGTTGCTAAGGCTGCTGCGGCTGCTGTTGTTGAGGCTCTTGTTTCACAACCCTATTGGGGCACATGTTTGCGAAGTGGTTGGGATCACCACACGCAAAGCAGACTCTGGCATTGACCGCGGGTGCCTGAGCTGCTTGTTGGCTTTGAGGGGCAGGGAGCAGAGCTTGATGAGCAGTGGATGGTGCTGGCGCTTGTCGAGGACCTGTACGACAATTTGTGGTAAAATGACCGTACATGTTGCAATGTACACAAAATCTGCAGGCAATCCCCACTGGGTGATGATAGGTGCACGTCGGGCAGGCAGGATGAGGACCAGTATAAGCACGCTTTGCCGGTTGTGCTTGAGTTACTGGTGCCGAAACAATTCACGGTGTTGAGCATGCTGCTGAGCTGGTACAGCTTGGAGTGGGGCAGCAGTAGTCACAGCACAATTCTTGTTGCTGGAGTTGCTGTTGTTGTTCTTCCTCTTGCGACGAGAGGCTTTTGAGGACTGAGAGGCGGCGGCGGTTTCAGCAGTTGGTGCGGCAGTAGCTTGATGGAGATTCTTGGCGGTTTTATCTCAGACGCCAGACTTGACTCGCTTGTCGTTATTTCAGCGGCAAGCAGGTAAGTCTCTTCGATTGTTGCTGGCTTTGAAGCTTGCACAAAATATGTGACACAGTCAAGTAGAGCTCGAATATACTTCTTGATCGCCATATCAGAAGTCTTGACTTGATCAGGACAGATAATGCTGAGCTGCTTGAAGCGAGCAGTTAAAGCAACGTTGTCATCCTCCTTCTGCTTGATATGCCAGAATTCGTCCTCCAACCTTTGGCGCTCGTGGGGAGGGCAGAACTCTTCCAACATGACGTTCTTCAACTCATCCCACGTCAAACCATAAGCTGTGTCGTTTCCGCGTTTGTTTCTCTCGGCCGTCCACCAGTCTAAAGCGCGGGACTGGAAGACGCCGGTAGCATTCAGAGTGTGGAGATCGTCAGGACAGCCACTGTGGCACAGGGTGACCTCGATCGAATTAAACCATTGAAATAAGGCCGTAGGACCTTCCTCGCCAGTAAATTCTTTCGGTCTGCAAGCTTTAAACTGTTTAAAACTGAAAGCAGCCTTAGGGGTTTCAGTCCTGGATTCCTCAGACGATTTGCTCACATTCTTGTACAATTCACTGACGATCTGAGGAACAACCTTCACCATTTTCTTAGTGATCATAGCGGTGAGGCGTTTGTCGGCGTGCTTTCGGCTAGCAGATTGGGTAGCGCGAGAACCAGATGACGACATTGTCTGCAACAGACATCGCCACAGGACTCAACACAAATTTCGATTATTCCTAGTATAGTCTAGCGATTACCATAAAGCTCAGGAACACGTATAAACATAGAATCACATAGGCACATAAACACATAAGCACATAATCACGTAGGGCACAGAAACACATAAGTATGTAAGGCACATAAGCACATGAGGCAGTCAGAATACAGAAACCTAGCTATATGTTGCACGTATTCCCTATCCTTCACAGCGCGTACAACGATTAATTATAGTGATTGCGAGCATCAAACAACGATAGCGAATAATAACCAGCGATTCATTAGCGTTTTGGGATAAATGTGTAGTGTGTGGTGCGTGTTGATCGAGAGCGAAGAGTACGATGCATTGGTGACTTCCAGCTTTTCGCTCTTCGCTTTTTAAATCATAATCCAAAATACATAAATCGCATAAAATTTCACATAAAAGCGACAATTAACAGAGTCAGCAATTTGCGGGATCAGAATTGAACACATAGAAATCGAGAATAGATTGTCTTCGGCTAGATAGACTTCGACTACCCAAAGTGGTTCGACTATTCACAAGGATTTTAAGTGCACATTTTGGCCTTCGGGACTGTGCTCACGCCTCGAATTTGGGCAATCGGCACGCATCCTTCCAGTTACAGTGTGACTTCAAGTCGTTGGAGTCCGTCGAGACTTTGGTGAGAGTATTGTAAAACCACATTTAGAGTAGAATGAGTCATCAAGGTTCGGGTTTCACCCCTAACTTAGTGACTACGTTCCTGCTTTTGTGGTAAAACCACGAGATAGAATAGAGGATTTGCATCGAAGTATGGATTTTACTCCTAATTCAACGCAATTTCTCTTATTTTATTGTAAAAATAGCAATTTGAACGAGAAATCTGGTCGAGAGTTTGCGGTTTTCACACCTATTTCTAACCAGATCATCCTTTTATGTGTGTGCAAAGTTCGCGCAAGTTCGCGCAAGTTGTGTGCAAAGTTCGCGCAAGTGTGTGTGCAAAGTTCACACTTGGTACCATAAAGGCGTGTGTGCAAAGTTCACGCAAGTGTGTGTGTGTGTGCAAAGTTCGCGCAAGTGTGTGTGCAAAGTTCGCGCAAGTGTGTGTGCAAACCAGATCATTCATTTGTGTGTGTGCAAACCATATCATCCGTTTGTGTGTGTGCAAACCAGATCATCCGTTTGTGTGTGTGCAAAGTTCTCGCAAGTGTGTGTGCAAAGTTCGCGCAAGTTAGGCAAAGCTGATCTTGCGCAGAGCAGTGGTATGCAAAGTTCGCGCAAGTTGTGTAGTGTACAGCGAGAGATAGTGAGGAATGGCGAGCAAGCTCGTGCAAAACCCCTACCGGGTATGCACAAGTCGGTCTGTTGGTACTTAGACTATAGTCTAAGTCATTCTAAAACATCAACCCGGACTAGGTCGAGTCTTGCCTAATTCCCTATAGTTATGGCTCTGATACCAATCTGTCACACCCCAATCGATGGCGGAATCATCGGGGCGCGGCACTGAGCGAAACAGATTGTTCAAAGAAATTCCATAACGACTAAATTACCAAATAGTTTAAATATTATGTCCCACACCATAACCCATAAGATAATCTAGTTATTACAGACAGAGATATTCTTCAAACAAATAAACATGTTCCGACAACTCAGATTTTCAAATAAAATAGATTGTCTTTGTTTCTAGACTCTTTCCTAGCCTCGATTTCACAGCAAGCCAAGCATTCTAACATCTTAAGCACCTGCCACACACGTTAAAGTAAAAGTCAATACACATAGTGTAAAGGTGAGCATACAAGTTTGATAATAGCATATAGAGTTAGAAATCGTTTACGCGTAACCAGCACGTACACAGTGTGAAATGAAGCACGTAAGTTATCGACATGATCCTATCAATACCAATGACTGCGGGTTGACTGCGCAAGGCAGTTCGTAATACACACTCACCACTGTGAGCCATGTAATTAATTGTCCTTAACAACCCCTGAGTGAACAGGTGCTGAGTCCAAACAAATAGTACTATCGTTGCTAAGGCAGGTAGACAGCAATCCATGTGTAAACATAACAAACAAGCAATCATTGAGTCACGTATACATGTAGTAGCGGTTAGCGTTAAAAGTATTGTGTAATGTGATTGATGTGATTTAGAATAAGTAACGTATGTAACACCCAAAAGTGCACAAAGCAAAAAGGGTTCGAGTATACTCACAACGATTGGGTTAATGGATTGAAGGGAGCGCTAGAGCGGAATTTAGCCTGAAGAGATTAACGATAGAATAAGCGAAAGTCGGTGTGTAAAATAGTGTAGGTGAAGCAGGGATCAGATGGTAATCCGATTGGAGGCCAGTCGATCGAGTGGCAATCTGTTCGGATGGTCACCCGATCGGGTGGCCATTCGATTGGATTGTTACCTCGTTTGGTGAGGATGTGTTTGTGTATGATGGCTTGTATTTTGAAGTTTTCGTTGTAGCATTTTAAAAATAGAGAAGTATCTCTACCTTTCAGGTCGGTCGGTCGATCGGACGGTCGTCCGATCGGACAGCAATCCGATTGGCGAGGCTTCTCAGTTTGAGAACAAGTTCACAGCAGGACGGTCACTCAATCGGATGGCTATCTGATCGGGTGGCAACCCATTTGTATTAAACCTGTTGAAAATTTTCCAAGCCCCAAAATGTCACATGATCGGGTGGTCACTCGATCGGATGGCAATCCGATCGGGTGGCAATTCGTTTCAACGTTCTGATCCTTGAATAGTTTGAAATACTTTAAGTGTGGGACCCAAGTGCAACCCGATTGGATGGCGGGTCGATCGGGTGGCAATCCGATCGGGTGGCAATTCGATCGGACGGCAGTCCGTCCCGACTATCCGTTCATCTTGACACTTGACTCGTTTAAAGTTTTATAGCGCTGAACAAGATATTTTGATAACATGCTTGAACAACAGAACCCTTAACCCGGCCCAAGTGACCCGACCGAACAGGAATCACCCTAGTCTTACTGGTTCACGGTTCGAGTCGGAAGTTCATGTTCAAACCTGAAATCAATACCTCTTGGATAGAATTTAGATCTGGAACCGATACATCACCAAGAATGGGTAGAAGATCAAAACAAGGTCCGAATCTATCGGTTTTGAGTGCATTAAGTGTAAAAGAATTGAAAGAAAGTTAGAAAACCATCTTTCAATCATTTTCACCATGAATTCATGTAGATCTAAGTGAAATCTTTGATATATATTGTGGAAATCCTTTAGATCTGAGTTGTCCTTGGTGGAATGAAGCCAAACATTGAAGTTCATAAGAACTCCTCGATGACATCACCCTTGAACACCTCAAATCCGGTTATTTCACGGTTAAAAGTTAAGATTCAAGAGATAGAAAGGTGTAGGAGTGCGTGTAGATCAAGAAAGTACAAGATTTAGGTTGAAAACTTACAAGAATCGGAAGAAATCACGAGAAATGAAGGCTGGAGCGAGTTGGGTAAAGAGAGAGCTGTCAACATCAAGTGATGTGACATATGAGGGTATTTATAGGGTTTCCATAAAAGGAAAGTGGAAGAAGAGGCTGGTCGATCGGGTGGCAGTCTGATCGGGTGGCAACCCGATCGGGTGGCAACCCGATCTGGTGGCAACCCGATCGGGTGACAACCCGATCGGGTGACAACCCAATCGGATGGCAATCCGATCGGATGGCCACTCGGTCTGTTAGCCACTCGATCCACTTGACTAGTGCGATGGGTTTTGTTGTTTCGATTCGAGTGTTAAGCGTTGCGATGAGATTCGAGAGAGTGATGCGATAGATTTACTAATCAAATTACTTTTAATCCCAACTACTATATCTAACATACAATCACTCTAAATAACTTGCGTTTAGCGTTTTCGATTCGATTTGCGATGCGATAGATTGCGATTTCGATTAACACCTCAACATAAACATAACATGCACAAGTAACAAGTAAATAGCACACACACATGTAAAATAATATCCAGAACACATAATTCGAGTTGCGATTGCGATAGCGATAAGCAATAAATTGATTAAACATGGGATTAATATGCGATTAAACTTCACGTATTAACAAGTACTCCACATAATAAAACTAATGCGATAACATAAATAGATTATCTACAAGTCAAAGAAGTCAAAACAGGAGTTGAGCAAGGAGTGACAGATCGCAATTAGTAATCTTGTCTTCCTTTGACTTCAATCTTGACTTTGACTTTGAGTTCCGAAACACGGGGTGTTACACTGCCAATCCGAGGAATGAACAAACTTCGGATGGGGTTTTCGGTGTAATCCAACTCTTAACTACTTCAATCTTCGCGGGGTCGACGTGAATACCTTGACTATTGACAATGTGACCGAGGAATTGAACCTCCTCAAGCCAAAATTTACACTTGGAGAACTTGGCGTAGAGGCGATTCTCTTGGAGAAGCTCGAGAATCAAACGGAGATGTTGCACGTGTTTAGCTTTCGACTTCGAATAGATAAGGATATCATCGATAAACACGATGATGAAGCGGTCGAGAAAGGGTTTACACACGCGATTCATCAAATCCATAAAGACTGCGGGGGCGTTGGTAAGACCAAAGGGCATAACGACAAATTCATAATGGCTGTATCGGGTTCGAAAAGCAGTCTTAGTGATATCTTCCTCCTGGATTCGCAATTGATGATAACCAGAGTGTAGATCGATCTTGGAAAAACACGTAGCGCCTTGCAATTTATCAAATAAATCGTCGATTCGGGGTAAGGGATAGCGATTCTTGATGGTAAGCTTATTGAGTTCCCTATAATCGATGCACATTCGGAACGATCCATCCTTCTTTTTGACGAAAAGGACAGGTGCACCCCATGGAGATGTGCTAGGGCGTATGAAGACTTTATCAAGTAATTCCTGGAGTTGACTAGAAAGTTCACACATTTCGGACAGAGCGAGACGATAAGGGGCTTTAGCGACAGGATTAGCTCCAGAAATGAGATCGATACGAAAAGCAATATCACGAGACGGTGGTAGACCAGGTAAATCGTCAGGAAAAACTTTAGGAAAATCATGAACCACAAGTACCTTTTCCATTGCCTTCTCTTTCTTTTCCTTCTCCGCTACTACGATGTGTGCCAAGAAAGCCATGTATTCCTTTCGGAGATACTTGCTTGCTTGAATACACGACATAAGTTTCAGCTCCTTCGAAGATACCTAAATATAGACACATAGTTGGTCACCATTAGCAAGAGATAAACAAATCTTCTTTTTGAAACAAAGGATTTCAGCACGATTTTCACAAAGAAAATCCATGTCTACTATGATGTCGAAACTACCAAGCTGCATCGGAATGAGATCGATTGGGAAAACGTGATTGTTGAGTTTGAGGGTACAATCATGGAGAACATAACTGACGGTGACGGTTCTTCCGGTGGCAATTTCTACATCAAACGTCGTTGGGAGGTTAGCGCGTTTACGGTTTAGGAGCTTTTCGAATTCAAACGACACAAAACAGTTATCGGCTCTAGTATCAAATAAACATGAAGCATAAATACCGTTATCGAGGAACGTACCATTGACAACGTTGTTGTCAGTCTGAGCCTAGCGAGCATTGATGTTGAAGGCTCGTCCGCAGGCTGCTTGTTGCTGGTGCTGCTGCTGTTGTTGCTGGTGCTGCTGCTATGGTGGTTGTTGCGGCTCTTGTTTCACCACACGGTTTGGGCAGACATTTACAAAATGATTCGGGTCACCATAAGCATAGCAGGCTCGTGTATGGAAGCGGGTGCAGGAGCTGCTTGGTTACCCTGAGGAGCGGGGAGTAGAGTTGGTAGTACAGGAGGAGCTTGAGCTTGAGCTTATTGACATGGGCCAGTGCGGCAGTTTGCTGTGAAGTGTCCATAGATGTTGCAGTGGACACAGAAACGGCAAGCTATCCTAGCTGGGTGATGGTAGGTGCAGGTAGGGCACAGAGGATGAGAGCCAGTGTACGCACGCTTAGCAGGCGGTGCGTTGGTCACAGGTGCGACAACTTGACGATTCTGATTCTGGTTGGGTTGGATGGGTACAGCGTTGAGAGGAGCGGTAGTCGCAACACATTTCTTTTTGTTGTTACCCTTACGTTTGTGTCCTTGACATGGTGACTTCGAAACTTGGGGTGCTGCAGTTTCAGTAGCGGGAGTAGCAGTGACCTAGTGGAGATTCTTGGTCGAGTTCTTGAAATAGCCAGCCAAAACTCGCTTATCATTGATCTCAGCTGCGAGTTGGAAGGTTTCCTCAATGGTAGCAGGCTTAGCTACATGAACAAAATCGGCAACACAGTCTGGGAAAGCGCGGATATAATTCTTGATTGTGATATCTGGAGTTGACACTTGACCAGGACAGATGATACTGAGCTTCTTGAAGCGAGCGGTGAGACCAGCATTGTCACCTCTTTCTTGCTTAATACCCCAAAACTCGTTTTCCAGATTCTGGAGTTCATGTGGGGGACAAAATTCTTTCATCATGACTTCCTTCAGTTCCTCCCAAGAGAGTCCATAGGCTGTATTGTTACCGTGCCTGTTGCGCTCCGCAGTCCACCAGTCCGGAGCCTTGGACTGAAAAAAATCCAGTAGCATTAACAGTGCGGAGGTTGTTTGGGCATCCGCTTTGTCGAAGAGTGACTTCAATGGAATCAAACCACTGGAACATCGCGATAGGTCCATCTTCGCCAGTGAAGTCTTTGGGACCACAGGCCTTGAATTGCTTAAAGTTGAAAGGCGATTTAGGCGTGTCTCTCTTTGATTCAACGGACGATTTGCTGCTGACCTTATTAATCTCACTAACGATCTGAGGTATGACTTTAGCCATTTCCTTGGCGACAAGAGAAGCGATGCGCTTGTCATCTCTGCTTCTTTGAGCGTTTCGGCGAGTGTGAAAACCAAGGGAAGACATTGTCTGCAGCAGACACCGCCGTATGGTTTAAACGATACAATCGAATCTCGTCATACGGTGTTTAATCAACATACTTATTATTACTATTAGATAAAGCACAGGATATTCTGATTAGGCCGTCGATTTTAAGCTTTCTTAAAGTCCTTGTGTACCCGGCAGCGGCGCCAAAAACTTGGTGTGTGTCGGGTGTATTATATTTTTCTTTATATTTTAAGCCCTTTTTAACACGTTAGTCAAGTTTTAAATGTATAAAACACGATATTCTACTAACACTAAACACACACATGGGCAAGTGCACCCATCGTGAGCATAGTATAGCTTTGGTAAGATATCGAGGTCGTCCAAGGACACAAGAGCTTTTAATACCAGTTTATCCTCAACGTCTAATCAAATCAAAAGTTTTAGAAAAGATTTTAAACATAAAAATAAAAACTAAAAATGCTGAAAAAAAAATAAAAAAAAACTGGTAGATAAGATGAATCACTTGGATCCGACTCGCCTTTAGTGTAACCTTTGATGATTTCCGCACTTTCGCACTTTTTAAGAGATTATCTTAGTTATAGTAGTAGGCCCCTCTTTTGAAAGTGACGTTACCCTCAACCCAGTAGTTTGAGTCTGCAAGGATACAATCCTAAAGGGTTGGAATATTGGAAGATAATTAATTAAGTTATTAATACGTAATGTGGTAGGCCCCTCTTTTGAAGGTAACGTTACCCTCGGCTAAGTGGTTTGAGTCAGCAGGGATACAATCCCAAGGAGCCGGGTTAATGTATTAATAGTAGTTTACATATGAGGGGATCAAGCCATTCGCACCCCCGCCATCCAATACCACTTGGTATTGAAGGAGGTCCTAGTAAACTTGACCTAGGTCCTTGCAGGATCTACACACTGAACAAGGCAAGAACCTTACCAAACCATTCCCTTAACCCCCGACCAGGTAGCCAACATATCTCTATATAGACCGTAGAGATATGAATGGTGAAAATCTTTTATTTTATATAGACAGTAAAATAATGCCAAGACACCACGGACAAATGATAAGGAAGTTTCACCTTCAACATAAGAAACTAGTTATTAAAGTCATTAATACAAAACCAAATAAAAAGTGCGAAAAGAGTAAAAATCAAAAGTATTACACTAAATGCTTGTCTTCACCAAGTGATGTAAGAGACTTAGGCAAACATGGCCTTTGATTGTCAAGAACTCTTACTATCAATCTTGGATCCCGAGACTACTACACACACTCTAGGTGGATGACGGATGATGGTGGTGGATGTGGGTGTTGTGATGGTGGTGGAGTGTGGGTGAAGTGGGAGAGAGGTGGTTTGCCAAGGGATGCCTTTGAAGTGAGCCAAGCACCCCTATGTATAGCCTGCAAAGAAGCCCGGACACGGCCCCGTGTCCATCCTCTTTCTCTTTCTTCATTAATTGCAATTGTCTTCATTAGGCTCCACACGCCCCCGTGTTCACTGGTCACGGCCCCGTGTGAAGAAGCGAATCTGTACTATCAAGATTTGCAAGATTTTGCGAATCTTAGCGCTGACCACGGCCCGTGTTGAGCTGGGCACGCCCCCATGCTGGGAATAGAAGCTTCTATGAGTTTGTCTTTTCTGGAAGTGCCTGGCCACGCCCCCGTGTCCGCTGCGCACAGGGCCGTGGTCAGCCTTCTGTTCCTTTGTTTTTGCTTGGGAAGATGCTGTCGAGGGGTCGGGCATGCCACGTTTATTCCTTTTCTTGTATTTATGTTAGATTTGGTTGCATATTTGTTCCTTTTGTTCAATTACGCTCATTTAGTCCTGAAAATACAAAAGTAAGACAAAAGCACATTTTTTCTAACATTAGTACTAAAAAAAGGGTTAGTTTTATGCCTCATTTGATGTAATTTATATGTTGCATTTTACACACATCAAATACCCCCACACTTGAATATTTGCTTGTCCTCAAGCAAAACTCTTTATAATGTGGCTTACACGCCCAAATGGAATGGGTAGAAGAGAAGTTTTGGGCATGTCTTGAGTGTCGGGAATACAAGATCTTTATTGGGTTTTATTTTTATGCTATTTACAATCCTATTCGTTATGATTTATTTAGAACGTTTCATAAGAAAAATTACTTATTTGGGGCATAACATGCCCCTTTAAAATTCCATTTATATACAAGTTCACATACCTCATGGAAGATCACTCAACACTCGGCCGAATATGTATTTTTGTGAAACACTCGAGAACGGCATGGAACTTACTCCTAACATAAGCTTGCCAAGCAATCGATCCTCCTCCTTTTTAACTATAAACCTTTGTAAATATCAAGTGGACTTGGGGAAGGGTTAGGCTTGGGTTAAAGGTAGGTGGTTTTGGGTTAGTGGTTAGTAAAAAGGGCTAAAAGCGTAAAAAGCGTCGGTCGTCGTAAAACTTTTTGTTTTTGTGACTTTTTTTCAAACAAAGCATTTTCAAACCAAGTTTCTTTGAGGAACTTGTTTGTTTATTGCTAGACTTCACTTTTTTTTTTTGATAAGGAGTCGTCACAAGACAACCGAGCTTTTTACTAAAATAAAAGGGTTTAAAAGAAAAAGGTTTTGGTGGGTAAAGGGTGTTTGTTTTGTGGGTTTAGAAATGAAAAGGTTTAGGCTCAAAGGGGTTAACTAGGGGGATTTTGGGTAGGTTAAAAGAAAAAGAAAAATAATGGTGTTGAAAAGAAAAAAATGGTTAGTCCTAATGCCTCCATCATTTACTTACTTGGGTTTAAGTTGGTAAGGACCGGGAATGTATTGTCGTGGCAAGTTCTAGAGTCGTAAGAAACCAAACGGCTATTCACACAAGAAACGAAAAATGAACATTTAGTTTAAAGATGTATATTTGTATGCTCAATAAAGGCTCAAAACTCACTTTTTGTGGGAATGGGTTTATAATGTGATCAAGTATATATAATAAAATTTTAACTAGATTTGTCATGCCGTTTCATAATTATCTTATGTTGGTTCTTTTTATCACGACGCTATCAGTTGTAAATTTGTAAAAATATAACCTTTTTAGAACTTGTTATTCCCGAATTAAACCAAGACAAGTAAAAAAACGAAAAGTTTTTGAAAAATTTTTTGGGGTGATTAGTGGTTCCAATAGAGTTTTGTGTAAGGCTTGTTATTAGGACTTGCAAAATTCAAGGTTTTAGCATCCCCCCACACTTAAATTACACATTGTCCTCAATGTGTCCCAAAAATAAGTTTTTAGGTTGATTGAATGTGTACAAAGGTGTTAAAAACAAGGTTTTGGTGTTACTGTGCAGTTGGACACGGCCCCGTGCTGGATGAACATGGCCCCGTGGTCAGACTGCCAGTAATGAAAACTTACAGAAGGTGGGCACGGGGGCGTGTTGGCTGGGCACGGCCCCGTGTTGACAATCCGCAGTCTGCAAAAACAGGTTTTGGCTTTCGGTTCTGGTTTCCAGGCTTATGTAGCACTAATACTTAGTGCTTCCAAGCCTCGTAGGTACCTGTTTTACTTAAAAATACCACACCAAACCAAATAACAAACATCCTACCTTACCAAAAGTTCAATCATCCACAACACAAACTAAAAAGAAAAATGCAGGAAATTAAAAGTGTTAACGGAAAAGTAAATTGTTCAACAATGGCACGCAGGCCATGAAATTGTTTGTGAGAGATAAGGGGTTAACCTGTTACATCCTTCAACCGTGTTTCATCACCTACCACCGCCTCCAGCTCAATCCATATCGTCATCCTCGTCATCCCCTCCTTGGCCCGCCATGTACTCCCGGATATTGCCGATGTCATCTTGAATTTCGGAGATGTTCCTCTCCATAACTCTGACTCGGGCGTACGTGTTGCTTGCCATATTGTAGGTGTTACGGGTGCACATGAGGTTTTCCTGCAACAAATCATGTAAACTTTGAAAATTAGGAAAACCACCTCCTTGAGAGTAGGATTGGCCCGGATCACCATGGTGCTGATACTGGTACTGTGGAGGAGGATGAATTTTTGGAGCGTGAAGGACGAGAGCTTCTTGAGGGTTCCACACATGCCCTTGAACCGTTTGAAATCTGATTGTTCCGTCACCTGCTTCATTTATAATCCCCATCGAGCGGCATATGACGAGATCCACCTTCCCCGACCACGGGCCCCTATGAAAGGACCTTGGCATCCCTTGCACGAAATGCTTGAAGAGGCGGTAAACCCACCCTCCGAAGAAGATAGGGGTCGGGGGATTGGCTAGTTGGTTCAAGTGCATGTTGTGTAAGAGCAGGTATGGAACATCAAGAGCTACACGGTTGTAAATGCAGTGAAGGACCAAAAGATCTCGCAAGCTTACAACACCAGTACTGTCATGTCATTGGCAGAGGGAGTTGCTAAGGACCCTATGGATGTAGCGGTAAAGAGGGTCCCACAACTGTGTGCTCTTGGTCTGGCTTGGGTTGTAGTGTCCTTCCCCAATCTGAGCCCATGCTGCTTGACGTTGGTCCGGTGGGAGACCACCCGTGTTCTCCTCATCTCCCGCATCCTCTTCAGCATATAACCCAATGATTGCCCCAAATTGTGCAATTGAAATTGAGAGCACATTCCCAGCACAACAAAATTCCACTCCCTCATTATCGAACGGCTCAGCTCTTGCCTTGAACGCCAATGTACTGTAGAACTCCATGTTGTATTCATGGACTGAGTGGAGTCTAGTACAAAGGGCTGCCCTGAGTGGACCAGTGACGAGGTTGTTGAAGCGGTCGAGCTGTCCTACTGCTTCTAAGGTTTCAAGGCAGACTTGTCGTGGGTTTTCTTCGGGCCTTGTCTTGAGAACTTCAGACCGGGCTTGAGCAGCCCACTCATTCTGGTTGAATCTCGTAAATTTATTGGCCATCTGAAAGAAAACATAAAACAATTAGCACTAAACAATAAATTTTCGAAGAAAACTGAAAACAGCTAGCTGAACACGGCCCCGTGCCCGCTGGACACGCCCCATGTTCGCCGGAATTTAGCTGGACACGCCCCCGTGTCCGCTAAGCACTACCCCGTGCTCAGGCGTCTGTTTCCCAAAAATGTGATTTTTCGTCCCGGTTTCGAAAACTTGAAAATTTTTGGTCCAGTAGGGGCGGTTTTCCCCGAAAATGAAACCACAACTGCCGTTTTTCCTAAAACAAACCGTTTACCCCTTCAATTTTATCTTTTTCGATTCAAAAACAAAGGTTTGAGGTTTTTGTGAGAAATCGGGCAAATTTTCAAACAATTCAAGTTGATTTACTTCCTATAACATGTAACTAAACTACTACTAACAGATCTAAGCAAAAATTTGAGGTTCGATTCGGTTCAAGTTGAAGAACCTTAGATTTTTCCCCAAATTTTTGATGTTAAACTACATGCAAGTGATTAATCTAACTAACTATGATGATAGAATCATACCTTAACGTTGTTAGAAGTCGGAGGAACGTGAAAATCTGCAGAAATATCCGGTGGAATCAGAAAGTTTTTGGGGAACGGGGCGTGTTGAAATGAAGAAATGAAGGAAAAAGGGGTTTTGTCCCCGTTAGTTACGCGAACACGGCCCCGTAGGCGGGCAAAATTTTATATATATATATATATATATATATATATATATATATATATATATATATATATATATATATATATATATATATATATATATATATATATATATATATATATATATATATATATATATATATAGGGAGGGGCTCATGCGAGAACCACTCTTATTGTGAGAACCATGAGAATTAATGTGAACACAACCTAAAATAGCTAAAAAACCTAAAAAAAACCCTAAAAAAACCTAACCCCCACCCCCCCCACCCAAAAATCTAAACCCCCCACCCCCCCCCCCCCCCCCCCAAAAAAAACCTAACCCCCCCCCACCCCCCCAAGCTAAAATGCTAAAAACTAAACCCCCAAAAAACCTAAAAAAATCTAAAAAAAATAAAAAAAAAATCCAAAATTTTTTTTTTGATTTTTTTAATATTTTTTAGGTTAAAATCGCTACTTTTCGAATCAAAAAAAAAATTTTTTTTTTTTTTTTAAAAAAAAAAAATTTAAAATTTTTTTTTTTTTTTTTTTTTTGGTTCGAAAAGTAACGATTTTAACCTAAAAAATATTAAAAAAATCAAAAAAAAAATTTTTGTGTGATTTTTAGCTATTTTTAGGCATTTTTGGTGTGTTCACATTGGTTCTCGCGGTTCTCGCAATAAGAGGTGGTTCTCGCATGATCTTCTCCCTATATATATATATATATATAAAAGTGCACGTGTGAGTGCCCTGTTTCCCGAAATTTGGTTTTAGAAACCTTACCGATTTAGAAGCCTTTCCGACGTTCGCCAGTTACAAGATATGATGTTGATACTCAAACCTTCGTTTATTCTTTTGCCGCTTGCAGCGAGATTTCCTCCTCTTCATCCTCAATAAATCCTTGATAAAGCTTTAGCCGTTGGTCATTGACTTTGAATGGAATTCCATTCCGAGATTTAATTTCAGTTGCACCGTGTGGAAAAATATGGGTGATAGAAAAAGGTCTCGTCCACCTAGACTTTAGTTTACCAGGAAATAATCGAAGTCGTGAATTAAATAATAGAACTTGATCTCCTACCCGAAATTCATTAGGTTTAAAGTGTTTATCATGCAAATTTTTCATTCTTTCCTTATAGATTTCGGAGTTAGAGTACGTGATTTCTCAATTCATCTAATTCATTTAATTGACAAAATCGATTTTTACCGGCAATTCCTATGTCTAAGTTTACGTTTTTAATTGCCCAGTAGGCTTTGTGTGCGATTTCTACTAGCAAATGACAATTTTTTCCATAGACAAGCTTATATGGGGTGGTACCTATTGTTGTTTTATAAGAAGTTCGAAAAGCCCATAAAGCATCGTCTAATTTATCGGCCCATTCTTTTTTATTTAATCCTACGATTTTTTCAAGTATTCTTTTAAACCTCGATTAGTCACTTCAGCTTGTCCGTTTGTTTGAGGGTGATATGTTGTTGAGACCCGGTGATAGACCTCATACCTTGTTAAGATTTTTTCAAGTTGATGGTTACAAAAATGGGTACCTCTATCACTTATTAACGCTTTTGGAGTTCCGAAACGAGAAAATAATCGTTTTAGCAATCTTACCACGACTCTTCCATCATTTGTTGGAAGGGCTTTGGCCTCGGCCCATTTTGACAAGTAATCCACTGCCGCAAGTGTATATTTGTTTCCTTTTGACGGTGGGAAAGCTCCCATAAAGTCGAGTCCCCACACATCAAAAATTTCACAAACAAGAATGCCATTTTGTGGCATTTCGTTTTTGGAAGAAATATTACCAGATCATTGGCATGCATCACATGTTTTGACAAGACTTTGGGCGTCTTTGTAAATGGTTGGCCAATAGAATCCTGAATCAAATACCTTTCGTGCAGTGCTAGCGACACCATGATGTCCTCCGTATGGACCTTCATGACAATGGCGGGGAATTATTCTTGCTTCACTACCATGTACGCATCGTTGGATGAGTTGGTCGGCACACATTTTGAAAAGATAAGGATCTTCCCAAAAACAATGCTTTACATCGGCAAAGAATTTTGTTCTTTGATGATGTGGCCATCCATTCGCGACTATTCCGCTAGCTAAGTAGTTAGCATAGTCGGCGTACCATGGCTCTTCTCGGTATTCCACCATTTCTAGGGACTCCGTTGGGAATTTTTCATTGATTAGCTCGTCCCTAGTTGCCTCCAAAGCTGGATCTTCCAAGCGAGAGAGATGATCTGCAGCGGTGTTTTCCGCTCCTCTTTTGTCTTTTATTTCAATGTCGAATTCTTGGAGGCGTAGAATCCATCTGATTAAACGTGGTTTAGCATCCTGTTTCTTAAAAAGATAACGAATGGCTGCATGGTCTGTATAAACTATCGTTTAAGAAAGAACAAGATAAGAACGAAATTTATCAAAAGCAAATACTACAGCTAGTAACTCTTTTTCAGTTGTTGTGTAATTTTCTTGTGCATCGTTAAGTGTTTTACTAGCGTAATATATTGGGTGAAAATGCTTATCTTTTCTTTGTCCCAAGACGGCTCCAACTGCAAAGTCACTTGCATCACACATGATTTCGAAAGGTAATTTCCAATCAGGCGCTATCATGATAGGTGCATTGACTAGCATTTCTTTTAGTGTGAGAAATGCTTGGTTGCAATACTTGTCAAAGATGAACGGAGCATCTTTTTCAAGTAATTTTGTTAGAGGTCTTGAGATTTTTGAAAAGTCTTTGATAAATCGCCTATAGAATCAGGCATGTCCTAGGAAACTTCTGATAGCTCGAACGGAGGATGGGGGTGGTAATCGAGAAATAGTGTCTATTTTTGCTCGATCAACCTCCATTCCTTCGCTTGAGATTTTGTGACCGGGTACTATTCCCTCCGTTACCATGAAATGGCATTTTTCCCAATTAAGGGCGAGGTTAGTTTCCTCACATCGGGATAGCATTCGTTCAAGGTTATCGAGGCATTGGTCATATGAATCTCCAAAGATAGAAAAGCCGTCCATGAAGACTTCCATTGTCTTTTCTATCAAATCGTGGAAAATGGCCACCATGCAACGTTGAAATGTTACGGGGGCATTACATAGACCAAAGGGCATGCGTTGATAAGCAAAAGTTCCGTAGGGATATGTGAATGTTGTCTTTTCTTGGTCTTCGAGTGCTATCGGTATTTGAAAGTAACCTGAAAAACCATCTAAGAAACAATAAAATTTATGACCGGATAATCTGTCTAACATTTGATCAATAAAAGGTAAAGGGAAGTGATCTTTCCCGCGTCAAGTAATTTGATGGCTTCATTTTTAACCACTTCTTGGACATTTGGATTTACTCTACGTTGTGGTTGTATTACCGATTTATAGTCATCATTCATAAAAACTTTGTGTTTTTGCGTGCACATGGAAGGGCTTATTCCTTTAATATCTACAAGCTTCCAAGCGATCGCGTTTTTGTGTTTTTTCAAAAGTGAGATTAGTTTATCTTTTTCTACACTAGTTAATTTAGACAAAATAATTACAGGTAACTTACCATCTTTATCGAGAAAAGCATATTCCAAACCTTTTGAAAGTTCTTTGAGCTCAAGTGGTGGGTCTTTGGGAGACTCCTTATTTGGTTGCTCATTTTGATCAAGAACCAAAAAGGTTTGTTCTATGGCAACCTCTTCTTCAACAAAGTGGTCAATTTCATTTTTTTTGTATCGGGTGGTTCATCTTCATCTTCAATTAGGGGGTCATCATTGCCGAATGGATATTTCATTGAACGCTCAAGATCGACACTTCTTTTGAATGCCCCTAATTGAATAGGTAGATTGTTTTTCTTCCGATTTTTTAAAGCTTCGTGGGTTTTTACAAAAGGTCGTCACAACACTAACGGAGTGTCATCAAGGATGACGAAGTCGGTTGGGATTACCATTTGATTTGTTTGGACTAACACATCTTCAACTATCCCTATTGATTTTACTGTATTCCGATTAGATAGAAAAATGGGTATTTGAAGTGGAGAAAAATCACTAATACTTAATTTTTCGAAAATATAGTTTGGCATTATATTAACACAAAGATCTTTATCAATGGTAATATTACTAATAAAGGAATTTTGAAAGAAACATGGAACCGGTGTAATGTTAATTTCAAGTGGATCATCTTTTATTAGCGTAGTTTGATCATTTGTTAACTTAACGCTTACCATTTCGTCAATTTTAGTGTTAGTGTTTAACTCTTTTAAAAACTTAGCATGAGTGGGTACTAAATAATGATTTTCGAAAGAAGGTGACAAGAGATTAATTTCTTGAAAATTAGACTCTTCTTGAATTTTAATGTTATCGGACTCACTTTTTTCGTTGTTTAACTCATGTGTCGGTTTTTCACTTACTTGTTCTTCCATTTTTACCTCTTCAACTATCTCTTCTTTATTACAAGTTAATTCTTCCCTTTCGCGGGCTTCTTTTATACAGCGCTCGATAGTTTTAAGGTGTTCTATTATCTTTTCGGCTACGGGTGAGATAGCTGGTGGTTCGTCAAAGTGAGTTGAATAAGTATCATCAAAGCTTGAATTCGGAAGTTCGATCCTTGGCTCCTCATAGTACTCATATGAGGTAGATGGTTCACACCATTGTTCCTCATTGTAAGTATATGATGGATAAGGGTCATAACTTGGTTCTTCATAATACTCATATGAGGTGGGTTGTTCACGACATGGTTCCTCGTAGTAATTATATGAAGATTGAGGCTCATATCTTGGTTCATTAAAGTATGAGTATGAAGGCTCATACCTTGGTTCATCAAAATATGAGTATGAGGGAGAAGGTTCATACTTTGGTTCTTCATAGGGTGTGAATGAAGTTGATGGCTCGTACCTGGGCTCCTCATAGTGGTTGTATGAAGGGGAAGGTTGAAATAAGTCACAATATTGCACCGAATGAGGGTTGCCACAATAGTACAATACTCTTCCCAATAATCATCCTCCTTATAGTGGTAGTTGTAACCTCCTGAGTATTGATCCATAAGAATCACTCAGCATATCACAACAGAGTCTCGGGACCAGAAAACAAAAATAAAAACGGAAACAGAGGCCGGACACGGCCCCGTGTTCAGTGAGCACGGCCCGGTGTTCAGTTTCTGTATCTGGGCGTTTGAAAAAATGTAACTGGTTTTGTGCAGCACGGGGGCGTGTTCAGCAAACACGGCCCCGTGTTTAGACTCTGTATCTGGGTGTTTTGAAAAAATATGCAGCACGGCCCCGTGTTCAGGCTACTGTAATGCAAAAACTAACTAAAAATGAAAAATGTTGCGCGCGGTTTTAAAAAGGTTTTTGAAAAACTGATTAGGCCTTCGATTTTAAGCTTTCTTAAAATCCCTGTGTCCCCAGAAACGGCGCCAAAAACTTGGTGTGTGTCGGGTGTATTATATTTTTCTTTATATTTTAAGCCCTTTTTAACACGTTAGTCAAGTTTTAAATTTATAAAACACGATATTCTACTAACACTAAACACACACATGGGCAAGGGCACCCATCGTAAGCGTAGTATAGCGTTGGTAAGATATCGAGGTCGTCCAAGGACACAAGAGCTTTTAATACCGGTTTATCCTCAACGTCTAATCAAATCAAAAGTTTTAGAAAAGGTTTTAAACATAAAAATAAAAACTAAAAATGCTGAAAAATAAAAATAAAAATACAAAACAGATAGACAAGATGAATCACTTGGATCTGACTCGCCTTTAGTGTAACCTTTGATGATTTCCGCACTTTCGCACTTTTTAAGAGATTATCTTAGTTATAGTAGTAGGCCCCTCTTTTGAATGTGATGTTACCCTCAACCCAGTAGTTTGAGTCAGCAAGGATACAATCCTAAAGGGTTGGAATATTGGAAGATAATTAATTAAGTTATTAATGCGTAATGTGGTAGGCCCCTCTTTTGAAGGTGACGTTACCCTCGGCTAAGTGGTTTGAGTCAGCAGGGATACAATCCCAAGTAGCCAGGTTAATGTATTAATAGTAGTTTACAAATGAGGGGATCAAGCCATTCGCACCCCCGCCATCCAATACCAGTGAGTATTGAAGGAGGTCCTAGTAAGCTTGACCAAGATCCTTGTAGGATCTATACACTGAACAAGGCAAGAACCTTACCAAGCCATTCCCTTAACCCCCGACCAGGTAGCCAACATATCTCTATATAGTCCGTAGAGGTATGAATGGTGAAAATCTTTTATTTTATATAGACAGTAAAATAATGCCAAGACACCACGGACAAATGATAAGGAAGTTTCACCTTCAACATAAGAAACTAGTTATTAAAGTCATTAATACAAAACCAAATAAAAAGTGCGAAAAGATTAAAATTCAAAAGTATTACACTAAATGCTTGTCTTCACCAAGTGATGTAAGAGACTTAGGCAAACATGACCTTTGATTGTCAAGAACACTTACTATCAATCTTGGATCCCGAGACTACTACACACACTCTAAGTGGATGATGGATGATGGTGGTGGATGTGGGTGTTGTGATGGTGATGGAGTTTGGGTGAAGTGGGAGAGAGGTGGTTTGCCAAGGGATGCCTTTGAAGTGAGCCAAGCACCCCTATTTATAGCCTGCACAGAAGCCTGGACACAACCCCGTGTCCATTGGGCATGGCCCCGTGTCCATCCTCTTTCTCTTTCTTCATTAATTGCAATTGTTTTCATTAGGCTCCACACGCCCCCGTGTTCACTGGGCACGGCCCCGTGTGCAGAAGCGAATCTGTACTATCAAGATTTTGCGAATCTTAGCATTGACCACGGTCCGTGTTGAGTTGGGCACGCCCCCATGGTGGGAATAGAAGCTTCTATGAGTTTGTCTTTTCTGCAAGTGTCTAGCCACGCCCCCGTGTTCGCTGGGCACGGGGCCGTGGTCAGCCTTCTGTTCCTTTATTTTTGCTTGGGAAAATGCTGTCGAGGGGTCGGGCATGCCACGTTTATTCCTTTTCTTGTATTTATGTTAGATTTGGTTGCATATTTGTTCCTTTTATTCAGTTACGCTCATTTAGTCCTGAAAATACAAAAGGAAGACAAAAGCACAGTTTTTCCAACATTAGTACTAAAAAAGGGTTAGTTTTATGCCTCATTTGATGTAATTTATATGTTGCATTTTACACACATCAAATATCCATAAAAACACATAAAATCGAAGAATCACCGGCTGCGAGCGTAGAATCGAAATAGAATGTCTTGGGTGTGAGATATCGACTACCCAAAGTTATTCGACTATTCACAACGACCTAGAGTACACGCTTTGGCCTTCTGGACTGTGCTCTCGCCTCAATCCGGGCGAACGGCACGCATCCCTCCAGTTACTGCGTGACTTGTTGGATCGATGTGTGACCCGAATGAGTCGATCAGAAGAGTTTTGAGTCAGAATCAAAGGCGGAATCAGTGATTCTAACTTGATACAGCTTGATTCTCCCTAATTATCTTCTTATTAATGATTTCAAAGCTTTTACAGATCGTTTGACAAACTGGCAGCACCTCGGCTCTGAAATCGGAAAGTTACAAATGACAACCAGCTCAGGCTATTTATAGAGAGCTCATTTCGTACGAAACCAACACAACTCATTTCGTGCGAAGTAGCTTTTCACCATTTCGTACGAAATGACTTGTTCATTTCGTGCGAAATGACTCATTTACATACAAACCCTAATTTTCTTACATCTGAGCACTGGTTTATCCTATCTAGGTACTAGACTCGATATAAGACGAAGTTAACAGACATTTATGCACCAACAGACTCCCCCTTGGATGTTGACGAAGTCTTTGGCATCGAGTCTTCAGTCTTGTTCAGTCTTATCGCTTTTTCAAAACTGTTTTGACACTGTAAGCTTCCTTCAATCTCTTCTAATTCTCTTGATCCTTAACTTTAACAGCAATTGCCACTAGCACTTGAATCTAACTTTTACAGACTTCAAACTCCCCTTCGAATATTGATCCAGAATTTAGACTCCTCCTTTCGAAGACTCCCCCTTTTGATAAGCTAGAACTCGTATTCTGGTTCAAACTTTACACAAACTTAGCCATGAGGATCTTGCCTTGTTGCTTTCACAGGATCTGAAACATCTCCTGGCTTTTTGTAGCAACAAGATCAGAAACCTGGCTTTAACCTGCACAATTCTCTACCACTTGTAAAATAAACAATTTTGACATTGATAAGCTTCTTGAATTTGTAACTTTCAAAATTTTGATTCAAATTTAATGAATCATTTTAACATTTCAAAATTATTTCATATCTCAAACAAAATCTCCCAAACCACTATTCATCATGTTTAGCACTTGGAATTTTGAAAATCAGCTTTCCAATCATCAGTTGTCGAAAATCTTTTTGTATTTTTCAAAATTTTATGCTAAAACACAATCTTTTTGGATTTTTGTTTTTTAAAGGAAAGCAGTAAAGAAATATATACAGACAATATTTTTGTAAGTTTGTGTAAGAGGATCATATCAGTTATTGAGACACATCACTAGCACCATTGAGCTTTAAACACTTTAAGTTTTAAACGATTCACATAGATTGACGATATAGATGTCCTCTTAAAATCAATCTAAAAACTTTCGAAATTCTTACCGATACGTTAAGGTATATTAATTTGCACTAAATTCTTATGGACCCCACGATCTCAGCATATCCCCTCATCGTGCAATACACTGACTTAAGTAATGCATTTAAACTTTCATCAACTGTGATATGTGCAAAAACAACACATAATGTTTAAACGTTAACAATCAGGTCGATCTTTCGATACCCAAAGAAAGTCCAATGTTTAAACAAAATAAGAAATAAAAACAAGTTGAAGATGTTTAGATCTTAACCACCAGTTCGATATTCACATATACGCAGAGGTGATCCAAGATTTAAACGAAACACCAAGAAAAATAAAGCAGGACGTTTAGGCACTAACATCCAGTTCGATACTCACATATACGCAGAGGATGTCCAATGCTTAAACAAAATAAAGAAATAAAACAAGTTTAAATCTTTGCAAAATGAAATGCACAATCACAGTGACTTTTTCAGTAAGTTGTGAAAGTTCACAAACTGACCGGTTTTTATACTCTTTTAGCATTCAACGATTACTGAGTAGGCACACAATCAAGAAGGACAAAACTAAGTACTATGCTTTCAACCGCGTTTCCCACTAGAACTAGGCTTTTTCATTTTAAGTTTGTATCGTTATCGCAAATCTACTAGTCTAGCTGAGCCTATCGTCATGTCTTTAGTGAGACCGTTTATCACATTTGACATTTCACTTCTTTAGCGTGCTGTGATAGTCCACTGATTTACTATCATATCCTCTTTTAACAACAAAACTCATTTTGAATTTTTCAATGTTTTTGGCATTTTAGATTTTATCATGTTTTTGTATTTTTCAAATTTTCAAAATTTCTAAATTTTATTACTCCCCCTAAAATCAAAAATAAGTTTCAATTTTTGATTTTCAAGGAAAATTTGAAAACAAACTGTACAAATAAAATGACAACTTGATGAGAATCACTTCAATTCTCCATCCACTTGGCTTAAACAATCAGAACTCCCCCTGACAACAAACTATTTTCCCATTATGATTTCAAAACACTTAAGTTTGTTTTAATCAAAATGGTTTTTCCGGAAAATAAGTTTTGTTTGTCTTTTCACAAACTCGGGATTCATCACCTTGTTTTTTTCATCCACATTAAAAATTTTAACAATTTTAGATTCAACCAACAACACCACTTGTAAGATAGTTAACTCAAGTACAATTTAATGTCCTTGATTAACCACTTGTAAGTCGAAATATCACAAATGTGATTTTCTCAAGAAAGATGCCGATTCCTACTCCCCAATTACCAACCTGGGAGTTCCGGCAAGTCAGGATTTTATTTAAAAAGATCCACCCAAGCCTGACGGTCCTTGGGTTTGCCAATTGTTTGATTTAACTTTCTGTTTGACAATGATGGACAGTTTGCATCATCCATTGTCTTAACGGAATTGTCACCTTTTACCTCAACAGATGGCTCCTCTGACTTTGATGAATCAGATTCATCCCCCGAACGTGGCTCCTTTGACTTTGACGAGTCAAATTCATCGCCAGAATATGGCTCTTTTGTTTTCGCAGAAACAAAATCATCACCATCTTTTATTCGAACCCAATTCTCACAGGATTTCGGTTTTCCAAATTCATCAACCTGTGACATGAACAACCTTTCACAGTTTCTTTTATACTTGAAAACTTTTATAAAGATTTTATCCGAAAAATTAACTTTCTTTGATTTTTTATCAGTTTGATTAGTTAATTTTTCTTTCTTTATCCTCTTTTTTGTCCTCAGATTTGTATCTGATGAATTCTTTTTGCTTAACTTATCATGTTTTGTTGAGTGAAACGATTCATCAGAACTTTTATCTGAATCTCCAGTTGTACCCGAGGATAAAATCATTTCAAGATACTCCCTCGCTTTCTTTCTTTTCTTTCTCAGTCTATCTTTCTGCCCTTGTGAAAGCTTCACTTTCTGTTCTTTCACTTTCTATTCCTTGGGCTTTTCAGCACTTTTGACTGAGTTCTTCACCTTTTTCTGAGATTCAGCCCTCAATCTTCCTTTTGATCTCATTGGGCAATCTCTGGCAATGTGACCTTTGATTTGACATTTATAGCATCTTCTCATCTCAAAACTCTGACGTTGGTAGTTAATAGCAATGTGTCCTCTAAAACCACATTTGTAACACACCCTGTTATCATACCATTCACCACTTTCAAACCACACACTCATATCATAATATTGATTTGCTTTGTGGAAGTCATGTCTCCTCTTGTATCTTTGATTTGACTTTTGAGCACTGTGGTCAAACCTGCACCACTTATTACCAACTTTTTGTGAGTTTTGATTTTCAATTTGTTGTTGATTTTTGTAATGATTGGATGATTGAACTGATAATCTTTTATTTTCTTTTTGAAAAATTTTCAAATTTTTAATATTTTGTTTTTGTTCTACATTCTTCTTAACAGGTTTTTGCTTTGAGCATTCACCTATTTCAGTAGAATGTAAAACAGTATCTTTAAATTTTTCTTTTAATTGCAAAAATATTTTCTTTTTCTCATTTTCATCATCAGATTTATCATCGCAATCCTCAATTGTGACATTGTCACTTATTGGAATTTCATTGATCGGTTTTGGACATACAAGATCTGATATTGATGACGAAGTCACAAAACCTTTCAATTTCTCTTCTAAGTCATTGACTTTATTTCTAGCACACTCAACTTCATTTTCAAGTTGAGTGATTTTCTCAAGATGAGAATTTATTACCTTTTCATTTTCAATTTTATTTTCATGAAAAACAGATTTTTCATTTTCCAAAACTTTTATTTGACTTTGAAAATCTGTTTCTTTTTCTTTCAAAACTTTATTTTCTAATTTTATTTTGTTTTCAAAATCTTTTTCACTTTTTAATTTTTCATTTTCTAGAATTGTTATTTTATTTTGAAATTCTTTTTCATTTTCTTTTAAATTTTTGTTTTCTAATGTCAAACTCCCCACATCTATCAAGAGTTTGACATTCTCTGATCTGGATTTATCACAATTTAAGCACATCCCAGGCATCTTTACAGCGACTTCTTCTTTCTCAATCTTGACAGCTAAAATTTGAACAACTTGCTTTTTCACATCAGGTTTGATTTGACCGTCAGCTGTTTCTGCTTTCTCTTCTGTCCTGAAAGTACCTGCAGAAAAATTTTTAATGAAATCAAGAGGATTCATATTTTCATCAATATAGCAACCCCTCTTAATATCATATTTCATAACAGATCTTGCATTAAAACATATTCTGATTCTTCTGATTATTTCAAGAATCACTTCCAAACTTATATTATCTAAGTTCTTTTCTATTTCTTTTATCAAGTCTTTCTTTTTCTTATCATTCTCATAATTGTGTGTTCTAAGCTCTCTGATGAAATCATTTGGACTAAAATTTGAGAACCTAGAATCCTTTTTCAGTTTACTAAAAAATTCATCCCACTCTGAAGGTAATGCATCTGCAAATTTTGATATCTTTTCAGCATCAGATATCTTCATCCCATACCATTTCAAATTGTCAAGTAATTCATCATATCGCTTTTCCAAATCATTAAACTTTTCATATTTTCGACACAAAAAATATTCAGATCTTTTAACCCAAACATCCTTTTTCTCATCTTCTTTCATGTGATCCCGGTACATATCAAACCAATCATTTATTCTTCCAAGTTTAACGTTTTCCTTTTCGTCAAACATTTTGACCAAACTTTAAACAATCTGATTTGACGTGAATTGACACTTTCACATGAAATGACAACTTTCAAACGAAATATAGCTTTTGTACGAAATGACCCTCACACGAAACAGTCTTCAAGCGAAATACACTTTGGTACGAAATAGATGCCTATTTCGTACGAAATGAAATTCTCAAAATCGATTTCGTGCGAAATGAACTTTAACAAGTCGATTTCGTGCGAAATGAAGTTCCAGATAATGATTTCGCGCGAAATGAAGTTCCAGATAATGATTTCGCGCGAAATGAAGTTCCAGATAATGATTTCGCGCGAAATGAAGTTGATTTCGTGCGAAATAAAGAACACTATACTGATTTCGTGTGAAATGAGGATGTCTATTCCGTGCGAAATGATGATGACATCATCCTGTCGGCCACATATTTGTCCAATTGATCTGGTTTTAGGTCGAATTTTGGTCCAATTCTTTCAAGGATTAGTTAAAACTGTATTTTACGTGATATATGTGAACTTTAAGCCATTTTAACTGTAAAATCTCGTTTAATTTTGAAAAGAATGAGTAGAAGTGAGAAAAACTGGTGAAAACAAGCTGAATCAGTATGAACTCTTCTTCCAGAGCTCTGATACCACTTGTTGGATCGATGTGTGACCCGAATGAGTCGATCAGAAGAGTTTTGAGTCAAAATCAAAGGCGGAATCAGTGATTCTAACTTGATACAGCTTGATTCTCCCTAATTATCTTCTTATTAATGATTTCAGAGCTTTTACAGATCGTTTGACAAACTGGCAGCACCTCGGCTCTGAAATCGGAAAGTTACAAATGACAACCAGCTCAGGCTATTTATAGAGAGCTCATTTCGTACGAAACCAACACAGCTCATTTCGTGCGAAATAGCTTTGCACCATTTTGTACGAAATGACTTGTTCATTTCGTGCGAAATGACTTGTTCATTTCGTGCGAAATGACTCATTTACATACAAACCCTAATTTTCTGACATCTGAGTACTGGTTTATCCTATCTAGGTACTAGACTCGATACAAGACGAAGTTAACAGACATTTATGCACCAACATGACTCAAGTCATTGGAATGCATCGAGACTTTGGTGAGAGTTTTGTAAAACCAAAATTGAGAGCGGAACAAGTCATTAAGATACGGATTTTACCCCTAACTTAACGACTTTATTCCTGTTTGTGTGGCAAAACCACGAGAGGGGGGTGGAAAATCTTGTCGAGATATGGATTTCACTCCTGACTCAACGAAAATTCTCGTGTTAAAAGTAAAAATTTGCGCATAGAGTGAGTGACTCTATCGAGAGTTTGCAGTTTTCACACCTAGTCTCGACCGAATCACTCGATTGTGTTATGCGAGTGTTTTCGAAAACGAAATGTGTGTGTTGTGTCGGTCTTAAGAAAGGACATGTAATGTATAGCCTTAGGAAACGATGGGTTTGCACGAAGCTGTAGTGTGCGGTGTTCGCGAAAAGACGTAGTTTAGCGAGTACAAGTGAGAGTTTAAAGAATATGCTTGTGCAAAACCCCTACTGGGTTCGCACAAGGTGATCTGTGGGTGCTTAGATTATAGACTAGGTCATTTCTAGGACATCAACCCAGACTAGGTCGTGTCTCCTAATTCCCTATAGTTATGGCTCTGATACCAATATGTCACACCCCAACCAATGGCGGAATCATCGGGGCGTGGCACTGAGCGAAACAGATTGTTCAAGAAAATTCATAACAACTATTAATGATGATATATTTAACGTTCATGTCCCATACCATAAACATATAAAGTAAAAACAGTTATTACAGACAGGGTTTCTCAAATACTAGCAAACTGTTCTGACAACTCAGATTTATTTAGTTTGTTTCTAGACTCCCTAGCTTGTTCATCATAGCACAGCAAGCAAAGCATCCTACTCAACCTGTCACATACGTTAAAATAAAGTCAATACACAGAGTGTAAAGGTGAGTATACAAGTTTGTATAGTATATAGTAACGAAAGCATTTACGCATAACCAACATGTAACAAATAGAAATGTGAATCAAGTAAGCTATCGACAATGAAGTATGCAACCGACATGACTGCAAGTTGTAGAATGTGCAACACATTATCACCACTGTGACCATGTGAAGTAAAACCCTTAACAACCCCTATCCATGACAGGTGCTGAGTCCAAACTATAGTACGATCGTTGCTAAGGTGTCAGGCAAACAATCACTGTGTAAACATAACATACAAGCATTCATTGAGTTACGTATAACATGCGAGAGCGATTAGCGTTAAAAGTGTTTGTGTTGTGTGTTTGATGTGGTTTGATATAGGAAACGTATGTAACACCCAAAGTGCTTTTAAAGAAAATGGGTTTGAGTATACTCACAGTGCGTGTTTAACAAATAAACACTGTCTTGGATTGAAGGGAGCACGTGGAGATTAGCCTGAGCATAGAACGATAGTGTAAGCGTTGAACATCGTGAAGTGTCGAATGGTGATTCGATCGGATGACCATTCGGAAGGTTGGTCATTCGATTGGGTGAGTGTGTTTGTAAATCATTTTGAAACTTTGAAGTTTCCATTGTAGCATTTTGGAAAATGTGAAGTATCTCTAAATGTCAAGTCATTCGGTCGGATGGTCATCCGGACTGATGGCCATTCGGTCGGATGGCGATTCGAGTGAAAGTCTGATATTCTTTGAAGTTTTGATCAAATTGTTTAAGTGTTGAAAGTTACAAAAGACAAGTCACCTAGTCGAATTGTCATTCGATCGGATGGTCATCCGATCGGATGGCTATTCAATTGGGTGATATGTTGTTTGAAAAGTTTGTTAAACTTTCTAAGTTAAAAGTTTTAACGGAGACGGTGTGATGATGTGTCATACAACGGAAACCTACCGAGTTTAGTCCAGTCGATCGGATGGGAATCACCCCATTCGATCAGACTAACTGTTCCCGATGAAGTTCCATGTTCAACCCGTGAATCGGTCGTCTTTTCGGTGGAAATCCGTTTTCAGACCGGTTCTCAACTAGAGAATGAGTAGAGAGCCTGAATGAGCCTAGATTCCATCGGTTTTAAATAGAACAGTGTAAAAGATTGAAGAAAAATGTGAGAACATCTTCCAACTCTTTTAATCTTGTTGTGATTTGTGTAAAATAATGTAGAAATCCTTCAGATCTGAACAAATCTTGATGAGAAGATGTCATCCAATAGTTTGCACAAGAAACCGTGATGACGTCACCTTCAAGTAGTCCAAAACTCCAAATCAGGTGATTTCATGGTGAAAACATAAGATTTGATGGAGAAGATGATGAGAAAGTGTGTGCTGATGATGGGAGTACAAGATTTAGGGTGGAATACATACGAAAATGGCCTTGAATCGAGAGAAAAGTGCTTGAAAGCAAACTGGGAGCGTGCTGGTCGAATGGAGCTGTCACATCAATGAACAGTGATGTGACATGTGGGTATTTATAGTGTGAGAGAGGGATAAAGGCGGTGGAACGATGGGTCGGATGGCTAGTCGGTCGGATAGCCATCCGATCGAAGGGTCATTCGATCAGACGGCTTGTGCGTGTTGGTTTCCGAGTTTCGTTTCATGTGTTAAGCGTTGCGTTAAGGCGAGTTACCAGTGAGCGTTGCGATGAGACAAACACATAACATTTAAACAAGTAGTTACACAAATAACATAACACATAAATGCATAAAAGTAAATCTGCGTTTCGAGTTGCGATGAGATTGTGATGCGATAGTGCTACGATTGCATTCGCGTGTAACATCCCAAATCATATGTATAAGGCACACACAAGTAAAGCACATAATAACACACTTAGAACAATACCAAGAACTGCGTTTCGAGTTTGAGTTGCATTGTGATTGCGTTTAGTATAAACATGCAATAAAGTGCGTTTAAATAGTATGCGTTTGTAAATAGCGTTTAGCATGCGATAACTGTGTTTTTAAAACTAGTCAATTAAGCAAGAAATAAGCAATAATTAAGCAAGAATTGATAGATACAAGTAATGTCATGTCTTGACCTTGACTTTGACTTTGACTTGTACTTTGACTTTGACTTTCCGAGAAGTCAGGTTGTTACAGCGGTGGTCTTGGCTGAGAGACAAGTTAAAAGACTATGAAACAAAAATTTCATTGGCAGAGGGAAGTTTGGTTTGTACATAGTAACTTCCTTTAATTGTGCATCATACCCTCTATCAATGAAGTCTGTATGAAGTTCAGGTTTTTCAAAGTTGGTCTTACCTCCCAAGTCGTCCAAATCGAATGTAGTGGAAATTGTAGATGGAGAAATTCGTACCACACTTTTCCCGACCTTATATGTGATGCCAACTGGATTATTATCTTCAGACTCTATTTCAGCATTAAACCAAAATTGTTGGAGTGTTTCCGTATGAACAGGAGCATCAGCAGTAAGGATTGATTTGTATTTTGATGACGTTAAAAGGTCAGTTATTGAGTGAAAGCTGGTATTTTTGTTGGTTTTCTCGAAGATGGGGAGGTAGTTGTGAGGGTTTTTGATGTTCAGAGACATGATCGAAGAAGAAGGTGATTTGGGGATGAAACAGGGTTTAAGTTGGAGGGTTTTTAATATGTTGGAAACTGCTTTTGAGAATTTTGAATTCGAGACTGCAGTGGTAGAATCTCGTGTCGCAACCCCCGATCCCTGTTTCCCGGGAACGGGCGGACGCGAGCTCAGAGTTTTGTGGTATCGGGTTGTTTAATCTCGCAGCGGAATTTACATCAGGACCGTAGTTAGGAAATGTTTATCAGAGTAAAACCACCTCATTTAATATTAATAATCACATGGGTAAAACCCAAGTTTCTTATTACAATACATTTATAGGGACAAACCCTATTTTTATTGAATTTAAAACATCGTTTATTAGGTAACTTTTATAGCCACATTTTCTCAAGCCTTCAGTGCTCTCCAGCTGGCTTTCATTAATTGGCTGTTCACATTGTGTTACCTGTAACATGTTTTAAAAATATTTTGTCAGTCGGAAATACTGGTGAGTGAATCCCAGTTTAATCAAGAAACATTTTATCAATTAAAACAGTATTGAGAGCGATCACATTGTTTATTTCTACACAATTACTCATTCAGTACTTGCCACTCGACCGGATCTATGGCTATGGTCAAATTACCCATTGGCTAACTCGTTGTCCAATGGTAATGTACTGTCGTTCCCGACTTACTACTCGCAAGTAGTAATAAATTTTGTATACAAAACCCCATAATACCGGCTGTAATTGAAGAACTACAAAGACTCAATCACCGCTTAATCACATTGTAAAACATTTAAGGTTTTGTAAAATATTCCAAAAACATTAACAAAAAGAGGATAAACTCACTTTGCTATCTTAGGCTTCTTGTAAGGTTTTCCTGTGTATAATCTATAATTTATACAAATGTACATTGGTTAGTATCATAACCCTTGGAAATTATTAATGATACCCTCCCCGAGACGGCATTCCAACAACTAAGTCGGGCAGAACCACGACAGTTATTACGGAACCCTAAATCAATCGAGCAGCGTAACTATTATGAAACTGGGGTTATAATACTTACAACGGAGCAGAACCTCGCTAATTAGGGGTATAATACCCAAATATTATGTCTAATACTTTCAGAATTCGAGATTGAGAAGTGTGAATGAGCGACGGAAACTGAAAACTGATGCCTGCTATTTATAGTTGTGAAATACGACTTTTAGGCGGCCCGCGTAAGGTAAGGCTAAGCCTTACGCGGCCCGCGTCAACACACGGTCAACCTATAGCTTGGCTAGGTCAGCTTGTAGACTTGACACGATGTCGACACGTGTCGGCTTAGGATGTATCCGCGTATAACGATCTCTCGTGGCCCGCGTCGACTAAACATAACTCTTACGCGGCCCGCTTTAACTAAAGAAATCAGCTAAGTCCAATCCAATCTTGATACGGCCCGCGTGAGATGTTGGGGTGGGTCTACGCGGCCCGCCTCAACTCCATTTTTCTTGTTTTTGATTTATTTTATAATTATAACATAACTAGGTTTCGGTTTTCACATACGGGGTGTAATATAAAACATAATGAGACTATTTTAACATATACTAGAATGTCGGAATTATTACAAGAGTGTTGGTTTTACCGAGGGTTGTTACATCTCGATATAGGGATGAAACAACTTTTATATAGAGAGAAAAAGTGAAGGCTGACGTGGCAGTTGTTACAAATATCTGATGGCTAAGATCTGTCAACGTCAGAACCTCTCTTGTGAGAACCGATGACAGTTGTTTGGAAACCTCTCTTGGGAACAGTGTGAGTCAAACAGTCATTAGATAAACAGAAGTTATGAGAACAGACGATAACTTTCAGCAGTGTTTTTATTTTGAGTTAATTACTGTTTTCGTCCCTGTGGTTTGTCAAAAATCACTATTTCAGTCCATTAGTTTAAAAATTGCGATTTCAGTCCCTGTGGTTTCACTTTCGTAACCATTTCAGTCCCTGTGATTTCACTTCCGTAACCATTTCAATACATTTATTCTGTAAGTACAGGGACTGAAATGGTTACTAGGTGGACTGAAATGGTTACGAAAGTGAAACCACAGGGACTGAAATCGCAAGTTTTAAACTAATGGACTGAAATAATGATTTTTGACAAACCACAGGGACAAAAACAGTAATTAACTCTTTTATTTTTAGCTAACATATGTCCACGTCAGAACCTCTCTTGTGTACCTGTCAATAAAAACTATCAAAACTATCAACATTTTCAACACTTGTTTCTTCATAATCAAGTTGGGAACAATGTGAGTCAAACACTCGTTAGATAAACAGAAGTTATGAGAATAGACATTAACTTTCAGCAGTGGTTTTATTTTTAGCTAACATCTGTCCACGTCAGAACCTCTCTTGTGATAATGGATGACAGTCAGCAGTGTAGTAAATCAACAGTCATTAGGATTAACAGAAGTTATAACAACAGACGGTACCTTTCAGCGGTGGATGTATTTTTAGGCAAGCAGAGGTTTCAAAAACAGTTGTTTTCAACAGTTGTAACTCAATAGTCGTTAGTCTAACATCTGCTATTAGCCTAACCATTGTTAGTATCAAAAACTATGTTGAGCATTTTAACATTGAATATCATCTATTGTTTGTTAACATCTGTTGGCCCATAGCAGACCTTTGCATCTTCAGACATTTATTCATCAGCAGATACTCTCTTTTGTCACACTTTAGCTACAACAAAGATTAATAGTAATAAAATTTATTCACTTATTCAGTAGTGGTAAATCAACAATCGTTAGGATACACAGTTGTTTCATAAGAATGTTCGAATATATGATAACAACAGCATGCTTATACAAAGGTCTATAATTACAATTTCAAATACCGTGCAACATCTAATCTAATGGACTAACAAACTCCCAACATCTGCTATTAACCTAACAGCTGTTACTATAAAAACCTTTTTGTTGGCTCAACATATTTTGAATATCATCTGTTATTCTTTAACATCTGCTCTCCCATACAGACCTTTCCTTCTTCAATCTTTCATCATCAGCAGATGTTCTCTTTTACCAGACTTTAACTACAACAGACCTTTTACAACTCCAAATATTGACTCTCTGTAATTTACAGGAGCAAATTCTTCAAAAAACTGCTGACGCTTGATCAAATTTTATACCTTGTTTTATCTTTGCACTCATCCTGTTCACCATTAAACCAACCATTGATCCTATTAAACCTCTGTTGACTTACCAAACATCTGTTCACACACAATTTAACATCAACATAATCTAAATGAAACTCAAACACTAAATAAGTAAAAGTAAAACGCAACAACATAGATTCATAAGATTAAAATTTATTCATTTATTCATGACATTAAAAGACCAATAATTACATAACATACTGAACAACTAACTTTCAAATCAAACAATAACAGCAAGAATTAAGAAATTTTAGCTTCAACTCCATAGATTGCTGAACCTCTCGATGTATGTCCTTCAGCATCGCCATGAACTCCACGTCTCTATCACCGCACTCTATATTACTGATAACACAAAGCTCACGAACGGAAGTTGAAGGCATCCGCGTCAGATTTCTGGAAACCTGCTCTCTCGTGAACAGGCCAACTTGCAGTCCATCAAAACATCTCTTTAGCTCTCGAAGAGTAGCCCTATCCTCATACGCCTGTTCCTCAATTTGCCTGATCAAACGTTGCTTTAAATCATCTGATTTTACAGAAGTGTATGACGCCATTTCAATAAACTATATTACTCGACTTTCCTGAAAGTATGATATCTTCGTAGGAAAACGTGATGAAAAACTGGTGAAGTGGCAATGAGTTTATATACTGAAATATCTAACAGTGAAAGAAATCACACTTAAACTCATTGTACATTTAATAATCTAATCAATAAAAACGTGTAGATTTAATATAAACATATTAATGTATATTTCAAAACAGCAGTCTTCTAATGCAAAAACCTTTTCAAACCCCAACTTTTATGGGAAAACTATAAAATTAAATATCAAGAAACCCAAGTGATAAATTTTAGAACTTCAAAGAAAAAAAGCAGATTATCATAATTACAATTAACCTCTCCATTTACCATATAGACGCATTTTTAAACACTATAAAAGACCGATGATTACTTTTGATTCAAAACATCAACAAATTGTCTTACAAATCACTGTCTGTCAAAAATTGTTCCGAATCAGAAAATCCAACAAAAATCTGCATGGCAAACTTCAGCTTCTACCACTGGTCAAACACCAGCGATGTTAAAACACAATTCTCGATGTCGTCACTCAAAGAAAAAAGAACAGACGAAGAACTAAACAGGAAAGTTGACATAATCAATGACACTAATTACAATAAAACCTGGAACAGCATAGCATTGCTCGATGAAGTCCTCCACTCTCATCCATCTGATTTCCAGAAGAATGCAGAAGAGTTTCTGACACAACTACTAAAACAGGATCAGAAAATCTGCAACATGCTAACTGATCTGAAAAACAAAAGAGAACATGAAATCACATGGAGAAAGGCCAGAGTCTACGAAATCCTAGCAAGTGTTAACTCTAGTGTGTAATAGTTTATGAATATTTCAGTAAATTTTTAGTTTTCTATGTATGTTTGTTTAATTTACTAATCTCAATATGCATCTTAACATCATCGTTAAATGTCACCGTCAATAAAAACTATCAACATTATCAACACTTGTTTCTTCATAATCAAATTAAACTACAGGTAATCAAAATAAGAAACAAACCTAAAATGCAAAGGTCTCCTCTCAACGAAGGTAGCACATATAACTTTTCACGATATTGCACCAATCTACACTTTGTATAAAAGAAGAAAATCTCACTGAGATAAGAAAAGCTGAGTTTTGATTTAACGATGTGTGAACAATGCAACTCTCCCATCAAAGAAGGTAACACATGCAACTTTTCACGATGTTGCAACAATGATACTGCAACATCCATGTTGAAAGGTTGATGTGTGAAGGGAAGCTTCATTAAAACGACGATGTTGGAACAATGATACTGGACCGATAATATGTCAACAGAATCAACAAATGTTCGAACAAAGAAGTGTAATCGGAGATTAGCCGGCTTAATCATGAGAGCTATGCATTTGAGAGAGAGATACGCTCGCAGATACGCTCGGTCTCATGTGCCACAAATCTTTCCCAGGATTCAAATCCTTAGCTGAACTAAAATTGTTAATCTCAACTGACACTTAGCTCTAATTCGAAAATCGGAATGAATTCAAATTTCAAAATACAAAATACAAAAGCAGAGAAAAGGAGAGTGAAAATATGAAGAGTGAAATGAGAAAAAAAAACCTTTAAATAAGAAGATGATTGACAGAAGAGTGAGTGACATGCATTAATTGCAAATTACGTATTCCCAGGCATTTTGAATTTGAAATTACCGGCAACTAAACATCTGCTGAGGTATAGCATCATATGAACCTTCAACAGCTGCTGCTTTTAAACTATGGACGGATATGAGTAGAGGTTTGAGATCAGACTTTTAGATAGATTTTAAATGATTTCATATATTAGGCTTTATGATGCAGTAATGACATAAGAAAAGCATTGTTGGACAGGCTCTCTGGCTGCCACATCAGCTTTTCTTATGTCACTCAGATTTCTCCTTTTATAGTAAAGATAGATAGTTAATGATGGGCCCTTTGTTTCTGGCCATGTTTCAAGCTATAGGATAATTATAGAGTCAACAATTGTCACAGTCAATGTTTTGGTTTATGTTATATTGAATTTAATGAAAACTAGCGAGATTCCTCCGTGCTTCGCGACGGGAACTCAATAGGTTTCAGTTCGATTCGTTATGGTATTAACACTCATTATAGTAATCAAAAGAGGAAACCGTACATCGATCGAATACAATGAAAACGAATATCGATACCAGTACTAACGTTGTTTAGTTGATATCGGTTTGGTGCGTTCTATGTTTATTTTTTCCAACATTGTGATATAAATTTTATTGAAAACGAATATTATGCCGCTATCATACCAAATTGAACTGAAACCGACTGAACAACATATTTATCGAACCAGTATTTATTTTCATCGTTTTTGCTTTCTGTAACTGAGACTGTATTGTTTTCAACTTTTCATATTGTGCCGAACCGAACAAAACAACATTAGTATTGGCATGTATTCTTCTTTTATGGTTTCTTGTTTGCCAACGGGTATCGTGCTAACAGTGAACTGAACGAACAACATCTGTTTTGGTACCGATATTTATTTCTGTTGTCTTTTCTTTTAATAAACAGACACCATATCACAACCGTATCATATCAAAAAACATCTTTACCGGTACTTGTATTCATTTTTATGGTTTTCGGTTTCGAAGTTTTTTCATCTATACAACTCTGTCAGTGACATAAATGAATATCGATGCCAGTAGCGTGACAATTTAAACTGATCAACCGTTCGAACAACATCGATGCCGCTACCGGTGTTCGTTTTTATCATTTTGATTGATGTAAAACAATATTAATTTCTATACCGAGCACATATATCGTACCAGTAATGTAACAAATCGAACCGACACATGTTAGTTTCTATACCGAGTGCATGTATCGTACCGATACTATAACAAACCGAACCGACACCAATCCAATACTTTCAGTAACGTACCATTGAATGTTAAAAATTTTCATCGACACTTTGTTTTAATATGTATAATAATTTTTTTTAAGTTAAAATCAAATTAAATAATAATTAAAATACTATTATACATACTTAAAAAATTGGAGTTACTATATATCAATACTTTGTTTTAATATGTATAATACTTGTAACAAAATTCAAAATCTAGTCATAAAACACTTGCAAATTGCAATGTTGCAACTTTTTTTATATCTCGTTTATAAACTCCCATCGTTTTCTTGTTTTTGAGTGCACATTTAAATTTTTACTGTTACCGCATGAACCGTCTATGGAGGACCACAAAAAGTATTCTTCTTGTCACTTTCTAGGACAAGACTGAAATCCGACTTTTGGCCTTTTCTAGTTTAAATAATAAAAAGTACATAATATTTAAACTAAAGTTGTTTGTTTGATATATTTATATCTTGTTATATTAAGCTTTTAACTTACTAACGTCATATATGATTCCCCAAAAATATATAATCTAAATGATAATAAATCACTTACCTCAAATGAAAGATGTACTCCAAAGGACCAAATGATAATAAACTAGTGCCGAATGTACTATAAGTTTTTATATTATGAATGTGCACCGGTACGGGTGTGTGTTTGTGTGTATGACAAGTGTTTGTAATTAAAACTAAAAAAGGTACATGAAAGAGTATGATTGTGCGGTGTGGGGCTCGTCTTCGGGTCGGCGAGCTCCGACAAGGTCCATCCACACCGCCCCCTCTGGGTCGGCACGTCGCCAACGTCCTCTTGCTGCGGTTCTCAACGCTCCCCTCTCTCTTTTCTTTACACACACATATACATACATACACACATATACATAAGTTAATCTTAGGGTATTAGTTAATTAGAAATCACATTTAGAAACCAAATCAACTTTAGGCTATTAATCCATTTTAGGTCGAAATTTAAAGTTGCTAAATTAGAGTCCCTAGGTTCGATACTAGGTCTTGCTTTCTATACTACACACGTCCGGTACACTTGTCGTTTGTGTGTAGTTTTTAGGCAATTCCATCTTTTAGAACTTGGCCCGATTTTGAGTACACATGTCTCATCACATATATATATACAACAATGTTTCCAACCCCTTACAATGGTGTCTCTGGTCCACGTGTAATAGTGCGCCATAATCTATTACAATGGTGTGTAAGGTACAAAGGGTGTATTGTTTTTACGTAGAGATAAAATTAAAAAGGATATATGTAAAAAATTGTAAGGGTAAATTGTTTTTCAAGTGAAAATAGATCAAAGGAATAGAAGCATAAATATGATTAACGTGATAAGCATGCGAATAAAAGGAAAATAAAAAGACTAGGGTAGCAAAATTGTAAATACCTAACCGATCAATTGAAGCTTGCGAATCTAGTTTCCTATACAGGTTTTCTCTTACGTCAATCAATCAATTGAAGTTACAAATATAACAACCCTCCTAAATTATTTCCGACACCCCTAATATATTTAGAACATCCCTATAAGTCCTAAAATACACCTCGTATACGAGATTTGGCCTTAAATACCTTTATTTATATAAAAATTAATTAAAAACAAAATCTGAGCATCTCTGGCGGGTCGCGAAGACCTGCTCTTCGTCTTACGCAGGCCGCGAGCGCCTGACTACGAGTCCTCACCCGATGCCGCCACGTGTCAAGTCTACCCTAATGATCGGTCCAAGCTAGAGCCTACGACCCCTATGTCGCGGGCCGCGTAAGCCCAGCCCTTGGCTTTCGCGGGGCACGACGAACCTGATATTCAGCACTATAAATAGATGCAATCGGCCTCAGTTCACAATTCGCACCAAAAAGAATTCTCTCTCTCTATTCTGAATATTAGGAGCTATAATCGGGTATTATACCCACTAATATAACGAAGTTCTGACTCGTTGAAAGTATTTTAACCCCCGGTTACGTATTAGATACGCTGCCCGATTGATTTAGCGCTCCGTAACGGCTGTCGAGGTTTTGCCCGACGTAGTCGTTGGAGTTCTGTCTCGTGGAGGGTATAACTAATGTAAATATTGGGTTATTATACTAACGCGTGTGTGTTGTTTAATTTATTAGATTATAACCAGGAAACTACAGAAAAAAGTCTAATCTAGCAATGTGAGTAATCTCCTTTTTTTAAACCTTTTTACAAACTATTTTTACAAAACCTTAAATAATTTTATATATAATTAGCAGTGATTGAGTCTTGTAATTCTTCGATTACTTCCGGTATATTAGGGTTTTGTATACAAAATGTGGAACACGTTACCATTGGACAATGAGATAGCCAATGAGTAATATGACCCACCAGTCATGGATTGACAGTACTGAATGAGTAATTGTGTAGATATAAATATTGTAATCGCTCTCAATACTGTTAAAGGATAAAATACTTCATGATTAAATTTGGATTCACTCACCAGTATTTCCCACTGACAAATATTTTTAAAACGTGTTTCAGGTAACAAAATGTGAAAGCCAATTAGAAGCCAGCTGGAGAGCACTAAAGGCTTGGAAAAATGTGGCTATAAAAGTTACCTAAATAAAGACGATGTTTTAAATTCAATAAATTAAGGTTTATCCCTATAAACATGTTCGTAATAGAAACTTGGGTTTTACCCATGCGTTTATTAATATAAAAATGTGGTATTTTACTCTGATAAAATATTTTCTAACTACGGTCCTGATGTAAATTCCGCTGCCAAATAATGATAAACCATGATACCACTTAATTTGAGTTCGCATCCGCCCGATCCCAGGAGATAGGGACCGGGGGTTGCAACAGAAAGTGGTATCAGAGCTACAAACACTAATTTCAGCAAAAGAAGTGTTCTGCTGACAATTAAATTATCAATTTTGTTAGGAAATAATCAATAAGACTATGTGCATACGTGTAGATTATTATTTTGTGTTATTTGACAATTTGTTAGTTTACAGTATGGGTGACCAAGGACCTTCGGACGCTTACCGTCAACTGTTCGGTTCACCTAGGGACGAAGGCACCTCTTCACAGCCTACCCCCTCGGGGTATTCGGCTGATATCGAAGAAGGAATTTTCGTGTTCAAAGCACAGTCTGAGGAGCCAATCCGTCCTAAGAAAAGGGGATGGTTTAGCAGAGGAGCTCATGAACGTAGAAAGAGGATGAGAAAATTGCAACAACAGCGGCCTTAGTAGCGGCCAATAGAGAAATGAATGCTCAAACCCAGGATATCCTCAATAGGAGACTAGCTAATTTCCACATATTAGCTACTACCGCTGCCGACCCTAATCTAGAACAACTCATAGCACCCCAGTCTTTACCCCTATTTCCCACACAACCCATGGAAGTTGAACTAAACCCAGCAAACCAGCCACAATATCCTGTTTTTGACCCAGCTGAGATTCATAGGGTACCAACACCCCATCCTCCAGACTATGACCCATGGTTTGACGACCACAGGGATTACCAGCAACGTTACCCAATCCCAATAGAGGACCCCATGCAAGACCTAGTAGGACCCTATCCCGACTTGGATCCCCTAGACCCATACTATGATAATGACCAATATATCAGGGAAATTATAGAGAATCCATACCCATGAGAGGAACCGATGCCACAATACCCTGATCCCATACCAGCACCCGCACCACCCACGAGCACTGAGAATGTGCAAGAACTCCGAACCTTTGGTGAGGATATATTAGAAGGAAGTGAGTGAATGAGACAAATAGGGGAACGACTCGTCTGGAAATATGACGAGCGTAATATGCAGTTTTGGATGAACCCTTATCAGTAATAATAGTAGTACTAATAATAATAATAATAATAATAATAATAATAATAATAATAATAATAATAATAATAATATGAGTAGGAGTTCTGCGGAAAGTGTGTTTTTCCTAGAAAGTCTAGGAAGCGATCTGGGCCATCCGATTGGTGTTTTTAATGGCTTAGATCAAATGGATGGCATTTTCGTAATATCTGAGTTATATAATTAGAGACTTTTAATATAGTGAGGGTATTTTGGTAATTGGAAGTGTTTTAAATCAGTCAAGAAACTGCCATATCAATAACCAATCCCTAAAATCATGGGATTTCCCCTCTTTCTCTCTCTCTCTCTCTCTCCCTAACCGCAACCAAAGAAGAACCAGCCATATTTCCTGCATATATTCTTCTCCGATTGGTCATATATCGGTTCCTTCGAGGTATAAGCCGATCATGACGTCATCAGGCACGCCTTCTGTTTGACAGTTGATCAGTGTTGTTGATGTTGCTGACGGTTGTCGTTCAAACAGTAGTTGGGATCGTTGGTCGGCCGGTGATGTTTCCCTATCAGTTATTGTTTTTCATACTTGTTTCAATTTTTTTTTATCTATCATTGAATCGGGTTCTTATTTTTAGTCAATGGACCTCAATGCTTGACATCTTAGAGTGGGCTCTAGATGTAATTGGGGTTACCTACAGACGTCTTGATGGCAGTACCTACAGATGTAATTGTGTTTTAAAATGACATCTGAATATGTTGATGATGGCAGTGTGTTTTAAGGTTTATGTGTTTTACCATTTTAATGTTGATGATGACAGTGTGTTGAAGACGAAGACACTGGGTTGTGTTGAAGACGAAGACACTGTCAGTGTGTCCAGCAATCTGCTTGCTGTTAAAACACAATGTCAAGAAATATGCTTGTTGTTAAAACACAGTGTCAAGAATCCTCCAGCAATCTGCTTGCTGTTAAAACACAGTGTCAAGAATCCTCCAGCAATCTGCTTGCTGTTAAAACACAGCGTCAAGAAATCTGCTTGCTGTTAAAACACAGTGTCTAGGAAATCTGCTTGCTGTTAAAACACAATGTCAAGAAATCAGCTTGCTGTTAAAACACAGTGTCAAGAATCCTCCAGCAATCTGCTTGCTGTTAAAACACAGTGTCAAGAATCCTCCAGCAATCTGCTTGCTGTTAAAACACAGCGTCAAGAAATCTGCTTGCTGTTAAAACACAGCGTCAAGAAATCTGCTTGCTGTTAAAACACATTATCAAGAAACACAGCGTCTTGTATGATTTAAATTGAAACTGTCAATTTGATTTAAATGGAATATTTAGTTTCCATAATTTTCTGGTTAGTTAGTTATCCTAATAAAATAATCCATAATTAAAATAATATTCAAATTACACAATTGCCCTTTTAGTTAAAATCCTTCAATGCCACATGTCGCGTTCTTATTGCTTCCTAGACTTTCTAGGAAAAACACACTTTCCGCAGGAACCCTACTCATAATATATGTATGTATATATATATATATATATATAGGACAAAGATCCGTTAGGAACCACCCCTTATTGCGAGAACCGCAAGAACCAATGTGAACACAACCAAAAATGCCTAAAAATAGCTAAAAAACACACAAATTTTTTTTTAATATTTTTTATGTTAAAATCGCTACTTTTAGTAGCCAAAAAAAAATTTTAAAAATGTTTTTTTTTTATTTTTTTGGCTACTAAAAGTAGCGATTTTAACATAAAAAATATTAAAAAAAAATTTAGATTTTTTTTAGGTTTTTTGGGGGTTTAGTTTTTAGCATTTTAGCTTGGGGGGGAGTGGGGGACGGGGTTTAGGTTTTTTTTGGGTGGTGGGGTGGGGTTTGGTTTTTTTGGGGTTTTAGTTTTTAGCATTTAGCTTAGGGGGGGGGGGGGGGTTTCGGTTTTTGGGGGGGGGGGGTGGGGGTTAGGTTTTTTTTAGCTATTTTAGGTCGTGTTCACATTGGTTCTCGCGGTTCTCGCAATAAATGTGGTTCTCGCATGAACCTTACCCTATATATATATATATATGTGTGTGTGTGTGTGTGTGACTTGAGAAGATATATATATATATATATTATAGTATAGACCATCTTATGGTTAGTAATGCATACTAGTATTGTATTTTAATTTCTAGTTATGGTTTGTAATAGACGCATACTATATAAAATAGAGTAAAGTCGCAATGTTCGACGATTTTGGATCAATATGCTTGTTGTGTGATTTTTGTATTGGATATTGTCATACGATATTAATACTTGGTAAATGGTTATAATTCAGATGGCCAACGCTGCAAATCAGGAAAACCAGAATAATGAAAATCAAATAAATAACAGTGAAATTCGACACATTGTAACCCAAGGAATTAGAGATGTTATGCCAGCTATCATCCAAAATGTTAGGGACGCGGAAAATAATAAAAAAAGTGATAATGGAAGTAAGCGAACCCATACTGAACTTAGTCACAGCGTGCACAATGGACCCATTTTTCAAATGCCAATTCCAAAAAGAAGAAGAACCATGTCTTATGGTTGTTCTTACAAAGAATTCTGGTCCTGCAACCCAATAGAATTCTCTGGCAATGAAGGGGCCATTGCAGCTCTACGCTGGATAGAAAAGACTGAGGCAGTCTTAAAAATAAGCAAGCGCGCAGAAGAAGATAAAATCATGTTTGCCTCCAATCTGTTCGAAAATACAGCGTTAGAATGGTGGAACACAATTCTCCAGTCTAGAGGAAGTGACAGGGTCTATAGTATGGAATGGAACGAGTTTAAGAATGTGGTGGAAAGGAAATTTTGTCCTCCCAATGAAAAGGAACAGATAGCAAATAAGTTCTTAAACCTAAGAATGACTGGAGTAGATAGTAAGGGTTACACCACTACATTCTTTGAATATGCTAAAATAGTGCCAACCCTAGCGTTACCAGAACCTGTGTTAATCTCCCGTTACATCTGGGGATTAATCAGTGAAATTAGGCATGTAGTCAAGGGAGCTAGACCACAAACTATAGAAGAAGCTGTAGAACTAGAAAATACCTTGACTGATGAATTAGTGCGTCCCCAAGAAGAAAACCAAAGAAAGAACCTAGCTCAAAAGTTTGCCCAGGAATTTCGCTACGGTAATTTCAACCGTGGGAAAACTGTAGGTTCTACTTCTACTCCTTACTGCAAGTACTGCAAAAGGAAGCATTCTGGGAGATGCTCCATATACTGCAATTTCTGTAAAATATCTGGACACAAGGAAGAAGACTGCAGGAAGAAACCCAACAATAAGATATGCTACAATTGTGGAGAACAAGGCCATATTAAGCCAAATTGTCCGAAACTAGCTCCAGCCACGAACAACAAGACTACTAAGAATGCTAGAGCATTTGTTCTGACAGCTGAAGAAGCAAAGATGATTCTGGACGTAATTGTCGGTACGTTTTTAGTTAATGATGTTTTTGCCAAAGTATTATTTGACTCTGGTGTGAACCAAAGTTTTATTAATACTTCATTTTGCAAACTCCTTAATCAACCATTAACTAAACTCCAACAAGAATGTCTAGTAGAAACAGTAAAAGGAGAATCCATTAAGATTACCGAAATCTTGCAAGGAGCAAGAATAGAATTTTTAAATCAAAAGTTTATTGCAAACCTTTACCCAATGAATCTGAAAGGATTTGATATTGTATTAGGAATGGATTGGTAAATAGCCAATAAAGCCAGTATTCTATGTGATCAAAAGTCAATACAAGTAAATTCACCAAAAGGTGAAAAGATCATAATTAAAGGAGATAAGCCAACCAGACCCACAAAATTCATCTCTGTGATGAAAACTGCAAGTTATGCTAGGAAAGGATCACTAGTGTATATGATTTCTATAATCATTCACACTAAAGGAAAAGAATTAAAAGATATTCCTGTAGTATCCCAATTTTCAGATATATTTCCAGAAGAACTACCAGGATTACCACCAGACAGGGAAGTTGAATTCAGAATACATCTGCTACCAGGAACAGCACCAATTGCTAAAACACCTTACCGTTTAGCACCCGCAGAAATGCAAGAGCTAAAGAAACAGTTAGACGAACTGTTGGAGAAAGGATTTATACAACCAAGCTCATTGCCATGGGGAGCACCAATCCTATTCGTCAAAAAGAAAGACGGGTCAATGCGAATGTGCGTTGATTACCGTGAATTGAACAAAGTCATGATTAAAAATTGGTACCCATTACCGAGAATTGATGATCTGTTCGATCAACTGCAAGGAGCTCGCTTATTTTCAAAGATCGATTTATGCTCAGGATATCATCAATTAAAGGTACAGGAAGAGGACATTCCTAAGACCGCTTTCAGAACAAGGTATGGTCAATATGAATTTACTGTCATGTCATTTGGTTTAACCAATGCCCCAGCTGCATTTATGGACATGATGAACCGAATATGTAAGCCATATTTTGATAAATTCATAATTGTCTTTATAGATGATATTCTTATTTGTTCTAAAAGTAAAGAGGAACATGCAGCGCATCTGCATGCACTTCTAAATTTGCTGAGAAAAGAAAATCTTTATGCTAAATTTTCAAAGTGCGAGTTTTGGTTAGAAGAAGTACAGTTTCTTGGACATTTAGTCAATCATGAAGGAATTCATGTGGATCCTACAAAGATTGAAGCGATTACTAAATGGAAAACCCCCGAATCACCAACAGAGGTTAGAAGTTTTCTAGGACTAGCCGTTTATTATAGAAGATTCATCCGAGATTTTTCTAGAATAGCCATTCCCTTAACGAAACTAACCTGTAAGTCTGTTAAGTTTGAATGGGGACCAAAACAAGAAGAAGCCTTTAGAATCCTTAAGCAAAGATTAACCAACGCACCCATATTAGCATTACCAGAGGGAACTGAAGATTTGTAGTTTATTATGATGCTTCTATATTAGGTGTTGGATGTGTGTTAATGCAACATCAAAAGGTTATAGCCTACGCATCTAGACAACTTAAGAATCATGAAGAAAACTATACAACTGTCACACCCCAACCGATGACGGAAACATCGGGACGCGGCACTGAGGGAAACAGATTGTCCAGAAGAAATCCATAACAACTAAATTACCAGATATTTAAATATTATGTCCCATACCATAACATACCAAAGCAAATAGTTATTACAGACTAAATATCTCAAAGACAAATATCATGTTCCGACAACTCAGATTTAAATTGTTTGTTTCTAGACTCTCACTCCTACTTGATTCCACAAAAGTAGGTAAAGCACAGCATCCAAAACACCTGTCACATACGTTAAAATAGAGGTCAATACACATAGTGTAAAGGTGATCATACAAGTTTAATAGTATAGTAGATTGTGAAAGAGTTTACGCATAACCAGCATGTAACATGTAAAATGTGAAGCTAGTAGGTTATCGACAATGAAATATCCACAGACATGACTGCGAGTTGTAGAATGCGCAACACATATCACCACCGTGACACGTGAAGAAATAACCTTAACAACCCCTGTCCACGACAGGTGTTGAGTAAAAACTATAGTACTATCGTTGCTAAGGCGTCAGGCAACAATCACTGTGTTAACATAACATACAAGCATTCATCAAGTAACACGTATAACATGCAGTAACGGTCAGCGTATAAAGTGTTTGTGTTGTGTGATCGATGTGATTTAGAATAAGTAACGTATGTAACACCCAAAAGTGTGTAAAGCAAAAAGAGATCGAGTATACTCACAGCGATGGTAGTTAATGGATTGAAGGGAGCGCTAGAGGATTAGCATGAACAGTTAACGATAGCATAAGTGAATGAACGGCGTTTTAAACGATGAAAAGTGAACTCAAGTGACAAATGGTCATCCGATCGGATGACAATCCGAACGGATGGCCATTCGATCGAATGACAATCCGTTCGGATGGCCATTCGATTGGATTGGCATTCGTTTGGGATGGATGTGTCTGTGTATGATGGCCTTGAAGTTTTCGTTGTAACATTTTGAAAACAAAGAAGTATCTCTACCTTTCAGGTCGCCCGGTCGAACGGCCGTTCGATCGGATGGCGATCCGTCGGTTAGACATTCTCAGAGAACAAGTTCACAGCAGGATTGTCATTCGATCGGATGGTCTTCCGATCGGATGGCAGTCCGTTACAAACTGATTATCTTTGAAATTGTTAAAATTTTCAATGTTGATGCCCAAGTGCAATCCGTCCCACAATCTGATCGTTTTGTAACTTGAAAATTTTTGAAGTTTTGCGATTTGATCGAGACGTTATGACAACGTATTGAACCATAGGAACACCATCAGACCCGGGTTATTCGATCGAACAGGAATCACCCCAATCCGATCTGTTAATTGTTCGTGACGGATGTTCATGTTCAACCGAAATCAGTTGTCTCATTGATAGAAATCAGATCTCAACCCGACACATAGCTAGAAACGAGTAGAAGGCCTGGACTAGCTCCGATTCTATCGGTTTTGAGTGCATTGAGTGTAAAAGATTTGAAAGGAGATGTGGAAACCATCTTTCAATCCTTTTAACCATGAAAAAGTTTAGATCTATGCGAAAATAATGTTGAATCATGTGGAAATCATGTAGATCTGAGTTGTTCTTGGTGGAATAATGCCAAAACTTGAAGTTCATAAGAACCTCATGATGACATCATCCTAGAACACCTCAAATCCGCTGATTTCACGGTTAAAAGTGAAGATTCAAAGGTGAAAATGATGAAGAAGTGCGCATAGATCGTAGAAGTATAAGATTTGAGTTGAAAACTTACAAGAATCGCGAGAAATCGAGAGAAAAAAGGGCTGGAGCACGTTGGTCGAATGAGAGAGCTGTCACATCACACAGTGATGTGACAGGGGGGTACCTATAGGTTGCCAGAAGAGGAAAGTGGCACATGGAATGGATCGAACGGCACTTCGATCGGATGGTCATCCGTTCGGATAACCAGTCGATCGAATGGTCGTTCGATCGAGAGGTCCGGCAAGTTGGATTTTGCCGTTTCGTTTTGCGTGTTGAGCGTTGCGATGCGATGCGATAGTATTACCCATTAGTTACACAAATAACCTAACTACTATATCTAACATACAATCATCATAAATAACTTGCGTTTAGCGTTTGTGCTGAGATTGCGTTGCGATAGAGTTGCGATTGCAATTAATCACCTCAACATAAACATAACATGCACAAGTAACACATAATAGCACACACACGTAAAACAATATTCAGAACACATAATTCGAGTTGCGATGTGATAGCGATAAGTCAATTAGCGATTAAACATGCGATTAAACCTTGATTATTAATAGATACTCCACATAATACAACTAAAGCAAACAAATAATAGAATTCGATTACAAGTCAAGAAGCATAATTTAAAAGTCAAGCGAGGAGTGACAGATCGCAATTAGCAATATTTTCTTCCTTTGACTTTGACTTGTACTTTGACTTCCAAAACACGGGGTGTTACATCCTCCCCTACTTAAGGGAATTTCATCCGGAAATTAAGGCGCAGGCGTAACAAAGAGTTGTGGATACTTCGCCTTTATGTCACTTTCGAGTTCCCAGGTGAACTCCGCGCCGCGTTTGCCTTCCCAGCGAACCTTCACAATGGGAATGCGTGAGCGCCTGAGCTTCTTGGTTTCTCGGTCCATGATTTCGACAGGCTTCTCCACGAAGTGAAATGTTTCATCCACTTGTATATCCTCAAGTGGCACTTGTAAATCTTGCTCGGCCAGATACTTTCTGAGGTTCGAAACGTGGAAAGTCGGGTGGACATTACTAAGTTCATCTGGTAGTTCGAGTCTGTAGGCTAGTTTACCAATCCTTTCCAAAATTTTAAAGGGTCCAACATATCGAGGCGCGAGCTTTCCTTTCTTGCCGAATCTGATCACACCCTTCCAAGGTGAAACCTTTAGGAGTACGTGATCACCAACGTGAAATTCAAGGGGCTTACGGCGTCTATCGGCGTGACAACTCCGAGCTTTCAAGAGATTGTCTCAAATTTGGATGATTTTGTCAGTCGTTTCTTGCAACAGCTCAGGACCGGTAATTTGCGCGTCTCCGATCTCGTGCCATACAATCGGCGGTCGACATTTTCTTCCGTATAATGCCTCAAATGGTGCCATTTGGATGCTAGAGTGATAACTGTTATTGTACGAGAATTCGACTAAAGATAAGTGTGCGTCCCAATTACCACCGAAATCTATGACACACAAGCGAAGCATGTCTTCAAGGGTACGAATCGTTCTTTCAGTCTGACCGTCGGTTTGGGGATGGAAAGCGGTACTTAGATTAAGAGTAGTACCGAGAGCAGATTGGAACATTTCCCAAATACGCGAGGTAAACCGACCATCTCGGTCAGAGATGATGTCACGAGGCGTCCCGTGTCGACAGATGATTTCGTCGGTGTAGATTCGGGCTAATTTTTCTACCTTAAAGTCTTCTCGTATTGGCAGAAAGTGAGCGGATTTAGTCAAACGGTCAACGACAACCCAGATGCTGTCGTGACCTGACGGCGTGCGTGGAAGTTTCATTATAAAGTCCATAGTTATACTCTCCCACTTCCACATGGGTATCTCGGGCTGCACGAGCAAGCCAGAGGGTCTTTGGTGCTCAGCCTTGACTTTGGAACAAGTCAGGCATTTCGAAACATAGATAGCGATATCCTTCTTCATGCCTGGCCACCAGTACTTGTAACGCATGTCCTGGTACATTTTGTCACCACTGGGATGAATAGAATACCGAGATTTGTGGGCTTCGTCAATAAAAGTTTTCCGCAAATTGGTACGCTTGGGAATCCAAATTCGGTCTAGATAATGGAATATACCATTCGATTTATTCTCGACTTGGGCGCCATCGTTAAGAATTCTTTCCTTTTTTCAGAGTACGTTCGGTAAAAGAAGCATGCTGGGCGTCACGGATAAGAGCTTCGAGATTATGATGGGCTTGGATATTACGAACGCTATACAAATAGCTTCGTCGACTGAGAGCATCGGCGACGACGTTTGCTTTACCTGGATGGTAACGAATCTCACAGTCGTAATCGTTGAGGAGTTCTACCCACCGGGGTTGGCGCATTTTCAGTTCTTTCTGGTCAAAGATGTGTTGTAGGCTCCTATGATCGGTGAAGATCGTACACTTGGTACCGTAAAGGTAGTGTCGCCAAATCTTTAACGCAAAAACAACTGCACCTAGCTCGAGGTCGTGTATGGTATAGTTCTTCTCGTGGATCTTGAGTTGTCGAGAGGCGTACGCGATAACCTTGCCTCGTTGCATGAGAACACAACCGAGACCGAGGTTAGAGGCATCGCAGTAGACTACGAAACCGTCGTTTCCGTCGGGCAGTGAGAGAACGGGAGCATTGCAAAGCATCACTTTGAGAGTTTGAAAGACCTCCTCTTGTTTAGTTCCCCAAACAAAAGGTTTGTCCTTATGCGTAAGCGAGGTAAGCGGAACAACGATTTGTGAGAATCCTTCGATAAATCGGCGATAATAGCCCGCTAGTCTGAGAAAAGAATGGACTTCAGACGAGTTCTTAGGTGTAACCCAACTCTTAACAGCTTCGATCTTCACGGGGTCGACGTGAATACCTTGACTATTGACAATGTGACCGAGGAATTGAACCTCCTCCAGCCAAAATTCACACTTGGAGAACTTGGGATAGATTCGATTCCCTTGGAGTAGTTCGAGAACCAAACGAAGATGTTGTGCGTGTTCGGTTTTCGACTTGGAATAGATCAGGATATCACCGATGAACATGATGACGAAGCGGTCAAGAAAGGGTTTGCACACGCGATTCATTAGATCCATAAAGACTACGGGAGCGTTGGTCAAACCAAAAGGCATAACAACAAACTCGTAGTGACCGTATCGGGTTCAAAAAGCGGTTTTGGGTATATCTTCCTCCTGGATTCGTAACTGGTGATAGCCTGAACGTAGATCGATCTTCGAGAAGCACGTGGCACCTTGTAACTAATCAAACAAATCATCGATTCGAGGTAAGGGATAGCGATTCTTGATAGTCAGCTTATTCAATTCCCTATAATCGATGCACATCCGGAACGATCCATCCTTCTTTTTGACGAAAAGGACAGGCGCGCCCCAAGGAGAGGTGCCAGGGCGAATGAAGCCTTTATCAAGCAGTTCCTGGAGCTGACTCGAGAGTTCGCGCATTTCAGAAGGAGTGAGACGATAAGGCGCTCTAGCAACAGGATTTGCTCTAGGAATAAGATCGATTCAGAAATCGATATCACGAGTACGAGGTAAACCAGGTAAATCATTAGGGAATTCACGAACAACGGGAACATCTTTCACTCCTGTGTTTCCTTTCTTTTCCTTCTCCGCTACTACAATGTTAGCCAAGAAAGCTATGTATTCCTTGCGGAGATACTTGCCCGCTTGGACACATGACATGAGTTTGAGACCTTTCGAAGGAGTTTCGCCATACACACAAAGTTGATCACAATTAGCGAGCGAGAAACGAATCATCTGATCGAAGCAAACAACTTCAACACGGTTCTAGCGAAGAAAATCCATGCCTACTTTGATGTCAAAACTACCGAGCTGCATCGGGATAAGGTCGATAGGGAAGACGTGATTTTTTAGTTCAATCGTACAATCACGTAGAACAGAATTGACAGCGACGGTTCTTCCAGTGGCAACTTCAACATCGAACGTCGAGGGGAGATGAGTGCGCTTACGATTAAGGAGCTTTTCGAATTCGAACGATACAAAACAGTTATCTGCTCCAGTATCAAATAAGCACGAAGCTTATATACCATTTACAAGGAACGTACCATTAACCACGTTGTTGTCTGCCTGAGCCTGGCGGGCGTTGATGTTGAAAGCACGTCCGCAGGCTGCTGGTTGTTGCTGCTGCTGTTGATGTTGTTGCGGCTGTTGCTGGGGCTCTTGCTTCACCACTCTGTTAGGGCACATGTTTGCAAAGTGGTTAGGATCACCACATGCGAAGCAAGCTCTAGCGTGAGCAGCGGGTGCAGGAGCTGCTTGCTGTCCTTGCGGAGCTGGTAGAGCAGGAGCTTGAGCTTGAACTGGTGCTGGAGCTTGGCGTGGACCGGTATGGTAGTTAGCGGTGAAATGGTTGTACATGTTGCAGTGAATACAAAACCAGCATGTGATACCAAGTTGATGATAAGTACAAGTAGGGCAGAGTGGGTGTGGTCCAGTGTATGCACGCTTGGCAGGCGGTGTATTGACCACAGGTGCCGCTACTTGGCGGTGTTGAGTTTGCGGTTGGGCAGGTACTGTTTGGAGCGGAGCTGCAGTAACTGCACAGTTCGTGTTGCTGGAGCTGTTGTTATTTCTCTTGCGACGTGAGAGCTTTGAAGATTGTGGTGCGGCGGTGGTTTCAGCGATGACTTGGTGAAGACTCTTGGCAGCTTTATCAAAATAACCAGCCCTGACTCACTTATCGTTGATCTCAGCGGCGAGCAGGTAGGCTTCCTCAATAGTTGTTGTTTTGGCGGCCTGCACAAAGTCTGCGACGCAATCCGGCAGAGCACGGATATACTTCTTGATCGTAATCTCGGGGGTAGTAACCTGACCAGGGCAGATGATACTCAACTGCTTGAAGCGAGCAGTTAAACCAGCGTTATCTCCGCCATCCTGCTTAATGTGCCAGAATTCATCCTCTAGCTTTTGGAGTTCATAGGGAGGGCAGAACTCTTGCATCATGATGTCCTTCAACTCATCCCACGTCAGCCAAAAAGCTGCATCGTTCCCTCGTTTGTTTCTCTTGGCTGTCCACCAATCTAGCGCTCGGGATTGGAAGACACCGGTGGCGTTAATAGTGCGAAGGTTTTCCGGACAACCACTCTGGCGCAGGGTGACTTCGATTGAATCAAACCATTGGAACATGGTCGTAGGCCCATCTTCGCCGGTAAATTCTTTTGGACCGCAGGCTGTGAACTGCTTGAAGCTAAAAGCGGCTTTAGGAGTATCAGTCCTGGACTCTTCTGAGGACTTGCTAGCGTTCTCATTCAGCTCACTAACAATTTGCGGGATGACTTTCGCCATTTGCTTAGCGACGAGAGCAGCGATTCGTTTGTCCTCATTGTTGCGACGTACGGAGCGAGCGGTGTGCGATCCAAATGATGACATTGTCTGCAATAGACATCGTCACAGGACTCAGACACAGTATGTCGAATCTCACTCACAACATACTTAATACTTCTAAAGCTCAGTAACACGTCTACCCACAAAATCACATAGGCACATAATTCACAAAAGCACGTAATCACATAAGCACAGAAAGGACATAGGGCACATAGTACACAGCAATCATGAGGACGCACTATATTTTGCACGTATTCACCTTCCTATATTGCACATATTCACCTATCATTCAGGTTTTGCGTGTTTGAGAATAGCGACTGCGTATAGCGAGTACACAGCGAGTAGTATAGCGAGCGATTTGTTAACGTGTTGAGATAAATGTGCAGTGCGAGTCGTGCATGTTGATCAAAGCGAACAGCGAAAAGCGAGTAAATCACCAAAATCGAAACACCTAAACACATAAAACCACACAAAAACACGTAAAACTTCACATAAAATAGATAAATCACAGAGTTGGCGGCTGCGGGTTCCAGAATCAAAACACATAAAATTAGAAGAGAGATTGTCTTGGGTGCGTAGACATTGACTACCCAAAGTGAATCGACTATTCACAAGGACCTTAAGCGCACACTTTGGCCTTCTGGACTATGCTCTCGCCTCAACTTGGGCGATCGGCACGCATCCTTCCAGTTACAGTGTGACTTCAAGTCGTTGGAGTCCGTCGAGACTTTGGTGAGGGTTTTGTAAAGGCCAAAAGTATAGAGTGGAACGAGTCATCAAGGTTCGGGTCTCACCCCTAACTTAGCGACTACATCCCAGTTTGTGTGATAGAATGACGAGATAGATAAGGAGAATTGCGTCGAAGTATGGATTTCACTCCTAATCCAACGCAAATTCTCTTGTTTATAGTAAAAATAGCGTGTCGAACGAATGATTTGATCGAGAGTTTGCGGTTTTCACACCTAGTCTCAACCAGATCACCCATTTGTGTGTGTTTCCAACCTTAGGAAAGGCTGACCTTGCGCAGAATAGTAGTATGAGATGTTCACGCAAGAGTGTAGTGTACAGCGAGTTCGAGCGAGAAATAGCAAGTAAGCTCGTGTAGAACCCATACCAGGTATGCACAAGTCGGTCTGTTGGTACTTAAACTATAGACTAGGTCGTTTCTAAGTCATCAACCCGGACTAGGTCGAGTCTTGCCTAATTCCCTATAGTTATGGCTCTGATACCAATCTATCACACCCCAACCGATGACGGAAACATCGGGGCGCGGCACTGAGCGAAACAGATTGTCCAGGAGAAATCCATAACAACTAAATTACTAGATATTTAAATATTATGTCCCATACCATAACATACCAAAGCAAATAGTTATTACAGACTAAATATCTCATAGACAAATATCATGTTCCGATAACTCAGATTTAAATTGTTTGTTTCTAGACTCTCACTCCTACTTGATTCCACAAAAGCAGGTAAAGCACAACATCCTAAACACCTGTCACATACATTAAAATAGAGGTCAATACACATAGTGTAAAGGTGAGCATATAAGTTTAATAGTATAGTAGATTGCGAAAGAGTTTACGCATAACCAGCATGTTGCATGTAACATGTAAAATGTGAAGCTAGTAGGTTATCGACAATGAAATATGCACAAACATGACTGCGAGTTGTAGAATGCGCAACACATATCACCACCATGACACGTGAAGAAATAACCTTAACAACCCCTGTCCACGACAGGTGCTGAGTCCAAACTATAGTACTATCGTTGCTAAGGCGTCGGGCAACAGTCACTGTGTTAACATAACATACAAGCATTCATCGAGTAACACGTATAACATGCAGTAACGGTCAGCGTATAAAGTGTTTGCGTTGTGTGATCGATGTGATTTAGAATAAGTAACGTATGTAACACCCAAAAGTGTGTAAAGCAAAAAGGGATCGAGTATACTCATAGAGATGGTGGCTAATGGATTGAAGGGAGCGCTAGAGGATTAGCCTGAATAGTTAATGATAGCATAAGCGAATGAACGGCGCGTTAAACGATGAAAAGTGAACCCAAGTGACGAATGGTCATCCGATCGGATGACAATCCGAACGGATAGTCATTCGATTAAATGACAATCCGTTCGGATGATCATCGCGCTAGAGGATTAGCCTGAACAGTTAACGATAGCATAAGCGAATGAACGGCGCGTTAAACGATGAAAAGTGAACCCAAGTGACGAATGGTCATCCGATCGGATGACAATCCGAACAGATAGTCATTGATCGAATGACTATCCGTTCGGATGGCCACTCGATTGGATTGGCATTCGTTTGGGATGGATGTTTTTGTGTATGATGGCCTTGAAGTTTTCGTTGTAGCATTTTGAAAATAGAGAAGTATCTCTACCTTTCAGGTCGCCCGGTCGAACGGTCGTTAGATCGGATGGCGATCCGTCGGTTAGACATTCTCAGAGTACAAGTTCACAGCAGGATTGTCATTCGATCGGATGGTCTTCCGATCGGATGGCAATCCGTTAGAAACTGATGATCTTTGAAATTGTTAAAAGTTTAAATGTTGATGCCCAAGTGCAATCTGATCAGACGGCAATCCGTCCCACAATCTTATCGTTTTGCAACTTGAAAATTTTAAAAGTTTTGCGGTTTGATCGAGATGGTATGACAACGTATTGAACCACAGGAACCCCATCAGACCCAGGTTATCCGATCGAACGGGAATCACCCCAATCCGATCTGTTAACTGTTCGTGATGGATGTTCATGTTCAACCGAAATCGGTTGTCTCTTTGATAGAAATCAGATCTCAACCCGACACATCACTAGAAACGAGTAGAAGGCCTGGACTAGCTCCGATTCTATCGGTTTTGAGTGCATTGAGTGTAAAAGAGTTGAAAGGAGTTGTGGAAACCATCTTTCAATCCTTTTAACCATGAAAAAGTTTAGATGTATGCGAAAATAGTGTTGAATCATGTGGAAATCATGTAGATCTGAGTTGTTCTTGGTGGAATAATGCCAAAACTTGAAGTTCATAAGAACCTCATGATGACATCATCCTAGAACACCTCAAATCCGCTGATTTCACGGTTAAAAGTGAAGATTCAAAGGTGAAAATGATGAAGAAGTGTGCATAGATCGTAGAAGTACAAGATTTGAGTTGAAAACTTACAAGAATCGTGAGAAATCGAGAGAAAAGAGGGCTGGAGCACGCTGGTCGAATGAGAGAGCTGTCATAACACTGTTGTGATGTGACCAGGGGGTATTTATAGGTTGCCAAAAGAGGAAAGTGTCACATGGAACGGATCGGACGGCACTTCGATCGAATGGTCATTCGATCGAGTGGTCCGGCAAGTTGGATTTTGGCGTTTCGTTTTGCGTGTTAAGCGTTGCGATGCGATTGTATTACCTATTAGTTACACGAGTAAATTGCCATTTTAGTCCCTGAGTTTTGTCCAAATTTGTCATTTTAGTCCAAATAGTTTTTTTTTTGCCTCTGGGTCCCTGACTTTTACATTTTGTTGCCATTTTGATCATTTTGTCTAACTCCATCCAAAAACCTAGTTTGTAACAGGGGTATTTTGGGGATTTTTTTAAAAAATGTTTTCAGTTGCCATTTTGATCCAATTCCAAAAAATCAAAAAAATTCCAAAAAATTCAAAAAAATCCAAAAATCAAAAAAATTCTAAAAATCATAAAAATTCTAAAAAATCTAAAAATCAAAAAAATTCTAAAAAATCAAAAAAATTCCGAAAAAATCAAAAAAATTCTAAAAAATCCAAAAATCATTAAATGTTTCGGCACGAACCGTTTCAACCCGTACCGTTTCGAACCGAACCGTTTCGACCCGTACCGTTTCAAGCCGAACCGTTTCGACGCGAACCGTTTTGAACCCGTACCGTATCGAACCGTACCGTTTCGACCCGTACCGTATCGAACCCGAACCGTTTCGAGCCCGTACCGTATCGAAACGGTACGGGTCGAAACGCTTCGCGTCGAAACAGTTCGGCTCGAAACGGTTCGGGTTCGAAACGGTACGGGTCGAAACGCTTCGCGTCGGAACGGTTCGGCTCGAAACGGTTCGGCTCGAAACGGTTCGGGTTCGAAACGGTTCGGTTCGATACGGTACGGGTCGAAACGGTTCGGTTCGAAACGGTTCGCGTCGAAACGGTTCGGCTCGAAACGGTTCGGGTTCGAAACGGTACGGGTCGAAACGGTTCGTATCGAAAGGGTTCGCGTCGAAACGGTTCGGTTCGATACGGTACGGGTCGAAACGGTACGGGTCGATACGGTACGGGTTCGAAACGGTTCGGTTCGATACGGTACAGGTCGAATCGGTTCGGTTCGAAACGGTACGGGTCGAAACGGTTCGTGCCGAAACATTTAATGATTTTTGGATTTTTTAGAATTTTTTAGAATTTTTATGATTTTTTAGATTTTTTTTTATTTTTTTGATTTTTTAGAATTTTTTTGATTTTTAGATTTTTTTGAATTTTTTAGAATTTTTTTGAATTTTAGATTTTTTTGAATTTTTTGGAATTTTTTTGATTTTTTGGAATTGGATCAAAATGGCAACTGAAAACATTTTTTAAGGAAATCCCCAAAATACCCCTGTTACAAACTGGGTTTTTGGATGGAGTTAGACAAAATGATCAAAATGGCAACAAAATGTAAAAGTCAGGGACCCAGAGGCAAAAAAAAAACTATTTGGACTAAAATGGCAAATTTGGACAAAACTCAGGGACTAAAATGGCAATTTACTCTTAGTTACACAAATAACCTAACTACTATATCTAACATACAATCATCATAAATAACTTGCGTTTAGCGTTTGCAATTAGATTGCGTTGCGATAGAGTTGCGATTAATCACCTCAACATAAACATAACATGCACAAGTAACACATAATAGCACACACACGTAAAACAATATTCATAACACATAATTCGAGTTGCGATGCGATAGCGATAAGTCGATTAGCGATTAAACATGCGATTGATTATTAATAGATACTCCACATAATACAACTAAAGCAAATAAATAATAGAATTCGATTACAAGTCAAGAAGCACAATTTAATAGTCAAGCAAGGAGTGACAGATCGCAATTAGCAATCTTTTCTTCCTTTGACTTTGACTTGTACTTTGACTTCCAAAACACGGGGTGTTACTACAACCCACGATTTAGAATTAGGAGCTATAATTTTTGCCCTGAAAATTTGGAGAGATTATCTTTACGGTAGTAAGTTTACCATTTTCACCGACCATAAGAGTTTAAGATATGTTTTCGGGCAAAAAGAATTGAATATGAGACAAAGACGCTGGATGGAGATACTGAGTGATTACGATTGTAATATCCAGTATCATGCAAGAAAAGCTAACGTAGTAGCCGATGCCTTAAGTTGAAAATATCACAAAAAGCCAAAGTGAGTACGTTCTCTTAAATTAAATCTGCAGATAGATTTAAACGAACAGATTCGAAAAGCACAAGAACCAGTAATCAAGGATGATATTGAAAAATTGAAGGGATTGATTAAGGAATTAGAACAAGGAACAGATGGAATTTGGAGACTCCATAAGAAAAGAATTTGGATACATAAACTAGGAAACCTACGTCACCGAATATTAGAAGAAGCTCATAAGTCTAAATATACAATACATCCTGGAAGTTATAAAATGTATCAAGACTTAAGAAAGAATTTCTGGTGGATAGGAATGAAAAAGGATATAGCAGCTTATGTTGCCAAGTGTCTAACTTATTCACAGGTTAAAGCTGAACACCAGAAACCCTCAGGTTTGTTACAACAATTGGAAATGCCAGTGTGGAAATGGGAATTAATAACAATGGATTTTGTTACCAAATTACCCAAGACAAGAAAAGGTAATGATACAATCTGGGGGATTGTAGACAGGCTAACTAAGTCAGCTCATTTCTTACCAATGAAGGAGACTTTAGTATGGAAAAACTAGCCAAGTTGTATGTAAATGAAATAGTTTCATTACATGGAATTCCTTTATCAATTGTTTCTGATAGAGATAGCCGTTTTACTTCTCATTTTTGGACAAGTTTCCAAAAAGCAATGGGAACCAAGCTAAACTTAAGCACCGCTTATCATCCTCAAATGGATGGACAAAGCGAAAGGACGATTCAGAAAATGGAAGATATGCTTAGAGCTTGTGTAATTGATTTCGGAGGAAATTGGGACGATCACTTACCATTAATAGAATTTTACTACAACAACAGTTATCATACCAGTATCAATGTTGCACCATTCGAAGCACTTTATGGACGAAAGTGCCGAACCCCAGTCTGTTGGGCAGAAATTGGAGAAAACCAATTATATGGGCCGGAAATAGTGCAAGAGACAACAGACAAGATTATCCAAGTTAAAGAACGACTAAAAGCAGCACGCGATCGACAAAAGAGTTATGCTGATAACTGGCGAAAGCCATTGAAATTTCAGGTAGGAGACAAAGTCTTATTAAAAGTTTCTCCTTGGAAAAGAGTGGTAAGATTCATCAAAAGAGGAAAGCTAAGCCCCAGGTATATTGGACCCTTTGAGATTATTAAAAGAATAGGACCAGTAGCTTATCAGCTACAACTGCCAGAGGAAATGGCAGGAATACATGATGTATTTTATGTATGTAATCTCAAAAAGTGTTTAGCCGATGAAACATTAATGGTACCTCTTAAGGACATAGAGGTAAATGAAAAGCTCAAGTTTGTAGAAAAGCCTCTACAAATTGAAGACAGGAAAGTCAAGAATCTTAAACACAAGAGATTATTTCTAGTCAAAGTGAAATGGGATTCCAAGAGAGGACCAGAGTACACTTGGGAGCTTGAATCAGAGATGCAGAGGAAATATCCACACCTGTTCCAGTAGACCTCGAGTACGAGTTCTAAAACAAGGTGGGGAGGATATAACAACCCTCCTAAACTATTTCCGACACCCCTAATATATTTAGAACATCCCTATACGTCCTAAAATTCACCCCGTATACGAGACTTGGCCTTAAATACCTTTATTTTTATAAAAATTAATTAAAAACAAAATCTGAGCATCTCTGGTGGGCCGCGAAGACCTGCTCTTAGTCTTACGTGGGCCGCGAGCGCCTGGCTACGAGTCCTCACCCGGTGCCGCCACGTGTCAAACTCGTGTGAAGTCTACCCTAATGACCGGTCCAAGCTAGAGCCTATGACCCCTATGTCGCGGGCCGCGTAAGCCCAGCCCTTGGCTTTCGCGGGGCGCGACGAACCTGATATTCAGCACTATAAATAGATGCAATCGGCCTCAGTTCACAATTCGCACCAAAACAAATTATCTCTCTCTATTCTGAATATTAAGAGCTATAATCGGGTATTATACCCACTAATATAACAAAGTTTTGCCTCGTTGTAGGTATTTTAACCCCCGGTTACGTATTAGATACGCTGCCCGATTGATTTAGCGCTCCGTAACGGCTGTCGAGGTTTTGCCCGACGTAGTCGTTGGAGTTCTGTCTCGAGGAGGGTATAACTAATGTAAATATTGGGTTATTATACTAACGCGTGTGCATTGTTTAATTTATTAGATTATAACCAGGAAACCACAGGAAAAAGTCTAATATAGCAATGTGAGTAATCTCCTTTTTGTAAACCTTTTTACAAACTATTTTTACAAAACCTTAAATAATTTTATATATAATTAGCAGTGATTGAGTCTTGTAATTCTTCGATTACTGCAGGTATGTTGGGGTTTTGTATACAAAATGTGAAACACGTTACCATTGGATAATGAGATAGCCAATGTAATATGACCCACCAGTCATGGATTGGCAGTACTGAATGAGTAATTGTGTAGATATAAACATTGTAATCGCTCTCAATACTGTTAAAGGATAAAATACTTCTTGATTAAATTTGGATTCACTCACCAGTATTTCCCACTGACAAATGTTTTTAAAACGCGTTTCAGGTAACAAAATGTGAAAGCCAATTAGAAGCCAGTTGGAGAGCACTGAAGGCTTGAAAAAATGTGGCTATAAAAGTTACCTAAATAAAGACGATGTTTTAAATTCAATAAATTAGGGTTTATCCCTATAAACATGTTTGTAATAGAAACTTGGGTTTTACCCATGCGTTTATTAATATAAAAATGTGGTATTTTACTCTGATAAAATATTTCCTAACTACGGTCCTGATGTAAATTCCGCTGCCAAATAATGATAAACCATGATACCACTTAATCTGAGTTCGCGTCCGCCCGATCCCAGGAGACAGGGACCGGGGGTTGCGACAACAAAGCTTGAGGTTCGTTGGGCTTTTGCGAATTGTTCTTGCTAGGTTTTCGGTATTGACTGAAATCGCATAATCGTTCAATATTTTCATTTGATTTTGGTTTGTTATCAATGACTGAAGAGATAAATATTGATTCGCAAGTGTATGTAGGGGTGTAAATATAACAATCTATGCTATCTTTAGAAGAGTAATTACACAAAGAGAAAATTACTAAATTCGTCCCTGAGGTTTTACACAAATTGCTAGATCGGTCCAAAATCAAGATTTGTTGCTAAAACAGTCCAAAATCAAGATTTGTTTTGCTAATACAGTCCAAAAAACAAACGACGTTAAATTAGCCTTGTTTTGTTTTGCTAAATTCGTCCCTGAGGTTTTACACAAATTGCTAGATCAGTCCAAAATCAAGATTAGTTAAATGAACGAACATGAACAGAGGTCTCGTTCGTTCGATTGTGTTCGTGAACGTTCGGTAAGGTGTTCGTGAACGTACCTTTCTGGTATTCCATCACCCCGTCCATTCATCCTCATGTTCCAAATGCAAGCAACAGCATGCCTACATGGCATGGCAGTTGAAATGCTAAAAATGTTTTCTTTAGGTGTCCCGTCTTGCTTCTAGCATAACCATTACGGATATGATGTACATGGGAGGTTTTTTGTTGATGTGGATAATATGATTTTTTACCCTTTTAAGTACAAACTCATATTATTTTTATACAGTGTTGTAGTAAATGTGAAAAGTGAAAAAATAGCAATTCACGTAGGCTGTATGGGATATTACCTTTCACACTCACCTATGTGTTATGGATTATGGGAAATGTGAAATATGGTGACGCTCACCTATGTGTTATGGATTATGTGAAATATGGTGTTGGGTGGAAGTGACTCTAAATAATATGGTTATACTTCATTTATTATTCGAAAAAAATACAAGTTACACAACTATCTTGGCCATGAAAGAAAATGCAATCTATAGTAGTTTTGGTACCAGAAAGTTGTTGGAACCTAACACTTTGTCGAAGATTTTAATGCAATAGGGATGAAGGTGAAGCCCAGCTGGTGAAGAAACAAGCCCACGTATGTAGGGCTGTAAACGAACCGAACGAACACGAACAAGGCCTTGTTCGTGTTCGTTCGTTAAGGAAATAAATGTGTTCATGAACGGTTCATGAACACTTACCGAACGAGATTTTATGTTCGTGTTCGTTCATTAAGGAAATAAGCGTGTTCGCGAACGGTTCACAAACACAAACGAATTTGGCGAACTAGACGAAGGATAAAAATAGATGGCCTAGAGAGTAGCACTTGAACTTGAATCCCTTATTGTGAAACGAGGGTCGATTGTATTCGCCGATGTAAATAATGATAAATGAAAGGGAAATGGTGCATAAACAAGGTGAAAGAGGGTTTCCTGGTTTAATTGTTAGGGTAATAAAATAAATAAAAGTTTAATAATATAAAAAGCACACATAAAATATATGTAAGTACAAAGATCTTCAATTAAAATACAAACATACGAACATAAATGAACGCAAATCAACGAATGTTCACGAACACCTTACGAGCGTTCACGAACACAATCATACGAACATAAAATATATGTAAGTACAAAGATCTTCAATTAAAACACAAACATACGAACATAAACGAACGCAAATCAACGAACGTTCACGAACACCTTACCGAACGTTCACGAACACAATCGAATGAACGAGGCCTCTGTTCATGTTCGTTCATTTAACTAATCTTGATTTTGGACTGATCTAGCAATTTGTGTAAAACCTCAGGGACGAATTTAGCAAAACAAAACAAGGCTAATTTAACGGCGTTTGTTTTTTGGACTGTATTAGCAAAACAAATCTTGATTTTGGACTGTTTTAGCAACAAATCTTAATTTTGGACTGATCTAGCAATTTGTGTAAAACCTCAGGGACGAATTTAGCAATTTTCTCTTACACAAAAAAAAAAAGCAATAATTACTCAAGTTGTACATAAAATTACTCTAATCATCAAGTAGTTACAACACAATCAATAATTACTTTAGTTATAGATGCTAATCAAGTAATTACACTACAAGTAATAATTACTCTAGTTATACATAAAATTGCTTCATTGATCAAGTCATTAATATTACAACTATGCCACCACCCGTTTTCTTCAATGTCCCCACTTCGCACGCTTAGCACGTTAAGCTGATTTGTAATGGAACCCCACATAAATGGCTACATTGTTGTGGTGTGTATTTGAAGGAAGTGGTCCAAGGTCAAATCACGTCTATGACCGGTTCTTGTGATTTTGACTTGCCTTTTTAACTAATTAATTAAAATCAGTAATTTACCCGTCGCGCGTTGCTACGGCGTAATATCCTTATCAATTACCTTAAGGTGGTGAATGGTGATTATTTGTAGGTGACAATTCGTAATGTGCTTTTTTATAATTAAAAAAATCCATTGCTCTTCTTTAGCACCGAATATTATAATTAAAAAAATCCATTGCTCTTCTTTAGCACCAAATAAAAAGCCATGAAAAACCGAATTGATTTGAATCCGATAAATAGGGAAGGAGTTGGGAAAGAACAACCTCGCTTTTTTTCTTTCGATGATACTTAACGTCTACGTCAGTGTTCCTGCTGATACCGGTTACTCTGCCTCCCATCGCGCTTCCTCCCATGCCCACTACGTCCACCGTAAGTTTCATATATCTATAAACCCAATCAATTAACAATTAACATACCGTAAATATCTATAAACCTAATCAATTCAATTAACAATTAACATACAAATATACCATTGGAGTTGGTGGTCCAGTGACAAGGCTAAGTCTTTTAATACACTTAAATATGAGATCTTGGGTTCAAGTCGCTTTGGTGATTTTTACGAATTAACAAACATCTTAGAGCATAAAGTCAACCATGCAGGTACTTACACGTGGCGTTCTCTACAGCATGGATCCCAAACACGTTTATTCACGCTCCAGCTGAGGGTCGAGAAAAGGCATCAAATGCTTTATTACCACCTGACCCATCATTATCCATCTCTCTCATCTTTTTATTTAAAAAAAGTCCCAAAAAAAACTAAATATAATTTAATAAATAGAGCCTTTTTATTTTTATAGTGAAAAGAAAAAAGTACTGATCCCTCTTTATCGAACAATATCATGTTTTATGATAATGATTTAAATCAATTTTTATAATTAAATATTATTCCAAATGATTTGAATTAAAATTTAAATAAATCCAATAACTACGAAATATGTCCAAATTATATTTTTTTCTTGTCTTTAGCTCCCATAATATTTTTTCTTAAAACCGATGATTCACCCTTACCTTTTTTTAACAACGAATTTCTTTTAATTTTATGGTTTGTGTGACTTGAACCAAAATATTTCACTCCAAATCAGATGTTTAAAGACTTTTTCTTTACCAATAGACCACCACCTCATTGACGATTCATCCTTAGCTAAAGGGCTAAATATGTCCCATATATGTTCATACAAAAACTTTTTTTCAAACAATCTACATCCTTCACTCATCCTAACAATATTTATTTAACTATAATATTTATTTATTACCGAAAATAGTGATATGCATCTCTATATGTAAATAAAACATGATATTAGCCTGCATTTGTTAATGTTATGCTTTATGTTCTTATTAGACGGGGCGTTTCCATGATGGAGCCGTGGGTTTCTCAGGCATCATGGGAACACCGTCACAACCATCATGGATTCCTTTTTATGAATTTATGAACCCCTACAAGAAGGATATATGAGATGTGATATGGCACAAGTTTCAATGTTCTGTTTATTTAATGTTGTATTGGATGGTGACGTGACACAATATTATTTGATGGTGGGTTGAAAGAGGTAGTGGGTTCAACTAGAAAGATTTGTCATCCTTATAGGGTCTATACGAGTCGTATATTTCTTCAAAGTGACGGTGTACAACTCATATAGGCCATATACTAGTCATATACTTCTTTAGAGCGATGCCATACGAGTCATATACTCCCTATATGAATTGTACATTTCTGCATACTCATGCTACACGAGTCATTTAATTCCTATACGATTCGTATAACTTTGTTTTTCATTTTTTACTCTATTTTCATTTCAAATTTGGTTGTTGTTTTTTCAAACTATGGTGGCTTCAGGTTCTCGTTTTCGTAGGCGTTCACCTTGTTCGGATTTCATGGTCCGGGCGGGGATGATTTTATCGAGGCTCAAGACTTCATGATGGGGATCATGTGTCACACGTAGAGTCGATCACGTCTTGCGAGGCTCTGACAGACGACCATGGTACCCCTCGCGATCAATTAGGAGAATCTGTAGATGGTCGGCTATCGCAAGCGGGCCAATACAAGTCTCACTCATGGCACCCGTGGAGGCACTTGCTTGATCATAGCAATGCTTAGGCTTTTCAAGAGATTACACTGTAGTTTTTATAGACATTATGTTTCTAGCCAGTACAGGGCGTCAGAGCCCGAGGCCCTAAGACACAGACACATGGTCTTTTTTTCGTTTATGTTGAGCTGATAGGCACATGCCACTGCTATGTTTTGTGGTATTGCTCGATTTCTATACTAAGGCGAAGCCGACTACCAAGCTTTTCCTTGTAGCTCGAGTAGATATAAAGAAGGGTGTTATACAAGCATATGGGCTAAATGAGTAGGCAGGGGTAGCTGCCACTGCTTCATTGTCACGTTGTGCGATGTATTGGAGTTCTAGGGGATGTTATATGTGATCTTACACATCGTATTAACTTGATGGAAGCTCAGTGCGAGCGACTGATGCAGGGGATTACAACTATGATGGAAACCGCCAACGTCCCCCGGCTTCAATTGTCGGTGATCCTACAACCGCAACCCCCACCACCACCACCACCTAGGGGTGAGCAGAAAACTGAAATAACCGAACCGTAACCGAAGTAACTGACAAACCCGAACCGAAACAAAAACCGTCAGCTCGATTTTAGGAATTTTAACAATCAAAAATTTCGGTTCGGTTTTCAGATAACCATTTTCAATAACCTAAAAAACTGAACCGAACCGAAAAGAAAAGAACATATATTTTTATGTAGTTTAAGTTGTTTAAGTGTTTAACCCATGCTATTAGAAATTATTAATTTATTGAATATTGAGTATTTATAATAAAAACATTAACATGTTTCTTTATAATTAAGATGATTTATTTATTGCCTACAACAAATAATAAAATTTAATATAAAAATTAAATTATCTTCAAAGTATTATAAAAGAAAATGTCCTAATAAAAACTTTGAAGAAACATAAAAATATATTAGAATGTTTGATTTATGTGAACATTATTAGTTAAAAATGTTAAGTATAATAACTTGAATATAAACATATAATAAAGATTCTTAAATTTTATATTATACTTTTTATTTTTGAATCTTACATATTTTTGTTTCAAAAACCGAACCAACTGAAGCGAACCGGTGTAAAAACCGAAAAACCAAAACCGAACGGTTTTCAAAAACCGAAAACCGACGTTTCGGTTTTGGTTTTCCCAAAAACTAAACCGAACCGTGCATGATGTGTGTAAAAAGCAACATATAAATTACATCAAATGAGTCATAAAACTAACCCTTTTTTAGTACTAAGGTTGGAAAAAGTGTGCTTTTGTCTTCCTTTTGTATTTTCAGGACCAAATGAGCTTAATTGAACAAAAGGAACAAATATGCAGTCAAATCTAATATAAATACAAGAAAAGGAATAAACGTGGCATGCCTGACCCGTCGACAGCATCTTCCCCAAGCATAAACAAGAGAACAGAAGGCTGACCACGGCCCCGTGCCCAGCGGACACGGGGGCGTGGCCAGGTATCTGCAGAAAAGACAAAGCAATGGAAGCTTCTATTCCCAGCACGGGGGCGTGCCCAGCTCAACACGGGTCGTGGTCAACGCTAAGATTCACAAAATCTTGATAGTACAGATACGCTTCTGCACACGGTGCCATGCCCAGCCAACACAGGGGCGTGTGAAGCCTAATACAGACAATTGCAATTAATGAAGAAAGAGAAAGAGGATGGACACGGGGCCGTGTCTGGGCTTCTGTGCAGGCTATAAATAGGGGTGCTTGGCTCACTTCAAAGACATCCCTTGGCAAACCACCCCTCTCTCACTTCACCCACACTCCACCACCATCACACACCCACATCCACCACCATCATCCATCATCCACCTAGAGTGTGTGTAGTAGTCTCGGGATCCAAGATTGATCGTAAGAGTTCTTGACAATCAAAGGTCATGTTTGCCTAAGTCTCTTACATCACTTGGTGAAGACAAACATTTAATGTAATACTTTTGATTTTTAATCTTTTCGCACTTTTTATTTGGTTTTGTATTGATGACTTTAATAACTAGTTTCTTATGTTGAAGGTGAAACTTCCTTATCATTTGTCCGTGGTGTCTTGGCGTTATTTTACTGTCTATATAAAATAAAAGATTTTCACCATTCATATCTCTACGGTCTATATAGAGATATGTTGGCTACCTGGTCGGGGGTTAAGGGGATGGTTTGGTAAGGTTCTTGCCTTGTTCAGTGTATAGATCCTGCAAGGACCTGGGTCAAGCTTACTAGGACCCCCTTCAATACCCACTGGTATTGGATGGCGGGGGTGCGAATGGCTTGATCCCCTCATGTGTAAACTACTATTAATACATTAACCCGGCTACTTGGGATTGTATCCCTGCTTACTCAAACCACTTAGCCGATGGTAACGTCACCTTCAAAAGAGGGGTCTGCCACATTACGCATTAATAACTTAATTAATTATCTTCCAATATTCCGACCCTTTGGGATTGTATCCTTGCTGACTCAAACAACTGGGTTGAGGGTAACGTCACCTTCAAAAGAGGGGCCTACTACTATAACTAAGATAATCTCTTAAAAAGTGTAAAAGTGCGGAAATCAGCAAATGTTACATTAAAGGCAAGTCGGATCCAAGTGATTCATCTTGTCTATCTGTTTTATTTTATTTTTATTTTTCAGCATTTTTAGTTTTTATTTTCATGTTTAAAACCTTTTCTAAAAATTTTGATTTGATTAGACGTTGAGGATAAACTAGAACTAAAAGCTCTTGTCTCCTTGGACGACCTCAGTATCTTACCAACGCTATACTACGCTCACGATGGGTGCACTTGCCCATATGTGTGTTTAGTGTTAGTAGAATATCGTGTTTTATAAATTTAAAACTTGACTAATGTGTTAAAAAATGGCTTAAAATATCAATAAAATTATATCACACATAACGCACATCAATGCACACCCCTATAATCACCATAGCTAGGTGACGCTGTATTTTTTGTTTCTATTTTAATATAAAACATGTGTAAATAATATATGTTATAAATATATTATATTATTATGGTTATCAACTCCTAAAATAGACTGACTTCTTCTCCAAGTTTTATTCTTCTATATATACTACATTGTATCTCTTGTATTAGATACCTATCAATGAAATATTAGATTTCTTCTCCCTATTATTTTCTTCTTATTCTTCTTTGCTATTAGGCTAGTTTTACAACACGTTATCAGCACGAGTCGCTTTTGGAGTTGGATCACATCATCATAAAGTTGAATCGAGGTGTGCATTTGTTTTCGCTTCATCAAAGAATGATCAATCAAACCATCTTACAAGTAAGTTTTATCTTGATTCATGATTTACAGATCAGTCATAAATATTTATGTCATACATGTTATTGTGAAAATTATTGACAGATATGTTTATACAAATTCATAACCAAAAACTAATATTAATCGGTAAGACAGACAAATATATACGATAATCATAAACGTTACCTTTTTATTTTATTTTATGTGCCGATGAAAAAACTTATTCTTTTTATCATTAAGTATATTGGGATCTTTGCATCAGAGAAGGGTTATGTTAAATAATGTAAGAGTGATTGACAATATTAATTGTTTATCAACCTACATAATGTAGGATTGATTGATAATATTCTTCATATACCTTTTCAAAAGGCTATAGTTTCGGTGTTTATGGTATGGATTGATGTATCTTAAATATATTTTCTTTCGATCATACATATGTAGTAGATATATTTAAATTTTAAATTTATCTTCTCTGGTCTTGAAAAATTGATTTGAAAATGCTAATTTTATTTATTCATAGTTCAAGTATGAAGTCAGAAGTAAATGATGTAAGTAAATTTGGTATCTATGGCTAATATAATAATAACTGATCCACTACCAAAAATTAAACGAACATATCCATAAGTTTTACGTTTGTTAATTGTCATGCTTATTGATCGTATATACTACAGGATTAATATAGGTTTTGTGATTTAATTAGGTGTATATTAATTTGACTAATATTCAACCAGCATGCATGTTATCATCAATTATGAGTTATCGTGAACTTAAATACATGCAATTGTATGCATGTGTATATGAAAAACAAAAACAATGATATTCTTAATTGATATTTCTAATAATATGTCATAGTGAAGGTTTATATATTTCTTGTGAACATTGTAATCAGTGAATACTTCTTCTAGGGACTTTTGGATGATATATTAATCAATTAAATTAGTTTTTCGTATCATATATATATGATTATGTATACTTGATTTCATATTAAAACTAAAAACGAAAGGAAAATGATGGGAGGTATGAATCATATATTTTATTAGCATTTTCTTGTTAAAGATTATTGGAACAATTTGTTCATTTACTTGAAACCCGAAATGTTGTGCTCGTTTATGGTTCGTTAAATCATCATTATGATAATAGATATTTAATGATATGTTATTAAAACATCATGCAGATTTAAAGAAGATATTTCTTTACGTTTCAAATTAAGGGTGGAGATATAATAGGAAGTTAATTTGGCTAGGAAGGCTAGGAAGTGATCTTGACCATCCATTAAGTAAATCAAGGGCTAAGATTAAATCAGGGAAATTGAAAGTAAGAAAAGAGGCGCGTGACTTTTTTCAGGGGCATTCTAGTCAAGTAAGCCAATAGTTTCTCTCTCCTCCAATTCCCCCCCATTTTTTAAACGTTAATAACTCTTTCATACGACATTATTTTTTTAAAAAAATTGCACCAAAAAAAACGAGCGTTTTTTTATCTTTAAAACGAGTATACTATTGCTATATTTTGAAAAAAAAAATTAAAACGCAATAGAAAAACCCCCAGTATTGTAAAACGCAATGAAAAAAAAAACATTAAAAATGACATTTTTCTAAAACGCAATGCACCAAAAACACATAGAAATGACTTATTTGTAAAACGCAATGGCCAGAAAACACAAAGAAATGTTTTATTTCTAAAACGCAATAGCCTAAAAACTCAAAAGAAAATGTACTTTATAAAACGCAATGGACTAAAAACCCATAAAAATGTGTTTTACCTAAAACGCAATGCACCAAAAACACATAAAAATGTGTTTTACCTAAAACGCAATGCACAAAAAACACAAAGAAATGTTTTATTTGTAAAACGCAATGGCCAGAAAACACTTAAAAATTACTCATTCTAAAACGCAATGGACTGAAAACACCTAAAAATATGTTCTACCTAAAACGCAATGACTAAAAACACTTCAAAAATGTGTTTTACCTAAAACGCAATAACTAAAAACACTTAAAAATGTGTTTTTTCTAAAACACAATAGCTAGAAAACACATAAAACTCTCTTATTTCTAAAACGCAACTGTCTTTGAATTGTCTGTGAACTGTCTGAATTGTCTACGAATTACTGTCTTCGAAATGAGCCAATTTCTGGAAAATTAATTTTTCTGATGCGTTTTTAGTACAGCAATTTAATCGAAAAAAAAAATTTCCGAGCTGACCTAGCAGCTCAACCCCAGCCAGGGGCTCTGCCCCTTGGACCCCGCCAGGGGCTGCCGCCCCCGGACCCCCGCCAAGATCATAAAACGCAATGACTAAATCAAAAAACCCAGTTCGTAAAAATGAAATTAAAGAATTTGTTACCTGGATCGAAGTGATTTCTTCAACAATTGACGAATTTTGAATGATTGAAACACTTATCAGCTCTCGAAATCGAACGAATCGAGTAATTATCTTCAAAATCACCGGAAAAAAACGAGATTTTGTATGAATTTAAACTGTGTTTTCTTCAAAAAAGCTGAAGAACACGTTGATCGGGTGTTTGAATCTTTGATTGGTGATGTAAATCGCACTATAATGTAGTGATTATTGAGATAGAAAGTGAAGAAATGGTTGAAGATGGTGGGTTTTGAAAATGGTGGGTTTTTGAATTTACTGGGTTTTGAAAAAGGAAGAAGAAGGAGTTGGATTGACTAAAATACCCTTTCTCTTTATTTTAAAATTTGCCACATGTCATAATCCTATGGCTTCCTATCCTTCCTAGCGAAAATTAACTTCCTATTTGATCTTTACCCTTCAAATTAAAGTGATTAATTATTTATATTTCTTGATGTACTAATATCATTAAAATAGTATGAATAGTTTAAATTGATTTCTTACCCGTGTGATTGAGTAAAGAATGAGAATTTATAAAAGTTTTCAGATCCATCTCATTACTTGAAGTGTATGTGATATAAATTGATCATTGTAAGAGTAGTGATCATATGTTTGTAAGAAAACGAGAACTGGATATTTGTTTATGTAAAAGCATGATGATAAATATTTGTATATATAATATAATATTCTTGTGACTGGTCATATACAAATAATATATATATATATATTGTCACACCCCATATTTCTACGTATTACCGGTGGGCCCGGTGGGGAGTATCGTGACGTAGTTGGTAACATTACAGTCAAACAACACAATATTTAATATGCACAGCGGAAACAAAAGATAGATATATTTCAACCAAATAATATTGTAATATCAAGTATCACAAATAGTTGAAAATAATCCACAGGTGGATCAAAATAAAATGGAAACATTGTTCAACAGTTTTGACATCCAAGCTTGCGAAACTTATTTGTGGACGCTAGGAGAAAGCCAGCCTAGTTCGCGTAGTACCTGCACTTAACCTTTTTTGGGAAAATACGTCAGTTTACACTGGTAAATACAATTAACTGACTCATTTGAAAAGATTTAATAAAATTGATTTGAATGCACGTGGCACAAACTTTTTATAACTTGGGATAATTATTTGTAGATAATACTTGTAAAAGAATTACATGTTCCTTATGCGTTCAGTAGCCTGATCCGTAGACCAGGTTAAAGATCAATAGACACACCACATTATTTATTTATGCACTGACAGGTGTACGCCTACACCCCGTGCTCAGGTCGTGGCCATCTCGTAAGATGATGCCAAGGATATCCGGGACATGGTCATTAACCCCCCAAAGGCTTTAAGCAAACAAAACATTTCAAAACGGAGCATATCAATGATTTAACCTCTATTCGATTAAAGATTCAATGCCGGACCAAGCGGTATTTTATATACCGTACCCCAAGCCCGTATAAGGGAAAATAAGTTCAAAGTATTTACCTTTGCAAGTATCAATCACAATTAGCAAGTGCGTGTAGCTTTTACCAGGTCTCCTATTCTGGAACGAAGGTTTATAATAACCTATTAGAATCCTAACGGGTCTTTAATTAAGCCTAAACTTAGACCGGTTAGTTTTAAGGAAAGATACGGTTCAAACGCACGATCAAGCGAAGACCGGAATAGAATGTGATTTAGACCCGACAAGTTTGAAGACTTGTATAATATGGGTAATCTAAACACATTCTGGATTTTTAGATAAAAACGATAAGGTTTGACCCGTTTCGGCTAATTTATGCAAACTAGTTACATAAACTGAACCGAACGCGCAAGAGGCGTAACGGGCAACCATGAGAGTCATTTACAGGTTTCCTAAGTTAATATGCCTTAAATATGTTGTGATATCAGTAGGATACCTTCCATTATGCCCAAAATGAGTTTAATCTCAATTTAAGCCCTGCAGGGGTATTTTGGTCATTTTAAAGATTATAAAGAGATTAAATGAAATTCTGAGATTCGGGTCTGAACAAATCAGTAAAATAACTTAATTTATCAGGTTATATCAGTTGGTGATAAGTCTTATATGACAAAATGGTTTTAAACCCATACTAGGTGTTTAGTACGCGTAAAAAGCCGTTTTAAGCGATTTCCGGGTTATACCGGAAATTTGAGTTTTCTGATCAGGTTATAAAGTTCAAAATACTTTATTTATTATATAAAATCAATAGCAATTGGATTCGTGTCAAAATACTATGTAGAACTCATTTTATTAACAAAAAGGGTATAATCGGTATTTACCGAACCAATGCCATAGCCTTAGGTTATGAGCAGGTTAAAAATAATTAAAAATCTTTAAAAATACCAAAATATTATATTACATCAGTGGGTAAAAGGTTTGGTGACGAAAATTGGGTTTATATAGGCTTTATGCTAATTGCGCCATTTAATTAACAAAAAGCTTTCTAATTACGCTATTGAGCATAACTCCTAATCTAGACCTCCAATTGATGTGAAATTTTAGGGACACGTTTATAAATCAGTAGTAAAGATTATTGTCCTTTCACATATCCAAAATTCTCGTTTTATGGTCAAAAGGGCATATTGGTCAACATTAGGCAATTAACGGAAATATGTAAACGAATCGGACAATCAACGAACCAACCACAGAGGGTTATACTATCATGTAACCTGGTCCTAAGAAAGCTCTAAGGCATTTCCAAATCATACTAAATCGGGTCAGAACTGAAGTCAAAGCAAAAGTCAAATTTTTGCGACTTTCGGTTCCGAACCGGGTCTAAACAGAAAATTGTCGGGTCGAACATGTTTAGACATGTTCTTACATTTATTACTAAGTTATATGAGTGGTAAAATAGGTTACATGTCTTCTACATTGCTAATTACATGTTAATTCGCAAATTAAGCTTCTGTTGACTTTTTATAAACAACTTTGACCCGACATTTGATCTAGTTAGAGCGGGAATCAGAGGGTGCCCTTTTAAGGGTTTAATGCCCACCTAATTACCAACTTATAACTACCTTCAATTCGACTAATCACTGGACCATTAATGATTAATCGCTAAGTCAAACGTTAATTACGACAGTTTGACTTTTAAGCTAATAACTAAGTAAAACTCAATTAAGGAGGTCAAGGGTGCTTACCAAGGTCTAATGCACGACCAGAGATGCTTAGAGAAGGCTCTTGAGCTCCAGAGATGATCAGAAGATGAGTTGTGAGTGAATGATCAAGGTTGCAACCAATGGGCTTTATATAGTGCATTTAATTGCTTGTGACCTTGACAAATCATGCTACCATTGATCCCTGATCATTAACAAGTGTCCCTAATGTCTAAAAGCAAGCCTAGGCAACCCTTGGTGTTGAGAAAAGGCAATGTAAGTCGGTTACAATGGACATAGCAGACATCTACCATTCTTTTCGGCATCAGAGGGCCCCTCGCGGCACGCGTAGGTCCCCTAGGGGTCCCTCGCGTCGCGCGATGCCCCTTCTGATCCAAATCCAATTTTCAGATTTTTGTGTTTTGGTCCTTGGTCCATATAAAGTTGTTTCAACTTTATTTCTTGCATTATGAGCCCTCCAAATTGACTTATAAGGGCTTCAAGACTTATACCCACTTTGTTAAGTCCTTGGTTTGCTTTGTTATCAACCGAAAAGTCATAAACTTCATTGTTGACGCTTTTAACCCTTCTTATACGAATTTTATCATAACTTTCTCATACGATAACAAAACTTGGTGAAATTTTTATCATGTATTCTAGTGAGCATAATTAATCGTTACAAAGCTTCGGGTTTGCTAAAAGGTCACTCAGAGGTATACTTTAAACATGTTGACACAATTAACCCCTGTAGTTTGTAATTCCTCACTTTCTTTCACATTTAGCTTCGTATGATCCATGATTTATTCGTTTAAGGTTATAAACATCGTGTAGGGTTATTGTAAAGTATATTTATCCATCGTTGACATTTTGAACCCTTATATTCACATACTTTCCTTGTTTGTCAACTTTAGTCCTTCTAGAGTATTCTTTCACACGTTCAAAGTTTATGACACGTGTCAACACATTATAGGACGTGAATTTTCGAGGTGTTACATATATATATATATATATATATATATATATATATATATATATATATAAACATGTATTGTATGACTTGACTTTATGTATATCTCATATTTTGTATGATATTATTTATTATACGTATAGTATTAAATAGAAAAACTAAACCAAAGTTGGTTTATTATTATTATTATCATGAAAGGGCATATATATGCTTAGATGACACCTGAAGTGTCATGCTCCCTATACTCCCTAAATCTCATTACCAGGTTATAAAAGGTCGTAAAATATTTAAACAATAAATCTTACATGACTCGAACATTTAGTTACTTCTCTATTCGTAGTATGTAAAGAGAAGATTATTTACAAGGAAAAATTAGATCAAACAATTTCCATTTGTCATACCTCAAATATGCTAAAGTCGCAATATTATGGAACCATGAAATTTTGTTGGTTCTACTGCATTCACTGAAGTGAATGTGATTATATAACTATCATTGAAAATGTTGTGAAAACTTGTAATGAGGTCGAACTATCAGAAAATGTAAGATAGCCAAGTTAACAGTGAGACCGACTATTAATATTGTCATGATAGACATAATGAGACCGACCACTATAAGTGGCAATATAAGGGAGTGATAATATGCAGATAATATGTGGAAATAATGATAGTGATATAACATGATAGTTTCAAATGATATATCTCTCGTGTCTTACTTTTGTATTACATACGTACAAGTAATACATCTTCGATCATAAACTAGAAGTCTATGGATCATGATATTTGATTGGCATGACCGGTTAGACCACGCCGAGTCAATGATGATGTGAAACATAATGAAGAGCTGGAAGATTCTTCCTGACAATTAAAGATGTCTTTGCTCTCAAGAAGAAATTAATTATTTACCAACGAAAATAAGGTGTGAATCTCTAAATATTCTGGAATAAAGAAAGGATACGTATATCCCAACGTGATACCATTTAGTGTTTTAAATCGATGCACCGTCTAAATGGTTATGAAATCCACAACCTGAAGTTTGTGTGAGTGTTGCTTAGCTAATGTGCTAGCAAGCATATTAATCCAGATTGGTATATTTATTTTGGTAATAACGATGAATTCAATTCTCAAGTTATTAATGATTATTGGAAGAAAATATTGAGCTACATATAGCTTATGTTTATACAAGAATTGCTTTGTTGAGATGATCACTAAACGTCTACTATTGATTATAAAGCCAATGATCATGAGAGGAGTAAAAGTTCAGTTATGTACATGTAATTTTATATTTAGTACCATTAATTCACATCAAGCCAATAAGTTATAGTTCTCCCCATATATTTGGTTTTTGGTCAGTAACCAAATATGTCTCATCAAAGATTTTGGTTGTGCGACATATATTGAAACTCATCCACCACCCCGCACAAAGATAGGACTTCTAAAAAGTTTGAGAATATGTTGGGTATAAATAATCGTCTATGATTGAATACTTAAAACCATTAGTGAGAAATTTGTTTATGGCTCATTGGTTTTTTCACTTTAGTGAATGAATGTTCCCAACATTAGGGGGAGATAACAAGCAGTTGGAAAGTGAAAAGTGAAATGAATTATCATGTCATCTTGATCCTCAGACTATAAACTATGAACTAGAAATTCATAGTATAATTCATTTACCAATATTAAAGAATAAATTACCAGATGAGTTCACTGACCTAAATAGAGTGACTAAGTAAGTCACATAATCAACTGCTTATGCTCCATTTATGTTTGTGTCCCAGAAGGACAACCACATATTTTCTAATGAGTCTATTGCACGCCTGAAGCGTGGTAGACTAGTCGATTCCAGTAATACAATTCCTCGAAAGTTGGAGCAACTAATTAAGATGGTCAAGTCGAGGTGGTATTAAAAAGGTCTCCTGAAGAGACAGTAGACGTGATGGTTCAAGAAGAACCTCAGGTACCTGGAAATAAAAAGATCTCGATAAGTTGTATCATGTCTAAGATATGTACGGAATCGAAATAAAAATCGACGTCGTTATACTTTTGTATGTAATGTAGCGCTTAAAATGATTAAACGATGAGGATCAAGATTGAGATCTGCCTATGAACGTAAACATAGAAATGATTGGCCAAAATGAAAAGATGCAAATAAGGCAGAGTTGACTTATCTGTTGAAATGGAAAGTTTTTGGATCACTAGTCCATGCAACTGAAGTTGTAAGATGTGTTGGATATAAATAGGTCTTTTATGCAAGTTATGAATTGAAAATAACATGAAGTTATTTTAAGAAAAATGGTGGCACAAGATTTTTGCATATAACTGATTAATGAGGAGAATCATTCTCTAGTGGTGGATACAATGACTTTCCACTAACTTATTAGTCTGGTAAGATAAAGAGAGAATTGATATGCGTCTTATGAATGTTATGTATCACTTGATACTGAAAGTTTACATGAAAGTCCTGAAGGATTAAATTATATAAGTCATGTAAAGTAAGTTGTCGAGAACAATGTGATCATTGTATACATATTCGGATTTGAATAGGTTATGATTTTTACATATTGGATATAATTGGAACTCCTGATGAGTTTCTAAAGCAATTGAGTGTCTTAAAAAGTTAATTGAAACATCTTAACGATGTAATACTTGTGCACCAAGAAACATACATAGAAAACGTGTACCCGATGATTGTGATATCTCAATAAATAGTGTACACGCATGGTACAATATGGATTTTGGAGATAAAAGCAAGTGTTTATGACATTTGTGCATATGATACAGATCTATATGTGTTATATGGGTAAGTTTATGTAACACAACTCATGAAGAGTGAATGCACATGCATATTTGGATAAGATGGGAAGAATTCCCTCATGGATTGATAATGCTAGAAGCATTGATATAAAAACCTTAAGGACATACTATATGAAGTTGACAAAATATGTATGAACTAAAATAGTCGGGTCGAGTTTTGTACAACTTGAGATATTCGCATAAAGAGGGATATAAGTTTGATTAAATTAGCCATGTTTTATCAATATTCTGCTTTTAAAAGCTCACTATAATCGCAGTTTACAGTGATGATGTGTAGGCATCATCGAGAGAAACTGTCGAGCTTTTAGATGGAGAATTTTTGAATGACCTTGGCACAGTCTAATTATTACTCGAACTGCAGTTCGAGTATATATGTAATTATATTTTATCAATCCCTCAAGTACATCTAGAAGATGATGTCGGGATATTTTAATATGGGCATTATTGAACCTTAAAGGATGTTAAAGGTTCTTAAGTCACTTGTTATAAGAAATGCTTATTATCATCTCCTACCAAAGTAGAGATTCTCATTCTAGAAGTACCATCGTGAAATGTGCATGTGCATTAATATGTTTGCTAGCTATGTATGGTTATAATATCTTTCACTTGAGCTAATTGTCATGATATAGCCTTTGTCAAACGAAGAGATATTGAAATGAGTTCAAAGAAATATTTCAGGTATAAACGATATTTGATTATATTTTACTAACCCATCAAAACAAGTTTGGTTAGTCTTATAGATGCAGGAATGTAACAAAACACAGTCATGGACATATGATATTTTTGGAGATACCTAAAGTCTCGTTAGAAGATTGAACAACATTGCTCAACATAAATGATTGCACATTAAAGGATGGAGCGACAAATAATTGGTTACAAAAGCTTTGATCAACTTCAAGGAAGATGACACACGTTACTTAAAGGATACATGCTAAAATGAGGGGGAGACTTATTCAAGTTGCACTCTTTTTCCCTCACTAAGTTTTGTCCAATTTGGGTTTTCTTAGTAAGGTTTTTTAATGAGACAACATACATGATCCAGAAGTATCATGAGAAGAAAATACGCGCTGCACACTTTTTCCCTTAGCTGAGGTTTTGTCCCACTGGGTTTTCCTAGCAAGGTTTTTAACGAGACAACATCTCAAAGCGTATTAAGTTGATAACCAAGGGGGAGTGTTATAAATATATTATATTATTATGGTTATCAACTCCTAAAATTGACTGACTTCTTCTCCAAGTTGTATTCTTCTATATATACTACATTGTATCTCTTGTATTAGATACCTATCAATGAAATATTAGATTTCTTCTCCCTATTATTTTCTTCTTATTCTTCTTTACTATTAGGCTAGTTTTACAACAATATATATATATATATATATATTATCTTTTTATTTGTCGTCTCAATGTTTACTGTTTACTTGGTTGTTTTGAAAAAAAAAGTAATTATTGCAAAGTAATAATAATAAAAGTTATATATATATATATATATATATATATATATTGTTCTTTTTGTTCTCGCAATAATTAGTGTTCTGTAATGATCCTTATCCTATATATATATATAGGGGGAGGTTCATTTGAGAAGAAAATTAAATTGAGAAGAAAAAGAATAAAGGGTACAATTGTAAAACATTAAATAGTTTTTCTCTCATCTCATTTATTATTATTTTTGACTAATTAATTAGTCATAAAGAGTATCATCCTACACACTAAAATTTTTGCCTAGACACATCAAAATTTATCCTACACGTTTTTGAAATTTATCCTACACATACTGAAATTTATCCTACACAACTCGTAATTCATCCTACACACCTCATAATTTATCCTACACTTTAAATTAATTTTTTTCTTCTTTGAAAAAATATATATTTTTTTAAATAAGTTACAAATTTAATTTAGTGAGCTATTAAAAAGGAAGACTAAGAATTAATGATTTATCTAATTTTACCAATACACCCTTACACCCATATTAAATACAAAAATTAAATGAAGTAAAATGAAGCATTATTATTGGTTGAAGTTTGTTCTTTTTTATTCTTACAAAAAAATTCTTCTCATTTGAACCCTCAACTATATATATATATATATATATATAGGGTAGGGTTCCAGCGTGAACAACCTCCCAAGAGTGAACTGCGTGAACAGATATGGACCCTTGATTTCATTTTTAGTTTTTAAGGGTAGGATTGTAATTATATAAAAAATTAGATTTAAATTATTATTTTAATAATTGAATTAAGTTACATCTTTCCTAATTTAAATTCATTATCCACATTATGTTTATTTATTAATAAGATAATTATCAAAACAAACAACAAATCACCATATTTCAATTTTAATTTTTATTTCATATTTCATCATTAGAATTCAAATTTTGATTTTTAAGATCCTCGTAACCTTCATATTTCAACGGTATACACATGTGTACTTGGATATCAATAGAACAGCACACATGTGTACTCAGCATCGTACATATGTGTACAGTAATTCACAGGTGTACATCAACATTCAATACAAAAAAAAATTCTGAGATATCACAAAAACAGACGATATACACATGTGTACATCGCATTAAAAAGAGGGCAAAATTAGAATACACATGTGTACATCGCAATTAAAAAAAATAATTATTTTAATAATTGAATTAAGTTACATCTTTCCTAATCCTTGATTTGATTTGTGAGAGATTTATGCAATCAATTTAAGAGGATAATTAATTACTTGATTTGTGAGAGATTTATGCAATCAATTTAAGATTGAAATTACACATATACCCTTTTTGTATTTAATTAAATGGAAAAAATTAACCAAATAATTACCATCATGCCACTCGCTTTAATCTCAAGATCATAAAAATCAAGGGCCCAGATCAGTTCACGCAGTTCACTCTTGAGATTTTGTTCACGTTTGAACCTAATCCTATATATATATATATATATATATATATATTGGAGGGTTCAAATGAGAAGAATTTTTTTGTAAGAAGAAAAAAAGAAGAAGTTTCAACCAATAAGAATGCTTTATTTTACTTCATTTAATATTTGTATTTAATTTTAATATAAAGGTATATTGGTAAACTTACATAAATCATTAATTTGTATTATTCCCCTTTAATAACTAGCTAAATTAAATTTGTAACTCCTTTTCAAAATATATACTTTTTCCAAATTAAAAAAACAACTTAATTTAAAGTGTAGAATAAATTACTAGTTGTGTAAGATAAATTACGAGTTGTGTAGGATATATTTCGAGGTGTGTAGGATAAATTTCGACTGTGTAGGATAAAATTCTATAACGTGTAGGGTACATGTAGGAAAATTTTGATATGTGTAGGTTTTGTAGATTATATGTAGTATAATTAATCTTTGGTTGACTAATTAATTAAAGAGAGAAAAATTAATGATATCAGTTATAAATGAAATAGCATTTTACTAATATGCCTTTTCTTCTTTTTGTTCTCGCATTAAATTTCTTCTCAAATGAACTTTCCCCTATATTTAATTGAGAAGAAAAAGAACAAAGGGTAATTTTGTAAAACATTAAATAGTTTTTTCAATTATCTCATTTATTATCATTTTTTACTAATTAATTAGTCATAAAGACTATTATCCTCCACACTAACTTTTTTTTCTACACACATCAAAAGTTATCCTACATATTTTGAAATTCATCATACACGTTAAAATTTATCCTACATAACTCGTAAATTATCCTACACAACTCGTAATTTATCCTACACTTTAAACTATTTTATTTTATATTTTTGAAAAAATATATATTTTGAAGATAAGTTACAAAAAATTTAATGTAATTAGCTATTAAAGAGGAAGACTACAAATTAATTACCTATGTAGATTTACCAATGTACCCTTATACTAACATTAAATACTTATATTAAATGAAGTAAAATAAAACATTCTTATTGGTTGAAATTTCTTCTTTTTTCTTCTTACAAAAAATTTCTTCTCATTTGAACTCTCCACTATATATATATATAGGGTAAGGTTCATGCGAGAACCACCCTTATTGCGAGAACCGCGAGAACCAATGTGAACACAAAATAAAATCTAAAAAAAATAAAAAAAACACTCAATTTTTTTTTATTTTTTTAATATTTTAAAAAAAAATCGCTATATTTCGTTTCCATAAAAAAAAAACTTTTTTTTTCGAGTAACAGTTATCCATGCACATGTGCATATGTATCATTACTTCAACAAATTCGGTAATACGTTATCAAGAATAGACAATTGCACTTTAATTTACAATACCATTAGTAATACACTACTTTTTACATTACCAATATTCAAAATGCACATGTGCATCATTAGGTATAACCATGATATAACGTGTTTTGGTACAAAAAGTTTGTGATTTTGAATGGAGAAGTAGGCCCATATACATGTTTTTTGGTTAGTTATATCTAGTGGTTGATGGTTTAGTTATAGTTGTCAATTTTTGATGTAATATGTTGATTGGATGGTATAAATGGTGTTTACATACATGTAATAAAATGAAAATATTGTTAATGGTATTGTATTATGGATGGTAGGAGGTAATGATATTGTATTATGGATGGTAGGAGGTAATAGTAGTGTATTATGGATGATATGATAGATGAAAGGGAAAGTGTATTCAAAGTAGTGTACCAAAACACATTATTTCATGTTGATACATATAAATGCACATGTGCATTTATAATATTGGTAATGTAAAAAGTAGTGTATTACATATGGTAGTGTAAATGAAAGTGGAATTGTCTAATATGTGTAATGAATTACGGAATTTGTCAAAAAAATGAAAAAAAATGCACATGTGCATGCTTGTGTATTATGGATGGAATGATAGATAAAAGAGAAAGTAGTGTACCAAAACACCTTATTTCATGTTGATACATATAGATGCACATGTGCATTTCTAACATTATTAACGTAAAAAGTAGTGTATTACACGCGGTAGTGTAAATGAAAGTGCAATTGACTATTATTTGTAATGAATTACGGAATTTGACAAAGAAATGATACATATGCACATGTGCATGGATAACTGTTACTCGAATTTTTTTTTATTTTTTTATTAACAAAACATAGCGATTTTTTCAAAAAAAAAAATAGTAAAAAAAAAAAAATTTGGGTGTTTTTTAGATTTTTTTAGGAATTACTGTTTGTGTTCACACTGGTTCTCGCGGTTCTCGCAATAAAGGGTGGTTCCTAACGGATCTTTGTCCTATATATATATATATATATATATAGGGTAGAGATAGTGTACAAAGTGTCTAAAGTGTGAGAAGTGTAAGAAGTGTTTTAAACCATTAGATATTTGATCTAATGGTTGAGATCAATAGGGACAAAATTATAAATTGTGTTTTAATTATATGGACTGATTTGAAAATTGTAGGGGTAATAGTGTCTTTGTATATGTTTCAAATTAGGTAATCTCTCCTAAATTCTAGTGATTCACTCCTAAATTCTAGCGATTCAAATTTAACTGCAAAATTCTGTCGATCCTAAATTCTAAAAATACAGAAATATGTAACTGCTACAAGAAATGTATAACACTATACATCCATCATATAACAATATATAACACCATATAACATTATGTAACACCATATAACACTATGTAACAATATATAACACTATACATCCATCATAGACATGCTACCAGAAAAATATAACATTATATAACACTATGCATCCATCACAATATTAGATTAATGTGCAGGATCATCTACCTATATATATATATATAGGGGATGGTTCAAATGAAAACCACTTTTATTGTGAAAACTCGAAAACTAACTAAAAAAAGCCTAAAAAACACACAAAAAAAAAATTTTCAAATTTTTTTTTTATAAATTTCGCTTGTTTTTATACATGAAAAAAAAAATTTCAAAAAAAAAAAAAAAAATTTTTTTGGTTGTACTGCACATGTGTAGTACACTAATACGAAAAGCCTAAACCACTTAACCCACCCCCCACCGACACCCCCAAAAACCTAAACCCCCCACCCCCACCCCCCAAAAACCTAAATTCACCCTCCCACCAAAAGCCTAACCCCCCACCCCCGAAAAACCTAAACCCCCCCACCCCCCACCCTCCCGAAAACCTAAAACTAAACCCTAAACATAAACCCGAAAAAAACCTAAACCCCCCACCCCCACCCCCCAAAAACCTAAACCCCCTCCCCCCCCCCCCCCCCCCACACCCAAAAAGCTAATCCTAATCCTAAACCTCCAAAAAAACTAACCCTAAAAGCTAAACTAGACTCAAAAAGCTAATTTTAAGCATGTAATGCAATTGTAGTACATGTTATATTGCACATGTGCACTACTATAATAATAGTATTGAAAACAAGACGACACCATAAATCTTTTTTATGTCATAAAAAATATGCTCGAATATACTTGAATGAAAGATACAAAAATTTGTGATCTTATGGTGCCATTTTTGTTTTAAAATGATAACGTATGGAGAAATGGGAAATGTTTGAAAAGTTATATATTTTTTTTTTCAATTTTACCCCTCCTTCATTAAAAGTCTCCCCCCCCCCCCCCTTCCTTTTTAGTGGTTTTTAATTAGTTTTCGAGTTTTCACAATAACTAGTGGTTTTCATTTGAACCTTCCCCTATATATATATATATATTTATAGGAAGTTTTCGTAATAAATTTGACTATATTAATTTTTGAAGTTATAGACCTATAAAAAATTGATCAGTTATTAAGAAAATAATAAAAAATGGTATTTTATAAAAGTTCCTATAAATTATTATATCTTTAAAAAAATATATATACGACCCGTATCCCTGTACTACTCAATTTGCTACACGATCCCATGTGGGTTTGCAAAGATCCGATGCCTAAATAAATCAGTCAAAAAATAAAAGGATAAATCTCATTCAAAGTAATTGATGATCGTTCATACAAAACAAAATATGAAAAGTTAACAACGGATGATCACATCAGAAAAAATGTAGACCACACCACTAGAGCATAATGATCCAAGATTCCAAGTGCTCAAACCTTACCTCTCACAACCGGAGCATCTTCTACTACTGCTATTTCTAACCTCTATAGCCAGCATAAAAAGTACTACCTTTTGAACCCTAACACCACACGGAGTGGGCATGGAGGCTCCTCCACGCCGGTAACACCATGGAGGCCGGCGTGGTGGTGGGGGGTGGGGGATTCTTCACCAACTTGAGGCGTTTAGTTTTGGTAATGTTGAGGCTTTTTATTGGTTGGTTTTGATTGGTTCTTGTTTATATATTTATTTTATAAACACGCCACTAATCACGATGCTTCCACTCTTCCCTTTTTGCACTACGCCACTTTTCTAACGCGTGAAAAACGCCACTCTTTCATGCCCCCCAATCCGTATAGTGTAACCTATCCACCTTGTACTTCCCTAATCGTGTGCATCTTTCATTATTGATGATGACAAAGCCAACACACAGCCATCTCTCAGTGTTTCGAACCACACCGACATATGCTCCGATGATGGACTACAAAGTTTCATTCTGAAGTTCTTCATAAATGTTATATATTTTTTATAATAGTTTTTATAAAAAAGCATGATTTAAAAATAATTGAAAAATACATACACGACTAGTATAGATGAATCTATGTTCGACTCATATACATGTCTTATTAAACCACAAGTTCAACCAACTTAAAAAAAAAACCCATATAAATCATACAACTCGTATAGAACACCCGCTAAACAATCTCTTAACATTCTCTAACTCTATACGAATCATATATACATGACTAGGGGTGCAAACGAGCCGAGCTCGACCAGGCTCGAGCTCGATTAACTTATGAGAGCTCGAGCTCGGCTCGATTCGAGCTTTGTTTTCAAAGCTCGAGCTCGGCTCGTTTGTATTTTCTCAAGCTCGAGCTCGGCTCGTTTACTAAATAAGCTTATTTTTAGGTTCGAGGTCGGCTTGTAAACAAGTTTAAATAAGATCGGCTCGACTCGGGTCATTTACACTAAGGCTCGATACGGCTCGACGAGCTTCACATGCGAGGCTCGAGCTCGGGCTTGATAGACAAACGAGCTTTGTTTTTGGCTCAAGCTCGGCTCGGGCTCGGGCTCGATAAGGCTCGGCTCGTTTCGAGATTTTTCTCGAGTCGACCTCGTTTAGCTCGCAAGCCGCTCGGCTCGTTTGCACCCCTATAGATGACCTAAAAAAAGTTTGTGAAGATATACTACAATGCACAACAAGAATGTTGATTTAGATAAAAGCGGGGAAGAGGCGGAGTGGCTACGTCAATTTGTGGAAGATATTCCAAGATGGCCAAAGCCGTTGACGGCGATTTGCATACATTGTGACAATCAATCTGCTCTTGCTAGAGCACAAAACATGATGTACAATGGCAGATCAAGGCACATTTGACGTAGACACAACACGGTACGACAACTTATCTCAACGGGTGTTATCTCAGTTGACTATGTGAGGTCAAATGATAACATTGCGGACCCGTTAACAAAAGGATTAAGCACAGATAAGGTGTATAGGTTGTCAAGAGGAATGGGACTAAAGCCCATAGATGAAGAGAATATGAGGGAAACCTAACCTAGTTGACTGGAGATCCCCAAGATCTAGGTTCAATAGGCAAACTTAATCATAAACCCAAAGGGAGTCACTGTGGGGGGTGCCCCAAAAATCAATAAAGGGAGTTGTATACTTCCTAGTCCATTCCAATCAGTGACATGAAGGAAAGGTTAAGCATGTTGAGGTTAAGGATTTTGAGGAAATCCAAATTAACCATGATGCTTTTAATGATTCAGAGGAATCACCTATGTTAGAGAGAAGTGGGGTCGCTTCGAATGGATTTGTGGGGAGGCGCAAATCCTAGAGCTCTCGCAGAACCAGGAATGTGTTCCATGACCATGAACGGACACAACCATGAGGTCTTAACTCGACTAGGGAGAGTATTGTGTGAATGTATATTGTCGCCTACATAAATGGGGGATTGTTCAAGGACACCGCGTCTACAAGACCCTAGGAGGCTAAGTATGCTTCACAAAAGAAGGTTCAAAGGTTACACCTACCTATCTTGCAATACTCAACTGTTGAACGTGTATCGTTGAAACTTGATAGATCGATTTCTATTCATGTGGGGGATTGTTGGAAATTTTGTGAAAATAGCATTTTTTACAAATATAGGAAAATGATTTTTTTCTATTTTGGACTAGAAATAAATATAATAAAATGAGCGGGTTTTATATATTTATTTGTGGGTTTGTGTTCTATGTCGGAAGGGCTTCGCAACGAACTAAACCACGTCCAAAACGAAGCTAAGATGAATGAGATATCGATGCTCAAAGTTGGTGTTTGAAACTTAAAATGCTGAAATAAGTGGGAAAGTGGCACCTTGTCCCACATCGGATGAGAGATGGAACTTAAAGGGGTATTTAAGTGGGAACTCTCCATCCTTATTGTTTCATGGAAGCACTCACTAGTGTACTCGCGTAACTCGCACTCGCACACGCGCGCGTGGCGTGGGCGATGAGGCGCAATGTGGCGCTTTGATGGCGCACTTCGCATCGCCGCGAGCCGCTTGAGAGCCGCCTTTGTATTTTTGACCACGTGCGCGTGGTGGCTCACAGAGGCTGCAAGGACCAAGTGGTGTGAAGGTTCGAGGCGCGTGACGTGGCAGTCCGCGCGCGAGTACACATGGCATGGAGGCGCATGGTGCATGGGCCTGATGTGACGTGCGCGGCGCACCAAAGTGAGCCAATACGGCGCGACTGTGTGGTGTGCTCGTAGAGGCTCACAGGTGACGTGGCACAAGCGTACATGGACCTGAGTGAGTATGGCGCACGCGCGCATGGAACGTGCAGACCTGGGCGCGCGCGTAGAAGCTTCCAGCAGCAGTTAATGCTGTGCAGTTACATTTCAGCATTCGAAACTGACAAAGTTAATGCGTTTGACTGAGAATTAAGTGACGAATTAAAGTGCATTAAAGACGTCTAATGAAGTTTAATTCTCCCATTTAATTTATTTTTCAGTTTCGAGTTCAACCTGGTGTATAAATAGGAGGCTCCTTTCACCAGATCAAACACACCGAATAACACAAGCTCTCTTTACAATCTTCTCACTGCAGAATTCATCACTTTCCTTCAAGCTTTCGAGGTACACATTCGGGTTAGAGTCAAGACCGGCAGTGCAACTGCTTGAGGCTGTTGTATCCTGGAAACAAACGTGTTCTCCTGGGAGACACAAAATTTGTTTTAAGGGACCCGTGTCTAACACGATCCTCAGCCAAAGAACAGTGTTTCTGTTCGGATTTCTGTTCTTGTATTTCCCTTTTTCTGTTGTATTTGTATTTTTCTTTCAGTTGTAATTCTGTCTTGTTTTTATAATTCAAGTTAATAAAATATTTTATTTATTTTACACGAACGGATTCCTACAAACAATCTCTTAACATTCTCTAACTCTATACGAATCATATATACATGACTAGGGGTGCAAACGAGCCGAGCTCGACCAGGCTCGAGCTCGGCTCGATTCGAACTTTGTTTTCAAAGCTCGAGCTCGGCTCGTTTGTATTTTGTCAAGCTCGAGCTCGGCTCGTTTACTAAATAAGCTTATTTTTAGGTTCGAGGTCGGCTTGTAAACAAGTTTAAATAAGATCGGCTCGACTCGGGTCGTTTACACTAAGGCTCGATACGGCTCGACGAGCTTCACATGCGTGGCTCGAGCTTGATAGACAAACGAGCTTTGTTTTTGGCTCAAGCTCGGCTCGGGCTCGATAAGGCTCGGCTCGTTTCAAGCTTTTTCTCGAGTCAATCTCGAGTAGCTCGCAAGCCGCTCGGCTCGTTTGCACCCATGACCTAAAAAAAGTTTGTGAAGATATACTACAATGCACAACAAGAATGTTGATTGTTGAGGGACTATTCCTGTAACTATGTTTTTACATCCAAAAGTACTGCAGCAGTCAGCATACAAACATAGTAATCTTCCTTGAATTTAGATTCAAACCGACAGGCAAATAGTATTATTATTCTCACCGAATTACTCCACCCCCAACACAGATTTTCGTTCTTTCTGTCTTTCTTTCTTTTTATCTTTCTTTCTCTCTTCAACAATGGGTTCCCACAGTTGCAACCACAACAAACACTCCAAGAAGAACAACAACAAGCGTTCTGGCACCAAGAAACGAATGACCCTCGAACAATCTCTCGCCTATAAATCCGTCACCGAATGGGTTTTTCTCGACACCCTTTCTTGCTCCCCCAATTCCACCATCGCCATTGATGACGACTTTAAGGTCAAACTCGTTCATACCAAGGTTCCTGCTGACAAATTGGTGTTTGAATTGCACTCTCATTCGATTTGTAGTGATGGGTTTTTGTCCCCTTCTACGCTTGTTGAAAGAGCTCATCAGTTTGGGGTATGTATGAGCTTGTTTTCATGTTTTTTTTTTTCGTTCAGACATTTTGTCGAACAGTTGGTGTTCGTTATAGTTTTTCAAGTTTGTTGGTTATTTAAAAATTTGGTGTTAAATGTTCATGAATGAAATTGATTACACTTGAAAATATGGTGTATGTATGAGCTTTTAGCATGCTTGTTTTTGTGTTTTTTCATTCAGACATTTTGTCGAACAGTTGGTGTTCGTTGTAGTTTGTCAAGTTTGTTGATAAATTTTTAGTTTTGGTGTTAAATGTTCAAGAATGAAGTTGATTAGACTTGAAAAATATGGGTTTTGTTAGTTTTGTAGCTAAAAGTTGTTATCTTGTTTTTTTTTTTTATGAATTTGTTGATTTGTGTTTGGATTCTGGCCTTTAAGTTTTGACTGTGATTATTTAACAAATGTTTGATAGTCTGCTGTGTATAATTTAATAATATTCACTAGACCATATGGGGTTAGCCCAGTGCAATTAAAGATGGTAGGTCCTATGTAACAGTGTGATGAAATTATTGCATGAGAGGGACAAAATGGGTTACAAATTGTGAAATTATGGCAGTAAATTTAATGTCTATGAACCCTAGAAAGAAGGTTTATTTGTTAGTGTGGGGTATGCTATAAATGTAGATGTTTTTGACTGTTCAATACAAGATAATGTGGCAACTTTATTGAAGGATTAAGAAAGATTAATATTTGTTTTACAAGCATAGTGGAAACTTGTTCTTCATTATTAAACATAAAAGTTTATATATATATATTTTTTTGTTTCGAATTATTGTTTGGTTTGTGAATTGATTAGTTCAGTTTGTTCAGAACAGGTAAAAGTGCTTTCTTTAACCGATCATGATACGATGGCTGGCATCCCGCAAGCTCTTGAGGCAGCTCGAAAAGTCGGGATCAAGATTATCCCCGGTGTTGAAATCAGCACCATTTTCAACCCGAGGTTATTTTCATTTTTCACACATGTTTGTTAATATGATGTTAATATAATGCATAAATTTAAAAAAAAAACTTATTTTGTAGAAATCTTAATGAGTTGTTAAATTTTATTAAACAGAACGGATACTGGATCAGAGGAACCGGTTCATGTTCTGGCCTATTATAGCAGCTGTGGACCATCAAATTATGAAAAACTTGATCAGTTTTTGGCGAATATAAGAGAAGGGCGTTACCTACGTGCGAAAAACATGATTTCGAAATTGAATAAACTGAAGTTGCCAATTAGGTGGGAAAATGTGGAAAAGATTGCGGGTGATGGTGTTGCGCCGGGAAGACTGCATGTTGCTCGTGCTATGGTTGAAGCGGGTCATGTTGAGAATTTAAAACAAGCTTTTAGCCGTTATCTTTATGATGGTGGACCCGCTTATTCCACGTAAATTATCTTTTAGCTTCACCTTTCCATATTATGTTGTTAGATTAGATATCCATCAGGTTGGGTAACATGCTCAACCGGGCTCTGGTCAAAACGGGTCACTTTTTGTACATAATTACTGATAAGCAACTAGTTTCGAATTACTGAATTCAATAATAATTAATTATCTGAATAAAAAAGGTTAAATTGCACTTTACGTCCTTTAAGTTTCAGCAAAATTTCAGGCGTTGTCCTTAAACCAACTAAATTACAGCAAATGTCCTTTATGTTCTAATTTCTTTACAGACGGTGTCCTTTCTCTCTAAAAATATTACAAAAATAAAGGACATCCGCTATAAAGAAATTAAAACAAAAAGGACATCTGCTGTAAAGAAATTAAAACATAAAGGATATCCGTTGTAATTTCGTTAGTTAAAGGACAACGCCTGAAATTTTGCTGTAAGTTAAAGGACGTAAAATACAATTTACACAATTAAAAATGATATAGAAGGTTCTGTGCATTACAACTGCACTCTCGGTGTTTTTCATTTGTTATTCTTTTCATTTGTTGTAGTGGAAGTGAGCCTGATGCTGAGGAAGCAGTGCGATTAGTATGTGAAACTGGCGGAGTCGCGGTGTTGGCTCATCCATGGGCTTTAAAAAATCCGGTTGCTATAATCAGAAGATTAAAAGAAGCGGGCTTGCACGGGTTAGAGGTTTACAGAAGCGATGGTAAATTAGCAGGTACGCACTCCCTCCGACCCATTAAAAATCATCTCAATTTCCATTTGTAAGCAACTGCTGACACGTTGTGTAAATGATTGTTCGTACAGCATTTAGTGACCTGGCGGACACATATGATCTGTTGAAGCTTGGTGGTTCGGATTATCATGCAAGAGGTGGCAGCAGCGAGTCGGCTCTGGGAAGTGTGAGCCTTCCGATGGCGGCGGTTCATGAATTTCTTAAGGTGGCTCGACCGATCTGGTGTGGCGCTATCAAGAAGACAGTGGACCGTTACATAACTGAGCCCACGGAATTGAACCTAGAGCATATCTTGAGATATGCCAAGATCAAAGTTGTTAAGGGTGGCGGTGTTTCCTCCATCACTACACGTAATGTCGAAATCATCCACGAGTGTCTTTCTCAGTGGTTAACTAATGAAGAACAAAAAAGTTGTGATTTTGAAGCCGTTACACTTGCTGAAGACAAGCCCTGATGATTTTTTAGCTGGTGGCGGGCAGGTATTAATCGAGTTTTTGTTTGTTTATTGAGCCCTTTATGGATTCATAAGTTTAAACTCAATGTGATTTGGTATTTAATTTAATTGTTGCTGCTTCATGGTTTGAAAGTTACATGGTTTATTTCTAGTTTTTCGATCATCATACAACCATTTAGATCCCGAAACATCCCAGCCGGTCCTGGGCCTCGTCAACGTCCTTGTTTTATCCGTGCTCCAAACATTGCCTGATACCGAAAATTGTCACAAACCTGAACATGACTTATGTATGTGCGAGTTGACACAAACAGTTAACTCGAAAGCTTTCAATATATTCTTTTTTTTCCATTTTACTATTTCTCTTTTTTACCTTTGACATAAATATACAACCTATTTAAGGGGCATTTTGTTTACCTCTTAATGGGGCTCTTAATGGTTCTGACATCTTACTAGTTCAGCACTTAATGGTTCAAACTGTTTGTTTCGTGAGAGTAGATGTCTGAATGGTTCTGACCTCTTACTAGTTCAGCACTTAATGGTTCAGACATTTGCCTCTGAATGGTTAAGTATTATACTAAGTCTGAATGGTTAAGACCTCAAATCAGAATTGGTTAGACATTGGTCTCTAAACGGTTAACATTATATTGGTTCTTAATGGTTCAGACCCCTTACTGGTTCAGCACTTAATGGTTCAGCACTTAACCATTCAGAAGTTGCCAAACAGCCCCTAAGTTTTAAAACAATACTTTTAAAAGTATGAAACTGAACAGGTAAACATGACCTCAAACCAGGCATTTATCCTTCAAATTTTACAGGTTGAACATGAAACTAACCCCAACCCATAAATTGTATTTGATTCGCATCGATGTCATCATGTGAAAGATAATATTTATGGTATTGTAGTATGAATTCTATTAGTTTAAATACAACTTAGCACATAACCAAGCTCTCGCCTAGTCTCCTCTTGACGCGATTAGAGAAACATAAAACCGAAAGCGGGCTGACGGGTGTAACCAGTTTCATGACAGACCTACCTTAAGACGGTCTTTTGGGATCGGCTACATGCCAAAAACCAAGAACCCGAAGGTTCGCTTTCTTTACGCATATCTGATGTAGCAAATGATTAGGCTACAAAACTTTCAAGTCAATAAGCTATGGTTTAAAAAAGTGAAAATGGTAATACATCTGTTTTCTGTCAACATATCATGATCCATGGTTGCTGCTCGACTCACCGACACCCAACAAGCACAAACCACCACCGAGTTCAGCGCATTACAGACGACTAGTCAAACGACACTAAATTACAAATTATCAGGACCGAAAATTTAAATAACTTGAAAATTCTAACAAAAAGAACATAAATCGTCTTGCAATTGCCTGCCAACATTCTTAATTTCAACCAGTTGCGCCTCTCACCGCTACGATACCGAAACTTAGCCTAGCTTTCCAATTTCCATCTTCTTTCTTAAAGCCTTGTGACCATGGTAAACGAACGAATCTACAATCCCTGAAACTGTGAAAATACCTGAAAACACAAACAAAACCGAAATAAATAAAAACAATAACATATATGAACAAGAATATTAATAAAAGAGAGCCATCCAAAGCTAATTGTTTACCTCCAACAATGGCGCAAACGTTGGTCAAGAAGTGTAAGAACGATATATGTGTTTCTGTAAACGTCACCTGCACAAGCCACCAAGTTGTAGCAAAGAACAGATTTTTGTGGTATAATATTTTGTTTTGTAAAAGTATATTATTTTAGTACCTTAATTGGAGAAAGATCGTAGAAAAAGAAGACACCAGGGAGAGACCGTCTGCCAATTTCCGGGCTCTTATAGTGTTCCGTCACGGAGAACTATACAAATACGAAATGAAAATATATAAATACAAAATTAAGAAACTGATTACAAAAAAAAAATTATCTTTATAGTTGAGCATATACCTGATTTGATTGAATAGTGTAGCCTCTAATACTAGTGTATATGGTCGGTACAACCTGCAAAATTAATAAAATATTAAAAATAACTTTAAACTTCTATTTATACCTTTAACAAGTTCAATAAAAAGAATAACCCCAGTATCGAATAGACGAATACGGGTGCTATACCTTAAGAAAGTACTGATACATTCCGTTTGGATTTTCTTGGAACCAATGCACCCTGAATTGAAATTTAACTTATGACATTACATATCTTTCTTTAAAAAGTTTAGAAAATTAAAAGGTTCATAAAAGAAAGACTTACCCATCAAGAGGGTTCTTTTTCCCGGGATAGTGGTCTCCAAATGATAATTTATTTATCTTATGACTTATCTGCATGACCATCAACAAACTATTATAAAAACGAGGAACAAAATTATCAAAAGCAGATGAAACTTATAATTTGAAATAAATAGAGAGCACAAGTGGTAGCTTACGTTATAACTATCCTCTTGAAAAGCCAACAAATCAGGGATGTGAATACTTGATTGATGAAAGCTTTTGACAAAGTGAAAGTTTCCCGCCACTTTGTTAACCTCTAGAGACCCGTAAATGTTGCATCCTTCACCTTCTTCGTCTTTAATCTTCTGAGCAAAACCTTCCCGTTTGCACTGAGCAAAAGCATTGTTCAAGATAATATTTATCATGTCAGGACTAGGAAACATCATAATAAGATTCAATTTAAAGATTCAAAATTTTGATGTAATGCGATTATTCCAATATTATCTATTTCTATATATTTGACAGGACACGTAAAGAATGTTACTTTTATGTGGTGCAACTGGCTTTATTTAACATAATATTATGAATTTTCTTCAATAAAACCATGTAGACAATATATATGTTTCTGCTTACCTGGTCAATCAAATCAGGATTGGTCAAACCCCATCCTTTTCTTCGATATGCTTCACGAACTTCTTCACATGAATTACAGCATTCGTCATCTGACTGCAAACAGATAACAAACACTGAGGAACATTCCAAAGAAAGCAATAGAGGTGAAAAAATTGACCATTTACTTAAGAAGAGTCTATTCAGGTTATGTTTAATCTCTAATAGATGATTTAGGTAAATTAAAAATAAAATAGCTAACACCAAAAATCTCCCCAACTGTGCTTTTAAAGCATGAAACCTCCTAATCATTTTTATTCGAAAAGCTATATTATTATTGAAATAAAGTCATTCTTATGACCACATCTAATACATTAATAATTTACAGAATTTTCTAAAACTTTTAGACAAGGTGTTTTGTGTTAATCCAGCACAGCTTGTACAAAAAATCAACCATTTTCACCACTGTCAACAAGTCCAAAGTAGGGTCAAATAACAAGAAAAAAATCATGAAAATTTTCCTGTGTTCTAGACAACATATCAACGAAGTTGCAGCAATTGCAAGTAAGTTAGTATAAAGTTCCAACAAGTAAAAATTTCAGAGTATATTAGTCCTAAAACGAAGGTAAAGTATCATATTCTAATACTTGATGCTTTCTTTACAACCAACAGCCAAAAAACGTAGCGATTTTACATTCTCTTTCCATGAGGAAACTTAAAAAGTTGCCATATAAAATATGTATTAAACATTAAAATACAATCTTAGTAAAAAATTATAGAAAAATAAAAAAGAACAGTTTAAGCATCTAATTTTTTTAATCAAAAACTAAGTGAAGAGAGTGTTTTTCTTAGAGGGATGGGTAGAAAAAGAAACAAAATGTACCGCTTCTGCACCAAAGCATGAACCGCAATATGTTTCATTATGCTCGAGCCTGCCACCATGTCTTTGCAATGGCTTCTCAATCTGCAGAGGCTCACACAGCGATTAAAGTTTAAACATAAATAAATAAATAAATAAATAAAATGGACTAAAGATTGACATGTCACATTATCTAAAAGTAAAAGCTCTTAATAGAAAGGGAATACCAATCAATTAATAACTTAATATATACACAATCACAGGACGATGAGAAAAATGTAGTAACCTGAGGGCCACCGATTCCTTCTTTTCTCTCTTCAATGACTTTGCCATTGGAGTCGATTCTTTTCTTTATTATATCATGTCTCTGCGAGTTTAGTTTAGCACCGAGATAAAACATAAGCACAATAATCGCACATCAATAGAACAATTATTGATCATTTGATGAACATACAATGTCAAGATGTTGTTCCCCACTGATATCCATGGCATCAAGACTGAGTAGAGTACATGAAACAGCCGGAAATGTGATATCAAACTGCAATTAAACTCAATACATATGAATGGTTGTTCAAAACTTCAAATGAATATAAAGTTAAAACGTATCAATGATGCTCACATTAATATGTAGTTTTTCCCCCCTGGAAGTGTCAACTACAAGCTTTGTTTCCGTAACTGTATGGAGATATAACCCTGCAATCAGAATAGTCGCCACAACAGTTAGATACAAATTGAGATTTTTTATTTTTCTGGCACAACAAAGCATTAGCAAGAAGTTTATAAATTGTTACAAGTTGCCTAGATGAATACCCCTATACCCCCATCCCAATACAAAATAACAACTATCTTAATCTTCGTCGTTTTGCCTTATTTGTAATGCTTTTTTCACTACTGATTTTAAAACATCATCTCTTATATGTTTCTTAAATGCAACTATGACAAAACAAACAAGTTGCTATCTTAAAAGTTTGAATGATTAACGACTGGTTTTTATATCAAGTAGTTATATGATGACAAAATTTTAAGACAAGTAAACAACATCTTTGAAGAAACATTATGATTATATTTATGCGGTTAAAGTTTGACAAAGAAGTTATCATAAAGAAAAAAAAAACATTGCACTTTCAAATATAACTTAATAACACAAAATGAGATTAAAAAACAAGGGTAAAGTTATCCTACAAAGTCTCCTAAGGGTACAAAGGCACAATGGATCCCAAATTATAACACAATGCCGAGAAATATAACAGAATGTCAAGGAAAAAAGACACAATGAGTCGCAAATATAGAAAAGACACGATGCTAAATAACAAGACACAATGATCTAAACAAAAATTCTAAAATCTACAAGCTAAAAATCCAAAAGCAAAAACCTAAAATCTCAAATTATAGAGTTCGATGAGACGATTTCAATGCGGTTTAAATGGGTTCAATCGGAGTGTATCTACGACTTCCTATTTTTAGGAGACTATGTATTTGTCTATTTGATCCTAACCCTAAATAAAATTCATATTATAACATCAAGTGGGGGTATAGGTAGTGGAAAAAGAAGAGGAAGGGATAAGGCTGCATAGGACTATGAGATTGGAGAGGGAGGTAGGTTCATGTGTGTGCGATTGGTGGTGACTGGTTAGGGGTGGGATGGCAAGGTAATAGGGTGATTGAGTATGTGTGAGGTTAAAATAAGCAAAAAAAAAAGGGGGGGGGGGGGGGGGGGGGATCTATATCATGATCCATAGCTAAGAGATCAGATCATGATCCATAGCTAATGGGTCTGATCACAATCCATTTAGTGGGTTCATGGTTAAGAACTTAAGATGAGACCACAATTCAAATCCAATTCCGACCCGTTATGATCTATGTACCCTCTAAACTGCAAAGCCAACATTCAAAACAATTTCTTTTTTCACTGTGAATCTATAACTTTAAGCAACAAAATTTCTTTATTCACCACTATTATTAACCGAAGTCTAGCTAAAGCAAAGCCACCTATAAAACGTGTACATCTTACTTGACCAAGCATTTGCACCGCAAAACGACAACTAGTTAATTTAGTTCATTAAACACATCACACTCCTCTGCAAATCAAGTTTTCTACAGCAGTCTAAGGTTTTAACTTTTGTGCACTGTGGCTTCTTTTTTTGATAAGTTAAGTCAACATATATGACACCACATGCATACATACTCACATTCTCAATCCAAATCCAGTTTCCCAATCAACCATAAATACATAGTTACATACACTACCATATCTTATTGAGCGACTACAAGAATCGTTAAGTTCTACATCATCCAACTAACCAATCAACTTAATGAAGAAACAAACAAACAAACAAACAAAAATAAGTATAAAAAAATGTCAGATTGATCGCACAATTACATCAAAAAGATCAAGTCAACTTATTTAAAGCCAATTCAAGAGTAAAAATCGACTAAACTTCGAACTACGCCTTAAATTGTTGTCCAAATTACTTCCTTACCACCTCAAATCAACAACCCACATTAAACATAAATCACCACCAACTAGATACAGAAGCAAGAATCTAAATCCCCAAAACAACCTCAACCTAAAAACACATAAACACCACAATCTTCCTACACAAACTTACATCAATACAGATTCACAAAACATTAATCAAACCACATTCAGATGCATCAATATTAGTTAGTGATACAAATAATAAGATCAGAAACAACCAGTTAGCCAAATCAAAGACTTTAGGGTTTATTACACAATAACAGCAACAATAATAATAAAAACCTTACCGAGTTCAGAACAGAACAAAAGAAACATGGCGATGGAAGCAACGAGAGTAATAACACCGCCGGAAAGCGTACGGCTGTAGAAATCCTCATTAATTTTGGGATACGCATCCAAGTTCCGAACTTTACTAAAAACCCTATCCATAATTCTACAGATCCTTACAAACCCTAGAAAACAGAAACAAGTGATGTTGAATTCAGATTGTTGTGTAAGGAATCGAAGTGAAGATTGGTTGGGGTGTGTGGAGTTGAGTGTGAATTGTTGACCGGAGATCGGAGGAGACGGCGGTGGCCGGCCGGCGGCGAAGCGAAGGGAAGAGAATGAATGAATCTAGAGTAGTTGTGGTTTTGTTGAACAAATCTGACTTTGATTAAACGAACGAATTTTTGTTTGTGTATATTTTTGCACATCGGTTTTCCCTATAATTCCGCGTTTTGGTCAACCAAGGTCTACTCCTTATTATTGTTACATGATAATCTTAACTAGGATTACGACCCGCCGCAATGCGGTGGGGATTCTTTATTTTTTTTTTTGAACGGCGATATTACTACAACAGGCGATAGAGATCGCACCTACCCTATAACTCGGGTAGGCCCCTCCGCCCCACTCCGGCAACCAAGGCTATGTTGTCTTAACCGGGCCCACGCTTGGTGCTTCAGAGTTTGGCTAGGGCGTTCCCCGAGAAAATTTCCAGCCCACTGCCCACCCGATTTACCGGGAGCGTGTAGTTGCACCCTCCACAAGAGTCGGGGACTCTCTGGAGTAAATGCACTGTAATAGAAAACTCGGGGCGGCTCCCGGGTTTCGAACCAACTGGCCCTCCACCCGTTCATTGCCATTCCCCCAAATATGATGAAAGTGGGGATCGAACTTGGCCATCCTAGGATGAACCAAATCCTTTCCACCACTCCACCACAAGTGGAGGATTTGGGGATTCTTTATTTATAACTAAGTCGATCTACGACCCACACGTTATGTTAAACCTCTCAAACGGGGTAAAAATAGACGATGTAAAAACGTTCACCCACACACGCACGTTGCGTCGTGTTAACTCGCAAAATTTAGAACGAAACGTAAAACGTTAAGCCAAAGACGCACACTGTGATGTGTTAAGTCACAAAATTTAGAACCAAGCATAGAGCGCAAAATTTGCGGAAAATGAAAACTATAAAGGACCAAAGTTGAAAGTAAAAAAAGTTATGAGGATAGATTGTAAAAGATAAAAAGTTTTGGGTTAAAAGTAAAAAACAAATAGTTTTGGGTTAAAAGTAATTTATGAAATACTTTTGGGTGAAAAGTAAAAAAAATCATTTTTTTTTGAAAACCCCCAAAGCCAACGTTACGACAACCATATGCATAAAAAAATTTTCTTTGAAAAATCCCCAAAGCACACCCCGTGTTGCGGCGGGGCGTAAAACGGTGTCAAATAGTACTAATGTCACACAACCTTCATTAACAACCAACACTAACTCGACCTATAATATGCGTATTGCGACGAACCTGTCAAACATGGAAAAATAGAGGTAAAAACGTTGAACCACACATGCACGTTGCGTCGTATTAACTCGAAAAATTTAGAACTATACGTAAAACGTAAATTTGCGAAAGATGAAAAGTATAAGCGAGAAGGTAAATTGCAAATAATGAAAAGTTTTGGGTTAAAGTTAAAAAAACAAATTATGTAGGGTTAAAATTGAAAAAGGTACAAACATTTGGGTTAAAACTAAAAAAATCAAGTTTTTTTTTTTGGAAAACACCCAAAGCACAACTTACAAGTCCTTATGCACAAAAAGTTTGCTAATTTATATAGGTTTTAATAAGAGTAAAATACACGGATAGTCCCTGTGGTTTGGTAAAATTTCACCCTTAGTCCCCAACTTTTAGAAATTACACCCTTGCTCCCTGTGGTTTGACAGTTTGTTACGCGGATAGTCCCTGGAGTGGATGGGGGTTAGTTTTCTCAGTTAAGTTGGTGTGAAATGACTATAATACCCTTAATATAAAATTAAATAAAACATATATGTATATACACAAACTTACTAAACCATATATATCTCTCTTTCTACTCTCTCTCTCTCTCTCTCACTAAAAACCACCACCGTCACCTCCACTGCCGCCATCACCACTCCCCACCACCGCCATCCCCTTCCACCACCACACCTCCGCCTCCAAAACCCATACCCGCCTCCACCATCAACCACCCATCCCCAAATCAACCACCCCTATCCACCTCACCCCGTCGCCTTCACCAACCCCACCACCCTCCACCACCGATCGTACAAATAATTCGAAACAGATTTCAAGATGAAGCTCCCAGCACCTGCAAATTTCAAATTTTGTACAATTTTATACAGGTTCTATGAAACTACGATTGGGGGTTATGGAGGTGCACGATTGGGGGGGGGGGGGCTCTGTAATTTGCAGGATGCACACCGATGGAAGTATGATTTGCAGGTTCAGGATGATTTGCACACCAATGGATGGTTGGGTGGAGTTGAACAAGATGCGCAGGGTGGTAGATCTAGATGTTTTACGGGAATTACGGTGATGATAGTGGATGGTGATGTTTAACCGGTGGACATTGGATATGGGTCATTAGTGGGTTTCAGTGGTTTTTGAGTTTTAAATTGGTGGTGATACATCAAAGTGAGTGACGCCGGAGTGGTGGTTCAGTAGAGGTAGTGGTTGGGAGAAGGTTCGTGTCGCAACCCCCGATCCCTTATCTGTCCCGGGAACGGGCGGACGCGAGCTCAGATTTTCGGTGGTATCAGCTATTTAAGCTTGCAGCGGAAATTACATCAGGACCGTAGTTAGGAAATGTTTATCAGAGTAAAACCACCATATTTGATATTAATAATAACATGGGCAAAACCCAAGTTTCTTATTACAATACATTTATAGGGACAAACCCTATTTTATTTAATTTAAAACATCGTTTATTAGGTAACTTTTATAGCCACATTTTTCCCAAGCCTTCAGTGCTCTCCAGCTGGCTTTTTATTAATTGGCTGTCACATTGTGTTACCTGAAACGCGTTTTAAAAACATTTGTCAGTCGGAAATACTGGTAAGTAAATCCCAGTTTAATCAAGAAACATTTTATTAATTAAACAGTATTGAGAGCGATCACATTGTTTATTTCTACACAATTACTCATTCAGTATTTGCCACTCGACCGGATCTATGGCTATGGTCAAGTTACACATTGGCTAACTCGTTGTCCAATTGTAACGTACTGTCGTATCGACGTACTACTCGCAAGTAGTAAATTTTGTATACAAAACCCCATAATACCGGCAGTAATTGAAGAACTACAAAGACTCAATCACCGCTTAATCACATTGTAAAACAATTAAGGTTTTGTAAACATTCCAAAAAGGTTAACAAAAAGAGGATGAACTCACATTGATATCTTAGACTTCGCGTAAGGGTTTCCTGGATATAATCTATAATTTATACAAATGTACATTGGTTAGTATTATAACCCTTTGAAAATATTAATGATACCCTCCCCGAAACGGCATTCCAACAACTACGTCGGGCAGAACCACGACAGTTGTTACGGAACCCTAAATCAATCGGGCAGCGTAACTATTACGAAACTGGGGTTATAATACTTATAACGAAGCAGAACCTTGCTAATTAGGGGGTATTATACTTGAAAATTATGCCTATTATCAGAGATTTCGAGATTGAGAAACAAAAATGAACGAGTTGAAATGAAATCCCGAGGCCTTCTTATATAGGGCTGAAATCTGGTCCTCTCGCGGCCCGCGTAAAACATGGACTGGGCTTACGCGGCCCGCATGGCTTAGGGGTCTAGGCGTAGCTGATCCGGGTCATGACTAGGTTCAACACGTTGCACGACACGTGTCAACACCGGGTTGCGCCACTATATTGATCTTACGCGGCCCGCGTAAATGTAAGCTAAGGCTTACGCGGCCCGTTTGAACTAAAGAAATCAACGAAGTCAGGTTCTAGCCTTGATACCGCCCGCGTAAGTGGTTGGGGTGGGTCTACGCGGCCCGCCTCAACTTAATTTTTATTGTTTTTAATTTATTCTATATGTTATAACATATTTCGGGCTCGATTTTTACATACAGGGTGTATTATAAGACATATTGGGAATTTTTACAATATACTAAGGTGTCGGAAATATTTATGAGGGTGTTGGTTTTACCGAGGGTTGTTACATTCTCCCCACCTTGTTTTAGAGCTCGTCCGCGAGATCTACTGAAACAAATGCGGATATTTCTTTTGCATTTCTGATTCAAGCTCCCATGTGTACTCAGGTCCTCTTTTGGAGTCCCACTTCACTTTGACCAGAACTAATCTCTTATACTTGAGATTCTTGACTTTCCTGTCTTCAATTTGTAGAGGTCTTTCTACAAACTTGAGATGTTCATTTACTTCTATATCTTTAAGAGGTATTATTAGGGATTCATCAGCTAAACACTTTTTGAGATTAGATACATGAAACACATCATGTATTCCTGCCATTTCTTCTGGCAGTTGTAGCTGATAGGCTACAGGTCCTATTCTTCTAATAATCTCAAAAGGTCCAATATACCTAAGACTTAGCTTTCCTCTTTTGATGAATCTTACTACTCCTTTCCAAGGAGAGACTTTCAATAATACTTTATCCCCTACTTGAAATTCCAATGGCTTGCGTCGGTTATCGGCATAGCTCTTTTGCCGATCACGTGCGGCTTTTAGTCGTTCTTTGACTTGAATGATTTTGTCAGTTGTTTCTTGTACCATCTCAGGTCCAGATAGTTGCTTTTCCCCAATGTCTGCCCAACAGACTGGGGTTTGACACTTTCGTCCATAAAGTGCTTCGAATGGTGCAGCATTGATACTTGTATGATAACTATTATTATAAGAAAATTCTATTAAAGGTAAGTGATCGTCCCAATTACCTCCAAAATCAATTACACAAGCTCTAAGCATGTCTTCCATTGTTTGAATTGTTCTTTCGCTTTCTCCGTCAGTTTGAGGATGATAAGTTGTGCTTAGTTTTAACTTAGTTCCCATTGCCTTTTGGAAACTTGACCAAAAATGAGAGGTAAATCGGCTATCCCTATCAGAAACAATTGATAAAGGAATGCCATGTAAAGAAACAATTTCATTTACATATAATTTAGCTAATTGTTCCATACTAAAAGTTTCTTTCATTGGTAAGAAATGAACTGACTTGGTTAGTCTATCTACAATCATCCAGATTGTATCATTTCCTTTCTTTGTTTTGGGTAATTTAGTAACAAAATCCATTGTTATTAATTCCCATTTCCACACCGGCATTTCTAATTGTTGTAACAAACCTGAGGGTTTCTGGTGTTCAGCTTTAACTTGTGAACAGGTTAAACATTTAGAAACATATGCTGCTATGTCCTTTTTCATTCCTATCCACCAGAAATTTTTCCTTAAATCCTGGTACATTTTATCACTTCCTGGATGCATCGTATATTTAGACTTATGGGCCTCTTCTAGTATACGATTATGCAAATTTCCTAATTTAGGTATCCACATTCTCTTTTTATGAAATCTCCAAATTCCATCTGTTCCTTGTTTTAATTCTTTTAGCATACCTTTTAGCTTTTCAGTATCTTCCTTGATTACTGATTCTTGTGCTTCTCTTATCTGATCATTTAAATCTACTTGCAGATTTAATTTAAGAGAACGTACCCTTTTTGGCTTTTCATGATGATATTGGATATCACAATCATAGTCACTAAGCATCTCCATCCATCGTCTTTGTCTCATATTCAACTCCTTTTGCTTGAAGATATACCTTAAACTCTTATGATCAGTGAATATGGTAAACTTACTACCATAAAGGTAATGTCTCCAAATCTTAAGGGCAAAAATTATAGCTCCTAATTCTAGATCATGAGTTGAATAATTCTCTTCATGATTCTTAAGTTGTCTAGATGCGTAAGCTATAACCTTTTGTCGTTGCATCAATACACACCCATAGCCTAGTTTAGAAGCATCGCAATAGACCACACAGTCTTCAGCTCCTTCTGGTAATGCTAATATGGGTGTATGGGTTAATTTATGCTTAAGAATTCTAAAGGCTTCTTCTTGTTTTAATCCCCATTCAAACTTAACAGATTTACAGGTTAACTTAGTTAAAGGAATGGCTATTCTAGAAAAATCTTTAATAAACTTTCTATAATAACCGGCCAATCCTAAGAAACTTCTAACCTCGGTTGGTGACTCAGGGGTTTTCCATTTAGTAATTGCTTCGATCTTTGTGGGATCCACATGAATTCCTTCATGATTAACTAGGTGTCCAAGGAATTGTACATGTTCTAACCAAAATTCGCACTTAGAAAATTTAGCATAAAGCTTTTCCTTTCTTAATAGACTTAAAAGTGCGTGCAAATGTTTTGCATGATCTTCTTTACTCTTAGAGTAAATTAGAATATCATCTATAAAGACAATTATGAATTTATTCAAATATGGCTTACATATTCGGTTCATCATGTCCATAAATGCAGCCGGGGCATTGGTTAGACCAAATGGCATGACAGTAAATTCATAATGGCCATACCTTGTTCTGAAAGCGGTTTTAGGAATATCCTCTTCCTGTACCTTTAATTGATGATATCCTGACCTTAAATCGATTTTAGAGAAAAATCGAGCTCCTTGCAGTTGATCAAACAGATCATCGATTCTCGGTAATGGGTACCGGTTCTTAATCGTAACCTTGTTTAATTCACGATAATCAATGCACATACGCATTGATCCGTCCTTCTTTTTAACAAATAGTATCGGCGCTCCCCATGGCGACGAACTTGGCTGTATAAATCCTTTCTCCAATAATTCGTCTAATTGTTTCTTCAATTCTTGCATTTCTGCAGGTGCCAAACGGTAAGGTGCTTTGGCAATCGGTGCTGTTCCTGGTATTAAATGGATTCTAAATTCAACTTCTCTATCTGGAGGTTGCCCTGGCAATTCTTCTGGAAATACATCTGAAAACTGAGATACTACTGGAATATCTTTTAAATCTTTTCCTTTAGTTAGTGATTATAGAAATCAAATACACTATGGAACCTTTTCTTATATAACTTGCAGTTTTCATCACAGAGATGAACTTAGTGGATGGATCTAGAGGGTCTATCTCCTTTAATTGTGATCGTTTTACCTTTTGGTGAATTTACTTGTATTAACTTTTGATCACATAAAATACTGGCTTTATTGGCTATTAACCAATCCATTCCTAATACAACATCAAATCCTGCCAGAGTCATGGGATACAGATTTGTAATAAATTTCTGATTTAAAATTTCTATACTTGCTCCCTGCAAGATTTCAGAAATCCTAACGGTTTTTCCATTGGCTGTCTCTACTAAGCATTCTTGTGGTAGTTTAGTTAATGACTGATTTAGAAATTTGCAAAATGATGTATTAATAAAACTTTGGTTTGCACCAGAGTCAAATAATACTTTAGCAAAGATATCATTAACTAAAAACGTACCAGCTATGACATTTGGAATCATCTTGGCTTCATCTGCAGTCAGAACAAATGCTCTAGCATTTTTAGTATTCTTGTTGTCTGAAGCTGGAGCTAATTTTGGACAATTAGGCTTGATATTGCCTTGTTCTCCGCAGTTGTAACATATCCGGATGTTAGCTTTCTTCCTGCAATTTTCTTCCTTGTGTCCCGATATTTTGCAAAAGTTACAGTATATGGAGCATCTTCCTGAATGCTTCTTTTTGCAATACCTACAGTAAGGTGCAGAGGTAGAACCTACATTTCTTCCACGGTTAGAATTTCCAGAACGAAATTCTTGAGTCAACTTCTAGGTTAGGTTCCTCCTTTGATCCTCTTCTCGGGTACGGACTAATTCATCTGTCAAGATATTGGCTAGTTCTACAGCTTCTTCTATGGTTTGAGGTCTAGCTGACTTGACTACGTGTCTAATCTCTCCGATTAATCCCCAGATATAACGGGAGATTAACACTGGTTCTGGTGAAGCAAGAGTTGGCACTATTCTGGCATATTCAAAGAATATTTTAGTGTATCCCTTACTATCCACACCAGTCATCCTAAGGTTTAGGAATTTGTTTGCTATTTGTTCCTTCTCATTGGGTGGGCAGAATTTCCTTTCTACCTTGTTCTTAAATTCTTCCCATTCCATATTATAAGTTCTATCACTTCATCTTGATTGGAGAATAGTGTTCCACAATTCTAGTGCTGCATTCTTAAACAGATTAGAAGCAAACAATATCTTATCTTCTTCAGCACACTTACTTATCCTTAAGAATGCCTCAGTCTTCTCTATCCAGCGTAAGGTTGCAATGGCCCCTTCGTTGCCCGAGAATTCCATTGGTTTACAAGACCAGAATTCTTTATAAGAACAACCGTAAGACACGGTTCTTCTTCTTTTGGGAATAGGCATTTGAAGTACTGGTCCATTGTTCACGCTGTGTTCTGGTTCAATTGGTCGCTTACTACTATGTTTACTTTTATTATTCGCTTCTTGAACTGTTTGAAGAATAAATGGCATTGCATCTATAATTCCTTGTGCCACTATATGTTGGATAGCACTATTATCCACTTGATTTCCATTGTTATTGATGCTTGGATTCTCATTAACCACGTTAACGTTACTTTGGTTATCGTTATTCAGATTTCCTTGATTTCCTTTGTCGGCCATCTGAATTTTAGACATTTATCCCATATTAATATCACAAGATAATAGATAATATCGTTAATCACATGACACTCAATCTAGTAAAAAACGTAGATCATTGCTACTTTTACTCTATTCATATACTATTATGCATCTATTACACACTAGTACTGAAATAAAAATTACAATACCAACAGAAATAGAATCACACTAATAGTAATATGCATCCGTACACACATCTTTTATTTTATTTTTATTTTATTATTTTATATTATTATTATTCCGTTTCCTCCATCATATCACGGATATAGATTTATCCAAAAATCCATATTGCGCTCATCGTATTTCCATACGAGACGCTCTCCCACCTGACGCATTCTCTCACTACTCTCTAAAATTTCCTCCCCGAAAGTCCTAAGTTCTTGCACGTTTTCTGCACTCATTGGGGGTGCAGGTTCTCGGACTGGGTTTGGAATCTGGGGTGCTGATTCCTGAAATTGGTAAGGATCCTCTAAGATCTCCCTAATATAATCATCTTGGTAATAGGGATCTAAAGGGTCCATACCTGGGTAGGCTTCTATGTTCTGTATAGGCGTGTCTTCCTGTATCGGGTAACGTTGCACAAAGTCCCTATTGTCGTCCCACCAGGGGTCGTAATTTGGGTCTAGGGGGTTTGGTGCAGGTACCCTAGGGATTTCTTCTGGTTTAAAGTCATACATCTCCACTTGGTTGTCAGGATTTTCTATCTCCATGGGTTGTTCTGGGTTTTGTGGTTGTGGGGCTACTAATTGTTCCAGACTCGGGTCAGCAGCAGTTGTAGCTAGGATATGGAAATTGGCTAGGCTTCTATTAAGCATATCCTGTGTATGGGCATCTGTCTCTCGCTTAGCAGCTGCTAGAACTCTTTGCTGTTGCAAGTTTCGCATTCTATTCCTACGAGCAAAGGCTTCCTTACTGAACCATCCTCGTTTCTTATGAGGGAATGGCTCTTCTGACTGAGCTTTAAAAGCAAACATTCCTTCTTCCTGATCAGCAGAATACCCAGAAAGGGCAGGCTGTGATGAGCTACCTTCACTCCTAGGTGAATCAGATAACTGACGACTCATGTCTGAGGGTCCTTGATCACTCATACTGTAAACTAACAGATAGTCAAATAACACATAACAAATAAACACAGTTATGCACATATTTCCATAATTTATTTCCTAACACAAAATTTAGAATTTAAGTGTCAGCAGAACACTTCTTTGGCTCAGACCAGTGGCTAGGCTCTGATACCACCTTCTGTCGCAACCCCTGATCCCTTATCTGTCCCGGGAACGGGCGGACGCGAGCTCAGATTTTCGGTGGTATCAGCTATTTAATCTTGCAGCGGAAATTACATCAGGACCCTAGTTAGGAAATGTTTATCAGAGTAAAACCACCATATTTGATATTAATAATAACATGGGCAAAACCCAAGTTTCTTATTACAATACATTTATAGGGACAAACCCTATTTTATTGAATTTAAAACATCGTTTATTAGGTAACTTTTATAGCCACATTTTCCCCAAGCCTTCAGTGCTCTCCAGCTGGCTTTTTATTAATTGGCTGTCACATTGTGTTACCTGAAACGCGTTTTAAAAACATTTATAGGGACAAACCCTATTTTATAGGGACAAACCCAAGTTTCGTTTTAAAAACATTTATAGGTACAAACCCAAGTTTCGTTTTAAAAACATTTATAGGGACAAACCCTATTTTATTGAATTTAAAACATCGTTTATTAGGTAACTTTTATATCCACATTTTCCCCAAGCCTTCAGTGCTCTCCAGCTGGCTTTTTATTAATTGGCTGTCACATTGTGTTACCTGAAACGCGTTTTAAAAACATTTGTCAGTCGGAAATACTGGTGAGTAAATCCCACTTTAATCAAGAAACATTTTATTAATTAAACAGTATTGAGAGCGATCACATTGTTTATTTCTACACAATTACTCATTCAGTATTTGCCACTCGACCGGATCTATGGCTATGGTCAAGTTACACATTGGCTAACTCGTTGTCCAATTGTAACGTACTGTCGTATCGACGTACTACTCGCAAGTAGTAAATTTTGTATACAAAACCCCATAATACCGACAATAATTGAAGAACTACAAAGACTCAATCACCGCTTAATCACATTGTAAAACAATTAAGGTTTTGTAAACATTCCAAAAAGGTTAACAAAAAGAGGATGAACTCACATTGCTATCTTAGACTTCACGTAAGGGTTTCCTGGATATAATCTATAATTTATACAAATGTACATTGGTTAGTATTATAACCCTTTGAAAATATTAATGATACCCTCCCCGAGATGGCATTCCAACAACTACGTCGGGCAGAACCACGACAGTTGTTACGGAACCCTAAATCAATCGGGCAGCGTAACTATTACGAAACTGGGGTTATAATACTTACAACAGAGCAGAACCTTGCTAATTAGGGGGTATTATACTTGAAAATTATGCCTATTATCAGAGATTTCGAGATTGAGAAACAGAAATGAACGAGTTGAAATGAAATCCCGAGGCCTTCTTATATAGGGCTGAAATCCGGTCCTCTTGCGGCCCGCGTAAAACATGGACCGGGCTTACGCGGCCCGCGTGGCTTAGGGGTCTAGGCGTAGCTGATCCGGGTCATGCCTAGGTTCAACACGTTGCACGACACGTATCAACACCGGGCTGCACCACTATATTGATCTTACGCGGCCCGCGTAAATGTAAGCTAAGGCTTACGCGGCCCGTTTGAACTAAAGAAATCAACGAAGTCAGGTTCTAGCCTTGATACCGCCCCCGTAAGTGGTTGGGGTGGGTCTACGCGGCCCGCCTCAACTTAATTTTTATTGTTTTTAATTTATTTTATATGTTATAACATATTTCAGGCTCAATTTTTACATATGGGGTGTATTATAAGACATATTGGGAATTTTTACAATATACTAAGGTGTCGGAAATATTTGTGAGGGTGTTGGTTTTACCGAGGGTTGTTACAGTTCAGGTGGTGGAGCGTTATGAAAAAGAAGAAGGTTGCAAGAAGATGAAGAAGAAGGTTTCTGGTGGTTCAGTAAGTGTTTGTATATACATATATGTTTTATATATTTAATACTTGATTAGTTTATTTTATTTTATATTAAGGGTGTTATAGTCATTTCACACAAACTTAACTGAGAAAACTAACCCCCATCCACTCTAGGGACTATCCGCGTAACAAACTGTCAAACCACAGGGAGCAAGGGTGTAATTTCCAAAAGTTAGGGACTAAGTGTGAAATTTTACCAAACCATAGGGACTATCCGTGCATTTTACTCTCTTAATAATCTTAATTAAGTTTTGGGATAATAATCAACAGTAACGTTATTGGCCATTGACAGTCGTACTTTTAAATATTTTCACTACCAGTCAATCCTTTTACGTATTTTTCCTCTACCAGTCCCCCGTTAACTTTTCCGAATTACAAACAAGGCTTTTTATCAGAGCGACGATAGAAGTCGATTGATGTAAAATTTACCTCGAAATGGTGCTCCAAACGACGAAAACGGTGCGCCAATTCGGGTGTTTAACCTTCCAATTAACAAAAATCAAGTCGTTTGGAGCACCGTTTCGAGGTAAGTTTTACATCAAATGGACTCATATCGTCGTTCTGATCAAAATGCCTAAAACATCTGTTTGTAATTCGGAAAAAAAAACTTAACTCCGTTAAGTTTTTTTAACGAGGGACCGGTGGAGGAAAATAGGTGAAAGGTTGGACTGGCAGTGGAATATTCAAAAATGGAACTACCAATGACATATACTAGAGATTATTACAGACCAATTTCCGTTATCTTTATATGTTTCAAATTTTCATCAAGACTTTTGTTTCACACATTTTGTTACTATATTGGAATATAAGGTTTTGGAAGAAATATAGACTAACTAGTTAGATGCCCCGCCCGCGTTGCGGGGCGGTGGCCGAATAATGAGCGAGTGTTAGGCAGCAGCTCATTGACACGAAAAACAATTAAATCGAGTCAACCAATTAAAACAAAACACTTTTATATTTTTGATAAAAAAACTAAAACAATGGCAACATTGTAATTTTTAACTGAGGGAAAGTTGTATTTTTTGACTGGGGTAAAATCGTAAATTGCCAAAAGCTCAAGTGATGGCAGTACTGTAAATTTGAAGGGGGGGGGGGGGATTTTGAAATTTTAATAGGGACAAATTCGTAATTTTGCACCTAGGGTAACAGCGTAATATAAATTTGAACTACGGGCACAATCGTAATTTTAAGCTGGAGGCAAAAGCACAATTTTATTTTGAACCGAGGGCAAAATCGTAATTTTGAGTTTGGGGCAAAAGCATAATTTTATTTTGAAGGGGGAAAAAACGTAATTTTCAACTGAGGGCGAAATCGTAATTTTTTTTAACGGGGAAAAATAACATTTTTTAACAGAGGGCAAAATCGTAATTTTCAGCTGGGGGAAAAAACATAATTTTATTTTGAATCGAGGGAGAAATCGAAATTTTGAGGTTGGGACAAAAGCGTAATATTATTTTGAGCTGAGGGGCAAAACCGTCATTTTAAAATGGATATAAAATAATAAACTGGTTGGTCCAATGGGAGAGTGGCAGACGAAATCGTAATTTTGACTTGAGGGCAAAATCGTAATTTTAAGATGGAGACAAAAGCTTAATTTTAGTTTGAGCTGGGGGCAAAACGGTAATTTTAAACAGAGGCAAAAACGTAATTTTAAATCGAATATAAAACAATATACTTGTTGGTCCAATGGGGGAGTGTCAGGCAGCTGCCTGGCACTATTCCCCTCATTGTGTTTTGTAGTAGTAGGTAATTTGTTCATATGAATAAAGAATGAGGCAAAGTTCTCTTTAGTAGAGTGGCTAGATTGGTGTAATTTTAATTTGATAAATTTTTCGGTGTAGGTGTAATAGCTAAATGTTTCTAGCTTGTTTTTTTTTTTTTTATGAAGAAGGTTATTCTAGTTAAAGAAATTCTAATCATCATTTGGTAATATGGTTGTGTATTAGGTTTTCCACGTGTATGAGTAGAGGTGCACAAAATAACCGGTTAATTAACCGTAACCAGTTATTAACCGAAACCGTAACCGGTTAATAACCGATTTAGGAATAACCGGTTTAATAGGTTATTTAACCGTAGGTTAGTAACCGGTTATAAGTGTTTAGTATAATAACCGGTTTTTTAACCGATAGACTGGTTAACCGAAAAATTCAAAAAAAAAAGGCAAAAAAACCGGTTAATTAACCGAACTGGTTAAAGTAATTAACCGGACTAGTTAAAAAAATAACCGGTTAAAGTAATAACCAGTTAAAGCATTAACCGGTTAAAGTCAAAAAGTCAAATTAACCGGTATAACTGGTTAACCGAACCGGTTATTAAAATTAACCGGTTTGTGCACCTCTATGTATGAGTGTTTATTTTTTTATGATAGTCAAGATTGTGTAGTGTTGTTTAATGACCCATCAAGTTCAGTTTGGGCTATGAAATGAGATCTTTGGTTTTAGTTTTAGGGTACGGGTTACACGAGAAAGAGAGGGAGAACACTTACACGAGAAAGAGAGGGAGAACACTTCCGTTTTATTCTAGAAACAGATGAGTTGGGAGCACATCGTCATTGTAGATGTATGTTGAGACGCTATCATCTAATCCGAGAGGTTACCAACATTGAAAAATGTAGGGGCACCCTTTGATGAATTAACTTGATCAAGACATATCATAGGTTTTGGAAGGTTGATTTGATCCATAAATTACAAGTTTTGTCCTTTATCTTAATACCACTTTACAGGAGGTGTCTTTTTCGATGAATTTTGACAGGTTTTACCCTTTAAAGGGAATATTGTTGCACGTCTTGTCCTTTAGCCCTAACCCAGTTAGATTTTTTTTATTAAATCTGATCATGTACAAGGCACATGAGGGCATTCTTGTAATTTCACCTGAAAGGACTAAATATGTAAAATAAAAATGTTATCTCTCTATCACTTAGACCACCCACCACCATCACCATCACCACCACCGCCATCTACCACCACCACCACATCTTGGTGTTTCCTCATCGACATACCTCCGCCACTGTCGAAAACCCCCAGCTGCAATGGTATTGTTGGATGATAATGTTTATAAAAACCACCCGAACAATCGACTTTTGTCAATGATGATCAAACAAAACCGGATTAAAATAAGCATTAAAAAAGAAACCACATGAGAATGTGCATTTAGAAGTTTGATTTGATCAGGTAATTCATATGTACATTACAGAACTGAAACTGAAAGTAACCAACTTCAAACGTAACTGACCAATGAACCCTAAATTAACTACTGTACATTTCAAATTAACAGATACAATCATCAAATCGAGCATCAAAGTCACACAATCCAAACCATACATATCGAAAATTACCAGACGAGATTGTGCTTCATTCCTAATCCCTGATTTCCATGAACACATCCAGGTTTGTTATGCTGATTAGCCAATCGTTTCATCTTCGGATACGCTCTTTTCCCCAATTTCCATATCCTCTGCCTTTCGAACTTATTATTCAACCATTTCGGCACTTCCTGTTCGAATAAATAATCTCAGATTCAACTCCAAATTTCAAAACACACACTGAAAACTATCAAATTACAAATAACAAAATCATGAAAATCGGTGCAAAACCGACGCACCGTTCCGGTAAAAAAATCAAACAGCCACAATAGGCTCACCCTTCGTCGAGCAACCATCTCAACATCATCGGATTCCCGTTCCAATCCAGCGGCTAGGGTTTCATTCGACAGTGAGACGCCTGATCTGTGGGGTTGTTGGTGGTCAGATGAGGGTGGAGTTGGTGGTTGTCGGCAGATGTGGATTGTGGTGGTCGGCATGTTAGGGTTGGTTGTGGCGGGTTAGGGTTGGTTAGGGTTGAGGTTGACAGAAGAAAGGGCTGTGGAGGTGGTCCGATGGGGTTGGTTGTGGCGGGTTGTGGAGGTGGTGGCGGGTGGAGGTGGTCCGGTGGCGTCTGGTGGACTAAACTACTCAGAGAGAGAGAGAGAGAGAGAGAGTGTGAGATTTTTGATTTTATAAAGATATTAGTTTTAAAGGTTTTGTTTTATTTATTAAAAAGATTCATAAATAAATGGGTAAAAAGACTTAACTACCCCTGTTTGACCATATTTAACAAGAAATATTAACTAGGTTAGGTGTAAAGGACAATACGTGTAAAGAAGTTTCCTATAAAGGGCAAAACCTATCAAAATTCGTCGAAAATGACACTGCCTGTAAAGTGGTATTAAGATAAAGGACAAAACGTGTAATTTTTCCTTCCGTAAATGTATAAAAGTTCTTATCACATGTTTATTAAGGGTCTTGCTAGGGACCTCACTAAGTCTATGATGTCAGCTCATGTTTATGTTTTGAATGTAGGGCTCTATTATATTATATCGGCTGGAATACACAATTATCCTACGGTAATCATTTTTATTAGGATTTCTCACTTCTATAAAGTATTTATATCAAGGGTCAAGTTATTCTACAAAGACTTCTAATTGTAAGAAGTGTAAGAAGGATTTATAATGTGACAAGTGTCGAGTAACCTAAAACTAAACCCACTACATCATCACCAAAAACCTAAACACCCACCCCCACCCCACCCCACCACCACCTAAAAACCTAAACCCCCCACCCCGCAATAAAAAACAAAAAAAAAAAACTATACCTCACCAAAAAAACCCCAAAAAAACCTACCCCCAGGCAAAAAAAAAAAAAAAATTTTTTTTTTTTTTTTTTGTGGGTGATGGGGGGTGGGGGTTTAGGTTTTTTCTTACACTTCTTACAATTAGGATCCTTTGTATTTGATCCTAATCCTTTATATCAAATTTAAATGAATAGAGCTTTATTTATTAGATAAATAACAAGATTATCGGCTATTTGAGGACCAGAAAATGAATACTAAAACTGCAATTTATTCGAATAAGAGTTCACAGCAGTTGTTATACACCCTGCACAACCATATTAAAATTACAAATGTTAACAAAGTGAGACCACCACTTGTGGCCATGATCCTTTGCATTTCTAAGATGGTTCTCCTTCAGGTAGCAGCCTCACCTGCCAATCACCCATGAACCTTCAGTACTAAACACATGATCAAACGAGACAGACTACATAGTCAAAGTCAAAAAAAAATTATGTTAACACGGGTATCTAACATCGTCGTGTTTTTTAGCAGTTTGACCCCACAATATTTATCATTTAAGAATAGCTGAAGGGAGAATGTAAAACGAAAAGTTATAATGACCCCAACTTAAAACTTACTTGTTCCGCCTTAGACCTTAGTCTCAGTGTTTTTGGTTACAATTATACTAGAAATAAGATATGAGGCTATAATATAACGAGGTTCAAAAACATATATCAAAGATATTCAATCAAGAACACTATAAATGTAACATCCGACCCCTCATACCATCGCCATTAATATTGTCTGTTTTGCCCACTAACAATTCAACAGGTGCAAACTTTTGATGAGGTCACTCATCTTGGGCTTTCTCACACCCAAGCACGTTTAAGTATAGAGTTTTCTCATCAAAAGCCAGTGCGCCTAAAACGCATAGATGGTATTTGAGGCCGGGCATTACTTGTGTCCCAGTACAGAGCGTCCTATGAACAGACGATGTGGGATTTGCCTCAGGTGTCACAATTAATATGTTTTATATTTTAAATTTATATTGAAGGAGATTGTTTTTTTCCTGACCGGCTAACTCACAAACCGTCTAAATCTAAACCATTACCATTGTCCATTATGGGACTTGAACCCTCAACCTCAGCAAGAGGAACACCTTTCCATACACCTTGGTATCAAGGGGCTATAAGCCTTTTCGAATATTGAAGAAGATTGTTACCTCTAAGGTTAGAGTCAAACCCACAATTTGTCAGATTCTTTGCAATTTCTTCTCCAATTACTTTCTGCCAGTCGGGCGTATCCTTTGCTTCAGGTACAGGCCATACAATTGCGGTTTCTGTTTTATGATCCACATTTGCAGACGACACTTGTGACTGTCCAAGTGTACAATATCAGTATCTTTAGTGACATAAGTTTATGTAAAGTTATAAATAGTGACAATAAATCTAAATTTCTGTTTATGTACTTGATTCTCCAATATTCTTTTCACACTTGATGCACATCCATCACACATCATCCCCTGAAAGAACAGTATTACACGATGAGTTTCATAACACCAACAAATACATAAAATTTAAAATTATAATGTATCGCTGCAAAATACTTCGGCATTAGCTAAGAAAAAGAATTTAAAAAAAATAAGTGTGCGATATAATGTTATATTTAACAATATTGTCAATGTAACATGCGTTATGTTGATGTTAAAATGTGTATACAAGTTACTAACACGGATGGCCATTCGGTCCCCATTGTTTACCAAACCATACTGGTTGTAGTAGCTAACATCAAAGGACGTTACATATGTCTGTCAAGTTGATGTAAACTGGCTATTTTACCCTTTTTATTTGAAACGGAAAACTGTGGAAACCCCCTCAATCATACACATGAAAATTAAGGAAATCAAACCACCACATAGAAAAGGAAAAAAAATCAAGGTGTCTGTTTCCAAAAATCGATGTGTTTGTTTTCAAATCCATACCCTAATAAAAAAACCAAGAACATCGACACTTGTAATCGCAAAAGACAACAACAACAACCAACAACAACCATACCCAGTAAATCCCGCAATTAGCAAAGCTAATGGCAGGGTCTGGGGAGGGTGGGATGTAGGCAAACCTTACCCCTATCGTTGAGGATAGAGAGGCTGCTTCCAGAGAGACCCCCCCAGCTCTATAACAGCAAGCACTAAAAGAGTACTAACTACCCGAGACAAAAGCAGTGGTAAAAAAGAAAAAAAGAAAAAGACAGACAGAAGAGTGAAGGTAAATAGCATCATAGAGAAACATACTCATATCCATATACATATCATAAGACAATCAACCTCCAAGACCATCTAAAGTGTAGGCAAATCTATACCCCCTATGACAACACCGAACCACATCTAACCTAACCCCTAAAACTCCTTAACTTTAATGCTACGTCTCCACGAACTCCTGTCTTGTAATCGCAAAAGAATGAATGTAAAAAAAAGAAAACAGTTAGGCGATCAGGAAAGCGCCTCAGGGCCTTTGGGTCAAACTTTGGGGTTTGTAGCAGGGTGAAATGTAAAAAAAAACAACCGGATGAAGACATTATGAATGGTTCAGTTGATAAAAAAAAGCTAACATGTACAAGAGATGAGACTGTCTATGTGAACTATGAAGCGCTCGCCTAACGCCTCATGCCTCGGCTTTCGAGACCTCGGATTGAACATGGCACTTTTAAACCAAGGATTCATCATCCTGAGGGATTACTTAATTTATTTTATTTTAGATAGGAGGGGTAAAATAGTTCATTTCACAGACAATGGATTTTTATACAATTTAGCAAATGGGAACCAAATCTTCACTACAAACAAAACATTCTGACCAAAAACATAAGGAGAATTCTTCTAGGTTAAATCAATCATGAATTCCAATTAATAGCTAGCTAAGCCAAAGTAAGTAATTTAATTAGGCACTTACTCGAACATCAAGAACTATGACATCTGACGAAGAAGAAGAAGGTGAAGCATCATCAATTCCTCCAGCGGAGACAGGAGACACCCGTTCGAACAACGGAGACTTGGAGCCCAGCTTTCTCAAGGGTCTCAGAAACGCAGCGTTGGCGGTGGTTGTGATTCGTCGGACCGGTAATTGAGTCCCGTAGATTTGAGAGCAACGGGGGAGGGTTTTGGAGAAGAAGAGTAGAGTGGTTGTTGCAGTCAACGTTCCCTCCATGTTTTGCAGATTCAGGGTTTTACGGAACACAAAGGATGGATACCTCTACATAACACAAACACCATCCCTACCAACCAAAACCATTAAGTAGGGGGTGTGTATGGGTGGAGTAAGATGGGTCGATTTCGGCCTAAAATCATAACTATAACTGTGATGTCGGTTAATTGATAATTATAACCATAACCGGTCAGTTATGGCAGTTTTGGTTAATTGATTTTGATGGTTATGACAGGTTAGTTATGGGTGGTTAACCGTGAATTTAGGCTTAGCTAAAATAGCTCATTTTTTGAATAAATTGTTATAAATATTTCTATATATTAGCATATTAAATAGTACTAAAAATACAAGGTGAGGTTCGGCTACAAAGTCTATTTTTTCTACAAAATGTACAAAGTCGTAAAACACCACAATTTCAGCCATAAAACACAATTAAAACCCATAAATATCAGAGTGAGGATCACTAAAACACAATATCCAAACCCTAACAGTAAATAAAAACTTCAAACACACCATCATAGAACTATGAATATAAAACACAATATGATAATCAACATAAAACACACTAATGTTAGTCATTCGATAATCAAAGCCTTATTAACCAAAATGCAACACAAAACCAACAAATATAGCGTTTTAGTAATCTTCAGTTTGTTATTTGTGGGTTTTAAGTGTGTTTTATGGTTAACATTATGGTGTTTTATGACTTTTTACACTTTGTAGAAAAATTAGACTTTGTAGCCAACTCTTACCCTAAAAATACATATAATCTATAGTTTTAATACCAAATATTCAAACAAAATGATATGGTATATTCATATAAATTCAAATAAACATTCAACTAAAATGATATGAAATAACCCATAAATACTAAAAATGTTCAATAAAAAACAACAAATATTAAAGAAATGGTGAAAAGTCTTAAATCCGACTAAAATTTACTACATATTAGTTCATTTCGGTTGAAGGAAAAAGCACGATTGAAGGAAAAAGCTACAAGGTATGTGGCTATACGCTTTATAGATTTCCTTAACATTACATATTGAACTATGATGAATAACTAAGATAATAATCAGGAAAATTTGGTTTGTTCTTAAGCGGTGGATTCCGTATGAATGAATTGAATGAATAAATTCAAAAACAAAGGAGTTTGTTTGTCAAAAGTGAAGAATTTCACTAAAAACGCCCAAACGGGTCGAAATACCAAAATTATGAAAACGTTATTTTAAGTTGCGTTATTTCGCATGAAACACGCATATGCTTTGTAACCAAAAAGATATTAGCATGCTTTCCTAGTAATACTAACAAATGGTTAAAGTATGAGCAATGCTCAAAAGATTACTGAGACTAAGTGCATTGGGTTTAAACTTAATGAACTACGTAAGAAAGGTTTCGGGGACGAAACCTCTTTAAAGGGGGTAGACTTGTAACACCCCAAAAACGGGTTTGGTAATCAAACCACGTTAATACTAAAGGACGGGTAAAGTACCGTTAGTGGTAAAAATTAACCCGATGAATGTTAGGATTTAAATAAATAAACCTAATATTAAATAAAAGTTGAATGAATACTTTTGAGAAAATAAAGTTTATAAAAGGCCCGAGTTAACGGGACTTAAAATAAAACGAGTGGTAATCTCCCCGAACCCACTAAGTTAACTAGGAATGTTTAACCTAGTTAATAAGATGGAATATTGTTGGAACTATGTGGGTTGTGACCTACTTAATAACTAACCAAACATGAGGGGCCAAAGTTGGATAAATTGAAAGTTTAATTATAAAAATTAAAACAAAACACCACATACACTAAGTGTGTGCGTGTTCTGGACGATCAGAAGAAGCTCCCATGGAGCTTAAACCCTAGTTTATACAAAATGATCAAATTGAAGCTCAAATTCACAATTGAACGTAAATTAACGATCACCCAAGCTAGGGGATCATAAGATATGTAGAATTTTGACGATTCTTGAAGTTGTGAAATTTGATGAACATCATAATTTGCGAATTATGTATGAATTATAGAAGTTATGACTGAATTAGTGATGTATACTTGCTTAGGGACAAAACCCTAAGTGAAAATTATACATATACTGCCATGATTTGAATGTTTAGATGATTTACCACACTATAATAAGTGGGTTTTGTATGATATATGATGATATATTCATGTTAAATGATGTTAGATATCATCATGTGTTAAGAATGATTAAGGTATTTGGCTAAACTTGATGTTTAGGTGAATTATATGTATATATATGATGCAATGAATTGTTTCATATTGATAAAACAATTCCAAATCCTTGTATGATATAAGTAGTCTAGCATACAATGATTGATGTTGTGTTAATTCGATGACTTACAGTTACAAGAACTTGGTTAATAAAGTGGTTAAAACGGTAGCATAAGAATGATGCTTACTGGATATTTGACAAAGTACTTTAAAGAGTAGTTGAGTTACATCGTGTGATTTCTTATGTCAATAGGCAGATTGACTTTAAAAGTCAAACTAACCATTGATACGATCGAATGATAATTTCGACATAAAAACGGTAAGATGGAATAGTCGTGATTTATAATGACTAATCTAACCATCTTATGAATTATAATGATAGTTTGACGCTTGATAAGCTAGGTGGAAGACGAATCAAGTATGAAGGAAAAACATATTTTGGATGCAAGGTAAGTAAAGCTTACACCCTTTTATTTTGAAGAATATTCCCTTATTGTATTAAGTACGAATAAGGTAAATAAGTGTTTGGAATATGACGTTCCGACGTGTAGTCATAAGGAACAAAATAAATAAAATTAATAAGAAACCATGTTTAATGGTTAAAAAGGGAATAATATGATTATTCGGTCATACAATGACGAATAGACAATGAGTTTGAATGGTTACCTTATAGGGTAAGCCAAAATAAATAATAAGGGTAAAACGTTAATTCGGTCACGCGTTGACGATAAACGTTAGTTTTTGAAAGACCCTTTATGGAATAAGCCATGATGGGTCAAAAAGGAATTAAGAAATCATTTATAAGTAATATGAACGTAAGGTGTAAACCGAAACGAGTCATGTGGATGAGATGGTAAATAAATATCATCTCGCAAAGACAAACGGTCATTTAGACCAAACGGGTCAAAAGGTGAAGATATCACCATTTGACAATATCGACTAATGATTATTTGTCGAGTTGTATGCTTACAGGAGTAAATATTAAATGGATATTTGATTCGCTATTAATTAGCGGTTATTAAAGCAAGGTATTAAAATGGGTCACTTATACTTTGGTTTTACATGCCCTTTTTGTCAACCATGGCTCTTTCGTCCATAATGACTTATTTCACGAATTCCCCTGGGTCATTTATTTCTAATACATCAACCTTTAATCATTCATGCATCAAATTTCTCATGAATCACATCATCAAAATCAAGTAACATAAAAAACTCAATCTCTAATCTATACACACTAGTATTTTCGGCCATATCAACATACACACAAGTTCCATTTTAAATTTTGTATAAAAACCCATTTATTTTTGTTTCAGGTTTGTGAAATATCCCAAGAATCAAGAGAAACCTTCCAACATCATGAACATCACCAAGAATCAAGAGTATGTTTTTAAAAAGTAAAATTTATATACCTTCAAGATTCAAGTAGGTTTTTGACAAGATTTTTGATGTTTGAAGCCTGCAATTCATCACTATCAAAAGAAAATAGGAGAGATTTAACCTGTTTGTCGCCTTCACACCACCGCCTTTGCCATCGCCGCCTAGTCCAACTCCATGTCCTCGCCTTCCTCCTCATCATCCCTGTACGATATGTGCTCCAGGATGTAAGTAATGTCAGAGCACATAGAGTTGATGTTTCTTTCCATGTTGCCGACCCGGGTGCTTGTGCTTTGACCCAAGCTGAAGGCGTTTCGGGATACTTGAAGTGTTTCCTGCATGATGTTATACAAATTATGCATATTGGAAAAATCACTTCCCCCTTAGGAGGAAGATCTCGGGGTGAACCCGTAAGAGTATCGCGGAGGACGGTTGGGGTCATCTTCAATGGCAAGGACTTGGTCCGGATCATTTGGGCTCCAAACATTGCCCTTGTTGTCTTTGAAGCGCAAGAGTCCATTGTTGCAGTCGGCAATGAGGTTTAGGCTGCGGCATAGGCTGATATCGGCCCGAGTGACGCAACCCCTTTGGTGAAACTGCGTGTGGCGTAGGTCTTATAGACCCGGGCAATTCAGCCACCGAAGAAGATAGGCGTTGGATATGTAGCTTTTGCATTGGTGGTCATGTTCTTCAACAGCATGTAGGCGACATTAAGGGGTTATTGGTTCAGGATGCAATATAGGCAAGTAAGCTCCCGAAGTTTCACAACACCCCCTCTATCTCTCCTTTGGCAAAGCGTACCGCTTAGGACCCGATGAATGTAGCAGATGAGTGGGTCCCCGATCTTAGTACTCTTTGTGTGGCTCGGGTTGTAGATCCATTCTCGGGTATTTCTTGTGTTGTCGGGCATCTCGATAATACTGTCGTTGAAGATGGGTTCCCCAATCTCTTCTTTGGTGTAGATTCCCACTTCTTCACCTAATTGAGCCACATAGATACCATACAAAGTACCACCGCAACGGAAAGTGAGCGCTTCATTATCGAACATATCATCTATGTCCTTTTTGAAGGAAAACGTGCTTAGGAATTCAAGATTGAACTCGTAAACAGATTGCAGTGGTGCCTTAAGAAAGACACGAAGTGGTCCCGTCACCATGTTGTCATATCGTTCGCTCTGTCCCACAGGGTCTAATGTGTCATAACAAACTTATCTTGGTGGTTCTTCATTTCGAGCTTTGAGTATTTCCATCCGCTCCACGCATTGTGAATGCTCTATTTTGAATCTGAGCCACTTGTGTGGTGCCATTTCCTACAGAGAACGAGTATTAAACAATTAAGTGCGGTAAAAAGTGCATAAAATGAAAAACAGGGGCTACTCACGGCCCCATGCATGATAGGCATGACCCCGTGCTGCAGAGTTTCAAGGGACACGACCCCATGCCTCAGAGGCACGACCCCGTGCGAACTCATTGTTTTGGCCAAAATCCAACTTTTTCGAGCCGGCTTCGAAAAGTCCAAATTTTTGGTCCCCTGTGTGCGGTATACCCCGAAAAACAAACCCCAAGCATCAATTTCAACTTACCGACCCGTTTTCCCCTTCGATTCTTAGTGTTTTCGTTGAAGAACAAGGGTTTTCAAAACTGGTTGAAAATATCTGATTTTTCTACAATGGGTTGATGATTTACTTGTTAAAACACTTATATTATCTACTACTAACAAGATCTAGGAAAAAATTTCAGATCGACATGGGTCAAGTTCAAGAACCCTAGATTTTTCCCCAAATATTGATGTTATTTAACATGCAAAACATAAATCGAACTAATCTAGGTGTTAGCAACATACCTCGTTTGGTAGATTATGGAAGGAGATCGTCAAAAAGTAGCGGAGAGCAGGCGGGGAACCGGTTGTTGTAGAGAAACGGACTGTGTGAGTTCTGAGGAAGAAGTTATGAAAGTAAGGGTTTTAACCCGTCTGCAGTTAGGCATGGACCCGTGCCTCAGAGGCACGACCTCGTGTCTTTTAAAAATGTTTTTTTGTGTGGTCGTTACTCTGGCCACTTGGTTCCTTTTCTCGACTTACAAGATAGATTATTGTAACGAAATAACTATAAAAACATGTAAAAGTAATTTCTATTCCTGATTTCTTATCGGGTGGCTCCGGCTTATCTTCCAACAAGGGGTCGTCATTGCCTATTGGGTAATTCATTAATCCATCGAGATTAAAGCTTCATTTGTCGGCCCTAAGTTTAGTGGGAAGATTTTGGTTTTTTGTTTGAGCAAAACTTGATGGGTTTTCGTGAATGGTTGTCCCAACACGAGTGGAGCATCATCTAAGATGATAAAGTCGGTTGGTACAACCGTTTGATGCGTTTGAATGACAACGTCCTCAACCACTCCTGTAGCGTGTTTAATGCACTTGTCAGTCGAGATGCTCACACGGCCCCGTGTGTCAACGGCACGACCCTGTGGCCCTTGTACTTGCTGTACGATCCAAGATTTGCAAATCGGATAGTGGACCATGGCCCGTCCATGAGACACGGCCCCCTGTCATTTGTCTGCTTCTGTTTGTATTTTTCTTCAGGGAATCTTGAGTGGGGTACAACCCCATGCCCGACAGGCACGACCCGTTACATGTTTTCCTTCAAAGCAATAAAGCTAGAATTAACTAAAGTTAATCATTTCCAACCACGATACCAACTGGTAAAGCCGTGTTTTGTCGTGGGCTTTGGTAAAAATGTCAGCTTTTTGCAGATTGGTGTGAATGGGTAGTACTTTGACATAACCCTTTTCAAAAGCATCAATGTGCTTAGTCTTCGAGTAATTGATGGGATTTCTGATGATTCCCAGACTAGCATCATTATCAATGAACATCAGTGTCTGCATGAACTTGAAACCATAATCAATTAGCTGATGTTGGATCTACATCACTTGAGAGCAACAACTAGTAGCAACGGTATATTCGGGTTCGGTTATAGACTAAGAGACTATTGTTTGCTTTTTGCACTGCCAAGATGTAACATTCCCAAAATTTTTGTTTATATAAATCGTATAAAAATTTATGTTATTAAAAGGATGCATCATGGGTAAGTTGACCAATAAAAATATAAGGTGTTTTGGCAAACATAGGAACCGTTTAATAATTAAATTATAAAAATACATTATATTTGAACCTACTCTGCTTTTAATGAAACTTGGTTCAAAATGTAGATAAAATTATTCTCGTTCTAATAATATATTGTTTTATAAAACTTTATATTTTATAAAGTTATAAGCGCCAAATAAGTGAAGCAGTTAAGTTAATTATTATATATATAATAATTAATATAAATCAAAATAATTGAAAGAAAGAATACGTTTGTTTTTCTTTGTGTACATGGAATCAAAAAGAATAATAATAAGAATCAATCTACATTGAATAAAAGATAGCTAACGTGTATGATTGAAATTAATGATGTAGGAATACGTGGAGCAATGTAACGTGCACTCAAAGTCTTGAGTAGTATAAATATGGATTAAGAATCAACATATTGTGTGTACAGGTCCCTCTCGACCTCCTCTCTCTCTCACTCTAGAATCCTATTTTTCACCCATAATAATAATAAGGTCCTGCCCCGTTTTAAGTATTGTAGCCCTGATTACTGATACCCTGTCCAAGTGACGTAGGATCCCGTAACGTATGTCAAGGCTCTGCCTAAATTCGTTGGGGTTCTGTCTCGTGACGTAGGGATAAAGTGGAAATTGGGTTACTATACTGTGAGTACACTATATATTTTATTAAATAATCCAGGAGTAGTACCCAAAATATAACAACCCTCCCGAATATTTTTCTGACACCCTAATATATTTTAAAATATCCCAAACTGACACCCCATATGCGAAAACGGGCCTCAAATATATTAGATAGTATTAAAAATAAATAAAAACTTAATATTTAAGTTTAGGCGGGCCGCGTAGACCCACCCTACTCTTTACGCGGGCGGTTTCAAGATGGATACCTGATGTCGTTGATTTATAAGTTAAAGCGGGCCGCGTAAGGTTCCCTTAACATTAACGCGGGCCGCGAGAGGTTAAAAAGGTGGCGCAACCCTGGGCCGCCACGTGGCCCAACACCCGGCGAAGCTATTGTCGACTCAGCACAGCTACGCGTTGACCCAGCTTTGACGCGGGCCGCGTAAGCTTTGTGCTTATATTTCGCGGGCCGCGAGAGAGTCCAGTATCAGCACTATATAAAGGAGGCATCGGCTGTCCATTTCAATTCGTTCACAATTCATTCTCAATCTCAAAATTCTGAATTAGAGTTATTATACACGGGTATAATACCCCCCCTAAATAGCGAAGTTCTGCTCTGTTGTAAGTATTATAACCCCAGTTTCGTAATAGATACGCTGCCCGATTGATTTAGGGTTCCGTAACAACTGTCGTGGTTCTGCCCGACGTAGTTGTTGGAATACCGTCTCGAGGAGGGTATCATTAATATTTTCAAAGGGTTATAATACTAACCTATGTACATTTGTGTAAATTATAGATTATTCCCAGTAAACCCTTACGCGAAGTCTAAAATAGCAAAGTGAGTTTATCCTCTTTTTGTTAACTTTTTGGAATGTTTTACAAAACCTTAATTGTTTTACAATGCGATTAAACAGTGATTGAGTCTTTGTAGTTCTTCAATTACTGCCGGTATTATGGGATTTTGTATACAAAATTTATTACTTGCGAGTAGTAAGTCGGAATGACAGTACGTTACCATTGGACAACGAGTTAGCCAATGTGTAATATGACCCACAAGTCAAGGATTGACAGTACTGAATGAGTAATTGTGTAGACATAAACAATGTGATCGCTCTCAATACTGTGTTAATTGATAAAATGTTTCTTGACTAAACTGGGATTCACTCACCAGTATTTCCCGCTGATAAAATATTTTTAAAACATGTTTCAGGTAACACAGTGTGAAAGCCAACTGGGAAAAAGCCAGCTCGAGAGCACTGAAGGCTTGGAAAATAAGTGGCTGTAAAAGTTACCTAATAAACGATGTTTTAAATTCAATAAAATAGGGTTTGCCCCTATAAATGTACTGTAATAAGAAACTTGGGTTTTGCCCATGTGATTATTAATATCAAATATGGTGGTTTTACTCTGATAAACATTTCCTAACTACGGTCCTGATGAAATTTCCGCTGCCAAATTAATAAATATTGATACCACCGCCACTGAGTTCGCGGCCGCCCGTTCCCGGGACAGATAACGGATCGGGGGTTGTGACAGAAGGTGGTATCAGAGCCTAGCCACTGGTTCAAGCCAAAGAAGTGTTCTGCTGACACTTAAATTTTAAATTCTGTGTTAGGAAATAACTTATGTGATTATGTGTTTTATATTATTTGACTATTTGTTAGCCTACAGTATGGGTAAGCAAAGAATTTCGGATATCTATCGTCAACTAGATAGTTCACCAAAAGATAAGGGAACCTCATTTCAACCAAATCCCTCAGGATACTCAGCAGATACTGAGGAAGGAATATTTATTCGTAAGGCACAGTCTGAGAAACCATTTACCACTAAGAAGAGAAATAGGATTATTAGCAAAAGTCGAGAGAAAATAAAGAAGTCACAACCAAAGGGAGCGATAATTAATCAGGAAATAAATACATAAACTCAGGAAACAGGCAATAACTTACTAGGGGAAGATGAATTAGATGGACAATGGGTAAATCTCCATATGTTAGCCACTACAGCAGTAAATGCTAACTTATATTAAATAGTCGAACGGTCAAACTAGTACCAGCACCCATGCCACCTATGAGCTAGAAACTTTAAAGGAACTTCGCCTATTAAATAACAACTTAGTATAGACAGGAGATAGAATAAACCTTACATAAAAGCATCTTGAGCATAATACTTCTATAACTTAGATTGACTAAAATAAGTTACGGATGTATAATCACTAGTATATTTTGAATTCCAGTTGTAGTTTGTAATAAATACATATATATATATATATATATATATATATATATATATATATAGGGTAAGGATAGTGTAAAAAGGGCCTAAAGTGTGAGAAGTGTAAGAAGTGTATTATAACACTATATATAATACTATATAACACCATATAAACACCGTATAACAATATGTAACACCATATAATACCATATAACACTATGTAACACTATATAACATTATATAACAAATATAACACTATACATCTATCATAGACATGCTATCAGACAACCTATAGTGTTATATTTGTTATATAATGATATATAGTGTTACATAGTGTTATATGGTATTATATGGTCTTACATATTGTTATACGGTGTTTATATGGTGTTATATAGTATTATAGATATGTTATAATACACTTCTCACACTTCTCACACTTTGACCACTTTTTACAGGATCCTCTACCTATATATATATATGAGTCGCAATGTTTGCCGTTTTTAATCAATCTATTTTATGATTGTACCCAAATGTTTGTGCTAGAAATTTGTCTGTGATGATTAATACCACCTACTCAATTAATATCATAATATACATCAAACTAAGTTAGTTATTAACAAAGCAGTCATGTTTATGATTCTCTTTTGGAACCAATCATTTACTTTGGTTTAAAATACATATTAAAATATATGGTATAAAACTTTAAAACTTTGTGGTTTTAATAATATTATTTTTATAAAACCAAAGCTATTAAATTAACCAAAAGGATTGTAATAATTAATTTCAAAGATTGCTTTAGTAGATCTAACCAAAGCAAGTTTTGAAACCTAGGTGTACCAATTTACCACTCCATTTTATCCTTTCTGGTTTATAACTAGTTGACCATAAGACTTCATACTTTCATAGTTTTATGAAATAACTGATGTTGGGATTACTTGTAAAGATTTCTATTAAAATACTTAGTAATAAAATAGATGGTTAAATGAATATGATGGGTATTCATGATTAAATAAAATCATTTAAAATTTTTAAAGATATGGGTTGATTAGACTACGTAGAAAAGGCCTAACTAAACGATGAAAGCATTTTATAGATCTTTAATATTAAGATAAGTCCAGAATATGTCTTATGCCTGGAAATAATTAATAATTAGATTAACCATTAGTTATAAGATTGTGTATCCTAAATTATAAAGAAAAGTATTCAAGTCAGCTGGCATTCATTCACCTAAATATGATTGAAAAATTTTATTATATATTAATACATACTATATATATCTTACATGATATATTCCTTCACATACAACGAATAAATGGTTTAGTTGTAGTAGTAACTTTATGAAAAAAAAAATAATTTTGTATGTTAGCACATGGTTTGTTGGTTTGCCTAAAACCATAAATTAATTATTTTATTAAGATGTTCTTTCTCAAAATAATTTATTAGTTTAAACTTAAATTAATTTTTGAAGTACATGTGACAACCCGAATTTCCAAAATCAGTGTCTTTTAGTCACGTGATCTGTTTTCTTGTTATTTCGCTTTCAGGTCCCTTGCGATGATGTAAATTGATAAACACTTGTGACTATAATGTTATAACGTGTTTGAGTATGTGTACGCGTGTCTAGGTGTCGTTTAGTTGATTTAGGGGACTAACCTATTTGGGCCGCGAGCTACACGATGCGTATTGGGCCGCAAACCCACTCGAAGCACACACCACAGGTTATCCTAGATTGAACTGTTCGAGCCCAAATCAAGGGTTATAAAAACTGGGCCGGCCTATGTGAGTCCGCACGCTCGAAGCCCAAATACCACATGTGTTGGGGGCGGGCTTTTGACTTCAGAATATACACATATGTTAGAGTTGGGCCGATTATTTGGGCCAATAGGAATCACACACACATGAGAGATTCACATATGGTTACTTAACAATATCACACAACTCAAAGCAAAACCCTATCTCTCTCAAGTTCACGTGCGGCATAGCAGACCCCCCCCATCGGAGCTCTTCCATCTTCGAATCAGTATCTCTCATGTCCTTATATTTAACCGGTATGTTAACTTGATATTAGTAATATTGATGCTTGATTGGTTATTTGCTTGAGATGAAGTGTTTGATTGATTGATTTTAGTATTCGTGAATCATGTATTATGTCTGCACATAAGGCTTTAGGATTCGTCCGCACTGGTAATCAATATGTGTGAATACGTTCGAAATTTTAAAAGTAGTCCGACGACCTTGTTGACTTGACTGATGTTGTTCGCACATAATCATTAATAATGATTCAACTCATATTGTTTAAAACAAAAACAAATCATGATACTATAAAGGTCCCATCTTAATTTATGTGAAAGTGTGAATCTGTGTCTGAGGCATGATTGACCGAGTATAAAACAAATATAGAGGACCTAGGAGATATTGGATAGGTTCTGACATATACATGTGACTATATTATGTGAAATCAAATTGATAAGTATGGTGGGCCAACATACACATGCTTTTGAAAACAAATGGATAAGTTTTGGAAGGAAATACATAAACCATTGATACACATATGGTGGGCCGCACATGGGGAAGGGAGATTTGGAATGACCGAATTTGTAGAATAATTATATACTGACTTTGTCAAGAGTGATTTAATTCTCAAATCACATTCTTCTTTAAATGGGCCGCATACAAACAGATTTGAAATACACCGGATGTTTGGACTATACAAAAGGAATATTGTCTGTGTATATATATATGTGGAACGTGTTAATTTGAATCGGTGTTAAGATACGTGCATGACTAGTTGAATTACATGCAGACTGGTTAGGAATAGTCAACTTGATAGGTGTAAACGTGACTTTATTGGCTGGTATATGTTCAAAGGTGTGTAAATAAGTGTTCATGTCAAACTGATTATTCTATGATAACCACATTAGGTTCTGTGGATTGAATTGGATCATATAACTAATCTTACCGAGCAAATCAAGGTGAGTTCACTACATTCGAGCATGCGTCCCAGTGGTTGGGGACAGTCAGTGGTTTGGGTAAAAACGGGTATATTGGTTAATATTCTCACCTATCATTTTTGTAAGTCCCTTATTCGGGTATTAGTTGGTAGCGCTACTTAGGTTTGGCACCCTCACACCGCTCCTGGATAGGACGGATGTGAACTAATGACCCAGTCGGGCCCAGTACTAGATAGGAGTACGTGGGATAGGGCAGTCATGTACATCAGGAGCCGTCTTGTTCGGAATTGAGATATTAACAATATTACTTGCATTTGTCAGTGAACTGTTTTACATACAACTGGTAACAAAACGTTTTCTTAAACTGTGAACTCGCCAGCTTTGTCTGATACACTTGTTGCATGCTCGCAGGTCGTTAGATTTCTTGGATGTGGGACTTGCTGTTTGGAGCGGTTTGAGTGGTCATGGATTGTACTGATTGGATACACTTATTGGAACATTGGTTCTCGTACATTTGTTTTGAGAATATTTAAAATATGGTTTCGTTAATGCTTCCGCTGAACACATTGATTATTCGTATAAACTCATGTTGGGATTTTATAATTAAATCGAGAATGTTATTTCGAAACTTGTGAGTTCAATGTAATTTAGTGGCTCATCGTCAGTTTGTCACACGCCTATCAGGGTCACTCACTAGATGGTATTTTGGGGGTGTGACAGTTTGGTATCAGAGCCACTGGTTATAGTGAACTTGGTTTTAAAACGTTTTTATAAAACTAGACTATAACCGAACAGATCCGAAATCGACCATGACACTCAGCTCCAGATTGCAAGGTTCGTCTTTCTCACTTGATGCATACATTACATGACTAGTACACATTTGTTTATGATACAATCCCACACACTCGTCGCTATAGCATGACTACCTGAACTACTTACTTACATCTTGATGCATTGATAGTTGTCATAGTCCTTGGATTTCTATGGTTTTATCGTTTTGATAACTTCTGTTTGGCATTTGAGTTAGAGGAACCATTTGACATGAGTTAAGAGGAACTGAGATGAGCATGCAAATCGCAATATTATTGTGGGTGCACACACAATAATAATGTGGGGTGCATGCGAGTCCCAGTGAGCCTTAACAAGTGAAAAGGGGGTTCTGTTCTGTTATCTAATCAATGAGAAATGTAACAAACCTATGTGGAGTCATAGCAGTGATTGTCTTTTACTCGAACGTGGCCTTTCCACTCCTTTCTGAATCCTTACAAATCTCGATGCTATCGAGTATTACCTGAACACACATCTGAACGCCTAGCGAAATGTGTAGAATGTTAGGTGCTTGCATGAACGTCCTTGAGTTGGTCTATACCTTTCTCGCTTCTCTTCGTTTGCTAGAACTCTATGTATTGACGTCTTAGACTTCGAAGTGTGATCACTTCTGCAACACTCTCGCAGCATACCGCGTATTACTCAAACAACTTGCAACATTGATGGGCAAGAGGATGAGTGTAGTACTTTACCGACCTCAGTATTTGGACGACACCAATTTCCAGCAACGAACATCAGTAATTTGACTCCAATTAAATCTTTAACCCTAGTCAGCGACTCATGGGAGTCAACTCTTATGAATCAATCAGGACGTAAGCGATGGCAATTGATTATAGTGTGGAAGGTGAGACTACCGGCATAGTGAATAGCACCCAGGACGTGGCACAGAATGTGAAAAGATGGATTTGGGTGGTAAAGGATCGTAGGGCCCCGTTTCAAGCAACGACGTTAGAGGCAACAGACATGGCAACATCAAGGTACTTGTAATAGTAACCTACAGTATGAAAATGAAGGTGTCTACGGCATGGATCGGACGTTGTTGAATCAAGACAACAACAACCAAGGGAACGATGGCAGTGCTGGAAATCCTCGTAACGATAACAACGACACTGGAAATGATGCTCGTGGAGGGGCATTTAGGATTGGCATGGGCGACGCCATGAATACGACAGCATGGTGGCCTGCACGTTCTTGATAACGAATCGCTCCGTCTCTATTCTGTTTAACCCTGATGCTTCTTGAAACCGAACCTGTTGTGGAATCGGTAGACGACAAGTCAATCGAAACTTCATACATTCGTTGGGATGCAAACTCGACCTTCTGGGACAAGTGTTCGACATCGACCTTCTTCCTACTACCCCTGAAAGTTTTGCTGCAGTGGTTGGTGTGAATTGGATTTTTCAGAAATCAAGCAGATATACTCTGTGAGAAGGAATTTTGTGTATCTTTCTCCCCAGTGGGGAATCGTTATTTGTTCTGAAGCATCAGGGTGGTGCAAAGGTTAGCGCCATTTCAGCTATGAAGGCCCAGAAGTGTCTACAGTAGGATTACCCCGCCGCATTAACAACCGTTACAGACGTTAAGACTGAGGAAGAGAGGATCGAGGATCCGTCAATTGTTTGTGATTTCTTCTAATGAACTACTCGAATACCTTTCAGGTTTACTTCCACAACTATTAGGCAGAATTTCAGTTTGATCTCACGCCAGAGGCAACCCTGATTACTCGTACTCTTACCGTCTTGTATCAGGAGGGTTGCAAGAGCCGTCTAACCAACTACAGGAACTGCTGAACAGGAGTCTAGTCAGACCTAGCCTTTCGCTTTGGGAAGCCCCAGTTATATCCGTGAAGATAAGCCTTCTCGTATGTGTACTAATTATCGAGAACTCAACCAGGTGACAGTCAAGGACCGTTTGCCTCTACCATATATTGACAGCCTGTCGACCAACTGCGAGGGTTAAGCTCCTATTCGAGGGAAGACTAACGAACGAACTGTCGTCAGATGGATGTCCAAGGGAAGAATGTTCTTACAGCGGCATATCAAACGCAGTACGGCCATTGCGACTTTGTATTCCATGACCCTTAGGTTAAATCAACACACCAGCAGCTTTATGGATCTCATGAGCCGACCGTGTTTATTGAGGACGTTTTGAATCATTCCCAGGATAAAGGAAACTATGGGCGGCATTTTTATCTTATCTTAGAGCTCCCGAGGGAGGAGCCACTACACGCGAAGTCTCGATAAGTGTAACTTCTGGATTTGAGAGGTGCCTATTTTTCTTGGCCATGTAGCCAACGAAGTGGGGATACACGTGGATCTCGCTAAGATCTATTTTGTTAGAAACTGATCAACACTAAAGACTCCTTCGGGGATGCAGTAATTCCTTGATTTCGCTAAATACTATCGCAGATTCATCTCAGGATTTTCGAAGATTGCGCCGCTGTAACCTCTTTAGCACAGCGGGGTGCTGTGAATTCACGGGAGACAAAACAGGGGGATGACTTTTCAGCCTTGGAAACCCAACTCTGCAATGCACTGAGCATCGCTTCTATCCGAAAGTATGGATGCTCTAGTGGTATACCATGATGGTTCGGATTAAAGTCCCAGTTTCGCGCCGATGCAACACGAGAAGGCAATGACTTACGTAATGGAGTTACGAGGAGGAACTACACGACACACAACCTGCAGTAGTAGCCGTGATCTTTGGATTTAAGCTGGAGGCGTTACTTAGACGGTACCAAATGCACTACTTAGACCGATCACGAGGGCCTCCTGTGCACTCTAGTTTCGAAGGAGCTAAAACAATTGGTGGCATTGCTGGATGGAACTTATGAATGATTACGACCGTGAAACATGGACGTTCACGAGCTTTGCAACTCACTATCGACTCTAGCCTACCTGATCAGATTCGCCTTGTTCTAACCGAAGCATTAGAGGAGGAGGAATTTCAAGTTGGGCCCATGCGGGGCGTGGAAGAGCAACTTTTGGCAAGTTGGGCGATTTTCGCTACTTCATGGAGCGCATATGTTTTCCCCATTATGAAGCAACCGTAGAGAACTTGAGTGGAGCAAGGCACACCTGCCTTGATATTCTGGTCATCTGGATTTGATGGAATATATTAGGATCGAGGGATCTTGTACCGACAATTGGGGTTGAAGGCCTACACAGCAAAGCATGTGAACGACGTGTGACTTGTGCGAAAGTCAGGGTGGAACACCAGAAACCCTCTGGTTCATGTCAGTAATCAGAAACACCTATTCGGAGATTTGAAACAGACAGCCATAGATTTTGTCACTGGTTTACCTAAAACTCAGAACGGAAACATCATCACCTGGGTGATAGTTGATGGACTCAAGTTACCAGCACACTTTCTTGCGATCAAGAAAACTGACGAGTCTTCACAGTTGTGAGTATTCCTCTGAGAGAGGCGGCTTCTAGGCACAGAGTGCCAACTCCTGTTACCTCTGAATTTGATCTATGCAAGCAATACACAACACCCTTGGCTCACGTCAGAACCAGAGCATTGCTTATCGCCGTTGGGCGAACGATCAGAGAAAACGAACTCTCCCGTCACTCGAAGACATGCTGCGAGCATGTGTGTGACTGGCTTTGATGCAAATTGGAAGGACTCTTACCTATGGTTAAGGACTACTGCGGCAGTTATCATCTTGGTTGCCAGACAGCTCTGTTGAGGCATTACATAAGACAATAATGCCAACCTTCTTGATAGACTGGGATGGATGACAACCTAATCACAGGTCTAGGACTTGTACTCGAAACTCTTGGGAAGATAGCTGGGATCGGATATCACTGGAAGTTCATTGTAGGCGGTCGAATCATGTTGAAAACCCTGGGAGGATGTGGTACGCTTGGGAAGCGTGGCAAGCCTAACTTACGTTACGTTGAGTTATTCAGAATCTTGGAAAGAATCGGCTACGTCGCCTACAAACTTGAGTTACCCGACGAATTGGGTAACGATTACGATGTCATTTATGTCTCGAACCTAAAGAAGCGTATGTTCGACGCAACGCTTGTGATACCTTTGTTGAGAAACCCACTGTTAACACAATCGAATTTCAATCGTGAGAGTTCGTTGGAACTCAAGACGTGGACCGAAGTTCCTGTGAGAACACAAAGATCAGGTGAAGCTCTGTTACCCCCGATTGTTCAAACGGTGGGACCAACTTTCGATATCATTGGCGAATTTCGGGACGAAATTCCGTTTCAAGTTGGGGATGATGTGGCACCTGAGGAAAAATCTACGGCAATCTTGATTTATCACCTCACTCCTCTGTGCTCACTTATCAAAATTTCGGGACGAAATTTCTTTCAAGTTGGGGATGATGTGACAACCCGAATTTCCAAAATCAGTGTCTTTTAGTCACGTGATCTGTTTTCTTGTTATTCCGCTTTCAAGTCCCTTGCGATGATGTAAATTGATAAACACTTGTGACTATAATGTTATAACGTGTTTGAGTATGTGTACGCGTGTCTAGGTGTCGTTTAGTTGATTTAGGGGACTAACCTATTTGGGCCGCGAGCTACACGATGCGTATTGGGCCGCAAACCCACTCGAAGCACACACCACAGGTTATCCTAGATTGAACTGTTCGAGCCCAAATCAAGGGTTATAAAAACTGGGCCGGCCTATGTGAGTCCGCACGCTCGAAGCCCAAATACCACATGTGTTGGGGGCGGGCTTTTGACTTCAGAATATACACATATGTTAGAGTTGGGCCGATTATTTGGGCCAATAGGAATCACGCACACATGAGAGATTCACATATGGTTACTTAACAATATCACACAACTCAAAGCAAAACCCTATCTCTCTCAAGTTCACGTGCGGCATAGCAGACCCCCCCCCATCGGAGCTCTTCCATCTTCGAATCAGTATCTCTCATGTCCTTATATTTAACCTTATATTTAACCGGTATGTTAACTTGATATTAGTAATATTGATGCTTGATTGGTTATTTGCTTGAGATGAAGTGTTTGATTGATTGATTTTAGTATTCGTGAATCATGTATTATGTCTGCACATAAGGCTTTAGGATTCGTCCGCACTGGTAATCAATATGTGTGAATACGTTCGAAATTTTAAAAGTAGTCCGACGACCTTGTTGACTTGACTGATGTTGTTCGCACATAATCATTAATAATGATTCAACTCATATTGTTTAAAACAAAAACAAATCATGATACTATAAAGGTCCCATCTTAATTTATGTGAAAGTGTGAATCTGTGTCTGAGGCATGATTGACCGAGTATAAAACAAATATAGAGGACCTAGGAGATATTGGATAGGTTCTGACATATACATGTGACTATATTATGTGAAATCAAATTGATAAGTATGGTGGGCCAACATACACATGCCTTTGAAAACAAATGGATAAGTTTTGGAAGGAAATACATAAACCATTGATACACATATGGTGGGCCGCACATGGGGAAGGGAGATTTGGAATGACCGAATTTGTAGAATAATTATATACTGACTTTGTCAAGAGTGATTTAATTCTCAAATCACATTCTTCTTTAAATGGGCCGCATACAAACAGATTTGAAATACACCGGATGTTTGGACTATACAAAAGGAATATTGTCTGTGTATATATATATGTGGAACGTGTTAATTTGAATCGGTGTTAAGATACGTGCATGACTAGTTGAATTACATGCAGACTGGTTAGGAATAGTCAACTTGATAGGTGTAAACGTGACTTTATTGGCTGGTATATGTTCAAAGGTGTGTAAATAAGTGTTCATGTCAAACTGATTATTCTATGATAACCACATTAGGTTCTGTGGATTGAATTGGATCATATAACTAATCTTACCGAGCAAATCAAGGTGAGTTCACTACATTCGAGCATGCGTCCCAGTGGTTGGGGACAGTCAGTGGTTTGGGTAAAAACGGGTATATTGGTTAATATTCTCACCTATCATTTTTGTAAGTCCCTTATTCGGGTATTAGTTGGTAGCGCTACTTAGGTTTGGCACCCTCACACCGCTCCTGGATAGGATGGATGTGAACTAATGACCCAGTCGGGCCCAGTACTAGATAGGAGTACGTGGGATAGGGCAGTCATGTACATCAGGAGCCGTCTTGTTCGGAATTGAGATATTAACAATATTACTTGCATTTGTCAGTGAACTGTTTTACATACAACTGGTAACAAAACGTTTTCTTAAACTGTGAACTCGCCAGCTTTGTCTGATACACTTGTTGCATGCTCGCAGGTCGTTAGATTTCTTGGATGTGGGACTTGCTGTTTGGAGCGGTTTGAGTGGTCATGGATTGTACTGATTGGATACACTTATTGGAACATTGGTTCTCGTACATTTGTTTTGAGAATATTTAAAATATGGTTTCGTTAATGCTTCCGCTGAACACATTGATTATTCGTATAAACTCATGTTGGGATTTTATAATTAAATCGAGAATGTTATTTCGAAACTTGTGAGTTCAATGTAATTTAGTGGCTCATCGTCAGTTTGTCACACGCCTATCAGGGTCACTCACTAGATGGTATTTTGGGGGTGTGACAGTACATCTTTGGAGTATCTTTAATAAAACACTTGAGGGAAATATTCAATTTTCAAACAAGTGTTAAAGTTTGACCAAAATATAGAAATCCACTAGTACATATGGGTATCTATTCTACACGGTTTTCGGTTGGAAAATAATTTGATATCTAAAATCTAATATAAATTTTCCAATATTCGACTCGTACAGTAAGTCAAATACATTTTTTTAACTCATAATATTTGAGTTCATCCGTACCTTTTATATTATTAATATAATGATAAAATATTTTACAAAGATATATGAATAGTATATTTTACTATAAGATAGTACAGTAGGTAAAAAATATATTTTATATCTAAAATTTTAATAAAATATCATGGTGTAATAAATTCTAATAAGTGTAAAATAGTATATAGAATAGTATATGCACTTATGTTATAAATCCATCGCGGCTTTATTAAAATATAACAAGGCTATTAAATCTTTTTACTAGAATATGTATAAAAATCCTATCTTCTCATAAGTATAAGTATATTATACTATACGAAAATAATATACTGTATATTTCTGATCCTTGCACATGGTAAAAGATTAGATAATTAAATTTTTAGAAGTAAGGATATTGCAACAGTAAAAACATCTTTTCTTATCCTACTTAAATCAATAATTTAGTATCTATTTATTTATTTTACCTGGCACGTTAAAATGTTCCTAAACATTCATTTTTCTCACACTAGAATTAAAAATGGATGCCCCACATAAGAATAGTTGACTCAAATGTGTGTTTAGTACGTTTGTTCTTTATAAAACTTTATTAAAAATCAGATTACAATTTTAATATTGTAATATCTTTAAATAAATTATTATTGTATGGGATATACATGCATATTTCAATACATGTATATTACTTAAATATAGTTAGAATCAATTTTAGAAACGTCAAACTCTGTATTACTTACCATAAGTACTTCTTTGAATAAATAATATAATATACAATAAATTGATAGTTAAGTTTTGATACTTTATGGTTCAACCCACTAGTTAAAAATAAATTTATTCCCATGAGACCAAAAAGTTTATATTTTGATTAATTTATTTATTTAAACTTTTATTTATCCATCCTTAAATTCTAAAATATTATGAAGTTTATTTCAATATACTACTTTTATAAAAAGATAAAGTAAAGTCATGGAAATAAGCTTGATGATGGGTACCATCGGATGTATAGTATTATTTTTATAAAATAATTTAGTATTATATATACGTGTGTAAATATTACGTAAGTTTAATATTAACTAGAAATTTGAAAATTTTATACACATATATGCATATACCCAATAGAATTTCTTGATGGTATACCCAATATAATATCTTCTGTAAGATAAACATAAGAGAAATTGTCATTGGTAATTCATATGAAAATATGAAGTTATTATAAGAATAAACCATGGAACCTACTATGTTTTAAAATGCCATTTGTCTCAATGAAATATTCCTTGTAACGGGATCTAAAGATTTTATATGCATTAATAGAGTTAGCTGTAAGCTTACTCTTCACATTTAACCTAACTATAGTATCAATGGAGACAATGATATATTTGAAATTCCATTCTCCAACCAAAAGAAAACCACAACCATAATAATATCTATGCTTAAATGAAAGAGTTGGGATATTGATATTCACTGGTAACAACCATGACAGTATTTAGACTTGAACCTAAGAAGAATGCCTTAGTATAAAGTTTTGAGATAAGCCAATTACTTGCATAGATAAAGTGTGATGGTTATTGGTATCCCGTGAGGATAATGACTAGAACAGTGCCTGTATGATAAATAAGCAATAACAACTGGCCACTGTTATTTCTTGTTTATTGATACTACTCGGTTCTAGAATATGATCCATCATAAGAATACTGATTTCCTTGTTTCTTGATGCAAATAAACTATGTACTTTCAAAATCCTAATTTGAGATAAGTCTATTTATGGGAAATACCATGATAATTACCTCTCCGGTAAAACTGGGCATGGTGCGGTAGACTCTCCAGCTTGTCCGGGTGAGATGGGGTTACCTCTCCGGCGAGACCGGGTGAGATGGGGTTACCTCTCCGGCGAGACCGGGTAAGATGGGGTTTGTGTTATCATTTCATAAATAAGTACCATGACCTGATGTCTGACTTGTGAATCTGTTAAATACATTGACATTATGGATAGTGTGCATATTACAATATATGAAATATTATATAAATATGTATGTCTATGAAGAAATCCAAGGACCATATTGATTGACAATTAGGAATAAATCACGAACAAGTGTGTCAATGATAATTTTAGACTTATTTATTAGGAATCTCCCGTATACGTCTATAATTCCAATATCAAACATTATTTCGTTTGATAATCCGTCTCGAAATTCGTGCGACAAGATAAACAACAGGAATTCTATAAGTTGGGACGCCATCGGAAGTATAAGAATTCCCTTGCGATTATTAACGCATTAGGGAACCTGTAACTAAAAGTTGTGCGAAGACACAACACATCTAAACACTTACGCTAATAATTTTACTTTCATTAAGAAATCTTGAGAAGATAAGAATCTCACAACATAGAGAATAGTTCTGGTCAAAGTAAAGTAGAATTACAAGCAAAGTCCAGAATATACCTAGAAACTAAACTAACTAAAAATATTCATCCATATTTCAGTGAATCTCGAGGACGAGATTTAAAACAAGGTGGGGAGGATGTAACATTCCTAAAATTTTTGTTTATATAAATCGTATAAAAATTTTTGTTATTAAAAGGATGCATCATGGGTAAGTTGACCAATAAAAATATAAGGTGTTTTGACAAACGTATGAACCGTTTAATAATTAAATTATAAAAATACATTATATTTGAACCTACTCTGTTTTTAATGAAACTTGGTTCAAAATGTAGATAAAATTATTCTCGTTCTAATAATATATTGTTTTATAAAACTTTATATTTTATAAAGTTATAAGCGCCAAATAAGTGAAGCAGTTAAATTAATTATTATATATATCATAATTAATATAAATCAAAATAATTGAAAGAAAGAATACGTTTGTTTTTCTTTGTGTACATGGAATCAAAAAGAATAATAATAAGAATCAATCTACATTGAATAAAAGATAGCTAACGTGTATGATTCAAATTAATGATGTAGGAATACGTGGAGCAATGTAACGTGCACTCAAAGTCTTGAGTAGTATAAATATGGATTAAGAATCAACATATTGTGTGTACAGGTCCCTCTCGACCTCCTCTCTCTCTCACTCTAGAATCCTATTTTTCACCCATAATAATAATAAGGTCCTGCCCCGTTTTAAGTATTGTAGCCCTGATCACTGATACCCTGTCCAAGTGATGTAGGATCCCGTAACGTATGTCAAGGCTTTGCCTAAATTCGTTGGGGTTCTGTCTCGTGACGTAGGGATAAAGTGGAAATTGGGTTACTATACTGTGAGTACACTATATATTTTATTAAATAATCCAGGAGTAGTGCCCAAAATATAAAAACCCTCCCGAATATTTTTCTGACACCCTATCCCAAACTGTTCCAAACTACACCCCATATGCGAAAACGCGCCTCAAATATATTAGATAGTATTAAAAATAAATAAAAACTTAATATTTAAGTTTAGGCGGGCCGCGTAGACCCACCCTACTCTTTACGCGGGCTGTTTCAAGATGGATACGTGATGTCTTTGATTTATAAGTTAAAGCGGGCCGCGTAAGGTTCCATTAACATTAACGCGGGCCGTGAGAGGTTAAAAGGTGGCGCAACCCTGGGCCGCCACGTGGCCCAACACCCGGCGAAGCTATTGTCGACTCAGCACAGCTACGCGTTGACCCAACTTTGACGCGGGCCGCGTAAGCTTTGTGCTTATATTTCGCGGGCCGCGAGAGAGTCCAGTATCAGCACTATATAAAGGAGGCATCGACTGTCCATTTCAATTCGTTCACAATTCATTCTCAGTCTCAAAATTCTGAATTAGATTTATTATACACGGGTATAATACCCCCCTAAATAGCGAAGTTCTGCTCTGTTGTAAGTATTATAACCCCAATTTCGTAATAGATACGCTGCCCGATTGATTTAGGGTTCCGTAACAACTGTCGTGGTTCTGCCCGACGTAGTTGTTGGAATACCGTCTCGAGGAGGGTATCATTAATATTTTCAAAGGGTTATAATACTAACCTATGTACATTTGTGTAAATTATAGATTATTCCCAGTAAACCCTTACGCGAAGTCTAAAATAGCAAAGTGAGTTTATCCTCTTTTTGTTAACTTTTTGGAATGTTTTACAAAACCTTAATTGTTTTACAATGCGATTAAGCAGTGATTGAGTCTTTGTAGTTCTTCAATTACTGCCGGTATTATGGGATTTTGTATACAAAATTTATTACTTGCGAGTAGTAAGTCGGAATGACAGTACGTTACCATTGGACAACGAGTTAGCCAATGTGTAATATGACCCACAAGTCAAGGATTGACAGTACTGAATGAGTAATTGTGTAGACATAAACAATGTGATCGCTCTCAATACTGTGTTAATTGATAAAATGTTTCTTGACTAAACTAGGATTCACTCACCAGTATTTCCCGCTGATAAAATATTTTTAAAACATGTTTCAGGTAACACAATGTGAAAGCCAACTGGGAAAAAGCCAGCTCGAGAGCACTGAAGGCTTGGAAAATTAATGGCTATAAAAGTTACCTAATAAACGATGTTTTAAATTCAATAAAATAGGGTTTGTCCCTATAAATGTACTGTAATAAGAAACTTGGGTTTTGCCCATGTGATTATTAATATCAAATATGGTGGTTTTACTCTGATAAACATTTCCTAACTACGGTCCTGATGAAATTTCCGCTGCCAAATTAATAAATATTGATACCACCGCCACTGAGTTCGTGGCCGCCCGTTCCCGGGACAGATAAGGGATCGGGGGTTGTGACACAAGATATCAAGCGATTTCCCAGATATTAACATCCACCAGACATAGATCGACATGTCACCTTACACCCTCCATGACCAGCATTAGAGTAAGCCACCAAATCAACGTTATCATCTATTGGATACCACAAGCCAAGACTTGGTGACCCTTTAAGGTAGTAGAAGATACGTTTAACAGCTACCTCATGAGGTTCTTTGGGATCAGATTGATAACGGGCACAATAACAGACAGCGAACATGATATCCGGGCAACTAGCAGTGTGATAGATCAAAGAACCAATCATTGATCTGTAGTTGCGATGATTGACGGGCTTGCCAGACAAGTAAGGGGTGAGAGAGGTTTGAGAAGCAACTGGAGTGTTCTTGGGAGAACAATCATACATTTTATACTTTTCAATAATGTCTCGAACGTAATTGGCTTGATGGATAAGAATGCAATCATCTTGTTGCTTCACTTCAAGACCAAAAAAGAAAGTAAGCTCTCCCATCATGCTCATTTCAAACTTGGCTTTCATGACGTTCTCAAAATCTTTGCATAACTTGTCATTTGAAGAGCTAAATATGATATCATCAACATAGACTTGAACAAGCATGGTATCATCCCCGACTGTCCTTTTGAAAAGAGTCATATCTATCTGTCCTCTAGCAGGTATTTGTACAATGTCTCATACCAGGCTCTAGGTGCCTGGTGAAGACCATTAAACGCCTTAATTAGGTATTTGGACAAGTCTAGCTATTGGAGCAAACACTTTGTCATAGTCAATGCCTTCTTCAAATCCTGCAAAAGGCAGGTGTGACGTGATTTTAGCCATTAAAAAATACTATAGGGATGTTACACTTTAAATGTCACGAAATTGTCGATGAGGTTAAAGGTTGGCATTTTAAGCTAAATGATGGAATCCAGTAACTTAATGACGAGAAATTTGCATGGGAAGCAAAGAGGAAAAATAAACTAAAGAGTACTTTTAACATTGATTCGTAGTGAGAGAACCAAGTCGCTTACATTAGGGGTGAGCAATAATCTGAAGGGGTATGGTCCCAAAAAGCCGTTCAGACCTTTCTGGTCGCGCGCAAGACCATACTCCTTATACATTAATCTAAGTAATCTACAGATCCCGCGCTAATTAATTAGGCTCAGGCTAAGCCGCGCGCGGTGCCCAAGCAAGGATAAAGCTCAGATTCTACACTTAGCATCCTGAATAAAAGCCCTCAATGCCCAGACCTCGCGCAGGTTGATTGGGCACACACCAAATGCCGCGCGAGGGTAACAGAGCAGGTTCATTCCAGGAAGCACGAAAGGTACAAGTGCCAGAGGAATAAGCCGATAAGCGTCCAATAGGTTGTATTCTATCGTGCTCCACGATTAGCAATCGTGTAGAAGACAAAAATTACACAAGGACACCTATGTGGCACCAATCAGGGGGCGGCGACAACTGCCCCATGATCTCCACTCACCTGCTGATGTCAGAGAGACAACAAGGAGGACAACCCGGACACGTGGCTCCAATCGAGGTGCGCTAGCACCGAAGATCTTCTAGAAGACACTAATGGTTGTCACAGAAGAGACAAGACGGATATTCCTTGTTGTCGTCTTCAGGCCCAAGGCCCATCAGCCCATCTCCTTCTACACTACTCCGGCTATAAATAGGGTCCTTCATACACAGGTTAAACAATTCTGTTCTCTACTCTCTCACTCTTAACACACACTTATTTCCTCAAAACAAGTACTTATTCTCACGCCGGAGAGTGGTTAAGAGGGAAACCCCCATATTCCCCTCTTAACGAGCTTAACGGGGTGTTGATTGTTTTGCAGGAAGGATCACAACCAAGCACGGGAAGGATTAAGAAGAACCCTTATGGTTGAAACATAAACAAAACTAATAAACTTAAAATTAGTACGTGTTTCTTCATTGGCGCCCACCGATTTTTACAATCATCTCATCTTCTGTTTTCTAAGCTTTTTTCTGTTCTCTCGATCATGGATAGTCAGGGAATACAAGATTTCGGTTTCGATACACACTCTCAAGTGGGAACGGGGGAAGACAACTCGCACGTCCAACTCCATCCCACTGAAGAGTTAGCCGAGGGCGAAGCAACAAACACTGGGGGACCCCGTGCGAGTATCACTCGCATCACTCAAATGGCTACCCCAATGAGTAATAGCGCTGGTCCGTCAAACTCAGCTCCTCCAAACATTTCGGTGTTGTTAGGTTTACCAGAAGGCGAAACCTTAACCTCTTGGTATGCTAAACAGATTGCTACTATAAACGCTGCTTACCAGTCGTTAAGTGCACAGCAAGCAATATTGCAAGCGGAACCATCTCTGGTGACACCCTCTGCACCAACACAGGGGGCGCGCCAAACGCCTCCTCAGCAGAATGTATAAGGGAAATTCAGTAGACCTCCTCCTCAAAGAAGACCAAGCGTGCACGAGACGCGCGATACGTATGAGGAGACAGGCAGTTACTATGATCATCCGTTTAACGCGCAACACAGGCGTCTGTTGCACAGCCGACTGGGGCCGCGCAACATAAACAATGAATGGGATAATACATATGAGGATGATCCTACTTGGCAAGAAGACGAAGGTTCTTCAGTTTTTAGCCGCTTGCAAAGAAATCATGAGTCTTACAGACCAAGGTCACGCGCCACCTACAATGAAGCAGCAGAGTACGATTTTAGTCTGGTTTACAGACCAGTAGAAGCTGCCAAGCACTCGAAGTTTATCCGGAGCATCGCTCTAGCCCCGCTAGAAAAAGCAAAGCTGCCACAAACCGTGGGAAAGTTCAACTGTCTTACTGACCCTGATGATCATGTGCGACTATTCACAAGTGTTGGTGTTTTAGGACAATGGACCATGCCAATGTGGTGCCATATTTTCGTCCAAACCTTCACGGGGGCTGCTCGCGTGTGGTTCGACAACCTACCATCTGGGAGAATCAAATCGTGGATCGATTTCAGAGATCAATTTGTAACCCATTTCAACCAGCAAAGGCCCTATCAACGCGAGACGTCCGAAGTAACAGACATCTGGCGCAGGGAGAATGAGGGGTTAGAAGATTTTATCACTCGATTCAACAAAGAGTGTCTGGAAATTGGAGGTGTTAGTGAAGATTTGATGCATGCCCACTTCAAAAAGGCCATCCGTTGTGACAGTCTGATCATGACTATCACAGGCAAAGACGGCATGCCTAAAGAATGGGCCAAACTCATGGCAGCAGCAAAGATTGTTGCGCAGACAGAAGAATCGTTGGCAGGTGGCAAGAATTCTTACTCTGAAGATCGCTTTTCAAGAGGCAACTCGTGCGACACTGGCAGGTGCAACAAAAACAGAAACCCTGTCTGGAAGGCAGGCCAGTCCAGTGGTTATGAAGAGAGGCCTCGCTTCAAAGAGGATGCGCGAGATACAATTGATCGAATCGGCTATCACAAGGCCGTCAAGACCGAGAGAAACATTGGACTCCGCTCATTAAAACACCTAAGGAGGTGCTCATGACGGCGAACCATGATTTTAAGGCGCCGAAACCAATGACAAACAAGAAAGGGCAAGACCCCAATCTTTATTGCGACTTTCACAAAGATACAGGCCATTTAACCGATAACTGTATCAGTTTAAGGCAATAGATAGAGAAGGGCTTGAAGAGCGGTAAGTTGAGCCACCTTGTAAGGCACGTGTGCAAGGAAACACGCCAAATCCAAAGGAACGATGATGGAGGCCAGAAGAAAGTCAGGCGTCTGGAAACTCACATGGTCAATGTACCGAGACACAGTGTGAGGTGCAAGGGCAAGCACCCATTTGAACCAGCATGGCAGGAGCAACAAGTCATATTTCCAGTAGTGCGCGGGGGACCATGCGCCACGCGCCCCGTCGTCATTACTGGCATTATAGGCCACTATGAAACAGAGTATGTCTTCATCGATCCAGGAAGTACGACCAACATAATCTATGAATAACGCTTCAATCATTTCGATCCGGAAGACAAAGCGCGTCTTGAGCCAGTTGACTATCCTCTATCCGGATTCTGCAACGAAACAGTCTTCCCATTGGGACAGATCAGCTTCCCCATCATGCTATCTGACAGGAAGCATTTAAGAACAACGAACGTCAATTTCATGGTGATGCCAGTCAAGTCGAGACATGACGTTCTGATCGGAAGAGAAACCCAAGGAGAGATGAACATGGTAACCTCCACGCCCCATTCAGCCATTGGCTTTCCAACTGAAACAGGGGTGGAGATTATTTATTCAAAGAAGGAAGTGATGGCGACAGAGGATGCTCTCCCGCTCAAAGTAAGTAAGGTCTCATCGACTGAACCCAAGAAATGGGTCATGAATCGCAAGTACCCAGAACAAACAGTGACGATCGGCCATGCAATTTCACCAAGTATCAGGACGCACCTCAAACAATTTCTATTCAGAAACATGGATATATTCACCTGGACACCGTCTAACATGACGGGCGTCCCGCGCGACATCCCTGAACATTGTTTGAACACTTACCCATCTGTTGAGCCTAAGGTCTAGAGGAAGCGCAGCCTAGGATCGGACAAGACAAAGGCTATGAATGAACAAGTTTGTGAGCTGCTCAAGGCAGGAATATTGCTAGAGGTGCGCTACCAAAGTTGGGTTGCAAACCCTGTAATGGTCGAGAAGTCTATAGGTGGATGGCGCATGTGTGTTGACTACACAGATCTCAATAAAGCATGCCCCAAAGATTGTTACTCATTGCCTGAGATCGATAAGAAAATAGACTCTCTCGCGCCATTCAGGTGGAAGTGTTTTCTAGATTGCTATAAAGGATATCACCAAGTCCAGATGAAGCTGGAAGATGAAGACAAAACTGCTTTCCGCACCGATATTGGTATTTTTTGCTACACAAAGATGCCCTTCGGGCTCAAAAATGTTGCCGCAGCGTACCAGCGATTAATGGACAAAACGTTTGGTGATGACATTGGGAAGCATATCGAAGTGTACATCGATGATCCTGTGATCAAGAGTCCTGAAGAGGACCAGATGTTGAAAGACATAGAGAAGACGTTCAATTCTCTACGAAGCGTGAACATGAAGCTTAATCCAGCGAAATGTTCTTTTGGCAAGTTTCTGGGTTTTGTGGTTACAAACGGCGGTTTTAAAGTCAACCCCGAAAAAGTCCAAGCCATCGAGAGGATGCCATCGCCGCGCACAATCAAAGAAATGCAGAGATTAGCCGGTCGCCTAGCCGCGCTTAATCGTGTTTTATCAAATCACGCGGCAAAATCTTATCCTTTCATCAATACGTTGCGCAATTGCGTGAAAAAACAAGAATTCAGATGGACACCGGAAGCTGAAGCAGCCTTCCAACAAATGAAAGAATGCTTGATCAAGCTCTCTACTTTAACATCACCATTTGAGAAGGAACCACTCATTTTTTACTTGTCCTATTCAGACAAGGCAATTGGTTCAGTATTGCTAGTGGAGAGAGATGGAGTTCAAACTCCGATTTATTATGTCAGTAGGGTGCTCACTGATCCGGAAACTAGGGGTGTTCAAGATCGGATAATCCGGTTTTCAGATATCCGAAAATCGGATATCCGAAATTTCGGATAGTGAAATATTGACATCCGAACCCGAATCCGAAATTTCGGATATCCGAAATTTCGGATTCGGGTTCGGATATCTAATCGGATATCCGAATATCCAATTTTTTATTTCATTTTTATTTTTTTATTATTTTTTAATATTTGGAACCAGATTTTTTGGATAGTTTCGGATATCCGAATATAAATTTCGGATATTTCGGATATTTTTCGAATACTTCGGATATTTTTCGGATATTTTGGATATTTTTTAGGATACTTCGGATATTTTTTCGGATACTTCGGATATTTTCGGATATTCGGATATCCGAAAAAAAATAAAAATTAAATTTTTGGATAATCCGATTATCCGAAAATTCTCAAAATCACTATCCGAATCCGAATCCGAATTTTCGGATTATCCGATTTTCGGATATCCGAAAATTCTGATATCCGAAAATTCGGATATTTCGGATACGGGTTTTCGGATATTTCGGATTCGGTTTCGGATTCGGATTTTTTTGAACACCCCTACCGGAAACACAATATTCGACCATGGAGAAGTTAGTTCTTGCGCTACTACATGCCTCCAGAAGGCTGCGCAGATATTTCACTGGTCATGTTATCACGGTACTCACCAACTTTCACATTGGCACTATCTTGCAAAAGCCATAGACATCGAGTCGATTGGCAAAATGGGCGATCGAACTGGGGGGGCATAACATCTTGTATAGGCCACGCCCAGCTATCAAAGGCCAAGTGTTAGCAGACTTCATCAATGAAGTTCTGGAAGACAAAATCAAAGAACGTGAAGCAGTGGATATCCCGCCAAAGATACATCGGATGAATTATGGCTGTTATTCACTGATGGAGCTTCAAATGAAGACGGTGCAGGAGCAGGTTTGCGCCTCGTCAGTACAGAAAAGCATGAGTTCACCTATGCTATCAAGTTGGATTTCAAGAATACCAACAATGAAGCAGAATATGAAGCGTTCTTGGCAGGCTTACGCTTGGCCATCAAGATGGGGGCACATAACTTACAAGTGCATGTTGACTCTCTGCTAATCGCGAGTCAGATCAATGGTTTGTATGATGCAAAGGGCGAAGTAATGGCTTTATATTTGGAACAAGCAAGAGAGCTGCTCCAAAGATTCAAATCGTACAAGGTTGTTCACATCATCCGATCAGAAAATAAGCCCGCAGACGCGCTAAGTAAGCTAGCCTCAACAGCATTTCAGCACCTCGCGAAAGATGTGAGAATTGAAATTCTGAAAAACCCATCGGTATTGCTGCGCCAGGTGAATGTTGTAGAGATAGGGCCACCTTCGTGGATGACCCCTATCATCCAATATTTGCAAGAGGGAATTCTCCCAGAGAACAAGGCAGAGGCTAGAAAATCCAGAACAAGGCGTTGTTTTATGAAATGAATGGGGGCATTCTTTACAGGAGATCCTTTTTGGGCCCACTATTACGATGCGTAGACCCCCAAGATGCAAGCTATCTGATCAGAGAAATTCATGAAGGCATCTGCAGAATACATACGGGCCCTTGCATGGTTGTGGCAAAGATCATGAATGCAGGATATTATTGGCCAGGGATGCACGTCAATGCTTTAAATGAATTGTGCAAATGTGATGCCTGTCAGAGGCATGCGCTAAATACCCTGCGCCTAAAGAATGATCTGATTCCAGTATCAACAGCCTGGCCTTTCCAACAGTGGGGGATTGACATGGTGGGACCCTTTCCTGAAGCCCCAGGCGCAGTAAAGTTTATAATTGTCGCTGTTGATTACTTCACTAAGTGGGTGGAGGCAATGGCCCTCGCTTCAACCTCAGTAATGATAGTGTGGAAATTCATCTGGGAGCATATCATTTGCAGATTTAGCCTCCCACTCAAAATAGTGACTGAAAATGGCACCAATTTGGCCTCCGAAGATCTTCAAAAATGGATGAAGGAGCTGAACATTGAGCACACCTTCTCTTCCGTTGCGCACCCCCAAGGCAATGGTTAAGTGGAGAGTGTCAACAAAAGCATAGTTGAAGGGATAAAGGCCCGCCTGGGCACAAAAAGACGACGCTGGGTTGATGAGCTCCCTAGCATCCTATGGGTTCATCTAACCATGCCAAAAACAAGCAATGGCGAGACCCCTTTAGCCTTGTTTACGGCTCAGAGGCGGTTATCCCAACAGAAATAGGCCCCCCTCGCCACACTTATCAACAGTTAACAAGATCGATAATGAGGCAGAGCGCCGTTTAGACTTGGACCTACTCGAAGAAAGGCACGAGATCGCGCGCATCAAAGAGGCCAAGTACAAGACCCAATTAGAGCGATACTACAATGCGAGGGTGCGCATTTATCTTACACTCCAGGGGAGTATGTGTTCAGGGACGACGAAGCCTCTAATGCCGAGCGCCCTGGAAAACTAGCACCCAAATGGGAAGGCCCATACTTGGTTCATGAGGTGCTAGGAAAAAGGGGCATACAAACTTCGCACTTTAGATGGCCACATCATCCCGCGCACATGGAACGCGCAACAATTGCGCAAATGCTACATGTAACAACTTTCTATGTATGTTGGCCACGCGCCTATTTCAGTTACTTAATGCAAACGTTGTCTACGCTTTATGATTATCATCTTATGTCTTCTAAGTTACAAATGCATGTTAAACTTTTGATTAGCACGAAAACACTTCAGTAAATTAGGAGCTCTTGGGTTAAGCCTCCAAGGTCCTCCGCGAACATAGCGCGAGACCGGGCAACAATACTCATAACGAGCCACACTTACATTTATTCGCGCTAACTTAACCAAAGTTTCTAACAACAATGCAATAATTGTAACACTTGACAAAATAAAAGGCAAACTTAATTCCAATCACAAAAAAACGCGACCGCACAACGTTTACATGTTTGGAAACAACGAAAATTACAAGGCAAAAGCCCAAAATCCTACTATTTATTCATCACCGCCATCACCATTCTCCTCCTCCTCATCTGATAGATCCACAGTCTCTGGATGCACGAGGATGGACTTCAGCCGCGCCACATAATCATCGTGCTTTAGCGCCTTCGTGACCAATTCCATAACAGATAAGGATAGATGGTCATAAACTTCCTCCGCGCAGAAAGCATCTCGTCGGCTTGATCAGTCACAAAGCAATGGCGAGTCCCAAACTGTTGTCCAAGCGCCTCCTCAACATGTTGGGCACATTCGAGATAGCCACCGCGATGCCCGACGGCACGCGCGGCATCTGTAAGCGCGGCAACTACTTGATCTAGCTCAATGGCGTTTAGTATGGAATTCGCAACCTATGCAAAAGAAACAAAATCGTGAAAACAAGTTAACAAGCTATCATAACTTAGGGAAAAAAGAAAAACACTTAGAGCAGCTACGCCATGATTGCGCATCCATTTGGACTCGGAGACAAGCGTATCCACGATTGATTGAGCCTCAGAATAGTTGTTCTGAGCCACGTTGAAGGTTGAAGTGCTGATGTTGCGTGCCTCTTCGGCCCCTTTACGTGCCTCTTCGGCAGTATCAGCCTTCACCTTTTCAGCGGCCAGATCTATCTCTAGCGATTCACTCTTCTCATGAGCCTCAAACAATCGGCGCTTCAACTCCGCGATCTCAACATCCTTAGAAGCCAGATCCTTGTCCTTATTCACGATTCATGCACTCAATTCAACCTACAAGTTTTGGGAAAGAGCAAGTTAGAAATATTTTAGTAAGCAAGGAAATATAAGAGGAAAGGGAGCTAGCCTGTTGAACCTCAACACGCTCTCTATTAGCTTGAGCTTCCTCAACCTTCCCTTTCAAAGTGGCAACTTCGGCCTGAAGGTTGGTAATTTTGGTGCGCGCAGCATACATACGCTTGTTATCATTATCACAAGCCTTCTTAAATTCTGCACGCACATTCGCCTGAAGCTCTTCAGCAGCGTGGAGTTTATTCTTCAACCCATCGCGCCCCCACTCCTCAGACTTTTTCTCCTTCTCAAAGGAGGCCTTCTCCTCTAAAAAATTGTTCTTCATCTGTTCAAACTCCCGGGCTTCCGTTAGCAGACGCTCCCGGTACTTCTCCCAACCCACTCGCTCCTTATACATCGTACGCCACTCGCGCACGATCTGATGGTTGGCAGCACGAGCGTTGGCCTCCCCAACAATGTAGGCGCGATACAAATCCTCATGGTTACGCTCCCTTTGGCGATTCACCTCCCCTGGAGGAAAAGTACCCAGGAACCAGTCTCGACATGTTCCAAAATCAACGAAGGTATCTTTTTGCTTCAAACTCCAAACGGGAATATGTTTGTCTTCGCCACGTTGTTCCTCAGTATAAGTCTTATAGTAGATGTCCCCAAATGTGTCCTCCGCACCTATGGGGGATCGTGGCCTCAGAATCTTCTTCCCGTCACCTTTCTAGCTATCTTGATGCACCACTTTCGCCTGTACGTTGGTAGCAGACCCCCCAGCAACAGATGTCACTTCTGCAGTTTGGGTGGGGGCGTTGTGCTGCGCGGCTACAGTAGGAGTAACAACTTCTGGTCCTTTACTTTTCAAAGGCTGGTCAAGCCCGGTAACATAAACGACCTCTGGACCCTCCGCTTTATCATGAATGGTGGTAGCAGCGATCTCGGTCTCTTGCAGTACTTCCTTCTCAGGAATAACATCGCCCGCAGGCTCTTCTACCCTCTTCTCAGCCTCCTTCTCAGCGGTTGTCTTTGGGTGGATAATAACAAACTTGGTCTTCTTGGGCTCTGGCTCCTTAGCCTTTTATAGCTCAGGACCTTTAACCTTCTCCGCAGCCTTCTACAGTGCCTCTACAGAAGGGAAAAGTGTTAGAAATTTTACTAAGGTAGGAAGCATAAAACAAAAAGGATAAAACACCAATCGGGTAAAAATTTGTAAAGCCTCCGCAAGCTACCCTGTTTCCCTATAGCTTGGGTCACAACAACTTTTTGTGCTGGTGGAGTGTCACTAGCAGTGGTCTCCTTGCGCGACCTCTTTCTGGTCACCAACCTAGAACCTTCTTCTTCGACTTCTTCTTCTTCTTCTTCCTCATGAAGAGAGGACGGAGTCGCGCCGGACTCAGGAGCCCTGGACCCTGCGCTCCCAGAAGTCTTTGATGCAGCCGCGCCACTCTTCTTCTTCTCACCTATACGTGACAAACCCTCTAGTGAGTCGCTCGCAACAACATAGTCTTCAAGGTTACTCTGTCGAAATCGAAGAGTACCTTTTTCAGGGATCGCGCGGCTAGCTCCTGCTTTCTTGCTTGTCACGCCAGTTTCAACAGTCACCTTCTTCTTTGCCGGGGCCTTCTTCGTTTTTTCCTCCAGATCTATCCCTAGGTCGCGCACCACACTTGCAAATATGTTAGACCATGAGCTCAACTCTTCATGCGACGAGCCTACGGACTCCTCGTTGGAAAGATACAAAATCTCTTTTCCAGCAGAAGTCACGCCTCGCAAGGGTCTTGGTTTGGGAAGTTGCGCACGTTCGGTTGTAGTAGGAGGATTGGCAAAAGCTCCCGCTGGTGGATATAAGAAGTTGGCTTTGATTTGCTCGTACCAATACACTTCACCAGCTTCCAATGGACGCACACCCATCGCCCCACCAAAAGTAGGGAATGCAGCCTGATAGAGCTGAGCAACTGCAACAAAGAACATCAATCAGGTGTAGGTGCTACTAAAAGAAAAAGAGCGAAAATTGTAAGTCCCGAAACCGAGATCACAATGATATCGTACAACTTGTAAGGTGGCGGAATCACACAAACAAGTTGTAAAGAAACAAAAGAGATGAAAGAAAGATTCTTGTATTCAAAAGATTCAATCTTGCATACAACCTAGTTGTCTAATACAAGATTTGCACAAGTCACCAACCCATTCTCCTCATTTCCTTTTTCTATTTATAGGGAGGGTTTCCCCCAAAACCCTAGGCCCATGTTCCCCTAAAGCCCACTCCAATACCCACCTTCTAGAAAAATGGTCCATTGGCGTATAATTCCTACTAATCCATAAACCTATAGGGCCTAACAATCTCCCCTAGGTTTACTGGATTAGTTGCTGAATCCGTCAGGAGGACCACCAGGCAACGGAGCTGGATCAGCAAACAAATGATTCTTGATTACGTTCTTGAACTTCCTTTCCAGCTTTGCTTTCAACAGATGTCAGCATACCCACATCACTTTGTAGTTGTTCGATCGCCTGATCTTTGCTTGATATTTCAGCCTGCAAAGATGAGATCTGAACTTCCTTCAGGGTAGCGTCTTGTTCCAACACAATCACTCTTCTTTGCAGCTTCGCTACATCAACAGCCGTATCATCATCACTATCTCTTTCTTTAATAAATTTCATCTTGCTGGCAGCGAAACGCATGGTTGCTTCATCATGCTCAGAGAAACCGGCACCACTGAAACTTCTTACATTGAACCTGATGCCGCTTGAGCTTTCTGGTTGTGAGTGAGTTGTTTCAGGCAGATCGAAATCGAAAGCAAAATCAAAATCGAGATCTTGTGTGCTTGCTTCTTGAGCAGAAGCAGTGACTTGTGGATCGGTGGGCATAGTAGGCTTTGGTTCTGAGCTTGGGCCAGTAGAATGAAAATCAGGAGCTGTTTCGGTTCTTCGTTTCTTGTTGGATGCTTCTTCAGCATCATCTGTCGCATCTTCAACTTGAACATGAGTTTCAGGAGTAGGTACGGAAGGAGGGTTTCCGACACTACCCTGCAAAGACTCAAGTAGGGCTTGTAAATTTTCAGCAGTCATTAACGTTGATTCTCGAACGGGTTCCTCAGCTTTCTCAGAGACAATCACTTCCACATCACTGTCGTCGTCAGATTCTTCTTCGTCTGAATCTAGAATTTATATTTCTATCTCAGCTTTTTCATCAGCAAGTGTCTGTTGCACGTCATGTTCTTCGGCAACTGTGGCATTCAAAGGCTTTGGTTTGAAAAGTATAGGAACCTGCAAACATTGTAATTCGAATAAGTGGTCCGAGAAGATAATGAGAGGTTCCGAAATGATTAGGAAATGAGATTAGTATGAAATGTGACTCGAAAGAGAAATGGTTGACAATTTACAGTGTTTCGGATTGGGTTTGAGATCAAACGACCAAGCCCCAACTCGGAACAATGGTCCAAATTACATTCGAGAGCAATGGGCTGGATCTGATTCGTTTTATCCGAAACAGTGTTTTCCAATCCGAAACAGTGAGCCAGACTAATACTTTAATGTTTTGCTTTTTCAAGATATAAAACATCTTTCTCAAAATCAACGATCCAACCAACCGAGCAACCTTTTTGTTTTTTTGTTGTTGTTTTTTTTAATCAGAAAAATAAAATAAAATAATAATAAAGGGGTAATATAAGGAGGAGCTTCCATGGGATCAAATCGTTTTCGAACTGATTAAGGAACATTTTTTAGCTCATGCTTACTTAGACTGGTCCCCGCGATTGTTAATATATTTGTCCTCTTAAATCCAATGCTCAACCTTCAACTTTCAACCTTGTGATACGCTTAAGGTAGAATTATACTATGACATCTGTGTGTCCCATTCCAAGGCATACCCCCGCGATCAAGGTAAGCACTACGGTTCATCGTAGCAGGTGAGTATACTGAGTCCATACTTTGCTTTTACAACGCCAACCTTTATGGTGAACAGGTCAGTACTTCCGTACAACAGTGTGACCAGAGAAGTCTGACGAGGGCTGGGCATATACCTTTAACAGTACGAATTTGGCTTTTGTAAGCTTACGGAATTCTCTTTTAGAGATTTTCTTCCGTTTTTAGGTTTTGGCCCTTTTAGTGGCTCTTTTTCAAGATATCCTGACTGTGCCCAGGTCTGCATATAATCTGGATGCAATAGAGGGGAAGTCCTGATATCCCGGATGACTCATCAGTATAAAGACCCGAAACCTCAGATGTTGGCTATCTATCAACACATGATTTAAGACCATGAAATCATACACCCTTGGTCTGTTACCCACGAGATGTCCAGTCCATTAGGTTTATATCACTTGGTATCTTTTATCCTTTTGAGCATTAGACCTATCAACACATCGCAGTGGATCCTAGTCTTTTCAGCTTTGAAACCTTACATGTGTTAATGAAATTCTTTAGCACGAAAATATATTTCACTTCCCATAAAGAAATGTCGTCTTTACATCCATTTGATAGACTGTAAATCCCATAAAGGATGCATATGCCAAGAAATTACGGATGGCTTCAAGACGCGCTACTGGAGCATACACTTCATCATAATCTAAACCCTCGACCTGACTGAAGCCTTGGACTACTAATCTAGCCTTGTTCCTTACGATCACTCCAGAATCATCTTGCTTGTTACGAAATACCCATTGTGTGCCAAGAGCTCGTTTTCCTTGAGGCAGCTTTTCAAGCTTCCATGCCCCAAGCCTTTCGAACTGATTGAGCTCTTCATGCATTGCATCAACCCATCCAGGTTCCTGCAAAGCGACATTAATGTTTTTAGGCTCAATCTGTGATATGAAGCAAGAGTATAAACATGAGTTGATGTCTCCAAATTTGCTGCGGGTCTGAACACCAGCAGATAGTGGGCCAATGATATTTGTGATTGGGTGACTTTTCTGAACACGTTGTGGAATTGCTGTTGCAGGGACTTGCAAGTTTGGTTGTAAATTTGAAAAGCTTCTTGATGCTATTCCAGATGGCTCCCCCTCATTTGGTGCAGCGGTGTTGATCACTCGAGGATCTACAATGCAATCTGATGGAATTGCATCTTGAAACAGAGAAGCTCCTTGAACATTTGACGGTCCAGCGGAGACTTTAGTGTTGTTAGCTTCACCATCAGGGATAGCTGCCGAAGGTTCAGGATTCGGTTCCTGAGTAGTGGAGGAGTGACGTTGTGCTGTAGTATCCTTGTCAAATCCTGATGGATTCACAATGAGTTTCTTGATCATATTTTGCAAGGGCACATCCTCGTCTTCATCTTAAAAGGGAATAGGCATCTCTGCAGCTGAAACTCCTGCATCAACAATTTCATCAGACAAAATAGCAAACGATTTAAGCAAGGAGGAATAGTCATATAGCCAATCAGGTCCAATGCGAGCATCTTTTGGATTTTCTTCCAGCCAATCCACATGATATGCTTCCACAATCTGCTTCTTGACCTTGTTGTACACACGATAAGAAGTATTCTTAGCGTATCCAATGAAATAGCATGGATCTCCTCGAGCTTCAAATTTTCCTCTGGAATCCATGAGAAGAAGTACACATGGACACCGAAAGTATAAAAGTGTTGCACCGAGGGTTTTTTATCTTCAACTATCTCATAAGGAGTTTTCATGTGTCGTTTGTTGATCAAGGCATGATTCTGAACGTAGCAAGCCATGTTCACTGCTTCTGCCCAGAATATTAGTGGAAGGCCTGAATCTATCAGCATTGTGCGAGCAACTTCGATAAGAGTACGATTGCGTCTTTTTGCAACTCCATTTTGTTGAGGAGATCTTGCTGTACTATATTGACGGTCGATTCCTTTTAGGGCACAAAATTCATTCAGCTCGGTATTCTTGAATTCTGTCCCGTTGTCATAGCGGATAATATTTACACGTTCATTTGACTGATTCTCCATGAGTATTACAAATTTCTTGATTAAACAAGTTGTCTCGCTATTCTGCTCCAAGAAGAATACCCAAGTGAAACGAGAAAAATCATCTGTGATGACCAAACAGTAAGCCTTTCCTCCGATACTGAGTACATTGACCGGGCCAAATAAATCCATATGCAGCAGGTCCAAAACCTTTGAAGTGGTGTGAACAGGTTTGGACTTATGAGGCCTTTGATGCTGCTTTCCTCTAGCACATGCTTCACATTTCTCTATTTGCATGAAATCCTTGGTTGGCAAGTTCCCGACGAGACCTCCTTTTGCTAACCGATTTAATTTTTTCGTGTTCAGGTGACCCAACCGACGGTGCCACAGCATAGCATCATGTTCAGCAATTTCTGAAAACAAACAAGTAACTTGATCAGTAGGTGCTTTGTTCATATCAATCACATAAGCATTTCCTCTTCGCTCAGCTTCAATTAGAAACCAGTCTTCAGGTATGATAATTCCTGGTTTCAAGATAACGCAGCCACTCTTGGTGAAGAGAACTTCCATTCCTTTGTCGCATATTTGTGATATACTCAGTAGACTGTGCTTTAGCTCAGGGACATAGTTAACGTCTGAAAAGGTAAGGACGCCATTTTTTACTGTGCCTTTCATGGTGATTCTCCCCGATTCTCCTCCAGCGAAGTTGACACATCCTCCGTCGAATATCTTGATGGCATTCAACTGGGATATGTCTCCCGTCATGTGTCTAGAACAACCACTATCAATAAACCAGAGTCTAAAGATATCCCTCCATAGTCGTTCCGTCTCGGAGAGTGATTTTGGTTCCTCGGTCATCGCCATCAAGCACTGATGAACCCTTTCCATAGCAGCAGTTTCAGACAGCTTCATTGATTCCACTTGAGCAACTGCATCAGCCTAATTGAATCCATTTTGCTCCTGAGCGATCAATGCCCTTCCAGCTCCAGAGTTTCCCTGTCCATTTGAAGTTGAAGTCTCAACATGTGCGACAGGAACCATAGACCTTTCCTTGTTCCTTGCTGCAGCTGCTTGAGTAGCTTCATATCCTGCTGGTGCTTTCTTGAAATCCCTAGCAAAATATCCCAGTTCATAGCACCTTTAGCACCTCAGCCTGTCTCTCAGCACTCTAGGACGAGCATTCATAGGACGACGCCCATATCTCTTAGCAAACTTATCTGCCTTAAATGCTGACATAGCCATATTCCAAGCCACATCTAGTTCATCCAAGACTTCTTCCACAACTTGATTCACATCTGGTGTTATCTCTCCTGAGGGCATGAGATCTCCAGCTAAGAAGGCGTTGAAACTGGAGATCATAGAAGCTGCGAGAGCAAGTTTTTCTCCATTTTGTTTAGTTAAGAAAGCCATGTGGTCCACTGAAACTGATGATTGGGTATTCTGAGGTGCAGACTGGGTGGTCGAACCAAACGCAGCATTAGCATGATGTGGTTGAGGCTGAGATTGTGGTTGTGGTTGCACATCTGTGGTACTGACAGCAGGAGCTTGAGTAGCAGGAAGAGACATTCCATACACGTAGTTGGATTTTGGTGCAGCAACGGGACTGAAAACAATGTTCGGGTTGTGATTCATAACTCCATGAACAGGGCTGAAAACCAGATTTAGATGAGCTTGAGACATCAATGCTGCGATGTTGGGGCTAGTCATTCCAGCAGCCATCAATGAGTTCTTGTGATTCATTTCTCTCTGCTGATTGTCGATCTCACAAGACTTGATAGTAGCAATCAGTTCCGTATAAGTGTCATTTCATTCAGATCCTTGGTACGCTTAATCATAGAAACCTCGGCATCCCAACCTTTAGGCAGAGAGTTAAGTAGCTGACGATTCATTCCACTGTTTGAGATGTTGATTCCAGCACTCACCATCTGTGACACGAGTTTGACAAATCTCCTAATTTGATTCTCAACAGTTTCCCCATAGATGTGATTAAACGAACTGAATTGTTGGTTCATCATGTTGATTTTGCTAGCCTTCATGTCAGCATTTCCTTCAAACAAGTGTGTCAGTTGATCCCAAATTTCCTTTGCACTTTTGCAGTTTCGAACTCCAATTGAAATGTCTGGACCAAGAGCCATTGATAGAGTTCCATAAGCAGCTTCATCCTCATCAACAACCTTTTTGTCTTCGTCAGTGTAAATGTCTTCGGGTTTCGGAATCTGGATCTGAGGGTCATCTTCAGTAGAGTACATGATAGTCCGTGTGTCACACCCTGACTTTTGCGGAAGCGTGGTTATTGGTGTGACTTCTTAATACCATAACATTCAATCATAACACTGCTATATGATAAAACCAAAAGATATTCATCCATATATTAAGTTTAGAAAATACCACATTATACTTGTTTGAAACATCGACACCAAATTTAAGTTACAACCATAACATGTTTTAATGAGTTCACGAAGACTCGACAACATAACTTAGACCAACCCGAGCTTAGAACCATGTATCTCGTCCAGGAGTAAGATACATCTCCTAAACTCTAAAGACTTGGATGACATCTTTTATTTAAACACAGCTTGAAACACATGCACACACCTGCCAGATCCACTTAGTTCCCTGAAATACATGTAGTTTAAAAACATCAACAAAAGTTGAGCGAGTTCATGTGTTCGTGAGTATGTATAAAACCTTTGTGTTCATTGTATGTATGAAAATTTGTAAGTCCCGGTATGAAAGCAAACAAGGAAAAGATCACCAATGGTTTGCAAGGCCACTGATATGTGTGACGGTGTAGGAAGACTCAAACCTAGCAAATTTGTATCGGGCTTCCGGCTGGAAGACATAGTCACCCTACGGGCCACCCTGGTCCCCATGGGTGTGGGCTCGCTACACCCAAATAGATCTATCACTCATGCCCCTCGGTCCTACAAGAGGATTGATAGCCTCAAGTATACGCCTACCCATTCACATGATCTATGGTTCTTTCCTAGGCTAACCATACCAAATGTAATGTATGTAATCCTTTAGTAACATGTATTTCACCCCCGAAGTAAATAAACAAAACAGTTTAAAGAAAAGGGGGGCATGAACTCACAGTATTGCGTCTTCAGTACGGGAAACTCAAATCTCCTCAGCGAATACGACTACCTACAGTGTACTAACGTCTATTAGACGAACGGGTCGTGCTTTTGCTTAGTATTAATGTTTTTGAGTTACGTTTCTTATGTTCCCAATATTATTCCAAGTTATAATTACTTGTCAAAATAATTAATATTTCAACTTAAATTATATTTAATTTTGGAATAATTGTTAAACAATATTTTTGTAACAATACTTCTCAAGTATTTATTTTCGTATTTTCTTCCCAAGGATGGGGTATTTCATACATGTGTATTTGTATTTTTGTATTTATAGTTCCAAAATAATATATTTTCTAGTCTCACTTAGAAAATATATTTAAACTTATTTTTATCCAAAAATAATGTATTCCAAGAAAATATATATTTTTCTCAAAAATCATACATCTTCTAAATATTCAAGAAAATATATTTTTACTTCCCAAAAATAATATATTTCTCCTTGTCAAAAATATGATACAACTTGGTAATATTTACAAAAATCATATTTTCATTTCTTGCATCCAAAATAATATTTACCAAAATATATTTATAACGGCATTTTTCCGGAATAGTTTATAAGTCACGTTCTTTCGTTCGGTTTCGCAATATGATGCGGGCAACTTATGTATTTATTCCTTGTGATTTTTGGTAATATTTTTGGATTGTAATTTCTTGGTATTATGTTAAGTTATATTATTTTACCCTAAAATAATATAACTATTTCACAAAGTATATAAATATTCACACAAGTGTCTTAATATATATATTTACCCATTTTTATTTATAAAAACCAACCTCCAATACTTGTATTTTTTGTAACAAAATCTATGGCAAAGTTTGTATTGAAAACCATCGTTAAAACTCACTTGTAAATACTTGTTTTGAAAATATTTTTCTAAGTGTTTGTATTTTTAGAAAATTTTGCCATTGTTTCCCCTAAAAATGGAGGTGTCCATGCTATTAAAGCATATCATTTTCTTTTCAAAAATCATCATAAACAATCAACAATCAATCTACACTTACCATGTGCTAAAACAAAGCTATCTACATAATGATCATGAACTTGAGTTTTCATAAAAACTTGTAGTAACTTGGTAGTGTATTTAGTAGACTTATTTACCCTCCAAAATGTATTTACTTCTTGATAAACTTCATTCTTAGAAGTTTTAGGTGCTTACAACTTGTAAACATATTTTACAAAAACGTTTCTTTATGAATCTTCTTGTTTCTCTAGTGTTTCTACACTTGTTTTATCACCAAAAATAGTGTAGGTTTAAGTAAGAACCAAGATTTCCTAAAAATCATATTTTGAACTCGGTTCTTCTGGAAAAACCATTCATAAAACTTAGATCTATAAGATTATCAACTCACTTGATTATTATTTTCAATAAATCATTTTGTTTTTCAAGTTCATGCTTACACGTGAGGATGATCATCTTGTTTCATCATATAATCATCCTCTCACTTGCTAGATCATGTGTTTAATCACAATCTAGCAAGCTCCTTATGATGATCAACATCATAATCTTCAAGAAAATTAACAATCAAGTATCATTCATACACTAAACAACATAGTTGTTAAGACCGGAGGCTCTCATGATTGTGTTTGTTTGTGTAATTTGAACAAAGAATGAATATGAGACAATGTAAAGTGCAACGGAAATGAATAACAAACTTTGTAAACACAGTCAAAGAAGAGAATAGTTTGATAAACAAATTCTTTTCATCAATCGAAAGGTTACAAAGCAAATCAAAAGATTACAAAGCAAGCTTACAAAACTATACTCCCCCTCAGCCTGATACTCCATGGTTGATCGCAAAAGATGAAAGGATTAGACATGAGGAGAAGAACTCGCTCAGTCAATCAAATGTAACATTACAGGGTACTGTTACATTTATAGGCAAACCAAACCACTGAGGCATCTCAGCTGACGTCACCATGAAAGTGACATCTAACAACCTAACAACCTTCAACCACTGATCTTATACAAGTACTGTTGTCTAACCACTAATTATAATACATTACAAGTGATAAACTAAACTGTTGCTTTTTCCTTCCATAGTTGCATACCAAACACTGATGTTAGACCATCAGTGCTTTCCTCAAGGTTGATCAGTCCTTGGGTGAGCAGTTCTTCAAATCAACAGCAGTGCTTAGACTGCATCACTAGATTGAACCAACAGTGTTTTACTCCTTAACAGTCTTTAGGGCTTCATCAGCAGTTTCAAAAACAGCAGTTGTTGTATACGGTCAGTGGATAGAGGACATCAGATGTTGGAGCCACCGTCAAGGGGAAAGTTTAGTGCAAACCGCTGCTTATGATGAATCCACTGTTGTGATCCGGTTTTGGCTTTACATCATCTGTTCCTCTGTAGGGTTCAATCCCAACAATCTCCCCCTGGAACAGATGATGCCAAAACCCTTCATTATTCTGGATTTTTATTTACTCATCACAAGTTCCCTAACTTGTCCTTTGAAGTTTAATTCAAAGCCAATGGGGCTTGTATCATCCTCATCCCTGCACAGTGTAAGCTCAAGGAGATCTTGCAAATCTTCAACACCCAGGCCAAGTGCTGTTTCCCTTGATATATGCTTCACTTCACCATTGGATCTGAGCAAAGTCAATACGTGGGTCTTTTGATCAGACATCCACTTTAGTATTTTTGAATCCAATGGGTTTCTTTGGAGAGATTTATTTGAATGATGAGTTTGAAGATTGAGCCTGGTGATGACAACTTTGAGCAGTGTCTTGAGATTTTGCTGTTTCTTGTAGTTATGCTCTAAGTGTCTGAAGAACCATCTTCATGATATATTCTTCTCAATCTTGTTCTTCTTTTGATATTTCTGCATCCATCTGCTTTGTTTCCTTCTTTGATGAAGGATGGCAGCAGGTGGTGTTTGTGGTGGTTGATTTAGTGGGGATGGCAGTGGTTGTGGTGTGTGTTGATGTGGTATTGGTGGCAGTTGTTTGAGTGGCAGATGTTGTTAATGGTGGAGGTGTAAGTGATTTTGTGGGAACAGAAGTTGTGGTTGAAGTAGTAACTGGCTTAGTTTTAGAAGCTGTGGTGGTTGATTGCCTTGTTTTTCTAACAGGACTCTTCTTTAATGAAGTACCAACCTCTTCTTTTTCCTTTTTGCAGAACTACCTTTTTCTCAACCAAAGCTCTGCTCTCGTCCCTTACCCTTTTAATATCAGCAGTGGTTTTGAGACCAGCTGAATTGACTTGACTTTGAACGATCCTCATTTGTGTATCTTCATCATCTGCTTGAATTTTCAGGGTTTCATCACCTCCCTTTTCCTTTTCTTTGACAGATGTTTCAGCAGAAGTTACTGAGAGATTTTCCTCAGAGTCATTTTTCTCCCCCGTTTTGGCATCATCAACTCTTTCGAAGATAGTGCAGGGGTTGAAATAAATTCCACAGCTCATCTGGAGTAGGAGCAGATGATGGAGTAGCTGTTGGAGATGGTGCAGCAGTGGATGGTACCGTTTGTGCTTTCAACAACTGTTGCAGCATGTCTTTGATTTCTGCAACAGATGTATCCAGTTTATCAATTCTAGCCGTCAATTCTTGGTACATTAAACCATCACCCAACTTAATGGGGTCATCTGATTTCCCACTAACAGTGGTTGTAACAGTGGTTGATTTGAGGAAGTGTATCCAAAAAATCATCCACTGTTGCCCCTTTGTCTTGGTACTGGGGACTTCTTTCTTCATAATGAGAAACACTTTTTAGTGAACCAGTGAAGACTGGATACACAAGAGTTCCCAGTGAAGAAATTGCCTTCAAGGAAGTCTTATTGATGAAACTACTGTCCAAGTGCAAACTAGTGGGTTCAGCACTTGTAGTAGCTGCTTCACTTGAACTACCACCAAGAGTTACTTGTAACTCAAGGGGTGTAACCTCCTCAGTTGTTGCTGGGATAGCAGAGGTATAACCATCAGACTCAGTCACTTGTTGGAGTGTACTCTCAGTGATAGGTGGTTGAGAGGAACTGATTTATGTCTGAGTTATATCCAAAGCATGCAACAAGGTCATTATTGAAGTGGAATTTGTGAAGTGATGATGGGAGTTGAAAGTGAATTTGCCCCGGGCAGTGGACTGTAGATGATGAAATCAAGTGATTCTAGAGCATCATAATTTGGTGTCCCTGTTTTTACAACCTGTTCTTTTTGAGAAGAAGCAGGAGGAGTTTGAGGCATGGGTTGAGACCTTTCTACCATCTGCTGTGAGGAAGTAGCAGCAATGGTTTCTAGTGACTTTTGTGTTGTCGCTGGCAGTTGCTCTGGGATCTCATCTTCCAGAGTTGCCTTTATTGCAGGTTTGGGGGGCTTTTGAATTTTCTTTTGTTTTTGGTCTTTTGGTGGATTTAGGTGTGGGTTTCACAGCAGTTGTGTTACTGCTGTGATCACCTTGAGCAGTGGGCTCAGCAGCAGGTGCCTGAGGAGCAGTGGTAGCTGCTAAAGTCTGCTCAGGAACCTCTGCTTTTGTTTTGGAAATTTTTGATGGCTTTGTAAATGTTTCAGATGTAAGGCCATTTATTTGAAAAAGTGATCATGGCATCTGATGCACACAACTGTTGAATAACATATGTCCACGTGTAATCTCTGTTGTAAATCAGTGTTTTGCACAAACAGAGGATACACCTTGGCAGTGGATAGATTTTACTATTTAACAGAGTTTTAATGCCATCAGTGCTTTGAACAGACTTTGAGGATTTATTGAAAAATTCAATTTTAAACTATTTTTAAGGTTATTTTTTATTTTTCTAAAATCATTTTTATGCTATTTACACATGGAACACAAGAAAGCTTGCTTTAATCCATGATTAGCACTCCAATCATAGGGATCAAGTTTTTAACAGTAGACGAATCCAATTTTTAAGTTTGTACATCTACCGCCTGATCTTTAGGATGGACATGTTAAAGATGAAATCAAACCTTTTTATAGCAATCCCTCACAAAGTGATGTCTGATAATGAATGATGGTGAATTAATGAGATATTGAACTTTTTGATGATATATTTCAGCTACTTGACTGCCCTGCATAAAAACAATCTTTTGAGGAACTATACCAAAATTCAATAACATATTTTGAAGTTACAAACAGTTGGACTTTTCAGCAACAGCAGCAGCATCATAATATTCTTCAATCAGTGGTTGGAAATATCTGCTGCATGTGCACAGTCAATAACACCTTGATGTTTGTACTTGATTTGAGTTTGATAAAACTTGACAATCATGCTCCTAGCATATGCAATGTTCTTTGAGGACCCACTTTTTGCCAAGTAGATTCTCATCCTTTGGCTGTGGCACAAGATTTTCAAACTTGTTGTCACTGAACTGCTGAAGCTCCTTTTAAATGACAGCTACCCAACTTTCTGTCTTTCAGTGCTATAAGGCACATGACTTGTTGATGGAATGGTAGAAAGTCAAGAAGAAGACAAAGGTTTTGGGATAAACTTTTTATAAGAATCCCGTCCAATTGATGTTGTCAAGTGTATGGTAAAATGGATGTGATTAAAAAGGATTGAGGTTTAAAAGATGAGGCTGCAGATGTGAGTCATCTGAGCTAACAACTATTGGTGACTTTAATGATCCAACAACTATTTGAAAGTGAAAGTGGAGGAATAAAAGGAATTGGTGATAACCAGTGTTGATTTTTATCCACTGTTAGTAGATTTTTATCAACAGTGGTTGTGGACTTGGAAATAGAGGTGAAGGGCTACTTTGATCAAGCAATTTTTGAGGTAGCAGTCAAGTGATTTCTATCCATTTTTGATGGACTTCTATCAGCAACTGCTGGTGGATCAGTGGGTGAGCTTTACCAGCTGTTTTGTACATCTGCTGCTCATATGAAGGAAATGATTTTGTCCTGTGATAACACAGTATCATGTCCAACATATTTTGATGGTGATAATGAGATATCTGAATTTCCCTAAATTAGTGAATGCACATAGTTACTTGATGACTATTATTCACCCAATTTTGGACTCTTAAGTGTTTTATGTTTATACTCTTTTCTTTTGATTTCAAAAGTTTTGAGATAAACACACTTTTGAGTTTTTGTAATTTTTCTTCTTTCCCTTTTTACCCTTTCCATAGAAAAGTATTGAAACTTTTACTGGAAGGTTTTCAAGGAAAAAATACTCAATCCAAAATCATTTTCAGCAATGTTTTGAGAGATTTGGTCATTTTTGCACATGCTTATGCCAAATTTCACATTACTCATGATCTGGATATTTTGACTGCTGATTTTCTTAATGTATTCTTAACACAATTGATTTTGGTCCTTTTAGAGGACACTCAACCTGTTTTTTAATACATAAGATTCAAATCACTAAAGTTTTGATTCCCCTCTTTTTATGTTAACAAAGACACGAGTGCTTTTATCCGCACATAGGCTTTTGTCAACCATGAGGTGAACACCTTAGCTGCAGTTGTGATAAAAACAACACAAACTTCATAATAACATTTGAAATCAATTTTGTAAAGAGAATAATCACACCAAAGTCACCAGACAAGTTTCCAGATCTGAAACTATTGGTGATTTATGCATGACATCACTTGTTATGTGAATTTTGTGTGTCTTATGACATCTTGGTTGTTTTGCGGAATTTTTGAATAAACAACTTTGAACGTTATTACTCGTTACTCTGTTTTTCAACAAATACGACCAACCTTAGTATCAATGAAATTTGAGCTGAACTGTTATGTCAAATTGATTGTTAGATCGAATTTGACTGTCCAGGCTCTGATACCAATTGTTAAGACCGGAGGCTCTCATGATTGTGTTTGTTTGTGTAATTTGAACAAAGAATGAATATGAGACAATGTAAAGTGCAGCGGAAATGAATAACAAACTTTGTAAACACAGTCAAAGAAGAGAATAGTTTGATAAACAAATGCTTTTCATCAATCGAAAGGTTACAAAGTAAATCAAAAGATTACAAAGCAAGCTTACAAAACTATACTCCCCCTCAGCCTGATACTCCATGGTTGATCGCAAAAGATGAAAGGATTAGACATGAGGAGAAGAACTCGCTCAGTCAATCAAATGTAACATTACAGGGTACTGTTACATTTATAGGCAAACCAAACCACTGAGGCATCTCAGCTGACGTCACCATGAAAGTGACATCTAACAACCTAACAACCTTCAACCACTGATCTTATACAAGTACTGTTGTCTAACCACTGATTATAATACATTACAAGTGATAAACTAAACTGTTGCTTTTTCCTTCCATAGTTGCATACCAAACACTGATGTTAGACCATCAGTGCTTTCCTCAAGGTTGATCAGTCCTTGGGTGAGCAGTTCTTCAAATCAACAGCAGTGCTTAGACTGCATCACTAGATTGAACCAGCAGTGTTTTACTCCTTAACAATCTTTAGGGCTTCATCAGCAGTTTCAAAAACAGCAGCTGTTGTATATGGTCAGTGGATAGAGGACATCAGATGTTGGAGCCACCGTCAAGGGGAAAGTTTAGTGCAAACCGCTGCTTATGATGAATCCACTGTTGTGATCCGGTTTTGGCTTTACATCATCTGTTCCTCTGTAGGGTTCAATCCCAACAATAGTTTCATCATATTTCAAGCTTATGTTCATGCTTCTTGGTTATGTCCTTTAGTGTTCTTGTGATTAACAACATACTACATCTTTTAACCAACAAAATTAGAAGTAACAAAGGGTTACAAGGGTCTCACTACTAGCTCTATGGCTAGGGATGAACTCTTGAAGATGAAGGTGACAAAGATGGTGGATAAAAGCAAGCAAAGGAGGTCCTTCAAGTTCCACAAGCTCCAAGCTCCCTTGAATGAAGTTTAACACCCTTGTATGTGCTTTGAATGGATGAGAAAGTTTGAATGAAGGTGGGTGTATGGTGGGTGGTGTTCGGCCGAGAGCAAGAAGGAGAGGGAGAAGGAAGTGTGGAGGTGATGAGGTGAAGTTATGATCTTGGAGTCCTACTTATAATCCATACTCTCATGTTAACCTTTGGGTTTTATGTCATCCATAGTACATGACAAGATCTATTAAACAATTCAAATAAAATCCACTTAATTAGGCATGTGGGCCGATTACTAGCTTGTGGGGGGGGGGGGTCTAATTGTAAATTGTAACCATATATTTATCTTGTAATCCAAATCCAAGTATATAGTTAGTTTAGTTAGTTACTAGATATTTTAGTGGTTGTTAAGGTGTTCGGGGATCATAACTAGCTTAGAAATAATAAAACAATGCTTTTAGTATAATTTTGGTGTTTCGGGTAGTGTCCGGTTGTTCGGTTAGATACCGGTTCGTTAAAGTGTCAAGTTATTCCGTTTAGTGGTCTTTATGTACCCTTTTGTGACACTTTTAATTCCCGACACTTAGGAAAGCATTCAGGACCATTTAGTCATATTTTTGCATGAAACTAGCATGTTAAAATGCTGATTTTTGCTGATATATGCAGAATTCTGCACTTTATGTGGGTTTTAGGCACTTTCCGGCACTCAAACTATCATCTAGTGAAGCAGTTTTATGGTCCTTACTTCCCTACACACTATACTAGTGTGGTACTTGGTTTCTGGATCATACTGGGTCTCAAAACACTATCTGTCTATGTACTGAACCCCGTCAGCATATTCCTGCTTTATTCGTTATCTGTGCTAATTGTGCTTTGTGCATCATGTATGTCAATTTAGTTTGCATGTAAAAGTGATATGACATTAAGCAATATGTGATGCACATGTAAGTATGATGTTGTAATCAGAGAGCAATTTATTGTAATTCAGCACAGTCATTAAGCACTAATCATAATTAATTAATTGTACAGATACCTGGATTTATGAGGGCTGTCACATTCTCCCCCTGTTAAGAAAATTTCGTCCCGAAATTTTAGTTCTGCTACTAGCTGCAGGGGTCTCGGGGAACAAATGTGGGTATTTCTCTTTCATACGATCCTCACGCTCCCAAGTGAACTCTGGGCCGAGACGCGCATTCCAACGAACCTTGATGAGTTTAACACTACTCCATCGCGTCTTGTTAACCTTCCAATCAGTAACCTCAAAAGGTTCTTTAGTAAAGTGGAGTGTGTCGTCAATATGAACTTCATCAGTAGGTATGACAACTGTTTCTTGAGTAGGACTCTTTTTCAGATTAGATACGTGAAATGTATCATGAACGCCATTCAATTATGCGGGTAGATCCAACTTGTAAGCTACAAGACCAATCCTTTCCAGGATTTTAAATGGTCCGATGTATCGCGGGTTCAACTTTCCACGCTTCCCAAAGCGTGCTACACCCTTCCAGGGTGAAACCTTTAACAAAACCATATCTCCCACTGCAAACTCCAACGGTTTCCTTCTTCGGTCCGCATAACTCTTTTGTCGATCACGAGCCGCCTTTATGCACTCTCGGATCTGTGTAATCTTATCAGTCGTCGCTTGAACCAATTCAGGACCAACAAGCTGTCTATCACCCGCGTCTGCCCAGCATAACGGTGATCGACACTTGCGCCCATAGAGAGCTTCAAATGGTGCAGCTTGGATACTCGCATGGTAACTATTGTTGTATGAGAATTCTACCAAGGGTAAGTGAGTGTCCCAACTATCACCCAAATCCATTACGCAAGCTCGCAACATATCTTCCAACGTTTGAATCGTTCGTTCGCTCTGGCCGTCAGTCTGCGGATGGAATGCAGTACTCAGATTCAACTGAGAACCAAAGGCTTCTTGGAAGGATTTCCAAATCCTTGACACAAACCTTCCGTCTCTATCAAAGATAATTGACAGAGGCACTCCATGTCGTGCAACTATCTCTCTGAGGTACAGCTCAACAAGTTTGCTAGTGTTATCTTTTTCCTTGATGGGCAAAAAGTGTGCAGATTTCGTCAGACGGTCTACGATTACCCAAATTGTATCATGACCTCTGGGTGTCCTTGGTAACTTCGTTATAAAATCCATTGAAATCTGCTCCCATTTTCACATGGGTATTTCAGGTTGTTTTAGAAGTCCTGAAGGATTCTGATATTCGGCCTTTACCTTGGCACAAGTCAAACATTTGCCAACATACGTTGCAACATCACCCTTTAATCTCGGCCACCAATAAAAATCCTTTAAATCTTGGTACATTTTATCCGATCCTGGATGGATCGAGTACCCTGACTTGTGAGCTTCATCAAAAATAACGTCTTGTAGACCACCGAAGAGAGGAACCCAAATCCTTCCCATGAAACACAGCATTCCTTCCTCGTTTGGTACCAACTGTTTCTCCATCCCACGGAGATACTCATCCTCAAGATTCCTTTCCTTAAGAGCTTCTCTCTGCGCGGCACGAATGCGCAATGAGAGGTCCGTTTGAATAATAATTTCCAAAGCCCTAACCCTTATGGGCTTGATTCTTTCTTTCCGACTCAGGGCGTCTGCGACCACATTCGCCTTCCCTGGGTGATACTTGATTTCGCAATCATAATCGTTTAACAACTCGACCAATCGTCTCTGTCTCATGTTAAGCTCTTTCTGATCGAATATATGCTGTAAGCTCTTGTGATCAGTAAATATTGTGCATCGCGTGCCATACAAGTAATGTCGCCAGATCTTCAATGCAAACACCACAGCGCCTAGTTCCAAATCATGTGTGGTGTAGTTCTTCTCATGAACGTTCAACTGGCGCGAAGCATAAGCTATAACCTTTTGTCGCTGCATCAGCACGCAGCCTAAACCTTGACGCGAGGCGTCGCAATATACCACGAAGTCGTCAGTGCCTTCAGGTAGGGATAAGATCGGTGCGTCACAAAGCTTGTTTTTCAACAACTGAAATGCTTCTTCTTGCTTGTCTCCCCATTCGTATTTCTTGTCTTTCTGGGTGAGGGAGGTCAAAGGTTGAGCGATTTTCGAAAAATCCTCAATAAATCTGCGGTAATAACCTGCCAAACCTAGAAACTGTCGAATCTCGGTTGGCGTCTTCGGAGTCTCCCAATTTTTGATTGCTTTAATCTTTGTAGGATCCACATGGATTCCATCTCCATTTACTACGTGACCAAGGAACTGAACCTCGCACAACCAGAACTCACACTTCGAGAACTTCGCGTATAATTTCTCTTCCTTGAGCAGCTCTAAGATAGCCCTTAGATGTTGCTCATGTTCTTCCTTCGTCTTCGAATAAATCAAAATATCGTTAATGAACACAATCACAAACTTATCGAGGTACGGCTTACAAACTCTATTCATCAAATCCATGAATTCTGCTGGTGCGTTTGTCAACCCAAACGGTATAACCAGGAACTCGTAGTGCCCATATCGAGTCCTAAAGGCCGTCTTTGGAATACTCTCCTCTTGAATCCGCAACTGGTGATAACCTGATCGAAGATCGATTTTAGAGTACAAACTCGAACCTTGTAGTTGATCGAACAGGTCACCAATCCTTGGCAAAGGATACCGATTCTTAATGGTCAACTTGTTTAGCTCTCGGTAGTCGATACACATATGGAAACTACCGTCCTTCTTCTTGACAAATAATACTGGAGCTCCCCAAGGCGAGAAGCCTGGTCTGATAAATCCCTTATCCAATAGCTCCTGAAGTTGCGTTGACAGCTCTTGCATTTCTAAAGGCGCAAGTCGATAGGGTGCCTTAGCTACAGGCGCAGCACCTGGAACTAAGTCAATGTGAAACTCGACTTGTCTTTGCGGCGGCAATCCTGGCAAGTCTTCGGGAAAGACTTCAGGATATTCCTTCACGACTGGAATGTCTTCCAATTTCGGCTCAGCGGCTTCTTTGTCCACAATGTGTGCCAAGAAGGCGACGCATCCTTTCTGCAAACATCTATGTGCTTTCAAACAACTAATGATCCTTTGGGGCGTATCGCGCTTCTCTCTATGTACCACAATTGTGTCTCCATTCGCCATCGGAATGCGAATGACCTTCTCGTGACATACAATCTCTGCTCTGTTGCTTGACAACCAATCCATTCCCACTACCACATCGAAGCTTCCCAACTCGACTGGCAGCAGATCAAGTGTAAACTCGTGCTCCCCAAGCTCTATTACGCAACCTCTAATGACTTCCTTCGCTTCTAGTAGCTTTCCATTTGCTAGTTCTATCGAATACGGAATGTCTAGCTTACTAGCTACCAACCTAAGCATTTTCTTAAACTCTAGTGATACAAAACTATAATCGGCACCGGTATCAAATAGTACAGATGCAAAGCGTTGGTTGATAGGGAACGTACCAGTGACCACATTTGGATCTTGGCGAGCTTCCCTCGCACCGATGTTGAAAACCCTTCCTTGAGATTGATTGAGCTTTGGGCACTCTCTCTTGAAATGCCCCACGTCTCCACAATTAAAACAACCTGGTCCTCGACCATTACCGTTCCCATTACCACCTTGATTGTTATTCACTCCACGGTTTCCATTTCCAGTTTGATTCCCAAAATTACCACGATTTCCGTTACCGCCATTTCCTCCTTGAGGGCGGTTTCCATACCCATTACCACCGCGGTTATTGTTTCCATTGCCACGGTCGTAACCTCTTTGACCACCACGGCCAGTACCAACCCAGCATGTTTCCTTCGAGTGACCAACCCTTCCACAAGACTCACATTTCCCAGCTCGGCATCGTCTATGGTGATGCAATTGGCATGCATCACATTTGGGCAAGGTGCCCATATACCCTTTTCCCCTATTTTCAATACCAGCTTTGACCTTGGCTGGTGCATTTGCCTCTTCCTTCTTACTAACACTGCTGGTACCCTTTTTGAAGTTTAAGAACTTCCTCTTGTTCTCACCCGATGACTCCACGTGAGTCTCTTTCTTCTTCTGGTCAAAGGTCGAAAACTTGTTTAACCTGATAGCTTCTTCTGTCAGCGACACACTCAGATCGATAGCCTTTGTAATTGTTGCAGGCTTTGATGTTGTCACCATACTCATGATCTGAGGAGCCAACCCCCAGATAAAATGCTCAATGCGCTTAAATTCAGGATCAACCATGTATGGTACCACGCGAGATAGGTCGTGAAATCTCTGCACGTATTCGGCAATCTTTGGGCCGTCCATCTTGAGGTTCCAGAATTCAGTCTCCAGTTTTTGGATTTCAGCCCTGGAGCAGTATTTCTTTCGCATGAGTTCCTTCATTTCATCCCATGTTAAAGCATAAGCAGCCTCTTCTCCCAAGGTCTGGACTTGGAGATTCCACCAGGATAACGCTCCATCTAAAAATAATCCAGAGGTGTAGGTGACTTGGTGTTCCAGAGCACACTTGCTCATCCTTATCATAGAATCAGTCTTCTCCGTCCATCTGACAAAAGCTACAGCACCCCTGGTGCCGTCGAAATTCAATGGCTTACAGTCTAAGAACTGTTTATAGGTACAGCCTGTACAAGTAACATCAGTCACATAAAGCATTAGCGATCGCACATGGAATATCCAAAAGTAACGTAATGTTTCTTTAGTGACTCAAACATTACCAAGAGGTGGGTTGCTTCCCGAGGTACCCCCGCTATGTTCGGAGCGTAAGGCCTCATGTTGTGCTATCGCCCTTGAGATTCGTTCTTGTAATTCGGCTTCAGTCGTGGGCAGTGTGTTATCTCTTCGAGGAGGCATCTTCTAAAGAAGATTGTATTGGTCAGGTATTTATGTATATAAGTATGTAGTATGTGTATGTAATATCATTTTTCAACGCAAGTAAACACATAACATCCCATGTTATAACACAAATAAGTAATTCAACAACGTATATAATGAGAATGTTGTGATTGAGCTTTCATATATCAATGACCACAATTACAGTTTTACATGTTCTACAATGTATCATATTACACCAAAAGGGACTAAAGGGGTCACATCACCCTTGTCCAAAATATCCATCAAACTACAATAATCACAACATCAAAAGTGGTCCTCAAAAGGCTGTGTAATCTGGCTCAATAGCTGCACTCTCACCAAAAGTATGCTATCTGCATAAAACCAAAAACTGCTATGCTGATGGTGGAGGAGGAGGAGGAGGTGGAGGAACGAATAGCAAACTGCGCAGATACGCTAGCTCCTCCTCGAGAGCATGAACGATACGCAACAGATAGCTAATCTGTTGTTCCGTAGTAAGAAAACGGACATCAAAATCCGGGTATGGCAGGAGAGGAGCGGGCGGAGTCGCGAATGGTGACTGACAAGTGCAAGGCGGAGGACGCGGAATCCTCTCAAGATCCATGACTCTGCGACACAACATCTCCTGCTGGAGCTGTAAGGACAAAAGCAGATCATCTCTCGTGTATCCAGTGTAATGGAAGGGATGATATGGATCAGAAACATGCATCGTGTTGGGCGGAAAGCAAATCAGTGGCTCACCCGATGGTGCAGCAGCAAAAGGTGCAGTATGTGAAAACTATGGCATGAAAGGAAAAGCAGCCGACACAGGTGGGACATGACCAGATGGCTGGCTAGATGGTCCTTCCCCTGGACGGGGAGGAGGAATATCCTGTAGGAACGTGACCGGTAGATCGGTGCGGTGTATGTCTGACACATGTGGGTGAAACGGGGGAATGTCAACTGGTGCATGTGTAGGTGCAGGTGAGGGAGTAACAGGTCTAACAAAAGGAGGCAAGTCATCGTCGTCCTCTATCCACCCATTGTGGGTGAATGCATAACGGGGATCTATATAGTCAGCAAAAGGAGCATGGTCTGCGGGTGCAGGTAGAGGGTCAGGCAAAGGTGGTGCAACAACTGGTATGTAAACGGGGTCATGCTCCGGTAGAGGATCATGAGCAGGTATGGGCTCGGGTGCAATCAAAGGCTCAGGGTCAGCTGGTGCAAGCTCAAGATTAGCGGGTATATCAAAGAGCTGATCGTCAGGAATGACAGGTGCCTCAAAAGGCTGATCATCGGAGACAAACTCAATCTCATGCTTAGGGTCAAAGTCATGTGGAAAGACAGGATCAAACTCATCATCAAACTCGAAGTCCTATGGAGGAACAGGTGCGGCAGACATAGCTGTGTCGGAATCAGAATCTGTGGGATAACGCTGTAATCCCAGTGCGTGTAGAGTAGTAGATGACACAGACTCGAATGAATCAGGACCAGAATGGTCAGATGAACTCTCAACGACAGGGATCTCAATAAGCGGAACAGTAATGACATCATCGACTGGAATCTCGACAAGTGGAACGACAACGACATCATCGACTGGAGCTCCATCATCCTGGGCACCCTCACGGGGGCCCTCAATAAAAAGATCGACGTCGTCGTCAGACAAAGCATCAAGAGGCAGATCCTCCAGAGGAAATGCAGCAAGAGGAAAAGGAGCAGGGATCTGAACAAGAAGTAGATCCTCGCCAGGAAGACCATCAGCTAGCGGTATATCATCGCCAAAATCTGGTAAAGCAAACGGCTGGAAATCATCATCATCGCTACTCTTAGTGTCAGATGTAAAAACCTCATCCTCTGGGATGATCTCATCATCCGAAACTATGGCCATAGGGTCTACGGTATCAGATACTCCGCTCTCAGAAGAGGACATGGTGTCTGTAACAAATCAATCACAACGTATGCACATATATCAACAATCATCAAATAAACATGTAAGTACTAACAATGTAAGCATGTATGCATCCTAGTCTTCCCAAGACTAACCCACCCAGCCTCTCAGACTGAACTACTTAGGTGCTGTTTGTTTTTTCTGCGGGAAAAGGTCTGCAGTCTGCGGACCACATCTGCAGGCATCTGCAGGAGAAGAGGTGGACCAAATGTCTGCAGTCTGCAAGGAGAAGAGGGTTTGTTTTTCTTTCTTCTACAAAAATACTTTTCACATACACAACACACACACTTCTCCTCTCTGCCTCAACTCTCTCTCTCTACTCTCTCTCTACAATCTGCCATAGCACCACCACCACCGCCCATAGCACCACCACCACCGCACCACCTCTGCCATCACACCACTGCCATCATCTACCGCTAAGAACAACCACAACCACCCACCCCGTCTGCCTTCATCTACCACCACAACCACCCACCCCCGTCGTTCAACCACCCACCCCCGTCGTTCAACCACCCACCCCTTTCGTTCAACCACCTACCCCCTTCGTCGTCTCCAATTTGGGGGTTTTGTTCGATTTAGGGTTTTTGGTTCGATTTGGGGGTTTTGTTCGATGATGATGGTCTCCGATCTCTCTCTCTCTCTCTCTACGGTATCTCTCTCACTCTCTCTCTCTACGGTATCTCTCTCATCGATCTCTCTCTCTTCTTTCTCTCTCTCTCTTTCTACGCTCTCTCTCTCTCTACGGTGGTGGCAGGGATGTGGTGGTGATGTATCAGGTGGTTGTGGTGGCAGGGATGTGGTGGTGGAAGTGGTGGCGGTGGTGACAGGGATGTGGTGGTGGAGGTGGTGGCGGTGGTGGCAGGGATGTAGTGGTGGAGGTGGTGGCAGGGAAGAAGAGGTCTGTGCCAAGAAGAGGTTCCAAGAAGACATGGGTGAATGTCTGTGTGGTGAAGAGGTCTCGCAGACCTTTTTTAATGAAAGGTCTGCGAGAAAACAAACAAGCTGCGGACTCCAAACCTCTGCGCGCGTCTGCGCGGCGCAGACATAAGTGGCCAGAAGTGCTTCTGGCCAAAAAACAAACACCACCTTAGTCTCTCAGAATAAACCTCCCAGTTTCTCAAACTGAACTACCCAGCTAGTCTCTCAGACTAACTCCCCAGGCTCTCAGACTGCCCCAACTAGTCTCTCAGACTACCCAGTCTCTCAGACTGACTTTCCCAGTCTCTCAGACTGCCCCAACTAGTCTCTCAGACTAACTCCCCAGTCTCTCAGACTGCACTACCCAGTCTCTCAGACTGAAATATAACATAAATTCCTTGAAATGTATTTTGTGTCTTTTATTTGTAAAAATATTTGTTTCCTGGATCTGGACATTTTGTGTATGCAATGAAAACATGTTTGTGAAAACATTTTCGTGAGAGCCCTAATGATCGTAGTCTAGACTCGAGAAAGAATCCTAGTTCGCTACGATCGAAGCTCTGATACCAAGCTGTCACACCCTGACTTTTGCGGAAGCGTGGTTATTGGTGTGACTTCTTAATACCATAGCATTCAATTATAACACTGCTATATGATAAAACCAAAAGATATTCATCCATATGTTAAGTTTAGAAAATACCACATCATACTTGTTTGAAACATCGACACCAAATTTAAGTTACAACCATAACATGTTTTAATGAGTTCACGAAGACTTGACAACATAACTTAGACCAACCCGAGCTTAGAACCATGTATCTTGTCCAGGAGTAAGATACATCTCCTAAACTCTAAAGACTTGGATGACATCTTTTATTTAAACGCAGCTTGAAACACATGCACACACCTGCCAGATCCACTTAGTTCCCTGAAATACATGTAGTTTAAAAACATCAACAAAAGTTGAGCGAGTTCATGTGTTCGTGAGTATGTATAAAACCTTTGTGTTCATTGTATGTATGAAAATTTGTAAGTCCCGGTATGAAAGCAAACAAGGAAAAGATCACCAATGGTTTGCAAGGCCACTGATATGTGTGACGGTGTAGGAAGACTCAAACCTAGCAAATTTGTATCGGGCTTCCGGCTGGAAGACATAGTCACCCTATGGGCCACCCTGGTCCCCATGGGTGTGGGCTCGCTACACCCAAATAGATCTATCACTCATGCCCCTCGGTCCTACAAGAGGATTGATGGCCTCAAGTATACGCCTACCCATTCACATGATCTATGGTTCTTTCCTAGGCTAACCATACCAAATGTAATGTATGTAATCCTTAAGTAACATGTATTTCACCCCCGAAGTAAATAAACAAAACAGTTTAAAGAAAAGGGGGACATGAACTCACAGTATTGCGTCTTCAGTACGGGCAACTCAAATCTCCTCAGCGAATACGCTACCTACAGTGTACTAACGTCTATTAGACGAACGGGTCGTGCCTTTGCTTAGTATTAATGTTTTTGAGTTACGTTTCTTATGTTCCCAATATTATTCCAAGTTATAATTACTTGTCAAAATAATTAATATTTCAACTTAAATTATATTTAATTTTGGAATAATTGTTAAACAATATTTTTGTAACAGTACTTCTCAAGTATTTATTTTTGTATTTCCTTCCCAAGGATGGGGTATTTCATACATGTGTATTTGTATTTTTGTATTTATAGTTCCAAAATAATATATTTTCTAGTCTCACTTAGAAAATATATTTAAACTTATTTTTATCCAAAAATAATGTATTCCAAGAAAATATATATTTTTCTCAAAAATCATACATCTTCTAAATATTCAAGAAAATATATTTTTACTTCCCAAAAATAATATATTTCTCCTTGTCGAAAATATGATACAACTTGGTAATATTTACAAAAATCATATTTTCATTTCTTGCATCCAAAATAATATTTACCAAAATATATTTATAACGGCACTTTTCCGGAATAGTTTATAAGTCACGTTCTTTCGTTCGGTTTCGCAATATGATGCGGGCAACTTATGTATTTATTCCTTGTGATTTTTGGTAATATTTTTGGATTGTAATTTCTTGGTATTATGTTAAGTTATATTATTTTACCCTAAAATAATATAACTATTTCACAACGTATATAAATATTCACACAAGTGTCTTAATATATATATATATATATATTCTAAATATATATTTACCCATTTTTATTTATAAAAACCAACCTCCAATACTTGTATTTTTGTAACAAAATCTATGGCAAAGTTTGTATTGAAAACCATAGTTAAAACTCACTTATAAATACTTGTTTAGAAAATATTTTTCTAAGTGTTTGTATTTTTAGAAAATTTTGCCATAGTTTCCCCTAAAAATAGAGGTGTCCATGCTATTAAAGCATATCATTTTATTTTCAAAAATCATCATAAACAATCAACAATCAATCTACACTTACCATGTGCTAAAACAAAGCTATCTACATAATGATCATGAACTTGAGTTTTCATAAAAACTTGTAGTAGCTTGGTAGTGTATTTAGTAGACTTAGATACCCTCCAAAATGTATTTACTTATTGATAAACTTCATTCTTAGAAGTTTTAGGTGCTTACAAATTGTAAACATATTTTACAAAAACGTTTCTTTATGAATCTTCTTGTTTCTCTAGTGTTTCTACACTTGTTTTATCACCAAAAATAGTGTAGGTTTAAGTAAGAACCAAGATTTCCTAAAAATCATATTTTGAACTCGGTTCTTTTGGAAAAACCATTCATAAATCTTATATCTATAAGATTATCAACTCACTTGATTATTATTTTTCAAGAAATCATTTTGTTTTTCAAGTTCATGCTTACACATGAGGATGATCATCTTGTTTCATCATATAATCATCCTCTCACTTGCTAGATCATGTGTTTAATCACAATCTAGCAAGCTCCTTATGATGATCAACATCATAATCTTCAAGAAAATTAACAATCAAGTATCATTCATACACTAAACAACATAGTTTCATCATATTTCAAGCTTATGTTCATGCTTCTTGGTTATGTTCTTTAGTGTTCTTGTGATTAACAACATACTACATCTTTTAACCAACAAAATTAGAAGTAACAAAGGGTTACAAGGGTCTCACTACTAGCTCTATGGCTAGGGATGAACTCTTGAAGATGAAGGTGACAAAGATGGTGGATAAAAGCAAGCAAAGGAGGTCCTTCAAGTTCCACAAGCTCCAAGCTCCCTGGAATGAAGTTTAACACCCTTGTATGTGCTTTGAATGGATGAGAAAGTTTGAATGAAGGTGGGTGTATGGTGGGTGGTGTTCGGCCGAGAGCAAGAAGGAGAGGGAGAAGGAAGTGTGGAGGTGATGAGGTGAAGTTATGATCTTGGAGTCCTACTTATAATCCATACTCTCATGTTAACCTCTGGGTTTTATGTCATCCATAGTACATGACAAGATCAATTAAACAATTCAAATAAAATCCACTTATGTCATCATCAGCAGGTATGACAACTGTTTCTTGAGTATGACTCTTTTTCAGATTAGATACGTGAAATGTATCATGAACGCCATTCAGTTCTGCAGGTAGATCCAACTTGTAAGCTACAAGACCAATCCTTTCCAGGGTTTTAAATGGTCCGATGTATCGCGGGTTCAACTTTCCACGCTTCCCAAAGCGTGCTACACCCTTCCAGGGTGAAACCTTTAACAAAACCATATCTCCCACTGCAAACTCCAACGATTTCCTTCTTCGGTCCGCATAACTCTTTTGTCGATCACGAGCCGCCTTTATGCGCTCTCGGATCTGTGTAATCTTATCAGTCGTCTCTTGAACCAATTCAGGACCAACAAGCTATCTATCACCCACGTCTGCCCAGCATAACGGTGATCGACACTTGCGCCCATAGAGAGCTTCAAATGGTGCAGCTTGGATACTCGCATGGTAACTATTGTTGTACGAGAATTCTACCAAGGGTAAGTGAGTGTCCCAGCTATCACCCAAATCCATTACGCAAGCTTGCAATATATCTTCCAACGTTTGAATCGTTCGTTCGCTCTGGTCGTCAGTCTGCGGATGGAATGCAGTACTCAGATTCAACTGAGAACCAAAGGCTTCTTGGGAGGATTGCCAAATCCTTGACACAAACCTTCCGTCTCTATCAGAGATAATCAAGAGAGGCACTCCATGTCGTGCAACTATCTCTCTGAGGTACAGCTCAGCAAGTTTGCTAGTGTTACCTTTTTCCTTGATGGGCAAAAAGTGTGCAGATTTCGTCATACGGTCTACGATTACCCAAATCGTATCATGACCTCTGGGTGTCCTTGGTAACTTCGTTATAAAATCCATTGAAATCTGCTCCCATTTCCACATGGGTATTTCAGGTTGTTGCAGAAGTCCTGAAGGCTTCTGATATTCGGCCTTTATCTTGGCACAAGTCAAACATTTGCCAACATACGTTGCAACATCACCCTTTAATCTCGGCCACCAATAAAAATCCTTTAAATCTTGGTACATTTTATCCGATCCTGGATGGATCGAGTACCGTGACTTGTGAGTTTCATCAAAAATAACGTCTCGTATACCACCGAAGAGAGTAACCCAAATCCTTCCCATGAAACACAACGTTCCTTCCTCGTTTGGTACCAACTGTTTCTCCATCCCACGGAGATACTCATCCTCAAGATTCCTTTCCTTAAGAGCTTCTCTCTGCGCGGCACGAATGCGCAATGGGAGGTCCGTTTGAATAATCATTTCCAAAGCCCTAACCCTTATGGGCTTCATTCTTTCTTTCCGACTGAGGGCGTCTGCGACTACATTCGCCTTCCCTGGGAGATACTTGATTTCGCAATCATAATCGTTTAACAACTCGACCCATCGTCTCTGTCTCATGTTAAGCTCTTTCTGATCGAATATATGTTGTAAGCTCTTGTGATCAGTAAATATTGTGCATCGCGTGCCATACAAGTAATGTCGCCAGATCTTCAACGCAAACACCACAGCGCCTAGTTCCAAATCATGTGTGGTGTAGTTCTTCTCATGAACCTTCAACTGGCGCGAAGCATAAGCTATAACCTTTTGTCGCTGCATCAGCACGCAGCCTAAACCTTGACGCGAGGCGTCGCAATATACCACGAAGTCGTCAGTGCCTTCGGGTAGGGATAAGATCGGTGCGTCTCAAAGCTTGTTTTTCAACAACTGAAATGCTTCTTCTTGCTTGTCTCCCCATTCGTATTTCTTGTCTTTCTGGTGAGGGAGGTCAAATGTTGAGCGATTTTCGAAAAATCCTCAATAAATCTACGGTAATAACCTGCCAAACCTAGAAACTGTCGAATCTCGGTTGGCGTCTTCGGAGTCTCCCAATTTTTGATTGCTTCAACAATCAATCTACACTTACCATGTGCTAAAACAAAGCTATCTACATAATGATCATGAACTTGAGTTTTCATAAAAACTTGTAGTAACTTGGTAGTGTATTAGTAGACTTAGTTACCCTCCAAAATGTATTTACTTCTTGATAAACTTCATTCTTAGAAGTTTTAGGTGCTTACAAATTGTAAACATATTTTACAAAAACGTTTCTTTATGAATCTTCTTGTTTCTCTAGTGTTTCTACACTTGTTTTATCACCAAAAATAGTGTAGGTTTAAGTAAGAACCAAGATTTCCTAAAAATCATATTTTGAACTCGGTTCTTTTGGAAAAACCATTCATAAATCTTATATCTATAAGATTATCAACTCACTTGATTATTATTTTTCAAGAAATCATTTTGTTTTTCAAGTTCATGCTTACACATGAGGATGATCATCTTGTTTCATCATATAATCATCCTCTCACTTGCTAGATCATGTGTTTAATCACAATCTAGCAAGCTCCTTATGATGATCAACATCATAATCTTCAAGAAAATTAACAATCAAGTATCATTCATACACTAAACAACATAGTTTCATCATATTTCAAGCTTATGTTCATGCTTCTTGGTTATGTTCTTTAGTGTTCTTGTGATTAACAACATACTACATCTTTTAACCAACAAAATTAGAAGTAACAAAGGGTTACAAGGGTCTCACTACTAGATCTATGGCTAGGGATGAACTCTTGAAGATGAAGGTGACAAAGATGGTGGATAAAAGCAAGCAAAGGAGGTCCTTCAAGTTCCACAAGCTCCAAGCTCCCTGGAATGAAGTTTAACACCCGTGTATGTGCTTTGAATGGATGAGAAAGTTTGAATGAAGGTGGGTGTATGGTGGGTGGTGTTCGGCCGAGAGCAAGAAGGAGAGGGAGAAGGAAGTGTGGAGGTGATGAGGTGAAGTTATGATCTTGGAGTCCTACTTATAATCCATACTCTCATGTTAACCTCTGGGTTTTATGTCATCCATAGTACATGACAAGATCAATTAAACAATTCAAATAAAATCCACTTATGTCATCATCAGCAGGTATGACAACTGTTTCTTGAGTATGACTCTTTTTCAGATTAGATACGTGAAATGTATCATGAACGCCATTCAGTTCTGCAGGTAGATCCAACTTGTAAGCTACAAGACCAATCCTTTCCAGGGTTTTAAATGGTCCGATGTATCGCGGGTTCAACTTTCCACGCTTCCCAAAGCGTGCTACACCCTTCCAGGGTGAAACCTTTAACAAAACCATATCTCCCACTGCAAACTCCAACGATTTCCTTCTTCGGTCCGCATAACTCTTTTGTCGATCACGAGCCGCCTTTATGCGCTCTCGGATCTGTGTAATCTTATCAGTCGTCTCTTGAACCAATTCAGGACCAACAAGCTATCTATCACCCACGTCTGCCCAGCATAACGGTGATCGACACTTGCGCCCATAGAGAGCTTCAAATGGTGCAGCTTGGATACTCGCATGGTAACTATTGTTGTACGAGAATTCTACCAAGGGTAAGTGAGTGTCCCAGCTATCACCCAAATCCATTACGCAAGCTTGCAATATATCTTCCAACGTTTGAATCGTTCGTTCGCTCTGGTCGTCAGTCTGCGGATGGAATGCAGTACTCAGATTCAACTGAGAACCAAAGGCTTCTTGGGAGGATTGCCAAATCCTTGACACAAACCTTCCGTCTCTATCAGAGATAATCAAGAGAGGCACTCCATGTCGTGCAACTATCTCTCTGAGGTACAGCTCAGCAAGTTTGCTAGTGTTACCTTTTTCCTTGATGGGCAAAAAGTGTGCAGATTTCGTCATACGGTCTACGATTACCCAAATCGTATCATGACCTCTGGGTGTCCTTGGTAACTTCGTTATAAAATCCATTGAAATCTGCTCCCATTTCCACATGGGTATTTCAGGTTGTTGCAGAAGTCCTGAAGGCTTCTGATATTCGGCCTTTATCTTGGCACAAGTCAAACATTTGCCAACATACGTTGCAACATCACCCTTTAATCTCGGCCACCAATAAAAATCCTTTAAATCTTGGTACATTTTATCCGATCCTGGATGGATCGAGTACCGTGACTTGTGAGTTTCATCAAAAATAACGTCTCGTATACCACCGAAGAGAGTAACCCAAATCCTTCCCATGAAACACAACGTTCCTTCCTCGTTTGGTACCAACTGTTTCTCCATCCCACGGAGATACTCATCCTCAAGATTCCTTTCCTTAAGAGCTTCTCTCTGCGCGGCACGAATGCGCAATGGGAGGTCCGTTTGAATAATCATTTCCAAAGCCCTAACCCTTATGGGCTTCATTCTTTCTTTCCGACTGAGGGCGTCTGCGACTACATTCGCCTTCCCTGGGAGATACTTGATTTCGCAATCATAATCGTTTAACAACTCGACCCATCGTCTCTGTCTCATGTTAAGCTCTTTCTGATCGAATATATGTTGTAAGCTCTTGTGATCAGTAAATATTGTGCATCGCGTGCCATACAAGTAATGTCGCCAGATCTTCAACGCAAACACCACAGCGCCTAGTTCCAAATCATGTGTGGTGTAGTTCTTCTCATGAACCTTCAACTGGCGCGAAGCATAAGCTATAACCTTTTGTCGCTGCATCAGCACGCAGCCTAAACCTTGACGCGAGGCGTCGCAATATACCACGAAGTCGTCAGTGCCTTCGGGTAGGGATAAGATCGGTGCGTCTCAAAGCTTGTTTTTCAACAACTGAAATGCTTCTTCTTGCTTGTCTCCCCATTCGTATTTCTTGTCTTTCTGGTGAGGGAGGTCAAATGTTGAGCGATTTTCGAAAAATCCTCAATAAATCTACGGTAATAACCTGCCAAACCTAGAAACTGTCGAATCTCGGTTGGCGTCTTCGGAGTCTCCCAATTTTTTATTGCTTCAACAATCAATCTACACTTACCATGTGCTAAAACAAAGCTATCTACATAATGATCATGAACTTGAGTTTTCATAAAAACTTGTAGTAACTTGGTAGTGTATTAGTAGACTTAGTTACCCTCCAAAATGTATTTACTTCTTGATAAACTTCATTCTTAGAAGTTTTAGGTGCTTACAAATTGTAAACATATTTTACAAAAACGTTTCTTTATGAATCTTCTTGTTTCTCTAGTGTTTCTACACTTGTTTTATCACCAAAAATAGTGTAGGTTTAAGTAAGAACCAAGATTTCCTAAAAATCATATTTTGAACTCGGTTCTTTTGGAAAAACCATTCATAAATCTTATATCTATAAGATTATCAACTCACTTGATTATTATTTTTCAAGAAATCATTTTGTTTTTCAAGTTCATGCTTACACATGAGGATGATCATCTTGTTTCATCATATAATCATCCTCTCACTTGCTAGATCATGTGTTTAATCACAATCTAGCAAGCTCCTTATGATGATCAACATCATAATCTTCAAGAAAATTAACAATCAAGTATCATTCATACACTAAACAACATAGTTTCATCATATTTCAAGCTTATGTTCATGCTTCTTGGTTATGTTCTTTAGTGTTCTTGTGATTAACAACATACTACATCTTTTAACCAACAAAATTAGAAGTAACAAAGGGTTACAAGGGTCTCACTACTAGCTCTATGGCTAGGGATGAACTCTTGAAGATGAAGGTGACAAAGATGGTGGATAAAAGCAAGCAAAGGAGCTCCTTCAAGTTCCACAAGCTCTAAGCTCCCTTGAATGAAGTTTAACACCCTTGTGTGTGCTTTGAATGGATGAGAAAGTTTGAATGAAGGTGGGTGTATGGTGGGTGGTGTTTGGCCGAGAGCAAGAAGGAGAGGGAGAAGGAAGTGTGGAGGTGATGAGGTGAAGTTATGATCTTGGAGTCCTACTTATAATCCATACTCTCATGTTAACCTTTGGGTTTTATGTCATCCATAGTACATGACAAGATCTATTAAACAATTCAAATAAAATCCACTTAATTAGGCATGTGGGCCGATTACTAGCTTGGGGGGGGGGGGGTCTAATTGTAAATTGTAACCATATAGTTATCTTGTAATCCAAATCCAAGTATATAGTTAGTTTAGTTAGTTACTAGATATTTTAGTGGGTGTTAAGGTGTTCGGGGATCATAACTAGCTTAGAAATAATAAAACAATGCTTTTAGTATAATTTTGGTGTTTCGGGTAGTGTCCGGTTGTTCGGTTAGATACCGGTTCGTTAAAGTGTCAAGTTATTCCGTTTAGTGGTCTCTATGTACCCTTTTGTGACACTTTTAATTCCCGACACTTAGGAAAGCATTCAGGACCATTTAGTCATATTTTTGCATGAAACTAGCATGTTAAAATGCTGATTTTTGCTTATATATGCAGAATTCTGCACTTTATGTGGGTTTTAGGCACTTTCCGGCACTAAAACTATCATCTAGTGAAGCAGTTTTATGGTCCTTACTTCCCTACACACTATACTAGTGTGGTACTTGGTTTCTGGCTCATACTGGGTCTCAAAACACTGTCTGTCTATGTACTGAACCCCGTCAGCATATTCCTGCTTTATCCGTTATCTGTGCTAACTGTGCTTTGTGCATCATGTATGTCAATATAGTTTGCATCTAAAAGTGATATGACATTAAGCAATATGTGATGCACATGTAAGTATGATGTTGTAATCAGAGAGCAATTTATTGTAATTCAACACAGTCATTAAGCACTAATCATAATTAATTAATTGTACGGATACCTGGATTTATGAGGGTTGTCACACCGTGGTCCATTCTTGATGCTTCTCCAAACATGATATTCTTTCGCCTTGCAGTATTGCTCAAACCTAAACTTCCACTCATAGTAGTCGTCTCCGTACAAAAACCTTGGAACTTTGGTAGACGTGCCGATAACTTGGTCAAGTTCTTGATGGAAAGCCAAAGACTGAGTCTGAATGGCAGCAAGGGTAGCATTAGCGAGATCAGTTGCTGTCACAACGCCGTTCATAATACCGGTTGGGTTCAACATGATGTTTGTTAAGTCTGAACAGTAATGTCACACCCTGATATTTCCACGAATTACCGGTGGGGAGTATCGTGACGTAGTTGATATCATCATAGTCAAACAACACAATTTAAATGCACAGCGGAAGCAAAAGATGAATCACATTACAAATCGAATAAAATAGTAATATCAAAGTATCACAAACGGACTATAATGGATCCACAGGCGGATCAAAAGATGAAAAGATTATTGTTCAACAGACTTTAACATCTAAAGCTTGCAAGACTTGGTTAATGATGCCAGGAGTAGCCAGCCTATTTCGTCTAGTACCTGCACTTAGCCTTTTTGGAAAATACGTCAGTTTACACTAGTAAATACAATTAACTGACTCATTTTGAAAACATTTAGGAAAATTGATTTGAATGCATAAGGCACAAAATATCTTTTATAACTTGGGACAATTATTTAAAATAATCTTGTATACAAATTTATATGTTTGCCGTCCGTCAGGGCCGGTTAGAAGAGCCGGACAAGATTAACTGACACGCCACAGGTATAATGCCCACAAGGTTGATTCCTTTAAGTGGATTACCAGTTTTTACATATGCAACTGTCAGGTGTATGCCTACACCCCGTGCTTAGGTCGTGGCCATTTCAATGAATGATGCCAAGGATATCCGGGACATGGTCATTAACCCCCCAAAAGCCATATACCAAACAAAACAGATTAAAACAGGTTATGTAACTTTATTAATCACAATCCGATTTAATGTCACATACCAGACCAAGCGGTATTATTATAATACCGTATCCTAAGCCCGTATAGGGAAAATAAGTTAAAAGTATTTACCTGAGCAAGTATATATCACAAACAGCGAGTGCAAGTAGCTTTTACCGGGCTCCTAATCTGGAACGAAGGTTTTAATAACCTATTAGATTCCTAACGGGTTTTAATTAAGCCTAAACTTAGACCGGTTAGTTTTAAAGGAAGATATATGGTTCAAACGCACGATTAAGCGAAGACCGGATTAGAGTGTGGTTTAGAACCGACAAGTTTAAAGACTTGTATAATATGGGTAAACTAAACACATTCTGGAATTTGAGATAAAAACGATAAGGTTTGACCCGTTTCGGCTAATTTATGCAAACTAGTTACATAAACCGCACCGGACGCGAATAATGCGTAACGGGTAACCAAATGAGTCACGAACAGGTTTCCTAAGTTAATATACCTTAAATATGTTGTGATATCAGTAAGATACCTTCCATAATGCCCAAAATGGATTTAAACTCAAATTATGCCTCGTAGGGGTATTTTGGTCATTTACCTAAGGCATATAAACTACCTATCATACAACTAACTAAACGAAGTGACCATAAGGTATAACCTCGGAAGGTTATTCCCTATACAACTATGGTCACCTATTGTGTTTGGTCGGATCCTAATGATCGACCAAACGGGTCTAGTTCGAAAGTCTAAGCGGTTGTTTAAACCGCTTATCTTACGACCCTACATAAGCACTAAACCTAAAGTGATGAGTTAAACATGTTAAAACATGTTTAAAGAAGTTAGAAAACAAGTTTGATATCAAGACAAAGGGTCTTGATACCCAAAAATAGTTTGGTTGCAAAATACGCATAAACGCGCATTTTGACCGAAACTATGACTCATCACTAAGCCTAAATAACGTGGTAATCAGTAGGTATAGTCACAAGAGACTATAACCATCATGATTACGCTCATGTTATGAAGTTCAAACGAACTTCGTGTTGACCATTGACTGGTCAAAGCAGAAAGTCAAACACTGTTTGACTTTCCCGCTTAAAAACGCATAAAAGAACGAAAGAAGCTTACAAAGGGTCCAAGCTAGGAAGATCTTGATTCAAATTGCTCAGGTATGAAGTGTTAAACCCCAACTTAGAGCTATTTGAATCAGATTGTGAGGAATGAGAATGAAGGTGTCGGGTTTATATAGATTTCGGTAAACCGTTAGGATCGTTCCTCGTAAACCGTGCTTGAATCATGACCTTACACTTGGGCCCAAGGTTTTAGAATACCATGGGAACATGTAAAACCATCAAATACCAGCCCATAGGGTGCAAAACTATGGGTTAAAACCATCAAAACCTCAAAAATGGACCAAGTTCAATGTATCTGCCAGAAATTTTAAAAATGGTCCCTGCACTTGTAAAACTTGATTTTTGGCACTTTTAAGCCCCGTTAACCCCATTTCAAGGCTCTAAAATAAAGTTAAAGTATAGGGAACTTAAAATATGCTCAAAAACATCTCGGATGTCGGCTCGTTTGGTCGTACGGTTGCGTTGTTCGGTTAATTACGACGGAAGTCGTAACAAACGCAAAAACGATCCAAATTAAGCGACGAATGGAATTTTATCATGCCAATCACTAAAATAAAATATTTTAATGATTATATAAATTTTTGGATGTCCGGATATAAATTTAGAACGTAAGATATGCGCGAAAATGCAAACTTATGCACTTTTTGACGCTTTTAGTCCCTGTTGATCAAATAAGTTTATTTTTGCGCACCAAACACCTCTAAGCCTATTTCTAAGCTATGTAAAGGATATTTAGGGCATGTTTAACTTATGATCATATTCCGGAAGGTTCGATACCATACGAATCGGTATACTTTTGCAGTTTGACGTAAATAGTCCTTTAATCGCACAAAGTAGCGCGAAATGACATTTAGTGATATCCAAGACTTCCATGGCCCATATTGGGTATTCCCAAGTAGGTGTTTAAATATTACTACGCTCCCGTTCGTTTAAATGGTCACCAAAAGGCGTAGATTCAAAAGTTGACGCTTTTGGTCCCTCTAATGCGCAAACTTGCGTATATCATCGTTTAATAGCATCGAAGCCTTATCTAATCCATTTTAGGCATTCTCGAGAGTATTATTAAACATCACGATGCTTCGGGTTCGTTAAAAGGTCATTCAGAGGTATAATTAAACATATTGACGCTTTTAACCCCTTAAACTTGCAAAGTTGCGCGTAACGTCACTTATAGGCATAAAAGCCTTAAATGGACAATATTTGGCATTCCCGTGAGCATAATCAAACATCATGAAGCTCATATTTTGTTAAAAGGTCACTCAGAGGTAAGAATTAACATGTTGACGCTTTTAACCCTTCATCGCGCAAACTTTCAATTAATTACGCATACGGCTACTCTTGATCAACAAGTGGCTCGTCTGTGAATATAATTACTGTGTAATGTTATTTTTGAGGCTTATATTAAGCATGTTAACATTTCCAGTCCTTCTATTATCAAAGTTTTTGATTTTTTGCAAAAATTAGTCCCTCAAATTCGACGTTTGACTTTAATAAGGTTTAGTACACGTGTCATCATTTCGTTGGACGTGATTTTACGAGGTGTTACAAGTAATCTGAGATTTACAGTCCGAAATGGTGAGTCCGAGATGAATACTGATCCGAGATGAAAGAGTCCGGGACGAACAGTAGTTCAAGATGGGTTCTATCCGAGATGATAAGAGTCCGAGATGAAACACAAGGAAATCTTCAAACACAATGATCCGAGATGGTTAAACACTATCCGGAATCTGATAAACTCTATCCGTGATCTGATGATGATGGTCTGTGATCTGATGATGATGGTCCGTGATCTGATGATGATGGTCCGAGATGGCTTGATGATGATCTGAAATGCCTTGATGATGATCCGAGATGCCTTGAAGATGATCCGAGACCAGGCAATCTTCAAGTCCAAGATGGCTAATGATGGTCCGAAATGATCCGGAATGCTATGAAGACAGTCCGAGATCAGACAAAGACAGTCCGAAATGCACAGAAACAGTCCATCAACCTCCAAAAACACGGAACAGTAGCTCAAAAACAGAACAGTAACAGTAACCAGCAACGAAATATCAGATCCGAGCCTGGAAATCAGGTTCGCATGGCCCTGATACCAATTGAAAGTCCCGAAATCGAGATCACAATGATATCGCACAACTTGTAAGGTGGCGGAATCACACAAACAAGTTGTAAAGAAACAAAAGAGATGAAAGAAAGATTCTTGTATTCAAAAGATTCAATCTTGCATACAACCTAGTTGTCTAATACAAGATTTGCACAAGTCACCAACCCATGCTCCTCATTTCCTTTTTCTATTTATAGGGAGGGTTTCCCCCAAAACCCTAGGCCCATGTTCCCCTAAAGCCTACTCCAATACCCACCTTCTAGAAACATGGTCCATTAGCCTATAATTCCTACTAATCCATAAACCTATAGGGCCTAACAAAAATGTTAAGACATACCTTCACCGTTGAACATCCAAACAGGAACTTCTTCACTACGCTCTGGCCACTTATCACTCATGCCCGCAACAACCAACACCTGTTCACCAAAAATCCTGTTTGGGGTCGCGAATAAGTGCATGTACCAGTCATCCGTCTTTGGGATCGGAAGTTCTTCCTTTTCAATCTTGTCAGACTCCCGAAAGATCATCGCGGTCGGAATAACTTCTTCTCTAATGAAGAAGAACTTCATCTTCCAGTCATGGAAGCTTTTGGGTGGGTTTATCAATATCTTCTCCGCAGCACGAAGACCAAATGAGTAAAAACCCATATTCCTAATCAACTGGTAAAAGGCTCTGAACTTTCGGAGGGTTCCAGCCCCTGAGATCTACAAAGAAACTTGAAGTGTTTGACCCTAACCATCCCCATCGGACTCATCTGGGATATATGAAACCCATAAAAATGCAATATTGACGCCATGAAAGTGGTGGCCGGCAACCGGAAGTTACCATCGAGGAAAAAATCAGCAAACAGCGTGATATAGCCCGGTGGTGCATCAGCCGTCGTTTGGCCTTGCTGGGGATAATGTGCATCCCATTCAACCGGGAACTGAAATCCCCTTACTATCTGCTCGAATAATCCTTGGTCCCATTTGAGAACGAGGGCCGGTCCGGCACCTTCCTGAATCGGAATTGCTTCCTCTTCAGCCATGTATATCAGATATGCGAGTGAATAGAAAAAGGGATGAAGATCTACCCAGATTTCTGGAAAAAAATTGAAGATTGTCTCAAGAAATCTTCAAATATTTGAAGAAAATATGAAGATTAGAGAGAATTCGAAGGAACGGATGTGAAGTTCTCTTTCTATCTTCGAATATATACACCCATCGCATTTAATGCGATGGGTAAACGTGCCGAATACACCGCGCGCGTAACCAACCAGAGACCGCCAGGTAAGGCGGGATTCTCGGAGTAACGGTTACCACGCGCGCGTGGGCCTCACTCGCCTGACAAAAGACTGATCGTCAGTGACAACATGATGATCGCCGTGTCAACAGTCAACTCAAGGGTCGCTGTCAATGACATTTGCACCACCCTGTCAGGATTCAAAATTCGAGGAGTTTCCCACCTAAAATTAGGAAGAAACTTCATTAGGAAGAAACTTCATAGTAAAGATAGCAAGGGCCACGCCGCATGCATCATCAGTCAATGATCATGTGCGCGAACTCTCAAAAGTACAATTATTAGAAAGCAGGCCTGGTAGCCGCGCCGTAGTAAGTGACAAACAATTACATGCGCACCGGCCACCAGAACTCAACAAATGCTTCATAAGCAATCCACTTTTTTTTCTAAGTCCAGAGCTCCAACCATTTACTTCGCGCATGGAAGCAGCACTGGACTGGGGGGACTTGAAGGGGTATGGTCCCAAAAAGCCGCGCAGACCTTTCTGGTGCAAGACCATACTCCTTATACATTAATCTAAGTAATCTACAGATCCCGCGCGGATTACTTAGGCTCGAGCTAAGCCGCGCGCGGTGCCCAAGCAAGGATAAAGATCAGATTCTACACTTAGCATCCTGAATGAAATCCCTCAATACCCAGACCTCGCGCAGGTTGATTGGGCACACACCAAATGCCGCGCGAGGGTAGCGGCGCAGGTTCATTCCAGGAAGCACGAAAGGTACGAGTGCCAGAGGAATAAGCCGATAAGCGTCCAACAGGTTGTATTCTATCGTGCTCCACGATTAGCAATCGTGCAGGAGACAAAAAGTACACAAGGACGCCTACGTGGCACCAATCAGGGGGCGACGACAACTGCCCCATGATCTCCACTCACCTGCTGATGTCAGAGAGACAACAAGGATGACAATCCGGACACGTGGCTCCAATCAAGGTGCGCCAGCACCGAAGATCTTCTAGAAGACACTAACGGTTGTCACAGAAGAGACAAGACGGATATTCCTTGTTGTCGTCTTCAGGCCCAAGGACCATCAGCCCATCTCCTTCTACACTACTCCAGCTATAAATAGGGTCCTTCATACACAGGTTAAACCATTCTGTTCTCTACTCTCTCACTTTTAACACACACTTATTTCCTCAAAACAAGTACTTATTCTCATGCCGGAGAGTGGTTAAGAGGGAAACCCCCATATTCCCCTCTTAACGAGCTTAACAGGGTGTTGATTGTTTTGCAGGAAGGATCACAGCCAAGCTCAGGAAGGATTAATGTGACAATTGTGTTCTGTAATCATCGTATAATGTAAAACAATGTCGATTATCAATAAAACTATGTGTTTTGGTGTTATTATATGTGCAATTGTGTTTATTAATTTTACAATTTGATTCGATTCCGATTTCACGCTTTAAATCACTTTCTGGAAGGTTATACGCGAACTGGTGCATAAACGCAATCAGTTTAACGCGACGTACACCCCGTAACTGTGACGTAAGCTAAACATACCCTAAATATCCTTTAAATAACTTAGGAATAAGTTTCGAAGGATTCAGTATGGCAAAAACATGTTTATTTTAACTAAAGAACTATTTACGACAAAACTGCGAAACGAACGTTAGTGACTGCCCGGATAATATCTAAATCCCAAAAATATTCTGTTATGAGTAAAATTTTATTTTAATCAGGTTCGTGTTGAAAAATAAATTAAAACGCTTAAAACGTTATTTTTCAAGTTTAAACGCGTACCGCGTGTTTCTGCGCGACACAGTGTTTCTACTGCAAAACGCAGACAACGCAGTCAGTCTTGGCAACTGAAATTTATTTCAGTAATATTTTGGAGAGTTTATTTTTATATAATAATAAAAATAATTTAGAACGCCATAAATCGGGATTTGAACGCTAGATAAAATACCCGATACATAATTAAACACTTTAACGAAACGGGGTTTAACCGAACAACCGGACATTACCCGGGACACTAAAATTTTGTCACACACATTGTTTTTTTTTCCGAACTAGTTAGGGTCCCCGAATACCCTAACACACTAAATATTAGATAACACACTTTCATGCACTAACTAAACATTTAACTCCTAACTAGTTAGTTACCATACAATTGCAACCCAACTAACCCAACCCCTTTCCCCCAACCGGTTAGGAGACAAGAGGACATCCCCTTGTTCTCTTTGATTACTTAATTGATGTTTGTGGGATATCTAGTACACACAATGCATGATGGATAATAAGGAATCATGGTTCATAAATATGTTCATAAGGTAACCCTTCTCTTTCATCTAAACACACTACAACAAAGCTCTCTTCTCCTCCCTTTCTTTGAATTCAGCAGCCATCACCACACCACCACCTTCAATCTTCTTGCAAGCAAACCACACATATACAAAGGTGCTAGAGACCGAACAAGTAAGCTCGGTGCACTCGGAAGCTCAAGGACCGCTCTCGTTTTCTTTTATCCACCACTTTTCTACACTCGAACTCCCCTAGCCTTGTGCTAGTGGTAAGCACTTAGATCCTTGCATTTTACATGATTGTTGTGTGGTTAATAATGTTTAAAGATCAAAAAGATAGAAAGTCTAAAGAACTTAAACTAGTCTTGAACATCATCTAACATATGATAAAGTAGTGATTAAAATGATGATGAAATATGATAATGCATGATAAATCTGAAATATATAAGTGATAATCTGCTGTAAGTATTGTGGTGATCGCTAAACATGTTAACGGAATCAATCGAACACACTTTATAATGTTAAAAGACTGAAAACAGAAAGCTGTTTAGTAACTACAGCCAACTTCAGTTGGCTGTAACCAGACTGTAACTGAACGAAAAATGTATTTTCTAAAGTCTATATTTATGTATTATGAAATATGGTCCTAATGGCACTGGAATCATAATTTTTGGACTCCGTTTACTATTTTTAAAGTGTCATTTCGTAACAGCAGCTAGAGCTGCATTTTTGCTGTTGAAAATATGCGTCCTGTTTTCAGTCATAACTTGAATTCTGTGTAGGGTTAGATCATGAAATTTATACTGTAGATGGTCACCATTGTCGCCGTGATCCTCCCACTGGAATTTCGTAAATCGGACTCACGATAAATTTTAAATAAATTATCCCGTGGACTGCAGTCAGAAAAAGATAAATTTGATTTCAGTCCGGAAAATGAATTTTTATAAAATATTGGTAATGAACTAGACCCCGATATTTTTACACAATAATATTTGGATCGTTTAAGACATTCTGTAAAAATTTGGGAATTTTTGGAATAAGTTAACTATTTTATTTAAATGTCCGAAAACAGTCCAGTTTCATACATATTAAAACAGAAATGACATAAGTAGTATTTTGCATGTCGAGTGTGGGTTTTTGATTATTAAAATCATTCTTATTTAATTTAGGGCGGATAAACAATTTGAGGGATTGTGTTAACATTTAAAAACGCACCCGAAGGTGAGTACATAGATCCCCTCTTTTTACTGTTTTCGATTGTTTTGGGGTGATTCATATGTATCAAAAGGATTTCAATATTCTAACGATGGTTTCAAAACGATTGAGATGGTTTATACAAAACTAATAACGATTTCGATAATGTGAACGAACTTGTTGGTTGTAGTTACATAACGAATGACATTCATTAGCATTGATCAAGCCGACCAGTATTAGGTTATGGTACCATAGGATCCGACAAATCCCGTTATCAGACCGGACCCATGGTTATGTGTGGGTTAGGTGGGTAACGACTGAATCTGATGATTGTTAATTTACCCTTTGGTGGTTTATTAATACGAGAAGCGATAGGCGAGATAGTCGAGTCACAAAGGTTTGAATGTTATTAGCGAGACAATCAAAAGTAGTTTCACGATCTAAAACGAGAATGATTTAAACGACTAAAGCGATTATTAACGAATTAAACGATTTGGGTAAATGATTGGTCTTCGGTTAGTGTTTAGATAATGGGACGGGTGTAATGTGATGAAAGCATGGTGGATACGCCGCTGGTACTTCCTATATATATATGTTTTCATTATATTACATACCGTGGCGTTATTTAGTTCACTTGGGTAAACAATTGGAAGCGATGTCACACAAACGAGGTTTTCGAAACGATATAAACTATACGAGTTTTATTAACGAGATTTTATTAAATAAATGTTTTGGGTTAAGAATCATGGCTACGAGATTTTATACACTATAACCAACTTGATTTGAGTTGGTTAGTTATGCCGCAATACAATACTTTTCAAAACAAGGTTTTTAATTGAGTATTGCAACATGTAAACTAGCCATGAATCCGACACTCTCAAAACCCTATGTACTCGCCAGCATTTTTTTGCTGACTTTGTTTTCACATATGTTTCAGGTGTTGTTGAATGATGTTGATTGCTAGGATGCATACTCACATAGGACTGGACGAGGCCTTAGTAACTTAATAAACTTGTTTATTTAGATTTCCAGACGATGTAAATATCTAATGTTTAATAAAACGAAACCTCAAATTTCCGTGTGTTTTGAAACAATGATTCTGTTACAACACTCCCCGAAAATTCCGCCGCGATTTGTAGTTTTACGCGGTCGGGGTGTGACAATTAAGAAGATTAACCCTTATGGTTGAAACATTAACCAAACTAATAAACTTAAAATTAGTATGTGTTTCTTCATAATCGAACCGTTAACCAAAACCGAACTGAAAACCGACAAAACTGAAACAAAAGTAACCGAAACCGAATTAATCGAAAATCGGTTAACGGATAATTTTTGTAGCATCGATTAACCGAACCGAATCGCTTAAATCTTCATATATTTCTAGCTTTTATACATCTATGTCATGTTTTATACTTACATTTCATGTGTTTATACCTTCATTTTATTTATTTATTTATTTCTTTATTTATACATCCAATTCATGTATTTATATATCTATTTCATGTATTTATACCTTCATTACATGTATTTCTAAACAAAAATTTTAGCCGATGTTTGGTTTGGTTATTAAATGAACCAAACAAAAAACTGACAAATTAACCGAATAAATTGAATCGATTAACCGATGACTTCGATTACAGTTACAGATAATGCTAATAACTAAACCAAACCGAACTATACACACGCTAAGTTACATAGAAAGGGAGGAAATTCCAAAGCATTGGAATGCAACATGGGAAGTTTGCTTAATTTTAAGACCTAATTCATGACAGGAACATGCAATGTATTTATAAGCCTAATCCTTCTCTTAGATATATAAAAATCCTCACTATATATGTTCCTACCTCAAACCTAACACATCCGACCCTTCTTATGGAATAGACACCCCAAATAATGTAAGATGTTCATAAACTACTTATGTGATGCGTCTATAGATATATAGTGGAGGGTTCAAATGAGAAGAATTTTTTTGTAAGAAGAAAAAAGAAGAAGTTTCAACCAATAAGAATACTTCATTTTACTTCATTTAATATTTGCATTTAACTTTAATATAAGGGTATATTGGTAAACTTACATAAATCATTAATTTGTATTATTCCCCTTTAATAATTAACTAAATTAAATTTGTAACTCCTTTTCAAAATATATACTTTTTCCAAATTAAAAAAACACCTTAAATTAAAGTGTAGAATAAATTACTAGTTGTGTAGGATAAATTATGAGTTGTGTAGGATATATTTCGAGGTGTGTAGGATAAATTTCAACTGTGTAGGATAAAATTTTATAATGTGTAGGGTATATGTAGGAAAATTTTGATATGTATAGCTTTTGTAGATTATATGTAGCATAATTAATGATTAGTTGACTAATTAATTAACAAAAGAAAAATTAATGTTATGAGTTATAAATGAAATAGTATTTTACTAATATGCCCTTTCTTCTTTTTCTTCTCACATTAAATTTCTTCTCAAATGAACATTCCCCTATATATATATAAATAGTTTTAAGTAACATTATAAATTTTATACAGATCTCGAATGAAAATTTTAATTATTTTTGTAAGAGAGATAAAAATCGATTAATTTTATGATAAAGTTTGATACTTTAACCTTAAATGTAACTTCTTTTTAGCAAATATATTGATCAAGGTTTCAAAAAAAAAAAAAAAAAAGATATATCCACTAGGACTAGAGGGTATGGGGGCCCGCTGAGGCCCGGCTTGGCCCGGCGCCGGTCCCCCACACCGCCCCCCACTCCTCCGGCTCGTCCCATCCGTCTCCCACCAGCCGATCTCGCCAGGCCTCATGCCTCTCTCCTCACACACACACATCTATACATACATGCATATATATATATATATATATATAAAAGGGTTCATCCCCACCCCCTAGGTCCATCCCCTTCAAGCCCTTCCTACGTGGCGCCGACGTGACTGCCCATCCCCTTGGGGATGAGCCTCTCCATACCCTCTAGTCTAGGTCACAACAACGACCTTACAATTTGATAAAAAAGGAAAATAAATAATCAATAATTAATATCAAAACAATATGTTTTTGATAAAAAGGAAAACAAATAACGAATAATTAAATTAATAGTGAATTCCAAATTTTGTTCATTATCTTTAGAGTAAATTTCAAAGTTCGTCCTTTATGTATGTCTAAAATATCAAAGTATGTCCTTTGTCTTTAATATCTTCAAGAAACATACTCGATGTTTGCAAAACCAATCAGGTTATGTCCTTTACCCTAAACCTAGTTTGTTTTCCCAGTTAAATCAGGTCATGTGAGAAGCACATGAGGGTATATTGGTCATTTTACCCTAAATATTAAAAAAATTATAAAAACACAATATCTCTCCATCTATCCATTCAAACACATCACCTGCCTCTCTCTCTCTCTCTCAATAATTCCGGTGACCGGAATGAATTCCGGCGTTCGCCGGCAGCCGCACTGTAACGTTTGCAACACATCTCTCTTCTCTAGAAGTTCCCTACCAACACACTCTCTCTTCTCTCTCTCTCTCTACTCTCTCCCTACATTCCCGCCGTACTGTAACGTTTGCAACACATCTTCAATGGCGGCAATGGCGGAAACACCTAAAACACTCAAACAAACCCCCAAAAAATCACTCAAATCGCCCCCAAAAACTCCGATTCCTCACACACCACAAACCCTAGCTTCACCTCGCCACTCATTACGCTTCATTCTCGCCAGTTTCGCCCGATCGAACCGAGCTGAAGAAGCGGAAGAGCAGATCTGAAAGTGTTAGTGCGAGAGTAAACCCTAGGGTTCATGAAGATGATGTGTATGTGAAGAAGAGAGAGGATGGTAGTTCAGATGAAGATGATGATCCTGACCGGAATTCATCTCCAACGCCTCCTCCTTCGACCTCCCGGACTCCCTCCACCACGCCGCAGCCAGAATCCCCTAATTTTATACATTAACCCCTAAGTGTCACCGCCAATTCCTCATATTTCGGCAAACAAACGCCACCGACGGCTGGTTCTTCCTCAATCATCGTCAATTTCTCCCTCTAGAGATTCAATTTTATACATTAACCCCAAATCCCCTAATTTACAGGAGTGTATTTTTGGGTGAACGACAAAGGGTTGGGCGGTGGTGGGGTTGGGCAGCGGTGGTAGGCCGTCGTTGGTGGGGGTTGTGCAACGGGAGTGGAGGCGCGGTGGTGGATGTGTTGACAGTGGGGGAGGTTTTGTAGCAGGAGTGGAGGTGCGGTGGTGGAGGTGTTGACGGTGGTGGAGGATTGGTGGTGATAATGGACGTACGGTGGTTGACGGTGGTGATAGTGGAGATGCGGTGGTGATGATGGTTGCAGGTGGGGTGTGGTTGCAGGTGGTGATGGTCTGGGGGTGATGGTGCAAGAAGTTACAGAGAGTTTAGAGGAGAGGTGAGGCTGTTTGTTTGATGTTGGGTTCATTTATTGAGTTTATGATTGTTTATTATAATATTTTGGATAAAATGACTAAAATACCCTTATGTAGGGTTGACTTAGTCAACTTTAACCATGAAAACTAATTGTGTTATGACTAAAGGACATAACCTGATTGGTTTTGCAAACATCGAGTATGTTTCTTGAAGATATTAAAGACAAAGGACATACTTTGATATTTTAGACATACATAAAGGACGAACTTTGAAATTTACTCTTATCTTTATAGTGAATTTCAGGTGACGTCCTTTATCTTTCAAATTGACGAGTCTTGTACTTAATATTTTAAAATCTTGCACGTTATGTTCTTTAGCCCAAACCCAGTTATATTTTTCTGTTAAATCTGGTCATGTGACTTGCACCTAAGAGTATTATTGTCATTTCACTTTTCAGGGACTAGTTGTGTAAATAAATTAAATACCTAACCATTAAAAAATTAAAAATTAGATATATCTTTCACCATCTCTCTCTCATTTACCACCAACATCCACCATCTACCATCACCACCACCACCATCCACCTCACATCACCTACTGCCATCACCACCACCACCCACCGCACACCACCTATCTATCATCACACCAAAACCCAAAAAAACCAAAATCCTCTGTGGTAGACGAAAGGGCTTACCAGACCATAACCAACCAACATTCACATCCATCTACATAACCATTGCTAACCACCACTCATATACCACTCATCCGACCTGCAACCTTCCCCGTCACCATCTCCGCCAAATACCACTATCATACAACGCCACCCACAGCGCATCAAACCCAAAACCACCGTCACCTCCGATCTTAAACCCACCACAACCCCTCTCCACCTTCAAACCTTGAATAAATCTCCAACCCACTTGAACAAACCCCTACAGAAACCATGACACCAGATAATGTACACACGGTAAATGTGACTGATCAGTTTACATAAATTCCAAATAGTTACTCTGTCCGAGGATACACACACATTTTCAAATCAACCCCAAAATCGGAAAGCCTAAATACTATTCTTACTAATTCCAGAAAAAACAAACAGAAACCTGTGACACCTGTGTCACTTCAACCATCATACAAATACCAAACCAATGAAATATTTTTTTTCATACTTGGGATTTGTATAAATACGTGTATCGTTTGCACATATCAATTCTTGTTCGATTTCGAGCTCTAAATCGCTTTCTGGAAGGTTATACGCGAACTAATGCGTAAATATAACCAGTTTAATGCAACAAACACTTCGTAATAGTGAAATAGGCTTAACATACCTTAAATAACCTTTACATAACTTAGAAATAAGTTTTGGATGGTTTGGTGTGTTGAAATCAAGTTTATTCGCTCACAGGGACTATTTGCGTCAACTTGCAAAAGTCTGCCGATTCGTAAGGCAACGTACAGCCCGGAACATGATCATAAGCTAAACATACCATAAATAACCTAAACATAGCTTAGAAATAAGCATTGAGTGGTTCGGTGTGTGAAAATATGCTTATTTGATCTTACAGGGACTAAAAGTGTCAAAAACGGCGTAAATTTGCATTTTCGCGCATATCTTACGTTCTGACCTCATCTGGACATCCAAAATTTTTGTACACACTAAAATATTTTTAATTTAGTGATCGGCATGCAAAAACTTCGTTCGTTTCGCAATTTGGTTCGCTTTCGCGCCCGTTACGATTTCCGTCGTAATTAGCCGAACAACGCAACCATATGGCCAAACGAACCAACATCCGACATATTTTTGAGCATGTTTCATGTTTCCCCATACTTTAACTTCATTATGAAGCTTAAAAATGGGCTTGACGGGTGTTAGAAGTGTCAATACGCGTCGAAACAAGCTCAGGGGCCAAAACCGTCAATTTCTGAAAGTTGCTGATCTGTAGCATGGCCCTTACGGACTGTAAGAGGTCCTTTGCGAACCGTAAAGCATGACCAGGGACCAGAAATCATATTTTGCAATCTATTTGATACTTTAGGGGCTGTTCTTGCAAATTCTTTGTGTGGTAACCAAGTTATCCCTTCTCCAAGGCTTTGAACCTGCATCCAACAAGTGTATGGCCATGATTTTTGCTTAGAAGCTACACAAACACATGTCATGATCTTGTGTTCTTGCTACAAGTATAAATAGCCATCACCTTTCATTCATTCCTTGCTCATTTCATCTCAATCTCATTTCTAATCTGAATTGGGAGCTCTCTCAAGTGATTGGAAACTTGTTCTTGGTAGAAAAGATAGCAAGGACCTTTAGTGAGCATTCCTTCATTCTTTTATTGCTTACTAGTTTAAAAAAAAGGTCAAACAGTGTTTGACTTTTGGTTTGACCAGTCAATGGTCAACGCAAAGTTCAATTGGACTTTGCAACGTGATTGTAATCACGATGGTTATAATCCTTAGTGATTATACCTACTGATTACCACGTAGACTAGGTGTAGTGACGAGTCAAAGTTTCAGTCAAAATGCGTTTTAACACACATTTTGCAACGGAACTACTTTTAGGTATCAAAACACCTTGTTTTGATACCAAATCAGTTTTCTAAATTGGTTAAACATGTTTTGACATGTTTAACTCCTCACTACTAGTTTGGTGCTTGTTTAGGGTCATAAGCTAAGCGGTCTAAACAACCACTTAGACTTTCGAACCCGACCCGTTTGGTTGATCATTAGGATCCGACCAAGCATGATTAGTGATCATAGTTGCATAGGGAATAACCTCTGAGGTTATACCTTATGATCACATAGGATTGGTTACCTATTCGTTAAGTAGTGTACATGCCCATTGGAAATGACCAAAATGCCCTTTTGAAACATAAAACCATATTGTGCATATGTGAACATATTTTTGACATCTAATATGATTTAGTAACATGTTAGGGTATAATTGGGCATGTAATACTTGACATATCTCATAGATAACCATCCGACCATAGTTTTACGCAACCGGTGCATTATAGTAGCTTAAACTACCATAATGGGTCAAAACGGGTCAAAAGCACTTAGGTAGACTTTCAAATCAGAATGTAGCTCTATTAAATCATACCATATGAGTTCAATTACTCATTTGATTTATAGAACATCATTCTATCCTATCTCCTGATTTAGGATCCGTTTATTAACATAGTTACCTATATTAGGTGCCGTTTGATTCCGTACTCCCTCTAGCTTTGCTTGGTTGTTGTTCAAGACTTCTAAGCACCCTCATGTAAGTACATAGTTCCCCTCTTTTACTGTTTTCAATAATTTGGGGTGAAGCATGTGTACCTATCTGTTATGTTCATGATTTCAAAGTATAATTGATTATACATATTAGTACTTATCTTTTGACAAACCGAATGATTATTTATGGTTTAAACACTGATCTTTCAAAGATTATAAAATTAATTGTTGAATTGTACTTATTTTATGTTCACCAGACCGATTGGTAGTATGATATAGCGCTATAGGATTTGACACCCCATTCCTGTTGTCTTGGAATGTCTGAAACCAATTTGTTTCTCCATCCAAATAGGGATTGCCTTTGTGGTATCCCTATAGTCTCAAAGGTGTATTTCGATGCACTAGGTCTGATTGAATTCTTAAATCACATTATTATTGTATATTTGATTATACTCCCAAAAGTATACTTTGATATACTCTCATGTGTGATATTGTACAAAACAACATATATTTTGTTAACTACCAAAACATATTTTAAATATGTTATTTATTAAACCAAAACATAGTTTAATATGTTATACATAAATCCAAAGTATACTTTTGATATACTATCGAAAATGATTATTTTGACAACCAAAGTATATTTAATATACTATCTGTTTAACGATTTTGGAACCGTAATATATTTTGATATATTACCTAATCGACTCTCTTAAAACCAAAGTATATTTTTATATATACTACAAACATTTTATTCAAAACATATTTTTATAAACTCACTTTACTTGATTATTTATTTATTTATGCATCATTCTTTTATATCATCAATTTCTCATAAATTTTCACATGATTTTATAAAGAAAACATTTTTAGGTTCATGACTACTTTTTGTTAAAACATTCTTTTGAACTTATAAGTCATGAATCATGCATAAACAAAACCTATGTATCTCACAGGCATTTTTATGCTGACGTACCTATTTTTACACATGTTTCAGGTACTGCTATGTGATGATTGTTGATACATGCTATACATAGGATGGACTCGTGCCTTAGCGACTTTAAAACTTGAAAGATAATATTTGTAATTATCTGATTTGTACTAAAACAATGATTCTGTTACAACACTCCCCGACGAATCCGCCACATTTTTTTGTTTTACGTGGTCGGGGTGTGACAGAAAAGTTGGTATCAGAGCCAATGGTTATAGGGAATTAGGTTATTAGTAATGCTATGACCTAGACTATAACATTCCTAGGACCCTAACACAAGTTATCTTGTGTTTAGTTTTAAAACAATACCGTCACCTATCCTTAGGTGACAACCACAATAAGAATACAAATTTGAATCTGCTTTGAAAATCAATCATCTGTTCTAGGATGATTTATTGTAAGGTTTTGAACCTTCAAAATTTTCAAAATCTCGTCAAAGTTTGGGTCTAAATAATGTGAACACATGCAAACTGGAAGAGTGAATGCCTGTACCCTGAGTTTTCTGTCTAAGGCTAGAGTGTCCGTACAAATCCGCAGTATCGGACCAGTCACTCTTACCTGGGAACTCTTGGGGTGAGTGTTCACTTATAGGCGAGCATGTCTTCGGTGATACATTATATTGATCCATTTACTTTGATTAGTCACTGCGTATCGTTTGTTGGTTCGAGGTAACGAACGAATGATCGCCTTCCTTATGTTTTGGTCGATGTTTTCAATACCTCTTTTGTTTTCCAATCATCGACCTCACTCGTTTCTCATGTTCCCTTGTTCCTTTTAGACAATGCCTCCTCGACGTGATGCTCAATCTTTTACTGCTGAGGAAGTCGCAGCCCTTGTTACTCAACAAATGGCTGCAGTTCTTCCAGGCGTAGTAACTCAGATTCATGAGTTATATAACAATAACAATAACAACACCCAGTGTAATTTCAAGACCTTCAACTCTGCCAAACCTTCGAAGTTTTCTGGATCTCAAGGAACAACCGCGCTCCTGCAATGGTTCGAAAGTTTGGAGAGCACATTCAGGCACGTGCAATGCCCGAATGAGCGTAAGGTTGAGTTTGCATCCAGTGCATTCGAGAAGCGTGCTCTTACATGGTGGAACGGTGTGATGCGTGATAGAGGTGCCGATGTGGCAATGGCACAAACTTGGGAAGAGCTTCGAGCTCTAATGATGAAGGAGTTCTGTCCTCGTCATGAGCTTAGAGCATTAGAGAGGGAATTTGACGATCTTAAACAAGACAGCGGTGAACATCAAGCTTATACTGGTCATTATGAGGAATTGAGTCTGTTATGTCCTGCTATGGCCACGCCTGTGGATAAGGCGATTGAGAAGTACATTGATGGTCTTCCTGATTTAGTTCAGGATATCATTACTGGCAGCAACCCTACTACTGTCAGACAAGCCATTGAATTGTCTGCCACCCTGACTGAATCCCATATCAGGAAGGGTAAGCTTTTTCGAAAAGGCGACCCAAGACCATCTGATAAGGCTGCTCAAGTTGAACCAAAGGAAAAACAGGCCGAGGTATCCAAGAAGAAGAAGAAGCGTAAGGCTTCTCAAAACTGCGCCATAACTGCTCAGAACAATCAGGTTGCACCAAATCAACCAGCACAACCTCGTAAGAGGAAAAATTATGTTGGTACTGCACCTTTGTGCAACAAATGCAACCGTCATCATTTGGAGCAAGAGCAGTGTCACAAATGTACCCACTGTGGACGTTTGGGACATTTGGTCGATACCTGCCGTTATGCAAATCAAGCTGCTGCAAATCCTGCTGCTGTTCAAGCATGGTTCCCACCTGGGTCGTGTTATAACTGTGGTGACCTTACTCACTACAGAAACAATTGCCCAAGACTTATTAACGCAAATCCAGCGCGTGGACGAGTGTTTAACATAAATGAGGCAAACGTGGACAACAATGCAGCAGTGAACAATTAGTCTTTTGTATTTCTTTTATCTTTTGACGTTGGAACAATTCAGTTGTTATATAAATAAAATTTGATGTTTCAATTTTATTTTACAAAACTGATACGATTGTGTGAATGTTTGATCCAACCCTTCGATGCCGACACTAAGACAAACTACTCGTGTGGTTCTGTCATTTTATGATCACTTGTGATCTCCCTGAAAATCTTAAATGCTCGTTTCTTTTCAAGAAGCAAAACTAAATTCCTATTAAGATCTTTCTATCTTCATAGTTAGATTCTTGAAAATATTTAAAGTGCCAAACGGAATTCATGGATTGGATTCCTAGTGTGCTTTGAATACTCGTGTGCTCAATTAAGAAGAAAATTAACAAAATGAAGATCAAGATAAACAATTATGCGATTATGTGCTTATGTGTTTTCTTATATGTTTCATGTTTTTATGTGATTTATCCAAATCCTCATAGAATCTTCCATATTTCAATATGAGGGATTCATAGTAGGATATCAAAAGGTACTATCTTAAATCCTTAATGGACTTCTACGTCATAGTTAAGTCCCTTGGATTATAAAGTACTATTCTATAATTGGACCCCTTGAGTGGTCTGGGTAAACAGATTGATTCGAAAATCTGGTTAGAAATATCATGTGATGATATAATTGAAAAGATCCCTTAAGTGGTCAATTTAAGGAGATCGTACGAAGGTCTAGTTAAGAAGATCATGTGTTGATCTAGTTAAAAAGATCGTTCGTTGATCTACTTAAAAAGATCCTTTGGTGGTCTAGTCAAGTCGCTTCATGTTTTATCCGATTGATTTTTCCCCTACACATTATGAAATGAACTGTGCGGACTGTGCAAGAAATTACGTAATTATGGATGCATACATAATTATGGAATTCAGTGCACAGAAACCAAAGCAAGTTTTTTCATGTGTTAAAGACCTATAGTGATGAGAATAACGATACGGGAACAATGTAAAAAGGGCATGGTGATTACGCCGCTGGTACTTCCTATATATAAGTGTTCCTTATTACATTGCGAACGTAGCGTTATTTAAGTTACTAGAAGTCCTGGACCTTGACCAATGTTGTCTTATCTTTCACTCTCCGACACTGATTTCGAGCACACACAAGTTTCCTATGATAGTCTTCATAAGAAACGTTCTTATGTTCGTAGTTCGAAACTCCATGTTTTGTTGCTACAAGGACTTCACTTTGATAATTGACAATTTCGCTAAGAATCCAAACATGACCCAGAGTTTATTTAGGGTTTGAGGGATTCATTCGAATGCGAAACAATCACAGTTGTCTTCACAAGTTTCCTCTAAAATTAAATTTCGGGACGAAATTTCCTAAAGTAGGGGAGACTCTGACACCTGTGTCACTTCAACCATCATACAAATGCCAAACCAATGAAATATTGTGTTTCATACTTGGGATTTGTATAAATACGTGTATCGTTTGCACATATCAATTCTTGTTCGATTTCGAGCTCTAAATCGCTTTCTGGAAGGTTATACGCGAACTAATGCGTAAATATAACCAGTTTAATGCAACAAACACTCCGAAATAGTGAAATAGGCTTAACATACCTTAAATAACCTTTACATAACTTAGAAATAAGTTTTGGATGGTTTGGTGTGTTGAAATCAAGTTTATTCGCTCACAGGGACTATTTGCGTCAACTTGCAAAAGTCTGCCGATTCGTAAGGCAACGTACAGCCCGGAACATGATCATAAGCTAAACATACCATAAATAACCTAAACATAGCTTAGAAATAAGCTTTGAGTGGTTCGGTGTGTGAAAATATGCTTATTTGATCTTACAGGGACTAAAAGTGTCAAAAACGGCGTAAATTTGCATTTTCGCGCATATCTTACGTTCTGACCACATCTGGACATCCAAAATTTTTGTACACACTAAAATGTTTTTATTTTAGTGATCGGCATGCAAAAACTTCGTTTGTTTCGCAATTTGGTTCGCTTTCGCGCCCGTTACGATTTCCGTCATAATTAGCCGAACAACGCAACCATACGGCCAAACGAACTAACATCCGACATATTTTTGAGCATGTTTCATGTTTCCCCATACTTTAACTTCATTATGAAGCTTAAAAATGGGCTTGACGGGTGTTAGAAGTGTCAATACGCGTCGAAACAAGCTCAGGGGCCAAACCGTCAATTTCTGAAAGTTGCTGATCTGCAGCATGGCCCTTACGGACTGTAAGAGGTCCTTTGCAGACCGTAAAGCATGCCCAGCGACCAGAAATCATATTTTGCAATCTGTTTGATACTTTAGGGGCTGTTCTTGCAAATTCTTTGTGTGGTAACAAAGTTATCCCTTCTCCAAGGCTTTGAACCTGCATCCAACAAGTGTATGGCCATGATTTTTGCTTGGAAGCTACATAAACACATGTCATGATCTTGTGTTCTTGCTACAAGTATAAATAGCCATCACCTTTCATTCATTCCTTGCTCATTTCATCTCAATCTCCTTTCTAATCTGAATTGGGAGCTCTCTCAAGTGATTGGAAACTTGTTCTTGGTAGAAAAGATAGCAAGGACCTTTAGTGAGCATTCCTTCATTCTTTTATTGCTTACTAGTTAAAAAAAAAAGTCAAACAGTGTTTGACTTTCAGTTTGACCAGTCAATGGTCAACGCAAAGTTCAATTGGACTTTGCAACGTGATTGTAATCACGATGGTTATAATCCTTAGCGATTATACCTACTGGTTACCACGTTGACTAGGTGTAGTGACGAGTCAAAGTTTCGGTCAAAATGCGTTTTAACACACATTTTGCAACGGAACTACTTTTAGGTATCAAAACACCTTGTTTTGATACCAAATCAGTTTTCTAAATTGGTTAAACATGTTTTGACATGTTTAACTCGTCACTACTAGTTTGGTGCTTGTTTAGGGTCGTAAGCTAAGCGGTCTAAACAACCGTTTAGACTTTCAAACCCGACCCGTTTGGTCGATCATTAGGATCCGACCAAGCATGATTAGTGATCATAGTTGCATAGGGAATAACCTCTGAGGTTATACCTTATGATCACATAGGATTGGTTACCTATTCGTTAAGTAGTGTACATGCCCATGGAAATGACCAAAATGCCCTTTTGAAACATAAAACCATATTGTGCATATGTGAACATATTTTTGACATCTAATATGATTTAGTAACATGTTAGGGTATAATTGGGCATGTAAGACTTGACATATCTCATAGATAACCATCCGACCATAGTTTTACGCAACCGACGCATTATAGTAGCTTAAACTACCATAATGGGTCAAAACGGATCAAAAGCACTTAGGTAGACTTTCAAATCAGAATGTAGCTCTATTAAATCATACCATATGAGTTCAATTACTCATTTGATTTATAGAACATCATTCTATCCTATCTCCTGATTTAGGATCCGTTTATTAACATAGTTACCTATATTAGGTGCCGTTTGATTCCGTACTCCCTCTAGCTTTGCTTGGTTGTTGTTCAAGACTTTTAAGCACCCTCATGTGAGTACATAGTTCCCCTCTTTTACTGTTTTCAATAATTTGGGGTGAATGGTTACCTATCTGTTATGTTCATGATTTCAAAGTATAATTGATTATACATATTAGTACTTATCTTTTGACAAACCGAATGATTATTTATGGTTTAAACACTGATCTTTCAAAGATTATAAAATTAATTGTTGAATTGTACTTATTTTATGTTCACCAGACCGATTGGTAGTATGATATAGCGCTATAGGATTTGACACCCCATTCCTGTTGTCTTGGAATGTCTGAAACCAATTTGTTTCTCCATCCAAATAGGGATTGCCTTTGTGGTATCCCTATAGTCTCAAAGGTGTATTTTGATGCACTAGGTCTGATTGAATTCTTAAATCACATTATTATTGTATATTTGATTATACTCCCAAAAGTATACTTTGATATACTCTCATGTGTGATATTGTACAAAACAACATATATTTTGTTAACTACCAAAACATATTTTAAATATGTTATTTATTAAACCAAAACATAGTTTAATATGTTATACATAAATCCAAAGTATACTTTTGATATACTATCGAAAATGATTATTTTGACAACCAAAGTATATTTAATATACTATCTGTTTAACGATTTTGGAACCGTGATATATTTTGATATATTACCTAATCGACTCTCTTAAAACCAAAGTATATTTTTATATATACTACAAACATTTTATTCAAAACATATTTTTATAAACTCACTTTACTTGATTATTTATTTATTTATGCATCATTCTTTTATATCATCAAATTTCTCATAAATTTTCACATGATTTTATAAAGAAAACATTTTTAGGTTCATGACTACGTTTTGTTAAAACATTCTTTTGAACTTATAAGTCATGAATCATGCATAAACAAAACCTATGTATCTCACAGGCATTTTTATGATGACGTACCTATTTTTACACATGTTTCAGGTACTGCTATGTGATGATTGTTGATACATGCTATACATAGGATGGACTCGTGCCTTAGCGACTTTAAAACTTGAAAGATAATATTTGTAATTATCTGATTTGTACTAAAACAATGAGTTCATTAATTCAATAAAACGAAATTATTTAATCCATGGTTGTGAAACAATGATTCTGTTACAACACTCTCCGACATTTCCGCCACGTTTTGTTGTTTTACGTGGTCGGGGTGTGACAAAACCTAGTATAGTGAAGATGTGTGTCAGAAGCTTGGAAGCCCTGAATTTCATGATTCGTTGTGTCAGCAGCTTCTTCGACTGGGCAAGGGCTAGGAAGGGGGCTGTTAGTAGTGAAGATGTTACGAGAACAATTCCTCACAACCCTTGATGAACCAATTTTTATTCCACCCACTCTTTGATGTCCTTTACCAACACCCTTTGTCTCTAAGCCCCTTCGTCTACCACAGAGGATTTTGGTTTTTTGGGTTTTGGTGTGATGAGAGATAGGTGGTGTGCAGTGGGTGGTGGTGGTGATGGCAGCAGGTGATGTGAGGTGGATGGTGGTGGTGATGGTAGCTGGTGGATGTTGGTCGTAAATGAGAGAGAGAGAGAGGTGAGAAATATATCTAATTTTTTATTTTTAATTTTTTAATGGTTAGGTATTTAATTTATTTACACAACTAGTCTCTGAAAAGTGAAATGACAATAATACCCTCATGTGCAAGTCACATGACCAGATTTAACAGAAAAATATAACTGGGTTAGGGCTAAAGGACATAACTTGTAAGATTTTAAAACATTAAGTACAAGACTCGTCAATTTAGAAGATAAATGACATCGTCTGAAATTCACTATAAAGATAAAAGACAAAACTTGAATTCACTATTAAATTAAAAAAAAACAATTGTATAGTTGATTTTAATTAAATAAAATTAAATATTTTAGCAAAGTTGATTTTAAATAAATAAAATTAAATACTTTAACACTATCTGCAAATTTTCAAAAGCCAATGACCTTGTGGTCCAGTGGTGGAAAGTGCTTGAGTTCTCAAATGAGGCTTAGGTTCGATCCTCATTAACTGCACGTGAGGTGGTAAGGTTTACCCAACTTGGTGGAGTTCCTGACCGGGGTCACGGATTCGAGCCTGGCAGTCGGGATTAAGTTTCCACGAGGTGCGAGGAAGGGCTCTGCACTGTACTCCCCCTCATTCGAACCTGGATGGCTGTGCTTCCAATAAAAAGGGTTAAAGCGTAGTCAATAGTGGATTTCCAATCCATCTATACCTTAAAAAAAAAAGGCTAATTTTCAAAACAACATCAATCACTTGATTTGGTCTTCACACAAGATTGTACAACCAATAAAAGAAATTATTAAAGCCATCATAAATACAAGAAAGTCAAAGGAGAAAGAGAGAAGGCCTTAAAATGCCCTTTTACCTTTTGGCAGCATTCTTCAAGAATCCAAATAGCAAAAATCAAAGCACCCCACCCCCCTTTTGTGCTTCTTCTTAGGGACGGTTACAAAGTCTACCAAAAACCCTTCTCAACACTCCTTTCACACATCATTTCTTGATATTATTTCATGTAATCATCCCCAATTTCAGCTGCTATTTGCTCAGATTTCTTGGGCTTTTATTCAAGATTTGTGATCTGTAAGTTCAAATTCAAGATACCCATTTGTTTGTTGTGCAAGAAATTGTGGAAAGTTGAGATTTTTTTCATTTGGGTTTTGTGGGATTCTTGTTTTGGGTGATGGGGTTTTTTTTTTTTGTGTGTGTGTGTGTGTGTATGTTGTTGTGATTCTTGATGTTTTGGTGACTTACAGGTGCTGAAAGTTTAGGGCTTTTTTTGGTGGTAGAAGAGGTAGATGTTAAGTTGTAGATTTAAGTGGTGAGGGAGGCTGAATTACTATATGGGTAATTTATGCTGCAGTTCTGCTTCTAAGGTGAATATGGTTTATCCCTTTTTTTCATTTGTTTCCAATTTCATGGTTTTATATGAATTTATGAATTTTTGTGTACCATCTGTTTTTTCATTATAAGCTTGATTAAGTAATTGGGTGTGTGATAATTCTAGTTTTATGTGATTATATGTATGTTACCAATCTTCCATTATTTTGTTTAGGGTATTTAAAAAAAATCAAGTTAGGGTTTTAAATTAGGGGTTTTGTCAACCTTTTAAGATTAAAGGAACCTTGGGGCATCAGGAATCTAAGTTAGGTTTCTCATTTAGGGTTTCATTCCATTATCAAATCCAAGACTTTTGTGAGTAATCTTGGTTGATTAGTTTTCATTTAGGTTGTTCCCGATAAGTTACAAAGCTCGTTCTTGGTTAATATGTGTATCGTTATCATCACGAAGAATTGGTCTGCTTTTCTGCACACATGATTCTTCCTTTTCCTCATACCACTGTTTATTTCATACTATTTCATACATTTGACTAATCTAATGCCAAGTCAAACGTTCATACGAACGAAGTTGGTCAAAGCTGAAACCTTGAGAGGGTTGCCAAGTTTGACTATGTAGTTGTGGTGGGTTCAGTAGATTATAGATGGCTGCTATATGTACCACATTGTGGGATTTTTTTTAATTCAATACTCTTGTTTGTTGGATAACAAATAATTCATTATCATGTTTGCTTTATTCGTTTTTCTCTTTACGTACTATTATAATTTGGCCGCCATTGAAATTTTTTGGTTAGTGAGATCATGTCGGATGTCATATAATAATACAATCATGTTGGCTGAGCCGCTATTTCATTCCGTTAATAATTACATATACACGATATTTTGTGTTTTTATGAGTTAAAAAGTGAACAACTTTGTTTCTCGTTACTAGCTCTCGGGCGGCCAATCAACGCATGACACTGGCAAGGGGCGGGGCCACCAAGGGTCGGCGAGATATGGATTCAGTTTGGTTAAAGGGAAAGCTAATCATCCAATGGAAGATTACCATGTGGCCAAATTTATATCTCATCAAGGGCACGAGCTTGGACTTTTTGCTATATATGATGGCCATCTAGGAGATAACGTGCCTGCGTATCTTCAAAAACATTTATTCTCCAATATTATAAAAGAGGTTAGCTTTTATTGCTCTCCATATTCCAAAATCAATCTATTATTATTTCTTTATTATGATTATATGTATGTGTGTGTGTGTCGGTATTGTTATGATCAAATGCAAATAGGGTTTCCTTTGCAAAGCATAAGGAGTGAAGGAAAAAACACGCGGTGCATTTTTGTAAATAGTGTAATTGCGCTACAACAAACTTGAACAAACACAATTACTATTACTCTACAACAATTGAAGCAGAGTAATAATTATTACACTGCTTTAAAAGCGTAGAGTAATGATGATTAATTGATTACGCTAGTTTAGTTTTGTTGTTGAGTAATAATATTGCGCAACAAAATTGAAGTAGCGGAATGATTATTACTCTACTTTAAAACTGTAGGGTACTAGTAATTATGCTAGTTCAGTTTTGTTGTAGCGTAATTATTACACTAGGAGAAGGATCTGTTAGGAACCACCCTTTATTGCGAGAACCAATGTGAACACAACCAAAAATACCTAAAAATAGCTAAAAAACTAAATTTTTTAGCTACTAAAAGTAGCGATTTTTTTTTGGCTACTAAAAGTAGCGATTTTAATGTAAAAAATTAAATTTTTTTTTTTGTGTTTTTTTTTTTTATTTTATTAGGTTTTTTGGGGGTTTAGCGTTTAGCTTTGGGGGGGGGGGGGGGGGGGGGTTAGGTTTTTTTAGCTATTTTAGGTTGTGTTCACATTGGTTCTCGCGGTTCTCGCAATAAAGGTGGTTCTCGCATGAACCTTACCCTCTTACACTATTTACAAAAATGCCACCTCGTGTTTTTTTTCTTCGCTTTGTATGCTTCGCACAGAAAACCCGCAATCGCCAAGAGTCTAATGCATATATACTCTTAAATCTTTTTATGCATACACTTGGATTATTACGCTAATAATTGTGTTTCAGTATTCATGACTAAAAAGAAATCGTTGATTATGTATAAAAAATAGACAAAAATATGCTTGGGGTTGGGATTGACCCAACCCAACGTACGTCATCCGTACATATAAAGACCCATTTCATCTTGAATCTGTTTAACCCGTTACCCACCCTGACTGACCCGTTAATCTTGCCACCTCTAACCTTTGACTCTTCTATTAGTTTGCTTTCCTAACTTTATCTAATTTTTAGTTTTTACAATGTGCGTACTTACCATGCGTGTCTCCCATTTTAATCCGATGTTTTATCTTGTAACTACATTTACCACTTTTAATTTCTGAAAACAATCCAAGTTAAATAAATAAATTGTAAGGTATTTATTTTGACTCTGCCAGATTCCTCTATTTCTCTATACTTTTTACTAAAGGCTATTATTGAAAATTCCTAAATGGTTAAAATTTGCTACCTAAACTATATTTCTAGTCAACATTGCAAACTTATAAACCTTAGCTTTAACGACGAATTACTTGCAAGTATTTTTATACATTTTGCATGTTTGCAGAACGAGTTTTGGACGGATCCAAACACCGCAATATTTAAAGCTTATGAAAAAACGGACGCGTCAATTCTTTCCCATAATCCGGACCTGGGAAGAGGTGGATCTACCGCAGTTACTGCAATTTTAGTCGACGGTCGTAAATTATGGGTAGCGAATGTTGGTGATTCTCGGGCAGTTTTGTCTAAGAACGGGCAGGCAATACAAATGAGTATTGATCATGAACCCAGTGCCGAAAGGGGCAGCATCGAAAATAGAGGAGGTTTTGTATCCAACATGCCAGGTAGTATACGTAGATATCAATGCTACGTTTTGTTTTATATGGAAAAAATATATTTTATTTATTAAATTAATAATCTTAATATAAACATTTATTCAATAATATTGCAGGAGACGTAGCACGAGTGAACGGGCAGCTAGCTGTTTCACGCGCATTTGGAGATAAGAATCTCAAGAATCATTTGCGGTCTGATCCTGACGTCACAAATGCCGATATTGATGCCAATACAGAAATTCTCATTCTTGCAAGTGATGGTCTATGGAAGGTAATTAGGATTAACGAAAGTGTTAACAACCGTCATCTAAATATCACATAATCGTTACTAAAAAGTTGACAAATATTTCATAACCGATGTTTTAAAAAGAGTAAAGCACACGGATGGTCCATGTGGTTTACTAATATTTTGGATTTGATCCCTAGCTTTCCAAAAGTACACAAATGGTCCCTGTGGTTTGCATTTTGTAATGCGTTTAATCCTCAACTTTTTCAAAAAGTACATGAATAGTCCTTGTGGTTTGCACTTTGTAACACATTTAATTCCCAGCTTTTTCAAAAAGTACATGGATAGTCCCTGTGCTTTGCACTTTGTAATGCATTTAATCCCTGGCTTTTTTCAAAAAGTACATGTATAGTCCCTGTAGTTTGCACTTTGTAACAAATTTAGTCCAAACTTGGACATACGAAAACCATTAGATTTGTTGGCTGGGGACTAAAAGCGTTACAACGTGCAAACCACAGGGACCATTCGTGTACTTCTAGAAAGCTAGGGACCAAATCCAAAATTTTGGTAAACCACAGGGACCATCCGTGTACTTTACCTTTTAAAAGAGAACAATCTTTCACAACCGATGTTTTCAAAAAGTAAATAATCGTTCATAACCGATGTTTTCAAAATGTAACGATTTTTCATAACCGATGTTTCTCGTTCTTGTTGGCCCAAGGTTGTGACAAACCAAGAGGCAGTGGACATAGCGATAAAGATCAAGGACCCACAGAAGGCGGCAAAAGAACTAGCAGTTGAAGCCTTGAATCGAGAAAGCAAAGACGACATTTCATGCATTGTGGTTCGGTTTAACTGAAGAACTGTGTGCAGTATAAGGTGTACATTGGGGGATTAAGTACAAAAAAAGATCTGAAATTTGCTCATAAATATAGCTAAGTTACTTGGCACAGGTTATATTACATATATAATATATATATATGACTCATCCTTTGTTTATTTTTGTGTAAGAAGTTGAAGTTCTTGTATTCAAGATTGTGAGGTTTGCTGCTGTTCGATTTCTTTCGAGTGTATATAATATACACACAATCTGTTTCCATTATATTTGATTTCTAAATGACAGATTAGAAAGCAAGAATCTGTTGACCCCTCAATGGCTCAACATGTGCCTTTGTTTTTGATGTGGCCAAATGATCTGTTTTGAGTTGGATGGGGTAATAAGTTGGGTCAAAATGATATGGAAGAGAGGGTGTTTGTTCGTTAAGGGTGGGGCTTGGGTTAACCGAGTTAAATCGTTGTTTCAACAGACTTAACATGTAAACACTCCATTAACTTGGTACACACTAATAAGTAGTAACTTACTGACCATGCAAACTGAGATTATTACCATGTGTGAGTGTATTACATTTGCATTCATGTGTTGATAAACCAAGTGAAGCTTCCAAGACCCAAGTGTTTGCTTTTATACATATCAAGAGAAGCTTAATATATTGAGCTGACTACGACAAGATCAGTAACTTGCGACAGCATTTAACACTTATGTTCAATGTTTTGGTCAAGCATCTTGTTCTCTTTGACGGTTCTAAAGTTGAATGTGCATGCGTGTGTGTATATTATAGGTGGGATCGGGCACAAATAGGAACTAACCTACTAAACATGCTAAGTGAGTAGATTAAAGAAATCCACATGGTGGCAAAAGTGTACTTTTATCAAACTCTCTTTTTCTCACATAAAACGTCAGTTATTCAAAAAAACAACCTCTCCAGAAGGCAATCAAAGCTCTCGTTTCAACCAAAAAAACCCAATATTAGACACTTAAAACCGATCATTTATCGTGAAATATTCAAATCAAATGGCAAATGAAGGTAAATGTCTTCTTTCTATACAGTTGAATTACCTTTCATAATTATTAAGCTACTGAAAGTATTAATCCGGGTCTAGCATAAAAAAATCACCTCTAAAGATCTAAACCCATTTCTAGCAAGAACACGAGGAGATATTAATTTTCTTTTGCTTAATGATGGTTAAAGGGCCCTTAGAACACTCCCAAACACACCCTAATTCACTTGGAATTTACATAGTTACCTAATACATTACAACAATAATGATATTTGAATTTCAATAACTCACTTTCATATATTATTACTTGATAAAATATTACAATTTTGATTATGGGGTATTACAAAGTTTCTCTTGGATGTTAAATGCCAAAAGTTCTCACTCCCACCACAAAGGAAAATGACATGTAGTGAGTGACACCCTAAAAATGTCATTTCATTTGGGTTTTTAATTAGTTAAACTTTTAAAAAGTTCATAGCTTTTAGTCACACATTTATTTTATCAAAAATTATTCCAAAAAAGACTAAAAGCCTATTAATTTCCCCTTTTTGTGTCACTATATATGGGTCGTCTTTACTATCACGTTTTTTATGTGCAAGTAAGTAAAACTTTGTGACCGATAGTAACAACTTTTGACTTTTAATGGCATGTTTTGTATTTTTTTTTGACACTTTTTGTGTAGCTGACATTTTTTGTTTTTTGTTTTTTTTAGATTACAAATCATTTATTGGAGCTAACACCGGCCAGTAGCATTCTCTAGATTATAACAGGCTCTGAGTAAATCTCAAATCTTTTGGAAGAGGATAGTTGAGGCTCCTACAAAGAACAAACTTCAAAATGTAAGCACATAACAAAAACTTAGCAACAAATACTCACACATTATACTCAACAAATACCATACAATAATTACATATAATTATTATTAGTGTTTCACTATTTTCTCACACATTATACTCAAGAATACATGGATAATCATGTTAGGAGTTTAAATGAGAAGAGAAGAAGTACCTGGGGCATAGAAGATGCACATGGCATAAATCGGCTTACTACTTGTTGAGCATGGTTAACTTTTTTTCGCATAGAGGTAAGTAACGCTCCATACGTCAGTTTGCTTTCATTTTCGATAGTTTGGATGAAGCTAAAAGTCAACGCGCCTATAGCCTTGCCTGTGAAAGCCTGCAGAAGCGCTAGTGTATAACTTCTAGAGTAACACTGAACATATAGAGGCATGATCAAATAGAAATAAAATATGCGCGTGTGCTTACAGATGTATCTGCTGATATTTGGTCGTCTGCGCAGGCACTAATACACACTGCTTTACCGCCACGGGTTCCTTTATTTGTAAGTTGGTGTTCTTCCCACTTATAGAGTCCATCCCTGTTTGGAAATATAATGTCTTTATGTAGGTTTCTTTAACAAATGAAAAAATGTCTTACTATTGCACAAAATAGAAAAATGAACAATTATGAAATTATATGCTAGTTGTTTTTCCCAATTTAACTTTAATTAATGTGTTACCGACCGGTTGATCGTGCATAGAAATGGTAGATCAAGAAGAGTTCCACTGAAGCAAGTGTCGACGACACAGTGAAGTGTAACGCCATGAGGCAGTGGTGCTACAATGGTGGCATTGATTTCATCATCTAGTATTGCTCCAGCCACTCTATAGTCAAGAGGGCACAATGCTTCATCATACCCATCAATCTCATCTCCATCTTCGTCGGGAATCTGGCTTGCATGGCCTGCATAGTAGAACATCAATGAGTCCCCGGGTTGGCAACCACGGACTAGCCACTGTAATGCCGCTTGTATGTTGCGTTTTGTTGGAATCCTAGACCGATCCGACTCTTCTTCTGATCCAAGAGTTAACAAACTATTAATTAGACCAGTTCGATAAAGGGAAACATCGTAGAAAGTGCCAAAATTAAAACGAGTGTGTATAACTTGCGCGAGGAGTGGAGTTATGGGCCCATAAACAGCAGAAGGAAAGGTCTCAATGAACTGGAATGACCCAACTGTTCGATAAAGGGTAACTTTTATATGTAAATACGCTATTAAAAATAAAAAAGCAGCGACGGGAAGTTTGTGTTACACATGTTACACATCAACTCGTTTTTTTATCATGAAACATGTGTTACGCATTTTGGTACAACTACGCAACACAAAATCCCCTCAGCGGTTTTTTGTTTTTTTTATTTTTAGTAATATAAGCAAATATAAAAGTTACCATAAACCAATGGGATGGTGGTCCATTGGCAAAGACAAAACCGTTAAACACCTGAGTTTGGAAGGGGGAGGTTTTGGGTTCAAGTCCCACATACGATAGGGATTTAAATAAATTTCCCGTTCAAAAAGAAAAACGTTACCATAAAAAATTAAAAAAAATGATATATAGGGTTTTTCTAGGGTTTTCTCATCTCAAGTGAGTTTCCTAAATATTTATTCTCCTCAAAATTACATATTATTATCTTATGAAATTAATGTGTACCTGTAAGGACAAGGATGGAAGCATTTGGAAAGCCCAATTTGTTAACTAGTAGTTGTTGCATGCTCCTGACATTATGAACACTAGCTTCAAGTTTCTTTCTGTGGCCATTGTAGGTGATACCACATAGAACTGCCCTTTTCTTTCCGCGATTAGAGGGTTGTCGTTGAAGCTCATGCTGATATTGATTTGCTGCTGCGTTGATAAACTGTCCGATTCGGAAGAGAACACGACCCTTGATCTTTTGGTTGAAAAGGTTGACGGTGGTGCACACGGGACACACTTCGTATTGTGACCCAGGCATCTTAACAAGGTTTCTTTGGCATGTATTGCACTGTTTCGCCGCAGTTGTTGCCATGTTTGTGTTGTTCTAGCTAGTTTAGAGTTGTTTGGGAGGTAGAATGATTCTGTGGATGCTTGCTAGTTTTGGTTGTTTTAATTTAGAGTTGTTTCTTCAACTTTTATAGCCCATTTAGCCATTTAATTGTCTTATTATTCTTTCCCTGGAATGGATTCACTTGGTCTTCACAAAGTAAAAAGCTAGAACAAGATTCACTTGTGAAACTCCTTTCGGCAAAGATAGATTTATTCCCATGTAACCATGTTGACTAAATTAAAAAGTTATCTATACGGCTAACAACAAAGAATAAATAGGAAAAAAAAAAAAGAATAACTCTTACAAAACAGAAAAAAACCAATGAAAAAAGAACACGCATACAACAATAATTCGGGTATGATTTCCAAGACTAAACTACAAAACATTTTAAAAAAAAATAATCACTAGCGGTTCCAACTATTAACACATTGGTCTCCAATTGACCCTTACTAACAGAACCCTAATGCCGTTAGTCTCTGGTCACCGGAAAAACGTTTTTGGCATGAAAAAGGTTCGTAAAGGTCCGATCTAAGGTTACAAAGTGGTTTGCGACAAAAATGTTGAGTTTTCCGGCCAAGAAGAAGTTTTCCGACGAAAAATGAGTTTTCCAATGACCTCAATAATTAAGGTTTTTACTTGAAAAAAAGTTTCTAAAGGTCCGTAATAATGTTACAAAGAGGTTTGGGACGAAAGGGGGAATTTTCCAGCCAAAAAAGAGTTTTCCAGACAAAAAACAATTTTCCAGAGACTAATGAAAAAGGCTAAATTGAAAAAGGCTAAATTGAAAGTAAATGATCAAATATTAACTCTATAGGTAAAGTTATTAGTGAATGATCTCTAGATCAACTGGTGGAAGGCTTGCATTTCTCTTGAGAGATGCAAGTTCAACTCCCACTTAGTGCAGAGTGTGACATTGGTGAGCAATGATAGGAGACCCAGGGAAACCTGAGTTCGATCCTTGAGCCAAACAAGTTTTACCGGTAATTTTACTGTCGTGCCTACGGGCGGGTGGGTTACCAGGTTTTCTCTGGAATTAATGGTAGACTCGGGTTACTCTCGGAGTACTCCGTTTTGTCCAGTGGGTGCCCCAAGAATACTCGGGATTAATTCTGTTGGCCGTTAAAAATATATATATATATATATATATATATATATAGGTAAAGTTATTTTAGTCAACAAGGCTATATATGATTTCTGGCACTTGGGCACAATAACGCAAAAAGTCTATGAAAGGTGACATCCAAATATCTAAATGATATGTGGGATATTAGAAGTTTAACGTCTTGCGGGCATTGCATGTATGATCCTTAGTGTGGTTGGGGTGTTGCCCGCAAGACGTTAAACTCCAAATATCCCACATATCGAGACGAAATTTTGTAATACCCCAGGAAAAACAGGAAACCACGCAACTTAACTAGCTTCCTCAGTGATTACGTGCTAAATTTCGAGACGAAGTTTCTTTCAACTTGGGGATGATGTGACAACTCGTATTTTAGAACCTTTCATTGTGCTCGATGTAACTTGTATAAACATTATGTGACTAGTTGGTATGTGTTTGTTTGCAATGGAATGATATGTTTGAGTATGTTATGTGTTACGAGTTTGTAATGTGTTATAAGTATGTATAACAAATGTAATCGCACAAGATGAGCCCGATCGCACAAGCCCTTTTGGGCCGCACAACTTGTCCTTTGCATTACCCCCCTCTCGGCCCACCTTGTTTAAACTCGAGACCAAGGGCAGCCCAAGGAAGGGTTTGTCCCACTCCTTTTATACACAGACATACTCATTAGTGGGGTTTGTTCCTCATAATTTAGCAAACACAAGAACACACACAAAACCCTAAGCTCTCTCACTCTCTTTGGAACCCGACGACAGCCCCTCATCTTTCGAAGCTCCCTTTGTGTTCATCTTGAATCGGGTTAGTACCTTAACACTATTCGAATGACTATTGATTGATATATATGTGGTGTGTTTGAATATATCTTTGCATGATGCTTAGTGTTAGAAATCGTATGTTAACAATATGTTGGGTTGATCGATGATGACTTTAGAATGGTATGCTAATAGAGTCTTTGATAAGTTATTCATGAGAATCTAAGGGTGGATTATGTTCGTGGAAAATTAACATGAAAGTGTATGATTCGATTGATTCTATGTTATTGTTGATCGATGGATTGTGTTATGTGATGATTAAACATGATAAATGACTTCAAATAAAAATGGGTGTTCGACGATTATACTGATTGACTCGATAGGAATGATTAGGGAGTTATTGATTATGGTTAAGTGATAATTAGGGTTCATATGAATCAAGGAATGATAAACTGTTTTGATCTATTTTGAATAATAACTGATCATGATTATTGTTAGTGAGATTTGGAAACAGGTTGGAATATTTTTAGAATTTACTGAATTGATTGTAACTGATTTCCTAAATCTATGGCATCACAATTCCAATCGCACAAGATCTGATCGCACAAGCCCTAATCGCACAAGCAAGGATATCATAGGGTACAATTGTTAAAGCACATAGTACTGTCTGTTTATGAATGACCGCACAATATATTGTAGATCGCACAAGACTGTGCTGATCGCACAATATATTGGGCCACACAAGAAGTTTAGTTGTTTGATGTTTGGGCCGCACATGTATTGGGTTACATATTGTAGTGGGCTGGGTATGAGATGGATCGCACAACCCGTTGCAGATCGCACAAGGCTGTGCTGATCGTACAACAGGTTGGGCCAGCCATCGATTGGGCTTCATTTGTTGAATCGCACAAGAGGATTGGGCTCGCACAATCTCAAAGGCCCAATCATCTGAATCACACAAGTTTGGGCTTTATGTGTACTAGGCTGATAATGTTTAACATGTTTCTGCCATGATCGTTGTGTGTACGTAACTTGTTACTTTATGTGTAAACATACGTGCATTACCTGAACCTAGACCTGACTTGTATGGTAACCATGTTAGGACGTGGTTAACCCCAAATAGCTCAAGTGACCTTTTTGTTTATCTGCCGAGCTAATCTAAGGTGAGTTCACACTTTCTACAAGGCATGGGATTCCCGGTGGTATGGGAATGGGTTAAAGTATACAAAGGAAACCTGCGTATTCTCCTTGGGTAGAATACGTACTCCCACCCTCTTTGTTGAAGGGTGACAACATTAAAACCTGCGTGTTCTTCTTGACACGTACTTCCACCCTCTTAACTGAAGGGTGACAACATTGACACTAGACAAAAACTCTATCATTAAGTCCCTCATTTTTATATCGACTTAATCGCCGGGCCAATGGCGAACGGGTCATTAGTTAAATAACGCTATTAGGTTTGACAAGCCTCACACCGTGCCGCAGAGGACGGGCGTGGACTAATGGACTTGGGCACTAGTCAATGATGATAGACATTGACGCAGGGCACATAAACATAACTACAGTCAGTAGTCGATATGGTAACGAGTCTAGTGGATTACTTGGGGGAAGCCCCCACTGGTTATGGTTTGGGAAACAAGGAATTGGTTAAACTCGTGGTTTTCGAAACAACTTATGGTTTTTGGAACAACACTAAAATGGACAACCAACCGTGAACTCGCTCAACTTTGTTGTTGATTCGTTACTATATGCCTTGCAGGTCGTTAGGTGCTTAGATGGAGCTTGCACAGAAGGAAGAGGTCGTTGTGGGACATGGACTGTTGAGTTCCATGCTAAACTATGAACTTTTAAACTTATGATTTGGGTTTTGAACTTTATGCTTCCGCTGATAACTTAAACTTTGTTGGATTGTTTTGACACCAATTATATTGTTTGGTTTGGACTTTTATTTATTTAATTTATATTGTTTAATATGATTGGTGGCTGGATCCTGGTAAGTCACGCTCCCTGCGGTGATACTCCGCCTGTGGAAATTGGGGGTGTGACAGATTGGTATCAGAGCCATTGGTTATAGTGAACTTGGTTTTAAAAGGGAAAAAGCTTTTTGATAAAAACCAGACTATAACCTGTTCAGTGCTCAATGATCCACAACGACGCTTCGCTCCACGTGCAGGACTCAACACAATAGGTGATATGGTTTATGTTTGTATTGCCTGCCTGTTAGTTTAAATAGTACGTTGATCATGGTATGCTTAGTTGACATAGTAGCATGTTGCCATTAGCTGTAATGTACCTTCTTGACATGCACTTGTTGCCCGAAATCCTGTGTACTTGCTCTCTTCTGTCACCTCATGCTTTTCACACCTCTACGCCACCATTCTTACTTGTGTTTCTGTTGATATGAAGATCATGAGTGGACGTCTCAATTTGACTCAAGCCCAGCTGACGGCTCTAATCAACGAACGAGTTGCTGAGGCTCTCGCAGCAGCCCAAGCAGGAGGTACAGCCTGCTATCCCGACCTATCCTAGGATGTTTAGATCCTACTCCCGTGATCCAACTCTCGTGCTTAACCTTGTCTTTTCTTCCTCACTCGACAGGTCAGCATGCTCAGCCTCCCGTGTGTATGTTCAAGACCTTCATGGACTGCCGACCTAGTACCTTCAGTGGTACAGAAGGAGCTGTAGGTCTTCTCCACTGGTTCGAGAAGATCGAATCTGTTTTTGAAATGTGTGAATGCCCTGTTGCCAATAGGGTAAAGTTTTCTACGGGAATACTAGAAGGCGGTGCGTTAACTTGGTGGAACGCACAGGTGCAAATGCTAGGGTTGGCAGCTGCTAATGCCACCCCATGGAATGACTTTAAGGATCTGATCAAAGAAGAGTATTGTTATCGTGATGACATTCACAAGCTAGAGGTGGAGTTTTACAATCTGAAGATGACGGGGTCTAAGATCGAAGCATACTAAGAGATCGAACGAATTAGCTGCATTGTGTCCTACCATGGTGGATCCTCCTTGCAAACGTATCGAGCTATACATCAAGGGTTTAGTGCCAGAGATTCAGAGCATGGTGACTTCAGCTAACCTTCCCACGATTCAGCAGATCATACGACTATCCCACCGTCTCACTGATCAGGCAGTTGAGCAGAACAAGCTGCCTAAGCGTATTAGTGCTCCCACTACTTCTGATGCTCCAAGCGTCAAAAAAGCAAATGGGATGGAAATTCAAGCAAGGGTTCAAGTTCTGTTCAGTCTCAATCTCAGCAGCGAAGGACTGACGACTACAAGAGCCCTAGTCAACAGTCTTCTGGTAATCAAGGACATGGTGGGTACAAGGGAAACCACCCTAAGTGCAATCGATGTAATATGCACCACAGCGGGCCGTGTAGCAAGAACAACGATCAGAGATGCAACAAACCAGGCCACGCAACAAAAGCCTCCACAGAACCAGCGCCAGCAGCAGCAGCAACATCAGGGTAACAACAAAGGATGTTTCCAGTGTGGTGCTGAGGGTCACTTCAAAAGAGACTGCCCCCAGCTGAACCAGAATCAGAACAACAATAATCAGGGGAATGGAAACAACAACAGGGATAACAATGATGGTAATGGTGCCAGGGGACGTGCATTTGTGATTGGTCAGGGTGATGCGAGGAACGATCCTAACGTCGTAACGGGTAAGTTCCTACTGGATGATTTCTTTGTTTCAGTTCTATTTGATTCGGGTGCCGATACTAGTTATGTGTCCTTAAAAGTTAGTCATATGCTTAAGCGTACCCCAATTCCCTTAAACACCAAGCATGTTGTAGAACTAGCAAACGGTAAGAGTCTTGAGGCCACACATATAGTTAGGGGTTGTAATCTCGTTCTAGCTGTTCAGACCTTCTCTATCGACCTTATCCCAATCGTTCTTGGTAGCTTCGACGTTGTCATTGGGATGGATTGGTTATCCCAACATCGAGCGGAAATACTTTGCAAGGAGAAAATTGTCCGCATCCCTCATTCTGGTGAAGAACCTCTCGTGATTCGTGGTGATAAGAGTGGTGCTATTGTGGGCATCATCTCTTTCCTCAAGGCCCAGAAGTGTTTGCGAAAGGGCCACACTGCTATTCTAGCTCTCGTTACTGACACCTCAACGAAAGAGAAGAAGATAAAAGACATTCCGATCGTACGTGACTTTCCGGAGGTATTCCTTGAGGAATTACCTGGTCTCCCGCCTCATCGTCAAGTTGAGTTTCAAATCGAGCTAGCTCCTGGAGCAGCACCAATAGCTCGTGCACCTTATCGCTTAGCCCCATCAGAATTAGAAGAACTTTCCACGCAACTGCAAGAACTTTTGGACAAGGGTTTCATTCGTCCTAGCTCTTCGCCCTGGGGAGCTCCAGTTTTGTTTGTGAAGAAGAAAGACGATACCTTTCGAATGTGTATAGATTATCGCGAACTCACCAAGGTGACCGGGAAACCACGCAACCTAACTAGCTTCCTCAGTGACTACGTGCTAAATTTCAGGACAAAATTTCTTTCAACTTGGGGATGATGTGACAACTCGTATTTTAGAACCTTTCATTGTGCTCGATGTAACTTGTATGAACATTATGTGACTAGTTGGTATGTGTTTGTTTGCAATGGAATGATATGTTTGAGTATGTTATGTGTTACGAGTTTGTAATGTGTTATAAGTATGTATAACAAATGTGATCGCACAAGATGAGCCTGATCGCACAAGCCCTTTTGGGCCGCACAACTTGTCCTTTGTCATACACACTCCTCTCGGCCCACCTTGTTTAAACTCGAGACCAAGGGCAGCCCAAGTAAGGGTTCGGCCCACTCCTTTTATACACACACATACTCATTAGTGGGGTGTAACACCTCGCAAAAATCATGTCCAATGTAGTATCGACACGTGTCATGAACATTAAACGTGTGATGAATTGATTACGAGGGACTAAAGTTGACAAACGAAGAAAGTATGTATGTAGAAGGATCCAAAGTGTCAAGGTTTGAAACTTTTGCCTTTCGACGACCCTACACGATGTTTATACCCTTAAACGAATAAATTGTGAAACGTATGAAGACGTTTGTGAAAGTTTACAAGACGCGAGGGTTAAATGTGTCAACATGTTAAATTATTACCTCTGAGTGACCTTTTAACGAATTCGGAGCATTATAACGGTTAATTATACTCTCAATAACTTGTAACGAAAATTTCACGAGGTTTCGATGTCATTTGAGATAAATACGTTAACTTTCGTAAATAAAGGGTTAAAAGCGTCAACGGGGCAAAACTTGTGTTTTCGGATATCATTTATCGAAACCGGACCTAACGATGTTTTGTTATATTTTAAGGATCATAAAAATATAAATTTTATGGGTTAAAAGTGCTTAAAATTGAAGTTATGAGGTTTTAATGTTCCAGGGACTAAATCTGCCAAGTTTGAAACTTGTATAACTGGTTACCCTTGTGGTGGCGCTGTGCCACACCAAAAGTCCTCTGCCGTCGCATGACGCGATGGCCTAAAACGGACAGAAATCCTGCACAGATGCAGGTTTCAGCAGGTTTTCTTCTCCAAACCACCTATACACTGACATAACTTGAATTCTATGGATTCTTTGCTGGTTTTCAAAACCACTAGACACATGTTAGCATCATAAGCTACATGAGGACACTTGGATTGATCCTAGATTGTCCAATTCTTCTATAAATAGGCCTCATGTCTTCACTTGAAACTTGCACAATTCAAAGAAATTCACATACAAACTCTCAAACTGACTTCTCTGGAGCAAGCTGGTCATTAAAGAGGCTCTAATAGTTCAAACTTTCGTGCTAAGGACCATTGTAAGTGTTCTTAGCTTCCTTAGTTAAGCTTTTCTTAGTTTAATGACCGAAAGTCAAAGTTAGCGTAATTCTGCTTTGATTTAGTGATTAATCACTAACGGTCCAATCATTATTCAAATTGAAAGTGGCTATGTGTTAGAAATTATGTAGGTGTTAAACCCTTAAAAGGGCACCTCCTAATTATCACATTTACTTGGTCAATTGTCGGGTCAAACTACTTAACGGAAAAGTCAAACGAGTCAGTTTTTACAAAATAAATTATAACTGATAATGTAGAAGCTATATGATGGAGAGGGTGAAACCCGAGATTTAAAGTGGTTATTTTGTGTGTTTTGTTCAGTTTTAAGTAATTACATGCGATGAATAAGATAACTACGAGAAATTGTGGTTTTGCGGGTTAATTGCTTAATTCGGGTAAGTTTGCAGGTTTAAAGACGAAGCGGAACGTTCAAGATTGATAAATGTAGCAACTGGTAATGTGCAAGATGCGTGTCGGGTCATAAAGTATCGTAGATGTGCAAGAGATACAACAGGAATGAAGAATATTAAAGTTGAGGGGCCATTGTGTCATTACTGGAAACTTATATTGAGTTGTGGTTGAAGGCTATGTTTCACGCCGTCGGTTACGGTTTTAAAACCGTAACTTACGGTTGATGATTCACAAAAAGTAACAGCAGGTAGCAGTTGAGGTTTACGGATCTAAGATGTAACTTACGGTTGGTAGAAGTTGATTAAAAAGAAGCAACCGCAAGTTCCAAATGCAACTTACGGTTCATGAACAAGACTTACGGTTGTCATGAGAGTGAACAAGAAGTCAAGTACATCATCACATTTGTGGCAGAGAAGTCACGTGACTTCGGAGGGAACATCATGTGGACTTTTAAGGCCATTTATTGTTTTAGGAAAACTCATCTAACATCATCATTATGTTGGCCATGCAAGCCAAACATTGAAGAAGGGAACATCACGTGGACTTGGAGGGCATTAATTCTCATCATCATATATTTTGGCAGCCACATTACACAACTTTGGGCTTGAAACTCATGACTTGACATCTTTATCATCACGTAAGTTGGGCCGCAACCTTCATTATTTTTTTAGCAGTAACCTTCATTTACTTTTTGGGCTCCCATAATCTAATAATAAATTCCATCATTAACGATTTATGGGGGAGCATCACAACACCATAGAGATTGGCAGCCACCTTCATGATTTTTGGGCTTCTTCTCGGTGGATTATTGGCAGCCCATTATCATCGAATTAGGGGAAGCCGTATAACAACTTCCTTCAGCTCGACAATTAAGGGGGTCGAAAATAACAACATCATGGATCATCACCATTAATCATCCGCACATCCACCATCAACTACCGAATCGATTATGACTTCAGCCTTCTACCAAGCTTCGGAAGATTGTTCGAACGTCATGAGCGGCTAGGTTTCCCGTGACCGTCTCCGGGAATAGGGTTTATGTTTGAACATCGGGTTTGCGTATGTTTACGACTTTTTGGATTGAAAACTGATTAATCATTCGGTTAGTCGTTTTTATCGTTTTTGTTTAGATTAAACAATATTTGATTATCGTACTCGTACTCGTTCATCAATTATTTGGTTTGTTCATCAACAACCGGGATCAAATTCTAGGATGTCATTGTTTTAAACCTTTAATCATTGAACTTGACTATGTTTATGAAATCTGAAATTGGTAATTAATTGGACTACTATTCATTTTCATCAATCTTTCGGTTTCGATCGTGGATCATTGCAATCAAATATATTGTCCGTTAATTATTTATCAAAACAAGTTTTACGGATCATGTCTATGTGATTTCCAACTGGTTGTAACTAAGTAACCTGATTTTCTGCATAACCTGAAAACCCGGAGATTGGTCCTCTTCTCACAACTGTTTACAACTTTAATTTATTTTTGTTTTCACAATCGTTCTCAAAACTGCAAAAAAAAAAAAAAAAAATTAGTTAGAAGTAGATGATAATTGAAACAACAAACTTTTACACTTTCCACTGATTCCCTGTGGATTCGACACCCTACTTACCCTTTACTAGTAAAAGGTGAATATGACACTTTACTTTATTTTTGACCGACCTTACGACATCGATCAAAATGGCGCCGTTGCCGGGGAATCGATGCCTTAGTGTTTAGTAAGTTTTTTTTCTTAAAAAAAATTAAAAATTAGAAAAAACTAAAAATCCAAAAATATTTCTTATAGTTTTTAGTCTTTTTATATGTTAGTTTTCTACGCGGGTATTTTAGCTTGTTTGTGTAGGAAGTGAAATCTTTGGATCATGGATAGTGCTCATCAGTCATGCCCTTGTTGTGGGAAAATACACATACATGAAGATTGCCTAGTGTTTTGGACAGACCCTGTGTTTTGGAAAGAAAAATTGATGTCTGGGTACAAGGCACCTTCATATCAAGGACACTATCAGTCTAATGTCAACCACAAGTATGAGCAAAATTTGGATTATGATGATTACGAATCCGAGGTGGTGCCCTTCTCAAGATACCAAGAAGATTATAATGGTCGTTACCATGACTACTCTGAGTCAACATACAATGATTTTAATATGCGAAATCAATGGTGTAATCATGGTAATTACCAAGGGAGTTCAGATCAGCATTACGAAAGTCAAAATGATTGTCAATGTAAACACCAAAATTCTAAACTTGATGAAATCATGGATATTATGCTGGAGATGGCACAAGAGAGCAGGTCGAGAACTGAGGCTATGGTCCAACGATCGAATCGACTAGACGAACAAATTGCAACATTGAAGGCTGTGAAGGATAATTCCACGTCCATTTTTGCGTTTTTTGAAGGAACACAAGAAATACCAGATTTGGTTGTTGAAGATGAAGAAGGGGTTGAAAGTCTTCCTGAACTTGAAGTTATATGTTTAAACCTACATGAAGACTTAGCACCTACTGAAGAGCTAGAGACTGTTGTAATCCAAGTTTATCACGAACCGCAGCAGATTTTGATTACTCCAACTAACAAAGTTGGGGACGATGGCTCGAGTGGGAATAAGAGAAAGGTGAGTAGAGAAGACCTCGGACAAGGTATATTGAAGTGGCGTTACAATGATCCAACAGACGTACTCATGATTGGAAAGAAGGTGAAGACTCGACATGTCAACTATCGAAAACACCTTGGAAATTCGGTAGGCAAATGTGGATTTCACTTGTTCCGTATTGATTCGACAAATATCTTTGGCAGAAGAAAGCATATGGGAATTTGGAATGTTAATTACCGAGCATATGCAGGAAACTCGGTGGGTAAATGTTCACTTCGACCCCCATGAACGAACGTCAGGTACGGTCTGGCTGGAGACCCATAAACTTAGCGCTCTCGGGAGGCAACCCGAGTTTGTGTGTTAGTGTCCGTTTTGTTCTTCACCATGGCAGCAAGCAAGTGTGGGGAAGTTTCGCTTGATCAGGTACATGTACTCTTTCCTTTATCTTAGTTTGTTGCCTGGTGATCATGTTCTTTTAGGTGTGTTTTTGTTTTTGGTGGTGTTGAACAATTTGTGTCTAGGGAATGTGTTTTTGCTAATTGTGTTAGGAACGGTCGCTCATGAGGTTTGTTAGTTGGTATTCCCGGGTTTGTTTTAAAAGCACTGTACATTGGGGACAATGTCGCCCAAGTGTGGGGATGTGGGAACCCGGGATGGGAAGGGTTTGGAACAGAAGCTTGAAAGATGTTGAAAGTGATTGAAAACGATGAAAAAGCAAAAAAAATTGAAAATTTTGAAAATTTTAAAGAATTTCATCGCCTTAAGTGAACTAAATGGATATGAAAACCAAACGTTTCAATCACTAATGAGTTCCTTTCCGGTAGTAAAACTAATGTAGTCCCTTGTCATGGTTGTTCCTTTAAGTTTCATGAGAGTAGGTCCGACAGGTGTTTTTAGGATAAAAGAATTGAAAAGAGATGTCTATTTAGGGGCAACATGCTTTAGATTGCATATGCTACGTGTCGGCAGCCTTTTTACCCTTCTTTGGTGAGAATTTTGAGCCTGTAGAATGATAGATTGATTTAATTTATGACTTCATTTGTTGAGAGCAGGCCGCATGTTATTCCGTGTTAGAACTTGTATGATTTGATACATGCTGAGACTGTGGTTTGACATGTGCACGTAAATGATAAAGGCATTAGGATATCCTGTACACCCGTTGTGTTTTTTTCCTGTTCACCGAACCATTACCTTTAGTAGCCCTGTTGAGCCTATTTACCTTTCGTTTGTCCACCTATTGTGAAATTTTTTGATACCGACCGTGAATGACAAATTATGAACACTTGAAAAAGAAAAAAAAAGAGAAAAAAAAAGAAAAATATAGAAAAAGAAAAGAGCAAAAATAAAGTGTTGTGAATATTGTTTATGTTCTTGGGTAGAAACCAACCCAAAAGTATGTTATGTTTTGCAAATAAAGTTGTCACGGTTTGGTCGTTTGTTTGTTCGCCACAAGAAAAAATATAAAAATAAGCCAAAAATCTTCCTACCTTTAACCTAAGCCCAAAACCGAAAGTCCTTTTGATGCGTGCGGTGTTATATGATACAGTAGAGGTATGATTGTTATACAAGCCTATGATTACAGGATTTCATGTTTGGTTTTGAGTGTTATAATTGCTAGCACATTACATGCTAGTTCAGTTTTTAAACCAAGAGGAGAGTTTATTGTGAGGGGCTTGTAGCATGTGTTAGAATTCTAAGCATGTTAGTTTAGAATAGACAAGTCTTAAGTTTATAAATCGCATCAATTGCTTGTCGGACTGTCAATCTTGATTGTGTCAGTCTATGGAACGGGTATGACTTGGGACTTAAATTGTTGCATCGGTTTAGGGGTTTAGAGGTGTTGTTACCATGGTAAGTAGTTCCGTATCGGTTTGCTTGAGGACAATCAAAGGTAAGTGTGGGGATGTGATGGAGAGGGTGAAACCCGAGATTTAAAGTGGTTATTTTGTGTGTTTTGTTCGGTTTTAAGTAATTACATGCGATGAATAAGATAACTACGAGAAATTGTGGTTTTGCGGGTTAATTGCTTAATTCGGGTAAGTTAGCAGGTTTAAAGACGAAGCGGAACGTTCAAGATTGATAAATGTAGCAACTGGTAATGTGCAAGATGCGTGTCGGGTCATAAAGTATCGTGGATGTGCAAGAGATACAACAGGAATGAAGAATATTAAAGTTGAGGGGCCATTGTGTCATTACTGGAAACTTATACTGAGTTGTGGTTGAAGGCTGTGTTTCACGCCGTCGGTTATGGTTTTAAAACCGTAACTTACGGTTGATGATTCACAAAAAGAAACAGCAGGTAGCAGTTGAGGTTTACGGATCTAAGATGTAACCTACGGTTGGTAGAAGTTGATTAAAAAGAAGTAACAGCAAATTCCAAATGCAACTTACGGTTCATGAACAAGACTTACGGTTGTCATCAGAGTGAACAAGAAGTCAAGTACATCATCACATTTGCGGCAGAGAAGTCACGTGACTTCGGAGGGAACATCATGTGGACTTTTAAGGCCATTTATTGTTTTAGGAAAACTCATCTAACATCATCATTATGTTGGCCATGCAAGCCAAACATTGAAGAAGGGAACATCACGTGGACTTGGAGGGCATTAATTCTCATCATCATATATTTTGGCAGCCACATTACACAACTTTGGGCTTGAAACTCATGACTTGACATCTTTATCATCACGTAAGTTGGGCCGCAACCTTCATTATTTTTTAGCAGTAACCTTCATTTACTTTTTGGGCTCCCATAATCTAATAATAAATTCCATCATTAACGATTTGTGGGGGAGCATCACAACACCATAGAGATTGGCAGCCACCTTCATGATTTTTGGGCTTCTTCTCGGTGGATTATTGGCAGCCCATTATCATCGAATTAGGGGAAGCCGTATAACAACTTCCTTCAGCTCGACAATTAAGGGGGTCGAAAATAACAACATCATGGATCATCACCATTAATCATCCGCACATCCACCATCAACTACCGATTCGATTATGACTTCAGCCTTCTACCAAGCTTCGGAAGATTGTTCGAACGTCATGAGCGGCTAGGTTTCCCGTGACCGTATCCGGGAATAGGGTTTATGTTTGAACATCGGGTTTGCGTATGTTTACGAATTTTTGGATTGAAAACTGATTAATCATTCGTTAGTCGTTTTTATCGTTTTTGTTTAGATTAAACAATATTTGATTATCGTACTCGTACTCGTTCATCAATTATTTGGTTTGTTCATCAACAACCGGGATCAAATTCTAGGATGTCATTGTTTTAAACCTTTAATCATTGAACTTGACTATGTTTATGAAATCTGAAATTGGTAATTAATTGGACTACTATTCATTTGCATCAATCTTTCGGTTTCGATCGTGGATCATTGCAATCAAATATATTGTCCGTTAATTATTTATCAGAACAAGTTTTACGGATCATGTCTATGTGATTTCCAACTGCTTGTAACTAAGTAACCTGATTTTCTGCATAACCTGAAAACCCTGAGATTGGTCCTCTTCTCACAACTGTTTACAACTTTAATTTATTTTTGTTTTCACAATCGTTCTGAAAACTGCAAAAAAAGCAATTAGTTAGAAGTAGATGATAATTGAAACAACAAACTTTTACACTTTCCACTGATTCCCCGTGGATTCGACACCCTACTTACCCTTTACTAGTAAAAGGTGAATAGGACACTTTACTTTATTTTTGACCGACCTTACGACATCGATCACTATAAAATACATTTTATCACTTAAATAACTTGGTAAATAATATAAGAACATGTTTAGGCATGTTCAACCCGACAATTCTGAGTATTAGGCTCGGTTCGCAACCGAAAGTCGCAAAAGTAGACTTTTGCTTTGACTTTCAGTTCTGACCCGATTTAGCTTAGTTAAGTTATGCCTTAGGGTTCCTTTGGGACCAAATTATATGTTAGTATAACCCTCTGAGGTTATACTACATGGTTCCTTAGAAATCTGAATCATTTGCATGTTCCCGTTAAATGGTTAAAATGGACCATATTGCCCTTTTGATATTAAAACGAGATTTTTGAAAATGTGAGAGGACAAAAAGTTTTATTAATGATATATAAGTATGTCCTAAAAAATTGACATCAGTTTATAGTCTAAAATAAAAGTTATGCAAGATATCGTAAAACAAGAACTTTTTGTTAATTAAATAGCATTTTTGGCATAAATCATATTTAGACCTAATTTCTGGCACCAAACTTTCTACCCACTATTATAATATAATATTTTAGGATTTTTGGAAATTTTTTTCAAATTTTATACTGACCATAACATAGAGTTCTAGCATAAATTCGGTAATTGACGATAAAGCCCTTTTTGTTAATAAAATGAGTTTAACATATGATTTGCATACCAAACCTATTTATACTGATATCATATGTTAAAAATAATATTTTAAACACTTGAGACTGATCAAAATCTCAGATTTCCTTAAACAACCCGAATATCGTCAAATACCGACTTTTATGAGAAATAGGTGCATAGTATGGTTTAAAACCATATTTAGCACCTAAGACTTGTTACCTACTGATTTTAAAAATAAATTTTTAGTACTTTAATAGTAAGTATAAGTCTTGAACTCAGATTTTAAAATTTAACCTTAAAGGCATATGTGAAATGACCAAAATGCCCCTACGGTGCATAGTTTGGCCATAAACGGTTAAACACACATATGTATGATACCTTGCTGATATAACAACATAAAATAAATACTTTCACAGAAGGTTTTGGACCAGAACCTCAGTTTATGTTTAAGCCTCTTTTATAAACTTTAAAATGACCAAAATACTCTTACGGGGCTTAAATTGGTTTTAAATTCGTTTTGGGCATAATGGAAGATATCCTACTGATATCACAACATATTTTAAGCATAATAACATAAGGGACTTGTACATGACTCATTTGGTTACCCGTTATGCATATGCGCGTTCGGTACGGTTTATGTAACTAATTGCATAAATTAGCCGAAACGGGTCAAACCTTACCATTCTTACTTCAAAATCCAGAACGTGTTTAGTTTACCCATTATATACAAGTCTTCATACTTCTCGGGTATAAATCACATTCTAATCCGGTCTTCGCTTAATCTTGCGTTTTGAACCATAAACCTTTCATTAAAACTAACCGGTCTAAGTTAAAACTTAAATAAGACCCGTTAGGAATCTAATAGGTTAATAAAACCTTCGTTCCAGATTGAGAGCCCCGGTAGAAGTACTTGCACTTGCTGATTAGAATATACGGCTGAGTATAATTTACATTTTAGCTCAGGTAAATACTTTTAACTTATTTTATCTTATACGGGCTTGGTATACGGTAAATTATTACCGCTTGGTCGGGTGTAGAAACCTTTTAATCGGAGATGGTTAAATTGCACAATCCCGTTTTAATCAGTATTTCTTGATAACATATAACATTGGGGGTTAACGACCGTGTCCTGGATATCCTTGGCTCATTTAAAAAGCGTAAATGGCCACGAATTAAGCACGGGGTGTAGGCATACACCTGTCTGTTGCGTATGTAAAAGATATACTCACTCGTGAGGAAACTTCTTGTGAGTTTATATTTGTGGTGTGTCGATTAATCTTGTTCGGTTTATTTAACACCGGCCCTAAATGTTGGACAAACATGTAAATCTGATACAAGATTGTTATTAATATAATTGTCCCAAGTTATAAAAGAATATTTGTGCTTTGTGCATCTAAATCAATTTTGATAAATGCTTTCAAAAGAGTCAGTTAATTGTATTTAGCAGTGTAAACTGACGTATTTTCCAAAAAGACTAAGTGACAGGTACTGTACGTAAATTGGTTGGGAGCTCGGGGCGTTAATAATGAATCTTGCAAGTTCTAAAAGTCTAAATTCTGTTGAACAATGTTTATATTTCTGTTTTAAGATCCGCATGTGGATCCACTTACAACCCCTTGTATAATATTTAATTATACTTTGTGTTTCGGTTTGTATTAATATTTTACTTTCAAGACTTCCACTGTGCGTTAAACTGTGATTACTTGACTATGATGATACCAACTACGTCACGATACTCCCCACCGGGCCCACCGGTAATACGTGGAAATATCGGGGTGTGACAGGTTGGTATCAGAGCCAACATTGAGGGAATTAAACACTAGCCTTTTGTGTTTAATCTCGATGACATGGTTGCACATTCCTTGACTTCCGAGTCTAGACATGAACTAGGAATGATCTCATCCCTATTATATATATACATTGTTTTCGTTATTTGTGTATTTCAGGATCATGTCGCCGAGTAAAGCTACCATTGGTGGAAGCTCTCCAAACCCGAAGTCTAAGAATGTTAAGCTTCGTACCACAGCTCGAATAAGCGTACGACCAGTATGGAGAAAGGATCTTTTTGGACCCATTCCCAAAATCAAACCAGTTGAAACCATTAACCATATTTCAAATTCTTTACCTAAGACTTTTGAAACTTCAAATGAGAAGCCAACATCGGAGGAGTCCATACCAACTATCCCTGAGGCTCCCACTCCAAAGATGATACCTATGGACCCAAAGGACCCATATTTTTACCTCCAAGTCTTGGAATCCCAAACTTGGATTATACCTGTCCCGACTTTATTCGTGATCCATATTATTCATTAACCATAGAATCCTTGGATTCCACTTTTGCAAAGACTCCTAATATGGAAGATTTCGATTACCCACCAAAACCTTCAGTATCCGTACCGCACTCAGTAAACCAAGGAGAAAACTTTCAGAAATAAAGTAAAGAATAAACTCCCTTTGTTATATTTCATTTCTCTAGTAGTCCCTATAAGGACATATATATCTTTTAAGTCCCTGCGTGGGCGAATTTCTTTGTGTAAGACCCGTTTAGGGCAATTATAATAATTCTTTAGGACTTTCTATGAAAAGTTTCCTTTTTGAAATTTATTTTGGTATTAAACATATACATATACATATGTATTATGTCCTAAATCAGAACATCGTTTCAATTTATGATTTGTTCTGCCATTATATCTCAAAAAAAAAATCTTAAAGGTATAACCTAGCCTATATGTCATTTTAGACATGGCTATAATGGTAAAGCCTTTTTAAGATGATAGATCCTTGTAAACACCTAAGAACGTGTTAGCACTCTTGACAAATGTGATTCGAGAAAATCACAATAGTCATCCTTAAATTGGATTCTTCCAATTTCTTATCTAGCCTAGTGATTTAGAAATCATGGCTCAAATCATCAAACAAAATGATCATATCATAAACATCCATTAGTGATTAAATGCCTACGGGCTATATCTATTGTCCTAAAAGACAAGAGACAGTTGTAGTCTCTGACTCTCTGTCAAGAAAGGTAATGAACTATGTTCAAACCTTAATGCCTCGATCCTATAAGATCATGGCTCATAAATCCAAAACTGTCCTCGTGACAAAGCCTTTTGAGCCATTTTAATATCCTTAATAGTTTATAACTGGATTAACTATAATGAAAAGTTTAAAAAAACCTGATTATCAAATTAACCAAATATGGTCTATTTATACCATGGTTAATGAATCATCGAAAATGATGATACCAAAATAGACTTCTAAACAAAATTATTGACAATTGTTTTATAGAAAACAAGCTTCAGCATGCCTGAATCAGATGAGGTTAACAGTTATTCCATTATGAGGAATGACAACACCAGAATAAATGTAACGGGTGTAGATCTACAAGCAATGATAGATAATGCTGTCACTAGATCCATTGACAGACAATTCAAAGAACCAAGTGGTACTCACACTAGGACCTAGTCTGTACCTCATACGAAGCCACCTTCCAAGACACATACATCTCACAAGGACGATTCTCGTCATTCGTCGAATCAGAAAAGTGTCCCATCCAAACAAATTGTGCTCAATCAGGAGCCACGAGTCAAAGCTTATTCTTACAAATACTTTGTCTCTTGCAAACCAAGGGACTTTACAGGCGAAAAGGGGGCCATTGATTGTATAACATGGCTCGATGAGATGGATACTGTAGTAGACATCAGTGGCTGTGCCGAGCAGGATATTGTGAAATTTGTTTCACAATCATTCAAAGGAGAAGCATTGGCATGGTGGAGATCATTGATCCAAGCCACGGGGAAGATCCCGCTTTATAACTTATCTTGGGATCAATTTGTTGCACTGATCAAGGAAAACTTCTGTCCTCAGCATGAGGTAGAAAAGATCGAAACAGACTTCTTGACTCTGGTCATGAAGAATTTAGATTGTCAGGCATACGTGACGAGTTTCAACACCATGTCCCGCCTGGTTCCCTATTTAGTCACCCCTGAACCTAAACGCATAGCGCGTTTTATTGGAGGCCTAGCATGAGAAATTAAAGGAAATGTTAAAGCATCTAGGCCTACCACATATAGGTCTGTGGTGGACTTATCCTTATCTCTCACTTTAGATGCAATCAGGAATAGGTCTGTTAAGACTTCTGACGAGGGAAAAAGGAAAAGAGAAGAGGAAAGCTCTCATCGATCTGACAAGAAGAAAAAGGGAAATTCTGAGTATAGGAAAGATTCCGAGTTCAAGAAAAACTCGAGTCAGTCTGATAACAGACCCAAATGCAGTAACTGCAGAAAGCGTCATTATGGAAAATGTACGATCGACCCACTTGCTAAACTATGTGGGATTTGCAAGACCAAGGGTCACAAGACTTTAGAATGCAAGGAGTTGAAGAACGCGACTTGTTACAACTATAATGAGGAAGGGCACATCAAAACCAACTGCCCAAAGCTTGCAAGGAAGCCTGAAGAGGCCAAGAAAACAAACGCGCGAGTCTTCCAGATGAACGCCCAGGAGGCAGTACAGAATGATAACGTCATAACAGGTACCTTCCTTATCAATGAGCTTTATGCTAGAATTTTGTTTGATTCTGGCACAGATAAGTCTATTGTAGATGATAAATATTGTAAATTGTTGAATCTGCCTGTTAGAACTCTAGACATAAAACATGAGGTAGAATTGGCCGATGATACCTTAGAGATTGCTTCAACAATTTTAGATGGATGCTTTATATCCATTAGGAATCACTCTTTTCCAATGTCCTTGTGGCGAGCTTTCAAGCTATCCAAAATCATCAATATGACAAAGACAGATGTGACATTTTGATCCCCTGTCAAAAAGGTAATGGACTAGGTCCAAACCTTAAATGCCATTGATGGTCCTTTTGTGACCTAGGCTAAATATAATTTATATACATTTAAATAACATTCATTAGGAATGTTCATACCATATTAGCCTGTATGGTTTAATGATACCATGGTTAGTATATCTTAGGTCATCAGGATGATGACTAGCTGTTGTAGTGCAACTAAGTAATCGTTTCATTTGATGTTAGGGACCAAGTATCGAGTATGACAAACTCGGATAAGACAACCGTCAATCGCGTCATTGATGATGCGACTCATGCGAATGATGCTAAAATTGTGAACCTCAAAATTAACAGAGATGTTCTCCAAGCTATGATTGACGCAACTGTTGGAAAAGCTATGAGAAAGGTCATGAAAAAGTTCAAAGAGCCAGTGCTACTTGCTCCAAATCCCATTTAAAACCACACTTCATTACTCACGAGAAGGATCTTGTCATACCTCGAATGCAAAGAATGACCCAAAAAGGAAAAGGGAGGAAGATAACTCCCAGATTTCTAAGAAAAAAGGGTAAGCTTGAGCTCAATAAGAACCAACAAAAGTCCAATAAGAAACCTATATGCAAGACTTGCTGTAAAAGACACTAGGGGCAGTGTCGAATGGAACAAAGACCAAAACAGTGTGGCGTCTATAAAAGAACTGGCCATAAAACCCATGAATGTAAGGACATAAAGAATGCAATCTGCTTCGGCTGTGGCGAGAAAGGCCACGTCAGGACTACATGCCCTAAATCTGTCAAGGGAGGTACGGCTAAGAATAGAAAGCTTAAGAATGAAAGCACTTAAACTATCCCGATGAATGCCAGAGGCAGTTCATATCAATAATAACATCAGGTACATTCCTTATCATTTATCAGTAATATTAATGCTAAGAATTCTGTTTTGATTCGGGTACCAATAAATCCTTCAAAAATTGTAAGCATAGCAAACTTTTAAAATCCTCCCATGAGAACCCCATATATTAAGTGTAAGGTAAAACTTACAGGCAAATCATATGAACCATTTCTTCTATTCCTGTCAAAAATCTTCATTCGTAAAATCTAGAGTACTCTCTCTCCAGATGGAGTACGTCAATATATGTTATTTATTTTATTATCTCATTGATTTCTACCAACTGCGAATACCAGACTGTATGATAAAAACGCCATATGAGGATTGGTGTATCTTAATGTGTTCCATAGATTGCTTCCATGCCTGATCAGTATGGAGGTTTAATGCATGGAACCACCGAGATATCCCAATAGTCATATTGTACCAAAGTCAGCAAGTGGTATTCAAAGAAGATATCCAATATAGAATTGTCCAAATAAGGGTCACTAATTAAGGTATCCATGCTCGTAAAGTAAATGTGTCACTTATTTGACACAGGAAATGATAGATGAACCGAAGCTTGAGATTTAGAATATCTCTGTAATCTCCATGTGTCTTGATTATCTTCTCCAAAGAAGTACCCTGTTTACCTCCTAAGACAAGTAGAGTTTAGAATAACATCCCGCTTAGGGCTGCATTATTGTGAAAATCTCCATATCAATTAGTACCAGCAATAATGGAAGAATCGAAACCCTAATTAAATGAATTTTAAGATAAAGGTTCATAAAGCCTAAATCATAATTCTGAGAGCTTCAGTATTATTAATTAAGAAAGACGGTTCATTATGCTTATGCATTGATTACCGCAACCCTACTTAGGTATCAATTGAGAATCACTATTAGCTTCCCAGGATCGTCGACTTGTTCAACTAACCATGAGGTTAGCTATTCTTCATGATTGATTTAAGCAGTAGTTGGAATGACTATCTCACCTTAAATAAGCTCCCCTATAACTAATAATTAGTATATAAGCATCAAGGCTGCTCCTTTGGAGACCTTGTATAGATGGAATGTTAAACATCCGTTGTTGGACAGAAGTTTGGTAAGTCCAAATTAGCAGGACCTGAAATTACCTTGGGAACAATGGATAAGATCATGCGAATCCGTAACTGTCAAAAAGTTGCCATTAATCCGCAGAAAATCAATGATTGATAAGAGTCGCAAACCTCTTAAGTTCTTAATAAGGGATAAGATTCAAGGGAAAGTACCACCCTAGAGAGGTGTACTGCATTTTGATGTAATGGACAAGATAAATCCAAGTAAATAGTACCATTCGAGAAAAATCGAATACGTCAAGATCAATAGCTTATAAGCTAAAATTTATTTAAGGAGCTTGGTGGAACTCGCAATGTGTTCCACACTTGTGATTTAAAGATATGGCTAGACAATAGGTCAATAGCATTGTCACATAATGATATGCGGATTACTAAAAACTTATAGTTTGTGGAGAAATCAGCATCGATTGAGGATCGACAAGATTAGAAGCTCCAAAAGAATACATGTACCTATTATAAGGGTCATCTTGGGTGCCTGTAAAGGCCCCAAATATGCTGTGGAAGATTAAGTACATTATAAGATAGAAAGTACTTCCATCTTTTGAGCAAATCTCGAGGTCGAGATTTCTTTTAAGGGGGTGAGGATGTAACACCTCGCAAAAATCATGTCCAATGTAGTATCAACACGTGTCATGAACTTTAAACGTGTGATGAATTGATTACGAGGGACTAAAGTTTACAAACGAAGAAAGTATGTATGTAGAAGGATCCAAAGTGTCAACATTTGAAAATTTTGCCTTTCGACGACTCTACATGATGTTTATACCCTTAAACGAATAAATTGTGAAACATATGAAGACGTTTGTGAAAGTTTACAAGACGCGAGGGTTAAATGTGTCAACATGTTAAATTATTACCTCTGAGTGACCTTTTAACGAATCCAGAGTGTTGTAACGATTAATTATACTCTCAAGAACTTGTGACGAAAATTTCACGAGGTTTCGATGTCGTTTGAGATATATACGTTAACTTGCGTAAATAAAGGGTTAAAAGCGTCAACGAGGCAAAACTTGTGTTTTCGATTATCATTTAACGAAACCGGACCTAATGATGTGTCACGGCCCCCGGCTCGGTTTTACCCGTTTCAGGAGCCGCGGGACAGAAACCTGTGGTAATTATTATGTTGGCAGCGGAATTTTAACAGGATCTTTTAAAACTTGAAAATGCCCAATTTATTTTATTTCACAAATTGGGAATAACACCCATAATTTACAATAAAGGTGATTTCACTGGGAAATCCCTGTTTTTACAAAACACATGTTTCTTTATTTTATTGAGCCACATCCTTAAGCTTGTAGTGCTACACGACACTTTTTCCTGGATCACAGCAGATCACCTGAAACATCTTTTAAAAAGGTTTTATCAGCAGGGAAATACTGGCGAGTCATTCAAGTTGCACAAAATGACACTCTGTTATAATATACAGTATTAAGGGTGATTACAATGTTTTTATCAACCAATTACCCCAAATCGGTATTTGTCACTCGACTGTATCTGTGACTATGGTCAGATCACCCATTGGCTAACCCGTTGTCCAATGGTGATGGGTATCAAGTAATGTATACAAAACCCCATATACCGGTAGTAATTGAAGATTACAAAGACTTAATCCCTGTAATTATAACTTTGAAAGTAAATAGGGTTTTGGAAACAATTTAATAAAAAGAGAATGACTCACATTGCAGATTTAGACGGGCAGTGTTTAGCCTACTGATTTTAGCCTGGTTAACCTAATTCAAATAACAATGCACATGAAAACTAGGTCAGTAACTTAATACAGCTTTTACGACAACTCGCGAGATCAAAACCTTCACGACGAATGACAAAGTATAGCCCAAATATGGGCAGCACTTAAACATCCATCGGATTGGTTTTTATCGATCGGACATTAAATCGTAGCAGTGATCGAGTTATTACCCTGTTATCATGGTAGAATTTCGTACTTGTGTGTGTTTTTGGACTAAACAGAAGATATCTCAGTATACGAATTGAATTTGAACGTCGAACCAACACCACAGTGCAAGTGCCAACCCCTACTATTTATACTGAAAAACCGGCCCCGTCGTGTGGCGCGATGGGTACCCTTCTAGCATAGGGTAGCCTCGTGTATTTGTAGCTTAGGTGAGTCAACCGTTCGAAGAAATTCGCGTTTTACAACAAACTGTAAGGATAATATCAATTAGGGAATACCCCCTTGAGTTTTAGGGGCCCTGATCCTAGTTCCGATTGTTCTGAAAATTTTAGGGGTCGTGTAATATTATTTGGGGGTCTCAATTAGGGTTTCCTATTGGACACAATAAAATAAGAGATAGTATTTTTAATGAGAGTTGTTACATCCTCCCCACCTTATTAAAATCTTGTCCTCGAGATTTACTGGAATAAGTAGGGATACTTTCGCTTCATCTCTGATTCCAGTTCCCAAGTGTACTCCGGTCCTCTCTTTGAATCCCACTTGACTTTGACCAGCACTAGTCGTTTGTGCTTAAGAAACTTGACCTTTCTGTCCTCTATCTGCAGTGGTTTCTCCACAAATTTTAACTTTTCATTTACCTATATATCTTTAAGAGGTACTACCAGGGATTCGTCAGATAGACATTTCTTGAGGTTGGATACATGAAATACGTCATGTACCCCGGCTAGCTCTTCTGGTAGTTGTAAGCGATAAGCAACTGGTCCTATTTGCTGGACTACTGGGAATGGTCCTATGTACCTTGGACTTAGCTTTCCCTTTTTACCAAACCGAACTACTCCTTTCCAAGGAGAAACTTTCAAGAGTACCTTATCTCCAACTTAAAATTCCAGTGGCTTGCGCCGATTGTCTGCATAACTCTTCTGGCGATCTCGAGCCGTTTTCAGTCTTTCCTTGATTTGAGTGATCTTGTCGGTAGTTTCTTGTACAATTTCGGGACCTGATAATTGGCTTTCTCCTATTTCTGCCCAACAAACTAGATGCACTTTCCTCCATACAGTGCTTCGAATGGGGCAGCTTCAATGCTTGCATGATAACTATTGTTATAGGAGAATTCAATTAAGGGTAGGTGGTTATTCCAATTTCCACAAAAATCTATTACACATGCCCTGAGCATGTCTTCCAGGGTTTGGATCATCCTTTCACTTTGTCCATCTGTTTGAGGATGGTATGCAGTACTTAAATTTAGTCGGGTTCCCATTGCTTCATGGAAACTAGTCCAGAAATGGGAAGTAAAATGACTATCCCTTTCCGATACAATGGAGAGTGGGACTCCATGTAAAGATACTACTTCGTCTACGTATAGCTTGGCTAATCTTTCCATGCTGAAAGTTTCCTTCATGGGTAGAAAATGAGCTGATTTGGTTAATCGATCCACAATTACCCAAATCACGTCATTACCTTTTCTGGTTTTGGGCAACTTAGTAACAAAGTCCATTGTTATTAGTTCCCATTTCCATACTGGCATTTCTAATTGTTGGAGTAACCCTGAAGGTTTCTGGTGCTCTGCCTTAACTTGTGAACAAGTCAAGCACTTAGACACATATCTAGCTATGCCCTTTTTTCATTCCTATCCACCAGAAATTATTCCTTAAATCTTGGTACATCTTATTATTACCATGATGCATGGTATACCTAGATTTATGGGCTTCCTCTAAAATTTTATTTCTTAAGTCTCCTTGCTTAGGTACCCAAATCCTTCTTTTGTGGAATCTCCAAATTCCATCAGCTCCTTGCTCCAATTCCTTTATCCTTCCTTTCATTACTTCAGCATCATCCTTGATTGCTGTTTCTTGAATGTTTTTCAGTTGTTCCATTAAATCTAACTGTAGATTTAATCTAAGAGCACGAACTCGCTTTTGTTTTTCATGATACTTACGACTTAAGGCATTTGCAACTACGTTTGCCTTTCCTTCATGATATTGAATATCACAGTCGTAATCACTTAGAATTTCCATCCATCTTCTTTGCCTCATGTTTAATTCTTTTTGCCCAAATATATATCTTAAACTCTTGTGATCCGTATAGACTGTAAACTTACTTCCATACAGATAGTGCCTCTAAATCTTAAGGGCAAAAATTATTGCTCCAAATTCTAAGTCGTGAGTCGTATAATTCTCCTCGTGCTTTTTCAATTGCCTTGATGCATACGCAATTACTTTTTTGCGTTGCATTAGCACACATCCTAATCCTAGCTTAGAAGCATCACAATAAACTTCAAAATCTTCTGTCCCTTCTGGTAAGGCAAGAATTGGGGTATTTGTTAACTTTTGCTTTAAAATTCTAAAGCTTCCTCTTATCTAGGTCCCCATTCAAACTTAACTGCTTTACAGGTTAGCTTAGTTAATGGCACAGCTATCTTAGAAAAATCCTTAATGAATCGTCTATAGTACCCAGCTAATCCTAGAAAACTTCTAACTTCCGTAGCTGATTGCGGGACCTTCCATTTGGTGATTGCTTCTATCTTAGCAGGATCTACGTGAATACCTTCGTGATTCACCATGTGACCCAAAAATTGCACCTCCTGTAGCCAAAATTCACACTTCGAGAATTTGGCGTAAAGTTTCTCCTTTCTTAACAGAGTTAAGAGTGCATGTAGATGCTCACAATGCTCATCCTGACTCTTGGAATAAATAAGTATATCGTCGATGAAGACAATTATGAATTTATCCTAATACGGTTTACAGATCCTATTCATCATATCCATAAATGCTGTCGGAGCATTTGTTAGTCCGAAAGGCATAACTGGAAACTCGTAATGACCATACCTAGTTCTGAAAGCGGTTTTAGGTATGTCTTCTTCTTGTACCTTCAATTGATGATATCCGGAGCGTAAATCTATCTTAGAAAAATATCTAGCCCCCTGAAGTTGATCAAAAAGATCATCAATCCTAGGCAAAGGGTATCGATTCATAATTGTAACCTTATTCAATTCTCTATAATCAATACACATTCGCATTGATCCATCTTTCTTCTTTACGAACAACACTGGTGCTCCCCAAGGGGATGAACTAGGTTGTATGAATCCTTTACTGAGCAATTCATCTAATTGCTTTTTCAGTTCTAACATTTCAGTGGGTGCTAATCGGTAGGGTGCTTTAGCTACGGGTGTAGTTCCAGGAATCAAATGAATTCTAAATTCTACCTCCCTATCTGGTGGTAATCCTGGTAACTCCTCTGGGAATACATCCAAGTATTCTGAGACTACAGGAGTTTCCTTAAGTTCCTTACCCTTAGTGCTAATGATTACTGAAATCATATACACTATTCCTTGCTTTCGTTCATAACTAGCAACTTTCATTACTAAAATGAACTTCATTGGTTTACGTGGCTTATCCCCTGTAATCATAATTACTTCTCCGGTAGGTGCACAGATTTCTATGGAATTTTTATCACAGAGGATTCGAGCATGGTTGGCTACTAACCAATCCATTCCTAATACAACATCGAATCCAGTTAAATTCATGGGTAATAGGTTTGCAGAAAATTTATGACCTAAAAGTTCTATATTTTCTTTTTGCAAAACCGTATCTATGTTAACAGTGTTTCCATCTGCCGTTTCTACTGTATAAATTTGCCTAAGTTTGGTTAAGGGTAGTTTAAGAGCTTGACAGAAAGAAGTATTTACAAAACTTTGGTTTGCACCAGAGTCGAATAATACTTTCGCATAAACGTTGTGTACCAGAAACGTACCAGCTATTACGTCAGGAATCAGTTCAGCTTCATGCGTGGTCAATTGGAAGGCTCTTGCGTTCTTCTTATTAGTTCCTTCAGTAGGTTTGGCCTTGTTATCCGCTGGTTTGACCAATTTAGGGCATTCTGGTCTAAAATGGCCAGCTTCGCCGCAGTTGTAGCAGATCCTTGTTTTCTTTCTGCACTCTTCCTCACGATGTCCTAGAGCTTTGCAGAAGTTGCAGGTTTCATTACATTTTCCAAAATGTTTCTTTTTGGTGGAAGATTGCCCAATTCCCTTTCTCTTGAAGTTGCTATTATTACCCATACGAAATCCTTGGGTAATTTTCTGAGCCAATTCTCTCTTCCGGTTTTCTTCTCGTGTACGCACCAGTCCGTCAGTCAAAGTGTTAGCTAATTCCACCGCATCATCGATCGTGCAGGGCCTCGCAGCTTTGACAATATCACTGATCTCGCTAATTAACCCCCAAATGTAGCGAGAAATAAGTACTGGTTCTGGCGAAGCCAGAGTAGGCACAATTCGAGCATATTCGAAAAACTTCGAAGTATACCCTCGACAATCAATATCCACCATTCAGTGGCTCAAGAATTTATTCTCCATTTGTTCTTTTTCATATTCTGGGCAGAATTTTCTTTCCACCAGACGCTTAAATTCTTCCCAACTCATGGCATAAGCCAGGTCGCTTCCCTTGGCTTGCAACACCATATTCCACCATTCTAATGCCTCTTCCTTAAAAAGGTGAGAAGCATACATGACCTTATCCTCTTCGGCACATTTGCTTATTTTAATTACTGCCTCGGTTTTCTCTAACCAACGTAGCGCGGCAGTTGCCCCTTCATTGCCTGCGAACTCGACAGGTTTACAGGCAAGAAATTCCTTGTAAGTGCAACCAGACGTTGCAGCTTTCGTTCTTTTAAGGAATGGGGCTTGCATCCCGTCATTATCATTATTATTATTATTGTTGCCGCCTCCATTTACGCTATTACTGAAGTTGTCATCACGAGTACGTTTGCTGGGAATAATTGGTTGGGGTTCAACTGGATTTCTGGCAGCAGCAAGGATTGCTGGAATAGCATTGGCTATTCCTTGAGCAACGATGTTTTCTATGTCTTGCCTATTAAGAAAGTGATCTTCATTGTTTTGCTCGGATTGGTTAACCTCGTTAACTGGTTCATTACTAGTGTTTTCCATCTGGTATTTAATATATATATAAGTTATTAGTACAAGATAGATAACAACCAAACACAATAACACAATCGCACATAATCACGTCAACACGTATAGCCAAAATTGTCGATTTTTCGACTTCCATATTTTATATATTTTAATATGCGTCCGTACACACCAGTTATCTTACAAGGGTTTTATTTTAAGTTATTTTACATGATTATATTTTTATTAGTATATTATTATTAAACACACATTCCCACAACCACATATGATCCTCATCAGCTGGCACTTCAGAAACGACGTTCCCTCTCGTCGTATTTCCAGGAGATCTGTTCTCCTACTTCCCGAATTCGATTCCCTGCGTCCACCAGCTCCTCGCCATAGTGGCGGAGTTCAGCCAAATTCTCATTGCTCATAGGTGGGTTTGGTGCAGGCTCAGGGTCGAACTGGGGGAAAAAGGTGTTAGTGTTATCAAGAGATTCTGAAATTGCCAGTCGTTGGTCCACCATTCTTCCAGTTCTCCTAGAGGTTGGGGGTTAACAATGGGATCTGGGATAGCCGGTTCCAAATTAACTGGGAGTTGGGATTCAATAGGGTAATTGAAGAGGTTTTCATTGGCAGGTCTAAGGAAGTCACAATTTGCCAGTTTGCGATCTAGCTCCTCCCACAATGGCATTTCCTGGGCTTGCCTGGAACTTTCCCCGATCTCTATTCCTTTCCCTTTATCCATCGGATCCTCAGTCTTTTTGACTTTCGGTGCCGTTGTTTTCTTCCTGCGCACACACCTTCAGCCCACGAATCTTCTTCTCTTCTTCGGCTTTGGTTTCTCCGGAGGTTGGGCTTGGAATTCCATAGGTTCCTCAGTATCGGCCCAATAACCAGAAAAGCCCTCGGAAACTTCCATGTCAGCAGAATGGATAGTGATATTCTGAAGAGCTTCAGACAACTCATTCATGCTGTGAGCATATATGAAAAACACACAAACTTCTAAGTAAAAATTTTGTAAATAAATTTTCACATAATCACTGAATGGCAATCAGAAAAAAATTAAGTATTTCTAATTACTTAATTGGCTTAAATCAGTGGCTCTGATACCACCTTTTTATGTCACGGCCCCCGGCTCGGTTTTACCCGTTTCAGGAGCCGCGGGACAGAAACCCGTGGTAATTATTATGTTGGCAGCGGAATTTTAACAGGATCTTTATAAAACTTGAAAATGTCCAATTTATTTTATTTCACAAATTGGGAATAACACCCATAATTTACAATAAAGGTGATTTCACTGGGAAATCCCTGTTTTTACAAAAACATGTTTCTTTATTTTATTGAGCCACCTCCTTAAGCTTGTAGTGCTACACGACACTTTTTCCTGGATCACAATAGATCACCTAAAACATGTTTTAAAAAGGTTTTATCAGCAGGGAAATACCGGCGAGTCATTCAAGTTGCACAAAACGACACTCTGTTATAATATACAGTATTAAGGGTGATTACAATGTTTTTATCAACCAATTACCCGAAATCGGTATTTGTCACTCGACTGTATCTGTGACTATGGTCAGATCACCCATTGGCTAACCCGTTGTCCAATGGTGATGGGTATCAAGTAATGTATACAAAACCCCACATACCGGCAGTAATTGAAGATTACAAAGACTTAATCCCTGTAATTATAACTTTGAAAGTAAATTGGGTTTTGGAAACAATTTAACAAAAAGAGAATGACTCACATTGCAGATTTAGACGGGCAGCGTTTAGCCTACTGATTTTAGCCTGGTTAACCTAATTCAAATAACAATGCACACGAAAACTGGGTCAGTAACTTAATACAACTTTTACGACAACTCACGAGATCAAAACCTTCACGACGAATGACAAAGTATAGCCCAAATACGGGCAGCACTTAAACATCTATCGGATTGGTTTTTATCGATCGGACATTAAATCGTAGCAGTGATCGAGTTATTACCCTGTTATCGTGGCAGAATTTCGTACTTATGTGTGTTTTTGGACTAAATAGAAGATATCTTAGTATACGAATTGAATTTGAACGTCGAACCAACACCACGGTGCAAGTGCCAACCCCTACTATTTATACTGAAAAACCGGCCCCGTCGCGTGGCGCGACAGCCTGTCGCGTGGCGCGACGGGTACCCTTCTAGCATAGGGTAGCCTCGTGTATTTGTAGCTTAGGTGAGTCGACCGTTCGAAGAAATTCACGTTTTACAACAAACTGTAAGGATAATATCAATTAGGGAATACCCCCCCCCCCCCCTTGAGTTTTAGGGCCCTGATCCTAGTTCCGATTGTTCTGAAAATTTTAAGGGTCATGTAATATTATTTGGGGGTCTCAATTAGGGTTTCCTATTGGACAAAATAAAATAAGAAATAGTATTTTTAATGAGAGTTGTTACATGATGTTTGGTTATATTTTAAGGATCATAAAAATATAAATTTTATGGGTTAAAAGTGCTTAAAATTGAAGTTATGAGGTTTTAATGGTCCAGGGACTAAATCTGCCAGGTTTGAAACTTGTATGAGTGGTTACCCTTGTGGTGGCGCTGTGCCACACCAAAAGTCCCCTGCCGTCGCGCGACGCGACGGCCTAAAACAGACAGAAATCCTGCACAGATGCAGGTTTCAGCAGGTTTTCTTCCCCAAACCACCTATACACTCACATAACTTGAATTCTATGGATTCTTTGCTGGTTTTCAAAACCACTAGACACATGTTAGCATCATAAGCTACCTAAGGACACTTGGATTGATCCTAGATTGTCCAATTCTTCTATAAATAGGCATCATATCTTCACTTGAAACTTGCACAATTCAAAGAAATTCACATACCAACTCTCAAACTGAGTTCTCTGGAGCAACATGGTCATTAAGGAGGCTCTAATAGTTCAAACTTTCATGCTAAGGACCATTGTAAGTGTTCTTAGCTTCCTTAGTTAAACTTTTCTTAGTTTAATGATCGAAAGTCAAACTTAGCGTAATTCTGCTTTGACTTTGTGATTAATCACTAACGGTCCAGCCATTATTCGAATTGAAAGTGGCTATGTGTTGGTAATTATGTATGTGTTAAACCCTTAAAAGGGCACCTCCTAATTATCACATTTACTTGGTCAATTGTCGGGTCAAACTACTTAACAGAAAAGTCAAACGAGTCAGTTTTTACAAAATAAATTATAACTGATAATGTAGAAGCTATAAAACACATTTTTTCACTTCAATAACTTGGTAAATAATATAAGAACATGTTTAGGCATGTTCAACCCAACAATTCTGAGTATTAGACCCGGTTCGCAACCGAAAGTCGCAAAAGTAGACTTTTACTTTGACTTTCAGTTTTGACCCGATTTAGCTTAGTTTAGTTATGCCTTTGGGTTCCTTTGGGACCACATTATATGTTAGTATAACCCTCTGAGGTTATACTACATGGTTCCTTAGAAATCTGAATCATTTGCATGTTCCCGTTAAATGCTTAAAATGGACCATCTTGCCCTTTTGATGTTAAAACGAGATTTTTGAAAATGTGAGAGGACAAATGTTGGTGCACTACATCTGTCGACTTCGTCTTGTATCGAGTCTTACACTAGTTAGAAAAGATCAGGGCATGTAAAACAAGAAAATGTGATAGAGTTAGTGAGATTTCGCTTGAACATTTAGATGTTGAAGAGATTTCGCTTGAAGCTACTCAAGCGAAATCAACATGTTAAGATTTCGTTTGAGATGCTGAAGCGAAACCTTAATGTCTATATATAGGAGTTCAAGGTCAAGCGAAATCATAAGTTGTTTTTGAAAGATTTCCATACCGAGGTGCTGCCGGTGTGAGAACTGATTGTAATTGCTTTCATATCAATACAAATCAGTGTTAAAGTGAAGATTTAGCTGTTTATAGGTCAAATACTTGTTTTCCGCACCTGTATTTGATGGAATTCCTCTGAACCGACTCGTTTAGGTCGCGAACACGATCCTTACAATTGGTATCAGAGCCTGGGTGAGGAGTTCTGCAAAATTCAGCTGAAATCAATCAAAATCTCTTACTTCTACACTTTCTTTCATCAGTTCAGAAATTTTTCACGGTCAAAAACTATTCAATTTCTCACGGATTGTTTAAAAGTACAAGATAACAAACCCTTGAAAGTTTCATAGCAAAATTCGACCTAAAAGTGATCAAAATCGACCTTCGAATGGATTTCGCTTGAAGAACATAGTTTTATTGGACGATTTCGCTTGAAACTTCAAGCGACACTTAACATTTCGCTTCAAACAGGATTTGTTTTCGCTTCAAGGTTTTCGCTTCAGGATTCTCACTTCAGACAGTTTCGCTTGAACGATTTCGCTTCAAAGATTTGTTAGTCTCGCTTCAACCAGTTTAACAGATTATTTAGCTTGAAGAAAGTTCAGTTGACCTGTTCGCTTGAAAGACACAAAGTGACTATTTCGCTTGAAAGAACCTGTTATTGAAAATTGTGCTTTTGAAACATGGATAACGATTTTCACAACGCGTTTGCAACATCGTCTAGTTCATCTTCCATTGCTCAGAACATGAATTCAGAAAATGAAACGGGGACTACTCAGAAACCCTCGAAGCTAATGAGCATTGAGGAATACTATGGATGGAAAGATCGTTTCGAAAACTGGGTGCAAGCAAATCATTTAAGATCATGGGAATGTATTCTGAAAAAGTATATGTTACCACGTTCTGAAATGGAGACAGTAAAACAACTTTCAGAGTTTGGTAATGAAGAACGGGAAATGTATCGAGCTGAAAAAATGATGATCAGTTTGCTTCAACAAGCTATCAATGAAGACATCTTTATACTACTTCAACATGACAAAACATCAAAGTCAATCTGGGATGCTTTGAAAGTTAAAGTTGAAGGTAGTGCAAAGATGATTAAAAGCAAAAAGGCGTTGCTTAAAAAGGAGTTTGACTTGTTCACAAGTTTGCCCGGAGAAGATACAAAGAAACTCATTGAACGATATTGTCACTTAGTTCGAACAATGTCGATGATGAACATCAACAAAGAAGATGAGGAATGGGTGGATAAGCTAGCTGATGCTTTACCTCAGAAAGAGTGGGGAACTTATTTGATGATACTGAAGAATACCGGAGTTTATGAAGGGTTGTCAATCTCTCAGTTCATTGAAAAGATTGAAAGTCAGGATTTGGAACAGCAGAAGATCGCAAGGATGAATAATCCAAGTGGTCAACAAGATGTAAAGATGTATTACAAGGGTAGTGTTCCGACTTCAGAAGCTGAAAGAAGTCCGAAAATTCAGACTGCTTATAGTGTTGGAGATTCTACAGAAAAGACTGATCAAAATTCAAACAAAAGCAACAGTGGTTTCTCATTGTATCCGAGTGTTAATCCGAAAAGCTCATCAGAAAGCTTTCAGTCTCAAAGCACAAAGATGGGAAATGGTTGTGTGATTCAATGCAATATAGCTCTAAATCTTCCAGAAGGTCAAAGTGTTTCTGAAGACATTGCAAAAGATCATATGGCATTACTTGGTTCCGTGCTTATCTCATATGAAGGTTTAGTTGCTGGTCGAATTGGAAATCCTATGCTTACCAAAGAGGATTACAACCAAATAGATGCCGAAGAGATGGAACTAATGGATATCAAATGGTGTCTTGCAAGTGTTCTTAGACGTGCTGAGAAGTTCAAAACAATTACTGGGAGAAATGACTTTCTTGATGCTTGTGTTTCTACTTTAGGTTTTGATAAATCTAAAGTTACTTGTTTCAGGAGCAGGGAAAAAGGTCATTTTAAGCGGGAGTGCAAGAACAGAGAAGTTAGTGGTGCTCAAAATCCATTTGGAAAAGATGACTACTACCGGAAAGCCATTTATCAGCAAGTTGGTCAGACACAAGACTCACAGACGGCTCATGGTAGAAAGATTGAAGATTCAAAGAAAGGATGTTTAGTAGATTTCAACTGGAGCAACTATATTTCTTCTAACAGCACAGCATGTTTAGTGGACCAAAATGATGAACAACTACCTGAAGGTTTCAGTTGGGATATGTTTGTTGATGAAAAGGGGGATTTCAAAGCTTTCATTACAAAGATTGTTAGAGAACCAGATTTGTTTGTTACTTGGATGAGATCAATTGGTGAAACAGTGAAAGATCAATCGATTACATCTGAAGAAAGTTTAGAAAGTGCTGATGCTGAGTCATTAAGTACAAACGAGAGTGTGCAAAATGAGGATACTTCAGAAAAGGAAGTTGTATTTGATCAAACACCATCTGATTCTGGTATTTCAGATGCTGATTCTGAAAAATCTGTAGAGTTTGATCAAACACCGATTGAGAGTAGCAGTAATGATGAGGAAGAGAAACATATTAATATTGCTAAAAATCATCTTTCTCCTGAAAGTTTTCATTTCTATTTTGCAGATCGCATGAAGAAACTGAAGGAGAAACAAGCTGCAAAAGAACAACAACAAGATGAAAAGATTGAAACTGTTGTTCAAACTGAAGAAGTTAAAAGTGTGGATGAAGAAAAAGTAATTGAAGTGGTAAAAACAATCGAGATTGAGAAGATTGTTGAAGTCGAAAAGCCTTGCAAGAAATGTTTGGAAATTTGCAAGAGTTGTGAAGAAAAAGATGTGATTCTGTTTGATAGAGAAAGACTGATAGAAAAGTTACTATCTGACATCAGCTATGTGAAAGAATCGTATAGTGTGTTGAACAGAACTGTGACAGGTCTTCAAACAACAAACTCTGAAAGAGAAAAGGCTTTAACGATGACGAATGCTACATTGATGACAAAGCAAAAGGCAATTAATCATTACATCGAAGAAAATGCTAATCTAAAGCAAGAGTTGGAGAAAGAAAAGATCGAGAATGAAAGGATCAGAAGGTTATTACTGAGTTATTCTTGTTCTGATTATGTTATTGATCGAGTTTATCCTACTGTTGCAGGTTTTGAAGCATTTCAGGATGAGAAGCAAAAGAATGAGACTGGTAAGAAATCGACTGTTAAATACAACAAGTGTCCGCCTCCTATCTGGGAAGGGTATTCTCCTAGAAAACCGAATGAGGAGCAAGTCGAAAAAGCAGTCAATATAAAGTTAAAATCTGAGACAACTGACGTTTTACCAGATAACATTGACATCACGTGTAACGACTCTCATTAAAAGTCATAATTATTAAATTAATTTGACCAATAGGAAACTCTAATTGAGACACCCAAGTGATTCTGTGCAAACCCTAAGATTTTCATAATTTTCAGAATCAGGATTAGGGCCCCTAAAACTCAGGGGGGGCATTCCCTAGTTGATGATTATCTAATTTTGCGTGTTCAGAAAGTTGAAATTTATGAAATCGTCGACTCAGCAGGCCTACTCCCACGCGTGGCTACCCTATAGTGATTTGCTGTCTCATACGGACCGTAACATTGATAACCTTACGGACCGTAAGCTATCATACGGACCGTAACATTGGCAGCCTTACGGTCCGTAAGCTTGTCCAATTTCGTGTATAAATAGCAGCGTTTGGCACTTGATTTCTGGTGTTCAAACGACGAAAGAATTCGTCCAATTCTTCGATATATCGTCTGTTTACTTCAATTAACACACACGAATCTTCAATTAAGTATAGCGGGGTGCTGCAGAACAGGGTATTAACTTAATCGCTATTACGATTCATTGTCCGATCGATCAATATATCCAATGGATGTTTAAGTGCCGCCCACATTAGGGTTATACTTTATCGTTCGTCATTAATTTGACGGATTGTCGTTAATTCGATAGGTAAAGTATTATACTTTGTCGTTCGTCGTTAATTCGACGGATCATCGTTAATTCGATGTATGAAGTATTGCACTTTATCATTCGTTGTGAGAATATGATCTCGTGAGTTATCGTAAAATGCTATATTAAGTTACTTACCTAGTTCGTGTGCATTAGGTTAAAAAGGTTAATCAATAGGCTAAGCTCTGCTCAAATTAAATCTGCAATATATCAAGGATTATCTGTAGACTAAGCTTTGCCCGTAGAAATCTGCAATGTGAGTTCATTTTTCTTTTCTCACAGTTTGTGAGTCCATTATATTTTCTCACAGTTTTATCACATTTTTGTGAAACAATTATATTTACAAAGATTTTACAGAATCTTAAATAATTACCAGTTATACTTACAGTGATTAAGTTTTTATATTAACTGCTGGTATGAAAGATTTATATATTATTTGATTCTCATTATTATTTGCCAGAAAGTTAGGTAATATTATCATGATCATAAATAACAGTGGAAATTATGCATTTTACTAAGATTATATTTTAGTCTTAGTCATGTTAAAATATTAAATAATGATATTACAATTATTTAATTAACATATTTGATAAGTATAGTAATTTGACATAAATTGAGATATGCCATTTTCTGGATTAAATGGTTTTATGCCAAAAGTAATATATTTGATAAAGAAATGTCACGGGACATCATTATGTCTGAAGACACGAGTTGAGAGAATGATCAACAGTGTTATGAATAGAAATTACTAGTTGAAAGAATGATCAACAGTAATATAATCTGAGTTACTAGTTGAAAGAATGATCAACAGTGACATGACCGAAAGCACTAGTTGAAAGAATGATCAACAGTGTTATAGAATCACTAGTTGAAAGAATGATCAACAGTGATATGACCAGAATCATTAATTAAAAGAATAATCAATATTGATATGATTATAGTAACAGGAATCGCCTAGTGACAGATAAATTGAATAATAGTCAAATACATTTATTTGATGAATTCACTATCAGACTAAAGTGAAGTCAATAATTGATATGATTACTGTCACATTGGAACTGTCATTATTTGACAAATACTGAGTGAATTGGGTAAATATAAAAACCTTAAGGTATAACAATATATTTATAAAAATGGAATGAATTCACTCAGTGTTATCGCTGACAAAACCTTTTTAAAACATTTTCAGGTAAGTGGAATAAGAGCTGGATACGACACTGAAAGGCTTCAAGAAGTGGCTTATTTTATTTAAATCAAATTAAGAAATATTGTAAACAAAATTCACTTTATAAAATATGGGTTTATCCCATCTCTTTAAATAAAATCCGGTGTTTCTAAACTCTGATATTTTTCCTAACTTACGGTCCTGATGAAATTTCCGCTGCAACGTTTTATAAAAATTAATCACCGGTACCACGGGCTGTTCACGGCACCCGATTCCGTCCAGGGTGGGTCGGGGGTCGTGACAGAAGGTGGTATCAGAGCCAAACTCAAAGAGCCACTTGTTTAAGCTAATTAGGTGTTCTTTTTAATACCTAAACTTAAACAATAAAGTTAGGAAACTGATACAAATTAACATATGTGTTACATATGAATATATATATGTCAATATGCACATATAATATCCTGGAAGTATTGTTTGTTTTCTGTGATGTTAATATGTGAAAATGTTTGCAATTCAGATGTCGAATGAAGTACCACATAATCCAGAAGTTCATGTTAATAATGAAAATCCTTTGGATAAAAATGCTATAGAAAATCTAATAGCCCAAGGAATAGCTAATGCTTTACCTTCAATAATTAAAGCTGTTAAAAATACCGTAGAACCTACCAAAGTTGTGAGTAGCAAGCATACTCGTGACGATGGTTTTAGCCATAGTGTCAATGGAGGTAATGATGATATTATCAAAACCCCATTTCCCAAGAAAAAGAAGGCGATGACTCTCGGGTGTACCTACAAAGAATTTTTAGCCTGTAAACCAACTGAGTTCGCCGGCAGTGAAGGAGCCACAGCTGCTCTGCGATGGTTGGAAAAGACGGAAGCTGTTCTTACAATCAGCAAATGTGCCGAAGAAGATAAGGTGATGTATGCATCTAATCTCTTTAAGGAAGAAGCCTTAGAATGGTGGAATACAATTCTTCAGGCAAAAGGAAGCGACATGGCTTATGCCATGAATTGGGAAAAATTTAAGGAAATGATAGAAAGGAAATTCTGTCCTCCTTATGAAAAGGAACGAATAGCTAACAAGTTCCTAAATCATAAAATGATAGATGTCAATTGTCGTGAATATACGACTACGTTCTTCGAATATGCAAGAATGGTACCAACTCTGGCTTCGCCAGAACCTGTACTTATTTCTCGTTATATTTGGGGATTAGTTAGTGAAATTCGAGACATAGTCAAGGCCACTAGACCACAGACTATTGAAGAAGCAGTCGAACTAGCTAACATGTTGACAGATGGACTAATTCGCACAAGAGAAGAAAACAAGAAGAAAGAGTTAGCCCAGAAAATTTCCCAAGAATTCTACAAGAAGACAGGAACTGAACAGTCATTGGAGCAACCTATCTGCAAAAGCTGTAACAAAAAGCATTCAGGAAAATGTCGTTTTAGGAAAACATCCTACTGTAACCTCTGCAAGATGGCCGGACATACAGAGGAAGAGTGTAGAAGGAAAACTACTGTTTGTTTCAATTGCGGAGAAACAGGACACATTAAACCATATTGCCCTAAACTAACCAAAGCACCTGACAACAAAGCCAGAACAACAGAAGGAGCTAAGAAGAACGAGCGAGCATTCGTACTTACTACGCAAGAAGCAGAAATGATTCCAGACGTAGTCGCTGATATGTAATATCTAAGTTAAATTATTATTTGACCCTAGTACAAATAAAAGTTTATAAATAAATCCATTTTGTCAAGTATTTCATCTATTCAAAACCATAACAGAATTGTTTGGTCTTCACTTTCACTAAATCATTTATTTGGTCACGATCACCTTGTGGTGACGTTTTCACAAAATTTGAAGCTTGTGCTAATCTCATATACGGGTTTAATTATTTATTTATATTGAATCCGTTTTGTTGGTTTATTCTATAAAATCAATCTTAACACAATTATGTGCTAAGATAATGATACACAATTTCATTTCATATTTCAGTATATCTCTTAAAAGATTTTTTATATCAACAATCGAGCATTTCGTAATCCTTATTGTTTTATCATCTTTGATCGAAAAACATTATTCAAGTATTTTGATTTCAATCCTACTAGATTTATTTGAAACATTCGGATTTACTTCATTTGATTTAAAGCATGGTGAAACTCGTTTCATTCACCGCTACTATTTTCAATTACTATGACACCTTGTGGTGGCATTTTCTTAATTTGAATCTTGAGATAATCTCATTTTCACTCCTGATGAACGAATTTTAATTTTGTTGGTTCATCATCTTAAACAGTCTTAATACAATTATGTGTTAAGATAAGTGTACACAAATTCATATCATATTCTGGTGTACCTCTTAACGTTTCTTTCATCCTTTATCGAAAATTCTAAAAATTTCATTTGGTCTTATCATTTGAAAATCCTATTCGAACTGAATATCCAAAATTTCTTCATTAGAGCTTTCAGTTGACTACACGGTGAAATTGTTTAGTCACCGTAATTATTAAATTATTTCAATCCTTACGACACCTTGTGGCGTCGTTATAAACTTGTAGCTTGAGCTAATCATAAGCATACGAATCTTTCAAAATCACGTATGTATTTCGTTTGACTCATCATTCGAAAGTAGTCTTGATGCAATTATGTATTAAGACAATGATACACTAAACTCTATTGTATTCCAGTGTATCCTTGCAAATTCAATAATGTCAACACACTGATTTTTCTCTTATGATTCGATAGTTGACTAAATATTTTCGTACTTTTATTTCATTTTGAGCTTGTTGATTCTGAGTCTTCTTCAGTTGCCAATCAAAGTAAGCTTTCTTTTGACAAAAGAATTTTATTTGATTCTAAAAATTCTTCATATTCATTCTAAATATCTAATTGATCATATATCTTTTGACTTGAAAATAGTCACATTGGAAATTATATCATTTCATCTCATTCGTTTGACATTGATTTCTTGAACGAATTCAGTTGACCCTTTGAAAATCCTACCTATTGTACAAAATTCGATTCTGTGTCATCTACCTTAATATTGTTTTTATTGATTAGAATATGACATAAAGTCTAAAAGAAATATCATAACCCAAATACACTTGGAAGCTGGAACCTGAGATGAAGAAAATATATTCCTACTTATTCCAGCAAATCTCGAGGACGAGATTTTTATTAAGGTGGGGAGAATGTAACGACTCTCATTAAAAGTCATAATTATTAAATTAATTTGACCAATAGGAAACTCTAATTGAGACACCCAAGTGATTCTGTGCAAACCCTAAGATTTTCATAATTTTCAGAATCAGGATTAGGGCCCCTAAAACTCAGGGGGGGCATTCCCTAGTTGATGATTATCTAATTTTGCGTGTTCAGAAAGTTGAAATTTATGAAATCGTCGACTCAGCAGGCCTACTCCCACGCGTGGCTACCCTATAGTGATTTGCTGTCTCATACGGACCGTAACATTGATAACCTTACGGACCGTAAGCTATCATACGGACCGTAACATTGGCAGCCTTACGGTCCGTAAGCTTGTCCAATTTCGTGTATAAATAGCAGCGTTTGGCACTTGATTTCTGGTGTTCAAACGACGAAAGAATTCGTCCAATTCTTCGATATATCGTCTGTTTACTTCAATTAACACACACGAATCTTCAATTAAGTATAGCGGGGTGCTGCAGAACAGGGTATTAACTTAATCGCTATTACGATTCATTGTCCGATCGATCAATATATCCAATGGATGTTTAAGTGCCGCCCACATTAGGGTTATACTTTATCGTTCGTCATTAATTTGACGGATTGTCGTTAATTCGATAGGTAAAGTATTATACTTTGTCGTTCGTCGTTAATTCGACGGATCATCGTTAATTCGATGTATGAAGTATTGCACTTTATCATTCGTTGTGAGAATATGATCTCGTGAGTTATCGTAAAATGCTATATTAAGTTACTTACCTAGTTCGTGTGCATTAGGTTAAAAAGGTTAATCAATAGGCTAAGCTCTGCTCAAATTAAATCTGCAATATATCAAGGATTATCTGTAGACTAAGCTTTGCCCGTAGAAATCTGCAATGTGAGTTCATTTTTCTTTTCTCACAGTTTGTGAGTCCATTATATTTTCTCACAGTTTTATCACATTTTTGTGAAACAATTATATTTACAAAGATTTTACAGAATCTTAAATAATTACCAGTTATACTTACAGTGATTAAGTTTTTATATTAACTGCTGGTATGAAAGATTTATATATTATTTGATTCTCATTATTATTTGCCAGAAAGTTAGGTAATATTATCATGATCATAAATAACAGTGGAAATTATGCATTTTACTAAGATTATATTTTAGTCTTAGTCATGTTAAAATATTAAATAATGATATTACAATTATTTAATTAACATATTTGATAAGTATAGTAATTTGACATAAATTGAGATATGCCATTTTCTGGATTAAATGGTTTTATGCCAAAAGTAATATATTTGATAAAGAAATGTCACGGGACATCATTATGTCTGAAGACACGAGTTGAGAGAATGATCAACAGTGTTATGAATAGAAATTACTAGTTGAAAGAATGATCAACAGTAATATAATCTGAGTTACTAGTTGAAAGAATGATCAACAGTGACATGACCGAAAGCACTAGTTGAAAGAATGATCAACAGTGTTATAGAATCACTAGTTGAAAGAATGATCAACAGTGATATGACCAGAATCATTAATTAAAAGAATAATCAATATTGATATGATTATAGTCACAGGAATCGCCTAGTGACAGATAAATTGAATAATAGTCAAATACATTTATTTGATGAATTCACTATCAGACTAAAGTGAAGTCAATAATTGATATGATTACTGTCACATTGGAACTGTCATTATTTGACAAATACTGAGTGAATTGGGTAAATATAAAAACCTTAAGGTATAACAATATATTTATAAAAATGGAATGAATTCACTCAGTGTTATCGCTGACAAAACCTTTTTAAAACATTTTCAGGTAAGTGGAATAAGAGCTGGATACGACACTGAAAGGCTTCAAGAAGTGGCTTATTTTATTTAAATCGAATTAAGAAATATTGTAAACAAAATTCACTTTATAAAATATGGGTTTATCCCATCTCTTTAAATAAAATCCGGTGTTTCTAAACTCTGATATTTTTCCTAACTTACGGTCCTGATGAAATTTCCGCTGCAACGTTTTATAAAAATTAATCACCGGTACCACGGGCTGTTCACGGCACCCGATTCCGTCCAGGGTGGGTCGGGGGTCGTGACATCACGTTTACCTCGTCTGATATTGATCATGAGTCTGAGTTAATCAAAAAGGTGGTCGATCAGGTGTTGGATACTGAGGAGGTGTCTGAGTCAAAGTTTGAGTCTGGGTGTTCAAGTTCGTCAGTCGAAAGTTCAAAGACATCGGAAAAACGGTCTTACAGTAAAGAATTTTTTCTATCAAAGGCAAATTTGGATGATGAAACATTTGAAGTTGCATATACTTTAAATGATTCGGACAAATTATACTCTGACAAAGAGTTTCCGATTAGAAGTGTTCGTTTTGATATGATTAAAAAGGTTTTTAAAATGAAAGAAATTAATTTTTCTGAACTTAAAGATTTAAAATTTACTGAAAAACCTAAAAAATACACTTCAAGAGTTCAACAAAGGTTAAACAAGAAAAAAGGGAAAAAGAATTACAATTCTGATTCTAGTTTTCAAAAGAAAACAAATCAAAATTGTAGTTACAAAAAGAAAGGTCTTGGTTTTACTCCACCTGAAAATCGTAAAAATGAAAAATATATTAGTGATTTTAAAACGAAATTGACATATGTTGCAGGAAAAAGCTATGAAGAGGAGTCAAATAGCTTATTCTGGAGAAAATCAAATCAGGAGTTCCTTGCTGAAAGAAAAAGAACAGGAACTGGAGTTTTTCATCCAATTGGAGTTTTCAACCTAAAGACACGCGAACTTGTTTTCAATGCCAAGTTGTTGGACACATCGCTCACAATTGTCCAAACAAAGTCAACAAAAAACAGGGAGTATCTGAAAAACTTAAAGAAAAAGTGGTTGAAAAGAATGATTCACCAACTATAAACTTAAAAAATTTTGAAAATTCAAAGAATGAAGTTGGTGAAAATTCTAAAAGATTGTACAAAAAGAGTGCAAAAGATAATCAAAAATGGATTGTTAAAAATTCAGATGTACAATTTGGCGATGAATCTGATTCCACAAAATCAGACGAGCCACAAGTTGAGGAAACACATTCAGTGAATGATGTTGACATTCCATCACTGAACTTTGAAGAAATTAAACAAATGGTTGGTAAAGTGGAAATTTCAAATCAATTCTATTCTGATGAAAAGGAATTTGATATTGAGAAAGCATTTAATGGAAATGTTAGAAAAATGTTTAAGAAAATGCTTGATGGGAAAGTAAAGGGGGTTAAAGATTTTTATGCAACTAAAAAGGCAACTTACAACCCTACTGCACAAGAATTGGAAGCTACCAAGTCTAAGAAGACTTGGGTGGAAGTTTGTTTCCCATGATAGTCTAAGGACTATGCCGGAGATCCCAAGTTTATATCGTGGATCAGGAATCGGCATCTTTCTAATGTTTGAAGTTTTTGGTTGAAAGTTTTTGATAGTGTTTGGATGTTTACAGGTTGTATGACTACGCCAGAGCTTTCAGGTTGGTAAATGCAAAGCAGGAATCGGCATTTTGATTGGTAAAATAGTGATGTAGACGTAACATTCCTACAAGTGGTATTGTGTTCTACATGTAGTAATTTTTACAATTGGTATAGAAGGTGCATACATGCAAGTGGTAAATCAGGGACATTAATTTGTACTTGATTTGCTACAAGTGGTTAAAAATAGACAATGTGATGAACCACACCTGAATCTACAAATGATTATATCATCAAAACTTATTTTCCGGAAAAATCATTTTGATTAAAACAAACTTAAGTGTTTTGAAATCTAAATGAGAAAATAGTTTTGTGATAGGGGGAGTTCTGATTGTTTATGCCGAGTGAATGGCGATTTGATGCGATTCGATATCAGTTTGTCAAGTTTCTGTACAGTTTGTATGTTTTAATTGTGTCAAGAGTTTTAGTTTTCAAATTTCCTAAAATGTGTTTGCATTTTAGGGGGAGTAAAAATTTTTTCAGAAAATCCAAAAACATTTGAAAATTTGAAAAGACAAAAACATGATAAAATTCAAAAATGAGTTTTTGTTGCATATAGAGGAAATGATAGTACATCAGTGGACAATCACAACATGCTAAAGAATTGGAAAGTAAATTGTGATAAACAATCTTACTGCGGATATGTCAGTAGGTTTTTGTACATTTAGTAGATTGTGACGAGATATAAACCTAAAATCAAACTTGCTTGTTCTGTGGGTTAACACAAACTTGGATATATAGGTAACCCCTGAAATCTTGTTTGAAAGGTCCCTTATTCTGAGATACTAGGTCTTTATGCTCAGTGATATCTGGGGTATTATCCCGGGACTTCTGATTTTGCGGAAGCAATGGCCTAGTCCCCGGAGAATACTTTACTTTTGCTTGAAATATAGCTCACCCTCAGCTAAAAAATGATGAAACATTGAAAAATGCTAATCATGGCTGTTGAAACAAAAGATCCTCTAAAGGGGACACACCAAAAGTCGAAGCCGTCATCTCTCTGCGTATCGAAAGATCGACCTGAGCTCTCACGGCCCTCGTTCTATAATTTATTCCCCAGACAGATATCATCTGTGGTATATTCACCTGTAAGACTGAATATTGGGATCTGGATACGGGAGTATATTCACGTAGTGGGACACACGGATAAGTTTAAGTCTTTTAAAACATTAACATCGTATCTCGGATCAGTTGAACTTTGTGTGAAAATTTAAGTGGACAAACATACTGACAATCTAGGTAAATTGTTTAGAACTTAATATGAATTGAAGCTTAACGGTGTTAGTGATATGTTTCATAAACTGATATGATCCTCTTGCACAAACTCACAAAAATATTGTTTGTAAATATTTCTTTATTTCATTTCTTTACTATAAAAAAATTCAAAAAGATTTTAGTGTGTTTTAGCATAAATTTTGAAAAAAAAATTTCAAAAAGATTTTCGACAACTGATATTGGAAAGCTGATTGTCAAAATTTCAAGTGCTAAACATGATGACTTGGTTGTGAGGGGGAGTGAATCTTAAAATGTCAAAAGGTTTGTTAAAATCCTACAATTGGTATTTTTAAAAAACCTACATTTGGTTCATCATTGGTTTGTGATATGAGAGAGAATTATCTGATTATATCAGATTGTTGGTGCATTTAAATTGTTAAATTTAGAAAATTTATTTCTGGGTTAAGATTGTTACAGGTGAGCCAGATTAATTTATTCAAAGCTTATGAAAGTCAGAATCTAATCATGAATCTAAAGTTCGCTAGCTACTGATGCTGATGAACTTAAGGAATCAAGAGATCTGATCAAGAGAATTAGATGAGATCCAGGCAATGATCTTGTAAACAACATTTGAGTCAGGCATCGATCCTAAAGCAGATGTTGCTGAAGAACAAATGAATGCCAGCAAATCGTGAGGTGGAGTCTGATAGAGCCAGGTGATTCTGGAGAAGAAGATAGAGAGAGAAAAGCCCAGAGACTGATCAAGAATGAAGATGTGAAGACACAGTGTTATTGTGACTCGATAGTCAACTCGTCAACATCTGAGGGGGAGTCTGTTGGTGCACTACATCTGTCGACTTCGTCTTGTATCGAGTCTTACACTAGTTAGAAAAGATCAGGGCATGTAAAACAAGAAAATGTGATAGAGTTAGTGAGATTTCACTTGAACATTTAGATGTTGAAGAGATTTCGCTTGAAGCTACTCAAGCGAAATCAACATGTTAAGATTTCGCTTGAGATGCTTAAGCGAAACCTTAATGTCTATATATAGGAGTTCAAGGTTAAGCGAAATCATAAGTTGTTTTTGAAAGATTTCCATACTGAGGTGCTGCCGGTGTGAGAACTGATTGTAATTGCTTTCATATCAATACAAATCAGTGTTAAAGTGAAGATTTAGCTGTTTATAGGTCAAATACTTGTTTTCCGCACCTGTATTTGATGGAATTCCTCTGAACCGACTCGTTTAGGTCGCGAACACGATCCTTACAACAAAAAGTTTTATTACTGATATATAAGTATGTCCTAAAAATTTGACATCAGTTTATGGTCTAAAATAAAAGTTATGCAAGATATCGTAAAACAAGAACTTTTTGTTAATTAAATAACATTTTTGGCATAAATCATATTTAGACCTAATTTTTGGCACCAAACTTTCTACCCACTGTTATAATATAATATTTTGGGATTTTTGGAAATTTTTGTCAAATTTTATACTAACCATAACATAGAGTTCTAGTATAAATTCGGTAATTGACGATAAAACCCTTTTTGTTAATGAAATGAGTTTAACATATGATTTGCATACCAAACCTTTTTCTACTGATATCATATGTTAAATAGAATATTTTGTTAATTAAATAGCATTTTTGGCATAAATCATATTTAGACCTAATTTTTGGCACCAAACTTTCTACCCACTGTTATAATATAATATTTTGGGATTTTTGTAAATTTTTGTCAAATTTTATACTGACCATAACATAGAGTTCTAGCATAAATTCGGTAATTGACGATAAAACCCTTTTTGTTAATAAAATGAGTTTAGCATATGATTTGCATACCAAACCTTTTTCTACTGATATCATATGTTAAATAGAATATTTTAAACACTTGAGACAGATTAAAATCTCAGATTTCCTTAAACAATCCGAATATCGTCAAATACCGACTTTTATGTGAAATAGGTGCATAGTATGGTTTAAAACCATATTTAGCAACTAAGACTTGTTACCTACTGATTTTAAAAATAATTTTTTGTACTTTAACAGTAAGTATAAGTCTTGAACTCAGATTTTAAAATTTAACCTTAAAGGCTTATGTGAAATGACCAAAATGCCCCTACGGTGCATAGTTTAGCCATAAACGATTAAACACACATATGTATGATATCTTGCTGATATAACAACATAAAATAAATACTTTCACAGAAGGTTTTGGACCAGAACCTCAGTTTATGTTTAAGCCTCTTTTATAAACTTTTAAATGACCAAAATACCCTTACGGGGCTTAAATTGGTTTTAAATTCGTTTTGGGCATAATGGAAGATATCCTACTGATATCACAACATATTTTAAGCATAATAACATAAGGGACTTATACATGACTCATTTGGTTACCCGTTATGCATATGCGCGTTCGGTACGGTTTATGTAACTAATTGCATAAATTAGCCGAAACGGGTCAAACCTTATCATTCTTACTTCAAAATCCAGAACGTGTTTAGTTTACCCATTATATACAAGTCTTCATACTCGTCGGCTCTAAATCACATTCTAATTCGGTCTTCGCTTAATCTTGCGTTTTGAACCATAAACCTTTCATTAAAACTAACCGGTCTAAGTTAAAACTTAAATAAGACCCTTTAGGAATCTAATAGGTTAATAAAACCTTCGTTCCAGATTGAGAGCCCCGGTAGAAGTACTTGCACTTGCTGATTAGAATATACGGCTGAGTATAATTTACTTTTTAGCTCAGCTAAATACTTTTAACCTATTTTCCCTTATACGGGCTTGGGATACGGTAAATTATTACCGCTTGGTCGGGTGTAGAAACCTTTTAATCGTAGGTGGTTAAATTGCATAATCCCGTTTTTATCAGTATTGCTTGATAACATATAACATTGGGGGTTAACGACCGTGTCCTGGATATCCTTGGCTCATTTAATAAGCGTAAATGGCCACGACTTAAGCACGGGGTGTAGGCATACACCTGTCTGTTGCGTATGTAAAAGATATACTCACTCATGAGGAAACTTCTTGTGAGTTTATATTTGTGGTGTGTCGATTAATCTTGTTCGGTTTATTTAACACCGGCCCTAAATGTTGGACAAACATGTAAATCTGATACAAGATTATTATTAATATAATTGTCTCAAGTTATAAAAGAATATTTGTGCCTTGTGTATCTAAATCAATTTTCATAAATGCTTTCAAAAGTGTCAGTTAATTGTATTTAGCAGTGTAAACTGACATATTTTCCAAAAAGACTAAGTGACAAGTACTGTACGTAAATTGGCTGGGAGCTCGGGGTGTTAATAAGGAATCTTGCAAGTTCTAAACGTCTAAATTCTGTTGAACAATGTTTATATTTCTGTTTTAAGATCCGCCTGTGGATCCGCTTACAACCGCTTGTATAATATTTAATTATACTTTGTGTTTCGGTTTGTATTAATGTTTTACTTTCAAGACTTCCGCTGTGCGTTAAACTGTGATTACATGACTACGATGATATCAACTACGTCACGATACTCCCACCAGGCCCACCGGTAATACGTGGAAATATCGGGGTGTGACATGGGGTTTGTTCCTCATAATTTAGCAAACACAAGAACACACACAAAACCCTAAGGTCTCTCTCTCTCTTTGGAACCCGACGGCAACCCCTCATCTTTCGAAGCTCCCTTTGTGTTCATCTTTAATCGGGTTAGTACCTTAACACTATTCAAATGACTATTGATTGATATATATGTGGTGTGTTTGAATATATCTTTGCATGATGCTTAGTGTTAGAAATCGTATGTTAACAATATGTTGGGTTGATCGATGATGACTTTAGAATGGTATGCTAATAGTCTTTGATAAGTTATTCATGAGAATCTAAGGGTGGATTATGTTCGTGGAAAATTAACATGAAAGTGTATGATTCGATTGATTCTATGTTATTGTTGATCGATGGATTGTGTTATGTGATGATTAAACATGATAAATGACTACAAATAAAAATGGGTGTTCAAGGATTATACTTATTGAATCGATAGGAATGATTAGGGAGTTATTGATTATGGTTAAGTGATAATTAGGGTTCATATGAATCAAGGAATGATAAACTGTTTTGATCTATTTTGAATAATAACTGATCATGATTATTGTTAGTGAGATTTGGAAACAGGTTGGAATATTTTTAGAATTTACTGAATTGATTGTAACTGATTTCCTAAATCTATGGCATCACAATTCCAATCGCACAAGATCTGATCATATAAGATCTGATCGCACAAGGGCACCTCGCACAAGTTCTGATCGCACAAGCAAGGATATCATAGGGTACAACTGTTAAAGCACATAGAACTGTCTGTTTATGCATGACCGCACAATATATTGTGGATCACACAAGACTGTGCTGATCGCACAATATATTGGGCCGCACAAGAAGTTTAGTTGTTTGATGTTTGGGCTGCACATGTATTGGGTTACATATTGTAGTGGGCTGGGTATGAAATGGATCGCACAACCCGTTGCAGATCGCACAAGGCTGTGCTGATCGCACAACAGGTTGGGCCAACCATCGATTGGGCTTCATTTGTTGAATCGCACAAGAGGACTGGGCTCGCACAATCTCAAAGGCCCAATCATCTTAATCGCACAAGTTTGGGCTTTATGTGTACTAGGCTGATAATGTTTAACATGTTTTTGCCATGATCGTTGTGTGTACGTAACTTGTTACTTTATGTGTAAACATACGTGCATTACCTGAACCTAGACCTGACTTGTATGGTAACCATGTTAGGACGTGGTTGACCCCAAATAGCTCAAGTGACCTTTTTGTTTATCTGCCGAGCTAATCTAAGGTGAGTTCACACTTTCTACAAGGCATGGGATTCCCGGTGGTTTGGGAATGGGTTAAAGTATACAAAGGAAACCTGCGTATTCTCCTTGGGTAGAATACGTACTCCCACCCTCTTTGTTAAAGGGTGACAACATTGAAACCTGCGTGTTCTTCTTGACACATATCTTAACTGAAGGGTGACAACATTGACACTAGACAAAAACTCTATCATTAAGTCCTTCATTTTTATATCGACTTAATTGTCGGGCCAATGGCGAACGGGTCATTAGTTAAATAGCGCTATTAGGTTTGACAAGCCTCACACCGTGCCGCAGAGGACGGGCGTGGACTAATGGACTTGGGCACTAGTCAATGATGATAGACATTGACGCAGGGCACATAAACATAACTACAGTCAGTAGTCGATATGGTAACGGGTCTAGTGGATTACATGGGGAAGCCCCCAGTGGTTATGGTTTGGGAACAAGGAATTGGTTAAACTCGTGGTTTTTGAAACAACTTATGGTTTTTGGAACAACACTAAAATGGACAACCAACCGTGAACTCGCTCAACCTTGTTGTTGATTCGTTACTATATGCCTTGCAGGTCGTTAGGTGCTTAGATGGAGCTTGCACAGAAGGAAGAGGTCGTTGTGGGACATGGACTGTTGACTTCCATGCTAAACTATGAACTTTTAAACTTATGATTTGGGTTTTGAACTTTATGCTTCCGCTGATAACTTAAACTTTGTTGGATTGTTTTGACACCAATTATATTGTTTGGTTTGGACTTTTATTTATTTGATTTATATTGTTCAATATGATTGGTGGCTGGATCTTGGTCAGTCACGCTCCCTGCGGTGATACTCCGCTTGTGGAAATTGGGGGTGTGACATATTTGGATGTGACCTTTCACAAGACTTCTTATGATAGCCATTTGTGATAGCACACCGCTTGTGGATGAGGGGGGTTGTGATATAAATCATGTGTGGATATAGCATATTCATGTGAGGCCCACCAATAAATTAAAAAAAAGACATTTTTTACCCGTGAATACGCTAAATCTTTATCTATTTTATACACGACTCCAATTCACATAATTCCTAAAATCCTTTACCCTTCTTTATTTTATAATTTTAGAAAAATAACTATGGGGATATAGAGTACATGAGTACATTTCAGCCTGACTCGTCTAGTTCGTTGGAGCTTTGAAATTTTTTAAAAGGGAAAATTACATTTTTCGTCCTTTATGTTTGTATTGAATTGCATTGGATAGCCTTTAACTTCAATAATTAAAGTCATAATCCTTTATTTAGAAAACTTATTACACCTTTTGTCTTTTAACACTAACTAGGTTAAATTTTTTTGTTAAGTCTATTCACTTAAGGGTAATTTTACCTATTTACTTAATAAAATATATATTTAAAAAAACTCAAGAAAATATATTTTATATTTATAAATCAACCACTCACACACTCTCAACTCTCTCTTTCAAAATCCCTGCAACCTAATCTCCTCCTCACCACCACTCCTGCCGCCGACCACCACCACTCCTGCCACTTGCAACCACCACCACTCCTGCCACTTGTGACCACCTAAACGCCTCGCCGCCAACCACCACTCCCAGAACTCTATCTTTTCTCCACCAGCATCATCAGAAAGCCAACAACCACCACCCTTCGACTACCACCACCATCACCCAACCTCCGACAACCACAAGCATCACCACCATCTTCCCTCAACTTAGATCGACCGGAAAAGGAGACAAATTTGTTGTGGCCATTTCAGATCTAAAAAGTCGAACCCCACTTGCCTGTTGAAGGTGGTCAGATCTTTGGTGGTTCTTATCCCCCAAACTGCTATCACTTGACGAAGATGTCGACCATCTGCGACCTCTCTACTCTCTTAGAATTCATTGTTGTTTTGATTGTTGTTCCTGATGTAAGTATTATATTTGTGATTTTGTGTTCGAGTTTGTTCTAGCATCTTCTCAATTTTTAAGCTGGAGAGTTGATTAAAAGTCAAATAGGTAATCTAGCTTCCTGCTACTCACTCACTTGATTTTAATATGTTCAGTTAATAATAATATTTTTATTTTTTAAATCTTACACATAGCATCTAATGACAAATTTGAGCTGATAATTTTTTTTATTAGTGGAATTTTAATTTGAAATAGTGGGATTCTGAAAGTTTATATTTGATGGCCTTATAATGAGTAAACTGCCATTTTGGTCCCTGTGGTTTGGGCAGTTTTGCCATTTTAGTCCAAATCTCAAACTTTTTAAATCTGGGTCCCTGTGGTTTTACTTTTATTGCCATTTTAGTCCAAAATTCAAAAACCCTCATTTTTTACTGTTCCAACATGCCTATTTTGTCTTTTTATGCAGGGGCATTTTGGTCATTCTGATTTTAATATAACATATTAATAATTAATAAACTAAATTAATATTAAGTATATGTAATCCATTTTTGTTCAGATCATCATCTTGCCAAAACCAGAGATTTCTCCAATGGAACACCACCTGCCACACCCCTCTCGCACCACCACCCCCACCCCCACCACCACCTGCGCCAAAACCAGAGATTTCTCCGGCTCCATTTCGCCCAACCGATTCAGATCCGAATCACACCAATTCAATCAAACCTGATTCAATCAACAATGAGGTAACTTATGACACAAACCTGATTCAATCAACAATGAGGATTCACTCGAATTCAATCAAACCGGCGTCACCATCTTCATCATCGGCATCATCCTCATAACTGGCGTCGAAACCCTAACCCCCAATTTCGCGTCGAAACCCTAACCCTAACTTCCCCGGTGATGGCGGTGGAGGTGTTGGTGTCAAATCTGAGGACGAATGGCGGATTTGACAGTTTTTGTATCGGATTTGACAGTTTTTGTATCGGATGCGGTTGTTTTGATGCAAAATCATATGTTTCCGGTGTGTTTTCGAGTTTGTTGTGGTAGTTTTCACTCTGTGAGGACTCAAGAAATCACAAAGCATCTTCGATTGTAGCCCACACCGTAGATTTGAAAGGTGCCGATGTGTGTGACGGGTCATTGTAGGTGGTTAGGTTGTGACGGGTGGTTGCAGGTGCCGGCGGCGGTGGGGATGGTGGTGGTGCGGTGGGGATGGTGGTGGTGCAGTGGGGGTGGAGTAGATGATGGTCTGCGGTGAAGTCTGTGTGAAGAAGTTGGTCTGAAGAAGAAGATGATGGTATTTAATGTATTATAATAATTGTATAATAATTCCAAATGACCAAAATACCCCTACACAAAAAGACAATATAGGCATGTTGGAACAGTAAAAAATGAGGGTTTTTGAATTTTGGACTAAAATGGTAATAAAAGTGAAACAACAGGGACCCAGATTTAAAAAGTTTGAGATTTGGACTAAAATGGCAAAACTGTCCAAACCACAGGGACCAAAATGGCAGTTTACTCTCTTATAATTGTTTATATATGCAAAAAACAAGCTGGAAAACTTTTTTTGCATATTTGGGTCCTGGTTTTCTTGTTTCGATAGCATACATAGATCTTGGAAATTGCAAGATACTTCTTTCTCATGGCAGTGCTTATGGTGGTGGTATGGCGGTAGTTTATGTGATAGTGGTGTGGTGGTGGCGGCGGTATGGTTTGGTGGGTGTTATAAACAAGGGGTTGATGGTGAAGAGGGGTTTTACAACGAAGGAAGAAACAAGCTGTGAAAAGACATAAATGCCCTCACATGAGGTGCACATGATATGATTTAATGTTTAAAATTAACTAGGTTAGTGTTAAAGGACCAAAGGTGTAATGGTTTTCCAAATAAAGGATTGTGACTGTAATTATTATTCCATATATAAGTTAGTAAGTTTTTTGTGCATTAGCACTTGTAACTTGTGCTTAGAGAGTTTTCCAAAAAAAAACTTACTTTTCCACTTTCAACCCAAAAGTTTTATCTTTTACGTTTTAACCCCTTTTAATTTTTTTTACTTTTAACTCAAAGTTTTCCATCTTTTATAATTTAACACAACACTTTGTTATTTACAACTTTGGTTCCCTATACTTTTTATCTTTCGCAATTTTTTCGTTTTACGTTTCGTTCTAAATTTTGCGAGTTAACATGTCGTAGCTTGCATGTGAGGTTCAACGTTTTTGCTCTATATTTTCATATTTGACAGACCCATCGTAACGCATCCATTTTTCCTCTTTTGAAAAGTTCGCCGCAACGGGCGGGTCGTAGATCAACTAAGTTATTATTTTCTACGTTTTACGTTTCTGCTTAATTTCTTCGCATTAAGACACTGTAACGGGTGTGCGTGGTTCAACGATTTTAGTCTAGTTTTCGTTCTGTGTAATTTTTACCATTTTATCTATTTTATTTTTACGATGTTGAGAGTCGATGTCGTTGTGGCATTTGTGCAACTTGGCACGGTTTTACGAACGTTTTTAACCTATTAAATTTTTTACTAATATTTTCTTTCGGCTTACCCCTATTCTTCCTTTACTTAAAAACTATTTTTATGTGCATATTTTATGTACGGGTGTGTATAAATATGATCTGTTCTATATTCCGACGTAAACTTTTTTTTATAGACGAGTTAGGTCAAATATATTACGTTTTCGTTTAAAGAAACCATTTTTGCGTGCATATTTTTACGTACGTTTTGGTATAAATTCAAGTTGTTATACGTTTTGATGTAAACTTTTTTGGGAAATGATTTAGGTCAAATATAATATGTTTTCGTGTTTATTTTATGTATGTTTCGTAAAGTTTGTTTCGAGCCGTGTGGAGTCAAATTATGGTTTCTTTTTCTCCCTTTTTCCGAAAGCTCTAATTAATCTATTTCGATTACATGTGCATATTTTCCTTCATCCCTGTTACGTTTTCTATGTATGAGTTGGGTCACATATAATACGTTATGATTGTTCGATATGAATTCCATTTACTTTACGTTTGATCCAATCACAATGTTTATACAGGTTACACTGAGTTCAACTGGATACGTCGAAATGTGTGTTTTCATATGGTTAATGCATCATATAACGTTTGGACTAATCCATTCAATATTTACGATGTACCTGCACCGCAACGCGGGCGGGTCTTAACCCTAGTTAAAGTTAAAGGCTATCCATTGCAATTCAATACAAACATAAAGGACGAAAAGTGTAATTTACCCTTTTTAAAAAGATGTCTGGGCTTACGAAGCTTGAAGATACGGGACGGTCAAAGAAAAGAATTATTCGTCGCGACCGGGAAGAGGCTAATTAATGAAGTTCTAATGAATGATTACTTCGTTGAAAACTCAAAGAATAATGACGATACGTTTAGAATGTGGTTTCGTATATCGAAAGAATTATTTTTAAAGATTATAGGAGATATCCAATTTATAATATGAAATGGTCACGGGTTTGAGTCTCAGCTACGTATTTTATCGTTTTTTAGTTGTATCACCTGCGAGAATGTGAAACGTGTTGTGGCCTAGTTGGTTTATTTGAGTATTGGCTTTTATTTTATATTAAAAAAGCCTAGCAAAAACTTAAAAATCCATTTATGTTATTTGGGCTATTGTAAATTTGAATTTTAAAAATCGTACAACTAAAACCAAAATTTGAATTTTATTAGGTTAAACATTACGTTGACTAATATACCTTCTATTATTGAGGTTGTATATAGGTTTTGAAACGCTAGTAACAAGAATTATGAAAACACTGAAATACGTTAAACTTTATTATTTGTTGTTGGTCTATTATTTATTGAAGTTAACAATAGTTCTATTTAGGGGTGTGCACGGTTCGGTTCGGTTATTAGCATTATCCGTAACCGTAACCGAAGTCATCGGTTAATCGGTTCGGTTAATTCGGTTAATTTGTCGGTTTTCGGTTCGGTTCGGTTAATTTTCGGTTAATAACCAATTCAAATAAGGGCTATTTTTTTTGCTTAGAAATACATGTAATGGAGGTATAAATACATGAAATAAATGTATAAATACATGAAATGAATGTATAAATAAATGAAATGGAAGTATAAATGCTTGAATAGATGTTTAAATACATAAAATGAAGGTATAAATAAATGAAATGAAAGTATAAATAAATGAAATGAAGACATAAATAAATGAAATAGAGGTATTATTACATGAAATGAAAGTATAAAACATGAAATACATGAAATAGAGGTATAAAGATAGAAATATATAAAAAAAATGATTCGGTTCGGTTAATTTCGTTTAACCGATGGTAAAAAAAAATATCTGTTAACCGACTTTCGGTTAATTCGGTTTCGATTAATTTCGGTTCGGTTTTGTCGGTTTTCGGTTCGGTTTCGGTTAACGGTTCGGTTATTGCACACCCCTAGTTCTATTGGTTGCATCATTAAGTGTTGTGGCACAGTTTTCCTTCAATAAGGAATGTAAAGACGGAATTGCGTAATCGGATGACAGAATTACGTAATCGGATGTGAAATACATCGTTTTTGAAAGATGAAATTTGTAGGTAACAAATATAGAAATTTTTTTTTTCATTTCTAAAGATATCATAATTTATTTTGTATTTTATTGATTATGTACTTTTATTATGAAATCGTATTTTATTATATATGTTCCTTAGCCCGACTTGAAAATTTTAACTTTGGTTGTGGGAGATTTGACCATTGAAAAAATGGCGACAACATAGAAAAATAATCTGGCCCGCCATTGTCCTTAACGCATTCGTACGTTTTCTATGGTTGTGATTGTGACCAAACCAATAAACCTTTGTAATGGGGAATCCTTCTTTTTTTTTTTAGAATATTTGAAGAAAAAGATGCCTATATTTGTTTTGTGACCAAACCAAGAAATCTTTGTAACATCCTTTTTAGACTATTTGAAGAAAAAGGTGCCTATATTTGTTTTAAGTATTAGGTTGGAGGGTGTGAGGGCTTTATCACGTCACGTCATGTCTACTTCAGACAGGAGGCTATAAGGCTCCTTTCCTTAACTTGCAGGGCGTGTGATAACGCCCCCTATTAAACAAAATTAAAAAAAATTATTAGATGAAATGATGTGGGCCCCACCTACACATAACCTTCTTCCTCGTTACCATGGTGGCGACACATCCATGACGCCTCGGTTTAACTGCCTCGGTATGGGAGGTGGCGCCGCTCCGACGCTATCGGTGGTGAGGTGGCAGGGGTAGCACCCTCCACACCCTCCGGCCTTAGGTTGTTGATGTTAATGAAATTGGTTCATTGTAAGTTGATCTAACTAGCTTCTTGAAGTACGTTGGAATGGATTCATATGGTCTTCACAAAGAACCTCAAATTTGGCATTGTGAACGACTCAAATTTTCCAAAATATATTCTAGGGTTGATCAAAACATTAAGTGCCAATCATTTTGAATCCACACATTTCTAATCATGCAATGCATGTGAAACATACCAAATGAGAGAACTTAACCCAAAAGACTAGTCTGGTGGATGAGAGAGCCCATTTGGTATATAAACCCCACATCAGTTGCCCATACAATCGATGTGGGACAAGTCTCATACCTTTCAATGGTATTAGTCCATAACAATCAACCCTCCTTAAGGACCAACGTCCTCGTTGGTCACGGCTGGCTCTCTCTAGGCCACCACTCCGAGCCTCGTTAGTCACGACCATGTTGGTCACGGCTGGCTCTCTTCAGGCCACCACTCCGAGCCTCGTTGGTCACGGCTGGCTCTCTCCAGGCCACCACTCCGTGGGTCACCACTCCGAGTTCTGGCTCTGATACCAATGTTAGGGCCAACATCCTCGATGGTCTCGACTGGCTCTCTCCAGGTCACCATTCCAAGGGCCACCACTCCCAGCCTCGTTGGTCACGACTGGCTCTCTCCAGGCCACCACTCCGAGTTCTGGCTCTGATACCAATGTTACATACCAACCAAGAGAACTCAACCCAAAAGACTACTCTGATGGATGAGAGAGCCCATTTGGTATATAAACCCTACATCAGTTGCTCATACAACCGATAGGGTCATGTCTCATACCTTGCAACGGTATTAGTCCACAACAGCGTGTCCCTAAGTTCTTTTTTAGAAAGGACATCAACAATCAAGTGGTTAATCATATACGAAGATCTTCAATTGTACAATTTGATTTGATTATTTAACTTCTCATGTTATTCATAATATAATGTAGTGAAAAATAGAATAAGAATTCCTATATAAATATACAAGGGTAATACAAATGTGGAACTATAGCTTCGTTTGAAAATATTTTCGACTGACCACTCGTGTGAACCTAAATAGGGTAAAAAAATAAAAAAAATTCTCGATCACTACAAATTTTAGGGTAAAAAGGTAAAATTCTAGATCACTACAAACCACTAATCATAGGGCAATTATGCTATAGGGTGTGATCATGACCCTTCACGTGAGTGTCATGTAACTAACCTTTAATCCACAATCCAAAACCATACCCTAAGGGTGTGGTCATGACCCAAACCACTATCCCCTTATTTATTTTAATTTATATTTGTCTAAAGAAAAAGAAAATGATTACTTGAAAAATGGAAAGGTGGACCATGGTTGTCATGGTTTAATCCATGCAAACCATGGTGGATTAGGGAAGAGGTGTTATAACCTTCCATTCATGTTCCTCTGTGGCGAATCATGTCCCAACCATGACCCCCACACTCTTTAGCCAGGAAAAAAGTTATCCTCTTACGATGAATCTTCAAGATGTTTCCCATTAAGCTAAAGTTAAAGTGGGAGAATATCACACAAAAATATGCCCTCTTTCCATCCACAAGATCCCAACATCAAGCGTATAGATTAATAGATAGAAAGCATTATGATTTTTTTGTATTGTTTTATTATAAATCATCTTAAATTGTTCACCAAGCCTACGGTAAGAATGGTTGTAGATTGAGAAAAATAGTAGAATTGTAAATGAACCGTACAGAGCTTGTTAATGTTCATTCAATTAACTTTAACTGAACATACAAGAATTGTTAAATGAACAAATTTTTTTGAGTGTGTTTGTTCCTTAAGAAAATGAACATGCTCGTGTCCGTTTATTCTTATTCATTAATATTCTTAATGAGCGACTGACGAACATAAACAAGCACAAATAGACATAAACAAATATAAACCAACACAAACAAATAATCCAACACGAGTTAAAAGTAACATGAACATCTAATCTAAAAGTCTAAAACGGCCTCATCATTACATCAAACATTTCAAAATAAAACAGCTATATCTAAACAAAGGATTTTAACATATGAAAATCAAAGACTTTTAATTATTACTAGACTTACTAGTAATAAATAAATTTGAACGAATATTTAAATGAACATAAAAAAAAAATATAAACGAACGTAAGCGACCGAACATAAATAAACGTCACGAACGTAAATAAACGAAGGAGACATTCATTCATGTTTGTTCGTATAATTATATGAACAAAAAGTTGTTTACTGTTCGTTCATTTATCATATGAATGAAAATGCCGAACGATTCTGTTCACCGAACGTTTGGTTCGTCTACAAGCACTAAAAAGTAAACAAGATTACAAGATTGTTTATAGAAAGATTGGAAGACATTGTTACTTCAAGTAGTGAAGCACAAGTGAGGTGAATCTCACACAAGGAGATGAACCAACTCTTTTAATGACGATATGTATTACAAAGAATCTAGTAGAAGAGGAACATATAAGTGGAGAGTTACAACATGCAAATATGTCACTTCCAAGTATAAAAAGATGAGAGAATCATTGGGCATGGAAAGATACTGGCTGGCTCTTTTCAGGCCACCACTCCGTGGGTCACCACCCCGAGTTCTGGCTCTGATATCAATGTTATGGCCAACGTCCTCGATGGTCACGGGCATGTTGGTCACGGCTGGCTCTCTCCAGGCCACCACTCCATGGGCGACCACTCGGAGCCTCGTTGGTCACAACTGGCTCTCTCCAGGCCACCACTCCGTGGGCCATCACTCTGAGTTTTGGCTCTGATACCAATGTTACATACCAAACAAGATAACTCAACCCAAAAGACTAGTCTGGTGGGTGAGAGAGCCCATTTGGTATATAAACCCTACATCAGTTGCTCATACAACCGATGGGGTCAAGCCTCATACCTTGCAATGGTATTAGTCCATAACAGCATGTCCCTAAGTTCTTTTCTAGAAAGGACATCAACATTCAAGTGGTTAATCATATACGAAGATCTTCAATTGTGCAATTTGATTTGAATATTTAACTTCTCATGGCATTCATAATATAATGTAGTGAAAAATAGAATAAGAATTCCTATAGAAATATACAAGGGTAATACAAGTGTGGAACTATAGCTTCGTTTGAAAATATTTTCGACTGACCACTCGTGTGAACCTAAATAGGGTAAAAAAAATAAATATTTCTAAACCACTACAAATTTTAGGGTAAAAAAGAAAAATTCTAGATCACTACAAACCACCATGACCCTTCATGTCAATGTGATGTCACCCACCTTTAATCCATAATGCACAATCCAAAACTACTACCCTAAGGGTGTGGTCATGACCCAACCACTATCCCCTTATTTATTTTAATTTATCTTTGTCTAAAGAAAAAGAAAATGATTACTTGAAAAATGGAAAGTAGGACCATGGTTGCCATGGTTTAATCCATGCAAACCATGGTGGATTAGGGAAGGGCTGGTATAGTCTTCCATGCATGTTCCTATGTGGCGAATCATGTCCCAACCATGACCCCACACCATTTAGCAAGGAAAAAAGTAATCAATATCCTCTTACGATGAATCTTCAAGGTGTTTCCAATTAAGCTAAAGTTAAAGTGGGAGAATATCACACAAAAATATGCCGTCTTTCCATCCACAAGATCTCAACATCAAGCTTATAGATTAATAGATAGAAAGCATTATGATTTCTTTTGTATTGTTTTATTATAAATAATCTTAAATTGTTCACCAAGCCTACAGACTGGATGGTTGTAAAACGAGAAAAATAGTAGAATTGTAAACGAACCGGACAGAGCTTGTTAATGTTCATTCATTTAACTTTAACTGAACATACAAGAATAGTTAAATGAACAAATTTTTTTTTATGTGTTTGTTCCTTAAGAAAATGAACATGCTCGTGTCCGTTTATTCTTATTCATTAATGTTCTTAATGAGCGACTGACGAACATAAACAAGCACAAATAGACATAAACAAATATAAACCAACACAAACAAATAAACCAACACGAGTTAAAAGTAACATGAACATCTAAACTAAAAGTCTAAAACGGTATCATCATTACATCATACATTTCAAAATAAAACAACTATATATATACAAAGGATTTTAACATATGAAAATCAAAGACTTTGAATTAATACTAGACTTACTAGTAATAAATAAATTTGAATGAATATTTTAATGAACATAAACAAAAACAAAAAAAAAACAAATATAAACGAACGTAAGTGACCGAACATAAATAAATGTCACGAACGTAAATAAACGAAGGGGACATTCATTCATGTTTGTTCGTATAATTATATGAACAAAAAAGTTGTTTTAATGATCGTTCATTTATCATATGAATGAAAATGCCGAACGATTCACGAATTGTTCACCGAACGTTTGGTTCGTCTACAAGCACTAGAAGTAAACAAGATTACAAGATTGTTTATAGAAAGGTTGGAAGACATTGTTACTTCAAGTTGCGAAGCACAAGTGAGGTGAATCTCACGCAAGAAGATGAACCAACTCTTTTAATGACGATATGTATTACAAAGAATCAAGTAGAAGAGGAACATAGAAGTGGAGAGTTACAACATGCAAATATGTCACTTCCAAGTATAAAAAGACGAGAGAATCATTGGGCATGGAAAGATACTGGCTGGCTCTCTCCAGGCCACCACTCCGTGGATCACAACCCCGAGTCCTGGCTCTGATACCAATGTTAGGGCCAACGTCCTCGATGGTCACGAGCATGTTGGTCACGGCTGGCTCACTCCAGGCCACCACTCCATGGGCGACCACTTCGAGCCTCGTTGGTCACAACTGGCTCTCTGCAGGCCACCACTCCGTGGGCCATCTCTCCGTGTTCTGGCTCTGATACCAATGTTACATACCAAACAAGATAACTCAACCCAAAAGACTAGTCTGGTGGGTGAGAGAGCCCATTTGGTATATAAACCCTACATCAGTTGCTCATACAACCGATGGGGTCAAGCTTCATACCTTGCAATTGTATTAGTCCATAACAGCATGTCCCTAAGTTCTTTTCTAGAAAGGACATCAACATTCAAGTGGTTAATCATATACGAAGATCTTCAATTGTACAATTTGATTTGATTATTTAACTTCTCATGGTATTCATTAGTGAAAAACAGAATAAGAATTCCTATAGAAATATACAAGGGTAATACAAGTAACTATAGCTTCGCTTGAAAATATTTTCGACTGACAACTCGTGTGAACATAAATAGGGTAAAAAAAATAAAAATTTCTAGATCACTACAAATTTTAGGGTAAAAAAGTAAAATTCTAGATCACTACAAACCACTAATCAATATCCTCTTATGATGAATCTTCAAGATGTTTCCCATTAAGCTAAAGTTAAAGTGGGAGAATATCACACAAAAATATGCCCTCTTTCCATCCATAAGATCCCAACATCAAGCTTATAGATTAATAGATAGAAAGCATTATGTTTTTTTGGTCTTGTTTTATTATAAATCATCTTAAATTGTTCACCAAGCCTACAGTCAGGATGATTGTAAAATGAGAAAACTAGTAGAATTGTACACGAACCGGACAGAGCTTGTTAATAATCATTCATTTAACTTTAACTGAACATACAAGAATAGTTAAATGAACATGCTCAAGTCCGTTTATTCTTATTCATTAATATTCTTAATGAGCGACTGACGAACATAAACAAGCACAAATAGACATAAACAAATATAAACCAACACAAACAAATAAACCAACACGAGTTAAAAGTAACATGAACATCTAAACTAAAAGTCTAAAACGACATCATCATTACATCAAACATTTCAAAATAAAACAACTATATCTAAACGAAGGATTTTAACATATGAAAATCAAAGACTTTGAATTAATACTAGACTTACTAGTAATAAATAAATTTGAATGAACATAAACAAAAAAACAAATATAAACGAACGTAAGTGACCGAACATAAATAAACATCACGAACGTAAATACACGAAGGGACATTCATTCATGTTTGTTCGTATAATTATATGAATAAAAAAGTTGTTTTAATGTTCGTTCATTTATCATATGAATGAAAATGCCCAACGATCCACGAATTGTTCACCGAACGTTTGGTTCGTCTACAAGCACTAAAAAGTAAACAAGATTACAAGATTGTTTATAGAAAGATTGGAAGACATTGTTACTTCAAGTTGCGAAGCACAAGTGAGGTGAATCTCACGCAAGAAGATGAACCAACTCTTTTAATGACGATATGTATTACAAAGAATCAAGTAGAAGAGGAACATATAAGTGGAGAGTTACAACATACAAATATGTCACTTCCAAGTATAAAAAGATGAGAGAATCCTTGGGCATGGAAAGATACTGGTTGGCTCTATCCAGGCCACCACTCCGTGGGTCACCACCCCGAGTTCTGGCTCTGATACCAATGTTAGGGCCAACGTCCTCGATGGTCACGGGCATGTTGGTCACGGCTGGCTCTCTCCATGCCACCACTCCATGGGCGACCACTCCGAGCCTCGTTGGTCACAACTGGCTCTCTCAAGGCCATAACTCCGTGGGCCATCACTCCGAGTTCTGGCTCTGATACTAATGTTACATACCAAACAAGATAACTCAACCCAAAAGACTAGTCTGGTGGGTGAGAGAGCCCATTTGGTATATAAACCCTACATCATTTGCTCATACAACCGATGGGGTCAAGTCTCATACTTTGCAATGGTATTAATCCATACCAGCATGTCCCTAAGTTCTTTTCTAGGAAGGACATCAACAATCAAGTGGTTAATCATATACGAAGATCTTCAATGGTACATTTTGATTTGATTATTTAACTTCTCATGGTATTCATAATATAATGTAGTGAAAAATAGAATAAGAATTCTTATAGAAATATACAAGGGTAATACAAATGTGGAACTATAGCTTCGTTTGAAAATATTTTCGACTGACCCCTCGTGTGAACCTAAATAGGGTAAAAAAATAAAAATTTCTAGATCACTACAAATTTTAGGGTAAAAAAGTAAAATTCTAGATCACTACAAACCACTAATCATAGAGCAATTAGGCTATAGGGTGTGGTCATGACCCTTATGACCACCATGACCCTTCACGTTAGTGTCATGTCACCCACCTTTATTCCACAATCTACAATCCAAAACCACTACCTTAAGGGTGTGATCATGACCCAAACCACTATCACCTTATTTATTTTAATTTATCTTTATCTAAAGAAAAAAGAAATGATTATTTGAAAAATGGAAATGAGGACCATGGTTGCCATGGTTTAATCCATGCAAACCATGGTGGATTAGGGAAGGGGTGATATAGCCTTCCATTCATGTTCCTATGTGGCGAATCATGTCCCAACGATGACCCCCACACCCTTTAGCCATGAAAAAAAGTAATCAGTATCCTCTTAAGATAAATCTTCAAGATGTTTCCCATTAAGCTAAAGTTAAAATGGGAGAATATCACACAAAAATATGCCCTCTTTCCATCCACAAGATCCCAACATCAAGCGTATAGATTAATAGATAGAAAGCATTTTGATTTTTTGTTGTATTGTTTTATTATAAATCATCTTAAATAGTTCACCATGCCTACAGTTAGGATGGTTGTAGATTGAGAAAAATAGTAGAATTGTAAAACGAACCGAACAGAGCTTGTTAATGTTCATTCATTGAACTTTAACTGAACATACAAGAATAGTTAAATGAACAAAAATTTTTGTATGTGTTTGTTCCTTAAGAAAATGAACATGCTCGTGTCCGTTTATTCTTATTCATTAATATTCTTAATGAGCGACTGACGAACATAAACAAGCACAAATAGACATAAACAAATATAAACCAACACAAACAAATAAACCAACACGAGTTAAAAGTAACATCAACATCTAAACTAAAATTCTAAAACTACATCATCATTACATCAAACATTTCAAAATAAAATAACTATATCTAAACAAAGGATTTTAACATATGAAAATCAAAGACTTTGAATTAATACTAGACTTACTAGTAATAAATAAATGTGAATGAATATTTTAATGAACATAAACAAAAAAAACAAATATAAATGAACGTAAATGACCGGACATAAATAAACGTCACGAACGTAACTAAACGAAGGGGACATTCATTCATGTTTGTTCGTATAATTATATAAACAAAAAAGTTTTTTTACTGTTCGTACATTTATCATATGAATGAAAATGCCGAACGATTCACGAATTGTTCACCGAACGTTTGGTTCGTCTACAACCACTAAAAAGTAAACAAGATTACCAGATTGTTTATCTTCCAAGAAAGATTGGAAGAGATTGTTACTTTAAGTTGCGAAGCACAAGTGAGGTGAATCTCACGCAAGAAGATGAACCAACTCTTTTAATGACGACATGTATTACAAAGAATCAAGTAGAAGAGGAACATATAAGTGGAGAGCTACAACATGCAAATATGGCACTTCCAAGTATAAAATGATGAGAGAATCATTGGGCATGGAAAGATACTGGCGGAGAAAATGGTGGTCAAAATCAAAGTTATAGGTAGATTATAAGCATAGTGTAAGAACCCTTACCCTATGTGTTTTTTCAAACCGAAACATCTACCCAGGTTCTACTCAATCCGGGTTCTGTGGCGAAGGCGATGAGACTATGACTCATTTGTTGACATCATGTTATGTGGCGGCTAGGACATATATAAATAACGAGTGAACTATCAGAATCAAACTACAAAGCAAAACTATCATAGGCTTGTGCGCAATCAAATCTCCACCAAATTGCTTAGACTCAAACACAGATCAAGATAACTTTCAAGGGTATGTAGGGGCTACAGGTAGGTTTATATATTGGGTAAAATGGCTAAAACAAAAACTAAACGATAAACTGGATAAACACTAAACAAAAACAAACACTTTGGTCATTTCGACCCACAACTTTTATTCTATTTTCTTTTTTTCATCATTTTTTCATTTCAATCACACCAATGAATAAGATAATGCCACTACTATACGATCCGGTTATCAAAAATTATTATGGGTGGCAAACGAAAGGTTTTAGGTTCAAAGTGGTGTCTAAGGGTAATAGTGAAACAGGTCAAACAACACGAATAAACAAAAAGGCCAACAGACATGGGTAATCCTAATACCTCTATCATATCTGTGTCAAATCATAGCCTAAGGTCTCAAAATGTATCAAAACGCAGAAGTTCTAAAGTAATGGAACAAGTTGGTTAACCACATATGAATAGACAAAGTGAATATATATATATATATATACATACATATATAGAAACGGGATCAGGAGAAAACAGTTGGAAGTGTGAAAACGGTAAGAACGGATCCTGGTCGAACACATGGAAGGGGGCGCTAAATGATATGCATGGACACGATTGTCATTGTCCACATTCCCCTCAATTACTTTTACATGGCGTTTAACACATTCACAAACTCACAGTTAGTAACACAAATGATACATTGTGTTTAATAACACAAATGATACATGGTGTTTAATAACATAAATGATATATGGCGTTCAATATGACAATCACTGATGATACATGGCGTTTAATAACACAAATGATATATGTCTTCAATAAGACAATCATAAATGATACATGGCGTTTAATAACACAAATGATATATGTAAAATGGCGTTCTCATACAGTCAAACAATATTATACAAATGATACATGTATTGGCGTTTAGTAACAAACTATCAAAGTATATTACATGATATATGGAGTTTTATAAAGAAACATCATAAAAAGTAACCATCTGTACTGTAACGCCTCACTTTTTGGAACTTTCCTTATTTAGAAAGTTTGTTTGTAATTTCTATATATGGAAACTTGTATTCGTCTTTTCTTTTCAAGCATTGTAATCCGAGACTTGAATCATAATGAAACTCGATCTTTTTATACATTGTGTTATACGTAATCCATACATGCAAATTCATTTTATACATGCATGTATTCATACATTACACTTATGTATTGCACTAACACATTTAAACGCTTAAAACTGGCAAATTAAGTGAAATCAAACTCGGACCTTCAAGCAACTAGGCCTTTCGTGCGAAGGGAGCCCCATTCGCACGAAAGGGGCAATCCGCCCAAGCCTAGACGCCCAAAGGCAATCCATTCCAAGCCCATTTAACCTATAAATACAGACCCTCATCCTCATTTCTCACCTTCCACACTCCGAAAATCTCTCTCAACTATTGAATTTGAGCTCCATCAGCCGAATACTTCCAGCAGCATTCTAAGTGAGTTTATGCCACACCCCAACCGATGGCGGAAAATAAAAACAAGATTGCCGAGACATAATAATGCTAATTGTGACAATAATTAATTAATCAAAATTTCATAAATACTAAAATGGCATACATCGTTCAAAAAATCAAATACAATTAAATTATAGCAAACATGAAACATGAATAATTGTTTATTATTAAGGTGCGTATCTAAGTCCACCCTAAACTTGTTTCTTCATGTCATCATCTATCAACCTGCAACATGTATTAAAATATGATCAACAAGAATGTTGGCGAGCATACAAGTTTGAATACATAGCATAATAATAAAATGTTTAATGGTGTTGATATCCAACATGATAAAATGTATAACCTGTTACTAACATACTTGTTGGTGCATTATGTCTATAGCCTACGTCTAAAGTCTAGGTCATATCGGTAGCTTGTACAGGGGTCAAAATGTAAATTTATGTTGTTTTGTAGTAATTTCGCACGAAATAGCTTGTTGCTATTTCGCACGAAATTACCTAGTGTAATTTCGTACGAAATTACGTAATGTAATTTCGCTCGAAATTAGATGCCTATAAATAGGCAAGTGTTTCTTCTCATTTGGTACGAAATTAGTGCAAGTGTAACGAAGTGCTGTCCAATTTTCACCGTGTATTCAAGTCTAAAATCAATGAGAAGCTTGTTTTAAGTATCATACTCTGTTTCTACTCATTTCTACACTGATTCTAGGCTGTTTGTTTGTTTCCGCCTTTCAAACAGTTGTGTATTGTCTCTGATTGGCGACCAAACGAGTCGTTCAGAAGAGTTCTCGGATCAAATCAGAGGCGGAATTCAAAGATTTGATCTTCATTCAGCTTGTTATACACTTTAACAGTCTCTTGTATTGATTATACAACGTTACAATGGCTGGAGACAATTTGGCAGCACCTCGGCTCCAAAATCACAAAGTTACAAATGAAATGACCAGACCTAGTATTTATAGCCAAGTAATTTCGCACGAAACTGTCATTTGCTATTTCGCACGAAACTGCTATTTCGCACGAAACGGCTATTTCGTGTGAAATGACTTTTTCAGCCTATTTCCCAGTTTCATCATACTTCGTGACCTAGATCTATCATTTCTATTACAAGACTTGATACAAGACGAAGTCAACAGACATATGCACCAACAAACTGACATTGAACACGAATGAAATCGAAAACAAAACATGTGAAACAGTCCCCTTTCGTGCGAAAGGGATGCCCATTCGCATGAAGGGTATGGCCTTTCGTGCGAAAGGTGCCAGTTTGTCAAAAATGTTTGTTTGATCTATCCAAAACAGATTATTTCTTGGTGGAAATTAACCCTAACACAAACCCACAACTACGAACTGAGTTGTGAGTCTGGTGGGTACCAGATTCCACCAAGTTTTCGTAACAGAAAATAAAATGAAATGTAAGAACAAGTTTAAATCAAAGTTTATAATGTTTGAATCTCATATGTGGTGAGGTTTCAACATCAGTTTGCCAAAGCAAACTCGTGAAAACCATTCGTGAGATATATTCAAACAATAAGTTTTGTAAAAATTAAAGAAATGAAACTAAAATGCAAGAAAAAGTAATGAAAATGAAAGAAAAAGATAGAGATTTTAGTGAATTGGTTCTGATCGCAAAGAGGGTTTTAGAGCGTTTAGGAGTAAGTCTGAGCGAATGGGAAGGGAAATTGAGTGATGTAGCGTGCTTATTTATAGGTTTAGGGTGAGTTTGGGACGAGAGGGAGCTTCCGGGCGAACGGGGAGTTTGGAGTGATAGGCCCTTTCGCCCGAAATGAGGTCCTTTTGTGCGAAGGGCATTTCCCTTCTTCTAAAAGGTCCAAGTTTGATTAATACGCGTGTTTTAGCCGGTTTTACGTGTATTAAGCCTAAATGTGTATTGTACAAGAATAAAACATGCATAATGGTCTTTAAAACATTGATTTTGAGTGTGAACATGCAAAAAAATCTAAAATGTACACATAATCGTGAATAAAATACTTGAATTTTCATTATGATCAGTAGTCCCGGATTACAAAATTGAAACGAAATAGAATACAACACAGTACAAGTTTCCACAAATAGAATTACAACAATATTTTCTCTCTAATTTCTTCTACTTTTCCAACTTTTATACATATCTTCATATTTTGTTACTTGGTTTCTCTGATTTGCCTTGGCAATCTGATGACAACTCTCAAACATAATGAGGGCCAAGCTAAAGATTGAAGTTTATCTTTCAAACTTTTATAAAACAAACTTCTGTTATTAAACTTGGTAGAATCATGGACTCACTAAGCTCACAAGCTAAGTGTTGGTGCATTTATGTCTATCGCCTTCGTCAATATAACTCGTAGCAGAAATGGAATGAAACATAGCTTTATTATGTTATATTTAGGAAAAAGGGCAAGGTGGCATTATTGTAAATAAGAAAACTTTCCTTATAGCCCTTGCCTATAAATAGAGGAGTTAGTGTTTCATTTTAGAACTTTTGCCACATTTGCTAGTTGGAGAGCTTTGGAGCTAGAGAGAGAGTCTAGAGAGAGAAAGTGCAAAAGGTGATTCACGTGATTGTACGATTTCATATCTTTGAATAGAATCACAGATTTAGTACCGTTCTTGTGTTCGGTCCACGCACGTGTACGGATTTCGCACGTCACACGTGTCGATACACAATCGTTCGGGAGTCAAAAACCGATCCTACACTAAGTTCATAGCTGCGGGTTAGTGTTGAGGTCGATTCCTATCAAGAAGTGAACAATTTAAACAAAACTGAACTATTTTCATCTCGAAACAGGACCTCTCGCACGAATGACAAGCCATTCGCACGAAAGGCACTGTTTTAACTTGTTCCGACATTTTCTAAGTGTTGAATGCAACCCGGATCCCCATTTTTCAGTATGGATTGTGGTTGCCTTGGCTTCCAATCTAGTTCCACCACCTCACTTAAACTTGCAAACGAACACCCAAACAATCTCCTAGACCTAGAATAAGTTAACCTCGTCCAACCTCCAACACTTGGTTCATACCTTCCATGTTGAAACGGCACACCTGGGTTGTCCTTGTTCGGTCTTTTGGTATTTTACATTATGTATTTCCTTTCAGTTATTCATGACCAACCAGTTTGTTAAATAAGTTAACAAATTTGAGCTTTGGTGAACCATCTAATGAGGTTATCACCTCCATACATGACTTCTGTGAATTCTATGACTATAGGACTGTTATTATACTATATAATATAACTAAATAACACAACTGAACTCACGACATGATTGTTTAATAGTTAAAAGATTCGAAATGAAGTTTTGTCTGCACACACAGACACCATTCTCACGAAGGGGACTCCCTATCGTGCGAAGGGTACTTTTCTGTTTCGTGCGAATGGTCCTTTCGCACAGATGGGTTGTGATGTTCGGTTTTCCGTTTATTTCATTTCCACGTTCCTTGTTACTGATTCTGACAGGCAAATCAGGACCCGTAAAACCACAGAAACACAAGGAGTGACAAGTGCCTGGACTAAATATATTTTCTGTTTAAGTTATACTTTTATATTATCTACTTACGTATTTTAAATTCCGAATCCGAATCCTCCGTCCAAATCCAACAACTCACACCTTCGTTTACCCACATGTAGGGTAACCTCGGTGTTCCAGCGCTCTCGTCAACAACTCATCTACGTGTGGATTAACTAACGAAGATTAGCAAAACCCTGAGTATATTCAAACGCCCTTTTTCTATTTCGCACTTTTGGGTGCAATATGTTTACTTATCAACCTACACAGTTACACTAACATTTTATGCAATCACACAAACAATCCAATCATGCATGCTAATTAATTATACTTGATTCGTTTTTCTTGAACATTCTTATGTGATAAACTTGCCATTAACTTCATACGAGCCTCCCCTTAACATGTATAGCGCTATAGGAGTAACGCACCGCCCGTAGTCTTGTGGTCATGTTAAGTCTTTTAAACTTGCGGTAATCAGACGATTGACTTGTATAATCGCATGACAGTTTTATGTTAATCTTGATAACTAAGTTTGCCATGTGGATTCGTATAAATCATTTTCATACTTATGCTATATTAAACTTGTATACTCGTCAATACGTTTTGTATTGAACCATACTTTAAAAAATGTTGCAGGTTGATGATGTTGATATTGAATAAAATCTAGTAGGGATGCTTTAGATACACATTTAGAAACACTAGATTATGTTGTTGTACTTGTTGTATTTTTCTTCTTGTATTGTTGTTGTATTTTGAAACAATTGTTGTACTTTGATTTCCATATGTTGTAACTTGACAATTTGCAATGAAATGAAATCAGTTTTGGATTAATTATTGTCGCGATAGTGTTATGAAGTCTCGAACTATCTCATTTTCGTCTCACTCCGATGTTTCCATCATCGGTTGGGGTGTGACAGATTGGTATCATAGCCATAGCTATTGGGAATAAGGTAAAATTGCCATGTTTGACCTAGTCTATAGTTTAAGTGACCAAACTTTGACCATCCTTGATTCTTGCTTAAGATGTTATTCTTCCTACTTTGCTTCTTCCTATTTCATTTTGTCTTAATTATACATATGTCTTTTGACGTGTGAGGGTGTAGCTGTAAATTTTAGATATATTTTAAGCACTTTTTACTCGCAAATCAAGCTTTAAATTTATAAAAAACGATACAATACTATCACTCTACACACGTTAGGGCAAGTGCACCCATCGCGGACGTAGTATAATGATGGTAAGATACCGAGGTCGTCCAAGGACACAGGAGCTTTTAATACCGGCTTATCCATAACGTCTAATCTAACCAAATTTTGATAAACATTTTTGAAAGTTTTAAAAGAAAAACTAGAAAATAAAAATGTAAATATAAGGAAAATAAATACACAAGAAGGAATCACTTGGTTCCAACTCCTCTTTTATGTATCCTTTGATGATTTCCTCACTTTGGGCTTTTTAAGAGATTATCTTAGTTATAGTGGTAGGCCCCTCTTGTGAAGGCGACGTTACCCTCAACCTATTGGTCTGAGTCAGTAGGGATACAGTCCCGCAAGGTCGGATTATTGAAAGATAATTAAGTAAGTTATTAATGCGAAAAGTGGTAGGCCCCTCTTGTGAAGGCGACGTTACCCTCAACCTATTGGTCTGAGTCAGCAGGGATACAGTCCCGTAAGGTTGGGTAATTGTTTTAATAGTAGTTTATTATAAATAAGGGAGTACAAGCCGTTCTTACTTCCCCCAATTTGATGCTATCTGCCTCAAGGGAAGTCCTAATAAGGTTGAATCAGGTCCTCGCAGGATCTATATACTGAATGAGGCAAGAACTTTACCCAAACACCCTTCTAACCCCCTTTCTAGGTAGTTAACGCACTTTATCTAGACCGTAAAGACACGAATGAGTGAATCAACAAAAACATGAAGAAATGATTAAGTAAAGTTCACCTTCAATATAAAAAACTAGTTATTAAAGTCATTAATACATACCCAAATAAAAAGTTGCCAAAGATTGGAAATCAAAAGTAATACATAAATGATTTGTCTTCACCATGTGATGTAAGAGATTTAGCCAAGCATGGACTTTGTTTGACAAGAACTCTTACGATCGATCTTGGATCACGAGACTACTACACACTCTAACAGATGAAAGATGGATGATGGATGATGGTGGTGGGTGTTGGAGTTGTAGTGGTGGTGGACTGATGGCAAGTGTTAGAGAAGTGGTTTTCCAAGGGATGAGTTGGAATGAAACCAAGCACCCCCTATTTATAGCTGAAAACATAGTCTTCACCCGGCCCCGTGCCCACTTGGCATGGCCACGTGGTCTTCAATTTTCTCCCTTCATTAACTGCAGATGCCAGGTCGTGTACTAACACGCCCCTTGGTGACAGAGCACGACTCCGTCGTGATTGTACTTACTGCACTATCTCAGATTCTGCGAATATTAGAGTTGGCCACGACCCATGTTCAGTTGGAATGGCCCTTTGTTGGTTTGTCTTTTGCTGTTGTCTTTTTCTGTAGGGCTTCTTGACTGGGCACGACCCCATGCATGGTGGGCACGGCCCCGTGCCAAAGCTTCTGTTTTTGTTATTTTTGTTGCTTTGGATGTGGATGGGGGTCAGCGAGTTGTGTCAATCCTTCTTCTTTGTATTTGTGTTGGTTTCTGCTGTTAATTTGTTCCTTTTTACCGTTTAAGCTCTTTTGATCCTGTAAATTAAAAGTAAACAAAGAAACGTGCTTTTCCCAACAATAATAATGAAAAAGGGTTGATTTTATGCCTTGTTTGATGTAATTTATATGTTGCATTTTAGGCACATCAAATACCCCTACACCTGAATCTTTGCTTGTCCTCAAGCAAAACTCTATAATGTGGCTTACACACTCAAACGGATTTGGTAGAATAGAAGTTTTGGGTTTATCTTTAGAGTGTCGGGAATCCAAGTTCTAAATTTATTTTGTTCTTATTTTATTTACAATCTTATTAATCATGATTTATTTAAAACACATATTATGAAAAATTATTTGTTTTGGGCATAACATGCCTTTATAAAATTCTATTTAGTTATATATAAATTTACACACCTCACAAGTGGTCACTCAACACTCAGTCGAAGTTGTTTAAGTGAAAACGCTCGGACCCGGTGTGGAACTTACTCCTACTATAGGCTTGACAAACAATCAAACCTCCTCTTTTTTGATGTTTAATCCTTGTAAATCTCAAGAGGGCTTTTAAAAGGGTAGGTTTTGGTTCAGGTAGGTGTGTTTGGGTAAAAAGGGTGTAAAGCATAAAAGTGTCGGTTTTTAATTGCTTCGTGGCTTAGCAAAAAAGACTTTATCTAATGTTTTTTTAACCAAAGTTGAAACTAAGCCATACTTGTAATTTTATAACCGAACTTTTTACAAAAAATAAAGGGTGTAAATAAAAAGTTTTGTGGATGTGGGTGGTTATTTTTGCAAAAGTATATATTTTTTTACGGGTTTAGAAACGAAAGAGTTAAAGCTCAAAGGGGTTTAACTAAGGGGATGTAAGGAATGAAAAGTAAAGCAAAGGTTTAGAATGAAATAAAGGGTATAGTCCTAATGCCTCTATCATTTACTTGGATTTATTTCGACAAGGATTTGGAACGTATTGTTTTGGCAAGTTCTAGATTTGTAAGAATCAAACGGGCTATTCACACAAGAAACGAAAAAATATGAGTAATTAATATAGATATGTATTTGTATGCTTGGTATAGGCTCAAAACTCACTTTTAATGGAAAAAAGGGTATAGTGTAAAAATGTAAATATAATCAAATTTTACAAAGATTTGTTATGCCCGTTTTTTATGATTTTCTTAATTGGTTCTTTTATCATGACGCTATCAGGTGTAAATTAGTAAAAACATAATTTTTAGAACTTATTTTTCCCAACTAAACCAAGATAAGTAAAAAATAAAAATTTTTGACAAAAAAGTGTGGGTTGATTAGCGGTTTTCCAAGGCGAGTTTTGTGTAAGGCTTGTTTTTAACATCCCCCACACTTAAATTACACATTGTCCTCAATGTGTCCCAAATAGGATTTGTTTGAATTAAATGTGCAAGAAGTGGGTAAAAATAACAATTTTTTGGTCATTGGTCACTGGGCACGGGGGCGTACCTGGTGGACACGGCCTCGTTGCCAAAGTGCTAATAACAGAATGAAACAGAAAACTTACAGTATGGTGGACACGGGGGCGTGCTGGGTGGGCACGACCCGTGCCACCTTTTCTGCAGAAAATTTTTAACATCAGACATTTGGGCACGGGGGCGTGCCTGGTCGGCACGGCCTCGTGCTGCAGAATCTGATTTGCAGTTTTTTGAAGCGGGAGGTTCTGGTTTATGTGCACGGGGTCCCTTTTGGCTTTTTCATCTTTTTTCGAGTGTGGTTTACTCTTACAAAGATGAAACTTAAAAGAAAAATCATTAAACTAAAGATTACACTAAGATTTAAACTACTTAACTAATGGATAGTCCATTGAATGCCTCCATAGTGCACCACGATTATAAGGGTCCTTGGCTAGACCCAAAGTCAGTCAAATGTTACCCGAGAGGGATGACTCGCATCCCGAGTTGCATCACTGAAGAGTGTAGTCTAAGCTCGAGTCTATTGTCTTGATGTAGTTGACCAGATCAACCTCTGCTCGTTGTCCTACTTCAAACTTGATCTCCTTGTCACCAACCCTCAATGTTAATCTTCCATCACTCATATCCACCATGGCTCGTGTGGTGGCAAGGAAGGGCCTTCCTAATATGAGCGGGATTTCGGTGTCTTCTTCCATGTCTAAGATTACAAAGTTGGCCGGGAAAACAAATTCACCGACCTTTACCAATAGATTTTCTATGACACCTTGAGGGTATTTTACCGACCTATCCGCAAGTTGTATGCTCATTCTTGTAGAGTGTGACTTGCCTAACCCAAGTCGATTGAACATAGAGGCCGGTATTAGATTAATGCTAGCCTCCAAGTCGGCTAGTGCATTGCTTATTGGTGATCCTCCAATAGAGCAAGGAATGGTGAAGCTTTCGGGATCAATCTTCTTTTTGGGGAGCTTATTGAGGAGTGCCGCCGAGCATTCTTCACTTAAGTTGACTTGTTGAATGGATTCAATTATCCTTTTGCGAGTGAGGAAATCTCTCATAAACTTGGACTATTTTGGCAGTTGAGTGAGGACTTCCACAAAAGGGAGATTGATGTGAAGTTATTTAAGCAAGCTTCTGAACTTGGTGAATTGCTCGTCGGTCTTTTGTCGTAGTAAACGACCGGGGTAAGGGACCGGGGGTGGTTTGGTTGCTTCAGCATTTTGGGGTTGAGTATTTTCTTGGTTATTGGTGATGGGCATTTTTATAGGGAGTGAATCAGGTTGTTGGGGTGTTCGTTCAACTTCGGGTCCTACCTTCCGGTTTCTTAAGTTGATTAGGTTTACTTGGGCTTTTGGGTTTGTTTCGGTGTTACTAGGTAAGGCTCCTTGTGGATTTTCGGCAAAATTTTGGGCAAGTTGGCTTACTTGTTTTCCTATATTTTGCATGATAGTCCGTTGGTTTCTAATTTTGGCTTCAGTTTGTAGGAACCTTTTCAATTACTTTTTATCTGATTCGGAGTAAAGGCGAGTGATGAGGTGTGACAACCCGAACTTTCATGGTTAGCGTTTCCTGATTTCTTGACCCCTAGCTCGTATAATTACGTTTCATGTTGCGTATCTAAACGTGTGTACGTCATGTTAATCCTGAATTGATTGTAAGAGGTCGTATCTATCGTATGATGTAAGTCTGTGCATGTTAGACGATGAGCTTATAAATCCAATCGCATACCCTTACACTACCTCACGCTTGTGAGCCTTGGACTTACATATGATTTACGGCCCAAGCCCCCCATCATAAGAGTTGATTCGCAGCCCAATAGAGCCCGAAGACCTGGCCCGAAATATTATATGTCTCAAACACTCACATTACCGTCATATTCTTCTAAACACAAAACGTGAGGAAAACCCTAGTTCCTCTCCACATCGGACGACGACTCCATTCCCCCTCGACGGCAACCTCGTGGCCGGAGTCCTCTTCCTCGGCTGAAGCATTCCACCTCCCGTTCCGGCACCACTGCAATCCCCCGGTTAGTGTGCGCGTACTTGTTATAACCGTATTCATGATTTTGACTATGTGTGAGTTGGTCGATTTGAATGTATGAATGATGTTGGTCTATGCATACTCTAGGATTTTTTTGATAGATGATTCTGCTAGGATGTTATGGATCTCTTGTGATGATTAATCGATCAGAATGAACTGGAAAGTGTTTTGCTAATTAACGTTATATGAAAACTGGAAGTTTTATGTTAGTATTTATGGTTATTGCAGAGAAATTAACATTTGATCTTGCTGGTTCAATTTGATTAGAGAGTGATTAAAAGGTTAAATGTTGCTAATGATTAATCATTTAAATTGTCACTCCCCAAAAACGTCGCAGCGGAATATAAAACATAGTGATGACGGAAGTTGGTGGCCATTTATATCTTGTCGATTAATGCATTTAATTGTTGGACATTTTAGTATATTTTAATATAAGTTATTTAAACATTACGTTTTAAGTCACGACACGACCACATAGTTAAGTTGTCTTTGATCCTCGCGGATCTTATTACATATGTCCCAGAAAGTTTAAAGGTTGTCCAACATTTTTTAACAAACATCATGCATCATTCAAACACAAGATACACCATGATTCCCGAAGCCGAACTTAAGTACCTGTAGAACACGTTAAAATCAAGTGTCAACACAAAGGAAGGTGAGTTCACTTATTCACATACAAACAAATCATCTCAAAGGAAAACTTTCTGATTATGTGTTTATTTGAAAACATCCATATAAATTTTAGAAAGTCCATTTTTACTTCCTTAATAAAATCCGTGGGTCTTCCATCGCGGTTTAACAACCCGACAATAACACTCTTACCCAGTTTTGTATATTAAATTATTGCGTCAATTTTCAGACTTGTAATGTTAGCTAGACAATACGAACTATATATTAACCATGCAGGGATAATCAAAGCTAGACAATAATCAGAATATCAATTCGTCATTTGACTTGACTCGGAGCGACCGGTCACGACGTGGTTGTCAACCCGATAGATATACCAACAATTCCTCGCTTGCAATACTTAAATGATTAAACGACATCATGGGCGCAGGGTCCTCTTCGAGAACAATATGATGTCTGCCTCACGTTCAATATATATATCCTACTAATATGACAATTTAATACACGAAGTTGTACGAACCCCCTGGATCCCCTTCCCTGTGACCAGGCCGGCATCCGTCCCAACTTTACGGTCTGTTTCACCTCGGAAACACCGTACCAATCCCGTTTCATCCCGAAACAAATATATTCAACAAAGCCGTTTCATTCCCGAAACATATATTTTCACAAATCCATATATTTTCAACGAAAATCTGTAATTTATATCAAAAAGGTATGTTTTATTCCAAAAACATTATTAAACCCTTTTATTGGCGTGTTCTGCCCCCAAAATATATATAAAGCAGTAAAAAGAGGGGTTTAGTGACACTCACCTTTGGGTGCGTATTTTAAATAGCGCAATCCCAGAGATTGATTTCTACACGTCCTATTATATATATATAGGAACAATTTTAAATCAACATTCATAACACAAAAATCCTAAGTTTCTTCGTTTCTTAGAATTATCACATAACTTTGAGATTTTCTCGAAAAGTTATCATTTTTGATTATGTTGGCACGTTAATATATATATGAGTCCATATATATATATATATATATATTTATAATTTTGCAACTTGAACGATTTTATTGGTGACCATTATTGTGTAAGTCCGTTAACACTCTCGTTTATACGTAATATATCTACGATTTGCGCGTCGTAATATATATACATAAACGTTCATATAATTTATCATCAACACACGCGAAATCTTATTAACTTATCTATTTTGTCATTTCTAAAGCAAATATACATAAAACATCTCAGATGTATCAAATTTCATGCTCGGCAACCAAGTTACACATTTAACGCGATTTTTACCGTTTCTACCGCACAAAACGCACAAATATTCATGCATAATCTAAATTTCCAACAATCATGTTAAAAACTTAACATACTTTCACATTCTTATTTTTAAATCACATGACACATTTTAATACATATGGTTTACCCAAAATTTTACCCATACTTGTGTACACTGAAAAATGCGTATTTTAGCGATTCGGTAACGTTTTTAGGCGTCGGAAGTCACGTATGACCAACCAAACACCAAGTAAACTTAAAATTAGTTAAAATACTTATTTTTATACTAAAAAAATCAGTTTACTTACTGATCTAAATCAGTTTTATAAAAGTCACTCGAAAAGCCGATTTTTGACCGTTTTAACGCATAGTTTTGCGTTAAACGTTACTATAATCATCCCAACTCGAAACGGCTTGATATTTTAACACAATACATGTTATTTACTGATTAAAATAGTGGTTATAATAAGATTAGTGCAGTTTTTGTATAAGTCACATAAATCATGCGATTTCACGTATTTTACAACCTTTAATGCACCAAGTACAACATGCAAAGCTAGCAAACATTATGACCTTTTTAAAAACATATCTCATCATGCAAGATCTAGTTAGTGCATCTAATGTATCCACATCATGTTCTAATCATTTTGTAATTTTGTATGATCTTGAATGCACTTAGATCTTCATTTATTTCATGTTTCTCATACTCAAACATTCCAACATTCTTATGATCATCCTAGATTCGATTCTTATAAATGCAATACATACTTTTTCTTACATATTTAAATCTTTTAATCATAAAATTTACATGCATGTGTACATATACATATATACATACACGACACATATACACACATGCATATACTTCCAAGGCTTTACTTTTTAACATATTTATTTCAAATCAATAAACCTTTTTGAGAACATTCTTTTAATGATTTCTTTTCAACACACGCATGGACCCAACTTTCAAAGATCAACTCAAATCATTCAAGTACAAGAAATCAAAATACAACTAAATACACACATTGCCACAATTTTTGGCCATATATACACACACATGTACACTCACTTTTACTTTAATTAAAATCTCATTCTTTGTTAAATACAAGTTTGTGATTCATTCCAAGTTCAAGAGAAACCATCTAACATCTCCATCATCACTAAAAATCAAGAATGTGATTTAAAAACAAGTTTATACCTTCAAGATTTTTAAGTGGTTTTTTGTGAAAAGATGATGATATGAGACTTGTTATTGCTTGAATCTTGCTTGATATCACTTCCAAACACCCATATTAGCTTGAAATCATCTTGAAAGACTCTTGAATCTTCATGAAAAGATTGGAAATTTTGAATGTGTGTGTGTATAGGGGGTTTCGGCAGTAAGTGTTCAAGAGGGAAGAGAGAGAGAGCTTGTTTGATCATGTATTGAAGAAGATGGAGTGTTTAAAATAATCTAATGATTAAGCACAATGCTCAAGACCCACATGGCATAAAATCACAATTCCAAGAAGTGGTGGCACCACCCTTGGCCGCCAACTCTCTTTCTCTCTCTTATATACACACATAATTCATATATATATACATATACATATGAAGATTAGTGAATAAAACAGGTATTTTAATGGATACCGGGTATTTTATCTAGCGTTTTAATCCCGTTTTAGTGCGTTTTAAATTATTTTTATCATTCTATAAAAATAATCACTTAAAATTATTACTGAAATAATTAACAATTGCCTCGACTGGCTGCGTTGACAGTATTTTGTTTAATTCGCGCAATATCGCGCAGTACGCACTCAAACTCGAAAAATAGAGTTTCTTAGTGTTTTAATTTATTTTTCCTCACGAATATGATTAAAATTATTATTCTAATCATAACAAACTATTTTTAGGATTTTAACACTGATCGGGTGGCCACCGACGTTCGTTTCGCATTTTAACCGTTACGCGATAAGCGTTTATCTTACCATTGCCAACATAATTTTTATCAAAGCTTAATTTTACCAACTCATTAAATTTCACATATAAACATCATAACCAGTCAAATACAATCCTGTTACCTATTCACAACACATGTTACAATTGTACAGTACGACCTGAAAAGCCGGGTGTCACATAAATGGCTGTGATTGATTGCCTTGTTTCGATGTCAGAATGCGATGAAACAGTTACGTTGATTAGGGTTTGTAGGAAAACCATGGCTATCTGTTGAAGTGCAGCAATGAAGAATCCCTGCGAAGACCCCAAGACGACGAAGAATATGATTCTTCGTCGGCTGGCCTTGGACGAACCACTAGGGTCTTCGTCGAAACAACTTTTTGACGAAGTATGATTCTTCGCCAACGTGATTCTTCGCCACCATCTTCTTTACGAAGTATTGGGATTCTTCGCCACCATCCCTCTTGACGAAGTATATATCTTCGTCGGGAGTATCCTTCGCCGAGAAGCATCCCACGAACACGAACAGTAGTTTATGTTGATGAAGTTGATGAATGTTTGTGTTTATAAAGTTGTATAATATTAATTAAGAATTAGAAACCTGATTTGATTCTTGTGAGTGGCAAACTTAACTGTTAAGTGCTGTAATGTAACATACACGTGAGATGTGGACTTGTATGAGATTCGAGTATTTGTTATGAGTCATATGGTGATCCTTGTGGTGAATGCAATCTTTGACAGTACGTGATTTAGTTATTATGAAGCTGATGTTATTGGTAAATAATGTTGGGAATGTGAACTTGTGTTATGAGTACGTATGAAATCTAAATGTTTGCTACGTGTTACGTGATAATGTTGCTACATGGGACTTGTTGAATACGTGATCTGGATATGTGTTTACGAAACTAATCATTCTTGGTAACCACGGTAGGGTTCGGTTGACCAACTTGGAACGGGTAAAGTAACTTAACAAACCGAGCAATCTAAGGTGAGTTCACTTCTCTTGAGCATGCGTCCCGGTGGGTGGGACAGTCAAATGGGTATTCCTGAGAGGAATAAGTCTTTCTGGGTAAAAACTGGGATGTTGGATAATACACTCATTTCCTATCACCTTAAGTCCCATCTTATACCGAATAGTTACCTGAGAGGTAACGGGGTATTAGTTGATAGCGTTATTAGGCTTGGCAACCTCACACCGTACATGAGAGGACGGGCGTGAACTAATGACCTTAATCATGACCAATACTTAGATAGGGGGCATTGGGGACGGGCAAAACAATCTGGAGCCATCTTGTACGGTACTCGAGTTATTATCAACATTACTTTCGGAATTGTTATTAAACTGGATTAAACACTTGGTAACCAAACGTTTTCATAGAACCGTGAACTCACCAGCGTTGTCCGATACACTTGTTTGCATGCTCGCAGGTTATAGTTATGTATGGATGTGGAACTTGCTGTCTGGGAAGCTGGAGTGGTCATGGGTCGTGATACATGGAAATACGAGACTAGTTTAATAAATGTCATACACTGGGTTTACGAAATACGTAACTGACGATTTAATGTTTCCGCTGAACACGTTGGGTTATACTTTATGTAATGTAACACTTTGTTTTAATGAATGAAAGTTTCTAATGAAAATCTTGTATGAGTTCAATATGATTGGTGGCTAGATCCTGGTACGTCACACGCCTCGCGGGTGTTTCCACTTGGGGTATTTTTGGGGGTGTGACATGAGGTCCTTAAGCCTTTCCTTGTTGTTGTGGTTAGAAGCTTTGTTGCTCATTTGGGGTTGTTGTTGAAAGTTAGAACGTTGATTTTGAGTTTGTTGGTTATTACCCCCGATTCCCTCCAACTAAAGTTGGGATGATCTCGCCACTCGGGAGTGAAAGAGTTACTTGGAGCTCCCGGTGGTCGTGGCCGATTATTTAGGTACTTTACTACTTCCATTTGATTTTCTAAGTCTTTCATACAACTCCAGTTTTCATGGGGGCCACCGCATCCTTCACAAGCCATAACCGAAGCCGTCTTGTTTAATTCAAGTTTCTTTATTTTTGAAGTTAAGGCTTCAATTTGGGCTTGCAAAGAAGTGGTTTCATCCACTTTATGGGCACCCGGGGCTATGGATTTTGAGCCCCCAGAGTGTGCCATTGAAAACTATTTTGAGCAATTTCTTTAATTTGATTATAAATTTCCTCATGGCGCCGATTCCCAAGGAGTCCCCTGGAGCCGGAATCAAGGATTTGCCTTGTGTGTGGTAAGAGTCCATTGTAGAAAGTGGACACTTGTTTCCAACGTTCAAGACCGTGATGTGGGAATTTCCTCAATAGTTCCTTGAACCTTTCCCATTTCTCATACAATGAGTCCCCGTCGTCTTGAGAATATGAGTTAATCTCAGTCATGAGTTTGGCGGTTTTAGCGGGAGGGAAATATTTGTAGAGAAATTTTTGGGCAAGTTCATCCGAAGTGTGCATGGACCCACTTGGGAAGGTGTCTAAGCTTTTGCTCGGTCTTTGAGGGAAAAGGGGAACATACGGAGCCTGGTAGCATCGATGGAGGCTCCGTTGATCCGAAAGGTGTCACATATTTCCAAAAGGTTGATAATATGTAATGGGGATCTTCATCGGATAGGCCATGAAAAGTGGCGGAATTTTGGAGCATTTGGATTAAGTGTGGTCGAAGCTCAAAGTTATTAGCATCGACACTTGGGGGTTAATAACGGCTCCAAGATTATCGACAGTAGCCCGTAGGTAATCCATGAGAGTGTGTTGATCCGCAATAGGGAGGTTTTGGGTTGAGGCTTTTTGTTGGTTTTTAGCTTGAAGTCTTTTTCTCAAAAAGCGCTTGGGTTCGTCAAGTGACACTTTTATGTCTTTGTCGGAGGTGGAGGTCATGCACCAGACTGTATCCCCTGTGAATTATACAGAGTTGTGTGATTTCCTACGAACAAAAACAAAAAAAATGCCTAATCAGAAGAGTAGCAAGGCCCCGTGCTGGTGTCGGCATGACCCTGTGCTGTCTAGAAAAAGGTTGCTTTCAAGTTCCCAGATACTGGAAGTTTGACACGGTCCCAGTGTCTCTGTTCCAGTAACTAGAAAACAACTCTTCCCTGATACTGTAGGTGTGACACGGCCCCGTGCTGATCGAACACGTCCCCGTGTTATTCCTGCAGGAAGTAGAAAAATGGGAGAAAAAAGAAGAAAAACGTAAAAAGAAAAGATAAAAATGATTAGGCCATTAATTTTAAGCTTTCTCAAAATCCTTGTGTCCCCGGAAACGGCGCCAAAAACTTGACGTGTGAGGGTGTGGGTGTAAATTTTAGATATATTTTAAGTACCTTTTACTCGCGAATCAAGCTTAAATTTATAAAACACGATACAATACTATCACTCTACACACGTTAGGGCAAGTGCACACATCGCCGACATAGTATGGTGATGGTAAGATACCCAGGTCATCCAAGGATACAAGAGCTTTTAATACCGGCTTATCGTTAACGTCTAATCTAACCAAATTTTCATAAAAGTTTTGGAAAGTTTTAAAACATAAACTAGAAAATAAAAATGTAAATATAAGGAAAACAAATAGATAAGAAGGAATCACTTGGTTCCCACTCCTCTTTTATGTATCCTTTGATGATTTCCGCACTTTGGGCTTTTTAAGAGATTATCTTAGTTATAGTGGTAGGCCCCTCTTGTGAAGGCAACGTTACCCTCAACCTATTGGTCTGAGTCGGCAGGGATATAGTCCCGCAAGGTCGGATTATTGAAAGATAATTAAGTAAGTTATTAATGCGAAAAGTGGAAGGCCCCTCTTGTGAAGGCAACGTTACCCTCAACCTATTGGTCTGAGTCAGTAGGGATACAGTCCCACAAGGCCGGGTTATTGTTTTAATAGTAGTTTATAAATAAGGGATTATAAGCCGTTCTTACTTCCCTCGATTTGATGCCATCTGCCTCAAGGGAAGTCCTAATAAAATTGAATCAGGTCCTCGCAGGATCTATACACTGAACGTGGCAAGAACTTTACCCAAACACCCTTCTAACCCCCTTCCAGGCAGTTAACGCACTTTATATAGACCGTAAAGACACGAATGAGTGAATCAACAGAACATGAAGAAATGATTAAGTAAAGTTCACCTTCAATATAAAAAACTAGTTATTAAAGTCATTAATACATACCTAAATAAAAAGTTCCAAAAGATTGGAAATCAAAAGTAATACATAAAGGATTTGTCTTTGCTGACTCCAGGATCCGGCGAGTTTGACGGAGCTTCGGTCCCGAAACGACGTGTTTGGTGCGTTTATTACGACTAAGAAAGGAATAGAAACAGAATACGACACCGATCAGTCACTTATAATCTAGTCTCGATTGATTATTCAACGTTTACAGCACCACGAGACCAGTTGGACAGCATTTCCCCTCTAGGAACCAAAAGCTTGTGCAAATGGGAGCCCTATATCCCCATTTATAGACATCCACACTATGTGCCATCCGATTGGATTGGCTTTGACATTTACAAAACCTGTCCAACTTTTCTCTATTCTATACAATATTCAACACACGCTCTATCTAACTATCCGCACAGTGGCAGACGTACGAAATATGCACCAACAGATTCTCCCTCGGATGTCACTGTCGAATCATCTTTAAAACTTTGAGAACCTTGAGCCGTGTTTGAATATTCTGTAATCTTTAACTTTTCTGCAACTTTAATTAGGTATCTTGAAATCTGACTATCCAAATTCCCCCTAGAATGAATCTTCTGGTATTTTGCACAGTTCACGACTCTCCTCTGATTTGCTAAACTGCAACCTTCACGAACAATCACCAACTTGAAACTAATCAATGCAGCATCCTCTGTTTCAACTTTAACCGCATCCGAGCTCAGTTTTTGATATCACAAGTAAGCACCACGATCTACGCATTCCGCCTGCTCGATCTAAGAATGTACAAAAACTCAACCGGCAATTGATAGAAACTTCAAATACCCCACTGGTTAACTTCAAATCCGTGATTCCCCCTAAAGATCTAATATCCCATTTACCGTGATCAACGATAATGCACCATAAGAATGACAGATTCGTGTAAACGGTATTCTCCACAATCAGCAAATCTTCATCGGAAAACAAATTATCTGGTAATGTAATCCGATCTCCGAAGCATTCGTCCACAATCAGATTCATCTCCTCAGATAATCTAGATCTCAGAAGCTTACACTCATAATCAGATTCACATTCCCCCTGACAATCTGAAGTCGAAACTACCCGAATACAGTTGCAGTGTCACGAATTTCAAAAATGCCAGAATTTCAACATAGGACAGTGAAATTTTTATTCCCCCTCATTTTTGCAAATTCTGACGTCTCTATCACTGAATTCCTCTTCAAACTGAATTCAGTTTTCAATTCTCTTCTCCGAAAAACTTTGACCAAACTAGAATATCACAATATTCGCCACAATTGTCAGTTTTTCGTCTTTGCGGATTTTACGATTTGGCCCATAAATAGTCAGATAACTCAGAATATGACAATTCTGCACTGGTATCCTGACTACCCCACTAATTTCCACAATCCGTGATCGCATCATCAAATCTGTACACTGAAGCCCCCGACGGTGTCTCCGAACAACCCAGCTTGGACGTTAAAAACCTGAAAAAAATTGTCAATCACCAATTTTTTTTTGGAGACTCTCCTCGTCGTTGCGATCAAAAATGCCTTTTTTTAGGAATTTGATCATCTGGTCGAATGTCAAGTGTCGGATGGTCATCCGATCGGATTTCCATCTGATCGGATTGTCATTCGATGGAAGGAAGATGATACGATGGATGTGATGGTCATCCGATCGGATTGCCATCCGATCGGATTACAAAAGAAACCAACAAGTGTTTGTGGATCGGATGGTCATCCGATCGGATTGCTATCCAATCGGAGTGTCGTTCGTTGAAAACAACTTGATCTTCCAAACACCCCATAGTGACATTGATCGGATGGTCATCCGATCGGATTGCCATCCGATTGGGTTGTCATCCGATTAAAAGCATCTTCAATAAACCTTCAAGTAAGATAGTGATGTGGATCGGATGGTCATCCGATCGGATTGCCATCCGATTGGAAATCTTCTCACAGCTCAAGAACACTCCAAATCATGTTTTTTCGATCCAGAATCTTTATTTGTGTGAATTTCATGATGAAACTTCACAAGATTGTGCGCGATACAATTCCGAACGGATTGACGGCTTCAATTCCAAAATCCATCTGTGAATTGACCTTTATTTTGATGATTTTCTCTGTTTAACGTCAAAACTCCCGTTTAACCCAAAATTGATGAGCTTTGGGTGATTTAACCGACTGTTTGATCGATTAAATCGGTACCGTAGCTCTGATACCACTGCTGACTCTAGGATCTGGCGAGTTTGACGGAGCTTCGATCCCGAAACGACGTGTTCGGTGCGTTTATTACGACTAAGAAAGGAGTAGAAACAGAATACGACACCGATCTGTCACTTATAATCTGGTCTCTATTGATTATTCAACGTTTACAGCACAACGAGACCAGTTGGACAGCATTTCCCCTCTGGGAACCAAAACCATGTCCAAATGGGAGCCCTATCTCCCTATTTATAGACATCCACACTATGTGCAATCCGATCGGATTGGCTTTGACATTTACAAAACCTGTCCAACTTTTCTCTATTCTATACAATATTCAACACATGCACTATCTATTCGCACAGTGGCAGACGTACGAAATATGCACCAACAGTCTTCACCAAGTGATGTAAGAGATTTAGCTAAGCATGGCTTTTGTTTGACAAGAACTCTTACAATTGATCTTGGATCCCGAGACTACTACACACTCTAAAAGATGAAAGATGGATAATGGTGGTGGGTGTTGTTGGTGTTGTAGTTGTGGTGGACTGATGGCAAGTGTGAGAGAAGTGGTTTACCAAGGGATGCGTTGGAATGAAACCAAGCACCCTTATTAATTGCTGAAACTAGAGTCTTCACACGGCCCCGTGCTCACCTAGCACGGCCCCGTGGTCTTCAATTTCTCTCCCTTCATTAACTGAAGATGTCAGGCCTTGTACTAACACTCCCCGTGGTGACAGAGTACGGCCCCGTGGTGATTGTACTTGCTGTATGACGGGTGGTCCGTAGGACAACCCTTAAATGAGCTAAATACGTGCATATCCCATATTTTACACGGTTATGTATCGTGAATGTGATAACTACGAGTGTTCGTGTGTTTTACAGGTAAAACACTTAATTCGGTTAAAATGGAACATATGGTTTGAGTGCGGGACAAAACGTAACTTACGGAATGGGAGCGTAACCTACGGGTAGAAGGGTCTGATTACAACAGAATGTATGAACCGTAACCTACGGTTCTTAAACCGTAGGCCACGGTTGGAAGGAAGTCAGCGCATGTTTGTTTGGCATCAAGATTGATATTAGTGGGACACTTATTAATTAATAAAAAAACAAAACAACATCATGATGGCTTCTAGCAAGTCACGTGGATCTTGGCCACACAAAACACAAAATCAACTTTTGGCAGCCAACATATACACGTGAACATAGGAGGAATTTTATTATTGGGGCACATCATAAAATCGAAAACACATCATCACGTAGGAGACTTTGTGGATTTTTTGGATTGGGCCGAGATACAACATTGGGCTTGGGGAGTCTTGCACACATACAAAAGGTGTGGGCGGCAGACTTCTTTTGTCGGCTGCAAAGAGGAGATGTAACTTGTGCATTTAATGCTATTTTTTATGGAATTTTATGGAGTTTTTGAAGAGGTCTTTTCACTTGTCAGTCGGTTACACAAGACCTGACTCGAAAAACGATTTTGGAGAGGAAGTTTTGGAGACTTGGAGAGGATGGTTGTTCTAGCCATGAATGGCTAAACTCTTTATGGTCATCTTTAGTTGAAGGTTTGTAGAGACAATTGTGCTTGATTTCATATTTCTAGAATGGTAAATTGAATTTATGTTTTATTTATCATGGTGTGTTCTTATTTGCTTGTAAATTGTTGATGCTTATGATTATTCTATTTTGAAACCATACGTTCTTGGTGCCGTTGGCAATCGAGATATCATGGGTAGAACTAGGATCGGGTAAGGGTCAATTGGTCATCGGGTAACAACCTCACGTTCTAGGAATCTGAGTACTTAGTTCCCTTTTATCACAAAAAGTAATTGCACATGAACTATGTCTATGTAGTTCTTTCTAGTGAATGATAGCACAAATGTTGAAGCAAACCGGAAACTAAAGATGGCCACTCGTCTCTAATTTGTTTACAACCAAAACTTTTCTTTTGAAATTTAATTAGTTAATCTTAGTTTTAGAAATCAACCAATCAAACCCACTCTTGAATTTATTTTTCTTTCAATTTAGTTTACTTTAGTGAAGTTAGACATACATCGAGATAGCACATATTCCACAAACTCCCTGTGTTCGATACCCACTTACCGCTAGCTACTTAGTAGTAATTGGATTAAATTTGATTGTGACCACAACATCACGTCACTGTACTATCTCAGATTCTGCGAATCTTAAAGTTGACCACGACCCATGTTGGGTTGGCACGACCCCGTATTGGTTTGTCTTTTGCTGTTGTTTTTTTCTATGGGAATCTTGACTTGGCACGACCCCATGCCTAGTGGGCACGGCCCCGTGCCTAAGCTTCTATTTTTGTTGTTTTGGATGTGGATGGGGGTTCGGCGAGTTGTGTCAATCCTTTTTCTTTGTATTTGTGTTGGTTTCTGTTGTTAATTTGTTCCTTTTTACCGTTTAAGCTCTTTTGATTCTGTAAATTAAAAGTAAACAAAGACACACGTTTTTTCCAACATTAGTACTGAAAAATGGTTGATTTTATGCCTTGTTTGATGTAATTTATATGTTTCATTTTACGCACATCAAATACCCCCACACTTGAATCTTTTCTTGTCCCCAAGCAAAACTCTATAATGTGGCTTACACACTCAAATGGAATTGGTAGAAGAGAGGTTTTGGGTTTATCTTTAGAGTGTCGGGAATCCAAGTTCTAAATTTATTTTGTTCTTATTTCATTTACAATCTTATTCATCATGATTTATTTAAAACACATATTGTCACACCCCCAAAATCCACCATGCGGAGTATCACCGCTTGCAGGCGTGACATGACCAGGATCGAGCCACCAATCATATTGAACAACATAATTAAGTAAGTAAAACCAACCACAATACAATTGGTGACCATAAGACAGTAACCAACTTTAAGTTAACAGCGGAAGCATAAAACGTAAGTCCAAATCATAAGTTCCATAGTTCAAAAGTTTAAAGTCCAAAACGTAGGCTTAATAAGTTCATAAGGATTAAATGTTTAGCACGGGACATAACATCCATATTCCACAACGACTTCCTCCTTGTGCAAGCTCCAAGCATCTAACGACCTGTAAGGCATGTAACCACGAGTCAACAACAAAGTTGAGTGAGTTCACTGTTGGTTGTTTAGTTTTAAGTTGTTTCCGAAAACATGGTTTGTCTTTCGCTGGCTTAATTGTCGTGGGGGTTACCCCAAAGTTGAAAGTATGATTAACCAGTTCCTTCTTTATTACCCAAACCATATCCCTGATCAGTGGGGGCTTCCCCATGTGAACCACTAGACCGTACCATATCGACAACTGACGAATAATAGTTGTGCCCTACATCAGTGTCTATCATCACTGACAGTTTGCCATAGTCCATTAGTACACACCCGTCCGAACGGCACGGTGTGAGGTTTGTTAAACCTAATAGCGCAATTAACTAATGACCCGCTTGCCATTGGCCTCGGCAATTAAGTCGATTTAAAATGAGGGACTTAATGATAGAGTTTTGTCTAGTAAGTTTTAAGGTTGTTGTCCTACCCAAGGAGGACGAACATACATATTCTACCCAAGGAGAATACGCAGGATTAATATTGGCATCCTACCTATGGAGGATGGCGGTACATATCCTACCCAAGGAGGATGTGTAGGTTCCGTTTTAATTCTTTAACCCATTCCCAAACCACCGGGAATCCCATGCCTTAGAAAGTGTGTGAACTCACCTTGGTTTGCTCGGTTAGATTAATTACTCAAATAATTAGGAAATCAAGCACGTCCTATTAAGGTACATATAACAATCAGTTTCTCATGCATAACCCGTATCCTACGTACGGTTTATCTACTTAATACTTCTATCACATACCACACAGTTCAAATGTCAAGTTATATCGTTAAGTTACATTATTTTACCCTAAAATAATATAACTATCTCACAAAATAAACAAGTATCCACACAAGTGTTCTAGTATAAGATATATATTCTAAATATATATTTACCCATTTTTATTTACAAAAATCAACCTCCGACACTTTGTATTTTGTGACAAAAATTATGGCGAAGTTTATATTCGAAACACAAGTTATGAAATATATTTGTAACGCTTGTTTAGAAAAATATTTTCTAAGTGTCGGATTTTTAGAAAATTTCGCCAGAGTTTCCTTTGTAAATGGAGGTGTCCATGCTTATAAGCACATCATTTTCTTTTAAAAATTCATTCAACAATCACCAACAAGCTACTAAACAATATTACACTAGTCAAGTGCAAAAATAATGCACTTTACATGACGACATGAACTTGGTGTTTCATAAAAACGCATAGTAACTTAGTGGGTTTAGTTACCCTCCAAAGCGTGTTCATTTTTGTTAAAATCTTACTCTCGGGGTTTTTAGATGTTCACAACTTGTGAACTTATTTTACAAAAATACTCATTTACAATATTTTCATGTTTCATTTGCATCCTTATACTCTTTTTAATTCCAAAAATAATGTATATGCAAATAAAGTTATGATCCTTCAAAACCCGTCTTTTTAACTTGGTTAGTCTAGAAAAAATCGTCATCAAGACTTGGATTTACAAGTTTACTAGTTTACTTGGTTCATTATTTTCTTTAGAAAAATCACCCTACTTTCAAGTTCATGTCTTCTTTAGTGGATGATTATTTTATGCACACATAATCATCCCTAACTTGTTTAGTCATGTTTTTAATCATAACTTTAACAAGCTTCATAGGATGTCTAACCATCATGTTACTAGTAATCGTCAAAACATCAACAACATGACCAAAACAACTTCATAACAACTCTATTTCATCAAGTTTTCATCAACAAGTTAGCTTATGTTCAAGACTTATCTTTAAGATTTTTAGTGTTTTCGTAGTTACATCATAATATAACCATTAACCGCCATAAATATAAAATATGAGAAGATCAAAGAAGCTTACTACTAGCTTTGAAGCTAGGGAAGAAACTAGACGAAAAATGAGTGGTTAAAGACAAACGGGAGAGGTCCTTGGCAATCCGTGAGCTCCACACTTCGTGATTCACCTTGGTGCACCTTGTAAGTGTCTTGGAATACTTGAACAAGAATTGAAAATTTGAGGGTGGTGGCAAGGAGGTTCGGCCGTAGCCTTTTAAGAGGGGGAAAGGATTTGTTTTTTTTTTTTGTTAAGTTTAAGGTGATGGTTAAGTGATTAAATAATCCTTAAGCCTCATTACCCAATGGACAATCTGTCCACATAAGTACATGCACACTTCACATCACAATCTTACTAGTTCCAAGGAAGGTTTGAAGTTATCTTGTTGGGGGCTATGGGAGCCGAAATTCAGTAAAGAATTGGGGGGGGGGGGGCTTAGTGTAAGTTGTATGGTAATTAAGTGAGTTATTAGGGGTGTTGAGTGTAATTGTTAGTGTGGTGTAAGTACTATCATAATCTTTACTTTTCCTAGGCAATCACATGGGAATTATCATGATTTACAAAAGTCTTGTAATGGGGTCCCTAAGTGGAAGGTTATAATGGGGGGGGGGGGGGGAGGGTTAAATGTTATTTGATGGTATTTAATTTAATTAGTGGGAGTTTAATGTTATATCTAGTCTTTAGCGGGTACCGGGTATTATGTAAGGTGTTATAGTGCTCGGGGACCATAACTAGCTCTGAAAAAGTGTACCAATGTTTTTAATAATATTTTTGTGTTCCGGGTAATGTCCGGTTGTTTGGTTGGGTATCGTTCCGTTAAAGTGCTTAATTGTTTCGTAAAGTGTCTTTTATATAACTTTTGTGTCACAATTAATTCCCCTCACTTGGGAAGCATACAGGATTATTTAGTCAATTTTCTGCACAAGACTAGTATGTTCAAAAGCACATGTAAGTATGACGCAGTAATCAGAAAGCAGTTAAGTGATTCAGCACAGTCATCAAGCACTTTAATTATCATTAATAAATCGTACGGATACATGGAATTATGAGGGTTGTCACATTCTCCCCTTGTTAAGAGAATTTCGTCTCGAAATTTAGCACATGGTTACTGAGGAAGCTAGTTAAGTTGCGTTGGTTTCCTGGTTTTCTTGGGGTGTCACATCATCCCCCCGTTGATTTGGAATTTCGTCCCGAAATTCGGCAGTAGCTTCAGCCTCAGTAGTGGTTACACTTTTCTTAAATAACTGGGGATACTTGAGTTTCATTTGGTCTTCTCGTTCCCAGGCATACTCTGGGCCACGACGGGAATTCCAACGAACTCGAACAAGAGGTATTCTGGTACGCTTGAGAATCTTAACATCTCGGTCAATAATCTCTACTGGTTCCTCGACGAATCGCAGCTGATCGTCGATAGTGAGCTCCTTGATGGGAACTATGAGGGTCTCATCTGACAGACACTTCTTCAGATTCGACACATGGAAAACATCGTGAACTCCGCTGAGTTCTTCGGGTAGATTCAACTTTTAAGCGACTTTGCTAATTTTCTCAATGATTTCGAACGGTCCGACATAGCGCGGATTGAGTTTGCCTCGTTTGCCAAAATGAACTACACCTTTCCAAGGTGAGACTTTAAGGAGCACTCGATCCCCAACCTGGAACTCGAGTGGCTTTCTTCGCTTATCAGCATAGCTTTTCTAACGGTCACGAGCTGCCGCCATTCCCTGTCGTATCTGAGCAATCCTTTCGGTTGTGTCTACTACAAGTTATGGGCATGTGATTTGACTGTCGCCAACCTCTGCCCAACAAAGAGGTGATCAGCACTTCCGTCCGTACAATGCTTCGAACGGAGCGGCCTGGATGCTGGTGTGGTAACTGTTGTTATACGAAAACTCCACTAGCGGGAGGTGTTTTTCCCAGCCATTACCAAAATCGATTACATATGCCCTAAGCATGTCTTCAAGGGTTTGGATGGTGCGTTCAGATTGCCCATCCGTTTTTGGATGATATGTCGTGCTCATGTCTAATCGAGAGCCAAAGGACTTGTGCGTAGCTTGCCACAATTCAGATGTAAAACGTGAGTCACGATCAGAAATGATGGAGGTTGGCACTCCGTGCCTTGATACTACTTCCTTTAGGTAGATGTCTGCTAGAGTAGAAAACTTATCCATTTCCTTGATAGCCAGGAAATGAGCAGACTTGGTCAGTCGATCCACGATCACCCAAATGGTATCATTTCCGCGTTGAGACCTAGGCAGGCCAGTAACGAAATCCATGGAAATTTGCTCCCATTTCCATTTCGGGATCTCTGGTTGTTGAAGTAGGCCTGAAGGTTTCTGGTATTCAATCTTGACTCTCGCACAAGTCAAACATTTGCTAACGTAGGTTGCTATGTGAGCTTTCATGCTAGGCCACCAATACGTAGTCTTAAGGTCGTGGTACATCTTATCCGAACCAGGATGTACTGAGTAACGAGACTTGTGCGCTTCATCCATAACAAGCTCACGTAAGTTCCCGTAAAGTGGAACCCAGATGCGCCCGTTTACATAGTAGGCGCCGTCTTCCTTTTGTTCTAACCGTTTCCTTGACCCTCGCAGGGACTCAGCCCTGATGTTTTCTTCTTTCAACACCTGAGCATCACGGATTTGAGCGGGAAGGTTAGAGTGAATGGTAAGCTGTAACGCACGTACACGCTTAGGTATAGTATCCTTTCGACTGAGGGCGTCGGCCACAGCATTGGCTTTGCCCGGATGGTACTTGATCGCACATTCGTAATCATTCAAGAGTTCGACCCATCGGCGTTGTCGCATGTTTAACTCCTTTTTCTTGAAGATATGCTCGAGACTCCTGTGATCGGTGTAAATGGTGTACTTGGTACCGTACAGGTAATGTCTCCATATCTTAAGTGCGAAAAAAGCTGCTCCCAATTCCAAGTCATGCGTAGTGTAGCTCCTTTCGTGAACTTTAAGTTGGCGCGATGCGTAGGCAATGACCCTGTCACGTTGCATCAACACGCAACCAAGTCCATGTATTGAAGCGTCGCAATAAACCACAAAATCATCTGTGCCTTCAGGCAATGAGAGGATATGCGCGCTACAAAGTCTGTCTTTTAAGTGCTGAAATGCGGACTCTTGTGCATCACCCCAACGTCATGATTCATTGAACTGCCTTTCCAAAGCTCCACCATGCTAGCGCCTCGCCTTTGAATGACTGAGATACGAACTTTACCACATCCTTATCAGCACAACCACTAATATCTACTATAGTGTCCATCTCATCTAACCATGACATGCAGTCAACTGCTCCTTTCTCCCCAGTAAAATCCCTGGGTTTGCATGAAACAAAGTACTTATAGGTGCAACCTTTAGCACGTGGTTCTTGGTTCAGCACAACTCTCTTAGATGGAACACTCCTCTGGTTCGTTGAGTGATGGGAATCACTCTTGTGAGCAGTATGAGTCTTTGAGGGTGGTTTAGAGTGTGGTACAGATTGGGTCCTCACATGGGTACCACTGGATTCATTGAACTGCCTTTCCAAAGCTCGCGTCAGAGCATTATCTATTAATGCTTGTAATTCTGCTCCTGCTATGTTGACTCTGGAGGTGTCATGATTATCTATGGGGTGACTGTTAACTTCGTCTGACCTAGCCATGTAGCTTGAGTACTACATAAGATAATGATTTTAAATCATTCAGAGGTCTATAATAGTTTTTATTATTCTAGAAGATTTATTAATCATGGTATTTAAGAAACCATTTTGATTAATTAAGCATATATATATATATATATTCAGGATATTATAATAATCCTTAGTTAGAATTAAAATATATATTAATGGCAAAAAGGGCCTAGTCACGTGGACAGTTTTAAATCTTTATTCATGATCTTATATGGTCATGGTATTGAGGTTCTAATTATAATTCATTACATCTTCTTAACAGGGGGTCGAAGACCACGACTGTCTTTTGTCTTATATGACAATGAGTATAGCCCGTAGGCGTTATATCCCTAATGGATGTTTTAATTAATAAAAGGAGTTGGAAAAATCTAATATAAGGATGACTCATGCGATTTTATCGAATCACATTTTGTCAAGAGTGTTAACATGCTTTCAGATGTTAACAAGGATTGGAACCTTTTGAATAGGTTTTACCATCTTGGTCATGTCTGCAACGACATATAGACTAGGTTTTACCTTTAAGATTCTTTTTAATATTTAACGCAGAACAATCCAAAATTGAGGTGTTAATAAGGATCTGAATCTAATTATGGGACTACCATTTTGGCCCTGTCTTATGATGACACATGGCTAGGTCTTGCCCCTTTTTAGATTTTTATCATTTTATTATAATGATAGGTCTTATAAAAAGGGAATGTTATATTTTCATTTATTTTACATATTATATTTATGCATATAATTTAAAAATGAAAATTTGAATTAATTCATTCCACTACAACAATTAACCAAGTACAGATTTGCCCTAAACGAGACTTCTACAAAAATAACATGCCCGCGCAGGGGCGAAACAAACAAACATACCCACGCAGGGGTTAACAGAAAGACATGCCCACGCAGGGGCAGAATACAGATAGACATGCCCATGCAGGGGCAGAATACAGAAACAAATATCCCAACCGATGGCGGAAACATCGGGATGAGACGAAGTGTGTATAGATTGCAAGAGACTTCATAACACTATGTGACAATATTTAATTAAATTTGAATTTCATTGCAATTGCTAAATTGTCATACAATAATCAAAACAAAATACAACATTGTTTCAACAAATAACATAACATTAAAAGATAAACGATTTATAGGTGTGTATCTAGTCCACCCTATTCTTGTTTCATCTTTCATCATACTTCAACAATTTAACCTTCAACATGTATTAAAATAGAGTTTCAATGCAAAAGCACAGGCGAGTATACAAGTTTGTTTACATAGCATAATAGAATAAAAACTCAAGTCCAACATGATTCATAATATATGATTACTAGTATGCAATTTTGGCGTACAATAAGATCAAACCCGAGAATACAACGCATAAAAGAGCCTAATCCCAAAAGTTTAGCGGGGTGGTAATGTTTAACTTAACAATACCCAAGAGTATAACGGGCGGGGCGTTAATCCTATAGCGCTATAATTGTTAAGGTGGGCGAGCAAAGTTAATGAGCATATAACGTTCCAAATCGTTCACATAGCGTACGAGAATAACAAGTAAGTCACATTAGTTTCATGTTTAATCATGGATAGAGTAAGTTTAATTGAGTTTAAAAGTTGTTTGCATAGTTATACATGTTGCATCCCAAAGTGTAAAGGGGAAAAAGGGATCGAGTATACTCACGGTGGTTGCAAGCTTTCCTACTTGAAATCCCGCGAGTGAGTTGGTGGATGGATTAGTTTGGAGCACCTAGTCCTTCTACTCGAGGAAACATAGGTGTGTGAGTTTGGCGTTTAACGGAAGATTAAAGTTTCGAATTTCAGTATAACATAAAGTATAATATTAAAATAATCATCTTTAACTTATAACACTTATATGACACTATGTAACCACTAGGGTTATATTGTATTTCATGGGTAGTACACCCATTAGAATCATATCAAGGGTTTAAAGTCTTAGATGATATTCTACTACTTTAACATATAAACACAAGTTCAACATTAAAGGTTCGAATAAGTATATATATATATATATATATATATATATATATATATATATCTAGGTTACATATTATTTAGTCCAATAATTCATGTAGGAGGTAGAAGATTAGGATCTTCATTTAGGCACCTCGAGTTATCATGGAAGTCATGTATGGGGTAGGAAGAACAAGCTTCCGTTTAGGAACCCCTTGTGTGTTCACCACTTCACTTGATGTAAGAACAACCAAGGAGGGTCACGAACTATGATTAGTATAAGTATGTAAGTAATCTAAACTAAGAGAAATCATCAAATCATGTGAGGATTTTATGTTGGAACAACCCAAGTTGTTCCACAATCACTCTACATCAAGATCTAAGCTTGAACATGACTTGTGGGTAAAATACCCTAAACAAAACAGAGAATATTTGAGGTCTAACTTCTGATTTGTATGTCTCAATCATGTTTCTAACACTTAATCAACCATGGGATAGGTTGTAAGCATTAGTACATAAGTTTGAGATGAGTTTTGATAAGTTTAAACAAGTTTTGAAAGAGTATAAACAAAACAGAAAGTTTACGGACATATTTAGGGCAATTCCATGTCTGATTTCTCCAAGGAGAAACCAAGGAATCAAACCTCAAGGTTATCCAAAGAAGTAGGAAGAAGAACCAAGTGATTTGGTTGAGAAATGAGCAAGTTATACTCATTTTAGTGCAAGAATATGAATCGGCCCAAAATCCTGAATTGCAAGAGCCTTGAGAGTGATTTAGAGAAGATTAGAGAGTTGTGAAAGTGTAAAAATGCTTGGAGAAGGGTTGTATTTATAGGTGAAGAGGTTAGGGATGATTGGAGGTGATTAGAGGTGGATTAGAGCTGATTGGGGAAAAAGAAAACATGGGATTTCGTGCATTTTCGCGAGCTGGTGTGTTTTCTGCCCGCCCAGACACCCTTACGAACCGTAAGGGTGGTGGCTTATGGTCCGTAAGCCTTGGTCAGAAGCACATAATTTTTATTTTTTGTTATTTCAATTTGTAACTCGTCCCCAAGTTAAAAGTTACGGGTTTTGGGATTATTTTAAGGTTCTAAGGTATAAGTAACATGTTCCAAAAGTTATGTAAGGGCCCAATTGAATATGATTAAGTATAAGTTTCGTATAAAACATAAATGTCACGAGTGTAATAGTTTATCATAAGTTTGCAAACATCTCAAATAAACACCAAATTGTTTCTCAATTTAAGCGTACAAACATGTATAGAGTATGTATAACACGAGTTTAAATAATTGTAAGTTTAGCACTTAGTTTCCAAGAATAATGATTAATCATCAATTGATTTACAAAATCGAACATACGAGCATATATAGAGTGTGTATAACATATTTGTAACAAAACACGAGTTTCATTAATGATCCAAGTCTCGGTTTTACAATGATTACAAAGAAAGAACGATTACAAGAATACAAGGTTTCCAAAAATAGAAATACGAACAAAACTTTCTATAAATGGAAAGTACAAAAGAGTCGGGCGTTACAGTTGCTGCTGCTGTGGAGAGTTGTGGTAACTGGGAGTAAACACCCAGTCGATCTGTCGGAACCTTTCTTCATAACTGTCGGGACCATTATAAGGTGATCCCACGAAAGGTGACCCATCCGAAATTTCGATGGGATGGTTAGGGGTTCCGGACGGTGGCTCTGCAGGATCGGTGTCCTCATCCATGTCCATTGCATGGTCACCAGAGAAATGGTCTTCAGGTCCTAGTGGGTTAAAACCCAAGGGTTCTCCAAGGTAGTTTGCCGAGTTGAACCAGCTCTGGAAAAAGGGCGTTGGGTCATCAAAAGGTGAGTTGTGACCCTGGAGAGGAATGTAGGATTGGTGAGAATTATGGGGCTCATTTTCAGAATGAGGCCCAAAGGAGTTGTGAAACAAAGGGGAGGAGCTCAAAGAAACTGAGCGCCTTGCTGGTTCGGTATAGGTCCTCCAGACATCTTGAGGACCCTGGTTATGGGAATCTGAAGGTGTTCACCGCTGCGAAGGCCCGGCCTCGTGATCATTCGGGGCAACGAATGGCCCTTTGCCTCTTCCTCTCCCTCTTACTCTTGGTGGCATTTTTTTTGAACCTGTCAACATAAACAAAGATAACAACAAGGGATATATATATATAAATGACAAAAGTAAAAACAAATCGGGATTTGTCCTAAGTTCTTTGTCTAGACTCGAAAATTTAGGAATGTGCAACTGTGTAACTGAGATTAAACACAAAAGGCTAGTGTTTAATTCACTCAGTGTTGGCTCTGATACCAACCTGTCACACCCCGATATTTCCACATATTACCGGTGGGCCCGGTGGGGAGTATCGTGACGTAGTTGATATCATCATAGTCAAACAACACAATTTTAAATGCACAACGGAAGCAAAAGATAGATTTATTTCAACTAAATAAAATTGTAATATTAAGTATCACAATCATAGCTTAAACGGATCTACAGGAGGATCAAATAAACAGAAAACGTAGTTCAACAGACTCAAAATGCATCCAAGCTTGCGAGACTTCTTAATGATGCTAAGGAGAGGCCAGCCTATTACGCGTAGTACCTGCACTTAACCTTTTTGGGAAAATACGTCAGTTTACACTGGTAAATACAATTAACTGACTCATTTTGAAAAGGTTTAGAAAATTGATTTGAATGCATAAGGCACAAAACATTTTATAACTTGGGATAACTATTTATATATAAACTTGTAAAAGAATTATATGTTTCTTATGCGTTCAGTAGCCCGGGTTGACACCGGGTTAGGGCTTAATAGACACACCACATGATATAGTCCCGCGGCGGGTTATTCCCGAAACCGGCGGTTATACCTTATTATTCATATATGCACAAACGGGTGTACGCCTACACCCGTGTGCTTAGGTCGTGGCCATTTTGTAAAATGATGCCAAGGATATCCGGGACATGGTCATTAACCCCCCAAAGGCTTTAAGCAAACAAAACAATTTAAACGGGACATTTCAATAAATTAATCTTCATACAATTAAAAATTCAATGCCCGACCAAGCGGTATTTTATATACCGTACCCCAAGCCCATATAGGGAAAATAAGTTAAAAGTATTTACCTTTGCAAGTATAAATCACAAATAGCAAGTGCGTGTAGCTTTTACCGGGTCTCCTATTCTGGAACAAAGGTTTTTAAATAACCTATTAGATTTCCTAACGGGTCTTTAATTAAGCCTAAACTTAGACCGGTTAGTTTTAAAGGAAGATACGGTTCAAACGCATGATTAAGCGAAGACCAGAATGGAATGTGATTCAGACCCGACAAGTTTGAAGACTTGTATAATATGGGCAAACTAAACACATTCTGGATTTTGAGACAAAAATGATATGGTTTGACCCGTTTTGGTCAATTTATGCAAACTAGTTACATAAACCGAACCGAATGCGAAAAATGCATACCGGGCAACCATAAGAGTCATATACAGGTTTCCTAAGTTAATATGCCTTAAATATGTTGTGACATCAGTAAGATATCTTCTATTATGCCCGAAATGGATTTAAACTCAAACTATGCCCCGTAGGGGCATTTTGGTCATTTTACAGTTATAAAAGAGTTTAAATAATAATCTGAGTTACAGGTCTGATATAATCAGTAAAACTACTTAATTTAATAAGTTATAACAGTACGGTATTATATATATGTAAAATTTATCATTTAAAACCAAACTATGCACCTTAGGAGCATTTTGGTAATTTCACATAGGCTTAAAAGGTCAAAACTGGAAATCTGAGTTTAAAAATTTTGCTTACTGTTAATATATAAAAATTTACTGAAAATATCAGTAGGCATCAAACCTTATATGTTTAAAATAGTTTTAATACATACTATGCGTTAAAAACGCTTAAAAAGGCGATTTTGAGCTATTTCCGGGTTTTTAAAGGAAAGCTGATATTTTTATAATTCCGGAAGGCTCAAAATATTTTATTTATCATATTAGATCAGTAGAAAAAGGTTTGGTGTCAAAAAGATTTGAAAAACTCATTTTATAGCCCAAAAGGGCAAAACCGACAATTACCGAATCAAGCTTAGAACTCTATGTTATGCTCAGCCAAAAATTAAATAAAAATCTTCAAAAATCTCAAAATATTATTTTATATCAGTGGGTAAAATGTTTGGTATTAAAAATCGGGTTTAGATAGGCTATATGCTAATTACGCCTTTTATTTAATAAAAAGCTTTCTAATTACGCTAATGAGCATAACTCCTATTCTAGACCTCGAACTGATATCAAATTTTAGGTGCAAGTTTATAAATCAGTAACTAAGGTTTTTACTCTTTTACTTTTTCAAAAATCATGTTTTATAGTCAAAAGGGCATAATAGTCAACATTTAAGCACTTAACGGAAACATGCATATGAACCGGATAACTATTGAACCACGTTGTATAATCACAGAGGGTTATACTAACATGAAACCTGGTCCAAATAAAGCTCTAAGGTATTTCTAAACTATGCTCAAACGGGTCAGAACTGAAAGTCAAAGCAGAAATCCAATTATGCGACTTTCGGTTCCAAACCGAGCCTAAACTGAAAATTATCGGGTTGAACATGTTTAGACATGTTCTTACATTAGTTACCAAGTTATATTAATGATAAAACAGGTTGCATGGCTCCTACATTGCTAATTATGCATTAATTTGAAAATAAGCTTTCTGTTGACTTTTTAAGATTAACTTTGACCCGACAATTGACCTAGTTAGAGTGGGAATCAGAGGGTACCCTTTTAAGGGTTTATTACCCACATAATTACCAACCTGTAGGTACTTTCAATTCGAGATTTGACTGAACAATTATTAATTAATCCCGAAGTCAAACTCTAATTATGACGGTTTGACTTTAAGCTGATAAACTAAGCTAAACTGAATTAGAAAGGGTTAAGGACACTTACAAGAGTCCTAAGCACGATTCGGAAGCCTAAGAAACTTTGGTTGCTGACCAGAGAGCTCCAGAAGTCTTCAGAGCAAGAGTTTGGAAGCTTTCCAAGTGATATGCTCAAAGTGTGAGTTCACAAATGCAACCAAGGGCTCTATATATAGCCAAGGAAGTGCAAGGAGGTGGACACAAGTGTTAGGGCTACTCCATAGGTGATAACAGGTGTTAAGGGACGTGTAACATGCAGATAAAGGGTGGCAAACTCGCTGAATCGCGTAAACATGCAAGCTGACACGTTACCAGATGTTTGCTGTCACTGGTACATGCTCGCGTAGCGCCACGGACATGTGCACAAGTGCTGGCGCTACGCCAGCACCAAGCTTCTCAGCCAAACATGTTTCAGAAATGACACTTTCACCCCCTGAACTTTCTAATGCGCAATAACTTCCATTTTAGGCACTTTTAACCATTGAAATTTATATTTCTATGATCCATGAGATAAAACCAATCATCATTAGGTCCGGTTTCGTTAAATGATAACCGAAAACACAAGTTTTTGCCTCGTTGACGCTTTTAACCCCTCGTATACGAATATCGTCATAACTTTCTCATACTTAATCGAAAACTTGTGAAATTTTTATCACGTATTATAGTGAGCATAATAAATTATTACAAAGCTTCGGGTTTGCTAAAAGGTCACTCAGAGGTATACTTTAAACATGTTGACACATTTAACCCCTGTAGTTTGTAATTTCTCACTTTCTTTCACAATTAGCTTCGTATGATCCATGATTCATTCGTTTAAGAGTATAAACATCATGTAGGGTTATAATAAAGTATATTTAATCATTGTTGACACTTTGAACCCTTATATTTACATACTTTCCTTGTTTGTCAACTTTAGTCCCTCTAAAGTATTCTTTCACACGTTCAAAGCTTATGACACGTGTCAATACGTTATTGGACATGAATTTTCGAGGTGTTAGACTAACGATAAGTCCGTCACTATCGATTCTGTTCTTCCTAGGTGGTCTTTGAATCATAACGATCATAAGTTTTCGATTAAACTCATACCCATGAAATTGGGTATTTTCGATATCATAGTAGGCATGGATTGGCTTAGGCGAGTTCATGCTGAAGTCATTTATTCTGAGAAGTTTATTCCTTTAAAGAAACACCAGATATAAATGACCGGAATCAATTCAGATCTGGGGGTAGGGTTTCTGCATAAAATGGTTAATCTCCTTGCTGATAACTGCTGGATACTAATTCGTCGGAATCACTGCAAAACAGAAACGCCGTTAGCCTCGCCACGGGGAGAATGGGGGTTCTCTCCGTGACCACCCTCCGGCGTGAGAAGAAGTACATTGATCTGAAGAAGATGAAGTAGTAAGAGTGAAAGTAAGTGAGAGTGAATGAATGACTTGTACCTGAATTCTCTTATTTATAGCCGAAGATTTGGCGCCAAAAAATATAACGGGGGCAATAACGGAATCTTCTTTTCCATTTGCAGTTAACTCCCCATCCATGCATACGGATCGCCAATTGATCAATGGATGGGGAGATGCCACGTGGAAAGTAACCTGATCTAGATCTCACGTAAATTGTTGCCAGCATCGTGATTTAGATGAATGCACTAGATGTTGCCATGTCATAATCGGTTATAACCAAATGAGGCCATGCACGATGATCATTTAATGCTTCTAGAAGATCTACAGCTGTGAGCCTTTGATTAGTTGCCACGTGTCCATTATGTTATAACAGAAAATATTCCTTTTGTTCAAGACCTTATTTCTTCATACGCGCGAACATGTCTAAGACTTGTCTTTAGTCCTTAAATCTTCAAGCTTAACTGTATCCTTGCGCGGGCCCGCGCAAGGGTGTTAAATGAATATTTGTCTTTCCTTTCTCCGGCGCATGGTCATTAAGGATTGATCTTTCCAAATCTTATTTAGACCCGTTGCGCGGGGCTCGCAGGGTCTGTTTAAGATGAACATGGTATGGTCCTCTGTGCTTGTGCAGGGTTTTTGGGACCATACCCCTTCAGTCTTCCTCTTCTTGATGGTGATTCTCTACATGTCTATGGCGAGAAACCTTCTAAAGGTCTCAAGCTTATGTCATGTACTCAAGCGAACAAGTACTTGCGCAAGGACTACTTCGCCTTTCTGGCCCACGTTGTGGAAAAGAAGGATAAGGGTCCGAGTGTGAGTGATGTTCCTGTCGTTTGCAATTTTCCTGACATCTTTCTTGAGGATTTACCTGGTCCTCCTCCTCCTCGTTCAGTTGACTTTCGTATCAATTTAGTTCCTGGCGTTACGGCTGTTGCTAAATCTCCTTATCGTTTTGCACTCTCGGAAATGCTAGAGCTATCTAGCCAATTTCAAGAGCTTCTGGATAAAGGCTTTATATGCCCTAGTAGTTCTCCTTGGGGCGCTCCTGTCCTTATCATCAAGAAGAAAGATGGATCTTTTCGAATGTGTATTGATTATCACGAACTTAACAAGCTTACAGTCAGAAACCGATATCCTCTTCCTCGCATCGACGATCTCTTTGATCAACTTCAAGGCGCGACGTATTTTTCCAAGATCGATCTCCGTTCTGGTTATCATAACCTTCGAGTCCTCGAAGAAGATATACCCAAGACCGCTTTTCGTACGCGTTATGGGAATTATGAGTTCGTGGTTATGCCTTCTGGTTTGACCAACGCACTTGCGGTCTTCATGGACTTGATGAACCGTGTGTGCAAGCTCTACCTTGACCGTTTCGTGATCATCTTCATTGACGATATCCTTATCTATTGCAAGACACAACAAGAGCACGAGTGACACTTGCGTCTTATCCTCGAACTTTTGCGTGCCGAACAACTTTACGCCAAATTCTCCAAGTGTGAATTTTGGTTGAAAGAAGTTCAATTCCTTAGTCATGTCGTCAACGAACTTGGTATTCACGTTGACCTTGCGAAAATCAAAGCTGTGAAGAATGGATTGCTCCTAAGTCTCCGTCTGAAATTCGTTCATTCCTTGGATTGGCTGGCTACTATCGTCGATTCATTTCCAACTTTTCAAAAATCGTCGTTCCTCTCACTACCTTTACTCAAAAAGATAAACCTTTTGTTTGGGTCCCAGGCAAGAGGAGTCTTTCCAAACTCTCAAGGACATGCTTTGCAATGCTCCTATCCTTGCTCTTCCCGATGGAAATGACGATTCCGTCGTGTATTGCGATGCTTCTAACCAAGGTCTTGGTTGCGTTCTTATGCAACGGGACAAGGTTATCGCTTACGCGTCGAGGCAACTCAAAATTCATTAGAAAAACTACACTACGCATGATCTTGAACTTGGTGCAGTTGTTTTTGCATTGAAGATATGGTGACACTACCTTTATGGTACCAAGTGTGTGGTCTTCACAGACCATAAGAGCCTTCAGCACATCTTCAATCAAAAGGAACTCAACATGCATCAACGTTGTTGGGTAGAATTGTTAAACGACTATGACTGCGAGATTCGCTACCATCCAGGCAAAGCGAACGTCATGGTCGACGCTCTTAGTCGTAAAACTCATGTCAAGAGTGTTTGTTGTTTCCAACTAGTAGACGATCTTCAAAACCGCATTCGGGAAGCTCAATACTCATCGGTTAATGAGGGTAACCTCTCTAATGAGATGAAATGTGGTGCTGAAGATCAGCTCGTAACCAAATCCGATGGTATTTTATACTATCTCAATCGCGTATGGGTTCCAAATCGTGATAACCTTCGTGAACTCTTAATGAAGGAGGCACACAAGTCTCGATATTCTATTCATCCTCGTGTTGATAAGATTTACCATGATATGCGTATGTCTTATTGGTGGCATGGCATGAAGAAAGATATCGCCACATATGTTTTGAAGTGTCTCACTTGTTCTAAAGTGAAAGCTGAACATCAACGTCCCTCTGGTCTACTCGAATAGCCAGAAATTCCTGTCTGGAAATGGGAGAGTATTAGTATGGACTTTATCACTAAGCTTCCTCGTACATCCTCTGGTCCTTGCCCTCTTAACCAGGAGCAGAGAAACCCTCAGGTTGTTCCATGTAAATCTCTTCCTCTAATTCTCCATTGAGAAATGTGGTTTTTACATCCATTTAATGCGTTTCCAAATTTCTCTAGGCCAAAATTGCAAGCACCAATCTAATGGAGGTTAATCTAGTCACATGCGAGTAGGTGTCAAAATAGTCAAGACCTTCCTTTTATCTAAACCCTTTGATCAAAAGCCTTGCCCTATACTTGCTAACAGAGCGATCAGCCTTCATCTTTCTCTTGAATATACATCCATACCCAAGTGGCTTGCACCCTGGTGGAAGAGCTACTAGCTCCCAAGTATGATTATGTGATATAGAATCAATTTCACTCTTGATGGCTTTTCTTATTGGTTCACATGTTCAACTCTGTGAAAAAAAAAACCCCATTTATTTCCTCTAAAATAGATTAGGGATTTTTTTACCCTTTACCCTCACCTTTATGGCCTTGGATTCAATTCTATTCACGATAATGATTATTCTAAATATCAACAACCAGATTTGACTCTAATTACCAAAACATGGATAATGGCTGCAGGTCCATGATATGAGATTTGGGAACCAACATTGTTGTTTTTGTATTATGTTTGGGTAGCTATAGGTATCATAAATCAAAAAGTATATGCAAAAAAAAAAAAGAGAGAGAAAAAAGGTATACCACTATTATAGTACCAAGAAAAACTATAAGAGTAAAATCAATGTTGTTAAGAAATTCATCTTTGACGCTTGAAATAACATATAACCCAACTTAGTCACTAGATGCTGATGTTGAAAATAGTTTCTCAATATACCTATATATTTATTAATGTGTTTTATCTAATACAAAATAAAATCGTATACATGTTCATAATGATTAATAATACTATTTCTTAATCTGAAACAATTTTAGTATACATTGTCTTAAATAAATTAATTTATTTAAGATCATAGTTGATGAACAGTCTACTAACATCAAATGTGTTAGAAACACCATGTTTAACTACATTGAAAATGTAATCAAGTTAATTTAAATATCATTGAAATACAAAATGGTATTTAGAATTTAGAATCTATTATAATAAAAATACTTTTTGACATTTAAATTACTTAATAAAATATCGTATATTTTACATTTGATTTAATTTGATTAATAGATAACGTATTAAAATATTTAATTAAGGAAAAAGAAGTTAAAATTCGAATTTGAAAATTTAATATACCAAGTAATTATGTATTTCAATTAAAAAGATTTTCCTAACATACAAAAAACAATGCTTACCAAATTGAAATTAAAAGTTAGTAAAATAATAACTTGATTGATCTTAATTTGCTCCATAATTATATTACCATTATAACTAAATCTTTTATATTTGACAATAAACAAATAAAAGTTGTTAAATTAGGAAGTTAATAAATGATTGTTACAAGTTAAAGAATGATTGAAATTAATTTAGAAATTTGCACCATAAATAAACATATTTCAAAATTCAAAATTTCGAATATATATATAACTGAATATTCAATAAAATAAGTTTCATATAATATAAAATCTATGCTTAAAAATTAAAAGTTAGTAAAATAATAATTTTGGGTTTTTACAGCATATTCTGGCCCTATTCTATCTATCATAGAATCTTACCGTTCAAAAAAAAAAGTAAAATAATAATTTCATTTGTCTTAAAATTGCCAATTTAGGAAGTTAATAAATGATAATAGCAAACTAAAGAATGATTGAAATTGATTTAGAAATATGTCATAAATAATTATATTTGAAATTTAAAAATTTCAAATAAATAACTGAATATTAAATAAAAACGAGTTTCATATAATACAACATCTATGCTTTAAAAATAAAAGTTAGTAAAATTTGCTCTATAATTATATTACCACCATAATAAAATCTTTTAGGAAGTTAATAAATGATAATTACAAATTAAAGAATGATTGAACTTGATTTAGATATCCGCCATAAAAAAACATATTTCAAAATTCAAAATTTCAAAAGTATACATAACTGAATATTCAATAACAATGAGTTTTATATAATATAACATTAATGTTTTAAATTAAAAATTAGTAAAATAATAACTTGATTTGTCTTAATTTTCTTTATAATTATATTACCACCATAATAAAAGCTTTTATATTAGACAATAAACAAATGAAATAAGTTTAAGTTATAAGGTTGTTGCATTAGTAAGTTAATAAATAATAATTACGAATTAAAAAAATGATGAAAGTTGATTTAGAAATCGGCCACAAATAAGCATATTTCAAAATTTCAAAAATATACATAACCGAATATGGTAATTATTTCGACAATGCAACAAATATAGTAAAACAAACAAAAAAATATTAATATTTACTCGGTATAAATCATTAAACATATAAAAATAACAAAATTCGTTTATAAAATTACAAATATATTTGAATCTATCTAAATATAACATTAGAACATTGAAAATAAAAATAAATTATAAATCAAAAACCTAAAATATCTCATTATGTAGAAAATATATTTATTTACATAGGGGTGGGATCTGGAGAAAATGGCTAAAAGTGTGAAAACGGTGAGAACGATTTTGGAGTTGACATGTGACGCTGGTACTAACTTACATTAAGGTAATATTGTCAAAAAGTCCATGCACATGCCACTCACATGCAAAAAACCATCCACATGCAAGTCACATGCATATTCCACCATCATTTTTAAACTCCCGTAACTTTTTATACGTGATTATTTTTAAAAAAAATTACACCAAAAAATCGAGTGTTTTATTATCTTTCCAACGAGTACACTGTTGCTATACTTTTGAAATAAAAAAGACATGAACTGGGCGTTCAAATAAAAACGCCATAAAACACCTAGTTCAGAAAAACGCCATGAAAATACCCAGTTGAAAACGCCATAAAAACACTTAGTTCTGAAAACATCATAAAAAACTAGTTGAAAACGCCATAAAGACACCCACTTCAGAAAAACGCCATAAAAACACCCATGAAAACACAATTGAAAAAGCCATAAAAACACTCAATTCTGAAAAATTCATAAAAAAAAACTAGTTGAAAACCCCATAAAAACATCCACTTCAGAAAAACGCCATAAAAACACCCATAGAAACTCAGTTGAAAACGCCATAAAAACACTCAGTTCTGAAAACGTCATAAAAGCTAGTTGAAAATGCCATAAAAACATCCACTTTAGAAAAACGCCATAAAAACACCAACTTCAGAAAAACGCCACAAAAACCCAGTTGAAAACGCCATAAAGAAACAGAGTTCAAAACGCCATAAAAACCTAATTCATTTTTTTCGAAAAAATATATCAATAGTATACTAGTTGGAAAGATAAAAAACGTTGAGTTTTATGGTGTAATTTTTTTAGAAAAGTTATCACATATAAAAAAGTTATTGGCGTTTAAATATGATGGGGGAAATGACATGTGATTAGCATGTGCACCCTTGTTTGGATCTTCCAATTTTACCCCTTTTGGTTGTTCTAAAGTTCTCATTATTTACAAAAATGCCACCGCATCATCTTAGCCACAAATCACAAAGATCTTAGGCTGAAAATCGTTCTCACGGTTTTCACACTTCAAATCGTTTTCTCTTGATCCCAAAACTATTTACATATAGTTAACATATATTTAAGGAGTTTGGATCGACTCACCATAAGGCACATTATCTTCACATAGGTCGGCTGCAAAATCTCTTGGTATTGTCTGTGAAAGAACATACTAAAAAGTCAAATTATACATATTATACGAATAGTCAAGCTCTTAAAAGTAAGTATAAAAAAAGAATAATGTAACATACAGAGTAAACGATTCTGGATCATCGATAAATTTAAAGAAACTGGGATTCATCTTCTTTGGATTCATATTTGCAGAAAATCTGTCATTACAATAAAAAATGCATTATATAACAACAACAACAACAATAATAATAGTACCAACAATCAATTATTAACAATACCAAAAAATTCTTGAATGCAAACAACCATGAATGAAAAACATGAACCATCTATAAAAAAAAACTGAAAGCAATAAATCTGGACAAAAAATAAACAAATCTTGATAACGTATACACAAACAATAAATATTTTTCATGTAAAAATACAAAAAAAATCCATACAAAAAAAAAAAACCTTTAATATGTTAACCTGAGAAGATCATAAAACATGTACTAACAACTTAAACCTTCATAAATCCACAGTTTTTTTTTACTTTAGAAAAATAATAAAGCTAAAACCTTCATAAATCCATAGTTTTTTTTTACTTTAGAAACCACAGCTAATGTCGTAGTACGGTCGAAAGGACAGGTGTTTTGCTGATGACATATTTTTTCTCAGTTAGGAATATCCAGTTCTTCATAGCTTTTGTTTAGAGCTGTTATTTGATTGTATCTTTTTGCAGTATTTGTTGCTTATGGAATCTTATGGTGCTCACCCATGGTTATAGGTTCGGGCATTTATGATCACCAGTCAATTCAGGTTTCGCTATTCTCTATCCACTTTGTAAATTTTGAACTTTCAGGTTTGCTGATACTCGTTTCGTTAGTAAATAACACAGCTATGGAAAACTGATAAAAATGAAAGTTCAATAATCACTCAACCTAATATGCATATAAATAAAGCATATTAGCTTATGCAAATCTAAATAACTTTGTTTGAAGCAAGCTAATATGCTTTATATAAGAGTATACATGAGTCAGTTATGTCATTTTAATCCTCTTTGTAGATTAATATAGTCTTCCCTATGCACACACTCTACTTATGTTGTAACATGTGACTAACATGTTAAATTGTTAATTAACAATTTTATTGTGTGCAATCACGCAACCTAAGACGAGTTTCAATAGCTCCGCTAACTACTATGCAATCCGCCAAGTTTCCATTTTTTTTATTTTTGGATCATAAAAGAGCTCTGTTTGTAAGGAATTACATATATGTTGTGGGTTTTGATGTTTTCACCGTGATCTCAAGTCTCCCGTTAACAAGTTAGATCAAATAGTTGGGATTTGGAAAGGGCTATTTTTTCAACGAGGTGAATGCAATATGTTATTATAAAAATAAAAACTCAGATGGTTGGTTCTGAAATTATTTTTAAATGAAAAAAAATATTTTTAATCGAATTACACGTTAAATGAAAAAAAATAATCGGAATCGTCCATAATGTGTCTTCAGTGGACTGCTGAAATAAAATATAAACATAAATATGTGCCAATGTGGCAACTTAAGTCTTTTGCATTTGCCATTTTCCATTCTACCTACCTGGTATTGGTGTCAGTGGCGGATCTAGGATTCCGACCAAGGGGTAACGTGTTATAAATAAGCCGTAACGAAATCGAAAAAACGTCAAATTTTTCCAAAATTTACACTAATTTTTCCAAATTTTTTTCCGACCATGGGGTAGCGGGGGTTACCCCTACCAAAGAGGTAGGTCCGCCCCTGATTGGTGTTATCTGAGATATGTGTTTTTTGTCAAGAAGATAAACATGTGCAGCTAATTGAGCTGCTTGAACTCATAACAGTACTTTGAATTGCCTTAAATTGGGTCTTAACTTTTTTATAATCATTTTTTTATAATAAACTATCTATTTCTAAAATAGATCATAATAAATTATCTATTTTTTAAATTGATCATGAATTCAGAGTCGCCTGTTTATAGACAAATGGGTCTCCTTTAGATGTGATCATAAAAAGCAATTAACATAATGCAAGGATATAGCTTCAGATTCCGGGAGATTTGCTACATTAAAGACTTTGCAGAAGCGGTTGTTCACCTTTGCTATTCCTAAACATATATCTCACAGTAACAAAATCACTGTTTAAGATTATCATAGTTAAATGTTAAAACACAACGGTTTCATGTTTATAAATGAATTAAGTAGAACCTTGGTTTGTCGTATAGACTACCACATATATAAAAGTGTAACTTAAGAAGTGTCTGAAATTACAAATAAGTTATGATCTTTGTTTTGTTAATAATGCAGTGTTGAAGAAACCACAAATAGGCATAGACAAGCTTACCATGATCCACTATCAGAAGCCAATATTTAGGTAAAAAAAAAAATTTAATAGATGATTACTAAAGTTAATCCGAGTAAAAGATTAAGTTTCGAAGCAAATGTTTACAAAAAGTTGTTGGCCTTATTCATTTGCTCATTTATTTCTATATACGTTATTCTTTTTTTTTTAATATGCGTTACGATATGTTTGGTTATCGCATCAAGTACGCGGATGCTTTTTTATTTGATAAATAGAAAAGTAAAAGATTGTCATGTTGAAGAGGTGAGCACGAAAACAAAACATGAGGGGTGTGTTGTGGTTAAAGTATCGGGTGATCGTGGTGGATATAAACTGAATTCTTAAAAGCATATTAGACTGGAATTTATAAATCAATGTGTGTATCTTCTGGTTTATATGAATCCTGGCCGTACACGTGGCACACGATATAATGAAGGCGGAGGGGCTTTTTTGTCCTTTTATATTCTTTTTTCCAATGCATCTCACAACACTGCTTCATTTTTGGCGTGTAAGATTTTTTGACGTTTAGTTAGATTCAATAACTACCTGGCGTTTTATTGTTTTTTAGATCTGCCTCGATGAATTAATCGTTTTGTATTACATAGTAAATATTTTGGCGTTTATGGCGTTCCCAAATTTATTAAAATCAATTAATAATTCTAAAATCTTTGCATCCATGGCGTTCCCAAATTCATTATATACATTTAACATTCAAACTTTACAAATTTGTAGGCGATTTTGTAGATTTCACCTGTTGAATTAATCCCATATATGTTATAAAGGTAAATTTCTTGGCGTTCATGGCGTTTTTAAATTCATTATAATTCATTAGTAATTCAAAAGATTACAACTAAGACGAAATCAAACCAAACTAATAGTCTTCTGTGGATGGTATTACATCAGAGATGTACCCATCGCTTTATTCATCACTTTCTTCAGACTCATCATCATCATCTTGTGCATTGGCGTATAACGTCATAATCTCGTCTTGTTTTTGTTGCATCATATACTTAAATATCATCACAACCCTGGATCTTGCATCGTTCGAAGGTGCTAAATCACATAGTTGTTCAAGAAGATGTAGTATATATGTGTTCAACATTTCGTCCATTGTCAATGAATAATCCACCTCGTGTTGATAAGTCACGTTCACCGTTCTTGATTGTTCATCCAAACTCCAACTCGTAACTTTTGGTAGATTAGTATCGTCAACATCATTATCATCATCATCTGCTGTAAATTTTCTCTTCAATCTTCTTATTACCGTTCGAATCCTTTCACAATCGTAGGCCATTGGAATCCCAAGGGCCAGAATATCCCTCTAAACGGCTTCATCCATACTAAGTATGGCCTTGATTGTCTTGACTTTCACCCTTCTCCTGTCAGAGAACTTTAGGACGAAACGTCTCTCTGACCTCTCAAACCTCCATGCAATAACCTCAGCCATTTTTTTAAGTTGTGTGGCGTTTTAGACAATGTGTGGCGTGTTTAGTGAATGTATGGAGTGTTAAGCTTTGTTTACTTGTTCTACTTATATAATGACCTTTTTTGGCGCGAGGTAGATATGTGTTTTTAGCGCTAAAACATTAGTAATTATATTTTTTCATGTGTATTTTGTGTATCATTTGTCTTGCCACGTAGGATGCATGCCTATAATGTGACAGGTAATTATGTCGTTTTGAAAAGATAAATAAATTCAATTATGATGGCATGGCTTTTAATATAATAAATGTTAGTAATAAAGTTTCCGTCGTTTCAGTTACTGTTTTTAGTTACTATTTGTTCAGCTTCATCTATTAAGGCTGTAATACGTCCCATCTTTTTAGGGTTTGGCGTTTTGTATTTTGTATTTAATGGCATTTAGATAAGGATGGCACATTGTTCTATACCTTGTTTTAATGGCGTTTAGTTAATTTTTGGAGTTTCTAATAATAATTGGTTAATGTAATTTTATTAAAAGTTTTGGCATTTTAGTGTTTTATATAGCAATAACGTGTTTGGCCAGGATCCTGTTAGGGGAGGATTTTCTAACAATTAGTGATCCTTATTTGTTATCCTAACTAATGATCCTTACTTCTGTGACAGGTGGTGATCCTCAGAAGGGCTTTAGGATCAGGATCATGGATCACTTCAAGGATCCTCATACTGACAATTGTTTACTTATGTTTTATAACATCTCGCAGGTATAACAAGCTTGACCAGGTCTTAACGGCATTCTTGGAGAATATTCCCGAAGTATTCTGCACGTGCTAGATCAAAACTAGACGTTATGGAGAACGTGGAGGCTTGGCTTGAAAGTCGGAGAGTTTGTTAACTAGATATTTTTCTTATTTGAAAGGGGTAACGAGCTAGTTAGTGACACTTAATCATTTTTGGCAGTTTCACACACTCGCAAACACTCTCATACAAGCTCTCGTTCAAACACTTAGCAATTACTTACACTTTTTACACTTTTCACCGTAGTGATCCTTGTACCTAGCTCGTTACTGTCCGAAGTTGTAAACGTTTATTCATTTATTTGAGCTTGGTGATCGGTAGTTTCCATCACCCGGGGTTTTTTGTGCCGGAGATCAACTCTTGATCAAGGGCTTTTTCCCCGTACAAATCCTTGTGTTGTTTGTGCATTCCACATTGAAGTGATCCTCATTGTTGTTAAACCTTTTGAGCACCATACCCCGTAATCTAGAGTTTGGTTACAATTTTCTCAACAGATTTTCTGACCAAAACAGTTTGGCGCCCACCGTGGGGCAATTGGTGCTTCGTCCTTAAAAAAATACGCATTTCTGTGCTTACTTCGGCTCACTACAACCAAGCAGATGGCTTCCTCATCAAAGAATGCTTCAAACGTGATGCCCTCATTCACTTCCTCACAAGGCGTTCCTCCTTTGCCTCCACCACCTTCTGGATCCCAGAAGAATACAGAAAATGCTGCGAAGAAACCGACTCCCATTTTCTCAAAACCACCTGCTTCTTCTGTTTCAACTAATCCTACTACTAATGATCTCTATACCTTGATTTTGCAGATGAGGAATCATGCACAAGAGCAGGATAAGACCAACGAAAGGATCCTCCGGGAGATTGATGAAATTAAGAAACAGAAGAAAACGGCAGAGGATCATTCTCCACTGATGCCCAGATCTTTGAATTTTGACACTCCGGTGGTTACTTCTCAGCCGTCAGTGGTTCCAAACATTCAATATGCGGGTGGACCAAAAGGAGTGCACTATGGAACAACAGCTATGACCCAGGCACTAGGTTCATTTTTCCAGCCAGCAGGATCCTATCCCCAGCATATGGGATCCCTCACGAGTACAGGAGGATATTCAGGAATGCACCAGGTTCAAGGATCCTCCTTCGTTCCAGGATTATCCCAGGTTCAAGGATCCTCCTTCGTTCCAGGATCATCCCAGGTTCAAGGATCCTCCTTCGTTCCAGGATCATCCCAGGTTCAAGGATCCTCCTTCGTTCCAGGATCATCCCAGGTTCAAGGATCCTCCTTCGTTCAAGGATCATCCCAGGTTCAAGGATCCTCCTTCGTTCCAGGATCATCCCAGGTTCAAGGATCCTCCTTTGTTCCAGGGTCATCCCAGGTTCAAGGATCCTCCTTTGTTCCAGGATCATCCCAGTTTCAGGGATCTTTCCAGATGCCAGGATCCTTGAGGAGTTTGCAAACAGGGAGTTCAGATGTCCATCAAGGAGATTTTATTCCAATGCAGACCAATGCCTCTGCTGGCCCCTCGATCATTCCAGAATCTCAACAATATGGATTAACCTCTATATTTCCTAACTTGAATCCAATAGGAGGTAACACTTTTAATAATTCTCATACTATTAACCATGGTTTTACGCAGGATCCAGGTATCAATCATGCCATGGCCAGAGAATTGCAAAAGCTAAAGGATATGATCTCGAGTGTTCCGGGAGTAGTCAAACCTATTCCAGAGATTGCAGATGGGAGCCACAGGATATCTCGCTTTGCACCACCAATCTGTGATGCTGAGATACCCAAGAGGTTCCATGTGCCTACAATGAAACTGTATGACGGTTCGACGGATCCTGAAGAACACATAGCACAATACAGGGAAAGGATGGAGATCAATCCAATCCCAGAAAAGTTAAAGGAAGCATGCCTATGCAAAGGATTCGGATCCACTCTCACTGGATCAGCTCTCAAGTGGCTGCTAAGTCTTCCTCCCTATTCTATTACCTCGTTTGCAAACCTAGTTAACTTGTTTAATACTCAGTTTTCTTGTAGTAGAAAATTTGAACGACTAACTAGTGATTTATATAGGATAACCCAGGGTCATAATGAATCATTAAGGGATTACATTACCAAATTTAGTAAAGAATCCTTAGACATTCCCAACTTAGATATAGCCACAGCTGTTGAGGCCTTCAAAATGGGATTACTTAGGGATTCCTTATTTTATGATGATCTTGTTATGACACCGTGCAGGAACCTAGATGAGGTAAGAACCCGGGCCCTCAGGTTCATCCGGCTAGAGGATGACAAGAGGATTCAGGAGAGGATAACAGGATCCTCAAAGCAGGATAAGCAAGGATCCTCATTTAGAAACAACAAGTTCAGATCCTACAACAAATCTGATAATCAGAACGTGCATTCTATTGATCAAGAAGAGGATGATGAGGACTATCCTCCAATCTCTGAATATTGCTTTAGTGTTGATAACAATGAACTAATCCTTGCCTTGCAGAACCTAGGTGATAAAGCTAGATGGCCAAGAAAGAATGAAAGGTCAGCTGCAACAAAGGATAAATCAAAATGGTGTGCATATCATGAAGATTTTGGGCACCTCACAGAAGAATGCATTGCATTAAGAAAGGAGATTGGGTACTTGTTGAGCAAAGGGCATCTAAAAGAGTTGTTGGGTAGGAAAAAGTCAAGGACTCAGGATCCCGATAGGATCCCTGAGAAGGCTCCAGCCCCTCCAGCAGACGCACAAGTGATAAACTTTATCTCTGGGGGATCCGACATTTGCGGCACATCCTTCTCAGCAGCTAAGAGGCATGCGAAGGAAACTAAAATGGATAACGGAGAAAGGCCAGTTCGAACATCGAGTGTCTCCGAAGGAAAAGTCATAACCTTTGATGAAGAGGATCGTACTGATATCCAGGATCCTCATCACGATGGTTTAGTTATTACTCTTTTTATATCTAACTGTTTTGTCCGCAGGATCCTAATAGACGGAGGAAGTTCAGTGAACATTATCCAGCTTGACGTTCTAAAGAAGATGGGTATTCCCGAATCAGAGATCATACCAAGATCCTCCGTGCTCGTGGGATTTAGTGGCGAAACCAAGAACACCCTGGGGGACATTAAACTCCCAATATATATTGAAGGCTTACACTCTTATCAAAAATTTTGTGTTATTGACTGTTTATCTTGTTGTAATGTTATCCTTGGCAGGCCCTGGATACACGATATGAAAGCAGTCCCGTCCACTTACCATCAATGTGTGAAGCTCCCTAGTCCTTGGGGAATAGTAAAAATCGATAGTGATCAGCAGGAAGCTAAGAATTGCTACACTTCATCGATGAAACCAGCTTCGAAGTCAAGGGAGCAATAGCAATCAAGGTATCCTCCAAGAAATGTCTTGGAGGCCAGAGAGCAGGATGTGGTAGAAATCCTCATGGATCCTGATGATCCTGAATCCAAAATCTATATCGGGTCAGGGATCCTTGGCGAAATGAAAGAAGACCTCATATCCTTCCTCAAAAGGAGAAAGACTACCTTTGCATGGAAACATGAAGACATGACTGGTATATCCAAATATGTTATTACCCATAAGCTCGGCATCGACAGATCTTTCAAACCAATCCATCAAAGGAGAAGGAAGTTTGCTCCAGAAAGGAATGCCATTATCCAGGAAGAGGTAGAAAAATTGCTCCGGGCAGGTATGATAAGAGAAGTCAAGTATCCAAGATGGTTGGCCAATGTGGTTGTTGTTCAAAAGAAAAATGGAAAGTGGAGGGTATGTGTCGATTTTACCGATTTAAATAAGGCATGTCCCAAGGATCCTTTCCCTTTACCCCACATTGACTCCATGGTGGATGCAACTGCGGGTCATGAACTGTTAACTTTTATGGATGCCTCATCTGGATTTCAACAAATCCAAATGGAACCATCCGACCAAGAGGATACAGCCTTCATGACTCCAACTGGTATATATTGCTATATTGCTATGCCGTTTGGATTGAGAAATGCAGGTGCAACATACCAAAGGCTGGTGAATATGATGTTCAAGGATCAGATTGGACAAACTATGGAGGTCTACATAGATGATATGGTGGTAAAATCCTTAAAAGCTGAGGATCACCTACGAGACCTGGAGGAAGCATTTGATATCCTTGACAAATATAATATGAAGCTTAATCCTTCAAAATGTCATTTTGGTGTTAAAGCTGGTAAATTCTTGGGATACATGGTGACCAAGAGAGGCATCGAAGCTAGCCCGGAACAAATCAAAGCAATAGTAAACATCAAGTCTCCGGCCAATGCTAAGGATGTTCAAAGGTTAACAGGAAGGATAGCAGCCTTGAACAGATTCATATCCAAGTCCTCCGAAAAATGTAAAGAATTCTATGATATCCTAAGGAAGAACAAGAAATTTGAGTGGACGGAGAAGCATGAAAATGCTCTAAAAGCCCTCAAAGATTACCTATCTTCGGCCCCGGCTTTAATGAAACCAGAAAAAGGTGAAGTGTTATCCTTGTATCTCGCAGTATCCTCAAAGGCAGTAAGTGCGGTCCTTGTTAAGGATCATCAAGGTACACAACATCCCGTCTATTATGTAAGTAAAAGTTTACTTGATGCCGAATCCAGGTACTCACACCTTGAAAAGCTTATCCTTGCATTAATAATGGCATCTACTAAGTTAAGACATTATTTTGAAACTCATGTTATCATTGTTAAAACTAATTTTCCAATTAAGAATGTCCTCAGGAAACCAGAGATGTCAGGAAGGATGGCTAAGTGGGCAGTGAAATTGAGTGCATATGATATAAGATATGAGCCTAGGACAGCTATCAAATCCCAAGCATTAGCTGACTTTGTGGCTGATTTCAGTAGCGATTTACAAGAAGAAGCTGAGTTAGAAGTCCAGCAGCTAGAGGAGACCAAGGATCCTTGGATACTTCACACTGATGGATCCTCAAATGTCAAAGGCACAGGGCTTGGAATACTACTAAAATCGCCACAGGGGGACATAATACCCCATTCTATAGCTTGTGAGTTCCAAACCACTAATAATGAGGCTGAATATGAAGCCTTAATTGCCGGTTTGCAAATCGCAAAGCATATGGGGATCAGGTATCTTGAGGTACACGTAGATTCTTTGTTAATTACAAATCACTTTAATGGATCATATGCTGTTAAAGGTGAAAAACTAACCAAATATTTGGAGATAGTCAAAAGTTTGGCACTCTCTTTTGTTTCCTTTAGTTTGTCACAGGTACCAAGGGAAGAAAATACAGAAGCTGATGCATTGGCTAACTTAGGATCATCTTTGAAGATCCCAGAGGATATCAAGATTCCTATTATCCATATCCTGACCCCGGCTATCGAGGATCACCAGACTATGGAGATAGGAGATGATCCTGCAGTTATCCCTAGTGAGGATATTCAATCCTATTCAGGATCCGGATCATGGATCTCACCAATTATGAGATACTTACAACATGGAGAGATTCCTATAGGAGAAAACCCTAGGGCTTTCAAATCTAAGGTATCTCAATTCACAATTATGAATAATATGTTATATAGACGATCTCTTGCAGGACCGTACTTGAGATGCATTGAGGATCCTGAAGTTCAAGAAGTTTTAAAAGACTTCCATGAAGGAGATTGTGGAAATCACACTGGGGGCAGGGCTTTATTCTCAAGGATCTTGAGGACAGGATACTACTGGCCAACCATGAAGAAAGATGCTGTGGAATATGCCAGAAGATGTGATCCTTGCCAGAGACACAGCAATATCCTTCATCAACCAGCCGAACTATTGCATCCTATATCCTCCTCTTGGCCATTTATGAGATGGGGTATGGATATAGTTGGCAAGCTCCCTAAGGCACCTGGTGGGAAAGTGTTCATGTTAGCTATGACTGATTACTTCTCCAAGTGGATAGAGGCTGAAGCTTTTGCCCAAGTTAGAGAAAAGGAAGTTATATCCTTCATTAAAAGAAATATTATAACTAGATTTGGAATTCCTTCCGAGATTATATGTGATAATGGTTCCCAATTTATTGGGGGCAGAACCACTAACTTTTGTGACAGCTGGGGGATTAAGATGATAACATCAACACCAGTCCACCCACAAGCTAATGGTCAAGCAGAATCATCCAACAAGATCATCATCAACAACTTGAAGAAGAAACTTGGATCCAAGAAAGGAAAATGGGCAGAAGAGCTACCCTATGTGCTCTGGGCTGACAGGACAACCCCTAAGAATGCTACTGGTCAAACACCATTCTCTTTGGTGTTTGGGGCAGAGTCAGTGATCCCAACAGAAATGGTGGTTCCTACTGCTAGAACAAGTACCCGTGATCCTGAGGAAAATGATGAAAACTTGGCTCAAGACCTGGATACTATTGAAGAAATCAGGGATATGGCTAGGATCAGGATGGCCAGCTATCAACAAAGATAGGCTGGTGCTTATAATAAAAATGTCAGGATCAGGAGGTTTCAAGTTGGAGATATGGTGTTAAGGAAAGCATTTCAAAATACCACCAATCCTGCTGATGGAAAATTGGCTCCAAAATGGGAAGGCCCTTATTTGATTGAAGCTGAAGCAGGAAAGGGGGCATATAGATTGCTAACCATGGAAGGTGATTTGCTACCAAGAGCTTGGAATGCTGTCCACCTGAAGAAGTATTTCATGTAAGCAGGATCCTTATGGCATAAGCGATCCTCACGATAGGGATATCCTTATAGGATCCTCAAAATATCGGTGATCCTTACTCAAGTAATATCCTAATCTTGAACTATTTCATTATTTTCTCATATAAGGATAAGGATCATGTATCCTTTATCCATCTCTCACGTGAGTTCAAGTTTTGAAAGTTCAGGTATCTTTAGCACAACGTTGGCTATCCACAGAAGCAATCCGTCTTTTGGGTTTAACCCCAGTTATTTGGGCTTGTCCCCAGATTCCGCCTGCAGCGCACGATGATCCTGGTATAGTTCAAGGCTTTGGGACCAGTACTCATTATAGGGGCTGATAATTCCATTGTTCTGGCTATGCTTAGGATCCTACGTATAATGGTAGACGTACCATACATCCGTTCATAAGGTTTCTAACGTTTTCACGTTAGCTAAGGTTTTGACATCTTCATGTCACTAAGTTTGGATAGTCGCCAGTTAGGGCCATACTCCAGTTTACACACGATCCTTGGGCTTGTCCCCAGTTATCCTTGGGCTTGTCCCCAGTTATCCTTGGGCTTGTCCCCAGTTGCTAACTCTTTTCTTATATTGGCTTAGTCCCAAGTTATGCTCTATTTCAGGTCCTTGAAGGTAGGCAGCTAGGGATCCTTGATCCTTATTTCACTCTAAGGTTTATCTTATAGTTATCCTTATTATGGTTAAGATTCTAACTTGGATCCTCAGGTATGATCCTTAACTCTTTTGATTTTATTCGTTATTCTTTTGATGAACCCTTATACTTGACAACTGAACCTGTGTTTCATAAACTATATCACTTTTTAGAACTTATCGGTTATGGGATATATGATCCTTGATTATATCCTAAACTTTATGGATATATTTTTTAATTTTCTGAGGTTTGATAAATATAAACAGGATGAACATTATAACAGTTGAAGAGTAACATACTAAAAAGGGTAACAACACCAGATAAGCGACAAAAGGTTAAGTTTTTATTTATCAACAAAAGGCTAACCCTTTAAAGGTTGTCAAAATTACCTACCCGAGCATCTACCAGCAAAACGTGGCCCGTCCGCTGGGGTAGGTAAAGGGTGTCCATGATAATGAGTTCAAAAGTAGTGCAGGAATATAAAGGCAGCAGGATCACAATGGCTTCATCCCCCAAACAGAGGATCCCTCCACCAATTGCAATCCTGCCTATTGTCCAAAGGATCATACATGATCCTTAATCCTAAAAACCTATTGTTCAAAGTACAACCCATGAAATTGTCTTAAACATCACAACCATAAAAACAACCACCAAACTAAAAATTGGGCTCCGGCCTTAGCACATATATCCATCATCGCCCAATTGTGCAGCCTACACCTTCTCTGCATCATCACCACCAGCCGCTGCATCCTCAGCTTTATCCTTCAACCCGCTGCCACTAGCCTCAATTGCCAGAATCTCCTCAGCCTCCTCTTCATCACCCAATTCAGCCAGCCTTGCCTTCCATTCTTCAATCTCCCAGTTGCCTTTGTCGAAGGCAGGATCCTGAGCTTCCAAGGCCATTTGGAGTTTGGTTTTGTACATTGCTATGGCGGCAGAAACTTTAGCATCATCCATGATCTCCTGCCTTTCATAATCAAAGCTAACCAGCACCTTGGCCATCTTCTGCTTGGCATCCTTGAGTTCCTTCTGAAGATCAGCGATTGTGAGATCCTTGAGCACAGCAACCTGCTGAAGATCGGCAATCTTCTGATCTTGATCCTCAACGTGACCGACGTAATCCTCGATCTCAGCAAATTTCTGCAAAAGAAAAGGATAAAGCGGTTCAAGAGCAAGTGATCCTTAGATCAGCAGGATACGCAAGCAGAGATAGTGATCCTTACATCATTGAAGTATTCGAGGAACTGGTGGCGAATTAAGGGCAGGCCCTGCAAATCCTCAGCCTCGGAAGTCTTTCTCTTCTTGATTCCCTTCCCTTTGAGGGGTGCCTTGGGGATTGAGACAGTCGGGCTAGTAGGAACCTTTCTTTTGGAGGATTTAACAGTGGTGAGATCGGTGACACTGAACCTTGAAGCAGATTTGGCAGACTTTCCAGCGCCTACACAACCAAAATAAGATAAGTATCTTTTCTTAATATACATTTAATTATTTATTTAAATTATAAACAAGGATACTTACTCGACATTGTGACAGAGCCTGAGGATACCTCCTGTGAGTCTTGGGTTATTGTCTTAAAAGTTCTAGTTTCAGGGTCCAGTCCCCAGAAAGTAGCAAGTCTTTCCCTGGTTGCGGGTGTTGTGATGAGACGTGAAAAGGAGATGGCTGCATGACACAAAACAAAGAAGGGGTTAGTGATCCTATTACAAAAACATGACTATCTGGTGATCCTCCCATGATCCTCCAGCCTACCATGGGTGGACCATGTTCTTGGTAAGTGCTCTCCATCTGAAATGGTATCCCTCCTTACAAAGAAGAAGCGACGCTTCCAATCTTTGTCGTTTTTGGTGACTTTGAGAAGAGGGTGATCTGCACCGGGTTTCCGTTTAAATAAGTAACGGTGGGATCCGAAGGTAGTAAGATCATACAACTCCGCTAGTTCTGACATTCCTAAATCAAGACTCTCCTGCTCGATGATCCTCTCTAGGGTGTATAAAACCCTCCAGATCATCGGCATGGCTTGAATGTAAGATATGCCGGTAAGGGAAAAGAAGGATTGTGTGAACTCCGGGAAAGGATAGGTGTACCCTATAGCAAATGGAGTGACTGGGAAGGCTACCCATGTATCAGAAACGTAGTCGCTCAAAATAGTTGAATCGAAGGGTTTGAAAAAGACATTTGCCGGAAAACGGTGACGGATGCTATCAATCTGTGCGTCGGTAAAGCAACACCTCTCGTTCACCGAGTCCTTGACGATCTTCTGACTCTTCAGAGGGATATCCTTTTTGTGATCCTTAGCCGGGGAACTTCGGAGCAACATTCTTGAAGTGATTAAGGTAAAGAAAGAAGAACAGAGTAAGAAAGGAAGAGAGAGGAGAAAGAGATACCTGATCGATCTTCAACTGAGATTATAAAGGGAGTTTCTTTCGAATTTAAATGCATAATGATCCTATCTATATCTCTATTTATAATTATGATTCTGCAGGATTGTCACTTCCATGACATCATCATCGCAACGGCTAGTTCAAAATTAACGGCTATATATCCGTTAGTTTGTTACGGATAAGATCAAGAAAACATAACTCGCTAATTTTACAATTTCACTCCTTATATTTTGGGGGCAATTGTTAGGGGAGGATTTTCTAACAATTAGTGATCCTTATTTGTTATCCTAACTAATGATCCTTACTTCTGTGACAGGTGGTGATCCTCAGAAGGGCTTTAGGATCAGGATCATGGATCACTTCAAGGATCCTCATACTGACAATTGTTTACTTATGTTTTATAACATCTCGCAGGTATAACAAGCTTGACCAGGTCTTAGCGGCATTCTTGGAGAATATTCCCGAAGTATTCTGCACGTGCTAGATCAAAACTAGACGTTATGGAGAACGTGGAGGCTTGGCTTGAAAGTCGGAGAGTTTGTTAACTAGATATTTTTCTTATTTGAAAGGGGTAACGAGCTAGTTAGTGACACTTAATCATTTTTGGCAGTTTCACACACTCGCAAACACTCTAATACAAGCTCTCGTTCAAACACTTAGCAATTACTTACACTTTTTACACTTTTCACCGTAGTGATCCTTGTACCTAGCTCGTTACTGTCCGAAGTTGTAAACGTTTATTCATTTATTTGAGCTTGGTGATCGGTAGTTTCCATCACCCGGGGTTTTTTGTGCCGGAGATCAACTCTTGATCAAGGGCTTTTTCCCCGTACAAATCCTTGTGTTGTTTGTGCATTCCACATTGAAGTGATCCTCATTGTTGTTAAACCTTTTGAGCATCATACCCCGTAATCTAGAGTTTGGTTACAATTTTCTCAACAGATTTTCTGACCAAAACAGATCCATTCTCACAGTTTTCACAGTTTTAGGCGTTTGGTGCTTGTAGCATATTGGCGTTTTATAAGCATTTGTAAGACCCCAATTACTAATTAACGGTTTTACATATAAATACCACAATTAGATGTGTAGTTAAGACTACACATACTATAAAAATATGGGTTTATTAAAATTTTTACAAATCATAAGTTAATCAACATAACATAATCGAATTCGTCGTTTAAAATTTACGACGAGGCAAAGTGCGGAAGCATGTATCTTTATCGTGTTCGGTTCTTCGTTGAGCTTGATCGTCTTCCAGCATCCAAAAGTACCTACATTTCATAAACATGAAATGCTTTAGACATATGGGGTTTAAAACGTGTCTAAACGAGTCCGGGAGGCGAAACTGATTAAAATATATTTTATTTCAGGGTCAACCGTAAATTACGGTGGCTACCGTAATTTACGGTAGCCCCTGAATGTTAAATCTTCCACCGTAACTCAGTAGGTAACTACCGTAATGATATCAGCCCCACCGTAACTTACGGTGGGCACCGTAAGTTACGGTGGTCCCTGTATCAGCCCTTTCCATTTTTGCCATTTTTGACACGAAAACTTTCGTATCTTTCAATCCGCTTGCCCGTTTGACCTACCGTTTCTTCCTACGTAATTGTAATATGATTCTCCACCTTATGGAGTTAAAATCCAACATTTGGTTTAACAAAATTTCAGACCTTTAAGTCTTCGGCTTATTACCCTTTTTACCAAATTTTGACCCGTTCGATTTTTATCAAACAAACAAGTTTGTTTGACCCTTATTTCTCATAAACCTATTAAATTCAATGATGTTTAACATATTAGGTTCCAATTATAGGTTCATATACCTTCTTAAACCCATTTTCACTCATATGCTTATTTTGATCCGTTAAGGGTATTTAAGCATATTTTAAGCACCAATCGCTTTCATTCGTTTCCAAATACATATGTCCACATTTCTTATCAAATGACCTCCCACCACAACTATATTTGTGGTGGATTCAATGTGGTGATTTATATATTCCAAATTTTACCCTTCAAATTATTATTTTACGGCAAAGACTCTTTATAGAGTCATTTGACCAATATTTTACATCTTTCGCTTTTCATACTTTTTCAAAGTATTTATTTCATCCTATCACTTATTCCCAAACAACCTTTATGGTTCGTTTGCTTAATTTCGCTTGCAAGGGCGTTTTAGTCAATTTTAGTCATTCTTTTACGACGAAGGACTTTTAGTACTTGTTTGAACCCAAAATCCGACCTTTTAACCATATTCTTGTTTAGAAACCAATATGTTTCTAAAACACCATAATCATAACTCAATTTATTCGCTTTACCTAAAAGATAACCAAATATCTTATTTTAACCTTGTCTAACTGTTATAGAACTCCAAATTCTACATGATGAGTTGTATCATTATACATACCTGGCTTGGGTCGATATATTGACCTGTTTCAATACCTTGCTTTAGAGACTGCTAAGTAATAGCGATGTAAACATCCATGTGCTATTTATTTCCTAAAATCATACAACTCGACAACCCATTAGTCGATATAGTCAAGGGTGATAATTTCACATTTTGACCAGTTTGGTCTAAATGACCGATTATACTAGCGAGATGACATTTATTACCACCTCGTATATATGACTCGCTCCGGTTTACACCGTGCGGTCATTTTACTTATAAATTCATTTTGCCCTTATTGGTTATTATGATTTACCTTATATGGTAGCCATTAAAAGTACATGTTTCATTCGTCATAATATGATCGAATTACCGATTTAACTCATTTTTAGCCATCACTATGTTTTCTTATCATATTTGATTATCTTATTCCGTACGACTACACGCCGGAACACCATATCTCGATTAGGTATTTGTCTTTTTCGTAATTAATACGACGATGAATATTCTAAAATATATGACTAGTGTAAGATATACTTACCTTGCATCCGAATTACACTTTTCCTCCATTCTTGATTTGTTTGACCCGCTTCCTTTCCCAAGCCTCCACCTAGCTCGTTAGGCGTCAAACTATTTTCAATCATTTACAAGGCGGTTAAATTAATCATAAAAATCACGACTATTCCACCTCACTTATTTTCTATGCCGAAGCTATTATTCGACTTCATGATTAGTTAACTTAGCTTATCTAAAGTTAACTACTTCTTGATCACATGGGTTACAACATTAAGTCTAAATCAACATAATATTTAGAACCCTTATCACTCCATATTACGCGTAATTGCCATATCATTCAAATACACATTTTCACTCTAATTTCAACACTTTAGTTCTCATTTAGGCATTTTAACAAACACCTAATGTGCATAAATTTTTACCCATTTTACAACTAGTTCATAACTAGTTATTTCTACTAAACATAAACATAATTTCAATTCTATTATGTCTAGCATGCATACTATTCTCAGATTCATCTCATGGAAATCAGTTAACACCATTTTAATAGTCATAATTCTAGGGTTCATCTTACTTCTACAAAACCCATTTAACACATAAATGGATACTCATGAAATTCACAATTGTGAACCTCAATTCAACAAGTAAATGACTAGGGTTTACTCCTAGACATAAAATCATTCCTAATTTCATCCTTGGATCATAATCCATCAATTTATTTGCAAGTAACCTACTTGTCTCGAATTTCAACTTCAACCAATCTAGGTTTTGTGATATACCTTGTGATCCCCATGACTTGGTGATCGTTTCTATGCGTTCATGCATCGATTTGGGTCTTGGATTGACCTTCAATTTGGTAGTTTTGATGAAACTAGGGTTTTGCTCCATGGGAGCTCCCTGATGTCGATCCAGAACACACACTTCAAGTGTGTGTTTTGTTTTGATTTTCTTTTATTTAATAACTTTGTTAAGTTATCCCATTTTAACCCCTTGTGTTTGGTTCGTTATTAAGTAGGCCACAACCTACTTATTTCTAACAATATTCCCCACTTATTAACTAGGTTAAACATTCCTAGTTAAATTAGTGGGCTCGGGGAATCTATGACTAAGTTTATTTTAAATCCCGTTACTCGGCCTCTTATAAATTTCATTTCATTAGAAGCTTTTATTCACGTTTTAGTTAATATTAGGATTATTTATTTAAGTCCTAATATTCACCGGGTTAAATTTACCACTAACGGTATTTCACCCGTCTTTCGCTATTAACGGAGTTTGATTACCAAACCCGTTTTCGGGGTGTTACAGCATTTTACAGAAATAATGTATTTTATTAGTGGAGAATTAGATAACAAACCACAGAAAATGACCCCCCACCCCAAATAAAAAAAATAGAAAATGAAAATGAAAAAAAAAATAAAAATGTTAATCCAATTTCTCATCCAAATCTTCACTGTCATCAGTCTCTTCTTCTTGAAGTTTTTGTGCCTTGAACCTTTGAATACCTTAGATGCCGATTTTCCTACATAACACCCGTCTAATGGCATCTTAGTTTTTGATGTGATATATTGTTTGTTGTAGTGGTTTTGTGGATTTTTGGAGACATAGATCGATGCCCGTATGTGTGGATGTTATTTGGCCGTCATCCTCATTATCGTCATGGCTTCCAAAATAGCATTTACACTAGGATCGGTCTCTTCTTCTCATCCAAACCTTCTTCAAGAACAAAGCACACAAAATGACATATCACTGTCATCAGTCTCTTTTTCTTGAAGATTTGTCCATCTCATGCAGCAAAACGCCCCGCTATGGCCAAGTCAGTCCTTGTCTGTTGACCATGGCCAAAACGCCCCGCTATGGCCAAAGCGGGGCGCTTTGAGTGTGCAAAAAGACAAAAAGCGTTGGCAGGAGTTTGTGTTTTTTTTTTTTAAATAGGTGGGATGTGGGTTAGTTTGTTAGTGTTTTTTGGAGGAAAAAAATGTATTTGAGTTTTATTATTATTATAAAATATTAGTTACATATAATTCATAGTTGTTTTATAATTACGTTTTTTTACCCTTTTTTACGTCATTATTTTTATAGAACGTATATAATATAAGTGCGTCTTTATAAACTGTTAACCTAGTTTATTTTGTTAAATTAAACGAACACGTTAAATAAAATGTACAGAAAGCCATAAGAATTAAACGTAAACAATCCAAAACCAACGTGATGTAAATAGAAGATTAACTGCAATATATATCAGTTTGTACATACAAAACAAAAAGGTACAAGTGAGTACATAATACATAACAAATCACTATACAAACAAACTAAGGTACTAATCCTCGTGCGGTGGGGACAGTGGGAGGGGAAGTGGAGGCAACCCAGCGAGCTCTCGTAGAGCAACGAGCGTCTCGACGATCCAGTCAATGCGTGCGCCCTGGCGTCTGAGGCGCCGGTCGAAGTCCCGAGCCACCTCACGCGCTACCGGAGGCAGGTCAGCGTAAACGTGCTGCGGGTACTGTGGCGGCTCAGGAGCTGGCTGAACTGGTGGTACCGGGATCTCCTCGACATGCTCCTCCTGAGCCGGATCCTCTAATACAGGCTGAGCCTGAGGCTGAGGCTGAGCCTGAGCCTCATCCTGAGGCTGGCCTGGGAACTGATCGAGTCCCAGAGCCTGTAGCTGAGCCTGCCGAGCGGCCGCCTGAACATCAGGAGGGGCTAACACTCCAGGCCTCAACTCAATAACAACCGGGATGACCTCCGGCACCACCTCCGGATGCCAAATCAGCCCGTCACGGCCCCTAAACCTCAGACCAACATCAAAGGTACGGGTGATCTGCATGGCAGATACTGACGCGCGGCCCAACCTGGCAGACGGGACCGGGTCGGACAGCTCCGGATCATGCTCGGGCACGATCCCTAGCGAGCGTGCAATGGCGGTGATGTATGAGCCAGTGTGCACGTACCCGCGGAGCTGCCGGTGGTATGCTGTGGCAAAGTAATCTGCCAGGCAGGCTGCTAGATCGCAGGGCTGGCCGCGCAGTAGGCAGTATAGAAAGAAAAGGTCATTGAGGTTGACCTTCTCCCTGCTGGCACCCCGCGGCACGATAGTTGCCGCGATAACATGGTGCAGGTATCGGTACAAGGGGTCTCTAATGGTGGTGGCCTTTTGCCAGGATTTCCCAAAGGGAACCCTGGAAATGGCCCTCCAGAAACTGATAAGCGTCTGCCTGTCCATCGCCGTAACCGCCTGCGTATATAAATCAGTATCAAGCTCGGGCTCAGTGTACAAACCTGTATGGACAGCAAACTGCCGCACACTCATCTGAAACTCCTGACCGGCGAGACGGAATGTAACCTCGTGGACTGGAAAAGCCGGGTCCTCCACGTAATCCGCCGGATACAGCGCGTATGTAAACGTGGAAAGAAACTCGACCGTAAGCTCAGGGTACGAGTCCTCCATCGCTAACTCAAATAGGCGCGACCAAGGAGTATCTAGTCCAACTATATCACGCGCCCGCGCGGCCTCTCCCACGGTATCCAGCAGGCCCCAGTCTATCCCTACATGCCCCCCAATCTCTATGGCGCGCAACCTAGCGCATCTCCCCCTCGCCCGTGACCCCTGCGGAAACTGCAGGTACGGACATGCCGGCTCTCCCTCCTCTCCCACATCTCCCACCTCCTCCATATGCTCAATCTCGTCATCGGAGGAATCCATCCCTGCACGTTGAAAAGATAATATTAAATATAAAATAATAAACAAATAATATTACTAAACAATTTAAATAATAAACAAATAATATTAAAGTTAAATAATATAAAATATAAAATAATAAAAAAATAATATTATTAAAAAATTTAAATAATAAACAAATATTATTAAACAAATAATATTAAACAAATAATATTAAATAAAAAACAAATAATATAAAAAAGAATAAACATGAACCACAGCGCCGCGCTTTGGCCTCGGCGCGGCGCTTTGGTTCTTCGTGATGAAGAACAGCACCCGGCTGATCCTCCATACCCGCCCCAATCAACACATATTTCAACATACATTAAACGAAAACGATTAAGGGTGTTCGATCTTACCTTTTAGCGGTTGAATGCTTGAAAACGAAGATCTCCGGCTCAGAATGTGTGAAATCACACCTTAGTGTGTGTTTTTGTGTTTATGTTTGAAATGGGGGAGAAGCTGCCCCGCTTAGGTTTAAATGAGGGATCGAAGCGCCCCGCTATGGCCATAGCGCGGCGCTTTGAGGTCAAAGCGGGGCGTTTAGGGCCTTTTTTTATTTTTTTTAAATTGTTTTTAATTCACAAACGCGTCGATAATAGTCTAAATTTTACGTTTTTTCCATTATACATCATTTTTTATTATATATGGACTATACTGCAAGTTCCGGATCAAATCGGTTACGTGTGATGTCTTATTCCGTTATATCGTATCATTTTGGTTTGAAAGCACAGGTACTCATGTGAGAGGTGTTATGTGTATCAGCCGCCTACCGTACATGAACATGACGTATTTTTTCATTAATTGTTGTATTATGATGTATATTGTCATTTTGGGTCGTACAAGTGCGTATTGAATCTGATTGGGTCGCGCCGGTGACATTCGGTTTTTAACGTGATGTAACGCATATATTGAACAAAAACAAAAGTGATTATTATTAAACACATTTAACATACATCGTGAACATATGGGGTTACATTAAGGTCAGGGGCACGATACGTAAGCATTTCGTACGCGTTGATCTGATCCCTGTATAATGTATGCCAGGCTGCTGCGCGCTCTGTTCTGTTCGCTCTCCAGAGTGGGTTTGGGGGAGGCATTGGATAACAACCTCCAAGCTCTACATGTATGAAATGCCCATGGTCGACGAACACAACCGCAACCACCTGGTGAGGTTCCTCAGCTTCGTTTGGCCCGCCCAGCAGAGGGAAAATTGTATCGCTCCCACGCATGTCGAAGGTGTGAACAATCACACAGTATCGTTGGGCAATAAGAAACCCCGTGTCAGGCATCGTCATGTAATTTTCGATATCTGCTCGTCCCACCCCCTTGAAATCGATCCGTCTAACCAGCGCATCATAATGTCCTATGTATTCCGGATCGAAAACCTGTCTCCAAAGCGATTCGTTCGTACGTAACTCCTTTATAAGTTGTTTCCGGATCATCAAATATGAATTTTGTTTCACTCCTAACCCAACAGCCACCGATCGAAACCCACAATGACCATCTGGTTTCATGTCCTTTATTCTAACGATGTATGGATGGATCACTTCGGGAATCTGAGATGCGTAGTTGCGGATCGCTATATCTGTCTTAGGACCGAGCTTGATCATCGGGAAATCAGGGTGTAGGTTGATCGGTTTGGTATTCTTTTGTCTTCTAGAATCTTCGGGTGATATGTACGAGCTGTGACGGGGATGATCGTCTGAGGCCTCGACCCAAGTTTCTTCCGACGGAATGTACGAGCTTTTTCTAGCGGCTTCAACCTTTCTTTCTTCCTGCGTTTTCAATGTTGGGCGACCACGAGTTTTCTTCAGAACAGTAGGAGGTTTTTTGTTATTGTTCCCTGGATTGAGGATTTGCTGAAACTTTTCAAAGAAGCTCCTTTTCACTTGAGGGGGTGTTGGATCGATCTGTTGTTTCAATTTTTCAAATTCCGCGTCTACATCGATATCCTCTATCTTAGTCTTTGCAGGCTTGAAGTCAAGCTTCTTCCAGAACACGTCTATGTGTGTGATACGGATTTGCTGACCTGTGGACGAAAACAAATTAGGTGGCAAAATCATAACGAGAAAGGTCAAAGATATTAATTACCATGATTTTCCAACTTTTCCAAACGACAGGCACATGGCAAACCACAGCTGGTAAAAAGTTGGCAACCACAGCTTGCACCGTAGGCTCTCAACCCGTCTTCCTTACGTTTTAGTTCCCTACTCAAAAGCTCAATCGCATATATTGAAACCTTTCTGAGAATATATGCAAGCATGGGCTGATTCTTGTGGTGCGTCATCACTTTTCGGAGGCTTGTTTCAAAGCTACTACTAATCTCGGTGTATTGTCTATCAACAACATGATCAACATACAGTAAAAGTTTATCCAGTGTGTTGCGATGACTTGGAAAGTGACTTTTTAGTGTTGCATGCATGCCCTCAACCCTGTTGGTCGTAGTTTGGTGAAAGTTGATAGTTTTGTTAATCCAGCAAGATACAAACTTTTCACGGTACGGATCCAACCAGGATTTCTTCAAATAATCAAAAACCTCTAAAATTAAAAAAACCGTAAATAGTCAGTTTTTGTTATTATATAAAATTTGAATATAACTATGTAAGAAATACCCACGTTCACGGTCATCTTCTTTCAGCTGTGCTTCAAGGTTTTCCAAGTTATACCTGTATATTTCCTCGGTCGTAGACTCGCACAATAACCAAAATCTACGTACGAATTCTTTCCACTCCTTGTCAGAGAATTTCTTCTTGCTGTTCTTATTAATATTTTGTTGAATATGGAACCGACCAAGATACTTATGCGCTTTTGGAAAAACTTGTTCACACGCGTTCATTAGCGCAAAATCCCTGTCTGTTAAAATCACGCGCGGTTCCATACATCCTACCAGCATAGACTTGATCATCTGCAACACCCATAGGTAGTTCTCTGACTTCTCAGCGGAAATTACCGCACAAGCAGCCGTAAACGATTTGTTTGTCGACGTCATGCCTACGACCTGAACAAATGGCAGGTTGTACATGTTCGTTTTGTAGGTGGCGTCGATCATTAGCACATGCGGGAAGGCACACCACATAGTGAATGATCTTTCGTGAACAAAGAAGACATCTTCAACTTCGTTCGATATCTCATTCGTGCGCATGTAATAAGTGTAATTTTTTTCGAGAAGAATGTTTTCAAGTTTTTGCATCGGAGACTTACCGACATTTTTTTCGGCGTTGATCTTCTGAACAGCGTTGTGTATATCTTTCGGAATAAGCTTTCTAGCCGGATTGTTTTTTGTCAGCGTTCGCCAGATACTTTGGTTGGGAATGTCTTGCTCTGCCAGCTCCTTAACCAGTTTTTTATCCTCCGAAGAAAGCCTTCTCGCATACGCGTGACCCTCTAAGTGTTCAATAGGAGTGTGGTTATGCTTCGCCTTCGTCACCTCGATCCTCCAAACACTTCCGGATGATTCCGAAAACCCGATCATCTCGATCGGGCAGCCTATTTTCTTGCTACCCGTTTTCCTCTGTGTAGCTATACTCTTATGCTCCCCACCAAAAGTACATTGAAACCAAATCTTATAATTCTCTCCTCTTTTATTCGACCTCTTAGTCACAATGAGGTAACCGTTGTCTTTTGCCGTGTCTTGTACCCAATGCACCAACTCTTTACGTGACGAAAAGGTCTGCGTTGTATCAAACGAAAACGTAACCGGGTAACAGCCTTCCTCGTCAACAGACACATCCCCCGGCTCACCATCGTCACCGAGGTCCGAATATACTTGATGTTCAAAGCTCGGTTGACAACCGTAACTGTGGTTTGGATAACACTCCGGCTGTACAAAGTTGTGCTCGCCACCGTAACCGAAATTCGAATAACCTTGTAAGCTCTGTTGACAACCGTAACTGTCGTTTGGACCACACTCCTGCTGTACAAAGTTGTACTCGCCACCGTAACCGAAATTCGAATAACCTTGTTGTGCGTAAGGGTCCTCCACAGGGGTATTCAAATCCAGCGTCACTGTGTTATCACGATAACGAATGCCAGATACAACCTCTGCCTCCCTCAAGTTGGACGAGACCGGTTTCTCATACGAGTCAGAAATAGCGGTCCCCTCGTAAGAATCAGGAACAACTGACTCGTCAGAATATTGACCGAAAATATAGTTGTTTAACCACGACATCGTTTTTTCACGCGTAATAGAGCAAAGAAAATCGACAAAGAACAAAACACTCGAATGCGGAATGTTGTGTCTGAGAAGGTTTTTAAAGTGAAAATTTGGGGTCGAAGCGCCGCGCTTTGGCCATAGCGCGGCCCTTAGGGTTCACGGGTCACCTGCAACCTCGTACACCTTTATGTCTCTGTAACTTATGTCAGTCAAACGATCAAATCACCTTTTGTCGACCGAAGCGCCCCGCTATGGCCATAGCGCGGCGCTTCGAGGTGTGAAAATAATTTTCTGCGTGTGAGAATAGCATGACCCATAAAAAATCTCATTCTATCTTTTTTTAAACGATATTTCTGAATTACGTGAGAAATTTATATAATAACAAATGTTGAATGGTCTTATTAATATTGTCAGTTTCTAGGTTCTCTTAACCTACACATGCCAGTTATTTACATAGGATTCCACTATTCCTAGACCTCTATATCTAATTCACACACTATTTTTCACTTTATCTCTCTATATGTATCGATATATGTATTGAGAGAGATAAAGGGAAGGAGAATGCAAATAGGGGTGTAAACAAGCCCAGAGGCTCGAAAGCTACTCGTTATCGGCTCGGTTAAAAGCCCGAACGAGCCGAGCTTTAACGAGCCCGAGCCCGAGCTCGAGCCCGAGCTCGAGCCTGAAATAGAGCTCGTTTAGGCTCGCGAAAATTAGCACTATGGCCGAAAAACTTGTCCGGGCCGTGGCCCTGCCACAGCTCTATTAAGAACCGCCCATGGTTGGTACGTGTTAACGAACCAAACCGAACCAGTATTCGTTTTCAAAGTTTTAAATAGATACAAAATACGTCACGATACCCATTTGAGTGCTGGTACTATAACGAGCATAACCAATACCGATCAAATTTCCGCCGTCTAGCACGGGAGAATCCTACTAGTTAAGTAGAAATAAAGTTGTATGTTTAATTACCTTCATATGCATAAATGTTTATGATCAACATAGTAACATATCTTGGAAATTAAATTTGAAGGGCTCACCAATACCATAGCAAATTTGATCAGGCCGGTTCTACCATTTACTTTGCAAATACCAAATGAATTGATTCCATGATAATTCAAGAAGCAAGGTCAGCTTACAACGAATCCATTCCATTGTAAGGAACCTAATGCTCAAAATATTCCAACTAATAGAAAAAGAGTTCGATATATATATATATATATATATAGGGAGGGGCTCATGCGAGAACCACCCTTATTGTGAGAACCTTGAGAACCAATGTGAACACAACCTAAAATAGCTAAAAAAACCCTAAAAAAACCTAACCCCCACCCCCCCCCCCCCCCACCCAAAAACCTAAACCCCCCCCCCCCCCCCCCCCAAAAAACCTAAACCCCCCCCCCCCCCCAAGCTAAAATACTAAAAACTAAACCCCCCAAAAACCTAAAAAAATCTAAAAAAAATCAAAAAAAAAATCCAAAAATTTTTTTTTTGATTTTTTTAATATTTTTTAGGTTAAAATCGCTACTTTTAGAAGCAAAAAATTTTTTTTTTTTTTTAAAAAAAAAAAAACAAAATTTAAAAAAAAAAAAAATTTTTTTTTTTTTGTGCGAAAAGTAGCGATTTTAACCTAAAAAATATTAAAAAAATCAAAAAAACATTTTTTGTGTGATTTTTAGCTATTTTTAGGCATTTTTTATGTGTTCACATTGGTTCTCGCGGTTCTCGCAATAAGAGGTGGTTCTCGCATGATCTTCTCCCTATATATATATATATATATATATATATATATAAATGGAAGTAGTACTCACCAAAACAAAGACTTCTTGTGTAGGTCGCATTCATATCCACAAAATACTTATGCCTTCCGTCTATTTCAGCTTGCTGTCAACTCCATTGATGATCATGCATACATGCCCCCTAGACGTAAACTTCACACGTCAAGTGTATATGATGTTTCGCATGGCCGGCCCTGGGTGGGCGGGGAGGACCACCGGCCAGGGCTGATATTTCGAAGCGCACGTTTTTTATGAAAAAACCCGATATGTATATGTTAAATATTTTTTTAATATGGTATACACGTACAAACACCAACATATGTCCACTTACAAAACTATTTTTATGGTTTAGATTCGTTATTAGCCCATTGGCATTAGTTTAGACTTTTAGTGAGCTCAATACCCAATTTCGTTAAGGCCTAAGGACACGTTTTTTTCAAGCTCTAACAGGATACACGAATTCTCAGGGCCAGCCCTGACGTTTCGCATAGACCTTTTGTGTGATTGTGCTACAACCCAAGTCAAATCATTTTCAATTTAGCCTTTTGGATTTTTACCTTTTATAGAAAAAAAAGGAAAATTACACGTTGCAAAACAAAAAAAAAGACACCAATGAAAAAACGACATGTAATACTAATATTCACACGACATGTAGAATCGTGTGATTATTGTATACGTGTCTTTTTTTATCGAATCTTTTTGTTTCTTAACGTGTAATTTCCTTCTTTAGTTAGAATAAATGGTCAAATGACTATTTAGGAAAGTTTTTGCACTCAACAATGGAATAAATCCATCTTTGCCACAAAAGGAGTTTGAAACCTGAATCTGGTTCTTCCATTTACTTTTGGAAGACCAAATGAATCCATTCTAGAGCTATATAAAGGTTGAAGGGACAACAAAAACTAGCAAGCAACCCCACAATCATTCTACCTTCTAAACAACTCTAAAATAAGCTAGAACAACACAAACATGGCAACAACTGCGGCGAAACAGTGCAATACATGCCAAAGAAACCTTGTTAAGATGCCTGGATCACAATATGAAGTGTGTCCCGTGTGCACCACCGTCAACCTTTTCAACCAAAAGATCAAGGGTCGTGTTCTCTTCCGAATCGGGCAGGTTATCAACTCAGCGGCAAATCAATATCAGCATGAGCTTCAACGACAACCCTCAAATCGCGGCAGGAAAAGAGCTGTTCTATGTGGTATCACCTATAATAACCACAAAAAGAAACTTGAAGCTAGTGTTCATAATGTCAGGAGCATGCAACAATTACTAATGAACAAATTGGGCTTTCCAAATTATTCCATTATTGTCCTTACAGGTATTCTGTTCTCTTATGAAATGCTTTTTCAAGAGAATAATATGTAACTTTATGAGTATATCTCACCAGTTGGTGCATAAGGGGGTAGGGGTGGTTATCACTCACCACCCATTTATCACTTACAACATCCAATCAAGTTCCGCCATGTCATCAACCATTATTCCATCACTCACAACCTTTTTTACTGGAAATGCCCATCACCCACCACCACACCCAACAATTTTCCCCCCAACCAACAATTACCCTCACAACACACAAATCATCACACGTCAATTTTATCACGGAAATTCCATTTCACACGTTAACTTTGAGGGGTGGCGGTGGTTTCTTCCCTTGTTTCACGCGTTGAAGTAATATATCACGTACAAAAAAGCCACCGCCCCGGGTGGCCTAACAGAAGCAAGAAAACTGACAGCTATAGAATTCCCAATATATTGATATAAAGTTGATATGAATTAAACATTACATGAAAGCCCTTTTATACCTAGTTCTAAATTTGTTAGGTTTGTCAAATTTTCGAAATTACAAATTCGTAATTATTACTATAAGACTAAACACTAAATTTAAGTCAATCAAGGACTAGTCAAACAACTCTTGGATCAACTCATCATCACCAGTGTAATGTTTGATGCAGAGGAGGAGTCGGATAGCTCGAGGATTCCAACGAAACATAACATACAAGGGGCATTAAAGTGGCTAGTCCAGGGTAGCCAGCCCGGGGACTCATTGATGTTCTACTATGCAGGCCATGGAACCCGAGTTCGCGATCAAGATGGAGATGAGATTGATGGGTATGATGAAGCATTGTGCCCTCTTGACTATAAGAAGGCTGGAACAATGCTAGATGATGAAATAAATGCCACCATTGTAGCACCACTCACTCATGGTGTAACACTTCACAGTGTCGTTGACACTTGCCACAGTGGAACTCTTCTTGATCTACCTTTTCTGTGCACGGTCAACCAGTCAGTATTTTACTCATATGAAACATCTTCCATTTTCGCAACCGTACTAAAGAAACCGCCATAATGACATTGAATTTCCAAACAGGGATGGATTCTATAAGTGGGAAGAACATCAACTTACAAATAAAGGAACCCGTGGAGGAAAAGCAGTGTGTATTAGTGCATGTGCGGATGACCAGTACTCAGGAGATACATCAGTAAGCACACTCTCATGCATGACTAAATAAAAAAAAAAAAAAAAAAAGTGTGTATGCAAATTCTTTTCGTATCAAATCCACTTTTGTATTTGTATTTGATCCAGACTCTCTATATATATATCTGCAGGCTTTCACAGGCAAGGCTATAGGCGCATTGACTTTTGGCTTCATCCAAACTATGGAGAAAGAAAGCAATCTAACATATGGAAAGTTACTTAACTCTATGCGAAAAAAAGTTAACCAAGCTCAACAAGTGGTAGGCCGATTTGCGCCACATGCATCTCCTATGTCGCAGGTACTATGTAAATCCTTAACATGAGTTGTCTAATTATGTATTCTTGGTGAGTATAGTGTGTAGGAGAGAATAGTGAAAAATGGTTTTAAGTAACTTTGGACACGGATGATTATTATTTATACAACTATTGCGATATTATTGATGAGAGCTTCGCTTCGCAACAAGCTAAGAAGTGTCCAAAGTGAAGCTTAGGGGCTGTTTGTTTAGCTCTTAATGATTCTGACATCTTGACATCTTTCTGGTTCAGCACTTAATGGTTCAGACTGTTTGTTTCGGGAGCAGATGTCTGAATAATTCAGACATTTGCCTCTGAATGGTTAAGTACTATACTAAGGCCCTGTTTGGTAGCCTCTTAATCCATTCAGAGGCTGCCTCTTAATGAAATCATTTGTGGCCCTTATGTCTGAATGAATAAGAGGTAACCTTATGTCTGACTGGATAAGAGGTAACATCTGAATGGTAAACCATCACATGTCACATTCTTCTACATTATCTATGTTAAACTCTTAAATGATTTCATTAAGAGGTAGCCTCTTAATGTCATTCAGATGCTACCAAACAGCCCCTAAGTCTGAATGGTTAAGATCTTTACTCTGAATTGGTAAGACATTTGCATATGAACTGTTAAGCATTATACTGGCTCTTAATGGTTCAGACCTCTTACTGGTTGACAAATGGTACTGGCTCTTAATGGTTCAGACCTCTTACTGGTTGACAAATCGGTTGACGACTTGTCCACGTAGATGATCTATACAGTTGTGTTTTACTTCAGCTCATACGTTGACAAATTGTTGAGAGTGCCGAGTATGAACATTACTTATAAGTATGACAAATATCTTTATGAATTTCTTTTCCTTTTTTTTACACTAATAAATGCTAATTGTTGCTAAGCTTTTGTCATGTGCTTACATTTTGAAGTTTGGTCTTTGTAGGAGCCTCAACTATCCTCTTCCAAAAGATTTGAGATTTACTCAGAGCCTGTTATAATCTAGAGATTAGAGAATACATCTGACCGGTGTTAGCTCCAAAAATTATTTATGATCTACGATTTCAGCGACCCAAAATAAGTGTCAAAAAATACGAAACGTGTCACAAGTGTCCCTATATGTAACAATCGGTCACTAAATTTTACTTGCCCATAAAAATGTGTGATCGTAAAGGCCCATATATAGTGGCACAAAAATAGTGGATATAGACTTTTAATACTTTATGAAATAACTTTTGATCCATATAGTTAGTGTATTTAATACTCAACTATAACCTCTTACGCAAAACTTTATGAAGGTTGTGTAAATTAAAACCCAAATGCAGTGACATATTTTACTGTTGCTAAATGTCATTTTCCTTTGTGGTGAAATGCACTAGCGTGAGAACTTGTGGCATTATTTGACATCTAATATAAACTTTGTATTAGGCCCGTAATCTGAATTGTAATATTTTATTGTAAGTAATAATGTATGAAAGTAAATTATTAAAACACCATAACATGAATCATCGTAATACAATAATTCTATAGAACACCATGACTTAAAGTTTTTGTATCTAATAGACTTGATATATTTAGAGAAAATTGATATATATTTATAGGAAAGTATTGTATTTATTTTACAGAAATCTCCTCCTAAATAATGGAGATAGATTGTATTATTTATAGGGTTTTCGTATGAATGATAAAGGGCAGCGAATTTTACAACTTTCATGGTATTAAGAGGGAAATCGTTCCTCTCGACCTAAGCCTACCCCCTTCCAGCGCCGATTACATCTGTTCCCCCCTTCCAGCGCCGATTACATATGTTCCCTTGGTTTTTCTGCCTCAATTTCCCTTTTCTTCTACAATAATCCCTATGGCCTCCCCTCTCCACCCTGCTGTCACAGTTACCAACATCCGAACCCTCATCCCCATCACATTAGACATTGAATCCGGCCATTACACCTCCTGGTCGGAACTATTCAAAATTCAATGCAAAGCTTTTCTAGTCTATGACCATCTGTAGCCTCGCACAACATCAGCCACTTCATCGATAAAGATAAAGAGAAGACCACCCGGGCGAATCATGGGAACGTCTTGATTCAATCGTGCTACAATGGATCTACAGCACAATATCGACTGACCTCCTCCACACCATCTTAAAACCAAACACAACAGCCTACGACAGCCTTGTCAAATCTGTTTCAGGATAACAAGGCCACCCGCACAATTGACCTCAACAATCGTTTTGCAACCACACGTCTGGATCAGTTCACCTCTATGTCTGCCTACTGTCAAGCCGTGAAGGAGATTTATGACCAACTTACAAATGTTGGTGCCACTGTCACGGATGAACAACTCGTTTTGCAGATTCTCACAGGTCAAACGGAGCAATACGAGAGTGTTGCTCTTATTATTCAGCAAACAAAACCCCTCCCAGATTTCTACGACACCAGATCTCGACTCTGCATGGCCGAAACTCGTAAAATCAACCAAACAAAACAAGCAGCCCAGCTTGCTGGAAACGCACTTGCTGCTACGTCAGACCGCGCTCCTCCTCAGCGCCAACAGGACAATCGGAATGACCAGACTTTCAATTCACAGCCAAACACTCGCGGTCGTGGCCGGGGCCGTAACCGTTGTCGAGGTCGTGGCTACTCGAACCAGGGACGCGGAGGCAACTAGCCATCTTCTTCTCAGCATCCATGGGGTGCCCCGTTTAATTACTGGGCCGACCCACATCACAATTTTAATTCTCAACAGTAGGATCCTTGGATGGTCCCTCCTTGTCCTTATCCGACCGCTCCAAAACAACAAAACCCAGCCCAAGGCATACTCGGACCACGGCCCGCCCAATTATATGATGCAAGTCAAGCCCCCTCCTATGCAGACACTCTGACCCCCACGGACATCAACCAGGCACTTTACAACATGTCCTTGAATCAGCCGGATCAAAACTGGACGATGGACACAGGTGCGTCTGATCATATGACTAAACATTCAGCTAATTTCTCGTCATTTTTAATAATAGCATGTTTCGTAATATAACAGTAGGTAATGGTAAAACCATACCGGTTCGTGGACATGCTCACCAAACCTTACAACCTCCCTTCCCACCTATTACACCCATATTCGTACATGGCAAAAGTCGCAGCGGAAAATTCGTACCATAAAATTTTCTTTCGTTATATACGTCTTTACATTCTTAAAATTCATTTTATAATATAAAACATAACTTATCATCACTAAATTACATATTTAGACATTCCCGTACAATCTATGTTGTGACTCGGTCTTCGATCGCTACTCCTCGTGAGGATAATCCGTGATTCGTACTACCTGCACCCACCACAAACATACGCATCGTTAGCATACTTATGTACAAACAAGATTCATAATAATATAGCCTTGCTATGTCCGATCCACATATACTTCTCATCCTGTTAATTTTCTAGTTTCAAGCATTCCATCTGGGTGTCTAATCCTTGGCGAAACTTCAATAATGTACCTGCATTACATTTCATTCTCGAGGCACATTGTGAATAATCGTCAATACATAAATGTATTGAAACCCCATATACAATACATACATAACTACGTACATACATACATACATACCTTTACTTGCATACCTACGCGTCTATTTACATACATACATGATTACGTCTTCACATACTTACTTACATACGTACATAACTACATACATACATACCGACTCGCATACATATACATACCGACTCGCATACATACATACCTACTCGCATACATACGTTTCTAAACGCGTTTGACGCGTTAATACATACATACCGACTCGCATACATGCATACATACATACCTACATACATAACTGCATACATACATACCTACTCGTATACATACGTTTCTAAACGCGTTTGACGCGTTAATACATACGTACATACATTACTACCTACTCACAAACATACTTACATACTTGCATCCACATATATACGTCCATACCTGCACACGTATGTACCTTCATACTTAATTGCATAATGCTCATACTCATACATAACTACTTGCATACATACATACACCGATACCTACCTATATACATATATACATACATAACTAGTACTTGTTCCCACACTATAAACTTACATACTTTCACGCATACCTACTTACATAAGTTCTACGTACGTATACGAATACATATAAACATACATACATGCTTATCTACAAATATGCATCCCTTTATGCTTATAAGAAGCTTTACGAATCATCGGGAAGCGTTACGGATCATTTGGAAATGCAAAATTAAACAAAACGGAGAAGTGGGCTAGACAGCCCGTCGGCGACGGGGTGGGTACCCGTCGGCGACGGCTTCTTAAAATGCCCGTCGCCCAATTTTGATCCGTCGCCAGTAAGTTAACCCGTCGGAGAAAACGGCCAAACTAGTGCCCGTCGGCGACGGGGTGTATACCCGTCGGCGACGCCCTCTACAATCCTCATTTTTCTGCAGCTCCGTTTCAACGTCCGTACGCACTAAAACGCGCGTAACTTTTGAACCGTTTATCCGTATAACCTCCCGTTTCTTCCTACATGCTTCTAAATTCACATTCTATCTTATGGACTTAAAATCCCACATCCGGATTAAGGAAAATTCTTAACTTACATGCATTCGGCTTATTATCATCTTCTCATTATTTGACCCGTAATGGGTATTTACTTATTGTAAGGTTTATGGCTTACAAAGACCATACTTCTCACTTCCATACTTGTCTAAAACATTACATTGATCGAGCAACTTGGTTCTAAACCACTTTTAATATCATTTGCCCAAAATACCCATCAAGGGCATTTTGGTCAACTCTAATTCAATCATTACAACGAAAGACTTCATCACATATATGACCTCAAACATCATGTTTAATTAATTTAAACAGTATATTACTTACTCGTACTAAGAAGTGATTACAGAAATCACTTACTTTATGCATCCGCGTTCGTAACATCTTCCTTGCCTCATCTTGACCCGTTAGCCTTCCATGCTTGGTCCGTGCTAGTGTGGTTCCTATTCTTTCATGCCGCCATGCCATGATTATGTTAGTATTCATGCTTATTCATATTAACACATATTTTCCAACTTTTATCTATTTGACTTTCACTAACACGCATACGACATGACTCGTCAATCACATAGTTCAATATCTTCGAAATCTAAATTCGTTATCACACATAACACATAATTGGTCTAACACGTATTCCATGATCTCTCGATTCTTATATTTGTGTCAAAATACCTTACCATGTTATAATTTCTCGGTTGACTTTCAGAAAGTCAACCTTTTAGCATATAACTCCCAACTTATGAACACGCATTCATGTTGATATAGTGGACCATATTAATGACATGACATTCATTTCATACATAATGTTGTATGACACAAACAACTACATGATCGCCTATTCACATACACAATATACACATACTTATGCTTTCATGATTCTACATTTGACAATCACATAGTTAAGTTAGACAACTTAACGTAATTCATAACATCACCCTTTACTAGTATGGTCATATGTTATACATTTAATATACATTCACTTCTTAATCGCAATTAAGTGATTAATAGAAACACATGGCGAGCATCGCCCATTCAAGCATAATGTACAAGCCTCTAATGCATAATCTTGACAACACATACATCCAACCCGAATTCTTGTACTAGTTCCATCTAAAGCACACTCTTTAAGTTAGTATATCACTAATTACATCATTATCATACGTCATTCATATATGTCAAGCCACTTCCTAAAATCTCACATCTTAACTTCACTTAGACATTTTATCATACACTTGGTGTGCATACTACTTCTTAAGCATAAAGTACAAGCATTCTTTGCATCTTCTTACTAGTTCATATCAAGATCATCAAATTCCCACTAACCTCACATAACTTTCATCCTAAATCAAGGTCATTAACAATAGTCCACAATATTCAACTTCATATACATCAAAACCATACTTGATTTAACACATGCAACATCATCATCTTCATAACATTACTACTAGAAATGGGTTTCACCATTAAACATCAAATTAACCTAATCCATGCATAATCCATGTTATATATGATGATTCTAACACATACCCATTATCAATTTCATACGAATTTCGAATTTTACATCATAACCCACTTCGTGAAAGATCACCAATCTAACTTTTAAAACATACCTTAGGATCCCATTGAGAAGGTGATCATTAATCCGTACTCGGTTATGGATTTAGACTTCATTTACCCTTCCAATTTGAGGATTTTTGTGAAACTAGGATTTGAACCTTGTTTCTTCTTCCTGGATGTCGACACACACACACACACTATGTGTGTGTGTGGTGTTTTAAGTTTATTTTATAAAAATCATGTTTCCCCACTTAACGGTTTTGGTCCCTCAAGTTTCATTTTAATTATATAAGAGACTAAAACTCACTTCTTTATATTAACCGGGTTCTAATTTACCAAACCCGTTTTTGGGGTGTTACAAGTCTACCCCCCTTAAATGAGGTTTCGTCCCCGAAACCTTTCTCATTTATCTTACACACACACATCTATATCTGACTTCATAGTCACATCATAATCATAAGTAATCATCCTATCTCATTTCATAATTATTCAATCAATTGGCTTCCTCTTCTTAACAAGTCTATACTTTCCATGGCATACTTTCATATAATATTCTCATTTCCTTTGGCCCGTTAATAACAGGTTAATATACATATTTATTCAAACTTATAATAATGCTTACACTCATATGACCCGTTTATAACGGATTAAATACCTTCATCTCGTCCTTTAAGATTTCATTCTATAGACGCATTGCATAACATTTAACCCTTGTTTTGTTATCACAACAAAACTACCATTTCATAGTCACACCTACGTGCTTAACTCCGTAGCTAACATCATTCTACGTTTCTATAATCTCTTGTACCATACATATCCTCACGTTACTTGCACATTCGGATATTTTCATTCCCATCATTCTTTTGTTCTTTTGCTTTACATTACTTTTATGACTTGTTTGACGCATACATGGTCAAGCTATTGACTTCTTCTTATGTAGACTAGTTCCGTCTTTTATATCTTAAATCCGTTTCGCGGATTCGAACACATTATTCATACCTTTCGTACCTTCTATGTTTTGAATCCATCTCGCGGATTCAAACATTGCATTTACGCCTTTCATTCTTTGAATCCGGCTTACGGATTCAAACATTGCATATACGCTTTTCATCCCTTGAATCCGTCTCGCGGATTCAAGCATTGCATTCATATCTTTCATTCTTTGAATCCGTCTCGCGGATTCAAACATTGCATATACGCTTTTCATCCCTTGAATCCGTCTCGCGGGTTCAAGCATTGCATTCATGTTTCGAATCCGTCTCGCGGATTCTAGCATAGCATTTCATGTTTCGAATCCGTCTCGCGGATTCTAACATAGCATTTCATATTTCGAATCCGTCTCGCGGATTCTAGCATAGCATTTCATGTTTCGAATCCGTCTCGCGGATTCTAACATAGCATTTCATGTTTCGAATCCGTCTCTCGGATTCTAGCATAGCATTTCATATTTCGAATCCGTCTCGCGGATTCTAGCATAGCATTTCATGTTTCGAATCCGTCTCGCGGATTCTAGCATAGCATTTCATATTTCGAATCCGTCTCGCGGATTCTAGCATAGCATTTCATACTCTCATTCTTGAGAGTCTTACATTTCTCTTCACCCTCACGTCCACCTACTACTTAATTCTAACGGACATACCTGTATTAATTATCACGGTCCCACGAACGTCATATGCTTCACGTGTACTGGCCAGGTACACAATCCACATACTAGTTTCGTGTCTTCGTGTAATTGTCACCTTATGTCCGAAGAATTAGGTTTCGGCACGTGTATCATTTTTCAAAACATGTTTCTATACCATCATGGTCCTTCATTTAGCATTTTTTTTTCTTCCCTTAATGCATTTTACCATTTCATATACCGACATATTAAATTTACGTACCTGAGTTCAACTTTATCTTATTTCATGCCTTGGTGTCGGTACTTGACCGCACTCGCGGATCATCCTCTTCAAACGCTTATACTTACCTTGCATATACAAAACCGTCAGTTTCTTTATGCGTATACATAAGTACATACTTACATTCTCTTTTACCTTTGGATCTTGACCGAGTCTTGGATTGTACGGGTTTCTTATCACAAGAGCACACAGGTTTGAGTTCAAGCACTTACCTTCTTACACTTGATTCTCTCAAACCAGGGCTCTGATACCAACTTATTACACCCATATTCGTACATGGCAAAAGTCGCAGCGGAAAATTCGTACCATAAAATTTTCTTTCGTTATATACGTCTTTACATTCTTAAAATTCATTTTATAATATAAAACATAACTTATCATCACTAAATTACATATTTAGACATTCCCGTACAATCTATGTTGTGACTCGGTCTTCGATCGCTACTCCTCGTGAGGATAATCCGTGATTCGTACTACCTGCACCCACCACAAACATACGCATCGTTAGCATACTTATGTACAAACAAGATTCATAATAATATAGCCTTGCTATGTCCGATCCACATATACTTCTCATCCTGTTAATTTTCTAGTTTCAAGCATTCCATCTGGGTGTCTAATCCTTGGCGAAACTTCAATAATGTACCTGCATTACATTTCATTCTCGATGCACATTGTGAATAATCGTCAATACATAAATGTATTGAAACCCCATATACAATACATACATAACTACGTACATACATACATACATACCTTTACTTGCATACCTACGCGTCTATTTACATACATACATGATTACGTCTTCACATACTTACTTACATACGTACATAACTACATACATACATACCGACTCGCATACATATACATACCGACTCGCATACATACATACATACATACCTACTCGCATACATACGTTTCTAAACGCTTTTGACGCGTTAATACATACATACCGACTCGCATACATGCATACATACATACCTACATACATAACTGCATACATACCTACATACATAACTGCATACATACATACCTACTCGTATACATACGTTTCTAAACGCGTTTGACGCGTTAATACATACGTACATACATTACTACCTACTCACAAACATACTTACATACTTGCATCCACATATATACGTCCATACCTGCACACGTATGTACCTTCATACTTAATTGCATAATGCTCATACTCATACATAACTACTTGCATACATACATACACCGATACCTACCTATATACATATATACATACATAACTAGTACTTGTTCCCACACTATAAACTTACATACTTTCACGCATACCTACTTACATAAGTTCTACGTACGTATACGAATACATATAAACATACATACATGCTTATCTACAAATATGCATCCCTTTATGCTTATAAGAAGCTTTACGAATCATCGGGAAGCGTTACGGATCATTTGGAAATGCAAAATTAAACAAAACGGAGAAGTGGGCTAGACAGCCCGTCGGCGACGGGGTGGGTACCCGTCGGCGACGGCTTCTTAAAATGCCCGTCGCCCAATTTTGATCCGTCGCCAGTAAGTTAACCCGTCGGAGAAAACGGCCAAACTAGTGCCCGTCGGCGACGGGGTGTATACCCGTCGGCGACGCCCTCTACAATCCTCATTTTTCTGCAGCTCCGTTTCAACGTCCGTACGCACTAAAACGCGCGTAACTTTTGAACCGTTTATCCGTATAACCTCCCGTTTCTTCCTACATGCTTCTAAATTCACATTCTATCTTATGGACTTAAAATCCCACATCCGGATTAAGGAAAATTCTTAACTTACATGCATTCGGCTTATTATCATCTTCTCATTATTTGACCCGTAATGGGTATTTACTTATTGTAAGGTTTATGGCTTACAAAGACCATACTTCTCACTTCCATACTTGTCTAAAACATTACATTGATCGAGCAACTTGGTTCTAAACCACTTTTAATATCATTTGCCCAAAATACCCATCAAGGGCATTTTGGTCAACTCTAATTCAATCATTACAACGAAAGACTTCATCACATATATGACCTCAAACATCATGTTTAATTAATTTAAACAGTATATTACTTACTCGTACTAAGAAGTGATTACAGAAATCACTTACTTTATGCATCCGCGTTCGTAACATCTTCCTTGCCTCATCTTGACCCGTTAGCCTTCCATGCTTGGTCCGTGCTAGTGTGGTTCCTATTCTTTCATGCCGCCATGCCATGATTATGTTAGTATTCATGCTTATTCATATTAACACATATTTTCCAACTTTTATCTATTTGACTTTCACTAACACGCATACGACATGACTCGTCAATCACATAGTTCAATATCTTCGAAATCTAAATTCGTTATCACACATAACACATAATTGGTCTAACACGTATTCCATGATCTCTCGATTCTTATATTTGTGTCAAAATACCTTACCATGTTATAATTTCTCGGTTGACTTTCAGAAAGTCAACCTTTTAGCATATAACTCCCAACTTATGAACACGCATTCATGTTGATATAGTGGACCATATTAATGACATGACATTCATTTCATACATAATGTTGTATGACACAAACAACTACATGATCGCCTATTCACATACACAATATACACATACTTATGCTTTCATGATTCTACATTTGACAATCACATAGTTAAGTTAGACAACTTAACGTAATTCATAACATCACCCTTTACTAGTATGGTCATATGTTATACATTTAATATACATTCACTTCTTAATCGCAATTAAGTGATTAATAGAAACACATGGCGAGCATCGCCCATTCAAGCATAATGTACAAGCCTCTAATGCATAATCTTGACAACACATACATCCAACCCGAATTCTTGTACTAGTTCCATCTAAAGCACACTCTTTAAGTTAGTATATCACTAATTACATCATTATCATACGTCATTCATATATGTCAAGCCACTTCCTAAAATCTCACATCTTAACTTCACTTAGACATTTTATCATACACTTGGTGTGCATACTACTTCTTAAGCATAAAGTACAAGCATTCTTTGCATCTTCTTACTAGTTCATATCAAGATCATCAAATTCCCACTAACCTCACATAACTTTCATCCTAAATCAAGGTCATTAACAATAGTCCACAATATTCAACTTCATATACATCAAAACCATACTTGATTTAACACATGCAACATCATCATCTTCATAACATTACTACTAGAAAAGGGTTTCACCATTAAACATCAAATTAACCTAATCCATGCATAATCCATGTTATATATGATGATTCTAACACATACCCATTATCAATTTCATACGAATTTCGAATTTTACATCATAACCCACTTCGTGAAAGATCACCAATCTAACTTTTAAAACATACCTTAGGATCCCATTGAGAAGGTGATCATTAATCCGTACTCGGTTATGGATTTAGACTTCATTTACCCTTCCAATTTGAGGATTTTTGTGAAACTAGGGTTTGAACCTTGTTTCTTCTTCCTGGATGTCGACACACACACACACACTATGTGTGTGTGTGGTGTTTTAAGTTTATTTTATAAAAATCATGTTTCCCCACTTAACGGTTTTGGTCCCTCAAGTTTCATTTTAATTATATAAGAGACTAAAACTCACTTCTTTATATTAACCGGGTTCTAATTTACCAAACCCGTTTTTGGGGTGTTACACCACCCTTTCAACTAAATAACGTTCTTTACGCACCATCTTTAATTAAAAACTTGTTATCTGCTCGTTGATTCACAACTGATAATCAGGTTTCTATCGAATTTGACCAATTTGGTTTTCTTGTTAAGGATCTCAAGACCCGGACCCCTATCCTACGATGCAATAGTTCCGGTGATCTATACACACTGGATCCTACACAAGTCTCCAAGTTCACATCCCCTACAACCTTTGCTGCAATAACTCAAGACACTTGGCACCAAAGACTCGGTCATCCTGGAGCAAATTTATTACATTCTCTTAAACAATCTAATTTTATTACTTGTGGTGTTTTGAATTCTAAGCTTTGTCAATCATGTGTGTTTGGTAGACATATTAAACTTCCGTTTCTAAGATCTTTTAATTCTACTTCTTTGCCTTTTGACATTATTCACAGTGACCTATGGACTTCTCCCATTTTGAGCGGGGGAGGTCACCGTTATCACATCTTATTTCTTGATGATTTTACTAATTTCTTATGGACGTATCCTATTAGTAATAAATCACAAGTGTTCTCAATATTCACAACCTTTTCCAATTATATTCAAACACAATTTGACCGCAAAATTAAACAATTCCAGTGTGACAATGGCAAGGAGTATGCTAATTCTCAGTTCCAACAGTATAGCACACAGCATGGCATGCACTTTCGTTTTTCTTGTCCCCATATATCTTCCCAAAATGGCAAAGCTGAACGGAAAATACGAACCATTAATAACGTCATCCGAACTCTTCTTGACCATTCCTCCTTACCAAACACTTATTGGCATCACGCCCTTGACGTTGGCACATACCTTCTAAACATTCTTCCAAGCAAGCTCCTCAACTACCAATCTCCAACCGAATGTCTTTATTTTAACCGCCCTTCATATGACCATCTTCGCATCTTTGGTTTCCTGTGCTACCCACTTATACCCTACACTACAATAAACAAAGTTGAACATCGCTCAATGCCTTATGTTTTTCTCGAGTATCCTCCCAATCACAGAGGGTACAAATGTCTTGACCTTGCCACAAAGAAAATCATAATGAATCGTCACGTCATTTTTTAGGAAAGCACCTTCCCCTTCGCTAATAACCCCAAGCCGTCTCTCCACTCATATGACTTTCTCACTAACTCTCTAAACCCAATGTATTGGACACACATACAACCTTCTCCTTCTTCTAATAACCCACCCCCAAACTCCTCCGGCCCAGACCCACCCACTTCCGGCCCAAACCTACCCACTTCTCCCATTCCATCCAACGACCCTACCACCCCATCTGATACTCTTGGCCCACTATCACTAAACCCAATCACACCTCCACCCTCGTCTCCAACCCAAACGCCACCAACCATACGCACTTACTCTCGCCGACCCAAACCCTCCACTACGGTCCAACTACCTACAGCCTAATCTCAAATGCTTACTTCTCCTCAGAATATTCCTTATCCACCACCACCTCCTCTTACACAGACTCGTACCATACTCACTCGATCCATGGACGGGATTACCAAGCCTAGAAAACAGTTTAACCTTTACACCACCACCACCGTCATAACTCCCTTACCTAAAACACCCAAAGAAGCTTTGTCCACACCGGATTGGTATAATGCCATGACTACTGAATTTAATGCTCTTATTAAAAACTAGACGTGGGAATTAGTCCAACGAACACCGAACATGAATGTCATTCGTAGTATGTGGTTATTTCGGCATAAATTCAGGTCTGATGGCACCTTAGAGAGATATAAAGCACGATTAGTATGTGATGGGAGCACTCAATAGATTGGTATTGACTGTGGTGAAACGTTTAGTCCTGTTGTCAAACCTGCAACTATTCTGACTGTTTTGACTCTTGCTTTATCTCGGTCTTGGAAATTCACCAGTTGGGCGTCACCAACGCATTCTTACATGGGTAATTGAATGAAACCGTGTATATGTGTTAGACCCTAACACGTATTTGACAAAAGTCGCAGCGGAAATTCGTGCCATAAAATTTCTTTCTTTATAAATACCTCAACTTATTTAAACTTTAACTTTAACATAACTCTTATTCATAAATCCGTCATCCTCTTATTTACTAATTAAAAACATCGCTTATGTTTTCTACATTTTACATTCAACTTCCCCGCACAATCTCTCTAGTGACTCGATCTTCGACCTCTTTTCCTTGTGATAATCGCCCGTGATCCGTACAACCTGCACTCACCACATACATTCAAAACATTAGCACACATTATATACCAAGATCATTCGCGTACACTTCACATTTAGATCTTTAAGAAACTTTAAGCATCTCATCTGCGTATCCATTTCCTGGTGAGGCTTCAATAACGTACCTGCATTACTTTTCATTCTCAAGGTACACCATTAATAACGTTAACGCTCAACGTGTCAAATTCATGACTACATATGTACTTACATACATACATACATACATACATACATACATACATACATACATACATACATACATACATACACATCTACATACGTACCTACCATCCCTACAACTTTACAAATGTGCATACAATCATTCTTGACTTTATACATGCCTACATACACAACTACATACATACATACCTCTCCTACATCTTTACATACATGCGTACACTCATAAATATTCTTATACATACGTACATACACAACTACATACATACATAACTCTCCTACATCTTTACATACATGCGTACACTCATAAGTATTCTTATACATACGTACATACACATCTACATACGTAGATACCCTTCCTACATCGTTACAAACATGCATACACTCGTACATTTCTTTATACATACATACATACATATCTACATACGTACATACCTTAACGAACACGTATTAGATCACGTGTATCTCCTACATAATCATTCATTATTTACATGGGTCTTAGACTTAGTTTTATAACCCATAAACATCTAAGGAACCATCAAAATCATGTTTGGAAGGTCCGCCGTAGTCCACGGATAACAAACCGAAGCCTACGATACATAAATCAACTTAGAAACAAGATTTCAGCTTTTTAGACTTGGGGAGGTCGTCGGCGACGGCCCTAGGCCCGTCGGCGACGGCCCGTGGTTCTTCCCGTAGCTAAAAACCCCGTAGACAGGTAAATAACCCGTCAGCAAAAAAATCAACTTTCTAGAGCCCGTCGGCGACTACCCTTGACCCGTCGGCGACTACCTCTAGAAATGGCACTTTTCTGCAGTTCCGTTTCGTCGTCCGTACGCACTAAAACGCGCATAACTTTTGAACCGTTTACCCGTTTAACCTCCCGTTTCTTCCTACATGCTTGTAAATTCACATTCTATCATATAAACTTAAAATCCCACATCCGGATTAACGAAATTCTTATCTTACGCCTTATCGACTTATTATCACATTCCAATTATTTGACCCATTATGGGTATTTGCGCATTAATTGGTTTATGACATACCAAGACCATACTCTTCACTTCCATACTTGCTCAAAACATTATACTCATCAAATAACTTGTTCCTAAACTACTTGTTAAGATCGTTTGCCCAAAATACCCATCAAGGGCATTTTGGTCAACTTTAAATTCCATCCTTTACGACATAAGATTACGTCACATATTTGACCTCAACCATCAAGTTTAGTAAATTAAAACACCATATCACCTATCCAAACATAAGAAGTGATTATAGAAATCACTTACCTTATGCGTCCGCGCTCGTATCCGATTCCTTGCCTCATCTTGACCCGTTAACACCTCCTACTTGAGTCCGTCACGACGTGATTCCTATACTTTCATTTCATCGAAACCACGCTCTTATTAGCATACTCATTTGTACATGTAACATTCATATCATTCGCATAATTCACACTTAACTTGCCTTAGTCATTTCTAACAAGCATTAAAATACATAATCAACTTCATATAATCATATCCGTATACGTTAAACTCATATAACTCATCATGTCATTACATTTAACACGGATTGCTATAACATGTACCATACGACTTCCCATCAACCTACAATTACGACCATGAGTCAAATCATGTTTCTTATACTTAGTTGACTTTCAAAAGTCAACTATTAACCATACTCAACTATCGACTTATCATCGAATACCCGTAACATCATAATCGACTATACGTACGACACTATATACATTTCATCATACACTTGATGTGAGTACTACCTTTTAAGCATAACGTACAACTATTTCATGCACAATTCTTCTAAACTCATACATAACCCATCAAAACCAACTACTAATCATCATGTATCATTCCAAATGAACATTAAACATAACATCATCATATTCCTATACTTTCATCTAACAATACTTCATCATACCCACATAATACATCAATCTTTCAACAAGACTTGAACATAGGAGGTGATTCTAGTCATCATCTTCACCCTAACTAAAGGATTAGTAGACCGCATAGCAACCTCACTCGTTCAAACACAATGTACAAGCTCCTAATGCATAAGTTTGACCGACATATACTTTCAACCCGATTTTATATACGAGTACCATCTAAAGCATATTTTTCCAAGTTAGTAAACCACTACTTTTATCACAATCGCTTTCTATACATGTAAACTCACAACTTGCATACAATTTCACTTTCTAGCTTTACCTAGTCATTTTATCAAACACTTGGTGTGCGTACAACCTACTATGCATAGTTTACAACTAGTTCAAGCATAGTCATTAACTTCCAACTTCTAAATCACCAAGAGAGTGTTCAAAATCACATTCCATTCATACAATTAACCCTAAACTAACATCACCAAACCCATTTCAAGCTAGTAACAAATACATCAAACAAGGATTGGACATGGGTAGAACACCCATGTCGCTACCTTCATTCAACATTGTGGGTTTCTTCTTAAATCATCAAATTAACCGAAATCATACATAATACACGTTTTATATAGCGATTCTAACACATAATCACGCTTAATTTCAAACCAATTCGTGGATTAATCAATAACCCACTTCATGTAAGATCAAAAATTCACAAATTTCAACTTACCACATGTTCATCTTGTCTAGATGATTAAGAATATAAGCTCATGCATCTGATTTCTCCCCAAAATCAGGTTCAATTCTTGAGTTCTTGTAAGTAGTTGAAGGAGAAGGGTTTCCCCTTGCTCCTGATCGTTCTCACGCACACACACACCTTGTGTGTGTGAGTTTTTGTTTTAATTAAATTCATTTTCAAATTTGGCAATCCTAGTCCCTCAAGTTTATCACCCATCATAGTTGCCACAAGTTTCTTCCCTTTACTTAATTTGCTAGACATTTAACTAGGTTTACTAACCTAGTTATTATACCTCATTTTGTTAAACATGATAACAAACTAGCAAATTAATAATCTGATTTTGGGGTGTTACAATATGTATCAACCTATGGGTTTTCGACATCGTCAGTATCTGGATCATGTGTGTCGACTAAAGAAGTCTCTATATGGTTTGAAACAGGCACCCCGAGCTTGGTATCAACGGTTCACCGATTTTGTGGTCACCATTGGATTTTAACAAAGTAAGTGTGACAACTCTCTATTTTTTTTTCATCATGAGAGAAACATCGCCTACTTACTTATTTACGTAGATGATATTATCCTCACCACTTCCAGTGAACAATTCTGGGTTGACATTATGACACGTCTAGCAGCTGAATTTGAAATGAAAGATCTCAGTCCGTTAAGTCAATTTCAGGGAATCAATGTTTCTCGGCAACAAAACATCATGTTTTTATCTCAAAAATCCTATGCAACAGATATCATTGAACAAGCAGGAATGCACTGCCAGTCGCCACTCCTGTAGACACTAAGGCCAAACTGAGTACCACCTCCAGTCCTATTTTTGACGACCCTACCTTATACCGCAGCCTTGCTGGCGCTCTCCAGTATCTTACATTTACACGATCCGATATAAGCTATGGTGTTCAACAGGTTTGCATGCACATGCACGCTCCTCGAATAGATCATTGGAACGCATTAAAATGTGTTATTCGCTACCTTCAGGGCACGGTTTTGCTTGGATTAACTCTTGGTCCTTTCACGGATTTATCACTACGTGCATACACTGATGCTGATTGGGCTGGGTGCCCTGACACTCGGCGATCCACTTCGGCTACTGTGTATATTTGGGTTCAGATTTGTTATCCTGGTCGTCTAAACAGCAAGCTGTTGTCTCTCGATCCAGTGCGGAGGCCGAGTATAGAGGAGTGGCAAATGTCGTTGCAGAATTGTGTTGGCTTCGTAACCTTTTGCTTGAATTACATCGCCCTTTACCGAAAGCCAGCTTGGTCTATTGTGATAATATAAGTGTCGTATATCTCTCGGGTCACTACAAGAAAACTGGGTTTTTCGTACGCACAAAAGCGTCCTAAAATGCTATTTTATAGGACCTTTCATTTAATAGGACCAACGGTAAAAGCGTTTCATGTAAAGGGGTCGTAATAAGTCCTGGAACTAAAAAAGCGTCCTAACATCTCAAATAAGATTATGTAACCAATTTTATGGTCGCGTAATATGTCTTTAAACAACCAAAATAGTGTCCTAATAAAAACATATTAGGACACTTTTACGATGTTCTAACATATGTTTACATACTTTTAATCTTTTGATACACTTACAAGCGTCGTTAGAAATTAATTGATATGACCCTTATGATGTAACATTATAGCTAATTTAGTGTTGATGCAGATTTTGTGTCCGATGCTTGTCGAATAGATTAGTTTTATTTTACGCTGAATTTGTAATAGTTAGTGAAACGGTCTATCGAACGTGTATAGACCCGCTCGTTTGAAGTGGTCAAACGAGAGGGTTATTCGGTTGACCGTGTGTGTTTGCAAGACAAGGGGTGTGACTATAAATAGAAAACCCTTGCCATTTGCAACACTAGGAGAGTTTAGGAGGTTTGAGACCTCACCGGGAGAGATCACCACTTGGTCTCTCCCCGGATGTATACTTCTTTGGTATTGGTTCGGTTATCATGTAATCGGGCCGATTTGTAATGTTTTACTACCGGATTAATACAAAGTTGTTTGTTTATCATTTCTAATCTCTCCCGTCTTGAACCGATCTCACACGAATCACGGTTTCGGTCACGAAACTCGGTCCTACAATTGGTATCAGAGCCATGGTGCCCGATTTAGTAAATCTAACCGTTTACTAAGTCACATGTGCTCTAGATCTGTGATTTTTAGTGATTTTTGTTCAAGAAGAAAAGTTGGGTGAAAATGAGAAAAACTCAGATCTGGACCCGAATATTCAGATCTGTGCTGAAACGAGTGTTGGGTTTTATGTTTTTCACCTAAATAAACAAGTTATCATCATCAAAAATCGTATACAAAGTGTTTTCGTCAAATCTGCAAAATTGAACAGTGGCTGTGTTCTTGATGTTCTTGGCGGCTGCTTGAAGATTCGAAAGATGATCAGTTCGAAAGATGATCAGTTCCAAACAACTTCGAAAGATGATCAGCCTCAACAACTTCGAAAGATATCCTTCGAGGTTTACATTCTGTGTTTTGGAGGTGGTTAACAACTTCGAAAGATATCCTTCGAGGTTTACGTTCTGTGTTTTGGAGGTGGTTAAAAACTTCGAAAGATATCCTTCGAGGTTTACGTTCTCTCGAAAGATCAGTTATCACAAGGAAGAAGAAGGGTCTGTGTATCGAATTGAAGAGAAAGAATGGTTGTCGGCTGGATATCTATTTTGTTTTGGGGTTTTGATGTGTTTATCGAAGAAGAGGAAGAAATTGTCGGCTGGTAATTGAGGGTACAACTGATGTTCGGAGGTGGATGAATCAGAATCAGAAAGGAGATGCTATGATTGTTCTTCGTAGATAGAGATTTGATGTGTGTATCGCAGATGTATGTTGTATCGATGAAGATGACACTGTTCATTTCTGAATCGGTTGATGCTGTGTATCGATGAAGAGATTTGGTGTTAGATTATGTATTCTGCATTTAGGGGTTTTGAAATTTTGGGTGGTGCTGGATATCGAAGAAGGAGATGAAGTCAAGTAACTGTCACTGTCGGCTGAGGTAAATTGTATGGCAGCTAGGGTTGTTGACTTATGGTTTTTATTAAAATGCCATATGATGAAATAGACATTTCTTTTGGGTCTTATTAGATGATGGGCTGTGAATGTGTGATGGCAACTTTTAATTGGGCCATAATCAGCAAAATGTCGATAGAAAATAAGTAATACAATTAGTGCCCACAATAGTGATAGGGAATGAATTAAATTGCAAACATGGGTTTATGATGTCAGCAAGATTTCGATAGAAATATTCTTTGGCAGCTAGTATTCTCTCTTTTGGGCCCTATCACATGGAGCATGTAGGCTGTCACAATTTGGATGCACACTTTAATTGCTGAATGATATTTTTTTTGGTTACCCATGGAATCCAGCATAATTGTCACATGATCTTTCAATTAGTCCATGGGGGCCCTCCTGAGATGGACTCGTGGTTCAATATGGGCCTCGTGAGATTGTTTGAATGTTACACGATCTCTACATGGGGCCAAGATTTTTTGTTTCTTCGCGATTTGCAAAGTGGGGTTCGGGTGTTCGCGAAGATTATTTGAACCGGGTTTCCAAATCTCAACATCAAATTCGTACGAATTTGGGAGCGCGCGGGATGATGCGGCATGTTGTTAAAAAAAATGATGATGAAAACTTGATTTTTGAAAAATGTGGGGTAGTCACGGTTACCGATGCAAATGTCAAAAATGGTGACGCGACTATTATGGGCCAAAAACAAAACGGTATGTTCACTTCCGCACGTCAATGTTTATGATTGTTATCGGTTATTCGAAAATGTTCGAAAGCATTTTGTTTATTGTCATATTCTCGCATTTGAAGACGAACGTATGAACCTAGAATGTCAATACCGGTCCTAACGAGTTCACAAAGTCTTTGGAGGGATACAAGTCGGATCCTACGGGGTACTAGGCGAAATTTCCTTATCAACTAGAATATGCAACGAAGAAATCTTTTTGTTTATTGTCATATTCTCGCATTTGGTAACGAATGAATGAACCTAGAATGTCAATACCGGTCCTAACGAGTTCACAAAGTCTTTGGAGGGATACAAGTCGGATCCAACGGGGTACTAGGGGACGTTCTTATTCAACTAGCATATGCAAAGAAGAAATTCGTTTTCGTGATTTTTCGAAAAACCAAGAACATTCAACGAAGATTGACGACAGTTCCGCTCAGTGGAGGGAATTGGTGAACATTTGACGACAGTTTCTTTGAAGTGGAGAGAATCTGTTAAGGTTTAGAAATCTTACCAAAGAAATAGGGGGAATAAAAATTTCGTATGTTGAATTTCTTCGGTAAATTTCTAAACGCAATCACAGGTGGTAGAGTTTGTGATTTTCTGGTGATACTAACGGTTCGGCGTGGAATGTTTTGCACAGACACATATTTGAGGATTTTAATTAATTCTCCAGCCAGCGTGAAGGGTTTTGCACGGAAAAATACAGGTTTCTAAAGTCTACAGTAGTTACAAAAGCGCTGTTCACTGAAGACCTGGGGAATCTTTATGAAAGCTGATAATTCAAGACTGAAGACCTGCAGGATTCGGTTTTGGGTTTGATGTTTCCTTGGGATTTTACAGGGATCTGGGGGTAACTCAATTCGTTGAGTTTGCAAACGATGTACTTGGTCAAGCTGACTTCCTGAGTACTGATGCTGAAGATCCGTAGTGCATTACGTGGTCAACTTCACAAAGGCGAGACAATGAGATCTGGATGTAGTTCAACTAAGCATGCTGGTTGAGCTTGCAAGGGATACACTTGGTCTAGCTGACTTTCCTGAGTGTTGATGCTGAAGATTAAAGTGCATTACTTGGTCGATTCCACAAAGACGGTTTACAGAAGACAGTTCACCAGAAATCTCTATCAATGTAGTATGCTTGTATGAAATAGAGTTCTTATGACAAGATCAAGACTTGATGCAGTTCTTAAAGATTGGAACCCTTATCAAATGCCGGTTGGAGTATTGGAAGATCAGTGGAAGATCGGTCATTTGAGGAAATTGCACAACACCCAACACGGATACGCGTACTTTAAGGGGGAAATATTTTACAAGGAGCGTCAAGATACTACTTACCTGGATCATCGGTCAAGGGGGAATTTGTTAACACAGAGAAGATGAATACTTGACTGAAGATTGATTGCAGTTGCATTTTCAGCATTCGACAGCAACGGACAAGGGGGAATTTGTTGATGCAGATTTTGTGTCCGATGCTTGTCGAATAGATTAGTTTTATTTTACGCTGAATTTGTAATAGTTAGTGAAACGGTCTATCGAACGTGTATAGACCCGCTCGTTTGAAGTGGTCAAACGAGAGGGTTATTCGGTTGACCGTGTGTGTTTGCAAGACAAGGGGTGTGACTATAAATAGAAAACACTTGCCATTTGCAACACTAGGAGAGTTTAGGAGGTTTGAGACCTCACCGGGAGAGATCACCACTTGGTCTCTCCCCGGATGTATACTTCTTTGGTATTGGTTCGGTTATCATGTAATCGGGCCGATTTGTAATGTTTTACTACCGGATTAATACAAAGTTGTTTGTTTATCATTTCTAATCTCTCCCGTCTTGAACCGATCTCACACGAATCACGGTTTCGGTCACGAAACTCGGTCCTACATTTAGTACCAAGAAAAGGGTCCTAATATACCAAATAAGATTATAAAACCAATTTTATGGTCGCATAATATGTTTATAGACAACTTAAATAGCGTCCTAAAAAGAACATATTAGGACACTTTTACAATGTTCTAATATGTGATTACCTACTTTTAATCTTTTGATACAGATACAAGCGTCCTTAAAAATTAATTTATAGGACCATTATGATGTAACGTTATAGCTACTTTAATGTCAAGAAAATGGTCCTATATCCCAAATAAGATTATAAATCCAATTTTATAAAAAGATCATCAACATATAACATTTTAATAGTTATTGTATAACATCAACTAATGAAAGAAATAAAACTTCATTATATTTCAAATAAGCATGTTCATAACAAAAACACTAACCATAAATAAGTTATAACATTATCTAACATAAAGTCTTAACATTTAACAAAGAAATTAAAAGCAATTAAAGAAATAAGAAGCATAAAATCTTGAGTCATCATGCGTCCTCAATCCTCATGGACTACCTACAAATAAACCATCCATGTATAAGCATTAAGTTCCACTATATTAAAATTATTTGTAATCCAGTTCAGCACTAACGCACCAAACACATTGAACTTGACATTCATTTTGTTCGTGACTTGGTGCAGCGGGGTACTATTCGCGTCCTTCATGTTCCTTCATGTTATCAGATTGCGGATATCTTCACCAAGGGCCTTCCCCGGGTTCTATTTGATGATTTCATATCCAGTCTTAGCATACGGCCACCCCTAGCTTCGATTGCCGGGGTGTAATAGAATTGATATTGATGTGTGTAAAATGCAACATATAAATTACATCAAATAAGGCATAAAACTAACTCTTTTTTAGTACTAATGTTGGAAAAAGTGTTTTTTTGTCTTCCTTTTGAATTTACAGGATCAAATGACCTTAAACGAACAAAAGGAACAAATTTACAGCCAAAACCAACATAAATACAAAGAAAAGGAAGAAACGTGGCATGCCCGACCCCTCGACAGCATCTCCCAAAGCAAAAAACAAGAAGAAAGCTGAGCATGGGGCTGTGCCCAACTGAGCATTGGGTTGTGCCAAGCTGAGCATGGGGCCGTGTCCAGCGGACACGGGGCCGTGTCCAGGCTTCTGTAGAAAAGACAAAGCTATAGAAGTTTCTATTCCCGACACGGGGCCGTGCCCAGCTCAGCACGGGGCGTGGTCAACACAAAGATACGCAGAATCTTGCCAAATCTGATAGTACAGATACGCTTCTGCACACGGGGCCATGCCCAGCGGACACGGGGGCGTGTTGAGCTAATAAAGACAAATTGTAATTAATGAAGAGAGAGAAAAAGGGTGGACACGGGGCCGTGTCCAGCGGACACGGGGCCGTGTTCAGGCTTCTGTGCAGGCTATAAATAGGGGTGCTTGGTTCACTTCAAAGGCATCCCTTGGCAAACCACCTCTCTCCCACTTCATCCACACTCCACCACCACCACAACACCATCATCCACCACCATCATCCATCATCCATCATAGAGTGTGTGTAGTAGTCTCGGGATCCAAGATTGATAGTAAGAGTTCTTGACAATCAAAGGCCATGTTTGCCTAAGTCTCTTACATCACTTGGTGAAGACAAGCATTTAGTGTAATACTTTTTATTTTTAATCTTTTCGCACTTTTTATTTGGTTATGTATTAATGACTTTAATAACTAGTTTCTTATGTTGAATGTGAAACTTCCTTATCATTTGTCCGTGATGTCTTGGCGTTATTTTACTGTCTATATAAAATAAAAGATTTACACCATTCATATCTCCACGGTCTATATGGAGATATGTTGACTACCTGGTCGGGGGTTAAGGGAATGGTTTGGTAAGCGTCTTGCCTTGTTCAGTGTATAGATCCTGCAAGGACCTGGGTCAAGCTTAGTAGGAGCTCCTTCAATACCCACTGGTATTGGATGGCGGGGGTCCGAATTTCTTGATCCCCTCATATGTAAACTAGTATTAATATATTAACCCGACTACTTAGGATTGTATCCCTACTGACTCAAACTACTTAGCCGAGGGTAACGTCACCTTCAAAAGAGGGGCCTACCACATTACGCATTAATAACTTAATTAATTATCTTTCAATAATCCAACCCTTTAGGATTGTATCCTTGCTGACTCAAACTACTGGGTTGAGGGTAACGTCACCTTCAAAAGAAAAGGCCTACTACAATAACTAAGATAATCTCTTAAAAAGTGCAAAAGTGCGGAAATAATCAAAGGTTACACTAAAGGCGAGTCGGATCCAAGTGATTCATCTTATCTATCTGTTTTTGTTTTTGTTTTTATTTTTATTTTTATTTTCAGCATTTGTAGTTTTTAATTTCTAGTTTAAAACCTTTTTCTAAACTTTTGATTTGATTAGACGTTGAGGATAAACTGGTATTAAAAGCTCTTGTGTCCTTGGACGACCTCGGTATCTTACCAACACTATACTACGCTCACGATGGGTGCACTTGCCCATATGTGTGTTTGGTGTTAGTATATATCGTGTTTTATAAATTTAAAACTTGACTAATGTGTTAAAAAGGGCTAAAAATATACTTAAAAATATATCACACCACACACGCATCAAGTTTTTGGCGCCCCTGCCGGGGACACAAGGATTTTAAGAAAGCTTAAAATCGACGGCCTAATCAGTTTTTCAAAACGCACCCATATTTTTCTGCATTTTAGTTAGTTTTGCATTTACAGTAGGTTGAACACGGGCCGTGATCACTGAACACGGGGCCATGCTGCATATTTTTTCAAAACACCCATATACCGAGTCTGAACACGCCCCCGTGCTGCACAAAACCAGTAACTTTTATTCAAACGCCCAGATACAGATCCTGAACACGGGCCATGCTCACTGAACACGGGGCCATGTCCAGCCTCTGTTTCCGTTTAATTTTTGTTTTCTGGTCCCGAGACTCTGTTGTGGTCTGCTGAGTGATTCTTATGGATCAATACTTAGGAGATTACAACTACACCTATGAGGAGGATGATTATAGGGAAGACTATTGCACCATTTGTGGTGACCCGCACTCGGTACAATATTGTGACTTATTTCAACCATCCACTTCATACACCTATTATGAGGAGCCCAGGTACGAGCCATCGACTTCACACACATCCTATGAAGACCCAAGGTATGAACCTTCTCCCTCATACTCATATTTTGATGAACCAAGGTATGATCCTTCATACTCATACTTTGAGGAATCAAGATATGAGCCTCCACCTTCATATACTTATTATGAGGAACCATGGCGTGAACAACCCACCTTATATGAGTATTATGAAGAACAAAATTACGACCCTTATCCATCATATGCTTACAATGAGGAACAATGGTGTGAACCATCTACTTCATATGAGTATTATGAAGAACCAAGGATCGAACTTCCGAATTCAAGCTTTGAGGATCCCGATCCTTATTCTATCACCGACATAGCCGGTAAGATAATAGAACACATTAAAACTATCGAACGTTGCATAAAAGAATCTCGCGTAAGGGAAGAGGAGTCTCGCGCAAGGGAAGAGGAGTCTCACGCAAGGGAAGAATTAACTTGTAATAAAAAGGGATAGTTGAAAATGTGAAAATGGAAGGACAAATAAGTGAAAAGCCGACACATGAGTTAAACAACGAAAAGGGTGAGTCCGACAATGTTAAAATTCAAGAAGAGTCTAATTTTAAAGAAATTAATCTCTTGTCACCTTTTTTCGAAAATCATTGTTTAGTGCCCACTCATGCTAAGTTTTTAAAAGAGTTAAACACTAACACTAAAATTGACGAAACGGTAAGCATTAGGTTAACAAATGATCAAACTTCACTAATAAAAGAAGACCGATTGAAATTAACATTACACCGGTTCCATGTTTTTTTTCAAAATTCCTTTATTAGTAACATTACAATTGATAAAGATCTTTGTTTTAATATAATGCTGATGAAACACTGGTTAAATCCAATGATTAACTAGTTGGGTCGTCTCTTTCGTGGGTTCAATCTCCTTTCTTACTCACCAAAATACCAGTCCTGCAAAATAGCAACACCGTTAGCTCGTTAAGAGGGGAATATGGGGGTTTCCCTCTTAACCGGGCTCTGGCGTGAGAATAAGTACTGCTCTGAGGGGTAAAACAGTGTGTGTTAGGAGTGAGAGTGTAGAGAATCGAAATGGAATTAACCTGAATGATGAAGGGACCTATTTATAGCCGGAGGGTGAAAGAGGGGGAGCAACCTTGCCAGCTGCTATAGGGCGCCAGCTGTCCGACCAAGGGGAATATCCTCTTGGTCTCCTCTGCTGTGGTCAGGGTGGTGGTACACGTGGCGCGCCTATATTTGCCCATGCTGGAAACATCGTACCGCTGCTGTCGGTCTGCTCCGTGATTTGCTGCAGGCTTACATGGCGCTTGATGAATGGTGACACGTGTTGTCCTTCCTGTCAGAGAGAGCATCTTTGGTGCCACCTTGACTTCTTCCAGAAGTTTCTAGAAGCTTCTGGATTCGTTTGCTGATGTAGACGCCATGTAGGATGGAAAGTGGTGTGGTCCTTGCCATGTGGACAAGCGATTAGGACCATACCTCTTCAAGTCCCCCCAGTCCAGTGTGCCTTCTAGTTTAGTTGATCGTCTAGGAGGGATTCTGGACTTATGAGGGTAGTGGTTGTTGGCCTTCTTGAAATACATGTTTGCTGCTTTGCACGGTTGGGCTAAGTAGTCGCACTGCGCATGCCGTACAGTGGTGATTCTGCATAAATGAGCCAAGTGGACGCGTGGCGCATGGCGTGTTGGTAACATTGTAAAATTGAGCCAACTGGACGCGTGGCGCATGGCGTGTTGGTGACTTTGTAAAATTGAGCCAACTGGACGCGTGGCGCATGGCGTGTTGGTGACTTTGTAAAGTTGAGCCAACTGGACGCGTGGCGCATGGCGTGTTTGTGACTTTGTAAAGTTGAGCCAACTGGACGCGTGGCGCATGGCGTGTTGATGACTTTGTAAAGTTGAGCCAACTGGACGCGTGGTGCATGGCGTGTTGGTGACTTTGTAAAATTGAGCCAACTGGATGCGTGGCGCATGGCGTGGTGGTGCTTCCTTCTGAAAGAAGTTTCCTCCCTTGGGATAAAGACAACTGATGTGAATGTCTGATATCCCTGTCTTGTCGGAGGTGAACAGGCGCCTTTTCAGTGGTGTCAGTTACTTTCCATCCTGGTGTCAGACATGTGCCGCCCACGCTCCCGAAAAAGGAGGTGATGGTTTCTCTCTCTGCTGACGTGTCCTTCCCCTGTTGGGTGATGTTCTGAGTTCCTGACGGCCTACTACCCATCGCATTAAATGCGATGGGTATAAATATATGGCGGTTCTCTCCTTTTTCTTCACTTTTCAAAATTTGAACAGTAGTTTCTTCCCATACTTCTCCACTTTCTTCTTCTTCTAAGATCATTCAGATTTCTTCTCTTCATCATTTTGCAATATGTCTTCCGGAGCCAATCCTTTGGTTAAGAAGAGAAAATATAAGGGTAGGAATCCTCCCGGTCCTGATCGAGCGACGATCAGTTGGAAAGAGGAAGAGTTCAACAATTTGGTTAGGGATATGGGTATTCTTCCTGAGTGGGGTGCTCAGTTTCTGTTACACCCCAAAACCGAATTTTTATATTCGTTAAATGTTACGATATGGTATATCAAGAAATAAGTGACTAGGTTATTTAACCTAGTTAGGAATATGGTAAAAAGTAATTAAAGGATGATAGTTGTGCCAATATTATTTAGTGGCAAACTTGAGGGACTAAAATAGGGTAAAATGAAAGTTGAATATTATTTATGAAAAACACACACAAATACACACACACGTACGTGTGTTCTAGAAGAGCAGGAGCTCCATAAGAGCTCAAAACCCTAAACATGAAGGATCATCAAATTGAAGGGCAAATCAAGGTCTAAATTCATGAATAAACACGGATTAATGATCACCTCTTCGTGGGGATCGCAAGGTATGTTTTAAAAGCTAGTTTGGTGACTATGCATGAAGAGGGTTATGGTGTAAATCACGAATTTGTATGAAATTGAGTATGAGTATGTGTTAGAATCATCATTGGGAACATGGATTATGCATGAATTAGGTTAATTTGATGTTTAAGGGTGAAACCCGTTTGTTATGGTGAAGATGATGACATGGGTAAATCATCTATGTCTAAGTTCTTGCTTAATATTGATGTATTTTGAGTTGTATGATGTATTCTTGTTAGAAGAATTGAAAGAAATGTGATACTAGTATGTTTGATGTTTATGCATGTATGAATCATGTTGATTAGGAGGAAGAAATTGATGAATTGTGTATGAGATTAGAATGATATGCATGAACTAGTTGTACACTATGCTTACAAGGTAGTACATATATCAAATGAATGATGAGTTATGAAGAACTTAAGATTAGATCACTTGTAAGTGATTAACAAGTAGTTATGAAGTGGGTTTTAGATGATGTAATGTAAATTGATGATTCACGTATGTTAATAATGTTTGGAATCATACACGTGTGTGAATGTTTAAAGATATGGGATAAGAAATGATGAATTGTTGTTAGATGAAGTGAATAAAATGTGATGATAACATGTTTGATGTTTAATCTAAATACCCCATGTTGGATTGTAGAAGCATTTGATGAACTATGTATGAATTTAGAAGATTGTGTATGAATAAGTTGTACGTTATGCTTAAAAGGTAGTACGTACATCAAGTGAATGATAAAATGTATATAGTGTCGTCCGTATAGTCGATTATGATGTTACGGGAATATGTTGATAAGTCGATAGTTATGTATGGTTGGTAGTTGACTTTTGAAAGTCAACTAAGTATAAGAAACATGAGTTGACTCGTTGTCGTAAATGTAGGTTGATGAGAAGTCGTATGGTACATGTAATAGCAATCCGTGTTAAATGTAATGACATGATGAGTTACATGAGTTAAACGTATACGGACATGATTATATGAGTTATGTTTGTTAGAAATGGTTAATGAAAGTTAAGTGTGAAATATGGGATTGAGACGATTGTTATCATGTACAAATGAGTATGCTAATGATAGCGTGATTTCGATGACATGGAAGTATAGGAGTCATGTCGAGACGGAATCAGGCACGGAAGGCTAACGGGTCAAGAAGTGGCAAGGAACGAATGGGAACACGGATGCATGAGGTAAGTGATTCCGTAATCACTTCTTAGTTGTTTATGTAAAGTTATATGCATTTTAACTAAATGTGATAATTGAGGTCAATTAGGAATGAATTGTATGATGTCAATGAGTATTAAATGGATCTTAGCTTTTATCCGAGCAAGGTATGTATGATTAAGAATTTTAGCTAAGTAGAAGGATTCGTTACTTATGTAAAGAATTCCTTTGTTGTTAAGGATAGAGCGAAATTGTCAAAAACGCCCTTGATAGGTATATCGGGCAAATGACATTGAATGTCTATTGGAAACAAGTGAACCGATTAGAGTAATGTGTTAGTCATGTGTAAAAGCGAAGAGTATGGTGTTGTTATGTCATAGACCATTTAATGCACAAATACCCATAACGGGTCAAATATGAGCTTTTAAGCGAAAATGGGTTAAGAGGATGCTAGGCATCCGAGAATTTAATCTTTTATGATAGGCGTCAATGAAATTATTAAGTTCATATGAGTTTGAGGTCAAATAAACAGATTATGTGGATAAATGCACGTACGGGTCAAATAACTAGAATACGATAATAAGCCGAATGCATGTAAGTTAAGAATTTCCTTGATTCGGAGGTGGGATTATAAGTTTATATGATAGAATGTGAATTTACAAGCATGTAGGAAGAAACGGGAGGTTAAACGGGTAAACGGTTCAAAAGTTACGCGCGTATTAGTGCGTACGGACGACGAACCGGATCTGCAGAACTTTGGTGTTTCTAGAGGGCGTCGCCGACGGGTCCCACCCCCGTCGCCGACGGGCTCTCAAATGTTCGAAACTGGCCGACGGCCTAACTGACTGGTTACGGATGATTTCGGGCGACGGGCGATTTAAGAGGCCGTCTCCGACGGTTATGGAACCCGTCGGCGACGGGTTGTCTTTTCCCCTTCTCCGTTTTCTTTGTTTTGTACGTCCGATTGATCACTAACGCATCCCGGTGCATCGTTTTTCGACCCAATGGTTCATTAAGCTCCCGAAAAGCCCTTTTAGCACATGTGGATAGGTATGTATGTATGTATATGCGTATGTATGTCTTAGGTATGTATGTAGGTGTGTATGTAGGTAGAACATATATACACGAAAGCGAAAATGTACGAAGATATGCATGTACGTAGGTTGTGTGAAGGCATGTAATGAGTATGTATGTATGTATAACGATATAGACGAGTGTATGCATGTATGTAATGTTGTAGGAAAGATATGTACGAATGTAGATATGGATGTATGTATGTGAGTACGTATGTAATGTAGATGTGTACGTATGTATGTATGTAAGTACGTATGTAAAGAAGAGGTGTATGTATGTATGTGTGCATGTATGTACGTATGTAAGTACGTAGGTAATTATGATTTGGAGACGTTGGGTGTTAACGTTATTAATGGTGTACTTTGAGAATGAAAAGTAATGCAGGTACATCATTGAAGCATCACCAGGAAGTGAATACGCAGATGACATGCTTAAAGCTTGAAAGATGACGAAATGTGTTGTATACGCGAATGAATCTTGTTTATTAATGTGTGCTAATGTTATGTATGCATGTGGTGAATGCAGGTTGTACGGATAATGGGCGATTATCACAAAGATTAGAGATCGAAGATCGAGTCACAAGATAGATTGTACGGGGACGTTGAATGTAAAATGTAGCAACCATAAGTTATGTTTTTAACTAGTAAATAAGAGGATGACAGATTTATGAATAAGAGTTATGTTAAAGTTAAAGTTTAAATAAGTTGAGGTATTTATAAAGAAAGAAATTTTATGGTTCGTGTTTTCCGCTGCGACTTTTGTCATGTACGATTTAGAGTGTTACAGTTTCCGACCCCAGGCTCTACCGCCTTGGATGCACCCCCAGGTTATATTGCGTTGTATGCCACCTTCTTCCGGGAGGGTAATTTCCGGCTCCCTATGACCAAGTTTACTGCCGATGTCTTGACGAATTATGGGCTCCATATTTCCCAAATCAACACGATTGGACTTCCTCGTGTTACCCATTTTGAGTTTATCTGCAGGGCCAACCGTGTTGAGCCGACATTTGAGATGTTCAATGTTTTCTACAATGTGACCTACACCGGCGGTTTTTATTCCTTTAACTCTCGGACCAGTGGTGTTATCCCTTGTAGTTCCAATCCTCCAAAAAGCCTGCATGATTGGAAACAAAAGTTCTTTTACATTCGCCGTGGTGTTATTCCGGTAGACATGCACTATCGAGCAGAGGGTGAGGGGATCCCTAAGGTAGACGTGACCGTGGATTTTGCTAAGCAAGAGTGGTACAAGAAGGTGACGCACAAAGCCACTTCTATTTCTCAACTGGAGGAGAGAGCGTTGGTTGGTACCGGTATGAGCATGTTGTGGGTTCCAAAGAACCCTTTGGGTGTTCCTGTTTATGGTTATCAAGGAAGACGTATGTATTGTTTCTTATTTGTTTGTGTTTTTCTCTGGTTTTGTTGTGTTCTTCCTCGTCTCTTTGTATTTCGCAGTTGGATATAGCTTGCTGAACGTTCTTGATCCGAAGGCCGGTGGTGCCATGGTTGAAGTTGTTCAGGCGGATAGGAAACTGACATGGTTGGACCAGATCCGCAACCGTTTCTTGCATCCTACTAACGAGAGTTTCGCTGCTTATGCCAATACCATCCTAGGTGAGGATGACGGTGATGAGCATGATGACGCTGTTGATCCTGCTCGAGAGGAAGTTATTGTTCTCTCGAGTGAGGGTTCTGACAAATCGCATGAAGGCCTAATCCCTCGTTCCCTTCGTGCAGGTCCAGTGCAAGGGGTTATGAACGAGCCTGTGGATGAGCCTGTTGATGTTGAGGTTGATGTTGATACCCCGGTGGAAACTGTTGAGCAGTTAGAAACCAGGAAGAAGAAGAAGAAGGTAGACAAGTCTGTGGGGAAGGAGAAGAAGGCTGAGGAGAAAGTTACCGAAACTCCTTGTAAGCGACCTTCTACTCTTCCTTTCCTGGATTATGTTGTCGTTTCTGATACGCTATCTGGTTTAGGCGCAGGGAGCAAACGTACTGAACGTGACCCTGAGGATGAAGAAACTCTGACCGAGATTATGAAGAAAAGAAAGACTCTTGATGCCAAGAAAAGAGAGCTTGATGAGCAAGCTGCCGCTGCCCTTGCTGCCAAGAAGTCTAAACTTCAGAAAGAAACTCCCCGTACACCTTCGGAGTCTGAGATTGACATGAATGTCTTTAGCGCGAAGCGCGGTAATCTTTTGTAGAAAATATACGTTGCTTCTGCTCCTCAAGGTAAAGACTTTGTACTTGTAAGTCTTTTGTCTATCGATCTTGTCTTTGACTATCATGATTGTCTTGGTGACAGGTGTGAAGTCAGGGAAAACTTCCCGGAAGGTTGACATTTCGAAGATTACTCCTCCTACCTCTCCACCCTCTAGGACTTTGGGTCTGTCTCCTCCCCCCCCCCCTGAAGATCAGGCTGAGAAGGAGAGACAAGTTCATGTGGAGGTTGAGCAAGTAGGAGAGGGTGGTGGTGATGGTGCAGGTGGTCGAGGCAAGGGTGTTGATACTGATGCGGAGTCTAGTGAAGCTACGCATCGTCAAACCATCTATACCAGGCGTCCACCAGCCTCTGGTGGTGGTGCCACTTCGGGGGTACCTCGGGGTCATGAGTTTGAAAATATCCAAGCTGGGTCCTGGGATACTCATAACCCAGCATGTGATGATCTGCCGCATGCTCCTCGGTGGAATTTAACTCAGGGCTCTCGGATGAATGATCATAACAACTGTCGGGAGTTCTTCTCCTTGTCTCTCCCTCCTGCTGAGAGGTTATTTCAGAAAAGGCACAACCGGTTTGATCTTTTGGATGATCATATCCATGCTGGGGTCAACTTCTTTGCCACCTCTCAGGAGATTGTGCGAGAATGGAAGTTGATGGGGGAGGAGACTCTTGAATTTGAAAATGACAAAAAAGCATTTGCTGAAGAGAGGGAGAAGTTTAATGCCGAGAGGAAGGGTTTGTTGTGGAGGGTGTCTGATGCTGAGCAAAAGCTTGCGCAGGAGAAACAAGTTAACTCCAACAAGCAGAAGGATTGGGAGATCGCTTGTGAACGTACCAATAAAGAGTTGCAAGCGCAACGTGAAGCGATTGTTAGGATGTCTGGTGAAAAACGCAAGATTAGTGAGGAAGCTGAGCAAGAACGTGTTGCAGCTCAGAAGAGGGAAGAAGAGTATATCCAGCGCATAGCCAAGTTGGAAAAATTTGCTGAGGAAAAAGTTGCTAAGGTCAAGGCCTCCGAGATTTTGGTTGAAGAAACCGCTGCAGACTGCAAGTGGTTACTTGCCCGTGTGGTACCTCTGGTAATTGTCACTATCTATTTGTTTTTGGTATTCCTTGCCATTTCCTTCATGTGTGTTACTTTTGTAGATTGCCGAGCGTATTGACGGGTCTGAAGAATTGGCCAAATATGTATACGAGCTTGGTGAAACTACACGTGATCTTGGTCGCAAGGAAGGGTATGCTGAAGGGAGGGCGGCTGCTGAATCGAATGAGCCATTAGAAGACTTTGAATTATTCAAGACTGACTGTGTCGGTCGTTATGCTGAAAAACGACAGGAGTTTGCATCTCTGGAGTTTAGTGTTGTTAAAGCTGCTCAAAAATTATCTCGTAAATCTAATGGTGTTGCCCTGTTGAGGAAGGCCCTCGGTGATGAAGATCTTGAAACCGGGGACGCTGGCACCAGTCATCAGGGATGAAGGATTCCGGCTTGCACGCCGTGTATGGGCTTTGATAGCCCTGTGACCAACTGACAATTTCGTGAACAATTTAACTCTATGCTTTGTGAACAATTTGCCAATAGCTGTGATGTCTGCTATCATTTTGTTACTTTTGACATATTTTATGTTAATATTTAGGCTTTGTTTCTTTGCTCGTTGTGAATTTTCCTATCGTTACAATATGTGCATGTGTAATTACTTTGATTAGGTATCACGAATGAATGATGGAGCTGACAGGTTGTGCTGTGTTAGTTACAAGTTTGCTCTGTCGTTTAAGCGTGCAGGTTGATTCGTATATACGAAGTGATCGAGTTACATGTTATTGTGTGGACCCGGCTGTGTTCAGCTTTGGGGGTCTTACAATGTTTGTTTATCGTGTTTTCGATGCTTTCATGTTTATGATGGCACGAAGTATTTATTTGGCGTTTTGTAGGCTTTGGTTGTGTTTTTGACCCGGCTGTGCACCTGGTTGTGACAAGCCTTGGAGGTCTACAACGTTTCCTAGGGTCAAGCCATTGGTGTTTTTGTGTATGCCCAAAGTAATATATGCAGTTGTGACAAAAAAATCGTTTGAGAAAAGATAGCCAAACACTTCTTGTATTAGTGCTAAATGTGTTGGCGCGCAGCCATTACAAGTACATAGAAAAAACTTCGACTGTTTACATGTAGCATCTTCTTAACTGCCGGGCATTCCAGGTTCTTGGGACCTCTTTGCTGTCCAGGGTACGTAATTTATACGCCCCTTTCCCGAGGACTTCGTCTACAACATAAGGCCCTTCCCACTTGGGAGCTAATTTTCCGGGTTTTTCGGCGTTGGACGCCTCATTGTCCCTTAGGACGTAATCTCTGGGATTGAACGTGCAAATTCGGACCTTGGAGTTATAATACTTCTCCAGTTTGGTTTTGTATTTCTCTTCACTAATTGCCGCCATCTCTCTTCTTTCTTCTAGGAGGTCAAGGTCCAACCTCCTTTCTTCTTCATTGTTGATCATGTTCATTGAGAGCATTCTTGGCGATGGTAGCCCGATCTCTGCTGGTATCACGGCTTCGGACCCATAGACTAGACTGAACGGTGTCTCTCCGTTGCTTGTTTTTGGCATCGTCCTATGGGCCCATAATATGCTGGGTAGTTCGTCAACCCAGCCTCTTCTTTGTGTTACCAACCGTGCTTTGATACCATCTATAATGCTCTTGTTGACGGCCTCCACTTGACCATTCCCCTGCGGATGCGCAACCGAGGAGAAGGTATACTCTATGTGTAGCTCTTTGAACCAGCGTTGAAGATCTTCTGCAGCAAAATTTGTTCCGTTATTGGTGATAATTCTTAGAGGCAGCCCAAATCTGCAGATGATCTGTTCCCAGATGAAACGCCGCACTACGGTAGATGTGGTTGACGCCAGCGCCTTTGTTTCCACCCATTTTGTGAAATAGTCTACCGCGACTATGATAAATTTCACTGCACCTGGGGCTTCAGGAAAGGGACCAACCATATCTATTCCCCATTGTTGAAACGGCCAAGCCGTTGTTACGGGGACTAGTTCGTTTTTGGGGCGCATCGTTTTCGGGGCATGTCTCTGGCACCCGCTGCATTTCCTCAAAACTTTCACTGCGTCTAGATGCATTCCAGGCCAGTAGTACCCGGCTTTCATTACTTTTGCTACCACCATTCTCGGGCCGGCGTGGATGCCACAGATTCCCTCATGTACTTCTCGGATCAGGTAGTTTGCATCTTCTGGGTCGACGCATCTCAACAACGGCCCTAGGTATGATTTTCGGTACAGGATTCCATCAACCATCTGGTAATGCTCGGCCTTATATTGAACTTTCCTTGCTTCGGCTTTGTTTTCTGGTAATACTCCAGACTGGAGATACATGATTATGGGAGTCATCCAGGATGTGGTTCCCAACTGAATAACGCTCACTTGCCTCAGCGGTACCGATGGGTTGCTCAAGACTTCGATGCGCACATCCTTTGCCAAGTGCTGGAAACTGGTGGATGCTAGCTTACTTAGTGCGTCTGCTGGTTTATTCTCGTTTCGATTGATATGGTGCACTTTGTAAGAATTGAAGTTCTGCGGCAATGCTTTCGGTTGATCTAGGTATAACACCATTACGTCTCCTTTGGCATCGTACTGGCCGTTAATCTGCCCAGCTACTAACATGGAGTCCACATGCGCCTCTATGTGTTTGACTCCCATCTTGATCGCCAACCTCAGACCGGTAAGAAAGGCTTCGTATCCGGCCTCATTGTTCGTGCTCTTGAAGTCTAACCGGATGGCATACGTGAATTTGTGCTTTTCTGGACTTACCAGCCTAAGTCCCGCACCCGCGCCATCTTCATTAGATGCGCCATCTGTATACAGTAGCCATGGTTCTTCTGAACGTTGCCTTTCAGCTCTTCCCATTGCCTTACACTCCCTGTCTTTGTCGTTAGGCACCTCTGTTATGAAATCAGCCAACACTTGGCCCTTGATTGCTGGTCTTAGCCTGAAAACCACGTTATGGCCCCCCAGTTCTATAGCCCACTTCACTAATCTTCCAGAAATCTCGGGCCTTGCGAGGATGTTGCCGATGTTGTAATTTGTTAGCACATGAATGACGTGGTTGGCGAAGTATCTGCGCAACCGTCTTGATGCATGAATCAGTGCCAGCACCAGTTTCTCCATTATAGCATACCTTATTTTTGGATCGTTCAGAGTGCGAGACACATAATAAACTGGTGTATGTATGCCTTGTCGGTCTACGAGCAAAACTGCTCCGACTGCTTTATCTGATGCTGACAAATACATCACTAAGGGTTCCCCTTTCACTTATGAGGCAGTCTTATGAGGCAATCTTTCATTTCTCGGAACGCTTGTTCGGCTTCCGGGGTCCACTGGAACTGACTTTTCTTCATGCAATTGCGGAGAGTCTTGATAAACGGGAAAGATTTGGCGGCATGATTGGCTAAGAAACGGTTGAGTGCTGCTAACCGTCCGGCCAACTTCTGCATTTCCTTGATCGTCGATGGTGAAGGCATGCGCTCGATTGCTTGTACCATTTCAGGGTTAACTTTAAAACCATCTTTTGTGACGATGAAACCCAGGAACTTTCCTTCTTCCATGCCAAAGGAACATTTCGCTGGGTTTAGCTTGATACTCACCCCGCGCAGTGTGTCGAATGTTTTTTGAATGTTTGCCAGCATCATACTTTCTTCCTTACTCATGATGACTAGGTCATCCATGTACACTTCGATGTATTTTCCGATCGCGTCGTTGAACGTTTCATTCATCAGTCTCTGATAAGTCGCACCCGCATTCTTTAGACCGAAAGGCATTTTGGTGTAGCAGTATAGCCCTGTCGGTGTGCGGAATGCGGTTTTGTCCTCGTCTTGGATGGCCATCTGTACCTGGTGGTATCCCTTATAACAATCAAGGAAACATTTCCACCTGAAGGTTGCTAGCGAATCGATCTTCTCATCAATATCTGATAAGGCATAACAGTCGCGCGGGCATGCCTTGTTTAGATCCTTGTAATCTACACACATTCTCCAACTGCCATTTCCTTTTTGTACCATTACTGGGCTCGCCACCCAAGTTTGGTATCGGACTTCTCTGATGATGCCAGCGTTTAACAGCTCTGTGACTTGTTCTTGCATGGCGTCATGCTTTATATCTCCTAGATGGTGCTTTGCATGTACCACAGGTTTGGCGCTCTCTGAGACGTTTAATATGTGCTCTGCTATATGCCGTGGGACACCCACCATGTCAGCTGGTGTCCAGGCGAACACGTCCATGTTTTCAAATAACAACTTTTTTAGCGCCGCGCGCGTGAGGTCAGACATTGCAGGGCCTAAGGTGATCGTTTGTTCTGGGTATTTTCTATTTAGCACCCATTTTTCAGCTTCCACGCGTGGTGCAGATTTGCTTGCTTTTGCTGGCCTGATTTCGTCTGTTGCCAAGACTTCTTTACTCGCATAGATTAGCGCTACCCTTGTCACTGTTGGGAAACCAACCGCTGAATGCGGTCCGGAGCAAATCATACTAAAATCCCCTTGGGATTCTCTCCCCAACAGGATATCATGTCTTGAATGTGCTGGTAGTACCATGAATATGACTTCCTCCGTTCTCGAATTTCTTCCGTCTGAGAGCAGCACTGGGAACGATATCTGGCCGAGCGGGAAAACGGCTTCATTGCAGAAACCAGTTAGTGGGTAGTCGACTGGTTCTAAGCGCGCTTTGTCCTCTTGATCAAATTGGTTCAAGCATTGTCCGTAAATGATATCTGCAGTGCTTCCCGGGTTAATGAAGATGTAATCGGTTTGGTAATGACCGATTACACCGGATATGACTATGGGCCATCTTTCTCTTGGACCTCCTCTCACTATGGGAAAAACAACTTGTCTCTCGCGCCAAGAGTCATCTTGTGTGCGCTTGTTATAGTTCTTTCTTGGCCTTCGTGGGCCTCCTTGAACCATGTGAGTTTCTAATTTTCAGAGCTTCTTGTTGTCTGGCCCTTCTTCCCTTCGCTGAATTTGACGGTGATCGCACTTTCCGCCTTTCACCATATGAGTGAGTCTTCCATCTCTCATGGCTCTTTCTGTCTCTTGTTTTAAGCTAAAACAGTCATCGGTCAGGTGACCTGTGTCTTTGTGGAACTCACAGAAAAGATTTGGGTCTTGACCCCTCTTGTTTCGTATCTGTAGAGGAGGTTTGAACTGGTGGTTTTCGGTTGACAAGACTTCAGAAGGAGTCTTTGTTAAGGGTGTCCACTGTTTTTCCCTATTTTCTCTTTTGACCTCTTTGTGATGAGCAATTTGGTTGATTATATTGCGCGCGTCTTCTCTTACTGGGCTTCTTTCTCTATAAGCGGATGTTTTCCATGATTGGCCCTTGCCTTTCTTGTTGCGCCGATCGTTGTGGTTGTAACTGTATTGACGGTTGTCATCGCCGATCAATTATTTGTCTTTGCACGCGATTGTTTTTGCTGCCTCGATGAAGGTTTCCCAATCTTTGGGGCCTCCGTCTCTACCCTTCAATCGTTTGATCAGGTCGTCGCACTTTACTGCCCTCATAAAATGTGTGCGCATCATCTTTTCACCTACATCACCGATTTCCAGACATTCTTTATTATACCTGGTGATGAAATCTTCCACGTTTCATGGTCCTTCTTCCATATATTCAGACAATCGGCAGGGTCTCTGTTACACCCCAAAACCGAATTTTTATATTCGTTAAATGTTACGATATGGTACATCAAGAAATAAGTGACTAGGTTATTTAACCTAGTTAGGAATATGGTAAAAAGTAATTAAAGGATGATAGTTGTGCCAATATTATTTAGTGGCAAACTTGAGGGACTAAAATAGGGTAAAATGAAAGTTGAATATTATTTATGAAAAACACACACAAATACACACACACGTACGTGTGTTCTAGAAGAGCAGGAGCTCCATAAGAGCTCAAAACCCTAAACATGAAGGATCATCAAATTGAAGGGCAAATCAAGGTCTAAATTCATGAATAAACACGGATTAATGATCACCTCTTCGTGTTTTCCGCTGCGACTTTTGTCATGTACGATTTAGAGTGTTACAAGTTGGTATCAGAGCCCTGGTTTGAGAGAATTAAGTACGAGAGTATAGATACTTGAACTCAAACCTGTGTGCTCTTGAGATGAGGAACCCGTACAATCCATGACTCGGTCAAGATCTGAAGGTAGAAATGGAATGAAAACGTATATGTAAGCATTCATATGAAGAAACTAACGGTTATATTATGTGTAAGGTAAGCATAACTGCTTGGAAAGGATGATCCGGGAATGCGGTCTAGAACCGGCATCAAGGCAAGTGATAAGACAAATGAACCCCAGGTATGTAAATTCAACGTGTGGGAGTATGAAGTGGTATAATTAAGCAAGTGAAGGAAAATTTTAAATGAAAAATAATGATAAGAATGGTAATGAAGTTTTGGAAATGTTACACGTGCCGAAACCTAATTCTTCGGACATAAGGTGACAATTACACGAAGACACGAAACTAGTGTGTGGATTGTGTACCTGGCCAGTACACAAGAAACGCATGACTTTCGTGAGCCCGTGATAATTGTTACAGGTGTGTCCGTTAGAATTAAGTAGTAGGTGGACGTGAGGGTGAAGAGAAATGTAAGACTCTCAAGAATGAGAGTATGAAATGCTATGCTAGAATCCGCGAGACGGATTCGAAATATGAAATGCTATGCTAGAATCCGCGAGAAGGATTCGAAACATGAAATGCTATGCTAGAATCCGCGAGACGGATTCGAAACATGAAATGCTATGCTAGAATCCGCGAGACGGATTCGAAACATGAAATGCTATGCTAGAATCCGCGAGACGGATTCGAAATATGAAATGCTATGCTAGAATCCGCGAGACGGATTCGAAGTATGAAATGCGAAATGCTATGCTAGAATCCGCGAGACGGATTCGAAGTATGAAATGCTATGCTAGAATCCGCGAGACGGATTCGAAATATGAAATGCTATGCTAGAATCCGCGAGACGGATTCGAAACATGAAATGCTATGCTAGAATCCGCGAGACGGATTCGAAACATGAAATGCTATGCTAGAATCCGCGAGACGGATTCGAAACATGAAAGAAGTTAAAGTATGAATGCAATGCTTGAATCCGCGAGACGGATTCAAAACAAAGAAGGTTCGAAAGGTATGAGTAATGTGTTCGAATTCGCGAAACATATTTAAGATATAAAAGACGAAACTAGTCTACATAAGAAGAAGTCGATAGCTTGACCATGTGTGCGTCAAACAAGTCATATAAGTAAATGTAAAGCAAATAAACCAAAGAATGATAGGAATGAAAATATCCGAATGTGCAAGTAACGCAAGGATATGTATGATACAAAGGACTATAGAAATGTAGAATGATGTTAGCTACGGAGTTAAGCACGTAGGTGTGACTATGAAATGGTAGTTTTGTTGTGATAACAAAACAAGGGTTAAATGTTATGTAATGCGTCTATAGAATGAAATCTTAAAGTATGAGACGAAGGTATTTAATCTGCTATAAAATGATCATATAAAGGTAAGCATTATTATAAGTTTAAATAAGTATGTATATTGACCTGTTATTAACGGGTCAAAGGAAATGAGAATGTTATGTGAAAGTATGCCATGGAAAGTATGGACTGGTTAAGGAGAAGGGGTCAATTGTATGAATAATTATGAAATGAGATAGGATGATTACTTATAATTATGACGTGACTATGAAGTCAATCATAGATGTGTGTGTGGGTAAAAGGAAATCAGAAAGGTTTCGGGGACGAAACCCTATTTAAGAGGGGTAGACTTGTTACACCCCAAAACCGAATTTTTATATTCGTTAAATGTTACGATATGGTACATCAAGAAATAAGTGACTAGGTTATTTAACCTAGTTAGGAATATGGTAAAAAGTAATTAAAGGATGATAGTTGTGCCAATATTATTTAGTGGCAAACTTGAGGGACTAAAATAGGGTAAAATGAAAGTTGAATATTATTTATGAAAAACACACACAAATACACACACACGTACGTGTGTTCTAGAAGAGCAGGAGCTCCATAAGAACTCAAAACCCTAAACATGAAGGATCATCAAATTGAAGGGCAAATCAAGGTCTAAATTCATGAATAAACACGGATTAATGATCACCTCTTCGTGGGGATCGCAAGGTATGTTTTAAAAGCTAGTTTGGTGACTATGCATGAAGCGGGTTATGGTGTAAATCACGAATTTGTATGAAATTGAGTATGAGTATGTGTTAGAATCATCATTGGGAACATGGATTATGCATGAATTAGGTTAATTTGATGTTTAAGGGTGAAACCCGTTTGTTATGGTGAAGATGATGACATGGGTAAATCATCTATGTCTAAGTTCTTGCTTAATATTGATGTATTTTGAGTTGTATGATGTATTCTTGTTAGAAGAATTGAAAGAAATGTGATACTAGTATGTTTGATGTTTATGCATGTATGAATCATGTTGATTAGGAGGAAGAAATTGATGAATTGTGTATGAGATTAGAATGATATGCATGAACTAGTTGTACACTATGCTTACAAGGTAGTACATATATCAAATGAATGATGAGTTATGAAGAACTTAAGATTAGATCACTTGTAAGTGATTAACAAGTAGTTATGAAGTGGGTTTTAGATGATGTAATGTAAATTGATGATTCACGTATGTTAATAATGTTTGGAATCATACACGTGTGTGAATGTTTAAAGATATGGGATAAGAAATGATGAATTGTTGTTAGATGAAGTGAATAAAATGTGATGATAACATGTTTGATGTTTAATCTAAATACCCCATGTTGGATTGTAGAAGCATTTGATGAACTATGTATGAATTTAGAAGATTGTGTATGAATAAGTTGTACGTTATGCTTAAAAGGTAGTACGTACATCAAGTGAATGATAAAATGTATATAGTGTCGTCCGTATAGTCGATTATGATGTTACGGGAATATGTTGATAAGTCGATAGTTGTGTATGGTTGGTAGTTGACTTTTGAAAGTCAACTAAGTATAAGAAACATGATTTGACTCGTTGTCGTAAATGTAGGTTGATGAGAAGTCGTATGGTACATGTAATAGCAATCCGTGTTAAATGTAATGACATGATGAGTTACATGAGTTAAACGTATACGGACATGATTATATGAGTTATGTTTGTTAGAAATGGTTAATGAAAGTTAAGTGTGAAATATGGGATTGAGACGATTGTTATCATGTACAAATGAGTATGCTAATGATAGCGTGATTTCGATGACATGGAAGTATAGGAGTCATGTCGAGACGGAATCAGGCACGGAAGGCTAACGGGTCAAGAAGTGGCAAGGAACGAATGGGAACACGGATGCATGAGGTAAGTGATTCCGTAATCACTTCTTAGTTGTTTATGTAAAGTTATATGCATTTTAACTAAATGTGATAATTGAGGTCAATTAGGAATGAATTGTATGATGTCAATGAGTATTAAATGGATCTTAGCTTTTATCCGAGCAAGGTATGTATGATTAAGAATTTTAGCTAAGTAGAAGGATTCGTTACTTATGTAAAGAATTCCTTTGTTGTTAAGGATAGAGCGAAATTGTCAAAAACGCCCTTGATAGGTATATCGGGCAAATGACATTGAATGTCTATTGGAAACAAGTGAACCGATTAGAGTAATGTGTTAGTCATGTGTAAAAGCGAAGAGTATGGTGTTGTTATGTCATAGACCATTTAATGCACAAATACCCATAACGGGTCAAATATGAGCTTTTAAGCGAAAATGGGTTAAGAGGATGCTAGGCATCCGAGAATTTAATCTTTTATGATAGGCGTCAATGAAATTATTAAGTTCATATGAGTTTGAGGTCAAATAAACAGATTATGTGGATAAATGCACGTACGGGTCAAATAACTAGGATACGATAATAAGCCGAATGCATGTAAGTTAAGAATTTCCTTGATCCGGAAGTGGGATTATAAGTTTATATGATAGAATGTGAATTTACAAGCATGTAGGAAGAAACGGGAGGTTAAACGGGTAAACGGTTCAAAAGTTACGCGCGTATTAATGCGTACGGACGACGAACCGGATCTGCAGAACTTTGGTGTTTCTAGAGGGCGTCGCCGACGGGTCCCACCCCCGTCGCCGACGGGCTCTCAAATGTTCGAAACTGGCCGACGGCCTAACTGACTGGTTACGGATGATTTCGGGCGACGGGCGATTTAAGAGGCCGTCGCCGACGGTCATGGAACCCGTCGGCGACGGGTTGTCTTTTCCCCTTCTCCGTTTTCTTTGTTTTGTACGTCCGATTGATCACTAACGCATCCCGGTGCATCGTTTTTCGACCCAATGGTTCATTAAGCTCCCGAAAAGCCCTTTTAGCACATGTGGATAGGTATGTATGTATGTATGTATGTATGTATGTATGTATGTATGTATGTATGTATGTATGTATGTATGTATGTATGTATGTATGTATGTATGTATGTATGTATGTATGTATGTATGTATGTATGTATGTATGTATGTATATGCGTATGTATGTCTTAGGTATGTATGTAGGTGTGTATGTAGGTAGAACATATATACACGAAAGCGAAAATGTACGAAGATATGCATGTACGTAGGTTGTGTGAAGGCATGTAATGAGTATGTATGTATAACGATATAGACGAGTGTATGCATGTATGTAATGTTGTAGGAAAGATATGTACGAATGTAGATATGGATGTATGTATGTGAGTACGTATGTAATGTAGATGTGTACGTATGTATGTATGTAAGTACGTATGTAATGAAGAGGTGTATGTATGTATGTGGGCATGTATGTACGTATGTAAGTACGTAGGTAATTATGATTTGGAGATGTTGGGAGTTAACGTTATTAATGGTGTACTTTGAGAATGAAAAGTAATGCAGGTACATCATTGAAGCATCACCAGGAAGTGAATACGCAGATGACATGCTTAAAGCTTGAAAGATGACGAAATGTGTTGTATACGCGAATGAATCTTGTTTATTAATGTGTGCTAATGTTATGTATGCATGTGGTGAATGCAGGTTGTACGGATAATGGGCGATTATCACAAAGATTAGAGATCGAAGATCGAGTCACAAGATAGATTGTACGTGGACGTTGAATGTAAAATGTAGCAACCATAAGTTATGTTTTTAACTAGTAAATAAGAGGATGACAGATTTATGAATAAGAGTTATGTTAAAGTTAAAGTTTAAATAAGTTGAGGTATTTATAAAGAAAGAAATTTTATGGTTCGTGTTTTCCGCTGCGACTTTTGTCATGTACGATTTAGAGTGTTACAGTCTCTGGTGTGCCTGCGCTGTTGGGAGAAGTGCGCGAGGAACTTGTCTCGAAAATCGATCCATGACCTAATTATTCCTGCTGGCAGGCTGTCAAACCAGATGCGTGCTGCGCCGACAAAGGTTTGTGCAAAAAGATGACACCAAGTTGGTAAGTTCCAACCACATGTTACTCCTGCGCCATTGAAGACTTGGAGGTGGTCGTCTGGATCTGTTAAGCCGTTGTATTTTCCTACATTGTGTGGCAATTTTGTCTTGTCGATATCGGCTGTCGCAATCTCTCTGATGAATTTTGAGTTTTCGGCCATGCCATCTGGGCGATAGCTCAATGAGTAATCATGTTCTGCTTTTGGATTGTACCCTGTGCGCTTGTGGGGTTTGTATGCCTCGTGTTCAGGTGGTAACCTGCTGAATACCGTGTCCTCTTTCTTGTACGTTTGGTCATCTTCTTCGTCATAGCTATCCCACTCGTCGTTTATGTTGCGCGGGTCTAAACGACTTTGAACTGGTTTTCTTTGTTGATGGGAGTATTGCACGTAATTGCTTTCTGTTTCGTCATAAGTATCGCGCGTGTCATGCGCGCTCGGCCTTCTGATGTTTGGTACAGGTGCTTTTTCAGGGCGTAAGTTCCATGCATTGGCCTGTTGAGGCATGTGAGTGCTCAGAGACCTTTGCGGTGGAGTAACAAAAGCGGATTGGTTAGCTTGTGCTTGGAGCAAAGCTTGTTGAACGCTGAGTTGTGTATAAACAAGGTTTATAGACGCCATTTGTTCGGCATACCAGGAAGCCAGAGTTTTTCCTTCGGGTAGCCCTAAAAGTGCAGAAAAGTTCAGTTGTGTTTGTTCCGATGGAGCTGAAGGGCCAGCTCCATGGTATGGTGCTTGAACTGCTGGGGGTGTTTGAAGAACTACCCCAGGTGGAGGTTGGAAAGTGGCTCCATTTGTGGTTTGGTTGATTATCCTGGGTGGGGGTTGGAAAGTGGCTTCGTTTGTGGTTTGGCTAACCACTCTGGATGCACTTCCAAAGATATCAGGAAAATCGTTGTTCACTCGCCTTTCTTGGATGGTCTCGTTCCCCTGGACTCTTTGGACGCGCGCGGTGTCCGTGATGAGTTCAAAGGAAGAGACTTCTCCGTCTATTTGAGGAGAAGGGGTTGGTTCAGTCATTTTAGAGAGTTTTTCGAAGGAAAAGGAGATAAAAGTGGTTTGTAAAAATTGCGGATGGCACCAATGATGAAACACTGGTTAAATCCAATGATTAACTAGCTGGGTCGTCTCTTTCGTGGGTTCAATCTCCTTTCTTACTCACCAAAATATTGGTCCTGCAAAACAGCAACACTGTTAGCTCGTTAAGAGGGGAATATGGGGGTTTCCCTCTTAACCGGGCTCCGGCATGAGAATAAGTACTGCTCTGAGGGGTAAAACAGTGTGTGTTAGGAGTGAGAGTGTAGAGAATCGAAATGGAATTAACTTGAATGATGAAGGGTCATATTTATAGCCGGAGGGTGAAAGAGGGGGGAGCAACCTTGCCAGCTGCTATAGGGCGCCAGCTGTCCGACCAAGGGGAATATCCTCTTGGTCTCCTCTGCTGCGGTCAGGGTGGTGGTATACGTGGGGCGCCTATATTTTCCCATGCTGGAAACATCGTACCGCTGTTGTCGGTCTGCTCCTTGATTTGCTGCAGGCTTACATGGCACTTGATGAATGGTGACACGTGCTGTCCTTCCTGTCGGAGGGAGCATCTTTGGTTCCACCTTGACTTCTTCCAGAAGTTTCTAGAAGCTTCTGGATTCGTTTGCTGATGTAGACGCCATGTAGGATGGAAAATTGGTGTGGTCCTTGCCATGTGGACAAGGGATTGGGACCATACCTCTTCAAATGCCAAACTACATTTTCGAAAAATTAAGTATTGGTGATTTTTCTCCACTTCAAATACCCATTTTTCTATCTAATCGGAAAATAATAAAATCAATAAGGGTAGTAGAGGATGTCTTGGTCCAAACAAATCAAATGGTAATCCCAACCGACTTTGTCATCCTTGATGACGCTCCTCTAGTGTTGGGACGACCTTTTGTAAAAACCCACAAATCTTTGATTAATTTGAAGAAAAACAACTTACCCATTCGATTAGGGGCCTTCAAAATATGTGTCGATCTTGAACGATCAATGAAATATCCAATCGGCAATGACGACCCCCTAATTGAAGATGAGCCAGAACCACCCGATAAGGTGGGTCTAGCCAAGGACCCTTATAAACGTGGCGCACCACGGAGGCATTCCGCGAAACTATCCTTAGTTTAGTTTAGATTAACTTTTATGTTTTCTAGTTTAGTTTTACTTTTCAGGAATAAAACACACTCGAAATGGTGGAGGTTACTAAGGGAAACTTGAACCCACACCCCATGCACAAAAACAGAGCCTCCCGATAATTTTTTCTTCATTACAGCAAGTTCACCACGGGGCCATGCTCACCCCAACATGCCCACGTGCCCGAGGTTTTGCAGAAAAAGCCCAGTTCAGGTAACTGGACACGGGGCAGTGTTCGCTGAACACGCCCCCGTGCCCAGCCTTCTGTTTATTTTTGGTACTGGCAGTCTGACCACGGGGCCGTGCTCAGCTCACCACACCCCGTGTTCAACTACCCAGTAACATAAAATCTTGTTTTTAACCCACTTTTACACATTCAATCAACCTAAAAACTTATTTTTTGGACACATTGAGGACAATGTGTAATTTAAGTGTGGGGGGGGGGATGCTAAAACCTTGAATTTTGCAAGTCCTAATTACAAGCCTTACACAAAACTCTATTGGAACCGCTAAACACCCCAAATTTTTTTCAAAAACTTTTCGTTTTTTTACTTGTCTTGGTTTAATTTGGGAATTACAAGTTCTAAAAAGGTTATATTTTTATAAATTTACAACCGATAGCGTCGTGATAAAAAGAACCAACATAAGAAAATTATGAAACGGCATGACAAATCTAATTAAAATTTGATTATATATACTTGATCACATTAAAAACACATTCCCACAAAAAGTGAGTTTTGAGCCTTTAAATGAGCATACAAATACACATCTTTAAAACTAAATGCTCATCTTTCGTTTCTTGTGTGAATAGTCGCTTGGTTTCTTACGACTCTAGAACTTGCCATGACGATACATTCCCGGTCCTTACCAACTTAAACCCAAGTAAGTAAATGATGGAGGCATTAGGACTAACCCTTTTTCTTTCAACACCATTATTTTTCTTTTTTTTTACCACCTACCCAAAAAAAAAATCTCCCTAGTTAACCCCTTTGAGCCTAAACCTTTTCATTTCTAAACCCACAAAACAAACACCCTTTATCCACCAAAACCCTTTTTTATTTTAAACCCTTTATTTTAGTAAAAAGCTCGGTTTTTTATGTGACTTTCCTTATCAAAAAAAAATAAAGTCAAGAAATAAACAAACAAGTTCATCAAAAAAACCTTGTTTGAAAAAAAAATGTTTCATTACAATAAAAAGTCACAAAAATAAAAAGTCTTACGAAAACCAACGCTTTTTACGCCTTTCGCCCTTTTCTACTAACCACTAACCCAAAATCACTTACCTTTAACCCAAGCCTAACCCTTCCCCAAAGTGCTCTTGATATTTACAAAGGTATATAGTTAAAAGGGAGGAGGATCGATTGCTTGGCAAGCATATGATAGAAGTAAGTTCCATGCCGGTCCCGAGTGTTTCACAAAAATACATCTTCGGCCGAGTGTTGAGTGATCTCCCGTGAGGTATGTGAACTTGTATATAAATGGAATTTTAAAGAGGCATGTTATGCCCAAATAAGTAATTTCTCTTATGAAACGTTCTAAATAAATCATAACGAATAAAATTGTAAATAACATAAAAATAAAGCCTAATAAATATCTTGGAATCCCGACACTCAAGACAAGCCCAAAACTTCTCTTCTACCCATTCCATTTGGGAGTGTAAGCCACATTATAAAGAGTTTTGCTTGAGGACAAGCAAAGATTCAAGTGTGGGGGTATTTGATGTGTGTAAAATGCAACATATAAATTACATCAAATAAGGCATAAAACTAACCCTTTTTAGTACTAATGTTGGAAAAATGTGTTTTTGTCTTCCTTTTGAATTTACAGGATCAAATGAGCTTAAACGAACAAAAGGAACAAATATACAGCCAAAACCAACATAAATACAAAGAAAAGGAAGAAACGTGGCATGCCCGACCCCTCGACAGCATCTCCCAAAGCAAAAAACAAGAAGAAAGCTGAGCATGGGGCTGTGCCCAGCTGAGCATGGGGTTGTGCCCAGCTGAGCATTGGGCCGTGTCCAGCGGACACGGGGCCGTCTCCAGGTTTCTGTAGAAAAGACAAAGCTATAGAAGTTTCTATTCCCGCACGGGGCCGTGCCCAGCTCAGCACGGGGCGTGGTCAACGCAAAGATACGCAGAATCTTGCCAAATCTGATAGTACAGATACGCTTCTGCACACGGGGCCGTGCCCAGCGGACACAGGGGCGTGTTGAGCTAATAAAGACAAATTGTAATTAATGAAGAAAGAGAAAAAGGGTGGACACGGGGCCGTGTCCAGGCTTCTGTGCAGGCTATAAATAGGGGTGCTTGGTTCACTTCAAAGGCATCCCTTGGCAAAACACCTCTCTCCCACTTCACCCATACTCCACCACCACCACAACCCAATCATCCACCACCATCATCCATCATCCATCATAGAGTGTGTGTAGTAGTCTCGGGATCCAAGATTGAGAGTAAGAGTTCTTGACAATCAAATGCCATGTTTGCCTAAGTCTCTTACATCACTTGGTGAAGACAAGAATTTAGTTTAATACTTTTTATTTTTAATCTTTTCACACTTTTTATTTGGTTATGTATTAATGACTTTAATAACTAGTTTCTTATGTTGAAGGTGAAACTTCCTTATCATTTGTCCGTGGTGTCTTGGTGTTATTTTACTGTATATATAAAATAAAAGATTTACACCATTCATATCTCCACGGTCTCTATGGAGATATGTTGGCTACCTGGTCGGGGGTTAAGAGAATGGTTTGGTAAGCGTTTTGCCTTGTTCAGTGTATAGATCCTGCAAAGACCTGGGTCAAGCTTAGTAGGACCTCCTTCATTACCCACTGGTATTGGATGGCGGGGGTCCGAATTGCTTGATCCCCTCATATGTAAACCACTATTAATATATTAACCCGGCTACTTAGGATTGTATCCCTGCTGACTCAAACTACTTAGCCGAGGGTAACGTCACCTTCAAAAGAGTGCAAATAATCAAAGGTTACACTAAAGGCGAGTCGGATCCAAGTGATTCATCTTGTTTATTTGTTTTTATTTTTATTTTTATTTTCAGCATTTGTAGTTTTTAATTTCTAGTTTAAAACCTTTTTCTAAACTTTTGATTTGATTAGACGTTGAGAATAAACCGGTATTAAAAGCTCTTGTGTCCTTGGATGACCTCGGTATCTTACCAACACTATACTACGCTCACGATGGGTGCACTTGCCCATATGTGTGTTTGGTGTTAGTAAATATCGTGTTTTATAAATTTAAAACTTGACTAATGTGTTAAAAAGGGCTAAAAATATACTTAAAAATATATCACACCACACACGCATCAATATATTTAGAGAAAATTGATATATATTTACAGGAAAATATTGTATTTATTTTACAGAAATCTCCTCCTAATATAATGGAGAGAAATTGTATTATTTATAGGGTTTTCGTATGAATGATAAAGGGCAACGAATATTACAACTTTCAGTATCATTTGTAAATAAATCACCATCTTTGTGAACCTTGATCCATATCTTGTTTCGAGCCTCTTCCTATTTGATAGCACGAGTGATTCTTTGTAAACCACATAAAGAAAACATAAACAAAATTATGGATATATATTATGTGAGTGATTCTTATATATCTTTTTCATGTGTGATTTTGATGTATATATTGTGTATGATTTATATTATTAGTGTACAAAAGATGTGGATTTCTTTTATAAAAACGTAACAGAGAGCAATTGGCGATGGAGATGCTTGAAGCCTGTGGATACATAATTCAACCTGTCGCGATATATTTCGTTGTGAATATTGTGCGATGTCGTACATTTTGATTTTTGTATCAATATGAGTTGACGTCAACCCGCGCGTTGCGGCGGGATCTTGATTATGAATGTTTTTAATACCGGTGATTTTTAATTCCCAACTCTAACTACACATTCGCAAGACTTTCGATACTCACAATTTCAAAACATAACGAAAAACCTAAATCCACAAATGGTGTTTGAAGATCAAGATCAATACAAACTAAAATAGCATAGTAAATTTGTCTTCTAAGTAGTTATTCAAGCTGCAAAGAGCAACTTATGGCGTTCATATCTTATTTATATATGCACAAAATTGACAATGAAAAGTGGACAGGAAGTGAACGACATGGCTACTATTAAAAGAGAGAATAACAGATGAGATGTAGAGATAAATAATACGTAGGATTATTGGTTGCTTAAGAGGTTATACACATGCTTTTAGGGACTTGTAGTGTTTGTTAAATTTAAACTAATTTTCAATGTTTGACGGAACCCTAAACGATGCCGCCTTGTATTTGCCACCTCCTCTGTTTCTCTATCTAGCGTATGTTGTTATACAAAACAAACAGATGAAGAAAGGTTTCAAAAACATGTGTTGCTAAAGGGACATAGGGTGTGTGGCATGTGGAAGGCTGACTCACAACTTCCGAGTTGTAGACTTTTCAATTCCATCTAGCTTTCCGACTCTACAGATGATCACCCCCTTTGATCTGAATATCACCTTTTGTCCCTCTGTACATCTAATCTCTTAAACCCAATATCACCCTTTACTGGAGTTATAATGTCATATATGGTTAAAAAAGTAAAATAGACTTTAACTGATATAGGTTATGATATGGCTCAGTGACACTATCCCAGGAGAAGTATGTCGGGAAAGTGTTAGAGAGATTTGGTATGGACAGTGAGAAGACCAAGCCAGAAACACACCTTTAGGAAGTCGCCTCAAGCTTACGAAAGATCAATGTCCCAGAACAGAAGAAGAAAAAGTTTATATGGCTAGAGTTCCTTATGCATCTGTTGTAGGAAGTCTAATGTATGCTATGGTATGCACGAGACCTGACATAGCACATGCAGTTGGAGTTGTCAGTCGCTTTATGTCAAATCCGGGAAGAGAACACTAGGAAGCAGTTAAATGGGTGCTTCGTTATTTGAAAGGTATGTCAAAGTTGGGGTTGTGTTTTAAAGGAAAGGATGTGGTTCTCAAAGGTTATACAGATGCTGACCTGGGTTGCTGTAAAGAGACATTTAAAAGCAATACAGGATATGTCTTTACAGTGGGAGGAACAACAGTGAGTTGGATGTCCAGACTTCAGAAAAGTGTGGTTTTATCTACTACAGAAGCTGAATACATAGCGGTAGCGGAGGCCAGTGAAGAACTAGTATGGTTGAAAGCTTTTCTAAAAGAGTTAGGAAAGAATCAAGCTGACTAATCGTTGTATTGCGACAATGAAAGTGCAGTGAAACTTGCAAAGAATCCCGTTTATCATGGGAAGACGAAGCACATAGGGATGAGGTATCATTTTTTCAGAGATCAATGAAGGATCAACCAGTTTGAAGAATATCCCAGGTGCTAAGAATCCAGCAGATATGTTTACCAAGGTTGTGGTGCTGGATAAGCTGAAGCTATGCATAGCTTTAGTTGGCCTTCAGGAATATTGCTGAGAAGGCGGGGTAACTAGGTAGATTTGAAGATCAAGGGGGATTTTCATTTACAGAAGTACATAAGACATGGTGCAGTTCGAGGTTCGAAAACACCAAGTGGGAGATTGTTGGAGATGTTGTCTTCAGCCCAACCCATTAAGGCTAGCCGGGAATTTGAGAGAAGAAGGGAAAGGGTTCGGCCGGCCCTAACCCTAATTGGCTTTAAGTGTTTTAGGCCCAGATGTTTAATTTCTTGTTTAGCAATGGACTAATCCTAATTCTAGCCTATAAATATATCTCTTGTACTTGTAATAATTATCACTCAATAAAATATAAACCCTAGTTGCCCCTGTGGACGTAGGTTACACACTGTGACCGAACCACGTAAATCCCGTGTCTTCTTTTCTTATTGCTTTCGTTTGTTAATCGTCTGTGCACGCTCTAAATCTTAACATAAACAACCATGGAAACGAAGCAAGCCGTGAAAACATGCTCCACCGATTGAGTTGCTTCACTACATATTTTTAACCATTTAACCGGTTTAAATTTAATACACTTAATTTTTTTTAACTGTTTGACCCTTTTCCTTTTAGATAACAACAAATTGAACCTGTTATTTTACTTCACGGAAGTTTTGACCCATCTGACAACTATGATGACCAAACAGGATGCAATCTTATGTGCGTTAATATAATATTTTATCTCTAAACGATCCTACGGATTAAAATAAAACAGGTCAGACGAGTAGGGATGTAAGAGTTATATAGTTAAGATTTCTAACAAGTCAAATGGATCAGGATTTTAATTAATTAACAAGACTTTTCCAACAAATAAATTCCTCACTACTATCTTGATACTACATATTATATATCTTGCATATACATGTTTTTTTAACAGCATCTCGGCCAGGGTTATACATGGCCAAAGCTCGGTTAAAGAGGGATTCGAACCTGAGCACTCCTCTAGGGCAGGAACCTACTAGGTAGTAAACCTTCCCACCTCCATTACCACGGGGGCAACTTCATTGGATTGCATATACACGTTAAACTAGAATCATAGTACTAACTTGACAGTTAGGAGGGTTCCCTAGACATATGATATATCGGACGCTTGGTTAAGAAAGCACATGCGCTCAGAGACATTTAGGTCACAAAAGTTGAGGCATGCATCACGTACTCGAGAAAATTGCTTTACATACAACCAAATAAGGTTTATTTACAATCAAAAGGTACGTCTCTCTTATCTATTTTACATATCAACCTAACCTTTTTATGAAGTAAAGCAAACGTTTAATAATTTTTCATTCGGGTAGTTGTATTTACATAGCAACCTCCAACAGACCCTACGTTTGACCAACCTTGACCCAAAAATATACAGGGCGCTCGAGGTTTAAAGGTACGGAATCGTGCCTCGAGGCGTTTTCCCTTCGTCTCACAAGGTGTACGCCTCGAGGTAAACTGAGGCGGAATTAAAAAATAAACATATAAATTATAGAGAAAAATGGCCGGATAGTCCCTGTGGTTTGCTCTTTTTCACCTTTATTCTCTAACTTTTTAAAATTACAGCTATAGTCCTCAACTTTTGCAATTTCGTTCCCGGATAGTCACTAGGCCTAACATTAGTTACTTTTCTCAGTTAAGAGGGTGTGAAATGACAAAAATACATTTACTAAAAAACAAAATAATTTCACCTATTAAATAGATTTATTTATATGTGGGACCCACTCTCATTTATAAAAACAAAATAACAACCCCACCCCCACCCTCCTCTCTCTTTCTTCTCTCTCCCCCTGCAACTCCATCCACCCCACCCTCTTCTACCACCTTCACCACCACCACCACCTCACCCCGTCGAAAAAACGCCACCAGCACATTCTCCCACCATCATCTTCAACCTCATCTACGACTGCCACCATCACCCTTCAACCTTGACAATCTACCCTTTTGTAATTCCTTATCCACCACTGCCACCATCTCACCCGCCCCACCCCCACTGCCACCATCACCCTTCACCGGAAAAACGAGAAATGACCTCCTGTAATCTGCTCTCTCGCATTGCTTTCAAGTGAAACTCAACCCTTCTTTTAATAATTAAATACACACATCATAGATGTCGATTGACCATAAAACTTTATGATTATCTGTTTTTAATCTCTTCTATGTCGCCCATCTGGGTTTAGTACCATTAAGTTTTTGAAGTCAACTGAAAAACTTATGTATTTGATTTCTTTTAGTAAAACAATTTATAATTAATTAAGTAAATAAGTATAGTTAAATGATTATGGATCCATAAAGTCAACTACAATCTTGAAAGCATGTATTCAATAATTTTGAACACGGGTTAGACTGTGGGGTATGGTTAGGCTTGGGTTGGGTTGGGGGCATGAGTTGACATGTTGAACTTGAAGATCTACAAACCCAAACCCAAGTTGTAGGGGGTATGGTGGGCGTGGCTTGGCTGGCGTGGCCAAGCCACATCAACTTTTTTTTTAATATATATATATATATATATATATATATATATATATATTTATAACCATTAAAAACTACATAAACATACATAATAATTATCAAAATGAAAAACAATCATTCTTCGTCGTCTTCGTCGGTTTCGAACCCAGGAATCGTTGAAACATGATCCACCAAATCAGATCGAAGGTTGTGATGTATATCCCTTAACTTGATCAAAAATTCATTTGACGCTTTATCTTCGTCTGTAACTGTTACGTTACCTGGTTGGGGGTCATCGTCATCATAGTAAGTAACGACCGCTCTACCTTCATCCTCCAAAATCATGTTGTAAGAATGATACATGCGTACATCACGTTTCCAATTTGATCCTTGTCCCATAGTCGACAAGGCATTGCCAATATTCGCAACCTTTTCTTCAAAACACCGAATGCTAGCTCGACGTCTTTACGTGCAGCCATTTGGACCCTGTTAAACTTTAATATCTTTGGATCTATGGTACCGTGTCTTGTGAACGATTTTACGAAAACCTCCCACTCTGGGTAAATCCCATCAACTAGGTAGTACCCATACACATACTCAACCCCGTTTACAAAGAAAGTTCCTTTGGGTCCTATACCATTAACCCGATCATTGAAAAGGGGCGAGTGGTTTATGATGGTAATATCATTATGTGAACCTGGCATACCGAAGAACGCATGCCATATCCAAAGATCTTGGGACGCAAACCGCTTCAAGCATGATGGCTGGCATCCCGTGAAATCCACTCGTGTGAGCGCCTTGCCATGCGGTAGGACAAAGTTCCCAAGGCCATTTCATACAATCTAAACTACCTAGCATCCCGAGTAGCCCATGATAATCTGCGTGATGTTCCAATATTTGTTGCATGTCACTGAACGAGGGCTTTCTCAAATATCTTTTTCTATAAAGTTCTAGAATACACGAACAAAAGTTGTGAAGACTTTCTCTAGCTACATGTGCAGACATTTTTAAATAGTCATCCATAATGTCCGAAATATTGCCGTACGCTAACTGCCTAAGTGCGGCCGTGACCTTTTGCCAGGTACTAAATCCTAATTGCCCGGTTACATCCGGTTTTTGTTGGAAATAAACATACTTCTCCTCAAGATATCTAGATATCCTTAAAAATAAGTTTCTACTCATACGAAAACGACGCCTAAACATTTTTTCATCATACTTAGGTTCCGCTGAGAAGTAATCGCTTACCAACAAATTGTTAGCAGTGTGTCGTTCACGAGCGATGTACCTTCTCCTCCGTTTAGGTTGCGGAGTCTCTTCCTCATCGTCTTCGTCTTCCACGATAGCTTTCACCACCGCCGCGATCGTTTGTAGAAATATTTCCGCACCATCGTCAAATGATGATGACGATACACTTGAACTTGAAGAACTCATGGCAAGATTGTGTTTTATGTGTTTGATATTGTATGAGAAAAATGTTAAATATGGTAAGGTAATTATAAAGGAAAAAGATTTTTTTTTTTTTTTTTTTTTAAAAGCCCCCAACGGCTAGTTTGGTTTGGCCATTGAGAGTCTGCCATGTCAGCTTGCTAGACCCGCCTCACGCCCGGCTTCAAACTCCCGCCCCTTGGGCCACGCCCCAACCCAAGCCCACCTAGGGTGGTGGCTTGGGCGTTTTCAGCCAACCCATGCCCCAACCCAAGCCCCATACCCCACAGTCTTAGGTTTACGTCTTTATCTTAAAGTCAAATAGGAATGTTTTGTTCCCAACCCACATAATGGTTTTCCAAACAGTTGTCTACGGACTACGAATATTAATCTCTTACCTGATCATATAAATCCCCCCTGTCACACCCTGGCTTTGCGGAAGCGTGGTTATTTTGGTGTGACTTCTTAATACCATAGCTTAATCATAACAAAGCTATATGATAATAAAACCATGCAAGATCATCCATAGATTTAAGTTTTAAAACCGAAGTAACATAACATTGTCTTAGGGACTACAACACCATAACATAAAACATTGTTTTGAAATACATAAACATCAACATGAATAAAACGCAGTTTAAGATTTGTGGCTCGTCCAGGAAAAGGTCACATTTCCTAAACCGGGATGACCTCGGAACCCATATGCAGCGGGAAAACACAACATACCGCGCCAGATCTTTAATTCCCTGAAATACATGTAAGTTGAAAAATCAACAATAATGTTGAGCGAGTTCATGTGTAAGTGAGTAAATAAACCTTTGTATGTATAAAAACCCTGGTATGTAGCAAATAAGGAAAAAGAGATCACCAATGGTTTGCAAGGCCATTGATATGTGTGAAGTGCAAGTAGGAAGACTCAAACCTAGCAGATTTATGCGTTGGGTACAAAGTCACCCCGAGGTCCGTTCTGTTTGGGCCTGGGGTTGGGCTCGCTACACCCAGATAGATCTACCGCTCCTGCCCCTCGGTCCTACCCTGAGGATTAATGGCCTCAAGTTTCTGCCTACCCACTCACATGATCTGAATAATAACCCTCCTTACGCTAACCATACCATGTAAGAATTATTCGTAATCATAGTAACATGTATTTCACCCCCGCAGATTAGAAAACTGAAAACAGTTAGAGAAAAGGGGGACATGAACTCACAGTGGTGCGTCTCTACCAAGTATATCTCCTGATCAAGCAGCTGTGCGACGACCTACACGTACTAAGTCTATTAGACGGACGGCCGTGCCTTAGCTTAAGGTTTAAGTTTTTTTGGGAAATAGTTAGACAACTATTTCGTGTTTTCATTTTTGTAAATACTTGGTAATTATTTTCCTTCCCAAGGATGGGGGATTTAATACATGCGTGTTCGTAAAATTCGAAATACATTATTAAGTCTCACTTAATATATTTTATTCCTTACTTCAAAATATAAATATTCTTCCCAAAATAATACTTTGACAAAAATACGCGCTCATAAATATTTTCTTAAAATGCGTAAGTTACGTTTTAAAGATCGGGTGGTAATAATTATACCGTTGTAACTTATTATTAATTATGAAGGTGTATGCATTATTTCTGGAATCATTAGTACTTGGTAATATTATTTTTACTCTAAAAAAAAATATCCGTATATTTCACAAAATAATCATAAACAGTTTACAAATGACGTTATGAAAAATATATTTATCTAATATATATTTACCCCGTTTCATTTTGTGAAGATCCCACGACCGATATTTTGTAAATAAAGTCATGGAGAAATTTACGTTTTGCAAGCAAGTCAAAAATATATTTACAACACTTGTAGTGAAAATATTCCCATGTGTTAGGTTTTTAGAAAAATTTCGCCAGAGTTTCCCCTGTAACTGGAGGTGGCCACGCTTTCAAGCGTATCGTTTTCTTTTATTATTCAAATCAACAATTTTCTTATTCTCAATAACAACTTTCCAAAACATCAATTAGTCAAAATATATATAAATCGCATAAATTACATGAACTTGTAGTTTTTCCAAAAATATGTAGTAAAGCTCCTTACTTTTAGTGTATCTTTATATAAATCAACTTCGTTTCTTGAAAGTCTCGTTTTTAAAGAAATTCCATCTTTACAACTTCTTGTAAAATTTGGCAAAACTAGTTCTTTGTCGAAACTTAGTGTTACACAAGTATTTATACACTTTTGTGTTTAAAAATCATTCTTGTTCATGTAAGATCCGGTTTTAGAAAATAAGATTTCCTTGACACTTGGTCCTTTGAAAATATCGCTTGTAGATCCGTAGATCTACTAGTTTTAAACACTATTTCGTAAGTAAAATCGATTTTACACAAGTTCATGTTTGGTGTGTGGTAGAGTTTCATCACTTAACCCTTTTTACATTTAAACAAACTCTATGTCATGATCCATGATCATGACCAATCCGGGTTAGACGATGATCCGAGCTACCACAACATAGATCGGCACTAAATAATCATAACAAGACAACTCTTACAAGATTTACACAACAACATAGCTTTTAACCATCATATTCATCATTTTAGTAGACTTTTATCATATCATCTTGTATGTTCATGAGTTTTAACCATCATATACCGTTTTAACCACTTTAAAATAGATCGAGAGGGTGTTTATAGCAACTTACTACTAGCTCGAGGCTAGGGAAGAATCTAGTCGAAGAATGAGTGGATAAAAGCAACAGGGTGAGGTCCTTCGCGTTCCGAAGGCACCAAGCTTCCTCGTATGAGATCCTTAACACTTGTAGGTGCTTGAAATGGCAAGATCAAAGCTTGAAAATGGATGGATGCTTGTGGGTGTTCTTGGCCGAGAGGAGCAAGGAGAGGAGAGAGGAGTGGAGTGTTGTTTAGTTGTGGAGAAATGAATATGATGGATCAAGTTTCAAACTTATAGACAAACCTTATGTTAATTACCCAATGGTTCTCATGTCACCAAGATATTAAACAACAAGATTACTATAATCTTGAAAGTACAAAGGGTTGTCCCCTTGGGGACGGTTTCGTTGGAAGGGGGGGGGGGGTCTATGGTTCCATTTCAACTAGATAGTTAAGCATTAGTTATGTTAAGTAGGACCCTTAAGTTAGTTACCAGAGTATAGTGTCTTGTGGCGGGTGTTAGGGTATTCGGGGACCCTAACTGGTTCAGAAAAAGAAAAACAATGTAAATGGCAATATTTTTGTGTTCCGGGTATAATCCGGTTGTTCGGTTGGATAGAGATCCGTTAAAGTGCTTAACAAAGCTTTAAACTGTCATTATTATTTTTAGTGACACAACTTATTCCCGACACTTTGAAAAGTGTCTAGTAATATTTTTCTCATGTTTTGGCACTTTATTAGTTAGCTAGATGCTGAATTATCATTTAAAGTGCTGAATTTTGTACTTAAAGTACGTTTTAGGAACATCCGGTCACTGTAATCTCATTCCTAGTGACGCAGTTCTACAACTCTTATATCCCTACACTCACCACTAGTGTAGCAAACTATCTCAGGCTCTTACAGGCCTTAGAGGCAGTACCTGCCTGGTGCTAGTTATGACAGCACGTTTAATAGGTTATCCGTTCATTGTGCTACTGTGCTTTTGGTGCATCAAGGTTGTCACAAAGGTGCGGTAAGCAAAACATGAAGTGACAGCAAGTAAAGTATGATGCAAGTAAGTACATGTATCAGTATTCAAGTAGCAGTTTATCCACAAGTTCAAGTAAGCACAGTAATTAAGCAGTAATTAATTATTGATTAAGTCGTACGGATACCTGGTTTAGTGAGGGTTGTCACACCCCCCCCCCCCCCCCACACACACACACACAATAAAGATTTCATTTTATTTGATCCTTGAAGCATACATTGGCATCTACTTCAGCATCATCGGTGAAGGGTGATGGTGGGGCAGGTGAGATGGTGGCAGTGGTGGATGAGGAATTACAAAAGGGTAGATTGTCGAGGTTGAAGGGTGATGGTTGCAGTGGTGGATGAAGTCGAAGATCATGGTGGGAGGATGTGGTGGTGGCGTTTTTATGATGGGGTGAGGTGGTGGTGGTGAAGGTGGAGGTGGTAGAAGAGGGTGGGGGTGGGGTAGGGATAGGAAAAATGCGGGGCCCACTTTTCTTTAAAATAATAAATTAGATTTTTTAAATATTTTATTGTGATTTTTAATAGTAAGGGTAAATTTGTAATTTCACATCCACTTAACATCAAAAACTAACCTCCATCGCACAAGGGACTATCCAGGAACGAAATTGCAAAAGTTAGGGACTATAACTGTAATTTTAGAAAGTTAGGGACTAAAGGTGAAAAATGGGCAAACCACAAGGACTATCCGGGCATTTTTTTCTAAATTATATATCTTATACAAAATAAAATAATAACGAATTTCATCATCAGATTCATCAAAAATGTAAAAACACACACATAAAAAAAGACATGAAATGTTTGAAATGGACACAAACTCAAAAACATCAAAACCCCCGAAGCACAACTTTTCTTACCGCCTCAGCCCTATAAGGCGCACGTACAAAATAACCCCCTGAGGCCTTAGACTCGTTTTTTGGTGTCTCAGCTTGAAGCGCGCCTCAGCCATTTTTTTAAACTATGGAGGCGCTGTCTCAAGCCGCTAAGGGGTTTTTCAGCTCAGCTCGCACGCCTAGCGCCTTGGGTGCGCTTTTTAAAACTAAAAAAACTACATACACAACATGCGTTTATCCTTTAAATTTATGTATAAAAAACCATCTGTTTGTGACATACTGGGGAAAAAAAACTAAACTACATACAGAATACTCAGGGTATACTATTGTCTACAACACGAAAAATAAATAAATAAACAAAATAGAACATTCATTTTCTTCTCCCCAAAATCTAAAAGACTGCCTCAAACTGGAAACAACAAATTAACTTACTGTTGATAAGCCCTTGATAAACTCCTTTCAGGAACACCCCAAAGCTTATCTTTGCATTCTGGACACATAAATCCGGTTGCATCAGCCATTGTTTCTGCATCAACCGGCTCGCAAAGAAACTCTTTGTTGCACCATGTGCATTTGGTCCTGAACCTGCCATTGTTATTGTTGTTAACCATGGCTACGGGTGCCTCTACTCCAGCCATCTTTTGTGAGCTGGAAGATGCTTCACCTAATCGTGACTCATCTTGGCCCACAACAGCATGCTGACCACGGTCCGCTTGTGCCTACAAACAAAAGCTACAATTAGTTGCCACAAATTTTCAAAAAATGATTATAACAATAATAGTAACAAAAGTTCCATACCTTGTCTAAAGCAGGAGGTTTTTTTGGAAGCTCAAATCTTCGGGTTGTTTTATTGTGAACAATCGCAAGGTGTTTGTTGAGCGCAGCGATATCATCAAACGTGAGTCCACACGGAGAGCAATCGATAAAGGAGCCTATTTCAACATCATACAAGTCATTTGTTCCATGCAATAGGTTATTATTTGCCTCATGAAGAGTCGATGAATTAGTGAGTTCGTTTATCTGCCCATATTGAAATAACATTAAATTATTGTCTTTCACAAATTCGGCTTGCAAGTTGCAACAACAGTGACCTTAGATTGTACTTACAGATTTGAGAAGCACACGACTACCGTTGTTGATCTGTCTCATCTCCCCTTGTTTGGAAGGACCCGCAACATCCATCGAAGATTGATCTCTTAGATACGCTGCAGCCTCCTTGCATGACTTAAATTGCATCCCTGTTGGACTGAATATATCAAGGAAACAACAGCATTGCGTAAGTTAGATAGATAAACGTGATCTAATAAGTAATAAGTAATAACTTCAACATCCTTTATGAAGAATTTATCATCAATTAAATTTTTTTAACACATATGAAGAGATCAACTTAGGGCTTAGACATCTAGATATACGTCAAAAACACGTAATATGACCAATACCTTAGAATATTCCTTTAAGTACAGCACAAATGAATGACCGATCGATAAAACTATGGAATCTAGTTAGAATCTTATTTATCATCTATAAATCTTATTTCACCTAATATGAGGAGATCACCCTAGACATCTTGATATACTTCAATAAGACATATAATGTATTTCGTGAAACCATCTTGAGTGCACTGTGGTGGTACCGCGGCTGCCACCGATACCTCAAGATGGTCCGCACAAATGATTAATCAAATTACTAAATCTAATTAAAATTCTTAGTTATCATACAAATCTTAGTTTACCAAATACGAGGATATCACCTTATACATCTTGAAATGCCTCAAAAACACGCAAAATGTTCCGTTCGGGGACAACACAAATGATTGATAAATTTACTAAGTCTAATTAAAATCTTATTTTTATCATATAAATCTAATTGTACGAAATACGAAGAGATCACTTAAGGCATCTGGACATATTTGAAAAACACGTAAAATGTATTAGGTGAAAATGAAACCATGTTGAGTGCTTGGTGGTACCGCGGCTACCGCCAATACCTCAGAATATTCCATTTAGGAACAACACAAACGATCAATAAAATTACTAAATCCAATTACAACCTTTTTTATTTAACCATGATCTTAATGTTATTTGAGTTCGAAATATCTTTTTAAGACACAAGTCACCTAACATAAGCCAGCTTTCAAAACACTATTCAAAGTTTATTTTTGTAAAGGTTTCCGTATAACTAGCACAAATAGAAGATCTTTGATCTATTCTCTACTCAAGCTTTGCACACGACACTAGGTCGAAGGCAAACTATTTATAACAGAATCGATTGCAGGATGCTCTATTAAATCTCCCACTAGCATAGTAGCATCACTAGTGTTCCTAACTACAATCAAAAATCTTATCGAAACCCCTAGGGTATAAACATTTATGTCCTTCAAGATCTAAACCGAACATTTAACAAAGACGCATAAGGTAAACAGCTAACGATACTCTCAAAGCATGACGCAATAGAATAAAAAGCCTCTAAATGTAAACTTCAATTAACTTAACATCCACGTTATTTCCATCCGTAGAGTATATGCGTAACCTAAACTCCTAAAGTAACAACGAGAACAAAACACTAGCCCTAAATTTCTTAAAACAGCACACTCAAACAACGTATCAAGTATCAACGACGTGTTAATCAAAAGACCTAGAAAACGTCAACAATGTTTACGATACATTAACAACAGAACACTATCTCTGAACTTCTTCAACATCATGAATAAACCAGGTAGCAAACACCGTAGATATTAACAAGCACCGTGCGACGTTCCTGTCAAATAAATCAATCAAACTTACAACTATAAGCTACTTTGAAAACTTACGTTCAGATTAACAACTTAACACTAATCAGAATTACTGAAAAACTGTTAGTCGCAATGAACACAACATTTCTGATTATACACCGATCTAAGTTAACTCCAGATTCAAAATTAGGTCTAAATCGTCAACAAATCTACAACTAGCGAACCAGAACCTGTAAAACCTCAAAATCACCTGACATTTTTTCAATTAATTTCAACACAAGCACAACAAAAAACAGAATTAACACAACTCGCATGAAAACCTAGCTTACGAACAGCATAGATTAACGTAAAAACTTTCAATCAAAAGTTCAAAACACAATGCAATAACGAGAGGCGAAAGTGACGGTGAAAACCTAACCTTACATAACTCCGGCAGTATAGAGAACACAGTTGAGCACGGCGGCGAACGGCGATCTCGATCTTCCAATCGACCGGCAGAACTTTGACGATTTCGGCGGCAACCACCACCTTCCTCCGCTCACTACGACGGCACCACTCTCCTTCTAAACTATCCATAAACCCTACCAGTTGTACTCTCGACATACCCTGCGTCATGCTCTCTAACTCCCTCTCGTACGCGCCGTCTCCTACACGCGCTACCAAGTTTAGGTCAACCTTTTCTCCATTCTTGTATATTACATTCTCCCCCTCTAACTCTTCTTCATTTTCAATAACCACTTCGCGTTTTCTTTTTTTGTTTCGACTTCTGTTCCGACTTTGACTTGCTCTCGCAAAAGTGTTTTCCCACGAGCGAAAACAAGTGCGGGGACGGTGGTGACCGGATCGGGGACGACGGGGGATGTAGAGTTCAGGTAGTGTTAGAGTTGGTGATGTTATGTCTGTATTTCTCATGTCTGGTGCCGAAGTTTTTTGTCGAGAGGATTTAAGATTGTAGACGCTTGAAGAAGGCTGATTAAAGGTTGATTGTTATTGGATGAATATAATTCGCAAGTCTGACATCGATTTTTTTGTTGGGGGAGGGGGGTTAAGATTATTGACGCTAGGAGAAGGCTGATTGAAGGTTGATTGTTATTGGACGAGTTTGGATTTTTTTTTTTTTTTTTGGTGATATGTATAGATGAGTGTTTTTGCTATTGGTTATGGCGGATTATGGTGGTGTGAAGTGTTTGGAGGAGAGGCTAATTGACATTAAGATGAAAAGTGAATCCTATTTATGGTGTTTTTAAGGATGAACGCATGCATAAGTTACATGTGTTCTTAGTGACGTGGATCAACTAATTATGAAACAATGGTATTTTATATTTTAACAATAGTTATAATTTTGGAAGAAAATAAAACGGACATGAATGTAATAAAATTGAAGATGGGTTTGTATTGCATTATAATGTGAACAATTTGAAAAAAAACGTGTGGGTAAATTCAATTAATCAAATAATCTATTGAATTGAATGAAATGTATTACCTTTTAGACATTTTAAACCTTGAATAATTTAAATGAATGATTATAAAGATTCGAAATTAATGAGCATATTAAATGTGTTATGTGTATATATGCAAAAGAAATGAATGGTAAATATAGAAACAAAAAAGTGATCTCACATTACTCTTGTAAATCTGAATATTGAAGTTTTATTTTTGGTCATACTTAGTGGTTTATTAGTATGATGCTTGTCTTTTATAAAAGTAATATGGGTTTAAATTTTTACAATTATAAAGTTAGATGAAATTTAGGTATTAAAAACTTAGCTCTTAAAAAAAATTGAAGTTTTACATCTAAAAATAATTTTTGCAACTACAAAGTTAGATGAAATTCGGGTATAAAAAAAAGTTAGTTCTTACAAAAAAAAAAAAAGAAGTTTTACATCCAATTTTAAATTTTTGAGTAAGTTTCAAGTAAATTTGATAAAGGAGTGGTATTGATATTAATTAGTTTACTGAAATAGATAAAGGAATGGTATTGATATTAATTACTTTACTGAAAAACGGTATTCATCATAGCATTCAAGTAAGATACATGTTTATCGTTGATCATTAATTAAAAGTTCAAGTACTCTTTGATTATGACTATAAAAAGAATATATTATTAGCAAAAAGGTAAAAGAGGATTATAATCCGTGTTGTATCATTGTGTTTACACTTTGATGTTGATACACGTTTCTTGGTACTATCACTTGTACAAGTACAAGTTATACTAAAAAAAGTAGGAATTATTCCTACATGACGTGAGATTTTCATAGAGAATCAACGGATTACATAAGTAAATCGTGATGGGGTTCAAAATGGACAATAACGTAGATAAAATAAACGATTTGCACCATACGAAACTTAGGAAAACATTACGTGGTTTAAATCAGTGTTAAGGAAAGCGAAGGCGAGAAAAGAAGACATAAAAGAATATTATATTTGAGATGACTAAAGAAATGTTAATAACAAAGGCATGGATTAAAATGTTAAATTTTGGTACGTTTCAAAGAAAAAACAAGAGTAAATTGCCATTTTAGTCCCTGAGTTTTTATCCAAATTGTCATTTTAGTCCAAATAGTTTTTTTTTCTCCTCTGGGTCCCTGACTTTTCCTTTTTCTTACCATTTTGATCACATTGCCTAACTTAGTCTAAAAACCAGGTTATAATCAGGGGTATTTTTGGCATTAAATTATTATAACGTTTATAAATTATGTTGTAAACTACCCCTGGTTATCACTACACAATAGTTATGTCAAAAATACCCTTGGTTATAACCAGATTTTTAGACTAAGTTAGGCAATGTGATCAAAATGGCAAGAAAATGGAAAAGTCAGGGACCCAGAGGAGAAAAAAACCTATTTGGACTAAAATGACAATTTGGACCAAACATCCGGGACTAAAATGGCAATTTACTCAAAAAAAAAACTAAAACAAATGACAAAAACTAAGGGAAAAAGTAATGAAATTGTTTATAAAAAAAATATTGGCCATCCATATATAGTTGAGTCAATTTGTAACTTCCATCGATTTTTTTAAACTCATATAACTTTTATATACTCAACTATTTCTTTTAAATACGCCACTAACTCGAGCAATCTTTTCTCTGGAAATGTGTATAGTATTAATATATATTTTTTAATAAAAAAACAAGTTTTTTAAGTGTAACTCACTACGTGTATAACTTTTGTTGTTTACCATATACACGGTGTTGATATATGATCATGTCTAGAATAATTTTATGATTATGAAAACAAAGGTGTTGTTATCTAACAACGCAATTATCCAGGCATAGACACATATCAACGTATAACAACACAGTTATATGTGCAATTATCTAGACCTCACAACACCATGTACATTAAGATCTATAAATGTCAAAGATATGCAAACATCGAAGATTTGTTACCTTACCTCACGAAGATCTACAATCATCGAAGATTTGAAGCCTCGACCCTCGAAGTTGAAGTCGAAGATCTGTAAACGTCGAAGATCTACAAACATTGAAGATTTGTAAACCTACGACTCCACTAACTTAGGGTGAAGGGAGTGGCTCGGCAAACCAAACGGCAAAGGAGTTTGCCAAGTTTGCCGCTGAAAGTTTACCAAATTGGTGGGGGCATGCCGAATCGGTGAGGGGAGAAAGGAGAGAGAGATGGAGATGGAGTGTGTAGGTGGGGTCCAATCCAATCTCAACCAATCACACATTTTTTCCTTTTTTTCTAAAAAAAGTTTACCACTTCACCAAATGTTTAAACCATTGCCAACACTTTTCACCAAAGTTTAAACACTTTTGCCTGATTGACGTGGCGCACTCTAATTGGTCGGTTTTTTAGTTTGCCACTCCAAAGTGTTTAACCACTCCCTTCACCCTTACACCTCAACATTTTGTATACGTATATTATTCTTTATTGTATATGTTATCTGTGATTATTTGTGTGTCATGTAATATTGTAGTGGTGATTCATTTAAAGTAGATTCAGTTCAGTTAATAGGATCTCTAGTTACTAATTCATTTGCTAGATTAAACTAGTTATACGATGCAAACCTTTGACCCCACTAACTGATCTGTATGGCTGATGAGTTTTCTTTATATATAAACCATCGTAGATTTGTTTCCAATCTTGTTTGTTCCATGGGTTCGTTCTATTTTGGTTTGTTGAACATGGTTTACTGCTTACGGTTTTGTTTTGAATTTATTATAGATTATTTTAAATGGATATCCTTTCCACAATGCAAACAACTCCGATTGGGAGCTAGTGTCTGGAAATGAGGTGATTTCTAAGGATAAAGAAAAGAAGAAGCAAAAAAAAAAAAAAGAAACACGATGGAAAACACCAGTTGTACCCAATAGTATTGTAAGTGAATCTCAATCTACACGTGTAAGCATAAAAAGATATGGTTGGTGGGATCATTTTGTTGAGAGTGATGTCGTTGATAAGTCTGAGTGTATATATTGTCATAAATTAATTAGTTGTGCATCAAAAGGTGGGATGCCCCCTTTGAAAAACCACATTAGCACTTGCAAACAATTTCCTGCATTTATTGATAAAAACAAAAGTTACTTGATCTTGAGTCATTAGTGATGATGGTTTTATTGAAACAAGGACAATACCTAAGTTATGAGAGTTTAACCAATAAGTAATTAGGAAAGCCTTAGCAAAAATATGATGTTGATCAGTTCTGTTTAAACATAAGGGAAAACACGTAAATAATACCTAATACAGCAAACAGGCCAGCAGAGAATCCAATCAGAGACACGGCCACGGAGTTCGACATAGTTTTCAGCTTGATCTGGTTCCCCTTTAGGGTGTATCTTCTTGATGGTAGTACCGAGTTCTTTAGGGTTGAAGAACTCGTAGTAATGGAGAGAGAGAGGAAGCGATTTTAGTGATGATGTTATGAATTATCTAACCCTAATCCCTCTCTAGTAATCTCCTTATATACACCCAAGGGGAAACCCAATTAGTTAATTAGGGTAATCTGGACCATCAACAATTACCAACTAATTATTATAGGTTTTATATATATTTTGATCTATATTATATAAATGATAATGATGGCTACTAGATTAAATATAAATAAATAAATATTTAATCTTACATTCTCCCACTTAGCCAAATAATCATTTATCATGAGTATTAGATTAGTTTGATCAGAAGTTAATACTCATTTTAGCTTTAAACCAAGAACCGTAGCAGAGAAATACAGCCGTTGAATCATTATTCGACTCAGGACCCCCATTAGTCATACTACAGCCTCAATTTAAAACCTAACAGTTATGATCAAAATACAAACAAGCCCTTTAGCGTTTGATTTGTATTTATATTTGTCTATATGTTATTACACCGGCAGAACATATGTAAGAGACATACAAAATCAAACTGTCGAGGAAAATTAAAAGTTAATCATTCATAGTACGATATGCAGTTGTACATAGTCATCAATATACCCGTGATTATTATAAGCGCTTACATAATAGTTATGGGTGATAGACTTTTAGTTATAGGTTCCTTAAGCATATCATGAATGCATTCGATACAAAGATTTAGTTTCCTCAATTCGTTCATAAACGGATAATTAATTGCGTATCGAAATTTAATGCAGCACCTCTCGAACTGTTACTGTTCAAGGAGACATGGTAGCTGACTTTATCACAATAAGTCTTCAATATATTAATTATATGGAGTTAATAAACTTATGAGTCTACTGATAAATTTTCAACAACATTTAGTGACTATTGCTTTGTGATCAACAATATATTATGTCGTTATAACTTATGTTGTTATCAGTTTATTATGACTCCTCCATGAGATAGGTTTTGTCTGCTGACATAAAGATATACCCCAAATTACATTCTGTCATTTTTTAATATCACAAAGTTAGAGTAATAAACCGGTTTTAGTTCTCACTTCTTCTTTAAAATATAGTCTCTCGTTTCTTTTAAAGATATTGTAATACTCTATTAGATGCTTCACATTAATCTAGACATATCTAGTGTGTTGCAAAGTGAGTAATATCTAAACGAGTATAGACTTGAACTTACATAAGGCTTCTAATTAATTAAGCGTAAGAAATAATCTCATTTATCCTATTATCCTCTAAATGAGAGCAGTATTGTTTGTTACATATGCAAGGACCAATTTAATGTTAAACTTATGGAACGGAAGTAATGTCCCATTTGGTCTATCTCAACATGTTATGATATCTATTATGTAAGAGATATCTCTGAGATCTATTATATCAAAGTTTGTGACAACAATGCTTTGACTTATGTAACATATACTTGTCAAAAGAATATCATCTATATAGACAAGTTTATCTTAGTTGCTCCCACTCATCTTAAGGTAGGTACATTAATCCACTAGGTTATTGATGAAAATAATTGCGTTAAGATTTCATCACATTATGATGTTTGCATTAAACCATACATGGATTTTATTGGCTTATAGACAAACTGTTCTTTAACCTTAAGTTTAGAACTTTCAGGTTGTTTTATGAACATGTAAATATGTCAGCCAGTTGTTAGGGAAAGTTGTTTTAATGTTCATCTAATGTAGCTCAAAACTATTATAAGCTACTAGAACAGTGATGATCCTAAAAGAAATCTTTTGTTAGATATGTAATAAAGATTCTTTAATAATTTATCTCTTCCTGAGTACAACCTTTGACAATCAATCATGCTTCTTCATGTCTTAACGTTTATATCAGGATTTAGTTTAGTTATGAACACTCTTAGGTTATTCAATCAAATCCCAAACGTTATACGAACACATAAAATCAGTTTTACTAGAAAACTGTTGAGTGAATTGCAAGAATTATCCTTTATCTTTATGCCTCTTTGCAGGCGGCGTCCTTTATGTTTAAAATTGACGAGTTTTGTCCTTTATGTTTAAAAATCAAGCATGTTTTACCCTTTGGGCCTAACCCAGTTAGTTTTTTTCGTTAAATCTTGTCATGTGCCTTGCACATGAGGGCAATTTTGTCATTTTATCTCTTAGAGACTAATTATATAAATAAGTAACCATTTTATTTAAAAAAACAATCATATGCTAATTAAGTCAAACAATAAATAGCAGACGACATTATACACTCCTGCATTCAAACCATGAAGCGAATGGCCAGAGGAAGCTACGGTTACGGCCACACCTACGGCTATGGCGGTGAACAACAACCAGAAGACAGACTTACTTCACTCTTCGACGATCTCTTAATCTCCATTCTCTCTCACATCGACACCAAACAAGCCGTTCAATCTTCAATCCTCTCAAAACGTTGGGTAAATCTCTGGACTCTGCTTCCTGTACTCAATTTCACCTGCGAACAGAACCAAAATTCTCCAAATCCTCCTATTAACGATGGATATCTTTTCATTCACAACGTTTTTGCTCGTCATAACGCCTCAATTCTGATTGAAAAGCTGAGTGCTAACGTTTCCGATCCTGATACAATGTATAGAGTGTTCAACGACGCGTTATTGCTTCGTGTGTCCGATTTGCGAATCGACTGTTCTGAAAACATTTTTAAGTATTATCCGATTTCGTGCGTTGATTTGAGTGATTTGTTGATGAGTTTATCGTTGAAAGGGATGGTAGAATTTGGTTATTTTCCGAGGTTTAGGGGATTTTTGTTGAATTGAGTTGAATCTGAAAAATTTTGGGGTTTTGTATTGAATCTGGAAATTTGGGGGTTTGTGTAAATTTGGCGTGGTGGATGGGTGCTGATGGTGCCATAGCAACGGTGGTGGGTTGGTGGTTATGGTGGAAACAGGTGGTGGTGGTGGAAGGAGGCTGTGGTAGTAGCGGCGGTGGTGGAAGGAGGTTTTGGTGGTAGTGGTGGTGATTGTGGAAGGAGGTTGTGGTGGTGGTGGTGGTGGCGGTTATGGTGGAAACAGGGGGAAAGAGGTTGTGGTGGTGATGAAGGAGGTTGTGGTGGTTGTCTAATGAAATACAGAGGGAGGGAGATGGAGTACAGAGGAGGGACATGACAAGATTATATAAATTGTTGCTTATTTATATAATTAGTCCCTAAGAGATAAAATGACAAAATTGCCCTCATGTGCAAGGCACATGACAAGATTTAACGAAAAAAACTAACTGGGTTAGGCCCAAAGGGTAAAATGTGCTTGATTTTTAAACATAAAGGACAAAACTCGTCAATTTTAAACATAAAGGACACCGCCTGCAAAAAGGCATAAAGATAAAGGACAATTCTTGCAATTCACTCAAAACTGTTTTATTCCATTTAGAAGAATGATTAATGCTAATGGCTTAATTTGAAGAGATAGGATCAGTAAACTTTTCCAAAATCCATTTCAACTTCAATTAGGGAGGTTATGTAATCATCAAAGTTAGTAGGTTTTTAAACCTAGATGACCTCCTGAGTTGATTATTGGGTTTGTTAGAAGTTTCAGTTTTATGGATTAGCTCTTGGTTAGGTTGCTATCATTTTCAGGATTCTAAGTTTGTAAGAGTTGGTGCAGTATGGTGTACAAGAGGTGTAATCGGAGTTAAATTCAGAGTAAAATTTAATGACACTCTTCCCCTCGCCTCTTGTATTCCTTGCAAGTCATGATAAGGACTTTGACTGCTCCCACTGACCTAAGAAATCTTTAGGAACTCAGCATGCTTAGGGTCAATATTTAACGACCAAACAAATTCTAATAGAGAAAACATATTAATGACGTTAGTCATTGTAGTTTCTCTTGTTGAGGATTATGTTAGTTTAGGTAAGAAATCTAAGTGTGCCCACAATTAAGCAACAATGAAACATTTGTAAGAGTAGCATTAGATTTTAAGGAGACAAGTTATGATAGAACAGTGTTAAGATGGGGCAGTGTCTTGTACAAGAGGTGTAAATTTAGGTAATGTAAAATTTTCACTCCCCCACCTCTTGCAACTATTGCAAGTTATTCGTAAGACATTTAATGCTCCCACTGATCTTTAATATCTCTAGAATGCTACAAGAGAAGTTTCAATGAGCTACGTGACGTGAGAACCTATCACATATATGTTAGGCTTTATTTGATTTCTTTAATGTCCAGATATCATAAGAAACTTTAGGGACATATTTAATAGAAATCTTATTAAGTATATATATATATATATATATATATATATATGAATATATTTCTTCTAAGACCGTGGGCCATATGCGACAAAATGTAGATACAAGTTGATAGTCTTTCAAATGATAAATGAATTATTTCTGAATATTCCGTTTGGAATAAGTTCCACGAATGTTAGTGAATGACTTAAGATGGACCCATACTTATTCCTAAAGCAAAGTCATATTTAACGTCATGATTTAAAATCACTTAGAATGAGATTAGATGAGAAAATCATCCTCATTAACCATGTCATGATTTCTCATGAATTTTGGTTATAATGGATTAAATTTATAGGTCTCATTTTCCTTTTGTCAAATTATTCTTTGCATGATGACAAAAGTTGTGAAAGTATAAGGTATCATCTAGTTTCATCTTAGTAATGTTTCTATCCAGATATTGAGAACAAATAAGATGGGAGTTTAAGGTAAGTGTGACTTTACGTTGACTATTCAAACCTCACAACCTTCATAACATTTCTTAATTATGATACTATATTCTGACTAATATTCAGAATATATATACGGTATCGAAAAACGTTGTTAGAAGACTGCTTATTATGGTTCTTATAGCCTTAACATTTAATTTTGTCACTGATTCTCATGTTAGTTATTTGTTGACTTATGGTAAGGAAACGTTTAGAACTAGAATCAACTTATCACGTGTTAATTGGAATATTAAAATTATCAGACTTAAATATCATTAGTAAGTGACTACCTAATTAACTTATCCAACCGTTCCTTTGAATAATGGATAGTCTCGTTGCTTATGCCTAGTCTAATGGCATAATCATGTAGTGAGATTTTCCCTTGAAGAACCTTAGAGTTGGGATTTTGTACTTGACTATGGACCTTAGAACAATCCTCTTTTAAGGTTTTAGTGGTTGTAAGGTGAATAACATCTTATTTTCCAGTTTCAAACATTTATTTCTTTGTACATATGTTGCTTATCAACACACTCATTATACTTTGGTATTTTTGAGTGTTATAGTTGATTTATAAGGCATCAAATTGTACAAGTGAAAATCTTAGTATGTAATGTACTGAAAATTGTACTTATTTCCATGTGTAAGCCCTTAACTTTATTGGTCATGGCATTGTACATTATAATGTATTCACATATACCACTTAACTTTATAGTTTAGAATTTTAAATGAAGGCATGCATCTTAGGAATTCTTGTTATTATTCCACAGATGATAGATTAGTCTTAGGAAAAACTTAATCTGGAATGACCTTTTAGTGATAGCATTTATGTTAGAGAGGTCTTGACTATCATGAGAGACATCATGTTTGATTTGTCCTATTCATCATGCTCTACTTTTCTTCTGTAGTACTTATATTCGAAGAGAGCAATAGGATTATCGTGTCTTAAGAGATAATCAAGGATTTAATTTAAGAGCTAATTCTTATAGAAACTTTAAGTAAAGCAAAAACATATTAGGTTTAGAAATTAGAGTGGATGAGATATTGATTTATAGAAGAAAGTTATAGTGAGTAAAATTATGGGTACTAAAAAAAATAAGGCAGACGAAATGATCATAAAATTAATGAAGGATCATTGATATAAGGATCATTATGCGAAGAGGTTGTGACATATCTATTACTAACATCAAAATAATAGACTTATTTAAAGTTCTACTTAAACGAAGACAAATCAGCTTTGGCCAGAAGTGTAATCATTTAAGCATGTGTGCAAAGTAATCGTGACAAATCAGCTTTGGCCAGAAATGAGACAATCACTTTAGTTATGCACTTGTTAAGAATGCTATACATGATTGAATTAAATCAGCTTTGGCCAGAAATTAAGACATTCATGTTTGTAATGCATACTCAACATGACTTTTATTATACTTGAGCAATAAATAGATGCATCAAATCAGCTTTGGCCAGAAGTGATACATCAGAAGCTCACCCAAGTTAAGCCATTTTGGTTTTGTAAAACATTATTTGATCCTTATTAATTAACTAAGTATTTACAAAAACAATCCTTATTAATTAACTAAGTAATTAACTAAATTTTAGTTCACATGAAACAGCCTAAAATAATGAGGTTACGAGTCAGGTCTCGACTGAGTTATGAGATCTCGAGTCAGTTATGAGGTCTCGAGTCGCAACCTTGTTGTTTCGAGTCGAAACCATGGTCTCGAGTACTGTATTTTATGAGATCTCGACTTATAATGAGGTCTCGAGTCGCAACCACGGTCTCGAGTTGTGAAGATTAAAGCCCTTAGTCGAAACCTCAGTGGTCTCGAGTTGAAACTTTATGGTCTCGAGTCGAGACATTTGTCTCGAGTTGTAAAGATTTGAGGACCCTTATGATTTTGAGTCGAGACCTTGTGGTCTCGAGTCGAGATCTGATGGTCTCGAGTCGTAATCTGATGGTCTCAAGTCCACTGTTAACAGTTGTTATTATGATAAGTTTGAAATTCGATTTTTAAGGGATTATGGGATAATGTTTCTTGTTTTATTGCTGATCTAAACTTGTCAAAAGATTTCGAAAATTATAATTGGTTATCTATTAACAGTTTTCGAAGTTTTAAAAGATAAAATTCAGATCAAAACAGTTAAAACATCCACTAATCCAAATCATATTCCAAAACTTAAGGAATTTTCGAGTTCTTCTTAGAACAAATGATGAACCCTAGAAAATTAGAACATAATTCTGGAACCCGAAACCTGAAAATTAAGGCTTCTATAACAGATTTCGGACATGTTGATTTTAACCATTATGATTTCTAGTCACCGATTTATCAATATATGCTCTGATACCACATGTTGATCAGTTCTGTTTAACATAAGGGAAAACATGTAAATAGTACCTGATACAGCAAACATGCCAGCAGAGAATCCAATCAGAGACACAACCACGGAGTTCGACATAGTTGTCAGCTTGATCTGGTTCCCCTTTAGGGTGTATCTTCTTGATGGTAGTACCGAGTTCTTTAGGGTTGAAGAACTCGTAGTAATGGAGAGAGAGAGGAGGCGATTTTAGTAATGATGTTATGAATTGTCTAACCCTAATCCCTCTCTAGTAATCTCCTTATATACACCCAAGGGGAAACTCAATTAGTTAATTAGGGTAATCTGGACCATCAACAATTACCAACTAATTATTATAGGTTTTATATATATTTTGATCTATATTATATAAATGATAATGATGGCTACCAGATTAAATATAAATAAATAAATATTTAATCTTACAGATGATTGTTGATGAATCATTGTTTTCTTTTGTGGACCAGGAGGGTTTTCGTGAATTATGTAAGACTATTAATGCCCATTTTTGTTGTACCTTTACGTTTAACTGCTACAAGAGATTGCTATAGTTATTTTATTGAGTAGATGATTATTGAATATATTTAAAAGGATGTCCTCTAGAATATCTTTAACCATAGACACTTGGACTCATGTCAAAATTTATTCTATAAGTGTCTGACTGCGCATCTTATAGATGATGATTGGCGTTTACATAAGAGAATTATAAATTTGTCTTTACGTTGGTCATTCAAGTGTCCTAATAAGGAAAGCACTTAAAAGTGACAGTTGATAATGCTAGCTCTAACGATTAGCTACTAAGCACTTGCAAAGTTAGGACATAAATTAACACCTTCGAAGATCTTCTCATTCCTACCATACCATTTCCTCCACACCATCATTAAGAACACTGCATAGACCTTCTTCTTCTTCTTCTTCTTCTTCTTCAGGGAAACATTTAAATGGGGGCAATATTGTAACAAATTACTTAACGTAACAAAGTTAGGCGGAATCGGGACTTTGACCCACGCGCATACTTGCCACCAATTGGATCTAGCAACCACACATGCGACCAACAAATGCTCTGCTGAAACCGAATGGATGACACAAGTCGGGCACAAACCATCACCAAAGGCAAATCCTCTCACTGCTAAGGATTTTGCAATTGGAATCATGTTTATAATCACCCGCTACACAAAACAGTTGACCTTATAAATTGAAATGGAGCTCCTTATATATTGATTATTCTGCATGGATGAGTAACTCTTTTATGCGACGTCCTTCTTCATATGCATAACCATGAAATCCACCCGACTCCATCTCGTCTTCCAAAGCCACACATTCGACCCACCTTTAATAATCTGATTCAAAATCTCCGAAAGAATGGAAACTTTCTATTTTCCTTATTAGTTGAGGATAATCATTTTTATTTATAATCGTATACCACCCTGTTGTCCAAAACATTATGTAACACCCCAAAAACGGGTTTGGTAATTTTGAACCCGGTTAAGAAAAATAAGTGGGTAAGGTACCATTAGTGGTAAAAGTGAACCCATAAACAAAATAACTGTCACGGCCCATGACCCGGTTTGACCCGTTTCAGGAGCCGCGGCAGAAAATACTGCGGTATTGATTTAATTGAGTTTAACAGCGGAAACAGGATCGTTTAAAGCTAAAAATTTTCCCCGATTATTTTATTTCACAAATTTGGGATAAAACCCAGATAATTTACAATAGCATGATTTTTCTAGGAAATCGTTATGTTACAAAACTTATTTATTTATTTTATAATGAGCCACTATCTTAAGCTTGAAATGCTCCCCAGCACTTTTCCTGATTTACAACAGATCACCTGAAACATGTTTGAAAAAGGTTTTGTCAGCGGGAAATACTGAGTGAATCATTCTATTTTACATAATGATGCATAGTTATCAATTACAGCATAAGAGCGATTACAATGGCTTCTTATCTTATTTTTATCTGGCATTCTGTCACAATGGTGACATGTCACAATGGTGACGATGGTCATACCACTATTTAGATCAATGAACCTAAATAGTGACGATTATCCCTGTAGGTCAATGAACCCAACAGTGATTATCCCGAGTAGGTTAATGAACCTAACTGGGAGAAATTAGTAATGTGCACAATACCCCACTAACCAGTAATTCAAGATATCCACGACTTAGTCCCTGTAATTATAATCTTGAAAATAATTTGGAGTATTGTAAAATATTTGATAGCAAGATAATGACTCACAAACTGTGAGAAAAGTTTTATAAAGCAATTTGATAAAAAGAGAGAATGACTCACAAACTGTGAGAAAAGGAGAATGACTCACAAACTGTGAGAAAAGGAGAATGACTCACATTGCAGATTTATACGGGCAGAGCCTAGCCTATTGATTAGCCTTTTATCCTAATTTCAATAACAAGCACACAATTTGGAATTAGTAATCAATCCAGCATTTACGATAACTCACGAGATCAAATTCTCACAACGAACGACAAAGTGCAATACTTCATCCATCGAATTAACGATGATCCGTTGAATTAACAACGAACGACAAAGTATAATACTTTACCCATCGAATTAACGATGATCCGTCAAATTAATGACGAACGATAAAGTATAACCCTAATGTGGGCGGCACTTAAACATTCATTGGATATTTAGATCAATCGGACAATGAATCGTAGCAGCGATTGTGCTAATACCCTGATTGCAGCTTCAATTAGAAACCTGTGTGTGTTAATTGAAGTGTACAGCAGTAAACTCGGTGTATTATTGAGAATTCTTTCGACGTAAAGTGTCCAGATTTCGAATGCCAATGCCTGCTATTTATAGCTGAAATTTGGTCACCCATACGCATCGTAGGCCTAACATGCCCTACGCATCGTATGGTAAGCATACGCACCGTAGGCCTTACTTCTCTACGCATCGTATGGGTTTTAACTAGCCTGCGCATCGTAGGCCATACTCCTCTACGATGCGTAAGGGTTCAAAAGTCGGTTATAGAGTAGCCACGTGTGGGACTAGCTCTGATGACTCACATATCTCGAATTCTCTTATGTTGACAACAATTTAAGTGGATAATCATCCACTAGGGTTTACCCCCCCTGAGTTTTAGGGGCCCTAATCCTGATTCTGAAAATTATGAAAATCTTAGGGTTTGCTCAGAATCACTTGGGTGTCTCAATTAAGGTTTCCTATTGGTCAAATTAATTTAATAATTATGACTTTTGATGAGAGTCGTTACATTCTCCCCAACTTAATAAAAATCTCGTCCTCGAGATTTACTGGAATAATTGAGAATACTTTCTCTTCCTTTTTGATTCCAGTTTCCAAGTATATTAGGATCCTGTCTTTGAATCCTACTTTACTTAAACTAACATTATTTGTTTACCTTTATATCTTGGAAATATACTACCAAAGATTCATTTGATAGACATTTCTTGGATACATGAAATGTATCAGGTATTCCAACTAACCTTCCTGGTAGTTGTAAATTATAAATATGTTGAATTTACTGGAAATGATCCTACCTACTTTTGAACTTAGTTTTCCTTTCTTACTTCTTTCCAAGGAGATACTTCCAATTATATTTTGTCTCCAACTCGAACTCCAACGGCTTTTATCTATTATCTGCATATTCTTTATGACTATCTCTTGCCGTTTTCAGCTTTTCCTTTGTGATACTAAATATCACAGTCGTAGTCACTTAGGATTTTCATTCATCTCCTTCGCCTCAAATTCTTTTTGCCCATAAATATATATCTTAACTTCTTATAATCTGTATAGATAGTATCCTTACTTCCATACAGATAATATCTTCAAATCTTAAGGCAAAAATTATGGTTCTTAATTCTAACTCATGAGTTGATATAGTTTTCTTCGGACTTTTTCAATTTGGCTTGAGGCCTACGCAATTACCTTTTTGCGTTGTATTAACATATATCCAAATCATAACTTTGAAGTATTACCTTATACTCCAAAATCTTCTGTTCCTTCTGGTAAGGCTAGGATTGTAGTATTGGTTAACTTAGTTAATGGTATAGCTATTTTGGAAAAATCCTTAATAAACTGTCTATAATACTAAACCTACAAAATTCCTAATTTCCATTACGGATTGCAGAATTTTCCATTTGGTAATTACTGCTAGCTTAGCAAGATCTAAGTGAATACCTTCATGATTCACCATATGGCCTAGAATTGCACTTCTAGCAGCCAAAATTCATTCTTCGAAAATTTTGGAGTAAAACTTTTCTTTTTCTTAACAACCAATATTGTGCTAACCGATAAGGTTCCTTGGCTTATCGGTAAAATTTCTGGAATTTGATGAATCCTAAATTCTATCTTCATATCTGGTGGTAATCCAGGTAAATATTTTGGAAATATATCTGGGTATTCTGAAACTACAGAGATTTCCTTAAATTCTGTATCTTTAGTATTAATGATTACTGAAATCATATATACTATTCCTTGCTTTCGTTCATAATTAGCAATTTCCATTACTGATATGAACTTCATAGGTTTATATGGTTTATCTCTTGTAATCATAACTACTTCTCCGATGGTTGATTGAATTTCCAAGAAATTCTGATCACAGATAATGATCACAACATCGAATTCAACTAATTTCATAGATAATAGGATTGCAGAAAACTTATAACTTATTTCTATGTTCTGCATAACCTTATTTATTTTAACTGAATTCCCATCTGCCGTTTCTAAATATAGAAATTTATCTAATGCTGGTTAACGGTAAGTTAAGAGTTTGGCAGAGTAAAGTAGTTATAAAACTTTGGTTTGCACCAGAGTCGAATAATACTTTCATGTAAACGTTGTAAGCTAAGAACATACCGGCTATCACATCTGGAATCATCTCGGCTTCATGAGTAGTCAACTGAAAGGCTCTCGCATTCCTTTTTGCTCCTTCTGCTGGTTTGACTTGATTGTCAAATGATTTATTCAGTTTTGGACAATCTGGCCTAAGATGTCCAGTTTCTCTACAGTTGTAGCAAACTGAAAATTTCTTCCTCCTACAGTCTTCTTCTTGATGCCCCGGAATTTTGCAAAAATTGCAATATCCTTTGCATCTTCCAAAATGCTTTCTTTTGCATAAATTGCAAAATGGACTAGTAGAAGATTGCCCATTCCCTCCTTTCTTGAAATTGTTATGGTTACCCGAACTGAATTCTTGGGTAATCTTTTGGGCTACTTCCTTCCTTCTGTTTTCTTCTCTTGTCCGTACTAACTCGTTAGTCATAGTATTGGCTAATTCTACTGCATCATCAATCGTACGAGGTTTCGCAGCTTTGACAATATTACGGATCTCGGAAATTAATCCCCAAATATAACGAGAAATAAGTACCGGCTCTGGCGAAGCCAGGGTTGGTACTACTCGAGCATATTCGAAGAATGTCGTAGTATACCCTTGACAATCTACATCTACCATCCTATGGGTTAGAAACTTATTTGCCATTTGATCTTTTTCATATTCGGGACAGAATTTTCTTTCTACAAGACTCTTAAATTCTTCCCAGTTCATAGCATACGCCATCCTTCTTCCTTTTGCTTGTAACATCGTATTCCACCACTCTAGCGCTACTTCTTTGAAAAGGTTTGAAGTGTACATAACCTGATCATCCTGAGCACATTTACTTATGGCAATTACTGCCTCGGTTTTCTCTAACCAACGCAGTGCTGCAGTCGCTCCTTCATTGCCTGCAAACTCAGTGGGTTTACAAGCAAGAAATTCTTTGTAAGTGCAACCAGGCGTTGCAACTTTCCTTTTCTTAGGGAGCGGAGCTTGCCGTGGTTCATTATCATGATTAACATGATTACCGCCTCCATTTACGCTATTACTGAAATTATCTTCAGAAATGCGTTTACTAGGAATAACTTGTTGTGGTTCGATTGGATTTTTAACAGCAGCAATGATTGCTGGAATAGCATTGGCTATCCCTTGAGCAATTATTCCTGGAATAGTGTTGGCTATCTCTTGAGCAACGATATTTTCTATATCTTGCCTAGTCACATATTGGTTTCCCGATTGTTGCTCAGATTGATTACCCTCATTAACTGGTTCATTATTAGCGTTTTCCATCTGATATCTAATTTATAGATACATAATTAATATAAAGGAAATAATCCAATGTCACAATTTAGTTGCACATAATCACATAATCGAATATACAAACAAAATTGTAATTTTTCTAATATTTCCTTATATTATGCTTCTATATACACCCGTTTTATTATTTATTTTACACATACTGATTTTACTATTACTATTACACAACCACCGATTCATAATCCCCTATCCTTTATCAGATGATGTTCTATTAACGGCGTTTCTTCTCATCGTATTTCCAGGAGATTTGTCCCAAAGTCTCTTGGATCCTATTCCCAGCATCCATATTGTCAAAATGATGGAGTTCAGTCCTATTCTCATTACTTATTGGTAAATTTGATAAAGGTTATGGATTGTACTTAGGAAAAAGCCTATAGGGATGGTTTTGTAACAGTATTTCATTATCTAACCATTCATCTATATTCCAGTGATTAGAAGAGTTTGGAATAGATGGTTCTAAGTTCATAAAATTATTTTCATTAACAGGCTCAATAGTATCATCGGTTGCCATTATAAAATCTAATTCTTCTTGAGATGGTAATCCCTCCATTTGCCTAGAACTTTCCCCAATTTCCATTTTCTTAGACTTAGGTTTCTCGAGAGGTAAAGCGTTAAATTCTATAGGTTCTTCTATATCTGGTATATATCTATTGAAATCTCTAGAAACTTCAATTCTTACTGGATAGAGATTTAATTTCTGAAGGACTTCCGACAGATTACTCATGCTGTTTAATAAAATACACATAATTATTAATTCATACTAAAATTTTATAGAACAACTTTTTAAATAGTATTTCATATTATCAAAACAAATAGAAATTTAAACATACTAGGTTTTATTTGTAATTTATTTATAAATTTTCTAGACTGTAGGTAATAAAAATACTAAACTTTAAATCAGAATTTTTTTTAAAGATTTATATTTACCATCACAGTAGATAACATATAAAATCTATATACTAAATAAGTATAATGACTTAATTTATATATATTAACTAGTCATTATCATGGTGGATATTGGTTAGTGCTGCCTTGTTTAAGCATAGGTGATCAGTCCATGCCTAATTAAGGCTAGGTTATCAATATCTGCCTTTTGATAATAACCCTAGTATTTAGAAAAAAAAAAAAATCTTAATACTATTACTATTAATAAAATTATTAATAATAAATAACTTAAAATTTTTTTTTAAATAAGAGTATACTTCAAATATAAATATATAATTTCTTTACCACAATATAGTAATACTATATGAGGTAATTCCATATATTAGTCAAATAAATTTATATATAATGTTTTTCGATTAATGATAATAGAGCAACAAATAAAAATCTGCCCATATTAACAAATAGCCAGTTAATAAAACACATAATCACCTAATAGTAATCAGGAAAAATTAAGTATTTCTAAATACTTAATTAGCTTAACCCAGTGGCTCTGATACCACTTTTTTCTGTCACGGCCCATGACCCGGTTTGACCCGTTTCAGGAGCCGCGGCAGAAAATACTGCGGTATTGATTTAATTGAGTTTAACAGCGGAAACAGGATCGTTTAAAGCTAAAAATTTTCCCCGATTATTTTATTTCACAAATTTGGGATAAAACCCAGATAATTTACAATAGCATGATTTTTCTAGGAAATCGTTATGTTACAAAACTTATTTATTTATTTTATAATGAGCCACTATCTTAAGCTTGAAATGCTCCCCAGCACTTTTCCTGATTTACAACAGATCACCTGAAACATGTTTGAAAAAGGTTTTGTCAGCGGGAAATACTGAGTGAATCATTCTATTTTGCATAATGATGCATAGTTATCAATTACAGCATAAGAGCGATTACAATGGCTTCTTATCTTATTTTTATCTGGCATTCTGTCACAATGGTGACATGTCACAATGGTGACGATGGTCATACCACTATTTAGATCAATGAACCTAAATAGTGACGATTATCCCTGTAGGTCAATGAACCCAACAGTGATTATCCCGAGTAGGTTAATGAACCTAACTGGGAGAAATTAGTAATGTGCACAATACCCCACTAACCAGTAATTCAAGATATCCACGACTTAGTCCCTGTAATTATAATCTTGAAAATAATTTGGAGTATTGTAAAATATTTGATAGCAAGATAATGACTCACAAACTGTGAGAAAAGTTTTATAAAGCAATTTGATAAAAAGAGAGAATGACTCACAAACTGTGAGAAAAGGAGAATGACTCACAAACTGTGAAAAAAGGAGAATGACTCACATTGCAGATTTATACGGGCAGAGCCTAGCCTATTGATTAGCCTTTTATCCTAATTTCAATAACAAGCACACAATTTGGAATTAGTAATCAATCCAGCATTTACGATAACTCACGAGATCAAATTCTCACAACGAACGACAAAGTGCAATACTTCATCCATCGAATTAACGATGATCCGTTGAATTAACAACGAATGACAAAGTATAATACTTTACCCATCGAATTAACGATGATCCGTCAAATTAATGACGAACGATAAAGTATAACCCTAATGTGGGCGGCACTTAAACATTCATTGGATATTTAGATCAATCGGACAATGAATCGTAGCAGCGATTGTGCTAATACCCTGATTGCAGCTTCAATTAGAAACCTGTGTGTGTTAATTGAAGTGTACAGCAGTAAACTCGGTGTATTATTGAGAATTCTTTCGACGTAAAGTGTCCAGATTTCGAATGCCAATGCCTGCTATTTATAGCTGAAATTTGGTCACCCATACGCATCGTAGGCCTAACATGCCCTACGCATCGTATGGTAAGCATACGCACCGTAGGCCTTACTTCTCTACGCATCGTATGGGTTTTAACTATCCTGCGCATCGTAGGCCATACTCCTCTACGATGCGTAAGGGTTCAAAAGTCGGTTATAGAGTAGCCACGTGTGGGACTAGCTCTGATGACTCACATATCTCGAATTCTCTTATGTTGACAGCAATTTAAGTGGATAATCATCCACTAGGGTTTACCCCCCCTGAGTTTTAGGGGCCCTAATCCTGATTCTGAAAATTATGAAAATCTTAGGGTTTGCTCAGAATCACTTGGGTGTCTCAATTAAGGTTTCCTATTGGTCAAATTAATTTAATAATTATGACTTTTGATGAGAGTCGTTACAATAACTAGGGGTAAACTAGCCTAGTGGTGTCATTCATATAAGTAACAAGGAGGTGAGTTTTAGTTCCATATGTAATCAAAACGAAACTTGAGGGACCAAAACCGTTAAGAGGAAACATGGGTTTTATTTATGAAAAATTAAAACACACAAACACACACTTTAGTGTGTTCTAGAAACGAGCAGGAGGCTCCCATGGAGCCAAGAACCCTAAGTTTCCTCTAAATCACCAAATTGAAAGGCTAAATGAAGCTCAAATTCATAACCAAGCATGGATTAGTGATCACCTTCTCATGGGGATCATAAGGTATGTCTTAAAAGTTGGATTGGTGATCTTTCACGAAGTGGGTTATGATGTAAATTGCGAAATTTTATGAAATTGAGAATGAGTATGTGTTAGAATGGTGATATAGAACATGGATTATGCATGGTTTAAGTTAATTTGATGTTTAGAGATGAAACCCGTTGATTATGGTGATGATGACTACTTGAATGAATCATCCATGTCTAAATTCTTGCTTAATGTTGATGTATTTTGATATGTATGGTAGATTCTTGTTGGAGGAATTGAAAGAAATGTGATACTAGTATGTTTGATGTTTATGCATGTATGATTCATGTTGATTAGAAGGAGGAAATTGATGAATTATGTATGAGATTAGAAGGATATGCACGAACTAGTTGTACACTATGCTTAGGAGGTAGTACACACATCAAAAGCATGAAGAAATTATGAAGAACTTAAGATTAGATCACTTGTAAGTGATTAACAAAGTAGTTATGAAGTGGGTTTAGATGATGTAATGTAAATTGATGATTTACTTATGTTAATAATGTTTGGAATTATACATGTGTGTGAATGTTTAAAGAAATCGGATAAGAAATGATAGATTAGCATGTTATAAGGTTGAATGATAAATTCCATGTAAGATCCGTGTAATGAAAAGGTTGTGATGAATAATGAATAAGCTAACTATCTTGAGAATGATATATGATAGTTGATGCTTGATAAGCGATATGGAAGCTTGGAAAAGAAGCGGGTCAAACGGGACTAATGCGCACGGGAAGCATGTCCGGATGCTAGGTAAGTTAAGCTTACACCCTCCTTGTAGAATACCTATTCATTTTATAGATTATGAATATGATAAGTTTATAAATGAGGTATGAAGTTCCGACAAGTTTTGATACGGGTCGGAACATGTGTTCATGACAAGAAACTAAGTTTGATGGTTAAAAAGGGATAAAAGGGCATTATGGTAATTTTGGTTGCAAGTTAACGAAGTAATAAGTTACATAGGTGGGATGATGAATAACTAACATCCCACAAGGATAAAATGGACATTTAGACTTAACGGGTCAAACGGTGAAGATGTCACCCTTTGGCGTTATCGACTAATGAATTGCTTTGTTAAGTATTATGAATTTGTAGAATGTATAGAAAAAGGATTTGCGTTGCTATTATCTAGCAATTTAGCGGATGAAGTATTAAAATGGGTCATAGCTTTGATCCGAGCCAGGTATGTGCATTTACAAGTGTAGATAAGTTGCATGATTGGTAATTTATGCAATGAAGTCTTTAGTAGTAAGGGATGGGTCAAAGTTGACAAAAACGCCCTTGATGGGTAAAATGGGCAAATGGTCTTAAAAGTTGATTACAAACAAGCTATTTGATTAAATGAATGTTTTGAAAAAGTAAGAAAGCAAGAAGTATGATTTTCGTAAGCTAAGGACCTTAAAATGCGCAAATACCCTTAACGGGTCAAAATAAGCTCTTGAGCGAAAATGGGTCAAGAGGATGCAATACATCCGAGAACTTAATCTTTTATGATAGACAATGTTGAAATTATAGGGTTCATGAGGAATTTAGGTCAAACAATCAAGTTATGTTGATAAATGCATGAACGGGTCAAAATTGGTAAGAGGGTAATAAGCCGAAGAGTTAAAAGTCTGAAATTTTATTATACCGGATGTTGGATTTCAAGTTCATATGATAGAATGTGAATTTACAAGCATGTAGGAAGAAACGGGAGGTTAAACGGGTAAACGGTTCAAAAGTTATGCGCGTTTTAGTGCGTACGGACGACGAAACGGAACTGCAGAAAACTGCAGTTTCTAGAGGGCGTCGCCGACGGGTAGGGGGCGTCGCCGACGGGCACGGGAAAGTCAGTTTTTTTGATGACGGGTTATTTGCCTGTCTACGGGATTTTTGGGCTACGGGCTTTTGCAAGGGCCATCGCCGACGACCCTAGGGCCGTCGCCGACGGCCTCCCCATGTTCAAAAACCTGAAAAATGTTTTCTAAGTTGATTTGGGTATAGTAGGCTTCGGTTTATCATTCGTGGACCACGACGGGCCTCCCAAACATGATTTTGATCATTCCTTTGACGTTTATGGGCTATAAATCAAAGTCTAAGTCCCATGTAATTAACGTACGAGTATGTAAGAAGTATGCAAGATCTTGTACGTGTATGTAGATGTGTAATTATGTATATATGGAAGATATGTATGAGTGTATGCATGAATGTAGAGACGTACGAATGTAGGTACGTATATAGAAGCGTATTTATGTATATATGAAGATACGTAGGATAGTATGTATGTAGGTGAAGGCGTAGGAATGTATGTACATATGCAGATGAGTATTTATGTATGTATGGAAGTACGTGTGATCGTATGCATGTATGTAAAGACGTAGGAACGTAGGTACGTATACAGATGTGTATTTATGTATGTATGAAGATACGTATGAGTGCAGGCATGTATGTAGAGAGGCATGGATGTATGCACGTGTATATGTAAGTATGATTTTGGATACGCTGAGTGTTAATGATATTAATTGTGTGCCTGGAAAACGAAGATTTATGCAGGTACATTATTGAAGGCTCACCAGGGAATGGATATGCGAATGATATGCTTAAAATTAGAGAGAAAGCTGAATGGAAAGTGTACATGTATTGAATCTTGTTTATGTATTGTGTACTAATGTGATGAATGTATATGGTGAGTGCAGGTTATACAAATCACGGGCGGTTATCACGAGGAATAGAGATCGAAGACCGAGTCACAAGATATATTGTACGGGAATAATTGAGTATGTACTATTAGTAAACAAGACTTATGCTTTATTTTTGTAAAAGATACATATTAAGACGAACTTTCAAGTAAGTCCAGACGTTTGTAATGAAAGAAATTTTATGGCACGAATTTCCGCTGCGACTTTTTGTCAAATACGAACTAGGGTCTTACACATTATGACAATCACTAACCTTCACACCTTTTGTCTTTACGAATGAATAGAGTAAAATAAATATGCCTTTAAGTTAATCCTCAAAGCACCATGATTCTTTCCAAAATTGGACAACGACCTCTACCCTAATTGAGCAAGTGAACTTAGATTGAATATCAATACCACATTTAGCACTTCAATACCACATTTAGCAAAGTGCTGATTAACTGATCCTATAACATTCCACACCCTAGGAATATATTTTCTACAGGGTACACAATTATGATTTCTATCTACCACCATGGACTGAGGTCTCCACCCTAGCCCACAATTATTCTTTAGACGACTTGTACCTCCACCACCATTTGGCAATAATGAGACCCAAGTTTATTTCTCTAATCCATCTTACGCCCAAGTCGCCACATTTCTTAGGTTTTAGAATTTTCCCTCGTGCCAACCACTTAATTTTTCTGATGTTCAACGCTCCACCCCAAAGGAAATGTCTACGGATACCCTCTAGAGTTTTAATTACCGCTACCGGAGCTTTAAATAACGAAAGAATGGAAATTGGAAGAGACCCCCAACCACTTTAATTAACATTATTTGTCCCACGAAGGATAGGTTCCTCACTCTCCAAGACGAAAAGTGAAAGTTGAACTTATTAATTATAACTAGAATTACGACCCGCTGTAATGCGGCGGGGGTTCTTTACTTATAACTAAGTCGATTTAGGACCCGCACGTTATGTTGAACATGTCAAACGGGAAAAAATAGACGATGTAAAAACATTCACCCACACACGCACGTTGCATCGTGTTAACTCGTAAAATTTAGAACGAAACGTAAAAACGTTAAACCAAAGACGCACGTTGCGATGTGTTAAGTCACAAAATTCAGAACGAAGCAAAAAGTGAAAAATTTGCGGAAAATGAAACTATAAAAGACCGAAGTTGAAAGTAAAAAAAGTTGTGAGGATAGATTGCAAAATATAAAAAGTTTTGGGTTAAAAGTAAAAAAACAAATTGTTTTGTGTTAAAGGTAATTTATGAAATACTTTTGGGTGAAAAGTAAAAAAAATCATTTTTTTAAAAAACTCCCAAAGCCAAGGTTACAACAACCATATGCATAACAATTTTTTCTTTGAAAAACCCCTAAAGCCAAGATTACAATACATATATGCATAAACATATTGTTTCTTTATAGTGTTTTAATTAATTTTCCAATTCCCCACCCTATTTAAGGTGAACGAAATGGAACTCTCCTCTTTTAAAATTAATGTGATTAGCCAAATCACTCACAATCCCACCTTCTACCCCCACCCCCACCCCCACCCCGAACACCAGATTTTAGCTAAGTTTACCCTCAGACCAAATGTCAAGTTAAAAGACCTCAATATTTGATTAAGGTTTTTAATGTTTTTCTCCGACTATTCGCCATTAAAAAGTGCATCGTTGGCATAAAAATAAGTGAAACATAGTCAGACCTTTGTTCGAAAGTTTTATGCCTCTAAAAGTTCCCGCCTCACCGCTCTAGCCACATCACGTGGATAGCTTCCATAACAATAGTGATTAAAAATGTGAAAAAGGATCCCCTTGTCGAAGCCCCCGTTTTAGTTAAAACTCTTCCATAGGAGTTCCGCTTATTAATACCGAACCTTTCCCTATAAACAAGATTCACACGATCCAATTTCTCCAATGAGATTTTCATGATATTTACTAAAAACTTCCACGAAAGGCAATCATAGGCTTTTCAAAATCTACCTTAAACAACATAACCTCCTTTACCAATTTGGCCCATGAGTACACCTTATCTCCAATTAAATTCCCGCTTGGAGAGATATCACCTTATCGAGGACCTTTTTTCAGCCGATCTGTTAAAATCTTAAAAAATTACAATTATTTGGTAAAAAACAAAAAAAAAAAAAAAAAAAAAATCCGACCTGCCGGATTCGAACCAGCGACCTAAGGATATCTAACGGTTAACCCACTACAGTCCTCCGCTCTACCAACTGAGCTAAGGTCGGTTTTATTTTCACTCACAGCTAAACCATATATAACATAAAGTCTACGCTAAACATGGGCTTGTAGGGCTTTTGCTAGGTGGGTTTAGAACGACTATAGCTATAGCTAGTAGTATATTCGTCTCCAGAACTCCCTTCTCTTTCAAAAACCTCATCTTTCTAGCACCTTCTCCGCCCTCAACCACCGCATCTCCGTCGTCCCTTTCATCTCTGCTTATTGTTCTGTACCTTCAATTTCAGGTTTGTATATCGAATTCCATTTAATTTCCATGTTTATTGCAATTCGTTATCGGTTTTTACTGTTTTGCTTGTGTTTGTTACCGTTCATTTCTGTCTCTAAAACCCTAGCCCTACGTTTAGATGTTTATAAAAAGGTTAGTTTTATCATTAATTGAAGAGGTAACAGGGAAACAAGTTATTTAGATTGAAATTATACAGGTTAATACATCCTAATTGAGTGATATGATTTTGGTTTTTTAATTTGTTATGAATAATTATAATAATAATTATATTAATAATGATGATAATAGGTGTATTAGTTTGATTATGTTTGTTATGGTTTGTTGTTTTGTAGAGACTATATAGAATGGCAGTCTTACCTTGTGCGGGTACGTCGGTTGCGCTATGTGGAGTTCAGCCTCAGTCGATGTTGAGTGTTTCTATTGCTAGCAAGTCGTTTGCTCGTTTGCCTTGGTGAGTGTTGTCTCGGTTGTTTGATGTTAAATCTTTGTGTTTATCTGACTATGGACACTTTTGAACAAATTATGCTATGTTATGTACTCTGAAGTTATTCGTATATTGGCTTTGATTAGTTCGATATTCGGAAGTCATTCAGACTCCTTTAATGAGTTTTGTTCGGCTTGGCTGTGTTTTCTGCAGACCTCTTTTATGAGTTTAGGTGTACATGTTTGGTGGTGTTTTCGTCTTTTGGGAAGGTTGAGTTGGTATTATGATATGCCCACTTTGCCTAAGTCTTAAAATAATTGATGGGCCTGAAATGTTTATTAGAAAGTTTTGAGTAAGATTTCTGTAGGCCATAAATAGTATGCGGTCTATTTTTGGTTGTTGGCATGCGTGTTCTTGTATAATTATTTTCAAGTCTTGCTATGCTTGACCTTCGGAAATGGTTAGAAACTTTTGGGGAGTCATTTGATGGGGTTGGGAATACTGTTATGAGTGCCGGATTCCTGTTATAGCTACTTGGATTAATGGAATAGTTAGTCATTCATTTGCTTTGTTTGATGGTTGTCACATGATTCATGCATTAAAAATAAGAGATCTAGAACTAGTGTTAGTCATTCATCTGGTTGTTGTGCATTAATCTGAAATTTTTATTTATGTTATGTTTTTGTGTTTAAAATATGGTTAGAGGAGAATATGTTGCAAACTATTGAACACTTTTACGACATATTTAATGTCAATTGAAAACTAGCTCAAAATGTGCTAGTGTGATACGTTGATATGGTTTGTAAGTGGTAATCGGAAATATGAAATTGCACGATTTGATGCAAAGGTGTCATTTTTTGGAAATTTGGATAATAATTTATGTTTTTATCTCAAAATGTACTAGTGTGATACGTCCTAGAGGATTTGCATCATCATGTTCAAGCTTCTTCTCACAACAATCCTTTTACACACTATATCATATGAGGTCTTCGAGTGGTAATTTTCATCACCGCAGAGGTAGCAGACTCATTGTTAGAGCTGAATCGGTAAGTTTGCTGTTAAGATATATATCATTATTACTCTCATAATAACGATGATATTTCACTTCTATGTTTTGTAAAACAATTCCGTTTTTGTCTGTATTGTAATATGTAATTACGTTTCATCTTGTACCCAGGATTTCTATTCGATACTTGGGGTGTCAAAGAATGCCAGCAAATCAGAGATTAAGAGTGGTTAGTGAAATATATTAGTCCATGATAGTTTATTAGAGATTCGTGAAGTTACTATCTGTTCTGATATTATTATGCGGTACTGGATGGATTATTTTTATTTACATTGGGCATTCGATACTGACACTATGTACTTTTAGTTGTGAGTGGCTGTATTGACCTCTAAACTTGTTAAAGCTGATAACGTAGTGTGTTTGCAATTAAAGCAAACAATCAACTTCTATATAACAAAATACTTATGTTCTTGAATGTTGGTTCATAACTCTGCTCGTTACAAGAAGTTCTAATTTGTGTTTCTATGTTCAGCTTATAGGAAACTTGCAAGGAGTTATCATCCTGACGTGAACAAGTAAGTTTTTAGCTGCTGTTCCATTTTTACAAAGCACATGTACGATCAGTTCTACACATAATGCCTGTGTTCTTTATATGTCTAATTTAATTGTTGATAAGATCAAACAGAGTTGACTCTTTTTATCTAACATCCACCCTCTGAATCTTGGGTTGGACACCAAAAAACTTTTTATAGGTGGTCGGTTTAGATCTCGGTACTTAAACTTCCAGATCTTTCATTTAATAATTTAGTTTAACTAGTAAGGTTAAAAATAATTCTGTGCTAGAGAGTTACGCTGATCAAACAGTGATACATGTCTAATTCGTTGGGCAACCGACTACTGAACAAATAAGGACTCAGTTATTTTTGAATCTGGTTGCAATAGAATCGTTGAAACATTCAAGATGCTTATGTCTAGTTGAAAACTGTATCTCGTACGTTTTGGCATCTTTTCATTTGTTTTATATTGGTAAAATATATTTCTGGATTAATACCTGTTCCAGGAGATGATGAATGATGTGTAACATACTCTGACAAGATTATTACATCTACTCTTCAATTAATCAGTTATAGCCATCCAGATTATTAGCTTCATTAATTCATAGATATGGATAATTACAAGCCATGCTAAAAATCTAAAACTTAATTAAATAAAAGCATCATCTTTCATCAGTGTTCATTTCATCATTGCAAGTTTAACTACTACTCATAATCAAAGTGAAAGACAGAGAATTTGAGTACAAAGAAAACAGCTTGAAACAAATACATAACCAATAAAGGAAACCAAAACGTTATAATAAATAAATTTTTTCTCATGTATAAATGTATTAATATGTCTTTGCAGAGAACCAGGAGCTGAACAAAAGTTCAAGGACATTAGCAATGCTTATGAGGTAACATCTTTGCTCACCATATAAGATATCATGAGATGGCGATTTATAATGTGTTGATTTGGGTTTTGTTATATTTTAACAGTTCAAATGGGTAAAAACCGTAAAATCGTAAAAAAAAACTATAATGAAACGAGTTGAACATTCTACTATTGATGCATAAAACCCCCTAAATAAATAAATTATATTATATGAAATGCTATCGAGCCGGGGGTCTCACTGGAAGCAGCCTCTCTATTTCTACGGGATAGAGGTAAGGTTGTCTACATCTTACCCTCCTCAAACCCTACCTTAGCTTTGCTATTGGTGGAATTTACTGAGTATGATGATGATGATGATATTATATGAAATGCTAGATTATAATTGGAATAATGTAGTATTTTAATCATAATTGCCCAAATTTTTAAATATTTAAAATTTCAGGATAAGAAGTGTTCTGGCATATTGACTTGTTACGCTAATGTAGGTTTTATCAGATGATGAAAAACGATCCATATATGACCGATACGGTGAGGCTGGGCTTAAAGGTGCTGGCATGGGGGGCCAAGGGGTAAGTTCTATCTGCCAAAAATACTTATTATACCAACATTCTTATTAGTTTAAATTTTTTAAATCTTCCACTTGGCACATTCCAATTGCTTTACACAGGATTTCAGCAGCCCATTCGACATCTTCGAGTCATTATTCGATATGGGCGGTATGGGCGGCATGGGAGGCCGAGGCTCACGTAACATGGCAACAGAAGGCGAAGACCAGGGTTACAATCTTGTCTTAAACTTCAAAGAAGCCGTGTTCGGCGCCGAAAAAGAGATCGAAATAACCAAACTTGACACCTGTAAAACTTGTGACGGGTCCGGTGCCAAGCCCGGGACCACCTCGTCTAGATGCACCGCATGTGGCGGTCAAGGTCAAGTCATCTCATCAGCCAGAACTCCGTTAGGCGTGTTTCAGCAAGTATCCACATGCCCTTCGTGTGACGGAAGTGGAGAAATTTCCACCCCGTGTGATACATGTAAAGGAGACGGCCGTGTAAGAAAGTCAAAGAAAGTCAGCCTTAAAGTCCCGGCCGGGGTAGACTCGGGCAGCCGTTTAAGGGTCCGGTCAGAGGGTAACGCCGGAAGGAGAGGCGGGCCCCCCGGTGACCTTTTTGTAATGATCGATGTGCTTCCGGATCCTGTGTTGAAACGTGACGACACAAATATTCTTTATACTTGTAAAATCTCGTATCTTGATGCTATATTGGGGACAACAGTGAAGGTGCCGACTGTGGACGGAACAGTTGATTTGAAAATCCCGAGTGGGACCCAGCCGGGTACAACTTTAGTTATGGCGAAGAAGGGGGTCCCGCTTTTGAACAAGAGCAACAAGAGGGGTGATCAGCTGGTGAGAGTGCAAGTAGAGATACCGAAACGCGTAAGTGGTGAAGAAAAGAAGCTAATTGAAGAATTGTCGAATCTTAAAAAGGGTAAAGTTGCAAGTAGCGCTAGATAATGTGTTTTGCTTCAAACTGATTATTTATAAATGTTTGATCATGGATTCTGAGTGGTGCCTATATATTAAGTTACTAAATTAGCGAGGAAAATAGACATTTTTAGCAGAATTTTTGGCATTGGATTATGATTATGTTGATTATAAATGATATTTTACGAATGCAGTTTTTTTCATGGGTCAAAACGGGCCAATTTTTATTCAAATGTGAAATTTATCAATACCTAAAACCCTACACAAGAGTTTAGGATTCATCAAATTTAGGGTTTGATTATTTGTTGCAACTAAGCCTGGCAAAAAGAGTCAGAATGGGTCGCTTAAAAAGAGAACCATTTTGGATCGGGTTAAAATGAGTTATGATCAATACCATTTTAACTTAAGTCTGGCCAAACAGGCAGTCAGATGATGGGTGAAACTAGAGGTGCACAAAAAAACTGCTTTGGGACTGAAACTGCCTTACCCGACCCCCCGGTTCTGCTTACAAACTGGCACCTTCCAAACCGGTTCAGTTTGAGATCCAAACCATAGGTTTCAAACCGGTCCCCCATCTTCGTTCCTCACCCCGAATAGAAGCGGTTTGGCACACAAACCGGTTTGCAACCAATCCCAAAAAAACGGTTTGGAACCAGATCTAACCGGTTGAAATTCTATCCGTAAGAAAACGACTATATAGCAATTAACTAGCCTTTTTGGACCGTTTTTCTTAACCGAAAATCACCATTTCGCCTCCCCCAAGTATAATTAGGTTTTTGTTGCATTGGGTTGATCACAACACTTGAAAACACACACACACACTTAAAAACACAAAAGAAAAAAAACATATAAATTCGCTTTCTTATTCGTTTATTAGCTATGGCTTAACAAAGTGCTTAATCACAAGCATCCGTTGGTGTCAGTTCATCAAACGAGCCAACAATTGTAAGCCTTTTACAAACGACTCTAACCCCGAAATTTGGGGGCAAGATAATAGGTGGTTCGATCTAGTCTAATGTCGAATGGCACTCAGAAGGCTCCTTGCAAAAAGGTGTGAAGGTTTTCTCCAACTAAACTCTAACTCGACTTTGAAAAATCATATGGCCAAATATTGCTGAACATTGATAGAAAACGTTGAAAGGGGTCAAACATGAATCGAGACTCAAGATGACACTTTTATTTACGACTTTAATAAGGTTCAAGAAAGAATGACGAAGTTTGTTATTCAAGAAGGTTTGTCGTTCGACCACTTTGACAACCCTCGCTTAACAAAGATGATTTGAGACACGCTGCAACCTCGTTACAAACGTGTAAGTCGTACTACTCTAAGACGGGTAATGTATGAAAGTGTGGAAACAAGCAAAAAAAAAGATATAATTTTATCTTATTTTTTTGAAAATTTACAAAACGATGTGAACTTAACTAGTGATGTTTGGTCATTGGTGACTTTGGTCGCCTCCACACTATTTGCCGGAATCATACCTTTGCATTAGAATTGTTTGTGTATCCACACACCGAAGAAATTTATTTCAAATTTTAGATTATGTAATAAAAACTTCTAAATTAAAAAAAAATATTTGAATGTCGTTGGATGACGCCTCAAACAATACAAGTGCGGTTGAAAAATAAAAAAATAAAATAAAAAACGATTTGTAACAAAGATTTTTGTTCATACTCAATGTCACGCACATTTATTTATATGGTTGTGTAAGACGGTCTCTCCGATGAAATTTCAAGCGAGCTTTTAGAAATATGTTACGCGATTCTTTTAAACAAAATAGAGAAAAAATATATGAAACTAGAAACGTGACTAGCGCCTTGTTGTGGCAATTGTCGTTGCGCTTCGCTACACTTGACGTCAAATAGTAACTCATACGATTCTAGTTAGAAGTATTGAAAAGTTACTAATATCCCGTAGATTGTATAATAGATTTGAATAAAATTTACAATCAACTAGACCTAACAAAACAACATAACATCATTTAATAACTTCTAATCTAGTTCTTTGATCTCCTGTTCAGCTTCATAACGTGCATAAAGCGTGTCAACTGCTATTTGTAGTTCCTACTGGGTTTGACGCGCATCTATTTTTTCGGTAATGCACCGATCATATGCAATGACTTAATCCACCAGTTTTCGTAAACGCTCAAGCAGTTGCATTTCATTCGGACTTGACATTCTCCACACTATAAACATACAAAGAACGTTAAAAAAAGTTAATAAACAAACAATGCTTCGTTACCAGAAAAAAAGAGAAAAACAAAGAATGACATTCGACTCTCTCTCTGTCTGATAACATCATTGCCTAGACCCACCATAAAGTCTCAATCAAATCCCTACTATAAGCTGCAAAGAAAAAAAAAAGCCACGCCGAGTAGAGACCGAAAGAGAACTCATTACAGAAGTGTACAACACATGTCATAAGGAAATACACAAAATATTTGTACAACCGAGCAAACATGATGAACAACCCCACAACGCACACAGAAAAAAAAAAAAAAAACAATCAAGCACAATGCACAACAACCCAATGCACAAAGCAGTTACAAAGTAACATGATATAAATATATACAAAGTAAATTGATATAAATATTTAACCGATTACGAATTAAATAACCATTTACTGAATTCAATTAACAGACTCAGACTCCATGAATAAGATGAATGCATGGCGGGTTGCAGGCGTAAACCTACCATCCAACATCATTGCTATCCCATCCTTAGCATTTCACTGAAAAATTTAGTACTGGAATCGATTTTTGTTTTTATAGTTATGACCAAATTCGTGTTAGGTAGTTTTACAATTTTTTAAACATTTAGTTTTTTTATTATAATTAATTTTGAGTATATTTTGTTTTTTTATAATTTTTAATATACGATGTATTATAAAATTAAGAGTATGTCATTGCGACGTGCTTATTTTTATTACGCCTCGATAAACGCACACGTAAATATTATCAAAGTGACCTCATTAAATTAGCACTGTTTGACTATCTTCTTTATTCTAATAATATACAAGATGTTTTATAAAGTTCCGAGTATACCGTTATGGCGTGCTTAATTTTATGCTTATATAAATTTCGTTGAAAATGGAGTTTTATTCGCATTAGAGTATATTTTTATCGTAAGCCATTGGTACGGTGCCTGTAGTGGTACCGTGATGAACCGAACTTATATCAACGACAAAAAACATCGATATTGGTATGTCGACCGAAACATCAATTGCTTATCCATTATTTTAAATTTGATAAAAATAGGGTGGTATTTCCGCGAAACGCGAGTGTAACCCACTAGTTATGTAAAAAGGAGAAAATACGAAACCGGTTAAGTATAGAAATACCGGTACCGATACAGTACGGTACAGAACCGATGCATTCGATATAGTGTTTGGTACCCACTTCTCTTCATTTTTGGCATTTGTATTCTCGTACAATACCAATCTCACCTATATTTAGTTGGTTAGGGAAGGTAAGGGGAGTTGAGAGATGGACTCCCCCACCCTTGTTTCATTTATTTATACTAAATTAGTAAGATTAAATAGTTTATCACAATAAGTAAATTGTTATAAATTATTTAATTAATTTAAAACCTAGATTCAATTAAAAAGTTTATGGATAAACGTAATCACTTATTCATTATTGAGGTTTGTATTACAATATGAATGATATTGAGAGTGAAAAGAATTAAACTAAGGACAATATAATGTTTATCTGCTGGTAGAAAATATACATATAAATTGCAACTTCACTTTTTTAACAGAATTTTGGTAACTAATTGATCAAAGTTGAGATAAGACGATCCACCAATGGTAACTGCTTCTTCAGCTTTCTTCTTCAACTCCAAAGCTTTCACTTTCATCATCTTTCCTTTCGTCCCATCTATGATCTCCCGCACTTGAGCCTTCACCTCCTCTCTCTTGCCATTTGTATTGATTTCCATTCCAATCCTGACAATTTGTTTGCTGTTCTGCAAAAAACGGCCAACAAAGGACCGAAACGGCGAAACACCACTGCTAATACTCTCAAGTGTCGAGTTCCATCCACTATGCGTCAAGAATCCTCCAGTTGTAGGGTGCTTCAGAACCTTCAATTGTATATAGATTAATCATCATACTTTCCAACGTTAATTTATATATATGGGTTTTTTGTATTCAGTTGTATGTACGAGAAACCATTAAGCAATAATATTTTACTTCATATGGCACACTAAACTCTCTCCACATCTCTTTAGCTCAATTCCTTGATATCCCAAATTTTCTCCAAGTTCTTCAGATTATATTCCAACCTACATTAAAAAAAAAAACTCTTTCTGCAACTCTCTGCTCCGCTGTGCATACTCTCATCCATCATCATCCGCTGTGCATATCTCCATCATCATTGTAAGCATTCTTAGCTTATTTTAAGTTTCAAGTTACTACCACCCTCTCTGATATATTGGTATCAGAGTAAAGGCTTTCTTAAAATATATATATATATATAGGGGATGGCTATATAGAAAACCCACTTCAGTTGAGAAAACCCAAATAAACCCTATGTAACATTTTTATTTTTTTCTAAAAAAAAATAGGTTAATCATCATACTTTACATATCATCATACTTTACATGGGTTTTTTACAAAGGTTTTCAGGGTTTAGTCAACTGGAGTGGGTTTTCGATTTATCTTTCCCCTATATATATATATATATAGAGGAAAGATAAATCGAAAACCCACTCCAGTTGACTAAACCCTGAAAACCTTTGTAAAAAACCCATGTAAACTCAAGATACATTTCTAAAAAAATAGGAAATGTAATATACATATATTTGAACATTTTTAAAAAAGAAACACAAAAAAACACTTAGTAGTTTTTTTTTTAAAATGTTACAAATTTCAGGTTACATAATATGTATGTCCAAAAAAAATGTAACATACAAATTTTCAACATTTTAAAAAAAAAAACTATTAAGCGTTTTTTACTTTTTTTTTCATAAATAGGTCCGTGTACATTTATATTACATTCCCTATTTTTTTTTAGAAAAAAATAAAAATGTTACATAGGGTTTATTTGGGTTTTCTCAACTGAAGTGGGTTTTCTATATAGCTATCCCCTATATATATATATATATATATTTTAAGAAAGCCTTTACTCTGATACCAATATATCAGAGAGGGTGGTAGTAACTTGAAACTTAACTTGAAACTTAAAATAAGCTAAGAATGCTTACAATGATGATGGAGATATGCACAGCGGATGATGATGGATGAGAGTATGCACAGCGGAGCAGAGAGTTGCAGAAAGAGTTTTTTTTTTAATGTAGGTTGGAATATAATCTGAAGAACTTGGAGAAAATTTGGGATATCAAGGAATTGAGCTAAAGAGATGTGGAGAGAGTTTAGTGTGCCATATGAAGTAAAATATTATTGCTTAATGGTTTCTCGTACATACAACTGAATACAAATGCCAAATATATAGGCGAAAATAAGAAACACAAAGCATCTATGCTTAACAACCAAGTCAAAAAGCCTAATCTATAAAGAAAAGAAAAAGAAAATTCACCGAATATATATATATATATATATATATATATATAGGGTAGGGATCCTAAGAGAATAGCACCCTATTTGAGAAATTTGAGAAGAAATCTGGACCACACATTTTTCTAAGCTTTTCGTAATATACACATATGTATAGATTACGATTGACTATATACATATGTGTATAATTCAATATACATATATGTATATAGTCAATTTTACACTATACATATGTGTATATTACGAAAAGCTTAGGAAAAATGTGTGGTCCAGATTTCTTCTCAAGTTTCTCAAATAGCCTACTTCTTCTCACATGATCCTAACCCTATATATATATATATATATATATATATATATATATATATATAGGGAGAGGTTCATTTGAGAAGAAAAAATTAAATTGAGAAGAAAAAGAACAAAGGGTACAATTGTAAAACATTAAATAGTTTTTCTCTCATCTCATTTATTATTATTTTTGACTAATTAATTAATCATAAAGACTATCATCCTCCACACAAAATTTTTTGCCTAGACACATCAAAATTTATCCTACACGTTTTTTAAATTTATCCTACACATACTAAAATTTATCCTACACAACTCGTAATTCATCCTACACACCTCATAATTTATCCTACACTTTAAAATATTTTGTTTTTCTTCTTTGAAAAAATATAATTTTTTGAAAATAAGTTACAATTTTAATTTAGTTAGCTATTAAAAAGGAAGACTAACAATTAATGATCTATCTAATTTTACCAATATACCCTTACACCCATATTAAATACAAAAATTAAATGAAGTAAAAGGAAACATTCTTATTGGTTGAAGATTGTTCTTTTTTATTCTTACAAAAAAATTCTTCTCATTTGAACCCTCCACTGTATATATATATATCAGGTATGTTTGACAAAAGTAGCTGGTGGCTAGTGGCTGGAAGCTAGTAGCTGGTAGCTAGTAGTTGTAGTTTTTTAGATATATTTAGTGTTTGGGAGAGTAGGTGTAGTTTTTAATAAAATGTATAAAATGAACATAACTAAAAATTTAAAAAGTTTGTGCATTAAAAAATTCATTATCTTTAAATGTTAAAATAGTCAATTTTTTTTCGCTAAAAGCTTGTAGCTCCTTCTAAACGCTACTAGTAGGAGCGTTCAACCAAAATCTTCAAGCTCCTAACCTAAAAGCTTCAAGCTCCTTCAACAAACAAGATTTTTTTTATTGAGTATGAGCTTTTTCTTAAAAGATTAAAGCTAGAAATTTATAAAAGCTTCATTTCAAACATACCCATCATAAAAACACAATCAAAACAGTTAAATGGCATAATATCCATTATAATTAACGTTTTTAACTTTATTCTTGTATTACTACATGAGTGATTGCAAGTAATCTATCTGTTGAAATTAAGCACATTCTATAAAATTTTGATCGGGACTCTTGAAAAGAAAAAATAAATAAAGTTGCCACTTGCCACCACGAGGTCTTTTCTTGTACCACCCTTTCGTTTTTTCCAGCCAAATTGCTTTTTATTTTTTGGTTGCATGCTAGTATCAAATTATTGTAGCCATTATATGTTGTATTGTCACCTTATATTCAACTAGTGCCTAGTGGCCATAATACGAAATCACGTGCATATTTTTTTTTGTCTGTTATATTTGTATATTCTGTTGATATTATACGAGTTTACTGTTCTTGAGTACAAACAGTAGAAAGCCCTTCAAGATAAGATGGTGGTCCATCTGTATGCAATTACATCTTTATTTCTGAAATATAGCTAATATTTTTAATAATTTGTAATATTTAATAAAGATCTGGATATAAAACTTTGTTCAATTTTCTATATTTGGATAGAGAACTGAGTTCAATGAAAAAGTATTATTAATGTAACTCAGTTTTTATGAAAATTATATTGAAATTAATATAATGAAGAAAACTATATTTAGTTTCCTGTTATTTTTTACATGTTATTAGGGAAGGGGAGTGAGATCGGCACGGGAGGGGATGTCCCATGTATACTTGCGGTGCCGAGAGGTAACACCGCACCACCCCGTTGAGGTACTGCTGCACAATATTCAAAACACGCTCTATCTAGTCTATTCGCACAGTGGCGGACATATATAATATGGACTAACAAATTCCTTCTTGATCGTCATTGTCTAATCATGATCTTTGAATATGAGAGCCGTGTTTGAATATTTGTAACTTCAATCAAGCATTTGATATATTCAGATAATTCCCCCTTGATTGATGATTCGGGCTTGCATTATCTTAAATACTTTTCCCCTGAAATGAATCTTCAGGTCTTTGTTTACACGGTTCCCGACCTCCTCTGATTTGCTTAACTGTAATCTTCACAAATAATCATCAACTTGAAAGTTTCAAGTTGAAACTAATTGAAAGTTTCAAGTTACAAGTAATCTTCAAGTTGAAACTAATTGATGCAGCATCTCTGTTTCAACGTTAATCACATCCGTGTTCAGTTTTTGATTTACCACTTCAACTCAATCTCTTAATCTTCAAAAACCCAACTTGCAATTGATAGAAACTTCGAATCACCCCACCGGTATACTTCAAGTCTATGAATACCCACGAAAATCTGAAATCCCGTTTTCCATAATCATCTTTAAGCATACTCCAGAATGATTGATCAATGTAAACGGTAATCTCCACAATCAGCAAATCTTAATCGGATAACAAATCATCTGGTAACACATTGCGATTTGAAAAACATTCTTTCACTATCAGATTCGCATTATTCCTCTTCAGTCACGATAACAAATGTATATTCTTATCCATTAGTCCCGACAACAACTTAATCAACAAACATCATCACTTCCCGGCAGTTAGTCTAGTAAATAACTCATCTGCTAGAAGATTAATCAATCTGACACTTTAGACTATCACATAATTATCAGTTCTCAAATATCTTTTAAGTATCGACAATGCTAATGCATCAATCCTGACACTAATCTTGCTCACCGGCTTCTACGAAGACTCGGGACTCAAACCCTAAGACATCAATCTGAAAACTATCTGAAGAATCTGAACTTCCTATGATCAAGAACTAAGGAATCCATGCTGTTGCTTGTCTGAATTTAAAAAATTCCGAAATTTTAATATATTCTAATGAAATTTTTATCCCCCCTAATTTTTGCAAATTCAGTCCTCTCTGTCACAGAAAAACTCAACTATGTGTAAAATATGTCATTTTGGTACACGAAAGTGCGTTTTTCATCATTGCAGATTTTTCTATTTGGCCCATTAATAGTCACTATACCAAATGGTAAACATTCTACATAGGCATCAATGACTACCCCACTATCTTCAACATTCTGTGATCTCATCATCATATCTATTCTTTGAATCCCCCGACGATGTCCCTGAATAACCCGTATTTGATGTTAAAATCTTGAAAAAATTCTATCACCAAATTTTTTCTTGAGACTCGTCTCATCACCACGATCAGAAACTGCCTTCATGCGAATGAGATGAAGCAGGTTCATTCGTGCGGATGAAGTAGGGTCATTCGTGCGAATGTCTCCATCGTGCGAACGAGATGATTTAGAACGAATGAAGCTTAGTTCGTGCGAACGCAAACATTTTGGAGTGGAAGATTTACATCCATTTTGTCACACCCTGACTTTTGCGGAAGCGTGATTATGTATGACTTGCTTAATATCATTGCATTCAACCATAACAAACAACTTTATGATAAAACCAAGATGTTCATCCATAGATAGTTTTAAAAACATTACATGCAACATTGTTTTAATTCCCAAAACACAGACTTCGCATTCAGAATACAACACCAACAAGTTTTAAGTTCCATAAGGACTTCACAAAAGACACTAATGAAAACTAGGCTTTGGAATATGTATCTTATCCAGGATAAGATACACAACCCCAACCCTTAGACACCGGATGACATCTTTTATTCCAAACAACCCTTGAAAACTTCCAACGCCTGCCAGATCCATACTTAGTTTCTTGAAATACATGTAGTTTGAAAACATCAACAAAAGTTGAGCGAGTTCATGTGTTTAGTGTGTGATCTCGAATAAACTTTGTAATCATCATAAGTAAGTATGTGTGTATTTTGAAACCCGATATGAAAGCAAACAAGGAAAACAGATCGATTAATGGTTTGCAAGGCCATTAATATGTGTGACGTGATGCAGGAAGGCTCAAACCTAGCAGATTTTGTACCGGGCCTCCGGCTGTAAGACATAGTCACCTCATGGGCCAAATCCCGGTCCACATGGGTGTGGGCTCGCTACACCCAAATAGATCTATCACTCATGTCCCTCGGTCCTACAACGAGGATTAATGGTCTTAAGCGTTGTACCCACCACTCACATGATCTAGCAGTACCTTTCCTTAGCTAACCATACCACATATAAACGTTTGTAAACAGTTTGTAACATGTACTTCACCCCCGAAGTTATAAAACTGAAAACAGTTAAAAGAAAAGGGGGGCATGAACTCACAGTTTTACGTTCTTCGAATCCAAGTGTAACCCAAAGCTGTTACTCGAGTGCACGACTACCTACAACGTACTACGGTCTATTAGACGAGCGGGTCGTGCCTTGACTTAGTATTAATTAGTGTCTTTGAGTTACGTTTCATTGTGTCTTTAATATTATTCCAAGTTATATAATTATTTGTTAAAATAATAAATATTTTAACTTAAATTATATTTATGAATTTTTGGAATATTAGTTAAAATAAGATATTTTAACTTGTCACACTTGTGTATTTTTACTTGAATAATTCCCAAGGATGGGTGTATTTATACTCATATTCTTATACTTGTGTATTTTTGCTAAGTATCGGTAGCGTATTCCGGTGTGTATTTATACGTACGAGAATACGTATTTCTATTGTGTTTATTAAGTATCTCATACTTAATTTTTGTATTAACTTTTCCGGAATAACATTTCTAATACAATTCATCAATATATATTCCCAAAATATATATTTTAAGAAATATTACATAGAAAAGTTATTTATAATTTTCCCTTGGCAAAAATATTTATAATTTTCATATAAACCTCAAAATAATATATTTTCAAGTCTAACTTAGAACATATATATAAATCTATTTTTCACCCAAAAATAATGTATTTCATGATTATTCAAGAAAATATATATTTTCTCCCAAAAATAATATATCTTCTAATAATTCCAAGAAAATATATATTTTTACTTATCTACAATAATATATTTTCTCCTTGTCAGAAATATGATATATCTTTGTAATAATTGTAAAAATCATATTTTTTTTCTCTTATGTCCAAAATATTATTTACAAAAATATACTTATAAATTAAATTCTGGAATATTTTGTGAGTTATATTCTTTGTTCGGTTTCTTCCAATATTTTGGATATAATTTGTGTATTTAATTATTGGAATTTCGGTAATATTTTGGATTGTAATTTGTGGTATTTGATGAGTGTTTTGGTCAAAAATTACCGAAGCAATTTAGTGATCAAACTTAGTTTGTGAGGTAGTGTGCTATGTAAACTTGTAAAAATGTGTTAACTTTGTTGAAAATGTAAACAGTTTCAGGATATAGTTCCGGGATAAAGAACTATATCAATTTGTAAACGAAATGCAAGTAAAGTAAAAATTGACACGAGATGTACGAGGAAAGCCCTTGATCTTTCTAGATCGCCGTCATAAAACCTCGGGAGCTGACAATCGTTGGCTGCCTTATTCTTCTTATTGCTTGAATAACCAGGATACAGTGCAGGATAATGCTCGGATCGAATCTAAGTGTTACAATGATTGTGAATTGTGAGTGTTAGTGTGTGTTTGCAGCTAGAGATGAGAGTGTACGAGTATGAGAGCTCGAAAGTGTCTGAATTCCTATGATCCGGCACTCCTATTTATAGTTACAAGAAATAACAAACTATGCTAAAAATCCGGGATATTCCCCTATTATTCCGGGATCCTGCGAATATTCCCTTTTGACCATTGTAAACCCCTTCTCCAAGCTTCCAACGTCTTTCTTGTAACCACCTTGACCTATTCTTCATGGAGACCAAGCCTCATGACCGTTTGTACCTTGCAGCCAAAGCAAATTGTTAACAGCACGCAGGATACCCTCGCAGGATGTTACCAATATCCTGGTCCAGTATCCTGGCAGCGAAAATAGACATATAAAGTCAGGATATAATTTCAGGATATAGGTTAGAAAATTCCACCCACAACAATTGTCCCTAAAAATCTAGCTGTTGGGATCCTTTGATCTTAACAGATGTATTTTTCCGACGTTATCTGAAGTCTTAATGGATAGAGATGTGATGTGACTTGATGCAGCTTTCAAGGCTAGTATTTCTCATAGTTAGCTATCTTCGCCCTATATCTTCTACTTTCTTCTTGTTAATTATCACATTGTACCAGACCATTCAGGTATTCCCACTCTATCTATTCTTTCTTTGTGCATCTTTTCCATCGTCACCGATCTCATGGCAAAACGCACTCGTTCATGCTCTGGCGACTCCAAGCCAACCTTCATGGCACACAATCTGCTTGGCAAGCCCGAGAAAGAGGTTTGCAATTTTGATAATGCCGACATGGCCGCTCTACGTGCCTCTGGAGCCTTCCCTGATGGTACCTCATCCGGCCATTTGATTGGAACATCCGGTCAGATTTTTCTTCAGCTGAGTGGGTTTGTTTTTTAGCTTAGTCACTCAAGTTCAAGTCAACATTCATCCTCCAATACGTCAGGTAAGGATGTATGTTCTAAATGCATTTCTGCACATGTTTGGTTAGTTGATGTATTAACATATAAAAATTGAAATTACTTCCCTTTTATGTAGATTCCAGCAAACTTGTTCCAATTTTCGATCTGGAAGAGCTTGACAGTTTCCCGGCAACCGTTCCAGTAAAGAAAGAGCCTAGCTCCAAGCCTTCCATAGCATCCAAGCCTTCAAGTAGTTCTAAACCTGCAACCATGCCCAAGCCTTCCTCAGCAGCGAAGCTCCGTGCTTCTAGTTCCCGTAAGAGGAAAGAATCTGATTCTCTTGTCATCGCTGAAGTCTTTTCCTACGAGAACCTTGGTTTCATGGAATCTAGCCATTTCATGACTTCTTTCCTTAACCAGGTAAATATCCTTATCCTACATCCTGCACACATATGCTAAATCGATACCCTGGTTAGATTATATTAACAATACCTGAGTTCTGTTTTGTAGGGTCTTGCACGTCTGACGCATCTCTACACCGAAGCTTGTGAAACAGTGAAGATCTCGGAGGCCAAGTTGAAGAAAGCTAAGATCACTATCATGGATCAGGGGAAGATTGTCACAGCCAGGTCACAACATTATGAAGATAAGTTAAAAAAAAAGGTGACTCTGGATGCCGAAGCTGCAGTGAAGAAGGTCACTCAGAATGTTGAGATCGAGCTGGTCGCCGAGGTCTAACATAAGCAAGATATGGCTTCATTCAGGGATGGCCTCAAGGGTTCCATCATAGTTTCCCTCCTTCAGGCCAGGCTTAAGATGGCTTATGAAGCTAGGATAGCGGGCTTTAAATGCCCAACCTGGATCGTTGATGTCTGGGAGAAGAAACTGAAGGATCTTGGTTGCAGTCCTGTGACGTATCCTGCCAAGCCGGAGATTGGCGAATCTTCTAAGGCGGGTGAGACGACGAAAGAAGCTGGTGATGGTGGAGCTGGTGCTACCCCGTGAGCGGGTGGCAAAGTGAGCGATGATGGATATTTATGCCTACACCGGAGCCCGCTTTTTTAAGTTCAATGGTTGTTGGTTGTTGAACACTTTTCTTTTTCTTGCATGTTGAACATTTTACTTTCCTGCACTTTAGACATTAGTACAATATGATGACCAAGGGTGGAGGGATCCTGAGTTTCAGGGCAAAGCCCTTGGTCGTTGATGTGAATATTATAACAGTTGAAGGTGGAGGGATTCTGTGTTTTCAGGACGAAGCCTTCAACTGTTTATGTAAATATGCTTTTAAAAACTTAATTGTGTTCTTGGTGGATGGGTCTCTTTTTGAGATGAAACCAAGAATACAATCTTTTGGTCCAATAATAATAAGCTAACCTTTTAGCCTTATTTGTTGTTGTTGTTGTTATGTTTTTATTTTGAAAGGTATGTTTTGAATATCCTGATTAAATATCCTGGTCAGGATACTGATGAAATGTTCAATACTTTTGTCATCAAAATGTTAGACAAAACTTGGTTGAATATGACTTTTTAGAAAAATTAGATCATTTGGATAAGGTTTTCAAGACTTGAAAAATAATAAATCATACCAGAAACACTTTAGGCAATAATTTCCAACCTCAACCTTTGAATCATTTGCAATGTCCCCGGCATGGATGTCCCCTGTCTGTGCAAGATATTGCATCAGTGCATGACAAACTTGAGTATTCCTTCACTTAGTGATTAAACTTCGTAGCTTCTTATCCACAAAAGAACGTGTGTAATCACAGTTTGTCATATCTTTGCAATCTTGTCAAAAACTTTAGTTTTACTGGGGATAAACCCTTAATATCCTGGGGATAAACCCTTAGTATCCTGGGGATAAACCCTTTGCATCCTGGGGATAAACCCTTAGCATCCTAGGGATAACCCATAGGTATTCTGGGGAAAATCCCAAATTTTCGTGCGCTGCAGGCGGGAGTGTATAAACTCCAAGACTTAGAAAGGTGAAAACCTTTAAACCTTAGAGAGTATGAAAATACCCTTTCGCGAGAGAGGGTGATCAATCCTCATATACCTTTAGGGTCTAGGATATAGCCAATAATAACGAAATTGTCAGCCACTTTTACACGGACTGGTCCCGCTATCTTGAACTATTCCTGGATAACTTGCGCTCTAGGCGGGGTGTTTAAACCCAATTCGGGAGAAAGGTGAATACCTTTAAACCTGTGAAGGGATCAGGATCCCTTAAACGTGAGAGAGGGGGCTAATCCTCTAGTCTTTCGAAGTACCCTGAGTGTGCATCCTGGAGCTATATCCCAAAGCATATGCTGTAAAACAACTGTTAACTAAGGTGGGTGTTAGCCTGGCTAACACCCCTCTGATGCTTAAGTCAACATTAGGTTTTAAAGAATAAATTTAATCAAATATATTTAAAAGATATAGAATCCATACCCTCCTGAGTTAGAAATTGAATTCTAAACTCACTTGAAATAATGCTTAAGGATCCCCCTCCATATCCTTAAGCCGGTATGCTCCTTTCCCAGATTCTGATTCAATTTCATATGGTCCTTCCCACTTTGGAGCTAATTTTCTATCAGCAGGATTAGTAGTATTCTGAAAAGCCTTTCTCAATACCCAATCTCCAACCTGGAACCTTCTAGTCCTGATGTTCTTGTTATATGCTTTAGATATCCTCTGTTGATATGCTGCCATCCTTAGCTTTGCCGCATCTCTTGTCTCATCCATAGTATCAAATTCTTGGCATAAGATTTCGGGATTTGATTCAGGATCCCGTAGGCTCGATCTAGCTGTCGGTATCACCATTTCTGTCGTGATCACTGCTTCTGCCCCAAATACCAAAGAAAATGGGGTTTGCCCAGTAGCATTCTTCACAGTTGTTCTATCAGCCCATAGGACAAATGGTAGTTCCTCTGCCCATTTTCCTTTTTTGGCACCCAACCTCTTCTTTAAGTTGTTGACGATTATCTTGTTCGAGGATTCTGCTTGTCCATTTGCTTGAGGATGCACTGGTGTTGACGTGATCATCTTAATTCCCCAACTTTTGCAAAAATCAGTAGTTCTTTTGCTGATAAATTGGGATCCATTATCACAAATTCTCTCGGCTGATATCCCGAATCTCGTCAGGATATTCCTCTTTATGAAGGATACCATTTCTTGATCTCTAACTTGGACAAAGGCTTCTGCTTCAACCCACTTGGAGAAATAATCCGTCATTACCAACATGAAAACCTTTCCTCCTGGAGCCTTTGGAAGCTTTCCCACTATATCCATTCCCCACTTCATGAATGGCCAAGGGGAAGCGATAGGATAAAGTGGCTCAGCAGGTTGATGTAATATATTACTGTGTCTTTGACACGCATCACATCTTCGAGCATATTCTGCTGCATCTTTTCTCATTGTCGGCCAATAGTATCCTGTTCTTAATACCTTTGAGAATAATGATCTGCCCCCAGTATGGTTACCACAATCCCCTTCGTGTATATCCTGAAGCACTTCTTTAGTTTCGGGATCCTCCAAGCACCTCAGATATGAAGCTGCAAGGGATTTCTTATACAAAATATTATTTATAATAGTAACACGAGATACCTTCATCCTAAAAGCCTTAGGAATTGCATCCTTTGGGATATCTCCTTCTTGAAGATACTTCATAATTGGAGTCATCCAGGATTCAGGATCCTTCTCAGGATATCCATCACCAGGATACTGGATACATGCTACTTCTTTATCCTGAGATTTGAAATGTTCCATTGCAGGATACAAGATGTGTACTATTGGTATCTGAGTTCCCTCCGGTATCCTGACAGTAGATCCTAGGTTTGCTAGAGCATCAACATCTTTTCTCTTGGTACCTGTTCAAGTGTAAAAATTTTGAAATATCCTGCTAATTTTTTAACGATTTCAAGATATTCAGCTAACTTTTCACCTTTTACTGCATAAGATCCATTGAAATGGTTAGTAATCAACAGGAAATCAACATATACTTGTAAACATCTAATATTCATATTTTTAGCTAATTCTAATACTGCTATCAGAGCTTCATACTCAACTTCATTATTGGTAGCAGAAAATTCACATTTAATAGCCTGGGGTAATATGTCCCCCTGTGGCGATTTTAGTAATATTCCCAAGCCTATCCCTCTGACATTGGATGCACCATCAGTATTTAGTGTCCAAATATCTGAGTTTTCACCTAGCTGTTGCACTTCTAGGTCGGCTTCTTCTTGTAAATCATTACTAAAATCAGCCACAAAGTCCGCTAGAGCCTGAGACTTTATAGCATTTCTAGGTTCGTAAACTAAGACATAAGCACTTAATTTAACAGACCACTTAGCCAACCTACCAGACATCTGAGGTTTCCTAAGCACATTTTTAATAGGATAATTAGATTTAATAGGAATTCTATGTGTTTCAAAGTAATGTCTAAGTTTAGTAGATGCCATAACTAAAGCTAATATTAATTTTTCTAAATGTGAATATCTAGTCTCAGCATCTAGTAAACTTTTACTAACATAATAGACATGATACTGCTGACCTTCGTGACCCTTTACCGAGTAATGACTTTATCATCCGTAAACATGGTCATCCTTGTGGGCTTATCTCCTATTTCCTCCTTATCCTTCCTGGCATGCCTCTTAGCTGTAGAGTAAGAAGTTCCACATATCTCAGATCCCCCGGAGATAAAGTTAATTATCATGGCATCTGGTGGTGGAGATGCAGCTCTCCCAGGATCCTGGTCAGTATCCTGAGCTTTCTTCTTTCTACCGAGGAATTCTTGCAAGTATCCTTTGCTCAGCAAGTAGCTTATCTCCTTTCTCAAGGCTATGCAATCATCTGTCATGCGCCCAAAGTCTTCATGGAAGGCACATCATTTAGATTTATCCTTCCAATCTGTATTCCTTGGATTCTTTTTCAGCCACCTAGCTTTGTCCCCCAGTCCCTGCATAGCATACATTAACTCAGGAACATTTACAGAAAAACAATACTCTGAGATTTCAGGATATTCTTCATCGTCCTCATCTTCAACAACATTCACTCTCTTATTATCGTTCTTAGCATATGGATTTGAACGATACTGTTTGTAGGAAGATTCTGACTTCCTATTTGTCAATTCACATGTTGAAGATGTGTTCACCCTCTCATGCATTTTCTTGTCATCTTCAAGCCTTATGTATCTCAAAGCCCTATTCCGAGCTTCATCTAAATTCTTACAAGGATTCATTACAAGATCCTGATAAAATTAACAATCCTTCCGTAACCCCATTTTGAACGCTTGTACTGCCGTAGCAACATCAAGATTCGGGATATCCAGGGATTCTCTACTAAATTTGTTAACATAATCCCTTAGGGATTCTTGTGATCCTTGTGTTATCCTGTAAAGATCACTTGTTAGTTTCTCAAAGCTCCTGCTACAAGAAAATTGTCTGATAAACAAATTAACTAAATGAGAAAATGATGTAATTGAATAAGGTGGAACATTTAAAAGCCATTTTAAGGCCGATCCTATTAAAGTTGAACCGAAACCTTTGCATAAGCATGCTTCCTTAAGTTCTGGTAGGATTGGATTTATTTCCATCCTTTCCCTATACTGGGCAATATGCTCCTCAGGACCTGTCGTCCCATCATACAACTTCATGCTGGGAGTCTGGAATCTTTTTGGAATTTCAGCATCACAAATTGGATGAGCAAATCGGGATATCATGTGACTATCCTGGGATACTTTCGGTATAGGCTGCACTACTCCAGGAACACTTGATATCATATCCTTCAATTTTTGAAGTTCCCTGGTCAATGCTGGTGTTACACCTATATCCTGCAAAGAATCATAATTATTAGTAGCAGGGATACTGATATTGGCAAACATGTTACCAGCCTGTTGACTTTTGCCATATCATGGACCATATCCTGGATCCCTCACGGTCGATATCCTGGCGGATGATGGTATCTCCAGCATGTTGCTCTGGGACTGACTCGGTATCATGTTGCCTTGATTATCCTCGGTAAATGTTGCTGAACTAAAGTTCAGCATCCTAGGCTATAGAGGAGTAGTTGTATCCTCCACAAGTTTCCTAGAGTTTGACTTCGAGAGTTGTATATCCTTCATGATCGTCTGGTTAGTTTCTTGCTGCCTCTTCATTTGTTCCTGTATACTACCAAACAAAGATAGAATTTTGTCATTAGAAGTAAGGATATGGGTTCTCCCTGAATTTCCGGATCTAGAAACATTCTGAGCAGCAGGAATTTCTCTCGGTGTGTGGCTTTCATTTCTCCTCTGAAAAGTTTGAACTTGTGAAGGTGGAGGAGGTAATAAACCAACAACAGCAGAGGTTGAAACAGACATGGAAGAAGAGTTCAAATTTGATTGAGAAGCCATTAGAAATAGTTTTGAAAAGAATTTCGAAAACAGAAAACCGAGTAATGATTTTAACAAAGTATTGATTAAAAATAGCACCACTTGCCCCACGGTGGGCGCCAAATTGTTTTGGTAAAAAATTACCGAAGCAATTTAGTGATCAAACTTAGTTTGTGAGGTAGTGTGCTATGTAAACTTGTAAAAATGTGTTAACTTTGTTGAAAATGTAAACAGTTTCCGAATATAGTTCCGGGATACAGAACTATATCAATTTGTAAACGAAATGCAAGTAAAGTAAAAATTGACACGAGATGTACGAGGAAAGCCCTTGATCTTTCCAGATCGCCGTCATAAAACCTTGGGAGCTGACAATCGTCGGCTGCCTTGTTCTTCTTATTGCTTGAATAACCAGGATACAGTGCAGGATAATGCTCGGATCGAATCTAAGTGTTACAATGATTGTGAATTGTGAGTGTTAGTGTGTGTTTACAGCTAGAGATGAGAGTGTACGAGTATGAGAGCTCGAAAGTGTCTGAATTCCTATGATCCAGCACTCCTATTTATAGTTACAAGAAATAACAAACTATGCTAAAAATCCGGGATATTCCCCTATTATTTCGGGATCCTGCGAATATTCCCTTTTGACCGTTGTAAACCCCTTCTCCAAGCTTCCAACGTCTTTCTTGTAACCACCTTGACCTATTCTTCAGGGAGACCAAGCCTCATGACCGTTTGTACCTTGCAGCCAAAGCAAATTGTTAACAGCACACAGGATACCCTCGCAGAATGTTACCAATATCCTGGTCCAGTATCCTGGCAGCGAAAATAGACATATAAAGTCAGGATATAATTTCAGGATATAGGTTAGAAAATTCCACCCACAACAATGAGATATATTATTTCAAGTCCTAAAATAATATAACTAATATACATAATATACAAATAATCACACACATGGTGACATCTAAATATATATTTTCCTAAATACATATTTAGTCACCTTTATTTACAAAAACCAACCTCCAATATTATTAATTTTTGTAACAAAAATTATGGCAACTTTATATAAAAATTCGTGGTTTAAAATACACTTGTAAATATTTGTTTAAAAATATTTTTCTAAGTCTTTAATTTCTAGAATTTTTTTTTTTTGCCATAGTTTCCCCTAAAAAAAGGAGGTTTCCATGCTTTCAAAGCATATCGTTTTCTTTTATAAACCACCAAAATCAACAATAAACCAATCAACACTTACCAATTTGCCATAATCAAGCATAAATTACTACTTCATGAACTTGAAAATTTACAAAAATTTGTAGTAACTTACTAGTGTATTTAGTAGGCTTAGTTACCCTTTAAAGTATGATTGTTTATTTAAAAACATCATTTTTAAAGAAATTAGTCTTTTACAACTTGTAAATCATTTATCTAAAAATGTTTCTTCTTGAGTTTTTCTTGTTACATATATATTTCTACACTTGTTTAACCACCTAAAATATGGTTAATTTCTTTAAGAACCAAGCTTAAGTAAACTTTGTATTTTTAACTTGGTTTTTTGAAAAATCATCCTTAAAATCGTAGATTTACAAGACTTTTTATTTACTTTAATCATCATCTTACAAGAAAAATAATTTTCACTTTAAGTTCATGATTCACACAAGGATGATCTATTGATTCTTAACATAATCATCCTTTTATCTTGCTAGATTATGTCTTTAATCACTATCTAGCAAGATCACATGATGATCTAGATCAATAACTTGAGCAATCAACAATCAAATAGCATAACAACACTTAGATAACTTGATTTCTTATGATTTTAGTCTTATGTTCAAGTTTCATGTTCAAGATTCATAGTGTTCTTTTATGATTAACAACTTGTATCATCTTTTAACCACCAAAACGAGATGTAAAATGAAGAGTAAAATGATCTTACTACTAGCTCAAGGCTAGGGATGATCACAAGATGAAAATGAGGTGGATAAAAGCTTGTGTGAGTGGTCCTTCAACTTCCAAGAGTTCCAAGCTTCCTTATTCACCTTCTTACACCTTTGGATATTAAAAGAATGGATGGAGCTTGAATGAAAAATGGTGGTTGTGTGGGGGTGGGTTACATCCGAGAATGGAAGAGGGAGGAGAGGAGTGTGTGTGTGTGTTGTGTAGAAATGAGAATAGTAAGTTTAAGTCTCATGGTTAACTCTTATAACTTCCATCCCTTGATTAACTAATGGTTTAAGTGTTTTAAAAAGTGAAACATAATCTAATATAATAAGCCAATAAAATCCATGTGTGGGGCCACATGTTGGCCGTGTATAGGTGGGGGGTCTTAGGCTAGGTTGTAACTAAATAGTTAGATTATGGTTAGTTACCGGTTGTTCGGTTGGTTACCGGTTCGTTAAGGTGCTAAACTACGCAGTTTAGTGTGCTTTATGTTACCTTTTGTGACAGTTTTGACTCACGACACTTAGGAAAGCATTCAGGATCATTTAATCATATTTCTGCATGATATTTAAGTGTTTAAATGCTGAATTTTGCTGATTTCTGCAGAATTCTACAGTTTATGTGAGTTTTAGGCACTTTCCGACACTTAAACTATCACTAGGAAGGCAGTTTTATGACCCTTACTTTCCTACACACTATACTAGTGTAACTCTTGGTTTCTGGCTCATTTTGTGTCTCATTACCATGTCTGTCTATGTACTGAACTCTGTCAGCATTTTTTTGATTTGTCTGATAACTGTGCTACCTTTGGTTCATGCATCATTTGAATCAATAAAGTTTGCATGAAATAATGTTTTGTCATTTGCAATATAGGATGCACATGTATGTATAATAAAAATAATCAGAAAGCAATTCATGTCATAAATTGTAAATCAGCACAGTCATTAAGCATTAATCATTGTCTAATAATTGTACGGATGCATGCAAATTTGGAAATTGTCACATTCTCCCCCTGTTAAGAAAATTTCGTCCTCGAAATTTAAACTACATTAACTCCTTAGGGTTACGTTATGCGTGTATGGATATGAATAATATCAAAGTGATTAACCACGAAACCAAAATAAGACTTATTCAAATCGGGTGAATCCAGGGACATATTACAACAATAGGAACCCTGCGGTTAAAAGGTATGTGTTTAAGAATTTGATGTTTAAGGATACGAGATGTATAGATGTATAACCTAGTGTAAGTTAGTTAACAGGGGTTCAATAAAAGAGGAGTTTTGACCGATAGAATTTCAAACGATCGTTTACAATATGCAAACGAGTTCTAGAAACAATAACATCCGCTAGATGAACTCAGAATCAACAAGCTCAAATGTAATAGTAACATGAAAATGTTCCGTCAACTTTCGAACAAATAAATGGATAAAATTAGTGGGTTGACATTGTTGAATTGCGAGAATACACCGAAATGGAATACAACCGAATCTGGTGTGTCATTGTCTAAGTTCATAGTTGCATTAAGGATGTTTAATTGACAAGTCAAACAGAAGTATGTGTAGTTTCGTATGAAGCGGTTGACCATGATTTAGCACAAGCTACAAGTTTATACCGACACCACAAGGTGTCGTAGTGAATGACATAATTCAATAATATCGGTGACCGAACAAGTTCACCGTATTTAAAATCAAATGAAAGTGTAATGAAGCAAACTTTCAAATTTGATTCAAACGGTATCGTAGGATTTTTCAATTGAATATAGATCACCAAAGAACTACTGTTTACGATCGAATGATGAAAAAGCAATAAATACAGCAAGGCATTCGATCGATAGTGAAAGAACCGTTAGGAGGTACACTAGAATATAAAATGAATTTATGTACCATTGTCTTAACACACGATTGTGTTAAGAATGCTTTAATCATGATAAAACAGAATGGATTTAGAACAAGTCAGTAAATAAACAACTAAATCCGTGTGCGCGATGTGTAAACGAGATTAGCTGTCACACCCCGATGTTTCCATGTATTACCGGTGGGGAGTATCGTGACGTAGTTGATATCATCATAGTCAAATAATCACAGTTCAATGCACAGTGGAAGTCTAAAGTAATAATAATACCGATTTGAAAGTATAATAAAATATTACACAACGGTTATATATGGATCCACAGGCGGATCTTAAAACAGAAATATAAACTCTATTCAACAGACTTTAGACGTTTAGAACTTGCAAGATTCCTTATTAACGCCCTGAGCTCCCAGCCAATTACGTATAGTACCTGTCACTTAATCTTTTTGGAAAATACATCAGTTTACACTGGTAAATACAATTAACTGACTCTTTTGAAAAGTGTTTATGAAAATTGATTTAAATGCACAAGGCACAAATATTCTTTTATAACTTGGGATAATTATTTAAAAATAATCTTGTAAAAGAATTATATGTTTGTTATACGTTCAGTAGCCCGGGTTGAATACCGGGTTAAAGATTAATAGACATACCACATAATATCACCTACGACGAGTTATTCTCGAACAGGTAGGTATATCATTTTACATACGCACCGACAGGTGTATGCCTACACCTCATGCTTAAGTCGTGGCCATTTCAATGAATGAGCCGAGGATATCCAGGACATGGTCATTAACCCCCCAAAGGCTTTAAGCAAACAAAACGGATTAAACGGGTTATCTCAATGATTTAACCTTCATATGATTAAAGATTCAATACCCGACCAAGCGGTATTTTAAATACCGTACCCCAAGCCCGTATAAGGGAAAATAAGTTAAAAGTATTTACCTGAGCTAAAATGTAAATTATACTCAGCCATATATTCTAATCAGCAACTGCAAGTACTTCTACCGGGGCTCTCAATCTGGAACGAAAGTTTTATTAACCTATTAGATTCCTAACGGGTCTTATTTAAGTCGTAACTTAGACCGGTTAGTTTTAAGGAAAAGGTTTACGGTTCAAAATGCAAGATTAAGCGAAGACCGGATTAGAATGTGATTTAGACCCGACAAGTATGAAGACTTGTATAATAAGGGTAAACTAAACACATTCTGGATTTTGAAGAGAAAATGATAAGGTTTGATCCGTTTCGGTTAATTTACGCAAACTAGTTACATAAACCGTACCAAACGCGAGAAATGCATAACGGGTAACCAAATGAGTCATATACAGGTTTCACAAGTTAATATGCTCAAAAAATGTTGTGATATCAGTAGGATACCTTCCAATATGCCCAAAACGAATTTAAAATCAAATTAAGCCCCGTAGGGGTATTTTGGTCATTTTAAAGTTTATAAAAGAGGTTAAATAGCAACCTGAGGTTCTGTTCTAAAATAATCAGTAGAAATATTTATTTTAATAAGTTATATCAGTAATATACCATATATATGTGAAATTTATCATTTATGGCCAACTATGCACCGTAGGGGCATTTTGGTCATTTCACATATGTTAAAAGGGCCAATTTTGGAAATATGAGTTCAAAACTTTTACTTACTATTAAAGTATAAAAATTGATTCATAACATCGGTGGGTAACAAGCCTTAGGTGCCTAATATGGTTTTAGACCATACTATGCGCCTAAATCGCTAAAAGCCGGTATTTGACGATATTCGGGTTGATTAAAGAAATCTAAGACTTTTATCAGCCTTTATAGTTTAAAATAACTTATTTGTCATATAAAATCAGTAGAAAAAGGTTTGACATGTAAAGGATGTGTAAAACTCATTTTATTAGCAAAAAGGGCATAATCGTCAATTACCGAATCAATGCAAGAACCTTATGTTATGACCAGTTTAAAATTTAATAAAAATTTACAAAAATCCCTAAATATTATATTACATCATTGGGTAAAAGGTTTGGTGTCCAAATTTGAGTTTAAATAGGATTTATGTCGAAAATGCCGTTTAATTAATAAAAACGTTTTCATTTACGATATTGTGCATAACTCTCATTTTAGACCATGAACTGATGTAAAATTTTGAGGACATGTTTATAAATTAGTAATAAAGGTTTTTGTCCTCTCACATTTTCAAAAATTTCGTTTTAATATCAAAAGGGCATAATGGTCAACTTTTAAGCATTTAACGGAAACATGCAATGAACTAGGATTTATAAGGAACCAGGTTGTATAACCTCAGAGGGTTATACTAACACTCAATATCGTCCTAAAGGAACCCTAAGTCATATCTAAACTAAGCTAAATTGGGTCAGAACTGAAAGTCAAAGAAAAAGTCAACTTTTGCGACTTTCGGTTGCGAACAGATCCCAAACTCAGAAATTGTCGGGTCGAACATGCTTAGACGTGTTCAATTAATATTTACCAAGTTATTAAAGTGATAAAACTGATTTTATAGCCTCTACATTATCAGTTATGAATTTTTATTTAAAAACTGACCCGTTTGACTTTTATTTTAGTTACTTTGACCCGACAATTAACTAAGTAAACGTGGTAATTAGGAGGTGCCCTTTTGAGGGTTTAACACCTACCTAATTACGATCAAGTAGCCATGTTCATTGCGAGCAATGGCTTGACCATACAAGGTCTAACTAAAAGTCAAAGAGTTTATCGAAAACGCTTGACTTTTTGCCTTTAAGAGCCAAACAAAATAACTAAGCATGAAAGGAACACTTACAAGTGGTCCTTAGGACTGAGATAAACTCAGAAGGAGGTTCCAATTGATTAGGATCCTCAGATTTGAGAGAGAGAGCATGAACTCAAGCATTTATGTGAATTTTTAAATGAAGTTCAAGGCCTATTTATAGTGTTTGGATGATGATTGGATGATTGACAAGTGTTATGAGAAGTTACAAGATGATTACAGGTGTAATACCATCTTTCAAAACCATCAAATGATCCCTAGAATCAAATATGTGAGACAAGGAGGCAAACCAAAGCTGATTTTTAATTTTTTGTTGCTGGCAGTTGGTATACGGACCGTAAGGGTCCTGTATACGGTCCGTAAGGACATGTACAGCTCACATATACTTTCAATTGTTGTCATGTTTGGCCCCTGCACTTCCGAACTCATCCGAATTGATGTTTTTAGCACACAAGGCCTTTTATTTCCAACATTAGGCACCTCCAAGAGTATAACCAAGCATCATAAACTTCTCGATATGTTAAAAGTGTCAGTCAAAGGCCTAGTTTGACGTATTGACGCTTTTAACCCTTTAATTTGCGAACTTGCGCATATTAACGCGAAATGGCGCAAAAGCCTTACAAAGTTAATAACATGCATTCCCAAGAGTATAATGGAGTATTACGACCCTCCAGTTCACACCAGTTCACTTAAATGGTCGCTCAAAGGTGTAGTTTTAAATATTGACGCTTTTGGTCCTTTTAACGCGCAAACTTGCGCGTATTATCGATTTATCACGTCAAAGCCCTATGTTATCCATATTGGGAATTCCCGAGAGTATTATCGAACATTACGATGCTTCGGGTCTGTTAAAAGGTCACTCAGAGGTAAGAATTAACATGTTGACACTTTTAACCCTTTTTAACGCACAAACTTGTACGTATTGCTATTTATTGACATTAAAGACCTAAATGGCCAATGTTTTGCATTCCCAAGAATATGATTAGATATAATAATGTTTTGGTTTCATTAAAAGGTCATTCAGAGGTATTATTAAACATGTTGACGCTTCTAACCTTTTTACCGTGCAAACTTTCGATTTATGCAAACGATTTTGATTATCCAACAAGTGGCTTAATATGAGAATACAAATATCGTGTGAGGTTATTTCAAGACTTATTTTAAGCATGATATCACTTCCAGTCCTTCCATAATCAAAGTTTTTGATATTTTCGCAAAATTAGTCCCTCATAGTCAATGTTTGACTTTTATTAGGGTTTAGTACACGTGTTAACACATCATTGGACGTGATTTTACGTGGTGTTACATCCTCATCCCCTTAAAATAAATCTTGACCTCAAGATTTGCTCAAAAGATGGAAGTACTTTCTGTCTTATAATGGACTTAATCTTCCACAGCATATTTGGGCCTTTAAGGCACACAAGTTGACCCTTAAAATAGGTACACGTCTTCTTTCGGAGCTTCTAATCTTGTCGATCCTCAATCGATGCTGATTTCTCCACAAACTATAAGTTTTTATTAATCCGCACATCATTATGTGCCAATGCTATTGATCTACAGTCTAGCCATATCTTTAAATCGCAAGTGTGGGACACATTGCGAGTTCCATCAAGCTTTTTAAATAAGTTTTAGCTTATAAGCTACTGATCTTGACGCATTCAATTTTCTCGAATGGTACTATTTATTTGGACTTAACTTATCCATTACATCAAAATGCAGTACACCTCTCTAGGGTGGTACTTTCCGTAGAATCTTATCCCTTGTTAAGAACTTAAGAGGTTTGCGACTCTTATCAATCATTGATTTTTTGCCGATTATTGGCAACTTTCAGTCGATTACGGATTCGTATAATCTTATTCGTTGTTTCCAAGGTAATTTCAGGTCCTGCTAATTTGGACTTACCAAACTTCTATCCAACAACGGATGTTTAACATTCCATCTATGCAAGGTCTCTAAGGAGCAGCCTTGATGCTTATATACTAACTATTAGTTATACGAGAGTTTATTTAAGGTGGGATGGTCATTCCAACTACTGCTTATACCGATCTTAAAGAATAGCTAACCTCATGGTTATTTGAACAAGTCGACGATCCTGGGTAGCTAATAGCGATTCTTAATTGTTACCTAAGTAGGGTTGCAGTAATCAATGCATAAGCATAATGAACCGTCTTTCTTAATTAATAATATCGGAACTCTCAGATTTACGAATTAGGCTTTATGAACCTTTATCTTAAAACTCATTTAATTAGGGTTTCAATTCTTCCATTATTACTGGTACTAATCGACATGAAGATTTCACAATAATGCAGCCCTAAGCGGGATGTAAATCTTAACTCTACTTGTCTTCGGAGGTAAACAGGGTAGTTCTTTGGAGAAGGTAATCAAGGCACAAGGAGATTACAGAGATTTTCCAAATCTCAAGCTTCGGTTTATATATCTTTGCATGTGTCAGATAAATGACACATTTACTTTACGAATCTATGGATACCTTAATCAGTGACACTTACTTGGAAATTTCTATTCTGGATATCTTCTTTGAATACCATTTGCTGACTTTGGTACAATATGACCATTGGGATATCTCAGTGGTTCCATGCATTAAACCTCCATACTGATCAGGCATGGAAGCAATCTATGGAACATGTTAAGATACACCAATCCTCATATGGCGCTTTTATCAAACAGTCTGGTATTCGTAGTTGATAGAAATCAATGAGATAACAAAATAACATATAATGACGTACTCCATCTGGAGTGAGTGTACTCTAGAATTTTTTTTTTGAATGAAGATTTTTGCCAGGAATAGAAGAATGGTTCCTATGATTTTGCCTGTAAATTTTACCTTACACTTAATATATGTGGTTCTTATGGGAAAAATTTAAAAGTTTGCTATGCTTATAAATTATGAAGGATTTATTGGTACCCGAATCAAAACAGAACTCTTAGCATTTATATTAGTGATAAATGATAAGGAATGTACCTGATGACATTATTGATATGTACTGCCTCTGACATTCATCCAGTAACTCAGGCGTTTCCTTCCTTAGCCTTCCCAAGCTTAGCTATACCCTTTTTGACAGTTCTAGGGCAGTTAGACCTAATGTGGCCTTTCTCGCCACAGCCGAAACAGACTACGCTCTTTATGTCCCTACACTCGAGGGATTGATGACCAGTTCTTTTACAGACGCCACATTGCTTTGGCCTTCGCTTCTTTCGACACTGTCCCCAGTGCCTTTTATGACAGGTCTTGCATACATGTTTCTTATTGGACTTTTGTTGGATCTCATTAAGCTCAAGCTTACCCTTTTTCTTAGAAGTCTAGGAGTTACCTTCCTCCCTTTTCCTTTTTGGTTCATTCTTTGCATCCAGGGGATGAACAAGATCCTTCTCGTGAGTAAGGAAGTGTGGTCTTAAATGGGATTTGGAGCAAGTAACATTAGGCTCTTTGAACTTTTTCATGACCTTTCTCACAGCTTTTCCCACAGCTGCGTCAATCATAGCTTGGAGAACATCTCTGTTAATTTTGAGGTTCACAATTGCAGCATCATTAGCATGAGTTGTGTAACGCCCCAAAATCTGAATGTTAATATTTGTTGTATGTTATTATGTGACACGTCAGGAAATAACTAACTAGGCTATTTAACCTAGTTAAGGGTATGGTCAAAAGTATTAAATGATGAAGGTAGTGTCAGTTATGTTTTAAAGGCAAAACCCGAGGGGCTAAAGTGGAACAAATGGAAGTTAAGTTATTAAATATCTAAACACACACAAACACACACATACGTGTGTTCGAGAAAGAGGCAGGAGGCTCCCATGGAGCCTCAAACCCTAGTTCCATCTTTTTGCTCAAATCGGAAGGCAAGATGAAGCTCAAATCCATAACCGAGTATGGATTAATGATCACCAACACGAGGGGATCATAAGGTATGTCAAAAATCTAAGATTGGTGATCATGGGTAAAGTGGGTTATGTTCGAATCCATGAGTTTAAGTGGAATTGAGCATTAGTATGTGCTATAATCATTATATAGAACATGGATTATGAATGATTTGTGCTAATTTGATGTTTAGATGATAAACCCATTAGTTATGGTGATGAAGATGACTAGAATCACCTTCTATGTTCAAGTCTTGTTGAATGATTGATGTATTATGTGGTTATGATGAAATATTGTTAGATGAAAGTAAAGGAATATGATGATGTTAAGTTTAATGTTCATTTGGAATGATATATGATGATTAGTAGAAGGATTTGATGAGTTATGTATGAGTGTAGAAGATTTATGCATGAATTAGTTGTACGATATGCTTAAAAGGTAGTACTCACATCAAGTGTATGATAAAATGTATATAGTGTCGTCCGTATAGTCGATTATGATGTTACGGGTATATGATGATAAGACGATATTTGAGTATGGTTAATAGTTGACTTTTGAAAGTCAACTAAGTATAAGAAACATGATTTGACTCGTTGTCATAAATGTAGGTTGATGGGAAGTCGTATGGTACATGTTATAGCAATCCGTGTTAAATGTAATGACATGATGAGTTACATGAGTTTAACGTATACGAATATGATTATATGAAGTTGATTATGTATGTTAATGCTTGTAGAAATGACTAAGGAAAGTTAAGTGTGAATTATGCGAATGATATGAATGTTACATGTACAAATGAGTATGATAATAAGAGCGTGGTTTCGATGAAATGAAAGTATAGGAATCACGTCGTGACGGACTCAAGAAGGAGGCGTTAACGGGTCAAGATGAGGCAAGGAATCGGATACGAGCACGGACGCACAAGGTAAGTGATTTTCGTAATCACTTCTTAGAACAAGTAAGTAGTAAAGTGTTGGAATGAATTAAACATGAGATTTGAGGTTAAATATGTGTTAAAGTCTTTCGTCGTAAGTGATGGGTTTAAGGTTGACCAAAATGCCCTTGATGGGTATTTTGGGGCAAACGATCTTAACAAGCAGTTTAGGAACAAGTATTTGATGAGTATAATGTCTTGAATAAGTATGGAGGCGAAGAGTATGGTCTTGGTATGTCATAAACCAAGTATTGCGCAAATACCCATAATGGGTCAAATAATTAGAATGTGATGATAAGTCGATAGGGCGCAAGATAAGAATTTCATTAATCCGGATGTGGGATTTCAAGTTCATATGATAGAATGTGAATTTACAAGCATGTAGGAAGAAACGGGAGGTTAAACGGGTAAACGGTTCAAAAGTTACGCGCGTTTTAGTGCGTACGGACGACGAAACGAATCTGCAGGAAAATGCATTTTAGAGAGGCCGTCGCCGACGGGCAAGGAGGCCGTCGCCGACGGGCAAGGGAAAGTCAGTTTTCTCCGACGGGTTAACTACCTGTCTACGGGACTTTTGGGCTACGGGTAAATGCAAGGCCCGTCGCCGACGACCTCCCCAAGTCCCAAAAGCTGAAATCTTGTTTGTAAGTTGAATTATGTACCGTAGGCTTCGGTTTGATATCCGTGGACTACGGCGGACTTTCCAAACATGGTTTTGATGGTTCCTTAGATGTTTATGGGCTATAAAGCTAAGTCTAAGACCCATGTAAATAATGTATGATTATGTAGGAGGTACGCGTGATCTAATACGTGTTTGTTAAGGTATGTACGTATGTGGATTTGTATGTATGTATGTATAAAGGTATGTGCGAGTGTATGCATGTATGTGATGATGTTAGGAAAGGTATGTACGTATGTGGATGTGTATGTATGTATGTATAAAGGTATGTGCGTGTGTATGCATGTATGCGATGATGTTAGGAAAGGTATGTACGTATGTGGATGAGTATGTATGTACGTATAAGGACATGTATGAGTGTATGCACGTATGTAAAGTTGTAGGAAAGGTATGTATGTATGTACGTAGATGTGTATGTATGTATGTATAAAGGTATGTACGAGTGTATGCATGTATGCGATGATGTAGGAAAGGTATGTATGTACGTAGATGTGTATGTATGTATAAGGACGTGTATGAGTGTATGCATGTATGTGATGATGTAGGAAAGGTATGTACGTATGTGGATGTGTATAAAGACATGCATGAGTATATGCCCGTATGTAAAACTGTAGGAAAGGATGAATGTATGTAGATGTGTATGCATGTTTGTATGTAAGTACGTATGTATGCATGATTTAGACACATTGAGTGTTAACGTTATTAATGGGGTACCTTGAGAATGATAAGTAATGCAGGTACATTATTGAAGTGTCACCAGGAAATGGATACGCAGATGAAAGGCTTAAAGCTTGAAAGATGATGAAATGTGAAGTATACGCGAATGAATCTTGTTTATTAATGTATGCTAATGTTATGTATGTATGTGGTGAACGCAGGTAGTGCCAGTTATGAGGATAGTCAAGGATTGGAGATCGAAGATCGAGTCACTAGAGAGATTGTACGGAAATGTTGATGTACATAATGTAGTAAACATAAGCTATGTTTTTAACTAGTAAACGAGAGGATGACGGATTTATGGGAAAGAGTTGTGTTAAAGTTAAATTTTAAATAAGTTGAGGTAATTATAAAGAAAGAAATTTTATGGTACGTGTTTCCGCTGCGACTTTTGTCATGTACGATTTTAGGGTATTACAAGTTGGTATCAGAGCCCTGGTTTGAGGGAATCAAGTACGAGAAGATAAGTACTTGAACTCAAACTTGTGTGCTCTTGAGATAAGAAATCCGTACAATCTGAGACTCGATCAAGATCCAAAGGTAAAGGCTAATGTAAGCATGTATTTATGTATACGTATAAAGAAACTGACGGTTTTGTATGTTCAAGGTAAGCATAAGTGTTGGAAGAGTATGATCCGTGAATGCAGTCTAGGATGAATACTAAGGCAGGCAAAGAGGTAATAAGACAAGTAGGTGAATGAGCCCAGGCAAGTACATTTAATATGTGGGTGTAAGTAATGGTAAAATGCATTAAGGGAAGAAAAATGCTAAATGAAAGACTATGATGGTATAGTGAACATGTTTTGAAAATGATACACGTGCCGAAACCTAATTCTTCGGGCATAAGGTGACAATTACACGAAGACACGAAACTAGTATGTGGATTGTGTACCTGGCCAGTACATGTGAAGCATATGACGTTCGTGAGACCGTGAAAATTGATACAGGTATGTCCGTTAGAATTAAGTAGTAGGTGGACGTGAGGGTGAAGAGAAATGTAAGACTCTCAGGAATGAAAGTATGAATGCTATGTTAGAATCCGCAAGACGGATTCGAAACATGAAAGAAGTTAATGTGTGAATGCAATGTTTGAATCCGCGATACGGATTCAAAGAATGAAAGATATGAAAGCAATGCTTGAACCCGCGAGACGGATTCAAGGGATGAAATGTATGAATGAAATGATTGAATCCGCGAGACGGATTCAAGGAAGGAAAGGTATGAATGAAATGTTTGAATCCGCGAGACGGATTCAAGGAAGAAAAGGTATGAATGAAATGTTTGAATCTGCGAGACGGATTCAAGGAAGGAAAGGTATGAATGAAATGTTTGAATCCGCGAGACGGATTCAAGGATGAAAGGCATGAATGATATGTTTGAATCCGCGAGACGGATTCAAGGATGAAAGGCATGAATGATATGTTTGAATCCGCGAGACGGATTCAAGGATGAAAGGCATGAATGATATGTTTGAATCCGTGAGATGGATTCAAGGAGGAAAGGCATGAATGGAATGTTTGAACCCGCGAGGTGTTAGATATGTTAGTATTCGACTCATGGGAGTCATAATGTAGGGCGGGCTACGACCCGGGCAATAAGTTAAGTATGAATCGGAAGGGTAAGTTTGGTCATGAGTACCGGAATAATGTAATGAATGTCGTTGCAAGTAAACATGAATGGAAAGAAGCACGAACGGGTACCTCGATGCATCTCTGTTAAGTAAGAAATGTCAGTTGGACTTGAAAGGTCAAACCGCTAGGGTGACGAAATAAGTAACTAGAGTAAAAGAATTGTATGTAAGGAATGAAGTATGGAATGTGTTATAGCATGTACGTAGGAAGTTGTAGAAGAATTATGGGTGCGTAATCACCTAGCAAAGTAAATGTTGGAATGAAATGTGCATGAGCGGAAGCTCATTATAAGGATGAATGAACCATGGCCGGGTACGATTAGTACTCGTGAAGAGGCGGATCGATCTGGTTTACGGATCGTTGAGTTATGAAATGAAACCGAGGTCAGTGAAATGTTCAACTTATGCTGAATGTGTACGAATCAGAAGATTGGAAATCGACCTATGAAGTGAAGGATAGGATAGGTATGGTAAGGTATGTGATGTTTGACTTTTAACAGTCAACCTAAGAAGAAAATGGTAAATCCTAAAAGTTTTGAATGAAAATTTTGGGTAATGATTAAATTCCCGTAAGATGAACTGCATGATACACTTACGTATGTAAATTAAGTAATGCATGAAGTGAAAGCAATAGTAATGTGAAATGAACGAAATGATTTAAAGATAATGTAAAGGTATGCAGGATACAAGTAACTGTAGAAAATGTAGAATGAGGTTAACGTTAGAATTAAGCACGTAGGCGTGATTATGTAATAATAGTTTTGTTGTGATAACAAAACAAAAGTGAAATGTTATACAGAGTATGTAGAGAATGTAAATTTTTAGAGGTGAGATGGAGATATTAGATCCATTAAAAAGGGATCATATTAAAGGACGGAAGAGTATGTGTAATGACCAGTTATTGACAGGTCAAGTAAATGAAAATGAAAATGATATAGGAAAGAATGATCAGGAAAGTATGGGCTAGTGGTCGTATGGATGGACTAGAAGGAAAGATGATGTGTGTTCGATGAAAGTGAGAAAGGTTTCGGGGACGAAACCTTGTTTAAGGGTGGTAGACTTGTAACGCCCCAAAATCTGAATGTTAATATTTGTTGTATGTTATTATGTGACACGTCAGGAAATAACTAACTAGGCTATTTAACCTAGTTAAGGGTATGGTCAAAAGTATTAAATGATGAAGGTAGTGTCAGTTATGTTTTAAAGGCAAAACCCGAGGGGCTAAAGTGGAACAAATGGAAGTTAAGTTATTAAATATCTAAACACACACAAACACACACATACGTGTGTTCGAGAAAGAGGCAGGAGGCTCCCATGGAGCCTCAAACCCTAGTTCCATCTTTTTGCTCAAATCGGAAGGCAAGATGAAGCTCAAATCCATAACCGAGTATGGATTAATGATCACCAACACGAGGGGATCATAAGGTATGTCAAAAATCTAAGATTGGTGATCATGGGTAAAGTGGGTTATGTTCGAATCCATGAGTTTAAGTGGAATTGAGCATTAGTATGTGCTATAATCATTATATAGAACATGGATTATGAATGATTTGTGCTAATTTGATGTTTAGATGATAAACCCATTAGTTATGGTGATGAAGATGACTAGAATCACCTTCTATGTTCAAGTCTTGTTGAATGATTGATGTATTATGTGGTTATGATGAAATATTGTTAGATGAAAGTAAAGGAATATGATGATGTTAAGTTTAATGTTCATTTGGAATGATATATGATGATTAGTAGAAGGATTTGATGAGTTATGTATGAGTGTAGAAGATTTATGCATGAATTAGTTGTACGATATGCTTAAAAGGTAGTACTCACATCAAGTGTATGATAAAATGTATATAGTGTCGTCCGTATAGTCGATTATGATGTTACGGGTATATGATGATAAGACGATATTTGAGTATGGTTAATAGTTGACTTTTGAAAGTCAACTAAGTATAAGAAACATGATTTGACTCGTTGTCATAAATGTAGGTTGATGGGAAGTCGTATGGTACATGTTATAGCAATCCGTGTTAAATGTAATGACATGATGAGTTACATGAGTTTAACGTATACGAATATGATTATATGAAGTTGATTATGTATGTTAATGCTTGTAGAAATGACTAAGGAAAGTTAAGTGTGAATTATGCGAATGATATGAATGTTACATGTACAAATGAGTATGATAATAAGAGCGTGGTTTCGATGAAATGAAAGTATAGGAATCACGTCGTGACGGACTCAAGAAGGAGGCGTTAACGGGTCAAGATGAGGCAAGGAATCGGATACGAGCACGGACGCACAAGGTAAGTGATTTTCGTAATCACTTCTTAGAACAAGTAAGTAGTAAAGTGTTGGAATGAATTAAACATGAGATTTGAGGTTAAATATGTGTTAAAGTCTTTCGTCGTAAGTGATGGGTTTAAGGTTGACCAAAATGCCCTTGATGGGTATTTTGGGGCAAACGATCTTAACAAGCAGTTTAGGAACAAGTATTTGATGAGTATAATGTCTTGAATAAGTATGGAGGCGAAGAGTATGGTCTTGGTATGTCATAAACCAAGTATTGCGCAAATACCCATAATGGGTCAAATAATTAGAATGTGATGATAAGTCGATAGGGCGCAAGATAAGAATTTCATTAATCCGGATGTGGGATTTCAAGTTCATATGATAGAATGTGAATTTACAAGCATGTAGGAAGAAACGGGAGGTTAAACGGGTAAACGGTTCAAAAGTTACGCGCGTTTTAGTGCGTACGGACGACGAAACGAATCTGCAGGAAAATGCATTTTAGAGAGGCCGTCGCCGACGGGCAAGGAGGCCGTCGCCGACGGGCAAGGGAAAGTCAGTTTTCTCCGACGGGTTAACTACCTGTCTACGGGACTTTTGGGCTACGGGTAAATGCAAGGCCCGTCGCCGACGACCCTAGGGGTCGTCGCCGACGACCTCCCCAAGTCCCAAAAGCTGAAATCTTGTTTGTAAGTTGAATTATGTACCGTAGGCTTCGGTTTGATATCCGTGGACTACGGCGGACTTTCCAAACATGGTTTTGATGGTTCCTTAGATGTTTATGGGCTATAAAGCTAAGTCTAAGACCCATGTAAATAATGTATGATTATGTAGGAGGTACGCGTGATCTAATACGTGTTTGTTAAGGTATGTACGTATGTGGATTTGTATGTATGTATGTATAAAGGTATGTGCGAGTGTATGCATGTATGTGATGATGTTAGGAAAGGTATGTACGTATGTGGATGTGTATGTATGTATGTATAAAGGTATGTGCGTGTGTATGCATGTATGTGATGATGTTAGGAAAGGTATGTACGTATGTGGATGAGTATGTATGTACGTATAAGTACATGTATGAGTGTATGCACGTATGTAAAGTTGTAGGAAAGGTATGTATGTACGTAGATGTGTATGTATGTATGTATAAAGGTATGTACGAGTGTATGCATGTATGCGATGATGTAGGAAAGGTATGTATGTACGTAGATGTGTATGTATGTATAAGGACGTGTATGAGTGTATGCATGTATGTGATGATGTAGGAAAGGTATGTACGTATGTGGATGTGTATAAAGACATGTATGAGTATATGCCCGTATGTAAAACTGTAGGAAAGGATGAATGTATGTAGATGTGTATGCATGTTTGTATGTAAGTACGTATGTATGCATGATTTAGACACATTGAGTGTTAACGTTATTAATGGGGTACCTTGAGAATGATAAGTAATGCAGGTACATTATTGAAGTGTCACCAGGAAATGGATACGCAGATGAAAGGCTTAAAGCTTGAAAGATGATGAAATGTGAAGTATACGCGAATGAATCTTGTTTATTAATGTATGCTAATGTTATGTATGTATGTGGTGAACGCAGGTAGTGCCAGTTATGAGGATAGTCAAGGATTGGAGATCGAAGATCGAGTCACTAGAGAGATTGTACGGAAATGTTGATGTACATAATGTAGTAAACATAAGCTATGTTTTTAACTAGTAAACGAGAGGATGACGGATTTATGGGAAAGAGTTGTGTTAAAGTTAAATTTTAAATAAGTTGAGGTAATTATAAAGAAAGAAATTTTATGGTACGTGTTTCCGCTGCGACTTTTGTCATGTACGATTTTAGGGTATTACAAGTTGCATCATCAATGACGCGATTGACGATTGTCTTATCCGAGTTTGTCATACTCGAGACTTGGTCCCTAACACCAAATGAAACAATTACTTAGTTGCACCACAACAGCTAGTCATCATCCTGATGATCTAACATATACTAACCATGGTATCATTAAACCATACAGGCTATTATGGTATGAACATTCCTAATGAATGTTATTTAAATGTATATCAATTATATTTAGTCTAGGTCACAAAAGGACCATCAATGGTATTTAAGGTTTGGACCTAGTCCATAACCATTTTGACAGGGGATCCAAATATCACATCTGTCTTTGTCATATTGATGATTTTGGATAGCTTGAAGGCTCGCCACAAGGACATGGAAAAGAGTGATTCCTAATGGATATAAGGCATCCAACTAAAATTGTTGAAGCAATCTCTAAGGTATCATCGGCCAATTCTACCTCATGTTTTATGTCTAGAGTCCAATCAGGCAGATTCAACAATTTTCAACATTTATTGTCTACAACAGACTTATTTGCGCCAGAATCAAACAAAATTCTAGCATAAACCTCATTGATAAGGAAGGTATCTGCTATGACGTTTTCATTCTGCATTGTCTCCTGGGCGTTCATCTTGAAGACTCGCTCGTTTGTTTTCTTGGCCTCTTCAGACTTCTTTGCAAGCTTTGGGCAGTTGGTTTGATGTGACCTTCCTCGTTACAGTTGTAACAAGTCGCGTTCTTCAAATCCTTGCATTCTAAGGTCTTGTGACCCTTGGTCTTGCAAATCCCACATAGTTTAGCATGTGGGTCAATCGTACATTTTCCAGAATGATGCTTTCTGCAGTTACTGCAATTGGGTCTACTATCAGACTGGCTCGAGTTTTTCTTGAACTCAGAATCTTTCTTGTACTCAGAATTTCCCTTTTTCTTCTGGTCAGATCGATGAGAGTTCTCCTCTTCTCTTTTCCTTTTTCCCTCGTCAGAAGTCTTAACAGACTTATTCCTGATTGCATCTAAAGTGAGAGATAAGGATAAGTCCACCACGGACCTATATGTGGTAGGCCTAGATGCTTTAACATTTCCCTTAATTTCTGGTGCTAGGCCTCCAATAAAACGCGCTATGCGGTTAGGTTCAGGGGTGACTAAATAGGGAACTAGGCGGGACATAGTGTTGAAACTTGTCACATATGCCTGACAATCTAAATTCTTCATGACCAGAGTCAAGAAGTCCGTTTTCCATCCTTTCTACCTCATGCCGAGGACAGATGTTTTCCTTGATTAGTACAACAAATTGATCCCAAGACAAGTTATACAATAGGATCTTCCCAGTGGCTTGGATTAGAGACCTCCACCAAGCCAGAGCTTCTCCTTCGAACGATTGCGAAACAGGCTTCACAATATCTTGCTCTGCACAACCACTGATGTCTACTACTGTGTCCATCTCATCCAGCCATGTCATACAATTGATGGCTCCTTTTTCTCCTGTGAAGTCCCTTGGTTTTCAAGAGACAAAGTATTTATAAGAGCAGGTCTTAAGACATGGCTCCTGTTTGAGAACAATTTGTTTGGATGGGACACTCATCTGATTCGACGAATGATGAGAATCATCCTTATGAGATGTATGTTTCTTAGAAGGTGGCTCCATATGAGGTGCAGACTGGTTCCTGGTGCGAGCACCGCTTGATTCTTTAAATTGTCTGTCAATGGCTCGAGTGACAGCATTATGTATCATTGTCTGTAAATCTACAGCCGTTACATTCATCCTTGTATTGTCATCCCTCATAATAGAATGACTGTTAATCTCCTCTGATTCAGGCATGGTGAAGCTTGCCTTCTATAAAACAATTGTCAATAATTTTGTTTAGAAGTCTATTTTGGAATCATCATCTTCGATGATTCATTAACCATGGTATAAATAGACCATATTTGGTTAATTTGATAATTAGGTTTATTTTAAACTTTTCATTATGATTATCCAGTTATAAACTATTAAGGATATTGAAATGGCTCAAAAGGCCTTGTCACGAGGACAGTTTTGAATTTATAAGCCATGATCTTATAGGATCGAGGCATTAAGGTTTGAACATAGTTCATTACCCTTCTTGACAGAGAGTTAAAGACTATAACTGTATTTTGTCTTTTAGGACAATAGATGTAGCCCGTAGGCACTTCATCACTAATGAATGTTTATGATATGATCATTTTATTTGATGATTTAAGCCATGATTTCTAAATCACTAGGCTAGATAAGAAATTGGAAGAATCCAATATAAGAATGACTATTGTGATTTTCTCGAACCACATTTGTCAAGAGTGCTAGCACGTTCTTAGGTGTTAACAAGGATCTATTATCTTAAAAAGGCTTTACCATTTTAGCCATGTCTAAAATGACCTATAGGCTAGATTATACCTTTAAGATTTTCTTTGAGATATAAAGGCAGAGCAATCATAAATTGAAATGATATTCTGATTTAGGATATATTACATATGTATATATTGTTTAATACCAAAATAAATTTCAAAAAGGAAACTTTTCATAGAAAGTCCTAAAGAATCACAATAATTGCCCTAAACGGGTCTTACACAGAAAGATTCGCCCACGCAGGGACTTAGAAGATATATATGTCCTTATAGGGACTACTATAGAAATGAAATATAACAAAAGAAGTTTCTTCTTTATTTTAATTCTGAGAGTTTTCTCCTTGGTTCACTGAGAGCGGTACGGATACTGAAGGTTTTTGTGGATAGTCGAAATCTTCTATATTAGGAATCTTAGCAAAGGTGGAATCCAAGGATTTTATGGTTAATGAATAACATGGATCACGAATAAGGTCAAGACTGTTATAATCCAAGTTTGGGATTCCAAAACGTGGAGGTAAGAAATATGGGTCCTTCGGGTCCATAGGTATCATCTTGGGAGTGGGAGCCTTAGGGACAGTTGGTATGGACTCCTCCAATGTTGGCTTCTCATTTGAAGTTTCAGAAGTCTTAGGTACAGAAATTGAGATATAATTAATGGGTTCAACTGATTTGATTTTTGGGAATGGGTTCAAAAGATCCTTTCTCCATACTGGTCGTACGCTTATTCGAGCTGTGGTACGTAGCTTAACGTTCTTGGACTTCGGGTTTGGAGAGCTTCCACAAATGGCAGCTTTACTCGGCGACACGATCCTGAGATGCAAAGATATCGAAAACAATGTATATATATAACATGGATGAGATCATTCCTAGTTCATGTCTAGACTCAGAAGTTAAGGAATGTGCTATTGTGTCCTTGAGATTAAACACAAAAGGCTAGTGTTTAATTCACTCAATGTTGGCTCTGATACCAACCTATCACACCCCGATGTTTCCATGTATTACCGGTGGGTCCGGTGGGGAGTATCGTGACGTAGTTGATATCATCATAGTCAAATAATCACAGTTCAATGCACAGCGAAAGTCTAAAGTAATAATAATACAAACCGATTCGAAAGTATAATAAAATATTACACAACGGTTGTATATGGATCCACAGGCGGATCTTAAAACAGAAATATAAACTCTATTCAACAGACTTTAGACGTTTAGAACTTGCAAGATTCCTTATTAACGCCCTGAGTGTGACAACTGTGCTCTGTAATCGATGAACAATGCAAAAAAATGATAATTATCAATAAAACAATGAGTTTTGGTGTATTTATATGTGTATTTGTGTTGGATGATTTTACGATTTGATTCGATTCCGATTTCAAGCTCTAAATCGCTTTCTGGAAAGTTATACGCAAACTGGTGCGTAAACGCAGTCAGTTTAATGCGACAAACACTCCGGAATAGTGAAATAGGATTAACATACCTAAAATAACCTTCACATAACTTAGAAATAAGTTTTGGATGGTTTGGTGTGCTGGAAACAAGTTTATTCGATCGCAGGGACTATTTGTGTCAAACTGCGAAACTATACCGATTCGTAGGGTATCGAAGAGTCCGGAACTTGATCATAAGCTAAAAATACCATAAATAACCTAAACATAGCTTAGAAATAAGCTTTGAGGGGTTCGGTGTGCGAAAACATGCTTATTTGATCTTACAGGGACTAAAAGTGTCAAAAACGACGTAAGTTTGCATTTTCGCGCATATCTTACGTTCTGACCACATCTGGACATCCAAAATTTTTGAGCACACTAAAATATTTTTATTTTAGTGATCGGCATGCAAAAATACCGTTCGTCGCTTAATTTGGTTTGTTTTCGCGTCCGTTTGAGTTTCGTCGTAATTTAACGAACAACACGACCGTACGACCAAACGAGCCGACATCCGAGAGTGTTCCAAGCATATTTTGAGTCCTATAAACTTTATTGACCTCGTAGAGCCTTGAAAATGGCTTAACGGGGGTCAAAAAGGCCTGAAATGAGCTCAAAACAAGTGCAGGGACCTAAACTTCCAATTATCAAACTTCTGCTGATTTGGCTTAACGGGCGCGTAAGGTTGCTCCTATACCTTACGTGAAGTGCCCAGCGACCAGAATTCAGTTTTCAGCATTCTGTTTGATCTTCAGGGGCTGTTATGGTAAGTTCTTTGTGTGATGGGCAAGTTTAAGTGTTCTCCAAGGTCTCTAATCAGTTCCTAACACATGTATGGATATGATTTAATCCTTGATGGCCACACAAACACATGGAATGATCTTGTGAGGTTGCTACAACTATAAATAGCATGGCCAACTTCTATTTCATTTGCTCATTTCCTCATTCTCCTCTCTACAATCTGAATTGGGAGCTCTCTCAACTGATTTGGAACTTGGCCTTTGTACAAAAGATAGCAAGGACCTTTAGTGAGCATTCTTTCATTCTTTTATTGCTTACTAGTTTAAAAAGTCAAACAGTGTTTGACTTTCAGTTGACCAGTCAATTGGTCAAAGTCAAAGTTCAATTGAACATTGCAACGTGATTGTAATCACAATGGTTATAATCCTTAGTGATTATACCTACTGATTACCACGTTAACTAGGCGTAGTGACGTGTCAAAGTTTTGGTCAAAATGCGTTTTAGCTCGCATTTTGCAACGGAACTACTTATAGGTACCAAAACACTTTGTTTTGATACCAAATCAGTTTTATAAGCTAGTTAAACATGTTTTGACATGTTTAACTCGTCACTATTAGTTTAGTGCTTGTTTAGGATCGTAAGTTAAGCGGTCTAAATAACCGCTTAGACTTTCGAACCCGACTCGTTTGGTCGATCATTAGGATCCGACCAAGCTTGATGAGTGATGATAGTTGCATAGGGAATAACCACTGAGGTTATACCTTATAATCATATAGGATTGGTTAGTTATTTGTTAAGTAGCTTGTATGCCCATGGGAAATGACCAAAATGCCCTTTTGAAGCATAAATCCGTATTTTACATATGTGAACATGTTTTTGATATATAATCTGAATTAGTAACATGTTTAGGTATTATTGGGCATGTAAGACTTGACATAGCACATAGTTAACCATCCGAACATAGTTCCGCACGAACGACGTTTTAAAGTAGCATAAGCTACCTTAATGGGCCGTAACGGGTCGAAAGCACTTAGGCTAAGTTCCGATTTAGTATGTAGGCTTTGTTAAACCATATCACATGAGTTCCAACACTCATTTGGTTGACAAGACCTCATTCTATCTGATCTTCCGATTTAGGTGTCGATTTAATTGCTAGTGATCCGATTACTAGGTACTACTTGAATTTCCTTGGTTTGTCTGAGCTTCGCTAAGTTCTTTAGATCAAGGATACCCTATCATTCAATGTGAGTACATAGTTCCCCTATTTTACTGTTTTCAATTGTTTTGGGGTGATTCATATGTATTAAAAGGATTTCGATATTTTAACGATGTTTTCAAAAATGATTAAGATGGTTTATATTAAACTAATAACGATTTCGATAATGTGAACGAAACTTGTTGGTTGTAACTACATAACGAATGACATTCATTAGCATTGATCAAGCCGACCAGTATTAGGTTATGGTACCATAGGATCTGACAAATCCCGTTATCAGACTACACCCATGGTTATGTGTGGGGGTTATGTAGGTAACGACCAAATCTGATGATTGTTAACTTACCCTTTGGTGGTTTGTTAATACGAGAAACGAGGTAGTCGAGTCACGAAGGTTTGAATGTTATTAGCGAGACGACCAAAAGTAGTTTCACAATTAAAACGAATACGATTTTGGGACGAGTTAAAACGATTTGGAACGACTTAAACGAGATAAAACGATTTGAACGAACGATTGGTTTGGGTTGTGATTAGGTAGTGGGATGAGTGTAACATGATAGAAGCATGGTAGATACGCCACTGGTACATCTTATATATAAGTGCTTTTATCATATTACATTGCATGCCATTATTTAGTTCACTTGGGAAACGATTTGAAATGATGTCACACAACGAGGTTTTCGAAATGATATAAACCATACGAGTTTTATTAACGAGTTTTAACGAGATGATTTACGAATTGGTTTACTAAAACAAATGTTTTGGGGTTAAGAATCATGGCTACGAGATTTTATAAACTATAACCATCTTGATTTGAGTTGGTTAATCATGTTGCAATATTATATACTTTTCAAAACAAGGTTTTCTAGGTATTGCAATATATATATAAACGAGCCATGATTCTGATACTCTTATGTTTCAGGTGATATTGCGTGATGATTGCTAGGGAGCATGTTCACTTAGGATTTGGACGTGGCCTTAGTGACATAAAAACGATAGTAGACGATGTTTAATTTGTTTGTTTGGTTTAAGACAATGTAATTTACTTAATGAATCAATAAAACGAAACTTTTTATTACCATGGTTGGTGAAACGATGATTCTGTTACAACACTCCCCGACGTTTCCGCCACGGTTTTGTTGTTTTAACGTGGTCGGGGTGTGACAGAAGAGTTGGTATCAGAGCACATGATTATAGGGAATTAGGTTATTAGCATTGATTTAACCTAGACTATAACTTTCTAGGACCTTAACGCAAGTTTACTTGTGTTTAGATTTTAAAACAATACCGTCACCTATCCTTAGGTGATAACCACAACGAAAACACAGTAACAAATCCGCTTCGAAAATTAATCATCTATCCTTGGATGATTGATTGTAAGGTTTTGAACCCTCTCAGTTTTCAAAATCTCGTCAAAGTTTGGGTCTAAATAATGTGAACACGTGCAAACTAGAAGAGGCCTGTACCCTGAGTTTTCTGTCTAAGGCTAGAGTGTTCGTACAAATCCGCAGTATCGGACCAGTCACTCTTACCTGGGAACTCTTGGGGTGAGCGTTCACTTATAGGCGAGCATGTCTTCAGCGATACATTATTATGACCTATTTACTTTGATTAGTCACCGCGTGTCGTTTGTTCGTTCGAGGTAACAAAAAAATGATCACACTCCTTGTGTTTTGGCGATGTTTTCAATACCTCTTTTGTTTCTCCAATTGTCGACCTCACTCATTTCTCATGTTTCCTTGTTAGAAAATGCCTCCTCGACGCGATACTCAAACTTTTCCTGCTGAAGAAGTCGCAGCCCTTGTTTCTCAGCAAATGGCTGCTGTACTTCCAGGCGTAGTGACCCAAATCCATGAGCTTTACAACAACAATAATAACAACAATAATGCCCAATGTAATTTCAAGAATTTTAACTGTGCGAAGCCGCTTAAGTTTTCTGGGTTGCAAGGAGCAACTGCGCTCCTGCAGTGGTTCGAGAGTATCGAGAGCACATTCAGACATGTGCAGTGTCCGAATGCGCGAAAGGTTGAGTTTGCTTCAAGCGTGTTTGAGAAGCGAGCTCTTAAATGGTGGAACGGAGTGATGCGTGATAGGGGTGCCGAAGTGGCATTAGCACAAACTTGGGAAGAGCTCCGAGCTCTCATGATGAGAGAGTTCTGTTCCCATCACGAGATTCGAGCTTTGGAACGAGATTTTGATGATTTAAAGCAAGATGGGGGAGAACACCGTGCCTATACGGATCGATTCGAGGAGCTTAGTTTGTTGTGTCCCACTATGGTTACCCCACTGGAGAAAGCTATTGAGAGATATATCGATGGTTTACCCGATTCTATTCAGGATATTATGACCGGTGTTAATCCTACTACCGTCCGTCACACGATCGAGTTGTCGGCTACCCTGATTGAGTCCCAAGTCAGGAAGGGTAAACTCACCCGCAAGGGTGATAAAAAGAAGTTAACCGATTCTGACAAGGGTAAGGGTAAGGGTAAGGGTAAGGGTAAGAAGCAGGGCGAGTCTTCTAAAAAGTCGAGGAAGCGCAAGGCTTCCCAGAACTTTGCAGTTACTGCTCAGAACCCTCAGAACCCACCGACTCAACCTCCTGCAAAGAAAGCATATGCTGGTACCGCACCTCACTGTGCTCGATGTAATGGTCACCATGTTGCCCAACAAGCCTATAAACAGTGTGCTACATGTGGTAGACTTGAGCATTTGGCCAACATTTGTCGTTTTGGTCAAAATCAAGCTGCTCAAGTTCCAGCACAAGCTCAAGGGAATGCTGCGAGATTCCCACCTAGTTCGTGTTTCAATTGCGGAGAAATGGGTCATTTCCGCAACAATTTCCCGAGATTGGTAAATGCGAATGTCAATCCAAATGCAAACGAGAACGTGAATGTGAATCCCGCTCATGGACGAGCATTCAATTTGAACACGAACGAGGCGAGGGCAGACAACGAAGTTGTTAACGGTACGTTCCTTGTTAACAATTAACTTACAGCTGTTCTTTTCGATTCTAGTGCCGATAGGAGTTTTGTTTCGTTATCCTTTGAGCCTTTACCTGCGATACCTAGAACTAAACTGAGGAAACCCTTATCTGTCAAAGTTGCTACTGGTAAACCACTTGTACTTGATTATGTTATTCTTGGTTGTCAATTGAACCTCGATAACCATATTTTCTCCATTGACCTCGTACCAATGCAACTTGGGAGTTTCGACATTATCGTGGGGATGGATTGGTTAACCAAACACCATGCTGAGGTGGTTTATTTCGATAAGATCATTCGTATTCCTCTTTCGTCTGGCGATGTCCTAGAGGTTCGTGGCGAGAAACCATCTTGTGGATTGAAACTCATGTCTTGTACGAAGGCCCAAAGTTACTTACGAAAATGATATGTTGCCTTCCTGGCACATGTCACCGAGGAGAAAGGCAAGAACAAGAGTATTCAGGATATTCCGATTGTTCGGGATTATCCAGAGGTGTTCCTTGATGAACTGCCTGGTTTGCCTCCAGTTCGTCAAGTCGAGTTTCATATTGACCTTGTACCCAATTCTAACCCGATTGCGAAAGCACCTTATCGTCTTGCACCATCTGAGATGCAAGAGTTATCGAAACAACTTCAAGAGTTATCTGATAAAGGATTCATTCGACCAAGTTATTCACCTTGGGGCGCTCCTGTCCTCTTTGTGAAAAAGAAAGATGGATCTTTTCGAATGTGTATCGATTATCGTGAGCTTAATAAGCTTACCATCAAGAATCGATATCCCCTACCCCGCATCGATGATCTCTTTGATCAGCTGCAAGGTGCTACCTGTTTCTCCAAGATCGATCTGCGTTCTGGGTATCATCAACTTCGTGTATTCGAGGAAGATGTTCCCAAAACTGCTTTTCGAACAAGATATGGGCATTACGAGTTTACTGTCATGCCTTTTGGTTTGACGAATGCCCCAGCTATCTTCATGGACTTAATGAATAGGGTCTGTAAGCCTTCTTTAGACAAGTTCATCATTGTGTTTATCGACGATATCCTCATTTATTCTAAGTCTCAAGCCGATCACGAGCAACACCTTCATTTGACATTGGAACTCCTGAAGAAGGAACAACTTTTTGCTAAATTCTCCAAGTGTGAATTTTGGCTTAAAGAAGTTCAGTTTTTGGGTCATATAGTCAATGAGCAAGGTATTCATGTGGATCCATCCAAGATTATTGCAATCAAGGATTGGAATACACCAACGACACCCACAGAAATTCGTTCTTTTCTTGGTCTCGCTGGATATTATCGACGTTTCATTTCTAATTTTTTGAAAATTGTGGTTCCACTCACTGCTTTAACTCAAAAGAATAAGCCTTTTGAGTGGGGACCCAAGCAAGAAGAAGCGTTTCAAACGCTGAAATAGAAGCTATGTGATGCTCCTGTTTTATCTCTGCCCGAGGGAAACGATGATTTCGTTGTCTACTGTGATGCGTCCAACTTAGGCCTTGGTTGTGTTCTCATGCAACGAGGAAAAGTTATTGCGTATGCATCTAGACAATTGAAAGTTCACGAGAAGAACTACACCACTCATGATCTTGAGTTAGGCGCTGTAGTTTTTGCTCTCAAAATCTGGAGACACTACCTCTATGGAACGAAGTGTGTGGTTTTCACAGACCACAAAAGTCTCAAGCATATTCTTAATCAGAAAGAGCTCAACATGAGGCAAAGTCGTTGGGTTGAACTCTTGAATGACTATGATTACGAGATTCGCTACCATCCTGGTAAGGCGAATTTCGTAGCCGATGCGCTTAGTCGAAAGGAGCGAGTCAAGCTTCATTCTGTTCGAACTCTATCTGATCTCCAAACTCGTGTTCTTCAAGCTCAGCAATCTTGTGTTTCACAAGATTTAATAGGTAAGGAATTACCACGTCAACTTGAGCTTAAGCTCAAAGCGAAGGATGATGGTTTACTCTATTTTAAGGATCGTTTGTGGATTCCGAAACAAGACGATCTTCGCACTTTAGTGATGGACGAATCTCATAAGTCTCGATATTCTATTCATCCTGGTGCTGATAAAATGTACAAGGATCTTCGTACTAAGTTCTGGTGGCCTGGTATGAAGAAAGATGTTGCCTTGTATGTGTCGAAATGCCTAACTTGTCTCAAACTCAAGGCAGAACATCAACGACCTTCTGGATTGCTTGTACAACCAGAGATACCGGTTTGGAAGTGGGAGAACATTGCGATGGATCTCATCACTAAATTACCGCGTACATCTAAAAGTCATGATGCTATATGGGTTATTATCGATCGATTAACGAAGTCAGCTAATTTTATTCCGATTCGCGAGGATCTATCTGCTGATAAACTTGCAAAGATTTATCTTGATGAGATTGTATCTCGACATGGTGTTCCTTTGGACATCATATCCGATCGTGATGCTCGATTTTCATCTCATTTTTGGAAGGCCATGCAATCTGCTATGGGAACCCAACTAAATCTAAGCACTGCTTATCATCTCCAAACAGATGGACAATCCGAGAGAACGATTCAAACATTGGAGGATATGCTTAGAGCATGCGTGATAGACTTTGGTGGTAATTGGGATTCTCATCTTCCATTGATCGAGTTCTCTTACAATAATAGTTATCATGCTAGCATTAATATGGCACCATTCGAAGCTCTCTACGGTCGAAAATATCGTTCACCTGTTTGTTGGAACGAGACTGGTGAAGCTCAACTTACTGGGCCGGAGCTTGTTCTGGAAACAATAGACAAAATCAAGAAAATTCGCGATAATCTTGTGACAGTTAGATGACGTCAAAAGAGTTATGCAGATTTACGACGCAAACCCCTAGAATTTCAAGTCGGAGACCATGTCCTACTCAAGGTGTCACCTTGGAAGGGAGTGGTGAGATTTGAAAAGAAAGGAAAACTTGCACCACGATATGTTGGACCATTTAAGATTGTGGAAAGAATTGGGAAGGTTGCCTATCGACTAGAGCTACCTCCAGAGCTTGGAAATATCCATCCGACTTTTCACGTGTCCAATCTATGAAAGTGTTTAGCTGACACTGATCTTCACATTCCTATCGACGAGATCCAAATCGATGAAACGATGCACTTTGTCGAGAAACCTATGGAGATAGTGGACCGTATATATAAACAGTTGAAGAACAAACGAATTCATTTGGTCAAGATTCGCTGGGAATCCAAACGTGGCCCAGAGTTTACTTGGGAACGTCAGGACCAAATGAAGGCGAAATATCCGCAATTGTTCTCACAAGTTTCCTCTAGTTAAAATTTCGGGACGAAATTTCCTAAAGTAGGGGAAACTGTAACAACTGTGCTCTGTAATCGATGAACAATGCAAAACAATGATAATTATCAATAAAACAATGAGTTTTGGTGTATTTATATGTGTATTTGTGTTTGATGATTTTACGATTTGATTCGATTCCGATTTCAATCTCTAAATCGCTTTCTGGAAAGTTATACGCAAACTGGTGCGTAAACGCAGTCAGTTTAACGCGACAAACACTCTAGAATAGTGAAATAGGCTTAAAATACCTAAAATAACCTTCACATAACTTAGAAATAAGTTTTGGATGGTTTGGTGTGTTGGAAACAAGTCTATTCGATCGCAGGGACTATTTGTGTCAAACTGCGAAACTATACCGATTCCTAGGGTATCGAAGAGTCCAGAACTTGATCATAAGCTAAACATACCATAAATAACCTAGACATAGCTTAGAAAGAAGCTTTGAGGGGTTCGGTGTGCGAAAACATGCTTATTTGATCTTACAGGGACTAAAAGTGTCAAAAACGACGTAAGTTTGCATTTTCGCGCATATCTTATGTTCTGACCACATCTGGACATCCAAAATTTTTGCGCACACTAAAATATTTTTATTTTAGTGATCGGCATGCAAAAATACCGTTCGTCACTTAATTTGGTTCGTTTTCGCGTCCGTTTGAGTTTCGTCGTAATTTAACGAACAACGCGACCATACGACCAAACGAGCCGACATCCGAGAGTGTTCCAAGCATATTTTGAGTCCTCTAAACTTTACTGACCTTGTAAAGCCTTGAAAATGGCTTCACGGGGGTCAAAAAGGCCTGAAATGAGCTCAAAACAAGTGCAGGGACCTAAACTGCCAATTATCAAACTTCTGCTGATCTGGGGAGGCCAGGCGGGGCGCGTCAGGTTGCCCCTATACCTTACGCGGGCCGTGTGAAGTGCCCAGTGACCAGAATTCAGTTTTCAGCATTCTGTTTGATCTTCAGGGGCTGTTATGGTAAATTCTTTGTGTGATGGGCAAGTTTAAGTGTTCTCCAGGGTCTCTAATCAGTTCCTAACACATGTATGGATATGATTTAATCCTTGACGGCCAAACAAACACATGGAATGATCTTGTGAGGTTGCTACAACTATAAATAGCATGGCCAACTTCCATTTCATTTGCTCATTCTCTTCTCTACAAACTGAATTGGGAGCTCTCTCATCTGATTTGGAACTTGTTCTTTATAGAAAAGATAGCAAGGACCTTTAGTGAGCATTCTTTTATTCTTTTATTGCTTACTTGTTTAAAAAGTCAAACAGTGTTTGACTTTCAGTTGACCAGTCAATTGGTTAAAGTCAAAGTTCAATTGAACTTTGCAACGTGATTGTAATCACAATGGTTATAATCCTTAGTGATTATACCTACTGATTACCACGTTAACTAGGCGTAGTGACGAGTCAAAGTTTCGGTCAAAATGTGTTTTAGCACGCATTTTGCAACGGAACTACTTATAGGTATCAAAACACTTTGTTTTGATACCAAATCAGTTTTATAAGCTAGTTAAACATGTTTTGACATGTTTAACTCATCACTATTAGTTTAGTGCTTGTTTAGGATCGTAAGTTAAGCGGTCTAAATAGCTACTTAGAATTTCGAACCCGACCCGTTTGGTCGATCATTAGGATCCAACCAAGCTTGATGAGTGATCATAGTTGCATAGGGAATAACCACTGAGGTTATACCTTATGATCACATAGGATTGGTTAGTTATTTGTTAAGTAGCTTGTATGCCCATGGGAAATGGCCAAAACGCCCTTTTGAAGCATAAATCCGTATTTTACAAATGTGAACATGTTTTTGACATATAATCTGATTTAGTAATATGTTTAGGTATTATTGGGCATGTAAGACTTGACAAAGCACATAGTTAACCATCTGAACACTGTTTCGTACGAAAGCACTTAGGCTAAGTTCCGATTTAGGATGTAGGCTTTGTTAAACCATATCACATGAGTTCCAACACTCATTTGGTTTACAAGACCTCATTCTATCCGATCTTCCGATTTAGGTGTCGATTTAATTACTAGTGATCCGATTACTAGGTACTACTTGAATTTCCTTGGTTTGTCTGAGCTTCGCTAAGTTCTTTAGATCAAGGATACCCTATCATTCAATGTGAGTACATAGTTCCCCTATTTTACTGTTTTCAATTGTTTTGGGGTGATTCGTATGTATTAAAACGATTTCGATATTTTAACGATGTTTTCAATAACGATTAAGATGGTTTTTATTAAACTAATAATGATTTCGATAATGTGAACGAAACTTGTTGGTTGTAACTACATAACGAATGCCATTCATTAGCATTGATCAAGCCGACGAGTATTAGGTTATGGTACCATAGGATCTGACAAATCCCGTTATCAGACTACACCCATGGTTATGTGTGGGGGTTATGTAGGTAACGACCAAATCTGATGATTGTTAACTTACCCTTTTGGTGGTTTGTTAATACGAGAAACGAGGTAGTTGAGTCATGAAGGTTTGAATGTTATTAGCGAGACGACCAAAAGTAGTTTCACAATTAAAACGAATACGATTTTGGGACGAGTTAAAACGATTTGGAACGACTTAAACGAGATAAAACGATTTGAACGAACGATTGGTTTGGGTTGTGATTAGGTAATGGGATGAGTGTAACATGATAAAAGCATGGTAGATACGCCGCTGGTACATCTTATATATAAGTGCTTTTATCATATTACATTGCATGTCATTATTTAGTTCACTTGGGAAACGATTTGAAATGATGTCACACAACGAGGTTTTCGAAATGATATAAACCATACGAGTTTTATTAACGAGTTTTAACGAGATGATTTACGAATTGGTTTACTAAAACAAATGTTTTGGGGTTAAGAATCATGGCTACGAGATTTTATAAACTATAACCATCTTGATTTGAGTTGGTTAATCATGTTGCAATATTATATAGTTTTCAAAACAAGGTTTTCGAGGTATTGCAATATATATATATAAACGAGCCATGATTCTGATACTCTTATAAAACCTATGTGCTCACCAGCAGTTCTTTGCTGACTTTGTTTTTACATATGTTTCAGGTGATATTGCGTGATGATTGCTAGGGAGCATGTTCACTTAGGATTTGGACGTGGCCTTAGTGACATAAAAACGATAGTAGACGATGTTTAATTTGTTTGTTTGGTTTAAGACAATGTAATTTACTTAATGAATCAATAAAACGAAACTTTTTATTACCATGGTTGTTGAAACGATGATTCTGTTACAACACTCCCCGACGTTTCCGCCACGGTTTTGTTGTTTTAACGTGGTCGGGGTGTGACACTGAGCTCCCGTCGGACCCACCGATAATACATGGAAACATCAGGGTGTGACATTAGCGCAAGCTTCAATTTAGTGAAAACATCACCACAAGGTGTTGGAATAAACAGACGACTTAATGGAGCCGTAGACTAAACAAGTCTACTGCGACTCGGAACAAATGAAACGCTTGAAAAAGTGAATTTTGAATATGATGTTCTCAATACATCATATGGTGTTTTGAATTGAATATGCGAAATGGACAAGTTCAAGAAATTGAACTTGGGTTCAGCGCAATCCGACAATAAATATATGTATCAACCAGGAAGTTTCGGTAATGTTACAAGGATGAACCATGTATGTAACTCGAAGGAAAGAAATTTCAAGAAGGTTTTGTTGACTTAATATCAAGGAGTTGATACTTACAATAATGCAGAATATCCGAGTCACAAGGCAATAACTGGATATAGCGAAATGATATTTGTAATTTTGATGAAAACAATCATTAGAAGGGAAGTCACATGCGTAAAAAATAATGCATGTGTATCATATGAAATGATCAAGAAATGAAGCAAATGAGTGTTCGTTCTAATGAAGAAAATTGTTGTGATGCAACTACCATTAAGAGGAGTAGAGATGCAAAAATCTACTCACTAGAAGCAAAAGTGGGAATTTCAATAAAAGAAATTTGAGTACTTTATCTGTTCGGTTAACTGAAATAGCATACATGACAGAATAATGGTGTTTGCCCGAGTTAAAGACGCGGTTCCTAAGTGATAGCCTTTAATGAGTTTTGACCTAAGTTCCCAAAGGTCCAGAGTACATGTCTCCTAGATTCTCCAAGTTTTGTATTATGTGCATAATTGTTCTGTGTACTGTGTGTAAAACACTATATTAGCGCAGGTTTGAAACAAATTGTTGACTCACTGTTCTTCGATATACTTTCTTCCTGAATCCGCAGCTGGCGATAACCTGATCGGAGATCGATATTGGAATGGTAGTTGGTTCCTTGCAGTTGGTCGAATAAACCATTAACCCTCGGCAAGGGATACAGGTTCTTGATGGTTAGCTTAATCAGCTCCCGGTAGTCGATACACATTCGAAAAACTACCGCCCTTCTTCTTGACGAACGGAACTGAAGCTCCCCAAGGCGAGAAGCTTGGCCTAATAAATCCCTTATCTAGCAACTCCTGAAGCTGCGCTGACAACTCTTGCATCTCTGAAGGCGCAAGTCGATAAGGTGCCTTGGCTACAGGTGCGGTGCCCGGAACCAAGTCAATGTGGAATTCGACTTGTCGTTGAGGAGGTAATCCTGGCAAGTCTTCGGGGAAGACTTCAGGATATTCCCTTACCATAGGGATATCTTCGAGCTTTGATTCTTCGGCTTCTTTGTCCACGACATGAGCTAAGAATGCAACACATCCTTTGCGCAACAACTCCTGTGCCTTCAAACAACTGATAATCCGTAGAAGCGTATCCTGCTTCTCCCCATGAATCACGATTGTCTCTTCATTCGCCATCGGGATGCGGATAATCTTCTCATGGCAAACAATCTCAGCTTGATTACTCGATAACCGATCCATCCTAATTACAACGTCGAAGCTTCCCAATTCCACTAGCAGAAGATCTAATGAAAACTCACGCTTTCCAAGCTCTATAACACAGCCTCGAATCACTTCCTTGGCTTCTACTAGCTTCCCATTAGCTAGTTATATCGAATACGGGATATCTACCTTACTTGCTACTAAACCAAGCATATTTTTAAACTCTAGAGATACGAAGCTATAGTCGGCACCGGTATCAAATAGCACAGATGCAAAATGCTGATTAATAGGGAACGTACCAGTGACTACGTTCGGATCTTGGCGAGCTTCCCTAGCTCCAATGTTGAATACTCTTCCATGAGCTTGGCTATTCTTAGGGCAATCTTTCCTAAAGTGCCCCACGTCCCCACATTTGAAGCAACCTGGACCTCTACCATTATCGCATCCGTCTTGGTTGCTGTCATCATTTCCTCCTTGTCTGGGATACTTCGCCCAACAGTCATCCTTGTTGTGTCCTTCCTTTCCACACCTATCGCACCAAGGCCTCAGACATTGACCTTCATGGTGAAACTTGCACTCATCACATCTCGGCTTAGTCCCCAAGTAAACCTTCCTGGAATGCCCTATGCCACCACAGTTAAAACAACCTTGACCTTGTTCTTGATCATTACTGTTTTCGTCCTGATGGACGTTGTTGTTGTTTCCTTCACGATTTCCGCTACTATCTTGACCTTCATTTCCATGTCCCGCTCCGAACCAACACGTCTCCTTGACATGCCCCACTTTGCCACAGTTATCACATTTTCCATATCTACATTTCCCGGTATGATGACGTCGACAATTGTCGCACTTAGGTAGGTTACCCATGTACCCTTTTCCCTTTTTGGCATTTGTAACACCCTAGTTTGAAAATAACACTTAGCTATTTAATTAGATGCGGAAAGACGGTCCCAAAAAAAGAGTTTACTAATACGCACAAACAATATATTTTCCAACTAAAAACGTTTGAAGAATATATAGGTGTTACAATTCTTTCATTTTAGGTGGTATTTGTAAGCTAGTTTATAAATCATTCATCTATGTCATTCACGTACTATCAAATCTTCAGACCCGATCCTCTGTCTCCAAATCAATTTCAAGACCCGCGAACCTGATGACATCATCCAACATAAATTAAATTAGCAAAGCTAAGTGAGGGTTTCTACTCGCACTAGAAGTACATTCAGTAATACACCATAAAAAATAACAATTCAAAGGTTTATACCTGTACTAACATTTAATGTTAGATACTTACTACCATGGTTAAAAAAAATGAAATCAAACTCATGACTAGTTCGTCAACTGCATTCAAATCTTCTTGAATATCATCTTCTCCCACATACCTATGCTTGTAAATCCCTCTTAGCAATCTAAGAGTCAGAATTCATAACTTTATTCATTAAAAACACAAACCGTGCATTACTCATGCACATACTTTAATATGTTAAATAACCATATTCTTAACGACATACGTTAAACAATTTATGCTAAACTCCTATTCTGTCACACCCTGGCTTTTGCGGAAGTGTGGGTTTAATTGGTGTGACTTCTTAATACCATAGCAACAATCATAACAATGCTATATGAAAATAAAACACACGATGTTCACCCATTCATTAAGTTAAAAGTACTACAACATCATTGTTTTGGAAACATAAACCCAAAAAAGTTACAAACCTTAACTTGTTTAAAACGTGTTCATGAGACACAACCAAAGACTCTTAATAAAACGAGGTTTAAGGCGTGTGACCCGTCCAGGTAAGGGTCACACCTCCTAAACCTGGATGACATCGTTATTCACTACACAGCTTGACATAATTGCACACTTCGCCAGATCCATTAATTTCCTGAAATACATGTAGTTTGAAAAATCAACAAAAGTTGAGCGAGTTCATGTAAAAGTGAGTATGTATAAACCTTTAAAGTATGTATAAAAGTCCCTGGTATGTAGCAATAAGGAAAAAGAGATCACCAATGGGTTGCAAAGCCACTAGTATGTCTGAAAAGGTGCAGGAAAACTCAAACCTAGCAAATTTGTTACCGTGCTTCGGCTGTAAGACACAGTCACCTCTATGGGCCGCCCCGGCCTCACGGGTGTGGGCTCGCTACACCCAAATAGATCTATCACTCTTGTTTCCCTCGGTCCTAACAACGAGGATTAATGGCCTTAAGTGTTGTACCCACCCTTCACATGATCTAGTAGTATAAACCCTCCCTAAGCTAACCATACCATGTAAATAAATGTTTGTAATAACTGTAACATGTATTCCACCCCCGAAGTATAAAACTGAAAACAATTAAGAGAAAAGGGGGACATGAACTCACAGAAGTGCGTCTTCTGAATAGAATCGTCAATCCAAAGTCGGTCTGCTATGCGACGACCTACACGTACTAATGCCTATTAGACGGATGGGCCGTGCCTTGGCTTAGGGTTTAGTGTTTTGAATTGCGTTACTTTGATATTATACTTGTTAAAATAATAATAATTATTTTAACTTAACTTTTGTCTTTAGGAAAAATAGTTAGGCAACTATTTCGTATCCACACTTCTCAAGTATTTTATATGTGTATTTCCTTCCCAAGGATGGGGGTATTTACACATGTACACTTGTAATTTCCGAAAATATATTTGAAGTCCCACTTAGAAAAATATATTTAAATTATTTGTCTAAAACATCTAAATTCAAAATATATATATTTTTCCCAAAAATATTATATTTTACTTCATAGATTTTCCAAAATAATATTTTACCAAAAATATACATATAAGAGTATTTTTCCGAAATACTACATAAGTTACGTTTTAGCGTTTCGTATTACAATATTAAATGCGTAACTTAAACATTTATTTCGTGAGGATTTTGGTATTATTTTGGAGTCGTAATTTCATGGTATATACAAGTTATATTATTTTATCCTAAAAATAATATAACTAGTTCAAAATAACAAACAATCACACAAGCGTTTTAGTAAATAATATATATTCTAGATATATATTTATCAAATTTTATTTACGAAAACCAACTTCCGGCACTTAGTATTTTGTAATAAAAATCATGAAGAAGTTTATTTTGACAATAAAGTTAGAAATACATTTGTAAACACTTACTAGAAAAATATTTTCTAAGTGTTGAATTTTTAGAAAAATTTCGCTAGAGTTTCCTTTGTAAATGGAGGCGTCCATGCTTACTAGCATATCATTTTCTTTTGTAAAATCATTCAATCAATTCTCAATCATCAACATACAACCTCTATTCACCAAACTTGTCAAAATCAAGCATAAACCATAAACTCATGAACTTGAATATTTATGAAAACATGTAGTAACTTACTAGCACACTTAGTAAGTCTTGTTACCTTTACAAGTGTGATTAGTTTCTTAAAAACTTCATTTTTAAAGATTTTGATTATTCACAACTTCTAGTCATATTTTCTAAAAATATTTCTTTGTGAAATTTTCTTATTACACAAGTGTTTCTACACTCGTTTATCCACTAAAAATGTGTTAGGTTTATGTAAGATCCAAGTTTTAACGAAACTCACACTTTTCACTTGGTTCTTTTGAATAACCACTCATGGATCTTTAGATCTACAATATTAGAACTTAATTTGATCTTTATTTTTCAAGAAAACACCCATTTAATCAAGTTCATAGTTTATGTGTGGATGATTCCATCATCCACAACATTCTTACATACACATCTTGCTAGTTCATATTCTTAGACATGATCTAGCAAGTCCATATGATGAACCATATCATTTTTACTAGCAAATAACATTCAACAAACATAACAACACAAGAATAATATGATCTCTTCATCTTTTTAACACTACTTCATCATTTTGTTAGTTTATGTTTGATGACTTTGTTTATGTTCTTAGTGTTTCTTATGATTTCATCATTCTTTTAACTATTAACCATCAACAACATGAAGAGAATGAAGATCTAAGACACTTACCACTAGCACAAGGCTAGGGGAGTTCTAATGAAGGAAAGTGGTGGATAAAAGAAAACGAAAGAGGTCCTTGAGCTTCCGAACACACTGAGCTTACTTGTATGATCACTAACACCTTTGGATGCCTTTAGATTGCTTGGAAGAGCTTGAATGATGGTGGTGGTGTGTGGTGTGGGGGTCGGCCAAGACCAAAGAGAAGAGAAGGATAGAGAGTTGGTTGAATGGTGAAGATGAGAATGAAGAGCCTTAACCCTTGTGCCATCTTATAACCCACTTCACATTTTAACCTTTGTGTATTATGCTACATTAGTACTAAACATAATCTAATAAAATAATCAAAGAAATCATGTTGGTGAGTCCCCATGTAACCGTCCCCAAAGGGGGGGGGGGGGGGTATCTTGTTGGATTTCAATGGTTAGTTAGTGATTTAGTTAGGAAGTTAAGTGTTTAGTTAGTGGTTTATGGTGTGTTATATAATATATAGTGTGTTAGGGTGTTCGGGGTCCCTAACTAGCTCAGAAAAATAAAAACAATGTATTTAACCATATTTTTGTGTTCCGGGTAAAGTCCGGTTGTTCGGTTGGGTGTTGTTCCGTTAAAGTGCTTAATTAATCCGCAAGGTGTCTTTTATAATACTTTTTAATGACACATTAATTCCCAACACTTTGGAAAGTATCTAGGACTATTTTGCCAAGTTTTTGCACTTTACTAGCATTATTAAATGCTGAATTTTTGTTATTTAGTGCAGAATTCTGCATTTAAAGCGTGTTTTAGGCACTTCCCGACACTATAACTATCACCTAGTGACGCAGTTTTATGGTCCTCACTTCCCTACACTCCTTACTAGTGTAGTATCCTGTCTCTGGCTCCTACTGGACTCAAAAACATTGTCTGTCTAGGTGCTGGCATTGTCAGCATGTTTTCTGGGTTATCCGTTCAGTGTGCTAACTGTGCTTTGCGCATCCAGTTTGTCACTGAAGTTTGTGTGAAATAAATGAAGTGACAGTATGAAATGTGATGCATATGTTTGTATGTAAAACAAATCAGAAAGCAGTTTAATTACAGTTGAAATCAAGCACAGTCATTAAGCACAAATTAAATATTAATTAATTGTACGGATACCTCTAATTTTTGAGGGTTGTCACATTCTCCCCCCGTTAAGAAAATTTCGTCCCGAAATTTTAGGTTCTGCTTCTAGTTGCAGGGTTCTTGGGAAATAAATGGGGGGTATTTCTCCTTCATACGATCCTCACGTTCCCACGTGAATTCTGGCCCGTGTCTTGCATTCTATTAAACTTTGACGAGTTTGACACTACTCCTACGTGTTTTGTTAACTTTCCAATCCGTAACCTCAATAGGTTCTTCAGTGAAGTGGAGCGTGTCGTCGATATGAACTTAGTCAGCAGGAATGACCACTGTCTCTTGTGTTGGACTCTTTTTCAGGTTTGATACATGGAATGTATCATGAACGCCATTAAGTTCAGCAGGTAAGTCCAATTTGTATGCTACAAGCCCAATCCTTTGCAGGATTCTGAATGGGCCAATGTAACGCGGATTCAACTTCCCACGCTTCCCAAAGCGTGCCACACCCTTCCAGGGTGAAACTTTTAACAAAACCATATCCCCAACTTGAAACTCCAAAGGTTTCCTCCTTTGATTTGCATAGCCTTTCTGTCTGTCACGAGCCGCCTTGATACGTTCTCGAATTTGGAAGATCTTGTCTGTTGTCTCTTGCACTATTTCGGGACCAACAAGTTGTCTATCACCCGCATCATCCCAGCATAGCGGTGATCGACACTTGCGTCCATAAAGAGCTTCGAATGGCGCGACTCCAATACTTGTGTGGTAGCTGTTGTTGTATGAAAATTCGACCAATGGTAAATGATTATCCCAACTACCACCCAGATCCATTACACATGCTCTTAGCATATCTTCCAGTGTTTGAATTTTTCGCTCGCTCTGGCCATCAGTTTGTGGGTGAAAAGCAGTACTTAGATTCAACTGTGAACCAAACGCTTATTGGAAGGACTGCCAAATCCTTGACACGAAGCGTCCATCTCTATCAGAGATAATCGAGAGAGGCACTCCATGTCGTGCAACAATTTCCCTCATGTATATTTCAGTAAGTTTAATCGTGTTGACTTTCTCCTTGATTGGCAGGAAGTGCACAGACTTTGTTAGACGGTCTACTATTACCCAAATTGTATCGTTTGGGCGTCTTTGGCAGTTTCGTTATGAAGTCCATAGAGATCTGCTCCCATTTCCATTTGGGTATTTCAGGTTGCTGTAGAAGACCTGAAGGCTTTTGGTATTCGGCCTTTACTTTGGCACAGGTTAAACATTTGCTAACATATATCGCAACATCACCTTTCATCCTTGGCCACCAGTAGAAGTCCTTTAGGTCTTGGTACATCTTATCCGCTCCTGGATGAATCGAGTACCGTGACTTATGAGCCTCATCAAAAATAACATTCCGCAAACCACCAAACAAAGGAACCCAAATTCATTTCATGAAGCATAAAGTTCCTTCCTCGTTGGGTACCAACTGCTTCTCCATCCCACAGAGATACTCATCCTCAATATTCACGAATGCGCAATGAGAGGTCTGTCTGGACAATCATTTCCAAAGCCCTTACCCTTATGGGCTTGATCCTTTCCTTTCGACTCAGGGCATCGGCGACCACATTCGCCATCCCTGGGTGATACTTGATCTCACAATCATAGTCGTTTAATAGTTCTACCCAGCGTCTTTGCCTCATGTTAAGCTCTTTTTGATCGAAAATGTGCTGTAGGCTTTAGTGATTAGTAAAGATTGTACATCGCGTGCCATATAAATAATGTCGCCAGATCTTCAACGCAAATACCACCGCGCCTAGTTCAAAGTCGTGCGTGGTATGATTCTTCTCGTGGACCTTCAACTGGCGAGAAGCATATGCTATAACTTTCTGTCGCTGCATCAACACGCAGCCTAATCCTTGACGCGAAGCGTCTCAATATACCACGAAGTCATCCGTTCCTTCGGGTAGCGATAAGATCGGTGCATCACAAAGCTTGTTCTTTAACAACTGAAACGCTTCTTCTTGTTTGTCTCCCCAATCAAACTTCTTGTCTTTCTATGTGAGGGAGGTCAAAGGTTGAGCGATTTTTGAGAAATCCTCAATGAACCTTCGATAATAACCAGCCAAACCTAAGAACTGTCGAATCTCGGTTGGCGTCTTTGGAGTCTCCCAATTCTTGATCGCCTCGATCTTTGTTGGATCCACATGGATTCCATTTCCATTAACCACATGTCCAAGAAATTGGACTTCACGCAGCCAGAACTCGCACTTCGAGAACTTAGCGTATAACTTCTCCTTTTTAAGTAGCTCCAGAATAGCTCTTAAGTGTTGTTCGTGTTCATCCTTCGTCTTTGAATAGATTAAAATGTCATCTATGAATACAATCATGAACTTGTCGAGGTACGGCTTACAAACTCTGTTCATTAAATCCATGAACACTGCTGGTGCATTTGTCAGCCCAAACGGCATAACCAGGAACTCGTAATGTACATAACGAGTCCTAAAGGCCGTCTTCGGGATACTTTCCTCGTGTATCCTTAACTGATGATATCCTGATCGAAGGTCGATCTTTGAATAAAAGCTCGAACCTTGCAACTGATCGAACAGGTCATCAATCCTTAGCAAAGGATATCTGTTCTTGATAGTCAACTTATTAAGCTCGCGGTAGTCTATACACATACGAAAACTACCATCCTTCTTATTGACGAATAGAACTGGAGCTCCCTAAGGTGAGAAGCTTGGTCTGATAAATCCTTTATCCAATAGCTCCTGAAGTTGGGTCGACAACTCCTGCATTTCCGAAGGCGCAAGTCTATAGGGTGCCTTAGCTACCGGCGCGGCACCTGGGACCAAGTCAATGTGAAACTCGACTTGCCTTTAAGGCGGTAATCCTGGCAAGTCTTCTGGAAAGAGTTCAGGATATTCTTTTACGACTGGAATGTCTTCGATCTTTAGCTTCGCAGCTTCTTTATCCACAATGCGTGCCAAGAATGCAACACATCCTTTTTGTAAACACTTTCTAGCTTTCAGACAGCTAATGATCCTCAGAGGCGTATCACGCTTCTCTCCGTGCACTATGATCATTTCTTCATTCGTCATTGGGATGCGAATGGTCTTCTCGTGACAAACGATCTCGGCTTTGTTGCTTGACAACCAATCCATCCCTACTACCACGTCGAAGCTTCCCAACTCGACAGGTAGTAGATCTAGCATAAATTCGTGTCCTCCCAGTTCTATCACGCATCCTCTGATGACTTCACCCGTTTCAACTAGTTTCCCATTCGCCAATTCAATCGAGTACGGAACGTCTAACTTACTAGCAGTTAATCCAAGCATATTCTTAAATTCTAACGATACGAAGCTATAATCGGCACCCGTATCAAACAGAACAGATGCAAACCGTTGGTTTATAGGGAACGTACCAGTGGCAACGTTTGGATCCTGGCGCGCTTCCCTTGCACCAATGTTAAAGACTCTTCCCCGTGCTTGGTTCAGTTTTGGGCATTCCCTCTTAAAGTGCCCGACGTCTCCACAATTGAACAACCTGGTCCCCGACCATTCCCATTCCCATTTCCGCCTTGAGCGTTGTTTTGGTTGCGATTTCCACTCCCAGCTTGGTTCGCAAAATTTCCACGGTTTCCATTTCCGCCATTTCCTCCCTGTTGGCGGTTTCCATTACCATTCCCATAGCCTCGGTTACCACCACACCCAGCACCAGTTCCGACCCAACATGTATCCCTCGAGTGGCCGTTCTTCCCACATGACTCGCATTTCCTCAATCTGCACTGGCCAGAATGATGGCGCTGGCATATATCACACTTGGGCAGAGTGCCCATGTAGCCTTTTCCTCTGCTTTCAACACCGGTTTTGGCCCTGGCCGGTGTGCTCGACTCACCCTTCTTGCTCACACTACTGGTACCTTGTGTGAAGTTGGAAAATTTCCGTTTGTTTTCACCAGACGACTCCACATGAGTCTCCCTCTTCTTCGGTTCAGAAATGGAAAATTTGTTCAATCTAATAGCTTCCTCAGTAAGTGCCACACTGAGGTCGATGGCTTCCGTGATCATTGCAGGCTTGGACGTGGTATCCATGCTCATGATCTGGGGTGCCAATCCCCAGATAAAGCATTCGACGCGTTTAAATTCGGGTGTGACCATGTACGGCACCACGTGGGACAAATCATGAAACCTCTGAACATATTCTGCAATCTTAGGACCTTCCATTCTTAGATGCTAGAACTCAGTTTCTAGCTTCTGTATTTCAGCTCGCGAGCAGTACTTCTTCCTCATTAATTCTTTCAGCTCATTCCAGGTTAACGAATAAGCTGCCGCTTCTCCCAACGTTTGCACTTGCAGATTCCACCATGATAGGGCACCATCCAGAAACAGTCCTGAAATGTAGGTGACTTGTTGCTGGGGAGCACACTTGCTCATTCTTAGAACAAAATATGTCTTCTCAGCCCACCGGACGAATGCAACAGCACCCCCAATGCCGTCGAAATTTACGGGCTTACAGTCAAGGAATTGCTTGTAGGTGCACCCTGCACATACGTTAGAAATTTACAGATGGTATCAGCGGACGTGCTAGAAATATCCAAATGTATCGTAATATGTCTCAAGCAACTTGACATTACCGTTGGGTGGATTGTTGTTACCGTTGTTGTTCAAGATACTCCCGCTTGTTCCTGCTTGGGAGGCCGCATACTGTGCTATAGCTGCGGCAATTATCCCCTGGAGTTCCGCCTCGGTAGTAGGCATGCGCACATCGCGTCGTGGAGGCATCTTCTAAAAGATGATCATATTGGTCAGGCCATAGTAAGTATAACAAATATGCATATATAGTAACATCCATCAACCACATAACATCCCATGTTATAATTTAAAACAAATAATTCAACAAAGCATGTAGTGAGAATACTGCGATTGAGCTATTATATAATCAAGACCACAATACAATGTTTACAAGTTTTATAACTGTATCGTACATCAAAAGCGACTAGGGGCCACATCACCCCTGTCTGAACTATCTAGTCATATGCAACAACCAAAAATCAAATATCAAAAGTCATGATGTCAAAATACGGTCTTCAAAATTCTGTGTAGTCGGCTCAATCGATGTCTTCTCACCAAAAGCAACACTACCTGCAACAGACCAAAAATATCCTCATGCTGATGGCGGAGGAGGAGGAGGAAGATAAGAGAAAAGCAGCCGGCGCATGTGCACCCAATCCTCCTCTAAGGCATGAATGACGTGTAGTAAATAGGCAATCTGCTGCTCAGATGTAAGGAAAAGAACATCCGAATCAGGGGGAAGTGGAAGGGGAGTGTGCGGTGCAGCAAAAGGAGTCTGACAGTGGCATGGAGGACGTGGAGCTCTCTCTAACTCCTGAATACGACGACTCAGTGCGTCCTGCTGTAGCTGTAGAGAGATGAGTATGTCCTCTGTCGTGTACCCCACATGATAAGGGTGGTACGGATCCGATAATGGCATAACATTGGGCGAAGCCCACAGAAACGGCTCGCCCGATGGTACGAAAGATGGTGCAGTGGGAGGGAACTGGGACATGAACGGTACTGATGAGGGTACAGGTGGAACAGAAACAGGCGGCTGCCTTGATGAACCCTCTCCAGGACGACGTGGCGGTATGTCCTGGAGGAATGTGATGGGAAGATCAGTGCGATGGACGTCAGTGGTGTGTGAGTGGAACAATGGAATCTCAATAGGTGCGGAAACAGGTGCTACGGGAGGTGTGACTGGTAGCACATATGGTGGGTAGTCATCATCGTTGATCCACCCGTTGAGGGTGTCGGCGTATCGAGGGTCAACATGTGTGGCGAATGGCGCATGATCGACAACAGGTGGTGCAAAAATGGATGCATCAATAACAGAAGCATCAGGAATCGGTGGTAACTCGACGGGTGCAATAATGACAGGTGGTGCTATGTCTGGCATATCGTCATGACCAGGCTCAGGTAAAGGGTCTGGCAAATGTGCAACAGCTGGGGCCTCAATGTGGTCATAAGCAACGACCGGCTCCGGACCAACAGGAGTAGGCTCATCAGGTAGAAACTCGATCTCTGGCTCTGGGTCAACGTCGTGCGGTGCAACAGACATCGCCATGTCTGAGTCGGAGTCAGAGGGATGGAGCTGTACGCCGTGGGCGTGCAGTGAAACGGATGCTACAGACTCGAAGGAATGAGCACCAAACAGATCAAAAAGGGCCTCCTCAATGGGAGCCTCGACGGGAATGACAAGATCAGCAATGGGCACATCAGCAGGAATATCAGCCAAGGGAGCAACAGGGTCGACAACAGGATCATCAGCAAGAGGGACATCGGCATCCATGAGGGCCACTCCATCTTGGTCACCCTCCGGGGGACCCTCTAGGAACAAGTCGATGTCATCGTCAGCGAACTCATCATGGGGCAGATCCTCGAGAGGAACTGCGGCAAGCGGTAGAGGAGCAGGGACCCGAAGAAGAGGTAGGTCCCCACCGAAAGGGCCATCAGTAATAGGAATTTCATCTCCAAAATCAGGAAGAGCAAACGGCTGGAAATCATCCTCATCCGTGCTAGTAGTGTCTGACGTGTACACCTCAGTCTCTGACATAATCTCATCGTCTGACACGATCGCTAAAGGATCCAAAGTGTCCGATACTCCAGTATCTGAAGATGATGGCATGGTGTCTGTAACACAACCACACATATGCACATATATCAACATAAAATCAAATAAACATGTAAGTCACAATAATGCAAGCAAGCAATCCTCCTAGTCTTCCCAGACTATCCCTCCCAGCCTCTCAGACTAACTCCCTGGTCTCTAAGACCAACCTCCCAGTCTCTAAGACTAAACCTCCCCAATCTCTAAGATTGAACCCCTCAGTCTAAGACTGAACCTCCCCAGCCTCTAAGGCTGAACCTCTGTAGGATCGTTTTCAGACCCGAACGAGTCGATCAGAAGAGTTTAACTCAACACAAGAGGCGGAAACAGACGTGTAGAGGTCAATTCAGCAAGATATACACTTTAAACTGTTGTATGATTGATTTGATAACACTTTACAGCCTGACAACACTTCGGTAGCACTTCGTTACACTAACCGGAAAGTTACAAATGAAATCAAGACTGAAGGTATTTATAGGGTGAGCTATTTCGTTTGAAAGTGGCATGTGTCACTTTAAACGAAATTACATATGTTAATTTCGTTTGAAGGTGTCTCATGTCATGTTCAAACGAAATTACATCAAATACTCATAAAACCTACCCTATTTCTCGTATAATGCGCCCTGATCTAACAATTGTAATGTAAGACTCGATACAAGACAAAGTCGACAGACGCATGCACCAACAGACTCCCCCTCGAATGTTGATGAGTCTTAAGTGTCGAGTCTTCAACGTCTTCAGTCTTTATCAGTCTGAACGTGAACGCATCCTCAAACTTTATCTCTTTCTTCTCTTCAGCATCAACAGACTCTCCTCGAACAATCTACTTCTCGGATGTCTTCAGACTCCCCCTGTCGATTTACTGGGATCGCAATCTGGCTTTTGAAATCACATAGTCCTCAGGTATCGGAACTCGGCTTTGTGCTCATTCTTCATGTTCAGGATCGAAACCTTACTATACCTGCACATTCTTAACCCAGAAATAAATTTCACAAAATTTAACATTTTGACAAATTTATATTTACAAACTCACTCTCAATATAAACCAGAATGATTTATCAATGATAGAAACCTCAAATGACCACTTGTATTAAAAAATATTCAAACACTTTTATTATTTAAAAAACAAACTCCCCCTCACCTCATGCTCATCATGTTTAGCACTTGGAATTTTGAAAATCAGCTCTCCAACATCAGTCGCCGAAAATCTTTTTGGATTTTTCAAAATTTATGCTAAAACACACTAAAAATCTTTTTGGATTTTATGATGAAATGAAATGCAGTAAAGAAATATTTACAAACAACATTTTTGTGAGTTTGTGCAAGAGGATCATATCAGTTTTTGACAAGTCACAAGTACCGTTGAGCTTAGTTACACATTAAGAATTAAACAATTCACTTAGATTTCCGATATACTAATCCACTTAATTTTTCACACACATTTCTACAAAATCAGGATACGAATTAGGTGTTTTAAGAACTTAAACTCATTCATGTGTCCCACCTCTTGAATATACTCCCGTATCTAGATCCCAATATTCAGTCTTACAGGTGAGTATACCACATATGATATCTGTAAGGGGTTAAATGCGAAACCGTGAGAGCTCAGGTCAGAACTTCCGTTCAGCAGAGAGATGACGGCTCGACTTTTGGTGTGTCCCCTTTAGAGGATCTTTTTTACAACAGCATTGATTAACAATTTTATTGTCTTATCATTTTATGCTGAGGGCGGCGCTATATTTCAAGCAAGCAGAAAGTATTCTCCGGGGACTAGGCCATTGCTTCCGCAAAATCAGAAGTCCCGGGATAATACCCCAGATATCACTGAGCATAAAGACCTAGTATCTCAGAAAGAGGGACCTTTCAAACGAGATTTCAGGGGTTACCTATATATCCAAGTAGTGTTCCCCACGAAATAAGCAAGTTTGAATTTAAGTTTATATCCCGAAAAAGTTTACTAAATGTGTAAAAACCTATCGGCATATCATCAGTGAGACTGTTTAACACCATTTAAACATTACATTTCTTTAGCATACTGTAACTGTCTTCTGATGTACTATCATTTCCTCTTCTTTGACACAAAAACTCATTTTGAATTTTTCACTGTTTTTGGCATTTTCAAATTTTCAAATGTTTTTGGATTTTCTGAAACAATTTTCAAATGTTTTTGGATTTTCTGAAATTTTTACTCTCCCTAAAAGGCAAACACATTTTAGGAAATTTGAAAATAAACTGTACAAGTAAAATTGACAACTGATATCAAATCACTTCAAATCGCCATCCACTTGGCATAAACAATCAGAACTCCCCATTCCAACAAACTATTTTCTCATTATGATTTCAAAACACTTAAGTTTGTTTTAACGAAAATGATTTTTCCGGAAAATAAGTTTTGTTGGGGTTACCACTTGTAAAATAAAGGATCATCATATTGTTTCTCAATCATGTGTAGAAAATCAGATACAACTTAATGTCCCTAATTTACCACTTGTAAGTAAAACCTTTTCCAACCATTTTTAGATCCACTCACCAACCAAAACCTCATGTAAATCAAAATATAACAATATAAAGATATCACCTGAATATTTACCAACCAAACATATCAAGAATGATGCCGATTCCTGCTCCACGTTTACCAACCTGGGAGCTCCGGCAAGTCCGGATATTTACTTGTGAAAAACAGACATCCAAGCTTCACCAAACTTGGATGTTTCCTCTTCAACTTCACTTGGATAAAATGTTGCTTTCTTTGGTTCATAGAAATCTTTTACCCCTTTGACTTTACCTTCAACCATTTTTCCAAAAATCTTTTTCACATTTTCATTAAACGCTTTCTCGACATCAAATTCTTTCTTCTTAGAATAGAACTGATTCGAGATCTCAACCTTCCCAACTTTTGATTTAAAATTTTCAGCCCTCAATGGTGGAAAATGAACATCATCCATTGGAGGTACTGAGTTTTCATCTTTTGACTCAGCTTGTGGCTCATCTAACTTTGTGGAGTTAGATTCATTACCAAGTTTCTCATAAAACTTCTTAACAACCCACACTTGGTTGTCATGTTTAGCTCTCTTTTGATAAAAATGAGTCTTTGAACACTCACCAACTTCATATGTAGAATTTTCAAAAATTTTAAATTTTTCCGTTGATGGCTCATTTTTCTCAACAACTTTTTCTTTGAGTTTCTTAGAGACTTCCTGTTTTGTCTTTGATGCTTGAGAACAGTTCCATGCAATGTGACCACCTTCATTGCATTTAAAACAGGTTCTAGTCTCTTTTCTATGAAAAACTCTAGTCCCCATTCTCTTCTTCTCATCAAGAAACTCTTGGTTTGATTGTTTCCAGAACGCTTTCTTCTGTTCTTCCTCTGCACTTCCTCCTGAAACAAAAATCATTTTTGATTTAAAATCACGGACATATTTTTCATTTTTATAATTTTCTGGAGGAATAAAACCTAAACCTTTCTTTTTGAAATTACCGTTATGGTTTGGTTTCTTTTGAAAACCAGAACCAGAACCGTAACCTTTTTTCTTGTTTAAACATTGTTGAACTCTTGAAGTGTATTTTTTAGGTTTTTCAAAAAGATTTACATCTTTTATTTCAGAAATATTGATTTCTGTAAGTTTGAAAACCTTTTTGATCTTTTCAAAATTAACACTTCTTATTGGAAATTCCTCATCAGAATATAATTTTTCTGAATCAATCAATGTATATGCCACTTTGATTGCTTCGTCATTCAAATTAGATTTTGATAACAGGAATTCTTTATTGTACACCTGTTTAACCGATGATTTTTTACTGTTGACCGACGAATTCGAACTTTTGACGGACGAACTTGAACACCCAGACTCGGACTTTGACTCAGACTTTAACTCCGATTCCTCATCTGTATCCAACACCCGATCGACCACCTTTTTTATTAACTCTGACTCATGATCAGTGTCAGACGATGTAAAAACGACCTCAATATTTTCTGGTAATTCATCAGTTATATCGGACTTTAACTTTATATTGACTGCCTTTTCGACTTGCTCCTCATTCGGTTTTCTAGGCCAATACCCTTCCCAAATCGGAGGCGGACACTTGTTATAACTAACATTCTGTTTCTTACCAGTATCCTTCTTGTCAGTCTTCTTATCATCTTTAAATGCTTCAAAACCTGCAACAGTTGGATAAATTCGATCAATAAGATAATCAGAACTAGAATAACTCTGTAATAAACGTCTGATTCTCTCATTCTCAATCTTTCCTGTCTCCAACTCCCGATGTAGCTTTGCACATTCTTCAATGTAGTGATTTATTGCCTTCTGCTTTGTCATCATCAAAGAATTCATCATAGTCAATGCATCTTCTCTTTCTGAATTTGTCTTTTGAAGACCAATTACTGTTCTGTTTAGCACATCGTAAGATTCTTTCACGTAGTTGAGATTGAACAATAATTTTTCTTTCATCTTTTCAAGTTCAACCAATTTCTCATCTTTATCTGCACATTGCTTGCAAGATTCTAAACACTTTGAGCAAGGCTTGATGACTTCTATAATCTTTTCAACTTCGATGACTTTTTCAATCTCAATCTCCGGTTCAGTTTCAATCACCTTTTCAACTTTAACTTCTTCTTTTTGAACAATCTCTTCTTCTTGAGCAACACTTTCACTCTTCATTTTCTTTTGTTCTTTTGCAGCACGTCTCTCCTTCAGCTTCTCCAAGCGATCTGCAAAATAGAATTGAAAACTTTCAGGAGATAGATGAGTTTTAGCGATATTAATATGTCTTTCTTCCTCATCATCACCACTATCATCAGTTGGTGATTGATCAAAATCTATCGCTTTTTCAGAACTATCATCTGAAGAACCAGAATCAGTTGATGTTTGATCAACAACAGTTGCTTCTTCTGAACTTTCATCGGATAAAACAGATTCTTCTTCTTGTTTCTTCTCATGAACACCAATTGCTTTCATCCAATTGGTAAACAAATCAGGTTCTTGAACTATCTTTGCCATGAAAGCTTTAAAATTCCCATTCTCATCCGCAAACATATCCCAGCTGAACCCTTCAGGTAACTTTTCATCAACTTGGTTTAATAAACATGCTTTACTATCAGCTGATATGTATTTGTTCCAATTGAAACCTGGAGCCATTTTCTCATCATCTTGATCAATGATACCAGAATAAGCTTTCTTATTTGCATCTTCGATCATTTTCCCATGAGCAGTTTGTGTTTCTTTTTGTTGATATGGTTGATGAGCAACTTGTTGATATATGGCTTTCCGATAGTAGTCATCTTTTCCAAATGGATTCTTTGCTCCACTTGCTTCTTGATTTTTGCATTCTCTTTTGAAATGACCTTTCTCCTTGCATAAAAAACAAGTAACCTTAGATTTATCAAAACCCAAAGTAGACACATGTGCATCCAGAAAATCATTTCTCCATGTGATCATTTTAAACTTTTCTGCTCTTCTCAATACACTAGCTAGACACCATTTGATGTCCATGAGTTCCATTTCTTCAGCGACTATCTGATCGTAATCCTCTTTTGACAGCATAGGATTTCTGATCCTCCCTGCAACTAAAACTTCATAGGATTGTAGCACAGTTGCAAGTAACGCCATGTGATCTTTCGCAATTTCTTCAGAAAAACTTTGACCATCTGGAAGGTTCAATGCAATGTTGCACTGTATCACACAACCATTTCCACTTTTTGAACTTTGAGAATGAAAACTTGATGTTGAATTCTTCGGATTAACACTTGGATATGAAGAAAATCCGCTGCTACTGTTTGGACTTTGTTCAACATTTTCTGATGAGTTTCCAGCACTAAAAGCAGTTTGAATTTTTGGACTCTTTTCAACTTCTTGAACATTACCTTTCTAATACATTTTCACATCTTGTTGACCACTCGGATTACTCATCCTCGCAATCTTTTGTTGTTCAAGATCCTGACCCTCAATCTTCTCGATGAACTGAGAAATTGTCAAACCATCATAAACTCCGGTGTTCTTTAAGATCATCAAAAATGTACCCCACTCTTTATGAGGTAAAGCATCAGCTAATTTGTCAACCCATTCTTCTCTGTCTTTGGTTATGCTTAACAACGACATGGACCGCACTAAGTGGCAGTATCTTTCGATCAACTTCTTTGTGTCTTCCCCTTGCAAACTTGTAAAAAGATCAAATTCTTTCTTAAGTAATGACTTTTTACTTTTGATCATATTTTCACTTCCTTCAAACTTGGTTTTAAGCGCATCCCAAATTGATTTTGAAGTTTTGTCATGTTGAAGCAATACAAATATGTCTTTTTGAATAGCTTGCTGAAGTAGACTAATCATCATCTTTTCAGCTCTGTACATGTCTCGTTCTTTGTCATTGAATTCAGAGATTTCTTTTTCAACTTGCAGATCAGTATGTGGTAGTACATATTTCTTCAAAATACACTCCTAAGATCTCAAGTGATTGGCTTGTACCCAGTTTTCAAATCGATCTTTCCAACCATAATACTCTTCAATGCTCATTAGCTTCGGGGGTTTTTGTGTAGTTCCGGTCTCATTTTCCAAGTTCATGTTTTGAGCAATGGTATCCGGAGTAGTCGGGGATGTCGCAAACGCATTGTAAAAATCTTCACTCATGATTTGATAACAAGTTCACAAACTAGTCAATCTCAAATGAAATCCCAATACAAATGAAATGATGACTTGAAACGAAATCTCACTAAACAGTTTCAAACGGAATCTCAACTTCAAATACCCTTCAAACGAAATCACAATCCAAACTTCAAACAAGATATCAACTACCAAACTTCAAACGGAATCAGCAACTATGCACTCTCTCAAACGAAATAAGAAGATTTTGTTTGAAGAACCACAAGTTCAAACGGAATTGCCCTGCTGAAACGAAATATGCTATTTCGTTTGAGATTTTTCAAACGGAATAGGACCCTGAAACGAGATTATCTTATTTCAAACGGAATTACTCTGCACTTTCAAACGAAATCAGAAGAAATGTGTAATCTCAAACGAAATCAGCAAGATCAACTCAAACGAAATCAACATGATGTCAGCAATTCGGTCAAAAAAATGTCCAATTGATCAAGCAAATGGTCGATTTTAGATCTGAAACTTTCTAGGGTTTGTTAAAACAGTGTTGCGCACATGATATGTGAAAATCAGACGTTTTTAACCGTGAAAACTTGTTCAATTTAGAAAAGAAGATGTAGAAGTAAGAAAAAACAGCTGAATTGATATGAACTTTTCCTCCTGAGCTCTGATACCACTTGTAGGATTGTTTTCAGACCCAAACAAGTCGATCAGAAGAGTTTAACTCAACACGAGAGGCGGAAACAGACGTGTAGAGGTTAATTCAGCAAGATATACCCTTGAAACTACTGTATGATTGATTTGATAACACTTTACAGCCTGACAACACTTCGGCAGCACTTCGTTACACTAACCGGAAAGTTACAAATGAAATCAAGACTTAAGGTATTTATAGGGTGAGCTATTTCATTTGAAAGTGGCATGTGTCACTTCAAACGAAATTACATATGTTAATTTCGTTTGAAGGTGTCTCATATCATGTTCAAACGAAATTACATCAAATACTCATAAAACCACCCTATTTCTCGTATAATCCGCCCTGATATCGAATATTTTGATTTAGGAAGTTTGAGAATAAACTGTACAAGTAAAATTGACAACTGATATCGAATCACTTCAAATCGCCATCCACTTGGCATAAACAATCAGAACTCCCCCTTTCAACAAACTATTTTCTCATTATGATTTCAAAACAACAACCTCCCTCAGTCTCTAAGACTGAACCTCCCTAGCCTTTAAGGCTAAACCTCCCTCAGTCTCTAAGACTGAACCTCCCTATCCTTTAAGGCTAAACCTCCCTCAGTCTCTAAGACTGAACTCCCTCAGTCTCTGAGACTGAAATATAAATTTTGAAAAATGTATTTGTGCCTTTTTGTTTGTAAAAATGTTTTGTACTCTGGATCTGGATGTTTAGTGTATGCAATGTAAAAATGTTTTCGTGAGAGCCCTAGTGATCATAGTCTAGACTCGAGAAAGAATCCTAGTTCGCTATGATCGAGGATCTGATACCAAGCTGTCACACCCTGGCTTTTGTGAAAGCGTGGGTTTAATTGGTGTGACTTCTTAATACCATAGCAACAATCATAACAATGCTATATGAAAATAAAACACACGATGTTCACCCATTCATTAAGTTAAAAGTACTACAACATCATTGTTTTGGAAACATAAACCCAAATAAGTTACAAACCTTAACTTGTTTAAAACGTGTTCATGAGACACAACTAAAGACTCTTAATAAAACGAGGTTTAAGGCGTGTGACCCGTCCAGGTAAGGGTCACACCTCCTAAACCTGGATGACATCGTTATTCACTACGCAGCTTGACATAATTGCACACTTCGCCAGATCCATTAATTTCCTAAAATACATGTAGTTTGAAAAATCAACAAAAGTTGAGCGAGTTCATGTAAAAGTGAGTATGTATAAACCTTTAAAGTATGTATAAAAGTCCCTGGTATGTAGCAATAAGGAAAAAGAGATCACCAATGGGTTGCAAAGCCACTAGTATGTGTGAAAAGGTGCAGGAAAACTCAAACCTAGCAAATTTGTTACCGGGCTTCGGCTGTAAGACACGGTCACCTCTATGGGCCGCCCCGGCCTCATGGGTGTGGGCTCGCTATACCCAAATAGATCTATCACTCTTGTGTCCCTCGGTCCTAACATCGAGGATTAATGGCCTTAAGTGTTGTACCCACCCTTCACATGATCTAGTAGTATAAACCCTCCCTAAGCTAACCATACCATGTAAATAAATGTTTGTAATAACTGTAACATGTATTCCACCCCCGAAGTATAAAATTGAAAACAGTTAAAAGAAAAGGGGGACATGAACTCACAGAAGTGCGTCTTCTGAATAGAATCGTCAATCCAAACTCGGTCTGCTATGCGACGACCTGCACTTACTAATGCCTATTAGATGGATGGGCCATGCCTTGGCTTAGGGTTTAGTGTTTTGAATTGCGTTACTTTGATATTATACTTGTTAAAATAATAATAATTATTTTAACTTAACTTTTGTCTTTAGGAAAAATAGTTAGGCAACTATTTCGTATCCACACTTCTCAAGTATTTTATATGTGTATTTCCTTCCCAAGGATGGGGGTATTTAAACATGTACACTTGTAATTTCCAAAAATATATTTTAAGTCCCACTTATAAAAATATATTTAAATTATTTGTCTAAAACATCTAAATTCAAAATATATATATTTTTCCCAAAAATATTATATTTTACTTCATAGATTTTCCAAAATAATATTTTACCAAAAATATACATATAAGAGTATTTTTCCGAAATACTACATAAGTTACGTTTTAGCGTTTCGTATTACAATATTAAATGCGTAACTTAAACATTTATTTCGTGAGGATTTTGGTATTATTTTGGAGTCGTAATTTCATGGTATATACAAGTTATATTATTTTATCCTAAAAATAATATAACTAGTTCAAAATAACAAACAATCACACAAGCGTTTTAGTAAATAATATATATTCTAGATATATATTTATCAAATTTTATTTACGAAAACCAACCTCCGGCACTTAGTACTTTGTAATAAAAATCATGGCGAAGTTTATTTTGACAATAAAGTTAGAAATACATTTGTAAACACTTACTAGAAAAATATTTTCTAAGTGTTGAATTTTTAGAAAAATTTCGCCAGAGTTTCCTTTGTAAATGGAGGCGTCCATGCTTACTAGCATATCATTTTCTTTTTTAAAATCATTCAATCAATTCTCAATCATCAACATACAACCTCTATTCACCAAACTTGTCAAAATCAAGCATAAACCATAAACTCATGAACTTGAATATTTATGAAAACATGTAGTAACTTACTAGCACACTTAGTAAGTCTTGTTACCTTTACAAGTGTGATTAGTTTCTTAAAAACTTCATTTTTAAAGAGTTTGATTATTCACAACTTCTACTCATATTTTCTAAAAATATTTCTTTGTGAAAATTTCTTATTACACAAGTGTTTCTACACTCGTTTATACACTAAAAATGTGTTAGGTTTATGTAAGATCCAAGTTTTAACGAAACTCACACTTTTCACTTGGTTCTTTCGAATAACCACTCATGGATCTTTAGATCTACAATATTAGAACTTACTTTTATCTTTATTTTTCAAGAAAACACCCATTTAATCAAGTTCATAGTTTATGTGTGGATGATTCCATCATCCACAACATTCTTACTTACACATCTTGCTAGTTCATATTCTTAGACATGATCTAGCAAGTCCATATGATGAACCATATCATTTTTACTAGCAAATAACATTCAACAAACATAACAACACAAGAATAATATGATCTCTTCATCTTTTTAACACTACTTCATCATTTTGTTAGTTTATGTTTGAAGACTTTGTTTATGTTCTTAGTGTTTCTTATGATTTCATCATTCTTTTAACTATTAACCATCAACAACATGAAGAGAATGAAGATCTAAGACACTTACCACTAGCACAAGGCTAGGGGAGTTCTAGTGAAGAAAAGTGGTGGATAAAAGAAAACGAAAGAGGTCTTTGAGCTTCCGAACACACCGAGCTTACTTGTATGATCACTAACACCTTTGGATGCCTTTAGATTGCTTGGAAGAGCTTGAATGATGGTGGTGGTGTGTGGTGTGGGGGTCGGCCAAGACCAAAGAGAAGAGAGGGAGATAGAGTTGGTTGAATGGTGAAGATGAGAATGAAGAGCCTTAACCCTTGTGCCATCTTATAACCCACTTCACCTTTTAACCTTTGTGTATTATGCTACATTAGTACTAAACATAATCTAATAAAATAATCAAAGAAATCATGTTGGTGATTCCCCATGTAACCGTCCCCAAAGGGGGGGGGGGGTATCTTGTTGGATTTCAATGGTTAGTTAGTGATTTAGTTAGGAAGTTAAGTGTTTAGTTAGTGGTTTATGGTGTGTTATATAATATATAGTGTGTTAGGGTGTTCGGGGTCCCTAACTAGCTCAGAAAAATAAAAACAATGTATTTAATCATATTTTTGTGTTCCGGGTAAAGTCCAGTTGTTCGGTTGGGTGTTGTTCTGTTAAAGTGCTTAATTAATCCGCAAGGTGTCTTTTATAATACTTTTTAATGACACATTAATTCCCAACACTTTGGAAAGTATCTAGGACTATTTTGCCAAGTTTTTGCACTTTACTAGCATTATTAAATGCTGAATTTTTGTTATTTAGTGCAGAATTCTGCATTTAAAGTGTGTTTTAGGCACTTCCCGGCACTATAACTATCACCTAGTGACGCAGTTTTATGGTCCTCACTTCCCTACACTCCTTACTAGTGTAGTATCCTGTCTCTGGCTCATACTGGCCTCGAAAACATTGTCTGTCTAGGTGCTGGCATTGTCAGGATGTTTTCTGGGTTATCCGTTCAGTGTGCTAACTGTGCTTTGTGCATCCAGTTTGTCATTAAAGTTTTTTGTGAAATAAATGAAGTGACAGTATGAAATGTGATGCATATGTATGTATGTAACAGAAATCAGAAAGCAGTTTAATCACAGTTGAAATCAAGCACCGTCATTAAGCACAAATTAAATATTAATTAATTGTACGGATACCTGTAATTTTTTAGGGTTGTCACATATTCTAGCACACAAGTACTAATACAAACAACTTACACAATCGTGTCAATCAAGAATGATTCTATAAGCTATCCAACGAAGTCCATAAATAACCATTTAACATTTCTACATTTGATGAGTATTTGACCCATACGGCCAATAAAATACTACACAGTCATATCATACTTCCGGTATTGAGAAAGGACCTACGCGATCTTTAAAATCAATGAACAACATGGTCTTTCTACATATATAATCGAATAAGCAATATTAAGTGCTCGTAATATTAAAGAAACCAAAACTAAGGATATAAACCACTCACCTTTGCCCGTAGGAAAATATGATATTGCTATTGTCAATCTTGTCCCTTCAACACCCAAGCTTTCGTCGCCTTCTTTGTATGGATCATGTATGCGGATTTTCTTGTAGCCGACATGCAACAGGATCCACTTATGTAGTTTTGTTCATTTCTTCATCACAAACATTTTTCCGGTATCGGATTGCATATACAACTCCATTAGACCATCCATGCAACGCAATCAAGTTCCTGATTTTCGCATAAACAAACTGTTACAAACTGACCAGTGTCAAAACCATACTTACAGACTTCTGATCGGAATTTCCTCTGGTTGGATTTATGACCCATGTCTTAGAAAGCTACTAACCAAATTTCAGTTCAATCCAACGGTCGGATCTCTTGGAACAACTCATTCTTTACAACAACATTTTCTATACCAAAAATCCAAACAGCTTCTATAAAACTCATACCTCCAGGACATATTTCGCAGTTCCAACCGTTGGATGTTAATACCTATATGTCAGAAAGCTACTGTAAAAATTTGGGATCGATCCAAGGCCGGTTTTCCGGTAACAACCATTTCTTTTAGACCACATAAAATAAAAACGGAAATCATATTAACGAATCTAACTTTTCGACATTTATAAACGACTTCAACTTAGGATTTATGAGCACACGGAGCTTACCATTGCATTGGTATCATCTAAAAATAGTTTTGGGTTGAAACCCGCAACTCCGGCCACCACCGGCCGCTGCAAACCGCCATCGGACCACCATTGGACCACCACTTTCTTTCTCTCTCTAGTTCTATGCATTTCTCTCTCTAACTCCAGCCATTGTTTGTCACAAATGAGCCTAAATATGGCTTTTTATACATTCAACTATTGCCTAATTGCAATATACACCCTCAAGTTTGATTCTTACAATAATGCCCATTTAAGTTAGGGTGAGTCACAAGATGCGGTAACGATATTTCCCTGAAGCGAAACCATCATATTTCTCAACTTATATTACTAAAATACAAGCCGTTAAAATATATTGCTACGCAATAAGTTATCTTCCTCAATTAATAGTTCCAAGCAATTAATAAAATATTATTTACAACTACACTCGAAACGGAATCTTACAACCTCGACGGGTATTTCCACCAAATTAACCAATACTATTTCAAAACCATTTTACAATTACATTAGCACCTCTTTCCATCCAATTCTAACTTAGATTTTCATAAGTTAATGAAATTCCCGATTTTGGATGTTACAAGTCTTCCCCCTTAAAGGAGGTTTCGTCCCCAAAACCTTATCTTTACAAAATTAAGTTTATTGTAACCTTCCGACTACCTTGTCCTCCTATGGGCTAAAATAAAAGACATACATGCATAGCTTTTCTTGAAAAGGCCCATTGTATTCTAGAGACGTACATTCCAAGCTAGTCCTTTCACTTTCCTAGTCTCCTACATTTATTCAATTCTATCAACTTTTCAATTTAGTTCACTAGATAAGTCATGTTAATAGCAAGACATACTCATGCTTATAAATACAAGATGCTCTGAGCCAACTTGTATCATTGTCTTCTTTGTTCGTCATTGAATTTTGAATTAAACTTGCGTAAACATCACATCGTGCAATTCATACACATCTTTTTAATAATATTCAAATTCTACATTTCATTCTTGTATTTCATTCAATTCATTTCATACCTAATAAGATACAAATTTTAGGATTACAAGTTCATGCATATTAATCACAATGAATCAGTTTAGTGCCATGTTTTAACTCATAAACCATACTTGATCTTCCATTATTTACAAAGGCGTTCATTACGAGCTTACTACAGCATTCCACTATTAACATTCTTTCAAGTACTTTTTTTTTTACACAAAATGAGTCAAAATATGAACATACGTATATCATAAACACTTAATTATGATTTTGTTACCATAAAATAATTGCTACCTCATTTATATTCATTCATAGGTACTCAAGTGTTAGACACCAACTATATAGTCAATAATCATTCAATCTTCTATGTACAACCACTAAGGGTTAATTGTAAGCAATTTCATTTATGCTAAATTACTTGTTAGCTTATTTCATACCTTACTTGCCATGCCTATATACGTGTATAACACAAATTATTGATACTAACACTTTAATCATACCCCAAGATCTCCATTAAAAGAAATGAGATTACTCTCAATGACAACAAGTCTGGGTTGAAAATCATTATCATGTTAACTGTTAAAAGCCTATCATTCCATACTATATCATATTTGAGCTACCTTTCACTCATGTGGAGAGTACTATTCAACCTACCAATTTCTATATAACAATCATAAGCTAAGAAATTACTAACCTCATTTTCATGGCAATAACAAACATTCCGTAAGTTGGGTTGACCCGCTTCAACCTGAGCCCATGCCACACCTGGCTTGGTTTCAATCATCTACATGACTAGTTTCAAATCGGGGTCATCATATCACGAATTATATTGGTTTCATCACATCAAGAATTCTATCGTTCTTATCTACAAAATCAACAGTTAGACATATACTTGCATTACATAACAGTAGACCTTCAGTAGTTCATTCAAGGCTCCTTTCACATTCGAAGTCTAACTATCTATAGTTCTTTCATAAAATTACCTATTTACATACAAAACCACGTTACACGTTCAACATTCTTACATAAGATCCCTACATTTCATTTGTTATTGTTTTATTTTATTTTCTTACAAACTTTCCAACAACTTAACTTTTCAAGGTCAAACTGCCACTTCTTACTAATTTATGACCATTGGTCATTAACTTTTTATTTTATTTTTAAGTACAGTTTGAAGTACACGTTTTACCTTTTTTTTTTAGGTCATTCGTCTGGTTCTTAGCCCGTTAGTCATCCTAACTCTCATAAGTCAATTACTGACATGCTCAACAGGTAACTACGCTTACTTGCCTCACTAATAGTTCCCAATTGGTTGCAATAAACATTTCATGCAATCTTATTAATACTTTTATTACACTTACCAATTCGCATGTTTGACTTTTCATAAAGTCAAATGGTCAATACATTCTTAACTAGCTTTCCAAAATTAGCTACATTCCACTCTTACCAATTTTCATATCTGTAATATGCATGTATGCATTCCGTTGATCAAACAACATGTGTATCCTAACTACGTTATTAAAATATGTACTTACAACTTTCAAATCTACCTGAGTTAGAGATGGATATATCTTCCCTCCATTCATGTTCGATCTATACTTTCTTATGGATTCGACCTTTCATTCATACCTGTTTGATTAGTACTTACCTACGGATTCAAACCTTCCATTCATATATGTTTGATCTGTACTCACTTATATATTCAAACCTTTCATTCATATATGTTTGATCCGTACTTACCTATGGAGTCAAAACTTTCATTAATACAAGTTTGATCCGTACTTACTTACGGATTCAAGACTTTCATTCATATAAGTTTGATTCGTACTTACCTACGGAGTCAAAACTTTCATTCATACCTTTTATTCATATAATTTTGATTCGTACTTACCTACGGAGTCAAAACTTTCATTCATATAAGTTTGATCCGTACTTACCTAATGAGTCAAAACATTCATTCATACAAGTTTGATCCGTACTTACTTATGGATTCAAGACTTTCATTCATATAAGTTTTATCCGTACTTACCTACGGAGTCAAACCTTATTTCATTCTCGTCTACATTACAATTTTTTTTTATTTTTGAAAACATTATTGCTTCATATCATTACATCTTGCAATAGTTTATGCGATAGTTCATTCCATATGCCGTGTTTTATTTTATTTTATTATTTTGCTTTTTCAACCACTCCATGAACAATCATGAGAGGGTTTGAGTACTTCTTGCAATAACTCGTTCACTCCAAGAGATACAACACATGAACTTCCTTAACCTGCTTCGAGTCTACTATCAATTCCCCGACTCGTGGTATATATCTATGAGGAGCATATCATTCCATCGTGTTTCCTATGCACTCCAGTTTATACTACTTCCATCCCTTTCCAATTTTAAACGCATTTCATACTTCATATTCTTGTGATATTACATTCTCATACACCGAGTGTACATCTTGAGTTGACCCATGTCCAATCTAAGTAAACCCATTTCCATTCTAAATTCATTCATTATTTGGTTAACACAAATTTCCAATCCTTTGACTCGTGCATCACACCACATAGTCAACTTCCATTCTTTGATATTTCTAATCACACAAAAATGAATGATCCATTTACAACTTTCTAATCGTACGAATATTAGCTTCGAGACACTATAGCACAACATGAATTAGTTTTATAGGTTTTGATAGCCTTACTGCGTGTTTCGGGTGTTTAATGGGGTCAGCGGGTTAAAGGGGCTCGGGACCTTTAAAACCCAAAAAATGTAAATTAAATTTATTTCCCATAATTCATGACCCCTATCATGAGATTCTACCTGAATTTAAATTACCGAAATCGTAAAGTTTTACCTCTTTCAAATCTTGGAGCGAACACACCCTACGTATGAGCTTTCGGTTTAAGTCCAAGCATTCTCAGTCGTTGATATGACTTCCTATAGTCACTATGTCATACTATAAGAAAATAAATTTTAACTCCTATTTCATTTTTCATCCACCTTTAGGCAACCTATTTGGTTTATCTCTCACTTAAGTATTCATCATCCCTATCTATCAAATTTCAAACCAAATTCATACACCTTCAACTTTCTTTCCAAATATAGTTTACTTACTACTTGAAAAACCAAGAAATCATACCTTTCGATCATTCCCTTCCAACGTGTAAAGTATGTCCTCACGTACTACCCAAATTTGAGTAAGTGGATCCTTTCTTGTTTCATCAACCTGAAGCATGTTTTTTTTTTTTTGTCACAACCTAATCCTTACTGCAAAACATCACAGTTAGTTGTATTGTACCAAAAATCATTTTGTATTACCTTTCCTACGGGTCTTGATCGGGTCTTGGATTATACGTTTATCTCTTACCAAAAGCACACTGATTTGAGTTCAAGCACATGTTCACTTGTACTTGAATCCTTCAAATTCGGGCTCTGATACCAACTTGTAACACCCTAGTTTGAAAACAACACTTAGCTATTTAATTAGATGCGGAAAGACGGTCCCAAAAAAAAGTGTTTACTAATACACACAAACAATATATTTTCCAACTAAAAACGTTTGAATAATATATAGGTGTTACAATTCTTTCATTTTAGGTGGTATTTGTAAGCTAGTTTATAAATCATTCATCTATGTCATTCACGTACTATCAAATCTTCAGACCCGATCCTCTATCTCCAAATCAATTTCAAGACCCGCTAACCTGATGACATCATCCAACATAAATTAAATTAGCAAAGCTAAGTGAGGGTTTCTACTCGCACTACAAGTACATTCAGTAATACACCATAAAAAAATAATAATTCAAAGGTTTATACCTGTACTAACATTTAATGTTAGATACTTACTACCATGGTTAAAAAAAACAAAATCAAACTCATGCTAGTTCATCAACTGCATTCAAATCTTCTTGAATATCATCTTCTCCCACATACCTATGCTTGTAAATCCCTCTTAGCAATCCAAGAGTCAGAATTCATAACTATATTCATTAAAAACACAAACCGTGCATTACTCATGCACATACTTTAATAAGTTAAATAACCATATTCTTAACCACATACACTAAACAATTTATGCTAAACTCTTATTCTAGCACACAAGTACTAATACAAACAACTTACACAATCGTGTCAATCAAGAATGATTCTATAAGCTATCCAACGAAGTCCGTAAATAACCATTTAACATTTCTACATTTCATGAGTATTTGATCCATACGACCAATAGAATACTACACAGTCATATCATACTTCCGGTATTGAGAAAGGACCTACGCGATCTTTAAATTCATTGAACAACATGGTCTTTCTACATATATAATCGAATAAGCAATATTATGTGCTCGTAATATAAAAGAAACCAAAACTAAGGATATAAACCACTCACCTTTGCCCGTAGGAAAATATGATATTGCTATTATCAATCTTGTCCCGTCAACTCCCAAGCTTTCGTTGCCTTCTTTGTATGGATCATGTACGCGGATTTTCTTGTAGCCGACATTTAACATGATCCACTTATGTAGTTTTGTTCATTTCTTCATCAAAAATGTTTTTCCAGTATCGGATTGCATATACAACTCCGTTAGACCATCCATGCAACGCAATCAAGTTCCTGATTTTCGCATAAACAAACTGTTACAAACTGATCAGTGTCAAAACCATACTTACAGACATCAGGTCGGCATTTCCTCTGGTTAGATTTATTACCCATGTCTTAGAAAGCTACTATCCAAATTTCAGTTCAATCCAACGGTCGGATCTCTTGGAACAATTCATTCTTTACAACAACATTTTCTATACCGAAAATCCAAACAGTTGCTATAAAACTCATACCTCCAGGACATATTTCGTAGTTCCAACCGTTGGATGCTAATACCTATATGTCAGAAAGCTACTGGAAAAATTTGGGATCGATCCAAGGTCGGTTTTCCGGTAACAACCATTTCTTTTAGACCACATAAAATAAAAACGGAAATTATATTAACGAATCTAACTTTTCGACATTTATAAACGACTTCAACTTAGGATTTATGAGCACATGGAGCTTACCATTGCATTGGTATCATCTAAAAAGAGTTTTGGGATGAAACCCGCAACTCCGGCCACCACCGGCCGCCGCAAACCTCCATCGGACCATCATTGGACCACCACTTTCTTTCTCTCTCTAGTTCTATGCATTTCTCTCTCTAACTCCAGCTATTGTTTGTCACAAATGAGCCTAAATATTACTTTTTATACATTCAACTATTGCCTAATTGCAATATACACCCTCAAGTTTGATTCTTACAATAATGCCCATTTAAGTTTGGGTGAGTCACAAGATGCGGTAACGATGTTTCCCTGAAGCGAACCCGTCATATTTCTCAACTTATATTACTAAAATACAAGCCGTTAAAATATATTTCTACGCAACAAGTTATCTTCCTCAATTAATAGTTCCAAGCAATTAATAAAATATTATTTACAACTACACTCGAAACGGAATCTTACAACCTCGACGGGTATTTCCACCAAATTAACCAATACTATTTCAAAACCATTTTACAATTACATTAGCACCTCTTTCCATCCAATTCTAACTTAGATTTTCACAAGTTAATGAAATTCCCGATTTTGGATGTTACAGCATTGCTTTCGTTATTCGCCCGAGTATCCTTTTGGAAATCAGTGAGCTTCCTTTTGTTCTTCCCGGATGACTTCGCATGAGTCTCCTTCTTCTCATCAGGGGTTGAAAATTTTTCCAACCTAATCGCTTCTTTAGTGAGCGCCACACTTAAGTTACTCGCATCGATAGTTGTTGGAGGCATTGATGCCGTCACCAAGCTCAGAATCTGAGGTGCCAATCCCCAGACGAATCGTTCTATCCTCTTAAACACTGGTTCCACTAGATATGGAACAACTCGCGACAAATTGTGAAGTTTTTGCACATATTCCGCCACCTTTGGACCTTCCATCTTCAGGTTCCAGAATTCAGTTTCCAGTTTTTGGATTTCCGCCTGAGAACATAACTTCCTTCGCATCAATTACTTCAGCTCATCCCATGTCAAAACATACACAGCAGCCTCGCCCAACGTCTGAACCTGAAGGTTCCACCATGACAGAGCCCCATCTTGAAACAATCTAGAAATGTACGTTGCTTGTTGCTTTGGAGTACATTTGCTCATTTACAAAATAGAATCCGTATTCTCGACCCATCTCACAAAAGTTACGGCACCTCCAATGCCGTAGAAGTTCAGAGGCTTGCAGTCCAAAAACTGCTTGTAGGTACAACCGTTAGGTGGGTTATTCCCTGTGGTACCTCCGCTGTGTCTGTAGCGAAGAACCTCGTGCTGTGCGATGGCCTGTGTGATGCGCGCTTGTAATTCCGCCTCGGTCATAGGTAGCTGAATGTTCCTTTGAAGAGGCATTCTTCTTCTAATAAGAAGATTGGATTGATCAAGTCTTATTTGATCAGGAAATGTATATAGTTGCCTAGAGGTCGTATGTACATACACATAATAAATCATCATATCAAACAATCATGCAACGACACAATCATAACATAAAAAAGTAATCCAACAATATGTTTAGTGAGAACATGACGATTGAGCTTTCATTAATTATCGACCATGGTTACATTGTTTACAAAGTGTTTCTCATCAAAAGGGACACATGGTCACACTACCCTTTTCCAATAAGTCTGTCAATGTACAAAAATCACATAGTCAAAAGGTGGTCTTCAAAAGTCTTCACAATCTCAGCTCAATAGTGGTGCTCTCACCAAAAGTAATGCATCTGCATAAGACCAAAAACCTATTGTACTGATGGCGGAGGAGGAGGAGGGAGGAAAAGCAAACTAAGAACATGTTCGAGCTCCTCCTCGAGCTTGTACACATGACGAAGCAAGTAACTGATCTGCTGCTCGACCGTAAGAAATCAAGCATCAAGCTCTGGAAAAGGAGTAAGAGGAGCAGGTGGACGTGCAAAAGGAGACGGTGATGAACGTGGGGGAACAAAAGCAGGTTGACAAGGACACGGTAGGGGACGCGAAGTCACCTCAAGCTGCAAGACTCTGCGACTCATAACCTTAAATCAAAGCTGAAGTAAATAAAGTAACTCATCCTGTGTATAGCCAATAAAATGAGAGGGGTGATAGGGGTCTGAGATCGGCATAGAATACGGTGGGAACCATCAGAATGGCTCATCAAGTGGTGAAGAAGTAAAAGGAGCAAACAGTGTAGACTGAGGGATCTGTGGAAAAGCTGCTGAAACATAAGGATCATGACTAGGCTGCTGACCTGAAGTACCTTCCCCTGGACGGGGTGCGGGTATATCCTGAAAGAAAACGATAGGCAAATCAGTGCGATGGACGTTGGACTCCATAGGGGGAAAAGGAGCAATATCAGCGGGTGCGGGTGGAGGAATAAGTGGCTCAACAACAAGAGGGTCAACGGGTTCAGGAACCGGGTCAGGTATGAGGGGTGCAATGTTTGGTAAACCAAAAGGAATAGGCTTATGATCAGGAATGGGCTCAGGATCAGTAGGTGCAACATCAGACTGATCAACAGGAACAAAATCTTGCTCAAGATGAAGCTCGGGATCGTGTGGAGGAGATGGTGCAGCTGACATCGCAGTATCATCATCAGAATCAGTGGTATAGCGCTGTAATCCAACTGCCTTCAAAGCTGAAGACGTCATAGACTCAAAGGAATCTGAGACAGAGTGCAAACTAGTATCAGAGGATAACTCGATAACAGGGATCTCAGGAGGAGGAATAGCAACCACGTCCTCATCTATCTCTCCATCACCATGGGCGTCATCAAGGGGACCATCAACAAACAGATCAACGTCATCATCAAACAAATCATCAAAAGGACAATCCTCAGGAGGGATGACCACGAGAGGAATGGGAGCGAGGATCGGTGCCACAATATGCTCACCATCGGGATGCCCGGTGATATGATGATTATGGACTGGAATGGGAACAACAAAAGGATCCTCGTCTGGAATACCATCAGCAAGGGGTAAGTCATCTCCAAAGTCAGGCAACGCGAACGGCTGAAAGTCGTCCTCGTCGTCTGATAGCATATCTGGGTCACTCTCAGTATCTGATGTAAAGACCTCCGGCTCTGGTGCGATCTTGTCATCGGAGACAATAGCCAGAGGGTCATCAGTGTCGGACAATCCGCTCTCGGATGAAGATATAATGTCTATAACAGAACAATCATAACATATGCACGTATATTAACCACTATCATTTAGCATGCAATCAAAGAAAATATATTATGAAATCATGTATCCTCGTTATTCCTCATGAAACCTTTCTATCCTTCGTAGTCTATCCCAGACTAAACCACAAACTGTGACCTTGCAATCGTGTTTCTGGTCTTTCCTTATGTAAAAATGTTTGTTTCATGGATCTGGGCGTTTCATGTATGCAATGAAAACATGTTGTAAAAATATTTTCGTGAGAGCCCTAATGATTGTAGTCTAGACTCGAGAAGGAATCCTAGTTCGTTACAATCGAAGCTCTGATACCAAACTGTCACACCCTGACTTTTGCGGAATCGTGATTATGTGTGACTTGCTTAATATCATTGCATTCAACCATAACAAACAACTTTATGATAAAATCAAGATGTTCATCCATAGATAGTTTTAAAAACATTACATGCAACATTGTTTTAATTCCCAAAACACAAACTTCGCATTCAGAATACAACACCAACAAGTTTTAAGTTCCATAAGGACTTCACAAAAGACACTAATGAAGACTAGGCTTTGGAATATGTATCTTATCCAGGATAAGATACACAACCCCAACCCTTAGACACCGGATGACATCTTTTATTCCAAACAACCCTTGAAAACTTCCAACGCTCACCAGATCCATACTTAGTTTCCTGAAATACATGTAGTTTGAAAACATCAACAAAAGTTGAGCGAGTTCATGTGTTTAGTGTGTGAGCTCGAATAAACTTTGTAATCATCATAAGTAAGTATGTATGTATTTGTAAACCCGGTATGAAAGCAAACAAGGAAAACAGATCGATTAATGGTTTGCAAGGCCATTAATATGTGTGACGTGATGCAGTAAGGCTCAAACCTATCAGATTTTATACCGGGCCTCCGGCTGTAAGACATAGTCACCTCATGGGCTAAACCCCGGTCCACATGGGTGTGGGCTCGCTACACCCAAATAGATCTATCACTCATGTCCCTCGGTCCTACAACGAGGATTAATGGTCTTAAGCGTTGTACCCACCACTCATATGATCTAGCAATACCTTTCCTTAGCTAACCATACCACATATAAACGTTTGTAAACAGTTTATAACATGTACTTCACCCCCAAAATTATAAAACTGAAAACAGTTAAAAGAAAAGGGAGACATGAACTCACAATTTTGCGTTCTTCGAATCCAAGTGTAACCCAAAGCTGTTAGTCGCGTGCACGACTACCTACAACATACTACAGTCTATTAGACGAGTGGGTCGTGCCTTGACTTAGTATTAATTAGTGTCTTTGAGTTACGTTTCATTGTGTCTTTAATATTATTCCAAGTTATATAATTATTTGTTAAAATAATAAATATTTTAACTTAAATTATATTTATGAATTTTTGGAATATTAGTTAAAATAATATATTTTAACTTGTCACACTTATGTATTTTTACATGAATAATTCCCAAGGATGAGTGTATTTATACTCATATTCTTATACTTGTGTATTTTTGGCAAGTATCGTTAGCGTATTCCGGTGTGTATTTATACGTACGAGAATACGTATTTCTATCGTGTTTATTAAGTATCTCATACTTCATTTTTGTATTAACTTTTCCGGAATAACATTTCTAATACAAATTCATCAATATATATTCCCAAAATATATATTTTAAGAAATATTTCATAGAAAATTATTTATAATTTTTCCCTTGGCAAAAATATTTATAATTTTCATATAAACCTCAAAATAATATATTTTCAAGTCTAACTTAGAATATATATATATATATATATATATATATATATATATATATATATATATATTTCACCCAAAAATAATGTATTTCATGATTATTCAAGAAATTATATATTTTCTCCCAAAAATAATATATCTTCTAATAATTCCAAGAAAATATATATTTTTACTTATCTACAATAATATATTTTCTCCTCATCAGAAATATGATATATCTTTGTAATAATTATAAAAATCATATTTTTGTTCTCTTATGTCCAAAATATTATTTACCAAAATATACTTATGAATTAAATTTCGGAATATTTTGTGAGTTTAATTCCTTTGTCGGTTTCTTCCAATATTTTGGATATAATTTGTGTATTTAATTCTTGGAATTTCGATAATATTTTGGATTGTAATTTTTGGTATTTGATGTGTTATATTATTTCAAGTCCTAAAATAATATAACTAATACACATAATATACAAATAATCACACACATGGTGACATCTAAATATATATTTTCCTAAATACATATTTAGTCACTTTTATTTACAAAAACCAACCTCCAATATTTATAATTTTTGTAACAAAAATTATGGAAACTTTATATAAAAATTCTTGGTTTAAAATATACTTGTAAATATTTGTTTAAAAATATTTTTCTATGTGTTTAATTTCTAGAATTTTTTTTTGCCATAGTTTCCCCTAAAATGGAGGTTTCCATGCTTTCAAAGCATATCATTTTCTTTTATAAATCACCACAATCAACAATAAACCAATCAAAACTTACCAATTTGACAAAATCAAGCATAAATTACTACTTCATGAACTTGAAAATTTACAAAAATTTGAAGTAACTTACTAGTGTATTTAGTAGGCTTAGTTACCCTTTAAAGTATGATTGTTTATTTAAAAACATCATTTTTAAAGAAATTAGTCTTTTATAACTTGTAAATCATTTTTCTAAAAATGTTTCTTCTTGAGTTTTTCTTGTTACATATATATTTCTACACTTGTTTAACCACCTAAAATATAGTTAATTTCTTTAAGAACCAAGCTTAAGTAAACTTTGTATTTTTAACTTGGTTTCTTGAAAAATCATCCTTAAAATCATAGATTTACAAGACTTTTTATTTACTTTAATCATCACCTTACAAGAAAAATAATTTTCACCTCAAGTTCATGATTCACACAAGGATGATCTATTGATTCTTAACATAATCATCCTCTTATCTTGCTAGATTATGTCTTTAATCACTATCTAGCAAGATCACATGATGATCTACATCAATAACATGAGTAATCAACAATCAAATAGCATAACAACACTTAGATAACTTGATTTCTTATGATTTTAGTCTTATGTTCAAGTTTCATGTTCAAGATTCATAGTGTTCTTTTATTATTAACAACTTGTTTCATCTTTTAACCACCAAAACAAGATGTAAAATAAAGAGTAGAATGATCTTACTACTAGCTCAAGGCTAGGGATGATCAGAAGATGAAAATGAGGTGGATAAAAGCTTGTGTGAGTGGTCCTTCAACTTCCAAGAGTTCCAAGCTTCCTTATTCACCTTCTTACACCTTTGGATATCAAAAGAATGGATGGAGCTTGAATGAAAAATGGTGGTTGTGTGGGGGTGGGTTACGGCTGAGAATGGAAGAGGGAGGAGAGGAGTATGTGTGTGTGTTGTGTAGAAATGAGAATGGTAAGTTTAAGTCTCATAGTTAACTCTTATAACTTCCATCCCTTGATTAACTAATGGTTTAACTGTTTTAAAAAGTGAAACATGATCTAATTTAATAAGGCAATAAAATCCATGTGTGGGGCCACATGTTGGCCGTGTATAGGTGGGGGGGGGGGGTGTCTTAGGCTAGGTTGTAACTAAATAGTTAGATTATGGTTAGATTTCAAGTGTTTAGTTAGGTTATTTAGTTACTAGATGTTATATAGTGTGTTATGATGTTCGGGGGACCATAACTAGCTTGGTAATGTTAAAACAATGTTTCTAGTGAAAATTTGGTGTTTCGGGTAGTGTCCGGTTGTTCGGTTGGTTACCGGTTCGTTAAGGTGCTAAACTACGTAGTTTAGTGTGCTTTATTTTACCTTTTGTGACAGTTTTGATTCACGACACTTAGGAAAGCATTCAGGATCATTTAATCATATTTCTACATGATATTTAAGTGTTTAAATGCTGAATTTTGCTGATTTCTGCATAATTCTACAGTTTATGTGAGTTTTAGGCACTTTCCGACACTTAAACTATCACTAGGAAGGCAGTTTTATGATCCTTACTTTCCTACACACTATACTAGTGTAACTCTTGGTTTCTGGCTCATTTTGTGTCTCATTACCATGTCTGTCTATGTACTGAACTCTGTCAGCATTTTTTTTATTTGTCTGATAACTGTGCTACCTTTGGTTCGTGCATCATTTGAATCAATACAATTTGCATGCAATAATGTTTTGTCATTTGCAATATAGGATGCACATGTATATATAATAAAAATAATCAGAAAGCAATTGATTTCATAAATTGTAAATCAGCACAGTCATTAAGCATTAATCATTGTCTAATAATTGTACGGATGCATGCAAATTTGGCAATTATCACACGTTTAATCTCAAAACAAAACCTTGCGAGAACCCTATGACTCCAGGAAAACGATGACGACGCTAGACTTCTCCCGGCAGAGACAATAATTGAACTCGGTTTATTTCAATCGGCAAAATACATGAGTGAAGACTACTTCTTCGATTAAGGTTCTTGTGGCTCTAGTAACAATTCAAGTCCAAGAACCGATAAACAAGAACACGAATAGGTTTTGAATTCCTCTCCAATATATAATAGAGAAATATAACTTATAAAATCAATTATAATATCTTAAACCGTAACTCGATTTCTCTCTACCCCATAATGTCAAACTTGGTTTATATAGACTGACCCTAACTTGTTATCCAAAATATTACCATACTAACTATAATGTAATTAGCAAACTTAACCAATTCATTCTACTTGTCCACTTTGGTCTCTTAAGTTCACAACTCATGACAAGTTTAAAACACATTTAATTTCTGGGTTGGACCCCTCGATCAGGCCAAACAACAATTGAGCCAACAATATAATTATTGAAGTTTAGAATGATTAAAAGAGTTTAAGTGAAGTTTTGTTTGGTAAAATAGAATCATAATGGGCGTGAATGATGAAATATGGAATCTAACAACATTTGAGTAAAAACTATATAAACATGTATATTATTATATATATAATACATAAAACTTTTTGTTCTCACTACAAAAAAAGCCATCTCGTGGCACACATTTTTAATGGTATTTAGGTTTTGTGCCATTAATTTTTGTTTTTAATGGCACTTTAGTTATTTAACACATACATTTAGTGGCATTTAACTTTTATGTCACTAATCAAGGCTTTTAGTGGCATTTTGCATATGCCACCAAAATTTTCTATATGTCTTAATGGCACTTTGCCTGTGCCACAAAAACTTTGAACAACTCATTTAAATTTTTCACCATTTCCCTCTTTGAAACCTAAAAATTGCCCTAGAAATTTATTCTTCTTTTTCACCGAAAAATCAATTTCCCTCCCCCAAATCATTTCATATTCCCGCTCATTCCCCTCTGCTATACCCCTCACTCCATCTTCTCCTCTTGCTATCCACATACACAACCAACATCTTCGCTTGATTTTTGCGCAATTCCAAGCACAACCAGGTACGATTTATGTTTCCCTAATCAATTTATGTTCTTCTGTTTTCCTACTCTCATCAGTTTCTGCTCTTTGGTTGGCTGTGAACGAATTAGGGTTTCAGATTCAACCATGTTAGGTTGTGAACGAAATAGGGTTTTGAATGGCTAGGCTTAGAAGCTATTTGACTGTGTATGTGTGTTTGTTTAATTTTGTTAGATTTCTTGATGAATTTGTTTACCTTTTGAATTCTGGTTCATAATATTCATAGTAACATATGTTGTATTTTTACTTGTTTTCTAATCTTCTTCCCATATGATTATAATTCATAATATATATAAAGCTTTAATCTTGTTAGGTTAGTTCATATTTATGTTTCATTGATCCTAATTTACCCTTTACTTTTAATGTCAGATTTGTTTTTAGCATAATGAATCTTGATCATAGTATATCTTCGCCCTTATCTTGATCTAATCGACTGTTTTGTGTCTATTTATATGATTACGGATGCATTTTCTTAGATTGGATTGAATTATGTGATGTATGTGCCCTTTTGGGACTTTTGTGGCTGTATATACGTTAGTAGGATGAAGTTGTGAAGCTTCATCATTGCTCACAATAACTTCTTCCACCATTAACTAGTAATGGTCTAGTTTGTCAAGCGCCACAATATTCTTTTTTCTATTATAACTAGACCTGGCAAACGGGTCGAGTCTGGTCGGGTTGGGTTGGGTTGGGTTGGGTTGGGTCATAGGTCAAAATGGGTTTGGGTCAAAACGGGTTCGGGTCAAAATGAGTCAGTTAAAAAATGGGTTGTTTCGGTTCGGGTCGAAACGGGTTCGGGTCAGAACGGGTTCGGGTCAGAACGGGTTCGGGTCAAAACAGGTCCGGGTCAAAATGGGTTTCGGTTCGGATTGGTTAAAAAATTGCTTTTAAAAATTAAAAGTAGATTGAACATCAAGGGGCAATTTGTCGGGTTGAAATGAGTCCGGGTCGGTTCGGGTTGAGTGCGGGTCAATGCTTATTGTACATCAGACAGGAAGTAACACCCTCCATAGTTAAAAGTTCACAAGGTGTAGCCCGCGCGAACGAGGCTATGTGACTCTAGAGTTGCGAACATGCAAAAATGCTTAGATGTGTAAAGATCACTAAACCTAAACAAAGACTGGGATACAAAATCTTAACTGTAATCAAGATTGTTAAAAATAGATTGGGATACAAAACCTTAAAAAACATGGTACATAACTGAAAATTGTCATAGTAATGGATAAAAAGACCACCAAATCTAACTCTCGGTCTACTCCCTTGGCCTACGGATCGTACTCCTGACGGTCATGGCACTAGCAGTACTGCAAAAAAAAAAACATATGGCAAGTGTTTTAGGGATCTATGAAATGCCAATATCATCCTTCGGTTTGAGATACATACGGTTTCGTTTTGGCATTTTAGTTTTAAGTATTTAGTTATCTGAGACTTTTTAAGTGTTTAGTTATCTGAGACTTTTTAAGTGCTAGTATGAACATTATTGTTTTGGTTTTGAGTACTTTATTCCCTTAATGAACTTTTTAATTTTTTTTTATTTAAGTGCGCTTTTTTTTCTTCGGCCCACGCTTTTTTTGCGCCTATCGCCTAGGCCCTAATCGGAGCCTATGCGCCTAGAGTGCGCTTCGCGCCTTTAATAACTATGGTGCAAAATAGGGGAGTGGTGTAATATCTCACCAGTTTTTGCATTTACTTTTAAAGACCTCCTAAACATACACAAAAATTCAAGAGTGACAGGGGCGAAACAAAAGGCGATTCAAGCAGTAACATTGACAGCATGTTGGGTGATTTGGAGATGTCAAAACGCCTTAATCTTTTTTTGCCAAACGAGCCAAACCGGATCGTATACTAGGTGACCCATTTGCCAGGTCTAATCTTCTATATGTCGTATGGTGATTTTTTTTACTGTACTGTATTACTGATGCATAGGAGTAACGTAAAAGTTATTTTCTGGGTTATTTTTGTCTAGTTCTACACTTTTTTGTTTGCTTCATGCTTTCTGTTAAAATAATGATGCATGTTTGGTTCATTAACAACAGCTTTTTAACCGTAGCTGATGCTTAGTATGCTAGCCTGTACCAACTGGGCAAGGATTGGATTGCTGTGAAACTACTTCATGCTATTATGCTGACATAGATGTATCCTACTGTGAAGCAGCGACCTGTGATTACTTATTTTAAGCCTTACCTACACCATATGCTAATAGCATAAGAAGAAATAGGACACCCAACTTGTTCTTTTAGGTTATTGTTTTTCGGAAACTAGTGGGTTAATTGTTCTGATAGTATTAATATGCATTGAGGTCTGCCCACTTTTACTCTTTTAGTGTTGGAAGATCTATTTGATAGTTAAATAGAATTAGAAAACTTGATACTGTGAAAAGATTGGCATTGCTACTATTCATGGACGTGTTCCTATACGGCTATACCACATGTTCGTTGAGATGATTAACCACATGGATCTTAATGAGGTTTGCAACAACGTTTTCAACCTTCCCTTAGCCGAAGAGTAATGATAGTGATTTTGGTCAGAAGAGAGAATACTCTCCGTTACTCTAAAATTTAGATAAGGAGTTGAGTTAGTTTTTAGTTTTCTCATTTGTCCAAACTCCATATATGAACTGATTAAACCTTAACCTAAGGGATGGCACACGCACATGGGACCTAATTTGTATAGTTAATTTCGACGAAGTTGACAGAGTGTGCAACACATGCTAACTTGTGTTCCGCATCTTTGAAGTAAGGCCATCACAAAATCCTCTTTGTTGAAACTATGGAGACTCTGAGACGTAGTTGTTGGCGTGTGGCTTGTGTTGTGTATGATTTGAGCATCTTTACATGTTCCATTGAATGCAAGTGCTATTGCCTGATATTAGTATATGACATGTTAGGTAAAAGTGAATAGTTAGTCCATCTGGTGCATAGGTATGCATTAGTCCTCTGCGATTATGTAAGCTTGTTTTTACTTTCTAGTGTGATTTGTGTTTTTTATAACTTTTGCACCAATTTTAAATTCTTATGGCTTATCTCAAAAAGATTCCGTTTCTTTAAATTTTACAAGCACCCTACCCCCATTAAATTGCATTTGTTTTTAACAATAACATTGATTATACTTATTCTATACCTTATAAAGATGCCCCTATATCTTGAGTGAGTATTTACAAACATATACCATTGGAATGTTTATGCAATAGGATGCGTCATTCTTCATAGTCTTTCAACATAACTTTTACTAATCACTGACTCACTGTATGATTTGTATGTTAGAAGCTGCGATACTAAAATAGTATTCTTATTTCTCAGATTGTGGGACCACAAAGCGGAGCTATTGCACCCTCAGAAATTTCACTGGTTATCGACTCCTTAAAGAAGAAAGTCGATGCTGATCGTTGTGCGTATATCATGGTTAGTCTAAACTCTAAGAACAACGGAATGCCATAATATTTCATTTTGATTTTTGGTAAAGAGTCTTCAGTATGATGTTTTGATATATTTTTGATTTTACAGAAAAGAATGGAAGAGAACAGGGTTAAGTTGGCTGAAGTCACCAACAACCATCACAAGTTGTCGTTAGAAAGAAGAAAACTAAGGGTTACTGGAGCAAATCAAACTGTTGTTTTGTTAACAAAAAGGCAGAAGGATGCAATTGACATGCAAAACGGGGTCAACGCAAGCAACGATGACAGTGACAACAGTAGCTCTCAGGAAGATGGGCATGCTTCGGCAGTTCTTTTAGGATCTAGCATTGCAGTAAAAATCGCGGTCAGGCCTATCAAGCTTCCAGAAGTAAAGAAATTACCTCCGTACACCACATGGATTTTCTTGGATAGGTGATCTCCGTTTATCTAAATGCTGTCAAACTTATGTTTGGCTATCACTATTTTATTGTTGAATAAATTACTTTTTGAGTCCCTGTGTTTTAGTGGTTTTAACCACTTGAGTCCAAAATCAAAAAGTTTAACGCCCTGAGTCCCTAACTACTCATTTCATAACGTTTTGAGTTTAACTTTTTAACACTTGTACTTTTGATTTTGGACTCTAGTGGTTAAAACCACTAAAATACAAGGACTCAAAACGTTATAAAATGAGCGGTTGGGGACCCAGGGCGTTAGACTTTTTGATTTTGGACTCAAGTGGTAAAACAACTAAAACACAAGGACTCAAAAAGCAATTTACTCTTTATTGTTTGATAGTACTACTGCTTATAATGGGTTACATTTTTGTAAGTTTTAAGTTATAGTACATCGCTTATGCAACTATAAGTTATGCAGAAATCAAAGAATGACAGAAGACCAGTCTGTAGTAGGTCGCAGGAGAATTTACTATGATCAGAATGGCGGTGAAACACTAATTGCAAGTGACAGTGAAGAGGAAGCAATTGATGAAGAAGAGGAAAAAAAAGAGTTTGTTCACCCTGAAGATTATATTATTCGGTTGGTGTTCTTTATTCTATATGTTTATATGGTCTCTGTGTTCAGGTTTCCTGTTGTTATATGCATAAAATTTTCATTTTTGCAGACCTGAAGTTCTTTGATATTATACTATCTAGATGCGTGCTACATATTAGCATCAATTTCTAATCGTGTATAGAATAATATTACTGCATTCGCATCATACCTTTAATTGTTCCAGAAAGACCATCCAACAACTTGGGTCATCTATTGTTGTCTTGGATTTACTGGCGCAACAGTTGTCCAGAAAACCTTCTGAAGTCAAGGTAAGCACTTAGATACTTGACATTATTGTTTCGTTTTATTATCTTCTCCATTTTTTGATTGCTGGTGCAGCTTTTTTGCCTTTTAATGTGTTTGCTTTTCACATGTTATGGAACATCTCATACAGGCAAGATATGAAGTCCTTATTAATAAAGAAAATGCTCTTGAAGGCTCTAAACCAGGAAACCGCTGATTGCAACCAAGGTTACTCATCTTATATGCTACAAATTTGAAGGTGTGTTGTATTAACTTTAATTCACTTATGCATTTTCTCTAGGTGGCTTTATTACCGAACAAGAACTTAAGAGCCTACCATGTTTACAGGTATGCGTGTGTTCTATTACTTCATCTAGAGGTGTAACTTCTAGTTAGCGGGTTTTAATTGATTAAAAAACTACATCAATAAAAAAAATATAGATTGCATGCTTAAAGAATATACTTTGGGCATCTTTTGACCCTATTGACCCATTCACCATATTTTCAGCAATGTTTTACTTCATCAATTGACCTGTCTAAGACAGAAGATAACTCAATTCGACTCGTTATAAACTGAAGGGTAAACATTCTCATTATGAACTCTCTTGTTGTTAGGTGATGGCAATTCCGACAACGAAGAGCTTAAAGTGATGTCAAAAGAAGTAAGTTTGCTTTTTATTAACTGCTCTTACATCTTTGATAGCTATGGTTATCAGATCTAATCAATTTAACATGAATTGTGAAATTTCAGGTTGAGTATAGTCAGTTGGCTGATGTACCGTCAATAAGTAGTAAGTGCTGGGAACTATGAAGTGGAAGTATGACTACTAAGAAAACGTTAACACGATGGTTATTTAACTCGCATGAAGATTGTGAAAGAGATTGATGAACACAATGAAGTTTTGAGTTTTTTATTCATACACTTGTTAGTTTATTTGGGTTATATGATTGATCATTAGACTTAGATCGACACTTATTAGACATTTGGAATCTTTGGAAGATTGATTGAACTTTTATTGAAGTGATTATTTTATGATTTCTACATTTTACAATTTTGTTTTTATTTTTTTAATGTAAATAAATGATAATTGTAGCTAATTAAAATTAATATGATAAACGTCAATGGCATTTAATTTAATGTGATTTTTGTGGCAAAAAATATGTGCCACTAAAAGCTTAAAAGTTTGTACTCGTAGATAAAAAAGTGCCACTAAAAGCCTAAAAACTTTGTGCGACACATTGAAAAATGCCACTAAAAGGCTTTAGCGTCAGCGCTTCTTGTGGCACTTTTTTTGTGTGCCGTCCATTCTTACAAGCTTCTTTAGTGGCACTTTTTTGTTTTTCTGTGGCACTTTTTGCATGCCACTAGATGGCATTTTTTTGTAGTGTCTTTTTTATGTAAATTTATTTTTCTCCTTCCTTTTTTGTCATTTATTGTTTTTTTTAAATTTCAATTGTATTTGGTATTGTACAAGTAGTAAAACAAACCGACTTGATACTGATCAAATAATATTAGTACCGATATCGATTTTTATTTTTATATTTATGACCAAATTCGTGTCAGGTAGATTTACAATTTTTTAAACATTTAGTTTTTTTTATTATAATTAATTTTGAGTATATTTTGTTTTTTGTAATAATTTTTAATATACGTTGTATTTTAAAATTAAGAGTATGCCATTGTGGCGTGCTTATTTTTATTACGTCTCGATAAGCGCACACGTAAATATTATCAAAGTGACCTCATTAAATTAGCACCGTTTGACTATCTTCGTTATTCTAATAATATACAAGATTTTTTATAAAGTTATGAGTACACCTTGATGACGTGCTTAATTTTATGCATATATAAATTTCGCTGAAAACGGAGTTTTATTCACATTAGAGTATATTTTTATCTTAAGCCACAATGAGTGTTGGTACAGTGTGCGTAGCGGTACCGTGATGAACCGAACTTATGTCAAAGACCGGAAACATCGATATTGGTATTGGTATGTCGACCGAAACATCAATTGGGTATACATTATATAAAATTTGTTAAAAATAGGGTGGTATTGCCGCGAAGTGCGAGTGTAACCCACTAGTTATGTAAAAAGGGAAAAATATGAAACCGGCTAAGTATAGAAATATCGGTATCGATACCATACCGGTACAGAACCGATGCATTCGATATGGTGTTCGGTGCCCACTTCTCTTCATTTTCAGCATCTATATTATTGTACAATACCGATCTAACCTATATTTAGTAGTTTGTTAGGGAAGGTGATGGGAGTTGAGAGATGGACTCCCCCACTCTTATTACATTTATTTATACTAAATTAGTAAAAATAAACAGTTCACTACTAGAAAATCTGAAATTTCTTACACCAGTTTTCGTAGGAAATGCGTTACAAAACAGGCTTTCCCACACATTTGTGACAAATACATGATGTAGGAAAATGCCTCGTAGGAAACATGTTTCCAACGCATTTCCTACGCAATTTCCTACCCATTTCTTACAAAATCGCCGTGTCACAAACTGCTACAGATCTCCTACAACAATTCATAGTTATTTTTTATATATTATTTATGAAAAATATTAATTATTATATTTTCGGAATTTTTTTAGCTACACATTTCCGACAAAAAAAAATTAAAAAATTTCATTCAGCATTATTCGTGACAAATTTCTGACAGAAAAATAAAAATAGTTGTTACAAATATCCGACAAAAGCATTATTCGTGACAAATTTCCGACAGAAATATAAAAATAGTTGTTACAAATTTCCGACAAAAGCACTATTCGTGACAAATTTCCGACAGAAAATTTTTTAGAAACTACAGGGACTACTTTTGTAAAAACTGAAACTTCAGGTACCAAAGTGTAAATATTTAAAAAATCTGTCAAAAAAGGGGTTCTTCCTTAAAGAACCGACCCTTCGCAAGGATCGAACTCCTGACCTATCGTTTAGAACCGCAACGCCTTAACCAGTTTATCCTCCTACTAGGAGCTGTTAGAATATGAAACTTAATTCCTTTTATACACTAACTAGATTTAAACTGTTTGTCGGAAATGTGTCACAAGTTGTGACACAATTCTGACGGAACGATTAAATCAGCTAAAAAATAAATATTTTGTCACAAATGTGTAGGAAATATAATAATTTTTAATTATTATACAAATTTTACTATTATATATAAATATAGAAGTGTATATCCTTGTATTTATTTTTAATAAAATTAAGTAATATGACTTAGTTGTCGGAAATGTGTCACAGGTTGTGACACAATTCTGACGGAACGATTAAATCAACTAAAAAATAAACTGTTTGTCGGAAATGTGTCACAAGTTGTGACACATTTCTGACGGAACGATTAAATCAGCTAAAAAATAAATATTTTGTCACAAATGTGTAGGAAATATAATAATTTTTAATTATTATACTAACTAGTTGATTTCCGCCCGCGCGTTGCGGCGGGGACCCAATGACTACAAAAGGCGTGTCATCAACGGAAAATAGATACCGAATATCAAAACATAAATAAAAATGACGTGGTAAGGATAATCACTTTGTCCTAAAAAAACCGATTTTAAATAACCTAATATATAATAATAGGACCCACACGTCCTACACGTTGGAAATTCGGTTATTTTCAGTTCAGTTTTTACGGTGCTAACACGTTAAAATACGGATGAGCTCGGTACCGGTAACGGCACCGAAAGTACTGATCAGGAAAATCATCAAAATTAGGTACTGGCACCGAAAATGCTCGATATAATGCGGTATGGTATTTGAAGGTAAAAATCAATAAATACAGGTATTGTGCTAGACCGGTGTCGAACCGAAAGTAACGATTCTGAAAACGCCAAAAGATGGGTACCAAATTGGTACAGAAAATGATTTGGTATAGTAAATTTGGTACTGACACGATAACGGTTTGATTATAGGATTTGATACGATTTGCTCATCAATATTCTAAATATCCAAGTTAATTTTACATGCTACAATTCATTAATTACAGAAAAGACAAAAAAGAAAGCAAAATAAGTTGTGTAAATAAAACCTCATTCAAACAAAATACAGTTACTTACTGTGTGTATAAAAAGTAATCTAAACGATGCAATTACTTGCATTGTTGCGTTGCTACAGGATTTGTTGAGCTCGGTACCAACCGTTACCGAAAATACCGTTAAGGAAATCCCCAAAAGTGGGTACCGGTACGGAATATACCTGGTACAGTACAGTACGGTTCGGTACCGACCAATTTTACATGCTACAATTCATTAATTACAGAAAAGACAAAAAAGAAAGCGAAATAAGTTGTGTATATAAAACCTCATTCAAACAAAATACAGTTTACTTACTGTGTGTATAAAAAGTAATCTAACCGATGCAATTACTTGCATTGTTGCGTTGCTACAGGATTTGTTGAGCTCGGTACCAACCGGTACTGAAAATACCGTTAGGGAAATCCCTAAAAGTGGGTACCGGTACGGAATATACCTGGTACAGTACAGTATGGTTCGATACCGGTCGGTACTGATACGACACCGGTATTTGAGGGTAAAAACCGGTGCAAAAACGGTAACGAAAATACACCGGTTTAATAAATCAGGTACTGGTACCAATACACGATACCATCTGCTCATGTATTAAAAGTGTTACTGTTCATTTCATTGTAATTTTAATATATAGGAGAATTTTACTATTATATATAGATATAGAAGTGTATATCCTTGTATTTATTTTTAATAAAATTAAGTAATATGACTTAGTTGTCGGAAATGTGTCGCAACTTGTGACGCAGTTCCGACGGAATGTTTAATTAAACTAAAGAATAAATATTTTGTCACAAACTTGTAGGAAATGATTTAATAATCAACCTTTTGTAGATTATTTCTAACAGATCTGTGACGCAACTATCAATTAATTAGCGTTTTTTTATTTTCTATCATTGTTGCGTCAAAAATTTGACATAGAATTTTGGAAAAAAAATCGTAGGAAATTTGTCACAAATGTGTTTGAATCTGTGACAAAAATAATTGTGTAGGAAATTTCCGTAGGAAATTATGCACTTTTCTAGTAGTGGTTTATCACAGTAACTAAATTCATAGTCACTTAATTCGCAGTTCGCTCCGGTTCGGGTATGTGGTTCGGGTTCGCAATTCGCTAATTTGGAAGAATTTGGTTCGGAGGGGGTAGGTTCATTTTAGTACGTTCTGGTACGATTCGGTACGGTGTATCACTCCGTGGTTCGGTAAACACAAATTAAAACAAAAATTACTAGTTTCTTCTGTCTCACTTACATGTGTCTCTTCTTGATCATCATCACTGTATTTGCTTTTTATGAAAAAGCCATTTGAAGGTGTGAAATTGAGGATGAAGGTGTGATTATTGAGGCTATAATCGTAGATATATATACATGATTGGCGATTTCTGGAATTTTAGTAATTGGTTAGAAAATAAGGTAACATCGATACGGTATATATATTTTTCCCGCTCTTTCACAAGCCCGCCAACATACATATTGGCGCCGTATCCAACCCAAATACTTACTGACCCTCAAAATTCGCTATTATTGCAAACGAAATTCAGTGAATTGGTGCAGGAAATTTGCAGAATTGAATGGAATGTAACGCTGAATTCATGGAGCGAATTCGCGAATTCGAACCGTGTTATGCGGAAACGAATTCCGTATGGTACGAAACGTACCAATACGAAATTCTCCACTTTTCTAGCGAATTCTGTGACTATGAGTAAATTGTTATACATTGTTATTAATTAATTCAAAATCTAGATTCAGCTAAAAAAAATATGGATAAATGTAATCACTTATTCATTATTGAGGTACACTACAAGAAAGACAAGTAATTGCGGTGACACTTTTAGCAACGACTTAGGAAATGTCGCTGCTAAAGGTCTCAATCTAGAACACAGGTGTTTAAAGTGATCTAGGCCGTTCCTTCTGAAAATAATCTGATGGATAGGGTTTATCCCTGAATAAAGAAGGAGAAAAGGTCTCTTGGAGCGCATTTTCCCTCCACACACCTCTGCACACAACAATGGTTCTCTCTCAGACTACAAAACGCCACATCACCGCCGCCCCACATTGACTCTGCCGTAGCTCCGCCACAACACCTTGACTATAACACCCCTCCTAAAACCTCTTAACGTAACCCTAACATTCCTAATATACCCCGTATACGCGTTAAAGGGCCTAAAATACCTTAATATTTATAAAAATAAAATAAAACAAATTCTTAAAGCCTGTGGCGGCCCGCGACGGACACACCAGCAAAGTGCCGCGGGGCGCGACGGCCATAACTTGTCCGGCACACAATAGTGCCACGTGTCCCCTCTTGTGGAAAACCTGGCCAAGCCTAAGCCCTAGCTAAGGTGGCTGGCAGCCCACGACGGGCAGGCCCTAGGGCGCCGCGGGGCGCGACGGGGTGTGCGACCAGCCCATAAATAGAGACTTCAGCCTCATTTCTTCAACGTTCATTTTCTAATTCTCTCTCAAACTCTCTGATAGTCTAAACTCTTGGGAATAATACCCCTATAAAGCGAAGATCTGCCTCGTTGTAAGTATTATAACCCCTGATCACATATATGTTACCCTACCCGATTGATTTAGGGCTCCGTAACGCATGCCAAGGCTCTGACTGACCTAGTCGTTGGAGTGCTGTCTCATGTTACACCCGACTGATCTAGGACTCCATAATGCATGTCAAGGCTCTGCCTGACTCAATCATTGGTGTTCTGTCTCGAGTTGTATGGTTAAAGTGATTTGGGTTATCTTACTAACATGTGTGCATTGTTTAATTTTAATAGATAATAACCAGGAGAATCACCAGGAAGCTATAGTAGTATCACCTAAGTTAACAATGTGAGTACATCTTGTTTTTACAAAACCTCAAATATTTTAAATTATAATTAACAGTGGTTGAGTCTATGTATTCTACAAGTACTGCTGGTATGTTGGGGTTTTGTATACATTATTTGAATCCGTTACTATTGGACAAAGAGTTAGCCAATGAGTAGCATGACCCACAAGTCAGGATTGACAGTACTGAATGAGTAACTTTGTAGATATAAACATTGTAATCGCTCTCAATACTGTGAAATTATAAAACTGTTTTGATTAAACTGGGATGCACTTGCCAGTATTTCTTGCTGATAAAACCTTTTTAAAACGCGTTTCAGGTAACTTAATGTGAAGCCAATAGAAGCTAGTTGGAGAGCACTAAAGGCTTAAAGTTGTGGCCATAATAGTTACCTAATAAGAAAAGGAGTCTATGTTTTCAATAATTAGGGTTTGCCCCTACAAATGTATTATCAAATGAAACCTGGGTTTTATCCCATTTGTTGTTATAAAAGTTTGGTGTTTAACTTTGATAAAAATATTTCCTAACTACGGTTCTGATGTATTCCGCTGTCAAATTAATAAACACCGATACCATCTGACTGGTTCACGGCACTCGCTCCCGGGGCAGGGGTCGGGGGTGCGACAGAAGGTGGTATCAGAGCTACAACGATTGGTTTAACCCAATGAGGTGTTCCGCTGATATCTAAATTTTAAATAAATTGTGTTAGGAAATGATTTATGTGATTATGTGTAAATATATTGTTTTATGTTATCTAACAATTTTTTAGTTTACAATATGAGTGAGCAAGGTACATCCGACTCTTATCGTCAATTAGCTAGTTCCCCAAAAGATGAAGGAACCTCATCTCAGCCAAATCCCTCAGGATACTCAGCTGATACCGAGGAAGGAATATTTATTTTTAAGGCACAGTCTGAGGAGCCATTCCCTCCTAGAAAAAGAGGATGGTTTAATAGAGGAGCGCATGAGTGAAGGAAAAGGATGAAGAAGTTACAACAACAGAGAGCGATAGCAAAAGCCAATAGGGGAGTGAATGCCCAAACTCAGGAAACAATCAATAGACCACTGTGGGAAGAGGAACTAGATAGACAGTTGGCAGATTTCCATATGCTAGCCACTACCGCAGTAGACTCTAACCTAAACCAAATAGCTAAACCACCACTGTTACCCTTATTCCCAGACCAACAAATTCTAGAACCCAACCAGGAAGACTAGTTCCCAATCCAAGACGTCGACCCCTATGAGGTCCCCAGAATTCCCCCACCAAACCCCATAGCTCAGTATACCGACCTGAACCCTTTAGACCCATTCTGGAACTGCGACTGGTATAAGCAAAGTATAATAAGAAACCCATATCCTTACGGACACCCCATTCCTCGATACCCTGATCTAGTACCAGCACCCATGCCACCTATGAGCCAAGAGAATTTGGAAGAACTTCGCTCATATGGTGACGAGTTAGTGGAAAAAGAAGAAAGAATCCGACAAATAGGAGAAAAGCTAGTCTAGAAGTACTTCGAGCGTGAGATACATGATTGGATACACGACACCTAGAATAATATATGGACATGTGTGTAATATTGTATTTTGATATATATATATATATACATATATATATATATATATATATATATATATATAAAACCAACTAAAATAAATAGACTAAAATACATATAGATGCATAACTACTAGTGTTAGTTTTTAAGTTGTAAATATGTAATCGATGCATATATATATATAAAAAGAGTAAAGGTCGCAATGTTCGACGTTTTTGATCAACCTGCTTGTGTGATTGTTGTATAAATGTCTGTATTAACTTTTACTCTGTGATCTTTATACCTGGTAAATTTTTCCAATTCAGACGGATAATGAAGTAAATCAGGAAAACCAGAATAATGATAATAACGAGAACCAAATGAATATTAGTGCCATCGAACAATTAGTCGCACAAGGAATTATAGATGCAATGCCCTATATTATCAAGACTATTAAAGAAGCAGAAAATAATAAATCTGTAACTGGAAGTAAACGGCAGCCCACTGAACCAAGTCATAGCATGAACGAAAATCACGGACCAATAATCCATGCTCCAATTCTAAAAAGAAGAAGAACCATTTCTTATGGTTGTTCTTATAAAGAATTCTTGGCCGGCAAACCAATAGAATTCTCAGGCAATGAAGGAGCCATTGCAGCCTTACGTTGGATAGAAAAGACAGAAGCAGTCATAAAAATAAGTAAATATGCAGATGAAGATAAGATAATGTTTGCTTCTAATCTTTTCAAAAATGCAGCCTTAGAATGGTGGAATACTATTATCTAGTCTAGAGGAAGTGACAGAGTTTATAATATGGACTGGACTAACTTTAAGGAGATGGTCGGAAGAGAATTGTGTCCTCCTCATGAAAAAGAACAAATTGCCAATAAGTTCTTAAATCTTAGAATGACTAGAATAGACTGCAAAGGTTACACTACCATATTATTTGAATATGCTAGAATAGTGCCAACCTTAGCCTCACCTGAACCAGTATTAATCTCCCGTTACCTTTGGGGATTAATTAGTGAGATTAGACACGTTGTTAAGGTAGCTAGGCCACAAACCATAGAGGAAGCACTAGAACTGGCCAACACCCTGACTGGTGAATTAGTACGCACACAATAGGAAAACCAGAGAAAGAACCTAGCTCAAAGGCTTACCCAAGAATTTCGCTATGCTAAATTCAACCGTGGGAAAGGTACATGTTCTTCCTCTACACCCTACTGCAAGTATTGCAAAAGGAAGCACTCTGGAAGGTGCTCAACATACTGCAACTTTTGTAAGATGTCTGGGCACTGGAAGAAGATTGTAGATGGAAACCTAGCAATAGGCTATGCTTTAATTGTGGAGAAACTGGTCACATCAAACCGAATTGTTCGAAACTAGCTCTAGCAACGACCAGCAAGGCTAAGACAACTGAAGGACCCAAGAAGAATGCCATAGCATTTGTTCTGACAGCTGAAGAAGCCAAGATGATTCCGGATGTGATAGCCAGTATGTTTTTAGTTAATGATATATTTGCCAAAGTATTATTTGACTCTGGTGCAAACCAAAGTTTTATCAATACTTCTTTCTACCAACTTCTCAATCAACCATTAACTAAACTCCAACAAGACTGTCTGGTGGAAACAACAAGTGGAGATTCCAATAAGATAAGTGAAATCTTGCAGGAGAAAGAATATAAATTTTGAATCATAACTTTTCAGCTAACATTTACCCAATGAATCTAGCCGGATTCGATGTTGTATTAGGAATGGATTGGTTGGTAGCCAATCGTGCCAGTATTTTATGTGATCAAAAGTCAGTACAAGTAAGTACATTGATTGGTAAAAAGATCACAATTAAATGAGACAAGCCAACCAGGCCAACAAAATTCATCTCTGTGATGAAAGTTGTAAGTTATGAAAGGAAAGGAGGAATAGTGTATATGATTTCCATAATCATTAACACTAAAGGAAAAGAATTAAAAGATATTCATGTAGTATCTAAATTCTCATACGTTTTTCCATAAGAGTTACCTGGATTACCGCCTAATAGAGAGGTTGAATTTAGAATTCACCTAATACTAGGGACGACACCGATTCCCAAAGCACCATATCGACTAGCACCAACAGAGATGCCGGAACTGAAGTAACAATTGGATGAACTTCTTGACCAAGGTTTCATACAACCTAGTTCATCGCCGTGGGGAGCACCGGTTTTTTTTGTTAAGAAGAAAGACGGATTAATGTGTATGCGCATTGACTACCGAGAATTGAACAAGGTTACGATTATAAATCGGTACCCACTACCGAGAATTGATGACCTGTTCGATCAACTTCAAGGTGCTCGATACTTTTCTAAGTTTGATTTACGCTCAGGGTATCATCAATTGAAAGTACAGGAAGAAGACATTCCTAAAATTGCTTTCAGAACAAGGTACAGTCATTATGAATTTACCGTCATGCCATTTGGTTTAACCAATGCCCTAGCTGCATTTATGGACATGATAAACAGGACATGTAATCCATATCTGGATAAATTCATAATTATCTTTATAGATGATATTCTAATTTACTTTAAGAGTAAAGAGGATTATGCAGAGCATCTGCATATACTTTTGACATTATTGAGAAAAGAGAAGCTTTATGCTAAATTCTCAAAATATGAATTTTGGTTACAAGAAATGCAATTCCTTGGACATCTGGTTAATCATGAAGGAATTCATGTGGATCCCACAAAAAATCGAGGCAATTACCAAATGGAATGTCCCTGAGTCACCAACAGAAGTAATAAGTTTTCTTGGATTGGCAGGTTATTATAGACAATTTATCCAAGATTTCTCTAGCATAGCCATTCCATTAACCAAACTGACCTGCAAATTAGTTAAGTTTGAATGGGGACCAAAACAGGAAGAAGCCTTTAGGGTTCTTAAGCAAAGGTTAACCAACGCACCCATACTCGAATTACCAGAAGGAACTAAAGACTTTATAGTCTATTGTGATGCGTCTAAGTTAGGATATGGATGTGTGTTGATGCAACGTCAAAAGGTTATAGCTTATGCCTCTAGACAACTTGAGAAACATGAATCAGATTACATAACCCATGATCTAGAGTTAGGAGCCATAGTTTTATCCCTTAATATTTCACTATCTTTATGGTAGTAAGTTCATTGTGTTTAAGGATCATAAGAATTTAAGGTATATTTTTGGGCAAAAGGAATTAAATATGAGACAGAGACGCTGGATGGAGATTCTTAGTGATTATGATTATGATATCCAGTATCATGCAGGAAAAGCTAATATAGTAGCCGATGCATTAAGTTGAAAGAATCAGGAAAAGCCGAAACGAGTACGCTCTCTCAGGTTAAATCTACAGGTAGATTTAAATGAGCAAATTAGAGAGGTACAGAAAACAGCTATCAAGGATGATGCTGAAGGTTTAAAAGGAATTATTAAAGAATTAGAACAAGGAACAGATGGAATTTGGAGATTCCATAAGAAAAGAATCTGGATACCTAAACAAAGAAACCTATGCCACAGAATTTTAGAAAAAGCCCATAAGTCTAAGTATACGATACATCCCAGAAGTGATAAGATGTATCAAGATCTAAGAAAGAATTTCTGGTGGATAGGAATGAAAAAAGATATAGCAAACTATGTTGCTAAATGTCTAACCTGTTCACAGGTTAAAGCCGAGCATCAGAAACCTTCAGGGTTATTACAACAATTAGAAATGCCAATATGGAAATTGGAATTGATAACAATGGACTTTGTTACCAAATTACCCAAGACACGAAAAGGTAATGATACAATCTGGGTGATTATTGACAGATTAACAAAATTTGTTCATTTCTTACCAATGAAGGAAACTTTAAGTATGGAACAGTTAACCAAGTTATATGTAAATGAAATAGTTTCATTACATGGAATTCCTTTATCTATTGTATCTGATAGAGATAGTCATTTTACTTCTCACTTTTGGACTAGTTTCCAAAAAGCAATGGGAACCAAGTTAAATCTAAGCACATCTTATCATCCACAAACGGACGGACAAAGCGAAAGGACAATACAAACAATGGAAGATATGCTTAGAGCATGTGTAATTGATTTCGAAGGAAATTGGGACAATCATTTACCATTAATAGAATTTTCCTATAATAGCAGCTATTATACTAGCATTAATACTGCACCGTTTGAAGCACTTTAGGGACGAAAGTGCCGAACTCCAGTCTGTTGGGCAGATATTGGAGAAAAACAACTATCTGGACCAGAGATAGTGCAGGAAACAACGGACAAGGTTATTCAAGTCAAGGAAAGACTTAAAGCAGCACAAGATCGTTAAAAGAGTTATGCAGATACCTGACGAAAACCTTTAGAATTTCAAGTTGGAGATAAGGTATTGTTAAAAGTCTCTCCATGGAAGGGAATAGTCAGATTTATTAAAAGAGGAAATTTGAGATTATTAGAAGAATAGGACCAGTAGCTTATCAGCTACAGCTGCTAGAGGAAATGGCATGAATACATGATGTATTTCATTTATGTAATCTCAAAAAGTGCTTAGTAGAGGAATCATTAGTAATACCTCTTCAGGACGTAGAGGTAAATGAGAAACTTAAGTTTATAGAGAAACCCATTCAGATTGAAGATAGGAACATCAAGAATCTCAAACACAAGAGATTAGTTCTGGTCAAAGTGAAATGGGATTCCAAAAGAGGACCATAATACACTTGGGAACTCGAATCAGAGATGCAAAGGAAATATCCACACCTGTTCCAGTAGACCTCGAGGAAGAGATCTAGAACAAGGTAGGGAGGATATAACACCCCTCTTAAAACCTCTTAACGTAACCCTAACATTCCTAATATACCCCGTATACGCGTTAAAAGGCCTACAATACCTTAATATTTATAAAAGTCAAATAAAACAACTTCTTAAAGCATGTGACGGCCAGTGACGGACACACCACCTATGTGTTACGGGGCGCAACGACCATAACTTGTTTGGCACACAATAGCGCCACGTGTCCCCTCTCATGGCAACTGTAACACCTCGTAAAATCGTGTCCAATAATGTGTTGAAACGTGTCCCTAATCCTAATTATGTCAAACATTGACTAGGAGGGACTATTATTGCCAAACAATTAAAACGTATAATGTGAAAGGACCAAAAGTGTCAAAATGCTTAAACTAAGCCCTTGAGTGACATTATACGGTATTCATATTCTCTTAATGAGCCACTTGTTGGATAAACGAAACCGTTTGCAAAATAATTCAAAAGTTTGTACATTGAAGGGTTAAAAGTGTCAACTTGTTAATTCTTACCTCTGAGTGACCTTTTAATGAACCCGAAGCATTGTGATGTTCAATCATACTCTCGGGAATGCCTAATATTAGCCGTTTAGGGCTTTGATGCCATTAAACGATTATATGCACAAGTTTGTGTGTTAGAAGGACCAAAAGTGTCAACGTGTAAAACTACATCTTTGAGAGACCTTTTAAATGAACCGGGAACTCCATGATGCTCGGTCGTACGCCCGAGTGTACCTAATATGGGCCACTAATGGCTTTCATGACTTTTAATAACATTATAATTGAAACTGGAATTTAATGTGCCAAAAATGACAACTTATGAAAGATATAAAGTGAATCAAAGATTGAGGGGCCATTAATGTTAAAACCCCAAACATCGGTTTTGGACCTGGGCCGCCTGGCGGGCCGCGACCTAGGCCTGTCTTTCTCTCGCGGGCCGCCTAAACAGCAAACAACAACGTTTTTTTTTATTTTGTATTATATCTTTACTTGTTCTCCAATCCTAGCTATTCTAAACCATTTAATCGAAACCATGGACTCATTCCTAGTATTGGACACCTGCCTAGACACCTGGAGTGATCTTAGAACCTCTCAAACACTTGGCATAATCCTAGAAAGTCCCCAAATACTATAAATATAGGTGATCATCCACCTTCAAACCTTGCACCTTTCATTTCTTTCTTTATCTCAACTTGGAAGTTCCTGAACTATTTGGGAGCATCCTCTGAGTTCTCACCAATCCCTAGGACCACTTGTGAGCGTTCCTTTCGTGACTAGTTCTTATATTAGTTTTTTAAAGCCGAAAAGTCAAGCGTTTACGATAAACACTTTGACTTTTAGTTAGACCTTAAATGGTCAAGCCATTGCTCGCAACAAACATGGCTATGTGATCGTAATTAGGTAGGTGTTAATTCCTCAAAAGGGCACCTCCTAAGAATCAAGATTGCTTGGTCAATTGACGAGTCAATGTATTAATGCTTTAAAAAGTCAACGGGTCAGTTTTTGAAATAATTACGATATGAGTTTAGAAGTGTTCTAATATATGTTTTATCACTTAAACAACTTAGTAATAATTATTAGAACATGTGTAAACTTGTTCGGCTCGTCAATTCCAGTTTTAGGGTCAGTTCGCAACCAAAAGTCGCGAAGTTTGACTTCTGCTTTAACTTTCGATTATAAATCGAATTAGACTAGTGTGCTACTGATTTAAGTTTCCATTATGATCATAATATGATGTATAATAACCCTATAAGGTTATATTAAATGATCATACTAGTAAACTGAGTTTTTGCACATGTTCCGATATTATGCCGTACTTTGACTATTATGCCCTTTTGTTTAAAAATAAGGTTTTAAATATAAATGAGCATGCAAATAAGTTATGTATTGATAAGTAAACGTGTTTAGAATATTTTGATGTTTATAATCTGGTCATAAACTGAGTTTACGCATATAATCGTAAACTATGATTTTAAAAGGACTAAAATGCCCGTTTTCATTTAAAATGAGTTTTAAACATAAAATTCTTGGCAAAACTCATCATGAACTGATGTGATACCATATTTAGGATTTATTGGGATTTTAAGTCAGATTATATACTGAGTTTAACTTTAAGTTTTTGTACAATGCTCGTAAATGACGATAATGCCCTTATGGCACTTAAAATGAGTTTTAAGCATAATATTCTTACCAAACCTTTTGCTTACTGATTTGTTACGACTAATAAAATATTTTAACCATTAAAAGCTGGTCATAACATCAAATTTCATAAACCATCATATAAATCGTCAGTTAACGACCTTAACACCGGTTAGGCGCATATTATGGTTTTAAACCATATTTATGAATCAAGACTTGTTACCTACTGATTTTATAAATCATTTTAAATATTTTTACAGTAGGTATAAGTCATGAACTCAGAATCCCAAATAAATTCTCAAACTATGTGTGAAATGACCAAAATGCACCTACGGTGCATAGTTTGGTCTTAAAGCATAAACCACACATATATTTGATATCCTACTGATATGATATCATAATCCAACCATTTTTACATAATGTTTATGACCATGACATCAGTTTACTTACAAACTCCTTTTATAAGTGGTAAAATTACCAAAACGCCCTTATGAGGCATAGTTTGATTTTAAAACCTTAATGGGCATACAAGTTGATATCCTACTGATATTATAACTTGTTCACAGTTTATTAGCATATGGAACTTGTTCATGACTTATCCGGTTACCCGATATCGCTTATACACGTACGATTAGACTTACGTAACTAGTTTACAAAAGTTTATCGAAACGGGTTTAACCTTATCGTTTTGATCTCAAAATCCAGAATGTACTTTGTTTACCTATATTATACAAGTCCTAGTACTTGTTGGGTTTAGACCACATTTGATTCGGTATACACTTAATCTAGCGAACCTATTCTTAAGTATCGGGTCATATCTAAAGGAACTACCTTTGGCCCGTATACATTCTAACAAATAAGAAATCTGTTCATTCCAGAATATAGTACCCTCCAGATAATCGGACTTGGGTCAGTAATACTTAGACTTGCGGCTTTTTGCCAAATATAGTCTTATTGATTGGAAGCTAGCAAAAAGGTAAATACTCTTGACTTATTTTAGTGTGAACTTGGGATGGCAATTATGCCTCTTGGATCGGGTATTACATAAGTAAGTCGCCTATGATTGCGCAAAAATGTAAGAATACAGTTTAATCCGTTTACTTGATAATTGATATTATTGGGGGTTAATAATACCGTGTCTGGACAACCCAATGGGTTAACCAAGTGTATAAATCTGGTAACAAGAATAATCCGAAGAAATATTTAAAGGATCACCTATGGGTTTTCCTTATGTATAAAACTCTTTTCGAAAAACTGTTTTCCAAAGAGTCAGTTAATTTATTTACCAGCTTTAGTTGACGTATTTCCAAAAGATTGAATAGCAGGTACCGAATCTTATTATAGGCTGGGAATACGAGTCGGCTAGAATGAAGGCTAAGGAATTTGCACTCCTGATGCTTAAGGCCTATGATATGTAAAGCTCTGTTTATTTAGATCCTGCTTGTGGGCTTGTATCGAACGCTTGTAATACTTTTATACATTCAAGCTTTATTTTAATAATTTCAATCCAATACTTCCGCTGCATATTATTATATTGTGATAACTGTTATCCAACCGTCACGATTGTACCCATCTGGGCCCAATGGAGATCGAGGTGTGACAGCAACCCTACTCGATGACTGACCAAGCCTAAGCCCTAGCTAAAGCGGTTGGCGGCCCGTGACGGGCAGGCCCTGGGGCGCTGCGGGGCGCGACGGGGTGTGCGACCGGCCTATAAATAGAGGCTTTAGCCTCATTTCTTCAACGTTCATTTTCTAATTCTCTCTCAAACTCTCTAAAGCCAGAATAGATTTGGCTGGGTTTTGATGTTCAAAAAAATAGAAAAAGACTACTGATAATCGGCTAGGTTATAATATTCTCAAGTTGCATTAGTGGCTGAATGTATGTATATATTATATATATATATATATATCTGAGGAAGTGATTAAAAATATGGTGGTTAAGAAAACGCCGACTGGCCTAAAGCGAAATAAAATATAGGGGCCCTTTTTAAATCTTGGTAACAAAGATTAGTCAATCTCATCCGTGGCATTTTCGTTGCCTTTTCTTGATTTCTCCCATAGATTGTCCTTGCCGTTTAATTGTTCAAGAAGGACGCTTTGTTTCATTTCTTGAAACTTAAAAACATTCTAATTAAACTAGTAAAAAATCCCGAACCTGTTTTGACCCATGACCCGACCCGACCTGTTTGCCAGGTCTATAATTTATGTGATTACTAATGTATATAAAATCATTATATACAAATTTGATATGCTATATTTGAAAGGAACCAGTAGACTTGCTTTGTTTTTATAGAATATGAATGATATTGAGAGTGCAAAGAATTAAACTAAGGACAATATAATGTTTATCTGTTGGTAGAAAATATACATATAAATTGTAACTTCACCTTTTTAACAGAATTTCGGTAACTAATTTGTCAAAGTTAAGATAAGACGATCCACCAATGGTGACTGCTTCTTCAGCTTTCTTCTTCAACTCCAAAGCTTTAGCTTTCATCATCTTTCCTTTCGTCCCATCTATGATCTCCCGCACTTGAGCCTCCACCTCCTCTCTCTTGACATTTGTATCGATTTCCATTCCAATCCCCCACTCTACAAAACTATACCGACAATTTGTTTGTTGTTCTGCAAAAAACGGCCAACAAAGGACTGGAACACCACTGCTAATACTCTCAAGTGTCGAGTTCCATCCACTGTGCGTCAAGAATCCTCCAATTGAAGGGTGCTTCAGAACCTTCAATTGAATATAGATTAATCATCACACTTTCTAACGTTAATAAATATATATATATATATATCATACAAACACAATCAAAACAATTAAATAACATAATTTCCATTATAATTAACGTTATTAACTTTATTACTTATGAGCGGATTAGACAAGATTTACTGGAGTTGCACCTCTCAGAGGACATCGTTCAGGATAGGAGTTTGTGGAGGCGTATGATTAAGGTTAAGGATGGGTAGGAGGGGGTATATACTGATGTCTTAGCTCTATAGTAGGGACTCTGATATTCCTATAATTTATGTGTACTTTACATGTTATTGTATAGTCGTATTTATGCATCTATGTCTTATAATGCCATACTATGCTCCTACTTATTCTTTGTTACTCTTCCATCAATGTTGCTTTTGTTCATGTTCCTACTAGTCTGTTGATCCTTATATTTAGTTGTTTGTTTGTTTTGTCCGTTGTTTAAGTTGAGTCAGGAGTCTCTCTAAAACAAGCCTCTCTATCTCATGGATAGAGGTAAGGTTCGCCTACATCCCACCATTTTCCAGACCCTACTAATAGCTTAGCTATTGGTGGAATTCTACTGGGTATAATTGATTGATTTAACTTTATTACTTATGTATTCTTGTTAAAATATTTATTTTTGTATTATTACATGAGAGATTGCAAGTAATCTCTGGCATGTTCTATAAAATTTTGATAGGGACTCTTGAAAAGAAAAAAACAAATAAAGTTGCCACTTGCTACCACGTTTTTTCTTGTATCACCCTTTCGTTTTTTCCAGCCAAATTGCTTTTAATTTTTTGGTTGCATGCTAGCATGGGCGAAGCTTTTAAGGGGAGGGAGGGGGCGGCCGATCCCCCGAACTTTTCGCTCAATAGTGGAGAGTATGTAGTTTTCGTATATAAATTTTTGGGTATATACGTTTTTGACCCCCCGGTTTTATAGAAATTTTTAGGTCCGGTGACTTCCACCCCCGGTCGGAAATCTCAAGCTTCGCCACTGCATGCTAGTATGAATATGAATACACAGATTTATCAAATTATCGTAGCCATTGTCTGTTGTATTGTTCAGCTTATAGTCAACTAGTGGCAATAATACGAAAGCAAGTGAATCTTTTTTTTATCTGTTATATTTGATATTATACGAGTTTACCTGTTCTTGAGGACACCAACTAGTAATCATGCCTCTACCCTTAGTCTCAACTAGGAACTCTGGGGACATCCCTGCCTCAGTGCTGCCAACAATGTCCGGCCTGGCTATCCATAAGAAATTCTTCGCTATTAGCGAGTCCCCACCCGAACTCAATTAGTTGTTCCTTTGTCATGACTGTAATACTTCCGAAGTTCACGAAAACAACTGAGCCAGGGTCCTTTGTATCAAGCCAATGGATGCAACTCACGTCTTCTTTCCAAAGACTAGACCCAAGTTGCTTGACCCGTTCATCTTGAAGATGTTGTTCCATCAGTTGTAGTGGGCCCAAGGTGAAAATTCGTGGGATCGATGCAATAATAGGGTTAAGACTGTCTTGTTCGAGTGTATCAAACGTGTTAAGCACAACAAGAGAGCCTCTACGTAGAGCCTCGGTCTCTCTAATGAAAAAGTTGAGCATGATGTCGTTTATGTCTGTGGTTCGAACGAAGCTTGGGAAATCCCTTAGCCGGATGTTGTTCATCCCGGGAATCCAATCTATGCTTGTTTCTAGATACCCATTTGTTACATAACTCATATCTGAAAAGTTTAGTTAATTAGCATAAGCAACTAAATGAAAAGTTTACTTCACATTGAAAGGGAATTAAGAAAGAAACAATTATCAAGTGGAGTATTATTGTCTACATTATTTCTTCAAGACAATGATATATCTTAGGGGCTGTTTGGTAGCCTCTGAATAGTCATTAAAAGGCTACCTCTTAATGGAACCATTAAGAATTTTACCAATGAGAAGGTAGAAGAATGTGACATGTGATGATTTACCATTCAAATGTTACCTCTTAACCATTTAGACTTGAGGTTACCTCTTATTCATTCAGATGTTTTAAACCATTAAGAGTTAGCATCTGAATGGTTATTAAGAGGCTACCAAACAGCCCCTTAGATAATTATCTATTTTATTCAAATGGACTGATCATAAGTTCTTATTGCTTGAATACAAACCGTAGAAATTTGCCCTTCAAGATAAGATGGTGGTCCATTTGTATGCAGTTACATCTTTATTTCTGAAATATAGCTAATATTTATATACTATTAATTTGAAACATTTGTGTGCATGTTTGGTTGTAAGTTGTGCTTAAATAATTGTACCTTAATCAAATATAGGTTGTAAGTTATGCTTAAGTGGTTGTACCTTAATCAAATAATAATGGTTTCATTATCTTACTATATTCAATCGGTTTGATCCATTCAAAATTGTGTTCTTTTATTTGTAAATTATTATTATTTATAATAATCTAATTAATTTAGCCAAAATCTTGTATAAATATAATTTGCAACATATTGATGCAATGGTTGTTGTAATGTATGCATTATGGTTTGTATAGTGGTAATGATGTATATTATATATAGATTACGATGAACCTGTCAAACGGGAAAAAATAGACGCGGGTTCATCGTAACGCAAGAGTCCTAGATCAACTTAGTTATTTTATTCTATGTTTTACGTTTCGGTTTAATTTCTTCGCATTAACACCGCAACTTCAATGTCGGTGGTAGCTGACAGTAGTGTGTCATTAGTGCTCGCCCCCGCCGCAACGCGGGGGGTCCTTAATACTAGTTTTTAATGATTTATAATATTTAATAAAGATTTGGATATAAAACTTTTTTCAATCTATCTACTATAATAAAAGAAACCAACTATTGGACACGTGTCATTCTTTGAAGGTATCCTCAAATCTATATTTATTTTATATGAACTAAATAAATAATAAATTAATATTAAATCTTATCATAATTTAATAAAATATTATTCTCAAATCTAAATTGTTAATTTAATATATTTTTAAAATAAATACCTCTCCTTCCTACTTATCTTATATTAAATATAGTTAAATGCATGGTTAGTCCCTGTGGTTTGCAAATATTGAAGAGTTGGTCCCAGTGGTTGTAAATTTTGCACTCGGGTGATCTTTATCACTAAACCATGTTAATTTTCTCAGTTAAATGTATGCGAAATGACTAGATTACTCCTGAACAATAAAAAAAAATTAAAAAATAAAGATGACTCACCCTCATCTTCTTCTTCCTCCTCCTCTCTCTTTCTAAACCCCACCGCTTTTACTCCCCTCTCTCTCTCTATCTCTCTAAAACCCACCTTCTACCTGCTTTCACTCCCCACCTTCATCGTCAACCCACCACCACCACCTTCACCGTCACCTTCGACAGTTCAATATCTAGCCAGCCACTCATCTATACACGTTAAATAACACATGTTTACACTTCGACAGTTCTCTTCCATTTTCTCTATTCTTAAAATTCAGCAAGCAAAGCGTACATACCTTTTTGCAACAATTCTCGAACACAAATCTGGTAATTCCTTTATCAATTCTTCACTCAGCCCTTTCGATCCGTTGTACTCGCACACATCAAAAGGATCCGCAAAAGTCATTTCGACTCCACTAATCGCCGTACCGGACCATTTCTCGCCGGACATCTCCTCTGCCACGTTATTCCCGATTGGATCACTTGAGGGTGTTTGTGATTGTGTAATGGGCAGTGTTGCAAAAATCGGCCTAGGCGGCCGATTAATCGGCGCCTAGGCGCTAGGCGGCTAGTTACTGACTAATTTTGAGCTAGTCGGCCAATTAATCGGAGTCGGTCAAAGTCGGTCAAAATCGGTCCTAGGCGGTCCTAGGCGGTCAAAAATCGGATTAATCGGCCTATATTAATCGGTTAAAATCGGTCAAAATCGGTCCCAGGCGGTCCCAGGCGGTCCTAGGCGGTCAAAATTGGTCAGAATCAGTCAAAATCGGTCAAAATCGAACCATACTATCTGAAACTTGAAGTATTTATGTGAATTTTGAAGTATTATTTTTATATTATTGGGTATATATATATAATTTTGAAAAAATACATATAAAAATCCCAATCCGATTAATCCCGATTAATCCCGATTAATCCCTAGGCGGTACCTCACCGCCCGACTAGCGCCTAGCGCCTTCTACAACACTGGTAATGGGTATTATTTGGTAGATTTATTCAATCCTATTATACACGGGTTTTTTAAAGATACAACGTTTTTAGTATTTAGTATACAAAATTACATTTATTTAATCTGTGTAATACACATGGTTTTTACAGATATAATTTTTTTTATTATTTGATATATAAAATTACATTTATTTAACCCGTACAATATACGAGGTTCATAAAGATATAACTTTTTATTATTTAATATATAAAATTACATTTATTCAACCCGTGTAATACACGGGGTTCCAACCTAGTTTGCTATATTTCGATAGAGAACTGAGTTAAATGAAAAAAAGTATTATTAATGTAACTCAGTTTTTATGAAAATTATATTGAAATTAATATAATGAAGAAAACTCTATTTAGTTTCATTGTTATTTTTTACATGTTATTAGGGCAAGGGGAGTGATTAGTTAGTTTCATTGTTATTTTTTACATGTTATTAGGGCAAGGGGAGTGATTAGAACAATGTGCATTTTCGATGTTGGAATAAACAGGAATGAAATGAAAACACGATGTAACTCTAACGTGAATGAGAGAGTGTAAAATAAAAAAGATTGGAAGATACGACTTTTCCACCCTATCAACAAAAAAAATTATAATAAATTTATATCTTAAAATATATTAAGTTTAGTTAGCCGGAAACCAAGGGTATATATAAACACCATATTTATATGATTGATTTAAAAAAAAAAAAAAACAAAAGACGTCCAATCATGGGTTTTTCCCAACCATAGAAGAGATTTATGGAAAGAACAAAATACAAGAACAAAAACAGTAATTTCACCTTTGAGAGGAGTATACCCCTTTTGAACAAGATCACCATAATGACTATAAGCCAAAAGCCCACAAGCACTCGTGGTCCAAAAGACTACACTTGGCAACCCAAACTTCTCGGCAGCTTTGAGAGTGAAACTCATGGTCCCATCCGAAACAATACAGCTCACCGGCGGCACGTCAGAGTTCTCGGCACCATTAAGCCTTGTAATAAGCTCACAGAAAGGTTCCAAGCTGTGTTTATGAACAGATTCACATAATTCTGGGATTGACTGGGTTGAATCAGCATCAGATGGTGGGAGGCCATCAGGAATAGAGTAGAAACGGAAGTCTGGTAGGCCGTCGAGGGCGGAGGGACCTCCAGATCGGAGCAAGCGCTTATGGTTGAAGTGGGTGTTTACGAAGGAGATGTGGAATCCCTTCAAGTGAAGGAGCTTAGCAAGTTTCATCATGGGGTTGATGTGGCCTTGTGCTGGGTAGGGGATGAATATGGCATGTGGCTTTTCCATTTCTACTAGGAAACCCCTTCGAGGAAATACTACAGCTTTTGTGCAAGTATGTGTTTGGGTGATATCCCTGTTGTGAATAAATAGATGTGTTGCTTGAAATTTATAGGGGAGGAAAAGTGGGCGATATACACACACATGGTTGGTTGGCTGATATTTATTGTAATATATGAAACTTTCAAAACCCTAAAATGATAAATGCTAGTATGAATTTTATCATGTCCTATAATTAGTGTTTCCAACGTTGGTCTATATTTTCTTTTACTACTGACATCTAAAATCTAAATAATTAATATATAAGGGTCGTTATAAAATAAATAATAAATAATAATATTATCTCTTAAGATATATATAAAGACATAACTATAATAACTATATTCGTATCCTTATTATCATGGAATCAAACTAACGAGGATTTAGCCTGTGCAAAAGTTGTGTAGATCCGACAAAAAAAAAAAGATTATGATAATAAAACTAAATAAATAACAAATTAAAGGAATGAGCTAAGGTGGAATTAAAATTTCACAATTGTCAATCTCTCTTCCTTTCCATAATTCCGAGCAAATATGACTGGCATTCTTTTTTAAAAAAAAAATCAGCGACGTAAATCTCACGATTTCGTATCCCTTCTCAAACAACCAATTTAATTGTATTATTTGATCCATTCATGCCCTTTCACTCCTTACGAACCCTTTCAAAAGTTAGCCTCCTCTGCCGTTCCTTCAAGACTCCCGAGGTATTCGCCGCCGCCAACAACCGGTTCGAACCTATCTCTCCAGTTTGTTTCGCAGGTGGTTCGTCTGGTTTGAGCCGAATCAAAACCGTTGAGCGCCAACACCGCAATTGATCGAGCATCCGGTAAGCTTCTCTTTCTATTCCATTGTTGCTAATGCAGCTGCTCCATGATTGACCTTCGTTATTGTTTTTTTAGCCACCATTGTCGCTTTCTTTTAGTCGTCTCTGTTCATACCAGTGACATACCGATAATTCCGAGCCACCACTGCATACCCATCGACTCCATCTAAAGGTCTTCGTTGAACCTACGTCACCGCACCGGCCGTCTATTTTTTCGACATAAGGTATCAATACTAAACCGTTTCTATCTGCCACCAAGTCGTTATTCTTTGAATATGTACATGAATGGTTCTAAAAGATAAGGAAGTTGTCTGTTCACTTTGACGTAGGTTTGCTAGTTCCGTTTTCATAATTTGTAACCAACAAAGAAATAGTGAACAAAATCGAGAATATGAACTAAACATGTTTTCTAAACCATTTTCCGATCACCGGAGATGATGACTAGATTGTTAATAGTTCTGGTGGTTTCTCCCTTCCCCTAGCCGTTAAAAATTCTGGTGCATTTCTATATTTCTTTTGGATACTTTATAATAGTAAAACATTATAGATTTTGTGAAAGTACAAGTTCATAACATTTTAGTCTCATGACATAAAATAAAATTCATTATTTGGCCTACTTTTACTTGGTTTGTCTTGTGACAACTTAACGAAGAACATGACTAGTAGCTAAAATAAAAGCAACAAAAGAAGTACATATGTTTAAGTTATGCTATGTTCAGCTGATTTTTTTATGTTACTACACATATAGCTTTTCTACACTTACTGTAGTCACAATCTCTTTGCATTAAAACCAAGTGTACTAATTTATTAATCTATATATTTAAGAATATGTGTTTTGTTGTTTTATATGTAAATAAATTTTAATAAAGGCAAACTTAAAAATATATTGGTTAATATTTACCTATCACTATTTTTACCATTCAAAAGCTCGTCATCCTAAGTATCACTGTATGTAGATATATGTATAATAATAAGAACATAAAATAAATACATTTGTTAATAAGCCTACCATACACACTAATTAGAGTTACTGTATAAAAGGTTTTCCTTTTAGGAGAACCATCAATATATATCAAGTTAAATAATTCAATAATGTATTTATAGGTTCTTGCGAACGATTGTAAAAAAAATTAGCATCGTTGGTGTAATCATAGAAGATTGCTTAAGGTACGGATTATGTGGTCTCTTGCTTTTAGCATAACATGGTTTTCTATCCTCATAGTGTATGGATATTCGGTCCGTTGCTCATAACGTAAAGTGTTTACTCGTTTCATAATATCGTAGTTATTGAAAATTGTTACATGAGACATCCATCGTCTCCGTTCTATCATTTATTGTTACATGTGTCGTATTAGTTATTGCCTATAATATGCATGCGACAGGATTACATTTTTTATTCATTCTCGCATGCTCCCATGACTTTTATTATTTATTATTTATCTTTGGCTAGATGTGATATAGCCTTAGTGTATCATTAGTGTATATGCCTTGACTTGAGTAAATCGTTTCATTGACCTCAATACCCGAGCATATCCACCTATGGGGATTGGGGACATAGGGCACCAAGATAGGAACAGTTGACGTGCACCATCCATGGCGGTGCGAAAGGCCCACAACATCTCTATATTGTATTGTGTGCTAAGTGATTGCACTTATTGATTATTGAGAGACGTATGGATCGATCCTAGGAGTGTAAGTGTCAGTGGTAGTGGGATAGGTGTGAGTGCCCACATCCCCTCTACATAGTGGTGCATTAGAACTGCATCTAATATACAAAGTGTTAGTGTTTACTGTTAGTGGCTCACATGTGTATTTCTAATATACCTTTATGGTATTCATCAGTGATCATTCAACATATTGTATTGTTTGCATCGTTAAAATGTTTATTGTATCGCTCCTATCATTATGTGTTAGTGCTATTGTTTCTCCGTTACTAGGCAATTTTTGGCTCAGCCGTTTTTTTTTGTTGTTTTCTTTTATTGTGTCTTAAACAAGTACTCAGGGAAATCGGGAAAATGTGTGAAGAGTGATAATAAAAAGGCTAGAGTTGGAAGCAAGGAGTTTAATAAAACTTTATATTTAATTATCTCGTTTTGGGGATTTTTGTTTTTTTAAACTTATGGAATTTATGTTTTAATTGGGTTATTAATTATCTCTGATTACCGAATTGTGTAACACGTTAGCCCTAATCAGGGCGAGATGTTACATTTACTCTACAAACATGTTTCTTATAGCGGAGGAAAAGTCGGCAACATATATCTAAGGGAGAAGTTAATTTAAAAAAAGTATTTTTTTCAAGAATTAGAAGTTTTATTTTTTTAGTAAAGTGCAATTTGCGACTCTAAGATATGTAGGCAGTGTCAACCCGAGTTCCTATTTTTAAAGAAAATAGATATCTGGATTCCCGTGGTTTACATTTTATTACACTTTCCGTCATTTCGTCTATCTTCTGTTAAAATGGATGTTGACATGCGTGCTAAATTACATTTTTATCCCCACCCCATGGACAAAAATTATAATTACTCCCTATTCTTTATAAGACCCACTCCCTTCTCTCTCTACCAACCACCACCACACCACACCACCACCACCACCATTACCTCCAAACGTTTAATAGTTGATAGATATGAGAAGAACATCTGCTCAAGTGCATAGCAGAACAACATCATCAATCTTTATCATTGCTAGATGTAGTTGCCACATTGCCTGCACACACAAGAAAGCCAACTTCGCTAGTAACCCCACCGCCCCCACAGTCTTCATATCGGTACCCGATAACAACTTGTCAAACCTCAAAAAAGCCACATAACTTCACCTGCACCTCCACTTCCTCCTCTCTCTTTGTAGGATTAAATTCGAGCCAAAATCTGATTTTATATAAGAAATCAAGATGAACACACACAAAATTGCAACTTTGAAAAACCCCCTAGATTGATTTGCACAATGATGATACAAATAAAATAAAACGGACTTGTATAACGTTAGGTTTTATAAAAATAAAATAAAAAAAATAAAATAAAGATATATGCGTCGCACGCGGGCCGCGACCGAGTCAGCGTTATGGTTCGCAGGGCGCGACCAAGTGTCACCTGGCGGAACCCCCTTGCGCCACGTGTCCTTATACACGTCGAAGCTAGGTTGGTGACTAACTAGACCTAGCCGTAGCTAGGCCTGGCTCGCGGGGCGCGTAAGAGAGATGGAGGGGACTTGCGGGGCGCGAGGGAGCCCATTTCCATCCTATAAAAGGAGGCCTCCAGCCTCAGTTTTCATCGTTCAATTCTTTTCTCTCTAAAGCCCCTATAATAACTAAACGCTGCTTGGGATTATACCCCTAAAACATGAAGCTCTGCCTCATTGTAAGTATTTTAACCCCGATCACTAATTCATTACCCTACCTGATTGATATAGGGCTCCATAACGCATGTCAAGCCTCTGCCTGATTAAGTTCGTTGGATTTCTGTCTCGTGTTGTGTGGCTAATGTGATTTGGGTTATCTTACTAACACGTGTGCATTGTTTATTTTAATAGAATATAATCAGGAACACTGCAGGAAGCTGTAGAATTACCTAAGTCTACAAAGTGAGTCATTCTCTTTTTCTTCCAAACTATTTTACAAAACCTTAATGTTTTCAATTTTACTAAACAGTGATCGAGTATTTGTATTCTACGATTGCCGCCGGTATGTGGGGTTTTGTATACACTACTAGTATCCGTTACTATTGGAGAACGAGTTAACCAATGAGTAACATGACCACCGTCATGGAACTGTGAACATGACAAATACTGAATGAGTATATTGGTAGATATAAACATTGTAATCGCTCTCAATATTATAAAGTTATAAAAGCTTGTTTTGATTAAACTGGGATGCACTCGCCAATATTTCTTGCTGATAAAATCTTTTTAAAATGCATCTCGGGTAACTTAATGTGAAGCTAGTAGAAGCCAGCTATGGAGCACTGAAAGCTTAAAGAAGTGGCACTTAAAAAAGTTACCTAAATAAAAAGGAGTTTATGTTTTCAATAATTAGGGTTTTATCCCTATAAATGTATTATCAATGAAACATGGGTTTTATCCCATTTATTTAAGACAAAATTGCAGAAAACAACCTTTATGTTTTCCTCAAACTGCACTTTATACCTTTCATTATGAAATCGGCACAAACCAACCTTTATGTTCATGTTTTATTACACCCTATAACCTTTAGCACTAACCACGTCAAAAAATTCAGTTAAATAAACTCACATGCCTTGCCCGTGAGGGCATTTAAGTCTTTTAATATATCCCTTTAACTCACCTTCTTCACCACCAAACTGTTGGACCAATCATTCCCACCTTCTACTCCAAGTCTCCAACGAATTCCAATCTGACGTCGTTCGCTTCTCCGGTGACGATGGCGGTTCCATACGGTGGCGCCGTCGTGGTTAGGCTCCGATATCGATCTCAAGATATATGTTTACGATGACAACGAAATTGAAGGCATTAAGCAGTTGTTGTACGGACGTGATGGAAGGATAACACCGGAATCATGTCTCAAGGGCCAATACGGCACTCAGGTCTCCGGTATTATATGTATCGAGTTTAGCTGACTTTATAAATTCAACACGTCATCGTTTTGTAACCGCTAGACCCGATAATAATACATTAAATATATTAGTCACTTCTTATTGAAAGCTGATAAGATTCCAAAATGAATTCTTAAATTATGTTCTCGTGATTGAGTGTTGACTGATTTTGCTCACAAGTTGTAATTTTTCTTCCAGAACATGCAGGGGCGAAGCTTCTTGGGGGCGGGGGGGGGGTCGCCCGACCCCCGGGATTTTTCGCTCAGTAGTGTTATATATGTAATTTTCGTATAGAAAATTTTGGATATATACGTTTTTACCCCCCCCCCCCCCCGATTCTATAGAAATTTTTGGGTATATATGTTTTAGCCCCCTCCGTTTTCTCCGGCAAGCTTCGCCACTGAGAACATGTACCTAGGCTTGGTGAACATGTACCTAGGCTTGGTAGTTTAATAATTGATTTAGTTTCTCAGTTAAAAAAAATATATTTTTATGTAACAAATTAAGGATAGAAACCAATTTACTTGAGTGAAAAAAAGGAAAGCCAATCGAATATATTCAGCTTGAGTTTTATACTAGCAAACGACTTTTAACTTGAACAATTGTCCCTGCCGATTGACGTCGTGGTTCTGCTCCTGCTGAGTTGTGGCCGATGATGGTGTGTTGTTTGGGTTTACGGCGCTGTTATGCTGGACCTTCGACATGGTTACCTGATAAGGGAAACAATGTCGTTTGTTGATGTCAAGATTCATGCAAATTTGATTGTTGTTTGTTGAAGTTTTTTTTTATGTTTAATTTGTTTGTGGGAATTTTATGGAATTAGCATGAGGGTGAGTCTTGATGTTTTGCATGTTAGTTTGCATTTTAATTTGAGATAGTGAAAGAGATAAGAGGAGAGTGAGAGAGAGGGGGGGGGGGGGAGTTATATTAAAAGACTTAAATGCCCTCATGTGCAAGGCATTTGAGTCCATTTAACTGAATTTTTTGACGTTGTTAGTGCTAAAGGTTATAAGGTGTAATAAAACATGAACATAAAGGTTGGTTTTTGCCGATTTTATAGTGAAAGGTATAAAGTGCAGTTTGAGGCAAACATAAAAGTTGTTTTCTGCAATTTTGTCTTTATTTAATATAATAGTTTGGTGTTTTAAAACTCTGAAACTAATTCCTAACTACAGTCCTGATGTCTCATTTCTGCTGCCAAATTAATAAATACCGATACCACGTGATTGTTGGCTCGTGGCTCCCGCTCCCGGGGTAGGGGTCGGGGGTGGCGACAGGGGCTAAATGTGCCAAATGACCAAAGATGTAAAGTCCAAGGACTAAATATGAAAATTCTCAAAAACTAAGTTCTAGAGGTCCCATGCGGACCGCAAGGACTTATCCTTTACGGCCCGTAAGCTAGTTCAAAAGATCTGCGCGCTTAAGGTCCTTACGGACCGTAAGCTATAAATCCTTACGGTCCGTAAGGGACTGCCAGAGACAAAATATGCTTACAGCCCAAGGGTTTCAGCCATGGTGCCACATATCTCGCATTCTGGCCACTCCTCTTTTCTTCTTACACGTCCTAAGACACTTTCCAACACCTGAGAACTTCTGAAAACACATGGCATCACCTTATGATTCATCCTCAACAATAAGTAGGCCATGTTTCATCCTCCTTTCCTTGCTCACTCTCATTCTTTCTTTCTAAAATTATCTTGGAGCTTTCCTCTGGATAAGAGGATTCCCTCTCCGTATTCTTCTACTCAAACACTTCTAAGTAAGTGTTTCTCCTTATTCTATTTCATTTTAATTAGTTATTTAAGCTAAAAGTCAAACAGTTGACTTTAGCTTCTGACCATTTTGATCGTAATAACGATGGTCTGATCCCTCTACGATCATACATTCGGATTATAACGTTTGCTAGTTGAATTGTTAAGTTGAGCATATTACGTAAAATTTGAATTTTCGACTAAAATGCATAAATGGTTTCTATAACTTATAACTCAGATGTTTTGATGTATAGGAAAGTTTTATAACTAGTATAAACTGATAATAGCATGCTCAACTTGTTCAATCCAGTTTAGGATCTCATTCTATGTTAAAAGTCAAGCAGTTTGACTTTTGCTTTAACTTTTGATTCTGGCCCGTTTGGTCAACGTTTAGGCCTGTTTTAAACTTGTTTTAAGAAAATGTTAATTTTTAGTATAACTCTCTGAAGTTATACCACATGGTCAATCCATTTGATGGGTTAAACGACAAGTCTTGAATATATTGTTGAAAATGACCACAATGCCCTTATGTGGTCAAATGAGCTAATTGAATGATTTTAAACTAAACAAAACTTATAATCTGACTGTAACAATAATTACTTCAACTAAAAATGTAATTTACTACTTGGACTTGTCGTATGCCCATCCGAACTTCAAAACCCGTCTTTATGCGCATAACTAGTTATGCGAACCTAGTTCGCATAAACTAGGCATAATGGGTCAGAACCTTTTTAAAACCCTTCCAAATCAAAATGTTGGTTTAATTAACCCTTATCCAATGAGTCCTTACACTCGGATGGGTATAAACCACATTCTAATTAATCTACGCATACTCTAGCGAACTAATCTTATTCTTACGTAACGGGTCGTGTCAAAGGAACTAACCTATGACCCGTATACATTCTAACAGATAACTGAATCTGTTCACTTCGGACTATAGAACCCCCTAGATATTCGGACTTGAGTTTAATACTTTGTCTTTACGACTTTTACTATATTGAAAAGCGTTATCGGTTGGAAGCTAGCTAAAAGGTAAATACTCTTAACTTATTTTCTTTTAAAACTTGGGGTATGGTGAATACGCCACTTGGAGAGAGTATTACATAAATGAGCCGCCTATGAATGCCCATAAACGTAAGAACTCGGTTTAATCTGTTATATTTGATAACTGAAACAATTTGGGGTTATTTGTACCGTGTCCGGGCGTCCCGACTCATGAACTATTATGGCCATATAGAATAACGTGCCGGGGTAGGCATACTGACTGTAAGACACGCTATTCAACTTTGGTGTGTACCTTAATCATTATAGCACTAAAAATGATCGGCTTTGATATCTGGTTCCCATTGTATGACAAATATGTAAATCTGGTGATAAGACTAAATCCCAAGAAATATTAAATGATTACCTACGGGTTTTCTCTATGTATAAAATCATTTAAAAGAAAACTATTTTCAAAATGAGTCAGTTAATTGTATTTACCAGCGAAAGCTAACCTATTTTCCAAAGATTGAACTGTAGGTACCGGCTATGTTAAAAGCTTTGGAATTTGCAACTCCTAGCTTAAGGCCTATGATGTCTAAGCGTCGTTTTATCTCGATCCCGCCTATGGGCTTAAACTTGAACACTTGAACAACTATTGTATTTTGTATTCGAACACTTTTAAATGTTATGAATATTTTTACTCCTAAATACTTCCGCTGCATTAATATTAAATTGTGGTAACTGCTACCCAATCGTCACGCTTAAACCCATCCGGCCCCACCTGAAATCGGGGTGTGACAAATACGGACATCGAGGCTAAGGTTTTGAAGAAAAATGAAAGAGAAGGAAGAAAGCAAATGGTTATAAGGCTAGGGTTTGGGCAGGTGGGGTGGGCTTATACTGTGTATACGAACCCACTTCAAGTCTCGCGTCTTAAGGTTATTCAAATTTCTGCCCTAAAACACTTTTTTATCGATATGTCAAGTAAATAATAACTGTTATTTGTGTATATCCCCTTTTTTTACGCGAGTAAATATATCTAATATGTATTTATAGAATAAGTAATAACATGATAAAACATGAGTTAAACGTGTTTCGCTTGTTATAAGTTATTTATTATTTACAAATATAATAACAATAAATAATTTGCATCGCTTCTCTAATAGAAATTAACGAAGGTCGAAATTACGAGTTGTCACAAATAGGGATTGTGATAGACGAATCAGGATATAATTATTTTGAAAAATTTACAACTTTAATGTTGATTTGATTATAATAGTGTATTTGGACGTTTTAAGGGTGTGTATTTGTGACAACCGGTAATTTACGCCGTTAATTACGTGATTAACAGGCAATTTACGTGACATTAAATAGTGTTTACGACGCAACTTAACTTAATTAGGCCTTTGGAGTGCCTAGGAACGCTTATCCGACTCTACAGTACGCGTATGAAGATTCGCGTGGAATCTGCGAAACATCAAATGACAACGGACTGAAACCGTACGAAATACTGATGACACCGACAAACATGGATGTTACACGAATGTTTTTATGCTTATGGAGTTTGGGTTGGGATATCGGGTCTCGTAGGAATTACGGGCCACTTACACATGAGATGGGCTTGTGGGCCCTGGGCCCAAGGCCAAAACCCACAAGCCTAAACCTGCATAATATATTAGATCTCTAGAAGATCTCAACAAGATTTGCATAATCTAAGCAAGATTTACAAAATCCCTTGAAAATCTTGACAAAATATTCATAAAATCTACAAAAGATTTATACAATCTTTATAAATCTCATCTCAACCTCCCTATAAATACGTGAGACCTTTGGGCCTCTTTATTCTCATTCAATAAAAAAAACCATTAGCTGGACCTTCATATCATCTTCAAAACACAGAAATTTGATTTCTCTTGCTCCCCTCTCTCGATCTATGTTTATACAAACAAGACACACACATAAAATCCATCTCATCTCTACCCTCTAGCCCCCTTCTCCCTCGACCTTCTGTCCGATCGACCTATCGGCCGGCTGCCGTTGTCATAGCCGACGACCACAACCAGCTCCGATAACACCCTCCTTCCTCTCCGACGGTACACACAGCCCCCCCCCCCCCGTTCTGCGACCTGTGTGACGACCGACGCCACCACCACCGTCTGGTGGTGGCACGATGATGAATCAGGGGCGAAGAGAGAGAGACAGATGGATGGGAGAGAAAGAGTTCGGGAGAGAGAGATGTGGAGGAGAGAGAGAACGGTGAGGGGTATGACGGCGGAGGCGGTGGTGCTTGTTGACGGAACGACAACGGTGACGGCCGGAGCACCGCCGCTGCGGCGGTGGTGGTTCCCTCCGACGACGCTAACCCCCTCCCCTATCTGTTTATTTTTTTTATATTTCCGATGACTTAAGGTGCCGATGATGGTGAGGAAATGCTGTCAATTTGCAGTGATAAAGATAGTAAAGTAGTTGTTGTGGTTCGAGTTTTATTCGGGCTTTCAAGCTTTGGGTTCAACTTCGTGTTTCGGGTCAAACCCGGTTGACTCGGTCAACACCCGAGTCAACTCGGGTCAGCAGCAGGTCGAGCATGGTCAACGGTGGTTCGGGTCAAGTTTCGGAGCAATCAACATAAGTCCGCGGTTCGGTTCGTTGTTCGGGTTGACTCGGTCAAACCGAGTCAACTCGGTCAGCCTACTCGACTAAGCGACGCGAGAAGTTTCGGTAATAGATTAAAGAAACGATTTCATTACGTTATATTTCTAGTTTTAACGTCTCACGTGAACGAGCTCGAACCAAATTAAATTAGTGTTTATCTTATACCATGTCGCTTTTATGAAAGTTATATATATTAATGATTGAGTATTGATTGAATTTTGAAAATATAAAGACAACTAGTGTTGTCGGGGCGTCCAAAAACAGAGGAAACTCTGCCCGTTTTTCGAGAAAATCCGTAAAAACAACACATGTTTTATTATATAATGAAAACAAATTGGATTCAAACGACTTTTATAAAACTAGATACAAATGCATGTTATTTCGACGACACTTTATAACTTACAAAAGACGACGATGACGCAAACTATTTTACAAAATAAATATAATTTCTTATATTTATATTTCAAACGTTAAACTCATATCCTCATTATAAATAAATATCGTTACATATTTATTTTCGACGCAAACAAATCGATTCTCTTATAAAAATAAATATAGTTATATATTTATTTCCAAACACGACAAGTCGACGATTCTTTTATAAAATAAATATAACTTTTATATTTATTTCAAACGCCTAAACGGCCTACGACATATAATACGAGTTTATTATATATTCTTTTATGAAACATTCGTTACATACACGTACGACTCCTCAAGACGACTAACGTGATTCTACCAAAATATTTATATATTTTATATAAATATTTATATATATTTTGAACCCCTCGAGACCTAAGTCTTCCCAAGACTTACTAAATAACGACATTAAACGGAACTTAACGAGTATAACTTAGTCATTACTATTAAGTTATCAACAAACCATTGAATCGTTCAGTTAACGATTCGGTAGAGCTCGGTAACACGTAGATTTGTTACCGCATTGATTTGAAACTTATAAGATATTCCGTGTTAGGAATATTGTAGAATGAACGCTAGTGAGTCTCGTCTTGGAAACGACATCACGAGGTCGTATTTAGCTAGCTTTGCACAGGAATATTCAGGTGAGTTCATAACCCCACCTTTTTACGGTTATACATTTTTCTAAATGTTTTCGGGGTGGAAAGATGTAACATCCCGAAATTTCAAAACTTTATACTAGAATTATAAAGTGTATAATAAACAAGAATAAACTAACTAGGATAGATAACCCAGTTAGTTAGAAGTCTTGTAGTAACACAGGAATGAGTTAAAAAGCCACAGATATGAACTAAATAAGAGTGGAAGGGCCTAGGTTGTCAAAATTGAAACTTTCATTACCAATAATTAGTAAAATAAGAACCAAACACTCCATTTGGAGTACCTGGTCGATCAAGAAAACACAGGGGGCGACACCCACCCCTTCTCAACCCTAAATTCTACAAAAATCTCAAATTGAAGGCTCAAATCATGTCATAATCGAAATCTGAGCATAGAATCGTGATCTCCTCGTCAAGGAGGTCATAAGGTATGTCAAATTAGGTTGTTTTGATACAACTCAAATTCTTGCATGTGATTGAAATCGAAGGTTGAGCTTGATTATGTGTTGTAAAACATGAAATTGGAAGTAATGTGAAGTCTAGGGACAAACCCTAGATGAATTCTTGTCAAAATCTTGCATGTTAGTTGTAAGGATCAAAATCACTATAGTGGGTGATTAGTAAGTTAGTAGAACTTGATAAACATTAGGATTAAGATTCTTGTTCTAGTGTAAACTGAAATTGTGAGCTAATCTCTGAAATTGTTGATGTTAAAAGATGTGTATATTGACTAGTTGAAGTTAATTTGAATGATAATTTCAAGTTATGAACTTGGTTTAGATCATGTAGAAATCTGACCCGCAAGGTGTTTGATTAAACGCCTAAATAAGGGTTAAAATGTTAAAGATTGCTAAAATGCAGATTTGTATATGTTATGAATTTATGCGTTAAAGCCTATGAAAGAGTCCTAATCTTGTTATGAATTGAACTCTTTAGGCAAGGAATCCGGAACGTCAAGTGGACACGCCGGAGGTGATACTCGCGGAAAAGGTGTGCTTTAAAGGTACGTGGCTTTAGTCCCGTTAAATTATGCTTACATGCTTTGGTTTGCTATGTAAATGATGTTGTAGTGTAAAAGATGCGTTTGATGTGTCGTTAAAGTGGCGAAGTACACTCGACCATTAAATGGGTCAAAATAAGGATTTGGAATTTAGTTTGGCATATCAACAAAGTGATAGTTTTCACTAAATAGCCAAACGGGTCAAAAGATGTTTTTAAAAGAATCATGAGAATAGAGACTAGAAAGTCTCATATTTAGTTAAACGGTGGATTGTACCACGCTATTGAATTGGTTATATTAATTTAAGTCTAAGAACCCAGGAAATTGGGTCAACTAATAGAAGCTCTATGAAAGTGTTGTTTGAAAGGGAATGCTTGAATTCCGAAGAAACTAGTATTTAGCCCTAAGGGAACGCGACGCCAAGGAATGGCGTGAATAGACCAAGTATATGAGCCCGGGAAATTGGGTAATTATGTCTAGAAGGTTTTAAGAATGGAAAAGAGGTGCTATGCACTTATACTAACGGGTTGGATAATTGAAATAAGGAAACTGTGAACCGATTGTTGGTATCTCGGTTTCCGTAATGAGAAATGTATGTGGTCGGGTCCGTAATTTTATTACGGACTCGTAGGAAAAAGAATTGGTTAAAACGGAATAACGAGTGAAAATTTATGATCTTTTAAGTTGAAAAATAGTTAAAGGGCATAGATGCAGAGCCCACCGTAAATTACGGTACCACCGTAATTTACGGTTGACAACAAAAGCATTACGGTGTGTTACTCCTGTGTTACGGCAGACCAGGTTTGTTCAGGGTCTACTGTAACTTACGGTGACACCGTAAGTTACGGTGGAACCCTGAAAACTTGAATTTAGTTTGTTATTTTGCGATGTTATAATTCGTTTATACGTAGTGTATTGTTGTCAGAACTAATGGTTTTAGTGTTTGACCCTAGGTATAATGAGGTTCTCTCGGATGGTGATCAAGTATGTTGTCTAGAACCGAACACGCATTTTGAAGCTTCCGCACTAAAAAATAACTATGTCTATAACTTTGTTATGTTGTAAATGCTTTTGTTAATCATGTTTTAAATCCCTTAAACTAGTGGTTAGTTTACTAGCAAGGGTTAACTTTTAACTTGTTATGCACATTCTTGGATGTGTTTGGTACTATCACAAGTATGTATGGTCCTTAAAACATGTAAAAGTTTTTGTAAACTCTGATTTGTATCTAATTTAATATAATTATTAATTAAACTCCGTTCAAATATTAAGGGTGTTACAAGTTGGTAATCAGAGCCCAAGGTTGTTAACAAGTGTTCGGTTCAAGCTTGATCAAACATCCGGTAAGAGTTAATTGTTTTAAAGTAGAGTTATTAAGTATAAAAAGGGAAGTAAGGAATGGAAATGCATGGGAAGAGCGTGTTAACACACTCAAACCCGGAAAGTGCATTAAATAAGAACGGTGAAAACAAGTTATGAACTTGAATAAACCGAAGTGAATAAATCATACGTCATAAATGAAATGTTAACGCTTAATGTAAACATTTCAGTTAAAGATGACGGATAAAGGTAATGATGATGCGGTGCCAAGAGTCACCGAGCAAACGAGAGAAGTGATTGCTGAGGAGGTACGAAAAGCAATCGAAAACAGTTTGTCGGGTTTCATCGACAAAATCCAAACCACGGTATTATCAGTGGTGGAAGAAAGAATTAAGAAATTGGAGGAAAACACCAATTTAGCAAAGGAGAAGTCGGGAGGACGAAAATCTTGTTCTTATAAAGAGTTCATGGCGTGCAAACCGCCAATTTACAATGGGGAGGTTGACCCGATCATATGCCAACGGTGGCTAAGTGATATAGAGGGAGTATTTGAAAGGACCCATTGCGATGAGGATGACTTCGTGGCTTATGGCACGGGTCAGTTAAGGGGTCAGGCGAAAGATTGGTGGGATAACAAGAAGAAAGAGATCAGAAGTGAAGCGGCTAAGGCTATGACATGGGACGAGTTTAAGACGCCGTTTCTTAAACATCATAGTCCCAAGGCAATCATAAACAAAATCAAGGAAGAATTTATGCAGCTTCGACACAAGGGTGAATCTATCGATAAAATCACGGGAACGTTCCTGGATAAAATGAAGTTTTGTGATGATCTCATAACGAACGAAGAGCAGAAAATATATTATTATTATAATATGTTGAGCGCCGAGTATAGGGAGTTTATGACTCATTCGAAGTATGAGACTCTCACCTAGATTATAAACGTTGCTCGGGAACGGAAGATAGAGTTGAAGAAACAGATAGAAAGAGGCGAAAGAAGGGCACAGGTAGTCAACCCAAGCCCGACGAAAAAGGCACGTCCAAACGAATCCTCAAAGAAACAAGAAGGACAAAGCGGGTTATCAAGCTGCAAGATATGCGGGAAAGGGCACAAGGGTGAGTGCCGGTTTAAGGACAAGTCGTGTCCTATTTGTGGGAAAACCGGGCACACGGCTGCGTTGTGCTCGGGGAAGGTGTCGGTGTGTTACAAATGTTATCAGCCGGGTCACAAGAAATCGGAGTGTCCGGAATTGATCGGGAAGAAAGATGACAAGGATACACGTACTGAGACACCAAGAGCAAAAGCAAGATCCTTCCAGTTAACGGCAGCCGAGGCAAAGGTGGAACCCGATGTGGTTTCAGGTATATTTGCTATAAAATCGATTCCCGCACATGTGTTATTTGATACGGGTGCGAATAAATCCTTTGTTTCACATGGATTTATTCGACATCCTTCTTTTGTACTAACGAAATTGCCTATGCCATTAGAGGTAGAAATAGGTGATAACAAAAGTTTCCTTGTATGTGATGTTTGTCGTGACTGCAAAATAAACATTGATGATGAGGAATATTTAATAGATTTGATCCCTATGTCAATGGGAGAATTCCAAGTAGTGGTCGGGATGGATTGGTTATCTCGACATCAAGCAGAAGTGATATGTTTCCACAAGGAGATAAAATTGACATCTCCAAGCGGAAAGCAAGCCACCATCTATGGCGAAAAAGGGGCAGTCCCGTTATGTGCTCAATACTAAAAGCTCATAAACTTATGAAGCGCGGATGTAAAGCATTTATGATATACGCTAACGAACCTGATAAAGAGACGCCGAAGATTGAAGATGTACCAGTGGTACGTGAATACGCTGATGTATTTCCGGGAGATTTACCGGGAATACCGCCGGAACGGGAGGTAGAGTTCGGAATTGAATTGATTCCGGGCGCGAAACCTGTGGCCAAGGCGCCGTATCGGTTAGCGCCATCAGAATTGCAAGAATTGATGTCACAAATCCAAGAATTGCTCGACAAGGGATTTATTCGGCCAAGTGTGTCTCCATGGGGCGCACCGGTATTATTCGTGAGAAAGAAGGACGGGAGCATGCGTATGTGCATTGATTACCGGGAGTTGAATAAACTCACGGTAAAGAATCGATATCCACTTCCAAGAATTGATGACCTATTTGATCAATTACAAGGTGCAAGTTGGTTCTCAAAAATCGACCTCAGATCGGGGTATCACCAGTTGAAAGTCAAAGAGGGGGATGTACCGAAAACGGCTTTTCGTACACGGTATGGACATTACGAGTTTCTCGTGATGTCCTTTGGGTTAACTAATGCACCCGCGACTTTCATGGACCTCATGAACCGTGTTTGCAAACCCATGCTAGACAAGTCGGTGATAGTGTTCATTGATGACATCTTGATATACTCCAAGAATGAAGCAGAACATGCAAGTCATTTGTGTGAAGTGTTGGAGACGCTCAGGAAAGAGAAATTGTATGCAAAATTCTCAAAATGTGCCTTCTGGTTACGAGAGGTGCAATTTCTTGGGCACATCATTAGTGCAAACGGGGTGTTAGTAGATCCTTCAAAGATAGAAGCTGTGTCAAGATGGACTCCACCGAAGAATCCTTCGGAAATCAGAAGCTTCTTGGGGCTTGCGGGTTATTATCGGAGATTCATACAAGATTTCTGCAAAATTGCTACCCCGTTGACCAAACTAACCTGTAAGGATGAAAATTTTATTTGGGCTGAGGATCAAGAAAGGGCGTTCCAAACGCTCAAGGAAAAATTGACCCATGCACCGGTATTGACATTACCGGACGGAACGGAGGATATGGTAGTTTACTCGGATGCATCGCATTCGGGACTTGGCTGCATTTTGATGCAGCGGGGTAAGGTTATAGCCTATGCCTCAAGACAGCTAAAGACTCATGAGAAGAAATATCCTACCCATGACCTCGAGTTGGCAGCAGTGGTGTTCGCCTTGAAAATATGAAGGCATTATTTGTATGGGGTGAAGTGCACTATCTTTACCGACCATAAAAGTTTAAAGTATTTCTTCGATCAGAAGGAATTAAATATGAGGCAAAGACGGTGGTTAGAAACTGTCAAAGACTTTGATTGTGAAATACATTACCACCCCGGGAAGGCTAATGTAGTGGCAGACGCGTTGAGCCGAAAGACAGACTATACGCCTATTCGAGTGCAATCGATGCAACTAGTTGTGACATCGGGTTTGCTTGAACAAATCCGGAAATCTCAAATTGAAGCAATCAAGGAGGAAAATGTGAAGAGGAAAAGGATAGTTGGGCAACTAAAAGACCTGGAGGATGATAACCAAGGATTGAAAACTCGGTTTAGGAGAATTTAGGTTCCAAATACATGTCGAGCCAAGGTGCGTCTACTTGACGAATAACATAAATCTCATTATTCAATTCATCTGGGGCGACCAAAATGTATAATGACTTAAAACAAAACTATTGGTGGCCCGAAATGAAAAGAGATATTGTGAAATATGTGGAGAAGTGTTTGACTTGTTTACAAGTCAAAGCGGAGCATCAAAAGCCATATGGAAGGTTGCAACCGTTGGATATCCCAGTTTGGAAGTGGGAACAAATCACGATGGATTTTTTTAACCAAATTGCCTAAAACCAATCGCGGGTTTGATGCTATATGGGTAGTCGTGGATAGATTGACGAAAAGTGCTCACTTCATTCCAATTCGTGAGACTTATACATCCGAAAAGATGTCGGAAGTGTACACCAATGAAATAATAGCACGTCATGGAGTGCCGATATCCATTGTATCAGACAGAGATCCTCGGTTTACTTCGAAATTTTGGCACGAATTCCAAGAACAAATGGGAACTAAATTGTTCATTAGCACTGCTTATCATCCACAAACGGATGGGCAAAGTGAGAGAACGATACAAACGTTGGAAGATATGTTGCGGGCTTGCATTATCGACTTCGGGGGTAGTTGGGATGTCTATCTACCCTTGGTCGAGTTCTCATATAACAACAGCTATCACACGAGCATTAAAATGGCTCCTTATGAAATGTTATATGGAAGAAAGTGTCGAACCCCAGTATGTTGGGGAGAAGTGGGTCCACGAGGACTAGCTCCTACTGATATAATCCGGAATACGAATGAGAAGATTGACTTGGTCCGAGCTAACCTAAAGGCGGCTCCGGCTCGACAAAAAGCGTACGCAGATAAACGGAACAGACAAATTGAATTTCAAGTTGACGATAAAGTGATGCTAAAAGTATCGCCATGGAAAGGAATTATACGGTTCAGAAAGAGAGGAAAGTTGTGTCCGAGGTTCATTGGGCCATTCAGAATCACTGAACGGGTTGGTAAGGTAGCATATCGCCTCGAACTACCCGAAGAGTTGAGTGGAATTCATAGCACATTCCATGTGTCACATCTCCGAAAATGCTTAGCAGACGAAACTGCTCGCATCCGCTATGATGATATCGAGGTGGATAACAGCCTCAACTATGCGGTGAGGCCAATTGCAATTTTAGATCGAAAAGAGAAGAGTCTGAGGAACAAAGTAATTAACCAAGTGAAGGTTAAATGGGAGCACAAGAAGGGTGCGGATACCACGTGGGAATCCGAAGAAGAGATGCAACGGCTCTACCCTAAACTATTTGGTACGTATTACGATTTCGGGGACGAAACCCTTTTTAAGGGGGGTGGACTTGTAACATCCCGAAATTTCAAAACTTTATACTAGAATTATAAAGTGTATAATAAACAAGAATAAACTAACTAGGATAAATAACCCAGTTAGTTAGAAGTCTTGTAGTAACACAGGAATGAGTTAAAAAGCCAAAGATATGAACTAAATAAGAGTGGAGGGGCCTAGGTTGTCAAAATTGAAACTTTCATTACTAATAATTAGTAAAATAAGAACCAAACACTCCATTTGGAGTTCCTGGTCGATCAAGAAAACACAGGGGGTGACACCCACCCCTTCTCAACCCTAAATTCTACTAAAATCTCAAATTGAAGGCTCAAATCATGTCATAATCGAAATCTGAGCATAGAATCATGATCTCCTCGTCAAGGAGGTCATAAGGTATGTCAAATTAGGTTGTTTTGATACAACTCAAATTCTTGCATGTGATTGAAATCGAAGGTTGAGCTTGATTATGTGTTGTAAAACATGAAATTGGAAGTAATGTGAAGTCTAGGGACAAACCCAAGATGAATTCTTGTCAAAATCTTGCATGTTAGTTGTAAGGATCAAAATCACTATAGTGGGTGATTAGTAAGTTAGTAGAACTTGATAAACATTAGGATTAAGATTCTTGTTCTAGTGTAAACTGAAATTGTGAGCTAATCTCTGAAATTGTTGATGTTAAAAGATGTGTATATTGACTAGTTGAAGTTAATTTGAATGATAATTTCAAGTTATGAACTTGGTTTAGATCATGTAGAAATCTGACCCGCAAGGTGTTTGATTAAACGCCTAAATAAGGGTTAAAATGTTAAAGATTGCTAAAACCGCAGATTTGTATATGTTATGAATTTATGCGTTAAAGCCTATGAAAGAGTCCTAATCTTGTTATGAATTGAACTCTTTAGGCAAGGAATCCGGAACGTCAAGTGGACACGCCGGAGGTGATACTCGCGGAAAAGGTGTGCTTTAAAGGTACGTGGCTTTAGTCCCGTTAAATTATGCTTAAATGCTTTGGTTTGCTATGTAAATGATGATGTAGTGTAAAAGATGAGTTTGATGTGTCGTTAAAGTGGCGAAGTACACTCGACCATCAAACGGGTCAAAATAAGGATTTGGAATTTAGTTTGGCATATCAACAAAGTGATAGTTTTCACTAAATAGCCAAACGGGTCAAAAGATGTTTTTAAAAGAATCATGAGAATAGAGACTAGAAAGTCTCATATTTAGTTAAACGGTGGATTGTACCACGCTATTGAATTGGTTATATTAATTTAAGTCTAAGAACCCGGGAAATCGGGTCAACTAATAGAAGCTCTATGAAAGTGTTGTTTGAAACAGAATGCTTGAATTCCGAAGAAACTAGTATTTAGCCCTAAGGGAACGCGACGCCAAGGAATGGCGCGAATACACCAAGTATATGAACCCGGGAAATTGGGTAATTATGTCTAGAAGGTTTTAAGAATGGAAAAGAGGTGCTATGCACTTATACTAACGGGTTGGATAATTGAAATAAGGAAACTGTGAACCGATTGTTGGTATCTCGGTTTCCGTAATGAGAAATGTACGTGGTCGGGTCCGTAATTTTATTACGGACTCGTAAGAAAAAGAATCGGTTAAAACGGAATAACGAGTGAAAAGTTATGATCTTTTAAGTTGAAAAATAGTTAAAGGGCATAGATGCAGAGCCCACCGTAAATTACGGTACCACCGTAATTTACGGTGGACAACAAAAGCATTACGGTGTGTTACTCCTGTGTTACGGCAGACCAGGTTTGTTCAGGGTCTACCGTAACTTACGGTGAGACCGTAAGTTACGGTGGAACCCTGAAAACTTGAATTTAGTTTGTTATTTTGCGATGTTATAATTCGTTTATACGTAATGTATTGATGTCAGAACTAATGGTTTTAGTGTTTGACCCTAGGTATAATGAGGTTCTCTCGGATGGTGATCAAGTATATTGTCAAGAACCGAACACGCATTTTGAAGCTTCCGCACTAAAAAATAACTATGTCTATAACTCTGTTATGTTGTAAATGCTTTTGTTAATCATGTTTTAAATCCCTTAAACTAGTGGTTAGTTTACTAGCAAGGGTTAACTTTTAACTTGTTATGCACAATCTTGGATGTGTTTGGTACTATCAGAAGTATGTATGGTCCTTAAAACATGTAAAAGTTTTTGTAAACTCTGATTTGTATCTAATTTAATATAATTATTAATTAAACTCCGTTCAAATATTAAGGGTGTTACAAAAGACATGCACTTTTTTCAAAGCATACAAGAATTACATATTTCTAAACCATTTTAAAAGCAAGTGTTAACTGACACAAATGGTTTACGAGAAGCTTATGTTTTATACCGGTTTTCAAACAAGCGTATTTTTCGAAATATGAATACACACGAATTCTAGTTTTCTAAAATACGGAAAAATACAAGTACCAAGAGGAACATTAAACCATGGTATGATGAATACAAAAACAAGAAGCACTCTTGGCGATAACTAGTACCAAGTATGATGCGTTTTGAGGAATGATACGAGAAATCGTGTCACGAATAGGGTACCATAAGCACCATTAATCGTGTACATACAAAGACTGCAGAGCAAAAGGTTAGATCTAACGGGTGTCAGGGCAGCCACACTCTCGGTGAGAACGAGTACCGAGTAGTGCTTTTGTGTCTCAGTCGTGAATCGACAACTAGAAAATGCCTATGGTTTGGTGACTTCCTATGTCGTGTCACATGTTAATGGCCTTGCAACCCATTAACAACCCTGATACATACAAGAATACCTTATTTATACAAGATTCATACCACAAGAATACTTGATTTATACGAGAATACTTGATTTATACAAAGAATACTTGATTTATACGAGAATACTTGATTTATACATGAATACATGATTTATACAAGAATACTTGATTTATACAAGAACACTTGATTTATACAAGATACATACTATGTTTTCAAGCAAAGTTTCCGTATAACATGACAAGAAAATGATTTTAAATTCGTTTTCTCAATAATACTTCAAAAACCGGTTATTCAAAAAGATTTATTTCAAATCTTTTACAAACAAACTATGAACTCGCTCAACTTTATGTTGATTTTTCGCATGTTTCTTTCTCAGGTTGCATTTCAGAGATTATGGCACGGTTGGAATAGGAGAACCATGTGGGGTCAAGTACTTAGTGGCGTTCTTTTTCTAGAAAGTCTTTGCTTATTTGCTTCCGCTGTGCAATGAAGATACCGGTCCAGTCACGCCAATGCTTTGATATTTCGGGGTGTGACAGATTGGTATCAGAACTATAGGTTATAGCGAATTAGGTTTCTGTAGAGATACCTAGGCTCTAACCTTGCCTTCCCTCTGGGAACTTAGAATATTAAAACCTGAATACATACAGAACGCATAGTACTCGAATATGGTCCCCAACCCTTGCCGAAAAACAAACAATCAAGATTTTGTTTTCAAACATACGCTATAGTGGTGTTTCATACACGGTACACAAAACAATCGCATACAGTACTGTAACACCTCGAAAATTCGTGTACAATAGAATAACGACACGTGTCATGTAAGACAAAAGTGATATAAACCCGGATCTAGTTAAAGATGTATGGCAGGATTTAAAAGTGTCGTCATGTAAATTTTTACCTCTGAACAACCTCGTTATGAATCCCAAGACCCTAACATATATTACAAACATCTGATTTACATTCAATCCGGTAATTACTAGCAATAATTGATTCATATTTGCAAAAGTGGGATCCTACGAAGAAATGCACGATAAACCTTCGTTTATGGTTTTTCTTTAAAAGTTCAAAAAACATTGCAAAATGGTAGGGTATATAACTGTTCAAGCATGATGTTGAGGCCCCAAACTGATAATTCAAGTCCAAAAATCGTATACACTTGTTACCCGTTCGAAACTTGAAAGGTCAAGAAAATTTTGCCCCTGATAAAGGGCTTACGGACCGTAAAGGTCAACCCTTACGGTCCGTAAGGCTTGCCCAGTAACAGAAAAACGGGACAAAACCTGTTATACGCATGTAACCGACTTAAAAACGATTTTCCACTTCTTTGGACGACCCCTACATACTTTTTAGACCCTAGGACACTTGTTGATGATCAGGGAACAAGGGTAGACTTGGTTGTCAATGATCTAAGTGAGATTAAACACTATATAAAGGCCTCTTGTTGCAACCATTTGGATCACTCATACTCCTGCATTTCTGGAGCTTCCAGGAGCTTAAGAGCAGACCCTAAGCCTTCCTAATCGTGCATAGGACTTCTGTAAGTATGCTTAACCTTTCTTAGTTGAGTTTTTACTTAGTTTTAGCTTAAAAGTCAAACCGTCATAATTAACGGTTGACTTCGCGATTAATCATTAATGGTCCAGTGAATAGTCAAATTAAAGGTAGTTATAAGTTGGTAATTATGTGGGTAATAAACCCTTAAAAGGGCACCCTCTGATTCCCACTCTATCTAGACCATTTGTCGGGTCAAAGTTGATTAGAAAAAGTAAACAGAATGCTAATCTTCGAATTAACGCATAATTAACAATGCAGAAGGCGCGTAACCTATTTTATCACTAATATAACTTGGTAATAAGTATAATAACAGGTCTAAGCTTGTTTGATCCGACAATTTTCTGTTTAGACCCGGTTCGGAACCGAAAGTCGCAAAACTTTGACTTTTGCTTTGACTTCAGTTCTGACCCGTTTTAGTATGATTTGGAAATGCCTTAGAGCTTCCTTAGGATCAGGTTACATGCTAGTATAACCCTCTGTGATTATACACCTTGGTTCATTAGTTATCCAATTAAAATGCATGATTCCGTTAATTGCTCATATGTTGACTATTATGCCCTTTTCACCATAAAACGTGATTTTTAAAAATGTAAAAGAGTAGAAACCTTAGTTACCGATTTATAAACTTGCACCCAAAATTTGACATCAGTTTGAGGTGTAGATTGAGAGTTATGCTCATTAGCGTAATTAGAAAGCTTTTTAACGATTAAACGGCATAATTGGCATATAGCCTATTTAAACCCACTTTTTGATATCAAACTTTTTACCCACTGATGTAATATATTATTTTGGGATTTTTGAAGATTTTTAATTAATTTTAGGCTGAGCATAACTTAGAGTCATGAGCTTGATTCGGTAATTGTCGGTTTTGCCCTTTTGGGCTATAAAATGAGTTTTACATATCTTTTTGACCCCAAACCTTTTGCTACTGATTTTATATGGTAAATAAATTATTTTAAACCTTCTAGAATAATAAAAATATCAGCTTTCTATATAGAACCCGGAAACGGCTTCTAATCGCCTTGTTAAACGTTTTTAATGCATAATATGTGCTAAGACTATTTTAAACATACAATGGTTGATACCTACTGATATTTTAGGTAAATTGTAATATTTTAACAGTAAACAAAAGTTGTTTAACTCAGACTTCAGTTTTGAGCTTTTCGGCTTATGTGAAATTACCAAAATGCCCCTACGGTGCATAGTTTGGTTATAATTGATAAATTTCACATATATATGCAATACCCTACTGTTATAACTTAGTAAATTAAGTATTTTTGCTGATTATATCAGACCTGTAACTCAGGTTAATACTTAAACTCTTTTATAACCTTGTAATTGACCAAAATACCCCTACGGGGCATAGTTTGCATTTAAATTCGTTTCGGGCATAATAAAAGATATATTACTGATGTCACAACATATTTGAGGCATATTAACTTAGGAAACCTGTAAATGACTCTTACGATTACCCGTTACGCCTCTTGCGCGTTCGGTTCGGTTTATGTAACTAGTTTGCATAAATTAGCCGAAACGGGTCAAACCTTATAGTTTTTATTTAGCAAAATCCAGAATGTGTTTAGATTACCCATATAAGACAAGTCTTCAAACTTGTCGGGTCTAAATCACATTTTATACCGGTCTTCGCCTAATCGTGCGTTTGAACCGTATCTTCCTTTGAACTAACCGGTCTAAGCTTAAGCTTAACTAAAGACCGTTAGGATTCTAATAGGTTATTATAAACCTTTGTTCCAGAATAGGAGGCCCAGTAAAAGCTACCTGCATTTGCTAATTGTGATTTATACTTGCAAAGGTAAATACTTTTAACTTATTTTCCCTTATACGGGCTTGGGGTACGGTATATAAAATACCGATTGGTCCAGCATTGAATCTTTAATCGAATAGAGGTTAAATCATTGACATGCTCCGTTTTGAAATGTTTTGTTTGCTTAAAGCCTTTGGGGGGGTTAATGACCATGTCCCGGATATCCTTGGCATCATTTTACGAAATGGCCACGACCTAAGCACGGGGTGTAGGCGTACACCCGTCAGTGCCAAAATAAATATTGTGGTGTGTCTATTGATCTTTAACCCGGTCTACGGATCGGGCTACTGAACGCATAAGGAACATGTAATTCTTTTACAAGATTATATATAAATAATTATCCCAAGTTATAAAGAGTTTGTGCCACGTGCATTCAAATCAATTTTCTTAAACCTTTTCTAAATGAGTCAGTTAATTGTATTTACCAGTGTAAACTGACGTATTTTCCCTAAAAGGTTAAGTGCAGGTACTACGCGAACTAGGCTGGCTTTCTCCTAGCGTCCACAATAAGTCTCGCAAGCTTGGATGACAAAACTGTTGAACAATGTTTCCTATTTTTTTTTTGGGTAAAGTTTCCTATTTATTTTTGATCCACCTGTGGATTAATTTCAACTGTTTGTGATACTTGATATTACAATTATATTCGGTTGAATTATATCTATCTTTTGCTTCCGCTGTGCATATTAAATATTGTGTTGTTTGACTGTAATGTTACCAACCACGTCACGATACTCCCCACCGGGCCCACCGGTAATACGTGGAAATGTCGGGGTGTGACAAGTACACAAAACTCTGAGAGTTTAGGAAACATGCATTTAAGACCTTCGAAAACTCATGTTGAAGTTCATTAAAGGTCATCACGTAGGAACGGCGAATATTAACTCGGGCACACACAATTATTCGTATTGTCTACGATGTTTTAACTTCCCGAGCAGGCATCCTACGCATAACGAAACGCAAGTGCACATGTATACGTGAAACTTAAGCTATACATCAACGGAGGTTGAAGTACGTTACATACGACTTTCGAGGAAGTGGCGGTTTGGCACGCGGTCCTGCGAACAACACGAGTCATGCTAAGGAGAAGACGTATGTCTCCGCATTCCCCCTAACTCATTAATGACGAATACGATATGTTTGACATTCCATGGTAATGTCACCTAACAACTGGTTATCACATGCAACCCCAGGTAAAGTCCTTAAATTTCTTTTATTGAAATTTCGACTTTTGCAATTACTGAGTAGATTTTCGTATCTCTACTCCTCTTAATGGTCATTGTGTCACGATCGTTTCTTTCATTATAGCGAATACTCAATTGCTTCATTTCTTGAAAATTCATATGTTACGCATGCATCGTTTGTTACGCATGTGGTTTCGTTTCAAAGAAGCGTTTAATTAAAGCTCAAATATTATTTTGCTAAAACTAATTATTGATTTGTGATTCGAATGACCCGCATTGTTGTAATTGTTGGCTTCTTTGTTATCAAGTCAACACATTTTCTTGAAATTTCTTTTCTTTTCAAGTTACATACATGGTTTTTCGTTGTGACCATGCCGAAAGTTTTCTTGTCGATACATGTACTTATTGTTGGCTTGCGCCGAAATCAAATTCAATTGTTTGAACTTGTTCATTACACATATTCAATTCAAGACACCATATGATGTATTGAAAACATCATATTCGAATTCGTTTTAACAAGCGTTTCATTGTTCTGAGTCATGGTAGATTTGTTTGGTCTACGACTCCATTAAGTCGTTTGTTGATTTCGACACATTATAGTGTCTCAGTATAAACTTGTAGCTTGGGCTAATTATGATTGAGCATTTGATGCAAAACACAGGTGATACTTGTTCAATCACCGCTATTATTGAATTGTTTCAGTCACTACGACACCTTGTGGCGTCGGTAGAACTTGCAGCTTGGGCTGGTCATGATCGAGCGTTTCATGCAAAACTATTTCGTTTGGGCTTGTCGATTCTAAGCTTCTCCTAGCGAATGTTATTGTTTCTAACATTCATTTGCATATTGTAAACGTCAATTTGGAATTCTTTTGGTTGAAATTCCTCTTTTATTGGACCCCTGTTAACTTGGTCACATTGGTGACTGTATCAGTATATCTCGTTTCCTTTGAAATTATTCGTATTTACTTACACATAACGTAACTCTAAGGAGTTAACGTAGTCTAAATTTCGAGGACGAAATTTTATTAACATGGGGAGATTGTGACAACCGGTAATTTACGCCCTTAATTACGTGATTAACAGGCAATTTACGCGACATTAAATAGTGTTTACGACGCAAATTAACTTAATTAGGCCTTTGGAGTGCCTAGGAACGCTTATCCGACTCTACAGTACGCGTATGAAGATTCGCATGGAATCTGCGAAACATCAAACGACAACGGACTGAAACCGTACGAAATACTGACGACACCGACAAATATGGATGTTACACGAATGTTTTAATGCTTATGGAGTTTGGGTTGCGATATCGGGTCTCGTAGGAATTACGGGCCACTTACACATGAGATGGGCTTGTGGGCCTTGGGCCCAAGGCCAAAACCCACAAGCCTAAACCTGCATAATATATTAGATCTCTAGAAGATCTCAACAAGATTTGCATAATCTAAGCAAGATTTACAAAATCCCTTGAAAATCTTGACAAAATATTCATAAAATCTACAAAAGATTTATACAATCTTTATAAATCTCATCTCAACCTCCCTATAAATACGTGAGACCTTAGGTCCTCTTTATTCTCATTCAATAAAAAAAAAACCATCAGCTGGACCTTCATATCATCTTCAAAACACAGAAATTTGATTTCTCTCGCTCCCCTCTCTCGATCTATGTTTATACAAACAAGACACACACATAAAATCCATCTCATCTCTACCCTCTAGCCCCCTTCTCCCTCGACCTTCTGTCCGATCGACCTATCGGCCGGCTGCCGGTGTTACAGCCGGCGACCACAACCAGCTCCGATAACACCCTCCTTCCCCTCCGACGGTACACACAGCCCCCCCGGTTCTGCGACCTGTGTGATGACCGACGCCACCACCACCGTCTGGTGGTGGCACGATGATGAATCAGGGGCGAAGAGAGAGAGACAGATGGATGGGAGAGAAAGAGTTCGGGAGAGAGAGATGTGGAGGAGAGAGAGAACGGTGAGGGGTATGACGGCGGAGGCGGTGGTGCTTGTTTACGAAACGACAACGGTGACGGCCGGAGCACCGCCGCTGCGGCGGTGGTGGTTCCCTCCGACAACGGTAACCCCCTCCCCTATCTGTTTATTTTTTTTATATTTCCGATGACTTAAGGTGCCGATGATGGTGAGGAAATGCTGTCAATTTGCAGTGATAAAGATAGTAAAGTAGTTGTTGTGGTTCGAGTTTTATTCGGGCTTTCAACCTTCGGGTTCAGCTTCGTGTTTCGGGTCAAAACCGGTTGACTCGGTCAACACCCGAGTCAACTCGGGTCAGCAGCAGGTCAAGCATGGTCAACGGTGGTTCGGGTCAAGTTTTGGAGCGATCAACATAAGTCCGTGGTTCGGTTCGTTGTTCGGGTTGACTCGGTCAAACCGAGTCAACTCGGTCAGCCTACTCGACTAAGCGACACGAGAAGTTTCGGTAATAGATTAAAGAAACGATTTCATTACGTTATAATTCTAGTTTTAACGTCTCACGTGAACGAGCTCGAACCAAATTAAATTAGTGTTTATCTTATACCATGTCGCTTTTATGAAAGTTTTATATATTAATGATTGAGTATTGATTGAATTTTGAAAATATAAAGACAACTTGTGTTGTCGGGGCGTCAAAAAACAGAGGAAACTCAGCCCGTTTTTCGAGAAAATCCGTAAAAAGAACACGCGTTTTATTATATAACGAAAACAAATCGGATTCAAACGACTTTTATAAAACTAGATACAAATGCATGTTATTTCGACGACACTTTATAACTTACAAAAGACGACGATGACGCAAACTATTTTACAAAATAAATATAATTTCTTATATTTATATTTCAAACGTTAAACTCGTATCCTCGTTATAAATAAATATCGTTACATATTTATTTCCGACGCAAACAAATCGATTCTCTTATAAAAATAAATATAGTTATATATTTATTTCCAAACACGACAAGTCGTCGATTCTTTTATAAAATAAATATAACTTTTATATTTATTTCAAATGCCTAAACGGCCTACGACATATAATACGAGTTTGTTATATATTCTTTTATGAAACATTCGTTACATACACGTACGACTCCTCAAGATGACTAACGTGATTCTACCAAAATATTTATATATTTTGTATAAATATTTATATATATTTTAAACCCCTCGAGAACTAAGTCTTCCCAAGACTTACTAAATAACGACATTAAACGGAACTTAACGAGTATAACTTAGTCATTACTATTAAGTTATCAACAAACCGTTGAATCGTTCAGTTAACGATTCGGTAGAGCTCGGTAACACGTAGATTTGTTACCGCATTGATTAGAAACTTATATGATATTCCGTGTTAGGAATATTGTAGAATGCACGCTAGCGAGTCTCGTCTTGGAAACGACATCACGAAGTCGTATTTAGCTAGCTTTGCACAGGAATATTCAGGTGAGTTCATAACCCCACCTTTTTACGGTTTTACATTTTTCTAAATGTTTTCGGGGTGGAAAGACATGCACTTTCTGCAAAGCATACAAGAATTACATATTTCTAAACCATTTTATAAACAAGTGTTAACTGACACAAATGGTTTACGAGAAGCTTATGTTTTATACCGGTTTTCAAACAAGCGTATTTTTCGAAATATGCATACACACGAATTCTAGTTTTTTAAAATACGGAAAAATACAAGTACCAAGAGGTACATTAACTATGGTATGATGAATACAAAAACAAGAAGCACTCTTGGTTATAACTAGTACCAAGTATGATGCGTTTTGAGAAATGATACGAGAAATCGTGTCACGAATAGGGTACCATAAGCACTATTAATCGTGTACATACTAAGACCGCATAGCAAAAGGTTAGATCTAACGGGTGTCAGGGCAGCCACACTCTCGGTGAGAACAAGTACCGAGTAGTGCTTTTGTGTCTCAGTCGTGAATCGACAACTAGAAAAATGCCTATGGTTTGGTGACTTCCTATGTCGTGTCACATGTTAATGGCCTTGCAACCCATTAACAACCCTGATACATACAAGAATACCTTATTTATACAAGATTCATACCACAAGAATACTTGATTTATACGAGAATACTTGATTTAGGGGAGGAGGGGTGGTTCACTAGTGATAGAAACTATCACTCCCATTGTCCAATCACATTATGCCATGTCATCAACCAAATTTCTATCACTAGTGATAGAAATGTAGGCGGGGTGGTATCACTAGTGATGGAATTCTATCACTCACTAATTTTTTTAGTTTTTTATTTTAAATTCCATTTAAAGTTAAATAGAATGTGATGTTTGCATGTGATTGTCAGACTCACATAGAATTGGTCCAATAAAATAGAAGAATACTTTGAAAATTGTCAGACTCACATAGAATTGGTCAAATTCTTTCAAAACTCAACGCGTTAAACATTCCACGGGTTTAAAAAATAACGCGTTAAACAAGGGGCGGCGGTGGTGTAGCGTTATAAAATAACGCGTGATCGGGGTGGTATAACGGACCACCCCGTGTGCCCTTATACAAAGAATACTTGATTTATATGAGAATACTTGATTTATACAAGAATACATGATTTATACAAGAATACTTGATTTATACAAGAACACTTGATTTATACAAGATACATACTATGTTTTCATGCAAAGTTTCCGTATAACATGACAAGAAAATGATTTTAAATTCGTTTTCGCAATAATACTTCAAAAACCGGTTATTCAAAAAGATTTATTTCAAATCTTTTACAAACAAACTATGAACTGGCTCAACTTTATGTTGATTTTTCGCATGTTTCTTTCTCAGGTTGCATTTCAGAGATTATGGCACGGTTGGAATAGGAGAACCATGTGGAGTCGAGTACTTAGTGGCGTTCTTTTTCTAGAAATTCTTTGCTTATTTGCTTCCGCTGTGCAATGAAGATACCAGTCCAGTCACGCCAATGCTCTGATATTTCGGGGTGTGACAGTATTAGTGTCTAGACTTAATTTAGGTAAATTGGAATAATTAAACATTGTATATAATAGCTATAACGATAATTTGGGTTGGCTGGTTCAGAATCGTAGAAGGAAACAATGTGCAGGTTGGTATTGTTTGCAAGGGGATTGGGAAGTCGCTTGGATTTGAATTTAATGTCGTTTGTGGGGGTGGCAAACGACACCACATATTACATGGGTATCCATGTTGTTTGGAAATGTGTAAGGGTGGGGGTGGGTATCACTTGGGTTATATGGTCTTGTAGTTTGGATTTTTGGTAGGTGGATATGAGGTGCCTTTCATGGGAAAAGGTGTGGGTGCTATCATTGTAAAGTATGTAGTAGTTTAGGATGTTGATGGTTATGTAGTGTCTTTTAATGGAAAACACATTATTAATTCAGTCGATGTTATATATACTAACAAATAATCAAATAATAAAATACAATAAATAATAAAAATCTCATCTTCATTTTTTATAGTTCGAAATCGGTTACAAATGGGTCAGGGTCTAGGATCTATTTTCTGGCGGATGTTACAGTGTCCCCTACTTTTGAGAATTTCGTTCCAGAATTTGTGTGGGAGCATTCTCTGGAAAAAGATGAGAGTATTTGTCTTGCATTTGGTCTTCATGTTCCCAAGTAAACATTAGTCCATGTTTAGACTCCTATTGGACTTTAACTATTGGAATCCGACTGCACTTTAACCGTTTCTCATCGCAATCCATGATTTCAACTCCTTTCCATAGTCTACTTGTGTTGATTTACATGCTTATAGTGATGCTGACTGGGCTGGGTAACCTGACAATCGACGTTCTATCACATGTTATTTTGTGTTTCTTGGGCCCAATCTCATTAGTTGGAGTTCCAAGAAACAACATACAGTTGCTAGGTCGAGTACTTAGGCTGAGTATCTTGCTCTTGCTCATACAGCTGCTGACTTATGATGGATTACATCTATATTGCATGAGTTACATATTACGATGACATGTCCACCATCTCTTTAGTGTGACAATATTGGAGTGACATATCTTGCAATTAACCCGGTGTTTCTTCAGCGCACCAAACACAAGATTGACTTTCATTTTATTTGTGACATGGTTTTGGCGGGTATTGTTACACCCAACCGATGGCGGAAACCTCAGAGTAAGACGAAAAAAAATTGCAAGGGACTTCATAACATTATATGTAACAAGTATTTAATAAATAATATTTCATTTCATTTCTAGTCCTTACTACTAGATTCTTTTTCACGTGTCATGATCATCATCAATTTCCTGCAATACGTATTAAAGTATAGTTCAATACAAAAGTATTGGCGAGCATACAAGTTTGAATACTAGCATATGTATAAAAGTTTGAGCAAATCCACAAGACAAAATTGTTATCAAGAGTTAACTGATAATTGGCATGCAACTATAAATGTCAACCAAAGTTTACCGTTAGCGTAATCTTATCGTAGCAACGATAAGACCATTCCGTGTTTAACTTCACATGACCTCAAGAATACAGGCGGTGCGTTACTCCTATAGAGCTATACATGTTAAGGGAGGCTTGATCAAAGTTAATGACAAGTATAAAGCATAAGAATGTTCCAATGCATACGAACTCAAACTTAACGTATTAAACATGTATGATGGATTGTTTATTTGTGATTTAAGCATAAAGTATGTGATTGCGTGTGTTTAATAGTAATAAACGTATTGCACCCAAAAGTGTAAAAGTAAAATAGGCCATGTATACTCACGGTTTTGCAAAGCTTTCCGATTATTCGCGTATTGACAAGTTGTTGAGAATGGGGAAATGAAGGTGTATGGTCATTCGGAGTTTATGGAGTGGTTGGATTCGAGATTTAGAATTCAAGTACCAAAAGTATGTATTCGTAAAAATATATCTTGTCTAATTACTCGTTTTGACACTAAGTTTGTATGTGATTTCCTGGGTCCTAGTTTGCCCATTAGAATCGAAAACGAGAAACTTAGAACATTAGATAAATAACCTCAGTTCATGACACATAATCATAACCAATTATCATCATGAATTCGGCAATGTGTGTGTATATATATATATATATATTATAGTAATCCTAAAGCTAAGTCCATCAAGAGTATCATAGATGTCATATAAGTCAAGCATGGAGATAAGATTATCCTTATTGTATGAATTCACCAATGTATAAATCATCACAAGGATGATTCGGATGGTCATGAATGAAGAAGGAAATATACAACTATCTAACATTTCATCAAGTAGCCAAGTAATATCAACCCGAGTGTGCCGTCTCAACATGGAAGGAATAAACCAAGTGTTAGAGGCTAGACAGGGTTGTGTTACTTTAGGATTAGTAAGCTACTTGGAATAGCGGGATAAAACATCAAGTGAGGTGTGGAACAAGTTAGGATAGCCAAGGCTTCCAAGGTTCACACTTTCATCACAACACAAGTCTTGCCATATGAACTATGGTAGACTTGGAAAATTTCAACACTTGTGGGTTGTCTTAAACCCTATCAAAACAGAAAGTTTAGAGGGTGTTTGCATCTCTAAACTTGTAAGAATCAAGCTCTAAAAAGTCCCTTAACCATAGGTGGGTTTAGGAAGATGTTGAGCATGAGATTCATGAAGAAAAAAAAGTAAGATTCATAAATGTTTTCCATATAATCTTCCAAAACAGAAAATTTGGATCTCAAAATGGTGATGTTCCACCTTAGTTTATGATGGTAAATTTGTGGAAACACTCCTAGAGGTGTTCCAAGCTTTGTAGAGAAAGAAATGATGAAGAAAAGTGAATTTAAACTCACTTTAGAACTTAGAATATTCTGCCTTGTTCTTGCAATTACAACAGATTTTAGAGAGTTTTAAGAGTGTAGATGATTTGGGAAAGCGGAACTGGGTGATAGGGAGCTTGATTATATAGTGGTTGGTTAGGGTTTAGTGTTTAATGAAGATTAAAGATGATTGGAGAGTAAAAAGGTGGCCAATCCATGACCAAGAAACAATAATCTACGGATCGAGGAGTTTGATGGGCCGCGACAGATATGGTTTAGGGTATCGCGCCGCGTGGCGTCCCATTTTACAAGCCCTAAGTTTGATTTATTGTATTTTGGCCCCTGAACTTTGATATTCTTAGTATTTTAAGCGATAACTTTGTATTTTGACATGTTTTTAAGCATAAAAAGCGTACGTAAGTGTAATTCGAGTATCTTGAATGTATGTATGAATAATTGTATGTATAACAAGCGTCGGTTTGCAAGTAAACACGTATTTAATTGATTAATTGCGTGAATAACAAGTATGTATAAAATTCGGGTTTCATTATTATTAAAGTCTCGAAATATATAACTGGTAATGGAATAGAACGTGATACGAATACAAGTTTCCATAAATAGAAATACGATTAAGCTTTCTAAATAAGGAAAGTACAAATTGCGAAGCATTACAGGTATTTTACATCTTCAGTATGTTTCTACTAAACTTCAGATTGCAGGTATTTTGATCAAAAAATTTTCTGGCATACGTTTTGACATTCTTCGGTTCAAGCTTCGTGTGGATGCTCCTCATTCAGCTTGTGGTTACATGTATGTGAGTATTTTTACAGCTGTACATAGTTGGTTAGTTAATCTTTCTGTTAGTTGAGAGTTGGTTTAGAGCTCCATTGTATTACTTATAGGAGAGTTTATCTCATTGTATGAATAATGTTGATTCGTTATGAGACAGTTTAGTTTGCCTCTTCTTTAATCTCATTGTATGAATAATGTGTTGGAATTTTTTTTTTAAATGTGATAAATAGAAATTTAGTGAGAATATTAATATTAAATTATACATATAGTGACAAACTCTTGAGTAGATTTATTTATGTCACTTGTTTAATTTTCTATTTTTATAATAAACTTTTCATATGGTGTATTGATGTCTTTTATGACAAATTGATTAGAGATTTTATGGCATATTAAGTCTTTCATGTGGTGTATTGATGTTTTTTATGACAATTGATTAGAGATTTTATGGCATATTAAGTCTCTAATTATGTTGGACTTTTCACCACCAATGACTCTTGCATACTTTGTAGGCTATGTGCCTCTTTTGATAAAGCTAGATACAAGAAAGAGACATAAAGATATGCATGAAGAGTTCTTGGAGAAATATGCATAAAGAGTTCTTAGAGAAGAAGTATTTGATAACCCATATGTTGGGAACATATAGAGATAAGTTCTCTACACGATTCATCTACATTTCTATTCTTAGTTTCCAAAAGGTCTAACACTATATTTTTATCCGGTGTAACCTCGGGCGTGTGGCCTTCTCCGGCAGTACAAACTGCTTCGGCTGTTGGACCCTGGGAGACAGACACGTCGTCTTTAGTAGAGGCGTGAAATCTGTTTTAAGGGAAACGTGTTGGACACATGCCTCAGCCACAACTGTCAACATTTGTTTGTTAATTTTGTAAGAAATTATTGTACAAGAAGACGTGGATCAAGACCTCGTTGAAGCCTACACAACGAACCATACAAGTAGACGCAGTTAAGGATCAAGTTGAAGACTTTATCTTTTGAAGATACTGGTTTGAATCGATTGTTTTATTAAATATGTTGTAGTTCATATTTATTTTCGTTTGAATTTGTACACGGTTCATGTACCACAATTTCCCAAATATGTAAAGAAGATATCTTTACTATTTTTTATATTTATTTATACATTTTTTATTTTCCACAGATTTTGTGAGATTGTTGCTACAATCTTAAAGCCTTATTTATAAGGATTTTGGGTTCACAAAAGGATTTATAATAATAAAAAATATTTTTAAAGATTATGATCTTTTAAATACTTTTTTGGGAAATATGTATGTAGTACAACTAGTTTTTTTGGATTTATTGAGATTGTGGTATAATCTTAAATGCTACACCGTGATACAAAAAAAAAAAAAACAAATGAAATATGGTTCAAACGTTTGGTTTTGAAACGATTTTTGGAATCGTTAATTTTTCTAACTTTTGTGTTAGATCGGGTTTATAAGTATAAACCATACGTTTTTTTGTAAACGTTAATATTCTCTAACGTATGCGTTAGACCGTCTTTATTTTTATAAACAATACGTTTTTTTGTAAACGTTTCATGTTCTAACATGTTTGTTAGAAATGATCATATTATTTAATCTAATATGGTTCAAAAAAATGAATGCTAAAAATAGGTTTATTTTATATAAACTAATAAGCCTTATAATGATTTTTGTAATCATTTATTTCTACATGTGCATGTTAGAATTGGGTTATTTATACAAACTGATAAGTTTTTAAGCTTTATAACAATTTTTGTAATTGTTTACTTCTAACAAAAGTGTTAGAAACGGTTTATAAAACCATTAAATTTGAAAATGATTTTTGTAATCATTTGTATTCTAACATGTGTGTTAAAAACGTTCATGGAAAGTGTTAGTTTGGAAGCAATTTTTTAATTGATTATTTTCTTATGTGTGTATTGGAAATGACTTATTTATTTGAACCATATATGTGTTTAGAGCAAGTCGAATTAACATTTTGTGGAAATGTTAATATTTCTAACGTGAGCGTTAGAATTTTTTTCATTCTAACATGATTGTTAGAAATGGTTAAATACAAATGCTTTGAAATGTTTTATGTAAACATTTTATATAAGTAATTTGTTGTAGCATTGATTTTAACGAATATAAACACTTTTTTTTAATGGCTAACGTTACTCTTCCAAACTCCTATTTACAAATAAATCACCCTTGCTTGGGATTGAACCCAAGACCTCCCACTAAGAGGCAAGAGCCTCTACCAAGTGAGCTAGCCATAAGTAATTTGTTGTAGCATTGATTTTAACGAATATAAACACTTTTTTTTTTTTGAATGGCTAACGTTACTCTTCCAAACTCCTATTTACAAATAAATCACCCTTGCTTGGAATATAAACACTTATTTTATGCTTTGTATGGTTTAGAAATAAGAGGTCATACATTGAAGTTGATGTTTGAATGGCTTTAAGGAATTAAATCATCATAAAGTGATGGTGTGGTATTTATATGAACTTAATAAAATTAAAATCATTTACTAGACTCTTCATATGGAAGATAAACTCTCAAGTAGAGTTTTATGTCAATTTATTAGTTTTTATTAGAGTTTATGTCTCTAATAAAAACTCTAATTAAGTGAGACTTTTCTTCACACCATGTCTCTTGTATTAAAAGTTGGCTATGTGCCTAACTTGATGAGTTTGAAAAACTACAAGAGTAAGAATACAAGAATTAAATCACCATAAAGTGATGGTGTAGTTATGTGGGATTTATCACCAACTTTAATTTGTGATTTCTAAATCTAAATGATCATGTTTTATATAAAATGACTTAAATTTTCTAACACCTGTGTTAGAAAATGTGTATCACAAATACAAGGTTAGAGATTGTACATTGTATAAGCCATAAGGAATGGAAATGTTTTATGTAAACATTTAATTACCTATTTTGCATAGTTTTTAGAATTCAAATGGTTTGCTACTCTTGCTAGAAGTAGCATTTGTTGAACAAAGTAACAATCTCGTGAATATGATTTGGTGGAAAACAACTTGGTGTTGTTGTGAACAAATTTAATTGTTCAAGTTTGCTACTTAAATGTAGCCTTTGTAACAACTTGGTGTTGTTTTGAGCAAACTTGTCCAAGTTCAAAGTTTCAAGATGAAATGGGGAACTTGTACTTACAAGTGCATGGAGTCTTATTGAGGGAGTACCTCAAGACATGCCATGGGACGATATCGTTGAAAAGATTTCGGTCAGATTATAAAGTTTTGAAGATAAAAGCACTTTGATATTTGATGTCCACATATTGTCTATGCTTCCGTTTAAATTTCAAAAGTGATTGGCACTTATGATTTAGTTTCCTATGTATTTTATTGTTTTGTGTTCAATATCTTCGGATAACACATGCAATTTTTTACAAAGAAATAAATCAGTAATGTTTGTGACGTATAAATTATTTTTGTGGAAAATAATTATAGCGTCGGTTATACATTGTTAAAAATAATATGGTTTTAAACGGATAGTACATGAAAATACTTAGACATAAACAACTTGAGAGTTGTTACATTGACTAAAAGTCAAAGACGAAACATCAAATGTATAACCACATCATGAGTGAGTAATGAAAGATCGTAGTAAGTGTATTGAGATGAAATACACTAACGACATTCATGTCGACATGCTTCATTAGAAGTCATTGGAAAATTCAGAAGTGTGAACTCTAACATATGAAAGTAAAAGTACTATATGTTATTGTATATCTTTAATAAATCTTGCGAGATTTATAAGTAGATGCGTCTACCACTTGATTATTGTTAGATCTATATGGAGATTTTACCTTTATTTGGGAGAGGATCCTAAATATACACATCTCTTAATGAATAACAATAGATGTGTGCAAATCACTTATGGTAAAATTATGAATGTCATGTTGTTGAGTGTCGATCTAGTTGACTCTTTCTCACACATAATAATGATTGTAGACGAGAAACGTTCATCTTGTTGGTGATGAATTTGATCACCAAGTGACTTGAATTAAGACATATGTTTAAGTCCTTATGAGTCAATGGTAAAGCGTTGGAGATCAAAGGTAAACAAGTTATGTTCCTTAATTGAATGATAACAATTAGCTATGTGCTATATACAATAATTTGTGAGACCTTCCTAAATATTGATGTTTTAGGATTATGAATAAGTCTCATTATTTTGTCTTAACAAGGGATGAATGTTGCAAAGTGATATTATGATATCCTTAGGGCTGTGAAGAATCAGAATGATGCATCTTAAGTTCACATGCTAAAGTATTGTAGTCTAAAGCATGTTAGACTAGTACTTGGTTAATTATGGGTCTTGACAGAGACTAATTAACTCTAAACATTCAAATGTGTGTGAACACAAAAAGAATTTGTGTATAGACAAAGTTGAGGGAGAATTTTCATTCATTATAAGGAAAAGACAAGTAAATTTTTAAGAGTTTGTTCGAGAAGCTAATGAGGAGAACTCATTGTCTAAGCTTATTCTAGATGTTAAGTTAGAATTATTCTAAGTTGGTGAAAAACTTATAACAATGGTATGTGTTGCTTTGGTCAGCTCGAAAGCTTATGTAAGCTAATGCAATATGAGTTGAATTCACTGATACAATGAGGTTGATCTTGTTCAATCATACGTGTATAAATGTTGTCATAAGTGATGTTACGAAAATGTTGATCAAATGACAAGAAATGTGGGGGAGGATCCATTTAAGAAACAACCCTATAAGGGTATGTAGAAATGGTTCTCATTAACCCATCTAGATGTTATCCAATTACACTTAAATGTGGGGGTGTCTTGCATTTGTTTTTGGCAATAAGGAATTTGTAATCGAATCTAACATTGCAAATAGACGACTAAGTGGAGGACACAAATGTCGGTGTGCATAATGGAGATGTGTTTGCCTTAAATGATAAATATATCATTCTAAGACAAATATTATAACCAGATTCAGGTGGCCCCTGACGTTGACAATAGAGAATGTTAACTTTCGAGTTACGAACACGTCATGACAATTGATCTCAACTGCAAAGTTATCTTTAGTGACTTGTCAAAGATAATGTTATGGATCCAACAACCTGAGGGTTTATTAGAGATCAAGTTGTGGAATGAGACTAAAGCCATGGAAAAAAGGATGTGTGAAGGAAACCTACCTTAGTTGACTGGAGATCCCAAGATCTAAGTTCAATAGGACAACGAATTCATATGCCTAAGGGTGGTCACTGTGGGGGGCATAGCTGATATGCATAAGCTAGTATATATGGTCATATATACCCCCTAAACGATAAAAAGGGGGTTTAAATACATCCTTGTTCATTCCTATGAAATTCAGTGACAAATTGTGAGGCTAAGCATATTATGTGGTAAATGATTTTGCGTAATCATGGTAACTACGATGTTTTTAATGATTTAAGGAGAATCACCTATGTTAGAGAGAAGTGGGGTCGCTTCGAATGGAATTGGCGGCACAATTCCTAGAGCTCTCAGAGAAACAGGAAAGTGTTCCACAACCATTATTGGACACGACTATGAGGGGATGACCCGGCTAAGGAGAGTATTGTGTGAAGTGTATTGTCGTCTACACAAATGAGGGATTGTTCAAGGACATCGCGTCTACAAACCTCTAGGAGGCTAAGTATGCTTCACAACGGAAAGTTCAAAGGGAACACCTACTTATCCGGCAATGCGCAACTGTCGAGGTTGCATTGGAAATTTAATGTGTTTTGATCAATCTCCATTCATGTGGGGATTGTTGGAATTTTTTTTTTAAATGTGATGAATGGAAATTTAATGAGAATATTAATATTAAATTATACATATAGTAACAAACTCTTGAGTAGAGTTATTTATATCACTTGTTTAATTTTCTATTAGTATAATAAACTTTTCTTATGGTGTATTGATGTCTTTTATGACAAATTGATTAGAGATTTTATGGCATATTAGGTCTTTCATGTGATGTATTGATGTCTTTTATGACAATTGATTAGAGATTTTATGGCATTTTAAGTCTCTAATTATGTTGGATTTCTCACCACCAATGACTCTTGCATACTTAGTAGGCTATGTGCCTCTTTTGATAAAGCTAGATACAAGAAAGAGACATAAAGATATGCATGAAGAGTTCTTGGAGAAATATGCATGAAGAGTTCTTAGAGAAGAAGTATTTGATAACCCATATGTTGGGAACATATAGAGATAAGTTCTCTACATAATTCATCTACATTTCTATTCTTAGTTTCAAAAGGTCTAACACTATATTTTTATCCGGTGTAACCTCAGGCGTGTGACCTTCTCAGGCAGTAGAAACTGCTTCGGCTGTTGTACCCTGGGAGACAGACGCGTCGTCTTTAGTAGAGGCGCGAAATCTGTTTTAAGGGAAGCGTGTTGGACACGTGCCTCAGCCACAACTGTCAACATTTGTTTGTTAATTTTGTAGGAAATTATTGTACAAGAAGACGTAGTTTAAGACCTCGTTGAAGCCTACACAACGGACTGAAAACACAACGAACCATACAAGTAGACGCGGTTAAGGATCAAGTTGAAGACTTTATCTTATGAAGATATTGGTTTGAATCGATTGTTTTATTAAATATGTTGTAGTTCATATTTATTTTCGTTTGAATTTGTAGACGGTTCATGTACCACAATTTCCCAAATATGTAAAGATGATATCATTTATATAATTTTTATTATTATCGTGACACATGTCCTACATAATATATATTGATTTGAGACAGTTTAGTTTGCCTCTTCCTTAATCATTATATATGCACACAAGTGAGTTGATCGGCTAAAGAAGAAGAAGCATCACTAGTTATAGTGGCATTGGCTAGAATGAATTTGGAGACAGGATTTTATTGAAAACCTTTTTTAAAACTCCGGTAGTTTTATTTTTTTTGAAATAACACAACCAAATGAAGTCCTTGGATTACTAACACTTATAGTCTTATCCTAAAAGATAGGATGACATTAAATACAAATACACACTTCAATTCTTTGAAAGAACTTCAGTAACTAATTTGATAAAGTTGACATAAGAGGATCCACCGAAGAATACTGCTTCTTTGGCTTTCTTTTGTAAATCCAAAGCCTTCACCTTCATCACCTTACCTTTCGCCCCATCCATCAGTTCCCTCACTTGTGCCTCCACCTCCTTTCTCTTCACATTTGTGTTGATTTCCATCCCAATCCCCCACTCTATACAACTGTACCGACAATTTGTTGGTTGTTCTCCACAAAACGGCCAACAAAGAACTGGAACGCCACTGCTAATGCTCTCAAGTGTTGAGTTCCATCCACTGTGTGTTAAGAATCCTCCGATTGCAGGGTGGTTCAAAACCTATATATATTAGTCAATAGGCTTTGCAATATTAATTTCTTATGTCATGGATGCCAAAAACATTTATTTTATTTCCTAGTAAATAAAGTTTTTTTTATTACTATTATAAATAAAGTTTTTTTTTATTACTATTATGCATGTAGAAAAATATTACTTGAGTAAAAGTTAAAATGGTTTCTGAGTTAATATTACTTTTGTTAGTTTAGTCTAAAAATAATGATTTTTGTTTCTGGATCCTTAAGTTTTCATTTTTGTTGTCATTTGCATTCAGTTGTCAATTTATAATTTTTTGTTAATTTCTCTCATTTTTATCGATTTCCTTGTTTATATTAAGGGTATAATCGTCGTTTCATACCATAATATATTTTAACATGTTACTCATATTACTAATTAAACTTTTTTTTAACTAGATTTATAATCGTTGTAAAAAGATTGTACAAAATATATTAATTAATGTTTTTTTTAATATTTAACGATAAATCCTCTTAAAACTTGTGTTACATATGATGAGTTAAGTTCCCATGAAAATAAAATAAACGTACGAATTGAAAGAAAAGTAAAAAAAGTGGTGGTGTCATTTTGGTAATTATCAGCAACTTCAAAATTACTCTAGTAGAGTAATTTTGAGCTTCTGTAGAGTAATTTTGTAAATGTTCATCTAGAGTCATTTTGGTCGTATAGGGTAATTATCAAAATTACACTAACACCCCCCCCCCCACCCCCCAAAAACCTAACCCCCCACCCCCCCCCCCCCCCCCCAAAAAACCTAAAAAAAACCTAAACCATTGTAAATGTTCATGTAGAGTAATTTTGGTCGTGTAGGGTAATTATCAAAATTGTAGGGTAATTATCAAAATTACACTAACCCCCCCACCCCCCTCCCCCCCCCCCCCCCCCCCCCCCCCAAAAAAAAAAAAAAAAAAAAAAAACCTAAACCACCCCCCTCCCACCCCCAAAAACCTAAAAAAAAACCTAAACCCCCCCCCCCCCCCCCCAAACTAAAAGCTAAAAACTAAACCATAAATCTAAACCCCATAACTAAATGCTAACAAAATTACACTACAAGACATTTTCCAAAATTACTCTACATAAGTAATTTGATAATTACCCTACATTTCCCAAAATTACTCTACAGATCCTCAAAATTACTCTACAGATACTCAAAATTACTCTACAAGACACTTTTTGCTTTTTCTCCAGTAATTTTGAAGTTGCTGATAATTACTAAAATGACACCGCCACTTTTTGTTTTTTCCCCCAATGCGTACGTTTCGTACGTTAATTTTATTTTTATTTGATCCTTTACCTACATATTGATATGCCAAGTATTTTTGGCTTAAAGTATATCTCATACATACCTTTTTATAGTATTTTTGTCTTAAAGCATATCTTACATACCTTTTTATTTAATTCGGTAGTTCTGATAACCTGTATATGCACCCTTTGAAATCAAACAAATTTACAAGAGTTTTGAGATAGACACATGCTAGCATGAAGTACATCAAGTTATTTTTTGTCTTTAGTACCTTTCAAAAAAATATTTTGTCTCTAGCTTGCATATATATTTTTTTGAACGGAGACATTCTACTAACAGGCGATAGGAATCGCACCCACCTCATTAGCAGGCCCTGCACTCCTCTCTGGCCAAGACTATATTGTCATAAACGTTTGGCATAAGAGTTTGGCTTGGCGTTCCCCGAGAAAATTTCCAGCCTACTTCCCACCCGTTGACTGGGAGCGTGTAGTTGCACCCTCCACAAGAATCTAAGATTCTCTGAAGTAAATGCACTCTAATAGAACCTGTGACCAGGCCTTGTTCCCATCATCGCATGCTAGCATGAAATTCATACAGTAAACATGGTAGCATAGAGGCTGTTGTGCTGTTAAATTTATATATTATAAAGAAAACATAACAAGTTTACCTGTTCTTGAGGACACCAACTAGTGATCATGCCTCTCCCTTTAATCTCATCTAGGAACTCCGGTGGAATCACCGCCTCATTTCCACCAACAATGTCTGGCCTGGTTATCCATAAGAAATCCTTCTTGCTATTCGCTAGTCCCCATCCAAACTCAATTAGCTGTTCCTTCGTCATTACTGCAATACTTCCAAAGTTCACGAAAACAACCGAGCCATCGTCTTTTGTATCAAGCCAATGGATGCAGCTCACGTCTTCTTTCCAAAGATTGGACCCAACTTGTTTGACCCGTTCATCTTGCAGATGTTGTTCCATCAGGTGTAGTGGCCCCAGAGTGAAAATTCTGGGGTTCAATGCATTTAAAGGCTTAACACTGTCATGTTCCAAGGCATCAAATGTGTTGAGCACAACAGCTGAGCATCTCGGTAGAGCCTCAACCTCATTCATGAGATAGTTGAGCAAGAAGTCGTTTATGTCTGTGATTCGAATAAAGCTTGGGAAATCCCTTAGTCTGATGTTATTCATGTCGGGAATCAAATCTAAGCTTGTTTCTAAATACCCACTAGTCATGCAACTCATATCTACAAACAATACATTAAAGAACTTCAGTAACAAATTTGTTAAAGCTCACTTGCTTATAAGAGTAGTTTTTTTTTTTTTCCAAAGTTGTGTTGCAGAAAAAATATCTACCATACGGCTGAAAGGTGTGGGAGACATGGGTTGGGTCATCAATCGCTAATGGATTGCTGTATCACCCCCTTGTCTCATTCATCATGGTTGGCATGGATTAAATCATTACAACCATGAGCTCTCCTTTCCTTTTCCAATATTTCCTTTTCATTTTCACAAAATCAATTAAAATAAAAGAATGGTGGTTTTGGTCATAACCACCACCCTTAGGGTAGTGGTTTTAGATAGCGGATTAAAAGTGGATGACATAGCGCTCTGTGGAGAGTTATGGTCACCATGAGAGTCATGACCACACCCTATAACCTAATGGTCATAATTAATGATGTTGTAAGAATATCTAACAAAATGCCGTTTTATCTCTTTGCTTTACCAAAATCCCGTTTTATCTGTGTGCTAGTTTCTTGCTTCTAATTTGATTGGATAAGTTCACTTGAATAATTAATTAATTAATGATTGACATAATTATATTTTTATTATATTATAAAATATTAAATTGTTAACCTTAATTACTTTCCGAACTTTCTACTTTCTGACCAACCGCTTTCTGCCAGCTTGCAATTGAAAATGAATTTAATTTTTTTTTCTAAAACAGAAAGAGATTTGTTTGTTTTCAATTAGTAACTATTGATTAAAGGTTTTTTGTGGGGAGGATCCTCGGATCTAAGGAAAATGCATTGGGTTGGTTGGGACACGGTAACTCGTCATAAAAAAGATGGAGGTTTGGGATTAAACAAACTAGATATTGTGAATACGTCTCTTTTGTTTAAATGGGGGTGGAGATTCAAGACGGAAGGTAATAATCTCTGGAGAAAAGTCATTAGTGCTCTTCATCATAACAGGAAGGGGTTGGAATGCATTCCTTATAAAATATCTCTTACTGGAGCTTGGAGTAGTATTGCTAAAGTTTTTATTAATACAAGGGTTGGTGGCAGGTTACTTAAGAATTTTTTGAAAGGTTCCGTTAATAACGGAGTGGGAGTTTATTTTTGGCTTGATTGCTGGCTTCTCGATGAGCCGTTAAAATTTGTGTTTCCTGAACTGTTTATTGCGGAGTCGGACAAGAGATGTGTTGTGGCTGATAGAATAAAAACTCTTAACGGTGCTGTTTTCTTCAACTGGAGCTGGAAACCGGAGATCTCGGTGGATGCATATCAGTCCTCTTTTGATCAGTTAATTGGTATGTTGAATGGGGTGCAGATATCTAACGGTTCTGATAAATGGAAATGGTCTTCGGATCCGGTCGGATGTTTTTCGGTAAAAGGTGTTAAACGGCTGATGAAGGCGGAGCAAAATATGATCAGTCATGCGGTTCTGGAATGGAGTAGGTGGATCCCATCTAAAGTTAACATTCATGTTTGGAGGTTGAACATGGATAAACTGCCCACGGCCTCTTCGGTTTGGTTCGGAATCAGCAAATGGTGTTTAATTCCACAAATTTTCGCCTTCTCAATTCAGGATCTTCTTTCTATTTACAAAGGTCTAGCCGTGTCGGAAAAGAAAAAGGATGCAATTCAAGGTATTATTATGACTACTTGCTGGAGTCTATGGCGAGCCAGGAATAAAAGAAAGTTCTCGAATGAATCGGTCAAAATAGAAGGTTTAGTTAGTGAAATCAAGGCTTTAAGTTATTTATGGTTTTCTAAGAGATCGAAATATAAAGATATGGAGTGGAAAGACTGGTGTTCATTTGTAAATATGTAATTGTTGTTTGTTTTTGTCGGCCCGTCTTGGGTCGTCGTTGTTAATGAAGTTTACCTTTCAAAAAAAAAAACTAGCAATGACACCCATGTGCGTTGCGGGGCGGATACATCGAAGACATCTCGCAAAATTTTGAAAGAAACATAAAACGAAATACTTGTGAAAGATGAAAAGTATAGGAGATCAAAGTTGAAAATAAAAAAAAGTGTTGGGGTTAAATTGCAAAACATGAAAGTCTTTGGGTTAAAAATAAAAAAATCAATGAGGTTAAAATGAAAAGATAAAACCTTTGACTAAAAATGAAAAATCAATTTTTTTTTTGAGAGACTCCAATAAATATGGTACAAGAAGATAATGCAACAAAATGTTGTTTATTTATATTATGAAAATTATACGAATAAACATGTATTTTTATAGGAAAAAATAGAAATGATTTAATTCGAATTCCAATAATGGGTCAGTTCGAAATTCATATATTGAATTCGATTCAAATCGAAATTCGGTTCAGATAATCAGCCGTTATATTTTTTATTAAGAAAGTTACTATAAACTTTTCAAATTTTTATTAGAGTAAATTACGTTTTTGGCCCCTGTGATTATCTCTAGACTTAGGGGCCAAAATGGTTAGTTATAGAGACGACAGGGGCAGATATGTTAAAAATTATTATTTTGGGCTAATATAGTAAAAGTGATATTATCAAAGGGGCTAAAAACATAATTTATTCTTTTTATTTTCTCAATCTTATAATCGTATCTTATTTCATACCGTAAATTTATTTTGTATGGTTATTTTAGTTTGTTATTTACATAGATTCTTTAAAATCCGAGTACACATGTATCAAACATCCTTGAATGAACATTTTTTGACAAATTGAAATTCGAATTCAAACATACTTGAATGAACTGAATCAAATTCGAATAATGGATTGCATTTGAATTTCAATCAATCAAAAAAGAAAGATAATAATACAAACAAAAAGAATCATGCCAAATAAATTTACAACATGTCATAAAATTAGATTATAACAATTTGATTGAGAAAGAAAAATATTAATCTCTTTGCGATTCTAGAAAAAAAAAAGTAATAATTACATATTTATTTGCATTTCCATCTAGTAAAAACAGATCAAGTGCAAATGTTTATTTAAATTCCCAAATATTTTGATTTTATCTTTAATGGTGTGGGATTAAAACTAAAAAAAATAAAAAATAAAAAACCCTATCCAAACATGTTTTTTTTTCTAAAAAGAAAAAGATTTACCAAAAGAACATGATACGAGAACAAAACATGTAACCCATATACCTTTCAGAGGAATATACCCCTTTTGAACAAGATCGCCACAGTGAGAGTAAGCCAAAAGCCCACAAGCACTCGTAGTCCAAAAGAGTACTACCGGCAACCCAAACTTCTCGGCGGCTTTAAGAGTAAAACTCATGACCCCATCCGAAACAATACAGCTCACTGGCGGCACATCAGACGCGCCATTAAGCCTTGTAATAAGCTCACAGAAAGGTTCCAAGCTATGCTTAGGAAGTGATTCACAAAGGACTGGGATTGACTGGGTGGAATCAGCATCAGATGGTGGGAGGCCATCAGGAATGGAGTAGAAACGGAAGTCTGGTAGGCCGTCAAGGGCGGAGGGACCTCCAGATCGGAGCAAGCGCTTATGGTTGAAGTGGGTGTTTACGAAGGAGATGTGGAATCCCTTCAAGTGAAGGAGCTTAGCAAGTTTCATCATGGGGTTGATGTGGCCTTGTGCTGGGTAGGGGATGAATATGGCATGTGGCTTTTCCATTTCTACTAAAGAACCCATTTGACGAAATACTAGTCTTTGTGTGTGTAAGTGTGCGTTTAAGGTGATACACTGGCGTTGCTTGGCAATTGTATCGGAGGAAAAGTTGGCGCTATATACACTTGATATTTGATATAAAAAATACGATACGATACGATATGAACATTATACGATATGATATGATATCATACAATAAGATGTGATACGATATGACATCCATAAATACCTCATAAATATGTACTTATCTTATTTCACCTGTTTTTTTTTTCTTATTTCTCTTCTCTTATATACTTTACTAGGTTATAACCCGCGAACTTCGCGGGTCGGAAAATTTAATATACATTATCACAAAGTGTACAAATAATATAAATACAAACAAAGTTACATATTTATTACATAAATTACTTATTGACAAAGTGAAAATACAGTTAAAATGCATAGAAGTATAAAACATTATATATTTTTTTACTTTTATTAAGGATTAAGGTGTCCCCCGACAAACAACATTTACTGTTTCTCTAAGCCATCTAGAACTTCTGGCTACGGCCATCACTTAGATCTGCAAAAAAAAGGCAAACATTAAATAACATCACAAAGTAACTAACCTCCCGATGAAAGATATGTTCGTAATCCAATCTAAACCTTAAACCCAAACAATACAAAAGTTTAAAGATACTAACAACATTTATTTACATGACTACACAACTCCCTACACCACATAAGTCATCATTACGTCCTACCTAAAGAATAAGAATATGAAGTATTAATGGTATAGTTATTTATAATTTTCTTTGTAGTAACGTTTTTGTAAATAAAGCAACACAAAAATATTCAAATGTATAATAAACAATGAAAGGAAGTTGAAATTTCAGTGATCCATATAAAAAAAAATAAACATTGGTGCATACCACACAAACATGGAGGATAATCTTAAAAATTAAGACATGAGGATCAATCACATTGGTATGTCCTAGTTCAACTAACCACTATGGCTCAACAGAAGTCACACATTGTAAGTATTCTTTTGTCTTCGGTATAAGCTCATGGTTCACTACATAATCCAGCATGTCCCTCAACCCATAAAGAGCCGAGCTCGGGTGCATATGGCACGACATTGAACTGTTGGCTCGTTAACCTGAATATAGCTGGATGTGAGTTGTTTCATTCTGAATTTATAACAGGTTTGAATCGGGTTGACCATATACACAATTTTAGCAATAAATAACAGTTATTAAATGTTAACTTTCATAAATTGGTTATATAAAATTCAAAAAAAAATATAAATTCAAAAAAATATAAAATATTAACGGGTCATGACGTGTTACCCGACCCGCTCAGTTTATCTTATCTCATTTTTATGTCAGATATATGCTAATAATGAATCCTTTTTGTATGAGCCAGCTAAACAAACCCATTGTTAGATATTGAATGGTGAAAATCCTAACAGGGATAATCATGGACGAAATATCACGACTCTGCGATTGAAACTTCGAAATTTGTACCCCATGATCAACATTATAATGACGAATAACCTTCCTAAGGTTCAAATTGGGTACCAGCTTTGTTGTTGCTAAATTTTCCCCTGTTTTTGGGCATATGAAGTTGCCCGATTTCAGCCATTTCTGAATCGATAACCGATTGCAAGTCTGCCTGGTAGAAACAGTCACCGGATCGGTCATCAATTCAAACGAAATCGGGCACCGGAAACCTCAGGGTTTAAACAACTGAGGATCTCCAAATTAGGTCTTCCAGTACCCAATTGTTCATCATTAACATCTAAAGCAGAGTTTTCAAACAAAACTCCTCTACAATACCTCATAAATCCAGCTAAAGTATTCAACAAATGCAACTCCCGTTCATTATTGTCATCCAATTCTAACGAAATCTGTTCATCTAAAAACCTAATCTCCTTATGACACTCACTCCAACTATCAATCCTCAAAAAATACAACACGCGCTTAATCATAATCGAATCTGGCTCAAACCTGTTCTCAAAATGGTTCAAAATCAACAAAACTCGCTTCGTCGCGTATTCATCATCTGGATTTACTTCAATTCTCATTTTTCCTGCTTGTTTCGCCACCATCTCCACCAGTTCTTTCACCTCACACGACACGTTAACCTCACTCATCGGAAACACATCCAACGCGGTCGCAACTGTGCGAATCAATGACACAGTATGGATCCGAACACTCAGAATGGCCTGAATTAGAGGTGGTGGCTAATACGAACTGAAATCAAACAACCTCAAAAACATAACAAACACAAATAAAAATGCAGACATTAAAATCAAAAGAAGAAAACATACCTGCATAACAATACGACAAACACAGAGTTGAATGCAGAAACTACAGCTAAAAAGACAACGACACACCAATCAAACCTCAATCGCAAAGCTATAATCCAAACCCCCAAATCCCCAACGAAAATGCTGAACCAAAACCCTAGTTCACAATACGTACCTATTAACCTGTAAGACCAAATGACAGAGCTAAGTAAAAGCAAAAGTGGGAAAACTGAACCTAAACCCATGCAAATATGGATCCAAGTACCCAACACGTGTAAAAAAGGAAAAGAGTGGAAATAAATGGGACATGATTACTATGCCTTTTATCATTCTTGTTAATTTCCTCATTAGTTTAACTTGAGTTGCTTGTTAATAGTTCATTATTCTCATATTGCATTTCAATTGAATAAAGCCTGTTAAATCGTTTTTTTATCAAATCCATTATTGATGCATCGACCTCCTATGTCATTTTTATTCAAATATATTCAGGTTACAATCATAACAGATATATTCATATTATAATTATAACAATATTATTTTTGTAATCATTAGTAATCATTAATTATTATGAACAAAAAGTGGGTTGAGGATTTTGACCTTACTAAAACATAAGCTGTTACAAACTGACCTCGTTTTGACGCATAAGTCAAAGGCTACTTTCCAATGCATAAGTCAAAAGCTACCAAGCCACAGATCTATCATAATATAATAAAGATATCACAATAAAAAGTAAAAAAAAAAAAAAGAGGAATATTTACAATGACTGTGCGGAGTAATTCCTGCCCGGTTTCAGAATCATCATCACTACTGTCACTGAACAAAATCAAAATCACAATTACAGATCTACAACAAACACTCATATTCAACACTCAAATTACAAATTTAAAAGTAGAAAAATACCTTTTAGGTAAGATAAGAGTTCGTCTCCTCTGAACCGGTGGTTTGGGGGTGAATTTCGACTGTAAAATTGAATATTATAATTTATAAGATAGATTTCGATTCAGATCCAATATTAAAATAGTGAATGATGAAAGAATATTAGAGATTAGAAGTGGTGGTGAGACCTTTTTGGATGATTTTGTGAGTTTTTTGCGAGATGAAGGTGTCGGTGCAGGTGGATCTGTACCCATCGCCAGTACAAAAACACAAATCGGAAGATCGAGAGACTAATTGATTATTATATGTGATTTTGACTCGAACCCGTTCTAACCCAAACCAAAATAACCCAAGCAAGCAAACATACGTTCATAGCTTCCCAGATTTTGCTGAAACCCGGTTGACCCATTCACCACAATCTTCGCAGTCCCTCCTGCTGATACCAAGAGTTATAACATGTTTCAAATTAAAAGAAATACAATGAAATAGGTCAGAATGTACCTAGATTGGTCGAGACTCAATGCCACGTAAAATAAGGCCTGGCGTATTTCTTTCATAAGCTGTCAGTTACACTCTTCCACCTACACATGAGCATGGATATTTGCATGGTTATGGCATGTATCAAAAAAATACTGAAGTTTAACTTCGATCTGAACTCTAATTTTGGAATAAAAACCCTGTTCTTTAAGGCTTCAAATATCATGTCAGATAATGGAGCATGACGAACAGAACCTATCTTTCTCTTTGTTTCTAAAACTAATCGAACAAATACTTAAGTAAACACTCATCTTTGTATTTTACGCGAAGAGTACACAATGTCATACCAATTAACATACTTGTATGATTAAGATGTATTGATATAGCTAACGGTATCAAAATGCATAACAAACTAACAATTAACATCCGTCGAATAACATTATAACAGGAACAGATGGCTAAAATAAGAGTGTAATTATACAATCTGATGAAACACAAAAAGAACAATAACACGGAGGTAGAAACCTTGTTTGTGGTTGGCGCCTATCTCGACGGTGTGGCACTGAGAGCACTTGGTTTTGAATATCCTCTCCCCAACTTCAACATCGCCGGTTGGTGGTTTTTCATATGACGCCATATTCCAGTTAACGCACAATCGCAAGACTCTTGAGACTCAGGGTTTCGACTTTTACCGACACGTTTCGACTTTTACCGACACAACGGAAGTCAAAAGGCATTACTCCTTTATGGCAGGTGATCGTATCTGATAAAAGAATAAAGACCATGACTTCTGGTCACCTCAATATACAATCAAATACACTTAAGATGACATTCAACTTTTAATCCATTTAACCCGTATTTCTTTGAGCTTAACCTATTTGACCCATTATAGATAGAACACAACCCATTTATATGTGAACGAATCATAATGACTACTTCATAATTGGAGTAATAGGAAGCAGTTGACTAATAATACTAATATTTAAGACAATATATTTAAAGTACAAAACACATATTTTAGTAACTTATAATTCTAAAGGCGACTGTGACTGTTCCCCAATAACCCTTCCTCAAACGATCCATTTTCATGCTCACATGAATATTTTCCTACCACCAGATCTTGACGCAATATTAATCTGTTATGATCTTGGTTTATTTATTTGACCCATTTGAGAAGAACAATAACCTTAATCAACTCATAATAACTGTTATGATCTAATGAAGGAGAGTTTACCTTTCTAAGTTTTGTGCTATGACTTATGTCAAAATGTCAATCATTCTTTCGTTATGATCCAACAGCCATGTAACTTTCAGGTCAAAAAGCATAAACTTAAGTGCCTGTGTATAATCTACAGATAAAATAATGCATCTTTTAATCATTCTAAAATCAAACCTACCTAATAATTATAATCTATGAGTTCACCGTTCAAGACATAACAACCGTTACAAATCAACAATGTGTGGCGCACCTTTTTGGTCTTGGATGTGTGAATAAATGTAGTAAGAAAGCCAATATTATCATCCAATAAGATATACAGAAAACAACAGTAACTGTGCTATAAAAGCAAGGCACACTACCTGAATTAGTGTAGGAGCCATAGTGTTCTCATCCATGGATAAAACACCCTGTAAAGTAGCCACATACATACTAATTGTTTTATGATCAAGACTTGTTTTTGATAATGTTAAGTAAAGTAAAGATTAGACTTTTTTAAGCTTACCACATCGAAATGTTCATTCAAAATAGTAACCTTTTCGTCATTAATTGTTCAAAGCATACTTAAACATTTGAGAGGATCAGTATGCAAGAAAAGCATAATGAGACTATTAATCAAATTAAGCTACTCAGCTTAGAAATAATCATCTTTCTAAATCGCTAAAGCATGTTTTCTCGTATAGAAGTGCTCCTGATCTACCAAAAAAGCACAATAATACATTTTGCGTTCCAAGTTTCAAGAACTTATAAAGCGAATAATTCAAATTTTATTAATCAAGTTTTATAATTACATAAAATAATAAACAGGGTATCATAATCCATGATCCAAAAAGAATTCAAGAATACAGAAACTGTCATTTTTTAACGATCCGGAATAATGTAATAACAAACCTGTTCTTCAAATAGAGAGCATCACCATAAGCCACATTCCTTACAAACGATAGTCGTAGGGATGCTACCGCTCGAGACACGCCAAGCGAAGCAATTCACTTTCGGATCAACAATCCAACTCCATTTATAAACATCAGCAGGCCCACCTGGATCCAGCTTTGCTTCCAAGACGCCTCTGACCAGTTTAACCAATTATAAAACATTAAAAATAGGGTATAAGTTTGTTATTTATTAAATAATGTTATAACAAAATGAGGGTACACACTATACGTCTTACTTTAAGTTAGAAAGATGTGTGGAGGCTTTCCTTTTCTTAGAAACTGCGTCTTTATGTAATTCTTCATCTTGTGACTGTTCTTCGTCAAACTCCAAGTTCCAACTCATCTTCAGCTTCATCAATCAAATTACCTGCATCAGGTGCCATGCCGCCTTTCTTTTTCACACAAAAACAACAAAAAATGCATGCTTGTTAGATAGATAGTTACGTATTTTGATTAATAAATTGTTATTGTCACAATTATTTCCATCTTTCCATCTGCCATATCAATGGATTCGTACCTACATTTTTTGTGCACCTCTATCAACACGTTTATCTCTCAGCCCAATGGAAATTATATGATGCCAAGCTAACACTAATTTAACCCATTCGAGTTTAACATGCTTCTTGAATCATGACTCCACATAATATGCTTCTGTAAACATCTAGTGTTTTCTTTTGACCGTCGACCACTCACCAATTAACTCAATATTTGATTGTGTTTTGACCATCTATTTCCCCCAATGAAGCTTCAATATATACTTTCGCTAACAATCTCTTCAACCTGTAAATTATGAAAAACAACTATATGTAATATATGTTATAATAAAATCAATGCATTTATAATAAAACTTAAAACTTCCATCACATCTAAAGTTGTGAAAACAGAAAAAATGCCCCTAAATCTATACCTATAAGGCAACAATAACATAAGAACATACATATGTTAAACTGACCGGTGAAAACAAACTTAAAAACAAATAATAAAACACAGTAGCAAATTCTCTTACCAGTGTCCAGCAACTTTCGCATTAAATCTTGCTATATATAATCAGGGTCCCTGCATGCTTGTGGCTCCCAACATGCGAGCAAGCACCGACAAAAACCTCATCCTTCAATCCCCACTCCAATCTCCTCATTGAATTTTTCAATTAAAATTGGTCCACAAACACCACATCTTTTATGGAATGTTATGAGCGCACACAAATATATATGAACCTGTCACTGGTTCCTCGGTTCTTGCAGACCATGGTTTTCCATTCACATGCACAACCTCCACAAAACTACATTTTCTTGAGATTCTTTTTTCATCAATTGTTATCTGGGGGTAAGCACATCATTCAAATTAAATATATTTACCAACCACCATGATGAAAGCACCATTTATAGAAAATGGTTGTCTACTTAGAAAACCATCAGAACATTAATACTCATCAACTACCATGATAACGTCACAATTATAAGCCAGTTAAATAAGGTATTTCCCCATGAATAGAAAATTAGTTCCATATCATTCAACCAAAACGAATGTTGCGAAATTCACAATCTACTAATAAATCCTATAATTATTCTACAAATAAATGCTATATATGTTCAAATTTAGAGAAATTAGGGCACGGACAATCACGAATTCACGAACGTACATACATCTGTTTATCTGAATTTCATATAGAATATCAATACATAACCAGTAAATTAAAATAAAGGATAAATTGAACAAATAAGAACACAATTTACCTCAATCGATCTGTGTTGCGAACAGTGAGATAAAATTGAACCAGATGAACAGATTTACAGTTCTAACAGTCGATTTGAAATTTTTGAATGATGATAATAATAATATTTTAAAATTTGTGGTAGGATAGAAACGGGCGCCACCATTCACCGGCGAATTTGTCCTTGACTTGTCGTCATCGTCTGTATAACACGCACGAAATAAAATAATGTGAGAGGTTTCCAGAGCGAAAGAAATGGTCTGCAAAGAAGAGAGAAGGTGATGAACATATGAAATCATATGAAATTCCACAAAGAAATTGGATCGATTCAGGGGAAGAAGAAGATGGCACATGAACAGCTTTGGTTTCTAGGGTTTGTGGAGAATGTCAAAGAGCGTGAGAAAGAAGGAGTAAAAAGGATATAAAGGATCCGTTTGGATCATTAGTGACCCAAAGTCCGACCCAGTTGTTTCTGGATCCCGTGTCCAATTCTCAAAACATCTAATGTATTGTGTCTTCCCTCCCAAAATCAAAGACCACTCAACAAATAGATGCCACATCATCAAATTGGCTTCACCATTCAAGGACACATAGCCCACATCATCTCATTTATTAATATATATAGATTTACTTAGAATACTTATTTATACCGTAATTTCAATTATATTGTTTCTTATAACAATTTAGTATGTTCTTTAACAACAATTTAGTATGTTGTTTAAAAATGTGCGTAATTCACTATATAATATAATCTAATATAATATAAATACTAAATATTTTAATAAAATGTAAAATAAAATAGATCATTCACATTTGAAATCTTAGACGTTTAATTAAAGAATAAATTAAACAAATGTAAGTTTTATTATTTCTCACTAATCTTTCATGAAGTTTAAAAACAGAACAAACAGATTTAAATATAGGAGAGTTGAGAGTTGGTTTAGAGCTCCATTGTATTACTTAGGGCTGTTTGGTAGCCTCTTAATGACCATTCAGATGCTACCTCTTAATGGTTTAAAACCTCTGAATGAATAAGAGGTAACCTCAAGTCTGAATGGTTAAGAGGTAACCCCTGAATGGTAAATCATCATATGTCACATTCTTCTACCTTCTCATTGGTAAAATTTTTAGTGGTTCCATTAAGAGGTAGCCTCTTAATGACCATTCAGAGGCTACCAATGAATAATTTTGATTCTGCCTGATATGTGACAGTTTAGTTTGCTTCCACTTTAATCATTGCACACAGGTGAGTTGATCAGCTAGTAAAGAAGAAGAGACCTCACTAGATAAAATGACAATGGCCAGAATGAATTTGGAGACAGGGTTTTATTGAAAACTTTTTTTTTTAAACCACGGTAGTTTTTTTTTTTTTTGAATGACACTACCAAATGAAATCCTTAGATTACTAACTCTTAGTATCCTCCACTTGTGGTGGAGTGGTGGAAAGGATTTGGTTTTCCTAGGATGGCCAAGTTCGATCCCCACACCCATCACATTTGGGGGAATGGCAATGAACGGGTGGAGGGCCAGTTGGTTCGAAACCTGGGAGCCACCCCGAGTTTTCTATTACAGTGCATTTACTCCAGAGAGTCCCCGACTCTTGTGGAGGGTGCAACTACACGCTCCCGGTTAATCGGGTGGGCAGTGGGCTGGAAATTTTCTCGGGGAACGCCTTAGCCAAACTCTGATGCACCAAGCGTGGGCCCGGTTAAGACAACATAGCCTTGGATGCCGGAGTGGGGCGGAGGGGCCTACCCGAGTTATAGGGTAGGTGCGATCTCTATCGCCTGTTGTAGAAATATCGCCGTTCAAAAAAAAAAGATTACTAACTCTTAGTCTTATCCTAAAAGATAGGATGACACACACTTCAATTTTTCAAAAGAACTTCAGTAACTAATTTGTTAAAGTTGAGATAAGAGGATCCACCATTGACCACTGCTTCTTTAGCTTTCTTTTGTAACTCCACAGCCTTGGCTTTCATCATCTTTCCTTTCCCCCCATCTATCAATTCCCTCACTTGTGTCTCCACATCCTTTCTTTTCACATTTGTATCGATTTCCATCCCAATCTCCCACTCCACACAACTGTACCGACAATTTGTTTGTTGTTCTGCAAAAAACGGCCAACAAAGAACCGGAACGCCACTGCTAATGCTCTCAAGTGTTGAGTTCCATCCACTGTGTGTTAAGAATCTTCCGATTGCAGGGTGTTTTAAAACCTGTAATTATATAAATAACATAAGCTTCTTATAAGTATACTGTTTTTTAACTTTTATGCATGTTTAAGGTTACAAAGGCAAGCATTTGTGCATCCTCCTCTTCATTCCATGATCGTTTTTAAGCTACTCTTTTATGAATAGGAAAACTAAGTCTTTTAAAAACTAAATCCATAGATCTTGGGGTCATAACATTACTATGCATGACCCTTTGAACTCGGCTAAGTAGGTCCACAGCCTCTAGCTCAGAGAAACCGAAAGTATAAAAAACGAATGGGATAAACACGTGCTGGTTGTCAATGCATGTTTCCTCGCACTACTAGAAAACTAAGCAATTGCGACCAAAATTTGCGACCTACACAAGTCGGTCTAAAAATTAGCGACCGTTTTGTGACGAAAATAAAAAAAACTCGCAAATTTAGAGACCAAACCAAATTTGGTCGCAAAACGGTCGCAAATTTCCCAACCACATTTTTCTAGTCGCAAATCAGTTGAATTTGGTCGGAAACGGTTGCAATTACTAGAAATATATAATAAAGCAAAAGTTGCGACCGTTTAAAGCGGTCGCAAATACAAGAAATAGTTGCAACCGTCTAAAGCTGTCACAAATACGAGAAATATATAAAAAAGCAAAAGTTGCGACCGTTTAAAGCGGTCGCAAATACGAGAAATATAAAAACAAAAGTTGCAACCATTTGGAAAATAAATTTTAATTAAGTGGGAAAAAAAATAATTCTTAAAAACAATATTAAGTTGAAATGCATGTAATAAATAAAACATAAAAAGTTATTTACGTAACTTAAGGTTTTCTCAGTTGTTTTTAGTTTTTAACATAAATCTACTGCGAGGTTTGGGTTCAATCGCACAAAACGGTGAGACAATTCGGCAATATGAACTAAAAAAATCAAGCGGGCTTAAAAACAATTAGGCCCCTCAAATTCACATTTCGGGTTTATTTCAACCAATTCATGCTCCACCCAATCCTCACGCTCTCCGATTCCACCGAATCATTCATTCATTCAAATCACCATTGATTCCTGCAATTGTTCTCTCAAATCTCCATTTCTTCTTGTTGTTAATCGTGTTCAACTTCTTCAATCGTGTTCAATTCCTCATCAATTTTGAGATCGAGTGAGTAGAAGAAGATGACGGAGAACGAGAAGAAAGCTTCGCCGGTTTCCGATTAGGTTAGTTGCTTGTTCAGATCTCGTTTGTTATCCGTTTTGAATCGGTTTAGTTTGCTGTTTGTGTAGATCTGGACATGTTGTTGACAATTTGATTGATTGATCTAGTTTTTGCTTTGATTTGTTAGGTTAACTGTTTGCTTACTGTAAATTCAGTGTAGTTTAGAGATTAGTTGATTAAAGTTGTGTTTTTAGGTACAAGTTATGGTGAATTATTGTTTACATTGCATCGAATTTGTGTAAACATGACTTTGTTATATAGTTTAGTTGAACTTTTATGAACTTAAGTAGTAAGTTAATCTGACAAGTTAGTATTCAGCTCTGATTTGTTAGGCTGACTGTTTGCTTATGGTTAACTGAGTGTAGCTTAGAGATTTCAATTGTGTTTTAGGTTTAGGTTACAGTGGATTGGTGTTTACGTTGCATCAAATTGTGTGAAATTGACATCGATATGTGGATCGGTTAAAGTTGTATGAACTTTAGTAGTTAAGTATCAAGTTCTCAGATCTTTACTTTGATTGTTAATTATTTGTTTGAAACCGAAGTGATAGTGTTTGAATTATTAGGCATATGAGGTTTTGAGCATTAGCAAGCTATTGATTATTTATTGCTTTTGTGTTTGATATGTTTACTAGTTTGATTTAGTGCAATTTTGGTGTTTCCAGCCACAACATTAACCGGATTCCACTTTGCTGTGTGAAATTATTGTGTGAATTGAAGATACACACTAGTAATATGACCTGTTTTATTATTATTTAACCTATAATTATAACTTGAATTTATGAAATTATTGATGGAAATTGAAGACTGCACCAGAAATTTGACCGATTTCAATTCGGTTATACAAAAATGGGATTTAGGTGTTATGGAGGTCTCTGCAGATCCTAGTGGGATTAGCATGTAACCTTTGTAGGAGAGCAGTGTTGAACAAGATGACATAAAGGATCCTTTCAGTGAGGTACATAATTCTTTAGCCACTTACATGCATACTTAATCAGTGATAGCTAAGTAATTGAAACTGGAAATTCCAGTAATTGAGTTTTTCTGTAAAACTCCGCCAGCATCAATAGAGTAAGCTTGTAAGTTTTTTGTATTTTGATGTAGTCAGATACTGTTCATTACTCTTGTCATCCGTTCTGTAATCAGATTAGAATACTATAAGGTGTTGGGTTTAATTAGTTGTTACGGGTCACACAGGTCAAATGGGTCATGGGTCATGGGTCATCAGTTCAAATGGTTTAATCAGTTATCAACATTTGTTGGGATGCCACGTTTTTGAAGCTCGTGTGGCTGTAACCCGGGCTTTGAAGGCTAAGGTATCCTTGCGATTTTCATCAGTGCTCTTTGTAAATGTGTATCCATCAACATGTTTCAAAAATCTATTTCTCTTTCTTAATTTGAATAATCTCTCCATGTATACAGGGACTGTACAAAGGGGAAGAGAAAAATGAAATGAGGCTAGGGATATGTTCTAGAAGCAATGATGAGGTTGAACCTGCGATAAAACCACACTGGTATGTTAACTGCAATGGTATAGCTAAGGAAGCTCTTGATGTTGTCATGGAATGCACATATAAGAAAAGTGAGATAATGCCAAAACAATATGCTGCTGAATGGAGAAGGTAATAATTGAGATTTTTTCAAGTAGCTAAAAGTAAGATTGTTTTTAGTTTTTTACTTTATTATGCAGTTAATCAATATATTTTATTTGTAATCTTAAGTAACTTTTAGTATATTGTCTTTATATCTGCATGGTAGAATCATTTTTTTATAAATGAACTCTTGTAGTTATTGTATGGTTTTTATATTATAAAAACAAAGTAGTTATATTGGCGTAGCATTACAGAATCATTTTTTATAATGCACTTCTTGGTGCGATGTTATTTGATCAATGTGATATATGAAGCTGCATGCTTCTCTTGTTTGGAAAACATTATGTTATAGTTAGGTTTGAATATTTAATTCACTTTAGCAGTGAATAGAACATGAATACAAAGATTTGTTTTTGTTATATATTAAAGTGAATGAAAGGTGTGAAAAGGGCTATGGCCTATGGGTCAGGTGAATTATTAAGCTTATATATTTTATATATTTATTTATTGTTGTTAATTACGGCATCCAAACTTCTACTAAAATAAATTTGAACCTTGACTTTATGCATTGGTTTTTATAGATAGAAAAGTTGAACCTGATCAATGAAAGAACAAGAAGAGTAAGGTTAAACGAAATTATTGCGGGGTTGGTATGGAAAAAGAAAGATAAAGCGGAGAAAAAGGCTTTGCACAATAGGATGGCACAAATTGAAGCAATTTAAAAAGTTAGGTCTCAAAACGTCTATTCATTGTATGTATTATGTTAGGATAACTTGACTATGATGGATTAATTTGTAAATTATAAATGAAATGTTGTATATAATATTGAAAATTCGATAAATGCGTAGTTTTTAAAAATGTAAACATTATTAGCAGGTTCAAAATAGAAAATGGCTGGAAAAAAACATTTTGCGACCGCATGAAGGTCGGAAGTTTTTGAAAAGCTGAAGGTCGCTAAACAGTCGCAAATCACAAAATCAAGGAAGACGGTCGCAAAATTTGCGACTGCTCTTTTGGTCGCATAATCCAATCGCAAAAGTATTACGACGGTCGCAACTCAGTAGTAATAGGGCAATTGCAACGGGTGTTTTTCCAACCGCATGTTTGGTTACAGAACGGTCGCAACAGGGCAACTGTGACCATTTTGCGACTGTAATTGTGGTCGCAAATACCCAATTTTCTAGTAGTGTCGTGTTTGGTTACTTTGCCCGAAGCAGCTTTCAAAGCAGCCTAACCCTCCGTAAAAGCAGTACCCCTAAGCCCACAAGAGGGGAAACCCCTGTTAGATCCACACGCGTGTTTTCTAAGTATACTTATTTTTTGTTCCAAACTCTTAACTATAATCGCCGTTACAAGATTCTAAAAGATACTGAAACATTAAGTACTGCCAAGTTATTAACATGTGATAATCTGTCTATTCATCCCTAGGTAATGAACATGTGAATAAAAACATGTTTATCTGAATTTTGAAAGAGACGCATGCTAGCATGAGGTACTGCCAAGTAATTTTTTGTTCTTTTGCTTGCATGGTAGCATGAAATACAGTAATAATGGTGGTGATCACTGTTTGTTCTCTTGTTAAATTTTTATATTTTAAAGTATACAAATTGAATTTACCTGTTCTTGAGGACACCAACTAGTGATCATGCCTCTCCCTTTAGTCTCATCTAGGAACTCCGGTGGCATCACCACCTCATTTCCGCCAACGATGTCTGGCCTGGTTATCCATAAGAAATCCTTCTTGCTATTAGCGAGTCCCCATCCGAACTCAATTAGTTGTTCCTTCGTCATTACTGTAACACTTCCAAAGTTCACGAAAACAACTGAGCCATCGTCTTTTGTATCAAGCCAATGGATGCAACTCGCGTCTTCTTTCCAAAGATTGGACCCAACTTGTTTGACCCCTTCATCTTGCAGATGTTGTTGCATCAGGTGTAGTGGCCCCACAGTGAAAATTCGAGGGTTCCGGGCAGTTAAAGGTTTAACAGTGTCTTGTTCCAAGGCATCAGATGTATTGAGCACAACAGCTGAGCCTCTCGGTAGAGCCTCAGCCTGAGTCATGATATAGTTGAGCAAGATGTCATTTATGTCTGTGGTTCGAATGAAGCTTGGAAAACCCCTTAACCGAATGTTATTCATACCGGGAATCCAATCTAAGCTTGTTTCTAGATACCCATTTGTTAATATCTAAAAACAATATAATGAAGAAAGTTAATTTTACAACCAAAGCAAAATAAATAAAAGAAAAACACTAAAATGGTCATTGTAACCAAATAGTTTGATAAAATAAACTTAACAAATTCCAATATCAGCGTAACAATTTTTACATCTGGCGTAACAAATTCATTTTCCTATGCAGTGGATGAAATAATTTCTTAACTAAAAACATAAGTAAAATAGACTATTTTGTAAAACTAGTCGATTAAAATACCTTTATGCTGATGTTACCTAAATACAATAACTACTAGAGCCGGTATTAAAAAGCAAATGATGTACTCCCAACTCTTAAAATTCTTGGATTATTTTTGAATGGCAACGGAAGCATCTCATTCAAACAAACAAGTATCATCTTAGAAAATGTTAAAATGTTCTATGAAACAAAATCTATGATTAATATTTTTTATGTTTATTTATACTCTATTTACTAGTCCCTACTCTATGAAATTAATTAAACTTAAGTCTATGCGGTATGGGGACCGGCCTAGGGCCGGTGGGCTCCGGCGCCGGGCCAGCCCACCATCCCCTAGGGCAGACCCCGTCGTCTGCGTCAAGCCATCGACACCCAAGATAGGCCACCCCTTCTCACACACACACATATATATATATATATATATGTAGGAGAAAGATTGCGAGAACCAATGTGAACACAACGAAAAATACTCGTTATTGATTTTTTTAAGGTTTTTTGGGGGTTTAGTTTTTAGCATTTTAGCTTGAGGGGGGTGGGGGGGGGGGGGGGGAGGGGGTTAGGTTTTTGGGGGGTGGGGGAGGGGGTTTAGGTTTTTCGGGGGGGGGGGGGGGGTGGGGGGTTAGGTTTTTTTTTGGGGGTTTCGTTTTTAGCATTTAGCTTTGGGGGGGGGGGGGGGTGTTAGGTTTTTTTTTTTTGGGGGGGGGGGGGGATTGGGGGTTAGGTTTTTTTAGCTATTTTAGGTTGTGTTCACATTGGTTCTCGCGGTTCTCGTAATAAAGGTGGTTCTCGCATGAACCTTACCCTGTATATATATATATATATAGGGTAGGGTTCCAGAGTGAACACTAGGTTGAGAGTGAACTGTGTGAACTAATCTGAGCCATTGGATTACATCATTTAAAGATTTTTAAACAATGGCAAGATTGTAATATAATGTTGTAACCTCCCTTTAAATTAATTGACAGAAGGGTATTTGTGTCTTTTGTAAATTGCATTTATTAAACAATATAATCAAAATCCCTAAAATCTTGCTAGTTTCCGTATATACAAGATACACAACTGTTAGTGTATACACATGTGTACAGTCTCACTAGTATTACTTTATACAAGATACACAGATTTTAGTTTATACACATGTGTACAGTCTCGCTAACTATCAGGTTATATAAGATACACAACTGTTAGTTTATACACATGTGTACAGTCTTTTATACATCTGTGTATTATATTCAAAAATGGTTACATATGTGTATATTAACAACATATAGTATATTATGCATGCGCACGAGTAGATTTATAAAAAAATTATGAAATTAATGAAAACGAAACATATCATATGTATGCAAAAATAAATAACTTCATCACATATTAAAAAAAAAGAGTTAATGCCCAAAAATAGATACAATTTCAATCTCAGAAAAAAATTTCAATATTTATTAAAAATTATAATAAGTTAAAAACAATATATTATGATATCTATATATATATATATATATGGATAATAAAAGAAAAACAATATTAATGTTAAAATTAAAATAAAATTTATGGATAAAGAAATGATAGAGAAATAATTAAAAATGAGAGAGAGACAGAGACAGAGAGAGTTAAGAGAGGAGAAAATTAAGCGATTTTAATTAAATATACTTGGCTAATGTCAATCTTACCCTTTTAATCTAAAAAATGATCAAGGGTCAAGATTAGTTCACACAGTTTACTCTCAAGAAGTTGTTCACTCTTGAACCTAATCCTATACATATATATATATATATATATTTAGGCTCATCCCTAGACCCTAGGTTCATTCCTTTCAGGCTCAACCTCACATCCGCATACGTGGACGCCTACGTAACGGAGAATTCTTTGAGGACTACCCTCCTCCACACCCAATAGTCCATAAAATTGATTCTCTTTCATATTAATTATAGTCTATATTTATTATCCTTTTTTAATATACAATTAATTGCTTTGTAATTGCCCTTTTCGTGTGGAATGATATTGCAGTTTATATTAAAAAAAAAAAAAGTATACATTCTGTATGTCTTTCTTAAAATGAATTATTAATCTTTGAGAAACGTATATTTATTTTTAAAAATTAACTTGAATATTCAGTAAAGTTATTGTGTTGTTGTAGATAAATTATTATGTCATTAATTTAGGTTTTATTCAGTAAGATTATAAGAAGAGAAACAACCAACTATTTAGCAAAAAATATTTTATAATTTTACTGTTATACGTTTTTCTTTTATTTTTTCGGTGAGATCGGTCTTAGCTAAAATATTTCAATAAATTTTTCAGTTTTGATAAAATAAAATATTTACTTTTGAAAATAAATTTTAGAAATAAACATTTAACTTTTTCAACTACTTAGCAAAAATATTTCATAACTTTTTCAGTTTTGATAAAAAAAAAACTTTACTTTTGAAAATGAATTTTTGAAAATAAACATATACATTTTCCTAAACTTTTTAAATTCTTTTTTTTTTCATTTTTTAATGAAATCGGTATTTTAAAAAATATATTTATAAGTTATCTCTTGGTTTTAATGCTAATAAAAACGTTTTTGAAATATTTTTAGAACAAATATATTGGGGTAATTAATGCTTATGTAATTATCAATAAATGATTAAAAAGTTAATAATTGATAATGCATAAAATGTGATAGGATTGGGGGTGTGTGAATAGCAAGACCCATAGGATATGGGAAAATAGGATGTGATAGAGTAGGGTGTAAATAGCAAATTTTATTTTTTATAAGAATGCGTTTGTGTGATGTGGCAAACAAAAGTCATTAGTTTTTCTTTTCAAATGGGTGTATTCGGAAAACTATTTATCAAAATATGGATACTTTAAAAACTATTTATCAAAATATGTGTTTTTTTTAAACTTGTTTCTCTTTCAAAATCTAATTAGATGAATCTAATTCAATAATACCTAAATAAAAGTTCATACGGTTATAAACCAGACATTTTAGGCACAACCCATTACTTATGTGCTTTAGGGTTTATAGTTATATTTACCTATATATTGTAATATTGAATAGAATGAAGGATGGAATTTTAGTTTTATCTCTATTTCTCTTTGGTTTTTATCACGTTATCAGCACGATCGCTCTATTCGCTCTATTCATCAGGGAATTTACCAGCTTGGATTCAGAAAATTGCCGTTCATTAAATCCGGGTACACTATTAATTTTTCTGCAATTTTTTTTTTTTGAACTTTAGATCAAACTAGGACTGCCCTGTTTTTGTGTATTAGGACTGAAACGAAAAATAGTTCTTAAATCTCCGGCAATCCAGAAACGAAATCAATAATCACTGAATCGAATACAATTAAATTAGATTTTTTTTGGCAAACACACGACGGTTCCTACCGTCACACATAGCAATCTTACCCGCACAATTCACCAGCAGCGTTGACGCGGTTACCCCGATCTCCGGCTGCTTAACAATCACCGGACCAGAAATCACGATCTCAGTCGTGTATCTCCGCCACATTATCTCGAAACCGACTCAAACACAGAGATCGGAGAATTTTTCTTTTTTACGGCGAAAAATAGAGCGTTTTACCGGCAGTTATGAACCGTACGGAACCATCAATTTAAAGGCGATGAAATTTTGGTGTCCATTATCCTCACAGTTGTACCTTTGTATTACTCACTCCATAGATACCCATGCTTCCACCGGTGACGCAACCGTCACACCAGTCTCCAAAAATGCCCATTCAATGCGATGTGCTCCCCATCGTTTTCTCAGTCTCAGATCTCATTTGCGCTTTCTAAAATATGGTGGTTGGTTTGGTGGATTGCTCAACAAGACATATACAGGATCCTCCGCCAGTTTCCATGTATACTTTTATTATTCGTTAAAAAGTCCCTTGAGTGTGGCCCATAGTTAGTTATGGCACTTGGTTTCGTATGCAAAACAGGAATGTTTTTTTTTTTTTTTTTTTCTGACCGTGGTGGTTTATGTTTGTGTGTTTCTAGATAGTTTTGTAGCTTATAGTTTGGGTTTAATAAATTTATTATAATTATTATTTAATCTATCTCCTCTAATAAATAACTAACCCATGAGACACTTGGCAAAAATTTAGACTAAGGTTTGAGACACTTGTCACTTTGTGGTGCAACCTCACTAGATTTCGGGCAGGAAAATGGATGGGTCAAAATTTTTTGTTTATGGGTTAAGACGGGATCCGGATTTTAACCCGGTGTATATAAGCCTTCTAAAATACCTAATCCTAATTTCATTCCATCAGAACTCCTTCTCTATCGTCACCCTCAAAACCCTAGCGGCACATATGCATCTTCTTCAACAAATCCACAAATTTTCATCAGCAAATCGACAATGGTGATTCCCAAGTTACCTTTTAACCATCGATTCTTTAGATTCGAGGTCGCAATCGAAACCCTAATGTTTTTTATTTTCAAATTAGTTATCTTTTTCGATTTACAAAACAAAGGTATGAAATCAAGCTTTTGATCTTCCACCTCTTGATTTTCTTCATGTTAAAGCCTGTATTTTTTTTCTAATTGCTTGCGTAATCCATTGATTTTGTAATATTTCTATTCAATGTTTCATTATTTAAAATATAGGTTCTCACCAAAAACCCTAGCACTAATCATCTTTTCTTTTCTGATTAAACTCTATGGTACGATGTCGTCGTTGCGGGAGTGGCTTTGGGCAAGATCATTTTCTCCAAAGCAATGATTTGTTGGAACATGAATTGGTTTTATTTGGTGTTTTCATTTGATGGTCTTGCTTTGATTCAACTTTAGATATGAATTAGGTTTTATTTGGTGTTTCAGTACTAGGGATTAAATTGCTTGAATTTCCTGAAAAAGTCTAGGGTTTGGTGGGGTCGTTTCAAGATGGGGGCAACAAAAGAAGAAGTTAAGAAAAGTGTCGCTGAGATTTCTTCAAAGTAAGTGGTGATTGCGGGTTGTAACGGGTCACGTATAGCTTTCTTAGTAGAGCAAACCCAAAAGTAAAGTACTGATTTTAGAATGATGATGCTCAGGAGAGGTTCAAAAACATCCCTTTGCATGATTTGTATAGAGTAATCTGGGGAATATTAACCACAACTTTTTGATTCTGATTTTGTTTTTTGTTTTTCAGTTTCAACTGTGATGATACCCTAATGGAATAGAGTGCCTTGATAACGACTATGGTTTGATTTTTCTTCTGCCAGTTCAGTAATTCATTTGCTTTCAAAATTCAAGATAAGAGGGGTCGTATGCACAGATTTATTAGTGGTATGCTTTTTATTCTGTTTCAAATATTTAGTTTTTAGACTTTCAGAAACCTTAAACGTCTTGTGCGCTTGCCCAGCTAGATTCTCATAGTTTGGCGGATCATACAATGGCCATAATTCAGAGACTAGGGGTGAGATCAACTGCTACCACCTCCCACAAATTCTGGTACATTTGACCCCTATATAATCCGTGAAACCATTTGGACAATCACACTTAACTCTATTCTTCATTCTCTCTTCTTTAACAAATGTCTAAACCGGATACCTCATCTGCTTTTGCAATGTCAAAAAAGGATTGCTCATCGCTGCACCATTACCTTCAATGTATGTGGGGGGGGGGGGGGGATAGTGCACGGTTCTCCCAACCGCCGGAGTGATCCCACTTCGGGAGCCGCTACCCGACCAAGCTAGCTCCGCGGTGAATTCCCCTTGACGAGTTCTTACCCTGGGCGACATATGCCACTCCCAAGATTCGAACCCGGTGCCTCTGGGAAGAGGTGGGTGTCGGTGGCCAACTGGGCTACCCTAGTTGGTTCTTAAATGTATGTGGTTAATTACTATTTTGGACCCTCTAATTACATTATAAGAATATTTATTATCCAACATGTATCATTTATCGTTTACCATTTACTAATGTATATGTTTGTTTTTTGCCTTAACAGCATACCTCCATCTGAGATTACTTTCTTGAAGGATTTACATCCTTCAAGGTCTGAGTTTACCATCAAAATCCGTGTCCTAAGAGCATGGAATCGAATGAGTTTCAAAAATAAGAACGAAATTTATGCTCTTGAGATGTTGTATACAAAGAAATTTTTGGAAATTTGTAGTCTTTTTTGTTCATTTATCATTTGTTAAGGAAACTTTTGCATTTATTTTATTTAAACTGTTTTGAATATAAAGTTATAAGTGTTTTCTTTTTTTACCTTTCAATCCGTGTGACACACGGGTAATAACCTAGTATTTAATATTTAATTTATAACAAAACAATAACTTTTTGAAATAAATAGAAAGGACCGAACATTCTTAGTCATGCGAGTTGATATAACTATTGTGAAATAACTACCATATCATTTTAGTTTAAATAAATTGTCACAATTATACCCCTCCTTGTGAAAGAAAAGTGCGGGTTTAACTTTTAAATGAAAAAAAAAACATACAAAATGCAAACTCATCACTACATATGAAAATTGTCTTCTTGTTTAGAACCTGAAGTTCTAATTATAAAGAACCCGAAGTTCTCCTATACTATCCATTATGTACACATGCTTGTTATTAAATGCAAGTCTCTTTCCTTTGTAGATACAATGTCGAACTTATCAAAGCTTGAATTCACCGCACTTGACATCTCGAGTAACAACTACCTCCCATGGACTCTTGATGCTAAAATTCATTTGACAGCAAATAATTTGGGGGAGACAATTATTGATGGTAATCAAACTTCACCTCAAGAAAAAGCGAAAGCTATGATATTCCTCAACCATCATCTTCACGAAGATCTAAAGCGGGAATATCTAACTGTTGAGGACCCCCCCCCCCCTTGAATTATAGACAAACATCAAAGAACGTTTTGACCACCAAAAGTTGGTCTTACTCCCCAAGGCCCGCTATGAATGGCTTCATTTACGACTACAGGATTTTAAGACTGTCAGTGAATAAAATTCTGCCTTATTCCGCATTACCTCCGAGTTAAAATTATGCGGTGAAAAAATAACCGATGAAGACATGCTTGAAAAAACCTTCTCAACGTTCCATGCGTCAAACATGCTCCTGTCGCAGCAATACCGGGAACGTAAATTTACTAAATATTCTGAATTGATATCATGTCTTCTGGTCGCGGAGCAAAACAACAAGCTCTTACTACAAAAACATCAATCGCGACCCGCCGGTGCAAGCCCATTCCCTGAAGCGAATGTGGCCAATTATCAAAGCGGACGAGGTAGAGGTAGAGGCCGCGGCCCCAGCAGAGGTCGTGGTCGTGGTCGAGGACGGGGATATACATGACATCGAGAGTCCCAGAACACTAAAAATAGCGGTGTTGAATCGAGTCGACACAATACGGGGCGACCTTCAAAAGGGAAAAGTAGCGTGAACCAAAGCAACATTTGTTATAAATGTGGGATGTCAAATCATTGCTCCTGCACATATCATACCCCTAAACACCTCGTTGAGGCATATCAACGCATGATAAAAGAAAAAGGAAAGAATGCTGAAACTAATCTGATTGAGGCTGCACCTTCAGCCATGATATCAGACGTTCATTTGGATGCATGTGATTTCATTGAAAATGTTCGTGATGTTTAAACATATTTAATGTACCTTTTATGTTTTTACTTTTCACAATGTGACCTTGGTATTTGGTTTGGTTTGAAACTCTTGCAATGTTTCATTTTACTTCTTTGCATTAACTTTTATTTATTTTTTTTACTTTTTTTTATTTCCTGAAGAAATATGCATGCTAGCTCCAGTAGAGCTATTATTGGTGATGAATGTCTGGTAGATAGCAGTAGTACTAACACTATTCTCAAAGATATGAAATTTTTCTCTGAGTTGTCTCCTCAGAGACACCGATTAGTACTATATCTGGTGTCAGTAACCTTATCGAAGGCTCCGGCAGAGCACACATAACATTATCTTCGGGTACCAAATTAATTATTGATAATGCATTATATTCTAGTACATCCAGAAGAAATTTACTTAGCTTTAAAGATATTCGAAAAAACGGTTACCACCTAAAAACAATATTTGAAAATAAAATTGAATATCTTCAAATTACTTCAAAAAAAAATGGCCAAGAAACAATTGTTGAACAATTAGAAGCCTTATCCTCTAGATTATATTGTACTAATATCAATCCTATCGAATCATACATGGTGAGTAACCAAAAGCTGTTAGATAAAGACACATTCAATATATGGCATGACCGTCTAGGTCACCCTGGTAGCATAATGATGAGACGAATAATCAAAAGTGCAACCGGGCACCCTCTCAAAAACTTAAAAGTTTTGCTACCACAAGACTTATCATGTGCAGCATGCTCTCTGGGCAAACTTATAACTCGGCCCTCACAAACTAAATTGATACATGAAACCCCATCATTTTTAGAAAGAATCCAAGGGGATATTTGTGGGCCTATTCATCCTCCGTGTGGACCATTCCGCTATTTCTTGGTCTTAATAGACGCATCCTCAAGGTGGTCACATGTGAGCCTTTTAGCTACTCGAAATGTAGCATTTTCCCGACTTTTAGCTCAAATCATACAATTAAGAGCCAATTTCCCCGATAATCAAATTAAAAACATCCGGATGGATAATGCAGGAGAGTTCACATCTCAAGCTTTTAATGACTATTGTATGTCAATTTGGATCAATGTTGAACATGCAGTACCTCATGTTCACACACAAAACGGTTTAGCTGAATCTCTGATTAAACGATTACAAATAATCGCTAGACCACTCTTAATGAGATGTAAATTACCATCTTCTGCATGGGGTCATGCTATTTTGCATACCGCTGCACTGATTAGATTGAGACCAACTGCTGATCACGAATACTCCCCATTGCAACTGGTCTCCAGACGAGAACCAAGTTTGTCCCACCTTAGAATTTTTGGTTGTGCGATATATGTACCAATACCGCCACCACAACGTACTACAATGGGACCCCAAAGAAGACTGGGTATCTATATTGGTTTTAACTCCCCATCCATAATTAAATATTTAGAACCAATGACGGGAGACATGTTTACAGCACGGTATGCTGACTGTCATTTTGATGAAACAATGTTCCCAGTCTTAGGGGGAGATAAGGACAAAGAAAGACTGGTAACACAAGAAATAACGTGGAATGCATCATCGCTATCAAATCTTGACCCCCAAAGTGGTCAGTGTGAATATGAAGTCCAAAAGATCATACATTTGCAAAGAATAGTGAATGAATTACCAGATGCATTCACAGACACGAATAGAGTGACAAAGTCACATGTACCAGCATCAAATGCACCTGCTCGAATTGAAGTAATCCCAGAAGCGATTACTATACAACGAAAGCGTGGGAAACCAATCGGTTCCAAAGACAAAATCCCACGGAAACGAAAAGAGCAAAGTAACGCAGTTGGTGAAAACTCACAAAAGATTATAAGTGAAACCCCGGTAGAGGTAAATATCCCAGAAGAGACAACTATGAATCCAGAGGAAAATGAAGTTTCAGAAGAAACACCGGTACCGAACGAAAATGAGATCTCTATTAATTATGTACAAGATAGTACAATGTGGAACCGGAATAAAACACGTGTTAATGATATATTCGCATATGCCATAGCAACGGATGTAATCAATGAAAATGATTACGTACCTAAAACTTTAGAAGAGTGCATGCACAGAAATGATTGGCCAAGATAGCAAGAAGCCATAAACGCCGAATTAAATTCGCTCGAAAAGCGACATGTATTCCGACCTGTAGTCCGAACGCCCATAGACGACAAACCAGTAGGTTATAAATGGGTGTTTGCAATAAAGAGAAATGAAAAGAATGAGATTGTACGATATAAGGCTCGACTTGTAGCACAAGGGTTTTCCCAAATCCCAGGAGTTGATTATGATGAAACGTATTCCCCTGTAGTGGATGCGATAACCCTTAGGTTCCTAATCGGCCTCACAATCTCTGAAGGACTTCATATAAGACTAATGGATGTCGTCACCGCATACTTATACGGGACACTTGAAAATGACATCTACATGAAAATCCCTAAAGGATTAAAATTGCCTGAAGCATTAAAATCAATACCTCGAGATATGTGTTCTATAAAGCACTAGAGATCTTCATATGGTCTCAAACAATCTGGTCGTATGTGGTACAATCGACTTAGTGAATATCTCGAAAAAGATGGATACAAGTCTGATGTAATCAGTCCATGTGTTTTTATAAAAAGATCACTCTCAAATTTCACTATAATAGCAGTCTATGTTGATGATATCAACATCATCAGATCTCCTGAAGAGATAGAGAAAGCTGCTCAGTCGTTAAAGAAGGAATTTGAAACGAAAGATCTTGGTATGACGAAATTATGTATCAGACTACAATTTGAGTATCTGTGCAATGGCACATTTGTCCATCAATCAAACTACATCCAGAAGATGTTAGTACGTTTCAATATGGATAAAGCACATCCGTTTAGCGTACCTATGGTTGTCCGACCGCTAGATCCACACAAGGATCCTTATCGCCCTCAAGAAGAAGGAGAAGAAGTACTTGGTCCAGAAGTACCGTACTTAAGCGCGATCGGTGCCCTTATGTATCTCGCAAATAACACAAGACCTGACATTGCATTTGCAATACATGTACTAGCGAGATACAGTTCGAATCCAACACGTAGACACTGGAATGGCGTAAAACAGATATTCCGGTATATTTGTGGGACACAAGACTTAGGTCTTTTCTATCAGAAAGATCAAAAGTCCCAGCTTGTTGGGTATGCTGATGCCGGATATCTATCAGATCCTCACAAAGCCAAATCTCAGACAGGTTATGTACTCACATACGGCGGCACAACAATTTCTTGGAAGTCAACTAAGCAAACACTTACAGCAACATCATCAAATCATGCCGAATTGATAGCACTATATTATGCTGGTCGAGAATGCGTGTGGTTGAGATCAATGATTAATCACATACAAGAAGCATGCGGATTAGAACAGATCAAGAAGGAGCCGATAATTATTTATGAAGACAATGCTGGTTGCATAGCTCAGATCAGAGAAGGTTATATCAAGGGTGATCGAACAAAGCACATCTCACCAAAATTTTTCTCAACATATGACTTGCAAAAAGAAGGGCAAATTGATGTTCGCCAGATTAAGTCAAGTGATAATCTAGCTGACCTGTTCACGAAATCTTTACCTAGAAGCAGTTTCGAGCAACTATCACACAAGATCAGTCTTCGTAGATTGAAAGATGTTTGTTGAATTCAGGGGGAGAATTATACACGCTGTACTCTTTTTCCCTTAACTAAGTTTTGTCCCACTGGGTTTTCTTAGTAAGGTTTTTAATGATGCAGCATAGTTGATCCAGTAGTATCAGTTTATTTATTCAGGTCCTGAAGTACTTATTTAACATCATCCTGAAGTATGTTGTTGAACTGTGTATAATTCTAAATGTCTGAGGGGGAGTGTTATAAACCAGACGTTTTAGGCCCAACCCATTACTTACGGGCTTTAGGGTTTATAGTTATATTTACCTATATATTGTAATGTTGAATAGAATGAAGGATGGAATTTTAGTTTTATCTCTATTTCTCTTTAGTTTTTATCACATACTATATTTTGATAATAGTTATTATTAATCTTAGGTTTTATTTTTATTCTTTTAAATAACGTTTTTATGTTTTTTTAATTTTTGCATCTGTGATTTCTTTAAATGAAAAAATACAATATGTATTAAATTTACTCAGAGTATTTCTTAATATTACATAACTATTGGATGCCTAATTTTGAGTTGATAAATTAATATTTGGAAATTAACCTATATGCATTAAAGTTTATCTTACATTCTGTCACACCCCGATATTTTAACCACAAACTGGTGGGGAGTATCGTGAGGTAGTTGACATCATCATAGTAAATTAAACACGATTATAGCACAGCCGAAGGCTTGGAAGAAAATTACTATTACAACTCAAATGTTCAAGTTCAAAATAATAATATACAGACGGTTATAGAAAGGATCCACAGGCGGATCTAAATAAAATACAAAACAATGTTTTACAGACTTTAAGGCATCTAAGGAATTGCAAGATCCTCTTATTAAACGACAAGTAGCTCCCAGCCTATTATGTGTAGTACCTGTCACTTAGTCTTTTGAAAATACATCAGTTTAAACTGGTAAATACAATTAACCGACTCATTTGAAAATGTTTATGAGAATTGGTTTAAGTGCTCAAGGCACGGAATTTTTTTCTATAACTTGGGATAATTATATTTGTAATCTTGTATACAGATTTACATGTTTGTCATACATATGGGGCCCGGTTTAAAAACCGAGACATGATTAACCGACACACCACTTATAAAACCCATAGAGGAGTTATCCCCAACTTGTGGGTAATTTTTATAAGTGGTGTGTCAGTTAATCATGTCCCGGTTTCTAAATCGGCCCCCATATGTATGACAAACATGTAAATCTGTATACAAGATTACAAATATAATTATCCCAAGTTATAGAAGAATTTTTCGTGCCTTGAGCACTTAAACCAATTTTCATACACATTTTCAAACGAGTCGGTTAATTGTATTTACCAGTGTAAACTGACGTATTTTCAAAAGACTAAGTGACAGGTACTACACGTAATAGGCTGGGAGCTACTTGGTGTTTAATAAGAGAATCTTGCAAGTCCTTATATGCCTTAAAGTCTGTCAAACATTGTTTGATATTTTATTTAGATCCGCCTGTGGATTCTTTCTACAACTGTCTATATATTATTATTTTGAACTTGAACATTTGGGTTGTAATAGTAATTTCCTTCCAAGCCTTCCGCTGTGCTATAACTGTGTTTAATTGACTATGATAATATCAACTACGTCACGATACTCCCCACCGGTTTATGGTTAAAATATTAGGGTGTGACAGGTTAGTATCAGAGCTCATGCAACGGGTGCTGCCCCAGGCATGATAACGATCCTGAACACCGCTTGCCTCTCGGGAGGTAATCCAGGTAACTCATCGGGGAAGACATCTGGATAATCAAAGAAGACTGGAATGTCTTCTATTTTAGGCTTCGGCTCGTCTGCTGTTACCTGTTCCATGTAGATGACACAACCGCTCTTCAAGCACTTGGATGCCTTAAGCATAGACACTTGAGTAGGCAACCCATAGTGCGTGTCTCCTTGAATGGTGATCGATTCACCAGAAGGGGTTTTGATGTCGACTAGTTTCTTATCATAGGCCATTCGGGCTTGGTTATACGATAACCAATCCATGCCCAAAACCACATCAAACCCCGCCAATTTCATTGGCAGAGGGATAACGGAATAGTATGATTCTTAATGGATATAAAACATCCATCAAGAATAGTCGAAGCAGTTTCTAAGGTACCGTCAGCAAGTTCTACCTCATATTTAATGTCTAGAGTTTTAATAGGCAGATTTAACAGTTTACTAAATTTAAGGTCTACAAAGCATTTATCTGCACCTGAATCAAATAAAAAACTAGCATAAATATCGTTTATGAGGAAGGTACCTATTATAACATTATCGTCTTTCACTGCTTCTCTGGCATTCATCTGGAATACCCTTGCATTTGTTTTCTTAGCCTCCTCAAGCTTTTTTTGCATTCTTCGGGCAATTCGTCTTGAAACTGAAGTTCCCTTTCTTCTTCTTGTTGGAATGGTGTGATTGATCATCTTCTCTCTTCCTTTTCCCTTCATCTGAGGTCTTTCTAGACATACTCCTTACTACATCAAGTGTAAGGGACAAAGGCTTTGAAGCCTAGACGTTACCTTTGATCTCAGGGGCCATACCTACTATGAAGCACGCGATGTGCTTTGGTTCAGGAGTGACCAAGTAAGGAACAAGTCTGGACATCGAATTGAAACTGTTAATGTATGATCTGCAATCTAGGTCCTTCATGACTAAAGTCAAGAAATCAGTTTCAACCTTCTCCACCTCATATTGAGGGCAGTATGTTTCCTTTACCAATTCAACGAATTTGGCCCTTGAGAGGTTGTAAAGAGGAATCTTTCCGGTGGATTGAACCAGAGCCTTCCACCAAGTTAGGACATCGCCCTTGAAAGATTGTGAAACAAATTTAACCACATCCACTTTAGCACAACCACTTATATCCACCACTGTTTCCATTTCATCGAGCCATTTCATGCAGTCTATGGCTCCTTTCTCCCCAGTAAAGTCTCTTGGTTTGCAAGAGACGAAATACTTGTAGGTACAACCTTTGTTGAAACGTGGTGCTTGATCGAACATGATCTGTTTTGGTGGTTCACTCTTTTGATTAGAAGAATTAATGGATTCATCTTTCTTTGATGTATGCGGTTTAGAATGGGATTTAGATTGAGGTTTGGAGCGAGTAGCGCTTGACCCCATCAGCACCTTGTCTACAGCTTTGGTAACGGCTGTATCTATCATGGCCTGTAAGTCAGCGCCAGTTATATTTAGCCTTGTAGCATTATTCTCTTCATCTATGTGGCTGTGTGCTTCGTCTGAATTAGCCATGATGAAGATTTGTATGCTATATATCAAATAACAACTGTTTAGTTGCTAAGTATTGAATCATCATATTCGATGATTAACTAGCCATGATATAAATAAACCATATAGGCTAATAGGTTTAACATTTCTGAAGAACATTTATTTTGAAATTATTTTATTATAGTTAGCCTAGGTTACAAAAGAACCATCAAAGGCATTTAATTAGGATATAGTCCTTTATGTATTAGACAGGGGAACATATGTCACAACTGTCATTATCGTATAGACATTATTATGTAGCACGAAGGCTTGTCTCGAAGAATATTTATTATAGGGCACAAAGGCCTTGTTTCTTGGATAATTTGAAATATAAGCCAAGATCTTATTAGATCGAGGGCTTTGAAGTTTGAACATAGTTCTTCACCTTCTGACAGAGAGTCATAGACTACGACTGTCTTCGTTATGAAAAACGATATAGCTTGGCCTGTAAGAAAAACAATTAACATCACAAATGGGTGTTTTAATTTGAACATCATATTTGATGATATCAGCCATGATTCACATTGATCATTTAGGCTATGTAATGGCTTGGAAGAATCCAAGTACTTTGACGGCTGGTGTGGTTTCTCAAGTCACACTACCAGGAGTGTTAACATGTTCTGGATGTTCACAAGGATTTATTGACTTAAGAGGTTCGTACTATCATAGCCATGTTCATATTGACATATAGGCTAGGTTATACCATTAAGAAAATCTTTTGGAATTTCTTGGCAGATCAATATAAACTGAAAAGATGTAATGAATATACATATATATATATAATAACAATATAAATTCCAAAAGAAATTTTCATTAATAATACTAACGGTTACAAAATTTCCCTAAACGGGTCTTTTAGATTACATAATTTGTCCACGTAGGTACTAAAAGAAAACAAGTTCTCGCAGGGACTAATACATAAAGAAAATGTCCACGTAGGGACTAATACTAAAAGAAAATGTCCACACAGGGACTTTAATTTAAAATAACAAATACAAGATAAAAATAAAATCTTTAATATCATCCCTCTTCCCCTTGATGAATTTTGAAAGTCTCTTAAGAAACTTAGTGGTTTTTCTCTCACCCCGGTCCACATGACGTTCGACATTCTCCACCCTATGTAAAATATCAAGCTGTTGTTGGTGTGGTTGAGGTTGAGGGTAATGATACCCATAGGCAGGATACCCAGTTGGGTATGCAGGTGGGAAAGGTGAAGGATAAAGAGCATTATGGACGACCGCTTCGACGTATGGGTCGTAAGCGGGTGGTTGATAGTTATAACCTGTAGAAGCTTGTGGGTCGAACGGGTTATACCTAGTCGCTGCTGGGTATGTGGGAATTGGGTTTTCAAAACCCAATGGTGGTTGTTGTGGAAGGGTGGCCGGTGTGATGTCAATCTCCGTCATAACATTCGAGGGTCCTCCCACTTGAGGATCCTTAGGAATAGGAGGATAGTTACTTGAAGCTTGGGGCGAACTAATTCGTGGGCCCCCACGCACGGACATACGTGCGTTCCTTCTCCTCCTTGGCGGTTCTGGAGGTGGTGGAGTGTCACACCCCAACCGATGGCGGAATCATCGGGGCATGGCACTAAGCGGAACGGAAAGTCCAGAAGTTTCCATAACAATTATTAATACCATTCAATTTAAAATAATACGTCCCATACCGTATCTTAAACAGTACAACAATTATTACAGACAAAAACTAGGCAAATATTCTGTTCCGACAACCCAGATTTCAAATAGAACAATTGTTTATCTGCTTCTAGAGACCCTTAGTTTGACCACTACAGACAACTATTTGTTGGGCTCTAAAGCTTTATTCAAGCTTCAAATTCCTACCAAGTGTGCGTCCTAAGCACCTGTCACATACGTTAAAATAAAAGTCAATACATATAATGTAAAGGTTAGCATACAAGTTTCATAATAGCATATAGAGTTCGAATTCATTTACGCATAACCAGCACGTACACATAGTGAAATGAAGCACGTTAGTTATCGACATAGATCCATCGATACCAATGACTGCGGGTTGACTGCCCGAGGCAGTTCGCAATACATGATTACCACCGTAATCCATGCAAGTAAATGATCCTTAACAACCCCCGTTTGAACGGGTGCTGAGTCCAAACTATAGTACTATCGTTGCTAAGGCAGGTAGACAGCATTCCATGTGTAAACATTACAAACAAGCATTCATAAGCCACGTAAAACATGCATTAACGGTTAGCGTTCAAATAGTTTGAGTAGTGTGATAGTTGTAGTTTGAATATTCGTAACGTATGTAACACCCAAAAGTGCTTAACGCAAAAAGGGATTGAGTATACTCACAGCGATTAATGGATTGAAGGGAGCGCTTAGCGAGTACGGTTAGCCTGAATAGATTCGGTAGCATAACGACAAGTGAAACATAAAACGGAAAAACAAGTGTTGGAGGGTCGGACAGCCGGTCGATCGGACGGCTGACCGTTCAGTTGACAGTTCATTCGGTCCGCTGTCTGGTCGGTCGGTAGGCCGATCGGATGGCTGTTCGAGTGGATTGTTTCTTCCTATAAGAAGTATGTGTTTGTGTATGATGGCTTGACTTTTGAAGTTTTCGTTGTAGTATTTGAAAACCTTGAAGTACCTTTACCTTTCAGGTCGGTCAATCGGACAACTGTTTGATCGGTCGGCAACCCGATCGGTTAGGCATTCAAATGAATTGCAATGTTTAGTCTTTGGATCGGACATGTGTTCGATCGGAAAGGTCGACTAGTCAAAGACCTTAAATGAAATGTGAAGTATGGTGCAATGAATAGGATAGTTGATCGATCGAATAACACAACTACTTGTTCGATCGGACAACAGGGTGTCACCTGATCGGACGGCTGTTCGATCGGGTGGCACTTCTAGTGCATTGAACACGTTGAAAAAATCGATTAAGTATTGAGGCATAGTATCTCATGATCCGAAGAGTAATCCGATCGGACAGTAGTTCGATCGAACAACAGTTCGTTCAATACTAGTCTTCAATTTAGGTTAGTTGATTGTGTGGGACCATGTGTTAGCCGATCGGCTGGTCGGTCGATCGGCTGACTATCCGATCGGCTGGCTGTCCGTTCGGTCAGCAGTCCGATCGGTCAGCTTTCTGACCTGATCAGCCTATTCGTCTAACACTTGGCTGTTCTGGTTTGTTTGTCGTTATATCGAGGTAATTTGTCAACGAGTCGAACCATAGAACCCTCGTTCTTACTTGTTTCCCCTGCACGGGCAGGAATCACCCAAACCCGGTCGGTGAACTGTTTGGAACGGAGTTTAACGTTTAACCCCTAACCGGTTAACCTCATGGGTAGAATACGGATCTTGAACCATGCAACCACCGAAGTGATTTGCAAAACGTCACAGACCCCGTTTCTATCGGTTGACGGCATTGAGTGTAAAAGAGTTGAAAGAAAGTTGGAATATCCCTCTTTCAATCCTTTTTCACCGTGTATATGTTTAGATCCACTACAGATCTTTGTTTGTTTATGTGGAAATCGGTTAGATCCAAGCTATTCTTGGTGGATTGAGGCCAAATCATGAAGTTCTTCAAGAACCCATGATGACATCATCCTAGAACACTTGATTCTGGATGATTTCACGGTTAAAAGTTAAGATTTGAAAGATAGAAAGGTGTAGGAGTGTGTATAGATCAAGAAAGTACAAGAATTAGGACGAAAACTTACCAGAATCGAGAGGAATCTGTGAAAAGATGAGTTGAGCGTGCTGGTCGGTCAGAGGTTTCCAAAAGTGGAAAGAGTGACAATGACAGGGGTATTTATAGGATGGTAAAAGGGGTAAGTGCTGGCCGATCGGCCAGGCAGCTCGATCGGACAGCCTGTCCGATCGGACAGCCGTCCGTTCGGCTGGCTGTTCGATCGGCTGGGAGCCTGATCGATCAGTCGCACTTTTCGAGTGTTTTGCACGCCGATTTTTTATATTTCGATTTCGATTGCGAGTGGTACGATACGATAGGGTTTCCTAGTCAAATTACTTTCAGTCCCAAACACTCATATCTCGCATAATCTATTTTCCACCAATTATCATAGTTCGTTCACGATTCGAGTTCGATTGCATTTCGAGTTAGATTTCGAGTTTCGATTGAGTTTGCTTGATTATCACAACACAACATAAATAAACATGCACATGTAACACGTAAGGCACATACACACATATAATAACAAGTAAAAATACGTAGCTCGAGTTGCGTTTAGAAGTCGATTCGATTAGCATAGCTTGATTATTGATTAGTTAACTTTATCGCATTGTTACTTCCTATAATTCACAGTCGTAAGTCGATTGAATAGCGATTAACATACGTCGATTATTGTCGTTAACAACACTTACTCCACATAATACGAATTAAATAAAGAAATTTCTACGAGTCAAGTTGCGCGAAATCGGTCGTTGACTTTGACCTTGGTTTGACTTTGACTTGTGAAAACACGGGGTGTTACAGCCTCCCCTTGTTTAGGGAATTTCGTCCCGAAATTAAGCTGGAAGTTGTACGTCACCGTGAATCACGTTTGAGAACTTTCTCTTTCTAGACTTTCTCTTTAAACAGCTGCGGGTACTTAGCCTTCATGTCGCTTTCGAGTTCCCAAGTGAACTATGCGCCTCGCTTGCCTTCCCATCGGACTTTCACAATAGGAATGCGGGAGCGCCGGAGTTGCTTGGTTTGGCGATCCATGATTTCGACAGGCTTTTCCACGAAGTGTAATGTTTCGTTCACTTGTAGATCGTCTAGAGAGACATGTAAATCGTGGTTGGCGAGGCACTTTCGGAGGTTTGACACGTGGAAAGTTGGGTGGACGTTACTCAGTTCCTCCAGTAGTTCGAGTCTGTAGGCGAATTTTCCGATCCGTTCCAGAATCTTAAAAGGTCCAACATATCGAGGCGCGAGTTTTCCCTTTTTGCCGAATCGGACTACACCCTTCCAAGGTGATACCTTTAGGAGTACGTAGTCACCAACGTCAAATTCACGGGGCTTGCGCTTTTTATCGGGTAACTTTTCTGTCGATCCCGAGCCTTCACCAGGTTGTCTCGAATTTGGAAAATTTTGTCTGTCGTTTCTTGTAATAACTCAGGACCGGTTAATTGCGAATGACCGATCTCGTGCCATACAATAGGCGATCGACATCTTCTTCCATATAATGCCTCGAATGGTGCCATTTGGATGCTAGAATGGTAGCTGTTGTTATACGAGAATTCGACTAACGGCAGGTATTTATCCCAATTACCGCCGAAGTCTAAGACACACGAACGGAGCATGTCTTCAAGAGTATGGATCGTTCTTTCAGTCTAACCGTCGGTTTGAGGGTGGAAAGCGGTACTTAGATTAAGCGATGTACCGAGTGCCGTTTGAAATGTTTCCCACAGTCACGAGGTAAACCGAGCATCACGATCAGAGATGATGTCACGAGGCGTCCCATGATTAAAATGATCTCGTCGGTGTAGATTCGGGCTAATCGTTCTACCTTGTAGTCTACGCGTATCGGCAGGAAGTGAGCTGATTTAGTCAAACGGTCGACCACAACCCAAATGCTGTCGTGACCTGATGACGTGTGCGGTAGCTTGGTTATAAAGTCCATGGCTATGCTATCCCACTTCCACATGGGAATTGGTGGTTGTTCGAGTAAGCCAGAGGGTCTTTGATGTTTCAGCCTTGACTCTAGCACAAGTTAGGCATTTTCCGATGTAGAGATCGATATCTCTTTTCATACCCGGCCATCAGTATTTGTAACGAAGGTCCTGGTACATTTTATCAGCATCGGGATGAACAGAATACCGGGATTTGTGGACTTCGTCCATCAAAATCTGTCGCAATTCAGTTCGTTTGGAATCCAAATTCGGTCTAAAAAGTGGAATATCCCGTTCGATTTGCTCACAAGCTGGGCTCCATCGTGGTAGATTCTTTCTTTCTTCAGGGTGCGTTCATTAAAACATGCTTGTTGAGCGTCGCGGATGAGTGTTTCGAGATCGTGTTGGGCTTGGACATTACGAGTGCTATGCAGCTAGCTCCGTCTGCTAAGTGCGTCAGCGACAACATTTGCCTTGCCTGGGTGATAACGAATCTCGCAGTCGTAATCGTTGAGAAGTTCTACCCATCGGCGTTGGCGCATATTAAGTTCCTTCTGATTAAAGATGTGTTGTAGGCTCCTATGATCGGTGAAGATCGTACACTTGGTACCATACAGGTAGTGTCGCCAAATCTTTAACGCAAAAACAACTGCGCCTAGCTCGAGATCATGGGTTGTATAGTTCTTCTCGTGGATTTTGAGCTGACGAGATGCGTAAGCTATGACCTTGTCCCGTTGTATGAGGACACAACCAAGACCAAGGTTGGAAGCATCACAGTAGACAATGAAATCATTGTTTCTGTCGGGCAATGTGAGAACAGGAGCATTGCAAAGCATGCGCTTGAGGGTTTGGAAAGCAGTCTCTTGTTTAGTTCCCCAAACAAAAGGCTTGTCTTTATGCGTGAGAGAGGTAAGCGGTACAGCGATCTTTGAGAATCCCTCGATAAATCGTCGATAATAGCCCGCTAGTCCGAGAAAAGAGCGGACCTCAGACGGGTTCTTAGGCGTAACCCAGCTCTTGACAGCTTCAATCTTTGCAGGATCGGCGTGAATACCTTGACTATTAACAATGTGACCCAGAAACTGAACTTCCTCCAACCAAAATTCACACTTGGAGAACTTGGCATAAAGTTGGTTCCCCTGGAGTAACTCGAGAACCAAACGTAGATGTTGCGCATGTTCGGTCTTCGATTTGGAATAAATCAAGACATCGTTGATGAATACGATGACGAAACGGTCGAGATATGGTTTACACACGCGATTCATCAGATCCATGAAAACCGCTGGTGCGTTGGTTAAGCCAAAAGGCATGACAACGAATTCGTAGTGACCGTAACGAGTACGAAACGCGGTTTTGGGTATATCCACCTCTTGAATACGTAGCTGGTGATACCCTGAACGTAGGTCGATCTTTGAGAAACACGTAGCGCCTTGTAGCTGATCAAACAAATCGTCGATGCAAGGTAGGGGATAGCGGTTTTTGATAGTTAACTTATTCAATTCCCGATAGTCAATGCACATCCGGAACGACCCGTCCTTCTTTTTGACGAAAAGGACTGGCACGCCCCAAGGAGAGGTGCTCGGGCGAATGAAGCCTTTCTCAAGTAATTCCTGGAGTTGGGTTGAGAGTTCGCGCATTTCGGACGGTGCTAGACGATAAGGAGCTTTGCCAATAGGATTGGCTCCAGGAATGAGGTCAATACGAAAGTCGATATCACGACTTGGAGGTAGTCCGGGAAGATCCTCTGGAAAAACATTAGGAAATTCTCGAACCACAGGAACGTCTTTCACTTCCTTCTTCTCTTTCTTTTCCCTCCCTGCTACTACAATGTTAGCCAAGAATGCCCTATATTCCTTGCGGAGATACTTGCTGGCTTGCACGCATGAGATAAGCTTGAGCCCCTTTGAAGTAGTATCGCCATAAACACACAATAAGTCACCATTTGCGAGCGGGAATCGAATCATCTTGTCGAAGCATACAACTTCAGCATGGTTTTCTCGAAGGAAGTCCATGCCTACTATGACGTCAAAACTTCCAAGTTGCATCCGAATAAGGTCAATTGGGAAGATGTGATTGTTGAGCTCAAGAGTACAATCACGAAGAACAGAATTAACGGCGACGGTTTTTCCGGTAGCGACTTCAACATTGAACGTCGAGGAGAGTTGGGAACGTTTACGACTAAGGAGTTTCTCAAATTCGAACGACACAAAGCAGTTATCGGCTCCATTATCAAACAAACATGAAGCATAAATACCATTCACAAGGAACGTACCATTAACCATGTTGTTCTCGGCCTGGGCTTGACGTACGTTGAGGTTGAAAGTTCTGGCGCATGCGGCCTGTTGTTGCTGCTGCTGTTGTTGTTGCTGCTGTGGCTGCTGTTGCTGAGGCTCTTGTTTCACAACCCTGTTTGGGCACATGTTGGCGAAATGGTTCGGGTCGCCACATGCGAAGCAGGCTCTGGCTTTGACTGCGGGTGCCGGAGGAGCTTGTTGACCCTGTGGGGCGGTGAGTAGAGCTTGGTGAGCAGGAGCTTGTCGAATACGACAGTTGGCAGTAAAATGGCCGTATACGTTGCAATGAGCACAATAATGGCAAACAATAGCAGTTGGGTGGTGGTAGGTGCAAGTAGGGCAGAGCGGGTGTGGTCCAGAGTATGCACGCTTTGCAGGCGGTGCATTGGCCACTGGCGTCGCTACTTGACGTTGTTGGGCAGGTACAGCTTGACTCGGTGCAGCAGTGATCGCACAATTCTTGTTGCTGGAGCTGTTCTTTCTCTTTTTCTTCCTCTTGTTGCTTGACGAGGTGGGTTCAACAGTTGGTGCGGTAGCGGTAGCTTGATGCAGATGCTTCGAAGTCTTATCCCAGACACCAGCCTTAACCCACTTGTCGTTGATTTCAGCGGCCAGTAGATAAGTTTCCTCGATCGTCGTAGTCTTAGCCGCTTGCACGAAATCAGCAACGCAGTCGGGCAGGGCCCGGATGTACTTCTTGATTGTCATGTTCGGAGTCTTGACTTGATCGGGACAGATAATGCTGAGCTGTTTGAAACGAGCAATAAGACCAGCATTGTCACCATCCTTTTGCTGTATGTGCCAAAATTCATCTTCTAGCTTTTGACGTTCGTGAGGAGGGCAGATTTCCTCTAGCATAACTTCCTTGAGCTCGTCCCACGACAGACCGTAGGCTGCATTGTTCCCTCGCTTGTTCCTCTCGGCCGTCCACCAGTCTAGTGCACGGGACTGGAAAACGCCGGTAGCATTCAGAGTTCGAAGGTCATTAGGGCAGCCACTCTGTCGCAGAGTAACCTCAATGGAATCAAACCAGTGAAATAATGTAGTAGGACCTCCTTCGCCAGTGAATTCTTTTGGCCCACATGACTTGAATTGCTTGAAACTGAAGGCCTTGCGGCAACTTTTGGAGCTTCGGTTCTCGATTCCTCAGACGATTTGCTGGCATTCTCATAGACATCACTCACAGCCTTTGCTACGCTTTTAGCGATGATGGAAGAGAGACGTTTGTCTCTCCTTTCTTGACGAGAAAGTGCATGACGGGATCCAGACGACATTGTCTGCAACAGACATCGTCACAGGACTCAACACATTGTATTCGAATCTCACCTCACACGTCTATAAATTTAACGATTTGTTAACGATGTGTAGTGTGTTGTGTGCGTAGCGAAAACAAGGCACTAGATCGAACTAGTGATACCTCAAAATGTTAACAAGTAAGCACATAAAATCAGCGAATCATCAAGGTCAGCAATTGCGGCTCAGAATTAAAACACATAAAATTCGAGAGGTAGATTGTCTTCGGCTAGTAGACTTCGACTGACCAAAGCGATTCAACTATTCGCAAGGACTTGATGTCTACGTCTGACTTTCAGAATTGTGTTCTTGCCTCGATTCTTGGGTGTTGGGCACACATCCCGTTAGTCGTGTCGTGACTTCAAGTCGTTGAAGTCCGTCGAGACTTTAGTGAGAATTTTGTAAAATATGCGGAACAAGTCGTCAAGGTTAGGGTTTCACCCCTGGCTTAACAACTCTGTCCCTGTTTTTGAGAAAATAGAGGTGATTATACATCAAAGTATGGATTTCACTCCTGATTTGGTCTAATTTCCCTCGTCGAACAAGCGTTCGTTATTGAAAAGAAGGAAGAAGTCATTGAGAAATTGATAAAACAGCATTAATTTAGGCAATTTAGTCAAGAGTCTATGGTTTTCACGCCTAATCTTGACTTTATCGCCTATTTATAGCTGTAAATCCGAGGATAACGAGGAATAAGCTAGTACATGATCCCTACTGGATATGCACAATCGGTCTGTTGGTTCCTAACTATAGTCTAGGTTTCTAAAACATCAACCCGGACTAGGTCGAGTCTTGCCTAATTCCCTATAGTTATGGCTCTGATACCAATCTGTCACACCCCAACCGATGGCGGAATCATCGGGGCATGGCACTGAGCGGAACAGATTGTCCAGAAGTTTCCATAACAATTATTAATACCATTCAATTTAAAATAATACGTCCCATACCGTATCTTAAAGAGTACAACAATTATTACAAACAAAAACTAGGCAAATATTCTGTTCCGACAACTCAGATTTCAAATAGAGCAATTGTTTATCTGCTTCTAGAGACCCTTAGTTTGACCACTACAGACAACTATTTGTTGGGCTCTAAAGCTTTATTCTAGCTTCAAATTCCTACCAAGTGGGCGTACTAAGCACCTGTCACATACGTTAAAATAAAAGTCAATACATATAATGTAAAAGTGAGCATACAAGTTTGATAATAGCATATAGAGTTCGAATTCGTTTACGCATAACCAGCACGTACACATAGTGAAATGAAGCATGTTAGTTATCGACATAGATCCATCGATACCAATGACTGCGGGTTGACTGCCCGAGGCAGTTCGCAATACATGATTACCACCGTAATCCATGCAAGTAAATGATCCTTAACAACCCCCGTGTGAACGGGTGCTGAGTCCAAACTATAGTACTATCGTTGCTAAGGCAGGTAGACAACATTCCATGTGTAAACATAACAAACAAGCATTCATAAGCCACGTATAACATGCATTAACGGTTAGCGTTCAAATAGTTTGAGTAGTGTGATAGTTGTAGTTTGAATATTCATAACGTATGTAACACCCAAAAGTGCTTAAAGCAAAAAGGGATCGAGTATACTCACAGCGATTAATGGATTGAAGGGAGCGCTTAGCGAGTACGGTTAGCCTGAATAGATTCGGTAGCATAACGATAAGTGAAACGTAAAACGGAAAAACAAGTGTTGGAGGGTCGGACAGCTGGTCGATCGGACGGTAGTTCGATCGGACGGTTGACCGTTCGGTTGACTGTTCGAGTGGATTGTTTCTTCCTATAAGAAGTATGTGTTTGTGCATGATGGCTTGACTTTTGAAGTTTTCGTTGTAGTATTTGAAAACCTCGAAGTACCTTTACCTCTCAGGTCGGTCGATCGGACGACTGTTCGATCGGCCGGCAACCCGATTGGTTAGGCATTCAAATGAATTGCAATGTTTAGTCTTTGGATCGGACAGGTGTTCGATCGGACAGGTCGACTAGTCAAAGACCTTAAATGAAATGTGAAGTATGGTGCAATGAATAGGATAGTTGATCGATCGAATAACACAACTGCTTGTTCGATCGGACAACAGGGTGTCACCTGATCGGACGGCTGTTCGATCGGGTGGCACTTCTAGTGCATTGAACACGTTGAAAAAATCAATTAAGTATTGAGGCATAGTATCTCATGATCCGAAGAGTAATCCGATCGGAAAGTACTTCGATCGAACAATAGTTCGTTCAATACTAGTATTCAATTTAGGTTAGTTGATTGTGTGGGACCATGTGTCAGCCGATCGGCTGGTCGGTCGATCGGCAGACTATCCGATCGGCTGGCTGTCCGTTTGGTCAGCAGTCCGATCGGTTAGCTTTCTGACCTGATCAGCCTATTCGTCTAACACTTGGCTGTTCTGGTTTGTTTGTCGTTATATCGAGGTAATTTGTCAACGAGTCGAACCATAGAACCCTCCTTCTTACTTGTTTCCCCTGCACGGGCAGGAATCACCCAAACCCAGCCGGTGAATTGTTCGGAACGGAGTTTAACGTTTAACCCGTAACCGGTTAACCTCGTGGGTAGAATACGGATCTTGAACCATGCAACCACCGAAGTGATTTGCAAAACGTCACAGACCCCGTTTCTATCGGTTGACGGCATTGAGTGTAAAAGAGTTGAAAGAAAGTTGGAATATCCCTCTTTCAATCCTTTTTCACCGTGTATATGTTTAGATCCACTACAGATCTTTGTTTGTTTATGTGGAAATCGGTTAGATCCAAGCTATTCTTGGTGGATTGAGGCCAAATCATGAAGTTCTTCAAGAACCCATGATGACATCATCCTAGAACACATGATTCTGGATGATTTCACGGTTAAAAGTTAAGATTTGAAAGATAGAAAGGTGTAGGAGTGTGTATAGATCAAGAAAGTACAAGAATTAGGACGAAAACTTACCGGAATCGAGAGAAATCTGTGAAAAGATGAGCTGAGCGTGCTGGTCAGTCAGAGGTTTTCAAAAGTGGAAAGAGTGACAATGACAGGGGTATTTATAGGATGCTAAAAGGAGTAAGTGCTGGCCGATCGGCCAGGCAGCTCGATCGGACAGCCTGTCCGATCGGACAGCAGTCCGTTCGGCTGGCTGTTCGATCGGCTGGGAGCCTGATCGATCAGTCGCACTTTTCGAGTGTTTTGCGCGGCGATTTTTGATATTTCGATTTCGATTACAAGCGGTACGATACGATAGGGTTTCCTAGTCAAATTACTTTCAGTCCCAAACACTCATATCTCGCATAATCTATTTTCCACCAATTATCATAGTTCGTTCACAATTCGAGTTCGATTGCATTTCGAGTTAGATTTTGAGTTTCGATTGAGTTTGCTTGATTATCACAACACAACATAAATAAACATGTACAGGTAACACGTAAGGCACACACACACGTATAATAACAAGTAAAAATATGTAGCTCGAGTTGCGTTTAGAAGTCGATTCGATTAGCATAGCTTGATTATTGATTAGTTAACTTTATCGCATTGTTACTTCCTATAATTCACACTCGTAAGTCGATTGAATAGCGATTAACATACGTCGATTATTGTCATTAACAACACTTACTCCACATAATACGAATTAAATAAAGAAATTTCTACGAGTCAAGTTGCGCGAAATCGGTCGTTGACTTTGACCTTGGTTTGACTTTGACTTGTGAAAACACGGGGTGTTACATGGAGGTTGTTCCTCCACTGGTGGTGGTGGCGGTGTTACCACATAAAAATATGGCTCCTCAGACGGAGGCTGTGGTGGGGTGTTGTGGTAGGAGGGAGTGAATTCGAATTTCCATTGGCCCTACCATTCTTGAAACTCATCGGGACCTTGGTAAGGTAATCCTGCAAAAGAAGAACCACTAGAGATGTCAATGGGATGCGTAGGCTTCCCAGATGGCGGCATTTCTGGATCTGGATCTTCATCCACATCCATGTCTTCGGGAAAGTGGTCCTCGGGTCCTAACAGGTTATGACCCGCTAGAGAGTTGATGTAGTCGTTTGTGTCACACCCCGATATTTCCACATATTACCGGTGGGCCCGGTTGGGTGTATCGTGACGTAGTTGATATCATCATAGTCAAATATACACAGTTTATAACACATCGGAAGTCTTGATAGAAATTACTATTACAGACCGAAAGTGTAAAGTATGAATAAAATAATATACAGACGGTTGTTGAATTGGAGGTTGAGGTCGCTGCTGCTGTTGAGGTTGTGGAGGTGGCGGGTATTGATACCCATAAGCAGGGTACGCGGGTGGAAAATATAAGGGGTAGAGAGCGTTAAAATTTGCTGCCTCAACGTATGGGTCGACAGCAGGTGCGTGATAGTTATAACCCGTGTAAGTTTGAGGCTCAAACGGGTTGTACCCAGTTGTATCTAGGTAAGCAGGGATTGGGTTTTCAAAACCCATGGGTGGTGGTGGTGCAGGAGTGACCGGTGCAGAGTCGACTTCTGAAACAGTGTTTGATGGCCCGCCCATTTGTGGGTCTTCAAAGATGGGAGGGTAGCTGCTGGATGTTTGTGGGGTGCTAAAATGGAAACCCCCTCGCACGGACATTCGTGCGCTTCTCCTACGCCTCGAAGGTTCTGGTGGCGGAGGCTATTCTGGTGCTGGTGGTGGCGGTGGCGTGACCGCTCGAAAGTGCGGGTCCTCAGAGGGAGTCCGATGTGGGGGTTGTGAGGGGGAGTAAAATCCCACTTGTAAGTGCTCCACCTTTCGGCCCATAAATCGGGGCCTTTGTATGGCGATCCTATAAAAGAAGAACCGCTGGAGATCTCTATAGGATGCGTAGGCATCCCAGAAGGTGCCTTGGCTGGATCTAGATCGTCGTCCACATCTATATCCTGATATTCAGGAAAGTGATCTTCGGGTCCCAACGGCTTATGACCCGCTGGTTCATTGATTTGGTCAATAGGGTTAAAACGACTCTGAAAAAAAGGAGTGGGGTTTAGAAAAGAATGATAGGAACCAGAAGGTTGCAAAGAATGGTGCGAGTGGTGCGAGTTCTGAGGCTCTTCATCTTGTTATGGTAAGAGGGCGAAGTACTGAGCGAAACGAAACGAAACGTTTCGCTGTTTCAAGGTAAGTTCTCCAATCCACATGTGGGTCAGAGCGGTAAGACGCAGAGGGAGTTCATCTATGCGAAGGTCCTGCTTCGTGGTCATGCCTCCCTCTCATTGGTGCTTTGCCTCGTCCTCTCCCTCGGATTCTTGGTGGCATGTTAATATGTAGTCCTGTCAAAACAAAGAAACAAGCAAAATATATAAACCAAATAAGATTAAGATTAATCCTAGGTCGTTTGCCTAGACTCGGAAATCAAGGAATGTGCTACTGTGTCATTGAGATTAAACACAAAAGGCTAGTGTTTAATTTACTCAATGTTGGCTCTGTTATCAACCTGTCACACCCCGATATTTCCACATATTACCGGTGGGGCCGGTGGGGAGTATCGTGACGTAGTTGATATCATCATAGTCAAATATACACAGTTTATAGCACAGCGGAAGTCTTGGTAGAAATTACTATTACAAACCGAAAGTGTAAATTACGAATAAAATAAAATACATACGGTTGTAAGAAAGGATCCACAGGCGGATCTAAATATAATACAAAAATATGTTCAACAGACTTAAGGCATTACGAACTTGCAAGATTCTCTAATTAACGCCCAGAAGCTCCCAGCCAATTACGAGTAGTACCTGTAACTTAGCTTTTTTGAAAATACGTCAGTTTACACTGGTAAATACAATTAACCGACTCTTTTAAAAACATTTATGAAAATTGATTTAAATGCACAAGGCACAAATTTCTTTTATAACTTGGGACAATTATATAAAAATAATCTTGTATCAGATTCACATGTTTGTCGTACGTTCAGGGCCTAAGACATGATTAATAGACACACCAAAAAGATATACCCACTGTGAATCTGATACAAGATTATTTTTATATAATTGTCCCAAGTTATAAAAGAAATTTGTGCCTTGTGCATTTAAATCAATTTTCATAAATGTTTTTAAAAGAGTCGGTTAATTGGATTTACCAGTGTAAACTGACGTATTTTCAAAACGGCTAAGTGACAAGTACTACTCGTAATTGGCTGGGAGCTTCTCGGCGTTAATTAGAGAATCTTGCAAGTTCGTAATGCCTTAAGTCTGTTGAACATATTTTTATTTTATATTTAGATCCGCCCGTGGATCCTTTCTTACAACCGTCTGTATTTTATTTTATCCATAATTTACACTTTCGGTTTGTAATAGTATAATTTACACTTTCGGTTTGTAATAGTAATTTCTACCAAGACTTCCGCTGTGCTACAAACTGTGTATATTTGACTATGATGATATCAACTACGTCACGATACTCCCCCACCTGTCACACCCCTATTTTCCACGTGTCACCGATGGGCCCGGTGGGGAGTATAGTGACGTAGTTGGTATCATCATAGACAAACAACACAATATATAAATGCACAGCGGAAGCAAAGATAGATTCATTTCAACTTTAAATAAAATGTAATATTAAATATCACGAGTAGTTGAAATGGATCCACAGGCGGATCAAAATAAAAGAAGATATTGTTCAACAGTTTATTTGACATCCAAGCTTGCGAGACTTATTGTGGACGCTTTAGAAGACAGCCAGCCTAGTACGAGTAGTACCTGCACTTAACCTTTTGGAAAAATACGTCAGTTTACACTGGTAAATACAATTTAACTGACTCATTTGGAAAAGGGTTGAAAATTGATTTGAATGCACGTGGCACAAAACATTTTATAACTTGGGATAATTATGCAATATAATCTTGTAAAGATTAATAGACACACCATAAAAATTGAGTTATACACTGACAGGTGTACGCCTACACCCCGTGCTCAGGTCGTGGCCATCTCGTAAGATGATGCCAAGGATATCCGGGACATGGTCATTAACCCCCCAAAGGCTTTAAGCAAACAAAACACATTCAAAACATAGCATATCAATAAATTAACCTCTATTCGATTAAGAATTCAATGCCGGACCAAGCGGTATATTATATACCGTACCCCAAGCCCGTATAGGGAAAATAAGTTAAAAGTATTTACCTGAGTAAAGTATAATTCACAATAAGCAAATTGCAAGTAGCTTTTACTGGTGCTCCTAATCTGGAACGAAGGTTTATAATAACCTATTAGATTTCTAACGGGTCTTTATTTAAGCTTAAGCTTAGACCGGTTAGCTTTAAGGACGATACGGTTCAAACGCACGATTAAGCGAAGACCGGATAGAATGTGATTTAGACCCGACAAGTTTGAATACTTGTATAATATGGTTATACTAAATACATTCTGGATTTTGAGACAAAGATGATAAGGTTTGACCCGTTTCGGTCAATTTATGCAAACTAGTTACATAAACCGAACCGAGCGCGAAAAGGGCGTCACGGGTAACCATAAGAGTCATATGAAAGTTTCCTGAGATAATATGACCTAAATATGTTATAATATCAGTGAGATATCTTCTATTATGCCCAAAATGGATTTAAACACAATTTATGCCTCATAAGGGCATTTTGGTCATTTAAGAGATTATAAAAGAGTTAAATTTGTAATCTGAGTTACAGGTCTGATTTATACAGTAAATACACTTAATTTAACATGTTATAACAGTAGGGTATGACCTATATGTGAAACTTATCATTTAAAACCAAACTATGCACCTTAGGGGTATTTTGGTAATTTCACAAGGGCTTAAAAGGTCAAAATTGGAAACCTGAGTTCAAAAACTTGTACTTACTGTTATTTTATAAAAATAAACTAAAACATCAGTAGGTATCAACCTTATATGTTTAATATGGTTATAGTACATACTATGCGTTAAAAACGCTTAAAAAGGCGATTTGGAGCCGTTTCCGGGTTTTTAAAAGAAAGCTGATATTTTTATAATTCCAGAATGCTCAAAATATTTTATTTATCAAATAAAATCAGTAGAAAAAGGTTTGGGGTCAAAAGGATTTATAAAACTCATTTTATGGCTTAAAAGGGCAAAATCGGTATTTACCGAATTAAACTTAGAGACCTATGTTATTGTTGGATCTGAGTTTGTTTCTGATTGTATTTTGTGTTTGTAATTAAAATGAAGATGGATGAGTGTGCAGCGGAATTATGATGAAAACAAACTTTGCATACAATCAAACGAGAGTAATACTTTGATCAAACATCTTTTCACAATGAATCGGAAGATTGAATTTATTTTAATAACGATTACAATGATTGATGAATGAATGCAAACTCCCCCTCAGCCAGAGCTCATTTGTTTGTTCGTGCAAAGAAGACGATGATGCAAAAGAGCTAATAGAACAGTACAAAGTACTGAACTATTTATAGGCACTTGCAAACCACTGAGCATCTTAGCTGACGTCACCATGAAAGTGACATCTAACCTCCTAACAAACTCTAACCTCTGATCTATACAAGCACTGCTATGTTAACTACTGCTATTACATTACATTACAAAACAGACTATAGATCAGCTGCTGCAACCTTCCACTGCTGTGAACCCAGCAGTACTTGTCCGGATCAGCAGTGCTTGACTCAAGGTAGTAGATTGAATCAGCAGGGCTTTAGTCTTCCATCAGGTCTTTACTTGAGCAGCAGTTGTAGGTCAATAGTTTGCACAATCAGCAGATAGGAGATCAGCAGGTGTTGAAATCACTTTCAAGGGGAGAGACATGTATGTAATCATCTGCTTATTCTGGATCCACTGCTCTGATCCAGTTTTGGCTTTAATTATCTGTTCCTCTGATAGGGTTCGATCCCAACAATCTCCCCCTGGAACAGATAATGCCAAAACTCTTCATTATTGTGGAAATTTATTGCCTCATCAACAGTTCCCTTATCTGACCTTTAAATTGTAGTTCAAAGTCAAGGGCATCTGTGTCTTCATCATCCCTGCTAAGTGGAAGATCAAGGAGATCCTACAAATCTTCAAGACTCAGGCCAAGAGCTTGTTCCCTTGATATTTTCTCCACTTCTCCACCAGACCTGAGCAAAGTCAATACGTAGGTCTGTTTGTCAGTTTCCCACTTTTGTATTTTTGAGCCTGGTGGGTTTCTTGGGAGATGTTTATTTGCAGAAGTATTTGGTGAGGCTGGCCTATTCATAACTGGCTGAGCAGTACTTGCAGTTTGATCCAAACCAAGAGTTTCTATGATCATTTTCTTTATGCCCTCTTTTACAAGGTCATCTCCTTTTATCATCTCTTGGATGGTTTCACCTCCCAACTGTTTGAGTGTCCTTCTTTTATAGATGGCAGCACCAGTTGCAGCAGTGGCTCTCCTGATTTGCAGCTTTGATGGTCTTTTTGAAACCTCTGCTTCAGGATAGTCAGGCTTTTGAGGAACTCTTGGATCTTTCTTTCTTAATTCCTCCAACCTTTTGTAGGTGATCCTGACCACATCTTCTTTCCATCTAGCAACTTGTCTTTTGTTTCCATATTCAGCAGTAACCAGTTCTTCTTTCATTCTTTTCAGTTCTACCTGTTTGTCAGGTACATTCTTTCTAAACTTTGCCCAGTCAGGAGGAGTGTGAGTGACTTTCCTTTTTATCATGTCTTGAATTCTTGCTGCTTCATTTTCAAGCTCAGGAACAGTCCACTCTTTGTACATGTATCTCTCTCCTTTGTACTTCTTGTGAACCATGATGCTTTCAATGTAGTCTTTCTTCAAAGTTTCAGCTGCTCTTTCTGAAATTTGTTGACTGACATTTTTTGCAAATTGTTCTAGGGATCTGACTTGTGTGAGCAGATATTGATAATTTCTTGAAATTTCTTTGTCAGATTTCCCTTGTGTATTTCTTTTTGAGATATCCTCTGCTTGCTTGACCTTGATTTTCAAATATTCATCAACATTTTTAGGCCAGGGATATCCTTTTATTGATGGCAAACTCCTTTTGGCAGGGTCATCCTCAAAGTAAAAGGATTTTATTTCTTCTCTAATAGCTGCTAGTTCAAGAGGAAATTGAACACCTGCAGGAGGTAAGGGCTTGTGCATTCGAACTGAAGAGAGAGGAGCTGGTTTTGGTATTGTGACAAGAGCTAAAGATTTTGAAGATGTTTGTGGTGGTGAAGTGTCATCATCTTTGAGGATTAGCCTTCTCCTCTTTGTTTGAGGAGGGGTTGATGATGTTTTGGATGGAACAGTGGTGGTGGATGTAGTGACAGTGGTTTGTGATTGACTAACAGTTGTTGACACAACTGGTGTTCCAACCACTGTTGTCTTTACAGCAGATGTTTTAACAACTGCTGTCTTCTGCCTTTTGGCAGGAGGTGATTTTGTTTTTGGTGGTGATCGTGGTAAAGCAGTGGATGTAGTGTGTGTTGAAGTGGTGTGTGTTGAAGTGGGAGCAGATGTTGAAACCACTGAAGTACCAACAGTAGTGGGTACAACAGGAGTTACAACAGCTGTTTTAGGTGGTGGTTTTGGAACAGACTTTGAACGTCTGGTTGGAATGGATTTGGGTAGCCTTACTCTTCTTGTAGGCTTCTTCTTTTCATCAACAAGATTTTCATCATCTTTTGACCCTGAAGTACCCTGATCAGGATAATCCACCCTGGCTTTCCTTTTGGCTTCTCTATCCCTTTTTACACTTGCAACTGCTTCCGCCAGTGCATTTGTAGTCACATCAATTTTCTTGCTTCCATCTGGCAAAGGGATCTGTTTGGTCATGTTTGCATTTTCTGGTTCAATGTAGAGACCATCCTCTATTCCCTTCTTTTTCCACTCCTGAATTTTCTCCGGGAATTGAGCTGTGGATGATGGAAATGAGTGTTTCCAAAGCATCATGATGTGGTGTCCCGATGTGTACAACCTGAACTTTTTGTGAAGAAGCAGGAGGAGTTTCGTTTATGGGTTGAGATATTTGTGCCAACTGCTGTGAGGAAGTAGCAGCAGTGGTTTCTTGTGACATTTGTGCTGTCACAGGCAGTAGCTCTGGTATCTCATCCTCCAGAGTTGCCTTTTTGATTGGTTTGGGGGGTTTTTGATTTTTCTTTTTGTTTGGCTTTTTGGGATTTGTAGGTGTGGGTTTCAAAGCAGTTGGTCTGCTGCTTTGATCACCTTGAGCAGTGGGCTCAGCAGCAGATACCTGAGGAGCAGTGGTAGCTGCTAAATTCTGCTCAGGCACCTCTGCTTGTGTTTTGCAAGGTGCTAACATTCTTGAAAATGTTTCAGTTGTTAAACTGTTTATTTGAGTTGAATCACCTTGATTTATTGCTGCTAAATCATTCTTACTGAATTTCTTTTCAAAATAGTAACTTAAAAACCTTGGAAACAGTAAGAATGATTTTGTTTCAACATTATTAACCAAATCTTTAAAAATTTCCCGAGAATAGTTAAAATTTTCTTCTTGAAGAATTGCATATCCCAGATTTTGAATCTTTAAAGGGATTTCATTGAAAGAAGTGGTTTTATTTGAAACACATAGTAGGAGGGTATGAAATAAAAATGTGGTTGCAGAAGGAAAATAACCTTTTTGTAAGGTAAGTTTCTTCATCATTGTGGCTTCATACCCTCTTTCAATGAAGTCAGTTTGTAACTCGTTGTTAGTGAAAGAAATTTTACCTTCCTGATCATCGAGGTAAAAGACTTCTAAAAGGGATAGTGGCGTGATTTGGACAGGTTTACCCTTTATAGAAGAGTGTATGGTGGTTGCAATGTCTCCTTGTTTTTCAAGGGTTGCATTCTTCCAGAACTCCCTTTGGGTCTCCAAATAAATTGGTGCATTGACGGTGAACAAAGTTTTGTACTTTGATTTTTCCATGGTGTCAATGATGGAATCGAAAACATTTGTGGTTCCTGGTTTTGTGAGAAGACCCAGGAGATTGTGAGATGGTTTTATGTGGGATTTCAGTGGAGATTGCCTTTTGAGAGGCTGTTTTCGATGATGATTTGGATGTGGGTTTTGCAGATGGCTTCGATTTTGTCATTTTTGAATAGAATGATCGAAGAAATTTGTGAAGGATGAGATGAAAAACTGCTTTGAGAAGAGAATTTTTAAGAATTCAATTCGACAGTAAAACCCTGTTTTGGTGGTGAGTGGGGGATTTTATAGGGAAGAAAGTGAATGCTGAGGTGGCAGCCGTTACAAAAGGTCTGACCACTATGTACTGCCCACGTGACAACCCCTGGTGAAAGTGAAGGACAATACTTTGATGAAAGTGACTGATGAAGGCAGTGCTAAGAAAGCAGTGGATGATTTTCACTATCAGTGGATAGCATATCAGTGGATAAGACACTGCTTTTGAACAACAGAGTTTATCAAAGGAATGAGAGAACAGGGGTTGACTTTCAGCAGTGGACAGACTTTTGAAGTAGAGCAGACTTTTGAACAATCAGTGGTTAATGGCAGACTTTTAAGGATTTTAATGAAAAATTTCATTTTTAGCTATTTTTAAGGATGGATTTTTGATTTTCTGAAAACATTTTAGTGCTTTTATACATAGAAAAACAAGATGTTGCTTGTTATTCCATGTTTAGCATTCCAATTCTAGAGACCAAGCTTTCAAAGGTGGCTGTATCAAGTGCTTTTGTGAGCACATCTGCCAACTGGTCTTTAGTTGGGACATGATGCAGAGAAATCAAACCTTTTTCATAGCAATCCCTCACAAAGTGATGTCTGATGTCGATGTGTTTGGTGGTTGAATGGGAAACTGGATTTTTGATGATATTTTCTGCTGCCTGGCTATCCAATCTGAGTGGTGTCTTTAAGGCAGTGATACCAAAATCCAGTAACTGATTTTGAAGCCAGAGGAGTTGGGCTGTACAGCTTGCAGCAGCAATGTATTCAGCCTCAGCAGTGGATGTTGAAACTGTTGCTTGCTTTTTGCTTTGCCAAGAAACCAAGAAATCACCTAGAAACTGGCACCCTCCTGAAGTGGACTTCCTTGTGGTGTGACAACCAGCAAAGTCACTGTCTGAAAAACCTGAAAGCTTGATGTTCCCATTAGCTGGATACCAGATACCAAGTGTGGGAGCACCTTTTATGTATCTGAAGATCCTTTTTACAGCAATGAGATTTGATTTTCTGGGAGTTGATTGACTTCTTGCACAGACACATGTTGCAAACATGATGTCTGGTCTAGATGCAGTTAGGTACAATAAAGACCCAATCATGCTTCTATAAAGTGTTTGGTTAATCAGCTCATCCTTTTCATCAGACTTGACCAGCTTATTTGTTGCCATGGGTGTGCTGCATGGTTTACAGTCATTCATATCAAATTTGGTCAAAAGTTCTTTAGCATATTTACTTTGATGAATGAAAGTTCCATTTTGCATTTGCTGTACTTGGAGACCAAGAAAGCATTGCAGCTCACCCATTGCACTCATTTCAAACTCAGCTGTCATGAGTTCTCTAAACTCTTCACACATTGTGTTACATGTGCTTCCAAAAATAATGTCATCCACATAAATTTGGACAATAATTAAATCCTTCCCTCTCCATTTTAGAAACAGTGTTTTATCAACGGTACCTCTTTTGAAACCAGTTGAGAGTAGGAAGTTGGAAAGAGTTTCATACCAGGCCCTTGGTGCTTGTTTCAGGCCATACAGGGCTTTGTTCAGCCTGTAGACATGATCTGGATAAAATGGATCCTCAAAACCAGGAGGTTGACAAACATACACCTCTTCTTGAATTGTACCATAGAGGAAAGCACTTTTGATATCCATTTGAAACACTTTCATATTGTGGTTGACAGCAAAGGCCAGGAACAGTCTAATTGCTTCCAATCTTGCAACAGGGGCGAATGTTTCATCATAATCAATCCCCTCTTCCTGTCTGTAACCTTGAACCACAAGCCTGGCTTTATTCTTGACAACAATACCCCTTTCATCAGTTTTGTTCTTAAAGACCCACTTTGTGCCAATGGGACTAACCTCTTCTGGCAGTGGTACAAGCTCCCATACTTGTTGTCTTTTAAACTGTTGGAGCTCCTCTTGCATGGCTTCTACCCAGCTGTTCTCTTTCAGTGCCTCTTGGTAATTGACTGGCTGATGGAGTGATAGAAAACCAGCAAAAAGACAAATGTTTTGGGTTTGGCTTCTTGTGAGCACCTCTTCATTGATGTTGCCAATGATTTGATCAGGTGGATGAGATCTCAAGAAGATTAAATCTCCTTGGTATGGTATGATGGCATTTGTTGGTGAAGGCTGCAAATGTGTATCATCTGAGCTAACCACTGCTGGTGACTTTGATGACCCAGCAGTGGCTTCAAAAGGTGGTGGAATAGGAGGTAATGAAGTGGACAACTGCTGACTTTTATCCACTGTTTGAGGACTTTTGTCAGCAGTGTTTGAGGATGTGGAAGCAGTGGTGGATGGGCTACTTTGGTCAACAACTGTTGAGGTAGCAGTGGTTGAGCTTTGACAAATGTTTTGAACAGCTGGTGCTTTTCCCTTTGTGGCAGACCTTTGAGGAATGATGATTTCATACCCATAGTCTGGTGTTGTATCCTCTGATGGACCTGCACTGTTAGTCTTGACAGCACTATTTTCAAAAGTAAAATTTTCAAGATCAAACAGATCTGCAGGGTTTGCTGGGATTTTCATTGATGAAAGTTCATTGAACTTAACATTCAAAGTCCCCTCCACTGCCTTGGTCCGTGTATTGAACACTTTGTAGGCCTTGGCAGTGGTTGAGTATCCCAAATGATAACCACAATCAATTTTGGCTGCAAATTTTGAAATGGAATCTTTTAAGTTCAAAATAAAGCATGGGCAGCCAAACACCTTGAAATATGAGATCAGTGGTTTGATTTTATACAGAATTTCATAAGCAGTCTTTTTGTGCCTGGGGTTTATTAAAACTCTGTTCTGGACATAGCACGCAGTGTTTACTGCCTCTACCCAGAAAGTTAATGGCAAACCTGAATCTGCAAGCATAGTTCTGGCAGCCTCAATCAAAATTCTGTTCTTTCTTTCAACAACCCCATTTTGCTCTGGTGTTCTAGGGATGCTGTACTGCCTTACAATCCCTTTCTTCACACAGAAGGCATCCAACTCCTTATTTTTAAATTCTGTGCCATTGTCACTCCTGAAGCTTTTCACTGGAAGGTCAAATTGCTTTTCAACCTGTGTCACAAAGTCTTGCAAAATGCCTGCAGTCTCATCTTTTGAGTGTAAAAAGAAAGTCCATGTAAACCTATAAAAGTCATCAACAATAACCAAACAATATCTTTTCTTCTTGAGGCTCATGACTTGAACTGGGCCAAACAAATCCATGTGTAGCATTTGCAAACACTGGGTTGTTTTGAACTCTTCAATGGACTTGTAAGAACTTTTATGCTGTTTTCCTTTTAAACAGGAAATGCAATGTTCAGAACATGAAAACAATTTTTGTGGTAGGCCTCTCACCAAACCATTTTTTGAAATTTCAGTGATTGTCTTAAGATTTGTGTGCCCCAGCCTTCTGTGCCAAAGTTCGGTCTCTTTGTTAGAGGCAGCTGAGAACAGACAGGCATCAGCTCTGGGACACTCTTTTGACATATCAACAACATAAACATTGCCACTTCTTTGATCAACAAGTTTAGTTTGACCAGTTTTGATTATTGCTTCAATCTTTTTTACCATTTCTGGTCCAACAATCCTACAACAATCTTTTGTGAAGAATGACCCAAACCCTTTGTCACTCATTTGTGATACACTCAGAAGGTTGAATTTTAGATTGTCTATTAGATTGACATTTTCAAATTTTACATTTCCAGATTGCACTGTACCAGACCCCAGAACTTTCCCTTTACTATTATTCCCAAAGGATATATCACCCCCACCATGGATTTTAAAGTCTTTGAGGAGGGCTTTACATCATGTCATGTGCCTGGAGCCTCCACTATCTACATACTAAAGACTATCAAAGCATGCAGAAGCTCCCTGCACATAAAGTAAAAGGATTAGTTCATTAGGGTCTCCAAAGCCAGCAGGGCTTTGGATGGGGTCTCAACAGTGTCTGGGATAGATGCAGAATGATGGACAGTGGTTAGGTCAGGGGTTTGAACTGTTTTAGGACAGTTCTTCTCTAACCACTGTTGTGGGTCCTGACCAATCACCTGTTGGTAACCAAAAGGATGCCTGTTCACTCTGGGTTTAGAGGGCCTTTTGTAGGCCTCATAAACGTGTGGAATCCTTTGGTAAGACTGTTTTTCCTTGCCTTTTCTGAACTGATTGGCAGGGGGTGCATCAGTAACCTGAACATCTCTTTTGACAGATGTTTGGTTCAGCTGTTTTGTGACAGCTGTTTGAACTGGTACAAACAGTGGTTGTTTCTTGGTGAATTTGACAGATGATGATGATGATGATGAACTCAAGGATGTTTTAGCAATGTACTCATTCTTTTTCACATCAAAGTTTTTGAGATACACACATGCTTGAGTTTTGTGGTTTGTTTTACCACAAACAATGCAACTTTCAGCTGAAACAATGACACTTGTTCTGTTTAAATCATAAGCTTTTAAGTGGAAACAATCTTTTGTTAGATGATTCCTTTTCTCACAGAATTCACAAAACAAGTTATCAATTTTTTCTTTCTTCTTTCTCTTTTTAGAATCCTTTGCAGCAGAGGTTTTAACCACTGCTGGGATGTCCTTGAGAGGTATGACTTTAGCTTTTGGAGCCTTGACACCATCAGTTGATGTAAAGTCCATTGGCTTGAAATTTTCAAGAATATCACACTCATCAGACCATTTTGGTTTAAACTGATAATCTTCAAGCTCCTCAAAAGTAGAGGATCCCATTGGTCTGTCAAGTGTGATTTTGTTACCAAGTTTGTCAGTGATTTTCACTTCTTGGCCATTCTTGTTTGTGGGGATGAACTCAGTGGTTACATCAGTGGTTTGAACAGATTTTCCAAAAGCAGTGTTTTCATCATCATGTTTTCTATAACCAACCCCAAATTTCACATTGCTTTTTATCTGTTTTTCAAGCATAACCTCATACCCTTTGCATGATTCCACCCATCTCTCACATGTGATCTGGGTGGACTCTAACTCCTTTTTGCAAACTTGGTATTTTTCTACCATAGTTTGGAGTTGAGTTTTGGTTATGCTCTGCTCTTCTTTCATGCTGCTAATCTCTTTCTCTTTTTCAGCCAATTTGTTTTTAAGTTCTTTTAGAGATCTTTCAAATTTGACTTCATCAGTTAAGATTTTATCCCTAAGGTTTTCGTTCACCTCTTTGATGTTAGCAAAAGCAATAATGCAATTGTCAGAACACAGTTTTTCAAGAACTTGAGGAGATACCTTGGCAGCAGCCATCATTGCACAATCACATTGATGATTCTCTTCATCATCAGCTCTCACCTTCTTTTCACCAGCCTTTTCTTTCTTTTCTTCTTCTTTGTCCTCTTCGGACCATGGATCTGTCATTGGTTCAATCAGGGTACCTGAACTTTCTCCCAACAGTAGTTCACCAGCCACAGCAGTAACCACTGCTTCAGTCACCTCATCCACTGTTTCAATACTCAGCTGTTCCTCCTCAGTTTCAACCCCCTCCTGTATTGACTCTAATGCCATCAAACAAAATTCATTATGAGAAGAATCATTAGAAGCATAGAGTGCAAAATTTTCATCACTAAGGTCTTCAGGCATACTGCTCCAGTCAACAAACCCTTGAGTAAAAAAACTTTGTTGATCTGGTTGTACTACTGCTGGAGCAGTGGTTTGAGGTGCAGGCTGCACTTGTGCCTGGGGGACAGGGGTTTGAACATATTGGATCTGTGGAATAGTAGTTTGGACATAGTGCACTGGCACAGGGGCAGCAGCATAGTGAGCAGTGTTCACTTGAGCTGCTGGGGCATACTGGGCATAGTGCACAGTGCCTTGATTTTGAGGTCTAGGATTTGAGCTAGGGTGAGTGATTATGGGACCATTAGTTTGACTCCTGCATTCCCTAGCGAAATGTCCCAACCTATTGCACTTGTAACACTTGATTTTCGATTTATCCAACCCAACCCTTAGATTCCCATGCAAACCTGGGAATTTTCGCCCTGTTCTTTTGTAGAATTTGCTAGTTCTAACACTTAGCAAAGCCAGTTGGTGCAGGATGTCCATTTCCTCTAAGTCAGTGGGATCAAAATGCTTTAAGTCATTTAGTTCAAAGCTTAGATTGTCTGACATCTGGTTTTCGTTTGCAGTGAATGCATAACTTGCAGAGTGAGGATCAGGGTTGTTAAAATTTGCACCAGCAGTTATGTCAATGAAGTGATCATAACCCTGATCCTTACCACTGCTCCCAGATTCTTCTTGACCCAGAAGAGCAGTGTTACCGAAAGTGTAATCATTAGTAACTTTTCCTGACTCTTGCAACCTCCTTTTCTGGTTCAACTCCCTTTCGTAGGTCAGGAGTCGACCGTGGAGTTGGGTCAAGGTCAGATCCTTGAACTCAGGTGAGTTTCGGGTGACAAAAGCTATGGTGTCCCATTTTTCTGGCAGTGACCTGAGGAACCTGCTATTTTGAGTTGAGTTTGTAAAAGTTGTGTTAACAAGCCTCAGTTCACTGATGAGACAACTGAAACGCTCAAATTGTTGCGTTAGTGATTCACCTTTAACGTAACAAAATGTTTCATACTGTTGGTTCAGGATTTCCCTATTGTTTTCTATGACTTCTTCGGTTCCCCCAAACTGTTCCTTAAGCGCATCCCATAACTCTTTGGCACTGTTACAGTGTAACAGTCCAGCATATATCTCATTGGGCAGCGCTGATGCTATGATGCTAAACGCTTTAGCATCCAGTTCGAACTTTTGATAGTCGGTTTCGGTATAATTTTCAACTGGTTTTGGAACGAACTTTTTAGCATCTTCAGCGCCTGGCACTGTGGGAACGTGGGGACCATAGATGACAGACCACCAACAACCTGTGCTTTGTTGAGCGAGGATGTGACCCATCCTCCTCTGTCAGATGTTGTACTCATTTCTTTTTAGCATAGGTGGTTTAAAAAGCGAACCGATGTTGTTTTTATCATCCTGAGATTGTGACGTCATTCTTGTTGTTTTACAGACACTGAGAAATCAACTTTAATGGTGATTAATCCTTGCTCTATTTTTCAACAAACGAACAAACGATCAGTATCAACTGTTATGAGCTGAACTATTTACGTCAAAATGATTGTTAAATCAAATTTGACTGTCCAGGCTCTGATACCAATTGTTGGATCTGAGTTTGTTTCTGATTGTATTTTGTGTTTGTAATTAAAATGAAGATGGATGAGTGTGCAGCGGAATTATGATGAAAACAAACTTTGCATACAATCAAACGAGAGTAATACTTTGATCAAACATCTTTTCACAATGAATCGGAAGATTGAATTTATTTCAATAACGATTACAATGATTGATGAATGAATGCAAACTCCCCCTCAGCCAGAGCTCAGTTGTTTGTTCGTGCAAAGAAGACGATGATGCAAAAGAGCTAATAGAACAGTACAAAGTACTGAACTATTTATAGGCACTTGCAAACCACTGAGCATCTTAGCTGACGTCACCATGAAAGTGACATCTAACCTCCTAACAAACTCTAACCTCTGATCTATACAAGCACTGCTATGTTAACTACTGCTATTACATTACATTACAAAACAGACTATAGATCAGTTGTTGCAACCTTCCACTGCTGTGAACCCAGCAGTACTTGTCCGGATCAGCAGTGCTTGACTCAAGGCAGTAGATTGAATCAGCGGGGCTTTAGTCTTCCATCAGGTCTTTACTTGAGCAGCAGTTGTAGGTCAGTAGTTTGCACAATCAGCAGATAGGAGATCAGCAGGTGTTGAAATCACTTTCAAGGGGAGAGACATGTATGTAATCATCTGCTTATTCTGGATCCACTGCTCTGATCCAGTTTTGGCTTTAATTATCTGTTCCTCTGATAGGGTTCGATCCCAACAGTTGTGCTCAGCCAAAAATTAAATAGAAACATGCATATGAATCGGATAAGTATTGAACCAAGTTGTATAATCTCAGAGAGTTATACTTATATGAAACCCGGTCCAAAATAAGCTCTAAGGCAGATCTTAAACATGCATAAACGGATCAGAACTGATAGTCAAAGCAAAAGCCAATTTATGCGACTTTCGGGTCCGATCCGGGTTTATACTGAAAATTGTCGAGTTGAACATGTTGAGACATGTTCTTATATTAGTTACCATGTTATTTTGATGATCAAACAGGTTGCATGTACCCTACATTGCTAATTACGCTTAATTTTGAAAGTACACATTCTGTTGACTTTTTAAGATAAGCTTTGACTCGACAATTAACAAAGTTAGAGTGGGAATCTGAAAGTACCCTTTTAAGGGTTTGTTACCCACATAAATACCTACTTGTAGGTACTTTCAATTCGAGAAATGACTGAGCAAATTTCGTTTAATCTCAAAGTCAAACTTAATTTACGATGGTTTGACTTTTGGTTAATTAGCTAAGCTAGAACGAATTAGAAAGGATTAGGAGTACTTACAAGAGTCCTAAGTATGCTTAGAGATCACTAGAAAGTTGGCTTGATGTCCAGAGAGCTCCAGAGATGATCTTTTGCAAAGTTGTGAATGAATGAACATATGAAAGTTGGGTTCTTTTATAGTCACTTTGATCCTCCAAGATGATGCCAAATCAGTCTATAAGTGATCCCAGATGAGTCCAAGTGCCCCTCTATGCATGCAAATCCATTGGAGAGCCCCAGGTATCAGACAACAGCTGTAAACAATCGAGACAGACCTGAAAAACTGACATCTGCTCGTTTTTGTTCGCTAGCGACTTGTAGGAGGGCCACGAGAGGCCTTACGCGGGCCGCGTACAAGCTGGTAACCAGCCCAACAAGTTTTCATGATTTACATTTCAGTCCTTGTCCTTTGTTACGTGGTTTTGCTTATTTTTCTTGCACTCTTGACCCTCAAACCTGATTTTTAAGGGCCTTAGGACATCTACAAACTTGGTTAGGTCCTTGGTTAACTTTGTGCTTACCCGAAAAGTCACGAATTTCAACGTTAACGCATTTAACCCTTCGTGCACGGTTTTGATCATAACTTTCTCATACGATAACGAAACTTGATGAAATTTTTATCACATATTCTAGTGAGTATATTTTATCTTTACCAAGCTTCGGGTTTGCCAAAAGGTCACTCGGAGGTATACTTTCAACATGTTGACACATTTAGCCCCTATAGTTTGTAATTTCTCACTTTCTTTCATCTTCCGCTTTGTATGATCCATGATTTATTCGTTAGAGATTATAAACACCATGTAGGGTTATTGTAGGGCCTATTTATCCATTGTTGACACTTTGGACCCTTATATTCACATAGTTTCACTGTTTGTCAACTTTAGTCCCTCTAAAGTACTTTTTCACATATTCAAAGCCTATGACACGTGTCAATACATTATTGGACGTAAATTTTCGAGGTGTTACATCCTCACCCCTTTAAAAGAAATCTCAACCTCAAGATTTACTGAAACAATTGAGGGTATTTTTCTTTCATCGTGGATTCTACCTCCCATGTGTATTCGGGACCTCTACGGGCATCCCATTTGACCTTTACAACAGGCACATGCTTTCTTCGAAGCTTCTTTACCTGTCGATCCTCAATCGACAATGGTTTTTCCACAAATTTCAAGCTTTCATCTATATGCACATCCGTATGTGGTATGACCAGTGATTCATCAGCGAAACACTTCTTCAGATTACAGATGTGAAAGACATTATGTATAGCACTGAGCTCTTCAGGAAAGTTTAACTTATAAGCAACTGACCCGACACGTTCGATAACCTCGAAAGGTCCTATGTACCTCGGGCTTAGCTTGCCTTTCTTACCAAATCGCATCACTCCCTTCCAGGGTGATACTTTAAGCAATACCTTGTCACCTACTTCGAAGTGAAAAGATTTACGCTTTGGATCCGCATAACTTTTCTGCCTATCCCTGGCAGCTTTCAAACGATCACGAATCTGGACAATCTTGTCCGTTGTTTCAAAGACCAAATCTGGTCCTGATAATTGAACGTCTCCTACTTCCGCCCAACAAATGGGTGTTCTGCATTTTCTACCATATAATGCCTCAAAGGGCGCAGCCTTAATACTAGTATGGTAGCTATTGTTATAGGAGAACTCGACTAATGGCAGATGCTTATCCCAACTGCCACCTAAATCAATCACACATGCACGAAGCATGTCTTCCAATGTTTGAATGGTACGCTCACTCTGTCCGTCTGTCTGTGGGTGGTAAGCCGTACTAAAATTCAAGCGCGTGCCCAAAGACTGTTGGAAACTTTTCCAAAAATGAGAGGTGTATCTCGTATCTCTATCGGAGATAATTGACAATGGTACACCATGTAGAGCTACGATCTTATCTACATATAATTGAGCTAACATGTCTGAGCTGTAAGTTTCCTTAATGGGGAGGAAATGTGCTGACTTCGTCAGTCTATCCACTATGACCCATATAGTATCATTACCCTTCCTTGTCTTTGGCAACTTGGTGATGAAATCCATCGTCACCATCTCCCACTTCCATGTGGGGATTTCAGGCTGTTGTAACAAACCTGACGGCTTCTGGTGTTCAGCTTTGACTTGCGCACAAGTCAAACACTTAGCTACATAAGCAGCTACAGACTTTTTCAAACCAATCCACCAGTAGTTGGCCTTTAGATCCTGGTACATCTTATCAGCTCCAGGATGAACGGAATATTTGGAACTGTGGGCTTCCTGGAGAATAACATCTCGAAGTCCCCCATAAACTGGAACCCATATTCGTCCATTCAATCTTAGCATTCCGTCTTTGTCATAGGATAACTGCTCCTCAGTTACTCCTAGCTTCTCTTCAGGATAGTTAGCTTCCAACACAGCTTCCTTCTGTGCAGCTAACACCCTTTCGTTCAAACTATTCCTTATTTCAATGCGCTTGGCATTGATTCTTATCGGCTTCACTCTTTCTCTCTGCTTAAGGCGTCAGCAACTACATTTGCCTTGCCTGGATGGTATTTTATCTCACAATCATAATCATTTAGAGTTTCCATCCATCGTCTTTGTCGCATGTTCAAGTCCTTCTAATTGAACAAATGTTGAAGGCTCTTGTGATCTGAATAGATCACACACTTGGTTCCATACAAGTAATGCCTCCATAATTTCAATGCAAATACAACGGCACCCAGCTCCAAGTCATGGGTGGTGTAGTTCTTCTTGTGTACCTTTAACTATCGTGAAGCGTAGGCAATAACCTTGCCCATACCAGTGTGTGATGCATCACAGTACACCACAAATTCTTCCATACCATCGGGCAATGTTAATACTGGTGCATTGCTTAACTTTTTCTTCAAAATGTCAAAGGATTCCTGCTGCTTAGGGCCCTAATCAAACTTAACCTTCTTACGTGTCAATGAAGTTAGGGGCGCAGCAATCCTAGAAAAGTTTTCGATGAAACGCCTATAATATCCTGCTAAACCCAGGAAGCTACGAATTTCAGTAGGCGTCTTTGGCTCTTGCCAATTCATAACTGCTTCTACCTTAGCGGGATCCACTTGGATTCCACGCTCACTTACCACATGCCCAAGGAATTGGACTTCTCGAAGCCAAAATTCGCACTTCGAAAATTTGGCTTAGAGTTTCTCTTGGTGTAGAAGTTTGAGAATACAACGAAGGTGTTTCTCGTGGTCAGCTTGGTTCTTCGAGTAAATAAGGATGTCGTCAATAAAGACGATGACGAATTTATCCAAGTAAGGCTTACAGATGCGATTCATGAGATCCATGAATGCGGCCGGTGCATTAGTGAGCCCAAAAGGCATCACTAGGAACTCGTAATGTCCATAACGAGTCCTAAATGCAGTTTTGTGCACATCTTCATCCTTGACCTTCAACTGATGATAGCCTGACCTCAAGTCGATCTTAGAGAAGTAGCTTGCCCCTTGCAATTGATCAAACAGATCGTCGATCCTGGGCAAAGGATACCTATTCTTGATAGTGACTTTATTAAGCTCACGGTAATCGATGCACAGACGCATCGATCCATCCTTCTTTTTGACAAACAAGATCGGCGCTCCCCAAGGAGACGAACTAGGTCTAATAAAACCTTTAGCTAACAGATCATCTAATTGCGTCCTTAACTCCTTCATTTCTGTTGGTGCCAACCTATAAGGTGCTCTTGCTACTGGTGCTGCACCCGGGATGATGTCAATTCGGAATTCCACTTGTCTATCTGGTGGTAAACCAGGTAGTTCTTCGGGAAAAACTTCAGGATATTCCGAAATGATAGGGATGTCTTCGATCTTAGGCTTTGGCTCATCAATAGTAACTTGTGCCATATAAATGACACAACCCTTCTGCAGACATCTGGATGCTTTGAGCATAGACACTTGCTCAGGCAATCCATGCTGGGTATCCCCTTGGATGGTGAGTGACTCCCCAGACGGAGTTTTGACTACCAGTTGCTTTCTGCTGCATATAATCTGGGCTTGGTTATGCGATAACCAATCCATACCTATAACTATATCAAAGCCGGCTAGCTTAAAGGGAAGTAAGGACAAAGAAAAAGAGTAATTCCTAATGGATATAACACATCCATCTAAAACAGTTGAGGCGGTTTCTATGGTTCCATCAGCTAATTCCATCTCATATTTCACACTTAAGGGTTTTACAGGCAATTTCAACAACTCACAAAACTTATTATCTACAAAAGACTTATCTGCTCCAGAATCAAACAATACTCTAGCAAAAACATCATTTACAAGAAAAGTACCTGTAATCACATTGTCATCATGAACAGCTTCCTTAGCGTCCATCTTGAAGACCCTCGCATTGGTCTTCTTCCCATCCTCAGCTTTCTTGGTGCTCTTTGGGCAATTGGACTTAATGTGCCCTTTTTCATTGCAACCGTAACATGTTGCATCTTTCAGCTTCTTACACTCCAAAGTCTTATGATCTGTAGATTTGCAAATCCCATAGGGTCTCGTGTGAGACTGGGATTTCGACTCAAGTCGACACCTCCCAAAATGGTTCTTTTTACAAGTTTTACATTTGGGCTTATCCCCCGATTGTTGCCCATCCTTCTTAAATCCCGACCCTTTCTTGTGGTCGTTACTTCCTCGGTGTCTCTTATCTGATCTTCGTGAGGTATCGTCCTCACGCTTCCTCTTACCTTCTTCTGAGTTCCTGAGTGCTCTCAACCTGACTACGTCCAAGGTAAGAGATGGAGATAGATCAGCTGCTGATCTGAAGGTAGCAGGCCTTGATGCCTTAATACTTGCTTTAATTTCATGGGCTAAACCCCCGATGAAGCGAGCAATCCTTTTAGGTTCTAGGGTTACCAAGTACGGAACCAACCTAGATAGGGTATTGAAAGTGGTGAGGTATGCTTGGCAATCTAAATTCTTCATCACCAATGATAAGAAATCTGATTCGATCCTTTCAACTTCGTGTTGCGGGCAATAATTCTCTTTAATAAGAGCAACGAACTGATCCCATGATAAATTGTAGAGTGGGATTTTTCCAACAGCTTGTATGAGAGACTTCCACCACGCCAGTGCTTCTCCTTTGAACGATTGGGATACGTATTTTACTACGTCCCTTTCAGCACAACCGCTGATGTCTACTACCGTATCCATCTCGTCCAACCAAGTCATACAATCTATTGCTCCTTTCTCCCCGGTGAAGTCCCGGGGTTTGCAAGAAACAAAGTACTTGTAAGTACAGGACTTGGTGTGTGGTTTGGCATCAAACACCATCCTTTTTGAGGGAACACTGTTCTGATTTGATGAGTGTCGATCATCATCCTTCTTGAGCTCATCTTTCTTAGATTCATCCTTCTTAGAGGGCGGTTTGTTATGAGCCTCCGAGTGTGTCTTTGGCTTGGAATGTGGTGCAGATCGGGTCCTACTTCGGGTCCCGTTCGATTCACTATACTGTCTATTTAGTGCTTCGATAACAGCATCATTCACTAATGCTTTCAACTCCGCACCAGTTACTAATATCTTAGCATTTTCAGGGTTTTCTGCTGGACGACTGTTTAATTCTTCAGACTTAGTCATGTAGTCTTAATTGCTACATAAAAATAAGGACAAGGTCTATTTAGAAGCCTAAACAGTATTATCATTCTTGACGATTTATTAACCATGGTTTTAATAGCCATTTTAGTTAATTTAATAATTTCATTCAGGATTTTTTACTAGTAATCTTTTTAGAATGAAATATAATATTGGCATAATAGGCCTAGTCACATAGACAAATTTCTAAATTACAAATTTAGATCTTATAGGATTAAAGTTTGAATAAATAAGACAAATCAATCCTTTTCTTGGCAGGGAGTTTATAAACTACGGCTGCCTTTTGTTTTATATGACATTAATTATAACCCGTAGGCATTTTGTCACAATCAATTATATATAAAAATATAAATTTGGATAATTTATTAAAAAGGGTGACATGTGTGATTTTGCGGACCACACTAGCCAAGAATGTTAACATGTTTGCAGATGTTAACAGAGATTTGAATCTTTTTAAACAGGTTCTACCATATTGGCCAGGTCTTTAATATGACATTCAAGCTAGGTTTTACCTTTTTAAGATTCTTATTATTAAAATGGTAAATTAAAATAATAAATGTTATTTTTCATTTATTCATATATTATATTCATGCATATAATTTAAAAATAAAAAAACTTGAATTAACCATTTCAATTAAAAATTAAACCAGTACGAGTTTGCCCTAAACGGGACTTTTACATAAACAACATGCCCACGCAGGGGCCAAATTAACAAACAAACCCACGCAGGGGTCAAAAAAAAGAAAAACATGCCCATGCAGGGGCAGAACAGAAAGGATAATATGCCCACGCAGGGGCAGAGTACAGAAATAAATGTCCTCGCAGGGACATGATTACAACTAAAATAAATAAACAAACAAAGGATTTTAGTGATCTTTCTTGCTTTTTCCCTTGATCAAATTCACCATCTTCTTAAACATCCCCCGGTTATGCCAACGTTCTTCCCGCAACCCATGTTGCACCTCTTGTCGCACCTCATGTATCTCATGAAGGATTTCTTGAAATTGTGGCGGCGACATCATCGGTGTCCGCAGTGGTTGCTGAAGATGCTGAGGTTGAGGAGGCGGCGGTTGCTGATAATGCGGAGGTTGAGGAGGCTGTGGTTGCTGATACCCATATGGTGGGTATCCATAGGTCGAGTGTCCCGTAGCCCAGGGACCTCCGTAGGGACCTTCCGGACGGGGAGCGTTGAAGCTCGAAGCTAACCAGTAGGGATCCTCTGCAAAGTTGTAACCTGTGTGGATCTGCTGCTCGAAGGGATTGTATGCTGCCGCACCAGTGTAAGCGGGAATTGGGTCTCCAAAACCCATTTGTGGTTATGGCGCGACAGGCGCAGAGACTACTTCAGAGACGGGATGTGAAGATTCTCCCCTCTCTGGTTCTTCGTGGACAGGCTAGTACCGGCTGCCACTTGAATGTGGAGGGGTGCTGATGCGTATCCCCCCTCGTGCGGATATTCGCAAAGTCGTTCTCCTTCGCCTCGGGGGCGAGGGAGGCTGAAGCTGAGGTGGTGCTGCCGGCGGAGTGACCGCGACAAGTCGGGAATCCTCGGAAGGATTCTGTTGCTGCTGTGGCTGCTGCTGTGGCTGCTACTGGTGTAGGGGAGAGTGGTGTGGCTGGTGCAGGGGAGAGTGGTGTGGCTGGTGCAAGGGAGAGCTATGGTAACTGAGAGTAAATACCCAGTCATACTGCTTGAAGTTCTCCTCAAAGCTGTCGGGACCATTGTAAGGTGATCCCATAAACGGTGACCCATCTGAAATTTCAATGGGATGGTTGGGAGTTCCGGATGGTGGCATTGCAGGATCGGTATCTTCATTGATGTCCATCGGGTTGCCACCAGAAAAGTGGTCTTCGGGTCCAAGTGGGTTAAAACCCACTGCTGCTCCTAGGTAGTCGTCAGGGTTGAACTGGCCCTGAAAGACGGGTGATAGATGGTCAAAGGGTGAATTGTGTCCTAGTAGAGGAATGTAGGACTGGTGAGAGTTATGGGGCTCATTCTCAGAATGAGGCCCAAAACAGTGTGGGATGGAAGGTGAGGTACTCAGTGAAACTGAGCGCCTAGCTGGTTCAATAAAAGACCTCCAAAGATCTTAAGCATCCGAGTTATGAGGATCTGAAGGTGTTCACCAGTGTGACGGTCCGGCCTCGTGGTCGTTTGGGGCGGTAAGTGGCCCATTTCCCCTGCCTCTTCCTCTCATTCGCGGCGGCATTTTGATAACCTGTCCAAAAATAAACAAGTGATACAACAAGAAATATATAAGACAAAGTTAGAAATAAAACCAAAATTTGGAAAATTCCTAAGTTCTTTGTCTAGACTCGAGAATCGAGGAATGTGCAATTGTGTAACTGAGATTAAACACTAGCCTAGACAAAGAACTTTGGAATTTTCCAAATTTTGGTTTTATTTCTAACTTTGTCTTATATATTTCTTGTTGTATCACTTGTTTGTTTTTGGACAGGTTATCAAAATGCCGCCGCGAATGAGTGGAAGAGGCAGGGGAAATGGGCCACTTACCGCCCCAAACGACCACGAGGTCGGACCGTCACACCAGTGAACACCTTCAGATCCTCATAACTCGGATGCTCAAGATCTTTGGAGGTCTTTTATTGAACCAGCTTGGCGCTCAGTTTCACTGAGTACCTCACCTTCCATCCCACACTCCTTCGGGCCTCATTCTGAAAATGAGCCCCATAACTCTCACCAGTCCTACATTCCTCTTATAGGACACAATTCACCCTTTGACCATCCATCACCCGTCTTTCAGGGCCAGTTCAACCCTGACGACTACCTAGGAGCAGCAGTGGGTTTTAACCCACTTGGACCCGAAGACCACTTTTCTGGTGGCAACCAGATGGACATCGATGAAGATACCGATCCTACAATGCCACCATCTGGAACTCCCAACTATCCCATTGAAATTTCAGATGGGTCACCGTTTATGGGATAACCTTACAATGGTCCCGACAGCTTTGAGGAGAACTTCAAGCAGTATGACTGGGTATTTACTCCCAGTTACCATAGCTCTCCCTTGCACCATCCACACCACTCTCCCCTGCACCAGCCACACCACTCTCCCCTACACCAGCAGCAGCCACAGCAGCAACAGAATCCTTCCGAGGATTCCCGACTTGTCGCGGTCACTCCGCCGGCAGCACTACCTCAGCTTCAGCCTCCCTCGCCCCCGAGGCGAAGGAGAACGACTTTGTGAATATCCGCACGAGGGGGGATACGCATCAGCACCCCTCCACATTCAAGTGGCAGCCGGTACTCGCCTGTCCACGAAGAACCAGAGAGGGGAGAATCTTCACATCCCGTCTCTGAAGTAGTCTCTGCGCCTGTCGCGCCACAACCACCAATGGGTTTTGGAGACCCAATTCCCACTTACACTGGTGTGGCAGCATACAATCCCTTCGAGCAGCAGATCCACACAGGTTACAACTTTGCAGAGGATCCCTACAGGTTAGCTTCGAGCTTCAACGCTCCCCGTCCGGAAGGTCCCTACAGAGGTCCCTGGGCTACGGGACACTCGACCTATGGATACCCACCATATGGGTATCAACAACCGCAGCCTCCTCAACCTCCGCATTATCAGCAACCGCCGCCTCCTCAACCTCAGCATCTTCAGCAACCACCGCGGACACCGGTGATGTCGCCGCCACAATTTCAAGAAATCCTTCATGAGATACATGAGGTGCGACAAGAGGTGCAACATGGGTTGCGGGAAGAACGTAGGCATAACCGGGGGATGTTTAAGAAGATGGTGAATTTGATCAAGGGAAAAAGCAAGAAGAATCACTAAAATCCTTTGTTTGTTTATTTATTTTAGTTGTAATCATGTCCCTGCGAGGACATTTATTTCTGTACTCTGCCCCTGCGTGGGCGTATTATCCTTTCTGTTCTGCCCCTGCGTGGGCATGTTTTTCTTTTTTTTTGACCCCTGCGTGGGTTTGTTTGTTAATTTGGCCCCTGCGTGGGCATGTTGTTTATGTAAAAGTCCCGTTTAGGGCAAACTCGTACTGGTTTAATTTTTAATTGAAATGGTTAATTTAAGTTTTTCATTTTTAAATTATATGCATGAATATAATATATGAATAAATGAAAAATAACATTTATTATTTTAATTTACCATTTTAATAATAAGAATCTTAAAAAGGTAAAACCTAGCCTGGATGTCATATTAAAGACCTGGCCAATATGGTAGAACCTGTTTAAAAAGATTCAAATCTCTGTTAACATCTGCAAACATGTTAACATTCTTGGCTAGTGTGGTCCGCAAAATCACACATGTCACCCTTTTTAATAAATTATCCAAATTTATATTTTTATATATAATTGATTGTGACAAAATGCCTACGGGTTATAATTAATGTCATATAAAACAAAAGGCAGCCGTAGTTTATAAACTCCCTGCCAAGAAAAGGATTGATTTGTCTTATTTATTCAAACTTTAATCCTATAAGATCTAAATTTGTAATTTAGAAATTTGTCTATGTGACTAGGCCTATTATGCCAATATTATATTTCATTCTAAAAAGATTACTAGTAAAAAATCTTGAATGAAATTATTAAATTAACTAAAATGGCTATTAAAACCATGGTTAATAAATCGTCAAGAACGATAATACTGTTTAGGCTTCTAAATAGACCTTGTCCTTATTTTTATGTAGCAATTAAGACTACATGACTAAGTCTGAAGAATTAAACAGTCGTCCAGCAGAAAACCCTGAAAATGCTAAGATATTAGTAACTGGTGCGGAGTTGAAAGCATTAGTGAATGATGCTGTTATCGAAGCACTAAATAGACAGTATAGTGAATCGAGCGGGACCCGAAGTAGGACCCGATCTGCACCACATTCCAAGCCAAAGACACACTCGGAGGCTCATAACAAACCGCCCTCTAAGAAGGATGAATCTAAGAAAGGTGAGCTCAAGAAGGATGAATCTAAGTAAGATGAGCTCAAGAAGGATGATGATCGACACTCATCAAATCAGAACAGTGTTCCCTCAAAAAGGATGGTGTTTGATGCCAAACCATACACCAAGTCCTGTACTTACAAGTACTTTGTTTCTTGCAAACCCCGGGACTTCACCGGGGAGAAAGGAGCAATAGATTGTATGACTTGGTTGGACGAGATGGATACGGTAGTAGACATCAGCGGTTGTGCTGAAAGGGACGTAGTAAAATACGTATCCCAATCGTTCAAAGGAGAAGCACTGGCGTGGTGGAAGTCTCTCATACAAGCTGCTGGAAAAATCCCACTCTACAATTTATCATGGGATCAGTTCGTTGCTCTTATTAAAGAGAATTATTGCCCGCAACACGAAGTTGAAAGGATCGAATTAGATTTCTTATCATTGGTGATGAAGAATTTAGATTGCCAAGCATACCTCACCACTTTCAATACCCTATCTAGGTTGGTTCCGTACTTGGTAACCCCAGAACCTAAAAGGATTGCTCGCTTCATCGGGGGTTTAGCCCCTGAAATTAAAGCAAGTGTTAAGGCATCAAGGCCTGCTACCTTCAGATCAGCAGCTTATCTATCTCCATCTCTTACCTTGGACGTAGTCAGGTTGAGAGCACTCAGGAACTCAGAAGAAGGTAAGAGGAAGCATGAGGACGATACCTCACGAAGATCAGATAAGAGACACCGAGGAAGTAACGACCACAAGAAAGGGTCGGGATTTAAAAAGGATGGGCAACAATCGGGGGATAAGCCCAAATGTAAAACTTGTAAAAAGAACCATTTTGGGAGGTGTCGACTTGAGTCGAAATCCCAGTCTCACACGAGACCCTGTGGGATTTGCAAATCTACGGATCATAAGACTTTGGAGTGTAAGAAGCTGAAAGATGCAACATGTTACGGTTGCAATGAAAAAGGGCACATTAAGTCCAATTGCCCAAAGAGCACCAAGAAAGCCGAGGATGGGAAGAAGACCAATGCGAGGGTCTTCAAGATGGACGCTAAGGAAGCTGCTCAGGATGACAACGTGATTACAGGTACTTTTCTCGTAAATGATGTTTTTGCTAGAGTATTGTTTGATTCTGGAGCAGATAAGTCTTTTGTAGATAATAAGTTTTGTGAGTTGTTGAAATTGCCTGTAAAACCCTTAAGTGTGAAATATGAGGTGGAATTAGCTGATGGAACCATAGAAACCGCCTTAACTGTTTTAGATGGATGTGTTATGTCCATTAGGAATCACTCTTTTTCTTTGTCCTTACTTCCCTTTAAGCTAGCCGGCTTTGATATAGTTATAGGTATGGATTGGTTATCGCATAACCAAGCCCAGATTATGTGCAGCAGAAAGCAAGTGGTAGTCAAAACTCCGTCTGGGGAGTCACTCACCATCCAAGGGGATACCCAGCATGGATTGCCTGAGCAAGTGTCTATGCTCAAAGCATCCAGATGTCTGCAGAAGGGTTGTGTCATTTATATGGCACAAGTTACTATTGATGAGCCAAAGCCTAAGATCGAAGACATCCCTATCATTTCGGAATATCCTGAAGTTTTTCCCGAAGAACTACCTGGTTTACCACCAGATAGACAAGTGGAATTCCGAATTGACATCATCCCGGGTGCAGCACCAGTAGCAAGAGCGCCTTATAGGTTGGCACCAACAGAAATGAAGGAATTAAGGACGCAGTTAGATGATCTGTTAGCTAAAGGTTTTATTAGACCTAGTTCGTCTCCTTGGGGAGCGCCGATCTTGTTTGTCAAGAAGAAGGATGGATCGATGCGCCTGTGCATCGATTACCGTGAGCTTAATAAAGTCACTATCAAGAATAGGTATCCTTTGCCCAGGATCGACGACCTGTTCGATCAATTGCAAGGGGCAAGCTACTTCTCTAAGATCGACTTGAGGTCAGGCTATCATCAGTTGAAGGTCAAGGATGAAGATGTGCACAAAACTGCATTTAGGACTCGTTATGGACATTACGAGTTCCTAGTGATACCTTTTGGGCTCACTAATGCACCGGCCGCATTCATGGATCTCATGAATCGCGTCTGCAAGCCTTACCTAGACAAATTCGTCATCGTCTTTATTGACGACATCCTTATCTATTCAAAGAGCCAAACTGATCACGAGAAACACCTTCGTTGTATTCTCAAACTTCTACACCAAGAGAAACTCTACGCCAAATTTTCGAAGTGCGAATGTTGGCTTCGAGAAGTCCAATTCCTTGGGCATGTGGTAAGTGAGCGTGGAATCCAAGTGGATCCCGCTAAGGTAGAAGCAGTTATGAATTGGCAAGAGCCAAAGACGCCTACTGAAATTCATAGCTTCCTGGGTTTAGCAGGATATTATAGGCGTTTCATCGAAAACTTTTCTAGGATTGCTTTGCCCCTAACTTCATTGACACGTAAGAAGGTTAAGTTTGATTGGGGCCCTAAGCAGCAGGAATCCTTTGACATTTTGAAGAAAAAGTTGAGCAATGCACCAGTATTAACATTGACCGATGGTATAGAAGAATTTGTGGTGTACTGTGATGCATCACACACTGGTATGGGCTGTGTACTCATGCAGAAAGGCAAGGTTATTGCCTACACTTCACGACAGTTAAAGGTACACGAGAAGAACTAGACCACCCATGACTTGGAGCTGGGTGCCGTTGTATTTGCATTGAAATTATGGAGGCATTACTTGTATGGAACCAAGTGTGTGATCTATTCAGATCACAAGAGCCTTCAACATTTGTTCAATCAGAAGGACTTGAACATGCGACAAAGACGATGGATGGAAACTCTAAATGATTATGATTGTGAGATAAAATACCATCCAGGCAAGGCAAATGTAGTTGCTGACGCCTTAAGCAGAAAAGAAAGAGTGAAGCCGATAAGAATCAATGCCAAGCGCATTGAAATAAGGAATAGTTTGAACGAAAGGGTCTTAGCTGCACAGAAGGAAGCTGTGTTGGAAGCTAACTATCCTGAAGAGAAGCTAGGAGTAACTGAGGAGCAGTTATCCTATGACAAAGACGGAATGATAAGATTGAATGGACGAATATGGGTTCCAGTTTATGGAGGACTTCGAGATGTTATTCTCCAGGAAGCCCACAGTTCCAAATATTCCGTTCATCCTGGAGCTGATAAGATGTACCAGGATCTAAAGGCCAACTACTGGTGGATTGGTTTGAAAAAGTCTGTAGCTGCTTATGTAGCTAAGTGTTTGACTTGTGCGCAAGTCAAAGCTGAACACCAGAAGCCGTCAGGTTTGTTACAACAGCCTGAAATCCCCACATGGAAGTGGGAGACGGTGACGATGGATTTCATCACCAAGTTGCCAAAGACGAGGAAGGGTAATGATACTATATGGGTGATAGTGGATAGACTGACGAAGTCAGCACATTTCCTACCCATTAAGGAAACTTACAGCTCAGACATGTTAGCTCAATTATATGTAGATAAGATCGTAGCTCTACATGGTGTACCATTGTCAATTATCTCCGATAGAGATACGAGATACACCTCTCATTTTTGGAAAAGTTTCCAACAGTCTTTGGGCACGCGCTTGAATTTTAGTACGGCTTACCACCCACAGACAGACGGACAGAGTGAGCGTACCATTCAAACATTGGAAGACATGCTTCGTGCATGTGTGATTGATTTAGGTGGCAGTTGGGATAAGCATCTGGCATTAGTCGAGTTCTCCTATAACAATAGCTACCATACTAGTATTAAGGCTGCGCCCTTTGAGGCATTATATGGTAGAAAATGCAGAACACCCATTTGTTGGGCGGAAATAGGAGACGTTCAATTATCTGGACCAGATTTGGTCTTTGAAACAACGGACAAGATTGTCCAGATTCGCGATTGTTTGAAAGCTGCCAGGGATAGGCAGAAAAGTTATGCGGATCCAAAGCGTAAATCTTTTCACTTCGAAGTAGGTGACAAGGTATTGCTTAAAGTATCACCCTGGAAGGGAGTGATGCGATTTGGTAAGAAAGGCAAGCTAAGCCCGCGGTACATAGGACCTTTCGAGGTTATCGAACGTGTCGGGTCAGTTTCTTATAAGTTAAACTTTCCTGAAGAGCTCAGTGCTATACATAATGTCTTTCACATCTGTAATCTGAAGAAGTGTTTCGCTGATCAATCACTGGTCATACCACATACGGATGTGCATATAGATGAAAGCTTGAAATTTGTGGAAAAACCATTGTCGATTGAGGATCGACAGGTAAAGAAGCTTCGAAGAAAGCATGTGCCTATTGTAAAGGTCAAATGGGATGCCCGTAGAGGTCCCGAATACACATGGGAGGTAGAATCCACGATGAAAGAAAAATACCCTCATTTGTTTCAGTAAATCTCGAGGTCGAGATTTCTTTTAAGGGGGTGAGGATGTAACACCTCGAAAATTTACGTCCAATAATGTATTGACACGTGTCATAGGCTTTGAATATGTGAAAAAGTACTTTAGAGGGACTAAAGTTGACAAACAGTGAAACTATGTGAATATAAGGGTCCAAAGTGTCAACAATGGATAAATAGGCCCTACAATAACCCTACATGGTGTTTATAATCTCTAACGAATAAATCATGGATCATACAAAGCGGAAGATGAAAGAAAGTGAGAAATTACAAACTATTGGGGCTAAATGTGTCAACATGTTGAAAGTATACCTCTGAGTGACCTTTTGGCAAACCCGAATCTTTGTAAAGATAAAATATACTCACTAGAATATGTGATAAAAATTTCATCAAGTTTCGTTATCGTATGAGAAAGTTATGATCAAAACCGTGCACGAAGGGTTAAATGCGTTAACGTTGAAATTCGTGACTTTTCGGGTAAGCACAAAGTTAACCAAGGACCTAACCAAGTTTGTGGATGTCCTAAGGCCCTTAAAAATCAGGTTTGAGGGTCAAGAGTGCAAGAAAAATAAGCAAAACCACGTAACAAAGGACAAGGACTGAAATGTAAATCATGAAAACTTGTTGGGCTGGTTACCAGCTTGTACGCGGCCCGCGTAAGGCCTCTCGCGGCCCGCCTACAAGTCGCCAGCGAACAAAAACGAGCAGATGTCAGTTTTTCAGGTCTGTCTCGATTGTTTACAGCTGTTGTCTGATACCTGGGGCTCTCCAATGGATTTGCATGCATAGAGGGGCACTTGGACTCATCTGGGATCACTTATAGACTGATTTGGCATCATCTTGGAGGATCAAAGTGACTATAAAAGAACCCAACTTTCATATGTTCATTCATTTACAACTTTGCAAAAGATCATCTCTGGAGCTCTCTGGACATCAAGCCAACTTTCTATTGATCTCTAAGCATACTTAGGACTCTTGTAAGTACTCCTAATCATTTCTAATTCGTTCTAGCTTAGCTAATTAACCAAAAGTCAAACCATCGTAAATTAAGTTTGACTTTGAGATTAAACGAAATTTGCTCAGTCATTTCTCGAATTGAAAGTACCTACAAGTAGGTATTTATGTGGGTAACAAACCCTTAAAAGGGTACTTTCAGATTCCCACTCTAACTATGTTAATTGTCGAGTCAAAGCTTATCTTAAAAAGTCAACAGAATGTGTACTTTCAAAATTAAGCGTAATTAGCAATGTAGGGTACATGCAACCTGTTTGATCATCAAAATAACATGGTAACTAATATAAGAACATGTCTCAACATGTTCAACTCGACAATTTTCAGTATAAACCCGGATCGGACCCGAAAGTCGCATAAATTGACTTTTGCTTTGACTATCAGTTCTGATCCGTTTATGCATGTTTAAGATCTGCCTTAGAGCTTATTTTGGACCAGGTTTCATATAAGTATAACTCTCTGAGATTATACAACTTGGTTCAATACTTATCCGATTCATATGCATGTTTCCGATTTATGCTTAAATGTTGACTATTATGCCCTTTTGACTATAAAACGTGATTTTTGAAAAAGTGAAAGAGTAGAAACATTAGTTACTGATTTATAAACTTGCACCTAAAATTTGACATCAATTTGAGGTCTAGATTAAGAGTTATGCTCATTAGCGTAAATTGGAAGCTTTATGTTAATTAAACGGCGTAATTAGCGAATAGCCTATTTAAACCCACTTTTTGATATCAAACTTTTTACCCACTGATGTAATATAATATTTTGGGATTTTTGAAGATTTTTATTTAATTTTTGGTTGAGCATAACATAGGTCTCTAAGTTTAATCCGGTAAATACCGATTTTGCCCTTTTAAGCCATAAAATGAGTTTTATAAATCCTTTTGACCCCAAACCTTTTTCTACTGATTTTATTTGATAAATAAAATATTTTGAGCATTCTGGAATTATAAAAATATCAGCTTTCTTTTAAAAACCCGGAAACGGCTCCAAATCGCCTTTTTAAGCGTTTTTAACGCATAGTATGTACTATAACCATATTAAACATAAAAGGTTGATACCTACTGATGTTTTAGTATATTTTTATAAAATAACAGTAAGTACAAGTTTTTGAACTCAGTTTTCCAATTTTGACCTTTTAAGCCCTTGTGAAATTACCAAAATACCCTTAAGGTGCATAGTTTGGTTTTAAATGATAAGTTTCATATATAGGTCATACCCTACTGTTATAACATGTTAAATTAAGTGTATTTACTGTATAAATCAGACCTGTAACTCAGATTACAAATTAAACTCTTTTATAATCTTTTAAATGACCAAAATGCCCTTATGAGGCATAAGTTGAGTTTAAATTCATTTGGGGCATAATAGAAGACATCTTACTGATGTCACAACATATTTAAAGTATATTACCCGTGACGCCCTTTTCGCGCTCGGTTCGGTTTATGTAACTAGTTTGCATAAACTGACCGAAACGGGTCAAACCTTATCATCTTTGTCTCAAAATCCAGAATGTATTTGGTATACCCATATTATACAAGTATTCAAACTTGTCGGGTCTAAATCACATTCTATCCGGTCTTCGCTTAATCATGCGTTTGACCCGTATCGTCCTTAAAGCTAACCGGTCTAAGCTTAAGCTTAAATAAAGACCCGTTAGAAATCTAATAGGTTAATATAAACCTTCGTTCCAGATTAGGAGCACCAGTAAAAGCTACTTGCAATTTGCTTATTGTGAATTATACTTTACTCAGGTAAATACTTTTAACTTATTTTCCCTATACGGGCTTGGGGTACGGTATATAAAATACCGCTTGGTCCGGCATTGAATTCTTTAATCGAATAGAGGTTAAATTTATTGATATGCTATGTTTTGAATGTGTTTTGTTTTCTTAAAGCCTTTGGGGGGTTAATGACCATGTCCCGGATATCCTTGGCATCATCTTACGAGATGGCCACGACCTGAGCACGGGGTGTAGGCGTACACCTTTCAGTGCATAACTCAATATTGTGGTGTGTCTATTAATCTTTAACCCGGTCTACGGATCGGGCTACTGAACGCATAAGTAACATGTAAATCCCTTACAAGATTATATTGCATAATTATCCCAAGTTATAAAATGTTTTGTGCCACGTGCATTCAAATCAATTTTCAACCCTTTTCAAAATGAGTCAGTTAAATTGTATTTACCAGTGTAAACTGATGTATTTTTCCAAAAGGTTAAGTGCAGGTACTACTCGTACTAGGCTGGCTGTCTTCTAAAGCGACCACAATAAGTCTCGCAAGCTTGGATGTCAAATAAACTGTTGAACAATATCTTCTTTTATTTTGATCCGCCTGTGGATCCATTTCAACTACTCGTGATATTTAATATTACATTTTATTTGAAGTTGAAATGAATCTATCTTTGCTTCCGCTGTGCATTTATATATTATGTTGTTTGTCTATGATGATACCAACTACGTCACTATACTCCCCACCGGGCCCACCGGTGACACGTGGAAAATAGGGGTGTGACAACCGGGCCCACCGGTAATATGTGGAAATATCGGGGTGTGACAGGTTGGTATCAGAGCCAACATTGAGTGAATTAAAAACTTGCCTTTTGTATTTAATCTCAATGACACAGTAGCACATTACTTGACTTCCGAGTTTAGGCAAACGACCTAGGATTAATCTTAATCTTATTTGGTTTATATATTTTGCTTGTTTCTTTATTTTGACAGGACTACATATTAAACATGCCACCAAGAATCCGATGGAGAGGAGGACGAGGCAAAGCACCAATGAGAGGGAGGCATGACCACGAAGCAGGACCTTCGCATAGACGAACTCCCTCTGCGTCTTACAGCTCCGACCCACATGTGGATTGGAAAACTTACCTTGAACCAGCGAGACATTCCGTTTCGCTCAGTACTTCCCCCTCTTACCATAACTTATTTGGGCCACAACAAGAAGAAGAGCCTCAGGACTCGCACCACTCGCACCATTCTTTGGAACGTTCTGGTTTCCATCATTCTTTCCAAAACCCCACTCCTTATTTTCAGAGTCGTTTTAACCCTATTGACCAAATTAATAAACCAGCGGGTCACAACCCGTTGGGACCCGAAGATCACTTTCCTGAATATCAGGATATGGATGTGGACGACGATCCAGATCCAGCCATGCCACCTTCTGGAACGCCTACGCATCCCATAGAGATCTCCAGCAGTTCTTCTTTTGCAGGATCACCATACAGAGGACCCGATTTATGGGCCGAAAGGTGGAGCACTTATAAGTGGGAGTTTACTCCCCCTTAATACGACTCACCACCACCACAACGGACTCCCTCTGAGGACCCGCACTTTCAAGTGGTCACGCCACCGCCACCGCCACCACCAGCACCAGAACAGCCTCCGCCAGCAGAACCATCGAGGCGTAGGAGAAGCGCACGAATTTCCGTGCGAGGGGGGTTTCCATTTTAGCACCCCACAAACATCCAGCAACTACCCTCCCATCTTTGAAGACCCACCAATGGGCGGGCCATCAAACGCTGTTTCAGAAGTCGACTCTTCCTTGGTCACTCCTGCACCACCACCACCCATGGGTTTTGAAAACCCAATCCCTGCTTACCCAGATACAACTGTGTACAACCTGTTTGAGCATCAAACTTACACGGGTTATAAGTATCACGCACCTGCTGTCGACCCATACGTTGAGGCAACAAATTTTAACGCTCTCTACCCCTCACCTTTTCCACCCGCGTACCCAACTGGGTACCCTGCTTATGGGTATCAATACCTGCCACCTCCACAACCTCAACAGCAGCAGCAGCAGTAGCAGCAACCTCAACCTCCACTTCAACAACCGTCTATATATTATTTTATTCGTACTTTATACTTTCGGTTTGTAATAGTAATTTCTACCAAGACTTCCACTGTGCTATAAACTGTGTATATTTGACTATGATGATATCAACTACGTCACGATACTCCCCACCGGACCCACCGGTAATATGTGAAAATATCGGGGTGTGACAGTTTGGGTCAAAGTGACCCTGAGAATAGGGTGGTGAGAATGCAGCGAATGCTGCGAGTGGTGGGGCTCATGTGACTGCTGAGGCCCAAAAGAGTGGTGGTATGATGACGATGTGCTCAACGAGATGAACCGCCTAGCAGGTTCTAACGAGTGTCTCCAATCCTCGTAGGGATCGGGGCTGAAAGAAGCAGATGGTGTACGACGATGTGAGGGCCCCACCTGGCTCAATGGTCCTTTGCCCTTTCCTCCTCGAACTCTTGGAGCCATCTTTCAAGTTTCAACCTGTCAAAAACAAGAAAGCAATATATATAAACCAAACAAAGATTAAGAATAATCCTAGGTCATTTTCCTAGACTCAGAAGCCTATGAAATGTGCTACTGTGTCATTGAGATTAAACACAAAAGGCTAGTGTGTAATTCCCTCAATGTTGGCTCTGATACCAACCTGTCACACCGTCGTACACCATCTGCTTCTTTCAGCTCCGATCCCGATGAGGATTGGAGACACTCGTTAGCACCTGCTAGGCGGTCCGTCTCGTTGAGCACATCGCCATCATACCACCACTCTTTTGGGCCTCAGCAGTCGCATGAGTCCCACCACTCGCAGCGTTCACTACATTCTCACCACTCTCACCACTCCCATTCTCAGAGACACTTTGACCCAAACGACTACATCAAATCTCTAGCGGGTCATAAGCAGTTGGGACCCGAGGACCACTTTCCCGAAGACATGGATCTGGATGAAGATCCAGATCCAGAAATGCCGCCATCTGGGACGCCTACGCATCCCATTGACATCTCTATTGGTTCTTCTTTCGCAGGATCACCTTACCAAGGTCCCGATAAGTTTCAAGAATGGTGGGGCCAGTGGAAATTAGAATTCACTCCTTACTACCACAACACCCCACCACAACCTCTGTATGAGGAGCCATACTTTCATGCGGTAACACCGCCACCACTACCAGTGGAGGAACAACCTCCACCACCTCCAGAACTGCCAAGGAGGAGAAGGAACACACGTATGTCCGTGCGTGAGGGCCCACGAATTAGTTCGCCCCAAGCTTCAATTAACTATCCTCCTATACCTGAGGATCCTCAAATGGGAGAACCCTCGAACGTTATGCCGGAGATTGACATCACACCGGCCACCCTTCCACAACAACCACCATTGGGTTTTGAAAACCCAATTCCCACATACCCAGCTACGACGGGGTATAACCCGTTTGAGCCACAAGCTCTTACATGTTATAACTATCAACCACCCGCTTACGACCCATATGTCGAAGCGGTCGTCCATAATGCTCTTTATCCCTCACCTTTCCCACCTGCATACCCAACTAGGTATCCTGCCTATGGGTATCAATACCCTCAACCTCAACCACAACCTCCACCCCAACAACAACTACCACCCCAACAACAGCTTGATATTTTACATAGGGTGAGAGAAAAACCACTACGTTTCTTAAGAGACGTTCAAAATTCATCAAGGGGAAGAGGGATGAAGATTGAAGATTTTATTTTTATCTTGTATTTGTTATTTTAAATTAAAGTCCCTACGGGGACATTTTCTTTTAGTATTAGTCCCTACGTGGACATTATCTTTATGTATTAGTCCCTGCGAGGACTTATTTTCTTTTAGTCCCTGCGTGGACAAATTATGTTATCTAAAAGACCCGTTTAGCGCAATTTTGTAACCGTTAGTATTATTAATGAAAATTTCTTTTGGAATTTATATTGTTATTATATATATGTAATTCATTACATCTTTTCAATTTATATTGATCTGCCAAGAAATTCCAAAAGATCTTCTTAATGGTATAACCTAGCCTATATGTCAATATGAACATGGCTATGATGGTACAACCCTCTTAAGACAATAAATCCTTGTTAACATCCAGAACATGTTAACACTCCTGGCAGTGTGATTTGAGAAACCACACAAGCCATCAAAGTACTTGGATTCTTCCAAGCCATTACATAGCCTAAATGATCATTGTGAATCATGGCTGATATCATCAAATATGATGTTGAAATTAAAACACCCATTTGTGATGTTAATTGTTTTGCTTACGGGCCAAGCTATATCGTTTTTCATAACGAAGACAGTCGTAGTCTATGATTCTCTTTCGGAAGGTGAAGAACTATGTTCAAACCTTAAAGCCCTTGATCTAATAAGAACTTGGCTTATATTTCAAATTATCCAAGAAACAAGGCCTTTGTGCCCTATAATAAATATTCTTCGAGACAAGCCTTCATGCTATATAATGTGTCTACGATAATGGTAGTTGTGACATATGTTCCCCTGTCTAATATATAAAGGACTATATCCTAATTAAATGCCTTTGATGGTTCTTTTGTAAACTAGGCTAACTATAATAAAATAATTTCAAAATAAACGTTCTTCAGAAATGTTAAACCTATTAGCCTTTATGCTTTATTTATACCATGGCTAGTTAATCATCGAATATGATGATTCAATACTTAGCAACTAAACAGTTGTTGTTATTTGATATATAGCATACAAAGCTTCATCATAGCTAATTCAAACGAAGCACACAGCCACACAGATGAAGGGATTAATGCTAAAGACTAAATATAAATGGCGCTGACTTACAGGCCATGATAGATACAACCATTACCAAAGCTGTAGACAAGGTGCTGAAGGAGTCAAGCGCTACTCGCTCCAAAACTCACTCTAAATCCCATTCTAAACCGCATACATCAAAGAAAGATGAATCCGTTAATTCTTCTAATCAAAAGAGTGAACCACCAAAACAGACCGTGTTCGATTAAGCACCACGTTTCAACAAAAGTTGTACCTACAAGTATTTCGTCTCTTGCAAACCAAGAGACTTTACTGGAGAGAAATGAGCCATAGACTGAATGAAATGGCTCGATGAAATGGAAACAGTGGTGGATATAAGTGGTTGTGCTAAAGAGGATGTGGTTAAATTTGTTTCACAGTCTTTCAAGGGCGATGCCCTAACCTGGTGGAAGGCTCTGGTTCAATCCACCGGAAAGATTCCTCTTTACAACCTCTCATGGACCAAATTCATTGAATTGGTAAAGGAAACATACTGCCCTCAACATGATGTGGAGAAGGTTGAAACTGATTTCTTGACTTTAGTCATGAAGGACCTAGATTGCAGATCATACGTTACTAGTTTCAATTCGATGTCCAGACTTGTTCCTTACTTGGTCACTCCTGAACCAAAGCGCATCGCGCACTTCATAGGTGGTCTGGCCTCTGAGATCAAAGGTAACGTCAAGGCTTCAAAGCCTACCACCTACAGGTCAGCTGTGGACCTGTCCTTGTCCCTTACACTTGATGTAGTAAGGAGTAGGTCTAGAAAGACCTCAGATGAAGGGAAAAGGAAGAGGGAAGATGATCAATCACACCATTCCAACAAGAAGAAGAAAAAGGGAACTTCGGGTTCCAGAAGAACCCTAATCAGTCTAGTAACAAGCATTTGTGCAAAAATTGCAACAAAAAGCACTTTGGGAAGTGCACCATTGATCCACAGGCCAAGCCTTGTGGGATCTGCAAGAAAAAGGGGCACAAGACCTTGGAGTGCAGGAACCTGAAGGATGCAACTTGTTATAGATGCAATGACACGGGGCATATCAAGACGAATTGCCCGAAGAATGCAAAGAAGCCTGAGGAGGCTAAGAAAACAAATGCAAGGGTATTCCAGATGAATGCCAGAGAAGCAGTGAAAGATGATAATGTTATAACAGGTACCTTCCTCATAAACGATATTTATGCTAGAGTTTTATTTGATTCAGGTGTAGATAAGTCCTTTGTAGACCTTAAATTTAGTAAACTGTTAAATCTGCCTATTAAAACTCTAGACATTAAATATGAGGTAGAACTTGCTGACGGTACCTTAGAAACTGCTTCGACTATTCTTGGTGGATGTTTTATATCCATTAAGAATCATACTATTCTGTTATCCCTTCTACCAATGAAATTGGTGGAGTTTGATATTGGTTGGGGCATAGATTGGTTATCGTATAACCAAGCCCGAATCGCTTGTGATAAGAAACTAGTCGACATCAAAACCCCTTCTGGTGAATCGATCACCATTCAAGGTGACACGCACTATGGGTTGCCTGCTCAAGTGTCTATGCTTAAGGCATCCAAGTGCTTGAAGAGCGGTTGTGTCATCTTCATGGCACAGGTAACACTGGACGAGCCGAAGCCTAAAATAGAAGACATTCCAGTCATCTCTGATTATCCAGATGTCTTCCCTGATGAGCTACCTGGATTACCTCCCGAGAGGCAAGCGAGTTCAGGATCGATATCATGCCTGGGGCAGCACCCGTTGCACGAGCTCTGATACCAACCTGTCACACCCCGATATTTTAACCACAAACCTGTGGGGAGTATCGTGACGTAGTTGATATCATCATAGTCAATTAAACACGGTTATAGCATAGCGGAAGGCTTGGAAGGAAATTACTATTACAACCCAAATGTTCAAGTTCAAAATAATAATATACAGACGATTGTAGAAAGGATCCACATGCGGATCTAAATAAAATACAAAACAATGTTTGACAGACTTTAAGGCATCTAAGGACTTGCAAGATCCTCTTATTAAACGCCAAGTAGCTCCCCGCCTATTACGTGTAGAATTTGTCACTTAGTATTTTGAAAATACGTCAGTTTACACTGGTAAATCTAATTAACCGACTCATTTGAAAATGTTTATGAAATTGGTTTAAGTGCTCAAGGCACGAAAAATTATTTTATAACTTGGGATAATTATATTTGTAATCTTGTATACAAATTTACATGTTTGTCATACATATGGGGCCCGGTTTAGAAACCGGGACATGATTAACTGACACACCACTTATAAATATTACCCAAAAGTTGGGGATAACTCCTCTATGGGTTTTATAAGTGGTCTGTCGGTTAATCATGTCTCGGTTTTTAAACCGGGCCCCATATGTATGACAAACATGTAAATCTGTATACAAGATTAAAAATATAATTATCCCAAGTTTTAGAAAAAAATTTCGTGCCTTGAGCACTTAAACCAATTCTCATAAACATTTTCAAATGAGTCGGTTAATTGTATTTACCAGTGTAAACTGATGTATTTTCAAAAGACTAAGTGACAGGTACTACACGTAATAGGCTGGGAGCTACTTGGCGTTTAATAAGATGATCTTGCAAGTCCTTAGATGCCTTAAAGTCTGTCAAACATTATTTTGTATTTTATTTAGATCCGCCTGTGAATTCTTTCTACAATCGTCTGTATATTATTATTTTGAACTTGAAAATTTGGGTTGTAATAGTAATTTCCTTCCAAGCCTTTCTGCTATAACTGTGTTTAATTGACTATGCTGATATCAACTACGTCACGATACTCCCCACCGGGCCCACCGGTTTGTGGTTAAAATATCGGGGTGTGGCACATTCATACATACAAAATTATTAATAAAATGTTGTATAGAATGTGATAACGAACTACCATTTGATTTACTATCGTGTCGACATTGGTTCCATGCATAAAGGCACCAAACAAAACTGAGTTTCCGATAAGAAAAAAAACACTATATTTTAAATGTAACTCCGCTTTCAAAAATATAAATACCAGAATGTCGAGATAATAACATGTTCATAGAGTTAATATTTAGTGTAGAGGGTTAATTAGTTTTTTAGTGTTACTAAAATAAAAGGCAAACTAAATAAATCAGATTTTACTTTTTAACGTAATGTATATTCATCACAATAGAAAGAAAAATAAAAAAACATATATGAGCATAAAAACATCACTGAAAAAAACAAAAATAACTAAGAACAATTATTATTTTATAATTAATCACTGAAAAAGGAAAAAAAAAAACTAAGAACGATTATTATTTTATAATTAATTATGAATTAGATTTGGAGAGGGAAACAAGTTTTTCAACAAAAAAAAACATTCATTTTGGTAAGTAATTTTCAAAGTACCCATTTTAGTAAATAATTTTTTCAACTATTAAAAAAGTAGTGTGATTAATTTATTTACATAAATTTAATAATATAGAAAATGGATTAAAAACAAAATGTAAAAAGCAGTTATATGTAGAAATATAAGTATTGATAAGAATGTTTGTAGGGTTAGAGATAAATTAAGTTTTTTTAGTAAAATTATGGAAATCTGATTTGTTAGCTGACTGAATATATTTGTAGGAGTTTTTTTTTTTATCAAAGTGGTGGTGGTGGAGAAAGTATTTACCAAAATAGTGTTGGTTCAAAAATATTTAACCAAATAGTGTTATAGTTCTCAAATCTAATAAAAATCTCACTCTATAATTTCTCACTACTAGTCTTATTAATTTACTTCAATTTATTAAATAATTATGTGTTTAAGTACTTTTTTAATGAATTATTTTTGCCATCCTCGTTACAAAAAATCACTGTTACGTACATGATTGTGAGCTCACAAATTAATTTGTATTTATCAATCAACGATGATAAACAATAAATAAATAGATAATAAATAATATATATGTCATAAATAAAATTGTACATGTATTTTTATAAAAATATAAAACTTGTATATTTTTACTTCGAATAATTGAGTTGGTTCGAAATTTATAGGTTTGATTCCGATTAAAAAACTATATTCGGATTCAATTTGGATAATCAACCTGTATTAACCAACTCATTATACTTTTTCATTTATATATTTTTCCCTTTCAAGACATTACAATCCTTTCTTGAAGTCAATTTGGGTTGTTTATTGTTCAAATCGGACAATAACCTTGAAATTCGAAAGAGCCGAATTCAAATAACAAAAAAAAAAAAAAAAAAAAAACTATAATGGATTGTTTATACGAGTTGAATTCATAATTTGGAATCAATATATACAAATTTTATCCTTTTATAAAAGGTACATGTATATATTTATTATTGCATATTTTATTAGTTTTTTGTTTACCGTATCTCATTGATTATATATAAATTAAACACTTATAACTACCCATTAATATCTTGAGGTCAGATCCGAACAACATTTGAGGTTTACAATTTGCTTATCAAAAAAACAATGCTTAAATCAATAACTATTTAATAAAATTTAACTTAACTAATAATATTAGGAGTGAGAAACTATAGAGTAACATTTTCTTTGAATTTTACAACTAAAACACTATTTTGATAAATATTTTTAAACCAACACTATTTTGCTAAATACTCTCTACCAACAACACTTTAGAGAAAAAGTCATGTTTGTAGATGCATTTAGCACTTTCCATTGGACTAAGGTGCAACAATTTTTTTGCTTTTTCCTTCAAAGATCTTCTGGACATTTATAAAGGAGTTGCCGGAGACAAAAGAGCTAAGGATATTGTTCGTGGGCTTGTGTTGGTTACATGTTGGTGTCTTTGAAAAGTTAGGAGCGTGAAGATCTTCTCTAACGGCAAAGGTGATAGTGGGGAGATCTGTGGGGAGGTCAAATCTTTAGGATTTTTATGGTTGAAAAGTAGGTCCAAATTTTCTAACTTAGCTTGGAGAGATTGGTGTAGTTACCCTCTGTACATGATGTAATTGGTGTTTTTGGTGCGGCTTAGCGTTTTTGGTCTTTTTTTTGAACGACCAACAAACTCAATCCCGAGCAGTCTCGGGGCACCCACTGGACAAACGGAGTACTCCGAGAGTAACCCGAGTCCACCACCAATTCCGGGGAAAACCCGGTAACCCACCCGCCCGTATGCACGACGGTGAAATTACCGGTAAAACCCGTTTGGCTCAAGGATCCAACCCAGGTTTCCCTGGGTCTCCTTTCATTGCCCATCAATGCCTCACTCTGCACCAAGTGGGAGTCGAACCTGCATCTCTCAAGAGAAATGTAAGTCTTCAACCACTTGATCTAGAGATCATTGGCGAAAAATGGTCTAGCTTAGCGTTTCTCAAGATAAATGCAAGTTTTCAACCAATTTATTTTCAACACACTTAGACCATGCGTAGTGGTAGAGAAAAATAATGCCCCCACCATGAGGCATTATTCGACACGTGTCATCCCAGTCAGCATGGGGCGTTATTGCGAAAGTGGTGTAGTGGGAATAATACCTAATAATGCCCCTTCCAATCATTAAACAAAAAAAAAAAAAAAAAACAAAGAGATGGTGATTGGCTAGTCAAACTTGGACACATCCAAAAGTGGGGATTCTTAAAAGTTGTCAGACCATGCACAACATTGATTGGTTAAGCAAATATGTACATAGCGTTATAATTAAAACGCCGGAAACTATTTTTTGAATTTTTTTTAAAAAAAAACACCCCATGTAATGGGGGAGAGGCGTTTTTAGGCGTTTTTTTTCAATTTAAAAAAAAAAAAACGCCTCACTACGGATGGTCTTAGACCGCCCGTAGTGGGGCGTGTTTTTTAAAAATTTATCAAAAAAAACGCCCTATAACGCCCCGGTAACCGCTACACCCGGCGTTACCGGGCGTTATTTTCGAGAAAAATTGCGTCCGGCGTTTGAATTAAAACGCTTAAAATGAGGGGGGCCCACTTTTTTTACCGTTGACAAACGGTCAAAAAATGATTTTTTTTTTTGTTTTTAATTTAAAATATTACCCCACTATATATATATCACCCAACATTCTCACCTTTTTTATAAAAAACCCACTTTATCTTCTACTTTCTCTCCCACTTTTCTTCTATTTTTTATAAAAAAAACACCCACTTTCTCCTACATTTTTATACAATCATGCATCTATTTCGACCCCCTTTTGGTGTCCCCGCAAGACCCACGAACCCGAACACAACTCAACCGCAAAACCCGTATAACCTTCAAGACATGGACCCGAGCTTTTTAACGTACGCGGCTTACTTGAGTGGCGCCCCTCCGTTTGTGGCTCCCACTTTCGGCCATGGTCCTGCCGGCGGGTCTCAACCCGAAACCGAACCCGATGTCGAAGTCGTGCCGGAGACGCAACCCGAACCGGTGCAAGAAACATCGAAACGCGGCAAAATGTCGCATAAGAAGAAGGAAAAAGACGCACCACGGCGTACAAAAAATATCATTAAGTGGACGAAGGACGAGGAATTCACGTTGGCTCGGGCGTGGCTCGACATTTCGGAGGACGAAGATACCGGTAACCATTTTATATATATATATTGTTTTACTTATTTTGTTACTATATTTTTTAACATACAACTTATCATTTTTTTTTAATTTGTAGCAAACTTTCAAACTGGCCCGGTTTTTTGGGATAGGGTTCGTGCACTCTTTTTTACTACTTGGGGTCAAGGCGAACATCGGGACAAAGATTCCATTTCTAGCAAAATGGACCGACATCAACAACAAGTGTCATGCGTTCCAAGAAGTCTTCCAACGTAACTACGATAATCGCCCGAGCGGTGAAGGTGACGTCTGGGTTTTAACGAAGACTTTGGAGGAGTTCGAGAGGACAAAATGCCCTTTCACGTACTATAAGTGTTGGAAGCTACTACGAAAAAGTCCAAAGTGGGCGGTAGTTAATCCAATGACGTCAAGTAGTAGACGTCGGGCTAAAAGGTCAAAAACATCATCCTCCGCTGACCCGTCAACTCCGACATCGGATGCCCGCAATGTTGATTTAAATGAGGTGGTGGACGTTGACGAGGGAATTCAATAAGAGTTGGTCCGACCCACCGGTAGAAGAAAGGGAACCGGGAAAAAAACGGTCGAGTCGTCTTCCGATCTCGAGTTAAAGGATGATTTCGAGGAGATGAACCGTCGTCTCCAAGACATTCGCGACCTCGGCTACAAACGTTGGGAGATTATGCAAGAACGTGTGGCCGAAACCAAAGAGTTTAACGAGATGCAAAAGGCGAGGCAAATGGAAAAGGACATTGAGTTTTTGTCCAAATCGATCGACCACCTCCAAGGCGACGCGTTGATCCTTGCGCAAATGCGTCAACAAAAAATTCGAGAAAAATATGAACTCTAGATCATATTTTTATATTCGGTTTTTTTTTTCTGTTTTTTTTATATTCGGTGTTTTTTTTTCTGTTTTTTTTATTTTCGGTTTTTTTATTTTTCTGTTTTTTTATTTTCTGTTTTTTAATTTCAAGTAGTGTAATTTTTTTTTTAAATTAATGAACTTTTTTATGTTTTAAATTAAAAAAAATAATTGTCAAATGATTGAATTGGGGGTTATTGGCATAATGCCCCACTACGCCACTTTTGCTATAATGCCCCATTGCTGACTAGGACGCCACGTGTCGGATAATGCCCCATGGTGGGGACATTATAACCCACTACCACTACACATGGTCTTAGCGTTTTTGGTCTAGCTGCCCTTTTCTGATGAAGTTCACTTAAAAAAAAAAAAATTAGCACTTTCCATTGGTGATCGTCTAGGTAAAATACTTTTCCATAGCTAGCATGTAACTACTTTTCCTCATTTCCAATATCGTCTAGGTAAAATACTTTTCCATAGCTAGCATGTGACTACTTTTCCTCATTTCCATGGCATGCATTTGGTTATCGTTTCTTGAATTTCTAAATTTTTAATCCCTAGACACCACCTGAATTCACAACAGGGACATTTAAATTTTCATCACACTTATTTTTTAATTTATTTATTTTTAACAGAAAACCTACGCTCGGTTAGGTTTTTTACAATAACTAAGGGGCTGTTTGGTAGCCTCTGAATGGTCATTAAAAGGCTACCTCTTAATGGAACCATTAAGAATTTTACCAATGAGAAGGTCGAAGAATGTGACATGTGATGATTTACCATTCAGAGGTTGCCTCTTAACCATTCAGACTTGAGGTTACCTCTTATTCATTCAGAGGTTTTAAACTAATAAGAGGTAGCATCTGAATGGTCATTAAGAGGCTACCAAACATCCTCTAAATCACAATCTACACCTTATGATCAAGACTTCAAACTTTTGGTTGTAAGAAACACCATCACATTTATCTCCTTTTTCACTTTTCATTTTATTTCTCTATATCATCTGGTCTTTGATTCCAAAAATATAGAGATCCGGCGGATATCGAAAGAAAATAAAGACGTTGGGATTCCTTTTGTTAAAAACCTAAAATCAAGTTGGAAACAATGTAGTGGTCGTCTTGATGTGATTTTAAGTTGTAATGTACCATTGTAATTGTAATTTCCATATTGTAGATTCTGTTTATTATCTATATTAATCCAAAGTGCTCATGAACAGTGCATCATAATTTTAGGTTTTTATTTTGTTTATTGTATTTTATTAAATACTATTCTCTAAGTATTTTTTTTCTAATAAGTAAATAGCAAGCGATAATTTTTTAAGTATTTGTTTTCTCTTTGTGTTATTAATAATATTTTTATTTATCATTCAGTTTAACTTTAAATTCTAAATAAGTAAGTATATATGTTTATTTCTTATTATAACATTTCAAGTTATTTGTGACGGTATGTTATCGCAGACATTGGATCAGTATTGCTTTGATTCGTTACAATAGTCATACGACACATTCACTCGGTATAGAAGTCAATACGTATTTTACATCAACTAAACACGATATAAATGGGCACCGGAATTCACAGCAATGTGGTTCGAACGGTATCCATCGATTCAGATTGTCACGACAATTGTACTGATATCCATTTATTGTCACAGACAAAGCTGTATAAATGAAAAACTTTCGAACCCGGAAACCCTAAAAATGAATGAGTACCAGGACCCATGTTGATCGGTACGATACGGTAGCAATACGGTGTCAATTTATCGAAAGAAAAAAACAATAAAATAAAAATTGGTATTGCAACTAATGTTGTTCATTTGGTTTCGGTTCGGTACACAACGCTAACGACACAATATCCGTTATCAAAAAAGAAACCATATAAATGAATACATATCGGTACCAATCACTACTAGAAAACTTGGCAATTGTCACCAAAATTAGCTACCGAAAAAATCGGTGGCAAATTTAGCCACCTATTTCCCACGGATATGTAAATTAAGCGTACTCAGCATCGTTTGGTAGCAAAGCGGTGGAAAATTTTGCCACCATATATTTTTGGTGATAAATTCATGGAAAAATAAGAATAAATTCTCTAGATTATGCCAAATATACGTGTATTTTTTAATTGCTACCGTCTTAGACTCTTAGCAGTAACAAAATGAAATTTTAAGCGCAAATTTAACTAGGTTAATATCCCGCTCATTATTTAGGGTTTCGATTGAAAATCCCCTTCCTTGCAATCACAACTAAATAACTTCATCAATCAAAAAACCTGTTCAGATGATGGATGGAATCATCTAACAGTTCCACCTTACAAGTCAACTCGACGAACAAATCGAACAACTCATCGGATCTCGATCACTCGGATCCGAATCCAAAACCGAAAGTTGTTATCGCTTCCGTTGAAACGAGCAATGCTGACGTCACTGACGATCGGTTTTCGTCAACAACGCCGGCGGTTAACTCGTCGGCTAATCGGTCGAAGAAGTCGGTGCGGTGGATTGAGGATTTGGTGGAGGAACGGACATTGCCACGTTAGAGAAGGTAATCATTTAAGCTCTAAATTGTTTGTTGTTTCTTGTCCCCAAATTTGCTACTGTTGTTATTTTTGCTCGATTCTGTATATATTTGTCCAAACAATTGAGTTAATTTTCTAGGCTTGTCAATTGACTATTTTACACTAAATGGTTCTGTAAAAAGATAGTGTGTGTTATTGCCACAGCGTGCGGTTGCCGAAACGTAGAGCACGACTGCAGAAACGTAGCGGCCAAACGCAACGGGCACGGCTGCAGGCAGACGCAACGTGCGCGGCTGCCGCTGCATTGCGCGACTTTAGAAACGTAGTGTGCGGCTTCAGAAACGCAGCGTGCGGCTTCAGAAACGCAGCGTGCGGCTACCGAAACGCAGCGCGCGGCTGCAGATGCGCGTACGTTTGTATGTTTGTTGCGGAATGTTATAAGCTTTATAAAAACAAATAACAGGCTCATTTAAAGTATTTCGGATCCACTTTTACTCGATTCATAATTTTAACTAATCCAATTCTATGAGTTTGTTGTCATTCTAAAAAGAGATTTTATGCACTTTTCCATACAGATAGCAGAAGAGAGTTGATGCTATCGAGCATCATGATACAGGGAGCGAAAGTTGATGCTATATTTTCGGCCCCTTCCGCTTTGCAAATCCCACCACCAATGCCATCACACTATCAAGATCATGATCATTTCACGGGTTTAACCGATGAATTCGAATCGTTCAACTGTTACTCCCCGGATGGTAATTTTAGCGTTAGCGGACGAGAGATGAAAACCCGATAAAGATTTGCCATTATTACAATAAAGGGTATTGTAAACATGGCGGTAATTGTAAATTCTTTCACCGGCAATCGATGTCTGATTATAATTCGAATGAGTTTTTTGATGATCAAGCTGCGTTTTCACCAGGTTCGCTTGAAAAACTAGAGCTTGAAATAACGGAAATCTTGAAGTCGAGAAGGGGTAAACCGATTTCAATTGCTTCATTGCCGATGATTTATTATGAACGATATGCTAGGACTCTTCAAGCCGAAGGGTATTTGACCGAAACTCAAAGGCATGGTAAGGCGGGTTATAGTTTAACTAAACTTCTTGCTCGTTTAAAAAACAATATTCGGCTTATCGACATGTTTGCTTGAATCTTTATTTTGTTAATTTTATCTATTTTGTGGTTTATTAAATTATTATCGTTTTGAGTAAAATTTGTGATTTAAGTTGCAGACCTCATGGGCAGCATGCAGTAGTTTTGGCTGATGATGCGTCAAGGTACATGGAAAACCGCTATGATCGTAACTTTCCGAGTCCAGGCCCGATTTTTAGCGGGTCAAAGCAAATTTATTTGACTTTTCCAGCCGAAAGCACCTTCACCGAAGATGACGTTGCCAACTACTTCAGGTAGAAACTCGTAGCTAGAGGTGAAAAATGGGCGGGTTAGGTAAGTGGGTGATCGGTCAAAACGGGCTAGTTAGGCTGACCCGAAACAATATTTTACCTAGAAATTAAATTTTAATAATAATCATTGTGTCAAGTAAGATTACAAAAATTATATTATATCAAGACTCTTTTAAGCTAACTTCTTTTGAGTGTTTTACCCGTTTGAGACAAAACTGACATTGCTTTTTTTTTTTTACTTTTTTCTCATGGCTATATTTTGTAGTAACTTTGGCCCGGTTCATGATGTGAGAATTCCTTGTCAACAAAAACGGATGTTTGGATTTGTAACGTTTCAAAATTCTGAAACGGTGCAAATGGTTTTGTCAAAAGGGAACCCGCATTATGTTTGTGGGGCGCGTGTTCTTGTAAAACCGTATAGAGAAAAACTGAAACTATTTGACAGGTAACTGTTATTTCTTCAAGTGTATCATTAGTCCTACTTTAACGTTACCTATACGCAATACACATAACCCTGTTTATGTTGTTACTTTATTTAGAAAATACTTTTAGAAGTTTGAGGCTCCATTGTGTTACCATTCACACCATGTGGAAATGGATCATGATCCTCATGCTAGTAAGTTCTTCTTTCTGTGTGACATAATTTTTGTATAATTTGTTTGAAAAAAATAGATAAGAAACTTTCAGACGAGGTAAACATCAATCCTTCCATATTGGGTGAGATAATATATATGCTAGAAAGAGATTTTATGCACTTTTCCATACAGATAGCAGAAGAGAGAAAAAATGTGATGGATGACCCGAAAGCCATACTGCCAGTAGCATTTGTGTCCTTCAAAACTCGTTGGGACTCCCACCGTACCCACTAAAAGACACACCCGCCCTGAGCCTAGCAAGACGAATGAGGAGGAGATCCTTCAAGAAAAAGCATAAGCCATGAATGAATGTGTAAATACGTAATTCGTTTTACTGTTCAACATTTCAAATGATTTTGATTATGATTATAGAAACAAACTTAAATCTAAATCTTAATAATGATGTCTAAGTTTGAAGGATTTTTGAGTATATCACAACTCGAGAGGAGATGCGCTTCCAGATACTATCTTTTCAAATTTGTTAACGTGTTTCTAGGTAGCATTATCGTCGGGGCTGCATTTGAACAGCTCAATACGTTTCTAAATCAGCCAGCAAGTCGGTATCTTAGTTAGTCTGTACGTGTCATGGCTAACTTTGATCTGATTTTGCAGTTGCATGACTTAATTTTCTGCATTCTGTGATATCAGGTTTCCTGAAACAATTGGCATCGTGATCCCAATGAAGGCAACGTTCTTCATAACATATATAATGGTTGACGGGTGGGGTGGAGTGGTACTGCTGAAAAAGATGAAGAAAAAGAAAGATTCAATGGAATTATTGCGGGATTGTTGGCTGAAAAAGAAAAAGATAAACTATGTTAACAGCTACAGTTCGAAGATAGGCTATAAACACTTGGTTTTGAATGTTTAGATGTTTATCTTATTAGGATAATTTTAGTTATTTTATGTTTTAGTTGGTATTTTTTATATGCTTTTGAAAACGAGATTTTTATATAATTTTGGGATTTTATTAGACTTTTTTATGTTATTTATAGTTTTATTGATATGTAATTTTGAAATCAGTAAATAGTAGCAAATAACTATACCAAGGTGGTCACAATTGTGTAAAAAATGGTGGCTAAATGGTGGCAATATCGGTGGCTAAATGGTATCAAAACTCGCAAATTGTGTAAAAATGGTGGCAATATCAGTGGCTAAATGGTATGAAAACGCGTCACAACTTGGTGGCAAACAAGGCGAAGCGTAGCAAATATGAAGCGGTGGCAAATAATTTTGACCAATTTTGTGGTGGTAAAAATATGGTAGCAAAATATAAAAATGGTGGCTATTTGGTGGCATTAGGGCAATTGACACAGGTGTTTTTGTCACCGTATTTTCGGTGGCAAACTGGTGACAACAAGGAAATTGCTACCATTTTGTAACCAAAAATTACATGACAAAAGCCATGTTTTCTAGTAGTGAATGTTGTTCGATTCGGTACATTATTGTAGGGATACGATGTCAGTTTATCGAAAGCAAAAAAAGAATAAAAATAAATATTGGTACCGATACACATGTTGTTCAACTATCGCGATACCGGAAAAAAATAAACATAGAATGCAAACTAAACGAACCGATACCAACTAAACAACATTGATCCAATTTTATTGTTTTCAACGGATGCAAGGTTTTTCTTTTCAGTTACTATAGCAAGTGTTGGTATCTAACAAACCTAACAAATAGCGATCAAATTCCTGCCGCAAAGCGCGGGGAAATCTCGCTAGTTTTCTATTAAAAGCAACTTTTCAAAAACAATCTACTTTAAAAAGATTGAAAAGAGATCTGCGAAAAGAACATGCGTGCATGACACGAGAACAAAAACAGTATGTAATATTGTACCTTTGAGAGGAATATAGCCCTTTTGAATAAGATCACGATAGTGAGTGTAAGCCAAAAGCCCACAAGCACTCGAGGTCCAAAAGAGTACTTCTGGCAACCCAAACTTCTCAGCAGCTTCGAGAGTAAAACTCATTGCCCCATCGGAAACAATACACGTCACTTGTGGCACATCAGATGCACCATTAAGCCTTGTAATAAGCTCACAAAAAGGTTCCAAGCAGTGCTTTTGAATGGATACACAGAGGTCTGGGCTTGACTGGGTGGAATCGGCATCAGATGGTGGAAGACCATCAGGAATTGAGTAGAAACGGAAGTCTGGCAGGCCGTCGAGGGCGGAGGGACCTTGGGATCGGAGCAAGCGCTTATGGTTGAAGTGGGTGTTTACGAAGGAGATGTGGAATCCCTTCAAGTGAAGGAGCTTAGCAAGTTTCATCATGGGGTTGATGTGGCCTTGTGCTGGGTAGGGGATGAATATGGCATGTGGCTTTTCCATTTCTACTAGGAAACCCCTTTGAGGAAATACTACAGTGTTTGTGCAAGTGTGTGTTTAGGTGATATCACTGCTGTGAATAAATAGATGAGTTGCTTGATAGTTGATATCCATAGATGTGTTTGCTAACTTAACACTCCTGTAACATACACACCAATAATACTAAAATGGTACGATACGATGCGATACAATACAATATGATATGATATGATATGATAAGATAAGATAACATGCCATACGATATCATACAATAGGGATATGGAACGATATGATATGATACAATGTAATATACAATACCATATAATATCTATAAATACCTAATAAATATATAAGTTGTTACATCACATGTCACAAATTTATAACAAAAAGATTTTTTTTCCGCCTCTTTTGTTTCACCTCTTTTCTTATTGCTTTATTGAATTAGAGTACTTAGTTATACATAAATTCAACCATATCCTGTCTCAAACTATAGTTTTATTAGTTTTAGTTTTATTAGTTTTAGATCTTAAAGGATCTAAAACTAATAAAACTATAGTTTGAGACATGGTATGGTTGAATTTATTAGTTTTAGATCTTAGCACCAACAATTCAGCATTTTCTTTAAAACCTGTGTAATATGCTATATAATATAATATAAAATACCAAATATTTCTAGACCATGCAAAATAAAATAAATCATTCACCTAGACATTTAAATACAAAACTAATTAAACAAATGTAATTTTTTATTGTTTTTCCTCAATCTTTTGTGAGATTATAAAATATATGAACAAATAAATATCATTGTGTAGAATGTGTAGGTAAATTTATTTCTCTCACTTGCATTTTTTACTACGGAGAGGATTCTAAATAATTTTTTTTTCTCCGTTAGTATTTAAATTTATTTTATAAATAAATTTTTTCTATGAATAATATGTTAATAAAACGTAAAAAATAAGCAATTTTACCTCAAATCATAGATAACTTTAATTAAAAAAAATTAAAAAAAAAAAACATATATACAAAATATACAAACGCCTAAAGTCTGGGCTAGAATTCTCATAGCAAAACACGAATGAATAGTGTGGGTGAGAATCTTAATCTCAAATTAGTGACAAACGACAGGTGGACGTCGTTCGCAAACTACCCTCACCATCAAACAACTGCAAACATGTATATGAATCTTATCCGAAATTTTATTGTCAATTTAGAAATTGGTCACTGATACATCGTCTATCGACAATAACTAGTTCCCACTAACGACTAGAGTCGAACATACATGCATTTATTATCCATTAGTGATAGTCATTTTTTCACAGGTTATGGTGTCCATTAGGGCTGTTCAAATTGCTCGACGCTCGAGACTCGTTCAATGCTCGATCTAAAAAATGTTCGGAATTTGCTCGTTCAATTCAGCTCGATTGAAAAAGGCCCTCGGTTCGGATCGGTTCAGTTTGTAACGAACTGAGCATGAGCAAAGGTCTGCTCAATTCGGTTTGACTCGGTTGGCTCGAATTATTTTTAATATATATATATACACATACATATATATATATATATTAATAAAATAACTAGAGGCGCACATTAATAATGTTTGGTCCAAGATTCAACTAGAACCCATTTAATTATATAATTGAAGGCTGATACCAATAGCCTATTGCCCACTAATCCAGAGTAATTGAGTCAAAATGTCAAAACACCGAAATTTGAAGTGTCGATCTATACTCAAGTGTCAACCTGTCATTCAATTTAGAAGTATATAATCTTAGGTACAACCCCGCATCAACCATCATAATTCGAATTCTTTGTCGCCAAAACACCAACTCCATAAGGTTTTGCTTCAATCAGTTCATTCGATTTTAATCTTCTTATAGATCAAGGGTCTGCTTCAACCGGACGACGATTCATCTTTTTGCTTAGAGTGTCTCGGTAGATCCAGTTGAGTGTTTTTTCTATTCCTTGTTACTTAGTAAATTTATACTTATGTACTAATTGGACAAAACCTTAGGGATGAAAACTGCACTTTACTCTAAAAACTAAAAACCCCATCGTCACTTTTATATTTGTTATGTGACGCTCGATACTCGCTCGACGCTCGTTCGAAAAATCCTCGGATCGAAAGGCGCTCGTTCGACTTTGGCTCGGTTGAAAAAACGCCCGGATCGATTCGGTTCGATTTAAATGAACCAAGCACGAGCAAAGGTACGATCAGTTCGGTTCGGCTCGTGAACACTCCTAGTGTCCATTGTGATATACCAGTAATCCGAAACGGATTGCTAACCTTCTTTTTTATTTCCTTTTATATGTCTTTTTGTTGGTTTTCGTAGGTGATTAGTCCATGTTGTCAAATAATCTTTGAATTAGTGTATAAATGCTAACCATAGCCTAAATGTATCAAAAATAAAACATAACAAGATGGTATTTGATGCCAATCTTGTCTAGTAGGCTCCACAAGTGCAATTGCCATCACTGGAAGCTCTTAACTATCAAAACGTTAAGGTGGTGTGCATAATAAAAAGTCAGCTATGCAAAGTGAGTTTTAATTTAAATTAAAAAAAGAGTAAACAGCCAAAATGGTCTCTGAGGTTTGATCACTTTTGCTATGTTAGTTCAAAACTCAAACATTTTGAATCTGCATCCCTGTGGTTTCAATTTTATTGTCATTTTTATCCAAAAACAAAATCTGGTAAGATATTCCAGTTAGCATCTAGTTTTTTTTTCCTTTTTCCACCATTTTAATGAAGGGCAAAATGGTCATATTTTTTTAATTTGTTATAATAAAACGTTAAAAGACCATTTTGCCCTTTATTAAAAGGGATGAAAAAGACAAAAAAAATGATGTTAATTGAAAAATCTAACCAAATTTTGATTTTGGATGAAAATGACAATAAAATTGAAAACACAGTGACTCAGATTCAAAAGATTTGAGTTTTGCACTAAAGTGACAAAAGTGATCATTTTGGCAGTTTACTCTTAAAAAATGACTCTAGCAACAAATTTATATATTTAATATACGTGTACATAGCATATATTAAACTTTAACCTTTATTTTTATCATTAAAATGACATTCACTAATGAGCGATCGTCATCTCTCCAATCATAATCTATAAGGGGGGGGGGGGGGGGGGGGGTAGTTCACTAGTGATAGAATCTATCACTCACAAGCACCAATCAAGTTTCGCCATGTCATCAACCATTTTTTCATCACTCACAACCTTTTTTAGTCGGGGTGGTCATCACTCACCACCACACCCAACAATTTCCCCCCAACCAACAACTACCCTCACAAAATAAAACAATAACGGTGTGATAAAAATAACGAAAATTTGATTTCGTTAATGTATAACGCGTTGAAGTTTATGCCGACGGTGGTAAATAACGCGTTGAAAATGGTGGCCGTGATGCTATAACGCACCGCCCCGCCCGTCTCTAAGTAGCCTCGTATGTTATCACCCTATACTTGCAGCTCATAGGTAACTAGTACATTTGCAGCCCCGGAGGTAACCGCCTATCAGTTGCGCCCCACATGACTGGTTCTCAACCATGGACTACGTGACAAGACTTCGAGCCCCGTAGATAACTTCCCTCTCATAAGTATCTTTAGTTTAGCTTTATATTTTATTTAACTTTAAGTTATACATCTATCATGTTTTCAATTAAACTATCATTTAAAACATTACATTCATTAATTAAAATACATGTTACACCCAGTTTCTCCAAAAAAAAAAAAAAAAAAAAAAATCATTAATTAAAAACACTTCTCTGTAACATTCCACTAAGTGGTTTCTTCCTGGGGAGGTCTTAGGTTCGATTCCTACTAAGTGCAAAATTATGTAAATATGGGAGAACACCTCTTGGAGGGATTCGAACTTGGGGTGAAGGGTTTAAACAACATATGCTGGCCCTTTGGAGTAAGCTGGAAATCCAGTTGATCTACCGTTCAAAAAAAATTACTTTACCAAGAATGGGCATGCCCCAAAACTCTTTATAAATGTTTAGAAACTCACACGTAGTACGCTGTTCTAAGTCACTGAAAACTTAAGGATCCTAACACCCGGACTCCTAGCACTACAAAAAAAAAAATGTCATCTAGTGGCATGCAAAAATTGCCACAGAAAAACAATAAAGTGCCACTAAAGAACCTTGTAAGAATGGGCGGCACACAAAAAAAGTGCCACAAGAGAGTTGACTCTAAAGCCTTTTAGTGGCACTTTTTCAATATGTCGCACATAGTTTTTATGCTTTTAGTGGCACTTTTTTATCTGCCAGTACAAACTTTTGAGCTTTTAGTGGCACATATTTTTTGCCACAAAAATCACATCAAATTAAATGTCATTGACGTTTATCATATTAATTTTAATTAATTGCAATTATCATTTATTTACATTAAAAAATAAAAAAAATTGTAAAATGTAGAAATCATAAAATAATCACTTCAATTAAAAGTTCAGACAATCTTCCAAAGACTCCAAATGGCTAATAAGTGTCGATATAAGTCTAATGATCAAACATATAACCCAAGCATCGTTGGACGACATCTATGAATCGAAAGAGAGGGAAAGGATGAGACTTGATCATAAATTTGAAACAAGTTTTGCATGTATAAGCATGTAAGTGTTCAAGTAGCACGTATGTTTCACATAGTTAGCATGAATTCAACAAGTATCCACAAGCATAAACACGTAAGAATGCTTAAAAGAGTATAAATTAAGTTTGTTCACGAGGATTATTAGTGTTTTTTATTGTAAGAGGCGTGCGAATTGTGTAACAGTTTTGAAATGAACGAGGTAACAAGTATAAAATCACATATAAATTGAATTAACATAAAAGAGAGGCTCAATAAAACATTGGATTGTTTCGGGTTTAGAAACGTCGACTATTCCAAAGTGAGTCGAATGTCCTTTCGAATTAGGGAAACGTGCTTTGGCCTATAGGTAAGATACTCTCGTCGAGGAGCGATTAACGGTATCTTACCATTCCAGTTACTACACGTCCCTAATCGATTGAAACAATCGAAACTTTGGCGGGATTGAAAATCGAGGAATGGGACTAGTCAACAAGATGTGGGTTTCACCCCTAACTTGACGATTTCATACCCTAAATGTGGTTGGTACTCGTCGGGTCAAAATAAATTTCGACACTTTGACGAGGGTCCACTAGAGTTTGAATTGGAAATTTACCATTAAGATATAGATTTTACTCCTAACTTAATGGTGTAATTTCGTGCAAAATAAAGCATAAGCAGAATGAGAGTTGTTCACCAAATTGTGGGTTTCACGCCTATTTTGGTGAACTCGTCTCGTTTGTATTACGAGTGTCTTCAAGTCTTCAACGTGTATTGTGTAAATGTCTTAGGAATGACATATTGTAAGTTTTTAAGACAAAAAGAGGGGAAAGAAGCAAAGTAGGAAGAATAACATTTTAAACAAGTAACAAGAATGGTCAAAAGCATGGTACCTACTATAGACTAGGTCGAACATGACAATTCTACATAATTCCCTATAGTTATGGCTCTGATATCAATCTGTCACACCCCAACCGATGGCAGAATCATCGGAGTGAGACGAAATAGATTGCTCATCACACATAACACTATTTTGTGACAATAATTAATTCAAAACCGATTTTCGTTAATAAACATAAATTGTCAATACAACGAAAGAAGTACAAGTACAACATGGAAACGACAAATTACAACAACAATAACATAACAAAACATATTCAAATCTAGTATTTTTAGCGTGTTTCTAGTCATCCCTACTAGATTCATCATGGCGTCAACATCAACCTGTAACATGTTTAAAATAAATGTTCAATGCAAAAGCATTGGCAAGTACGCAAGTTTGTAATAATATAGCATAAGTATAAAAGCATTTTCTCGAATCCACATGGTAATTGTATACAAGGTAAACTAGCATGCGATACTAAATGTCAAACCCAAGTGTCCACAAGAATTTAGTGTCCCTCGTCACAAAAGTAACGAGACTAGTTTATGAATCAAAGACTTAACAAGACCCCGACGGGCGTTGTGCTACTCCTATAGCGTTATAAATGTTAAGTTCGGGCTTGCTAAGTTAATGACGTGAAGCAAAGTATGAATTTAGCATGAACCTAAGTATGACAACATGTATACGGATTGAGCATAAAAAGCATGTTTAAGTGTGTGTTTGTGATTTTTGTATATTAACATGTTACAACCCAAAGTGTTTTAAAAGTAAACGGGTCGAGTGTACTCACGGTTTTGCAAGCTTCCACTTGTTAATTCTTAAAGAATTGTTGGTTTGAGTCCTTCTACACGAGGGAACATAGGTGTGTGAGTATTCGGATAATAAAGGAGGATTAGGATTCGGAATTTAATTATACGAAAGTAAGTATACAAGAAAATAATCATCTAGTACTTAATACTCGTTTTTGACACTATAAAACCCGTATGGGTTAGAATGATTTCATCAGTTTAAATGCCCATTAGAATCGTAACAAGAAACTAAGTATTTAGATGATCTAACTTAGTACCTTTACGAATAATCATTTGATTATCATCAAGGGTTCGGTTATTATATATATTATATATGTTTTATATATTCTATATAGTGTATTGTATAATCCAACAACTATTTCAAGGATTTCATATAAGTCATGCATGGAGGTAGGAGGATAATCCTTCCTTTAAGACCTCTTTCGTAGATTCACCAATGCACAAGTTATTACAAGAACAACAAGGATGGTCATAAATACAATAAACATGAAAATGAAATGAACTAACTCCTCAAGTGACAAATCATCAAGTGAGGTGGTGGATTGAAGGTAGGATAGCTCAAGCTTCCAAGTAATCACACACATCCAACACAAGTCTTCAAGCTTGGAGGATACAACACTTGTGGGTTAAAACCCTTACAAAACAGAAAGTTTGGGGTGGATAAACACCTCCGAATTTGTGTGGAACAACCTTGGTTAGGCTCACTAATCATGGACTTGATTAGGAGCTTAAGAACACAAGTTTGTTGAAGAAAAACATAAGTTTAAGAAAGGTTAAACCAAAACAGAAAGTTTCTTACACTTTTGACCTCAAATATGGTGATGTTCCATCTTGCTTTTCCAAGTGTTAAGAAGAAAGAAAAGAGTAGAAAAGTGAAGTAAAAGTGAGTTGAAACTCACTTAAAAGGCTGAAAGTTTCGTCTAGATTCTACTGAAAACAGAGCTGAGTTGGAGAGTGTTTTGGTGAGATTTGAGTGTTGTAAAAGTGTGAAAAAGTATGAACATAATTGGGTATATATAGGGGAAGGATTAGGGTTTAAGTTGGTTGGCATTTAATAGGTTGTTAGGGGTTAAGGCAATTTAAAAAAAAACAATTGTTGCTGTCTCACAGCTTGCGGCTGAGAGGCTATTTTCAACCTTAAATGTCCTTCATTTTTGTGTTTGACATAATATTTGATAGTTATTGTATAATAGTGCAACATGACATGTAATTGTGATATTATAAGTAAATGGATGTTGAAACAAATTAAAAAAAAAAAAGAAAGAGTTAAGGGGCTGACCCGTGTTCCGATCGAAGGCTGTTTTTTTTTTTTGGAAAATAAAACTTCATTAAAACAACCTCCGACCCAACCGGGCAAAAGGCCAAACAAAAAAACACCCCCGACCCAAACGGGCAAAGGGCCAACACTTACAACATATACATAGGCTATTTACACCACTCCTTCCAACAAATATATTTACATGAAAATCTATTTTTAACCCACCCAAAATCTCTCGACTTAATCTCTGCTATAATCTCTTGATGACTTCTCCTGACTTGATTGAAGACCAACTCATTCCTCCCTTTCCAAATACACCAACACGAGATTATAACCAGACCCCGAATAATCTTTTTCGCTTTCATCCCAGTCTGAATAAAGATATGAGAATCCAATAAATCTTTGAACTCGAATGCGTAAATCGGTGGTATGTTGCATTGCGCACTAACCGCCGCCCACACCCTAATAGCCATCGAACAAGCAGTGAAAAGATGCTCCGCCGTTTCCTCATACTCGTCGTAGAAAGGGCACATGACCAAATTAATATCTACGTTCCTTTTTCTCAAATTAACTCTAGTAGCAAGCCTATCCAAATTACCTCTCCACGCCATTACTTTACATTTTATTGGCACCCAATTACACCACTCGAAATTTGGGAGCTGACTATTCCCCTATCCTTGATTAATGCCTTTTTCACTTTGATCACCGAGAAACCTTCCTGTCTATCATCATTCCATATCCACATATCCTTGTCATTGGACAATCTCACCCCATTGATAATGTTTTGACATTCCTGCCATTCCTTAAGCTCAACAATAGACCCGGGTTGTCTAACCCAACTCCCAGAAAAGCCTCCCATACCTTGATCCTTATCAATCCTATCCGCGATCCTGCAAGATTTACATGATTCCAAAGAAAACAAATGTGGCCATCTTTCCATGAAAGGAAGGTCGCCCATCCATGTGTCAATCCAAAACCAAATATGTGTCAATCCAAAACATATGTGGCCATCTTTCCATGATCGAAAGGCTGCTGCCTTCATTTGTTTTTTTTTGTTTTTTTTTTTTTTGTTTTTGACATTTAATTGATATGTATTTGTAACAACCCTTGGTAAAACTGACACCCTAATATATTGTAAAAATTCCCAATATGTCTTTAAATATACCCCGTATGTGAAAACCGAGTCCGAAATAAGTTATAGTATTAGAAATAAAATATAAAGTCTGAATATTAAGTTGAGGCGGGCCGCGTGGACCCACCCCAAGCCTTTACGCGGGCGGTATCAAGGCTGGAACTTGATTCCGGTGAAATTATAAGTTAAGGCGGGCCACGTAAGCTTACCTTAACTCTTATGCGGGCCGTGTGAGATCATCAAACGCGGAGACACCAGAAGCTGACACGTGTCGACATCGTGGCGGACCTACATGCTGACCCAGCCAAGCTATGCGTTGATTGGAGTTTGACACGGGCCGCGTAAGCTTGGCTTATCCTTTACGCGGGCCGCGAGAGGACTAGAATCAGCAACTATATAAGAAGGCCATCGGGTTCAACCAGAACTCGTTCATTTCTCAATTCTCAATCTAAATTTCTATAGTAGAGTTATAATACGCGGGTATTATACCCCCTAACTAGCAAGGTTCTGCTCCATTGTAAGTATTATAACCCCAGTTTCGTAATAGTTACGCTGCCCGATTGATTTAGGGTTCCGTAACAACTGTCGTGGTTATGCCCGACGTAGTTATTGGAATACCGTCTCGAGGAGGGTATCATTAATATTTTCAAAAGGGTTATGGTACTAACCTATGTACATTTGTATAAATTATAGATTATAGCTAGGAAACCCTTACACGAAGATTAAGATTGCAATGTGAGTTTATCCTCTTTTTGTTAACCTTTTTGGAATGTTTTACAAAACCTTAATTGTTTTACAATGTGATTAAGTGGTGATTGAGTCTTTGTAGTTCTTCAATTACTGCCGGTATTATGGGGTTTTGTATACAAAATTTATACTACTACGAGTAGTAGTAAGTCGGGAACGATAGTACATTACCATTGGACAACGAGTTAGCCAATGGGTAATTTGACCATAGCCATAGATCCGGTCGAGTGGCAAATACTGAATGAGTAATTGTGTAGAAATAAACAATGTGATCGCTCTCAATACTGTTTTAATTGATAAACTATTTCTTGATTAAACTGGGATTTACTCACCAGTATTTTCGACTGACAAATGTTTTTAAAACGCGTTCAGGTAACAAAATGTGACAGCCAATTAGTAAAAATCCAGCTGGAGAGCACTGAAGGCTTGGGAAAAATGTGGCTATAAAAGTTACCTAATAAACGATGTTTTAAATTCAATAAAATAGGGTTTGTCCCTATAAATATATTGTAATAAGAAACTTGGGTTTTGCCCATGTGATTATTAATATCAAATGAGGTGGTTTTACTCTGATAAACATTTCCTAATTACGGTCCTGATGTAATTCCCGCTGCCAAATTAACGAAACCTGATACCACCAAAACTCTGAGCTCGCGTCCGCCCGTTCCCGGGACAGATAAGGGATCAGGGGTTGCGACAGGAGGTGGTATCAGAGCCTAGCCACTGGTCTGAGCCAAAGAAGTGTTCTGTTGACACTTAAATTCTAAATTTTGTGTTAGGAAATAAATTACGGAAATACGTGCATAACTGTATTTATTTGTTATGTGTTATTTGACTATCTGTTAGTTTACAGTATGAGTGATCAAGGACCCTCAGACATGAGTCGTCAGTTGTCTGATTTACCTAAGAGTGAAGGTACTTCTTCACAGCCTGCCCTTTCTGGGTATTCTGCTGATCAGGAAGAAGGAGTGTTTGCTTTTAGAGCTCAGTCAGAAGAGCCATTCCCTCACAAGAAACGAGGATGGTTCAGTAAGGAAGCCTTTGCTCGTAGGAAGAGAATGCGAAAGTTGCAACAGCAAAGAGTTCTAGCAGCCGCTAAGCGAAAAACAGATGCCCATACACAGGATATGCTTAATAGAAGCCTAGCTAGTTTCCATATCCTAGCTACAACTGCTGCTGACCCAAGTCTGGAACAATTAGTAGCACCCCAACCACAATCACCAATCCCAGATCAACCCATGGAGATAGAAAACCTTGAAAACCAAGTGGAGATGCATGACTTCAACCCAGAGGAAATCCCTAGGGTACCTGCACCAAACCCCCTAGACCCAAATTACGACCCTTGGTGGGACGATAATAGGGACTTTGTGCAACGTTACCCTATCCATGAGGATACACCCATACAGAACATAGGAACCTACCCAGGTATGGACCCTTTAGATCCCTATTACCATGATGAATATATTAGGGAAATATTAGAAGATCCTTACCGATTTCAGGCACTTTCACCCCCATATCAGGAACCCGCACCCCAGATTCCAAACCCAGTCCTAGAACCTGCACCCCCAATGAGTGTAGAAAACGTCCAAGAACTTAGGACTTTTAGGGAGGAAATTTTAGAAAGCAGTGAGAGAATGCGACAGGTGGGAGAGCGTCTCGTATGGAAATACGATGAACGCAATATGGATTTTTGGATAAATCCATATCCGTGAGGTGATGGAGGAGATGGTAATAGTAATAATAATATAATAAAAATAAAATAAAATATGTGTGTGCGGATGCATATTACTATTAGTGTGATTCTATTTCTGTTGGTATTGTAATTTTATTTCAGTACTAGTGTAATAGATGCATAATAGTATATGAAAATAGAGTACAAGTCGCAATGATCGACGCTTTTGGCTAGATTGCGTGTCATGTGATTAACTATATTAAATATTATCTTGTAATATTAATATGGGGTAAATGTTTAAAATTCAGATGGCCGACGAAGGAAATCAAGGAAATCTGAATAACGATAACCAGAGTAACATTAACGTGGTTAATGAGAATCCGAGCATCAATAACAATGGAAACCAAGTGGATAATAGTGCTATCCAACACATAGTGGCATAAGGAATTATAGATGCAATGCCATTTATTCTTCAAACGGTTCAAGAAGCGAATAATAAGAGTAAACATAGCAGTAAACGACCAATTGAATCGGAACACAGCGTGAACAATGGACCTTTACTTCAATTGCCTATTCCCAAAAGAAGAAGAACTGTATCTTATGGTAGTTCTTATAAAGAATTCTGGTCTTGTAAACCAATGGAATTCTCGGGCAACGAAGGGGCCATTGCAACCTTACGCTGGATAGAGAAAACTGAGGCAGTCTTAAGGATAAGCAAGTGTGCTGAAAAAGATAAGATACTATTTGCTTCTAATCTGTTTAAGAACTCAGCACTAGAATGGTGGAACACTATCCTTCAATCAAGAGGAAGTGATAGAACCTACAATATGGAATGGGAAGAATTTAAGAATAAGGTAGAAAAGAAATTCTGCCCACCAAATGAGAAGGAACAGATAGCAAACAAATTCCTCAACCTTAGGATAACTGGTGTGGATAGTAAGGGATACACTAAAATATTCTTTGAATATGCTAGAATAGTGCCAACTCTTGCTTCACCAGAACCAGTGTTAATCTCCCGTTATATCTAGAAATTAATTGGAGAGATAAGACATGTAGTCAAGGCAGCTAGACCTCAAACCATAGAAGAAGCTGTAGAACTAGCAAATACCTTGACAGATGAATTAGTCCGTACCCGAGAAGAGGATCAAAGAAGGAACCTAACCCAGAAGCTCACCCAAGAATTTCGTTTTGGAAATTCTAATCGTGGGAAAAATATAGGTTCTACCTCTACACCCTACTGTAAGAATTGCAAAAGAAAGCATTCAGGAAGATGCTCTATATACTGTAACTTTTGCAAAATATCGGGCCACAAGGAAGAAAACTGCAGGAAGAAAGCTAATAACATCCGGATATGTTATAACTGCGGAGAACAAGGCTATATCAAGCCTAACTGTCCAAAATTAGCTCCAGCTCCAGATAACAAGAATACTAAAAATGCTAGAGCATTTGTTCTGACTGCAGATGAAGCCAAGATGATTCCAGATGTTATAGCTGGTACGTTTTTAGTTAATGATGTTTTTGCTAAAGTATTATTTGACTCTGGTGCAAACCAAAGTTTTATTAATACACCATTTTGCAAATTTCTAAATCAGTCATTAACTAAACTGCCACAAGAATGCTTAGTAGAGACAGCCAATGGAGAAACAGTTAGGATTTCTGAAATCTTGCAGAGAGCAAGCATAGAAATTTTAAATCAGAAATTTATTTCAAATCTTTATCCCATGAATCTGGCAGGATTTGATGTTGTTTTAGGAATGGATTGGTTAATAGCCAATAAAGCCAGCATTTTATGTGATCAAAAGTCAATTCAAGTAAATTCACAAAAAGGTAAAACGATCACAATTAAAGGAGATAAACTTTCTAGTGCCAACTCTTGCTTCACCAGAACCAGTGTTAATCTCCCGTTATATCTGGGGATTAATTAAGGAGATAAGACATGTAGTCAAGGCAGCTAGACCTCAAACCATAGAAGAAGCTGTAGAACTAGCAAATACCTTGACAGATGAATTGGTCCGTACCCGATAAGAGGATCAAAGGAGGAACCTAACCCAGAAGCTTACACAAGAATTTCGTTCTGGAAATTTTAACCGTGGGAAAAATATAGGTTCTACATCTACACCTTACTGTAAGAATTGCAAAAGAAAGCATTCAGGAAGATGCTCCATATACTGTAACTTTTGCAAAATATCGGGACACAAGGAAGAAAACTGCAGGAAGAAAGCTAATAACAGGATATGTTACAACTGCGGAGAACAAGGTCATATTAAGCTTAATTGCCCAAAATTAGCTCCAACTACAGACAACAAGAATACTCAAAATGCTAGAGCATTTGTTCTGACTGGAGATGAAGCCAAGATGATTCCAGATGTCATAGCTGGTACGTTTTTAGTTAAGGATGTCTTTGCTAAAGTATTATTTGACTCTGGTGCAAACCAAAGTTTTATTAATACATCATTTTGCAAATTTCTAAATCAGTCATTAACTAAACTTCCACAAGAATGCTTAGTAGAGACAGCTAATGGAGAAACTGTTAGGATTTCTGAAATCTTGCATTGAGCAAGCATGGAAATTTTAAATCAAAGGTTTATGGCAAACCTTTATCCCATGAATCTGGCAGGATTTGATGTCGTTTTAGGAATGGATTGGTTAATAGCCAATAAAGCCAGTATTTTATGTGATCAAAAGTCAATCCAAGTAAATTCACCAAAAGGCAAAACGATCACAATTAAAGGAGATAAACCATCTAGATCTACAAAATTCATCTCTGTGATGAAAAGTGCAAGTTATATAAGAAAAGGTTCTATAGTGTATTTGATTTCCATAATCACTAACACTAAAGGAAAGGATTTAAAAGATATTCCAGTAGTATCTCAGTTTTCAGATGTATTTCCAGAAGAATTACCAGGGCAACCTCCAGATAGAGAAGTTGAATTCAGAATTCATCTAATACCAGGAATAGCACCGATTGCCAAAGCACCTTACCGTTTGGCACCTGCAGAAATGCAAGAATTAAAGAAACAATTAGATGAATTATTGGAGAAAGGATTCATACAGCCACGTTCATCGCCATGGGGAGCGCCAATACTATTTGTTAAAAAGAAAGACGGATCAATGCGTATGTGCATTGACTACCGTGAATTAAACAAGGTTACGATTAAGAATCGGTGTCCATTACCGAGAATCGATGATCTGTTTGATCAACTACAAGGAGCTCGATTTTTCTCTAAAATCGATTTAAGGTCAGGATATCTTCAATTAAAGGTACAGGAAGAGGACATTCCTAAGACCGCATTCAGAACAAGGTATGGCCATTATGAATTTACTGTCATGCCATTTGGTTTAACCAATGCCCCAGCTGCATTTATGGACATGATAAACCGAATATGTAAGCCATATTTGGATAAATTCATAATTGTTTTCATAGATGATATTCTAATTTATTCTAAGAATAAAGAAGACCATGCAAAGCATTTGCACGCACTTTTAAGTTTATTAAGAAAGGAAAAGCTTTATGCTAAATTTTCAAAGTGCGAATTTTGGTTAGAACATGTACTATTCCTTGGACATTTAGTTAATCATGAAGGAATTCATGTGGATCCCACAAAAATCGAGGCGATTACTAAATGGAAAACCCCTAAGTCACCAACCGAGGTTAGAAGTTTCTTAGGATTGGCCGGTTATTATAGGAGATTTATTCAAGATTTTTCTAGAATAGCCATTCCCTTAACCAAGTTAACCTGTAAATCTGTTAAGTTTGAATGGGGATTAAGACAAGAAGAAGCCTTTAGAATTCTTAAGCAAAGATTAACCCATACACCCATACTAGCATTACCAGAAGGAGCTGAAGACTTTGTAGTCTATTGTGATGCTTCTAAATTAGGTTATGGATGTGTGTTGATGCAATGACAAAAGGTTATAGCCTACGCATCTAGACAACTTAAGAATCATGAAGAGAATTACTCAACCCATGATCTAGAATTAGGAGCTATAATTTTTGCTCTTAAGATTTGGAGACATTACCTTTATGGTAATAAGTTTACCATATTCACAGATCATAAGAGTTTAAGGTATCTTTTCAAACAAAAAGAATTGAATATGAGACAAAGACGCTGGATGGAGATGCTTAGTGATTATGATTGTGATATCCAGTATCATGAAGGAAAGGCAAATGTAGTGGCAGATGCTTTAAGCAGAAAATATCATGAAAAGCCAAAAAGGATACGTTCTCTTAAATTAAATCTGCAAGTAGATTTAAATGATCAAATAAGAGAAGCACAATAGTCAGTAATCAAGGAAGATACTGAAAAGCTAAAAGGTATGCTAAAAGAATTGGAACAAGGAACAGATGGAATTTGGAGATTCCATAAAAAGAAATGTGGATACCTAAATTAGGAAACCTACGTCATCGTATACTAGAAGAAGCCCATAAGTCTAAATATACGATGCATCCAGGGAGTGATAAAATGTACCAGGATTTAAGGAAAATTTTCTGGTGGATAGGAATGAAAAAGGACATAGCAGCTTATGTTTCCAAATGTTTAACTTGTTCACAAGTTAAAGCTGAACACCAGAAACCCTCAGGTTTGTTACAACAATTAGAAATGCCGGTGTGGAAGTGGGAATTGATAACAATGGATTTTGTTACTAAATTACCCAAAACAAAGAAAGGAAATGATACAATCTGGGTGATTGTAGATACATTAACCAAGTCAGCTCGTTTCCTACCAATGAAAGAAACTTTCAGTATGGAACAATTAGCTAAACTATATGTAAATGAAATTGTTTCTTTACATGGAATTCCTTTATCAATTGTTTCTGATAGAGATAGTCGATTTACCTCTCATTTTTGGTCAAGTTTCCAAAAGGCAATAGGAACCAAGTTAAAGTTGAGCACAACTTATCATCCTCAAACAGATGGACAAAGCGAAAGGACAATTCAGACAATGGAAGACATGCTTAGAGCTTGTGTAATTGATTTTGGAGGTAATTGGGACGATCACTTACCTTTAATAGAATTTTCATATAATAATAGTTATCACACAAGTATCAATGCTGCACCATTCGAAGCACTTTATGGACGAAAGTGTCGAACCCCAGTCTGTTGGGCAGAAATTGGGGAAAAGCAACTATCTGGACCTGAAATAGTACAAGAAACAACCGACAAAATTATTCAAGTCAAGGAACGACTAAAAGCAGCACGTGATCGACAAAAGAGTTATGCTGCTAACCGACGTAAACCCTTGGAGTTTCAAGTAGGAGATAAAGTATTGTTGAAAGTCTCTCCTTGGAAAGGAGTAGTAAGATTCATCAAACGGGGAAAGCTAAGTCCCAGGTATATTGTACCTTTTGAGATTATTAGAAGAATAGGGCCTGTAGCCTATCAGCTACAACTGCCAGAGGAAATGGCAGGAATACATGATGTGTTTCATATATCTAATCTCAAAAAGTGTTTAGCTGATGAATCATTAAGGATACCTCTTAAGGATATAGAGGTAAATGAACAACTCAAGTTTGTAGAAAGGCATCTACAGATTGAAGACAGGAAAATCAAGAATCTCAAACACAAAAGACTAGTTCTGGTTAAAGTGAAATGGGACTCCAAAAGAGGACCTGAATACACAAGGGAGCTTGAATCAGAGATGCAAAAGAAATATATGTACTTATTCCAGTAGATCTCGAGGACGAGCTCTAAAATAAGGTGGGGAGAATGTAACAACCCTCGGTAAAACCGACACCCTAATATATTGTAAAAAGTCCCAATATGTCATTAAATATACCCCGTATGTGAAAACCGAGCCCGAAATAAGTTATAGTATTAGAAATAAAATATAAAGTCTGAATATTAAGTTGAGGCGGGCCGCGTGGACCCACCCCAAGCCTTTACGTGGGCGGTATCAAGGCTGGAACTTGATTCCGGTGAAATTATAAATTAAGGCAGGCCGCGTAACCTTACCTTAACTCTTACGCAGGCCGTGTGAGATCATCAAACGCGGAGACACCAGAAGCTAACACGTGTCGACATCGTGGCGGACCTACATGCTGACCTAGCTAAGCTATGCGTTGACTGGAGTTTGACGCGGGCCGCGTAAGCTTGGCTTATCCTTTACGTGGGCCGCGAGAGGACTAGAATCAGCAACTATATAAGAAGGCCATCAGGTTCAACCAGAACTCGTTCATTTCTCAATTCTCAATCTAAATTTCTGTAGTAGAGTAATAATACGCGGGTATTATACCCCCTAACTACCAAGGTTCTGCTCCGTTGTAAGTATTATACCCCAGTTTCATAATAGTTACGCTGCCCGATTGATTTAGGGTTCCGTAACAACTGTCGTGGTTCTGCCCGACGTAGTTGTTAGAATACCGTCTCGGGGAGGGTATCATTAATATTTTCAAAAGGGTTATGGTACTAACCTATGTACATTTATATAAATTATAGATTATAGCCAGGAAACCCTTACGCGAAGATTAAGATAGCAATGTGAGTTTATCCTCTTTTTGATAACCTTTTTGGAATGTTTTACAAAACCTTAATTGTTTTACAATGTGATTAAGCGGTGATTGAGTCTTTGTAGTTCTTCAATTACTGTCGGTATTAAGGGGTTTTGTATACAAAATTTATACTACTACGAGTAGTAGTAAGTCGAGAACGACAATACATTACCATTGGACAACGAGTTAGCCAATGGGTAATTTGACCATAGCCATAGATCCGGTCGAGTGACAAATACTGAATGAGTAATTGTGTAGAAATAAACAATGTGACAGCTCTCAATACTGTTTTAATTGATAAACTGTTTCTTGATTAAACTGGGATTTACTCACCAGAATTTTCGACTGACTAATGTTTTTAAAACGCGTTTCAGGTAACAAAATGTGACAGCCAATTAGTAAAAAGCCAGCTGGAGAGCACTGAAGGCTTGGGAAAAATGTGGCTATAAAAGTTACCTAATAAACGATGTTTTAAATTCAATAAAATAGGGTTTGTCCCTATAAATATATTGTAATAAGAAACTTGGGTTTTGCCCATGTGATTATTAATATCAAATGAGGTGGTTTTACTCTGATAAACATTTCCTAACTACGGTCCTGATGTAATTCCCGCTGCCAAATTAACGAAACCTGATACCACCAAAACTCTGAGCTCGCGTCCGCCCGTTCCCTGGACAGATAAGGGATCGGGGGTTGCGACAGTATTAGTGTAACATATTATATATTTATGATATGCATGCAAATGGAGGTTGGATGATAAAAAAACAACTTTAATTACAGCCCCCAAGAGCTGTCCGATCACTGATTCAGTTGTCCCCATTTATTATTTTTATTTTTTGTTTAAATGATATAAAGGGTATAAATAGGATGCATTTTATATAATTAACATGTCATACAATGTCTAGTGTGTATTGAACATGTATCAAGTCCTAAAAGGTGTATTAAACAAGAATTAAAGTTTGAACATTTAAGTTTTAAAGTATGTTATGTTTCAATGTGTAAGTGTAATATAAGGTGTTTTTATGTATTCTAAAAGTATAACCAAGTATGTATGTCACGTATATCGTCATGCTCAAATGATGTATAATCATGGGTGATAAGCGTATAAATCGTGAATGTATGAGACGTAACTGTAAGTTTAACACATATTTACAAGAATTACAAATAATGTATCAATGTAATAAGAATTTACAATGATGTGTGCTAAACAAACTATAAAAATTAACTAAATTAGACTCTCTAAGCTAGACACTAAAAAGCTTTAATTCTAGACTCGACCTAAACCACACAATCGTCAAGTGTACCGATCACTGTAGTATAACCTTAGGAAGTCCGGATATCAAACCACGAGACTCTATTTATCACGTAAACTAGACTCTAACAGACACTGACAGACACGACTAAAACTGTTTAATTGTTTGGGGGGGGGGGGTTACGGAAAATCTATTTAAACTAAATATTAAACTAAAACTACACTAATACGAAATAAGGCAAGGGCTTTTCTTATACGATGAACGAGACCACCTAGACTAGAATCCTGGATTGATTTTAAGAGATTACCAATTAAGTTAACTGCATGATTTATGGAACCGGGATCTTATGATACTAAACCTATTAAGACACCAACTAAGCCCCTCAACCCTTCTCGAGGTGAAACTTATGGCGCTACCTAGGCTGTTGATCCTACCGGTTATTAGACGTCTTTCCAGTTGTCTAATTATTGTGTAAGTACCGTAATGTTGACCTACTCTTTTCCAATCATAGATCTAGGGTAGTTTGGATTAATTAACTTGACTTGATAGACTAATAAACCGACGGGGCAACTAAGGCACGACCTTTTCCAAGGACTGTCTAAAGCAATTCGCCGGGTAAGACCTATCAATAGCCCCGCACCTTCCAGCTATAAGGACTAGTAGAACACTAAAACCTAGCAAATCACTAACAATTACTTCTAGGGGTCTTTTGCGCAATTTCACCCTAAAGAGTTAAGCTTTATTATGTGATATAGACACTTACCAAAATCTAAAACTCTAGCACGACTCTATTATGTGATAAAAACCGTCACCAAGAATCATACGAAGCAATTGAAAATAATAAACCAAATCAAAGTATGCATACACATCAAATCAATAAACCAAACCGTTTACTAAACACAATTAATCCATAAAAATCATGCAATTAACGAAAAAGGTTTAAACTTTATTCAATCCAATCATCATAGTCTAGGTGGCTTAAATGTTTAGCCGGGCATGTTAAGTAATGAAAACAAATCAAAGATAATCAAACAACAATTCATTGTAACAAGTTTTGTAAGAAAAATAAAAAACAAAGAACTAGAAAATCCGTGTAGTCTTCAATCCTTCGTCCCGAACTCGTACCAATGATTCCAAAGCTTCAAAATCTCCAAATCAGCTCCAAGAATGCTCCAAGATCACCTATGTTGCTCCTCAATTCGTAGTTAGGGTTTAATGATGATTTTCTTGGGAATTTATACCAAACCCTAATCGTTAACGGAGAAAACACGTAATTTGACCCCGTCGCATCGCGTCGCGTGACGGGTATGCCTCTTCGTCGTGGCGTAGCGCGACGGCAATAAAAAGCAGAAATCATTATTTTAATGGTGGCGCACGCCACAGCACAACTTGATCCTAGTCGCGTAGTGCGACAGCGCATTTTTCATAGCCTGTTGCATCCTTTTTCCAGCTCTAACATCCCAAAAACTCCAAAATAATTCTAACTCCTTTCCAACTTGTTCTGGGACTTGGTGTTTCAGCATTATGGCTCGTTTTCACTCAATTTCCAGCAAATTTAAGCATCAAGACCTGAAAAACTCGAATTGATCAATAGTATGCACATTCTAACTAAAACGGAACTAAAAATAACGGAAAACTATACAAACTGAACACGAATAAGAGATGTATTTTGCAATACATCAAATATCCCCACACTTACTTTTTTTTCCTCCTCGAAAAACAATTATGCAACGGAATCAGAGATGAATAGTCACTTGGGTCAAAGCATATTTATATTTTATTAAAACCAAAACTTGCGTTAGCCGCGATTGCGAATATACTTGTCCCTTTAAACTCAAATCCGATCTCAAGACCTTATCATGTGAATTTAATTTAAGTGCGGTCAATCTACCTAGGGTCTCATGCTAGAATCTACGGTCCACCTACTCCCGCCTCAAGCTTATAGAACTAAAGGAACGATCACTGGACCAATTCCCAACCGTCTTATATCAAAACCAAGAGAATTTACAATCAAATTTTTCCTTTTTCCATTTTTTTCATCACTTTTCTTTCTCTTTTTTTTTTCTTTCAATGAGCGTAGACGTTGCTTTCCCTAACCAAGAGGCATTCCGGCTGTAGAGTCGCTATCCCCAACTCGGATTACTTAGGCTTCGGTACTTTTTTTCTTTTCTTTGCAAGGTCGATTTCACACACCCTAGCGGTAATCCGGTTGTAAAGTCACTATCCCCAACCCGGACTACATAGAACTGCGCTACTTTCATTCAGTTTCTAGCTCATTTTTTATATCTTTTTTCTTTTGCATGATTACAAATTCTAACGGTTTTAACTTATAACGGTGTCCCTTATACTCTTATTGGCAGTTTCAATTTCCCATATTTCCCAGGCGAAAACCCACTAGCAGACCGACAATTAAGGTGTATTAACTCAAAGGGACTTAAAACCAAACCCGGGCCTATCCACATATCCCTAACTAGATACAAGCTCGATTAATTTAAATCTCATATTATTATTATTCGAACCCAAGCAAAAATTCATCTTTTCTATCATTTTCCGTGTAAATTTGCAAACTTCTCATTTCAAAGGACATTTTTGTGATTTTTCAATTTTTATTTTTTGGATTTTTAAATTTTTTTTGTATTTTTTCAAATTTAAGACTCGATTATTTACATGTATCCCATCCCCACACTTAAAGATTGCATTGTCCCTAATGCAAGAACGGAAATATGACTCAAAAACTACCTAAACACTAAAAACTAAAAAAAAACTAAAGACGAAATAAATAAATAAATACAAGAATACAAGGGAAACAACTTAGCTGTATATGTGAGACTGTCAAAGTGCCAGTCGTTTCCACATAAGCCCTCCAATTCGAAACGCGCTCAGCAAACAACTCCTAATCTCGGACACGCGAATGAAAGCGGCTAAACAATCAACCTATCAATCACATCACAAATTACCAAAACATATCATAATATATATCATCCAAAGTCATCAGTTTCAACCACATACCAACCCAACCAACCTGTTTAACGTGTATCAGTATAAGTACAGACCAATGAATGAGGATAAAAAATAGCACAAAAGAAAAATCAAACAAAAGATATAGTCAGCTGCTGCATCCTCATGTCATCCCCACACTAGTCCTCGCCATGATCGCTGGCAGACTCCTCACTGCCCTCCTGTCGTGCACCCGCACCACTGCTACCCTCACCAAATACACGGAACGGGGGATCCGGATCAAACCTCGCACCAGCACCAGCCGAACCTCCCTGCTGTCTCGGCTGAAAGAAGTCTGGAACCCCCATCATGTGCGTGCTCATCATGTACCTGAGAGCATCATCCTGCCTCTCCTGACCCAACTGAATCGCCTCAATAAGATGCCCTAATCTGTCAAACCTCTTCTCCACATAGCCAGAGAGCGACTGCAAAGTGAGAGGCTCAGGGGGAGGCTGCCTCCTCGGATACTGATATACTGGTAGCTCGTGTCTCTGTGGTGGCCGCTGTCGGTGTGTAGGGTCTACCTGAAGCATCACATCCTCAGCTAGATGTCCCTCTGGCGGCTGCACCTGCGGGCCCTGCCTGATAGGCTCCCAGCCATAGGGCTCAGTCCACGACACTATACCTGCCTGCTGCAACTCTCTAATCCCAAATGTCATCATCTTGGGCCCCTCATGTAGAAATTGGGGGGCATACTTGTTGAACACCCCCAAATTCTGTGCAATCCGAGTAATGTATGGGCCCATAGCCAAACCAGCCCGATGACCACCTCGACGTCCTCTACTAAACGAGCCTGCTAACACCGTAGCCAAGTTCATCTCACGGTTCTCCACACGACACATGAGAATGAACAACTCGATCCAATTTGCCTTATTCTCCCCAGATTTCCGACCCACCAACGCAGTAGATAAAATCTTCAACACATACCTATAAATAGGGTTACGAACCGAAGTGATCAGGTTCGTAACCGTGAACGGGTGGTCAGATATCGTCTTCCAAAAATTCTGCAGCTCAGCCGAACTAACACTGTAATCCCTAAAAGTAGAATAAGCACCCCTCAAACTAGTCACAAATCCCGGCTGCTTCACTTCCTTCTCAGTATAAAACCCCGACACAATGGCAAACCTCGCCATATTTATCTCAAAAACCAGCCTACCCAAACTAAAAGACACAGTTGTTTCCTGATCAAACTTCCCTTCCTTGTGCATCCATGTGTTGTGAAACTCCAGCACCAACTCTTCATACTGAGTCTGCGTACACTCCAATGCTTCAGTCAACTTCGGACCCAAAAGGTCCAACACTTCCTGCCTCGAACCTATTTCCTCCAACCAACGCCAATCTATCACCCTGTGCTGAAGCAAATCGATATTCTTCAATTTATTATACTTATTCTATTCTGGTGTACTCGGCTCGAACTTCAATATCGGGTGGTCGGCACTACTGCATTTCCTATCTGGAATAAATTCATAAGCCATTTGATACTGGATCTTTCTCAACTTTGGGTCATTAGCAGCCATCAGAATAATCGGGGTCTCCTGTGGAACCGGGTCTTGCTGGGGTGGATCCTGTTGTGGTGCTGTCTGACCCGCACCTGTTTTTCGAGACCTACCTATGCGCGAACTGCTAGCCATGTCTGCAAAACAGATATTAATAAGATAAAACAAGCAGACAATCAGTAATAACAAACTATTTTTGGTATTTTTAAATTTTTTTAATGTTTTTGAATTTTTGAAATCTTTTTTATTTTTTTGGATTTTTATAATTTTTTTTCGAAAAAATTAGAATAACCGTATAACATTTCATTCGCGGCTAATTCTGAAAAATAAAGTTGAAATAGACACAAACGGGTTACCTTTTACAATTGCTAAGTGATAGTTAAACTCGCCCGAATGGAGATTGAGTACGAGTGAGATTAAATCACTTGTACGCGCAAGTAAACCCAAGACTAACTAAATACGGCTCGAACTAAACTAAACATGACCAAAATGACACAAAGACACTAAACTGGACTCAATGTACACTACCCCCCTTCGGCACTTTAATTGTCCGCAATTAAATCGAGTGCCTAACAATGACATTGAAGTCCAACCTTGCATGAATTTAGCTGCTTTTTAGTTTGAAAACAAATTTAGCTTCGAAAAATTCCGCCTAGTTAAAGGTGGTTTTTACCGTTGCAAAAATTTCATTTCATTGTGCAAGGTCGAAACTCTATGCGTCAATACCCCAAACCAATCAATCATCAAGCAACACACATTCAATATTACCAAACCAACAAGCACCCGCACCCATATAACAACTTGAAACCAAAGACCCCAATTTTATGTCAAAATGTCAATGGCAAGTGAAACATAAACATAAAATCATGCACACAAACCCAAACCCAAACCCAAACCCAAACCAAGCCAACCGCACCCCTGAACTTACACTAACTAACATAAATACACTAGACACAAACTCAGTCGGCTCAATAATAGACTAACCAGAACCCAACACACGGCTAACTACTGACCCGACTAACTATACACGAAACATAAGACTCAACATAAACATGACTTCAACGACAGACCCAACAAATCTGATTCAAAAAACTTAGGCGACAAACAGTGACTCGCAATCGACCAACCTACAACTGAACCGACAAACAACACTCAAACTACTCGACACAACTGACCCAAAATCTAATCTAATCAAGATAAATGAGAGAATAATGCAAAGAACATACCTAAATCGCTAAAAGTGTGTAAGAAAATGAGGAGTTTTCGTGAACGGTGAGGTCCCGAACCGACTTGAATCAGCGGCTTAATGATGAAAATCTTTAGCGGGTTTTGTTCAGGGTCGAAAACCGGTCACGTGGGTGGTTGAACGGAGGAAACGGTGGTATAATGACGGAGATATGGTGGGTGAAGGTGTGTTCGGCGGTGGGATTTAAGGGGAAAGGGTTTGGTTAAGTTTTGGGGATAGCAGATGAAAAGAAGGGTTTTATTCGTTCTTTTTATACCATCGCGTCGCACTACAGGGGCACATGATTACTGCAGCATGCCGCCACAGGGTGGTTCAAAAATGCGAGTTCAGGTATAAGGGTCGCGTGACGCGACAGATAGGGCTAAATGTGGTGGCGTAGCGCCACAGGGGGTTCGGAAGTGGTTTTATGGACCCAAGGGTGGCGTAGCACCACAGGTTGATGGGTTTATGTTGGCGTGACGCGACGGGTGTTTTTGGACAGAAAGGTGCGTAAAAATTCCAGTTCTATGCCTTAGAAAAATTTCTAAGTGTTACCAAATCTTCCCAAATTTTTCTAAGTGTTGGGACTTACCCTGAGTGTCATTTCCTTCGCAATTTCAGTTCCTCAATGGTACGATTCCTGCAAAATTACTTAAACAACGAAACAAAGACACGAAAAACTAAGAAAAATTACGAAAATTAATGAAATTACAAACAGTACATACTCTACACTTGGGATTTCATCCCAAAACACTAATTGGCGGCTTTTAATGGAATTTCGAGAGGAGTTTCCTCCATCTCGTTCTTTTTTATTGCTCCTCCAATGTAGTGTTTCAAACGGTGGCCATTCACCTTCCAACTTCGGCCATCCGTTTCATCCATGATCTCCACCGCTCCATACAGAAACACGTAATGAACCATATAAGGTCCCGACCACTTCGATTTCAACTTCCCCGCAAACAACTTCAACCTTGAATTGTATAGAAGTACTTTGCCACATTTGCTAAATTCCTTAACCTTTCTCAACTTCCTATCGTGTGAAGCTTTTGTCTTCTCCTTGATTCCCAACGATCTAGCATAAGTCGCATCCCTAAGCTCCTCAAGATCATGGATTTGAAAGAAACGCTTCCTAGCGGCTTCGGTCATGTCAATATTAACGGTTTTCAATGCCCAAAGCACTCGGGTGTTCTAGCTCTACGGGAAGGTGACAAGCTTTTCCATAGACGATCATAAATGGCGTGGTTCCTAAAGGCGTCTTGTAGGCGGTTCGAAACGCCCATAATGCATCGTCTAGCTTGTCGGACCAATCCTTCCTATTCATACCAACGGTTTTCTCTAAGATACGTTTGATACCACGATTTGCATTCTCCACTTGACCACTCGTCTATAGATGATATGCGGTAGACAAACGATGAGTGACTCCGTAGCCTGCAAGCAATTTCTCCATCAATGCATTGCAAAAGTGAGTACCACAGTCACTAATTAAGGCTTTAGGTGTACCGAAACGGGAAAAGAGCTTCTTAAGGAATTTCAAGACTACTCGGGCTTCATTTGTAGGAAGAGCTTGAGTCTCAACCCACTTAGACACGTAGTTAATCGCCACAAGTATGCAATGGTTTCCTTTAGAGACGGGAAAGGGTCCCATGAAATCGATGCCCCAAACATCAAAAACCTCCAATACTTGGATCGGGTTTTGAGGCATCTCATCTTTGGCTGAAATGTTGCCGGTTCGTTGACACGCATCACAAGTTTTCACGAACTCTACGGCATCACGAAGTACGCTAGGCCAATAAAAGCCACAATCAAACACCTTTTGAGCGGTGGCATATGCACCATGATGGCCTCCCGTGAGGCCTTCATGCACATGTTTAATGATGTTCCACCCCTCCTCTCTCGACACACACCGTCTAAGTATCCTATCTCCCCCTATTCTAAATAGAAAAGGATCATCCCACACATACTTTCTCGATTCACTAAGGAACTTCCTCCTTTGTTTTGTGGTCATTCCTCTCACAATATTGCCACTAGAAAGATAATTTGCTAAGTCACAAAACCAAGGCAATCCTTCCTTCTCAGCCTCAACAAACTCGATAGACTCGTGAGGAAATGTATCTCCTATCTCCTCCTCATGAATCTCCTCTCGCCTAGGATCCTCTAACCGTGAAAGACGATCGGCCGCCACGTTCTCGGCCCCTCTCTTATCTCTAATCTCGATATCAAACTCACTAAGGAATAGAATCAACCAAATGAGTCAGGGTTTGGCGTCTTTCTTTTTAAAAAGAAAACACAACCTAGAATGGTCGGTGAAAACTATGGTCTTGGATAGAACGAGGTATGAGCGGAATTTGTCGAAAGCAAATACTACGGCTAAGAGTTCTTTCTCCGTGGTGGTGTAATTCTCTTGAGCATCATTTAGCGTTTTGCTCGCGTAGTATATGGGGTGGAAGTGCTTATCCTTTCTTTGTCCTAATACCGCTCCAACGGCATAGTCACTCGCATCGCACATGAGCTCAAACGGCAAGCTCCAGTCGGGCGAGATAAGAATAGGTGCACTCGCAAGCTCTTCCTTCAAAAAGTTGAAGGCCTTAAGACACTCCTCGTCAAAGACGAATGGAACATCTTTCTCTAGCAAATGGGTCATGGGGAAGGTGATTTTAGAGAAATCCCTAATGAAGCGTCTATAGAAGCCCGCATGCCCTAGAAAACTCCGAATGGACATCACACTCGTGGGTGGAGGTAACCTACTAATGGTATCTATTTTCGCATGATCTACCTCTATACCATCCCTAGAAATCTTGTGTCCTAACACAATACCTTCCGTCACCATGAAGTGACACTTCTCCCAATTTAGCATAAGCTTTGTCTCGACACATCGCTTCAACATCCTCTCGAGATTCTTCAAACACTCATCAAAAGAGTTACCATATATCGAAAAATTGTCCATGAAAACCTCCACGGAACTCTCAGTCATATCCTGAAATATGGCAACCATGCACCGCTGAAAGGTAGCTGGAGCGTTACATAGCCCAAATGGCATGCGTCGGTACGCATAGGTGCCATAGGGGCACGTGAAGGTGGTCTTATCCTGATCCTCCGGTGCGATGGGGATCTGGAAGTACTCGAAAAAACCGTCAAGAAAACAATAGAATTGTTGACCCGCGAGACGCTCCAACATTTGATCGATGAAGGGCAATGGGAAGTGGTCTTTTCGGGTGGCATCATTCAACTTTCGGTAGTCGATGCACACGCGCCAACCCATGACCGTACGAGAAGGGATAAGCTCGTTCTTCGAATTCATGACAACGGTCATCCCTCCCTTCTTAGGGACAACCTGAGTGGGACTAACCCAAGGAGAATCGGAAATGGGATATATCATCCCGGCATCTAGGAGTTTAAGAACCTCATTCTTCACAACATCTTGCATGTTGGGGTTGAGCTGCCTTTGGGGTTACTACCGGTTTATAATCATCCTCCATGAGTATTCGGTGGGTGCAATAAGAAGGGCTTATGCCATTAATGTCAGCCCCACTAATATACTCTAAACAATGATCAACACATGAGATAAAAGAGTTCAAAAAGTAGACGGAATGCCAAGGACCACTATAGTCATCGGAACCACTCGGGTGGTTCATGGAACGATCTATCTCAAAGGTGACCCTCTCCTCACCGACCCTAAGGGTGATCTTACCATCGTAAACATCTATGAGTGCTTTAGTGATATGCAAGAATGGACGACCAAGTATGATAGGGACTCTCTCATCCGCTTCCATATCGAGAATGACGAAATCGGCAGGAAACACAAATTTATCGACCTTAACAAGCAAATTGTCAACTATACCCCTAGGGTATTTCACGGACCGATCGGCTAAGGATAATGTCATTCGGGTAGGTGAGAGCTCTTCTAAGTCTAACTTCTCATAAAGAGAAAAGGGCATCAAATTAATGCTAGCACCTAGGTCGGCTAAGGCAATAGTGTTGGTATTACTACCGAATAGACAAGGAATAGTAAAAATACCGAGATCGGTAAGCTTTTCTGGAAGCTTATTTAGAACAACGGCGGAACACCCTCCATTCAATGGGACATTAGACAACTCCCCTAATTTCTCTTTATTCCTAAGAAGGTCTTTCAAGAATTTCGCGTACTTAGGCATCGACTGAAGTGCCACGATGAAAGGTAGATTAATCTTCAATTGTTTGAAGATATCTAAGAATTGCCCGTATTCCCTTGAGTACTTTTGATTCCTAAGAAGTGTAGGAAACAGGACACGTGAATGGTCTACTAGTGGAGAAGGTCTAATGTCTACGGCTGGTTTCTCAACTTTCTTCTCACCTTGAGACTCACCGGGCTGTGCGGTACTTGCTGGGCTTAGCCTCGACTGCACTTTGCCGGGAGCCTCCATCTCGATCTCTTCGTCTACAATATCCTCTTCTTCCTCAACTACTCTCTCCTCAACTCTAGGGTTCCCTACGGTTTTGCCACTACGAGTGGTAATGGCTTTAGCATGGGCATTAGGGTTTGGTTGGGTGTTACCCGCAAACTGACCGGGTAATCTCTCCTCTAGTTTCCTAGACATATCTCCTACGACCCTTTGAAGGTCTTGGAAAGACGCTTGGTGGTTCTTAAGCATAAGGTCATGTTCGCTAAGTGTCTTTTGGGTGGCTTGGTCCCTAACAACTAATTGGCTCATCATAGCCTCCATCCTTTCTAAACTACCCCTAGATCATAACTTGGACCCTGACCTGGTTGAACCTGACTATTTGACCCCCATCCTTGACCTGCCCATTGAACCCCTTATTGAACTGCCCATTTGAACCCCCACCAAAGAATGAACCTTGACCCCTATTTGGATTTTGAGCTATTTGAAAACCAGGAGGTCCGTTTGAGCGAAAATTATTATTATTATTAAAATTATTATTATTATTATTTCGCCAACCTGAATTAAAATTTCCAAACCCACTAGGCTGACCTCTACCTTGACCCCCTCCCACAAAATCGACCTGCTCCTCACCAACTAGCAATGGACACGCATTCGTATCGTGGCCCCCTCGGCAAACCTCATACTTATCTACCTTTGCCTTAATCTCCTTAAGCTCCCTAGTCACGTTTTCCAACACAGCGGCTAAACTAAGGTCCATCGTGACATGGTTCACCCCTCGGGCGGGTGCACTAGTGGTGGTATTTGGATTACCACTTTGATACCACTAATCAGCTCGCGACTGAGATTGAGACTGGGCAAATGCCTCGAAACGCTCTAAACACTCGGCAACATTAAGAATGCCCATCATATGACCCCCCCTCATTAGTGTCAAAATGATCACAAGTCTCTTGGGTGAGACCGTTATAGAATTTTTCACAAAGGGCCCAATCGGAAAGACCATGCTGGGAGCAACGAGCACAAAGGTTTTGGAAACGCTCCCAAGCAAGGTGATAGGGCTCGTCGGGCTCCATGCGGAAAGAGTGAATTTGATCACGGAGACGTGAAGCTTTAGCGGGCGGGAAATACTTATTCAAAAAGGCTTGACGAAGGCCCGCCCAAGTGGTAAATGTACCGGTTGGCTGAGAATCCAACCAAGTAGCCGCACGGCCGGCTAGTGAAAATGGGAAAAGCTGTAAGTAGGTAGCATCATTCGGGGCTCCGTGAAAGCTAAAAGTAGCTAGGATACGGGAGAAACAGTTTATGTGGGTCGGGGCATCCTCGTCCTCGCGGCCATGGAACTGGATGCTATTGGTGATGGCTTGCATGACATAAGATGGAATCTGCCATGAGTTTTCGCTAACTATGGGTGGAACGGTGATGGGTAAAGCAAGACCGGTGAAATTTTGGGTGGCTTGTTGATGGATTGTTTGTCTTGCGTTGGCCATGTTTTCTAAGTCATGTTTTCTTGGGCGCTAGAGGTGCTAGAAGTGGGACTATCGGGTGGGGAAACCTTAGGTGATGTTTTAGGTGAATGGGGTGGTGAAGGAAATGGGGTGGGTGATGAAGTGGAATCGAAAAGAGGAAATTGAGAAAGGATGAAATACTGACCTGTGGGCCTTGACCCGATCGAGATGATGACTCTGTGACTCGGCTTCGGCGGTCCGTGCAAGCGCAGATGTGGCATCCACTACAAGCAAAAACCTAGATATGAGAAAAGCAACACTAGTCACTACGACTAAAAAAATACAAATAAAAATGAAAATAAAAGACTCAAAACAAACAAAACACGTAGCACGTAAATGTCAATAAACTCTATCAAAGCTAATGAACGCGATTGCCAAGATCCGTAGCACGTAAATGGCAACGGAAAATCTAAGGAAATATATTTAAACTAAATGAAACGTGTGGCATGTAAATGGCAACGGCGCCAAAAACTTAATGTGTGCTAAACAGACTATAAAAATTAACAAAATTAGACTGTATAAGCTAGACACTAAAAAGCTTTAATTCTAGACTCGACCTAAACCACACAATCGGCAAGTGTACCGATCACTGTAGTATAACCCTAGGAAGTCCGGATATCGAACCACGAGACTCTATTTATCACGTAAACTAGACTCTAACAGACACTGACAGACATGACTAAAACTGTTTAATTGTTTTGGGGGGGTTACGGAAAATCTAAGGAAATCTATTTAAACTAAATATTAAACTAAAACTACACTAATACGAAATAAGGCAAGGGATTTTATTATATGATGAACGAGACCACCTAGACTAGAATCCTGGATTGATTTTAAGAGATTACTGATTAAGTTAACTGCATGATTTATGGAACCGGGATCTTATGATATTAAACCTATTAAGACACCAATTAAGCCCCTCAACCCTTCTCGAGGTGAAACTTATGGCGCTACCTAGGCCGTTGATCCTACCGGTTATTAGACATCTTTCCAGTTGTCTAATTATTGTGTAAGTACCCTAATGTTGACCTACTCTTTTCCAATCATAGATCTAGGGTAGTTTGGATTAATTAACTTGACTTGATAGACTAATAAATCGACGGGGCAACTATGGCACGACCTTTTTCCAAGGACCGTCTAAAGCAATTCGCCGGGTAAGACCTATCAATAGCCCCGCACCTTCCAGCTATAAGGACTAGTAGAACACTAAAACCTAGCAAATCACTAACAATTACTTCTAGGGGTCTTTTGCGCAATTTCACCCTAAAGAGTTAAGATTTATTATGTGATATAGACACTCACCAAAATCTAATACCCTAGCACGACTCTATTATGTGATAAAGACCGTCACCAAGAATCATATGAAGGAATTGAAAATAATAAACCAAATCAAAGTATGCATACATATCAAATCAATAAACCAAACCGTTTACTAAACACAATTAATCCATAAAAATCATGCAATTAACGAAAAAGGTTTAAACTTTATTCAATCCAATCATCATAGTCTAGGTGGCATAAATGTTTAGCCGAGCATGTTAAGTAATGAAAACAAATCAAAGATAATCAAACAAGAATTCATTGTAACAAGTTTCGTAAGAAAAATAAAAAACAAAGAACTAGAAAACCCGTGTAGTCTTCAATCCTTCATCTCGAACTCGTACCAATGATTCCAAAGCTTTAAAATCTCCAAATCAGCTCCAAGAATGCTCCAAGATCGCCTATGTTGCTCCTCAATTCGTAGTTAGGGTTTAATGATGATTTTCTTGGGAATTTATACAAAACCCTAATCGTTAACGGAGAAAACACGTAATTTGACCCCGTCACGTCGCGCGACGGGTATGCCTCTTCGTCATGGCGTAGCGCGACGGCAACAAAAAGCAAAAATCATTATTTTAATGGTGGCGGCACGCCACATCACAACTTGATCCTGGTCACGTAGCGTGACAACGCATTTTTCACAGCCTGTTGCATCCTTTTTCCATCTCTAACATCCCAAAAACTCCAAAATAATTCTAACTCCTTTCCAACTTGTTCCGGGACTTGGTGTTTCAGCATATTGTTAGGAAACTTTATTTGTAAGTATTGAAGAAAATCACAATCAACTAGATCTATGAAGAGATCACAGTCCTGAAGATCACGAACTAGAAAAAGAAGATCAGATGGGACAACTGGAATGCATAGCATCTACTTCAAAGAATCACAAGTTGATTAAGAGCAGAATTGGATTATCAGAAAAAGGTCATTTCTGATGGATCTGATGATATTTCTGATGAAATATCATCAGTTTCTGACGATTCTGATCATCAGGATTTTTCTGATGATTTGTTCATCAGAATTTCTGATGAAGTGGTTTATCAGAATTCTGATGAAATACCCCACTTGTCTGAAATTGGCTCTGTCCTGCCACACTTATCGAAGCAAGTTGACATTAATTGATATCATGATGAAAAAGACAACTTGAACGTTGGATTCAATGAATATGTCAATTGGGCACTTTTTGCAGGACTTATTGCATGAATAAACTATTGTTTATTCATGCACCCAGCCTTCTGTAAATAGAAGGCTCAACCAAGAGAAGCAAAGTGAGTTTGAAGCTTATCATTCATACATACATCAAAACTCCATTGCCCTCTCACCCACAGAATTCAAGATTCGTTTGTACTAGATAATAATCTTACAATCACCTTGTAAACCTTTTTGTTTCAAAGTGATATAAACTTGATAATTCTGTAGGTCTTGTTTCTTGAAAGTCTGATTTCCATTTCCGCACATCTTTTTCACATCTACTGAAATCACTTGCCATATTACGTGAAAAGAAGTTGTTTTAAGGCCAAACTGGGTCCAACAATTGGTATCAGAGCAGATTGAATAAACTATTTTCAAACGATCAATCGCTCATCTTCTTTTCTCTAAATATGGCCAGTTTTCAATCCTGGAATAATGCTTTAACATTGGTTCTATGTCCAAACCTCCGACTTTGTTCTGAGAGGAATACCCCCAATGGAAAATCAGGATGGTCAATTTCCTTAATGGTCATGACCGAGCTCTGTTTCAATCCATTGAAAGGGGTCCACATACACCAATGACTGATATACCTGCTATTCCAGCAACTGACCAATCACCAGCTATCCCTGCCTCCCGCGCTCCCAAAAGTGAAATAAACTGGAGTGCGAAAGACAAGGACCTGGTGGCTGGGGATGAAAGGGCAAAGTCACTTTTAATAATGGCCATCCCCAATGACTTATTTTCACAAGTTGATACATGTGCATCAGCTAAGTAAATATGGGATCAGTTGGAAAACCTTTGTGAAGGAGGAGAAAGGATGAGAAGAAACAAGAGAACAAACAATGTCTCATCTTATGAAAGGTTTAAATGTTTGCCAAATGAAAGGTTAAATGATACATATCAAAGATTTACAAAACTTTTAAACGAGCTAAAGAAATTTGGTATAACAAAATCAAACGATGAAAGAAACATAAAATTTGGTATAACCAAATCAAACCATGACTTTATCATCAACCTTAGAACTAGGAAACATGAGTCTTCATGACTTATACAACATCATGATCCCCAGAGAGGAAGAAATATTTGAAGAAACTATTCAAAGAGGGGGATCTTTAGCTCTTATCTCAAACTCACAAAGATCAACAACAACCAATGATCCACAACCATCAAACAGCCAAAATCTTGAAACTTCTGATGCATCATCAGACTTTTTAGCTTTTGCTGAAGCAATAGCACTGCTCGCCAAAACATTTGAGCAGAGGTTGAGGGGAGGTAGCCAGAGATACCAGAGGAGTGACAAAGGAAGGATGGATGGATGGAAGATCTAAAGAAGAGGTTAGATCTAAGGATAAAGGGAAGGCTGAAGTTGTGTGTTACAAGTGCAAGCAGAGAGGTCATTATGCATCAGAATGCAAGACCAAAAAGCTGAAGGATGTTGCCTATTATGAGAAAAAGCTTGAAGAAGCAAAGAAGCAGCAACAAGTAAGCTTAATTGCTGGAACAGATACATGGTTATCTGATGATTCTTCTGATGATGAAGAAGAAGAATTGGTAAATTTTTGCCTCATGGCACTTTCTGAAGGACTACCAGAAACTTCAGAACAAAAGGTAAATTTAGACAATCTTGATCTTGAACACAAGCTAAATGAGCTCATGTCAGATTTTCTAAATCTGCAAGAAAAACATCAATCAGATATTAGAAAATTTGATGAGTTGCAAAGGACTTTGAATAAAATCATTCTTGAAAACCAACTTCTTATAGAGGATAGTTTAGATCAAAGAGCTAAAATTGAGTTTTATGAAAATGAAAGAAAAGATCTTTACAAGAAAATCAATGACAAAGAAATCAATGTAAGAGGTTTTCAACAGGCCAAAGAGTTCATAAATTTTATTGAGTCCACACCAAAGAACAAAGGAGAGGGTTTAGGTTATACAAGTTCTACAAGATCAAATAGAAATAAACCCACTATCTTTGTAAAAGCAACTCATCAGAAGTCTGATAAATTTACATCCGAATCTGAATCTTGCAAAACAACCTGTTCTGAATACTCTTTTGAAAAACCAAACTTCAAAACAAACAATAGTGAATGCAGTAAAAAATCTGTAAAAACTCCAGAAGCAGTTCACTCATCTTTTCAAAATTATCCACTCATTCCATCACAAGAGGAAATATCAGAAAATTCTGATAACTCTTGTATGTGTGTTGACATACAGAAGCTTGTTCAACACCATCTTCAAAAGAAAACTGTAAAAATCTGTTAGTGGCTCAGCATATGACAGAGTTTCTGATGTAAAAACTAGAAGAAGAAAAAATAAAGTGATTAATATTCCATCAGAAATAGTACCCAAGCATGCCAGGGTACCAAAAGCCCTCTAATCATTTCATTTCAGGACCATCATGTGCAACAGATCTGGTACTGCGATTCAGGTAGCTCCAAGCACATGACTGGGGACAGGAGCTTACTCAGCAACTTTGTTTCAAGGTTGGGTAGAATGGTAAATTTTGGAAATGGAGTGAAAGGAAGGATCATGGGATATGGATGCATAAGGTATGGATGTCTGACCATAGAAAAAGTAGCCTATGTTGAAGGCTTAAAGTATAACTTGCTAAGCTGTGGTCAATTCTGTGACAAAGGTTTTCAGGTAACCTTTTTACCAGAAAAATGCTTGTTAATAGGTATAGATGATAATAAAATCTATTTAAGTGGGAAAAGAATAAGAAAATCAATTTACTATTTTGACTTCAAAGAAGAAAGTGAACATCCAAAACTATGTTTATTTTCAAAACTCAACAAAGGTAGTAGTTGGTTATGGCACAAAAGGCTTGCCCACTTAAATTTCAAAAACCTAAGCAAACTAACAAGCAAAGGTCTGGTAAAAGGATTACCTTTGATATCCTCAAAGAAGGATAAAATTTGTGAAGCATGTGAGATGGGAAAATCCAAGAGAAGCTCACATAAATCAATTTCTGAGTCTTCTATTTCACAAAATTTGGAACTTTTACACATGGATTTGTGTGGATCCATAAGTACAGAAAGTTTTTCTGGAAAGAAATACATACTAGTAATAGTAGATGACTTTTCCAGGTACACATGGGTAGAATTTTTGAGAAAGAAAAGTGAAACTCCTGATCTGATCATTAATTTTATTAAGAAAATTGAAAATCTGTTAAAACTAACAGTAAGAAGGATCAAATCAGACAATGAGACAGGGTTTAAAAATGCAAAAAATGAGAATTTTCTTGTAAGTAAAGGAACTTCTCATGATTTTTCTGCTCCTAGAACACCCCAACAGAATGGGGTGGTTGAAAGAAGGAATAGGACCTTGGTAGAAGCTGCCAGAACCATGCTTGCTTATGCTAAATTGCCCACTCACTTTTGGGCAGAAGCTATAGCAAATGCATGTTTTACACAAAACAGATCCATAATCAACAAAAGGCACAACAAAACACCTTACAACATTATAAATGGAAGAATACCAAGTATAAAATTTTTGCATACATTTGGTTGTAGATGTTTTATTTTTAATGATTTTGAAAGCCTTGAAAAATTTGACAGAAAAGCAGAAAATGGTATTTTTCTTGGTTACTCTTTGTCATCAAAAGCATATAGAATTTTTATTCTCAATACAATGACAATCAGAGAAAGTCTGTATGTTTCATTTGATGACTCACCAGAAACAGAGGTTTCTGATGAATACTTGAAAGAAATAAATTTTTCCGACAAACAAGAAAAGTATGAACATCTCTTTGAAATGTTAAATGAAGATTTCCTAAAACATGATAATTCTTTCAAAAACAAATCAAAAGATCCATCATGTACTAACTCTGCAGAACAAAGGTGTAGTACATCAGAACCTCAGAATTCTGATATCTTACACACAATTGAAGCACCTGTTCAGGGGGAAACTTCAAATCCATCAGAACCAACAACTTTTCACAACAAGTTAAGATGGATCAAAGGACATGTTCATTCTGACATCATAGGCAATCCTGCAGATGGTGTCAGAACAAGATCTGCCACTGCACATGAGTGTGCATTTTCTGGGTTCTTAAGCAAGATAGAACCCAAATCTGTCAAAGAAGCTCTAAGTGACCCAGACTGGATTCAGGCTATGCAAGAAGAGCTTGATCAGTTTGAAAGGAGCAAGGTATGGGATCTGGTACCCAAGCCAAAAGAAAAATCTGTCATTGGTTCAAAATGGGTATTCAAGAATAAATCTGATGAAAATGGCATAATCACAAGGAACAAAGCAAGGTTAGTGGTCAAGGGTTACTGTCAACAAGAAGGTATTGATTATGACGAAACTTTTGCACCAGTAGCTAGATTAGAAGCTGTAAGAATTTTTCTTACTTATGCTGCATCCAAGGATTTAAAAGTTTATCAAATGGATGTAAAATCAGCTTTTCTGAATGGTAAAATTGAGGAAGAAGTTTATGTGCATCAACCAGAAGGCTTTGTTGATCCAAAATTTCAAAATCATGTTTATAGATTAAACAAATCCTTGTATGGGTTGAAGCAAGCTCCTAGAGCCTGGTATGAAACTTTATCAAACATCTTACTCAAATCTGGGTTTACCAAAGGACCTATTGACACCACTCTTTTTCTCAAAACACACAAAGGTCATACTTTGCTGGTCCAGATATATGTTGATGACATTATATTTAGATCAACAAATGAAAAATTTTGTGACAAATTTCAAAAATTGATGACCAATCACTTTGAAATGAGTATGATGGGTGAGTTAGCCTTTTTCTTAGGGTTACAAGTAAAACAAAGAATTGATGGAATATTTTTGAGTCAATCAAAATATGTGAAAACAATTCTACAAAAATACTCACTTGAAAACTGCTCTGTTTCAAAAACTCCCATGGCAACAGGGAACAAGTTAGATTCTGATAAGGATGGTATAAGTGTTGATATTAAAACCTATAGAGGGATGATAGGATCACTGCTATATTTAACTGCAAGCAGACCAGATATCATGTTTGCAACATGCTTTCTGGCCAGATATCAATGTGATCCCAAAGAATCCCATCTAAAAGCTGTAAAAAGGGTTTTTAAATATCTCAAAGCGACATCAGAAATTGGTCTCTGGTATCCTAAGGATACAAACCTTGAATTAATTGCATACACAGATGCAGATTATGCAGGGTGCAAAATTGACAGGAAAAGCACATCTGGTGCCTGTCAACTCTTGGGAGAAAAATTGGTATGTTGGGCAAGCAAGAAACAAAATTGTGTTGCCACATCAACAGCAGAATCATAATATGTAGCAGCAGTAAGTTGCTGTTCACAAGTGCTGTGGATGCAAACTCAACTGAAAGATTATGGAGTAACTCTGACAAGAATTCCAATTCTATGTGACTCAAAGAGTGCTATTGCAATAACAGAAAATCCAGTTCATCACTCAAGAACCAAACACATAGATGTCAGATACCACTTCATAAATGATCATGTGGAGAAAGGTAACATTGAAATGTATTTTGTTCCAACTGAAAATCAAATTGCTGATATCTTTACAAAGCCTCTTAATGAAAAGAGACACAATTTTTTGATCAGCAAACTAGGCATGGTTAATCTAAATGATGAAGATTTTTCAGAAAACACAAAGACACAAATAGAAAACCAACTTGTTGAACATCAAAATTATGATATTCATAGAATAAATCAACTAGCTTCTGATGAAACAATCCATCAATCTGATGGAACATCAGAAAATCTGATGAATCATCAATAAATGATAATTTATCAGATAATCTAAAGAAATATCAGAATATCTAGTGAAAACACCAGAAGTTCTGATATAAAATCAGAAACTATGTTGAAATATCAGAATAGTTTGTAATAATTTTCCATCCTCATGCACATTCCACATATTGTAATTACTTATTTTCGTGTATATTTTGTTTTTGTATTTTTTTTGTTTTGTTATTAATTAAAAAAAACATAAAGGGGGAAAAGTAACATGCATACTGATGAAGTTCCATACAGCTGTGATAATCAACCGTCTCAATTTTTTTCAGTTTATTGAATTTCATTTTTCTTCTGCAAATGCATGCAACGTCATTTTTTCATAAGGAACTTAAGTGACACGTAGGCACTAGAATCATTTGGAGCTATGAAAGTAGCCGCCTAGTCATTAAATGCTTACTCACACATGGGGCTTAGTAGACTGTCACATTCACTGTTACATTCATTGCAACAGATATCGTGTTAATTGAAGAGAAAAAGGTTGGCTGTTAATATCACTTTCATCTATAAATATTAACAACCTGAAAAGAACTTTCTTCACAAAAATCATCTCTTCAAAAGCCCTTTGACAGAATTTTTCTTATCTAAAAATGGGTCGCCCAAAATTGATGAAAGCCACTCAACTCCCTCTTCCGTTTCACAGACTTCATAATCTTAGATTAAGATCCAACTTGGAAGGACCTGCATGGGAGGACTGCAGGTTTGTGTACAATATGATCATGCAAAGTCCTTTGGCTTTGCTGTATCATCACATGTCACCATTTATCCAGAACTTCTCCAAGAGTTCTGGTGGAACTCTCAAATCATTTTTAGTGGTACTTCTGTGTGGATTGAAAGTGAGGTCATGGGGGTAAAGATCACCGTAAAAGAGGAAACAATAAGAAATGCCCTCAAACTGGGTGATGATCATGAAATCAAATTTCTGGAGAAGGTAAATGTGCAACAGACCTTGACTGAAATGGGCTATCATACACTCAACTCGTCAAGGGCTGTTAGCAAATCTGGTTTTATACCACCTTTCCAGTTTTTGGTAACACAGCTAAGTGTCTGCTTCTCCAAGAAGATTGGACACTTCAACGAGCTATCTCATAAGATGATGGAAGTGGTTCATGCTATAATACAGGAGAAACCTTACAATTATGCCAAGTTTCTCATGAGAGATCTAGAAACAAACATCCACGACCGTCAACCCTTTCTGATCTACCCACGATTCGTAACCAATGTGATCACAAGTCAGCTGGACTTCGGAGGAGTGAGAAGCTGCTATCCAAGGGCCGAGCTGGTACTTCAAGAAAACATTGGTGAAGCCACCCTGACGCGATCAACGAATCACACCGGTCGAATAACCAGTCTTTGGTTATATGTGAAGTGCATGTACAACGTGTTAGAGGAGGAGGAGTAGTTGTTTTTTTTTGTTTTTTGTTTTGTTTGTTTTATTTATAACAGGTTTGTTTTAATTTTTTCATTTCTTAATGGTATTAGATCTAGGGGGAACTAACATAACATGTTTGATAAAAACAAAGAAAATCTGGTGGATCACACATGAGAACTGACAGGAGTTAGTAGAACTCAGAAAATCTGATGATCAATCAGAAAATCTGGTATTTATTCAGAAAACTCATTAAACAACACGAATCTGATCATTCACCAGAAAACTGTGAAAATTTTGACAATAAATCAGAAAATCAAATTTTGTTTTGGAAAGCCAGGAAGTTTAACATATCGTCAGGAAAACAATACTTTTAACTAGATTTAAAGAAACTTATGAAAATCTAAAATCTTAGGAATAAGTTTCTTTCTAATTTTTTTTTTCTGAGGACTGGAACAAGCTGTATGAAAAATACCTCCTGTATATCAGAACAAAGGTGTGGAGTTTAGAACTGCAAGACTACAATGTAAGTAAAATCTCAGAACTCTACTTATTCCCTCTCATTTCAAAAAAAAAAAAAAAAAGGGGAGTTTTTTTTTTTTTCTTGTTAGTGCTGATAACGTCATCCAACAGAAAATTTCTGGGAACTCGTTAATATAGAACTTTCTCTCTCCTTCATTTATTACACCCCATCATGTATTAAGAAGGATGAAGTGACATATTGGTAGGCTATCAGATTACACCACCAGAAATTAGCCGCCTATATCATTAAATTGCATGTGAAGTGGAGAAGAAACATATCTCTGTTATTTTTTTTTTCTGTCCTCTGGTAATCATTAAAATAACAGAGATTGCGGTGAAGAAAATCTACAAGTTGGTAGCTTCCATTTATGGCAAATTTTAAATTTACTATAAATAATCACCACTTTGTATTAAAATCCCTCTTCATCACTTCTCTTCTTCATCTCATTCTCACACACTCTCACAAAATGAACACCATCAAAGATGAATGCTTCCCACTTGTTCTTTATCCATATCATAACCTTATATTGAGGACCAACCTGGAAGGTCCTCAGTGGGAAGGGTGTCAAGTTGTGCTCAAAATGCTCATGAGCAGCAACTTGAACTATGCCCTTACCGCTCACATAAGTGTTCATCCAGAAATTCTTCAAATCTTCTGGAAAAATGCAACACTGTCTGAGTATCAGAACAGGGAACAGATGGACATCAAGAGTGTGGTGCTAAATCAACAAATTCTGTTAAATGAAGCCACCATCAGGACAACTCTTCAACTCAATGATGATAATGACATCCTGATGTTCACAATGGCTCAGAAGGATGATGTCTTGAGACAAATGGGTTATCACACACAAACCCAACAACGAGCTATCAACAAACATGGCTTCATCAGGCCATGGCAATATCTGGTCACACAGATGGGCGCATGTTTTTCAAAGAAGGTCATCAATCATCATGAGGTATCTCTTAGATTGATGGAGCCTATACTGGCATTTGTACTCAATGCACCTTACAACTTCTCTCATTATCTAATGAGTGATTTTGCAAGTAATATGTGGGTTGGCAAGCCATTCTTGATGTATCCTCGTTTTCTGACAAAGATAATAACGAGCCAGCTAGACTTTGCAGGCATACCTGCAAGTTATCCAAGAGCTGATATGAGACTTCAAGAAAACATGGGTCTCAGCATGCTTGTACCCACCAACCACAACTATGGGCGAATAACTGATCTGTTATTACTTCTGGAAATAGAACATGGTGAAGGAATAGATATTGATTAGTTTTTGTTTGTTTTGCTTGTACATTTTTTTCTGTTAATATTCAGTGCTTGCTTGGTTTGTTGGTTTATATTTTTGTTTTGGATGAGGGGGAATAAGATAAGATCAGAAGACTCACATTTGTTTTTCTGGTAGCATCCATGTCTCTTTACCTTTTCTGATATTTTCTAAAAACATTTTAAAGTTTTATCAAAAAAAAATTAAGATCCAATTTTGAATTACTAGTTTTTGTCTTCTGTCATCAGAAAACTTTAGTTTTGAGTCAGAATGTTAATTTCTGATGATCAAATCATATTTACCCATTTCCAAAAAAAAAAAAATCTCAAAAAAATTTCTGATGATTTCTCAAAAAAAAAAAAAAAAAAAAAAAAATTCTGATGATTTATCCACTGAAAATGAATCAGATGAATTCTGATGATATATGCAGAAAATACAACTCTTAAAAGTTTTGTTCAAAATTTTCTGATATATATATATCATCATGAGAAATACCTGGGAAGACACACAAAAGGTTTCTATTGGACCTTTTAGAAACAAAAGGGGTTCCACAAGAACAAAAGGTGCAAGTTGGAAATTAGTATTTATCTGAAAAATCATTGGAATCTCTAAAATTCTTTAAAGGATTTACATTAAATTAGAGATACACCAAAGGTTTTTCAAAAACGGTGGTTTCCTTAAAAGGATTAAAACATCATTAAGGTGTCATTAAACACCTTGATCACAAACAACCTACGATAAAAAAACTCAAAAATCTCTGTCTGTGTACACTATAAATACCTCATTCAAAATTGGGACTTCCATCATCAACTTTCAAATTCAAAACCCTAAAACCCTTTTCCGAAAACAAAACCCAAATTCTCAATGGCTGCTATCAACATCAACATACCACCAATTGAACACTCAGTTCCCTTCATCACTGAAGCTGAATTTCTTCCATTAAAGAGCAACAATGAAGCAATTAATGATAACATCGAAGAGTATGATATGAAGTGTCAAATTCTCATTGAATTTATAACCAGATGCCCGATAGCTCAAGCTCTTACAAAGACCAGAGAGGTACCGCAAGAACTCATACAACAAGTTGTAAAAACTCTCAAAATCTCAAGTCAAACTGAGCTAACAGCACATGTATGGGGAAATATCTTTATTAAAATTTCACCAGAAAAGATAAGGGAATGTTTGGAACTACCCTTACATCAGAGCTTTGAAGAAGCACCAGAAAAAGAAGATATGTTCTCACAACTTGATGCTGTAATGGGTTACAAAACAAAGATTTCAAGAATCAATGAATTCAAGAGAAAAAAGCTACCTGCCTTCTGGCAAGTTTTAATGGAAATTCTGAACAAGTGTCTATCCTCAAAGATTGGAGGTACAGATCAGATAAATATGAACATTCTAACAATCATGTTCAGTCTCATTAATGAATTGAACATTGATTTTGGAGCAGAAATATTTATTCTGATCAGAAGATCAATTCTGACTAATGTTGGAAGAATAGATTCACATCTACCCTTTCCAAGATTTCTATCAATCATAATTTCTGATGCTTTTTTGAAAAGTAACATAGATATTCCAGCATCAGAAAATATGTGGAAGACAGAAATTATGAGACCTTGGACTGCTGTAGGGTCTTGGAAGTCAGATAATGATGTACCTGTTCTGTCAGGAAAAATGATGAATCTGATACCAGAAGAATCACCATACAGAGCAGAATACCTAAAAATGTTGAACAAAAAGTCAGAGAACAAAGGTGTTTTTGAACATGTGTCCCCTATGGAGCATGATACACATGAGTCAATCACACCAAGAATGGAACAACAGGGTGAATCTAATCCTCATTCAGCTGATGAAGATGTAAATATGAGTCCTGTGGCTGAAGAACATCATGCTGAAGACTCACACATAGGAGAAACAGGTTCACAACAGTCTAAAATAAACATATTTTATTATTCTGAGAATGATTCTGATGAATCAATTCAAGGAAAACATGAAATCTTACTTAGAGATACTATTTCTTCAAAACAAGATATGAGTAAAACCAAAGACCCATTTTCTGAATCAGATTCTGAGGAGGAAAATGTGGTGGCAACAGGTGGAGATCAGCCTGCTGATCAAGGAAACCTGGATGAGAAAACTAAGAGTTTCTCAACAACTCATGGAGAACCTGAAAAGGTTCAAGGATATGAGGAAATCCAGAACTTGAATATGTTTCAATTTTCTGGTGAGGATATAGGGAATTTGGAATCTTCAAATCCTCTTAACCTCAAAACAGCAGAAAATGTGATTTCTGCTGATGTTAGAAGGGAAACATCAGTTCTTTCTCCTATCTCCCAAGGACATCAATCTATGTCCCCTAAACAACTTCACAAAGAACTTGAAGACACAACTACTACTGTGAAAACAGCAATAGAAGAAAAACTTGATCTGATACTAGAAGAAATCAGAAATCAAAAGTCAGATATCAAGGTTTTGTCAGAAACTATTAAAGCTGTGCAGAAGCAAACAGAAGACAATGCTGCAGCCCTCAACAAATTGCAAAAGTCATCAGAAAACAAAGAAAGCTCATCAGAAATTGAGAAAGCTCTCAAGGAACTGCATGATATTAAGAAAAAGATGGCTGAGGTTGCAAATGTAGGAGAAAGCTCAAGTTCAGGGAAGCTTCTTGAAGAAATACAGTTCCTCAGAGCCAACAACAGCAGCATGGCTGAGGCTTTTGAGAAACTGTTGATGGAATTAGCTGCACAAAGAAATCAAGAAAATCAGGAGTTTTAGAAGATGAAGAAACAAGAAGAAACAAATACTCAAGCTCTTACTAATGTTCATCTGTTAGTAAAGAGATTGCAGTATAATGTTGCCAGACTAGCAAATGTTGATCTTCATGAACTAAAAGCCCCAATTCCACAAGAAAGACAAGCAAGAAGATCAGAAACTCCTCAACAACAACCAGAAACCATTCAACAAGGTCAAACCAAACAAACAGAAACTTCAACAGCTCAAAAACAGAAGCAACCCATGGGTCCACCTCCATATAAACAAAAGCTACTCATGGGTCCTCCACCAAATGTCCCAAAGCCAGACACATCAAGGGTACAACAGAAAGACCATGTTCCAGTACAGCCATCTTCTACAACCATCACAGGAGAAACAAAGTTAAGCATAATGATAGATACAAAAGAAAATAGAAGAATGGAACATGAAGTGACTTCCTCAAAAAGGCCAAGAAAAGAAATGATGGAAGATTCAGAAGGGAACATCAAAGAAATGGATGTGGTAAAAGGTGATTTACACACTATTATGTACCCTGAAGAACATCTAAAGAATTACTATTGGAAAGGTCCAGAAGACAACCCAAAGAGACCACTCTCTCCAATGAGCAAAGGTATTGTTGAAAACAGAAACAATGGAGGTTGGGTAATTCTACACAAGCACATGACCAATCCAATAGTATCAATTGAAAGAATTGATACAATGACCACTGGAGGAGGCATCTTAGGTTATGAAGCACAAAACAAGTATACCCTGATTAGAAAAGATAACAGTGAACAAAAGGTTACTGATGCAAATCTGGCTGATGATATTCACCCGATGGGAATAGTCAAAATGAAGAATATCATTGATGAAATGAAAGGTAATTCAGCTGTGATCAGAAGAGCACTTGAAAGTCTCAAAAGTGCAGGAGCAAAGCTATACAAAAGGGTTGCACTGGCAGACTTTGATCTATGTATCAATTTTGAGTACAGCAACAAGGTGCTAATACCTCCTCCCAACACCAGTATTCCAGCTGAGATCCCTTCGAAGCTAGTGAGAACTGGAGCAATCTTTGACCAACCAGAAATGGGAGTAGTCTTCAAAGATACTAATGAAGAAAAAGCTCTGTTCAGAATCAGTGATATATGCAGGTATTCAAATCAAACTCTAAAATATATAAGGAACTGCATGAATGAGAAACAAGAGCAGCTTAAGAAGAAGGGAAAGAACAATGAACAGCTGAGAAAAACAATTGAAGAATGCATTGATAATTGGATGGAAGCAAGAGGATGGTACAAAGAAATGTACAAACAAACTCAAAAGGCAATTGATCACAAGAAAAGACTGAAACCAGGAGACAAATACAAAAGTGGAGTGAAGATCAACTAATGAATTGATAAGATTAAATTCCTGTTTTTGAACAAAGTTTTAAATTTGTCTGATTTATGGTTGGTTTGACTATGTTCTATGTTTCTGAACTTTGTTGTTTTTAAATTTCTCTTTCAAAGAAAGTTGTTTATGTTAGATATAGAGGTAGTTCATTTTCTTACAATACTTAGGGGGAAATTGTTAGGAAACTTTATTTGTAAGTATTGAAGAAAATCACAATCAACTGGATCTATGAAGAGATCACAGTCCTGAGGATCACGAACTAGAAAAAGAAGATCAGATGGGACAACTAGAATGCATAGCATCTACTTCAAAGAATCACAAGTTGATCAAGAGCAGAATTGGATTATCAGAAAAAGGTCACTTCTGATGGATCTGATGATATTTCTGATGAAATATCATCAGTTTCTGAGGATTCTGATCATCAGGATTTTTCTGATGATTTGTTCATCAGAATTTCTGATGAAGTGGTTTATCAGAATTCTGATGAAATACCCCACTTGTCTGAAATTGGCTCTGTCCTGCCACATTTACCGAAGCAAGTTGACATTAATTGATATCATGATGAAAAAGACAACTTGAACGTTGGATTCAATGAATATGTCAATTGGGCACTTTTTGCAGGACTTATTGCATGAATAAACTATTGTTTATTCATGCACCCAGCCTTCTATAAATAGAAGGCTCAACCAGGAGAAGTAAAGTGAGTTTGAAGCTTATCATTCATACATACATCAAAACTCCATTGCCCTCTCACCCACAGAATTCAAGATTCGTTTGCACTAGATAATAATCTTACAATCACCTTGTAAACCTTTTTGTTTCAAAGTGATATAAACTTGATAATTCTGTAGGTCTTGTTTCTTGAAAGTCTGATTTCCATTTCCGCACATCTTTTTCACATCTACTGAAATCACTTGCCATATTACGTGAAAACAAGTTGTTTTAAGGCCAAACTGGGTCCAACAAGCATTATGGCTCGTTTTCACTCAATTTCCAACAAATTTAAGCATCAAGACCTGGAAAACTCGAATTGATCAATAGTATGCACATTCTAACTAAAACGAAACTAAAAATAACAGAAAACTATACCAACTGAACACAAATAAGAGATGTATTTTGCAATACATCATACAACGATACAACGAAGGATGATTTCAAGGATTACAAGTTTCCGAAAAGAGAAATACAAGACGAACTTTCTAATTAAGGAAAGTACGAAAGAGCAGGGCGTTACAACATGCTTATTAAAGATGCATAAACAATGCGGGATTATTAAAATTAACTAACTGGGAAAACGTATCCGTTTTTTTAAAGTTCCGAATCGGAAAAAATATACAATCAAAAATCGGAAACAACGACTAAAATTCGTTCGTTACCTGGCGTTGTCACCACACGGCTACCTCCTCCACCATTCTCTCTCTCTTTTCGGGTCACCTTTCACTCCATCTATCGACTTGATTTGAGGGAGTAGCAGGAAAGCCAATGTGGGTTAAAAAAAGGTGGACTTCATGGGATGGAAACGGACGGTCTAGGTTGGAGTTAAATCTAAAAATCAATTTTAGACGGTTACACTGGTGCAATTGGATGAATACAGTTAATGGCATAATGAATTCTGAGAAACCTGGGGGTTTAAAAAAATAAAGTTTTTTTTTAAATTGAATTGCACATTGAAGAAGGTGATTATCAATTTCAACGGTTTCATTCTCATCATTTTCTACTACTGATACAGATTAAAGGTGAGAAGCGATGAGGGGCATGAAGGGAAGAAAAGAGTAAAAGATTAGAGATTTAAACATGACTCTTTACAAGCTATCTTCAAATTTGATGGCAAATTACTATTCTAGCCATTCTTTCTCCTTAATAATGTATTATACATATATACATGCTAGTGGGATATCCTGCACTAGGCAATGAACTTTTGGTTGGACCGGTTTGGTTCATTAGAGTACCGATACGATACCAACGATTGTAAAAACAATCGAAACATGTTTTATATCGACTGAAAATCATAAAAATGATACGGGTACATGTACCAATCTTGTTTAGATGGTAGTGTTGGTTCGTCACGGCAACGGTAAGTTACTGACACTCGATATAACTTATGATACCCAAAAACCCTCAATTGCGAATTCCGTTTTCAATGAAACTGATAGAAGAAAATCGAGATAATCAGAAACTATATCAGTATTTGATATTATAAAGTATAAATAACTTGAGATGAAGCTTAGGCAAGTTTAGCCTCAACTCAGCTCGTTAACACCCTTAAGATAAGTACATAATTTATTGTGAGTTTAAAAAGAAAAATAAATAACTAAATTAAACAAACAAGAGTAGATATAGAATAAAAGATAATCTACATTGAAAAACACATTTTTAGATAAAAAGTTGTTTTACTAATTAATTTGTTATATAATATTTTATAATACAAAAGTGATGAAAATAATAAAAGAAAAGAAAAAGAAAACGCAAAACGCAAAACTTTTAAAAGAAAAGAAAAAGGAAAACAATAATCAAATTTACGGTAAATGAGTAGTAGTGGAGTGGTCGAGAAAAAATTTGGTGTTCCTTGTGACCTAGGTTTGACTCTCACTCTTCCCATTATTTTCGAAGATATCCAGGTGAAGGGCGAATACGGGTGGCACCGTTTCGTCTTGGATTGGAAGCGAGGTTTTACCGATTATTCTACTATCGTGCCTTCGGACGGGTGGAGGTTGGGATTCCGCGTATCTGGGAGAACCAAGGGGTTGGCGGCGGTCGAGTAGTCGACCTTGGTCACAGCCCCGGTATCACGGTAGTTGACACGTCGTTCCTTGCCATTAAAAAAAATAATGAAATTTAAGGATTTTGTCATTAAGGAGAAATGTAAAATTGTCATTTAAAAAAAACGTAACTAATGTTTCAATGAAAATTAATGTAAAGGATATAATATGGTATCAAAGTTAACATAAAGCATGTTTAGCATGACTTTTTTTTTAAAGACCAACCAAAAGAATTTTATTCAAAAGAAACTGATTAACAAAATCAGGTAGACTACATCTGACAGAAACAAAATTAAAGCTATCAAACCCACAGGCAAACTAAATCAAAGTTACACCACATTTCCCATGTAAGACCAACGACTTTCACCCGGCTTTTCAGCCAAAAACAGCCGAGGGACTTTATTTCTTCCTTCATCCTTATGAAATTGGTTTGCTTGTTTCTGAAATTCGCTCGTTTCGACACCTAAGGATAATCTAAATCGCAGTTTGTATCACTAAGGACACCGCCTTCCTCAACTTCTTGGAGCCTCTGTTTTGGTTGTAAAGGGTTACGAGATCCTTGAGTTCCAAAACATATATCAGGTTTATCCTACACCAATGCGAGATGAATGTCACACCCTGACTTTTGCGGAAGCGTATACGTGTGACTTGATCGGTTTTCATTGCATTCGATAATAATAAACAACTATATGATTAAAATGATGTTCATCCATTCATAAGTTTTAAAATATTACAAACACAAGTCATTTAAGTTTCAACCAACATATCCTCAGGTTAAGTTACAAACTAACAAAAGTGGATGACATCTAAACTTGAACTTTACATCTTGAAAACAACACCAGCGCCCAAGATCCATCTTGTTTCCTGAAATACATGTAATTTTGAAAACATCAACAAAAGTTGAGCGAGTTCATGCGTTTTGTATGAGTTCCAATAAACTTGTAAACGTTTGAGAGGTTCCTTTGAAAACAGGTATGTAAAGCGTCTATGAACAGATCAATTAATGTTTTGTAAGGACATTAATGTATGCGACGACATAGGGAGTACTCAACCCGAGTAGACGATTATTAGTGTCGAATCACCTCGACTGTGTCGAATCACCTCGACTGTATCACCTTGACCGTTGTCGAATCACCTCGACTGGGACACAACAGCACTGTAAATGGTCACACAAGGACCATGAGTAGGGCTCGGCCATACCCGTTAGATCTAACCTTTGTCTATGGTTCTTAAGAGAGTTAATGGCACTTAAGTTTCAGCCTATGCTCACATTATCTAATAGTTCATTTCATAGCCAAATCATACCCATGTTGACATGTATTTCACCCCCGAGAGTTATAAATCCGACAACAGTTAAGAGAAAAAAGGGGGACATGAACTCACAAGTTTGCGTCCTGCTGTCTCATATACTCAAAGGGTTCACTTCCTGGGTCGTATCACTACCTACACACGTACTATGTCTTATTAGCAGTTTAGGTCGTGTAACGACTCTTAGTCTTAGTTATAATTAAGACTTATTTTTGGAATTTAGGATACCTTGAGTTATATGATTTATGTGCATTATATAATTCCCAATTATTTAATTATTAGTTAAACTATGAATATTTTAACTTAAACTATTTTTATTCAGTTATTTGAAATATTGTCAAAATAATATATTTTTAATTTAGTTTATTATGTATTTCCACATATATATTTTACCCAAGTGTGGGTATACTTGTACTTGTGTATTTTCATACTTGCGTATTTTGCCAAGTGTTGGTAGTGTATTCCGGTGTGTATTTATACGTATAGGAGTACGCATTTTCTTGTATTTATTAAGTATTTTATACTTAATTTGTGTATAATTTTCCGGAATATTATTTTTATATAATCAAAAATCACCAAATTTATATTCTTAAAATATACATATTTTAAGAGAATTTTTATAGAAAAACATCTATAAACTTTACTTGGCAAAAATAGTATACTTCCATATATTTCTCAAAAATAATATATTTTTAAGATTAACATAGAAAATATATATATATTTCTAGTTTTCACCCAAAATAATATACTTTTGAATTGTTTAAGAAAATACATACTTCAAAAATAATATATTTTACCCTTTGACAAAATGTGATATATTTTGTAATAGTTGTAAAAAAAATTTATATTTTACCGTTTCTTTGGTTTCAAAAATACCATTTGTCACATTTGACGAATTATGAATTTATTTCCGGAATATATATATTTATAGTCCATATGTCCATTTATCCGATTGTCTAATATTCGGGTATAAATTATATATTTATTTTCTTGGGATTTTGGTAGTACTTTCATGTTACAATGTTGGTATTTTGGTGTGTTATATTATTTTCAAGTTCCTAAAATAATATAACTAATACAATCAATATACAAGTAACAGACAATTTTGTGACATCTAAATATATATTTTTCTAAATATATACTTAGTGATTTTTATTATCAAAAACCAACCTCCAATATTTGTAATTTTTATAATAAAAATTATGGCAAATTTTTATATGAAAACCATGATCAAAGATTACTTGTAAACACTTGTTTAAAAATATTTTTCTAAGTGTTTAATTTCTACAAAAATTTTGCCATAGTTTCCCTTAAAAAATGGAGGTTTCCATGCTTAATAGCATATCATTTTGTTTTAAAAACTCATCATCAATTACCAACAATTTACACATAACTTACCATAAGCCTTAAATATGCAATTTCACAATATGTCATGAACTTGAAGTTTAACAAAAATGTGTAGTAATTTAACATCTTGTTTAGTAAAGTCTAGTAACACTAAATCTATGGTTTTTGTTTCATAAAACTCATTTTTATGGAATTTCATTCTTTAGAACTTGTAAAGTGATTTTACAAAAATTAATCTTCTTGTATTTTTCTTGTTACATACACTTTACTAGCTTTGTTTTAACCCTTAAAACATGTTTATTTTCTTAAAAATCAAATCATGTGAAATCTAGTAGTAAACTTTAGTTTCTTGAGATTTTTATTTTTGAAATCCTTTACTTTCAAGACTAACATCTTGTAGGATTCATCATCCTACACAAAAACAAACTCATCTTCAAGTTCATGATTCACATAAAGGATGATCAACATGATTTTCTCAAGATCCATCCTTATACTTGCTAGATCATTTGTTTAATCATCATCTAGCAAGCTTCATATGATGATCCACATCATAAACACAAAAAATCAACAAAACAAGTTTAACACATACACTAAATCATCTTTGATCTTCATGTTTTTAAGCTTTATGTTTATGTTCATGCTTCTGTTTTCTTGAGATTCTTTAGATTAACAAGTTACATGATACTTTAACCACTAAAATTAGAAGTAAAAACCAGGTTAAAGGAGCTTACTACTAGCTCCAAGGCTAGGGAAGAAACAAGTATGAAGATGATGAGAAATGTGATGGATAAAAGCTCCAAGAGAAGGTCCTTCCAATTCCAATGCTTGCAACCTTCTTAGATAGGCTTGAGACACCATAGAATCACCTTAGAATACTTGAGAATGGATTGAAAATGAAGGAGTTAGGAGGGGTGTTTGGAGCCGTGAACCTGGAAGGGAGAGGAAGAAGTTTGGGTGAGTTTGAATGATGGTAAGTGATAAGGGTTAAGGTCTCATGGTTTTTATAAAATGCCTTCCAACACTATTTTATATAATGGTCCTTGTGTTTCAATTCTTCTATACATATCCTATAAAATATTGAAATAAAATCAAAGCGTGGGACCCATGTATAATCGGTTATGGGGGGGGGGGTTGTCTTGTTCCATTTCAACTTCTATTTACTTGATCTAGTTACAAATTAAGTGTTATGTTTAGTGTTTAATATGTTAAGGTGTTTTTAGGATGTAATATGGTGTTTAGTGATCATAACTAGCTTGGTAACATTGAAACAATGCTTCTAGTTAAATTTTGGTGTTTCGGGTAGTGTCCGGTTGTTCGGTTGGTTACCGGTTCGTTAATGTGCTAAATTGCCCAGTTTAGTGTGTTTTATGATGTCTTTTATCACAGTTTTGATTCCTGACACTTATCAAGGTATTCTGAACCATTAAACCATAATTCTGCATTATATTTTAGTGTTAAATTGCTGAAAATTGCTGAATTTTGTTGTTTTCTATAAAATTCTGCAGTTTTAGAGTGTTTCGGGCGCTTTCCGGCACTTAAATCATCACTCGGAAGGCTGTTTTATGATCTCTACTTTCCTACATACTATTCAAGTATAACTCTTGGTTCCGGGGCTCATTCTGTGTCTTAACATTATGTCTGTCTGAGTACTGAACTCCCGTCAGTACTTCTAGTTTGTCTGATAACTGTGCTAACTTTGTTCTGCGCACTAATTGAACCACACTGTGTTGCATGTAATAATGATAAACAATCTTGCAACATGAAATGTATTTGTATGTATATGACAAAAATCAGAAAACCATTCATCTCAATAATTCAACCATGCACTGTCATTAAAGTACAAGTTACTGTTTATTAGTATATGGAATACATGGAAAAGTGCCAGTTGTCACAATGAAATCTGATGTCTGTCGTTAAGGACATGCAAAAACCTATTTAAACTATTAATATAGAATAAGCAGGGTATCGAACCAAGGGAGGATTGTGGAAAGGGTATGATGCCAAGTATTGATTAACAACTACGAAAATAATAAACTATCAATGTTATTTTCATTGATTAATTGTTAATACGAAAACGAGATAAGATTGTATTCAATAAGAGAAGGAATGGTTCCTCCGGAATTTAGGTTATGCAGTTAACTTCAATTATGTGTATAATCGAACACTTACATAGACATAAGCGGACTAACCTAATCAACTAATTGTGATAACAAAAGACTAAGTACTCCGGTCAATACATAACGGGAGGTTATCTAATGATTACCAATCACAATTACCAACCCTAATCCCGTAACAAATATATCCCAATTACTAGAACTCTCGGGAATTGAATGATCAAAGAATAAGGTTAAGCAAATGCAATCGATTACAATTAATTAACTAAATCATAAGTGAAAAGCATCGAATGCTTAGATCACTGAGTCAAACGATTGTCACCAAACACATAAAATCTGTTAACTTACAAATACCCTCCATCCGGAGGAAACCAAGAAAATTTAGCCACTCATCTCACAAGTGAAATCACCAAAAGTTTGATAAACGGATGAGATCATGATTATGATTGATGATTCGGTGGAAGGAATGATGGATTGGAAGAAAAAAACTCAAATCCCCTTGCTCTTGGATGCCTTAGGTTGAAGTTAGATGATGAGATAATGAATGCCTCCTTTACAAAACCTTAAAATACTTTAAACCTTCAAATTCGCGTTTTTCCGTAACACCAAGCGTAAGTTACGGTTAGTGAACCGTAAGCTACGGTTCGGGAACTCTGTTTCACATCTGCACCCAACCGTAACCTACGGTTGGTGAACCGTAGCTTACGGTCGGCAGATTCTGCCAAAATTGTTTTCTTCGTAACTTCTTCGTTTTAGCTCCAATTTGCGCACCGTTTTCGCCCACGTCTTCGTAATTCAACCCTCTATCATGCCATCTTCTAATATCTTCATTTTCTGTGACAACTGGCACAAACCGGTAATTTCCATACACTTCAATTATTATTTAATGACTGCAATTATGTGCTTAAATGTTAGCATTGACTGATTACATGCTAAACAAGTGAATTCGTGCACGTTGTATACTACAAAATATTGCTTTATGCATAAACGAGAGCGTTGCGTCAGAAATACTAGTAAACTCACTGGTAAGACACATTGTGTCAACAGAACTGCAGAAAGCAGTCAGACATTAGAATTGAGGCCTAGGTGTAGGTCCAACGACAAGAATACATTAAAACCAAAGAGTACATACAAGGGTTTAATATATATACATTACGGAAGAAAAAATAAGCACTAAAAAGCACCCGAAACGCACTTTAAGTGCAGAATTTTAATAAATTCAGCTCAAATCAGCTTTTAAGCATATAAATAATATGCAGAATTCATGTTTTAACATCCAGAATATTTTCCTAAGTGTCGGGAATCGAAAGGATTACAAAAGAATACTTAAAGGACACTAAATGGTGCAATTTAGCACTTTAACGAACCGATGTCTAACCGAACAACCGGATAATACCCGGAACACCAAAATAATGCTAGAAGCATTGTTTTTATTTTTCTGAACTAGTTATGGTCCCCGAACACCATAACACCCCTTATAACGTAACAACACATTAAATCCCTAACCAAGACACTTAAAACTTAACTAGTGTATGTAATTAGTGGTTACAATTTACACATAACCCCCCCCCCCCCTATAAAGTGGACGGCCCCATGTAGTGGCCCCACTAGTGTTCTTCTTGATCTTGCTAAATCCCACTAAATCTTGCCAAGATATTCCATGATCATCCTTGGATCCTACATGATTTTACAAGATCATTAAAGATAAGAAATGGTTAAAGGTTACAACTAGACCCCCTCCCCACTAGCTTAAAAATCGGCCCACATGCCTAAATTCAAGAATTGTGTAATCTTCTCAAGATCACCTAAATATTACTTGGATTTCATGAGGATATAATATGATAGTGTGTGTACTTAAGGGAACACAAGAACCCTTGGACAATGAAATTGTAGTTATAAGTAAACATCCAACACTTAATCACCTCATCACCACAACACACCCTCTTGCTCTCTCCCTCTAACACCCTCGGCCGAGAACCACCAAGCACCACCACCATCATCAATCCAAGATCATCCAATTCCAAGCTCATACAAAGGTGTGAAAGGTCATACAAAGAAGCTAGGTGCTTTCGAAAGTGCAAGAACCTCTTTAGATTTCTTTTATCCACCACATTTACATCTTGTTTTTTCCCTAGCCTTGTGCTAGTAGTAAGTGCTTCTAAACATCATCTTGATCTTGTTTATGATGGTTAATAGTTGATTTAATGGTTAAAAATTGTGAAACACTAAAGAACTTACATTAAAGTCTTGAACAAAAGATGAATAAGGTGGATAAAGAGAAGTTATGTGTGTAAATCTTGTGTAGTTATGATTATTTGATGTTGTTTGTTAGTAAAAGTTGGATTAATCATCATCTAGACATACTAGTTCATGTTTAAGAACATGAACTAGTAAGATGTAAATGTTAGAGTCTTAAAGGATGATGAAACCATCCATATATGAACTTGAACTTGAATAAACATGAGTTTTCTTGCAAAATGAAGACGTACAAGTGGTTTTTCGGAAGAACCGAGTGGAAAATACTAGCTTTGTTAAAAACTTGGATATTACATGAAACAAATACATTTTTAGTAAGTAAACAAGTGTATAAACACTTGTGTAGAAAGAAAATTCCACAAAGAAATATTTTGAAATTCATGACTAGAAGTTGTGAAAATACATATTCTTTAAAAATAAAGTTTTTAAGAAACTAATCTTATTTTTAAAGGTAACAAGACTTACTAAATGTGCTAGTAAGTTACTACATACTTTTACAAACTCTTAAGTTCATAAGTTTGTGGTATATGCTTGTTTTGACAAGTTTGGTAAATAAAGATTGTGTTGTTGATATTGTTGATGATTTAAAAGAAAATAAACACATGTTTTGAAAACATGGGAAACCTCCATTTTTAGGGGAAACTCTGTCAAAAATTTTATAAATTTTGACACATAGAAAAAAATATAAGTTTTTGAGAAACTTATTCCCTTAAAACGTATTTAAAAATATTACCAAGGTTTCCCTAATTTTTTGTGATAAGAAATGATGATTTCTTCAAGATTAAAATTTATGTTAAGTATGTATATTTTTTAGAGAAAAATATATATTATTTGATCACCAACTTTTGTGCTAAGTGTATATAGTATGTGTTATACGTGCTAGTGTATTAAGACTTAAAAATACACTAAATACTCATGAGAAGTATAAACACAAAAATACACATACAACATACAAGATACATAATTCGGGTGCAAAGTGCAAAACACGAGATACTTATATTAATTTTTTTTGAGAAAATAATATAAGTAAGATACTTAGTTAAAAATATAGAATATTTTAACACAACAATACAAATACAAAAGAGAGTGACTGTACTTGTGCGACACAAGTCTAGTGACTAACGTTAAGAAAACGCGTATAGGTCACGACGTTAAATAAGCAAATCCGGTGAAGTTTACGACGCAAGGAACGCAAAGTTGTGAGTTCATGCTCCCCCTTTTCTCTTAACTGTTTTCAGTTTTGTAACTTCGGGGGTGAAATACATGTACAAATATTACTATGTTTACAAATGGTATGATAATAAGAAGCACACTTGGTGAGAACGAGTACCAAGTGTGACGAGATATAAGAATACAAGAAGCGCACTTGGTGAGGACGAGTACCAAGTATGATGCGTTATGAGAAATGATACGAGAAATCGTGTCACGAATAGGGTACATAAGCACCATTAATCAACAATATACCTAGACCGCAGAACAAAAGGTTAGATCTAACGGGTGCCGGGCAGCCACACTCTTGGTGAGGACGAGAACCGAGTAGTGCTTTTGTGTCTCAGAATATGCCAACTAGAAAAATGCCTAAGGTTTGGTGACTTCCTATGTCGTGTCACATGTAATGGCCTTGCAACCCATTAACAATCCTGATACTTACAGGAATACTTTATTTACATAAGATTCATACCATACTAAAACTTGATTTATACTTGAGTACGTGGGGTACTCAAGAAAACTTGAATTATGCTTGAGTACGTGGGGTGCTCAAGAAAACTCGAATTATACTTGAGTACGTGGGGTACTCAAGAAAACTTGAATTATACATGAGTACGTGGTGTACACATGAATACTTGATTTATATATGAAAACTTGATTTATACATGACACAAACTATGTTTTCATACAAAGTATACAAACGTGAAATTCAAAAACTGCATGAATTCACACCAACATTATGTTGACGTTTTTCCAAAACTCACATGTATTTCAGGTAATTAGAAGTGGATGTGCGCGCGGTCTCACTCATGCTCATGGATGTCGTTTATGTTTGTCTTAAATAAAGTTGTGAACTTTCAAGACAATGTTTTATGCCATCTTGTGATGTAAACACTAAACTTATGCTTTCAAATTATGGTATTTGATGTTATTTTACGAGCATGTAGCATGTTTACCTTTCGTATGCAATGAGAACCTTTCATGATCACACCTCGTGCTTCCGCCGCAGAAAGGGGTGTGACAGATTGGTATCAGAGCTGCGATTGTAGTGAACCAGGATTCCTTCTCGAGTCTAGTCTACAATCTCTAGGATCCTTTCATGAAAACAATTTTCAAAGAGTTTTCATTGCATAAAATGTCCCGCGACATCCACTACCTGAAACTGTCTACATGAGTCTAGAAAAGACATGTCGAGGCTTAGAGTGCACTTGAGTAGTACCTATCGTTGACTAGAAATTACTTGCAATTATGTGTGATAATTAGCATATACTAGAAGTAGAAGGTCACAAGTATACGTGACTTCACCTGAAAACAATGGCCTACCTGAAGGAAGAGATACGAGGATTAAACGAACTATGTGGACTGTGCAAGGAGTTACGTAATTATGGATGCATACATAATTATGGAATTCAGTGCACAGAAATCACAGCAAGTCTTGTCACGTATAGATTCCCTCAGTGCAAGCCTACTAAGTACTCTGCTAGAGTAATAATTGTTTGATGTCACTTATGTGGTATATACCTGTGAATATATATATGCTACTAATGCCTAGTGTGACAATATCAAACAAATGTTTAACCCTGCTGTGTTATGTTCTGTCAGAACATGGCACCCAGGAAAGCTGTGAATGCTCGCAATGATGATCAACCTCCTCCTCCCCCACTACCAAGAACTGCTGAAGAGCTGAACGCTCTACTGGAGGAAAGGATCTCCGATGCTATCGCCCAGTACGAGGCGAACCGTACTCAAGACAGTGGAGGACCAAGCAACGCTAGATGTAACGGGCATGGAGATTCAACTGGAGGAAACGCAGCTCAAGGCTGCACTTTCAAGCAGTTCCTCGACTGCAAGCCGATGAACTATGATGGCACAGGAGGTGCAGTAGCATTTGTACGCTGGACGGAGAAGACTGAAGCTACTATCTGCATGAGCAAGTGTTCCGCGGATCAGCAAGTCACTTTTGCTACTGGGTTATTTGTCGATGAAGCTCTGACTTGGTGGAACTTGCAAGCCCAAACCTTGGGCGATGATGCCGCTTATGGCCTAACTTGGGAGGAACTGAAGGAAAGAATGAGAGAGAAGTATTGCTCTCGTGCTGAACTTCAAAGACTGGAGACGGAGTTCTGGCACTTGACCATGGAAGGTGCTGACATTAATGGTTAACTCGAAGGTTCCAAGATCTGTCTAGAGTGCTTCCCTACATGGTGTCTCCCGAATTCAAGCGCGTTGAACGCTACATTTGGGGACTGGCCCCAGAGTTTCGTGGCATGGTAACTTCGGCCAAACCTCAAACGATCACCGAGGCTGTAACTCTGGCTGTCAGCCTTACTGAAGACTGTGTTCGTATGAAGAAGCTATCATTGAACCCAACATGAAAGACCGAGACGCATGCTGAGTCGTCCGGCGACAAGAAAAGGAAACATGCAAACTTGAATCAAGCAACTCGCAACAACAAGGGTTTCAGCAAGAAGCGCGACACTAACCCGCCTCAGGAGACGAAAACCCTTGCAACCAAAGGATACCAAGGCACCATGACTAAATGCCAGAAATGTAAGTATCATCATGAAGGAGCTTGTCGCATTCCAAGGTGCGACAAATGTGGTAGGTTGGGTCATCAAACAGAAGACTGTTGGGGAAAAGGAAAGAACCGGAATGGAAATAGTGCTGGAAACAAAAATGGTAACGGGAAGGGGCGGAACCAAGGATGCTTCAGTTGTGGAAGCAATGAACATTTCATGAAAGACTGCCCAAAGGTAAACAATACTCAAGCTCGAGCATTTGAGATTGGAGCAAAGAACGCCCCCGAGGACCCTAATGTGGTCACCGATACGTTTCTCATTAGCAATCACTTTGCATCCATATTATTTGACACTTGCGCCGATTATAGCTTCATGTCTGTGGAATTTAAACGCATGCTTGGAATAGAATCTAGTAGATTAGAAATTCCTTATTCCATAGAACTAGCCAATGGTAAACTTGTTGAATCGGGCGAAGTTGTCAGAGGCTGCACACTAGAACTTGGTGAACGAAGATTTAGCATCGACCTCTTACCTATTCAATTGGGTAGCTTCGATGTAGTGGTCGGAATGGACTGGCTGTCCAAGAACAAAGCTGAAGTTGTATGTCATGAGAAAATCATTCGCATCCCTCTGGCGAATGATGAAACTCTCATCGTGCATGGAGAAAAACAAGACGCACCTCTTCGAATTATCAGTTGTATGAAGGCACAGAAGTGCTTAAGGAAAGGATGTGTTGCCTTCCTAGCACACGTTGTAGATAAGAAGGCTGTGGAGCCGAAACTCGAAGACATTCCCGTGGTGAAGGAATTTCCTGATGTGTTCCCCGAAGATCTGCCAGGACTACCTCCGCAACGACAAGTCGAATCCCGCATAGACTTGGTTCCAGGAGCCGCTCCTGTAGCTAAGGCACCCTATCGGCTTGCACCATCCGAAATGCAAGAATTGTCTACACAACTTCAGGAGTTGTTGGATAAAGGATTTATAAGGCCAAGCTTCTCGCCCTGGGGAGGTCCAGTATTGTTCGTGAAGAAGAAGGATGGAACATTGCGGATGTGTATCGATTACAGGGAACTGAACAAGCTCACGATCAAGAATCAGTATCCACTACCGAGGATTGATGACTTATTTTATCAATTGCAAGGATCAAGCTACTATTCCACGATCGATCTTCGATCTGGATACCATCAGTTAAGGATACAAGAGGAAAGCGTACCAAAGACTGCATTCAGAACACGCTATGGGCAGTACGAGTTTCTTGTGATGCCATTCGGACTGACGAACGCACCAGCGGTCTTTATGGATCTGATGAACCGCGTATGCAAACCATATCTCGATAAATTCGTGATTGTATTTATCGATGATATCCTGATTTACTCGCGAACGAAAGAAGAACATGAGCAACATCTCAGAACTATTCTGGAATTACTGAAGAAAGAGAAACTTTATGCAAAGTTCTCAAAATGCGAATTCTGGATTCGCGAAGTACAATTTCTGGGTCACGTTGTGAACGAGAAAGGCATTCATGTAGACCCAGCTAAGATAGAAGCAATAAAGAATTGGGAAGTCCCCAAAACTCCAACTGAAGTTCGTCAATTTTTGGGCTTAGCGGGCTATTATCGACGGTTTATTGAGAATTTCTCAAAAATAGCTCAACCGCTAACAACCCTTACTCAAAAAGACCAGAAATACGACTGGGGTTTCAAACAGGAAGAAGCCTTTCAGCTACTTAAAAACAAGCTATGCGATGCACCGATACTATCATTACCCGAAGGCACTGATGACTTTGTGGTATACTGCGACGCCTCACGACAGGGTTTGGGTTGCGTGCTCATGCAACGCCAGAAAGTTATCGCTTACGCTTCAAGACAATTGAAGGTGCATGAAAGAAACTATACCACTCACGACCTGGAGCTAGGTGCGATGGTATTCGCCTTGAAGATCTGGCGACACTATCTATATGGTACTCGATGTACAATCTTCACAGATCACAAAAGACTACAGCACATATTTGATCAGAAAGAACTAAACATGCGATAGCGACGTTGGGTCGAGCTGCTGAACGATTATGACTGTGAGATTAAGTACCATCCTAGAAAAGCAAACGTTGTAGCAGACGCATTGAGTCGAAAAGAAAGGGTTAAGACCCTAAGGGTTCGAGCTTTGGAAATGACAATTCGAACGAACCTCACTGCACGTATTCGTCATGCACAACAAGAAGCCCTTAAGATGGAAAACCGTAAAGCTGAATACCTTCGGGGTATGCTGAAATACATGGTGCCAAATGAAGAGGGAGCCTTATACTTTAAGAAGCGTATTTGGGTTCCGCTCTAGGGTGGCCTACGAGAAGTCATCCTTGATGAAGCACATAAATCGAGATCCTCGATCCATCCAGGGTCAGACAAGATGTATCAAGACTTAAAGGAATACTATTGGTGGCCGAGACTTAAAAGCAATGTTGCTGTCTATGTTGGAAAATGCCTAACCTGTGCTAAGGTTAAGGTTGAATATCAGAAACCGTCCGGCCTACTACAACAACCAGAGATACCCATGTGGAAGTGGGAGCAAATCTCGATGGACTTCATAACGAAATTACCCAGGACCCCGAGAGGGCACGATATGATATGGGTAATAGTTGATCGATTGACGAAATCTGCGCATTTCCTACCGATCCGAGAAAAAGACAGCTCTGGAAAGCTTGCTGAGATATACTTAAAAGAAATTGTGGCACGACATGGAGTGCCAATCTCAATTATTTCAGACAGAGATGGACGCTTTGTCTCAAGAATCTGGCAATCATTTCAGGAAGCCTTTGGATCTCAATTAGATCTAAGCACGGCCTTCCATCCACAAATAGACGGCCAGAGCGAACGGACTATACAAACGTTAGAAGATATGCTTCGCGCATGTGTCATGGATCTGGGCGGCAGCTGGGATACTCATCTACCTTTAGTTGAGTTTTCCTACAATAACAGTTATCATACGAGCATAAAAGCCACACCGTTCGAAGCTTTGTATGGCCGCAAGTGCCGATCACCCTTATGTTGGGCAGATGCTGGAGATAAACGTATGGTTGGTCCTGTACTCATACAAGAGACAACCGACAAGATTGCGCAGATCCGAGAGCGCATTAAGGCGGCTCGAGATCGACAAAAGAGCTACGCTGATCTGAAAAGAAAACCACTAGAATTCGAGGTGGGAGACAAAGTGTTGTTAAAGGTCTCACCTTGGAAGGGCGTAGTAAGATTTGGAAAGCGTGGAAAGCTGAATCCACGATACATCGGACCATTCAGAATATTAGAAAGAATTGGTACCGTGGCATACAAGTTGGAATTACCAGAATAACTTAATGGAGTACATGATACGTTCCTTGTATCCAATCTCAAGAAGAGTCCAACACAAGAAAACGTGATCATCCCGGTGGATGAAGTGCATATTGATGACGCCCTCCGATTTACAGAACAACCCGTTAAGGTTACCGACTGGAAAGTCAACAAGACTAGGAGGAGCACTGTTAAACTTGTCAAAGTACGTTGGAACTCTAAGCATGGACCCCAGTACACGTGGGAACGTGAAGACCAGTTCAAGGAAAAGTATCCCCACCTATTCAAGAAGACTCTGGCGAGAGTTAGTTCAGCCTGAATTTCGGGACGAAATTCTTTTAACGGGGGGAGACTGTGACAACTGGCACGAACCGGTAATTTCCGTACACTTCAATTATTATTTAATGACTGCAATTATGTGCTTAAATGTCAGCATTGACTGATTACATGCTAAACAAGTGAATTCGTGCACGTTGTATACTACAAAATATTGCTTTATGCATAAACGAGAGCGTTGCGTCAGAAATACTAGTAAACTCACTGGTAAGACACATTGTGTCAACAGAACTGCAGAAAGCAGTCAGACATTAGAATTGAGGCCTAGGTGTAGGTCCAACGACAAGAATACATTAAAACCCAAGAGTACATACAAGGGTTTAATATATATACATTACGGAAGCAAAAATAAGCACTAAAAAACACCCGAAACGCACTTTAAGTGCAGAATTTTAATAAATTCAGCTCAAATCAGCTTTTAAGCATATAAATAATATGCAGAATTCATGTTTGAACATCCAGAATATTTTCCTAAGTGTCGGGAATCGAAAGGATTACAAAAGAATACTTAAAGGACACTAAATGGTGCAATTTAGCACTTTAACGAACCGGTGTCTAACCGAACAACCGGATAATACCCGGAACACCAAAATAATGCTAGAAGCATTGTTTTTATTTTTCTGAACTAGTTATGGTCCCCGAACACCATAACATCCCTTATAACGTAACAACACATTAAATCCCTAACCAAGACACTTAAAACTTAACTAGTGTATGTAATTAGTGGTTACAATTTACACATAACCCCCCCCCCCCCTATAAAGTGGACGGCCCCATGTAGTGGCCCCACTAGTGTTCTTCTTGATCTTGCTAAATCCCACTAAATCTTGCCAAGATATTCCATGATCATCCTTGAATCCTACATGATTTTGCAAGATCATTAAAGATAAGAAATGGTTAAAGGTTACAACTAGACCCCCTCCCTACTTGCTTAAAAATCGGCCCACATGCCTAAATACAAGAATTGTGTAATCTTCTCAAGATCACCTAAATATTACTTGGATTTGATGAGGATATAATATGATAGTGTGTATGTACTTAAGGGAACACAAGAACCCTTGGACAATGAAATTGTTGTTATAAGTAAACATCCAACACTTAATCACCTCATCACCACAACACACCCTCTTGCTCTCTCCCACTAACACCCTCGGCCGAGAACCACCAAGCACCACCACCATCATCAATCCAAGATCATCCAATTCCAAGCTCATACAAAGGTGTGAAAGGTCATACAAAGAAGCTAGGTGCTTTCGAAAGTGCAAGAACCTCTCTAGATTTCTTTTATCCACCACATTTACATCTTGTTTCTTCCCTAGCCTTGTGCTAGTAGTAAGTGCTTCTAAACATCATCTTGATCTTGTTTATGATGGTTAATTGTTGATTTAATGGTTAAAAATTGTGAAACACTAAAGAACTTACATTAAAGTATTGAACAAAAGATGAATAAGGTGTATAAAGAGAAGTTATGTGTGTAAATCTTGTAAATCTTGCGTAGTTATGATTATTTGATGTTGTTTGTTAGTAAAAGTTGGATGAATCATCATCTAGACATACTAGTTCATGTTTAAGAACATGAACTAGTAAGATGTAAATGTTAGAGTCTTAAAGGATGATGAAACCATCCATACATGAACTTGAACTTGAATAAACATGAGTTTTCTTGCAAAATGAAGACGTAAACTTGTAGATATAAAGATCTACAAGTGGTTTTTCGGAAGAACCAAGTGGAAAATACTAGCGTTGTTAAAAACTTGGATATTACATGAAACAAATACATTTTTAGTAAGTAAACAAGTGTATAAACACTTGTGTAGAAAGAAAATTCCACAAAGAAATATTTTGAAATTCATGACTAGAAGTTGTGAAAATACATATTCTTTAAAAATAAAGTTTTTAAGAAACTAATCTTATTTTTAAAGGTAACAAGACTTACTAAATGTGCTAGTAAGTTACTACATACTTTTACAAACTCTCAAGTTCATAAGTTTGTGGTATATGCTTGTTTTGACAAGTTTGGTAAATAAAGATTGTGTTGTTGATATTGTTGATGATTTAAAAGAAAATAAACACATGTTTTGAAAACATGGGAAACCTCCATTTTTAGGGGAAACTCTGTCAAAATTTTTATAAAAAATTTTGACACTTAGAAAAAAAATATAAGTTTTTGAGAAACTTATTCCCTAAAAACGTATTTAAAAATATTACCAATGTTTCCCTAATTTTTGGTGATAAGAAATGATGATTTCTTCAAGATTAAAATTTATGTTAAGTATGTATATTTTTGAGAGAAAAATATATATTATTTGATCACCAACTTTTGTGCTAAGTGTATATAGTATGTGTTATACGTGCTAGTGTATTAAGACTTAAAAATACACTAAATACTCATGAGAAGTATAAACACAAAAATACACATACAACATACAAGATACATAATTCGGGTGCAAAGTGCAAAACACGAGATACTTATATTAATTTTTTTTGAGAAAATAATATAAGTAAGATACTTAGTTAAAAATATAGAATATTTTTAACACAACAATACAAATACAAAAGAGAGTGACTGTACTTGTGCGACGCAAGTCTAGTGACTAACGTTAAGAAAACGCGTATAGGTCACGACGTTAAATAAGCAAATCCGGTGAAGTTTACGACGCAAGGAACGCAAAGTTGTGAGTTCATGCTCCCCCTTTTCTCTTAACTGTTTTCAGTTTTGTAACTTCGGGGGTGAAATACATGTACAAATATTACTATATTTACAAATGGTATGATAATAAGAAGCACACTTGGTGAGAACGAGTACCAAGTGTGACGAGATATAAGAATACAAGAAGCGCACTTGGTGAGGACGAGTACCAAGTATGATGCGTTATGAGAAATGATACGAGAAATCGTGTCACGAATAGGGTACATAAGCACCATTAATCAACAATATACCTAGACCGCAGAACAAAAGGTTAGATCTAACGGGTGCCGGGCAGCCACACTCTTGGTGAGGACGATAACCGAGTAGTGCTTTTGTGTCTCAGAATATGCCAACTAGAAAAATGCCTAAGGTTTGGTGACTTCCTATGTCGTGCCACATGTTAATGGCCTTGCAACCCATTAACAATCCTGATACTTACAGGAATACTTTATTTACATAAGATTCATACCATACTAAAACTTGATTTATACTTGAGTACGTGGGGTACTCAAGAAAACTTGAATTATACTTGAGTACGTGGGGTGCTCAAGAAAACTCGAATTATACTTGAGTACGTGGGGTACTCAAGAAAACTTGAATTATACATGAGTACGTGGTGTACACATGAATACTTGATTTATATATGAAAACTTGATTTATACATGACCCAAACTATGTTTTCATACAAAGTATACAAACGTGAAATACAAAAACTGCATGAATTCACACCAACATTATGTTGACGTTTTTCCAAAACTCACATGTATTTCAGGTAATTAGAAGTGGATGTGCGCGCGGTCTCACTCATGCTCATGGATGTCGTTTATGTTTGTCTTAAATAAAGTTGTGAACTTTCACGACAATTTTTTATGCCATCTCGTGATGTAAACACTAAACTTATGTTTTCAAATTATGGTATTTGATGTTATTTTACGAGCATGTAGCATGTTTACCTTTCGTATGCAATGAGAACCTTTCATGATCACACCTCGTGCTTCCGCCGAAGAAAGGGGTGTGACATTTTCAATCTATTAACATTCCCCAAAACTCATCCAATCTTCGTATTTAACCTACAAAACATCATTTTCTCATAGTTATCCAATTCCACACATATAAACAACCAAATATGCATAAGATTAGACATTAAACACATATAAATCACATTCCTAAACCCATCCATCACATCCCCACACTTACCTTTGATTGTCCTCAAGCAAACCAACTTAGAACTACTCACCACAATAACAACACTTCTAAATCCCTTAACCGATTCAACATGTTAAGTTCCCAAGTCATACCCATCCCATAGACTAACACATTTGAGATTGACAGTCTGACAAGCAAATCATGCAACTTTAAAACTCAAGACTTGTCTATCTAAAACTAACATGCTTACAATTAAACACATGCTACACACCCCTCACAATGTACTCTCCTCTCAGGTTAATATTTGGACTAGCGTGTAATGTGCTAGTATATAAACACTCAATAAGCAAACATGAAATCCTGCAATCATACGCTTGTATGACAATCACACCTCCACTATATCATCTAACATGGCACATATGAAAAGGACTTTTTCAGTTTCGGGCTTAGGCGAAGGTAGGAAAAATTTTTGGTTTCTTTTTCTTTTCTAAACGGTTCACAAACTATAACCAGACCGTGATAACTTATTCGAACACAAACCTTCGGTTGAATTCTACCCAAACAACTAAACCAACATTCAACACTCTTCTTTTTGTTCTTTTCTTTTTCATTTTTCCATATTTTTTTCTATTTTTCTCTATTTTCTTTTTTTTCTTCTTTTTTTTCTTTCTCATAACAATATCATCACGGTCGGTTTTTGACAATAAACAATAAGCGAACAAACCAAAGGTAGTTAGGCTCAACAGGGCTCCTAAGGGAATGGTTGGTAAACATAACAAAACAAACACAAATGGTGTAACGGGAAATCCTAATGCCTTTATCATATACGTGCACATGTCAAATCCACAATCTCAGCATGCATCAAATCACACAAGTTCTAACACAGAATAACACGTAGCCTGCACTCAACAAATGAATTCATTGTATAAATCATCCTATCAGTTCTACAGGCTCAAAATCTCTCCAAGAAAAGGTAAAAAGGTTACCGACATGTAGCATATGCAATCTAAAACATGTTACCCCTAGATCGACATCTCTTTTGAACTCATTTTCTATAAAAAAAAAAACACTTGCCAAACCTACTCTCATGAAACTTAAAGGGACAACCATGACAAGGGACTAAGTTAGTTTACTGCCGGTAAGGAATCCATTAGTGATTGAAACTTTAGGTTTTCGTATCCAATTAGCATGCTTAAGGCGATGAAAATTTTCAAAATTTTCAACTTTTTTCACTTTTCATCGATTTCAACCACTTTCAATCTCTTCATCCCTGTCATCCCTTCCCGAGCTTCCGCATCCCCACACTTGGGATACATTGTCCCCAATGTATGGTACTTTTAAAACATAAGCCCGAGAAAACAACCAACTACCCTCAGTGAGCGGCTAACTGATAACAAACAAACAAAACACATCCCTTATATACACCAAAGTTTCACACCACCAAATACATGAAAACAAATAAAACACAAGATAGATAAACACATGCACCTGATCGTGTATCTGCAATGATGCGGTTGTTGTGCTTTAACCGGAATTAACACATTCCATAGCTTCTTTGATATCTCACCGGGGATGCTGCAAAACATCCCCACCTTTGAATTATTGCATCCGTGATGATTAAATCGAAGAAACCTGTCAAAACACAACATACCAAACGAACCAAACCAAAGTACAATACTCTACATCCTCGGGCTGCCTCCCGAGAGCGCTAAGTTTAAAGGTCTTAAGCTAGACCGTACCTGACGTTCAGGGTGCTTCAGATGCACGCTTGCCCTCCCATTTCTCTACGTACATCTCCATCCAATCTTTCGAGAGGGTCATAGTTTCACTTCGGTTGGGGTTGCGCCCAGTTTGGTCACCCCATCTAAACCCACCATCAGGTGGTTCCCTTTTCTCAGCTCTCCTTATTACATCCACCTTCCTTGCCTGATTTCCATAATCCTTCAATTCAGATCTGTAAACACTACCACTAGAACCAATCTCATTAGTAGCACATGTGAGATTTACATCCTCAAGCAAATCGTAAGCAATAGATTTTAAAAACACATTGAAATACAACTTACGATTCTAGTAGCTCAGAATGACCATCCCATTCCTGCAATCGATTTGAGCGTTTGCTGTATATAGGAATGGACGGCCCAAAATTCCTGCGGCTGCGTGTAGGTCTGTGCTGGTGCATAATCGACCACCATGAAGTCGACCGAGTAGTAGAACTCGCCGAGTTGGATTACTACATCTTTTACAACCCCCCGGGGTTGTTTCAAACTCGCATCGGCAAACATTGCCATACTATCACATGCTTGCAGAGGACCAAAGTCATATTGGTCGTACAAGCTAGCGGGAAGAATGCTTACCCCTGCTCCATAATCTAACAACGCTCGGTGGATCTTGAATTTTCCAACTCGAATAGGAACAACCGGTTCCCCTAGATCAACTCCATTCGGCTCTTCATTAGTATCCATTACACCTGCAATCACATGAGACACAGACAACCCGTTATCGAAACAATTATTATTGAGAACAGGATTTACCCCACTGATCGGAATGTTATTTGAATTTTTAGGGTTTATCTGCGTGTCACTTAGCAGCTTCCCATTCTTTTGCTTCAGCTCTGCTATCTCAGTCGCGAGTTGACCCATTTGTGTAGTCAACGATTGGATGGCCTTATCCCGCACTTCATCCTTTTGAGCACGATTTTGCAAATCAAGTTGAATCGCCTTCAACATCTCCACCATCTCGCTATTCACCAGACCATTATCCTGCTGGTAGTTTCGTTGGTAACCCAAATTATTACCCCCTTGATAATTATTTTGGTTTCGGGGCTGATAATATTGGTTGTTTCCTTGGGAACCCAAATATATGTTCCCACTACCCTGCATCATATTCACCTCATCCTGATTACCGATAATGTTAGGGCACTGATCAGCAATGTGCCCTATATCCCCAAAATGATCGCACAACGGGTATGGTCCCCCGGTCTCAGGTAACTGCTCTGCAGCTTTCACTACTGAACGGCGGGTGCTTCTGGACGATTGAGCTTTTCTCTTTGATGTCTTCGCATTCATCTCCAAATACTCCCAATCAGTATGCTCATAGTTAGTACCGAATGTACCGTTTGAGATTGAGCTAAGATCCTGAGCATCTTCAACCGTTAACCCTTCGTGAAAGGCATTTAGCAATTCCCACAATTGTATACCGTGATGTGGGCAGTTCTTGAGCATCATTTTAAACCGGTTGAACGCTTCATGAAAATACTCATCAGATTGCTGTTGGAAGTTTCGAATGCCTTTTCTAGCATTATTGGTTCATTGAGCCGTGTTAAATTCATCTAAGAAGAGTTGTTTCATCTCGGGCCATGTAAAAATTAAAGTAAATGGCAAAGAGTGAAACCATTGCTGTGCCTTATCCTCGAGTGTGAATTGGAAAAGAACCAACTTCACATCATCTGCTGTGAAACCCTGGCCCCTGATAGTATTACGCCGTGCATCATACGCGGTGATATGTAAATACTGCTCTTCATGTGCCAAACCGTGGTATTTGGGTAAGCTGGATATCGACTGTGCGCGTACCTCAAATGATCGACCTCCTAGTAATTGAGGAATCACAACCGGTGATGGATTGTTAGCAATTGCGGGCTTAAAATGACTTTCGACACCCCGCCCCGGTGTCGGTCAACTCTTATTGGAATGCCCTCAAATTGTTGATCGGTGGAACCAAATTCCGCGGAAGTGGCCTCTGTTGAACCGGCATTTGTTGCACCAGTGGCGGCAACGGTATCTCTAAAGGCCTTCTCGGAATTGGTTGTTGATTAATCGGATCCGGTTGCTAAAACTGTCGTTGATACCCAAACGTACCTGGGTGTTCTCTTTCTAGTACTCTCGAACCCATGTTTCCTTGGTATTTACCCAAATGCAATTCTTGCCGCTCACCTTGATTACCATAACTGTCATACTCATTGTAACCATCCCCAAACTCCCCTGAATTGTTCCCCTGCTCAAATATTGAAGTTCTGAAAGAGAACCGTTGATGCTGAGTTGGTTGGTAATGAAAGGGTTGTGTCGGTAAAGGATGTTGGTGGGGCAGTGCTATGATCTTCAACAATCCTTACATATGGTGAGGAATGTTGGATGTTAGAGGTTTGGGTGAATATTGGGTATTGTAAGGATGTTGGTTGAGTTGTGAAGGGTGGCATATTCTCTAAATTAGGGAACGCTGGTGGTGGCATGGGTGGAAGTGGAGAAGTAGCTTGGGTGGTTTGTGGTTGTTGTTCAAAGGGTAGAAAGGTATTGGGTGATGGCTGTGTAGGAGTCGGTGTGAATTGGTTTTGTGGAGATGAATTTTCGGATTGCTTTTCAAGGTTGCTTGAATTCCCCATTATTTTGAGATTTGAAGTTGGTGCTTGCACTATCTTGTTTTCTCGTTGCACAACTCGGATGTGCCTAACGGTTCTTTCGATTTCCGGATCAAATACTAGTGGTGAAGCTTTTCCGGAATGCCGAGTATGATGCATACACGTCCAAGAACACCTGCACAAACAAAAACAAGAAAACCTCGCATAAATCCAAACAAAAAAAGTAAAACTATTTTTGATTTTTTTTATTTCTACTAAAAACTAGAACTTAACACTAAACACTTTGCACACGCCTCCCGGCAATGGCGCCATTTTGATGTCTGTCGTTAAGGACATGCAAAAATCTATTTAAACTATTAGTATAGAATAAGCAGGGTATTGAACCAAGGGAGGATTGTGGAAAGTGTATGATGCCAAGTATTGATTAACAATTACGAAAACAATAAACTATCAATGTGATTTTGATTGATTGATTGTTAATACGAAAAAGAGATAAGATTGTATTCAATAAGAGAATGAATGGTTCCTCTGGAATTTAGGTTATGCAGTTAACTTCAATTATGTGTTTAATCGAACACTTACATAGATATTAGTGGACTAACCTAATCACCTAATTGTGATAACCAAAGACTAAGTACTCCGGTCAATACATAACGGAAGGTTATCGAATGATTACCAATCACAAGTACCAACCCTAATCCCATAACAAATATATCCCAATTACTAGAACTCTCGGGAATTGAATGATCAAAGAATAAGGTTAAGAAAATGCATCGAATGCTTAGATCACTGAGTCAAACGATTGTCACCAAACACATAAAATCTGTTAACTTATAAATACCCTCCATCCAGAGGAAACCAAAAAAGTTTAGCCGCTCATCTCACAAGTGAAATCACCAAAAGTTTGATAAACGAACGAGATCATGATTATGATTGATGATTCGGTGGAAGGAATGATGGATTGGATGCGAAAAAACTCGAATCCCCTTGCAAAACCGTTAGCTACGGTTAGTGAACCGTAAGCTACGTTTCGGGATCTCTACTTCACATCTACACCCAACCGTAACCTACGGTTGGTGAACTGTAGCTTACGGTTGGCAGATTCTTCCAAAATTGTTTTCTTCATAACTTCTTCGTTTTAGCTCCGTTTTACGCACCGTTTTCGCCCACGTCATCGTAATTCAACACTCTATCATGCCATCTTCTAATATCTTCATTTTCAATCCATTAGCATTCCATAAAACTCATCCAATCTTCATATTTAACCTACAAAACATCATTTTCTCATAGTTATCCAATTCCACACATATAAACAACCAAATATGCATAAGATTAGACATAAAACACATATAAATCACATTCCTAAACCCATCCATCAAAATCCCAAACCTAAACTGCAAGACTGGAAGAAGCAAAAAGATGCAAGGTGGACTCCTCTCCCGCATCACACATCCTACACCGAAGATTCGGGATAGGTACATTTCTTCTAGCTAAATTCGTGGCTGTGGGAAGTCTATCTTGGATAAGCCTCAAAAAACAGGAAATTTGTTGTAATTAGGGGATGCACTAACCAATTTCAAAGCAATTGCAAGAAAACTGAGTTCAAGAAAAAACCTGGATTTCTACACAAATCGTGTGTTCACTTTCAGATTAACCTATTTGGTGGTACTTCCAATGATTAATCGGATAAGATATGTAGAACACACAAGAACGAATTTGTGATTTTATGAGAATTCATGAAACCGTACCCCACTGTTTGTATATCTCTAACAAAGAACAAAAAAAAACTGTTCCTTACATTTGTCAACCAAGTGAAAATGAAAGCCCCTCCAAAATCACTTTTGTGTGAAAACTGTATGTCTCATTTTCACCCATCGGTTTTGTAGCTTTAAAAATTCATATTAAGAAATAAGGCTTAATATAACAAATAATCACATATGATCATGCGATATTGTTAGCCCAAATGGTGACACCATTTTAAATAAATTCTAAAATATTAGCCTCAATCGTAAATATATTTATTATTAATAAAATATATATATATATATATAGCATTTAATTAATAAACTAATTATAAAACCAAAACCGATAAATATGCCAAATCTTATTAAAATTAAAGCGAGCATGCACTCCCGCATCTCCTAACTCGTTTAATATTTAATAAGATTCACTTGGTTAACGAGTTAACCCAATATCACCAAAATCCGTTAATAACACTAAAATTACCAACATTCCTCCCCATTTTAGTGGTATCTATGATTAACTCAAAACACTTCTCAAACAACACAAACTTATGCATAAATGAAATATCGCGATGATTGAATTTCACATTAGTATATTACACATTCCAAATATTCGAATATTAGGGTGTCTCTATGGATTGAACCCTTTCTATTCATTATGAATACATGAAGATAATATACACATAAGTTTACAAATTCATATGTTCTTACTTGACACAATATTTTACTAGCCTGTGTCCAATCCTTCAAAGAGTATATCAAAGCCAAGTCCAAGCTTCTTGAAGTGGCTAAACTTCATACTCTTATAGGTAGTATTCTTGCACCAGCAAATGCAATTTTTCAAAGAACTATTAACAAGTTATACTTCAACCTCCTTTATCTTGAAGTCTGAACACAACCTTGGGATGATTCTTATCATGTGTTCCAATATCTCTATGACAACCTTTCCGCATTGAATTCTGCATCTAACGTTGTATTAGATAGGAATTGGGTATCTTGACATAGGATATTAAAGTGTGGACTTTAAACCCATCCCTACAACTGATTTATTCACGAGATCTCTTCCTAACCTTTTAGTTAGATAATCAGCTAAATTATACTCAGATCTTACAAATTCAGTTGATATCACTCTATGCATGATGAGCTCATGAATCATGCTATGTATAACACACAACGATCTAGACTGTCCATTATACATCTTACTATAATCCTTAGCCAGCACTATCACACTCGATAGATATTGGTGATATATATTTTGTCCATAAAGGAATCTCAAAGATCAATTTATTAGCTATCCAGCTTCTTTACCAGTCGGTACTAAAGCTACAAATTCGTTGAATTTGTGATACAAGTCTGCTTCTTTGAAGCCTAGAAGATAGCACCTCCACCAAGTAGGAACACCCATACACTATACAACTTGCATCAAAATACCCTTCTAAAACTGAAGGAAAACTTTAATAACATAAACCATAGATCATGGTTCTTTTCAGGCATTCAAACAATCTATTCACAGCTTGCCAATGCCGAATACTTGGATTACTGGTAAATCTACTTAGTTTCCCACAACATATGCTATATCAGGCCTTGTACAAATCATAGCATACATTAGACATCTAATTGCTTAAGTACCCAACTTGTGAAATAGATTCACCATGATTGCACACACCTAAGATTTTAAGACCTATATGAGTAATAGCCGGAGAATAACAAGTGATTGAATTTCTTCAACACTTTCTCAATGTAAATGAGACTGTATCATTAATATACTCATGTTCGTCCCTTTTATCCTTTTTCCTAGGATAACATCCTCCCCAGATCCTTCAAATCAAATGATTCCTTCTTTACCAGAGAAATCAAACACAAACCTGCTACATACACACTTTGTGTTCTTGCTCAGGCAATACAAACCCCACATGTTGTTACATGTAGACCTCTTCATCCAACTCACCATTCTAGATTGCATTTTCCACATCTATGAGATGAAGCAAAAGGTAATTTATTAATGTGCTAGTGTAAGTCCTAACAACAAGAGCATATGTACCAATAAGTCGATCCTTTCCTTTTTGTCTAAAGCCATGGATAAGCTATCCACCTTTAAACTTATCTATGCTATCATCAACCTAACTCCTAGTCCCTTCAACTAAATAAGAACCTAATCTAAACCAAGACTTAGGCTTTCTTGTTCTTATGTTGTTTCTCCTAGACTCAAGAGGTGTATTATTTACTTGGCCAACCACTTGAGAATTACCAGAACTTGGAACTACAACTTGGGTCTAGGTATAGTAGAGAATTCATTCTCAACACCAATATCAATATTTCATGACACGAGTTCACAGACACATAGTTATTTGATTTATTGGCATGGAACCTATAAGCACAAATATGCTTAACATATCCAATGAACATGCAATCTATACCTCTTTCACATATGTTCCTCGTCTTGGGTTTTGTGAGCTTTACCACTGCTCTACAACCTCAAATACTTAGGTAACTCAACTCAACTCTAGTGGCTTTTATGCCAAAGTTTATAAAAGGTTACATTGTTCCTTTTAATATGAACCCTATTTACTAAATAACAAGTATGATATTAACAAAGCCGCTCCCAAAACACTTCACTTAAACCCAAATAGGAAAACATGGAGTTGACCATTTGTTTAAGGACCCTATTCAACCTCTCGGATACACTATTCAGCCTGGTGTATATGTAGTAGTAATCTGATGAATGATACCCACGGATTGGAAGTAACTTAGATCACAATATTCATTTCCCCCAACAGTTCAATACATACAATAAAAGTAATGGCATACTATTGTTATCAACTATGTACAAGTTCAATAATTTCTACTAGAGGCGGAATTAAAAACAACATAAACTCATTAATTTAGGTGCACTTTAAATCTTGAAAATAAAATCCTCAACCGAAGCAGAATATTTTTCTTTTCTTTGAATGAAAGAAAGCTTTCTAAAACCATACTCATGTGCCTCGCCCCATCTATTCTTGTTTTCGATTATTTGGCCAGGACCAAAACAATCTTTTATGTAAATATGGGAGGGTTCAAATGAAAGTTAAAGTCATAATTATCCATTTGACTTTAAAATTCAAACGCATATATAATTGACAACACACATGAACCACATGTTATTTAAATCCAAAAAATGAAGCAAACCTAATCTTTTTGCATGAATCCACAATTGAAAACATAGGCATCAAGTTTTCAAAGTCGAAACAACTTATTATTTAAACCTAAATATATAGGCCTAGTTATAGTTACGAAACTTTGTACCCCTTCAAATCATAACCATCCTTGTTAATGAATGGATAAGGCACCCAATCAGTTCTCAAACTTTTTTTCCCTTTTTCGGAACCGACATCCAGAACCCATCTCCAACGCTCCTCCCCTGTGCCAAAGTCGTACCTTAGAATATGTCACGTAAAAAAACAATAACTAAAATAAACAAACAAGAGTAGGTATAGAATAAAGAGTAAACTGACATTTTGGTCCCTATGGTTTGGACACTTTTGCCATTTTAGTCCAAATCTCAAACTTTTTAAATCTGGGTCCCTGTGGTTTCACTTTTATTGCCATATTAGTCCAAAATTCAAAAACACTCTTTTTTTACTGTTGCAACCTGTCTATTTTGTCTTTTTGTTCAAGGGCATTTTTGTCCATCTGATTTTAATATAACATATTAATAATTAATAAACTACATTACATATATTTAATTCCTTTATACCCATTTAAATTAAAACAATATTTTTTTATTAAAAAAACCAACCTACACCCAACCCCCACCCTCACCCTACCTTCTCTCTTCTTCACCCCTCTTCTTCACCCTCTTCTTCATCCCTGCTGTCTCTCTCTACTCTCTCTCCTCCCTGTCCACCAAAGAATTGATCATGTCTGCTGCTCAACCGTTCAATGTCTCTCTACTCTCTCTCCTCACACACAGCACAACAATAATATTAGTAACGGCGGCAACTCCTATGAGGCCTTTTTTGGCGGTGGCGACGGTTGCTTTGACGGCTAGCGGTGGTTTTGTGATCCAGTTTTTCTTGAAGTTGGTTTCAGTTTTCTTGTCGTTCGTCATAGTTTCTTTTTTCTGCTATTTATATGGAGTTCATAAATAAAAACTAACTTCACGGTTGGATCAACATGAATGATTTAGTTAGAAGATTTACCTTGAAAAGTGTCACAAATACAGACCGAATAAAGCAGCGTAACCTGTGGGATTTTAAAATCAAATCAGAAATAAAGGAAAAGCAAATGAAATCGAAAAAATTGGTTATTGATAAGACGATATGCATTTTGGGTGAAAATATTCATACCCTAATTCCTTCGGTGAGAGAGAGACTGTTGTACTATTTCTTTCTGTTGAGGAAATATATAGACAAACGCCACAAGGCTCTCATCTGCAAATTTAGTGTGCACCACTAACTAACGACTCTAATGTTTATTCGAATTTTTCTGGCAAATTTTTTAATAACCATCAATTTTAATTGATTATATAAAAGGGTGAAGAAGAGAGAGAAGGTAGGGTAAGGGTGGGGGTGGGATGCAGGTTGGTTTTTACTAATAAATATATATTTAATTTAGATGGACAAAAATGCCACTGAATAAAAAAACAAAATAGACAGGTTGTAACAGTCAAGAAAGAGGGTTTTTGAATTTTCGACTAAAATGGCAATAAAAGTGAAACCACAGGGACTCAGATTTAAAAAGTTTGAGATTTTGACTAAAATGACAAAAGTGCCCAAACCACAGGGACCAAAATGACAGTTTACTCTAGAATAAAAGATAATCTACATTGAAAACATATTTTTAAATAAAAAGTTGTTTTACTAACTAATTTTTTATATACTATTTTATAATACAAAAGTGATGAAAATAATAAAAGAAAAGAAAAAGAAAAAAAACGCAAAAGAATGAAAACAATTAAAAGAAAGAAAAGGAAAACAATAATGAAATTTACGGATTTTTTCATTAAGGGGAAATGTAAAATTGTCATTTAAAAAAAACGTAACTAATGTTTCAACAAAAATTAATGTAAAGGATGTAATCTTTACTATCTATTAAAAGACAAATGAGTATGACATCATAATGTTGACGTTGCGGCCATATAGGTTATCTAACAATGCCTTTCTTATGTCATTTTGAATTATCAAATTATATATCATTTTTCAAATTATAATTATATTCCCCACCTAAATTCAAATTTTGAATTCACTTTACTCATCCCAAAGACACCATTTTCCTCATTCTTTCATTTTTTTTTTAAATTCAAAATTTGAATTCACTTTTCATAACCCTGCCAGAAATATAGCTCTCCTTTCCCCTCCCACTTTTCATAATAACAAAAAACCCTAAACTCCATGGCTGAACTCCGACTAATCTCCGTCAACGACGCTCTCGGTGGTGGCACATGTATGCATTATTTTCTGATCGAATTACAGTTTCCTATCTTCTAGATCCACTGGATTTCATTCTGTTTATGCCTTTTAGGGAATCGTTCGATTAATCAATTGATTGATTTTTGGGAGTTTATGGTTATAATGGTTGTATGCACTATGAAGGTGAAAAGGGTTTCATTGGCGGAACACGGAGGTTTAGCTTTCCACCGTCACTATGTCTGTAATCATTCCCTTCACGAACCCTAAATCAGGCCGCAGAACCCGAAGGAGCATTCAGGTTATGGCCAATTTTTTTCACATGCTTGAAATTTTCAATTCCTATGATTTTGTTTTTGGTTTGTTAGGTTATTAACTTGAGCGCAATGATATAATTCATAACTGATTTAAGGGTTAGTTTTGTTAAAAATATGTTGACAGTGAGTTCAATAAATCTTTGGAATGCTTGATAGGATAATGATTTAAATGTATGCATATTTTTTTTTTGATAAATGGTCTTACTTTATTATTTTGATATTTTAAAAATATGTTGACAATGAGTTCAATAAATCTTTTAATTAATGATTTATTATATTGAGTTTAGTAAACTATATATGCTTGATGAACCTACAATATGCTATTTTATATGATTTTGATGAGAGTGAGTTTAATAAATGTGTAACTTGCTTGATCAACAGTTTATTATAGTAAGTTCATATTATAATCAAAGTTAAATGCTTGGTTGGTCCCTGTGGTTTGCAAAAATTTCATACTTGATCCTAGTGGTTTACGAATTACACGCGTGGTCCCAAAAGTTGTCAAAAATGAACTCGGTTGGTCCCCTGACGTAACCTTTGTTAAATTTCTCAGTTAACTATATGTGAAATGACTATATTACCCTTGAACAAGTAAAAGAAATAAAAAAAATATATAAAGAACCTGCAACTACCTCCATCTTCTTCAACCTCTCTCTCTAAAAAAACTCTAACACCACCACCACCACCTCCACCACCTCCTCCACCTTCACAACCCATCACAACCTGAGAAAGTAATAATGGTCTCTAACAAGGGGCAAAACGGTCCATCAACCAAAACACCGTCTCTTCCGACCACTCCTCCGTCGACGGCGACTTCAACACCACCGGAGCAGCTTTTTCCAAATTTTATTTGAACCTTTTTTGTGTAAAATTATTTAGACATGAAATGATTTTGTGTATTGTTTTTAGATTTAGGAACTGCATTGTGTGTTATAAAAATTCTGTCTAGGACTGGTCATTGTCGTATTTCAAAACAACGCAGCAGGTCAAGGACCCCTTCACATCATCCTACCTGATGCTACACCTGTAGAAACACCCATTTCTCTCTTGAAGTAAAATTGGAGTATTTGATCCTCGATTATGTCGTTCACCTGCATCGATTGTAGAGTTTGCGAATGTCGACGACCCATTACTAGAATTAGTGAGTGCCTAACATTATAACCGGGATGCTAACCTTGAGTTATTAATCTGACCCATGGATAGAGGGTTAAGGACCAACTATTGTGGTGTTGGTCTGTGAGTGGTTTTTTTTTTTTTGGGGGGGGGGGGGCAACTAATTAATAACCAACTTCTCCATTTCCCACAACCAAACTTTGGATGTCCGACGGTGGTGTTGAAGTCGCCGGCGATGGAGCAGTGCTCGGAAAAGACGGTGTTTTGGTTGATGGACCGTTTTGCCCCTTGTAAGAGACCATTATTACTTTCTTAGGTAGTGGCGGGTTGTGAAGGTGGAGGATGTGGTGGTGTTAGAGTTTTTTTATAGAGAGAGGTTGAAGAAGATGTAGGTAGTTGCAAGTTCTTTATATATTTTTTTATGAGAAATTTAACAGAGGTTATGTCAGGGGACCAACCGAGTTCATTTTTGACAACTTTTGGGACCACACGTGTAATTAGTAAACCACTAGGACTAAGTATGAATTTTTTGCAAACCACAGGGACCAACCAAGCATTTAACTCTTATAATCATGAGTGGATAGATTAGAGAATCAAAATATGAGAATTTAATGATTTGTTATCTATCAAAACCATATGAACCTTTAACGTATTCTTGGAATGGCTGCTTTTAATCAAGTATAAACTGTTTTTTGTCAAAGTCAAAAGAAAAGGAAGAGTTAATGTTTGGAAAAAAGATGGATGGTCACTCTTGCAGATCTTTAACATCCAGAACTTGCTATAATTTGTTATTTAAAAAGACATGCTTGGAACTACAATCTGCTGAACATGTTACAGTCTGACAATTTAATTGAGGTATTCTATGTTTTTTATTGTAAATGTGTTTGTCTGCGTATAGTTATGGAATATGACCCGTTTTTTAACGATTGTTTTGATCTGGATCCGATTAATAGCGTTTTTAACGATTTTATGTGATGAATTGTGTAGTGGTTAAGTTTGATCTATTTTCAATAAGTTTAGGTTTCAAAGGATTGATTCGAAGGTAGACCTTGTTGTTATAAGTGTTAATTACGGTTAGTCAAATTTTATGGTCATTTTTAGGTTAGATTTTTTTTTGTAAATCAAGCAAATATTGGTTGTTAATTATGAATCAAGGTTTTGAGTTACAGTTTCGTTGTTCGTTCAGTTATCAATGCTGGAGTTGTTGTGATGGACTTTTTGGTATGACATAACCGTCGTTTTTGTTTACTTTGTTATTATTTTTATGTAAATTTGTAATTCAGGGTTCTAGAATTGAGTTTAAGTTGTTTGTTTTCTGATTTGTAGAGGTGATTGAAGAAATTAGTAGAGCTTGATATTTGTTTTGATCGAGAACTTGGAACTAAACATGACGCAGAGTAAATTTTGTCTTAGCTATATATTTTTTTCGAAGTAGGTTGTTGTTGTTGGTAATGTACTTTCATTTTGTTATCAATCACAACAACAGTTAAGTTATGCACTTATTGTTGCTAAAATGGTAAATCATTTTTATGTTTATTGATATGTGTGCAGTTGGTTCTTATGAGTATTAAATTATTTATTGTACATGTGCTACTATATTTACAGGGTTATGTTGCAGTGAGTTTGTAAGCAAGGAGTCCAATCAGTCGGGTTCGCAATCATTTCTAAGGAGTCGTCGAGTCGGTATGATCATTAGTTTTTACCTCTTTGTTATAATTTTTTAAAACCAGTGTGGTAGAGTATTCCTTAGAAAGTACAAACGCTCTCTCTAAAACCGATTAAGGTAAAATCATTAACATGTAAAACTACCATTTTGGGTAAGGGTCAACCGCGTAACTAGCTATTATTATTGAAATATACCCTGTGAGTGCGATATCTAATGAAGTATTAGTATAGGGTAGGTTAATACTGACCAGAATGGAAGTTTAGGGTTTAAAACTATGTAATAAAGTGAACTTGAATGTTTGTGTATCCTTTATAATGGACATATATATGTTAACTTTGTTCGATTGTAATGTGCAGTTTTGCGAGAATGTTGCTGCGTGATATGCTTTTATGATAGAAAAGATATGTTTAAGGCATTTATCGAGAGGGTTCTCTGCTTGAAGGAGGTATGTAAGATTGTGACTTACTTTCTTGATAACTATTTGCATTTGTCAAGACCAGTGGCCTAAATTGACTATTTAATGCACAGGGGAAGAAGCATGAGTATTGCAGAGAAGACAAATTACCTGCTTTTCATGATTAATGCCTTCCAGGTAAAAAATATAATTCATCTCTCTATTTTCTCTCATGTCTTTTATGATTAATTATCATTGTGTCATATCAGATGATTGCACTGATACAAATTATAATTGTTTTACTTCTTAGTTTCTTTGTTGTGACAGAGCTTGGAGGATGATATAGTTAGCAAGTAAGTTATGAGATTGGCAAGTCTTCATTGCTGGAATAGTCTAACGTTTGGTTGTTTTCAAGTAAATTAATACATCATTTTCTGTTATTCATCAAGCTCATATATGTTTTGATGCATTGTTGTTGCTTAAATACTGTGTTGATCTATGTATCTGTTTAACTGTGTTGTTAGGAGAAAGTTATTAGACTTTATTTTATTGATGCGCTGAGTTATATTATGAATTAAAGGGTAAAGTTGTCATTTTGCCAATTGATCACTGATAATGATTATAACTCTCCAAAAAACAAAGTCTGAATTTTGTTCATTCGATATTAAATAGTATTACAAAACTTAGATTTTGAAAAATATTAAAACATTACACGCTACATTGAACACATCCTAGGATTTCTAAGACTCTTGCCTTCTTCCATGCAATTTCATTTTTTTCTTTTATTTTGCAGATCAACTAGCATATCACAGATTTCTGATCCTGCTTCAACAGTTATGTCATAAATTCTTCTACCTTATCCTTGAACTCTGATGGAGTAGAATGGACAAATTCATCAAGCAATGTTATGTTGCTCCAGGTTTGCTTATAATAATTTTCACTCACGATACCAACTTTTCTATTGAGTTCTTCATCTGTTCTTTGTTCTTCGAGTGACTATCTTGAAAATTGTGTTTTAACAGCTTTAGTGTCTGCCCAGTGGTTGAAACTTTTGTTTGCCATTTAGAATATTGTTGGTGTTTTTGGATGGTTTGTTTTTGGATGAACAGTTTTTAAAAAGAGAATTGCTGATGTTTTCAATTAAACTAATCATAAACCTTTTATAGTGTTTACAATGGGTGATATGGTAAATGAAGAGATGATTCCTAATTATGATAGCCTGTTTTTGCAGGTTTAAATTTTGGCATTTGGGTTTCTGGATATTTAATTTTATTTGTTTTCTCATGAAAACTTATTTTTGAAAGGTTTTGCATTAAATGCACACGGATTTTAAATATAAATGTACATGTTTATATTAAATGTACACGTATTTCCCTCCTAAATCATTAAATGTACATGGAGATTAAATATAAATTTTTATTTAATTCTTGCATTTAAATCGGACCTTTGGGCTGTTAGATATTTAATTTTTTTTCACTATATAATACCATTGCCAATTCAAAGGTTTTGCATCATACACTGATTCATTTAGTTTATCAGTTAAGTAATAACATAAAATGGGATCATACACTTCTGTACAATCTGATGATTTGAAGCAGTGATTTATTAAACAAATTGAAGAGCAAGTCTATGAAGATAATGCTACTCTTCAAGAGTTGAAGAGGTGTTTTGATGGATTGCAACTTGGTCTGCTCACAAGAGACCAGGTTTCCAAAAACTTGAGGTCGATGCCGACGACTTCTGTTCGTGACTTGTGTGTTGCGAGTAATATAGAGTGTGGTGATAGAGACCTGGAGTTCATGAAAAAGCTCAAGGATATACACTGAGAAGTTCAGTACTCGATGGAGTTAAAGTTAAAATTTCTTAATTCTTGCTATTAGATTTTAAATGTCTGATTAGTTTTCATTTTCATATGTAATTGTTATTGTTTTAATACTTTAAATTTTAAATATCTTGATCTTTCTTGTCACAGTTTAGTTTTAGTTATTTTTATGAGTTTAATGATTTATTGTTTCAAATTATTATTCGGTTTGTGTTGTATAAATCGATTGCAAGCAGTAATATATACGTGTCCATGACATACCAAAATCTAAAATAAGTCGCATGATCCAAAATGTTGAAAAATATCTTTCACTTTGCTCAGATTTTACAGTGTTCAGTAAATAGTTAACCGATACTCGATTTTGGTAGCTTTCGATGTTATGTTCATATGGAGGATCTGTTGATCCGTTTCTTGATCTTTGTTGGATAGGATCTAACATACTCTATGCTGCAGGAAAGATTCGACTTGTGAGCAGACCTGACAAGCAATTTGCAGATGATACTGAATAAGTTGACGTATTCAAATTCAGTTGAAGTTCAGGTATGTGTGCATATATATATATATATATATAGGGGACCGCTAAAATGAGAACCACCTCGAGTTGTAAGAATCGTAAGAACTACACCGTACGGGGCGAGGTGGACCAAATTTTTTTTTCATAAACGTAGATGCGTGTATTATAAACACATTTGTAAAAAAAATTCAAAAAAAAAAATGTCGTGTGTGTAGTTTTGAGCACCACAAGTTTGTGTTTACGGGTACCGTAAATCTTACCGGAAAATTTACGGTACCCGTAAACACAAACTTGTGGTGCTCAAAACTACACACACGACATTTTTTTTTTGAATTTTTTTACAAATGTGTTTATAATACACGCATCTACGTTTATGAAAAAAAAATTTGGTCCAACTCGCCCCGGATCAAAAAGTTCTCCCGGTTCTTACAACTCGAGGTGGTTCTCATTTTAGCGGTCACTTATATATATATATATATATATATATATATATATATATATATATGTTCCGATGCATTATGGTTGCTTAATGAGGAGGTGTTATGCAGATTTGTTATTAGTTAAAGGTTCATATTTGTTTTGATGCATTGTTGTTGTTTAATTATTGTGTTGATCTATGTATCTGTTTAACATGGATGTTATGTGTTGTTCGAATTGATAGTGTGTGTTGTTAGAAATACTTTTGATCTGAATTGTGATGGATATTATTGATGGCTGTAAACGGATCTGATTGCGAATATTCGCTTACGAGCTTTTTGGTAAAGATACCTTTTGTGATTGTGTGTATATGTGTTATGTTTTGTATGGTGTAGGTTGAAGGGCTGCAGTTTGAGGTGAAGCTACAAAGACAGTATATCACGGTCGTTTGATGACTGTAGGAGCTGGATAGGCGGTGTTCCATGGCGGTGGTTGTAATACTTCAGATGAAGGTATGGAAATAAAGAACAATCCGCCATCGACGATCAGCCACAATTGGATCCGGATCACTCATCAGGTTACTTAGAGGATGCTTTATTTGAAATGTCGTCTGATGATGACACATGATTATCACCATCAACCCATCAGTTATAATTCAACTCCTCCCTCATTTCCAGTAACCTTTTCAATTCTTGATGTGTAACTTATGAGTTTTTTTAATTAGTTTACTGTTTTTTTTTCTAAATTTTGTATCTTGATCATAAATTCCATAAAGCGACTGGGATTTTAGTACTACTAAGCAAGACTACGAGAATTTTGGTGCATTTACAGGTATAATCAACACATTTATATATACTTGTACTTCTTTTTAGAATGGCAAATTAGATTTAAATAATGCCAGCTTTCTCAATTTGGCCGATAATAATCATAACTCAGTTATTGGCCGATAATAATCCGAACTGGTCCACTTTTGGCCGATAATAGTCTGCGTTAAATATAGCTTAACTGAGTTAATTTTCTTTCTGAATTACAAACTGATGTTTTAGGGATTTTGATTAGAACGAGGATACGAGTTGATTGATGTAAAATTTACAACGAAATACTGCCCTAAACGAAGAAAACGGTGCTTCAATTTGGGTGTTTAAACTTCCAATTAACAAAAATCAAGTCGTTTGAAGCATCGTTTCGAGGTTAGTTTTACATAAATCGACTCGTATCCTCGTTCTGGTCAAAATCCATAAAACGTCAGTTTGTAATTTGAAAAAAAGCTTAACTCCGTTAAGCTATTTTTAATGGCGGACTATTATCGGCCAAAAATGGACTAGTTCGGATTATTATCGACCAATAACTGAGTTTGGATTATTGTCGGCCAAATTGAGAAAGTTGGGATTATTTAAATCCAATTTGCCTTTTAGAATATATATTTAAGTTGAATTATTCATTTACTTATGTGTATATGTTATTGTAGTCAAAAGATGTAAAACTTATATAAAGAATAATGCAAAAGATTTATTCCTTGTGTAGGATCATGTGGTGAAGGATGTATTTTAAGAAATGAAGATGAAAGATTTTTGGAACAATGAAGGATCTTGCATCAAGAGATGTTTCAAGATTTACGATGTAACATCTCGCTTTTGTAACTTTCCTTATTTAGCAAAGTTTGATTGTAATTATATTTTTGGAAACTTGTATTCTCTTGTAATCATATTTCATTCACAATCATTGTAATCCGAGACTTGAATCGTAATGAAAACTCGATCTCTTATACATTTGTGTTACTCATAATTCGTAAATACTTGTTAAACATTGTTACATACTTAATCATACGTGCATACTTGATACAATTTATACACAAATCCATACTTATTTATACATGCAAAATTCATTTACTCATACAGTTCGCTTATGCATTACACCTACACATTTAATGTCACACCCCTTTTAGAGGCGGAAGCACGAGGTGTGATCGTGATTGATTCTCATTGCATACGATAAGTAAACATACTACATGATATAAAACAAACTCCAATTTGCCATTTAAAGTTTAAACATCCAAAATACAAGTTAAGTTTAGAGTTTACATCTCAACAAAAGATAATTGTTTAAAAAGTTACAAAATCATTTCAATTTAAAGATCAAGGTTTTGTTTCCTATATCTCCGCAAGGAGGCAGGATATAGCAAACAAATCCATCAAAAGGTGGCAATGGTGCATTGACATATAACATCTTGAAACATAAAACTACTTCTTGAACAAAAGAGCCACGAGCATCCACTAATTTCCTTAAATACATGTAAGTTTAAAAATCGTCAACAAAAGTTGGTGTGAATTCATGCAGTTTGTATAAAACGTATGAGTTATAATTGTAGAAACATGGTAAGTAATTGTAAAATGTGTTCTGTAAATGTAAGGAAATCAAGATCGCTAATGTTTCGCGAGGACATTAACATGTGTGACGATATAGGAAGCATCCAAACCTAGGCGAATTTTTATCCATCGACTCATGACTGTGACCCAAAGCACTCTATGGCAAATGTGTGGGCCAAGAGAGTGAGGCTGCCAGGACCTGCTAGATCTAACCCTTGCTCTTTCGGTCTATCTTAGATTAATGGTGCTTTCGTATACCCTATTTGTGAAATGATCTATGTATCATTTCTTTGTTTTAAGCATACCATTGTACATGTATTTTCCCCAAAGTTTAGAAAACAATAAAAATGTTAAAGTGGGGACACGAACTCACTGATTTGCGTCTTGAGCGTCTAACTTTACTGGTGTCTGCTTCATAGATGACGTAACCTATAAACGTTCTACGTATGTTAATTACCTAAACTTGTAATTCTCTAAGTACAAGTTACCATTTTGTCTTATGTATTCGTTGTGTTTTATATGTATATGTTCATGAATTATTAATGTATATAATTCACATTATATTTAGTTTTGTATTTGTTACTTGTAGTTATATATTTTTATTCCAAAGAATATATATTTGTATATGTTGGGTATGAAAACGATATATGTTAAAAATAATATATTTTTAAGGTTTGTTTGTAATATATATATGTGTATATATATATATATATATATATATATATATATATATTTGTCACTTGTCTGATTTTGTATAATTTTTATTATTTGTAGTAATTATATATACTTGTCCATAATATATATATATATATATATATATATATATATATATATATATATATATATATGTCCAATATTGTCCAAATGTTGTCCAAGTCCATGAATTTGTAAGGAATATATTTATGTTAATATATATTTTAGTATTTTTTTCATATACCCATTTATGGATAATTTTTGTATATATATTCTTAAATATTTCCTTGTGTATTTTTATGTTATATATATATATATATATATTTGTCACTTGTCTGATTTTGTATAATTTTTATTATTTGTAGTAATTATATATACTTGTCCATAAATATATATATATATATGTGTCCAATATTGTCTAAATGTTGTCCAAGTCCATGAATTTGTAAGGAATATATTTATGTTAATATATATTTTAGTATTTTTTTTCATATACCCATTTATGGATAATTTTTGTATATATATTCTTAAATATTTCCTTGTGTATTTTTATGTGTATTTTGGTAGTTATACTCCTTTGGAGTATTTAGTGTATTTTCAAGTTCCTAATCATACACTAATATATATATATATATATTACACATAATATACACATAGCACATAATTTTTTGACCAGTAAATATATATATTTTCCCTAAAAATATACATACTTATAATTGTTTTTATTCTTTAAAGAAAACTTTATTTTCTTAACTTGTAATTGTTATAAAAATTAGGGAAACCCTTGTTAAGTATTTTTGAACAATTTTTGTAGAAAAGGTTTCACCAAATCTATTATTTTTCTAAGTGTCAAAATTTTATAAAGATTTTGACATAGTTTCCCCTAAAAATGGAGGTTTCCCATGCTTTTAAAATATGTGTTTATTTTCTTTAAATCACCAAGATTCAAGTTTCAACAAATTTAATTATCAAGTAATAATCACTAAAACCATCATACTTTTCATGTGATAAACTTGAATATTTATAAAAACATGTAGTCTTTTAAATCCATGCATTAAACGCTTAGATCTGCTTAAATTCAAGCTTCTTAGTAAACTTTTATAAACTCTAATGAAACTTTATTTCTCAAAATTAATCATCCATATGTTTAGTGGTTTCAAGATCATGAAAAACCTATTTTAAACCATTTTCAAGCTTACTTTGAAGATCTTCAAGTTCATCATCAAGTTTCTTCATGGATCTTTCAAAATCCATGCTTAAACTTGTTAGATCTAAGCTTTTAACATGCTTACACATGATGGATCTAACTAAAAACACAAGATCAACAACCACAACTTCATGACATACATCAAACAACACTAAAATCACTTGTTTTTCTTTAGATTATGTTAGATCTTCATGTCTTCATCTTTTAAAATCTAGATTTTTAGATGGTGTAACTTGTACATATCACTAAGATGAAGTAAAAGTGAGTTTACGAAGCTTACCACTAGCTTTTGTGGCTAGGGATGTGGTAAAGAACTCAAGAAGAAGAAGATTGATGAAGAAGTGGTGGATAAAAGCTCCAAATGATGGTCCTTCAACTTCTAATGCTTAACACCTTCTTAGATCATCTTCTAGCACCTTTGGATATCCTTGGATTTGCTTGAATATGAAAGAAATATGGTGGTGTATGTGGGTGTGGTTGTTGCCGAGAGTAGAAGAGAGGGGGGAGGAAGAGATGATATTTTGAAAGTGTGAAATGATAATGTTCATCACCTAATGGTTCCTTCATATAATCTTCCAACATCTAATTAACCAAAGAGTTTTGTTTCTTGGCATCTTTGACTAACCAAGAGGTTGGTCAAAGGATGGTGTTGTGGGCCACTTTGGGACCGGCCTAAACCAGGGGGGGTAAAATGTAAGTTTTGGAAGGTGAGGGTTTAAAGAGGTAAACTAGAAGGTTTAATGTAAAGTTAAGTGTGTTTAAGTGTTTTTATGGTTTTTAATGTGTTCTTTGATCATAACTAGCTTTGAAACACTAAAACTATGTTTCTAGTTTAGTTTTGGTGTTTTCATTCCCGACACTTTACAAGTTATTCTGGATGCTTAATCATTATTTCTGCATGTTATTCTAGTGTTTAAGTGCCGAATTTTGCTGAAAAATGCAGAATTCTGCGTTTAAAGTGTGTTTCCGACAGTTTTTAGTGCTTATTTTAGCTTCCGAAAAGTGTTAATGTAAACCCTTGTTCACCCACTTAGGTTTTAATGTATTTTTGATGTTGGACCTACATCTAAGTCCTAAATCTATCGTTTAACTGAATACTGAAGTTGTGCTGACACAGCTTGTCTAACCGGTGAGTTTACTAATCGTTTCGAATGCAATGCTTAATGTATTGCACAATACGATATATGAAATATGTAACATGCATGATTTCAAATGTATAACATGCAAGCATATAATGTTGACGTTTAAACACATAAATGCAGAAAATAAATAATTAGTAAAATAGTACGGAAATTACCGGTTTCGTGCCAGTTATCACATTTAAAACGAATAAAACCGAAAAAAAATACGCCAAGACGACCAAGTTGTATTTCGAACAAAAGGGGAATACCCCTCTCGTGCGAAAGGCCCTCTCGCACGAGAGGCCCCTCTAGTTCCAATCACCTGTCATCCCAAACCTCAGCTCCAGCCTATAAATACCAACCCACTTCTTCATTTTTCCACTTCCACAACTCCGAAATTCTCTCTGAAAACTTGAACTCGGGCATTTCAGCTGAGCTTGTTCCAGCAACTTCCTAAGAGAGTTTGCAACTCACTAACACTCTCATTTCTTCTAAATTTCTTCTACTTTTCTAAGTTTTTATACATTCTTCAATCACTTGAACTTGGTTTCTCTGATCTGCGTTGGAAATCGGATATTAACTCTTAGCTTTTTTAGGACCAAGCTAAGGATTAGAGATGTTCTTTCAAACCTTTTTACAAATCAAACTTTCTGTTATTAAACGTGGCCGAATTAGAGACTCTCTGAGCTCAAAAGCTAAGTTCATAGCTGTGGATTCATGTTAGAATCCATTCCAGCCGAGAAGATGAACAGTCCAACTAAAACCAAACTAATTTCATCTCAAAACAGTGCCTGTCGCCCGAAAAACAGGCCCTCTCGCACGAAAGGTTAACCCTCTCGCGCGAGAGGAGCCTTTTCTCGCACGGAAGGCTCTGGTTCAACCCGTTCTGACAATTTATAAGTGTTGTATGATTATTCATATCCCTATTCTCGATGTAGACGATTCTGTAATATCAGTGTGTGAACCGTGGAAGCCTTGGTTTCCAATCTAGTTCCAGCACCTCACTTAGACTTGTAAAATGAACACCCAAAAAATCTCCTAGACCTAGAACAAGTTAACCCCATTCAGCCTCCAACACTTAGTTCATTTTTCCATGTTGAGTTGGCACACCTGGGTTGTTCTTGTTCGGTTGTTTGGCTACTTTAAATTCTGTTATTTTCGTTTCTGTTATTCATGATCAACCGGTTAGTTAACTTTGTTAACTAATTTGTGCTTTGGTGAACTACAACGTGGTTTACACCTCCATGCATGACTTCTATGGTATGCTAGACTATTATTATAATGTATCTATAACCTAATTGGACTCACAAACATAACTGAATAATAGTAACACGTTCGGAGATGAAGTTCGGTTCAAACAGTCCCTGTCGCACGAAAAATGATCCCTTTCGCGCGAAAGGCTTCTGTCGTCCGAGCTGTTCTTTCGCCCAAACAGTCTGTGTTTTGGTTTTTCCATTTTTTGCAAGGCAAACTAGGACCCGTAAAATCACAGAAAGTCAGTGTCGTGACAAGTGCCTGGACATAATATATTTTCTGCCTTTATCATACATTTATACTATATGCTACATACTTTAATTCCGAATGCAAATCTCCTGTTCGACTCAAACAACTCACGTCTTCGTTTACCCCCTGTAGGGCAACCTTGGCGTTCCTGTACTCATCACAACGCAACTCAACCACTCGCGGGATTTCTAACCGAAGATTTGCAAAACCATGAGTATAATCGAACACCTTTTTTCCATTCTACACTTTGGGTGCAATATGTTTACCTAATAATCTACCCAGTTACACTTAGACTTTTATACAAATGCACAAACAATCAAATACATGCATACTTATTCGTTATACTTGATTCATTTATCTGGATGATTCTTTTGTGTGATAAAATTGCCATTAACTTCGTACAAGCCTCCATTTAACATGTATAGCGCTGTAGGAGTAACACACCAACCGTAGTCTTGTGGTCATGTTAAATTTAATACTTGCGGTAATCAGAGGATTGACTTGAATATTCGCATGCCAGTTATACGTTAATCATGATAACTAAGTTTGACATGTGGATTCGTTTAAACACTTTTATACTTATGCTATGTATTAAACTTGTATAGTCATTAATACTTTTGTATTGGACCATGTATTTATAAACATATTGCTGGTTGATGGTTGAGATGATGAAACGTAGTAGGGATTCCTTAGATACACCCACAGAATCATTAGATTATGTTGTTGTATCAATTTTGAACAATGTTTTATTTTACTTTCTTGTTGTTGTATTTGAAACAATCGTTGAAATTTGATTTCGTTGTATTGTAACTTGACAATTTGGAATGCAATGAAATCAGTTTTTGTTATAATTATTGTCGCAAATAGTGTTAGGAAGTCTCGAGCAATCTTGTTCGTCTCAATCCGATATTTCCGCCATCGGTTGGGGTGTGACATACGACCATGCAATATAGAACAATGTGTGCTCGATTGTTATTTATTTGTTATTTAAAATATATTCCCTTTTATTTGTTATTTATTTTTTATTTAAAAGATGTTCCATTTTTTATAATCTATTTTTAGTTAAACCTTAAAAAATGTATAGTCATTCGTCGTTTAATAAAATATGGTATGCATGGTTTTCTAAAAACCACCTGTGTTTGCACACGGGTTTTACATCTAGTATGGTACCAAATTTAACATAAAGGATGTTGAGCATGACTTTAAAGATAAACAATGAAACATGCAATTTTATATGAATGTAAAGAACATTTTATACGATTTTGTGGTTTTATTCTTATCGATCAATTCTTTTTTTTAAAGGGCCAACATAATTAAACCTGAGCACTCTCTGTCACAGCCCCCGACCCCAATCAGATGGTATCGGTGTTTATTAATTTGGCAGCGGAAAGTTTCATCAGGACCGTAGTTAGGAAATATTTTTATCAGAGTTAAACACCAAAATGTTTAAAATAGATAAATGGGATAAAACCCGAGTTTTGCTGTTAATACATTTATAGTAAACAAATGGGACAAAATCCGATTTTCATTTATAATATATTTATAGGGATAAACCCTAATTATTGAAAACATGATCTCCTTTTTATTTAGGTAACTTTTATAGCCACTTTTCTAAGCCTTCAGTGCTCTCCAGCTGGCTTTTATTGGCTTCACACTAAGTTACCTGAAACGCGTTTGAAAAACATTTAATCAGCAAGAAATACTGGCGAGTACATTCCAATTTATAAAACATTAGATGTTATAACATTATAGTTTAAGGGCGATTACAATGTTTATATCTACACAGTTACTCGGTCAGTACGTGTCACTTGACGGATCTGTGACTATGGTCATATCACACATTGGACACACGTGCCCAATTGTGAAGTTTATCAAGTACTGTATACATACCCCATAATACTGGCAGCAATTGAAGAATTACAAAGACTTAATCACTGTAGTTATAACTGAAAAATATATATAGTTTTGGAAAATATTTGAAATAAGGGCTCACAAACTGTGAGAAAAGAGAATGGACTCAGATTTGTAGGCTTAGGTATTTCTACAAGCTTCCTGGTAATATTATAGCTTCCTGGTAATATTATTTATTAAATTTAAACAATGCACACGTGTTAGTAAAATAACCCAAATCACATTAACCGTACAACTCGAGACAGAACTCCAATGACTGAGTCAGGCAGAGCCTTGACATGCATTGCGGAGATTCTAGATCAATCGAGTGTAACACGAGACATAACTCCAACGACTGAGTCAGGCAGAGCCTTGACATGCGTTACGGAGTCCTAAATCGATCGTGTAGGGTAATAGCAGGGTTATAGTACTTACAACGAGGCAGAGCTTCGCTTATTAGGGGGTATTAGGCTATAGATTTTGCCTACAGAAGTTGAGAGAAAAGAATTAGAATTCTGAACGATTGAAATGGCCGATCTCTGCTCCTTTTATAGCTGGTCGAAGGGCGGCTCACGCCTTGCGAGAGCCTGCTCTCTATCCTTTGCGGCCCGCGAGGGATCTTGGGTCGGTTATAGGGTTGCTGAGTAACGAGGGTAGGGTTTACATGTGTAGGAAACGTGGCTAAAGCAATGCCCGACAAGTGATAGTCTGTCGCGCCCCACGAAGACTTTGGCTAACTGGGTCGCGGCCCGTGAGCGACCCAGATTATTTGTTTTTCTTGATTTTTGTTAATATAAAGGTTATACAGGTTCATTTATCGCATACGGGGTGTATTTAGGAATGTTTAGGGTCGTTTTCGAGGGTTGTTACATCCTCCCGACCTTGTTTTAAATCTCGTCATCGAGATTTGGGCTATGATATCTCCTTGGGGTTACGTCACGTCTTTTAGTTAGTAAAATAGTATATCAGGATGTCTGAGATAGAATCAGAAGATGAATATAAAGATATCATAGGATAATTGGAATTCAATGATCCCAAAAATTAGTTTCAAGAATTGGTGTCGAACGAGAGGAAATGATACAATCATCAAGGTGACTGAGTTTCACAAATCAACAGAGAGATTTGATAGGCATAAAATGACTTTTAGAAACAAATAGGATTTGATGTCAAAAGAGAACTTACTTTGATCTTCAAGTGAGGAAGATTCGGAATCAATAATCTCAAATGAGAACGGAAGTATGAAAAATGATTTTGTCAATTATCGAACCAGAGATCAGTGACATTTACTTGAATGGCAGAGATACACCGAAAATACAATAGAACTTAGTGTATTATTGTCCTGATACATAATTATATCAAGAAAATTTGAATGATGAGTTGAAAAACGTATGAATTGATATGATTAGGGTTTATGATTAGCGCAGGCTACAAATATATACAGACACCACAGGGTGTTTGTAATGATTGAAAGAATTCAATGATTACGGTGATCAAATGAATTCACTGTTCTCGAAATTAACTGAAAATTTCAATGAAGTGAATCTGGATATTCAAAAGATAGGACGCTCATATGAAGTAATAAATGAATATCGTAGGATTGACCAAAGGTGAAGGAAATGTGGGAGGTACATTGGTATATAATATGAATTTATGTACCCTTATCCTAACACACAATTATGTTAAGACTGGTTTGGGATATTGAATCAGCAGAAGATAGATAAATCCGTACCTTAGGTGTGAAAATGAAATGAATTCAAATTTCAAAGAAAAACGCCACCGCAAGGTGTCGTGATTTACTAAATGATTTATTGGGGTTGAAGACTTTAAACAAGTCTTCTATGATTCAAACAAATGAAGGGTTAGTTGAGATTACCTTGAATATGATGATCTCAATTCATCATATGGGATCTTGAATTGAATGTATATGAGCAAGTTCAAACAATTGAGCTTGGTTTGGACATATTCCAACAATGGATATATGTATTCGAATGAAATCCGGTAAGTAATTTTTGGAAAAGAACAGAGTTTTCCAAGAAATCTGTTGACTTGATATAAAAAAGTCAACATTTTGTAATCATAGGGATTGTAAAAAATGAGTATAACGAAATAAGATCCGAACTCGTGAATAAATGACCTTTTGAAGTGAAATCACATGCATAACAAGCAATGCACGTGCAACATGTGAATTTGTCAAGAGATGAGACAAATTAGTGTTGGCTTTATGAAAGGAAAATAAAGACCTTTTATTTATAAATTTTTTATTGGAATGAAAAGTCAACTAATATTTTAGAATAGACAAAACGTATGGGTGCTTATGTTAGAATTTGCTATTGCTTCCTGTGTCGTAGATACTTATGCGTTCTCCTTAGCTTTATTTGGGTTTCTATCCTGGTTGCCGGATGCCTTAGATAGTTTCGGGCAGTAGCAACGGATGTGTCCTGGTTCTCAACATTTGAAACAAATGTTATTTTTCCTTCTACATTCTTCCTCTGTATGTCCAGTCTTCTTGCAGAAGTTACAGTGGTGTGTCTTCTTAGAATGGCGTCTTCTTGAACACTTTTTGTTGTTGTAGGTAGGTTGCGTGATTGTTGGTTCCATTCCTTTATTCTTAGAGGATTTATCAGAGCGGAATTCCTTATAAGAGTAACTATAGGTTGTGGTTTTTTTTCGTTTGGAAGATGGAGTTTTGATATGAATATCATGGCCTCCATTGGAACTAGGGCTATGATTGAAGTGATGAGTATGCTTACATTGTGTAGTAGGATTCTTGTTTATAGGCACAGAAATTTTAATAGCTTTAATGATCGAGGGTATGGCATTAGATATTCCTTGAGCTAGTATATTTTCTATAGTATTCATGTCCAAAGAATTTTCATTACTGGCCTGAATTTCCTGATTACATGCGATTTCCTTTGACATCTGAATTGCAAACATGTAATTATCTTAGAACTAAACAATTATACAGGCACATTTTGTTGTTCATATTACATTAGCACAATTATAATCATACCTATCAGTATTATGCGTTGATATATATATATATATATAATGTGTTGTTTCTTTCTTGTCGTAATAGCTTGTCTCCATATTGCCTTAGTTTAGTTATATTTTCAGAGCGTATGGATGGATAGGTATTCAGCATGTATGGTGGACATTGTAGTTGTGCTGTGGCTAGAAATAATATAAGATCCTGAGATTCCCCGCCATTGGTTCTACCATTGTTCCCTTGGTGCTAATACAGGTGTACTTAGGGTTTCTTTTGGGTTAAATGCAGTTAAGGATTTGAAAAATCATCTGGAGAGATTCTGGGTAAACATGTAGGTTTGTTTCTTCTGTTATATAAAAGCTTGTTTTTCTACAGAAGATATTTGATTATATTGTATATGCTATCAAGAAATTTTGTCCTGTATATGCATACGTATAAAATTTTAAATTTCCAGTAATATATGACTAAATTATTTCTATAAAAATCCAATTATATAACTGATGGTATTAATTATCCTGTTTATTCTCATAATTATATTCATACTTTTATACTAAGAATAGTAATAGTATATTGAAATAAATTTCTATTAAATTTATTGAACATAATATTTTGGAATAAAAAGGGTAAATTACCAAAAGAAACAAATTTAATCATAATCTAAACTTTCTGGATTCATTGGAAAATTTTTATTTTTAATTAGAGTTTGAATCATATTGGTTGAAAATATTTAGAACTTGATTCTTAATTTATCATATTTATTTATAAAAGAATCATAATACAAAGTTTAGTGATTTCTAAATTCGATCCTTAGTGTATTAAGTTGTGGAGTATTACTCCTAGATCAGAATATATATATATATATATATATATGACTCAAATATAAATTAAGAAATAAGTTGAAATATTAAATAATAAAATCTTTAAGCTATTTCCTGCTGATATATATGTGTTACGTACATATATTTAAAATCATCTAGTTTATACAGTACCAATTATTTTTGTATATATTTCTGTTTCATAGATACATGTTTTTAAAATATTTATATATATTTTCCAGGGGTATATAAATGTACATGTGCTTATGTGGACAAAACACAATCATATGGAATAATATTTTCATAGTGTTATTATGAAAAAAATTATTGCATGTAAATAATAAACATGTTTTAAGTATGCTAAGATATTAAAAATTTATATGTTTCGTTAAAACCTTGACAAAAATACAAGTTTAAGTTGAGTAAAATTTTAGGTTATATCATAAACCATAAGTATACTACTTGCATCGAATAATATTTTATACCATGATATTTTCGAAGTATAGTACCTGAATTGTGTTATCTTATATTAATATTAAGATATTTATGTTAATATCGTAATATTATTATATTGTTATAAAATTCATATTGAATTATGTTCATACACATATATATGGATATGATATATATATATATATATATATATATCACAAAATTTAATAAGAGATAATATTATTAATATATCACTTATATATATGTAATTTTAAACATAGCATAACTGTAAGCTATTGGTTACATATATTGAGGATGACATAAAATCATTCAGATATCCTGCCTGTATTGTATTAACTTAATATTTATATTATGATTTCCTTTTCACAGAATAGCACATAAGGTATAAATTTCCTAACCGTAATGTTTAAGGTTTAGGTATTAAAAGAACACCTAAAGAGCTTAAACCATTGGCATAGCTCTGATACCACATTCTGTCACAGCCCTCGACCCCACCCTGGGAGCGAGAACCGCGAACCAGTCAAATGGTATCGGTGTTTATTAATTTGGCAGCGGAAAGTTTCATCAGGACCGTATTTAGGAAATATTTTTATCAGATTTAAACACCAAAATGTTTAAAATAGATAAATGGGATAAAACCCGAGTTTTGCTGTTAATACATTTATAACAAACAAATGGGACAAAACCCGATTTTCATTTATAATATTTTTATAGGGATAAACCATAATTATTGAAAACATGATCTCCTTTTTATTTAGGTAACTTTTATACCTTCAGTGCTCTCCAGCTGGCTTTTATTAGCTTCACACTAAGTTACCTGAAACGCGATTTAAAAACATTTTATCAGCAAGAAATACTGGCGAGTACATTCCAATTTATAAAGCATCAGTTGTTATAACATTACAGTATTAAGGTTGATTACAATGTTTATATCTACACAATTACTTGGTCAGTACGTGTCACTTGACGGATCTGTGACTATGGTCATATCACACATTGGATACCCGTGCCCAATTGTGAAGGTTATCAAGTACTGTATACATACCCCATAACACTGGCAGCAATTGAAGAATTGCAAAGACTTAATCACTGTAGTTATAACTGATAAATATTTCTACAGGCTTCCTGGTAATATTATAGCTTCCTTGTAATATTATTTATTAAATTTAAACAATGCACACGTGTTAGTAAAATAACCCAAATCACATTAACCATATAACTCGAGACATAACTCCAATGACTGAGTCAGGCAGAGCCTTGACATGCATTACGAAGATTCTAGATTAATCGAGTGTAACACGAGACAGGACTCCAACGACTGAGTCAGGCAAAGTCTTGACATTCGTTACAGAGTCCTAAATCGATCGTGTAGGGTAATAGTAGGGTTATAGTACTTACAATGAGGCAGAGCTTCGCTTATTAGGGGGTATTAGGCTATAGCTTTAGCCTACAGAATTTGAGAGAAAAGAATTAGAATTCTGAACGATTGAAATGGCCGATCTCTGCACCTTTTATAGTTGGTCGAAGGGCGGCTCGCGCCCCGCGAGAGCCTGCTCTTTATCCTTCACGGCCCGTGAGGGATCTTGGGTCGGTTATAGGGTTGCTGAGTCATGAGGGTAGGGTTGACACGTGTCAGACACGTGGCTAAAGCAATGTTCGGCCAGTAATAGTCTGTTGCGCCCCGCGAAGACTTTGGCTAACTGGGTCGCTGCCCGCGAGCGACCTAGATTATTTGTTTTTCTTGATTTTTGTTAATATATTGGTTATACGGGTTCGTTTATCGCATACGAGGTGTATTTAGGAATGTTTAGGGTAGTTTTCGAGGGTTGTTACACTCTCAGGGCATCCATTGTACCAAACGGAGTACTCCGAGAGTAACCCGAGTCCACCACCAATTCCCGTGGAAAACCCGGTTACCCACCCGCCCGTAGGCAGGATTGTGAAATTACCCGTAAAACCTGTGATATACGTTAAATTATACATGTTTTTATACCCCAAAACACTTCCGTTTTAAGCGTTTTTGACCAAAACCGCGACATTTAGGTACCAAAATCGGTACTTTTATATTTTCAGGTCTTAAACAGAGCACAAAAGAAAATTCTTATGAAAACGGATAAATTCTGATGCATTTCTGATAAAAAGGGCAAAAATCTAATGACCGCCAGGTGTGGCACGACCGTGCCATCCATCGGCACTACCTTGCCGTTTGATCTCGGAAGCACTACCTGTGCCAAACTTTTCTCGGACCGTACTACCGTGCCACTCCTTGCATGACCGTGCACCAACAAGACCAACTTTTCTAATCAAGATTCTAATGATATCGCACTACCGTGCGACCAACGACACGACGGTGCCGATCTGCTGACCCAGGCAACTTGTCCACTAGTCCACTTGGCTGACATCGATTCGGGCAAACTGACGTCACTCGACAACACCAGTCGCACGACCGTGTGACCAGTGGCACGATCGTTCCGATCAGAAAATTCCCTATAAATAGAGCTATTTGCTACTGGTTCAAATGTTGGGTTTTTCTCCATGTTTCTAGGCGATTTCTGGGTTCCGAAGCAGTCCTGATCAGACCCATTTGAAGCTTAAAGATCGAGTGGAAGCATAACCGATCCAACCAATCAATTCCTTGCTTGTTTATGGTTCGATTCCTTGTTCTTGAACATGTATTCTGATCATTTTGCAAGTTATGAGCTGATGTTAGTTTATGTTTAATGTAGTTTATGTAATAGTAGTAATGAACTTGTTTCTTAAATAATCTTTATGTTGTAATCATGTTTGTATGAAACTTAAGTACTTTTTCATGTTTAAACTTCATGATTATATAATGAATGTTTCATTGATGTTGAGTTCTTGATTATGTTTGATTGTTTTGGATAATGAATCTGTGGTTAGTGGAATAGTAACTATTTCTTGATTAATCACTTGTTTGTAAACTTGTTTACACCATGAGACTTGAGACGGGTATTGGTTTTATCTAAGATATATCTTACGTTGATTAGGAATACTTTCTTACACGTAAGGGTTCTAACGAATTATATGGTGCTGATTACATGTTCTTGCATGCAGTTTATGATCTTTGTTTAGTAGTTTTGGTCTGAAATTGCTGACATGGTAGATTTGTGTTCAAGACTTGTAAGGGTGAAATATGTTGTTATATAATCTACTTAAATGCTTATCCTCGTGGCTGTATTGTGACCATCGGTATTTCTTTCTTTGATAAGTGAGGTTAGAAAACTCCTAGCGGATGACTAATCTATCTTTAAAGGTTCACATGAATGAATATCAATAGCTCGCTAAAGTATGAGTTTACGTGGTTAACGTGTGTTTATCGCGTTAACTTTCCGAAGAATCATCATGTTAGAAAACTCCTAGCGGATGACTAACTGTCTTGAAATTGGAAAATTGATTAAGTGCTTTTGTGACATGTCTGATAATAACATGTTTAGGTTGTTTGTGAAACAAGCTAATAGTATATTTATGTTTTAGATGTAATTTAGATAACTTAGTTAAACAACCATTCACCTTTCCTTATATCTGGCAATCTAATAACAAAGATTTAGTACATAATAACGCCCATGTTCCATGGATCGATATCTGGCTCTTACCAATACTTTGCTGCATATATGATGGGATACACTTGTCCTTTGTTGTGTGTGTTTTAATGTTAAAGCATAAAGAATTTTTATAAATATAAAACACATTTCGCTGGGCGCGTTAAAATACTATAAATAAATGTATATAACCGCCCACATCAACGTGTTGGGCTTAAAGATCGAACCCTAGTTTCCCTAGGTCTCCTATCATTGCCCACTAGTGCCTCACTCTGCACCTTGTGGGAGTTGAACCTGCATCTCCCAAAAGAAAAGCAAGCCTTCCACCACTTGATCTAGAGACCATTGGCTTTATAGATCAATTCTTGATTTCAAAATTTGATATAATGTTTCAAATTTTGATTTTCTTTATACAAAAGGGATGCATTAGCCTTAACCATTTTTTATAAAAATATTTATAAAATATTTAGTAAAAATAAACATATATTAAAAAAATAAGACCAAGGGGTGTAGGGGTCGGCTACCCCCCCCCCCCCCCGTCTCGGCTCGTCCCCTCCGTCGCACACCGCCCCCTTGGGGCTCGGCGCGCCCCAAACGTCGGTAGGAAGATGTTGGCGACGAGGTGAAAAGTTTGAAAAAGTGCCCCCCCCCCCCCCAACAGTAACTTGCCTTTTAAAAAAAATACCCAATACTACTATATATTTAACCTTTTAACCACATTTTTTTCACAAAACCTCAACATTCTCTCCATTTTTATAAAACAACCTCCCTCAACCTTAAAAAAAATATGGATCCCTACAACTCAAATAATCCCAACTCAAGTTCACTCCCGTTCTCGTCACCCGGCTACACACCCGTCATGGAAAACTCTTTTTCGGATTACCAACAAATGCCCAACGCTTTCAACCAACGAAACCAATACCATATGCAACAACCCAACATTCCCTTCAACCAAATGCAAATGCAACCTAACCCACAAACATTCAACATGCCATATCAACAAATGCAAATGCAGCAATTAATGCAAAACCCGATTAACATGCCATATCAACCACCGCCACATGCACGTCCAACACAAATCGAGGAAGAAGATGATGACCTAGAGGTTGTGCCAGAAACGCAACCTCAAACTTCAAAAAGGAAAAATACAAAGGGAAAGGGTAAAAAAGAAGACGCAGCCGACAAACAACTAAAATGGTCAAAAATTGAGGAAGAGGCGTTGGCGAAGGCGTGGGTTGCGTCGTCAAGGAATCCAATACTCGGTAAAAATTATTTTTTTCATTATATTATTATTGTTACTAACTTTTATTTGTACATTATATTTTTCTTACAAAATATTATTATTGTTACTAACATTTATTCGTACATTATATTTTTTCTTACAAAATATTATTATTATTACTAACTTGTAGGTAACAATCAATCAAATGATGGGTTTTGGCAAGAAATCCTTGATCTATTCCACACGTTTATGGAACAAGGCGAGTACAGAAGCATTGATTCTATGGGCTCCAAGTGGCGCAAGATGAATACGGTCCTGTTCGGTATTAGTACATGAACATAAAAACCGGCACTAATACAGAAAACGACAAAAGTTGGTGCCGAATTGATATTGGAAATCTTTTGATTCGGGAAATTCAGTGCTGCTACCAGGTAGCTATTGCTCATCCCTGATCACAGTTACCGTACGAGCAACGGTATCGTACAACTTTTTTTTTTTTTGATTTTCTTCAACTTTTATTTTTTTTTATTGATTTCCTTTGTTGGGTGTGGTTTAATGTTAAGGTATAAACCATTTTTATAAATATAAAACACATTTCGCTGGGCGCGTGAAAATACTGTAAATAAATGTATATAACCGCCCACATCAAGTTTTGGCGCCGTTGCCGGGGACACGGTGAAATTTATGGAACAATCCGAGTCATTATTTTACTGGTGTCCAAACTGTGAATACTTGTACATTTTTGTATTTATTTATTTTCCTATTTACTAACTTGTGAATATCTAACCGTTTGACTAACTTTTCTTTTTTCTATTTTACTAACCAGCTGTCTCCTAACCAACTAACCTTACTAACATACTAACTTCTTATTTTTATTATTCGACTAACATTTATTTCATTTTATTTAAATTCAGTTATGTGTTCGGAATCGAACCATTTACTTTCATTTATTCATTTAAGTTATTTTAATTCAGTCATTTCATTTCTGTACTTCATTCATTTTTATTCAGTTATTTCATTTCTGATTATTTTTATACTTATGTCCGTGTTCGTACGTCGAACCACTTATATATATTATATTTATTTCATCTCTGCATTTAATTATTTACGTTCAGTTATTCATTTATTTATTTCTGTCCATTTATTTATTTAAATTAACTGTTTATTCATTTAATTATTGCACTCATTTGTTTATTTATTTACTCCATAGAATAAAATATAACGTTATGGTAAAATCATCAGATTTTATGATAAACTCTGAGGAATTTATCAAGTTTCCTGATGGATTCTGATAAACCCATTAGATGTTCTAAAACAACAATTTTCATTCTGATGAATTTACCAGATTTTCTGGAAATTCTGATGGATTTATTAGAAATTCTGATGGAACGAAAATTTTCATTAGATTTTTATCAGACCTTGTCAGATTTTTCTGATATATATATATATATATATATAACTAAAAAGTTTCCTCGGATTTCTGATGATGTTATCAGAATTTTTGGTAAACAAACAAAAACAGCTCTCGGATGTAAATAAGTAAATAAACCTGTAAATATTTAAATAGATTTGTTTCGTTAGTTGTATATATATGTATATTATATATTAGTATTATTATTTATACTTATTTCTTATATTGTTATTATGTTCTTTTTTCTTTATAATGTGTTCCTTTTTACGTGCAGGCTAATGTCCACGACCCATGTACCCGCTAATGCTGAGCTAGCCAACGAACAAGAAAATAACCTAAGAAGAAGTAGGCGGCTTCGCGAAAGATTACTTGTTGTTGCACAAAGGATTGCGGCCGCAATCGACGAGCCAGTGACTTTCTGACAGCGAGAGTTCGGAGGACGACACAGGAAGCATTATGGTAGAAGTCGACCAGGCTTTGAATGAGACCAGTCGTCCAGGAGGAGAGGGTTTCCTACCTAGCATCGCCCGACCTACAATAGCAGCACCGAGTTTTGAAATTAAATCTAGTATAATTAACATGTTAAAAAATTCTGTGCAGTTTAATGGGAAGGATCACGAAGATCCACGTCGGCACATCGCTTCATTTCTCGAGGTGTGCTCGACTTTCAAAATTAGAGACGTTTCTGAAGACGCAATTCGTTTGCGACTCTTTCCATTTTCTTTGCGAGACAAAGCCCGATCCTGGCTTTTGTCACTTCCAGCAGGGTCCATCACGACTTGGAACGAGATGGCAGATCTTTTTATGCAAAAATATTTCCCTCCGGAAAAGACAGCTAAGCTTAAAAACCGTATTATGACATTCAAACAGGACGAAGGAGAATCTCTACACGCAGCTTGTGAGTGGTTCAAAGATCTTTTGATCGATGTTCCACATCATGGGTTGTCCAAATGACAACTTGTGTTGAAATTCTACCAAGGACTCAACTACGACTCATAAGAACGTTTAGATGTATATGCAGGAGGCGATCTTGGAACAAAAAACACCCAATGAGGCCTACGCAATTATAGAGAAAGCTACCTTGAAGTCGAGTTCTCGTCACGGTGGAGTGCGAAATAAAGCATCATCTATTCCTGGAGTTCATCAAGTGGATACATATACGGCTCTTGCAACACAGATTGGAGCTTTGACAGCAAGATTTTATCAAGCTCAGAATGTTTCAAAGGTACAATCATCATGTGAGTTGTGTGGAGTGTCACACGAGTCAGGTACATGTGAGCAGGGTGTTATGTATACATGCCACAAAGAGGTGGACTATTTGCGCATTCAAATTAGGCCCCAAAATAACCCCTAGAGCAACACGTACAATCCGGGATGGAGAAATCACCCAAACTTTGGGTGGAAATCTAATTCCAATAACCAAAACCCACTCGGATATGCTCAACATGCTCCGCACCACAACAACCTCAGGGGCAATCCTTTCAGCCTAGGGACAATCTTTTTAGCCATCAGGGCAAACCGTTCAACCACGTTACAATAATTTAGGTTCAGGAAGCACTTCCCAGCCACAAACCTCTCAAAACCACTCAAAACTAGAAGAGATGATGGCACAACTGTTAAACAGCTCCAACAATGCCAATCAAATATCTGAGAAGTGATACCAGCAGCATGAGGAGCGTTTGATGGTGCAAAAAGGGGAAATGCGAAGCCAGAAAGCTTCAATACAAACCATTGAGAACCAAGTCGGCCAATTGGCCAAGATGTTGTCTGAAAGACCCCAAGGTAGTCTTCCAGGTAACACAGAACCAAACTCGAGAGGGCACGTTAATGCAGTAATGACGAGGAGTGGTAAAACCACGGGACCTGACAAATCGGACTCACCACCGATCACTGACACGGTCCAAACTGACGCTTCAGACGAGGTGCATGCTAGGCGAGTCCCAGCAAGTACAGCACAGCCCTAAGAGCCAGTTGCAAATTACATTCCTCCAATTCCATATCCGAGCAGATTGAAGAAGTAGAAGAACGATGAACAACATGGTAAGTTTTTAGAGATGTTTAAACAATTACACATAAACATACCATTTGTTGAGGCGTTGGCTCAAATGCCTAAGTAAGCCAGGTTCTTAAAAGACATCCTCACAAACAAGCAGAAACTTGAAAGCTTGTCTTGTGTGTTGATGAATGAAAGCTGTTCAGCCCTTCTCCAAAACTGCCTACCTGAAAAGATGCTTGTTAAAATCGATAAATTTGTTTTTCCCATGGATTTTGTTATTATTGACATGGACAAAGATTCGAATGTGCCATTAATACTTGGACGCCCGTTCCTCAATACTGCGAGGACGATTGTTGATGTGGCAGCTGGCCAGATCACGCTCCGAGTAAATGACGAGCACGTGACTTTTGATATTAAAATATCAATGCAACATCCGCAAACTCACGATGACGTGCTTTACTATGTCGACATTATCGACACTTGTGTAAGCTCTCATTTCCAAGGCACAATTGAAGAAATTGATACGGACACACATCTGTTGTGTGAGAACCAAAATGGCGTTTCGCAGGAAGGCCACGAAGTTGAACAGCCGATTTGCCAAATCAGTAATGATGGTTTCCAAAGTCCAGATCAATTTGTGGAGATTGATCATGAAGCTGAAGAAAAGTTAAAACCTTTGGTTGAAGATCCACCGTCTTTAGGTTAAAAGAACTCCCACCGCATCTCGAATATGCATTTCTAGACGAGGAATGTCACTTGTCAGTCATCATTTCAGCATCTTTAGCAAAAGAAGAAAAGAGACAGCTTCTGGAAGTTCTAAAGCTCCACAAGAAAGTCATGGCGTGGAAGATTATGGATATCAAAGTCATTAATCCTTCTTTTTGTACTCATAAGATTCTAATGGAAGACGATTACAAGCCTAGTGCACAACATCAAAGGCGCATGAATCCTAACATGCAAGATGTGGTGAAGAAAGAAGTAATTAAGTTGTTAGATGCAGGGCTGATTTATCCTATATATGATTCTGTTTGGGTAAGTCCAATGCAAGTGGTGCCCAAGAAAGGTGGTATCACTGTAGTTCCAAACGATAGGAATGAACTCATTCCTACACGTACCGTCACCGGATGGCGATTTTGCATCGATTACCGCAAACTCAACGATACCACCCGTATTGACCACTTCCCACTTCCATTCATCGACCAGATGTTGGAACGTCTATCGGGGAAGTCATTTTTCTGTTTTCTGGATGGTTTCTCTGGATATTTCAAATTCCTATCGCTCATGAGGATCAGGAATAGACTACTTTCACATGTCCTTTCGGCACATTCACCTACCGGCATATGCCTTTTGGGTTGTGTAATGCACCAGCCACATTTCAGCGATGCATGGTAGCCATTTTCCATGACATGATTGAAGACTCCATGGAAGTATTCATTGATGATTTCTCTGTGTTCGGGAGTTCTTTCAATCAATATCTTGGAAATCTGAAAAGAATGTTAATGAGATGTGAGGAAACTAATCTTGTGCTTAACTGGGAGAAATGCCACTTCATGGTGAAAGAAGGGGTAGTTCTCGGGCATAAAATCTCTGAAGCCGGGTTGGAAGTTGATCCAGCAAAAGTGGATATCATTTCTAAACTTCCTCCCCTTACCTCGGTCAGAGCGATTCGAAGTTTCCTGGGTCATGCAGGATTCTATAGGCGATTCATGAAAGACTTTTCAAAAATCACAAGACCTATGACCTGTTTGTTAGAAAAAGATGCTCCATTTGTGTTTTCAGATGAATGAATGAATGAAGGCGTTCAAACAGCTGAAGCAGAGGCTTGTAGAAGCCCCTATTCTAGTTGCACCAGACTGGGCATTGCCATTTGAGATAATGTGTGACGCCAGTGATTTCGCAATAGGAGCAGTCTTAGGGCAGCGAAGGGAGAAGCATTTTCATCATATTTACTATGCCAACAAAACTCTACATGATGCTCAGGAAAATTACGCGACTACAGAAAAAGAGCTTTTGGCAGTAGTTTATGCTTTCGACAAATTCAGGTCATACCTTGTGTTGTCCAAAACAATTGTGTATATGGATCATGCAGCAATCAAATACCTTTTTAGCAAACAGGACGCAAAACCGTGTATTATCAGATGGATCTTGTTATTACAAGAATTCGACATTGAGATCTAAGACAAAAAAGGAGCTTTAAATGTTGCAGCCAACCATCTCTCGAGACTTGAGCATGGTAATCCGGAAAATTCGGTGGAGGAACCAATAAACGACAACTTCCCCCACGAATTTCTCTTGAGTGTCGAGATGAAGGACGAGTCACCTTGGTTCGCCGACTTTGCAAACTACCTCGCATGTGGAATCCTTATCAAAGGATTGTCATATCAACAAAAGAGGAAGTTCTTTGCAGACTTAAAATATTATATCTGGGATGAACCATACTTGTTTAGAATAGGAGCCGATCAGGTGATCCGAAGATGTGTATTTGGAGAAGAGGCAGCTAACATTCTACGCCACTGTCACGAAGGGCCAACCGGAGGTCATCATGGAGCAAACTACACTGCAAAGAAAGTGTTAGACTTTGGGTTTTACTGGCCCACAATATTTCATGATGCGCATGAATGGGTTAGAGGGTGTGATGCTTGCTAGAGGGTAACAAATATATCCGCACGTAACAAAATGCCTCAACATCCAATGCAAGTCTGTGAAGTCTTTGATATATGGGGTATCGACTTCATGGGTCCATTTCCAGCCTCACGAGGTAACAAGTACATCCTAGTTACTATAGACTATGTCTCAAAATGGTCTGAAGCTCAAGCTTTACCCACAAACGATGCTAGGGTAGTCGTGAGGTTCTTAAAAAGTTTATTTGCTCGATTTGGTGCTCCAAAAGCACTAACCAGTGACCGTGGAACGCATTTTTGTAATGCGCAGTTAGAACGAGCCTTGTCCCGTTATAGTGTTCATCATAGATTGGCTACGCCATATCACCCTCAAACAAGCGGGCATGTGGAGGTCATGAATCGGGGTTTTAAAAGAATCCTTGAGCGGTCCATTAATAATAACCGCAAGGATTGGTCAGACAAGTTAGATGACCCTTTGTGTGATTTTAGAACAGCATTCAAGACGCCTATTGGAACCACACCTTTTCGGTTGGTTTACGGGAAAGCCTGTCATCTACCCGTCGAGCTAGAACACAGGGCATTCTGGGCCTTGAAAATGGCAAATATGGATTTAAAAATTGGAGGTGAAGCCCGATTTCTGCAAATCCACGAGCTTGAGGAGCTAAGAAACCATGCCTATGAAAGTTCTAGCAGGTACAAAGAACGAGTCAAGAGGTTTCATGACAAAAGATTGAGAGAACATAAAGATTTCCGCATTGGGGATCTTGTCTTGTTGTACTCCTCACGACTGCGTTTGTTCCCTGGGAAGTTAAGATCTCGATGGACGGGTCCATACACTATCAAAGAAGTATTTCCATAAGGAGCAGTCGTCATCGAAAACTTAAGCGGGGGAACATTTAAAGTCAACGGTCATAGAGTCAAAAGTTACATCAACGGACCGGTTGACTCGGTGGAGGAAATTCTCGAACTCCATGTCTCGCACACTTAAAACAAGTGTGGGGAATATGAGTCTAACTATCGACTCACTGACAAATTTAGCGAGCGTGTTTTCACACGCTAAGGGTAATTTTGTATATATTAGTTTGTAATATTTATTTCCTAGTTCGTTAATTTTTCGGTTTTAAACGAAGGTACATACAAGTTTGATTCATAACTTTTGGAATTTTGAAGTTGATTTATTGTTAAAATATACAAAATCTTGAAAAAATGGAAAAATTTGGTGAAAATACGAAGTTAAACACTTACTGTTAAAAATGACCCAAAAAGGCCGAGGTGTTGCACGGTTGTACCAAAATCGGCACGCTCATGCACTTCGTAATCAGACCAACTCATAACTCGTGCACCGAACGGTCATCAGCTCGCACTACCATGCGACCCGCCGCACTACCATGCAACCCGGTAACAACAGTCGAACCAGGAGTGCGAGCCAGAGCGGCACGACCATGCGACCAGGCGCACGACCATGCGAGTCAAAATCTCAACAGTAAAAACGGGGTATTTAAGCAATTTTACAGTAAAAATCTATCACTTTTTCTAAACCCTAGTGGCCGCACGGGAGTTCCAGGTCGCCCCCACCAAAAAATCAACCAATTTTTTCCTAGATTTCGCTCCAATCATCTTCCAAGGTATGTTTCCTACTTGTTTTGAAGATTTAACTTAGTTTCTGATGTAGATCTGAGGTTTGAATCAAGAAATTTTGGGGTTTTCTTCATAAAAGTCAAATAAACCCTTGTTCTTGAGTGTTTGGTGCTAAATCAGTCGTTCTGATCATTGTTCTAATGTCCATTCACTGATTACTTGTTAGATTTTGAAGTATAAAGGTTTAAATCAGTGAATAAAACTGTTTTTTGATGATTTTAGAAGTCGCACGGTCATGCCGTTGAAACGGCATGGCAGTGCCGGTCCGAAATCAACATCCGATCACTGATTCAGAACTGCGATACCGAAACACACGGAAGTGCCAAATCGGCACTGCAATGCGACATGATTTACAGGAAACAAGCTAGTGACCAATCAAGGATTGGCACGGTAGTGCCACTGGTCGCACGATAGTACGGTTGCTGAAACGACGACAGAACGTCGTAAACAGCCTGTTCCGGTGGCAGCAATGAAAATTTTATTTTCTGCTCTTATTTTGTTGTATTCCTGTATGCAGATGAATCACAGATTCCTCCAGTTCAACGAAAACAAAACGAAAGAACATCCATGTATTGTGAGATTGGAAGCACTATGGAATCGAAGGGGACAAATTGGTGAACCGGGAAGGATCAATTGGGCCACCCTAACAGCCCTAAACCAAGAAGAAAGGCTATCTGGCATGATGTCACATCCATTGTCATGGTTGTTCAACATCGAACGACCCGTGTATCTTGAGCTAACATTGGAATTTTTTGCTTCATACACTTATTACAAACCAAAAAGCGAAAATCCAGACTTTAAGAACAGGGAGACGATGGGTAGAAAGTGGCATAAGTAGCCAGTTGCTAGACTTGGAAGAAGATTAGGAATATACTCAGCTGAAGACATCGATTCAGAACTTTTCACCGATATCTACAAGTTTGATAATGAGCAGCAACAGGCTAACTTTTGGGCACAAGTGGCAGTTGGACCACCCTATGAGGCTAGAAAAGCTAAAGCTTCACGACTACGAGACCCTCTACTTAGGGTTATTCATCAGGTCATGAGTCACACCATTTGTGGACGCATGGACAATGCAGAAAACTGTCCCACTCCGGATCTTCTTATCTTATATTCCATAGTGAATGGAGTGCACGTCAACCTCGCAACTAGAATGGCTGAATTTTTCGTGAACAGCGCGGGGAGAACTACAAGCAGTGAAATCCATGGTGGTGAATATGTGACTCAGTTGGCATATAATTTGGGTATTATGACGGATGATGTCGCAACCCCCGATCCCATATCTGTCCCGGGACTGGGCGGACGCGAACTCATAATTTTGGTGGTATCAGTTTGTTAATTTGGCAGCGGAAATTACATCAGGACCGTAGTTAGGAAATGTTTATCAGAGTAAAACCACCATATTTTATATTTACAATCACATGGGTAAACCCAAGTTTCTTTATTACAATACGTTTATAGGGATAAATCCTATTTTATTGAATTTAAAACATCGTCTTTTTGGTAACTTTTATAGCCACATTTTTCCAAGCCGTCAGTGCTCTCCAGCTGGCTTTTTACTAATTGGCTGTCACATTGTGTTACCTGAAACGCGTTTTAAAAACATTTGTCAGTGGGAAATACAGGTGAGTGAATCCCAGTTTAATCAAGAAACATTTTATCAATTAATACAGTATTGAGAGCGATCACATTGTTTATTTCTACACAATTACTTATTCAGTACTGTCAATCCTGACTGGTGGGTCATATTACACATTGGGTAACTCGTCGTCTAATGGTAACATGTTCCACATTTTGTATACAAAACCCCAACATACCGGCAGTAATTGAAGAACTACAAAGACTCAATCACTGCTTAATCACATTGTAAAACATTTAAGGTTTTGTAAAATATTACAAAAAGGTTAACAAAAAGCGGATAAACTCACATTGCTATCTTAGACTTCGTGTAAGGGTTTCCTGGGATTAAGCTATAATTTACACAAATGTACATACGTTAGTATAATAACCCTTTAATTATATTAATGATACCCTCCCCGAGACGGTATTCCAACAACTACGTCGGGCAGAACCACGACAGTTGTTACGGAACCCTAAATCAATCGGGCAGCGTATCTAATATGAAACTGGGGTTATAATACTTACAACGGGGCAGAACCTCGCTAATTAGGGGGTATTATACTTGGAAATTATGCCTATAATGTGAGAATTCGAGATACAGAAAAGAATTTGAACGATTTGTGATGAAACCCGATGCCTGCTATATATAGTGCCACATCTCGACTATTACGCGGCCCGCGTAAATGTTAACAAAGGGCTACGCGGCCCGCGTCAAACCCGGTCAAAGGCGTAGGTGATCCGGGTCAGCTTATAGGTTCAACACGAGTCGGACACGTGTCAGCACCGGGCTGCGCCACATTCTTGATCTCTAGCGGCCCGCCTAAACCCAAAAATTGATTTTTTTTAATTATGTTTACTGATATTTAAGGTATTCGGGGCCCGTTTTCACGTATGGGGTGTATTTCAAGACATATTGGGATATTTTAAAATATATTGGGGTGTCGGAAAAATATTCAGGAGGGTTGTTATATCCTCCCCACCTTGTTTTAGAGCTCGTCCTCGAGGTCTACTGGAATAGGTGTGGGTATTTCCTTTGCATTTCCGATTCAAGTTCCCATGTGTATTCTGGTCCTCTTTTGGAGTTCCACTTCACTTTGACTAGAACTAGTCTTTTATGCTTGAGATTCTTAACTTTCCTGTCTTCAATTTGTAGAGGCTTTTCTACAAACTTGAGTTGTTCATTTACCTCTATACCCTTAAGAGGCACTATAAGTGATTCATAAGCTAAACACGTTTTGAGATTAGATACATGAAATACATCATGTATTCCTGTCATTTCCTCTGGCAGTTGCAGTTGGTAGGCTACAGATCCTATTCTTTTAATAATCTGGAAAGGTCCAATATACCTGGGACTTAGCTTTCCTCTTTTTATGAATGTTACTACTCATTTCCAAGGAGAGACTTTTAATAATACTTTATCTCCTACTTGAAATTCCAACGGTTTTCGCCTGTTATCAGCATAACTTTTCTGTCGGTCACGTGCTGCTTTCAGTCGTTCCTTGACTAGAATGATTTTGTCTGTTGTTTCTTGGACTATCTCAGGTCCAGATAGTTGCTTTTCCCCAATTTCTGCCCAACAGACTGGGGTTCGGCACTTTCGTCCATAAAGTGCTTCAAATGGTGCAGCATTTATACTTGTGTGATAACTATTATTATAAGAAAATTCTATCAATGGTAAGTGATCGTCCCAATTACCTCCGAAATCAATTACACAAGTTCTAAGCATATCCTCCATTGTTTGAGTTGTCCTTTCGCTTTGTCCATCCGTTTGAGGATGATAAGCTGTGCTTAGATTCAACTTGGTTCCCATTGCTTTTTGGAAACTTGTCCAAAAATGAGAGGTAAAACGACTATCTCTGTCAGACACAATTGATAGAGGTATTCCATGTAAAGAAACAATTTCATTTACATATAATTTGGCTAACTGTTCCATACTGAAAGTTTCCTTCATTGGTAGGAAGTGAGCTGACTTGGTTAGCCTATCTACAAACACCCAGATTGTATCATTACCTTTTTCTTGTTTTGGGTAATTTAGTAACAAAATCCATTGTTATCAATTCCCATTTCCAAACAGGCATTTCTAACTGGTGTAATAACCCTGAAGGTTTTTGATGTTCAGCTTTGACTTGTGAACAGGTTAAACACTTTGCAACATAAGCTGCTATATCCTTTTTCATTCCTATCCACCAGAAATTCTTTCTTAAGTCTTGATACATCTTATCGCTTCCAGGATGCATCGTATATTTAGACTTATGGGCTTCTTCTAATATAAGGTGGCGTAGGTTTCCTAATTTAGGTATCCACATTCTTTTCTTGTGGAATCTCTAAATTCCATCAGTTCCTTGTTCTAATTCTTTAATCATTCCTTTTAGTTTTTCAGTATCATCCTTGATTACTAATTCTTGTGCTTTTCTAATCTGCTCATTTAAATCTACTTGTAGATTTAATTTAAAAGAATGTACTCTTTTTGGTTTTTCGTGATATTTTTGACTTAAAGCATCAACAACTACATTAGCTTTTCCTGCATGATACTGAATATCACAATCATAATCACTAAGAAATTTCATCCATAGTCTTTGTCTCATATTCAATTCCTTTTGCCCAAAGACATATCTTAAACTCTTATGATCAGTGAAAACAGTAAACTTACTACCGTACAGGTAATGTCTCCAAATTTTAAGAGCAAAAATTATAGCTCCTAATTCTAAATCATGAGTGGAATAATTCTCTTCATGATTCTTAAGTTGTCTAGATGCATAAGCTATAACCTTTTGGCGTTGCATCAATACACATCCATAACCTAATTTAGAAGCATCACAATAGATTACGAAATCTTCACTTCCTTCTAGTAATGCTAATATGGGTGCATGGGTTAATCTTTGCTTAATGATTCTAAAGGCTTCTTCTTGTTTTAATCCCCATTCAAACTTAACAGATTTACAGGTTAGCTTAGTTAAGGGAATGGCTATTCTAGAAAAATCTTGAATAAACCTTCTATAATAACCGGCTAGTCCTAAGAAACTTTTAACCTCGGTTGCTGACTTAGGGATTTTCCATTTGGTAATTGCCTCGATTTTTGTTGGATCCACATGAATTCCTTCATGATTGACTAGGTGTCCTAGAAATTGTATCTGTTCTAACCAAAACTCGCACTTTGAAAACTTAGCATAGAGCTTTTCCTTTCTTAATAAACTTAGAATTACGTGCAAATGTTTTGCATGTTCCTCTTTACTCTTAGAGTAAATTAGAATATCATCTATAAAGACAATTATGAATTTATCCAAATATGGATTACATATTCGGTTCATCATGTCCATGAATGCAGCTGGGGCATTGGTTAGACCAAAAGGCATGACAGTAAATTCATAATGACTATACCTTCTTTGGAAGGCGGTTTTAGGAATGTCCTCTTCCTGTACCTTTAATTGATTATATCCTGACCTTAAATCGATTTTTGAGAAAAATCTTACTCCTTGCAACTGATCAAACAGATCATCAATTCTTGGTAACGGATACCGATTCTTAATTGTGACCTTATTTAATTCACGGTAGTCAATGCACATACGCATTGATCCGTCCTTCTTTTTAACGAATAAGATCGGTGCTCCCCAAGGTGATGAACTTGGTTATATGAACCCTTTCTCCAACAATTCATCTAACTGTTTCTTTAGTTCTTGCATTTCTGCAGGTGCCAAACGGTAAGGTGCTTTGGCAATTGGTGTTGTTCCTGGTATTAAATGGATTCTGAAATCAACTTCTCTATCTGGAGGTTGTCCTGACAATTCTTCTGGGAATACATCTGAAAATTGGGATACTACTGGAATATCCTTTAAATCCTTTCCTTTAGTGTTAGTGATTATAGAAATCAAATACACTAATGATCCTTTTCTTATGTAATTTGTTGTTTTCATCACAGAGATGAAATTAGTAGAGTTAGAGGTTTTATATCCTTTAATAGTGATCTTTTCACCTTTTGGTGAATTTACTTGTATCGACTTTTGATCACACAAAATACTGCTTTATTGGCTGTTAACTAATCCATTCCTATTACTACATCAAATCCTGCCAGATTCATGGGGTACAGGTTTGCAATAAATTTCTGATTTAAAATTTCTATTCTTGCTCCCTGCAAGATTTCAGAAATCTTAATGGTTTCCCCGTTTGCTGTTTCTACTAGACATTCTTGTGGAAGTTTAGTTAATGATTGGTTGAGTAATTTGCAACACGAAGTATTAATAAAACTTTGGTTTGCACCAGAGTCAAATAATACTTTAGCAAAAATATCATTAACTAAAAACGTACCAGTGATCACATCCGGGATCATCTTTGCTTCTTCTGCAGTCAGAACAAATGCTCTAGCATTTTAGGTATTCTTGTTGTTCGTAGTTGGAGCTAACTTTGGACAGTTAGGCTTGATATGAACTTGTTCTCCGCAGTTGTAGCATATCCTATTGTTAGCTTTCTTCCTGCAGTCTTCGTCCTTGTGTCCCGATATTTTGCAAAAGTTACAGTATATGGAGCATCTTCCTGAATGCTTCCTTTTGCAATTTTTACAGTAGGGTGTAGAGGTAGAACCTATATTTTTCCCACCATTAGAATTTCCAGAACGAAATTCTTGTTTAAGCTTTTGGGTTAGGTTCCTTCTCTGATCCTCTTCTAGGGTACGGACTAACTCATCAGTCAAGGTATTGGCTAGTTCTACAGCTTCTTCTATGGTTTGAGGTCTAGCTGCCTTGACTACATGTCTGATCTCTCCAATTAATCCCCAGATATAACGGGAGATTAATACTGGTTCTGGTGAAGCAAGGGTGGGCACTATTCGAGCATATTCAAAGAATAACTTAGTGTATCCCTTACAATCCACACCAGTCATCCTAAGGTTTAAGAACTTGTTTGCTATCTGTTCCTTCTCATTGGGTGGGCATAATTTCCTTTCTACCTTGTCCTTAAACTCCTCCCATTCCATATTGTAAGTTCTAGCACTTCCCCTTGATTGGAGGATAGTGTTCCACCATTCTAGTGCTGAATTCTTAAACAGATTAGAAGCAAATAGTATCTTGTCTTCTTCTGTGCACTTACTTATTCTTAAGATTGCCTCAGTCTTCTCTATCCAGCGTAGGGTTGCAATGGCCCTTTCATTGCCCGAGAATTCCATTGGTTTAGAAGACCAGATTTCTTTATAAGAACAACTATAAGGCATGGCTCTTCTTCTTTTGGGAATGGGTTCTTGAAGTACAGGTCCATTGTTTACGCTGTTTTCAGGTTCAGTTGGTCGCTTACTACTATGTTTACTCTTGTTATCGGCTTCCCTAACCGTTTGAATAACATATGGCATTGCATCTATTATTCCTTGTGCGACTATGTGTTGAATAGCACTGTTGTCCACTTGATTTCCATTGCTGTTGTTGTTTGGATTTTCGTTATCCAAGTTATTGTTACTCTGGTTATCATTATTCAGATTTCCTTGATTTACTTCGTCGGCCATCTGAATTTTTAAACATTTGCCAATTATTAATATTACATAATGTAGTTTAAGTAACAACCACATAATACACATATTAGTCAAAAACGTCGTGCATTGCGACTTTACTCTTTTCTATATAGTATGCGTCAAATACACACTAAAACATGAATTAAAAATTACAATACTACTATGCCTCGTTAACCACGAAGTGGTCTATACTATGATAGATTTATTATTATTACACATATATTTTATTTATTTTATTATGATTACCAACTTCACCATCACCTTCACGGGTATGGATTTCCCCTGAAATCCATCTGACACTCATCGTATTTCCATACGAGTTGCTCTCCTACATACCTCATCCTCTCACTACTTTCTATGATTTCTTCTCTGAAATTTCGGAGTTCTAGCAAGTTCTCTGCACTCATTGGGGGTGCAGGTGCGGGTATTGGCTCTGGGTGCTGTGGTACTGGATTCTCCTGAGGGTATGGATTCTCTAAAATTTCCCTAATGTATTCATCGTTGTCATAATAGGGATCTAGAGGGTCCAAACCTGGATATGCTGCTAAGTTCGGCAAGGTTTCTTCGTTTAAGTGATAGCGTGGCACATAATCCCTAAGATCATCGAACCATGGATCATAATTTGTGTCTAAGGGATTAGGGACTGGTATCCTAGGTATTTCCTCAGGGTTGAAATCATGCATTTCTACCTCCATCGGCTGAGTGGGAATTAAAGGTAAGGGTTGTGGGGCTACTAATTGTTCCAAACATGGGTCAGCAGCAGTTGTTGCTAGGATGTGGATATTGGCTAGGCTTCTATTAAGCATATCCTGTGTATGGGCATCTGGCTCTCGCTTAGCGGATGCTAAAACTCTTTGCTGTTGCAACTTTCACATTCTTTTTCTACGCGCAAACGCTTCCTTACTGAACCATCCTCTCTTTTTATGAGGGAATGGCTCTTCCGACTGAGCTTTAAAGGCAAACATCCCTTCTTCCCGGTCAGCAGAATACCCAGAGAGGGTAGGCTAGGAAGAGGTACCATCACTCCTAGGTGACTCAGTCAACTGACGATACATGTCTGAGGGTCCTTGGTCACTCATACTATTAAACTAACAAATAGTTAAATAACACATAACAAATAATATACAGATATTCACGTATTTTCAAAATTTATTTCCTAACAATTTAAATAATATATTGATGTCAGCATAACACTTCTGTGGCTGAATAAGTGGCTAGGCTCTGATACCACCTTCTGTCGCAACCCCCGATCCCTTATCTGTCCTGGGAATGGGCGGACGCGAACTCTGAATTTTGGTGGTATCAGTTTGTTAATTTGGCAGCGGAAATTACATCAGGACCGTAGTTAGGAAATGTTTATCAGAGTAAAACCACCATATTTTATATTAATAATCACATGGGTAAACCCAAGTTTCTTTATTACAATACATTTATAGGGATAAATCCTATTTTATTGAATTTAAAACATCGTCTTTTTGGTAACTTTTATAGCCACATTTTTCCAAGCCGTCAGTGTTCTCCAGCTGGCTTTTTACTAATTGGCTGTCACATTGTGTTACCTCAAACGCGTTTTAAAAACATTTGTCAGTGAGAAATACTGGTGAGTGAATCCCAGTTTAATCAAGAAACATTTTATCAATTAATACAGTATTGAGAGCGATCACATTGTTTATTTCTACACAATTACTCATTCAGTACTGTCAATCCTGACTGGTGGGTCATATTACACATTGGCTAACTCGTCGTCCAATGGTAAGGTGTTCCACATTTTGTATACAAAACCCCAACATACCGGCAGTAATTGAAGAACTACAAAGACTCAATCACTTCTTAATCACATTGTAAAACATTTAAGGTTTTGTAAAATATTACAAAAAGGTTAACAAAAAGCGGATAAACTCACATTGCTATCTTAGACTTCGTGTAAGGGTTTCCTGGGATTAAGCTATAATTTACACAAATGTACATACGTTAGTATAATAACCCTTTAATTATATTAATGATACCCTCCCCGAGACGGTATTCCAACAACTACGTCAGGCAGAACCATGACAGTTGTTACAGAACCCTAAATCAATAGGGCAGCGTATCTAATATGAAACTAGGGTTATAATACTTACAACGGGGCAGAACCTCGCTAATTAGGGGGTATTATACTTGGAAATTATGCCTATAATGTGAGAATTCGAGATACAGAAAAGAATTTGAACGATTTGTGATGAAACCCGATGCCTGCTATATATAGTGCCACATCTTGACTTTTACGCGGCCCGCGTAAATGTTAACAAAGGGCTACGCGGCCCGCGTCAAACCCGATCAAAGGCGTAGGTGATCCGGGTCAGCTTATAGGTTCAACACGAGTCAGACACGTGTCAGCACCGGGCTACGCCACATTCTTGATCTCTAGCGGCCCACGTAAGGGTTAAGGGATGCCTTACGCGGCCCGCCTAAACCCAAAAATTGATTTTTTTAATTATTTTTAATGATATTTAAGGTATTCGGGGCCCGTTTTCACATATGGGGGTGTATTTCAAGACATATTGGGATATTTTAAAATATATTGGGGTATCGGAAAAATATTAGGAGGGTTGTTATAGATGATGTAGTCAGTGGTCTCACGATGGTTCATGCAGGAGGAGACGTAGACATGGGATCTTTGAGAGCAATGGTTCTGGTAGTGGATACAGACAACGGCCCGAGGCTAAGGGGTCTAAATGGAGAGATATGGGATCCGCTACCAGCACAGGACGAAGACGTCAAACATGGAGGAGCATCAGGTCCTAGAGCCACCACCACACGACCAGCCACTACATGATCAGCCAAAGCACGAACCACACCAGCACCAGTATCAGTACCAGCCACAGCAAAACTTGCCTCCAGATATACCTTCCTACCCTGCGTTATACCAGCAGTTCCAACATATGCAGGTTTCTCAAGACACTATGAGAGCCAACCAGGAGGCTATGCAAGCAACTCAAGACGCTATGAGAGCCGACCAGGAAGCTATGCGATCAACTCAACACACAATGAGGGAGGAAATGTATGTAGGTTTCTCCTACATCTTCGGAGGGCTACAAAGCATTTATCCAAGCCACTTCGGGGACCCTCAACAGTTTCCATTTGGAAACCCAGGTAACTATGGGGCGGGTTCATCTAGAACACGCCACCATGATGATGATGATGAGGAGTAGGAGGAGGTGGAGTGGATAATTCAGAAACTAATGTTTTATCGTATTTCTATCTTAGTACTTTATTTTATTTGGGATTTTTAAAACTTTATGTCTGTTTTTAAATGTTTAAAATGTTTGCTTTGTTTGAATAACGGATTTGGTTGAATTATCTAATAGTTTGATCAATGTTAGTATTGACTATTTTAGCGAGTGACATAATTGGCATATTTGTAAAGAAATGCACACAGAGTTGAGACGACTTCAATCAAAGTCTACCCAAACAAGTCAACTCCAACTCTGAGGGAGTACCTCTTTCCCTTTTCACATTATTAGTCTAGCTCTTCATAATTGCTTAATTAATATGTATTTCACATTGGGGACAATGTGAAGTTCAAGTGTGGGGAGGGATTTAAAAGGTTTTTAAACTTTGTTTGTCCTTAATTGTTCTCATTTCTATAAATATTATTCGTAAAATAAAACAAAAATGGTCAATTGTGTTCTTTAGAAAGCATCAAAATTGATAAAAACTGACAAGCCAAATTGATTTTTGAAAAAGATAACTAAAAGCATGATAAAAGAAAAAGAAAGACTTGCATGTTTATCTTTATATTTATACCCATTCCTTCCTTTTACGTGAGCATATTTTTGAGCCTTTACAGCTTTCTTGTCAAATGCTTCTTTGTTTTTTGCGGAAAAATGAGTGAGCCGGATGTTTTATGTAATTTAGAACTTGTCACTTGTATACTTTTCAAAATCATGAATATGTGAAATTACATAGAAATGATAGAGGCATTTAGGATACCCCTTTGTCAGCCTTTTTCTTTGTTTATATCCCGCACCCAACACTATCCATTAGTTCGCCATGTTGAGCCTATTTTCCGTATTTTTCATAACTTTACCCAAATATTAAGCCCACTTACCCAAAATATTATCTTTTCATATTTACCCTTTTTGTTAAAATTCGGCCATAGCTATCTAGATTGATGTAATCTTTATGTTGTAATAAAAAAAAACCTGTTTGTCAAAACTCTCTAAGGAAATTAAGGAAAGACTATCAAGAAAGAAAATAGAAAGTGGAAGTATAAAAAGAATAAACTCTGAACACATACACAAGTAGGTTAGCAACGTGTTCAGAATCCTAGAAAATAAATCGCCAAGTTTTAACCTTTCTTGCCACTTTCAAATATCCATTCCATACCCTTAACCTTAGCGTCACATTACAACCCATTAAAGACCTCTTGATTAATGTTTTTCACATATTAATTGGTGGAGATTAGATCTTCTGAAAAGCTTATGATATTGCATGATTCATTGACTAGGCATCGAGTGTTTTACATACACATTGTGAGAAATGTAAAGATTTACATGCTAGGTCAATTGAACGTAGAATCATTACTTTATGGTTATCCTGTCATACAATCTAACAAAGCTTGTTTGTTTTAAAATCTTTGATGATGACTTTTTGAAAACCAATTCGACCACCAAACAAATGAGTAAACTTTGTAAATATTTAGATTTGATTCCGTATTTTATTTTAAGTTTGCTTGAGGACAAGCAAAGTTCAAGTGTGGGGATGTTTGATATACGTTAAATTATACATGTTTTTATACCCCAAAACACTTCCGTTTTAAGCGTTTTTGACTGAAACCGCGACATTTAGGTACCAAAATCGGTCCTTTTATATTTCAGGTCTTAAACAGAGCACAAAAGAAAATTCTGATGCATTTCTGATAAAAAGGGCAAAAATCTGATGACTGCCAGGTGTGGCACGACCGTGCCATCCATCGGCACTACCGTGCCGATCGTTTGATCTCGGAAGCACTGCCAGTGCAACTGCCAGTGCCAAACTTTTCTCGGACCGCACTACCGTGCCACTCGTTACATGACCGCGCACCAACAAGACCAACTTTTCTGATCAAGATTCTGATGATATCGCACTACCGTGCGACCAACGGCACGACCGTGCCGATCTGCTGACCCAGGTAACTTGTCCACTAGTCCACTTGGCTGACATCGATTCAGGCAAACTGACGTCACCCAACAACACCAGTCGCACGACCGTGCAACCAGTGGCACGACCGTGCCGATCAGAAAATTCCCTATAAATAGAGCCATTCGCTACTAGTTCAAATGTTGGGTTTTTCTCCATGTTTTTGGGCGATTTCTGGGTTCCGAAGCAGTCCTGATCAGACCCATTTGAATCTTAAAGATCGAGTGGAAGCCTAACCGATCCAACCCATCAATTCCTTGCTTGTTTATGGTTCGATTCCTTGTTCTTGAACATGTATTCTGATCATTTTGCAAGTTATGAGCTGATGTTAGTTTATGTTTAATGTAGTTTATGTTTAATGTAGTTTATGTATAGTAGTAATGAACTTGTTTCTTGAATAATCTTTATGTTGTAATCATGTTTGTATGAAACTTAAGTACTTTTTCATGTTTGAATCTTCATGATTATATAATGAACGTTTCATTGATGTTGAGTTCTTGATTATGTTTGATTGTCTTGGATAATGAATCTGTGGTTAGTGGGATGGTAACTATTTCTTGATTAATCACTTGTTTGTAAACTTGTTTACACCATGAGACTCGAGAGGGGTATTGGTTGTATCTAAGATATATCTTATGTTGATTAGGAATACTTTCTTGCACGTAAGGGTTCTAACGAATTATATGGTGTTGATTACATGTTCTTGCATGCAGTTTATGATCTTTGTTTAGTAGTTTTTGTCTGAAATTGCTGACATGGTAGATTTGTGTTCAAGACTTGTAAGGGTGAAATATGTTGTTATATAATCTACTTAAATGCTTATCCTCGTGGCTGTATTGTGACCATCGGTATTGCTTTCTTTGATAAGTGAGGTTAGAAAACTCCTAGCGGATGACTTATCTATCTTTAAAGGTTCACATAAATGAATATCAATAACTCGCTAAAGAATGAGTTTAGGTGGTTAACGTGTGTTTATCACGTTAACTTTCCGAAGAATCATCATGTTAGAAAACTCCTAGCGGATGACTAACTGTCTTGAAATTGAAAAATTGATTAAGTGCTTTTGTGACATATCTGATAATAACATGTTTAGGTTGTTTGTGAAACAAGATAATAGTATATTTATGTTTTAGATGTAATTTAGATAACTTAGTTAAACAACCATTCACATTTCCTTATATCTGGTAATCTAATAACAAAGATTTAGTACATAATAACGCCCGTGTTCCATGGATCGATATCTGGCTCTTACCAATACTTTGCTGCATATATGACGGGATACACTTGTCCTTTGTTGTGTGTGTTTTAATGTTGAGGTATAAACAATTTTTATAAATATAAAACACATTTCGCTGGGCGCGTGAAAATACTATAAATAAATGTATATAACCGCCCACATCAACCTGTTGGGCTTAAAGATCGAACCCAAGTTTCCCTAGGTCTCCTACCATTGCCCACTAGTGCCTCACTCTACACCTTGTGGGAGTTGAACCTGCATCTCCCAAAAGAAAAGCAAGCATTCCACCACTTGATCTAGAGACCATTGGCTTTATCGATTAATTCTTGATTTCAAAATTTGATATAATGTTTCAAATTTTGATTTTCTTTATACAAAAGGGATGCATTAGCCTCAACCATTTTTTATAAACATATTTATAAAATATTTAGTAAAAATAAACATATATTAAAAAAAAGACCAAGGGGTGTGGGGGTCGGCTCCCCCCGTCTCGGCTAGTCCCCTCCGTCGCACACCGCCCCCTTGGGGCTCGTCGCGCCCCAAACGTCGGCAGGAAGACATTGGCGACGAGGTGAAAAGTTTGAAAAGTGCCCCCCCCCCCAACAGTAACTTGCCTTTAAAAAAATACCCAATACCACTATATATTTAACCTTTTAACCACAATTTTTTTCACACAACCTCAACATTCTCTCCATTTTTATAAAACAACCTCCCTCAACTTTAAAAAAAATATGGATCCCTACAACTCAAATAATCCCAACTCAAGTTCACTCCCGTTCTCGTCACCCGGCTACACACCCGTCATGGAAAACTCTTTTTCAGGTTACCAACAAATGCCCAACACTTTCAACCAACGAAACCAATACCATATTGTCACGACCCCCGACCCGGTTTAACCCGTTTCAGGAGCCGCGGGACAGAAATCCCCTGGTATTTAATTAACAGCGGAAGTTTCTTCAGGATCTTTTTAAAACTGAAATATTTCCCGATTATTTTATTTCACAACTCGGGATAAAACTCGTAATTTACAATCTTGAGATTTCACAAAAGAAATCTTTTATTTTACAAAACATGTTTCTTTATTTTTATACTGAGCCACTTCCTTAAGCTTTTAGTGCTTCACGGCACTTTTCCTGGATCACAACAGATCACCTGAAACATGTTTGAAAAAGGTTTTGTCAGCGGGAAATACTGAGTGAATCATTCTATTTAATAAAACGACCTGTTTATAATTTACAGTATTAAGAGCGATTACAATGTCTCTATCTTTTAAATTAACTGACCCAGTTGTCACTTGACCGGACTTGTGACTGTGGACATATCACTTGTTGGGTCCGTTCACCCACAAATGATAAATAATTAGTAGCTATGTGCACATCCCCCCACATACTGGCAGTAATTTCAGATTACATAGACTTAATCCCTGTAATTATAACCTTTGAAATAAATATGCTTTTGTAAATAGATTTGATAAAAAGAGAATGACTCACATTGCAGATTTAACAGAGCTTATCCTACTGATTAGCCTTGATAACCTAGTTTAAATAATCATGCACACCAACTAGGTTAGTAACTTAATACAGCATTTACGATAACTCACGAGATTAAAACCTTCACAACAAATGACAAAGTGCGATACTTAAACATCCATCGATTTAACGACGAATGACAAAGCATAAACCCTAATGTGGGCAGCACTTAAACATCCATTGGATAGTTTAATCGATCGGACATTGAATCGTAGCAGTGATCGAGTTATTACCCTGAATTGTGGCAGCACTTCGTGATCAGTGTGTGTTTTTGTAGTAAACAGTGTCTAACTTTGTGTACGTAAAGAATTTTAACGTCGAACTGAAGCCAGAAATCAAGTCCCAAGCCCTGTATTTATACCCTAATTTTGCACCCCCCGCGTGTCGCGAAGGAGACCCTGGTCTCTGTCGCGTGTCGCCTGGGAAACCAAAGTAGACTAGGCTAGGCTTGTCACTGGTATAGGCTTGCTGAGTTGGTTTCGTGTTATTTCGAATTTTTGACAGCAAACTGTTAAGATATTACCGAATAGGGTTTACCCCCCCTTAGTTTTAGGGGCTCTAATCCTGATTCCAAATGTTCTAAAATTTTTAGGGTTTGTTCAGAATCACTTGGGTTTCTCAATTAGGGTTTGCTATTGGACAATTTAATTAAATAAATATAACTTTTGATGAGAGTTGTTACATTCTCCCCACCTTAATAAAAATCTCGTCCTCGAGATTTACTGGAATAAGTGAGGATACTTTCGCTTTATTTCTGATTCCAGCTCCCAAGTGTATTCAGCTCCTCTCTTTGAATCCCATCTGACTTTGACTAAAACTAGTCGTTTATGTTTGAGAAACTTGATCTTTCGATCCTCAATTTGAAGAGGTTTCTCAACAAATTTCAGCTTTTCGTTTACCTCTATATCTCGAAGAGGTACTACCAGTGATTCATCTGATAAGCATTTCTTGAGATTGGATACATGAAATACATCATGTACTCCAGATAATTCTTCTGGTAGTTGTAAATGATAAGCAACTGGTCCTATACGTTGGATCACTGAAAATGGTCCTACGTACCTTGGACTTAGCTTTCCTTTCTTTCCGAATCTAACTACTCCTTTCCAAGGAGAAACTTTCAACAATACTCTATCTCCAACTTGGAATTCTAACGGCTTGCATCTATTGTCTGCATAACTCTTCTGGCGATCTCGAGCAGTCTTCAATCTTTCCTTGATTTGAGCAATCTTATCAGTCGTCTCTTGCACTATTTCAGGACCTGACAATTGACTTTCTCCTATTTCTGCCCAACAAACTGGAGTTCTGCACTTTCTTCCGTACAATGCTTCAAATGGGGCGGTTTCAATACTTGAATGATAGCTATTGTTATAGGAGAATTCAATTAATGGTAAATGATTATCCCAATTCCCACCAAAATCTATTACACATGCTCGGAGCATGTCTTCTAGAGTTTGGATCGTCCTTTCACTTTGTCCGTCTGTTTGGGGATGATATGCAGTACTCAGATTTAGTCGGGTTCCCATAGCTTGCTGGAAACTTTTCCAGAAATGAGAAGTAAAACGACCATCCCTATCCGAAACAATGGAGAGTGGAACTCCATGTAAAGATACAACTTCATCTACATACAATTTTGCCAACCTTTCCATACTAAAGGTTTCTTTCATTGGTAGAAAGTGAGCTGATTTGGTTAATCGATCCACAATTACCCAAATTGCATCATTACCTTTTCTGGTTTTGGGTAACTTAGTAACAAAATCCATTGTTATAAGTTCCCATTTCCATACAGGCATTTCTAATTGTTGTAGTAGACCTGAGGGTTTCTGATGTTCTGCCTTAACTTGTGAACAAGTGAGACATTTAGAAACATATCGTGCTATATCCTTTTTCATTCCTATCCACCAGAAGTTCTTTCTTAAATCTTGTTACATCTTATTGTTTCCTGGGTGCATAGTATACCTAGATTTATGGGCTTCTTCTAAAATTTTAGGTCTTAAGTCTCCTTGCTTAGGTACCCAAATTCTACTTTTGTGGAATCTCCAAATTCCATTGGCTCCTTGTTCTAATTCCTTTATTCGTCCTTTCATTCCTTCAGCATCATCCTTGATTGCTGTAGCTTGAACATTCTTCAATTGTTCCATTAAATCTATTTGTAGATTTAATCTGAGAGCATGAACCCGTCATTGTTTCTCATAGTACTTACGACTTAAGGCATCTGCAACTACATTTGCCTTTCCTTCGTGATACTGAATATCACAGTCGTAGTCACTTAGGATTTCCATCCATCTTCTTTGCCTCATGTTTAACTGTTTTTGCCTAAATATATATCTTAAACTTTTATGATCTGTATAAATAGTAAATTTACTTCCATACAGATAATGTCTCCAAATCTTAAGGGCAAAAATTACGGCTCCTAATTCTAAATCATGAGTTGTATAATTTTCTTCGTGCTTTTTCAATTGCCTTGAAGCATATGCAATCACCTTTTTGCGTTGCATAAGTACACATCCATATCCTAGTTTTGAAGCATCACAATATACCTCAAAATCTTCAGTTCCTTCTGGTAAGGCTAAAATTGGTGCATTTATTAATTTCTGCTTTAATATTCTAAAGGCTTCTTCTTGCTTTGGTCCCCATTCAAACTTAACCGCTTTACAGGTTAGCTTAGTTAATGGAACAGCTATCTTGGAAAAATCCTTAATAAACCGTCTATAGTACCCAGCTAAACCTATAAAACTTCTAATTTCCATTGCTGTTTGTGGAACCTTCCATTTGGTAATTGCCTCTATCTTAGCAGGATCTACGTGAATACCTTCGTGATTCACCATGTGTCCTAAGAATTGCACTTCTTGCAACCAAAATTCACACTTGGAGAATTTGGCATAAAGCTTTTCTTTTCTTAACAAAGTTAAGAGTGCATGAAGGTGTTCACAATGCTCTGTCTGACTTTTGGAATAAATAAGTATATCGTCTATGAAAACAATTACAAATTTATCCAAATATGGTTTACATATCCTATTCATCATGTCCATGAATGCAGCAGGTGCATTCGTTAACCCAAAGGGCATGACTGTAAACTCATAATGACCATACCTAGTTCTGAAAGCAGTTTTAGGTATGTCTTCTTCTTGTACCTTCAATTGATGATATCCGGAGCGTAAATCTATCTTAGAAAAATATCTAGCTCCTTGAAGTTGATCAAACAGATCATCAATCCTGGGTAATGGATATCGATTCTTAATTGTAACCTTATTCAATTCTCTATAGTCGATACACATTCTCATTGAACCATCCTTTTTCTTAACAAATAGCACTGGTGCTCCCCAAGGAGATGAACTCGGTTGTATGAAACCTTTACTTAGTAATTCATCTAATTGCTTTTCCAGTTCTAACATTTCGGTGGTTGCTAACCGATAAGGTGCCTTGGCTATCGGTGTAGTTCCTGGAATTAGATGAATCCTAAATTCTACTTCCCTATCCGGAGGTAATCCCGGTAAATCTTCTAGGAATATATCTGGATATTCTGAGACTACAGGAATTTCCTTAATTTCTTTACCCTTAGTACTAATGATTACTGAAATCATATATACTATTCCTTGTTTTCGTTCATAATTAGCAACTTTCATTACTGATATGAACTTCATGGGCTTACGTGGTTTATCTCCTGTAATCCTAATTACTTCTCCGGTGGGTGATTGAATTTCTATGGAATTCTGATCACACAAGATTCGAGCATGGTTGGTTACTAACCAATCCATTCCTAATACAACATCAAATTCAGCTAACTTCATTGGCAATAAGTTTGCAGAAAATTTATGTCCTAAAAGTTCTATATTTTCTTCCTGCAAAACTTTATCTATTTTAACTGAATTTCCGTCTGCCGTTTCAACTGTAAAAATCTGCCTAATATTGGTTAAAGGTAAATTAAGAGCTTGGCAGAACGAAGTATTTATAAAACTTTGGTTTGCACCAGAGTCAAATAATACTTTGGCGTAAATGTTGTGAACTAAGAACGTACCCGCTATCACATCTGGGATGAGTTCTGCTTCTTGAGTGGTCAGCTGAAATGCCCTGGCATTCTTCTTAATAGTTCCATCGGTCGCCTTGATTTTGTTGTCTGCTGGTTTGACCACTTTAGGACATTCTGTTTTGAAATGTCCTGCCTCTCCACAATTGTAACAAATTATGGATTTCTTCCTGCAATTTTCTTCACGATGCCCTACAGTTTTGCAAAAATTGCAATATACCTTGCATTTTCCAAAATGTTTCTTTTTGCAATTTTGACAGAACGGCAAAGTTGAAGATTGCCCTGTTCCTCTTCTCTTGAAGCTGCTATTATTACCCGTACGAAATCCTTGGGTAATTTTCTGAGCTAATTCCTTCTTCCTGTTTTCATCTTGGGTGCGTACTAGTTCGTCAGTTAAGGTATTAGCTAATTCCACCGCATCGTCAATAGTGCGAGGTCTCGCAGCTTTAACGATGTTGCGGATTTCACTAATCAGTCCCCAAATGTAGCGAGAAATGAGTACCGATTCTGGCGAAGCCAGCGTTGGTACCACTCTAGCATATTCAAAGAATGTAGAAGTATAACCGCGACAATCTACACCCATCATCCGATGATTTAGGAACTTATTTGTCATTTGTTCCTTTTCATACTCAGGACAGAATTTTCTTTCTACAAAACTCTTAAATTCTTCCCAAGTCATAGCATAAGCTATTATTCTTCCTTTTGATTGTAACACAGTGTTCCACCATTCGAGTGCTCCTTCCTTGAAGAGATTTGATGCGTACATGACCTGATCATCTTTAGCACATTTACTTATTGCAATGACTGCTTCGGTTTTCTCTAACCAACGCAGTGATGCAGTTGCTCCTTCATTGCCTGCAAATTCAGTGGGTTTACAAGCAAGGAATTCTTTGAAAGTGCAACCAGGCGTTGCAGTTTTTATTTTCTTAGGAAATGGAGCTTGATGTGGTTCCCCATTATGATTAACATGATCATTGCCTCCGTTTACACTATTACTGAAGTTATCTTCAGAAATACGTTTACTAGGAACGATTTGTTGCGGTTCGATTGGATTCTTTACAGCAGCAACGATTGCTGGAATAGCATTGGCTATCCCTTGAGCAACAATATTTTCGATATCTTGTCTAGTCATATATTGATCTCCTGGATGTTGCTCAGACTGATTAACTTCATTTACTGGTTCATTACCAATGTTTGCCATCTGATAATTAATTTTATATAAATAATTAGTATAAATACAAATATAATAAAACAGTTTGCACATAATCACATTAACATATATTACCAAAATTATCGATTTCATAAGTTTCATTTTTATATATTATATTATGCCTCGTACACACGATTATCATACAACGTTTTATTGTTAAGTTATTACACATACTGGTTATTATGATTATTTATTAAACAAATATTTTTGCTAACTCCCATTATCTGATCAGCTAATTTCTTAAAAACGACGCTCCCTTTCGTCATACTTCCAAGTAACTCTTTCTCCAACATCCCTAATCCTATTTCCAGCATTAATTAACTCTTCGCCCCAGAGACGAAGTTCAGTCAGATTCTCCGGGCTCATAGTTGGGTATAGTGGACGTTCTGGGTCAACTTGTGGGAAAAATGTATCAGGGTTGTTTAAAAGATTTTGGTATTGCCAATCAGTTGTCCACCATTCATCTAATTCTACTAGTAGTGGTTGAGGTTGGACAATAGGATCTGGAATAGCAGGTTCCAGATTGATTGGAATTGGAGCTTCTAGTGGGTAGTTGAAAAGATCTTCTTCAGTAAATATAAGGTTTGGATTAGCTGGTTCAAGGTTTCCATCGGCAGGTCCGATGAGGTCACTCATTACTAGTTTATGATCTAAAACTTCCCAGGGAGTCATTTTCTGTTTCTGTCTAGAACTTTCTCCGATTTCTCTTTCTGTTTGCTTAAAACTCTTCTCAGCTTCTATCTCTACTTGATTAACATTTTCCTCAATTTCTACCCCTTTTCCTTTGTCTTTTGGTTCTTCAGTTTTAGTAACCTTTCTTGTTGCTGGCTTTTTCCTACGTACACGCCTCCATCCCACAAATCTGCTTCTTTTCTTGGGTTTAGGTTTTGCCAGTGGTTTGGATTGAAATTCCATGGGTACTTCTTTATCAGCGAAGTAACCGGCGAATTCCTTGGACACTTCTATCTTAACGGGATAGAGGTTAAGATTTTCTAAACCTTCAGATATCTCATTCATGTTGTTTAGCATATATGCAAAATACATACCAAATGTTAAAATTTTATAGATAACCCGTAAATATTATCACATACATAAAACAACTGACAAGTAAATTATACTACGATTTATTGTAAACTTATTTATTTACTAAATAAGGTTTCTGGAAAATAAAAGTACTAAAACTTTTGAGTATTTAGAGATTTGCATTTTCTACTACTGTAGCTAGCATATAAAGATCTGCCCATTTCTCATCTAATTTGTCCTCCCAAGGTGATTTACTGATTAAGTCCTGGGTTTCCTGTTTAACTTTCTTCTCTCGGTTTTTCCTTATTTCCTCCTGACTTTTCCTAATAATCAAACTTCTTTTATTAGGAGAAAGTGGTTTCTCGTAATGTGCCTTTCTCACAAATATTCCTTCTTCAGGAATTTCATAAGGTTTTGTTTGGGATGAACTTCCCTTCTCGTTGGATGACCTATCTAGTTTAAGATAGATGTTTGACAGCTTTTGTTTACCCATACTGTAATTAACAAATAATCAGTTAATAAAACATATAATCACATACTTGGCAATCAGTAAAATTAAGTATTTCTAAATACTTAATAGGCTTAGATCAGTGGCTCTGATACCACCTTATTTCTGTCACGGCCCCCGACCCAGTTTAACCCGTTTCAGGAGCCGCGGGACAGAAATCCCCTGGTATTTAATTAACAGCGAAGTTTCTTCAGGATCTTTTTAAAACTGAAATATTTCCCGATTATTTTATTTCACAACTCGGGATAAAACCCGTAATTTACAATCTTGAGATTTCATAAAAGAAATCTTTTATTTTACAAAACATGTTTCTTTATTTTTATACTGAGCCACTTCCTTAAGCTTTTAGTGCTTCACGGCACTTTTCCTGGATCACAACAGATCACCTGAAACATGTTTGAAAAAGGTTTTGTCAGCGGGAAATACTGAGTGAATCATTCTATTTAATAAAACGACCTGTTTATAATTTACAGTATTAAGAGCGATTACAATGTCTCTATCTTTTAAATTAACTGACCCAGTTGTCACTTGACCGGACTTGTGACTGTGGACATATCACTTGTTGGGTCCGTTCACCCACAAATGATAAATAATTAGTAGCTATGTGCACATCCCCCCACATACTGGCAGTAATTTCAGATTACATAGACTTAATCCCTGTAATTATAACCTTTGAAATAAATATGCTTTTGTAAATAGATTTGATAAAAAGAGAATGACTCACATTGCAGATTTAACAGAGCTTATCCTACTGATTAGCCTTGATAACCTAGTTTAAATAATCATGCACACCAACTAGGTTAGTAACTTAATACAGCATTTACGATAACTCACGAGATTAAAACCTTCACAACAAATGACCAAGTGCGATACTTAAACATCCATCGATTTAACGACGAATGACAAAGCATAAACCCTAATGTGGGCAGCACTTAAACATCCATTGGATAGTTTAATCGATCGGACATTGAATCGTAGCAGCGATCGAGTTATTACCCTGAATTGTGGCAGCACTTTGTGATCAGTGTGTGTTTTTGTAGTAAACAGTGTCTAACTTTGTGTACGTAAAGAATTTTAACGTCGAACTGAAGCCAGAAATCAAGTCCCAAGCCCCTGTATTTATACCCTAATTTTGCACCCCCCGCGTGTCGCGAAGGAGACCCTGGTCTCTGTCGCGTGTCGCCTGGGAAACCAAAGTAGACTAGGGTAGGCTTGTCACTGGTATAGGCTTGCTGAGTTGGTTTCGTGTTATTTCGAATTTTTGACAGCAAACTGTTAAGATACTACCGAATATGGTTTACCCCCCCCCCCCTTAGTTTTAGGGGCCCTAATCCTGATTCCAAATGTTCTAAAATTTTTAGGGTTTGTTCAAAATCACTTGGGTTTCTCAATTAGGGTTTGCTATTGGACAATTTAATTAAATAAATATAACTTTTGATGAGAGTTGTTACACATATGCAACAACCCAACATTCCCTTCAACCAAATGCAAATGCAACCAAACCCACAAACATTCAACATGCCATATCAACAAATGCAAATGCAGCAACTAATGCAAAACCCGATTAACATGCCATATCAACCACCGCCACAAGCACGTCCAACACAACTCGAGGAAGAAGATGATGACGTAGAGGTTTTGCCAGAAACGCAACCTCAAACTTCAAAAAGGAAAAATACAAAGGGAAAGGGTAAAAAAGAAGACGCAACCGACAAACAACTAAAATGGTCAAAAATTGAGGAAGAGACGTTGGCGAAGGCGTGGGTTGCGTCATCAAGGAATCCAATACTCGGTAAAAATTATTTTTTTCATTATATTATTATTGTTACTAACTTTTATTTGTACATTATTTTTTTCTTACAAAATATTATTATTGTTACTAACATTTATTCGTACATTATATTTTTTTCTTACAAAATATTATTATTATTACTAACTTGTAGGTAACAATCAATCAAACGATGGGTTTTGGCAAGAAATCCTTGATCTATTCCACACGTTTATGGAACAAGGCGAGTACAGAAACATTGATTCTATGGGCTCCAAGTGGCGCAAGATGAATACGGTGATCCAACTTTTGTGGGTTTTATAACCAAACGCTCTCCAACAAACCGAGTGGGTGGAACCACGAAAATGTTTTCCATGAGGCGATGCGTTTATACGAAAATGAACATAAGAGTTCTTTCCCACATGTCCGTGCGTGGCAAGTTGTAAAGGATTCTACAAAGTGGGCGGTGGTTCCTAATGAGGTTGCAAGCACGAAACGAGCAACCAAACGGTCTAAAACTTCCAAGTCAGGAAGTTATAGCGTTGGAGCCTCAACCGGTCATTGCCAAATAAATATCAATGACGAGCCCGAGTTTGACGAGGAGCCGATTCAGGAGGAAGAACGTCCCCCACGAAGGGACAAAAGTAAAATGATAGCGGCTGAAAAAATGAAACAAGTCGCATCAGAAAGCGGCGGTGGTTCGAAGTTGGAAGGTATTATGGCCGAGTTGAAAGCATTCAACCAAACCTTTGCCGAGACGCAAAACGAGAAGGTAAAAGTGAAGAAATGACAAGCCGAGGAGAAGCAAAGGAGGCAAAAAGAAGCATAGCAGTTGGAGGAATGGAGAATAGTGACCACCGACCTTAGCGCATATCTTGAGGAAGAGCGTCACATCTTACAAAAAATGAAGGAAAAAATTAAAAAAAAAATGGAGTGAGGAAATATAGTTTTTTTTTTAAATGTAAACTTAGGGTTTTTTTAAGTGTGTTGTATTTTTTTAATGTTTAGTTTTTATTTAAATGTAACTTTATGTTTTTATTTAAATGTAACTTTTTTTATTTTTATTTACTTTGTTTTAATTATTTAACTAAATAAAAAAATAATAATAAAAAAAGGGGGGAGGACTATCCTCCACACCCTTGGGTAGTCCTCAAGGGGATGGTCCTCCACCCTTGGTGATGTGACGCCTACATGGCGGATAATCTCTTTAGGGACTAAGCAAACCACAACCTATGATCTAAGTTTTCATTGTTGTCACCAGTGGCGAAGCTTGGAAAAAAAGTTCGGGGGGCGGAAGGCACCGGACCTAAAAAAAATTTCTATGTTCGGGTCGGACGTCGGTGATTCAATTCGGGTCGGGTCAAACGCTAATATCAAATAAAAATGTTCTCAAACATTAAAACTTAAACATTGTTTAACAAACAATTGAACAAAGACACCAAAACATTAAAAAGAAGAGGAAGGTGGGGTACCCGGTTCACTTGGATGAAGAATTATAGTTCTGTCCCTAATTTCAACCTAAATCACATAAATTGCAGCCCTAATTTCAGTTCTGCCCCTAATTTCTACGTAAATCACAAGTTTAGGGCTAAAATTCACCTCTAATTTCAACAAGTTTAGGGCTAAAATTCAGTTCTGCCCTAATTTCTGCCTGAAGAATTATAGTTCTACCCCTAATTTCAACAAGTTTAGGGTTAAAATTCTCCCCTAATTTCAACCTAAATCACATAAATTGTAGCCCTAAATTAAACCTAAAGATAGAAAAACACATACCTTTAACCTTATGAAGATTGAAGAAGTCAAACAAGACCACAACAAGTAGCGCAGCAGCTTGCAGTCGAACAAGAGCAGGCACAGCAGCAGCCGGTCAATCCCATAGCATAATCTAATAACAAATTAACAAATCACCCCAAATTTCAAGTTAACATAAAGATTTAACAAGTTTAGGGCAAAAATTCGGCCCTAATTTCACCCCAAATGTCAACCAAAATCACATATATTGCAACCCTAAATTAAACCTAAAGATTAAAAACACATACCTTATGAAGATTCAAGAAGAATCCGTCGAAGATTGACAATTTCAACAAGTTTAGGGCTAAAATTCACCCCCAATTTCAACCTAAATCATATAAATTGAAGTCCTAGATTAAACCTAAAGATAATTGAAGAAGTCGAACAAGTACAAGACCACGCATACCTGAGGATGAGCCGTGATTCGTGAAGAAATCGAGCAAGTTCAAGACCCCTGCCCTCGGACTCGAACAACAACAGCAGGTCAGCAGCGATTTGGGGTTTCTTTCCCCCTTCTGTTCTGTGCGTGCGACTAGTTATGCTCATATTCCACCAGGACCGAATTTGGGTTTATTTTTTTTTTTTTGGATGGTGGGCTTTTATTTTGGGCTTGTATGATTTTGGTGTATAATAAATTGATTTGGGCTAATTAAGTATTTTATTTGGGCTACATAATAGAAAACCTGGGGTCGAATACGTATATACAAAAAAAAAATTATAAAACCGAGGGGGTCGAACACGTATATACATAATTTTTTTTTTAAATTCGGGGGGGTGAAAACGTATATCCCTAAAAATTTCTATACGAAAAACACATACGTAACACTACTAACCGAAAAGTTCGGGGGGGCGGGCGCCCCCTCCCCGCCCCTTACATGCTGCGCCCCTGGTTGTCACATAGTCAAAGTACATAATTATATTCCGTTGAAGTTACCACTCAATATACATGCAAAGTTGTTTACGATAGGTGATGTGTGTAAAATGCAACATATAAATTACATCAAATAAGGCATAAAACTAACCCTTTTTAAGTACTAATATTGGAAAAAGAGTGTTTTTGTCTTCCTTTTGTATTTTCAGGATTAAATGAGCTCAAAAACGCAAAAGAAGCAAAAAGACAGCTAAATCCAACATAAATACAAGAAAAGGAACATTAGTGGACTGCCCGACCCCTCAACGGCACCTTCCAAAGCATAAAGGAGAAGACAGAAGCCTGAACACGCCCCGTGCTCATCCAGCACGGGGCCGTGCCCAAGAAGCAGCAGAAAAGACAAATCCATAGAAGCTTCTATTGCCCACCACGGGCCGTGCTCAGCGGACACGGGGACGTGTCGAAAGTACAGCAGGCGCATTTATTGTAATTGCGAATTACAATTAATGAGGAGAGAGGATGTCAGACAGGCACGGGGCCGTGCCCAGCGGACACGGGCCGTGCCCAGCTCTCTGTTCAGCCTATAAATAGGAGTGCTTGGATTCATTTCATCTCATCCCTTGGCACTCCACCTCTCTCACACTTCATCCACCACCCACCACCATCACAACACCATCATCCACCACCATCATCCATTGTCCATCATAGAGTGTGTGTGAGTCGTCTCGGGATCCAAGATTGATCTTAAGAGTTCTTGACAATCAAGGCCATGTTTGCCTAAGTCTCTTACATCACTTGGCGAAGACAAAGTGTCTAGTATAATACTTTTTATTTCTAATCTTTTGCACTTTTTATTTGGTTTTGTATTAATGACTTTAATAACTAGTTACTTATGTTGAAGGTGATCTTTCCTTATCGTTTGTCCGTTGTGTCTTGGCATTATTTTACTGTCTATATAAAATAAAAGATTTTCACCATTCATATCTCCACGGTCTATATGGAGGTATGTTGGCTACCTGGTAGGGGGTTAAGGGAACGGTTTGGTAAAGGTCTTGCCATTGTTCAGCGTTTAGAGGTCCTGCAATGGACCTGGGTCAAATTTAGTAGGACCTCCTTCAATACTTCACGGTATTGGATGGCGGGGGTCCAAACTCTTTGACCCCCTCATAAGTTAACTACTATTAATACTATAACCCGGCTATTTAGGACTGTATCCCTGCTGACTCAGACTACTTAGCCGAGGGTAACGTCACCGCCAAAAGCGGGGCCTACCACAATACTGCATTAATAACTTAATTCATTATCTTCCAATAATCCACCCTTTTAGGATTGTATCCCTGCTGACTCAAACTACTGGGGTGAGGGTAACGTCGCCTTCAAAAGAGGGGCCTACTACAATAACTAAGATAATCTCTTAATTATGTGCAAAAGTGCGGAAATAATCAAAGGTTATACTAGATACGAGTCGGAACCAAGTGATTCATCTTGTCTATCTGTTTTTCTTTTATTTTTATTTTCAGCATTTTAGTTAGTTTTTATTTTTCTTAGTTTAAAACATTTTTCTAAACTTTTATTTTGGTTAGACGTTGAGGATAAACCGGTATTAAAAGCTCTTGTGTCCTTGGACGACCTCGGTATCTTACCAACGCTATACTACACTCAACGATGGGTGCACTTGCCCATATGTGTGTTTAGTGTTAGTGAAATATCGTGTTTTATAAATTTAAAACTTGGCTAAAATAAGTGTTAAAAGGGGCTTAAAATATACACCTAATATATATAACACTTCGCACGCATCAAGTTTTTGGCGCCGTTGCCGGGGACACAAGGATTTTAAGAAAGTTAGGAATCAACGGCCTAATCATTTTTTATTTTTTCTTTTTAATTTTTTAGGATTTTCTTAGTTTTTCAGCTTCTGCAGAGCTCAGCACGGGCCGTGCCCGCTGAACACGCCCCGTGCTCAATCATTGGAACTGGCAATCCTGTTTTACATCAGACAGTAAGCTGAACACGGGGACGTGCCCACTCAACACGCCCCCGTGCCCAAGTTTCAGTTACTGAAAACAGAACCGTTAGATCCCGGCGGTTGGTAATTTCTGATATAAACATGAGTGATAGTAATTATTTTTACTTTCGGCACTCTTATGGTATGTGGTGTCAATTATGTGGTGGCGAACATGAAGAAGTAAAATGCTACTTCCTAAATTATAGGCCCCACTACATGGACCCACCGACCTCTCATGACCTTAAGAGGGGCGAAAGTAAAAATAAGCACTATTTCTCCCTCAAATGCGCCCAGCCAGAAATTCTAGGGGAAATGCTCCTTGATGAGTTATTTCAACTAGAAGAACTAATTCTGAATTGGTTAAAAGAGCTTAGGAAGGATTTCATTGATCCTCCCCAAGACGATAACCATGAAGAAACGTTGGAACCGCATTCCGACAACCTCGTTGCTCCCGAAAATACCTTCGTTCCTAGCGAAGACTTGGACGATAGTCGTCCCTGTGTCGATTGTGCCGTGAAGGACTCCCCATCGACTTCGTTCGGTGCATACATAGACCTGAGCGATTCGGCATACACCTTCTTTAACGAGAGCCCGGGAAAGGGTTGGACTTGTCCACCTAGAATGAAAATAGGAATTACCCTCACCGACAACCTCTTGCGTTCTCGCCTTAGTCTAGGACAATTAAGGTATATTAGGCACTTTGGGGTTGTTCCAACCAGTAAGGAACCACCCGATTTCAACGAGATCCTTGAAGCATCAAAACTCAATAAAACAGCCTCCAGACACGGGGCCGTGTCCAGGTCAACACGCCCCCGTGCCCACCAAAAAGATTCGCTGCAGATTTGGTCAGAATACGGACAAAATGTGTCAGGATTTTCTCTGAACACGGGGCCGTGTCCAGTCAACACGGGCCGTGCCCAGTGCGCTGTCGTTTTCTTTAAATGCAGCCTGATTCCTGCTCATTTTGACCACTCCAATTGACAGAGATCCCTGGGATTTTCACTCATACCATCCTAGGTAAGTGCTAAAAGAAGGTTCCAAGGGACCCTCTTGTCCCTTCCACTTTTATTCATTTCCTCCTCTTTCAAAAATTTTTCAAAATTTCCTCCATGAAAGCTTGGAAATCTCTTGATTCCAACTCTCTTTGTGAAGTTTGTAAGATTATTTGCTAAAGATTCTTGCTTAAAGTTAGTTGTATAACTTTGTTTTAAATTATCTGAGCTTAAAACCCAGATAAAAGTCATAAAAATAATTTAAAACTGCAAGATGCTTTAGCCAAAAATCCTGCAGATGAATGGACACGGGGCCGTGCTCAACGAACACGGGGCCGTGTCCAGGGGCTCTGTTTTGTAAAAATTTAGTTTTCTTCGGTTTCCTTCGCAGAAAATGGCAAGCAGAACAAGCGGATCATCTTCAAGAAATAACCGACAGGGGAGGAGATCTTCAATAGCAGAAGACTCTCTTGTAAACTATGTTTACGCTCTAAGAGAGGCTATTGATGAAATGACGGGAGTGGAAGAAGCATTGGTCGACCGTATCAACCATCTTACTGTAGGGCTGGAGGGCTGTCTCCATGAAGTAAACCTCTTGCACCAGAGGTTGAACCTTCTCGCCTCCCCGCCTTTGGTACCTATAATAACCCAAAGGGCGTGGAACGTGGTGCCCGAAGTTGTCATTCCAGCCGAATGGTACGCCATGCACCAAGAGCTTCCGCGAAGAGTGGTGCAAGGAGTCCCGGTGAATGTTCCCCCTCAACCACCAGCAGTGGAGGAAAATGAAGCCGCATTCTTCCTTCCTAGGGAGATCGAAGAATGGCTTTAAACAAGGTTTAGGGAAGAATTCGTTCGGCTAAAAGTCCTACTATATCGGGAAACCATTCTCGAAATTTTCTTAAGATAGTAGAACTTATTATGATAACCTCGTGCACCTACTGACCTATTTAGTTAAGTTTTAGTTTTATTTTAATTTAATACTATGTATGTTCTCTCTATGATGAAATGAAATGATGGTTTTAAGGTTTGGATGGTTTGTAATGAATAAAACACACTCATGGTGGTAAAGGATGAAAATGGGAACGAGAAAAATGATCCCATGCACAAGAACGAGGCAACCCGACAATTTTCTCCATTACAGAAGGTTCAACACGGGCCGTGTCCAACCAACACGGCCCCGTGCTGAACCACCTGCAGTAAAACGCCCAGTTCAGGTAACTGGACACGGGCCGTGTTCACCCAACACGCCCCCGTGTCCAGGCTTCTGTTTCTCTTATTTCAATTCTGTTACTGGCACTTGAACACGGGGCCGTGCCCGGATAACACGGGGCCGTGTTCAGTGCCCAGTAACACAGATTTTTGCTTTTTAAACACTATTTTACACATCTAATCAACCTAAAAATTTATTTTTGGGACACATTGAGGACAATGTGTAATTTAAGTGTGGGGGGGATGCTAAAACCTTGAATTTTGCAAGTCCTAAATACAAGTCTTACACAAAACTCTATTGGAACCGCTAATCACCCCAATTTTTTTTCAAAAATTTCATTTTTTTTACTTGTCTAGGTTTAACTCGGGAAATTCAAGTTCTCAAAAAGGTTATATTTTTACAAATTTACAACCGATAGCGTAGTGATAAAAAGAACCAACATAAGAAAATTATGAAAAGGCATAGCAAACTTATTTAAAATTTGATTATATATACTTGATCACATAAAAACCCATTCCCACAAAAGTGAGTTTTGAGCCTTTATTGAGCACACAATTACATATCATTTGACTAAATGCTCATTTTTCGTTTCTTGTGTGAATAGCCGCTTGGTTCTTACAACTCTAGAACTTGCCATGACAATGCATTCCCGGTCCTTATCAACTTAAACCCGAGTAAGTAAATGATGGAGGCATTAGGACTAACCCTTTTTATTTCTACACCATTATTTTTCTTTTTCTTTTACCACCTACCCAAAAAAAATCCCCCTAGTTAGCCCCTTTGAGCCTAAACCTTTTCATTTCATCACCCAAACAAAAACCCTTTTTACCCACCAAAACCTTTTTTCTTTTTAACCCTTTATTTTAGTAACAAGTTCGGTTCTTCGTAAAAAAAAAAAAAAAAAAAATGATGATGATGATGAAGCAAAAAGAAAATAAACAAACAAGTTAATAAAAAATAACTTAGTTTGAATAAAAGCTTCATCAAAATAAAAAGTTGCAAAAATACGAAAACCGACACTTGTTACGCTTTTAGCCCTTTTTCTACTAACCACTAACCCAACCACCTACCTTTAACCCTAGCCTAACCCTTAACCCACAAAGTCCTCTTGATATTTACAAAGGTATAAAAGTTAAAAAGGAGGAGGATTGATTTCTTGGCAAGCCTATGGTAGGAATAAGTTCCATGCCGCTCTCGAGTGATTCACTAAAAAAACACCTTCGGCCGAGTGTGAGTGATTTCCCCGTGAGGTATGTGAACTTGTATATAAATAGAATTTTAAAAAGGCATGTTATGCCCAAATAAGTAATTCCTTTTATGAAAAGTTCTAAATAAATCATTACGAATAGGAGTGTAAATAAATAAAAATAAAACCCCAAAAAGATCTTGGAAATCTCGACACTCTACGACAAGCCCAAAACCTTCTCTTCTACCTATTCCATTTGGGAGTGTAAGCCACATATTAAAGAGTTTTGCTTGAGGACAAGCAAAAGTTCAAGTGTGGGGGTATTTGATGTGTGTAAAATGCAACATATAAATTACATCAAATAAGGCATAAAACTAACCCTTTTTAAGTACTAATATTGGAAAAAGAGTGTTTTTGTCTTCCTTTTGTATTTTCAGGATTAAATGAGCTCAAAAACGCAAAAGAAGCAAAAAGACAGCTAAATCCAACATAAATACAAGAAAAGGAACATTAGTGGACTGCCCGACCCCTCAACGGCACCTTCCAAAGCAAAAAGGAGAAGACAGAAGCCTGAACACGCCCCGTGCTCATCCAGCACGGGGCCGTGCCCAAGAAGCAGCAGAAAAGACAAATCCATAGAAGCTTCTATTGCCCACCACGGGCCGTGCTCAGCGGACACGGGGACGTGTCGAAAGTACAGCAGGCACATTTATTGTAATTGCGAATTACAATTAATGAGGAGAGAGGATGTCAGACAGGCACGGGGCCGTGCCCAGCTCTCTGTTCAGCCTATAAATATGAGTGCTTGGATTCATTTCATCTCATCCCTTGGCACTCCACCTCTCTCACACTTCATCCACCACCCACCACCATCACAACACCATCATCCACCACCATCATCCATTGTCCATCATAGAGTGTGTGTGAGTCGTCTCGGGATCCAAGATTGATCGTAAGAGTTCTTGACAATCAAGGCCATGTTTGCCTAAGTCTCTTACATCACTTGGTGAAGACAAAGTGTCTAGTATAATACTTTTTATTTCTAATCTTTTGCACTTTTTATTTGGTTTTGTATTAATGACTTTAATAACTAGTTACTTATGTTGAAGGTGATCTTTCCTTATCGTTTGTCCGTGGTGTCTTGGCATTATTTTACTGTCTATATAAAATAAAAGATTTTCACCATTCATATCTCCACGGTCTATATGGAGGTATGTTGGCTACCTGGTAGGGGGTTAAGGGAACGGTTTGGTAAAGGTCTTGCCATTGTTCAGCGTTTAGAGGTCCTGCAATGGACCTGGGTCAAATTTAGTAGGACCTCCTTCAATACTTCACGGTATTGGATGGCGGGGGTCCAAACTCTTTGACCCCCTCATAAGTTAACTACTATTAATACTATAACCCGGCTATTTAGGACTGTATCCCTGCTGACTCAGACTACTTAGCCGAGGGTAACGTCACCGCCAAAAGCGGGGCCTACCACAATACTGCATTAATAACTTAATTCATTATCTTCCAATAATCCACCCTTTTAGGATTGTATCCCTGCTGACTCAAACTACTGGGGTGAGGGTAACGTCGCCTTCAAAAGAGGGGCCTACTACAATAACTAAGATAATCTCTTAATTATGTGCAAAAGTGCGGAAATAATCAAAGGTTATACTAGATACGAGTCGGAACCAAGTGATTCATCTTGTCTATCTGTTTTTCTTTTATTTTTATTTTCAGCATTTTAGTTAGTTTTTATTTTTCTTAGTTTAAAACATTTTTCTAAACTTTTATTTTGGTTAGACGTTGAGGATAAACCGGTATTAAAAGCTCTTGTGTCCTTGGACGACCTCGGTATCTTACCAACGCTATACTACACTCAACGATGGGTGCACTTGCCCATATGTGTGTTTAGTGTTAGTGAAATATCGTGTTTTATAAATTTAAAAGTTGGCTAAAATAAGTGTTAAAAAGGGCTTAAAATATACACCTAATATATATAACACTTCGCACGCATCAATAGGGATGAGGCAGACCATACCATTATTACCGAATATGAGTAAAATCACTAGCCAAAAACTATACTTACGATGGTGCTAGGTTACCACTTAGGTGACTTTGGTGCAAAAACGCGTAAATCGACTCATACTGAAACCGAGAACATAAAAATGAACATTGGTAATTGTTTGATATCTATTTTGTATGATAACAGTACTGGTGAAAAAAGGTTTAACCCCAATTACTATATATTAATTATTACTATATATTAATAAAGGAATTGAAATGAATAGTTATTTTAATATTATAATAATATATAGTTTTTTTATTATTCCTATTATTTTAATATATTATAATAATAGTTATTTTCTTTACTTTTTAACTTTAATCATTTTTTTTATATCAGAGGTTGGGATAAGCTTGGTGTCAACCGGTATCGAAAATACCGGGACAGTCCTGTTCGGTATTAGTACATGAAAATAAAAACCGGCACTAATACAGAAAATGACAAAAGTTGGTGCCGAATTGATATTGGAAATCTTTTGATTCGGGAAATTCAGTGCTGCTACCCGGTAGCATTTGCTCATCCCTGATCACGGTTACCGTACGAGCAACGGTATCGTACAACTTTTTTTTTGTTGATTTTCTTCAACTTTTATTTTTTTCGTTTTTTAGTTTCAGGGGTAGGGATGAGGTCGGTGCCAACCGATACAGAATCAGTACTGATACCGAAAATACCGGTTACGGTACCGGTATAAATTACAATAGGGTTTATATTTAAGAGAATCAAGACAAATGGATAAAAGAAAAAAAAAACTCAATCATAACCCAATATTGTATAAATTATAATATAGATTTTGTTTAAGACAAAGTCAGGTTACCTTATGACAATATGATCTACTCCAAAACCAAACAATGGTTTAATAGCAATATCTAAAATGTATAGGATAATTGATATGATAATGAGATAATAAGAAGTACTGACATAATTCTTATTTATTGAGTGTGTCATACCAAATATAATAAACCAGAATTCTTATTTATTGAGTGTGTCATACCAAATATAATAAACCACAATTTATAGGGCCAAGTAATATTAATACAAGAAAACAATTATGAAAATTACATATTTTGTCCTTTAAGTAGGGTAAAATTGACATTTTCAAAAAGCAACAAAAGTTTTTAGTGACAATTATGAGATTTTTCACACCACATTAACGTTACGTAGGTTTTTAATTTAATGGCCCCCCTTTTAACATCGACGGTGTGAAATAAAGCCCTTAATTATTAATTAAAAAAGCTAGAAAAAATGGGGAAATCTAGTTTACGATAAAAAATAGTTTCAATACTTATTTTAAAATTTTCTTAAGTACAAACTCTTTTAGAAGTCAACTTAGAGACTCTATAATTAGACTTGTAACTACACCTTTTCTTTTAACAACTAGAAGTTTAAACCCTCACCACTTGGAACACTACATTGGTTATCTTAGGCCAAAGATCTGTTGGTTTAAAAAAAAAGAGTATTAAGAATTGTAAAGCAACTAGAAATAAGAGCGTTGCGCGTTGCAGCGTGGGTACATAGTAAACATCGAATGAATTAGTCCAGACGTTATGTGATGCGTTAATCATATGAAAACGCGTGTTTCGACGTATCCAACTAAACACATTGTGACCTATATAAGCATTGTGATTGGATCAAATCATAAAATACTTCGAATTTATACCGTACAATCATAACGTATTATATGTGATCCGGCTCATACATAAAAACATAACAGGTATAACGGAAAATCTGACACGTTTAATCAAAAGGGATTAATTAGAGCTTTTGAAAAAAAAGGGAAAAAAGAAACCACAATTTGACTCCGCTCAGTTCGAAACAAAATATACGAAACATTCATAAAAAAACATGAAAACATATTATATTTGACCTAACTCGTTTTCCAAAAAAGTTTACGTCGAAACGTACACCAACTCGAATTTATACCGAAACGTACATAAAATAATGCATGTTGATGTGTGCAAAATTCAACATATAAATTACATCAATTGTGGCATAAAACTAACTCTTTTTTAGTACTAATGTTGGAAAAAGTGTACTTTTGTCTTCCTTTTGTATTTTCAGGATTAAATGAGCTCAAATTAGCAAAATAAGCAAAAAGACAGTTAAATCTAACGTAAATACAAGAAAAGGAACAAACGTGGCATGCCCGACCTCCCCAAAAGCATCTTCCCAAGCAAAACAAGAGAACAGAAGGCTGAACACGCCCAGTGCTCAGTGAACACGGGGGCGTGCCCAAGTGTCAGCATAAAAGACAAAGTTGTAGAACCTTCCATCGCCCACCACGGGGCCGTGCTCAGCGGACACGGGGCCGTGGTCAACTATAAGATTCGCAGAATCCAGGCAAATTTTGATTGTATAGATATGCTTCTGCACACGGGGTCGTGCCCAGCGGACATGGGGCCGTGGTCAACTAATGCAGACAAAAGCAATTAATGAAGACAGAGAAGATGATGGACACGGGGCCGTGCCCAATGGACACAGGGCCGTGCCCCTGTTCGGCCTATAAATAGGAGTGCTTGGCTCAAGCTCAAACCATCCCTTGGCACACCACCTCTCTCACACTTCACCCACCACCCACCACTACCATAACACCATCATCCACCACCATCATCCATTGTCCGTCATAGAGTGTGTGAGTCGTCTCGGGATCCAAGATTGATCGTAAGAGTTCTTGACAATCAAGGCCATGTTTGCCTAAGTCTCTTACATCACTTGGTGAAGACAAAGTGTCTAGTGTAATACTTTTTATTTTTAATCTTTTCGCACTTTTTACTTGGTTATGTATTAATGACTTTAATAACTAGTTTCTTATGTTGAAGGTGATTTTTCCTTATCGTTTGTCCGTGGTGTCTTGGCATTATTTTACTGTCTATATAAAATAAAAGATTTTCACCATTCATATATCCACGGTCTATATGGAGGTATGTTGGCTACCTGGTCGGGGGTTAAGGGAACGGTTTGGTAAAAGTCTTGCCTTGTTCAGTTTATAGATCCTGCAAGGACCTGGGTCAAATTTAGTAGGACCTCCTTCAATACTTAACGGTATTGGATGGCGGGGGTCCAAACTCTTTGATCCCCTCATATGTAAGCTACTATTAATACTTTAACCCGACTACTTAGGACTGTATCCCTGCTGACTCAGACTACTTAGCCGAGGGTAACGTCACCTTCAAAAGAGGGGCCTACCATAATATGCATTAATAACTTAATTAATTATCTTTTAATAATCCAACCCTTTAGGATTGTATCCTTGCTGACTTAAACTACTGGGTTGAGGGTAACGTCACCTCCAAAAGAGGGGCCTACTACAATAACTAAGATAATTTCTTAAATAGTGCAAAAGTGCGGAAATAATCAAAGGTTACACTAAACACGAGTCGGAGCTAAGTGATTCATCTTGTCTATCTGTTTTATTTTTATTTTCAGCATTTTAGTTAGTTTTTATTTTTCTTAGTTTAAACCCTTTTTCTAAGCTTTTGATTTGATTAGACGTTGAGGATAAACCGGTATTAAAAGCCCTTGTGTCCTTGGACGACCTCGGTATCTTGCCAACACTATACTACGCTCACGATGGGTGCACTTGCCAATATGTGTGTTTAGTGTTAGTAAATATCGTGTTTTATAAATTTAAAACTTGGCTAAAAAGTGTAAAAGGGCTTAAAATATACTTAAACTTATATACACACTTCACACGCATCACATGTAAAAATGGTTTCATTCAACGAAAATGTATTATATTTAACCAAATTCGTTTCAAGAAAAAGTTTACGTTGAAATGTTGAGCAAATCGAATTCATACCGACATTTACATAAAAAAGTGTACGTAAAAATAGTTTTTAAGTAAAGGAGGTATATGGGTAAACTCGAATTAATTATTAGTAATAAACTTAATAGGTTAAATACGTTTGTACAACCGTGCCAAGTAGCACCGATGCCACACCTTTGCGAGCGACCACCAACATCGAAAAAGCTCGTAAAAATAAAATAAATAAGAAAGAAAAAAATAACAACGAACAAAAAGTAGACTATAAAATCGTTGAACCACGCATGCCCATTGCGGCTTGTTAATTCAAAAAAACTAGATTGAAACGTAGAACGTAGAAAAAAAAAACTAAGTCGATCTAGGACCCACGCATAGCGACAAACCTTTCAAATGGAGAAAAGCAGACACGTTGCGACGGACCTGTCCAACGTAAAAAAACAGACAAAAAAACGTTGAACCCCACGCACACGTTGCGGCATGTTAACTCGCAAAATTTAGAATGAAACGTAAAAAGAAAAACTCTCGAAGATGAAAGTATGAGGGACCGAAGTTGAAAATAAATAACTGTTGTGGTTAAAATGAAAAAGATGAAAAACTTTGAGTTAATAGTAAAAAAAATTAAAAGGGTTATAATGCAAAAGATAAAAAAACCTTTGGGTTAAAAGTGAAAAATCATGTTTTTTAAAACTACCCATGCATATATTACAACAATCTAAAGCAATAAAATGTTGCTAATTTATAGTATGCAAATTACTAACAACACGATATTTACCAAACATAAATGAAAATTGCAAAAAAGAAATAAAAATCTACGCTTTATCGTCATTGGGCAGTTAAAGTGCGTGATTATATCCTGTCGTTGCAAGCACGTGTGAAAGTTGTATACGATTTGGATGAGTTTGGTACCGGTACAAAAAATACCGGAACTGAAAATGAGTAAACAAAGAAATCAAATATCTTATCTTATCTTACTGAATATGGCGGTACTGTACACATAGTTAAAAGTTACCAAAATACTGAAAAGACTCGTATCGGAAACGAAAACCACAAAAATTGATATTGTATACCATTGTTATTCACATAATATAGGTTTGGTATTACTCGGTTAAAATACTAAAACTTAGTTTTTGATGCCAGTTAATTTTTTTTTGAACGGCGAAAATTCTAAGATTATAGAACGGGGGCAGCAAGCTGTAAAACCCAAAAGTACAGGAAAAACCAAAACAAAATAGGAAACAAAACAAAAACATAACAATACTACGTTACTTTATAATATCTCTTATATTGAAATCCTTCCATCTGTCCCATACAAAGTCCTTCATTTTTGCTCTTTCTTTGATCCATAAAAACGATAATTCTTTTAAGTCGTCCACCGTATTTGTTATCGTTCCTTCCTTTCTATTAAACTCGACATCTTTCCTAGACTTCCAAATATGCCACATGGCTGTCATAACAATGGCCTTGATCAGCATCTTCCATTCCCTCGATCCATTGAAAGCATCTATTCGTTCAAATACGTCTTCACATGAATCAATATCTTCTTGTAACGGAAGCTTTAACCATATCATTATGTTCCACCAAGGTGACCGAGTCTTCAAGCAGTTTATTAAAAGATGTTCCACTGACTCCTCTTTTTTACATCTTGAACACATCTGATCTCCCAGCTGTAAACATCTCCGTGCTAGTTCAACCTTAACCGAAATACGTCTTTTTATCGCTCTCCATACAAAAAGATTTACTTTTGGAGGTACCCATTTGTTCCGGTGTTTCCATGGTGTATCTCTATTGTCCAGATTGGTTCTTTCAAGTGCATCTCTTAATATTGCCACTATAATATCTTCATTTTATTTTGATTTCCAACTCCATACATCTTCGCTGGCTCCTATCTTGTACTTCATCAACAAGTTTCCCAATTCCTCATACTGTTGCTTCTCTTGCTCACTCCTTACCCCACGGCCCCACTCCCAAACCCAATTTTGTGTTTCCTCGTCCACTCTTGCACATTGGTCAACCTTTATTTGCTTGTCCTTTGCTAGTGCATAAACCGCAGGAAAACGTTCTCTCAAGGACTGATTCCCCATCCAAGTGTCTAGCCAAAACCTCGTGTTCTTCCCGTTTCCTAACTGTACAACCAGATTTTTATTTAGAGACAGATCTAGGGCTTCAAAAGCCTTTTCAACGCTGCAAATATCTTTCCAAGTCCCACTTAACTTATTTTTTGAAGGTATCATCGAAACTGAGTTTTGTTTCAAGTGAATACAATCTATAACTTTGACCCAAAGAGCTCAAGGATTTTGTTTATACTTCCACCACCACTTTGCTAAAAGTGCTAAATTTGTGCTCCGAATATCTCCGTTTCCCAAACCCCCGTAGCCTTTTGCCTTGACAAGTTTATCCCATGCTACCCATCTCATTTTGCATCTTCCGTTCTTATATCCCCATACAAAATCTCTTCTTATGGCTTCAAGTTCCGCAATCACTTTTTTTGGTGCTAAAAATATTGAGAAGAAGTAATTTGGTAGTGCTCCTAGTGCGACTTTTGCTAAAACAATTCTCCCAGCCATAGAAAGGCATTTAGCCTTCCATGAAGAAAGCTTTGAGTTAAACTTATCCACAATCGGTTTCCAGTTTTTGACCCTCTTCATATTTGCTCCAATTGGAATACCCAAAAAACTAAAAGGCATTTTCCCAGCTTTGCAATTTAGATTTTTTTGCCATAATATCAATGTCTTCATCTTGAACGCCAACCCCAAAAAAATTACATTTCTCCAAATTTACTTTAAGACCCAAACATAAATAGAAACATCTTAGAATTCTATTCAGAATTTTTATATTTATTTCCGACCACTCTCCTAAAAATATGGCATCATCCGCGTAACATAAATGTGAAATCACTGTTCCATCCCTTGGAAGAATTACCCCTTTAAATAACCCGGTCTTTATTGCCCTTTTCATTATAACGTCTAGTGCCTCAAGTGCTAAAATAAATAAAAAGGTGATAATGGGTCACCTTGTCTCAGCCCACGAGACAACCCAAATTCAGTTGTTGGCGACCCATTTACCAGAACAGATGCTCTGCCCGACCTAAAGCCTGCCCCAATCCATTTTCTCCATAAAAGCGGAAAATTCATGGCTTTTAAGTTTGATAAAATAAACTTCCAATTAATAGAGTCATACGCCTATTCAAAGTCAACTTTAAAAATGAAATTTTGCTTTTTACAACTTTTTGCCCACACTAAGACCTCGTTAACAATTAGCAGTCCCTCCAGGATGAACCTTCCCTCTATAAACCCCGTTTGTGTATTACTCACCAAATCCGGTACAACCGGTTTAATCCTTCTAGCAAGTATTTTAGCAATAATTTTGTATAGCATACCAACTAAAGAGACAGGCCTAAAGTGCTTGATTAATGTCGGGTCACGTACCTTTGGAATTAGTGCTATGAAAGATGCATTACATCCCATCAGGATGTTTGGTCGGTCATGAAATTGCTTCAACATCCTCATTACATAAGGTTCCAAAATGCTCCCAATATTTCTTCATCAATTTACAAGTTAACCCATCGGGTCCCGGTGCCTTTTCCTCTCCGCACGCACATACTGCTTCCTTGACTTCCTTCCTTGTAAAATTCTCTATGAGTTGCTTTGCTTGTGTCATCGTTAATCTATTAAATCCATGGATGGTCTATTCTTCATTGGTTCTTCAAACATCTCCATAAAAACCTTTTTGATTCCTTCTTTTACTTCCTTCGGTTCACTGACCATCCTTTCGTCTATTAGCATTTTATTTATCCGATTCCTTGACTTCCGACAGTTTACCATTCTATGAAAAAATCCTGAATTTTCATCCCCCAATTTCGCCCAATTAATCTTTGCTTTTTGTTTTAGATCCGCTATCTTTTGTTTCTCATATTTCCTTATTTCAAGCCTCCCTTTAACTCTTTCCTCCTTTTCTTCTTCTTTTAGCTTCCGTTTTTCAGCCATATATTCTATCTCTTCCACCCTTTTCTTTGCTTTCATAACCTCTCTTTCCTCCTTTTCTTTTACCTTTCTTCCCCACTCCTTAATCTTAATTTTTATGTTTTTTAATAAGGCTCGCATGTTCTTTATCCAATCCTCCCCTTTAACGTGATTTTCTATGGTTCCTTTAACTATTTCATCTATCCCTGCTTTCATTAGCCATGAATTGTATAGCCTGAAGGGAACCGACCCGTAGTCCTTTGATGTGCGTGTCAACAATAACAGGTTGTGATCTGCTAAGTGTCTCGATAATGCTTCTAATTTCGCGCAAGGCCATTTGTTCATAAACGCATCACACACCAATATACGGTCTATCTTACTCATACTTGAACCACTCTCCATCATAAAAGTGAACCTTGAACCAGTCATTTGATATTCCAGTAATCCAGCTTCCGCTATAAACTTATTGAAAATCATTGCGCTATTTGCATCAAGCTTCGAATGCAATCTATCTTCCTCAATTCTAACTCCGTTGAAGTCACCAGCCATTAAGACGGGGCCTTCTAGTTGGTGTTTAAGACAATGAAAATCCCTCCAAACTGTTCTTTTTTCTGCATATCATTTGGTGCATATATATTGAACACATTCAACTTCTCCTCCACCCCTTCTATATACCCAGATAACATCACAAAATACTCGCTCTTTATATTTTCTGTCATTTTAAAAACCTGAGGGTCCCAAATCGTTACTAATCCCCCTGATCTCCCCTGTGCATCTACTGTTACCATACTCATTTCGTCAATAGGCCAGAACTTTCTGATTGTATCCTCATTTAAACCTTCTACTTGTGTTTCTTGTATACATAAACAGCTAACTTTATTATCCCTTACTAATTTCCTTATCCACCCTGCCTTATCCTCCCTCCCCGCCCCTCGAATATTTAATGATAACACATTCATTGATTTTTATCCGTCGCCCATTCTCTCTCCACTACCGTTCTAACTTGATTTTGAAAGTTACTTACCTTTATCTTCAAGATCACCCCCACTTTTGTTGTTTCCTGTGCTTCATTGTCTAGCTTCTCCTGCCTTATTTTCTCTTTTTTTTTTCTTTAAAATCTCTTGTTCTTGCTCCTTGTCTTCATCATTTTCGTCTTCTTTTCTTTGAATATCCGGATCCCAATCCTCTGCTATGATATTATCTTGACCAATACTCCTTGCTTCGTTCAGATCCGGTACACTGTAACTTTCCCCTCTCTGCTTTTAATGCTCTCGTCTCCTATACCCCCTTTCTTCCTCTTACTTGCTTTCGTGTGTGGATTTATTTCCCAGATTAGGTCATCTAATTGAAACGGATCTGATGGGTCTATTATACTCGCATTTAGGTCTGGGATTATAATTTTCTTTTTACTAAGCACTCGGCCCAAGATGTCTTCATCTTTGATATTGGGCTTCCTCTTTTTTATGGACCTTTTCTTTAATTCCTCTTTTTGGTTGGGCTTTAAATCCTTCTTTACTTACCGGCCTAGTAAAATGTGTGTCTTTGATTTCCTTAAAGTCACCATTTAATATTTCCTGGTCAACCCCCTCATTATTACCCAGTCCTCTATTAACCTCATTACTTTTCCCAAAAAGTCTTTCCCAATTCTCACAAAAAATGGATTCTTTTTGCGTCTGTTTGTTTATTTCTCTCTCCCCTTTGACCTATTGGTTCCTCATCGATTTGTCTTCCTTGGTTCCATTCCCAACATCTGTCGGAGAGTCTTCCGTTACCCGAACTTCTGTCACCTGTTCCTCCATCGGAACATCTTGAACTTCCGGTTCCCTCTTCTGATTAACTTCATTTACTACTAAACACTCCCCGGAATATATTCCGGTGCCCATATGTCGGATAGTTCCGATATCCATACCGTATGTTCTTGCCCCCTAAAACATACTTTCACTTCTTCTTTTATCTCCTTCCAAGTGTTCACTATTACCCCCAACCTGGCCTCATTCAGATTCCCACTATTGACGTTCATTCTTTCTTGAAACACTACTTTTCCAAATGAATTTCCCAATTTTTTCTCCTATCTCTTTGCTCCATAGCATAATCGGGATACCTACCAACTTAATCCATGCTAATCTTTCGAATTTTTCTGGTCCTCCTTTCCATTCCTTAACCTCCGTAAACATTTCTTTCCAGCACTCCCTGAAGCTCAGCCTGAAATCTTCAGCTTCTACCTGAGTTCCAAACGTGATGAGAAATTTCATTCCCCCCAAATATCTAAGCACCATTGTGTTTGGGAAAATCTCTTTTAGTTCTTCTCCCAGTACTTTCAGTTTTTCCATGTCTTTTACCTCTGCAATCAACGATCTTTTCTTTAGTGCTTTACTAATCTCGGTTTCTTCTACTGTTAGCTGGATCCTTTTCCCTTCCCATTCGGTTTTTTTGTTTCCAGTCAGAATATCTCTATATGATACTTGTTCTCTGTTAAAACTGTTCGGACCATGGATATTTTTCTTGTCATTATTTTCTTTCTTCTGTATGTTTCCAGTTTCTCCTCTTTCATTACCGTTGTACTCTGGCCCTTCGTACCGTTATCCTTGTATCCCTTGTCCCCCTTTATCCTCTGTTTTCCATTCCTTCTTAAACTTGGACACATTAACCTTTATCTTTTTATTTCCTATCCACACATTATTTAATGCCTGCAATAGCTTAGCTTGATCTTTTATTCTCTTGAAACGGACAAAACCAAATACCCTTCCTGCATAGTCTCTTCTTTTTGGAATAACTGCATCGCATATTACCCCACATGGTTGACACTCAATCCAAAGATCTCTTCCTGTCGTCCATTCCGGTAAGTTCGTCACATAGAAAGTTGTTGCCTTTTCACTTGAGTTCTGTTTTGCATTTTTCACTGGTACGTCGATCCATGGGTTCTCTTCTTCCCCGGCTGGCTTTCTTTCTTCCTTCACCCGCCAAAGTTTCTTTTCTTTTTCACCCGCCAAACTTTCTTTTCTTTTTCACCCATAACCTCTCTCGCCATTAACCCTACTGAGCAATCGAAGCCTAAAAATACTGGTTAAAGTTCAAAATGACTGCAACTGTTTATCTTCTCCCGAAATTCGGCGAAACTCCCATCAGCGAATGGAAGAGGAGAGAGATGAGATAGAAGGAAAGGTCAAGCCAAAATATTCCGGTGACGTCGCACGCTATCCCAGCAGACACCCCTTCATTGAGCCTCCGGCTAGCTTCGGATGAACGATGGACTTTTGACTTCTATAGATGACCGGCGACTGTTTAACTTCTCCCTAATTCCGGCGAAACTCCCGTCGGCGAATGGAAGAGGAGAAAGACGAGATAGAAGGAAAGGTCAAGCCAAAAATCCTCGACGACCTCGCACGCTATCCCAGCAGAAACCCCTTCGTCGAGCCTCCGGCAATGTTTCGGATGAACGACGGCTTTTAACTTGTATAATGAACGGTGACTGTTTATCTTCTCCCGAAGTCCGGCGATACTCCCGTCGGCGAATGGAAGAGAAAAAGACAAGATAGAAGGAGAGGTCAAACCAAAATACTCTGGTGACCTCGCACGCTATCCTGGCAGACACCCCTTCGTCGAGCCTCCGGCAAGTTTCAGATTCCGGCGACTTTTTGACTTCTAGAGAGAACTTTTATCTATACACTAGTGTTTTTTTTCATCTGAATCTTACTTAAATTAACTTGATGCCAGTTAATAATTTGCTTTGAAGACAACTTCAGTTCAAATAAATTCTAACATAATATTTTTAAAAAGATAACGACACAACTTATTAGACAAAAAAGTTATTAGACAAAAAACAACCTAAATGATCAATGAAATATTATTCGAAACAAAAACTTATCAAGAGGTGGAGTCTGAGTGTCTTCAATAAAGTTGGAGGAAAAACGAATGATGTGGCACCTGCCATCACATTTCCCTCTTGTGCCCACTTACACTTCATTCTCTCTTTAAAAACATCACTCTATTTCCTCTCTTCACTTGTACAATTCATTTTTTCTAGGTTTTCACCTTAAACTAAAACATGTTCTCTTTTCCCAAAAATAACTTCCCCCATTAACAAATAACGAAAACAACTAAAAATTGCCTCATCACGCTAGAAGGTATGGTGAGGCTCATCCCCAAGGGGATGGGTTGCCACGTCACCCGCCACGTCACCGGGAGTGAGGATTGGCCTAAAGGGGATGGACCAAGGGTGTGGAGGATGGGGCCCCACACTATTTATAAAAATAATTAAAAAATATAAATTGATTTTATTTTAGAGAGAGAGAGAGAGGAAGATGAAAGAGAGAGAGAAATGTGGCCCGGCGAGATCGTCCTTCAGCAGACGGAGACGACGGGACGGAGGGAAGGGGGCGGTGTGGGGGTGCGGCGTCAGGGCTCGCCGAGGCAAGGCCGACCCCCATACCCACTAGTCTCAATCAAACACACATTGAAAATGCTGTTACTGCGCATGCTTTTTGATGTATTATTCGTTGATAAATGTAAGTGCATATCTAACAGATACAAATGAGCCTTTTTTCAATGGCAAACAACATATCTCATTCCACACCCAAATATTTTTCACACATACATATGGTTAGTAAGCTACTAAACCAACCACCCAACACATGAAATTAAAAACTCACCAAAATAGAAAAAAAAACATAAAGCTGGAAAAAACTAAAAAAAAACAGAAACTGAAAATGCAGCCCTTAATCCCTTTTCTCAAGCCGTACCCATTTGCTCCAATCCAAGTTACCACCCTTTGCTCGACCCTTAATCTGTAAGAACGTTGTTGCTTGCATCTCACCAAATATTGCATCGATGTTTACTCTATTTCCCCGAAAATACTTTCCTTTCTCGCCTTCCATACTCCCCAACATGTTGCAAGCACAATGAGTTGAATGTATGTTCTTTTCCAGTCTTCAACCGGTGCTTTTTTGAGATATTCCAACAGATCTTTCATTGAAAATCCGAAGATTTGTGTTATTCTACACCACGTGCTTCCCTTATGCCAACAACTTGACGCGATAAAACAGCCCATGGATAGATGATTAGCGTCCTCATCAGACTCCCCACGTAGTTTCCAAGTTGGTGAACTAGAAAGCATACCTCTTTTTTTTAAACCTCTCATCGATGCTAGTCTGTTGGTGCATATGCCTGTCGACTCCGTCTTGTATCAAGTCTTGTAATAGATTGGATAGATCAGGGCACGATATATGAGAAAATTGGGAAAACATGTTAGATGGGCCATTTCGCAGGAAATGAGATATGTCCATTTCGTACGAAATGAATTTGGCCATTTCGTACGAAATGGAACTAGCCATTTCGCGTGAGCCATTTCGCGTGAGCCATTTCGTGCGGAATGGTATGTCTATATATAGCCGTCCTGTCTTTTCATTTGTAGACTTTTGTGATTCCGGTACCGAGGTGCTGCCGAAGTGTCTTCAGACTGTAAAACGTTGTAAAATCAATAAACAAGACAATTAGAGTGTATATCAAGCTGATTCAAAGTCGATACGTTTGTTTCCGCCTCTCGTATTGATTAGAACTCTTTTGAACGACTCGTTTTGGTCGTGTAAACGATCCTACAAGTGGTATCAGAGCTCAGGAGGAAGAGTTCTTAACGATTTCAGCTTGATTTCTTCAAAATTCTGATTTCTTCACTTTCTTCTACACATTTTTCAAAATTAAACAAGATTTCATGGTTAAAATGGGCTAATTTTCACATATAACGTGCGAAACACTGTTTTAACAAACCCTTGAAAGAATCAGACCTAAAATCAACCTAAAACCTGATCAATTTGTCAAAAACATGGCCGATTGGATGACATCAGCAGCATTTCGCACGAATTGATACTTCTATTTCGCACGGATTGACAAGATTGGACTCCATTTCGCACCAAAACATCATTTCGCTTGAAAGTAGGTTCATTTCGCACGAAGTGGATAAAAGGGTCCATTTCGTTTGAAAGTTAGTCATTTCGTACGAAATCATCCATTTCGCATCAAATCATTTCGTGTGAGTCTGTTTGCTTGAAAGTGTCATTTCACACCAAATCCAATTCGTGTGAATATTGCCATTTCGCTTGAAAACTTAGTTTGTGAAATTATTTACCAAATCATGGAAGAAGAATTTTACAACGCGTTTGCTACTACCCCGGGTACTCCTGTTACAATTGCTCAGAGCGTGAACATGGAAAATGAAACAGGAACGCTACAGAAACCTCCAAAGTTGATGGGAATTGAAGAATACTATTATTGGAAAGACCGGTTCAAAAATTGGGTTCAAGCAAATTATTTGAGGTCTTGGGAGTGTATTGAGAAAAAGTATGTTAAACCTCGTACAGATGTGGGAGTTATCAAAACTATTTCTGAATTGTCGGATAAAGAAAGAGACATGTACAAAGCAGAAAACATGATGATTAGTCTACTTCAGCAAGCTGTGAAAGAAGACATCTTCATATTACTTCAACACGATTGTACTTCAAGTTCGATTTGGGAAGCACTTCGAATTAAGTTTGAGGGATGTACGGAGATGATCAGGAGTAAGAAATCATTATTAAAGAAAGAATTTGATTTGTTTTCAAGCTTGCAGGGTGAAACTACAAAGAAACTGATTGAAAGATATTGTCATTTAGTGCGTTCAATGTCACTGTTAGATATAAACAAAGATCGAGAAGAATGGGTTGACAAATTAGCTGATGCTTTACCTCAGAAAGAATGGGGTACATATCTGATGATCTTAAAGAACACTGGAGAATATGATAAATTGACAATTTCTCAGTTCATTGAAAAACTTGAAGGACAAGATCTTGAACAACAAAAGATTGCTAGAATGAACAATCCAAGTGGTCAACAAGACATCAAGATGTATTACAAAGGGAATGTTCAGAATGTTGAAGCAAGTCCGAAGGTCCAAACCGTTTTCAGTGCCGAAAACTCATCTGGATCATTCAATCAAAGTCCAATCAGCAACAGTGGATTTTCTTCATACTCGAATGTTAATCCGAATATTTCAACCTCAAGTTATCAGTCTCAAAGCTCAAACAATGGTAATGGTCATGTGTTACACTGCAACATCGCATTGCATCTTCAAAATGGTCAAAATTTCTCTGAAGAAGTCGCTAAAGGTCATATGACATTACTAGCTATAGTGTTAGAATCATATGAGGGTTTGGTTGCAGGAAGGATCGGAAATCCTATGTTGACAAAAGAGGATTACGATCAGATCGATGCTGAGGAAATGGAGCTAATGGATATTAAGTGGTGTTTAGCAAGTGTGTTGAGGAGAGCTGAGAAATTTAAAATAATTACAGGAAGAGATGACTTTTGTGATGCTAATGTTTCTGCTTTAGGTTTTGATAAAACTAAAGTTACCTGTTTTCGATGCAGGGAAAAAGGACATTTCAAGAGGGAATGTACCAATCGAGAAGCAGGTGGAGCTCAGAATCCATTCGGGAATAATAAATAATATCGGAAAGCTATATATCAACAAGTTGCTCAACAACCGTCATCATCCAATGCTATTGAAGATGGAAAGAAGAAAGCTTATCTGGTTAATCAAGATGATGAAAGAATGGCAGAAGGTTTTAGCTGGGACAAATACATTCCGGATGATTTCAAATTTGGGAGCTTTCATTGCACAGATCATTCAAAAGCCAGATTTGATGAAGGAATGGATGGATGTGTTTGCCAATAATGAGAAAATTCAAGATGGAGAGTCTGTCTCTTTAGAAGAAAACTCAGAAAGACACCAGTCTTTGATCAATTATCAACTGATAGCAGTGATGATGATGAAGAAATACAAATAAATATTGGAAAAACTCAATTATCTCCTGAAAGTTTTAAATTTTATTTTGCAGATAGATTGGAGAAACTAAAGGAGAAGCGAGCAGCAAAGAATCAGAAAAAGGTAAAATGCGATAATGTTGCTCAGGAAGAGAAATCTGAACAGAGTGAAGAGGTTAAAGTTGCTGAGAAGGTGGTTGAAGTTGAAAAGGTGGTTGAAGTTGAAAAGATAGTCGAAGTTGAAAAGATTATCGAAGTTGAAAAAAATTGTTGAGATCACGAAACCTTGTCTAAAATGTTTGGAATCATGCAAACATTGTGAAGAGAAAGATGAGAAGTTTAGTGAGCTTGATAAGATGAAAGAAAAATTATTGTTCGATGTTAAGTATGTGAAAGAATCGTATTATGTGTTAAACAGAACGGTGAATAGTTTGCAAACGACAAACTCAGAAAGAGAAGATGCTTTAACAATGATGAATGCAGTGATGATGTCCAAGCAGAAGGCTATCAATCACTATATTGAGGAGTGTGCAAAGTTGAAGCAAGAGTTGGAGACTGAAAAGATAGAGAATGAAAGAATCAGACGATTATTGCAAAGTTATTCCAGTTCTGATTATTTGATTGATAGAATTTATCCAACTGTTGCAGGTTTTGAAGCCTTTCAGGACAAGAAGTCGGAAGAGAAGGATACTGGTAAGAAACAAAGTGCAAATTATAACAAGTGTCCGCCTCCGATCTGGGAAGATTATTCTCCCAGAAAACCAAATGAGGAACAAGTCAAAAAGGCAGTCAATATAAAGTTAAAGTCCGAAACAACTGATGATTTACCAGACAACATTGATGTCACATTCACATCGTCTGACACTGATCATGAGTCTGAGTTAATAAAGAAAGTGGTCGATCAGGTGTTGGATAAGGATGAGGAGTCAGAGTCAAATTCTGAATCAGAGAGTTCGAGTTCATCAGTCAACAGTTCAAAATCGTCGGTCAAAAGGGTTTACAATAAAGAATTCTTGTTATCAAAATCTAATTTGAATGACGAAACCTTCAAAGTTGCATATACTTTGAATGATTCCGACAAATTATATTTTGATGAAGAATTTCCAATAAGAAGTGTTCAAACTGAAAATATTAAAAAGGTTTTCAAATTAATTGAAATTAATATTTCTAAAATAAAAGATGTAAATCTTTCTGGAAAAACCTAAAAAGTACACTTCAAGAGTTCAACAAAGATTAAACAAGAAAAAAGGTTACAGTTCTGGTTCTGGTTTTCAAAAGAAACCAAACCATAACAGTAATTTTAAAAAGAAAGGTTTAGGCTTCATTACACCCGAAAATCATAAAAATGAGAAAATTTCTAAAACAAAAACAGTATTTGTTTCAGGGTCAAGTTCTGAAGAAGAAGAAAAGAGCTCATTTTGGAAACAATCGAACAAAGAATTCTTTGCTGAAAAACAAAAGTTTGAGAAGAATGGAGCTTATCAGAGAAAGGAGACAAGAACCTATTACCGATGTCAAGAAGTTGGTCACATTGCCTGGAACTGTCCAAAGGCAACCAACACAAAACAGGAAGTTGTTTCTAAACTTAAAGAAAAAATTGTTGATAAAACCAAACCACCAACTGAAAAATTCAAAGTGTTTAAACACTCAACATATGAAGTTGGTGAATGTTCGAAAAGGTTTTACAAAAGAAGGGTGAATCTTGACAACCAAATGTGGGTTGTTAAGAAATCAGATGTGAAATTTGGCGATGAATCTGACTCGTCAAAGTCAGAGGAGCCACAAGTTGAGTCAAAAAGAGAAAATTCAGTTCCGCCAATGGATGATGTCAATTTCCACCATTGCGGGCTGAAAATTTTAAACAAAAAGTTGGTAAAGTGGAAATCTCTAATCAATTCTATTCTGAAAAGAAAGAATTTGATGTCGAAAAAGCTTTTAATGGAAAAGTGAAACATATTTTTGGGAAAATGGTCGAGGGTAAGGCCAAAGGGGTAAAAGATTTTTATGAATCAAAAAGAAATGTTGAAACCCCGGGAGAAACTGAAAAGGTCACACCAAAAGCTAGTCAGGCTTGGGTGTCTGTATTCCATATGTAAAAGTCCTGACTTGCCGGAACTCCCAAGTTGGTAATTGGGGAGTAGGAATCGGCATTTTTCTTGAGAAATTCACATCTGTGATATTTCGACTTACAAGTGGTATTCTTATTCTTTGTATGATCGTTTTACCGACCAAACGAGTCGTTCAGAAGAATTCTAATCAATTCTAAAGGCGGAAACAGATGAATTGACTTGAAAACAGCTTGATTCACTTCTAAATGTCTTGTTTATTGATTTAACAGGTTTAGAGATCAATCGACACGTCGGCAGCACTTCGTTACCAGAATCTAATTTCGTTACAAATGACACAGACCAGACATCTATATATAGGCAAGGTGATTTCGCATGAACAGGTTCATACGAAATCACCTTCACACGAAATCAGTATTTCGTGCGAAATTACCAAGTAATTTCGTGCGAAATTACCAAGTAATTTCGTGCGAAATTACCAGATTACCATTTCATGCAAAATTAACTTTTAACCTATTTTTGATAATTTCCTCATACTACGTGCCTTGATCTGTCTAAAACAATACAAGACTCGATACAAGACGAAGTCGAGAGACGTATGCACCAACATTCTTGAAAATTGTTATATTTTTACAAGTGGTATGGTTGATGAGAACCTACAAGTGGTTAATCAAGGTCATTAGGTTGAACTTGATCTAACTATTCATACAAGTGGTTGAAAGAACAAAATGATGAATTTTATCCCCACATCTACAAGTGGTTTGTGAAAATCAACAAAACTTATTTTCCAGAAAAACCATTTGATTAAAACAAACTGAAGTGTTTTGAAATCACAATGGGAAAATAGTTTGTTGTCAGGGGGAGTTCTGATTGTTTATGCCAAGTGGATGGCGATTTGAAGCAATTCACATCGGTTTGTCAAATTTTTTTTAAATGGTTTTGAATTTTAGGGGGAGTAAGAATTTTTTCAGAAAATCCAAAAACATTGGAAATTTTGAAAATGTCAAAAACATGATAAAATTTCAAAAATGAGTTTTGTTGAAAAAAGAGGAAATGATAGTACATCAGTAGACTATCACATCATGCTAAAGAATTGGAAAGTCAAAAGTGATAAACGGTCTCACTGATGATATGCCAGTAGGTTTTTACACATTCAGTAGATTGTTTTCGAGATATAAACCTAAATATCTTACTTACTTATCTCGTGGGGAACATCTCTCGGATATATAGGTAACCCCTGAAATCTTGTTTGAAGGGCTTTCTATTTCTGACATACTAGGTCTTTGTGCGTGGTGATATCTGGGGTATTATACCAGGACTTTTGATTTTGCGGGAGCAATAGCCTAGTCCTCGTATAATACTTTGCATTGCTTTATTCTTAAAGCTCGCCCTCAGCATAAAAAATGATGAAACATTGAAAAATGTTAATCATGTGCTGTTGAAGAAAAAATTCTCTAAAGGGAACCCACCTAAAGTCGAACCATCATCTCTCTGATTTTGCGGAAGCAATAGCCTGAGCTCTCATGGTCTCGCATTTAACCCCTTACAGATATCATTAGTGTACATTCACCTGTAAGACTGAATATAGGAGTCTGGATACGGGAGTATATTCTGAGGTGGTACACACGAATAAGTTTAAGTCTCTTAAAACACTTAATCCGTATCTCGAAACAGTTGAAATTTGTGTGAAAATTTAAGTGGATCAGTATACTGACAATCTAAGTGAATCGTTTAGAACTTAAAGTGTTTAAAGCTCAACGGTGCTAGTGATTTGTCACATAAACTGATATGATCCTCTTACACAAACTCACAAAAATATTGTCTGTAAATATTTCTTTACTGCTTTTCATTTAAAAACAAAATCCAAAAAGATTTTCAGTGTGTTTAGCATAAAATTTTGAAAAAAGTTAAAAAGATTTTCGACAACTGATGATGAAATGCTGATTTTCAAAATTCCGAGTGCTATACATGAAGAACTGTTGGTTTGGGAAAGTTTGTTTGAAATAAGAAAAATGATATTATTTTAAGTGGTCATCAAAGTCTTATAAATGTTAAATCATTTTAGATGATAGTTTCAAGTGATTATTTGAAATTGATTTTACATGTGATAAGCATAGATTAAATTTGTCAAATTTTAAGTTTGTGAAATTTATTTCTGGGTAGAGTTTTGTGCAGATCCCCGTGTCTAAGCCTGGGCAGAGTATGAGCCAGGTCACGATCTTGGAACAAGAGCTATTTTAGACTGCGATCCCAGCTTATCAAAAGGAGGAGTCTGAAGACATCCAAGGGGGAAATTAGCTGCTAATGCTAAAGAACTTAAGGAATCAAGAGATCTGATCAAGAGAAGATAGAGTTAGATTGAGATTCTGGAAGAGTGAGAGAGAAGAAGAGATAGAAATTGCGGATGCTTACACTGTCAGATACTTTGGAAGAGCACGAGAAGACTGATAAAGATTGAAGACTCGACATACTGAAGACTTGTACTGAAGACTCGTCGACATCCAAGGGGGAGTCTGTTGGTGCATATGTATGTCGACTTCGTCTTGTATCAAGTCTTGTAATAGATTGGATAGATCAGGGCACGATATATGAGAAAATTGGGAAAACATGTTAGATGGGTCATTTCGCACGAAATGAGATATGTCCATTTCGTACGAAATGAATTTAGCCATTTCGTACGAAATGGAACTAGCAATTTCGCGTGAGTTGTTTCATGCGGAATGGTATGTCTATATATAGTCGTCCTGTCTTTTCATTTGTAGACTTTTGTGATTCCGGTACCGAGGTGCTGCCGAAGTGTCTTTAGCCTGTAAAACGTTGTAAAATCAATAAACAAGACAATTAGAGTGTATATCAAGCTGATTCAAAGTCGATACGTTTGTTTCCGCCTCTCGTATTGATTAGAACACTTTTGAACGACTCGTTTTGGTCGTGCAAATGATCCTACATAGTCGATCTTGAACTTCTCGCCACCCAAATATATTTACTTTCTTCGGAGCTCACTTAACCCACTCGTACGAACAATATGGAACTGCAAATCGATTTAGGGAATCACGAACAGAACTTACCAAAAACATTCCGTCTCTTGCAGGTGTCTTAATACACTCGTCGAACAGATTTCCCAAAATTACTGATGATATCAGGTTCATGAATTGTTGTAGTTGACTAACCTGCATGGCTGTATGAGGCTCGCATCTCCAATCCCATCCACCCACCCTTTCTTCTACTGATACACGTTTATGTTTATTTAACTCAAATAGTTTTGGAAACACGCTCCTCAATGGTCCGTCGCCAACCCACCAATCTATCCAAAAACGAATATCTCTTCTGTTCCCCACTTCCCCTTTTATCAAATGACCCGTATTTAAATTGTATCTTTCTAACTCATTACCCATCTTCACAATAGTGTTCCATGTACCCGAGACGCCTTCTTTGACCGACAGATATGAAGACGAATGTAAATGTGAATGAATTGCCATGATCGTTCTTCCCCACAAAGTATCTTTCTCGTTCTTGAACCGCCACCACCATTTTAATAATAAGCTCGTATTCATGTCTTTAAGTGAACCGAACTCTTGACCCCCTTTTTCAATAGGGCCTAATACTTTTTCCCAACATACCCATGTTGTCTTTGCCTTTTCGTCATTTCCACCCCAAAAGAATCTTCTTCTAAGTGCTTCCAATGTATCCAAAACCCCTTGTGGTGTTTTGAATAACAAAAAGACATATAATGGTATACTATCTAAAGTTGCTTTTAACAAAGTTAACCTCCTACCCGCCGACAATATTTTCGATTTCCACAATGATAACCGTTTTTTGAAACAATCAACAATACATTTCCAATGTCGGATTTGATTCATATTAGCCCCCACCATTACCCCGAGATATTTGTATGGAAACTTCCTAACCTTACAATTTATTAATGAGGCCACATGATTTATCGAATTTTCATCCACCCCAACCCCGAATAAGTTTGTTTTTTATTATTTATTTTCAATCCCGATACATAATAAAAGCACCTCAATAGACGATTAATGTTACGGATAGAATTTTCTTACCAATTCCCCATGAATACAACATCATCCGCATACATCATGTGTGTTATGGTCGGCCCATTATTCGGTAGTGAAATGCCCTTAATGATTCCTAAATCCGACATTTTTAACATGAAACCGGTTAAAGCTTCCATAGCAATTATAAAAATAAACAATGACAGTGGATCCCCTTGGCGGACCCCTCTATAACATTGAAATTCTAAGTTAGGTGACCCATTTATTAGAACCGATGCTCTAGATGATTCCAGGATACCCCTTACCCATTTCCTCCACATTTATGGGAAACCCATTTGTGCATTGCATCATCACCATGGGAGACGCTTTTGATAGTACATTGTATTATCGAGGGACCGTGTGCATTTCAATTATGGGATTTATAACTCACGTGATCTATTACACTGAACCTATTAAATTGTATGATAAATTTAATATATAATAACATTTCTAATTTTTTAATTCCATCTCTTATACTAAAACTAATACCCATTTTTAACTTATTTAGTTTTCGTTTAATTTGATTTCCCTAATAAGTTGCGCTCGTTAATATAAGATAAACTGAATACGCAAGTGTGTTTAGCTTTGGTATAAACGCTGTTGAAAACGGAGTTGTATTCAAACAATAATTCTTTTTGCTGTAAGCTACAACAATTGTCGGTACCGTGACGCACCAAACGAATACCACACCGGAACCGGTATCGATTTTTCCGGAATTAGTACTGGTATTCATTTTTATGTTTTTCGATCGATGGGTTGTACCGAGTGTTTCAATTTCACCTGTTAATATTGGGAATAATGTATATCTTTAACTTATTTAATTTTAACTTATTTGATCTTTCTCTAATAACTTGTTTTGTTAACTTCTTAAAAAAGTTGAATGTGCAGTTGTATTTCGAAAAAAAAATATTATTGAAATTGAAGTTGTATTAAATTTTGGTATAGTAAAACATAATGTGTACTAGTACCGTATCAGTGTCGTAACGAATCAAACAGATATTGATTGAAACCGAATTCCCGCCTCATGAGTTTGTGAAAAGTTTAAAAGGGTGGAAGGAACATACCTAATGTTTTATAAAGTTCCAAATATAGGGTTTTTTTGGTATTATAATCTCTAATGAGTGTCGGTACCGCACCGGTGTCGTGATGAACCAAACCAATTCCAAACTTACAATATCAGTATATGTGTGGGTATGATTGGAACAGGTACTGGCATTCGTTTTTATGGTTTTTGATTGATGTAAAACATGTGTCAATATCCTCTTAGGCATATCATGACTTTATGTTTTGATACCGACCGAATTCATGCTGCAACACGTGAGGAATTCTGCTGGTTTCATTTTATATATAGAAACAGAGGTTGATAGCGACAAATTCTCAGCTGCAAACCCCGTCGCAATTGAGTTGCATCGTTTTAGTGACACATAACTATGTTGTGGCGATGCTTGTGGATCGTGTGTGCGGAACTTTAGAGATGTTTACATTGTTGTATACGTTATTTTTTGTTTAAAAAATGTCTTAAAACTTTGTACAATCTCCAAAATAATCAATACATACACTTAACATTTCACCTTACAAAATAAGATAAATCTTATAGCAGTTTTCAGGGGTTATGCTTCTGCTTCTCCTGATAGATTTTCACTATATGTTCGAGATTGAACAAAAAGTAACATAAGTGAAAAACTACATGTGTGCTTTTAGACTTGAGCTAGGTATTTAAGTATATGTCGGATATCACACATTACATCTTCATGTTATTGGTTGGTTTGTTAGTTAGTTTAAAAGCATCGAGGAGGCAGTGGCGGATGCATTCAAGAGATAGGGTAGGCCTAGGCCCACCGTCCAATTAGTCTCCAGCCCACTTAGCTTTTGGTTTGAATGCAAACAGTTACGCGTTTTCGATTTTTAGTGGCCAATATTCAATGGATTCCTATATGATTTTTGTATTTTATATGCAAATAGTCAGGGATTCTACTTTTCTTTTATTCAATTACAATAACCTTCTTTTATTTTTGTCTTAGATTAGCTCAAATGCTTTCTTAATTCTAGAAAGTGGTCATACCCTATGTCTTTGAATGAATCAAATGCCTAAGGAGTACAAATTTGCACGGCCTAAGTATTAAAAAAAGTTTCTAAACATTTTTTCAAAAGAAAATTATAATCTTCAAGTGAAATTTATCGTATTATTATTAAGTAAATAACTATTAATAGTTTTTTACAATATCATTAAGTGGATAACCATGACTTAGTTTTACCGGCTTGTTTTGACTCGTCTTGTTTTAACCCAACCAGTTTGTGCCCTCGTCAAAAAAAAAATCTAGATCCATCACTACTAGGAGGTTATAACCACCATAGATGCTGAGTCACTACCTTATCTAACTTTTCATTCATTATTTGAGATTATCACCACCATAGATATTGAGTCACTAACTTATCTAACTTTTCATTCATTAATTTTAACTTGTTCGAGTGTTCGACCACTATCATAAGCCCAACATGTCATAGAAATTTCAATGATGTGAATGTTTTTAGTCATCCGACTCGTTTAAGTATCTTAATTCATTACTAATTCTTGAAACACACTACTAATATCTATATCTATATCTATACCTATATATCTTATTAAGTAAACTGAGTTTTTTTACCCTTTTGATAATTTTACTATGTATATAAGTTTTGAAGTCACAAGTATAAATAAAGCAAACCATTTCCTCCACATTTCTACGAAACCCATTTGTTCATTTCATTATCACCATGGGAGACCCTTTTGATAGTACATTGTATTATCACCATGAGAGGGACCGTGTGCATTTCAATGATGAGATTTATAACTCACGTGATCTATTACACTGAACTATTAAATTGAATGGTAAAGTTAATATATAATAACATTTCTTGAGATTTATAACTCACGTGATCTATTACACTGAACTATTAAATTGAATGGTAAATTTAATATATAATAACATTTCTAAAATTTTAATTCCATCTCTTATACTAAAACTAATATACATTTTTAACTTATTTAGTTTTCATTTAATTTGATTTCCCTAATAAGTTATGCTTGTTAATATAAGATAAACTGAATACGCAAGTGTGTTTAGTTTTGGTATAAACGTTGTTGAAAACAGAGTTGTATTCAAACAATAATTCTTTTCACTGTAAGCTACAACAATTGTCGGTACCATGACGAACCAAACTGATACCCCATCGGAACCGGAATCGATTTTTCCGAAATTAGTACCGGTATTCATTTTTATATTTTTCGATCGATGGGTTGTACCAAGTGCTAATGTCGTAATGAACTGAATTGATATGGACCGAATTCCCTGCACATAGGTTAGTACAAAAAGTATTTTCGATTTCAGCCGTTGATATTAGGAATAATGTATGTCTTTAACCTATTTAATTTTAACTTGTTTTGTTAACTTCTTAAAAAAGTTGAATGCGCAGTTGTATTTCGAAAAAATATTATTGAAATTGAAGTTGTATTCAAATTTTGGTATAATAAAACATAATGTGTACCAGTTGTCGCAACCCCCGACCCCTACCCCGGGAGCGGGCGCCGCGAGATCTGGATCAGTGGTATCGGTGTTTATTAATTTGGCAGCGGAACACATCAGGACCGTAGTTAGGAAATATTTTTATCAGAGTTAAACACCAAACTTTTTATAACAAATCATTGGGATAAAACCCAATTTCATTTGACAATACATTTGTAGGGATGAACCCAAATTATTGAAAACAAAAACTCATTTTTGTTTAGATATCTTTTATAGCCACTTTTCCAAGCCTTCAGTGCTCTCCAGCTGGCTTCTATTGGCTTTCACATTTTGTTACCTGAAACGCGTTTTAAAAACATTTTATCAGCAAGAAATACTAGCAAGTACATTCCATTTTGTAAAGCATCAATTGTTACACATTACAGTATTAAGGGCGATTACAATGTTTATATCTACACAATTACTCGTTCAGTACGTGTCACTCGACGGATCTGTGACTATGGTCATATCACACATTGGATACCCTTGCCCAATTGTGAAGGTTATCAAGTACTGTATACAAACCCCATAATACTGGCAGCTATTGTAGAATTACAAAGACTTAATCACTGTAATTGTATTTGAAAACATTTGAGGTTTTGGTAAAACATTTTGACTCGCAAAAAGTGTCTATAAAAGAAGAATGTACTCACATTGTTGACTTAGGTGATACTAAAGCTTCCTGGTGTATCTCCTAGTTATTATCTATTAAAAATTAAACAATGCACACGTGTTAGTAAAATAACCCAAATCACATTAACCGTACAACTCGAGACAGAACTCCAATGACTGAGTCAGACAGAGCCTTGACATGCATTACGGAGTCCTAGATCAACCGGGTGTAACAGGAGACAGAACTCCAACGACCGAGTCAGGCAGAGCCTTGACATGCGTTACAGAGCCCTAGATCGATCGTGTAGGGTAACAACAGGGTTATAATACTTACAACGAGGCAGAGCTTCGCTTTATGGGGGCATTATATCCCGGGTATAATAATAACTATCAAAAAGTTGCGAGAGAATTCAAATTTTGAACGATTTGCAAATGAACTCGTCGACCTCTATTTATATGCCTGTAGTATGGCGGTTCGCGGCCTGCGTAAACATCTTCTAATTCTCTCGCGGCACATGGGAGAGTAGACTAGGTCTTAGGCTTGGCTAGTCAGTGAACCTAGCCTTACCAAGTCAACGGACACGTGGCTCTATGCAGTGTCGAACAAGCAAGGCCAGTCGCAGCCCGCGACACATAGTGCTAAGGGAGTTGCGCCCCGCGAGCGACTCCTAGATTTTGTTTTTCTTGATTTTTATAAATATTAAGGTATTCTGGGCCCGTTTCTCGCATACGGGGAAAATTTTAGGACATTTAGGGTCACGTTAAGGGTTCTAGGAGGGTTGTTATATCTTCCCCACCTTGTTTTAGATCTCGTCCTCGAGGTCTACTGGAACAGGTGTGGGTATTTCTTTTGCATCTCTGACTCGAGTTCCCACGTGTATTATGGTCCTCTCTTGGAATCCCATTTCACTTTGACTAGAACTAGTCTCTTGTGTTTGAGATTCTTGATCAGTCTATCTTCAATCTGAATGGGTTTCTCGATAAACTTAAGTTTCTCATTTACCTCTATTTCCTTAAGAGGTATTACTAAAGATTCTTTTGCTAAACACTTTTTGAGATTGCAAACATGAAACACATCATGTATTCCTGCCATTTCCTCTCACAGTTGTAGCTGATAGGCTACAGGTCCTATTCTTCTAATAATCTCAAAAGGTCCAGCGTACCTGGGGCTTAGCTTTCCTCTTTTAACGAATCTGACTACTCCTTTCCTTGGAGAAACTTTTAACAATACTTTATCTCCTACTTGATATTCTAAAGGTTTTCGTCAGTTATCTGCATAACTCTTTTGACGATCTCGTGTTGCTTTTAGCTTTTCCTTGACTTGAATTATCTTATTTGTTGTTTCTTGCACTATCTCTAGTCCAGATAGTTGCTTTTCTCCAATTTCTGCCCAACAGACCGGAGTTCGGCACTTTCGTCCATAAAGTGCTTCAAATGGTGCAACATTAATGCTAATATGATAGCTGTTATTGTAGGAAAATTCTATTAATGGTAAATGGTCGTCCCAATTTCCTCCGAAATCAATCACACGGGCTCTAAGCATATCTTCCATTGTCTGAATTGTCCTTTCACTTTGTCCGTCCGTTTGAGAATGATAAGCTGTGCTTAAAATTTAACCTGGTTCCCATTGCTTTTTGGAAACTTGTCCAAAATGAGAAGTAAAACGGCTATCTCTATCAGATACAATAGATAAATGAATTCCATGTAATGAAACTATTTCATTAACATGTAGCTTGGCTAACTGTTCCATACTAAAAGTTTCCTTCACTAGTAAGAAATGAGCAGATTTGGTTAATCTGTCAACAATCACCCAGATTGTATCATTACCTTTTCGTGTCTTGGGTAATTTGGTAACAAATTCCATTGTTATCATTTCCCATTTCCATATTGGCATCTCTAATTGTTGCAATAATCCTGAGGGTTTCTGATGTTCAGCTTTGACTTGTGAACAGGTCAGATATTTAGCAACATAGTTTGCTACATCTTTTTTCATTCCTATCCATCAGAAATTCTTTCTTAGATCTTGATACATCTTATCACTTCCGGGATGTATTGTATATTTAGACTTATGAGCTTCTTCTAGAATTCTGTGGCGTAGGTTTATTCCATCTGTTCCTTGTTCAAATTCTTTAATCATTCATTTTAAACCTTCAGCATCATCCTTGAATGCTGTTTCCTGTACCTCTCTAATTTGATCATTTAAATCTACTTGTAGATTTAACCTGAGAGAACGTACTCGTTTCGGCTTTTCATGATACTTTCGACTTAAAGCATCAGCTACTATATTAGCTTTCCCAGCATGGTACTGAATATCACAATCATAATCACTAAGAACTTCCATCCAGCGTCTCTGTCTCATATTCAATTCTTTTTGCCCAAAAATATACCTTAAACTCTTATGATCTGTGAAGATAACAAATTTATTTCCCTATAAATAATGTCTCCAAATCTTAAGGGCAAATACTATGGCTCCTAACTCTAGATCATGGGTTGTATAATTCTCTGCATGTTTCTTAAGTTGTCTAGAGGCATAAGCTATAACCTTTTGACGTTGCATCAACACACATCCATATCCTTACTTAGACGCATCACAATAGACTATAAAGTCTTCAGTTCCTTCTGGTAATGCAAGTATGGGTGCGTTTGTTAACCTTTGCTTAAGAATCTTAAAAGCTTCTTCCTGTTTTGGCCGCCATTCAAACTTAACTGATTTGTAGGTCAGTTTGATTAATGGAATGGCTATTCTAGAGAAATCTCGGATAAACCGTCTATAATATCCTGCCAGTCCAAGAAAATTTCTTACTTCTGTTGGCGACTCGGGGACTTTCCACTTAGTAATCGCCTCAATCTTTGTGGGATTCATATGAATTCCTTCATAATTAACCAGATGTCCAAGGAATTGCACTTCTTGTAACAAAAATTCACATTTTGAGAATTTAGCATAAAGTTTCTCTTTTCTCAATAATGTCAGAAGTGTATGCAGATGCGCTGCATGTTCCTCTTTACTCTTAGAGTAAATTAGAATATCATCTATAAAAACAATTATGAATTTATCCAGATATGGTTTACATATCCTGTTCATCATGTCCATAAATGCAGCTGGGGCATTGGTTAAACCGAATGACATGATGGTAAATTCATAATGACCACACCTTGTTCTGAAAACAGTTTTAGGAATGTCCTCTTCCTGTACTTTCAGTTGATGTGTCACACCCCGATATTTACAGCTCAGCCCGGTGGGCCCGACGAGGAGTATCGTGACGTAAGATCGATATCGTCATAGTCAAACATACACAGAATAGCACAGCGGAAGTCTTGGAATATAAAATATTATTAAAAACCCAATTGTCAGAAAATACTGAAAAGATAATTACATTCGAGCTTGTAATATTAAATCCACGGGCGGATCTAATCAATTACACAACGTGTTCAACAGACATAAGGCATTACGGACTTGCAAGATCCTCTACTTAACGCCCAGAAGCTTCCACCCAATTAAGTGTAGTACCTGCCACTTAGTCTTTTGAAAATACGTCAGTTTACACTGGTAAATACAATTAACTGACTCTTTTGAAAACATTTAAGAAAATTGATTTGAATGCACAAGGCACAAATATTCTTTTATAACTTGGGACAATTATATAAAATAATCTTGTATACAGATTCACATGTTTGTCGTACGTTCAGGGCCCGGGATAGAAGCCGAGTCATGATTAATAGACACACCACTAATATAGTCCCATAAGGAGTTATCCTCATGTGTGGTTATACCTTATATCTTAATTCCCTTTTTGGGGGAAACAAAGAAACCGTATCGCAACTGTCAGGTGTATGCCTACACCCCGTGCTTAGGTCGTGGCCATTTGCATTTAAATGATGCCAAGGATATCCCGAACACGGTCTGTAACATCCGTCGAAAACGGATCCCCGAAACTCGAGTTGGATTGTAAACCGGATCCGAATAAAGCGAATAAATGTGATTTATCTTGATTCTTGTTGTTTTAAATGTTTGGTTATGTAATAAATAAATATAATTGATTACCCGTATTTGGCACCCGGTCAAATCTTATTTTCCATCCGACTCGTAACACCCAATAATTTATAACCATTAGAATATAGTGACAATAATAAACATGCTGGTTGGAAAAAAAAAAACTAGATTATTAAGCTTTAGGGTGTCAGTAAATTAAATGAAACCTTATGGTGTATAATGTACATTACAAAATCCTCTGAGGTTTAAAATGGAAATGTATTTAATTTCATTCATCTCCTTCATTGAAGGAATTGCAGTTAGTAACCCATCATTAAAGTTATGCTTGACAACAGGAACGTCAACATTAATACCATTTTTTTTGTAACTGACAACCTTTTTACGACCATATAATTTACGACCATTAAAGATGGTATTCAGTTATAAACAACTAGAATTCAACCATTTAGATTCATAACTTTGGATAGCTCACAGATCATTGCCTGAACCAAGTTCTACACACACTCTTCTACAAATTCTATTGAACCTCCGTCTCATCAATCGGAATTTCTGAAGTCGTTGTAGTACACTAGCATGCCAGTGACTCTGTTTCAATTACGTTGGCGGACAACAAGATTATTGGCGCACTATCACACCCTCATGTCCGCTTCGAAAGTCGTTGCGGCGCTATCCGAAACCCAACAAGATTATCTCTTTCTCTCGAACCGTCACCCATCTTCGTTTAGATAATCTTACCGTGCTTCAGACAACATTATTAGGGACGCTATTTACCACTTTTGTTTCGTCCCGCGGTAGCCGCGTAACCAAAGTCACCTTAACCGTTGCAACGTCGCCACGAGCTAGTCCGTAGCCGCCGCCGCGTGATTTGTTTCTTATCATTCGTCCAACGACTCTATTTATTGGTCTCCGGTTAATCCCGTTCGGCTATTAAGGTATTAAATTGACCCGTTTCGCTATCTGTTAACATGCTCTTATAATTAGTTTGGGATGGTTTTCTTTGTGCTCCGACGACTAATAAACATGCACCACAATTCTAGTTATCAAATTTAGTGTTCGCTTTTCTCTTAGTTCACAAAGACATTTTTTTCTCTATATATATATTTTTTTATTTATATTTTTTTATTTTATATATATTTTTTTGACTAAAAAAAGTAATAGGGCATTTTTTTAACAGACGTACAATAATCGATTTTTTTTAATATAAAATCGATTTGGATGTACAATAATGGAAATCGTCGATAACTTTTGGTATAGAATAACTACTGGCCGCACAAACAATTAATAATAGTAATTACATGATATAATTATTTTGATATAGTTAAATCCTCATATCTAAAGAACCCAATTCCTTAGAAATATTTGTGTATATTTATTTTCTTATAATTGTATGTTTCGTATTTTGTTGGTTGTATATTTTAGGGTGACTTGTGTTATTACTCTTATTCGTGCGTTAACGTTATTCTAACGGATCGAAGATTCGCAAATCTGTGAGTAAACTCTCCCCCCTTTTTGTCATTAAATTTTTGGGGTGTATCAATGTGTCTCGTTCAATTGTTTTATCTAAAATCGAGCATGCAAAGTCTTGTGTGTCGTATACGCATTACTTGTTGTTGTTGATTGTTTGTTGAGGTTGTTGATGTGTTGGTCATGATAGTCAATTGTCATTCATTCAGTGGATCCACGATTGACCTTTCCTCATGACCTGGAGATCTCGGTATCGCCCCATTAGTCTTGGGCTGACCTTTCCTCCTAACTATGGGACGTTGGTATCGCCACAGTCACACCCTTTATGGGTGTGGGACGCAAGGAGTCGGTTTTGGTTTTGGTGTCTGTCTTGGTCTTAGTCTTAGTCATTACTATGTTATCATTCTATGTTCATATTACTTGTGCATTGCTTCCACATGATTAATTGCATGCTTAATTTTCAAATTAATATTTGGAATTAAAAAAGGTAAAATATATTACTTTTATTTCTAAATTTTAAAATGGTAAACCTTTTTTACTTAACCAAAGTTTACTCGCCAGCTCTTGTAGCTGACCCAAAAATACTATTTTACTTTGCCTTAGTAATAAAAAGACAAGTTTGATGTATTATTTGGATATTTAAAACTTATATGAAATGTGTGACATTTAATCGTGACATGTTTAATTATGAAATTTTAATAACGACATAAGCTTTGGGCAATCATCATGCCCCGTACCATTCCAATGCGGGTCGGGGTGTGACACGGTCATTAACCCCCAAATGCTTAAATCAAACAAATCAGATTAAAACGGGTTATCTCAATGATTTAACCACTAATCGATTAAATATTCAATACCCGACCAAGCGGTAATAATTTACCGTATCCCAAGCCCGTATAAGGGAAAACAAGTTAAAAGTATTTACCTGAGCTTTTAAACGCAAGATTTATCTACTCAGCCGTATGATCTATTCAAACTAGTGCAGGTAGCTTTTACCGGGGCTCCTAATCTGGAACGAATGTTTTAATAACCTATTAGATTACTAACGGGTCTTATTTAAGTTATAAACTTAGACCGGTTAGTTTAAAGAATGGTTTACGGTACGAGACGCTAGATTAAGCGATGACCGGATTGGAATGTAATTTAGACCCGACAAGTATGGAGACTTGTATTATATGGGTAAACAAATTACATTCTGGAATTTGAAGTTAAAATGATAAGGTTTGACCTGTTTCGGCTAATTTATGCAAACTAGTTACATAAACCGTACCGAACGCGTATATGCATAACGGGTAGCCGGATGAGTGATGTACAAGTTCCGTAAGTTATTATGATTTAAATATGTTACGATATCAGTAGGATATCAGCAAATATGCCCAAAAAGATTTTAAAACCAAATTAAGTCCCGTAAGGGCATTTTGGTCATTTTGATATTTATAAAAGGGTTTTAATAGTAAACTGAGGTTCTGGTCTAAAACATTCAGTAAAAACATTTATTTTATCATGTTACATCAGTAAGATATCGTACATGTGTGAAGTTTACCATTTATGGCCAAACTATGCACCGTAGAGGCATTTTGGTCATTTCACATATGCTTTTGAGGACAAATTTGGAAATCTGAGTTCATGACTTATACCTACTGTAAAAATATTAAAATTTATTTATAAAATCAGTAGGTAATAAGTCTTAGGTGTTTAGTATTGTTTTAAACCATACTATGCGCTTAATTAGCGTAAAAGTCGATAATTGACGATAATTGAGATGTTTATGAAAATCTGAGATTTTGATCTGTCTTAAATGTTTAAAATATTTTATTTAAAATATAATATCAGTAGGAAAAGGTTTGGTATGCAAATCATATGTTAATCTCATTTTATGAACGAAAAGGGTATTATCGTCATTTACCGAATTATACAAGAACTCAATGATATGGTCAGTTTATAATCTGACCAAAAATTCCAAAAATCCCTAAAAATAATATCAAAACTGTAGGTAATGAGTTTGGTGTCAAAATTTGGGTTTAAACACGATTTATGCTAAAAATGTAATTTAATTAATAAAAAGTTTCATTTTACGATATCTTGCATAACTTTAGTTTGAGACCAGAAACTGATGTCAAATTTATTTGACATACTTATACATCAGTAATAAAGCTTTTTGTCCTCTCACATTTTCAAAAATCACGTTTTATATAACAAAAGGGCATAATAGTCAATTTTTAAGCAAATAACGGAACATGTGCAAATAAACTCAGATTTCTAATATGACCGTGTAATATAACCTTATAGGGTTATGCTACATTAAATTACGATCATAACGGATCCTAAAATCAGTAGAAAACTAATCTAATTCGGTTCATAATCGAAAGTCAACGCAGAAGTCAAACTTCGCGACTTTCGGTTGCGAACCGACCCTAAAATTGGAATTGACGAGCCGAACATGTTTAAACATGTTCTAATAATTATTACCAAGTTGTTTAAGTTATAAAACGTATTTTAGAACATTTCTAAACTCATATCGCAATTATTTTGAAAACTGACTCGTTGACTTTTTAAAACAAGATTACGTTGACTCGTCAATTGACCAAGCAAACGTGAATCTTAGGAGGTGCCCTTTTGAGGGTTTAACACCTACCTAATTACGATCACGTAGCCATGTTCTTTGCGAACAATGGCTTGACCGTTTACGGTCTACCTAAAAGTCAAAGCGTTTATCGTAAACGCTTGACTTTTCGGCTTTTTAAGCCAAATAAAATAAACTGGTCACGAAAGGACACTTACAAAAGGTCCTATGGACTTAATAGAGGTTCCAAAATGTTCAGGATCCCCTAGGATTGAGAGAGATAGCAGATTGAAATGAAGGTGTGATTTGTTCAAATAAAAATCAACCTCTATTTATAGTTTTTGAGATTGGATCAGATCTTGCCAAGTATTTAGGGCTGTCTTAAGATTGTTACAGGTGTTATTCCAGCTGAAGAAAAAAAAAACAGCTAACAGCCCATAGAATCACAGAAATGGTATATGCTTAGGAGTGGTGACCAAGGAACAATAAAACCAACAAAACAAAACAACAGGCTGCAGTTTTTCTTGCTGGCGACCAACGAGAACAGAAGGCCCAGAGGTCGCGGCCCGCGAGTCTGTCCAGCCCAGCCCAAAATGTTTAGCAGTTGCCATGTTTGGTCCCTGTAACATTTAAGTGCCCTTTTAAACTTTCATTAAATACATTTTTGGCACAAAACAAGTATATCAGCCAATGTAGCTGTTTATTCTTTAACGGCATGCGAAAGGACAGGCCCTAAGGGCTCGTGGCCTGCGATGCAGCCCTGTCCAGGCAATAATTTATGCTGATTGACAGTTTAGGTCCCTGTCCTTTTTATACATAATTAAACCTCTTTATCTTGACATTTTTGGCACCTATCTTATATATTCATGCGTATTATTAGTGTTAGGTACGGGGACCTTTAACGGAAAATCCCACGCATACTCAGGGGTGTGGCCGAGCGTTGCGGAGTTCCTGGTCTGATGAAAAGGCCTCTCAAAGGCGAGGTTTCGCTAGTTGTCTCTTTTAGTCCTTTTGGCGCACAATTTATGCGTATCATCGTTTTATGGCATCTAAGCCTTAAACGGCTCATACTAGGCACATCCGGGGGTATGACTGAGCTTAACAGAGTTCCCGGTTCTTGTAAAGGATCACCCTATAGTGTAGTTTCGCGCGTTGACGCCTTTAACCCCTTATTTGCGAACTTGCGCGCATTAACGCGAAATGGCATAAAACTTTCTATGGCCAACATTAAAAACTTCCGAGGGTATGAACGAACATTGCGGAGTTTCTAGTTCGCTTAAATGGTCATTCTAAGGTGTAGTTTTAGAAGTTGACGCTTTTGGTCCCTCTAACGCGCAATTTGCGCGTATTATCATTTTATTGCTTCAAACCCCTATGTGATCAATATTAGACATTCTAGAGAGTATTATCAAACATCAATATGCTTCGGGTTTGTTAAAAGGTCACTTAGAGGTAAGAATTAACATGTTGACGCTTTTAACCCTTCGACGCGCAAACTTTCAATTAATTACGCGAACGGTTCCTCTTGATCAACAAGTGGCTTATTTGTGAATACGAATACCATGTAAGGTTATTCAGAGGCTTAGTTTAAGCACGTTGACACTTTCAGTCCTTTCTCACTCAAAGTTTTTGATTTTTCACAAAATTAGTCTCTCATAGTCAACGCTTGACTTTATTAGGGTTTAGTACATGTGTCAACACATCATTTGACGTGATTTTACGAGGTGTTACATCCTCACCCCCTTAAAAGAAATCTCGACCTTGAGATTTGCTCAAAAGATGGAAGTATTATCTGTCGTATAATGGACTTAACTTCCACAACATATTTGGGGCCTCTACAGGCACCCCCGTTGACCTTTATAATAGGTACATGTTTTATTTCGGAGCTTCTAATCCTGACGATCCTTAATTGATACTGGTTTCTCAACAAACCATAAGTTTTTCATTAGCCTACACATCAATGTGATAATGCTATCGACTTATCAGCTAGACATATCCTCAAATCACAAATGTGGAACACAATGTAAATTCCACCAAGCTCCCTTGATAAGTTTTAGCTTGTAAGCTACTGATCTTTACGTATTCGATCTTCTCAAATGGTCTGATATATTTAGAGCCTAACTTGTCCGTTATATCAAATTGCACTAAACCTTTCTAGGGTGATACTTTTTGTTGAATCTTGTTCCTTATGGAGAACTCAAGAGGTCTGTGACTCTCATCAACATTGATTTTCTGCCGATTACTTGGCAGCTTTAAGACGATCACAGATTTGTATGATCCTATTCGTTGTCTCCAGGGTAATTTCAGATCCTGATAATTAGACTTACCAACCTTGTGTCCATTAACAGACGTTTGACATTCCATCTATACAAGGTCTCCAAAGGAGCACCCTTGATGTTTATATACTAACTATTAGTTGTAGGAAAGCTTATTTAAGGCGAGATAGTCATTCCAACTACTGCTTAATCCAATCTTTAAAGAATAGCTAACCTCACGGTTAGTCGAACAAATCGACGATCCTGGGCAGTTGATGGCGATTCTTAATTGTTGCCTGAATAGGGTTTCGGTAATCAATGCATAAGCATAATGAACCGTCTTTCTTAATTAATAATACCAGAGCTCTCAGAATTTTGAATTAGGCTTTATGAAACCTTCTCTAAAAGGTTATCTAATTGGCTCTTAGTTCTTCCATTTCCGTCGGTACTAACCGATATGGAGATTTTTCAATAGATGCAACCCTAAGTGGGATATTAATCTTAACTCTACTTGCCTCCCAAGAGGTGAACAGGGTAGTTCTACTAAGAGGACAATCGAGATTCACAGAGATGACATGAATATTCTAAATCTCAGGCTTTAGTTCATCTATCGATACCCGTGTCATATAAATGACACATTTTCTTTACGGACGCATGGATGCCTTATTTAGTGACACTTACTTGGACATTTCTATACTGGATATCTTCTGTGAATACCATTAGCTGACTTTTGTACAATATGACCATTGGGATATCTCAATGGTTCCATGCATTAAACCTCCATACTGATCAGGCATGGAAGCAATCTATGGGACACACTAAGATACGCCAATCCGCATATGGTGTTTTTATCATACAGTCTGGCATTCGCAGTTGATAGAAATCAATGAGGTAACAAAATAAAATAACATATATTGTCGTACTCTATCTGGAGAAAGAGTACTTTAGATTTTATGAATGAAGTGTTTCCGACAAGAATAGAAGAAATAGTTCCTATGATTTTCATCGGTAAGTTTTACCTTATACTTAATATCTGGAGTTCTTATGGGAAAATTCTAAAAGTTTGCTAAGCTTATGATCTATGAAAGACTTAGTAGTACCCTAATCAAACAGAATTCTTAACAACAATACCATTGATTCACGACAAGAGATGTACTTGGGGTTATTATTGATATGAACTGCCTTTGGCATTCATCAGGAGAGTTTAGGCGCTTCCATTCTTAGTCTCTCTATACTTAGCTATACAATCTTTGACCGTTTTAGGGTGGTCTCAGCTTTGACTGGTTTATTTCTTAACCCATATAACGTGAGTGGCTGAGATAGATCCATAATGGATTTATAAGAATCAGGCTTTGAAACCTTAATATGCCCTCTTATTACCGATGCTAAACCACCAATAATTAATGCATTAGGCTTAGATTTTGGGTTATCCGAAAAGGTCACTATCTCAGATAATGAATTAAAGTCTGTAACATATTGTCGAGAATCTAAATCCTTCATGGTGACAGTCAGAAAATTCTTGTTCCACCTCTTCCGTTTCGTGTTGCAGACAACAGGTTTTTCTGATAAGGTCTATAAACTTGGACCATCCTGTATTGTATAGGGGTATTTTTTCCTGTGGACTTTATTAATGTCCTTACCAACTAAGGGCATCGTCATTGAACGACTGTGATACATACCTCACAAGGTCCTCTCCAGCATAACCGCTGATACACATAATGGTTTCTATTTCACCCAATAATTTCATGCAATGAATGGCCCATTTTTCGCCATTGAAGTCTTTTGTCTTGCAAGAGGCAAAGTACTTTTAAGGACATCCTTTAGAGGAACGGGGATCCTCGCTATATATCATCTTTTTGATTCATTCTTTGCATTCGAAGTATGAACAAAGCTCTTCTCATGAGCAGCGGAATGTGATTTAGAGCAAGTAGCATTCGGCACTTTAAACTTTTTCATGACCTTCCTCATAGCCTTTCTAACAGCTGTGTCAATCACAGCTTGGAGATTAAATAATATTGAGGTTCACATTTGTTGCATCGTTTGCATTTGTCGCATCTATATCATCGCGACTGTTGTTTGCCTCATCTGAGTTTTCCATACTCGAAGCGTGGTACTAAACACCAAATTTAAACAATTGCTTAGTTATATTACAATAGCTAGTCATCATCCAGACGACCTATTATACACTAGCCATGGTATCATTAAACCATATAGGCTAATAAGTTATGAAGATTCCTAATGAATGTTATTTGAATGTATATTGATTATATTTAGCCTATGTCTCAAAAGGACCATCAATGGCATTTAGGGTTTGGACCGAGTCCATTACCTTTTAGACAGGGGATCACAAGGTCACAATTGCCTTTGTCATATTGTCGATTTTGTATAGCTCGAAAGATCGCCACAAGGACTTTTAATATGGAAGATAAGTCCGTCATGAAGGACATAAAAATGTAGTACATAGGCTTGTCACAAAGGACATATAATAGCCATATGGCATAAAGGCCTTTTCGTAGAGGACATATAGGATATGGCACAAAAGTCCTGTCACAGAGGACATTAATATATATAAGCCGCAATCTTATTTAATCAGGGATTTTAAGGTTTGAACGTAGTTCTTCACCTTTGGACAGGGAGTCATAGACTATAACTGTCATTGTCTTTGAAAGACGATTTATTTTGTCACATAGGCAAATCACTGGACATCACTAATGGATGTTTATACATATATTTATATAATTATTGTATTTAAGGATATTAGTCATGATCTTATCGATCTCATAGACTATAAGGCTTGGGCAATGCCCATCACCTCGGACGATAAACCATAACGGTCACATTTGTCAATGTCACTAATGGACAATATAATATATAGCCCGTAGGCGAAACATCACTGAAGGATGTTAAATAATGTGGTCATCGTATTAGATGATATTAGTCATGATCGCATTGATTATATAGACTATTATACTTGGACATAGTCCAATATCTTTAGACAGGGGGTCATAGACCACAACTGTCGTTGTCTTATTGGTCAACAAGTTTAGCCCGTAGGCACTTCATCACTAATGGATGTTTATATTTTGATCATCACATTGATGATACTTGCCATGATCTAATTCGATCACATAGGCTTTAAGGCTTGGACATAGTCCAAATACCTTGATGGCTGATGTGGTTTCTCAAGTCACACTGCCAGGAGTGTTAACATGTTCTTAGATGTTAACAAGAATTAATTGTCCTAAGAGGGTTTTACCATCATAGCATGTCTGTATTGACATATTGGTTAGGTTATACCATTAAGAAGATCTTTTGAAATTATTTAGCAGATCGATAAAGTTCGAATAAAATTGATACTAATGTTTGATAAAGGACGAAATGAATACCTATATAAAATTTTCAAAACTTTCCATAAATCATTAAGAAATCTACAATAGTGCCTTAATTAGGACTTTTAGTATCTTATATGTCCACAGAGGACTTATATGGAAAAGTATAAGTCCGTATAAGGACGATAAAATATTATAAGTCCACATAGGGACTATATTGAAACAGTTTGCCCATGAAGGAAATATAATGAAATGTCATGTCTACAAAGGGGTTATAATGAAATATCACGCCTGCTAAGGAATTATAGTGAAATCTCATGTCCACAAGTGATTATTTCGAAATAGTATATCCCCAAAGGGATTTTAATAAAATAACATGTCCATTAAAGGACTATATTGATACAGCGTGCGTAAAAAAAGGGGCTTTGCTGAACAGATGTCCTCACAGGGACTCAAATCGAATGGTATGATCATATAAGGATTATAATAAACAAATGCCCATACTGGGACTATATAGAAGAGATAGGTGCTTATAGGGACTTTGAAGCAATACCTGTCCATGCGGGGATGAAAGGGAAAAATATAAGTCCATTTAGGGACTATTATAATACATGTCAACATCGGGACTATAGTGAAACGATATGTCCTCGAAAGGACTATGATGAATTAATATATTCGCCAAGGAACTTTAATAAAATAATATGTCTACAAATGATTTTAATGAAATAATATGCCCATGAAAAGACTATAACAGAGTATGATGTCCACGAAAGGACTATATGGAAATATAACGTCCATGAAGGGACTATATTGTAATATAATGCTCACGAAGAGACTATTTTGAAACATGATGTCCTCAAAGGGACTTTATTGAAATATAATGTCCGTGAAGGGACTATGTTTGAAGTACAGTGTCCACGAAGGGACTATATTGAAATATAATGTCCACGAAGGGACTAAAATAATCAAATGCCCATACAGGGATTTAGAGAAAAACGAAATATAATGAAAGATCGATTTTCTAATGCCTTCCTTGCTTCATTCCGATTGTTTTCTCTGCTTTGTTTGTCGTATGCTATAGCGATACTGAAGATCTTAGTGAACAAAGAAAACATTTGATTTCAAGATCCGTTATTAGAAGTAGGATTCAAAGATTTAATGGTTAAAGAAATGAAATAGATCACGGATTGGGGTTTTGACTGGAATAGTCCAAGTCTGGAATTCCAAAACTCGGAGATAGGAAATAAGGATTAATAGTATCTTCTTGTATCATCTTCAATATCGGAGCCTCAGGAATCTTCTGGTATGGACTCTGAAGTCTGGTTAAGAGTTTAAATAGGTTTGGTTTTGGGAATATGTCCATAAAAGGTCTTTCCTCCAACTGGTTGCACGCTTATCCTAGCCATGGTACGAAGCTTGGCATTTCTATGCTTCGAATGTGGAGAATTTCCATCGACAGCTTCTGTGCTTGGCGACATATTCAAAATACATAAAATCGAAAGCAATGTTTACTTAATAGGGATGAGAGCATTTCTATGTTAAGTCTAGACTCAGAGGGTCTAAGGAATATGCTACAGTGTCATTTGAGATTAAACACTAAAGGCTAGTGTTTAATTCACTCAAACATTGGCTCTGATACCAACCTGTCACACCCCGATATTTATAGCTTAGCCCGGTGGGAGTATCATGACGTAAGATTGATATCGTCATAGTCATAGTCAAACGTACACATAATAGCACAGCGGAAGTCTTGGAATATAAACATTATTACAAACCCAATTGTCAGAAAATACTGAAAAGATAATTACATTCGAGCTTGTAATATTAAATCCACAGGCGGATCTAATCAATAACACAACGTGTTCAACAGACATAAGGCATTACGGACTTGCTAGGTCCTCTACTTAACGCCCAGAAGCTTCTTTTGAAAATACGTCAGTTTACACTGGTAAATACAATTAACCGACTCTTTTGAAAACATTTAAGAAAATTGATTTGAATGCACAAGGCACAAATATTCTTTTATAACTTGGGACAATTATATAAATAATCTTGTATACAGATTCACATGTTTGTCGTACGTTCAGGGCCCGGGATAGAAGCCGAGTCATGATTAATAGACACACCACTAATATAGTCCCACAAGGAGTTATCCTCACGTGTGGTTATACCTTATATCTTAATCCCATTTTTGGGGAAAAGAAAGAAACCGTATCGTAACTGTCAGGTGTATGCCTACACCCCGTGCTTAGGTCGTGGCCATTTGCATTTAAATGATGCCAAGGATATCCAGGACACGGTCATTAGCCCCCAAATGCTTAAATCAAACAAAACAGATTAAAACGGGTTATCTCAATGATTTAACCACTAATCGATTAAATATTTAATACCCGACCAAGCGGTAATAATTTACCGTATCCCAAGCCCGTATTTACCTGAGCTTTTAAATGCAAGATTTATCTACTCAGTCGTATGATCTATTCAAACTAGTGCAAGTAGCTTTTACCGGGGCTCCTAATCTGGAACGAAGGTTTTAATAACCTATTTGATTACTAACGGGTCTTATTTAAGTTATAAACTTAGACCGGTTAGTTTAAAGAAAGATTTACGGAAGGAAACGCTAGATTAAGCGATGACCGGATTGGAATGTAATTTAGACCCGACAAGTATGGAGACTTGTATTATATGGGTAAACTAATTACATTCTGGAATTTGAAGTTAAAATGATAAGGTTTGACCCGTTTCGGCTAATTTATGCAAACTAGTTACATAAACCGTACCGAACGCGTATATGCATAACGGGTAGCCGGATGAGTCATGTACAAGTTCCGTAAGTTATTATGCTTTAAAGATGTTATGATATCAGTAGGATATCAGCAGATATGCCCAAAAATATTTTTAAACCAAATTAAGTCCCGTAAGGGCATTTTGGTCATTTTGATATTTATAAAAGGGGTTTAATAGTAAACTGAGGTTCTGGTCTAAAACATCCCGTAAAAACATTTATTTTATCATGTTACATCAGTAAGATATCATACATATGTGAAGTTTACCATTTATGGCCAAACTATGCACTGTAGGGGCATTTTAGTCATTTCACATATGCTTTTGAGGACAAATTTGGAAATCTAAGTTCATGAATTATACCTACTATAAAATATTAAAATTTATTTATAAAATCAGTAGGTAACAAGTCTTAGGTGTTTAGTATGGTTTTAAACCATACTATGCGCTTAATTAGCGTAAAAGTCAATAATTGACGATAATTAAGATGTTTATGAAAACCTGAGATTTTGATCAGTCTTAAATGTTTAAAATATTTTATTTAATATATAATATCAGTAGGAAAAGGTTTGGTATGCAAATCATATATTAATCTCATTTTACGAACGAAAAGGGTATTATCGTCATTTACCGAATTATACGAGAACTCAATGATATGGTCAGTTTATAATCTGACCAAAAATTCCAAAAATCCCTAAAAATAATATCAAAACAGTAGGTAATGAGTTTGGTGTCAAAATTTGGGTTTAAACATGATTTATGATAAAAATGTAATTTAATTAATAAAAAGTTTCATTTTACGATATCTTGCATAACTTTAGTTTGAGACCAGAAACTGATGTCAAATTTATTTGACATACTTATACATCAGTAATAAAGTTTTTTGTCCTCTCACATTTTCAAAAATCACGTTTTTATAACATAAGGGCATAATAGTAAATTTTTAAGCAAATAACGGAACATGTGCAAAAAAACTCAGATTTCTAATATGATCGTGTAATAAGACCTTATAGGGTTATGCTACATTAAATTACGATCATAACGGAACCTAAAATCAGTAGCAAACTAATCTAATTCGGTTCATAATCGAAAGTCAACGCAGATGTCAAACTTCGCGACTTTCGGTGGCGAACCGACCCTAAAACTGGAATTGACGAGCCGAACATGTTTACACATGTTCTAATAATTATTACCAAGTTGTTTAAGTGATAAAAATGTATTTTAGAACATTACTAAACTCATATCGCAATTATTTCGAAAACTGACCCGTTGACTTTTTAAAACAATATTACGTTGACTCGTTAATTGACCAAGCAAACGTGATTCTTAGAAGGTGCCCTTTTGAGGGTTTAACACCTACCTAATTACGATCACGTAGCCATGTTCGTTGCGAACAATGGGTTGACCGTTTACAGTCTAGCTAAAAGTCAAAGCGTTTATAGTAAACGCTTGACTTTTCGGATTTTTAAGCCAAATAAGATAAACTAGTCACGAAAGGAAACTTACAAATGGTCCTAAGGACTGAATAGAGGTTCTAAAATGTTCAGGATCCCCTAGGATTGAGAGAGATAGCAGATTGAAATGAAGGTGTGATTTGTTCAAATGAAAATCAACCCTTATTTATAGTTTTAGAGATTGGATCCGATCTTGCCAAGAGTTTAGGGCTGTCTTAAGATTGTTACAGGTGTTATTCCAGCTGAAAAAAAACCCAGCTAACAGCCCATAAAATCACAGAAATGGTATATGCTTAGGAGTGGTGACCAAGGAACAATAAAACCAACAAAACAAAACAGCAGGCTGCTGTTTTTCTTGCTGGCGGCCTGCGAGAACAGCGGGCCCAGAGGTCGCAGCCCGCGAGTCTGTCCAGCCCAGCCCAAAATGTTTAGCATTTGCCATGTTTGGTCCCTGTAACATTTAAGTGCCCTTTTAAACTTTCATTAAATACATTTTTGGCACAAAACAACTATATCAGCTGATGTAGCGGTTTGGTCTTTAACGGCACGCGAAAGAGCATGCCCTGAGGGCTTGTGGCCTGTGATGTAGCCCTGTCCTGGCAATAATTTATGTTGATTGACAGTTTAGGTCCCTGTCCTTTTTATACATAATTAAACCTCAGTATCTTGACATTTTTGGCACCCATCTTATATATTCATGCGTATTATTAGTGTTAGGTACGGGGACCTTTAACGGACAATCCAAGACATACTCAGGGGTGTGGCCGAGCGTTTCGGAGTTCCTGGTTTGATTAAAAGCCCTCTCAAAGGCGAGGTTTCGCTAGTTGTCGATTTTAGTCCTTGTGGCGCACAATTTATGCGTATCATCGTTTTATGGCATATAAGCCTTAAACGGCTCATACTAGGCACATCCGGGGGTATGACTGAGCTTTACGGAGTTCCCGGTTCTTGTAAAGGATCACCCTATAGTGTAGTTTCGCGCGTTGATGCCTTTAACCCCTTATTTGCGAACTTGCGCGCATTAACGCGAAATGGCATAAAAACTTTCTATGGCCAACATTAAATACTTTCGAGGGAACGAACGAAAATTGTGGAGTTTCTAGTTCACTTAAATGATCAATCTAAGGTGTAGTTTTAGAAGTTGACGCTTTTGGTCCCTCTAACGCGCAATTTGCGCGCCTTATCATTTTATTGCGTCAAAGCCCTATGTTATCAATATTAGGCATTCTCGAGAGTATTATCAAACATCACTATGCTTCGGGTTTGTTAAAAGGTCACTCAGAGGTAAGAATTAACATGTTGAAGCTTTTAACCCTTCGACGCGTAAACTTTCAATTAATTAGGCGAACGGTTCCTCTTGATCAACAAGTGGCTTATTTGTGAATACGAATACCATGTAAGGTTATTCAGAGGCTTAGTTTAAGCACGTTGACACTTTTAGTCCTTTCGCACTCAAAGTTTTTGATTTTTCGCAAAATTAGTCCCTCATAGTTAACGCTTGACTTTATTAGGGTTTAGTACACGTGTCAACACATCATTTGACGTGATTTTACGAGGTGTTACATGTTGATATCCTGAGTGTAAGTCGATCTTAGAAAAGAATCGAGCTCCTTGAAGTTGATCGAACAGATCATCAATTCTCGGTAGTGGGTACCAATTTTTAATCGTAACCTTGTTCAATCCTCGGTAATCAATGCACATACGCATCGATCTGTCTTTCTTCTTAACAAACAACACCGGTGCTCCC